>CM040396.1:40947134-43529437 GCA_022702515.1 Ilyophis sp. 1 JC-2022 | reverse complement strand
AATACATAGAGACCGATCACCACGCGTCATACTCTGAAAACTACGCCCACCGTGGGAGAAAACAATCCGCAAGAAACAGTCTGTCACCAACGAGAAAACGCCGGTAGCTAGCTAAGAACCACTGATCTAGAACATTTAATTTCAGGTCAGCGCGAAGAACACCACATTTCAGCATGCCAAAGGACTATTAACAAACGCAATATTGTTGAACTCCCTCAAAGTCCCTTCTTCTTTCCTTGCATGTCTTTGGAGAAATGATCCCATGGATTGGCCAGAAGTTACATAGCTACTTTTATATTTACAACTATTGATCAAAATGTCAGCAGGTAAGATTATGGTTTAATCTAAGATCAAAACACCCAAGTCTAATTACACCTTACCAGTAACGTTATAGTGTAGGCTACTACTACTATTACAATTATTATTGTTATTAGTAGCCTAATTGGCTAATGTTACTAATATTTCGCTGGCTTAGCCTACAACCTGCACGGTTTGTCTGGCCAAATTACTAGAGCCCGACCGATGCCAGATTTTTGGGTCCGATGCCGATTCCAATTTTGGAGAGTCCTAGCCCACCGATTTTGTCAAAAAGTGCAAAATTTTATAATCAATTTGAAAAACGTATATTTTATTAAAGTTTCTATATTTGAGAACGTTTAACTTATAAGCAAACAAATAAATAAAAATAAACACACAAATAACTTTTTGATAGATAAAAAATGTAAAAAATAATATTAAATTAAATATATATTAAACTTCAATATATTAAAAGAACTTTAATTTTACAATGAACAAGCAAACAAGTAAATATAAAATACACACATGAACTGAACTTTTTTTTTTAATTGCTATTTTAGCAGTCTGGCAGCTCAGGCACCATTAGCTGTTCTCTACTAGTACTGCCACTCAAGCAGTGGCAGGTTATAATTCCACACCTTGCTTTTACTCCTTTCTTTTCCAGCCATCTATAAAAAAAAATTATTTAATTTATTTATGCGTTTCAAACATGTATTTTTATGAATAGTACTATTGTTATTAATTTGGTATTAATACTTATTATCTATTCTCAGTAAATAAATAATATTTTCTTATTTTATTCTACATGATCTCAAAGAGAAAGACCTTATCTAGCGAGCTTCCCTGTCCATAAGAATTTGGTGGTGAAAAAAACTACAACGTGACTAGATGACAGACACTCGCTCGCAATAACGCATTAGTTGACACAGCCTCATTATTTCTTATTATCGATTCTCAGTAAGTTAAATGAATTATATTTTCTTATTTTATTCCTACGACATGATCTCAAAGAGCAAGACTTTATCTAGCGGCGCTAATGAGTGAATCAAGTGTAACGTTAGATGAAATTAAATTGACTGGATGAAATACGTAACGTGAGGCTTCCCTGTCCATAAGAATTCGATGGTGAAAAAAACTCCAATGTGCTTTCGTGCAGGTTAACTGGTGGTTGATTCACGTCTCCAACAGCAATTCTTCTCTCATGTTATCACAACAAAGCTAGATAACATGGCTTAAAATGATCTACGTTAGAAGTGCTTTATCTGGGTTTTTTATGACGCATGACTAGATGACATACTCGCTTGCAATAACGCATTGGCTATTGACAACATCATATAAGTTAGTAGCTAATATCATTATCTCAGATAAAAACAAATGTGTGATGCATTCAATCACCATTTTATTTTGGCTGGTTATTTATTTGAGAATACAGCGATGCCCTCTGGAAATGTAGATCCTACCCTGCTTATGTGCTCACTGCCACTTCATAAAGGCTCGCTAGCCAGCTAAAGTTAACCAAATATGTTTGCTAGCTAGTTCGCTTGATAATGAGGATTGATAAACATAGTGGTCGTATAAACGCATTTAATTAAAAACTTTCACATGTTGAGTATTATTGAGAAAAACGTGCAATCTGTGTGGAAGTGCACATAAATAAATATACATAGCTTTATTGCAGCAATCGAATCTGTGCAGACAAGTCTTGGCTGTGGAGAATATTGGATGAGGCACGAGTGACAAACGTCTTATTACAGAAGTAGCGCATCAGCGGCTGCAGTTCACACTTGTATTAGAGCTCCCTGTACTGGATAATTCTAGTAAATAGCAATTACAACATTCAAACAGACAAGTACAGGATAAATAATCAATGTTTTTTTGTTTATTATACTTATTTAAAAATCGGGACACATCGGCTGCATAACTACCGATCCTGATGTCGTCAAAAAAGTCAAATAATGTCCGATGTATCGGTCTAACCGATATATCGGTCGGGCTCTACAAATTACCAACTGTATTTTAACAAATAATTTTAGCAAGGTTCTTATGAAGGTTCTCAAAATGTTAGAAAGTATAGCCTATCGTAAAAACTTGGCATGAGATGTCCATTGAAAGCTGATTGCGTTTTCTTTGTCTCACCGTTTGTTAGGAATCTACACACATACAACGATGATGCCCACAACTTTTTTGTTAGTGGATGATAATATTTTGCATTTGCAAATATAATAGGCTACTGTAATGTTATAGCACTCTGATGTATCCACATTCCACTACAAACAATTTACATATGGTCAAAATGTTACTTATATACAGGTGCAGCTCAAAAAATGAATGAAAAAGTTCAATATTTTTTGTCACTCATGTCAGAAAGTGAAACTCATATATTATATAGATTCATTACACATAGAGTGAAATATTTCAAGCCTTTATTTCTTGTAATTTTGATGATTATGGCTTACAGCTAATGAAAACCCAAATTCAGTGTCTCAGAAAATTAGAATATTGTGAAAAAGTTAAATATTGGAAACACTCTAATCAGCTAATTAAAACTGTAGCTAGGCTACACGTAGCCTAGTCTATGGCTTTGATAACTGTCTGGACTAAACAGGCCACTTTTTTTTTTCATAAAACTCAAAAGTAACCTAAAGATATCCAGTGAGCACAAGTAGCTTAACAGTTACACTAGACTAAGACTAGTTCACTATTTTTAATACGCTTTTTAAACTTTTTAAATATTCCTTTCTGAAGTGTGTCTCTGTGGCTCAGTGAGGAGGTAGTGTGCTCCGTGATCTTTGCCACCCGGGTCAATCTTGTTGCCTTTTAATGTCCCCAGGAAATCCTACTTTATATTTGATGTAAAATGTTTAAAATGTTTATTCTAAAAGGCTTCAATTATAGGTTTAGGTCTTCCTTATCATATAAAGAACAAAAAAAGGGTCCTAAATATATTATTTTGTATTTTAACCACTTTGCATTTGGTACACATGTTTGTTTTTGCCATGTCCCCAGCACAAATTAGCAACTTTTACAAGAAATATTAGTCATTAAATAATAAAATACTCAGATTATTTGCTCATTATGTTATAGACCAAGTTCAAATCTTTCTAGTCATACATATTTTTCATGGAAAATAAAATAAATAATAATAATGTTTGTGTGTCCCCAAGATAATTTCCCACCCTGTTAGTTTGTAGTTTTTCTCCTTTACGAAAATAGCCTACACTTCCCATTATATAATGTTCAGGAAATTACATAATTTAATTTGGAGGGAATTCAACTGAGCCAACTGAAGTAAGTATGAACTGTCAGTTTTAGCTTTGTTCTAAGTTTTATAATGTCAACCTGCTTGTCACAACCTTAAAGTTCCACCCTGTTAGGCTACTTTATTAAGAAAATGAATGACATTTTATAATTTCAAAACTAGTTTTATATAAGAAGTAAAATGCTGTTCACATGTAGGTTCTCATGCTAGCTAGATCATGATCAGTCGCAGAGCTAGGGCTAACATAGCTGAAAAGATTCCCCCATGTTAGTTGTGTCAACCTAACAGGGTGGAAATGTTGATAGACAATGTAGTAAATAAATTATTTATATTAAGGACACCCCCATGAGTTGCTGATTTTCTGTTTATTGTTGGTGTTAATGCCACCCTGTTATGCTCCATTCCACCCTGTTAGCTGAACAAAACACAATGAACACATAAAAAAAATTGTTTAGTAATTATTTTGAGACAATAACCAAATATAATAGAATAAGGGACACATAATTTACAAAAATGTAAATATTGTTATGCACTTGCATTTTTAACACTTTGTGATTGTTATTCATAGGGTGAATTCTGGGAATCTGGGACATTTTTTGCAATTTTGACTTCTGCGACTTATTCCGATATCTATCGAACACATTAGATCAACACATTAGACCTTTCTGAAATCCCTAAGATGTTTTCTAACCACACAAGAAGAAAGGATGTAGATATCATAGCCAGAGGAGACATGCCACACCTATTAGTGTTCTTTGTGCTAAAAAAAAGAATTCTGCCTGAATTTGATAATCTGGGACAGGTCACTTTGTAAACTGGGACAGGCGTTTACTGGCATGGATATTTTCATATTTTAGCTGACTAATGACTCTCACATTTGTACATGATGAACAACTACAAAATACTGTGTGTGTGTGAGAGAGAGATGGATCAGGTATGCCATTGATGAAGAGACAGAGAGATGGAGAGAAAGAGAGTGTGTGTGTGTGTGTGTGTGTGTGTGTACACAAAAAACATTGAGAGAAGAATCAGGTATGGCAGCGATGAAGAGAGAGAGAGAGAGTGTGTGTGTGTGTGTGTGTACAAAACTAAAACACATTTTCTTTTTAAAAATTTTGTTTCTGATTTTTTCCCTTTTTCTCCCAATTTGGTAGCCAATTGAACCCCTATTCTAATTCAATTCCCCCCCATGTAGCAACCGCTAGAGAACCACTGCTACACAACCCCGTCAATCGGTATTAGTTGTGGAAGTCGTGGCCATGTCCTCTACAGGACGTAGCGCCGCGAGCTCCTGACCGTGACACGCCCTAGGTCCCCGTGCGCAGCGATTCTCTCCGAGCCCCTCCCCCCACCCGGAAGCAGCCGCCAATTGCTGCTTCCACAGGGTGCCGGCCACGCTCGGATATGGCAGGACCTGGGCGCGAACCCCGATCCTCGGAGCACAACTGCGCTGACTGAAAGTCAGCGCTTTTACCGTTGAGCTAACGCGGCAGCCCTACTAAAACACATTTTCAACACTTTAATGCATATTTTGTTGCTTGAATAGATCACAAACATAATTTGATAACAATTGTCTTATTTATGACAGATTTCTATCCTTAAAATTAATTAGGTACCTACCTGTAATATGCCCTGTTGGGATTCTCTCCTGGTTTCTATGACCTAGTGATGATACAATAATACTAATAAACAACTTCAAAGTTTATACTTACAGAAAAAAGAGCGTATTAAAATAGTGAACTAAGTTAGTAGGCTTAGTCTAGTGTAAGCTACTTGTGCTCACTGGATATCTTTAGCTTACTTTTGAGTTTTATGAAATAAAAAGTGGCCTGTTTAGTCCAGACAGTTATCAAAGCCATAGGCTAGGCTACGTGTAGCCTAGCTACGGTTTTTATTTATTTTTTAAAGGGTTTCCGCGCTGTTTATTTTCCTTCGTTTTTTGTTTTCAAAAAGGGCATTCCCGGTATAATTGCTGACTTGTGGCGAAAGTGCCGCCGGGGTGATAGATTTACCTTAACATCTGTCCTAAATTGTAAACAGGTCGGAGATTTTCACGGTAAGAAGAAATTTTATGACAACGTTACCAAGCCCTACTGATATTTCTGTCCCTGAAATGCGGTCTGTTAAATTAAGTAGCCAACGGCGTCAAGTTGGCTTGCTAACGTGATGGTTGTCTTGAAGTTGTTGTGATGAAGTAGCCTCAAAGATATTTACTTGAGTTGTTTTCGTATCGTTAACCATAGTTAACTGGCCGGTGATATTTCACTACCTATATTTCACTTGGATGGATCACTTGAAAGGCTTTTTCTCCTGACTTATTTTTCCATACAGTTCAATAGGAAAATTCAAGAGAAAACAACCCTTAAAGTGATCCATTCATATCTACTGCATATCTGGCAGCAGAGTGATGGTTTGAGGCTTCTTTGATACCTCAGATTTTTGATGATTTACAGCCATTTAGCCAACCAGGGGTTCCATACTATTCCCGTGTAATTTACAATTTAATCTAGTCCCATCCACCAATTTCCATAGCAATCCATTAAAATGCAGAGAGGTTATAGGGTCGTACCTGAAAATAAGGTATCAAGAGTATTTTGATATCCTTTTATACCCAGTCATGATAGCATCACCTGTTTACCTGTGGAATGTTCCAAACAGGTGTTTTTTGAAGTTCCCAGTCTTTTTTTTGCCCATGTCCCAACTTTTTTGGAACGTGTTGCAGGCATCAAATTCGGAATTAGCGGATCTGTACAAAAATAAATAAAGTTGATAAGGTAAAACATTAAATATCTTTTCTTTGTACTGTTTTCAATTAAATACATGTAAAAGATCATTTACAAATCACTGCTTTCTGCTTTTATGTGCATTTTTCATACTGTGCCAACATTTTTGGAATTGGGGTTTGTATGATGGTGGTCCCTGGGAAGCCTTTAAGCCCGGGTGTGGGTCCCTGGATCAAAACCCGTTAAAAACCTCTTGTTTAAGAGAAGAGCACAAGGTACCATTCACAGTTTGTTTGCTCATACTCACTGAGTTTAGGAAAAACACACAAAGGAACAAAGGAGTCCCGAGAGAGTCCAACACACAAACTCCGCCTCTACGACTCTCCTCCGTACACGAAACGGAGCACCGAATTGTGTAAATCTTCCGAGTCGTCTCACTCCTCCCCCGCATTATGTTCTCTTTCCCTGGTTGCCTTTTGAAGATTGCACTCCCGGATCAGTCCCGACATCTTCAACTCTGGTGAAGAGCGATGGTAACTTTGTTGCTGCAGATCCAACGGACATTCCCGAGCATATTTTGCGAATGTGTCTCCATGGTGATGACCACAAAAAAAATTATATCGACTAGACAATTTGTCAATATTATCAAAACGAGCAGCAGGAGTGCCCTGAAAAATCTTCAGCCCACTTCCCCGTCCCACTACAGACACACAGCGCATGAAAAAAACAAAGACAAAAGCCAGACACAACAAAACACATTCAAATTAACAAACATGAACACGAGAGACAGCTAGACTGCCTACATGTCGCCATTACAGCGCCACAATATATATATATATACACATATACACAGGGGGGGACAACATATCGGAAACACCCCTGAAAAATGGCTTCATCTTTGAAGCATCTAAACCACAATTACAAAAGCATCTAGACAGGTGATTCCTATTTATTTGAATGCTAATTAGCAGCATGTGTCTGCTTAAAGAGGTATAACCAGCAGCACTTTGCAAGGTAAGTCTCCAAAACAAGATGAGGATACTAACAGTTCAGAAAGGGGCCAAATAGTTGGTGCCCAAATTGCAGGTGCGTCGGTCACAAAAATGGCAAAATTATTTAAGGTGGCAAAAAATTATGAAAACATGCCCAACACAAAAAAACAGCATCGGCAAAAAAGAACTGTGGCCGCAAGTCCAAGCTCTCTGACAGGGACAGACACTTGGTAGGATACTTGCTAATACCCACAGAACTACAGCTCTACAAATCACCACAGAATTGTATCAATCCATATCTGAACCAGTCTCAACAAAAATTGTCATGAGCTTGACACAGCTGGTATTTATGGCAGGACCACCATTCGGAAACCATTTGTATGCAAGGCTTGCAGAAAAACGCATAACATGGTGTAAGGAACACAAAACCTGGACCCCTGAGCAATGGAGAAAAGTGATATGGTCTGATGAGTCATCTTTTACTCTTTTTAATACATCTGAATGTGTTTATGTTTGGAGAAAACCTAAGTAGGCATTCAATCCACAATGTCTATTGCCAAGTGTTAGGTATGGTGGTGGTTCTGTAATGGTATGGGCAACTATTTCATAATACTCATAGGGTCCAATGATTGCTCTTCATGGACGTGAAATGGACAAACAATATTAAACCATTTTACAAGACCAGGTTCACCCTATGGTGCAAACACTGTTCATTTATGATGTCCCCATATTCCAACATGAATATGCCCCCATACACACTGCTAAAAACATTGAAGAATGGTTCCAAGAACACAAGGATTATGTCAAATAATATCTTATTTTCAGGTACTGTTACAAGCGATACTATAACCTCTCTGCATTTGAACTGATCTCTATGAGAATTGGGGGGTAAGACTAGATTCAGCTGTAAATTACGCTGGTACAGTATGGAACACATGACTGGCAAAATGGCTGTACGTCATCAAGGGTCTAAGGTATCAAACGAGCCCCAAACTATCACTCTGCGGCCAGATATGGAGTAGATGTGGATGGATCCCTTTAAGGGTTGTTTCTCCTGACTTTTTCCCCCATAGAGTTCTATAGGAAAATGAGTCAGGAGAAATAACCCTTGCAGTGATCCATCCACATCTACTCCATATCTGGCAACAGAGTGATGGTTTGGGGCTCGTTCGATAGCTCAGACCCTTGATGACTTACAGCCATTTAGCCAGCCATGTGTTCCATACTGTACCAGTGTAATTTACAGCAGAATCTAGTCTCACCCCCCAATTCCCATAGAGATCAGTTCAAATGCAGAGGTTATAATATCGCTTGTAACAGTACCTGAAAATAAGATATCGAGTCTTTTGATGTTGATTGGTCACAGACTTCAGGAAGTAACAGCATGCAAAGGATATGCGACCAAATATTAAATATGTTAAAGCAAAATATTCAAATTTTCTGAGACACTGAATTTTGGGTTTCATTAGCTGTAAGCCATAATCATCAAAATTACAAGAAATAAAGGCTTGAAATATTTCACTCTATGTGTAATGAATCTATATAATATATGAGTTTCACTTTCTGAAATGAGTGACAAAAAATATTGAACTTTTTCACGATATTCGAATTTTTTGAGCTGCACCTGTATATATATATACTGCTCAAAAAAATTAAGGAAACACTTAATCATCACAGTATAACACTAAGTCAATTAAACCAAACCGGTCATGCTGGATGATGTTGCATGCAGCATAACATTCGCCACAGTGTCTCCAGACTCTTTGACGTCTGCCACATGTGCTCAGTGTGAACCTGCTCTCATCTGTGAAGAGAACGGGGCGCCAATGGTGAACCTGCCAATTCTGGTGTTCTCTGGCAAATTCCAATCGAGCTGGACGGTGCTGGGCTGTGAGCACAGGTCCCACTACAGGATGTTGGGCCCTCATGCCACCCTCATGGAGTCTGTTTCTGACAGTTTGGTCAGAAACATGCACACGAGTAGCCTGCTGGAGGTCATTTTGTAGGGCTCTGGCAGTGCTCCTCCTGTTCCTCCCCCACAAAGGAGCAGATACCGGTCCTGCCGCTGGGTTGTTGCCCTTCTACGGCCCTGTCCAGCTCTCCTCGTGTAATGGCCCATCTCCCGGTATCTTCTCCACACTCTTGAGACTGTGCTGGGAGACACAGCAAACCTTCTTGCGACGGCACGTATGGATGTGCCATCCTGGAGAAGCTGGACTACCTGTGCAACCTGAATGGGCTGCAGGTACCGCCTCATGCTACCAGTAGTGACAAGGGCACTAGCAAAATGGAAAACTAGAGAAAAATCAGTCAAGAAGGATAAGGAGAGAGAAATGGTCTGTAGCCACCACCTGCAAAACCATTTACTTTTTGGGGTTTGTCTTGCTGTTGCCTCTCCTGTCCATCTGTTGTCACTTTCATTTGCACCAAAGCAGGTGAAATTGATTCACGATTGTTTACACTTCCTAACTGGACAGATCGATATCCCAGAAGTTTAATTGACTTGGTGTTATACCGTGTTGATTTAAGTGTTCCCTTAATTTCTTTGAGCAGTGTATATACACGGGACTTGTTTCGGGTGTCAAGAGTTTATTAGAAACTTAGAATAGGTTATTCTTCACCCTTTGTCTGTCCCTTTGCGGAGCCTCTGTCTCTCTGTCCTAGACAGATTGTCTTCGCCGTCTTCTTTTTCTTCTTGTTTGTGTTTTCGGCTCCCTTGTTGTGAGCTATAGGACTTTCTGTTCGTTATTGTCTTAATCTAGAGTTTTTCGCCCAATACGGGTCGCTTTGAGTTTGGTAGCAGAATCTTTTTGTTAAGAGTTTATTATTTTCTTTGATTGTATTAATTCCCTGTTTGCGGGTTTTCCCCCCGCCTTGTGGTGTTCATTAAGAGCACTTTAAGAACCCCTATTGTCGCACTTGGTCCTTCATTCAGTACGCTACCCCTGACATCTCGTGCACGTCTGGTGTTTTGTGAAGCAATTTTCGGGGAAAAAACACGGTCAATTATTGAAAATCAGGACATTTTTCTATTTTAGGGGAACATCGGTGGGTAGGCAAAGGTTGCTAGTTTGATTCTTGCCTGGGACATATAGAAATCTGATTAGATGGATCATACAAACTGTTTGCCTTTGTTATTCCATACTTTATTACTTTCATCTTTGTAAATGGTGTAAAAATAAGAAATTAATAATGTGTAGTTTCTATTGAAGTAGCCCCAATGTGTTGCTTTGATTAAAAGTAAGGCTCTTTCATTAAATAATTCAGACAACTGCATGAGAAGTTAAACACTTTTATTGAAATAACTGAAAAACTAAATAAGAAAACACAGTATACACTGAAAAGAAATCCATTGGATTTACTCAATTGAATTGTGGACAGTGATTCCACAAAAAACCTGATATATTTCTGTTGTTCTTGTGTTTACAGCTCAAGCATTAAATTATTGCATTGAGTAAACATCATCTGGTTAAATACTTTCTCGAGATGCTCCTTCTTTTTTGCCTTTTTTCAGTGTAATGGCCAGTCAGGGTCAGACCTTATTAAATTACATAAAATATTAATACATAGATTATGCTCAAACAATTCAAAAGCGGAACTATTAAAAAAGGTTATGTCCAAAAGATTTGTTATATAGTAGAGATTGAATTTAAAAAATAAATAAAATGAACATCTATGAACAAATATTATTTACAAGTGGGTATAAACAATGCAAGTTCCATTTACATTTATTTTAGTGTTTTCCAGCCGCTGTTCCTTTGACACTGTCTCTGTGTTTTGGCAGCGTATTATGCCTTTGTACGGGCTGTGCCCTGTTGCCTCAGTTCTGAAATTGCCCAAATGTTCTGCATTAATGTGCTGTTACGTTCTTTCTGGATGACAGGTGGGCTACTCTGCAGTCAGTGAACCTGCGGGTAATCATAAGGTAGCACTGGTCAATGTCCAGGACCTGCTGCACCCTCATATGAATGCCAATACCAGTTGGCACATTCTGGATAGAGTAACCTGACCTTCCGCTGGTGGTAGGCATCCACACCAGGAGCCTGTGGTTGAAAAAGTGCTCTGGTGTGGGAACCTGGCTGTAGATCAGAGCTGGGGTGGGTGGTACGTACCACAGCTTCAGGTCACTCCGCAGCCTCACTCACGCATGCACGCATGCGTGCACACACACGCACACCATCAGTTGAAAAATAACCCAGGTCTTACATCTCACATTGCTTGAAAGGAGAATAAAGATAAACTTACAGAACAAAAAGTGGCAGAGGTCAATAATTTGTTCCTCACAGAGGCCATAGCTGGAGGGGGGAGGGAGAAAGGGAAGATGGTCCGGATAGATTTTGCAGGACTAGACTGAGGCTGGTGTGCAAGAGAGGTTGGCACTGACATACAGGTGTGGTTGAACCAGGTGGGCACAAAAGACTGCAGTTATTTGGATTTAGTAGTTCACAATGGTTACATTCATTTAACATTCATTTTGATACACAGATAAATAGCATTCAATAATAATAATAATCATGTGCGCGCTAACAAACCTGAGCAGACTTCCTCGCCAAATTAAGGTTTGGCTTTACAGCAGCACTGTGTCCCACCAAATCGTGGTTTCAGAAACTGGGAGAGTTTGAAATATATAAACAAAAATATAGAAAATGTAAAACATTCTAGTTCAGTTTTCTGTGTTGTTAAAAAAGTAGAGAGATCAGTAGTGGGACATTTAAATTATGTTATATATTCACCATTTCTAAAATCAGTGGTGGCTGTGTGGAGGATGTGTGCAGAATGTGTGATGTGAGGAGGATGTGCACAGGATGTGTGGATATGTGCAGGATGTGCTGCAGTGGGGACAGAGGGAACAGGAGCAGGTGATGTGGCTGGTCCAGCTTCAGGGGCTGACACAGAGGTTACACTGCTGGTGGGCTGAGCCAATTAAATAGAAAAAATATCCATTACAATTAATACAAATTACCTCCACATATATATATTATTTCCATCAGTCAGCTATGTTAACATTACCTTCACAGAGTGGAATCCACAAACAGTGTTGTGGTCCCTCAGAGATGCATGTCCCCTCAGCTGGACTGGACACTTCTCTATCTGTAAGTCAAATTGGGCTTTTATGTATGGGCACGCCAAATATCTGCACTGTCGTGTAATAATAAAGTGATATTTGCTTTTCAAAATCACATCATCTAATAGTTTTACATGGGCCATTGCCTTATGAGATTTTTGTTTCGAGGCCACCTGAGGTAAACAATGAAAGTGTAAATTAGATGACACTGGGGATTTTGTTATGTAGGCTAGCCAATATTTAATATAGGAGTACCAATGAAAAATCATTATCATACCACATTTAGGAATCTATGAAAGTTACTGTGAAGTATATCTGACTATTTATATTCAAGTCATGTCAATCTAACAGGGAATCACTGTCAATCCAAATAACTTAATTGTATTAGTCTTATGTCAACTGGACCAGACTATGCAACTACAGTTATAGGACATACACCATGTATTTTGCGCAACAGAACATAACAATACCATAACACATTAACAGCTAATAATAACATAATTAAATCACGAGGTTAAGTTATTTTACCCAATGTTTGAGGAAAATTCCGTTAGCAAGACGTTAATTAACCCAGTAACTCTAAATTAGCCTAGTATCAGAGATGATAGAAGGGAAATATATAAAAGCTAGCATTTCACCTTTAACGGTTTAATTAATTTAATGCAGCCATCTTACCTTGATAAATCACGTTATATCACCGACTGTGTTCTTCAGAGTCGCTGCCACCGGTAGCTGCCGCGATACGTTTAAAAACAACAAAAAAGTTGCTTTGCCGCATTTTATTTGCAAGAAATGGACGGGCACGACGAGTCGCGATTGGTAAGAAATGGAGAGCAGAGACGGGGAGATTTGATTTGTAAGAAATGGACGGGGCAGAGCACGCGATTGGAAAGAAATGGAAGCGAAAATGGAGCTCTGGCTGCGTGATTGGTTTTCGTGATCCAGTCTCATCATCGACCACTGCAAGGAGCGTGGGTTCTAGTATTTGGTCGACTGGGAGGGTTACGGGCCCGAGAAAAGGAACTGGATTTCCCGCCAGCTCATCCTCGACCCCTCTCTCATCCGTGATTTCCACCGGGCTCACCCTGAAAATATTAAGCCCGGTGAGTCGCCAGGAGGCGCCCGTTGAGGGGGGGGGGGGGGGGGGTTACTATTACATCTGCCGTCTCCCTCCAGTTCACCTTCCTTTTGTTTCATCTGTATTCCCATTCTTTGTGTTTCGTGTCATGTTTTTCAGTTCACCCTGTTCGTCTCATGTTTTGTGTTTTCGTTTACAGGCTGGGCGTGGCTCCCCGTCTGTTCCTGGTTTCTCCCTTTGATTTGCCCCAATCTATGGTTTCCCTTGCTCTCGCACATTCCGCACTCCTATTTGTTAATCACTTAGTTCCTTCACCTGGTTTTGACACTATTTAGTTTCCGTTCACGCATTCCCTGTTGCCAGTTCATGTTCTCTGCTCTGTTTGAGATTACCCCCTGGCTATCTCCTGTTTTGATTCTGCTTGTTAACCTATTTATCTGTTCTTATTTTTATTTATCCCGTCCAGCCTGTCTCCTGCCCATCCCAGCTAGCCCTGACCCGTTACCTGCCCCACTTTACTTTTCCCAACCCTGCATCATGCATTCCATTTTTATTTTTGCCCAATTCCTGCCTACTTGCTTGCCTAAATAAATTATCTCCTGAGTGGAGTTTACTGAATCTCTGTTTCTGAGTCTTGCGTTTCGATCCAGTCCAGTACACTGCCATAACAGACTGTCTCGATATCATATAAAAAACTTTTGATATCTTATTTTCTGGTACTCCTACAAGCGATACTATAACCTCTCTGCATTTGAATGGATCTCTATGGAAATTGTGGGGTGGGACTAGATTTAGCTGTAGATTACACTGGAACAGTATGAAACACATGGTTGGCTAAATAGCTTTAAGTCCTCAAGGGTCTGATGTATCAAACAAGCCTTAAACCATTACTCTGCTGCCAGATAGGCAGTAGATATGGATGGGTAACTTGAAGGGTTTCTTCTCCTGACTTATTTTGGAAAAATAGGACAATTTGTCATGAGAAACAACCCTTAAAGTGATCCATCCATATCTACCATATCAGAATAATGTACAGCTAAATCTAGCCCCACCCCCCAATTCCCATAAGATATCAAGAGTATTTTGATGTTGTTGGGTCACAGACATCAGGAAGTCATGTCATGCAAAGGATATGCGACCAAATATTAAAAATTATTACTTTATTCTACATTATGTTAAACTGTCCAATATTTTTTGAGGGGGGACTACGTACAAAACGTTCTATAATTTCTAAACCGTTCATCCGATATGGATGAAAATACCCTCAAATTAAAGCTGACCGTCTGCACTTCAACTTTATTGTCATTGTATCTTTTCAAACTCAAAGTTCTAGAGTACAGAACCAAAATAACAAAAGGTGTGTCAGTGTCCAATTAATTATGGTGCTGTGTATATACAGTGCCCTCCACAATTATTGGCACCCCTGGTAAAGATGAGTAAAAAGGGTTATAAAAATTTCACCTTTTGGTGAATTAGCTCAATCTCACACTGAAAAAATGAGAACAATCCAACCTTTAATTGAAGTTAATTTATTTCCTCATTAAGAAATAATTATTTTTTAACAAAAACCCAAAAACTTCTTATGAACAAAATGTAACTGAAGCAATTTTTCCATTTATATTTTACTTTTTAAAGTTGATCAGAGTGTTTAGAAACTTTCAAGCGGTAATCTATGACATAAAAAGTTCAAAGCAACTGGAAACTTCCCTGGAAGAGGACCCAAGTTTATTTTGCCCCCACGCACAGTGAAGAGGATGGTAAAAGAGCCAAAACAAAATCACTCACTGTTTGAGAATTACAGAGGAAAGTAGCATCTTGGGGTTATCAAGGCTCCAAAACTACCATTAGATTTCACCTCCATGCCAGAAAAAAAGCCTTTCCTGACATTTCACCACAAATGTAAGCGCCTGGAGTTTGCTAAATGCTACTGGAACTTTGACTGGAACCGTGTTTTATGGTCAGATTAAATGAAAATTTAGCTTTTCGGCAACCAACTCTAACACTCAAGGTGGGTTTGGCGTAAAAAGAAGGATGGCTATACCGAAAATAACCTGATTCCCACTGTTAAGTATGGTGGAGGTTCTGTGATGTTGTGGGGCTGTTTTTCCTCCAAAGGCCCTGGGAACCTTGTTAGGGTAATGGCATCATCAACTCCATGAAATACCAGAACATTTTTAATCTGAATCTGGCTGCCAGAAAACTAAAACTGGGTTGTCGTTGGATCTTCCAGCAGAACAATGATCCAAAACATGGCCAAATCAACACAAAAATGGTTAACTGAACACAAAATCAAGCTTCTGCCATGGCCATCTCAGTCCCATGGCCTAAACCCCATTGAAAACCTGTGGGCTGAGCTGAAGAGGAAAGTACACAAGAGAGGACCTAGGACTCTGGATGAGCTGGAGAGATTCTGTAAAAAGGAATGGTCTCAGATTTTTTGCTCTGTATTCTCCAACCTTATACGATGTTACGGAAAAGACTCTGTGCTGTTTTATTAGCAAAGGGAGGTTGTACAAAGTATTAAATGCAGGGGTACCAATAATTGTGGCACACGTGGTTCTGTTAAAAATAATGATTTCTTGATGAGGAATTATTTTTTCTCAGAATAAATAGAATTAATAGATTAAGCTAATTCACCAAATGGTGATTTTTGTATAACCCTTTTTACTCATCTTTACCAAAGGTGCCAATAATTGTGGAGGGCACTGTATATATATATAATTTAGGATTGGATCGTTTTTGTCAAAGTGACTATAAACAATGTTTTATTTTTATTAATTTTGTATTTTTTTTGCTTCTTAGTCTTACCTATGCCTTTTTGAAAAGGTAAGGTATAGCAGTCAAAACGCGTATAGTGGGGGGAAAATGTGAATAGATGTTAAAGGGTGCTCGGAATAAGCTACTAATTGATTCTGACTGGGAATAGCCCTATTGGCATGGAGGCACTGGTTTTCTTGGCCTTGGGGGATGTTAGCACTCCGTTTTCCCTTCCGAATCGACACATTTTCCACATTCTCAGCCTTGTTAAATGTCACAGTTTTGTGCACTGATCGCAGTGTACAGGTTTCCCACACAGATGCCCCGGGCAGGGTTTGGTGTCCCTCTGGAAGGACAATCGATGGAGTGTGCGATTGTTTAAAATAGTGGGCGGAGATGAGTCACGCCATGACTCACGGCATGTTTTCCTGAGTGACTCACACCCAAGCCTTTCAGTTTAATCGTGTTTTTCTTATTACTGGGCCCATTCCTCCGAGTAGGATTGCCAGTGGGTAAACTCTAAACTGGCCACTGACTCTAAGTTTGTATGTTTTTTTTATTTGCACTGGGCATAACCTGCAACGCATATTAACTTCTACTTTGGCTGGTTTGGAACACATCAAAAACATCACTATGAATGTATAAATGAGATAAATTAGCATTTTTTAATCGTTTTCATTAAATATATATAAAAAAATAAAAGTAAAAGCAGTGCATACTGTGTGTGTGTGTGTGTGTGCGTACACACGTGTGTAAACATGAAATACAGTATAGCATAGCATGGAGTTATTTGTTGATACTTACTTTAATTGAGTAAAACCAAACTATATCCGCAAAGATAATTTACTGTATTGCTTTTAAATCAAGTTTCTTGATTTAACAGAATGATGCAGCTTCCATGTCTATATTTCTGGCACTGTGTACTCAAGCTAAGCTTCGTGACCATTCCCTAATTTAGTTGTGCAATTCCTGAATGATGTCCTTTTTGAACAAGGCTTTTCATTCAGCCATAAGTACTTCCTCAATTTTATATTAGTGCTGGCTCCTCTGAGTCACCACATGTTTTGTTTGACACATGCATTAGCGTACAGAAACCAAAAAATTGTGACAAGGTGCCGCCCAGGCAGCATACAAATAAACATACAGCAACATGAAAACTGAAATAACTTTTCACTCTTATAGAGACTGACAGATTTGACGGCCTTCGCTCAAACTTGACCGTGTGGCATAGACACTGATCAGGCGCCTGTTACTCACCTATGTTCGATACTGAACGAAGCATAGGCTACCCTCAAACGGCTGCTGTATAAATCAACTTTCACTAGACATAATGCAACACCTTGAGTACTAGAAATAACAGTGAGGGTTGGGGGAGAACTCATTGACCCCAGGGCCCAGGGGCAGTTGGGGGGCAAAAGGGTGACGGGGGACAGAGGATAGCATCCTAATCTGTTTAGCAGGGTTGTACCTGCACAATCGCACTGACAGCCACCCTACTTCCTTTTTGGTTCTATTCCAGTTTACCTCTGGGGGTTACAGCTTGTGAAATAAAATGCAGAGTTCCTGGGGAAAAAAAAAAAGATTAAACAATGGCTGGCAGGGATGAAAGTTCCCCTCCCCTTCTCCACTGCTTTCCCCTGTAATCAGATACTGCTATATCACTCACAATAAAAAGTGCATTGTATGGACGTTGCAGTGATTCTACCATTCTAGTTCTTTGTTTGAGAAATGAACATGAAAATAAATTTTTAAAGAAACATTGCTTCCATGTAATGTATTTATTATTGTTATATATATACTAGTTATTCAAAATTCATATATAATGCTACCAAATTCTGTGCATTGAAACGGTCCGGAAACGCTATCCCACTGTTTGCAATTTTGCCTAGGGCGGCAGAAAGGCTAGAGCCATTCCTGCAATAGAGGTACAAAATGTCTGTGTGTGACGCAGCTGGGCAATAGTCTGCCCACTTGTCTTTATCTGCTTTTCACTCCAGGACAGTAGGGGGCAGTATCCATCCAACTAGCTGATCCACGACCCGTTAATGATTCCAGCAGAGAATAATTCCTCACACGAACACAAAGGAAAAGCTGTGCGACAGAAGGAAGAGATGAGCGTACCTCACGTGAAACTACCTCCTCATTTAGAAAGTTGAGGCTGAAAAGTAACCAGAAAGGTGCTGGATGAGTAAAATATATTTCTTTATTCATTTGTATGTTTGTTTTCTGTTTTAACATGGACTTTTGGTACATCATTGGTCTCACACATAGACACACACATAAGCATGACAACTAACTACACTTTCTTAGTTTAAAAGAAAATTACCAAAAAGAAATCTTCATTTGAAATTTTAACTATCCTTTTTGTTCTGCCCTAGCTGTTCCTTTATGGATAAAATACTACATTTCACATATTGCAAGTCACATTGAATGTAATTTGTATTGGTAAATGTTTCAGTCAAACATGCTTGATGTGGTGTAGATTCATGTTCCCTGGAGGAGAGGGTGGAGAATTAACTGAGCTTGGGGTATTTCACAAAGCAGGGCCGTGTCTGAATCAGCGCACTATTACATTGTGTATGCCAGTTGAGTATACTTTTTAAATATTCTGTTAAGTACATGACAATTCAGAAAATTGAGTATTCTTATGATATACTTATTTCCCTGTTTTTGCTGATAATAGTATAGAAGATATTTTTCACATACTGCATGTCACTAAACAGGATACAGTAAGCAGTATACAGTATGCTACTACACAGTGCAAAGGTACACAGATACAGCCCCGGATTACTGAGTTAGCTGGATATCTGCATTGAGTAAAACTCGGAACCTTCCCAAATCTGAAACATGGACTGAAGTAAAAAGAGCTGTTCTGTATTTTACTCCGTGCAGTTATCCAGCTAACTCAGTAATCCTGCTTTGCGAAATACCCCCCTGGTTTGATCTGGGGCTGTGTCCGAATCTGAGCCCTATCTATTGCACCCTGTCTTCTGCGTACAGTGCATTGGCAGAAGTGTGCTGTTTAAAGTGCACTGTGTTGCACACGTCGTGCAGTCCGTGAATAATATCCGCTATTATTTTCCAACCATACTGTGGAAGTGTCGTAAGCAGGTAGTAAGACGTCCCACCAGTGTTTCCATGTCCGTGGTTTTACAGTTAAATTGGGATACTTTCAAAGCGTAGTCACAGGTAAAAATTTTAGTATTTTTCAAAATTGTGTAGCAAGCGGAGACAGGCTGGGACAGTGGGTGTAGTTACTCTTTAAATAAAGGTTAAATTAAAATAAATAAGAATACAGAGCTGACCACCAGGTTAATATAGAGAATCTTCAGTGCAGTTCCTTGGTGCTGTAGGTTCTCCATTCCCTCTCCCAGCTCATAACCTTTCACATTAACTATCTGCTATCATATCCTCTTAAAACCCAGCAATGTCCTGCATGAGTTTCTGGTCTTAGTCTCAAGAACCATATATTGTACTATGCTGAAACCTACACTACAAGGGACATTCAATAAAAAATAAATAAGTAATATTTTAAAAAATATTTTCACACAACATATTTTTGTCATCCAAGACACTTGTGTTTTGTAAAAAAAAAAAAAAAAAAAAGAAGTAAATTCTGTTTCTTTTGCCATGTCTCAGGAGGATAACTAACCCTATTTTTTCATGAGATATTTAACTTAAGCCCCCATTTTCTTACCATTTCGAATGTCCAGTTGTATTTACAGACCTTGTGAATTGACACCGAGGGCCCTATCTTATACCCGGCTCTAACCCGAACGTGTCTTTGCTATTTTACACCCGGCCCGGTGCAGGGTTCATTATAGCGCCCAGCGCTCACGTCCTGTAAATACCAAGTCATCTTGCGCCCATAGCAAAAATTTACAGTCAAGCCGGAAAGTCTGCACACCTCTTTCACCATCTCCACATTTTATTACGTTACAGACTTATTCTACAATAGATTGAGTTCATTTTTTGCCTCAAACATCTACACACAATAGCCAATAATGACGAAGTGAAAACTGGTTTTTAGAAAATATGCTATTTTATTTTACTGACAAAAATAGGTTATTTAGGGGTTACATATCTGTACACATACCTGGTTGCTGCACCTGCATCTTGGGAAAGAAGCTACGAGCTTGGCACACTTGTTTCTGGACATTTTTGTCCATTCCTCTTGGCATATCCTTGCAAGCTCTGTCAGGTTGGATGGGGAGCGTCAGTACACAGCCATTTTCAGCTCTTTCCACATGTTCAATTGGATTCAGGTCTGGGCTCTGGCTGGGCCACTCAAGGACATGCACAGACTTTCTCCAAAGCCACTCCTTTGTTCTCTTGGCTGTGTGCTTCGGGTCATTGTCATGTTGGAAGGTAAACCTTTGCCCCAGTCTGAGGTCCAGAGTGCTCTGGAGCAGGTTTTCTTCAAGGATCTCGGTGTACTTAGCTGCATTCATCTTTCCCTCTATCAGGACTAGTCCCCCCGTTCCCGCTGCTGAAAAACATCCCCACATCACGATGCTGCCACCGCCATGCTTCACCTTTAGGGATGGTATTAGCCAGGTGATGAGCGGTGCCTGGTTTCCTCCAGACGTGACGATTGGTATTCAGGCCAAAAAGTTCAATTTTGGTTTCATCAGACCAGAGAATCTTGATTCTCAAGGTTTGAGAGTCCTCTAGGTGCCTTTTGGCAAACTCCAAGCGGGCTGTGATGTGCCTTTTACTAAGGAGGGGCTTCCGTCTGGCCACTCTACAGTAAAGGCCTGATTGGTGGAGTGCTGCCTGAATGGTTGATCTTCTGAAAGGTTCTCCCATCTCCACAAGGATACGCTGGAGCTCTGTCAGAGTGACCCTTGGGTTTGCTCAGTTTGGCCGGGCGGCCAGCTCTAGGAAGATTCTTGGTGGTTCCAAACTTCTTCCATTTACGAATGATGGTGGCCACTGTGCTCTTTGGGACCTGTAAAAGAGATTTTTCCGTACCCTTCTCCAGATCTATGCCTTGACACAATCCTGTTTCTGAGGTCTGCAGATAATTTTTTTGACCCCATGGCTTGGAGTTTGCTCTGACATGCACTGTCAACTGTGGGACCTTATATAGGCAGGTGTTGGCAATCCCCAATCATGTCTAATCAATTGAATTTATCACAGGTGGACTCCAATTAAGTTGTAGAAACATCTCAAGCAGTATCAGTGGAAACAAAATGCACCTCAGCTCACTTTTGGGTGTCATATCAAAGGGTGTGCACACGTGTACATATGATATTTTACATTTAGATTTTTAATAAATTAGCACAAATGTCTAAAAACATGTTTTCACTTTGTCATTATGGGCTATTTTGTGTAGAATCTTGAGACAAAAAATTAACTCAATCTATTGTAGAATATGTCTGTAACGTAATAAAACGTGGAGAAGATGAAAGGGGTGTGCAGACTTTCCGGCTTGACTGTATATACTAGAGAGACGGTTGAAATAGCGGATAAGTCAGATCATAAATAGCTTAAAGGGATAGTTCACCCATTTTGAAAAATGTGATATTGTTTTACCTACCCCCAAAATAGTATGTCAAGCTGTCCTGGTCTCACCGTTGTACCGAAATTATTGTGAATCCTGAATTGAAGCAATGTTAAAAATGGATTTAATTCCCCCCAGACTAACTTGCTGTAAATTAACCGCCTAAATACACTCAAATAAGGTTTAACAACAGCTTTACAAGTGTCGTTGTTGGAAACGAAAACACACAAGATTACCAAGACGATATTTTCAAATTACTGTATGTTGTTTCAGCTTTCAGGTGTAATTGTTTACATTTAATAAGAACATCCGGTAAGAGTAACTTTTGTCCAGTAACTTTTAGTATCACTCCAAATCAATATATTCCGGCTCAAAATATGGTTCAACTACAAATTCCACTCTGTCATCTTCTTCATAATCAGACATTTCGCTAAGAAAACACGCTAGCTGCTTCTCCTCATATACTGTAATTTGAACGAAAATATTGTTCTTGTATCATCCTCGGTAATCATATGTGCCTTTTTCATTTCCAACAACGACAGTTCTAAAGCCGTTGTTAAACCCTATTTGAGTGGATTTAGGCGGTTAATTTACAGCAAGGTAGCCAGGGGGCAATTACATGTACATCCAATAGCAAGATGCTAATTGTTAGCATTGCTCCAATTCAGGATTAACAATAATTTAGCTACAACAGTGAGACCAGGACAGCTTAACATATTATTTCAAAGGTTAGTAAAACAATATCAATCAATAAAAAATAGGTGAACTATCCTTTTAAGCCACGGGAGTAAGTCCTATTTGTGCTTGCTTATCTCAACTCTGAATCTGGCCCTAAGTTCATGCACAAGCAGGTCTATTTCTCCTGCTGTAAATCACACTTTTTACGGTCTACCCAGGAAAATGGGCTTGTTTTTAAAGCATTAAGCTACTGGTCACATTTATATAAGCAGAACATTATAAAACAAGGGAAAATATGCGTGAACCTATGGGTTCCCAACCTGACAGCTTCAGTCATCATTAAGGCAAAATAACAGTATTTATGTTATTAATCAATAGCCTAGAATGCACGTAATGAACTTCGGATGAAGCTTGAACTTCGAGAACTGCCTCATGGAATTGATGTTTGACAATGCATCATGGTATAATCAAGCAAAATTTATTAAACGAGCAGGCTAATTTGGTGTTTTCTAAGGTGAGATGGAAGCCATATTCTGGTACCTTATTCTCAGCTGTTGCTGTGCTTTTAACAAAATGAGAAACATTTTAACATTTATTTTCTAAAATAACAGCAGTGTCGGTAATTACCGGGAATCTGTGCCGGTGTTAAACCCTAATGTTACAGATTATTATGGTGTATATCAAAACGCATCTTAATGGTTTGTCCGAATAATATTGATCATACTATTGATCCATATAGCCTATTTCTTGCTCGCACTACACACGCACAAGAATGTCTGTTTCGCCATCATATACGCATGCGTATCCACCAAGGTGGAAAAGCAGGCTTTTAAAGGGAATGGGAAGACACTCAACCGCCTGAGAACAGGAATGGGGCGATCAAAAGCTGCTATGGCCAGATGGG
This sequence comes from Ilyophis sp. 1 JC-2022, assembly GCA_022702515.1. Taxonomy (NCBI): domain Eukaryota; kingdom Metazoa; phylum Chordata; class Actinopteri; order Anguilliformes; family Synaphobranchidae; genus Ilyophis; species Ilyophis sp. 1 JC-2022. The sequence goes on along the minus strand of CM040396.1, from coordinate 43,506,178 downwards.
GCTACAAAACTGGCCCAACCATCTGTGAATGTGGAGAAGAGGACCATACGATGCAGCACTGCCTTGTCTGCCCTCTACTACCCAACCAGTGCAGCTTAAAAGATCTCGCAGAGTTCAATAATAATGCAAAGGACTGTGTAAAGAAATGGGAAACTGTCATATAACCACATGCTTCAAAGACACGAAAAGAAGAAGAAAGGGAATGGGATATGCTAAGGAACTATGAATTGATTTAGGTTTTCTCTCAATCTCATGAATGATTATTTTAAAAAAAGAAGGATTATGAAAGGTCATGTAAAATAAATTAGCGTGACCAAATAGTTGGGGAAAAAGAATAAATAACATGAATTGAAATAATTCTTTGGTAGCCTAGCCTTGGAGCGCGGTCATTGGTCAAATATGTCTGATGACCTGAGTGTAGCCTAGGAACCCCAGGCAGTGACAGCCCAGTGGGACTGTGAAAGAGCTGTCCCTCTAATGTTTGCGTTCGCACGGTGGGGTGGAGGAAACGGTGACAGTGTGTTGCAGGAAGTGGACTGTGGCAGGGAGCGGCGGGGGAAATGATCGCTGGCTAATCCCCCCGCCCTGCCTCGGCCCCATGTCCAACCGTGTTTCCTGAAGATTCAAGTGCCACTTGCCAGAAAGGCTCAAATTGGCCATAATAACATGAGTCCTCTTCTCGAGGTCTATCACCAAGGTCAAAGTAAAATATTTTCAAGTAAGAGTATGATCGGTAGTAGGTCTTTATAATGCATTATATTTTATATCAAGAAAGACAATAAAGTTATTCATGTCAAAAAGTTGATTTGAAAGTGTTAAAAGAGGGTTTACTCTTATGGATAGAGAAAATGTAATGTAATGTCATTTTAACAGCTAAGTGTTAGAAATAGATGCATGAAATGCATCTTTGGTTAATAATTGTAAATGTGAATTTAAAAAAATAACATATATGGCATACAATACAATGTTTGTAGGAACATGTATAATGTTTGTTTAGGTTTATTTTAAAGCTTCTTTAAAAGAGCAGTGACTTTGCTTAAAAACATTGATCATCGTATTACAGGCATTCCATTTTCTAAACAAAAATAGGTTACCCACCAGACAAAAATATTTGTATTTCTTTTTTTCCCCTGTTGGCCAGGAAGGAAAGCAAATTTTGGTGACTCATTTCAAGTACTTGGGCCGGCTGGTGATTGGTGGATCAGGCAATGGGTGGAGTACCAACAAGAGGTCTGTTGAGCTGTGGATTTATTCAAGCTTGCCATGGTAATACTAGGGGATTACAGTGTACAACAGTCAGCTTTACTGTAGATCCACCCATATCCTTAACTGCATAAAGACCCACAAGGGGAAAGTTTGCATATATGCAGCGACATGCACATTCTGTGTCTTTGTGTGGTAAACACTTTTTAAATCTCACTTTAGAAATACATATTTATATACTGTATATAAACATTATCTCTCTCTTTCTTTCTCAATTCAATTCAAAATGCTTTATTGGCATGACATATTTTAAGGTACATATTGCAAAAGTGTAATCATAACAACAATAAAGGTAACAACAGCACAACAATAAATACAAATTAAAACATAACATAGACATAAATTGTATACTACTACTATTAGTATTAAAACAATGTAGTAATACTACTTATAATAATTATACTGGAAATTAATCATACAAATGTACAGTATATATTTAAAAACAAATATATAATCATGTACACATATACATATACATATACATGTACATATACACGCATACACTACATGTCCAAATGTATGGACACCTGCTTATCCCTCCTGTTGGTCATCCTATGGTGCTATAACAGCCTCCACTCTCCTGGGAAGACTTTCTGCTAGATGTTGGAACATTTCTGTGTGGATTTGCTTCCATTCAGCCAGAAGGGCATTAGTGAAGTCGGGCACTGATGTTGGGTGATTAGGCCTGGCTCACAGTGGGCTTCCAATTGATCCCAAAGGTGTTTGATGGGGTTGAGGTCAGGGCTCTGTGCAGTCCAGTCAAGTTCCACACCAATCTCGACTAACCATTTCTGTATGGACCTCGATTTTTGCATGGGGACATTGTCATGGTGAAACAGGAAAGGGCCTTCCCCCAAACTGTTGCCACGATGTTGGAAGCATAAAATTGTCTAGAATGTCATTGTCAGCTGTAGATTTCATTGTCAGTTAAGATTTGCCTTCACTGGAACTAAGGGGCCTAACCCAAACCATGAAAAACATCCCCAGACCAAGTGGTGTCCGGATACCTTTGGACATATAGTGTATATACATACACATATACACACATACTTATCTCTTTCTCTCTCGCTCTCACTCTTTCTCTCTCTAACACACACTCACACACACACACACGTGCATCCTTACATGGTGTCGATTGAGTCCATTCTTTGGTACATGATATTCTTAGATTTTTTTGGTACTTGTGGTCTTTGTGTTTGCCATTAAAAACAAGTTAACTCTTTCAGAATACATCTGTGTGCAAATTAAAGAAATGTGACTTTAATCCACATTACACACTGGGAACATAAGCCGCATGCAAAGAAACCTTATTACAGGTAATGTGTTTAACCACAAAGGAGGACTTCATGGCAAGGGTTCATTGGCACAAAATAATCTCCCTGTCTGAAATTCCTTACATATCAGAAAGGAATATGTAAATCCAATGTTTACGCCATTTTTCATGACTAGCTCTTGACAGATTTACTTCTATTGGCTACTATTCAGTGAATTTTGCTTGCCTTGCATCTTTTTTTCAGAAATTTCATGTCACAAAGAAGGTCACCAGTGTCCGTTCTTTCAAAGCGGGGTCTCTGGTGTCCAGTTGTCCCCTGCCTGGTCTGGAATTCACAGCAGTGAGGAAGGTTGGAGGTGAGTTTGTGACGAACAGTGTGCGGTAAACACAATTACAGGCATCCTAGCATATTGAAGAGGAAATTCCTCACGCTCCCATAAATTTCCTGCTTTGTTGACGCTGCCAAGGTCTTTGTGTTTATTGCAGTGATATGTAGTGCCAAACCAAGTATGAACCACTTAAATAATCTACTGTACTGTGTATGTGATCTCAGTGGTCTTTTAATTTCATTGTTCAAAAATGCCTGATTAATGGAATCCCATTCTTTTAATCTATTCCTAATTGTGAGTAATATGTAAATTAATTGCTGACTATATGCAAACAAGGAAGTAACTTAAGAAAATGAATGTTTGCTGCTCAAGCTTAAATTATCACAGTTGTGCAGTGACATAGCTAACTACCCTGTGAATGCCATTTCTAAAATTGTTAATGTTTATTTTAACATCTCTAATGCAATATATCAGATGCACTTTCCTGGACCACTGCATGTAGGGGAATCCCTGTCAGAACTGTCACACCCATCTAATCAGCAGGGCAGGGCAAAATAAACTCTCTGCCACAGTGTGGGCCATAATTGGCCAATCATTCCCATCTACAAACTAATGGATCCCACATGCACTGCTAAGGAAAACTTCCCACAGCCTTCCTGGTGACATTGCATACAAAAGAAAATTTGTATGTTTTAAGCGCACTGAAAGCATCTCACATTATAATGCATGTCTTGAATGATTCATGTGATATACAAGGATTAATATCCATGTCACCTATGATTATGTCATGTTATTATAATATTTATTTTAACTCATTTGAATTTCATAATTAATTCACTTAATTCTGCAGGGCAATTTCATGATAATATTTGATGAAATGGTTGTTTGTGAAACTACATTACATTCACTTGGCAGACACTTTTATCTGGATGGATCACTTTAAGGGTTGTTTCTCCTGACTTATTTTTCCATAGAGCTCAATAGGAAAATGAGGAGAAACAACCCTTAAAATGATCCATCCATATTTACTGCATATCTGGCAGCAGAGTTATGGTTTGAGGCTCGTTTCATACCCCATACCCTTGATGATTTAGTTACAGCCATTTAGCCAACCATGTGTTCCATACTATTCCCGAGTAATTTACAGCTTAATATAGTCCCACCCCCCAATTCCCATAGAGATCCATTCAAATACAGAGAGTTTGTAGTATAGAGTAGCTGAAAATAAGATATCAAGAGTCTTTTGATGTTGTTGTCTCACAGACATCTGGAAGTCATGATGGCATGCAAAGGATATGCAACCAAATATTAAATATGATGACATTATTTTAATTTATGATAATTTACTTTTGGTGCCCTAAAATCGGGGGGACTGTGTAAGAGCCAAAACAACAAAAGATGTGTCACTGTACTAACACTTTATACAGTCAAGCCGGAAAGTCTGAACGCCCCTTTAACCATCTCCATTTTTTGTCTCAGAATTCTACACAAAATAGCCCATAATGACAAAGTGAAAACATGTTTTTAGAAATTGTTGCAAATGTATTAAAAATCGAAAACTTTCATTTACATAAGTATTCATACCCTTTGCTTTAACATATTTTAAAATATCATATTTAATATTTGGTCACATATCCTTTGCATGCTGTTACTTCCTGAAGTCTGTGACCCATCAACATCAAAAGACTCTCGATATCTTATTTCCAGGTACTGTTACAAGCGATAGAATAAGCTCTCTGCATTTGAATGGATCTCTATGGGAATTGGGGGGTGAGACTATATTCAGCTGTAAATTACACTGGTACAGTATGGAACACATGGCTGGCTAAATGGCTGTAAGTTATCAAGGGTCTGAGCTATCGAATGAGCTCCAAACCATCACTCTGTTGCCAGATATGGAGTAGATGTGGATGGATCACTGCAAGGGTTATTTCTCCTGACTCATTTTCCTATAGAACTCTATGGGGAAAAAAGTCAGGAGAAACAACCCTTAAAGGGATCCATCCACATCTACTTCATATCTGGCCGCAGAGTGATGGTTTGGGGCTCGTTTCATACCTTAGACTCTTGATGACGTACAGCCATTTCGCCAGTCATGTGTTCCATACTGTACCAGCGTAATTTACAGCTGAATCTAGTCTCACCCCCCAATTCTCATAGAGATCAGTTCAAATGCAGAGAGGTTATAGTATTGCTTGTAACAGTACCTGAAAATAAGATATCGAGAGTCTTTTGATGTTGATTGGTCACAGACTTCAGGAAGTAACAGCATGCAAAGGATATGCGACCAAATATTAAATATGATACTTTAAAAATATGTTAAAGCAAAGGGTATGAATACTTATGTAAATGAGCGATTTCAGTTTTCGATTTGTAATGCATTTGCAAAAATGTCTAAAAACATGTTTTCACTTTGTCATTATGGGCTATTTTGTGTAGAATTTTGAGACAAAAAATGAACTCAATCTATTGTCGAATATGTCTGTAATGTAATAAAACGTGGAGAAGGTGAAAGGGGTGGGCAGACTTTCCGGCTTGACTATATATATTATATATATACGCAAAATAACATTAAAAATAAAGAAAGTCTTGTGCGCAAACGTGTCTCTATCAAAGAAGTGCTGGGATGGGCATGATGAAGAAACATGGAAAAAGAGAAAACTAGGATGAAAATATATCCAATGTCAAGCTCCAATGTTCAGCCTGCACACTCAAATGAGAAAAGTTTAGGAACCAAACCTGAACCTGATGAAGATATGCTGAAAGACGCGTCGTTTGTCCTATTTTAATTCATGTAGTCAATAAAACTTTTTTGTTAATCTAAATGTTTTTTGCCTCTGAAGGTTGGTCCTTAAACTTTTATCGTTTGAGGGTGCAGGCTGAAGATTGGAGCTTGACATTGAATATATTTTTATCCTTTCATCCTTTCATCCTTTTTCCATATATATATATATATATATATATATATATATATATATATATATTATACCCAGCTTAAGTAATGTTAGATGTTTGTGTAACTGTGCGATGTTTTTACACCGTTACAGTTACATTTAGTCATTTACACATGTGACACACATAAAATAGATACCTTAAAAACGGGTATTACAAAATTTTACTGCACTAAGGGGCTTGCACAAGTCATAATATAGTCATAAACTCAAAATAAACAGATAAGATTTCTGAAAACAAAAGTAGAAATTAGAAACCAGTGCCATGCAAACAATTGTAGTCCTAAACATCCCTCCTACATTGCACAAGACAGCACATAAACACAAGATATGGGTGATGACAAACTACTTAGAGAAAGTATTTTCTGATCATGTGCTCACACCACACTGAAACCCTATGTATAGGCTGGGGGGATAGGGAGCTTTGATTAGATTGCGTCAGATAGTATTTTATTTTTGCTGGTAGAGGGATGTGGTTGTAGTCTAGTCTTAGGGGCATAGTTGTACTGTATGCCATAAAACCAGCGCACCAAATTCTACTGTGACACTCGTTTGTAATTCATTTGGCAGAGCCAGGCTGATCGGTGTTTGGTGCAAAGTGGCTGTAACTCAAATTTGTGCGTGCACTACTTCTATCAAAAATTATGAGCTCTTACTCAACCAACACTCACACGCATGCGTACACACACAATTACAGGTACACCTACCTACATGCTTACACAAACACACACACACACACACACACACATTCATCGCTGATGACAGCACATCAAAGAGCCTTTGATATGCAGACACATACACTTGCCATGAATATATTCACACAATGATAGTAATGTCATTGCTGTAAAAGAAGGGACATATTAACACATAGACAAATAAAGTAGCGGAAGCATAATTCATATAATTACTAAAGTAACGTAAGTACTCAACATATACCGCATACCACAGGAAATCAGAGGGGGCACTGCTCAAACTACACTGCCTGGCCAAAAAAAATGTTGCACATTAATATTTCGTTGGACCGCCTTTAGCTTTGATTACGGTGCGCATTCGTCGTGGCATTGTTTCGACAACCTTTTGCAATATCATAACAATTATTTCCGTCCAGAGTTGCATTCGTTTTTGGCCAAGATCTTGTATTGATGATGGGAGGTCGAACCACTCTGTAAAGTCTTCTCCAGCACATCCCAAAGACTTTCAATGGGGTTAAGGTCAGGACTCAGGCCAGTTCATGTGTGAAAATTATTCCTCTTGCTCCCTGAACCACTCTTTCACAATTTGAGCCCAATGAATCTTGGCATTGTCATCCTGGAATATGCCCATTGATGGGATAACCTGGTCATTCAGTACGTGCAGGTACTCAGCTGACTTCATTTCATTGCTGCATAACGTTGCTGAGACTAGACCTGACCAATTGAAGCAACCCCAGATCATAACACTGCCTCCAGAGGCTTGTACAGTGGACACTATGCATGACGGGTGCAACGGTGACTTTTTTATTGGCCAGGCAGTGTATGTTAGACCCAGTTCGAAATGACAGCAAAATAATCTTGAAGGTAATTTCTTGTTTGTAAGGGACATATTCCCCTAAGGAAGTATAGAAAAATCAAGAAGGACTGAAGTAAAATCTGATTTATTTAAATTTTGTTTCTGAACACCCACTACTCCAATAGTCCTAGCTCTCCATACAGGTTACTATAATTGTCATGTATGCCACATCAACTTGGTGGATGCCACACCTGCCTTCCAAATCCACAGTATTTGCACGTGGGTAAAACAGATCAATCATGAGATGGGTTCAATCCGGAGGAGAGTCCAATCCGAGGATACATTACAGCCAGAATTCTGAATGTTCCTGGTATTTCCGGCCATGTGTGACATACTTCCTGCATTGGAACAGAGCGGCAACACTGGCAGGATGCTCATTTAGATCAAATATAAACATTTCCCCCAAAAACATTATGCGATCAGGTAGGTATGAGAGAACGGGTGTTCCTCACTCTTTTAAAACCATATAAAGTAATGTGGAATATTGCAGGTGTGTGTCGTGTCCTGCCTTTCAGCAAAAAGGCAATATTATTCTCGGCGTAATTCTCCTCTATGTTACATTATAATACATGCAGTCATTCAGACACACATATTCAAGTTGACTTACAATGAAAGAAAACTTAATTGCATTCGACTCAGTTATATGAGCATCAATGCTGGACCTGGCTACCAACAGTACACTTCATACGAAACATCTCAATATCTGTTCATTCCCCCTAATCCTGATGTCTCATCAACTGTGCAGGTTACAGCTTTATTTCAAGTTACCAATATACTGTACTTATGCAAGTACATTATATAGGCTGTGCAACGATTACAATATTTAACTAGAAAAGGAAGTTTGAAAACAAACTTTCAAGTTGGCTTGAAAAAGCAGAGCATAGAGAACACTGTTTTGGGGGAAAAAATCTGCTGAATAGAACTGGATTAATAAATGTAGCAGAACATAATTTTTCAGTGTCATTTAAAGTTTTAATTTGTTTATTTATTCAGTAATGGGCGACAACAAAGTTAATACTGGCACTGCTTGAGGGGAGAAGTTGACATAGCTAACGTTATATCAGTAGCTGCTGTAGTCACGGTGATTGAGTAATAAAACTTGTAGTAGTACAAAAATTCATGAGTTGTGGAATTTGAAGAGTTGAGGGACTAAACATAGAAAAAATCGTCATCGTTAAATTAGTACTATATGTTTAAATGCTGAATAATTGTGAAATACTGTGATGAGACATTGTAACAACACATATATCTAGCAATAGGCTATCCCGTGATGTTGCCTAGAAATAAATGCTAAGAAATAAATTAATATGTGCAGAGCACTGCATTTAATTTAAAGAATTGAGTTGAACAGAAAGTCAATTGAACAGACATATATGGGCATAGAATTGCATTTAACTAAGATGATATTAATCAACATTATTAATTGTATATAAATTTGAAGCAACAAATCAAATAGAACAAATAATTGAATTTAGCTGGATTTATTGAAATGGAGTTAAATAAAATAATTTCACTTAGCTGATATTTCACTTAGCTGATATCTTAGCTGAAACTAATATGAATAGAACCTGACTATACCAGGACAAGGGCATTGTATTATATTGAGCTGATATTAACCATGATTGAAGGTTTAATATAAAATTTAACTCATATGAGCAAGGAATTAAGTGGATGGAACTGAATTAATACAAGTGGGGAACTGTTTTACTTGAACAGAAATTTACTAATATGAGTAGAGCATTACATTTAACTGGACTAATCAAATGGAGTTGAATAGAATCTGAATTTAAGTTAACAGACTAATATATGCATGGAAATGTATTGACCAATATGATACTGATAACTGATATTAACTAATATGGTTGAGCTGAAATGAATATGAAAAATGAACTAACTGTGCAAGGAATTAGCCTTATCAAAGTGTCAGAATAGCAGTGAGGCCAGCTGGGCTAGTATGCTATTATGACATCATTCCCCTGCTAGAGGGCATTGTGACATCACAAGGGTCAACATTCCACCATTCATTTCAATGGCAATTTTTAAATCTTGCTAATTATTAATAAACTATAATTAGTATTTACACAAAAATAACAAACAAGTTCATTCCCAACTAGGTAGGTAGGTACTGACTGAATTCTGTGAGCTTTAACTGGCTAGGAGGAGATACATATAGAAATTTGGGTGGAATAAGAAGAAATAATAGAGAGAACAGTAAGTTGGCCTTTTCAAGCCATCTTAATAATACAAAGAACAGTAAGTTGGCCTTTTCAAGCCAACTTAATCATGGCACTTACACACAGCACTTATTTCACACAGAAGGCTACTGCAGAATTATGCAGTGTGAATAAAGTGAAAATATAAAGAGGAAAAAAAATTCTACAAATAATTTTTCAAACTAATGTGCTTACCTCAGAGTAATGTTATTACAGAAAAAGCCCGCATGTGATTTCTGTGAGTTATGTTATGTTAATTGCCCAAGTTTGCCCAAAAGGCGAGCTGAGCGTCGAACTATGTGAGATCAGTATAGTAACCTGGAATATTAGTTTTAATGAACTATGTTAATAGAACGTTGACGTGTGTAGTTCAACTGTGCAAAACTATGTAATTATATTAACTTAATTGTATTATAAAACAGGGTCGCCTTCAATCGCAGTAAACCGCGAATCTGGGCAAGGACCGCATTATAATGTTTTATGGTTATCAACAAGTTAACACCCGTTAACACCCACCCCTTCGTAATTTCTCATTCCCACAATGAAGTTCTTGTACACTGCTGTCCAAGAGAAGCCGTAGAGATGCTTTGGGCCAGAAGCTGGTGACGTCATAGATTCCTGAGCGTGGAGTTTTGCAGGAAAGCCCTGAGCCTCTGAGATGGAGCCGTTCCAGGTTTCCATGGCAAAGCGCACAAACAGGAGGAAACACAGAGGGAATCCCGTTATTTTACAACATTCGACCATTATAAACACCCAGAGTGGGGAAGGAAGCTGCCCATGTTACTCTAGTAATCCTGGGCGTAAGGAAAAGGACTTCATATCACTGCCAAAGCGAGCTGTTCTGTTACTCCCTATAAGATTCGTATTCGCTGTCAGTTTCTTTATGCAAGCGAGTTAAGTTAGATGCTACAATGACTTATAGGATACGTTTTCTTATTATTGTAATCTAATTTTAGTTTTAATTTTGATTTCCAAATGTTCAGAGAAGTCTGGAGGCTGGCGCAGTACCACATGATGAGATCGATGAATCAAGGTAGGGGTTGCGCGTGATGAAATGTTGTGGGGTTATCTGAGAATCGACCCATTTTATTATTATAATAGAAATAAATAAATGGACATCGTTTTCTAACTGCGGAGAACGTAGGCCTACTTCGATGGTAGTTCTAAAACATTTCAAAGCATGGGACTGGGGAGTAAGTAATACGGTATCAGTTATTATAAACTGCATGTGATATTTCTAAAGTAGCCAATATACACGAACGACTATATCCTAATGCTTTACTAACCAAATTGTGCGTATCGTTTCATGTGGCTGATGTTGCATTATGTGCAGTGCAAGTGCGCATGTAGGCACTATTTATTTATTTATGTCATAGATTCACATCTTTTCTGTAAAGTATGGTGAATGAAAACGTGAAGCGTATTAGAGCATGGCACTTCGTTAAATACGGCTATATAAAAAACAGCAATAATAATAATAATAATAATAATAATAATAATAATAAGTACATTCAAAGGAAGATCGCAGCTTCGTGTGAGGTCAGTAAAAACATGTTTTGCGGATAAATTATTAATGTAATTTGTATTTAATTCCGCATTTAAAAGAGAGATAAGCAATTCCATATAATGACTATATTAAAATGTTATTACTTTTTTGTTTTTTATTATATTTTTATTTCATATAGCAACACTTGCTATATCAGCTTCATTCCTTTAGCCTGGTCTGCTGTTAATAACTTAAAGCTCTAAATGCTTTAATTTATTTAAAATAAATTAATCTACATTTGCATGTGGCTGCTCTGTTCAGAAGGACACATCCTGCTATGAGGAAAAGGTTTGGTTTCTTTGAACGTTTATGTGTCTCAATGAAGTGGTGCAGTGATTTCTTAAGACATGGTCTACCCAACTTAACAAAAGAGAAACTTGGGGTGTACACATTCATATTTTTCAAAACCCAGATTCAGCTGTAAATGTATATAATTCTATATTTTCCTTTTCAGTACATTAAATATTTAGGTTTTTCCTCTCTCTCTCTCTCTCGCTCTCGCTCTCTCTCTCTCTCTCTCTCTCTCTCTCGCTCTCTCTTTCCCTCTCTCTATCTCTTTCTATCTCGCTTGCTCTATTTTGGTAGTATATTCACTTTTACATTATATGAATTAATAGCATTTTGCGTAGTTTCCCAAGGCTCTTCCTCTCAGGCTGACAATATATTTTTTTGGGCAGTTGAGACTCGCTTGTTGACAAGGCTTATTGTACTGGACATTTGGAACAGTGGTTCTCTGTGTGTTTCGCAAGGGTTGCTCAGTTGCTCAAGCCAGTTTAGGGGCTATATTCATTAAAACTTATTAAAAGCACTCCTGTGCCAAATATCTTCCTGAAAATGGCCTCTTTCTCCTGTCTCCATGTTCTGATGAAGAAAACTTTTTTTTGCTCTTTCTGCCCTAAAATGCTGTTAAAAAGTTTTTTATTAATGGCAACTCCATCCATTGGTATTCCAATCATGTTTGTTAGACTCTGCAGTTTGTATCATCCTTCATAGCTCTAAGTTTTTAGAAATGTATCTCCCTTTTATTATTTTATTCATAATTTATCCTAATAATGTTTTAAATGCATACAATTTACCAATAACCCAGTCTGTGTTTGATTTCCTGTCAGAAAAATAGACTGTTTAAATAATTTTCATAAAACCTTTTTCGGCCTGAAACTGAAAGAATCGTGTCAGAGAATTTGGTTGATGAAGTCTGAATGTGCCAGTCATATTGCTGGGGTAGTTTGGGGCCAAATTAAATGATTCAGCATATCACACCCATTCAGAAGAAAATAACATATCAAACAAATTTATGTGTGTGGACTCATAAACTAAGTTTAAGTCTTTCTGACTTTACAGACTGAACATGTGATATTTGTGAATAGAATGAATAATTATTTGAGAATCTAAGATCAGTGAACTATAATTTAAGTAATTGATCAATTTCTCAGTATATAAATGGCAATGTGATCAACTTTGCATAACTTAAATACTACTCTATCATACTATCATAACTAGATTAACAATAGAGTTTAGAGGGAAAAAATATGGTATTGTGCAACACACCCAATTCGTATACCTGGTGGTGGTGTAGCCACGTCCGCATCATAGGTAAACAGTTACAGTCCATGTGTAGCATACCTGAGGATGCAGGTGGCAAAAGGCATCCAATTTCATCTGCTCAGTGGCTATATAGGAGGAAGATATAATCAGGCTTAATTGCATTTATCATCTTAACAGTGATTTCAAAATATAGATGGCTAGAGAATACAATCACTAATGTATTATTACTATTGCTGGCAGCTAACAGCAGTAGCAGTAATGACCACACCAGGAAATAAGTATCATTTTGAAATGAAAAAAAGGAAAAAAAGAGCTACTTGGAAATACGCTATTTGGAAAAGTACCATTATAAAATAAAAGTAGTCTTTTGGAGAAAAAATTATTATTTTTAAATAAAAAACCCTAACAATTAAATAAAATGAAATAACATTTTATCATATGATTTGAGTATTATTTAATTAGTTCGCAATTTATGTATATCGCTGCATTCATTCAAATTATTATTTATTTTATAAAGGCATGTTTATTTATTTCCCGACTGAGGGCCTTTTTGTGTGGAGTTTGCAAGTTCTCCCCATGACTGTGTGGGTTTCCTCCGGGTACTTCGGTTTCCTCCCACTGTCCAAAGACATGCATGTTCGGTTAATTGGAGAGTCTTGGCAACCTGTCCGGGGCTGTGTCAGAATCAACACCCTTCCATACTATTAGGTAGGCTTGTTGAGTAGACAGGACAAAAAAAGTTGTTAAGTAGGCAAAATTTTCTCTAAATATAGTAGGGGTGCATCCCAATACTCAAAAAATGCACCCCACTTTCCTCCACTACCACCACCTCTCCTCCGTGCCCCTGAAACGTATCTTTGTGTTTTAATATAATGTTGCTGATTACATCTTAATTACGTATTAATGGTCACATATGAATTAATGTCTCTACGCAAACCGTAATGTCAGGTACATTGTATACTGTACATGCAAATACTTGTAATCTAAACATTCAGGCAGTTTTGCATACTTCCGGGTAGAAGAGGAGTCGTAGTGGGGGAGTGGAGGAAAGGAGGAGAGGGACACAGCCTATACTTTAAACCCCCGTATGACACACTTACTTTCGGGGTTTTACTGTGTATATTTGGGAGCACACTTTTCAAGAAGTATACACAAACATTTTGGTTGCATAAATATGATGTGATGCTTCATTTTTAAAAATGAGGCGCAGCTTCGCGGATGTTTTCCTTCAAATACAACAAAAACAACATGTGACATGGCCGCGCAAGGGTGGGACGTCTTACGACACTTCCACAGTAATTGAGGTTCCAGGTTGGAAAATAGTATTGAGGATATTTTTTTGCGTACTGTACATCGCATGCTAAACAGTGCACATTAAAAAGCACACTTCTGCCTGTACACTGCACACAGGAGACAGGGCGCAGTAGATAGGGCTCTGATTCGGACACAGCCCAGGGGTGAGTCCCAATACTTTAAAAATTCACCCTCCTTTCCTCCACTACCACCTCCTCTCCTCTGTGCCCTGGAAATGGATCTCCGTGTTTTAATCTAACATTGCTGATTACATCTTAATTACGTATTAATGGTTACATATGAATGTCTCTGAAAACCGCAATGTCAGGTACTTTGTACACTGTACATGCAAATACTTGTACTCGAAACGTTCAGACAGTTTTGCATACTTCCGGGTAGAAGACGAGTGGTAGTGGGGTAGTGGAGGAAAGGAGGTGGGGAGTGAAGAATATTGGGACGCAGCCCAGGGTTTATTCCTACCTTTCGCCCAATGTATGCTGGGATAGGTAAAACTGTCTGTACGCTTCAATTATTACAAGTAGTTGCATGTACAGTATACAATATACCTGACATTGCGGTCCGCTTTGAGACATTAATTAATATTTAACAATGTAATTAATATGAGATCAGCAACATTAGATTAAAACACAAAGATCCGTTCTGGGGTACGGAGGAGAAGAGGTGGTAGTGGAGGAAAGAAGGGTGAATTTTTTGAGTATTGGGATGCACCCCTGGTCGCAAGCAATCCGAACATGCACCCTCCTTACTTCCACTACTACCTCCTCTCCTCTGTGCCCCGGAAACCGATCTTTGTGTCATAATCTAATGTTGCTGATTTGGCTAGATATTACTAACAAATAGTTACAAATTGATTAATGTCTCGAGGCAAAGCGCAATGTCAAGTACATTGTATACTGTACATGCAACTAGGCTACCTGTACTCAAAACATTCAGGCAGTTTTGCATACTTCCGGGTAGGAGCGGAGTGGAGGAAAGGAGGTGGGGAGTGAATAATATTGGGACGCAGCCGAGGAATCGCCTCTCATTTTAAATGAATGGAGGCGATGTAATCGCACGAGAAATCCGCTCCACACTGCTTTCTGTGGGGCTTCAGGGTAACCAGGAGAAAACTGTATAGAAAATGGATGAATGGATTATGGATAGATTTTTATTTCATTTTGACAAAAATGGGATTAGATTCACGTGCTGGCATTTCTCCATCAATGCTTCCTGTCAGACACTCGGGGGCAGTAGTAGCCTACCTAACAATTTCGGAGTTTTGTCATGAACAAATGTAGATTAGTTTAATCTTTATTATGTGGTTTAAAAGATTACGTGCGACACATTGGAAACCATAATATTGAAGTACGAGGGGCATTTAAAATGTTTCCCACCTGACTATCTGGAGCGATTAGTCTATTCTGCCCTTCCCAACACGCTAGTTGTATTTATTTACATTCATCTACCAAATAAGGCACGCCTTATCTACATGTGCTTATACTGAAACAGGAAGCTGTTGCTTTTCATTTTCAAATTTTCTTATTTTTTTTAACCTAACGTCTTGCAAGCCATTGTCAGCGGGTTTATATTTAAATTGCGCCTAAAGGAAAAGCGTTTTGTGTGTTTATTTTTTATTGGAATTTTATTTTCGTACCAACTTGGATTGTATTGAGTGGACTCTCACTTAAAAATACATGTGACGCCTTTAATATTCGTTTTAAACCTGTATTGACAAAAAGACAGATGACCTCCGTTTACGAAGACGACGACCCTAATAATTTAGGACTAGCTGGGGATATCGGTCAAGTAAACCAAGATGAGTTGGATTTTTCTTACTTGTTTGAGTACACAACATGCAGCGATTTTCCCAGAGAAGAGAAAGGTAAATAACGTGAATTATGAAACTTGTATGATGAGTGTAGTCGATGCAGTTAACTATCATATGCAGCTTCTCATACGTTATTATTTATGATTCATTATTGAACTTGAATTGCTCCATGTTAAGAACAGGTTTGCATGCGTCGTTTTAAATGTCCAAGCCTATATGCAGCCATTCATTCATTGCGGTCGTTTACTAAAAACATGTTTAGATTAAATTCTAAATGCAGTAGTTCATTAGTTCCCGATTTCATATCGATTTTTGAACTGAATTGAACAGATTATTGGGCAAAAACTTAACCTTGAAACTTAACCGTGTTTCCCCAATTCACATTAGCATTTTCCACCTAAACAGCAGGTTTCTGTGCCTGTTATAAACACGGACTGCAATGAATTATCCATGTACAAGGACAGAGTATTTATCTTACATTTAGGCTACTTTGTTATTCAGAGTTTTTATATCAAACTGAAGTAAGATTGCTATCAAAATTCTACCTACTTTGCAGGTTTTTGTTCGATGGGTTTTTGGGAAACTCATTAGCTCATTAAACTATTTTAACACGGCTAAAACTAGGGAATGGCCAGTATAATTCATTTTTTTATTGTTTGCACTTTAGGAATTGGATTTTGTCATAGTAATTGTATTAATGTGGCAAAAGCTGTATTTGAGTGGATCAAGTGAATTAACATTTTCTTTGGGTCATGGGGGGCTACAACAACAACAACAACTTTTGGTCAGTCAGTTGTCCACAGACTTCCTCAGCTCTAGTTCCTGCAGCTCAGCTGACTTTATGTGTGTGGAGGGAGATTTGCTGTTGTGGCCAATATATACTTTTGGTCTTTCAAAATTGGACTAAAAAATGTGGATAGTAATTGTGAAAACAAAAGAGTGTGCATTCGCGTATATAAATTAGATTAAATTAATCTGTCTCTGTCTTTATAACAGCTCGTTACTTTCACGTGGGAATCTGTGTTGGTCAAGTCTCCTTTACCTGCTGTGGAAGAATATTCTCTTTAGAGGACAAATGTATATCTATCTATACATCTATGTCACTATCTAGATTTTATCATTGATGTTCTTCCTTTGTTTACATGGTGCCCTGTTTTGTGTTCCTTAGGGTACAGTGTATTTACCAGATTCCAATCCCCATTTTCTCAATTTCTTCTTAGATGAGTCGAGCCTCCCCTCTCAAAAAGTCCTCAGTCCGCCACCGGGGCTGGGCTACCCCCATGAGGACCACCAGTCCTGCAGCCCCTCCCCGTACAGGGATCCTGTCCCAGACGGCCTGCCGGGTTATGAACATCCGGACCCCTCTAGGCCCGGGGGTCCCGCCCTGAGCCCCAGAATTGAAATCACTCCGTCCCATGAGTTCTACCACCACGGAAGGGACACCCCACAGGCCCAGCCTGTCAATATCAGCGTCTGGCCCTCTCTGACGGTCCCGGGGCTGGAGGGCGTGGCCTACCGCGAGCCCCAGTGCCTGAGCCCCGCCAGCAGCAACTCCTCCACCAGCTGGCACTCAGAGAGCTACTCCCCCTGGGCGTCGCCCTGCGTGTCTCCCAGCGGCGTTCAGAACACCGCCGACCTCTGCCCGCGCTTCCAGAACATCCACACCTGCTCTCCCCGCACCTCCCCCGGCACTTCCCCTTGCGCGAGCGTCACCGAGGAAACCTACCATGGGACGCGGTCACCCTCCCCTCGCCCGGGGTCCCGCTCCACCTCGCCACAGGGGAAGAGGACCTATGACATGTACCAGAACCCAATCCTGGCTACCCGTGTCCGCTCCCGGAGCCCGTCCCCCCACGGCGCCCGCGATGACCACCAGCGCCCCCCAGCCACCGCCCTGTACAGCCCCCCCGCTGGCCTGGCCGACGTAGTCAATGGTCTCACCGCCGGGCTGAGCGGGTCTGTCCCCACCAAGATCGTCAAACCCAATCTGGACTACCAGGCCTATGCCGAGAGCCAGCCGGACGGCTTCCTGTTTTCCTGCGAACAGGAAGTGAAGGGCAAGACAGAGTCCTTCTATGTCATTCCACAAATCTGGCCCAATCAACTGCTCCCCAGCCTCTGCAGGTAACAGGCAGGTGTTACTGGCACATTTCCTATGTGCTTTTCACACACTGTCCTGCAGGTGTGTCATATAGCCCAAGAATATCAGCAGCAGGGCATTAAATATTAAATTAACTTTTTCACCCACTGGCCAGAGTGGCTTGTGGATTCTAAAAATCACTATGCAGCCATTTCCAACAGTTTACAAGCCACATTACCTTTTCCAATATTCCACTACCTGGTCGGTTATTTGGCAAAGTGGCTGCTAGAGTAGAAAATCTAACCAGCCACAATCAAAGTTTAACTAGTATTTGGCTGGTGGCGAGTGTTAAAGTTCTAAGTTCACCCAATATGAAGAATTGGAGAAATTGGTGCAATACCCCAAAAAGGCTGTAGTGATGCTGTCCTGATCTCACCGTTGTAGCTATCCTGAATTGGAGCAATGCTAACAATTAGCATTTTGCTATTGGATATAATTTCCCCCCGGCTAGCTTGCTTTAAAAATAACTGCCTAAATCCACTCAAATAAGGTTTAACAACAGCTTTACAAGTGTCATTGTTGGAAACGAAAATGCATATATGATTACCGAGTGCACAAGGACGATATTTTCGCCATATTCATGATGGATACAATGGTGAGACCAGTACAGCATCACTACAGCCTTACATACCATTTCAGGGGTAAGTAAAACAATATCAAATTCTTTAAAATGGGTGAACTATCCCTTTAATTTCACACCCTAATCAGCAGACACACTGATCCACTGAAGAGTGTATTTTCCCTAAATTCATTATTGTGTAAATTAACCATTTCTAGTGCGCTGCAGTTATGCTGAATCTGCCCTATTAAGCCATTTCATTGGACGCTCTTCCAGTTTCTACTAATTGGATGGTAATGGTTATGTTTATTGTGGGCTTAATGTGAGTGTTGGGTGACCATTGAGTCGATCTCTCTTTCATTCCTGCTCCGTAGCATTCCGGTGGCCTCCTTACCCTCTCTGGAGTGGCCTGTGCCCAGCCGGAATGACCAGTACGAGCTCTGCATTGAAGCCCAGCCCAAACCTCACCACCGTGCCCACTATGAGACGGAGGGCAGCCGGGGGGCGGTTAAGTCACCCAGCGGGGGTCACCCGGTGGTCCAGGTACAGAAACCTGCTGCTGGCGCTCACCTCAGCAGAGGTGTGCGTGCGACGGCACGTCCCGGTCATTGCGGTGGAGGTAGAAGTGAGAGCCCCAGGGTTGGGTTTATGGAAATGATCTTCCCCTTCCCTCCACCGACTTGTTCCCCTCTGTTGTCACTCTACCAGAGGATTCTGAGAGGATCTTCTGCCTGCTGGTCGCTAGTTATGGGAATAAGATTTTTCTTTCTTTTTTTTGCAGTATTCTGAAAAGTATGAAAGTATTTATACGGTATTCCCTAACTTCCAATCCAGCTGTGATTCAAGTTCTATCGCTCTTTCTGATTTAAAAAATATTGATCTTTATATCTAATTATCTATGCTTAATATTATAGATTTCTATTGCTTTTTAAAAATCGTTTATATTGCCTGGGGTATCCATTTTGGTGGATACACATCTTATGTTGGTCACAGAATCTGTTATGAACAATGTCTTTTGAATTTGCTCAACTAAAGTAATTTGCTATAAAAACAATTGTTTTCAGTTAGGCAAATTCATAGTCATTGTTTATGTATTTATTGTCAGCGGGGAACGAAAGCTGAATTCTGTGTTTAAAACCTACCTACATATTTCTCTATGCATTGCATAGCACCAAATGTTTGACAACTTGAGTAGTAATATGATAAAGTGGAAAAGTTTTTTTATGATATTGATATTTATATTTACTTAAAATTAACCATACTGTATATTTTTATATTTCTTATATGAAACTTATAAATACTATTAGTTGAAAATCTGAAGTAGTGTTGCATAATGTCAAATTTTTATTGACACGTGTGGAATTAAGTAACTTTTCAATAACTGAGTTGATCTGCAATGTAATGGATATGACTTCTTCTTGATGGACATGTCTTTGGCCTGATAATTTGGATAACCTCAAACTCAGTATAAGTTTGACTGTGCCAGACTTCAGACTTTGCTGGTCATATTTAGAAACTAGGGGTGGGCGATATAGCCTTAAATCCATATCCTGGTATAAATTTAATTTTGGACGGTAACGATATATACCACGGTATATAGTTGTTGTTTTTCATATAATTTCAAATATAAAAAAATATTTTAGGAGCAATGCAAGAGTCTAGGATGGTAACAATTAGACCAATTTTGCTACTGTGCTGTTCTTTTAATATTCTGTATATGAGGATTTACAAAAATGTTATTGTGCAAAACAGCAATGTATTGAAGATTAATTGTAAAAAAAAAAAAAATTATAATTTTAATTAAATTAAAAATACAATTATTTCAAGCATTCAAATAGCTGCTACTGCATTGAACAAAAACAAGCAGACTTGTTACGGTAGTCTAGCTAGCTTGGAGACGTTACAGGTAGATGTAAGACTATTAAACAATATATTGACTTTAAATTCAGATCTGAGCGTGAGACACACAAATGATCCAGATCACACACTCTCACACCTCTTATTTCTCACGCATTTATTTAAATATTTCTATATCTGCATTTCCACAGCAGCACATTCTTTTTGAATTAATAATGCAAATAAAAGAAATTCCACTGAGTAAATGAACGTACAACGCGCATGCGTTTCAAAGGAAGGCTTTTTCTTGGTGCAACTGGTTGATATTGTCACTAGGCCAATGGCAAGCAGCAGACATAAGTTTGAATACAGGACGTGGTGGCAGTGAGTGGAGTGGAGTGGAGTTTGGCTCGCCCACCAAGGAAACTTCTAATATACGTATACGTCTGCTACATTTTGTTTGTGCGAGCCCTTACTCCTATTTGGAAATTTAAAAAATGTCGAGCTAACCACTTTTGAACCTTTGTGTAAATTAAAATGCAGGCTAATGTAGAAATGTAGCTATCAGTTAGGAATGCTGATTAAAATGGGCAGCAGTGTAGTATAATGGTTAAGGAACTGGACTTGTAATTGAAAGGTTGCAGGTTCGATTCCCAGGTAGGACACTGCCGTTGTACCCTTGAGCAAGGTACTTAACCTGCATTGCTTCAGTATATATCCAGCTGTATGAATGGATAAATGTAATAAGAAGTATGTAAGTCGCTCTGGATAAGAGCGTCTGCTAAATGCCTATAATGTAATGTAATGTAATGTAAAATGCATTATTGCTAATATTGTAAGTCCAATGGTGAAGTTGCAGTGGGTATTGTTTTTGGGGAAGCAACGGACAGAAATAGAAATAGTAATACCTAGGCTATGTTTTTATCATTGACTTTCCACTTGTATGTACAGTTTTGAACAGTAATACAAGGACAATATAGACAGGGGAATGTATTGCATTGAAAGATTCAATTAATCGATGGAGGTCGTTAGTGATTGGAGATGCACGTTACATGCCTGGCCCATTTAATGACAGCGCGAGTTTCGCCACTTTATGTGGTAGCTTACATTTATAGATGTAAACATTTTTCAATTATGCAAGTAGCCTAATGCTCTACCGGTATAAACGGTATGGTCAAATCCATATCATGGCCCGGATTTCTACCGGTGGAGCGTTTCTACCGTTATATCACCCACCCCCAATAGAAACATAAAATTAATGACTGCCTTTTATTGCCTGTAAAATTAAAAAGGCGCAATAGTACTACTATGTTTTCTTGCGTTTCGTTTTTGTAGGTCAGCTATTTCTTCTCCATTTGACAGCTGTCTTTAAGAAGTAGCCATGCAGTCCCTTGACCATCTGCCCATACTATTAGATTATAGACCGAATGTTAATTAGAGGTAAGGTGCCATTACTGAGACGATGGAGTCTCTTTGCAGTAAATATGAAGTAGTAGTGGTGAAATACTACAGTGGCCACAGAGTTGTAGTTGTGGTCTTCTGGCAAAATGTTTCTTTGTCTTGTTTCTAAGAAAAGTGATAAAACCATAGAAAGGCTTTGAGTTTAAAATGTTCAAGTGTGCACTGTAAGAAAACGGACTAACATTGTGCATTGCGGTTATGCTGAATCTGCTCTTCCAGTCTCCACTAATTGGATGGCTGTTATGCTTAATGTGAGCTTTAAGAAGCGTTGGGGGACCTTTGTTCTGTTCCTGCTGCATAGCATTCCGGTGGCCTTCTTGCCCTCCCTGGAGCAGGCTGTCCCCAGCCGGAATGACCAGTACTAGCACAATATTAGGCAGCCATACATTTTTATTTTTGTGGTTGTATGGATATTTGCAGGTGCTTATTTATCATTATAATATTGGCAGATATATATGCATATATATGTGTGGTCCCAATTGGACAATGTACTGGCAGGTGTTAAAATATGGGCCTGAATCTAATCAATATTCCTAATTTCTCTGCTCTGAATTAGATGCGGGTGTTGCTTGTTTCAGTTCAGAAACTTTAGTTTTATTAAATTCTGGTGATCACTAAAACTGTGGCAAAAACATTTATTTGTCAATCAAATTAATGATTTTAAAGGAAAAAATCTATTTAATCCAGACCTAGTGGACCGAAAAACTACTTTGAAAAGTCATAATTCATACAATTGTTAATGTATTGATTGTAATTTCCCCATAGTTGGTATCAGACCTTAGATTGATGTTATCATGTTGCGATTCGGAAGCTTAAATTACTTTACTTTTTACATTATTATCTTGGAAAAAGTGTACATTTTACGCAATATGTTACATTCCTCCTGCCTGCCTTTCGAAAACTGGTCATTATCAGCCCTCTGGTACAGCAATCAGCTGATGACAGGCTGGCCTAGTCTTCATTGTTCTTCTCAGTGTTGATTATACAACCTGAATGACATGAACTGCTAAACTGTACAATTTCTCATTTTCCGTTTGCTAGCTTTTGCTGCGCAGTCATACGGCTGAAAGTTTAGGCCCCTTCCACCTCCCTCTCTATTCTCTTCCTGCTCCTGATCTGTCACCGACATACTATCACGGCAACCGAATTTGCACACTGTACTTTGATGTCGTAGTGATGTTTCATTGGAAATTTTGACATTTCATTCTTTCCATACTTAACTTTTTATAGAATGTATGTTTGTTTAATATTTTACTGGTTCTGAGTGTCCATCACTGATTACTGTGACCAGGGGTGAGTCTCAGGTTACATTGATATTTATAAAGCATACCCCAGTAACTTCAGTTTAGTTTTCCAAACTCAGAACTGCACCATTTGTACAAGCTGATTTTAGTTGTACTTTGAGGATAGGTCATCTTAAATGGCTCATTTAGACAAGATATACTGCTGAACTGCTATATTTGGTTGACAAGAACCGCAATGTACTTAATACATATTTTAACATAGTAAAATGTTGAACACCTTACTGTTTTGTGATGAGACCATTCAGAACAAATTGATGTGAATGTATTTTCTGAACGCTTCTTTCTAGTAGGTTGAAGTTTGTATTGAGGATGCTATCTGTCACTGTAAATTACACTCGACCACACGCAGCACTTGCTGCATCTTTATACGCTGTGGTTTCAGCTTGCTTCCTCTGATTAAGTTTTGTGCTTTTTGAGTGATCTGCTCTGCTCTGTGTGTGTGTGTGTGTGTGTGTGTGTCTGTGTCTGTCTGTCTGCGTGTATATGTGTGTGTGTGTGTGTGTGTGTGTGTCTGTATCTGTGTGTTTCTGTCTGCGCGTATATGTGTGTGTGTGTGTGTGTGTCTGTGTGTTTCTGTCTGCGCGTATATGTGTGTGTGTGTGTCTGTGTTTGTGTGTTTCTGTCTGCGCGTATATGTGTCTGTGTGTGTGTGTGTGTGTGTGTGTGTGTGTGTGTGTGTGTGTGTCTGTGTCTGTGTGTGTGTGTGTGTGTGTGTGTTTCTGTCTGCGCGTGTCTGTGTGTGTGTGTGTGTGTGTGTCTGTGTGTGTGTGTGTCTGTGTCTGTGTCTGTGTGTGTGTGTGTGTCTGTGTCTGTGTGTGTGTGTGTGTGTGTGTCTGTGTGTGTGTGTCTGTGTCTGTGTGTGTGTGTGTGTGTGTTTGTGTGTTTCTGTCTGCGCGTATATGTGTCTGTGTGTGTGTGTGTGTGTGTGTGTGTGTGTGTGTGTGTGTGTGTGTCTGTATCTGTGTGTTTCTGTCTGCGCGTATATGTGTGTGTGTGTGTGTGTGTGTGTCTGTGTGTTTCTGTCTGCGCGTATATGTGTCTGTGTGTGTGTGTCTGTGTGTGTGTGTGTGTGTGTGTGTGTCTGTGTCTGTGTGTGTGTGTGTGTTCACGCAGACTGCTGCCAATGCTGAATATGTGTGGTTTTGCGTGTGCTAAAAGGTTTTGCACCCGCTAAACGTCTTAGTAAATCAGGCCCTTAATGTGAAAGAAAGGTTAATGTGGTAGCTGTTGCTGTGTCAGTGTCACTGAGTTAGTTTGGCTTCCTGGGAACGTGTGTTTATCTCGGCTAATTGTGTTCAAAGTGACTTCAACAGGATAATAATGCTTACAGATGTTCCTCCTTATATTTATATGGTGTAGGCTATAAGTGGTCCCTGGCTCTTAAGAATCTAATTTTTTTCCACAGGGACCGCATGTAGTCTACTGGAGTTAAAAGTAGAACATTTGGCTGTGTACCTTACCGTGTTATAGAAAATTATTTTATCACATATTTGTTTCATGCTTTCTTTTATAATAACAAAATGTGGCTTTTAAGAGGAACAAATTACAGCAGATCACATACTTTTCTACGTGGCTTGCATCTCTTTCTCTATTTGGCAAAGGTCCCATTTAAGCAGTTGAGGAGAACTAGTGATGAAACCTTTCTGCAGTGGCAGAATTCTAAATCTAGACTATGCTGGATATCTTGAGAACATATTGAATTTTTTTAGTAACTACTTAATTAAACTTTATTAATCCTTGCTGGACTGTGCTGTATTACTCCGTTGTAACCTTAAGGACAGCCAGTTCTGTAGTGAGCGGACAAAGCTCTGCCTTTGGTGCTTTGTGAATTACTGGTGGATCAGTCTGTGCACAATAGGCTGTTTGTTGGGCTCTTTGAATAATGGCTAAACCTAAACGGCGTTTCCGTCTTCTGCTTCCCCCAGCTGCATGGGTACCAGGGCAAAGAGACTCTGGGCCTGCACATCTTCATCGGCACGGCCGACGAGAGGATCCTCAAGCCCCACGCATTCTACCAAGTCCACCGCATCACTGGCAAGACCGTCACCACCACCAGCTACGAGAAGGTCTTCCACAACACCAAGATCTTGGAGCTTCCTCTGGAGCCGAAGAACAATATGAGAGCAGTGTACGTGGCTCCACCCTCAATTATCTGTGAGGCACGCTGACAGTTGCTGAAAGGGTTTCAATAGCCTACCCGATTCGATAGCACACTAGCGGACGCCTATGGCGACGGGATAGGTGGAGTTGGCACACCATTTAAAAACCATTCTAGCCCAAACAAACAGAAATGCTCAAGGGTATTGTGTTTTAACAATCTCACAGGTAATGGCAAGAACTGAGAATGGAAAAAATAATCCTTACAACATTGCGGCCAGATGGTAATTGTCTCTGTGGCACCACCAGCTCATTCTCAATCAGTAAAAAAAACCATAACTTCCTTAGCGCACTCTGTCAGGGCCATGCTATCTTTTGTTTACCACGTGGCCTACCAGCCAGCGGAATCTGATCCATTTAAAAGGTGAACTCCTCCAACGCCGCCCGTCATAGCCACTCGTTGAAATATCCCCCGGTGGTATGAAAAGGAGCAGACCCATTCATTGACTCACCTTGCTGGTCAGCACTGCTTAATAAGCATAATAAGCTTGGATCAGACAAGTTTAAGCTTGGATCAGACTAGTTTAAGCTTGAATAAGACCCAATTAAACTTGCCTTATCCAAAGTGTATATCAGTATTTAGTATTATATATTTGAGCAAATCCAAGTAAAATGTCAAAAAAACGTTAAGAAACGTAGGAGGGGGGGGGGGCGTCGTAAAAATGTCTACAATTGCTAAAGTAGAAATAGAATGAAATCGAAATAGTAGTTTGTAACATTATCAATGTCTTGACTGTGTTTTTTGATCTATTTAATGCTACCGTGGTGAATAAAAGTATCAATTTCTTTCAAAAACATAAAATGTTGCGGTGATTCCAAACTTTGGAACAGTAGTGTATATTAGAATGAATTGTAGTTAACCTGTAGGGCCAATATGGGTCTTAGGTCTGTTTTCATTGTTTGAAAGGGTCTTGCTCTTTCTGTCAATGAAGCACACTGCTGTAGTTCTGGTTTTAAAGATGCTGTCCATGAAAAATAGTGTTTTGGCTGAAAAGCAGTGTAGGTAGCATAACGATATAAAAGTACAAACATTTTCAATGTCGCATAGATTTTTTATAAAGGAAAACAGGCAGCCTTCTTTTGTATTTTTCTCACTTTAATCACACAGAGAGAAAAGGAAGAGAATGTTGTTATTGCAGCTTCAATACAGAACATGTCCTTCATCCCTATTGTGTGTTAAAATGTAAAATTGGCTTGTAATCCGTCTCGTGTGTCTTGCAGAATTGATTGTGCAGGCATACTGAAACTGAGGAACGCGGACATAGAGCTGAGGAAAGGGGAGACGGACATTGGTCGGAAGAACACGCGGGTCCGTCTGGTGTTCCGAGTGCACATACCCCAGCCTGGGGGCCAGTATCTGTCTCTCCAAGTGGCTTCACATCCCATTGAGTGCTGTAAGTCTCCACTGCTTAAACTGCTGAAAAATATAGAGTTTGCTTTAATGTGTACCCTGTTTCTTTGTGTTATAGTTATGGCCGGTGCTGATTTGGAGTGATGGTTTTAGCTGGACTGATGCTGATTTGGAGTGATGGTTTTAGCTGGACTGGTGCTGATCTGAAGTAATGATTTTAGCTGGACTGGTGCTCATCTGGAGTGAATAGTTTTATCTGGGCCAGCGCTGATCTGGACTGATGGTTTTAGCTGGACTGGTGCTGATCTGGAGGGATGGTTTTATTTGGGCCAGCGCTGATCTGGACTGATGGTTTTAGCTGGGCTGGTGCTGATCTGGAGTGATGGTTTTATATGGGCCAGCGCTGATCTGGAATGATGGTTTTAGATGGGCCAGCGCTGATTTGGAGTGAAGGTTTTAGTTTTGCTGGTGCTCAACTGAAGAGATGGTTTTAACTCTGCTAAAGCTAATCTGGAGTGTTGGTTTTAGCCGGGCTGGTGCTGATCTGGAGGGATGGTTTTAGTTAGGCCAGTGCTGATCTGGAGTGATGGTTTTAGCCGGGCTGGTGCTGATCTGGAGTGATGGTTTTAGCTGGGCCAGCACTGATCTGGAGTGATGGTTTTATCTGGGCCAGTGCTGATCTGGAGTGATGGTTTTAGCCGGGCTGGTGCTGATCTGGAGTGATGGTTTTAGCTGGGCCAGCACTGATCTGGAGTGATGGTTTTATCTGGGCCAGCACTGATCTGGAGTGATGGTTTTATCTGGGCCAGTGCTGATCTGGAGTGATGGTTTTAGCTGGGCTGGTTCTGATCTGGAGGGATGGTTTTAGCTGGGCCAGCACTGATCTGGAGTGATGGTTTTATCTGGGCCAGTGCTGATCTGGAGTGAAGGTTTTAGTTTTGCTGGCGCTCAACTGAAGAGATGGTTTTAACTCTGCTAAAGCTAATCTGGAGTGTTGGTTTTAGCCGGGCTGGTGCTGATCTGGAGTGATGGTTTTAGTTAGGCCAGTGCTGATCTGGAGTGATGGTTTTATCTGGGCCAGTGCTGATCTGGAGTGATGGCTTTATCTGGGCCAGCGCTGATCTGGAGTGATGGTTTTAGCTGGGCCAGCACTGATCTGGAGTGATGGTTTTATCTGGGCCAGCACTGATCTGGAGTGATGGTTTTATCTTGGCTAGTGCTCAACTGAAGACATGGTTTTAACTAGGCTAGAGTTTATCTGGAGTGATGGTTTTAGCTGGACCAGCGCTGATTTTTTCCCCCTTTCTCCCGGTGTGGATCCACAGCTCAGAGATCGGCCCATGAGCTCCCAATGGTGGAGAAACAGGACATGGACAGCTGCTCTGTACTGGGGGGACAGCAGATGATCCTGACTGGACAGAACTTCACCTCTGAGTCCAAAGTGGTCTTCAGCGAGAAAACACATGGTGAGTGACACCTCCTAGGCTGCATTCGGATCCGGATTTTATGCACATGTACCCTTGGGCACTAACACACCCCCATACCATGACAGACGCTTGCTTTCCTCTTTGGCCTGGAGAACACGACGTCCATTACTTCCAAAAACAATTTGAAAGGTGGACTCAGACCACAGCACATGTTTCCACTTTGCGTCAGTCCATCTCGGGTGAGCTTGAGCCCAGAGAAGTCGGCGGCGTTTCTGGATGTTGTTGATATATGGCTTACACTTTGCGTAGTCTTAACTTGCATTTGTAGATGCAGCGAAGAACTGTGTTTACTGACAAGTATTCCCGAGCCCATGTGGTTATATTCATTACAGAAACATGTTGGTTTTTAATGCAGTGCCATCTGAGGGATCGAAGGTCATGGTATTGGTTTTCGGCCTTGCCCTTTACACACAGAGATTTCTCCAGATTCTCTGAATTTCTTTATAATATTATGGACTGTAGATGGTGAAATCCCTAAATTTCTTGCAATCGTGCATTGAGAAACGTTGTTCATAAACTGTTGGACTATTCACTCACGCAGTTTTTCGCAAAGTGGCGAACCTCAACCCATCCTTGCTCGTAAACGCCCAAGCCTTCTTGGATGCTCCTTTTATACTCAGTCAAGATAGTATCATCTGTTACCTATTCACCTGTTTACCTGTAGAATGTTCCAAATAAAATGCTACTAAAATAGAAGCATGTCTACCCGAAGCAATGCAGGATAATTAATTTAAACGCGCAAGTCATGGATTTAGTTTGTCTTTAAAATAGAGCGATACTTTTCTGAAAAAAGGCAGAGATGCAAATCTACCAACAAAGCACAGTTGAAGAGTGACAGTTTTTAGATAATTTATAACATCTTTAGCCAATGTAGCTCAGTTATCACAAATAGCTTATGTTAACAACATAAGCATGGTTTATGAGCTAAAAACCCTAGAAACTCATATGCAAAGTTGTTTTCGGTAAAATGCAACAAAAATAATTATGTGAGCCAAGTTAAACAGCTAGCTATATCCGTCATTGATAGGCTATGTGGTGCTACCAGCTACATTGGGTAAAAAGCAAAACTTAAAACTGAAAGAACCTGACAAAGATGTTTACCAGGGAGAAGTAGCATTAGCATAGCATTCAAGCAATATGTGAGGCAAATAATATAAAAATAAAAATATCCTAAATTAATATTAAAATTTTCTCCATAAAATCACACAATGTAGCTCCAATATAGCCTATTCTATGTGCAAAGTCATGTCGTATGCAAGAATTGTTGAGAGGGCCGATTAAAGAAATTATGCCAGAAACAAAAGGCAACAATTCTGTACATTTGTTTTGGCAGTAATGGTGTCTTTAGTGATACACTGGAAACATCTTGGGCCTCATTTATAAAATGGTCTTTTGATCAAATTGCATCTTCAATAGTGCCTTACGCAGGAAACCATAACAAAGTAGTTATTAAAATGATATCCACTTTGACATGGATATGAACATATTTCTACGTAAAGTTTATACTAGATGTAAATTTGTTACCTGCTGGTTATGTGGAGGTACTGCACGTTTGAGGACTGCACTTGAATCCCAGAAGTGAGCTGTGTTTGCGCTTTAAGAAAAACATTTATTGACAATAAATTTTAGAGAAAAATTGCCATTATTAGCCACATTCACAAGACGCTGTAAAGCACATTCGGGTCAGTTAAAATGTAAGACGCAGATATGCCACTTTGAACTAACATAAGACCAACTTTTTTTGGTCTCAGTTATTTTTGGGAAATTATCTTTTACATTTCAATTTAAATCCAAAAACATTTTTACAAATGAGGCCCTTGTCACTTGAACATTATTGTCTTTGTGGAAAGTGGCACTACAGGCAAAAAGATGTGCAAGCAATGTATTTGAGTGTCACATCTTTTAAATGAGGAACGAGCCGCACTGAAACATGCAAAGAGCCACCCACAGAACATCAGTTCTGATAATGCCGTGGGCTTTGTTGGTGGATTGCATCTCTGTCTAGTGTCTATGCTACACCTGTGCATGTTCCGAAATCAAAGTTTTGTGACTGGGTGGGGTCGTACAGAAGCACTTTCTCAGTAAGCGTGGTGTGGGAAACGCCTGTGTGTTTGAAGCTAGTGCGCCCAGCCGCCCACATAATGCCGAAAATTGTCAGGAGTTTTCTTCTTTATTACGCCCTGTTCTTCAGTGTGTGGAAAAAGCATTAAAGTTCAGTACCAGCAGGTAATAGAGGATAAATTAATAAATAAATCTCCAGTCTTCCGGTTTGCAGATTAAGATTAATTTGCTTGTTGAATGTGATAAGGCTCCAGTCTTTGCTCTTACTTGCCTTCCTCTTTAATTGCGGTGTGACCCGTGCGCCATTATGGAGCTTTCGCTTTGCCACACATGCTGTAAAATCTCAAAGCGTCCAACTGAACAGCCTCTGCTAGGTTTAATGACTTCTTATATTTGGTACATTTGCATTGCCAGTTAGCAGTTGTCCTGCAGTATTTGTTTGGAAATGGCTATTACTCTTTTACATGGATTTACTAATTAGTCTACCTGATTCGTGCCTACCAGATTCCCCCAGTCAACTGTGCCCATGTGATTCAACAATTTAAATGTAGTTTAGGAAAACCGCTTTGAAACAGTTTTCCCATCAAGATATCAGATATA
This sequence comes from Ilyophis sp. 1 JC-2022, assembly GCA_022702515.1. Taxonomy (NCBI): domain Eukaryota; kingdom Metazoa; phylum Chordata; class Actinopteri; order Anguilliformes; family Synaphobranchidae; genus Ilyophis; species Ilyophis sp. 1 JC-2022. The sequence goes on along the minus strand of CM040396.1, from coordinate 43,475,433 downwards.
TATCAGCAGTCATCATTCGAGATATCAGTTAATGGTTTTGCTCTCCTTTGTTCTTATTTTGAGTTCTGTTGTTGTAAACAAGCCCATGTCCCTGCCACACCATGGCTGTCTGATTTTGGGTGGGATGTTGTCAGAGCAATCTTAAACTAAACATCTGACACGTTGCAAAAACGCTAATTTCTCTGCAGCCCAGCACGTTTAGGCTACAATTTCAGGCCTAGATTCAGAATGGGTCAGATTTATATTCCTGTATCCATTTGGATACATACTGACATTAACATTAGCTCACTGGTAAACTGGTTTGAAACACAATTTCGTGGGAAACGAGAAAAGTAACTGCAAGCTGTGTTTATTAAATACAAAAAAAATTTAAAAAAAACTGACACTGGAAGTCAGATGTTGATTGTATGTTGGCCATTATCTTGGTAATTAACTGATACCTGTTTATAGTCCTTACAACAAGGGAGTCCTATAAACTGAAAATCCAGTTTCCCCAACAGGTCTTACAGTGGATATTGAGTCGAGTGGAACTAAACCAATTGCAAAATGTGTTAATCCCTCATTCCCCTGACACCCAGGGCTACAGGATGCTCAAGCCTCCAGATATCAGTGTTCTCCCACTCATTCATTCACGCATTCATTCATTAATTCAGCTGTAAGGAATATGGCTCTATATTCTTACGTGGTGTATTACTTATGCAAGGTCTTTACATATACATTTGGTAGCAGAGGAGTGGAGACAAATAAAATGTGTCCATCTTACCAGTCCTCACCCGGGCACTAATTAGGCTATGTTGGGAATATATATAAAGTCTTACATGGTATGCCAGAAATATAGGCAATAACTATGGATAATGGGTAAACCTCATTATTTCTAAGTTAGGTTAAAATTAAAATTGGTCTCATTTGATTATTATAGATTACAATTACTACTTAAATTTATCATGAAAGCGCAAATAACCAATACTTCATAAGGGTTGAAGGTATAGCGTTTGACTCAGCTCTCGTGTTCATATGACATCAAAACAGACACCAAGTTTAACAAAAATTGATTTATTAAACAAGGAAAAACAGGAATACTAACAGATACACAATAAGAGAAGTGTTGTGTGCGTATTGGAGCATTTGTATGAGCAGTATGCATGTGTGTGCATGTTAGGGATGGTTATCGTTAGCATTTTATCGATACCGATACCGGTACATGGTACTGTTTATGATGCCAATACTTATCAATACTACTCTCCATAATTTTGTTTTAAAAAAAGAGATGTTGTGAAAAGAAGTTATTTTATTATTACTTTTCCCAGAAATAACAACCATTATTTTTATAAAATGAAATTGAATAGTTTCCTCATAGTTTTCTGAGAGTATATAATGAGGGGACCAATTGCTATAAATGTCTGGGAGTGTTGCTGCTTCACTACAAATACAATAAACTTCTCAGAAGCTAACAGAATAATAGTAATGAATAATACAGCGGTGGTGAATGGGTTGGGCTTGGGTGTTTGTCTTGGCTATCCCCTGAAGGAGTGCTTGACTGACTGACATTAGCTATAGGATGAGCAACATGTTTCAAAACCTTTTAAAACTAATGCTGATGTTGCTAGATTACCAGCGTTATTATAACATAGTAACAGCGCTGGACAACGATGTATTGCTCCCCAGAGAATGCCGTTTTGCTCCAAGGCATCTTTGTTACCTGTTCGTAGTGTACGGGGAATAATTTCCCGAAAAGCTATTGATAGTTTTAGCTCTGGGTTTATGTAATGCAAATAAGCTAGTTAACATTAGACCGAAGTTTCACTATTTAAACTACTTTTCGGTGAGATTTCGGGAAAGATACATTACGTACATTACGAACAGGTAACAGAGAATTCTTTGGAGCAACAACAATTGAATACTGTCATCGTTCCAGGTCATTTAACATACAATACATTGTTGTCCAGCACTGTTACTATGTGGCTGGCCATCGAGTAAATGCTGACTGTGTTATTTTCCCAAGTTAATAACTATGGACTTGTTTGATCCTATAACACATGTTACCTTGGCTTGATGAGGTCCAGACTGTCACGTTATTTTGGGGAATCGCATCATTATCGGAGGCGGATCGAGGGCTGCACTGGCGGGAGTGGCGCAGCGGCGGGTTTGCTCAAGCAGTCAAATACACTACACTGCTTAAAATTTATGGCATGTTGTATTTGTAAGTTTGATTGCTAGTATTACCCCCCTTACACGCAACAGCTTTTTTACATAAATTGCATTTTGCTGTGTTTACGTTCGCTTTGGTAAAGTGGGCCCACACTTTTCGTCTTAACCTGCCCAACATCTTAACCTGTCTGCCTTCAGTGCCATGACTGGAATACACAGAACGTAAACAGACAACGTCGAACGTAATCGCCTGACACCGCAACTCGTCATCATTAGAAGAAAAAAAAACTTGTCATCATTAAGACCCGAGTAGAAACATATATTTTACGATAGGTAATTTGAAAATGCCTGCCAGCTATGTTTGTCCAGGTGCTTATCGGTATTTTGGTCCTGACCAATCAGGAGCCAGTACCAGTTTAATACCAGTTCTCGATACCTATCCCTAGTGCATGTGCTACGTAAATGGTAAATGGACTGCACTTATATAGCGCCTTTATCCAAAGCGCTTTACAATGGCCTCTCACTCATTCACACACCAATGGCGGCAGCTGCCATGCAAGGTGCTAGCCTGCTCATTGGGAGCAATTTGGGGTTCAGTGTCTTGCCCAAGGACACTTCGACATGTGGACAGGAGGAGCCGGGGATCGAACCACCAACCCTGCGATCAGCGGACGCCCCGCTCTACCTCCTGAGCCACAGCCGCGTGTTCGGAGAACAAAGGAATCCAAGTTGTTAGCTCAGTTCCATTCACTTCTGTGGTCAGATGCCAGGAGGCAAGCTAACCTGTTGCTGTTGATAACGCGAATTACATGTGATATGGTTCTCTCTATCTCTCTATCATGATCTATCTCTCTCTCCCTGTGTTCGGAGTTCCACAGAAGTGATGGAACTCCAGAGTTGGCAAAAGAGAACAACAAAATGGAGCATCCACCTTTGTGCAGCTATGTAGCTGGCATGAAAGTAAGGACAAAATGGGGCCACCTTTGTGCAGCTGTAGCTGGCACAAAGGGAAGAAAATGGAGAAGGGAGATTGGAGTGTCTCAGAGTTTTATGCTTGAATTTTATGTGTTTCTGAGCTACGGGATTGGTTCATTGTAACAACGGATGTCACGCTGGGGCAGTGTTGTAAATGTCTTGGGGTCCTGCGAAATGCCTTGAAATGTAGTCCGTTGTCCCGACACAGCCTTTAACTTTGACACATTACATGCAAGTTTTTACCTTCACAAGCAGTTTAGTGAGGTGTACTCATAGACGTCCAGCCATTGCTTTGGTGCTTCGCTGAAGACAGGATTTACTGCCCAAAGTGTGACAGGCTAGATATTTATTTCTGAGATCAGATTTAGTGGGCTTCACTCATCTCCATTATTGGCCCAATACATAAGCTTTAAAAGTCTGGGGTTCCTTGCGGCATGTGTAAGTCATTCACTTGTGAAAATGGAAAATGTACAGAAATTTGTATTGGAAGGTGTCCCTGTTTGACACGACTGTGTGGAGCTGCAGGACTGTGGTGGAACTGCATTCGGAGGGGACACTGCCGGCTTCAGTCAGGGCTCAGGCTCCTACAAAGGAGGGTACAAGGGAGAGAGCCAGAGCCTGATGCTTTGTTGCCTAATCGGAAAAAAATTTAAATACTGTATGTTCCTCTGGATTTGTTTTGGAATTAAAATTAAAATGAGTCAAAATGCCAAAGAGGCAGCAGCCAGCACCTGCTGTTACTGAAAACTAGCGAATTTCCCTTGAAGCAACTTTTTATTTTAACTTTTACCTCCTGGACCAGTGAGTGGAATTCCCCTCAAAGATCTGACTCATTTAATCCCTGTGCAACAAGCGTCAGTTGGACTGGGGGTTTTCCTCATGCAACACAAACGAACCCATTGCTATAAGAGCAATACAATTTAAGCAGTGAGGTGAGTGGCTTTTTTAGTGGCCTAAATTTCACTCTACAAAGATGATTCCTTCCCTGAGAGGTTATAGAATAGAATAACATTTATTTTCCTGTGAGGGAACTTCAGTTGTAGTTGCCAACAACAACAAAAAGACAAAGAAATTGGGGCAGACCCACAAAACACAAACAAACATGTTAAAGACATTGAATTGAATCAGATGCCTCACATCAAAGTGAAGGCATGAGTGGATTGAAATATGATTATGATTAAAATGATATATATATTATATAAACTATTATTAATAGTATTATGGCAGTGCTCCTCCTGTTCCTCCCCCACAAAGGAGCAGATACTGGTCCTGCAGCTGGGTTGTTGCCCTTCTATGGCCCTGTCCAGCTCTCCTCGTGTAATGGCCCGTCTCCCGGTATCTCCTCCACGCTCTTGAGACTGCTGGGAGACAGAGCAAACCTTCTTGCAATGGCACGTATGGATGTGCCATCCCGGAGGAGCTGGACTACCTGTGCAACCTGAATGGGCTGCAGGTACCGCCTCATGCTACCAGTAGTGACAAGGGCACTAGCAAAATGCAAAACTAGAGAAAGATCAGTCAGAAAGGATAAGGAGAGAGAAATAGTCTGTGGCCACCACCTGCAAAACCATTTACTTTTTGGGGGTTGTCTTGCTGTTGCCTCTCCTGTCCATCTGTTGTCACTTTAATTTGCACCAAAGCAGGTGAAATTCATTCACAATCGTTTACGCTTCCTAACTGGACTGATCGATATCCCAGAAGTTTAATTGACTTGGTGTTATACTCTGTTGATTAAGTGTTCCCTTAATTGTTTTTAGCAGTGTATATATATATATATATGTGTATGTATACTACCCTTTTTCACTTATGATGGAGGTCCCCTGGATGTCTTGGAGCCTGGGGTGGGGGGTCCCTCGATCAGAAAAGGTTGAAAACCCCTGCTATAATAGATCTCTGCGTCAAAACTCTCTCCTGTTCGGCATTGTGGAGGAGTGTCAGAGGATGTGGTTTGACTGTAAAGATATGATCTGTAAGCAAAAGGCAGTTTTTCCCCTGACTGCAGTCATGTTGAAACAGGAGACATGTTCTCTGAACCAAGGAGTCTTCACCTGTATTACTCACACAGTCGGCTACAGAGCGCAATGATACGTGTCTTATACTACTGGCTAATATTGCTAATTTTTCAGTCAGCAGTTGCTGCTAAACACTTAAACTTTGATTCTCAATTAGATGCAAGTGTTCATGTTTTTGTTCATAAGCAGTTTAGTGAATTTGCCAAACATAATTCTATTTAACTGCACGTGAGTGATGTGGATGAGGCTTTGTGGTGTTGGTGAGGTAGTTAAACTGTAGGACTGACATACAGTACAGTTACATGCCATCTCTTGACTGCTGTTCCAACATGTCTGTTGAGACAGTACTGCAAACTATTGATTTAGCCCTGTCAATGCACTTTGCTTTTTTTTTTTTTTTTTTATAGGTCTGAAGTTTTTGCTGTAGTCTAAAACAATGGATAAAGCTTCACAGTAATTACTATTAAAACAATTGCAGTACATAAGATTGCCACAAAATGAAATTCATCAAACAAAAATATAAATGAAGATACTTGTAACGTAAATTTGCCTTGGCATCAATACGAATCCAAAGCACAGGTTTCGTCCGGGTTCATTTATTGATAAATGGTCATGGTTTGTGTTAATGTTGGGTGTTGGCAAAGGCGCAAACTGAAATGCTTTTCTTTGCAGTTTTTTTGCAACCGGATAAACCACAATTACAACATTTCTTGTTTGGACATGCATTTAATTCCTTTGAATGCTCCTGAATTATCTGTGCTCGGTCTAATAAGAGCTGTTAAAAGGAAGGGGGGGGGGTTAATCCGGCTGTTAAATCGTTATCCCCTGCCTGTCGGGTTTGTGTGTTTGCAGACGGACAGCAGATATGGGATGTGGAGGCCTCAGTGGACAAAGACAAGAGCCAGGCTGTGAGTGTTTATTTCCCCGCACACACGCACGCACCGACCCGGTCAGGTTAAGAGCGTCTCCTGCATGCGTACAGCATCCTCTGTGCTAGCGTGCTACAGTGCTGCCAACGACTGCTCTGAAAATCTCCTCCCGTTTCTAGAACATGCTGTTTGTGGAGGTCCCGCGGTACCGAGACCCGTCCATTTGCCGACCCGCCAAGGTAAACTTCTATGTGATCAATGGGAAGAGGAAACGCAGTCAGCCCCAGCATTTCACCTACACTCCTCTACCAGGTGAGGATCACAAACTGTAGCACTTCTGTGACCAGTATACTCACACCCCTTATTTCAGTAATTGTACATAAATGTATGTGTGTGTATATTATTATTATTCATCTGTATATTTTTTGTAGTGACTTCCATTAAAACAGAACGAGTTGATGACTACCAGTCGAGCCAGATGGGCTATGCAGTGTCTCAGGTCCTGGGAGCATCGCCCCAGTCTTATTACCACAGTCTCCAGGGACTGGTGAACCAGGACAGCTGCCTGCTGGCTAGTATGGTGCCCCCATGCGAGCTCTCTGCCCCAGACTCTCGCTTCCAGCCACAGAACCCTGCCATCATCTACCCCTGGGGGCCCAAGGTCCTGGGGGGCAGCCCTCAGCTCTACCAGCAGCGAGGAGGCGGGGCTCCTGACGGACACCACGCTACGTTGATCCACCCCGCCACCCAGGCCGAGTCCCGTCACGGGGGCACGCCGCAGCTTTCTGTCTCTCCCTGCCAGCACCCACCCTCCTCCTCTTCCTCTTCCTCATCCTCATCCTCCACCTCCATCCTACATGTGTCTCCCACCAATTACCTGCTCCGAGGGGCCGCCTCATTGGCCGGGCAACAGCCCCTTCCATACCGTGACGGCTTGCCCGGCGCCCACTCTGCGGCCCACCCGCCGGCCGCCTACCAGGGCCTAATCCAACAGCAGCCCCACCCTGTGCCCAAGGTGCCCGGGAGCAGCCCCCAGAGGGGTCCCCCAGGCAGGGTCACCATTAAGCAAGAGAACCTGGACCAGTTCTACCTGGATGACGGTGAGCTAGAACTTTGTGTTCTGTACTTCGTTTCTGTACTCTCCCTCTCTCTTTCTCTCTCTCTCTCGCGCTCTCTTTCTCTCTCTCTGTCCCTCTGTCTATTTCTCACTCTATCAAATGCCCCCCCCCCCATATACACACACACAAACCCAGGTTAAAAGACATTTAGTGCCTGATTTACTAAGACCTTTTGCGGGTGCAAAAACTTTTAGCACATGCGAAACTAATAACACAACCAATGATTGCCTTCAAAACAAATACCATGACCGACATGAGCGATAATTTGTCATTTTTATTGGTTTTGCGTGTACTAAAAGGTTTGGCACACAATAAAGGTCTTAGTAAATCAGGCCTTTAGTGTATAATGTAACATGTAAGAAACCTGGCAGCATTAACAAGAACACAGATAATATTATTTAGTCTATGCCCTCTCTTAAATTATGGCAGGCTGAGACGTACTGAGCTGCCACTACAATTGCGGTATCCTCTTCCCTCAGAAGTATTTTTAATTGATTTGGTTCTGATATGAATGTGTACATTTAACTCTGGAAATTCACTCCCTCTCTGTCCCTCTGCCTCTCTCACTCTCTGTCTCTCAAATATAAATCCAGAAATGCTTTATTGGCAGGAAATACTTAGTACAGCAAATATTTCCAAAGCGTATAGTGCTACAACAATAACAATGACAGTATAATTATTAATAATAATAATGACAACATTGAAAATAATAATAAATAAATAATAGTGATGTTTTTGGTCACTCAGTGTCCCTCAGGTTATGGTAGGCTGATATATATGTTGCCATATATATTGGCACTGTCTGTCTTGATTTTCAAAACATGATTTTCATTTAGTCACACTTTGTCAGGGAAGAGAAGTTCTTTATCATTTTAGAGAATTCATTGATCTATATCTATTATTTTTCACAATAAAGGAGAAAGTGCATCTGTCTCCACCTCTTAGTGGTCTCTCACTCGCTTTTTCTTTGTCTCTGTCTCTCACAACAGAGACAGAGACAGAGACAACACCCTCCCCCCGCTCTGCTATGGCAAAATATGTTACTGTTGGTTTACTTTTTATCAGGGAAGTTGGTGTAATGTAATGAGTTTTCAGGTCCCAATAGACTGTTGTGTAATACCGCAGCTGAGCCACTTCTGTTGGACAATAGGGAAGTCTCTCTCTCTCTCTCTCTCTGAGCATGTCACATTTAAAAACACTGTTCATACGAACAAATGTACATACTAAACAAACTGTACCAGAGCATAGCTGTAGCTCTAGATGCAGATGTAACTGAACACCTTGCAATTTGTAAACAGCATTCAGCCCCTGCAAATGCGCTGTCAGGCCACATCTGTCATTATTCTTATTCTTACACCAAGCCAAGAGGGTGTTGTTACAAGGTGATGCCTATTTTCCCAAAACACGCTTTTGGTGTTACACTGGGCAGAGCACATCCATAGCCACAACATAACTCAAGGTTCAGGGTCCGGGGTCCGATCTGCTTATTCTCCTCGCTGCGCTCGCAGGGGTCCTGTTGGCGCGGTGACAGGCCAGGAAGTTAAGCTTTCTTGACTATAGAAATGGCAGCTCACCTCGTTGCCTGAGCACGCCAACGCTGTTTTGATCCCAAAACAAGGCCTATGGCAACCATTGTCACACTGCCTGAGAGAGCCGGGGAAAACCTCTTTGTTTGTTGTACTTGGCCAAGGAATTTCCCTCAGCCTCTGGATGCTTGTGTGTGTGTGTGTGCGTGTGCGGTCAGTGTTAGGACTGGTTGAGGACATGAAGTGTGATTTCTTAAATTTTATTTTCCATACCACGGAATATGCCGGTCTGTAACAATATACAAATCTGTGCTTCTCTAACATGTCTACAGCTGTGCCTCTCTAACATGTACACAACTATTGCTTCTCTAACATGTGAACAAATATCTGACACAAAATTACTATTCGGTCAAAATTGAGTTAATACCAGAATCGCATTCCTGAATATTAAATCTATTACTCGCCCGCCACACATAAGAAATAACTTTGACTCACCGTAAATGTTTGAGTCCAAAACAAAACTTTTGGTGTTCAAACATGTCCGTCATTGATATGGTTTTAAAGATGGAGATCATACTTTATTGGTCTCTGTATTGACAAGTTGCAATATGACGTAATACTGGCGCTCTAGTGTTAAGTATTATTTTTTTAATGACAGAAAAGGCAGGACTGTATAACGCAGGTTACTTGATTTCCAGTTTTCTCAGAACAGCTAGGTTATGTGTAAAATGCCCTTTTAACTGATCACTTTTAATCGCTTACAGGATAACTTAGATGACCTGTTTTTACACAGTTTTGGTCACCAACCGAACCTGCAGTCCAATGCTGTGCAAACGAGCCTTGAAATGCCTTCTAGATGTGGTTTTCCACCAAATAAAAGCTTGATTAGCATATACAAATGCGACAACTGTGAACAGTTATTGCTCCAAACTTTAATATGCGAATAATGTTTTATTGCCTTACAGCCTGCAGCAGTGCAAGTAGCCTATAGCCTACGGAAGTATTTATACAGTGCAAAACAAGGTATAGAAAACAAACATTAGCTTACTATTAGGCTACAGTTTGGAGCAAAAAAAAAAAAAAGTTTGGGGTGACCAAAGCTGTTACCAACTGTTACAAAAGCTATTACCAACATAATTTCACTGATGTTAAAGAGTCACATGACAGGGGAAGCAAGGCTGGCGGTAGTTATTGGCAGGGGTGGGCTCAGCCCACCCAAACATGCGTCTTGTCCACCCAATCAAAAGTTGAGAGAAATTTTGTTCAGCCAATGGAAAAATAGCACAGAAAATTCCAGTAATGTTTCTAACTTCTGATTGGCTGGACAGCCTACAACCCGCCTCCAAAGTTGCCCACTGCCCCACCTCCTCTTCTCATCATGTTCAGGCACAAACACACAGAGCTCTGAAGCAGCACAGAGTGTCTCTCGGAGCATGCCAAGGAGGGGGGGTGTTGCCATGACAACTATGAACTCTGATGGCTCAGATTGCACACACATAGGGCAAGGCAAATTAGTGTTCTAAATGTTGTTTAACTTTAGTTAAGTTTTTGTTTATTACTCTTATTTTTGTCAGAGATCATGTACAGAAACAGTAATCTCAGAGAGAGGAGAAAATGTGCAGGTGACTGTTTGAAAATTGGATTTTATCGGAGTTTCATCTGCAGCGAGTTATTTCTCCAAGTTATCTTGCGTCTTTAACCCCTTCCGCCGTACCATGTTGCATGGGCGAAAGCAAAACCTGGTTATTCTTTGTCATGAGAAGGCCATTACATCAGCTCTTGATCTGGATTAAAGGAGGCTAGCCTACGTGTTTTTATGCGGAATTTCCTTATTGTACTTTGTGAAGTAGCTACCTCCCTGAAGTCCAGATGTGGGTTGCAGTATAGGCACGACACGTCATGGGGTATAGCCATGTAGCGAACTACAACAAATTCTTAAATGTTTTTAATTAAAAGCACAAACGTAATGGGTAATCGTTCATTACCTTCATTAGGAAAGAGAGTGAAAGTGATATTGCGTCTTAACCCCCTTCCGCCGCACCATGTTGCACGGGTGAAAACAACCCAGGTTATTCTTCCTCATGAGAAGGTCATTACATCGGCTCTTGATATGGATGAATTTGTACGTGTTTTTTTTTTTTTCTGGAAAGAAAAGTCTGAGTCTGATCTCATGCAGCATGCAGGACTGTGTATACAATTAACAGATTGTGAGTCACAGAACAAACAAAAAAAGTTATATGTTGAAAAAATATATATTTAAAATATAATAATCCACTAGGCTATCTTACCCAGTAATGTACCGATTAGCTGATCATGGCTTTAGCTTTATATGAAGATGTTATATCTCAAATCTCACCGAGGGCTTTGAAAAAAAAAAATGTTCATAAATAAAACATATTTTAGCAAATCCCCTGAGTGAGGTTGTGTAGAAATGTAGGAAATAAGTTTTAAAAGGCTCAAACTTTTCTGGGGGAGAACACCCCCCGCTACTTCGTTCCTCCTTGTGTCCCACCAACATCTCTTCATGCCCTCCCCAATCAAAACTGTCTAGAACTGGGCCTGAGGTGAAGGGTATTGGCACATTCCACCTTTAATCTGCCATTAGTCCTCCAACATTCAGATGCTAATTAGTTTTGGGGCAAACAAAAGAGAGAGCCGGCAGCCATGTTACCTTCAAGCATTGAGATGCAAGGTATTGTGGGATAGCTATCTGGCAAGAAGTAATAATTACCTGTTGATGAGGGCTATCAAAATCTATGGGCACTCCTTGAATAATTATTGTTATACACTGCTCAAAAAAATTAAGGGAACACTTAATCATCAAAGTATAACACCAAGTCAATTAAACCAAACCGGTCATGCTGGATGATGTTACAGGCAGCATAGCATTCGCCACGGCGTCTCCAGACTCTTTCACGTCTGTCACGTGCTCAGTGTGAACCCGCCAATGGCGAACCCGCCAATTCTGGTGTTCTCTGGCAAATGCCAATCAAGCTGCACGGTGCTGGGCTGTGAGCACAGGACCCACTACAGGATGTCGGGCCCTCATGCCACCCTCATGGAGTCTGTTTCTAACAGTTTGGTAGTAGCCTGCTGGAGTAGCCCGCTGGAGGTCATTTTGTAGGGCTCTGGCAGTGCTCCTCCTGTTCCTCCTCGCACAAAGGAGCAGATACCGGTCCTGCCGCTGGGTTGTTGCCCTTCTACGGCCCTGTCCAGCTCTCCTCGTGTAATAGCCCGTCTCCCAGTATCTCCTCCACGCTCTTGAGACTGTGCCGGGAGACTTGCGACGGCATGTATGGATGTGCCATCCTGGAGGAGCTGGACTACCTGTGCAACCTGAATGGGCTGCAGGTACCGCCTCATGCTACCAGTAGTGACAAGGGCACGAGCAAAATGCAAAACTAGAGAAAAATCAGTCAGGAAGGATAAGGAGAGAGAAATGTTCTGTGGCCACCACCTGCAAAACCATTTACTTTTTGGGGTTTGTCTTGCTGTTGCCTCTCCTGTCCATCTGTTGTCACTTTCATTTGCACCAAAGCAGGTGAAATTGATTCACAATCGTTCACGCTTCCTAACTGGACATATCGATATCCCAGAAGTTTAATTGACTTGGTTTTATACTGTGTTGATTAAGTGTTCGCTTACTTTCTTTGAGCAGTGTATTTCAATAGAGAGAGCCGTTATTAAGTTTTGAAGTTACATGATCATGGAGTCAAGCCAAAATAATTAGGGAAGTGGAAGAATGAAAAAGAATCAGGGTTTAAAGAAAAATCTGAGGTTAAGCCTTATGTACGTGTACATGTATTTCTTTCATATTTTTATGAATTTATGGTTTAAACACTATTATAATAGTGTGTTGGTTTCACAGGCAGCTCTGTATGCGTTCTCGGCCACTCCAACTCAAAACCTGGTAAAACTGCTCAACAGGGTGAGCTGAGGTACAGTTACACTCACAGATACCACAGAGATATCGAGAAACCCACAGATGATAGCGTTCGTGGAAATGCGCTTGCTAAATGAGTTAGCCGATGTGACTTTTTACTTTCGCCCCGGCCTGAAGTTGGTCTGAACTTACAGTGACGGGATTTCACATCGAATGCAGACATGTGAAATCAATCAGCTTCACTCTGATACCAGAGTACAGTCAAAGCAGGGGATTCGTAGCACGCGCGAGATCAGTGGTTCTTATTCTGCCTGGTGTCGGCAGCCTGTTCCAGCAGCTGTCATGTCATGAACGGCGTCTTCACTTGAGTGATTTATGGAGGAGGGGGCGGAGCTTGTGGCCCTGTGTGGGCTGGTATCTGTTTTTGCCTCACTTGGGTTTTTTAATGGCTGTACCCTTTCCCTTGTGCTGCCCCATATGTAGGTCAGGGCTTTAAATAGGGCCACGTAAAAAGCCAGGCCAGTATCGAGCTTTCTGTCAGTGTCGCAACGTTGCAAAGCGAAGGTCAACAAGGACAAAGTGCGGTGACGAAACACTCAAATTGTATTGCCAACTTTGGCCTTGTGAGGTTGTTTTTGCAGTTTAGAATATATTGAAGCCAATGGCAATTATTATAACCACATTTCTCAACTATAATAAATAATAATTATAATAAATGTTAACTGTACCCTTTTTCGAAGCTTAATACCATTTGTGTGCCATTTTATAACATTATACACTATATATACGATATACAGTTGAAGTCGGAAGTTTACATACACTTAGGTTGAAGTAATTAAAACTAATTTTAACCACTCCACAGATTTTATGTTGGCAAACTATAGTGTTGTCAAGTCAGTTAGGACATCTGCTTTGTGCATGACACAAGTAATTTTTCCAACAATTGTTCACTTTTAATTCACTTTATCACAATTCCAGTGGGTTAGAAGTTTACATACACTAAGTTGACTGTGCCTTAAAATTTTTAAATGTTTAATATTTGGTCGCATATCCTTTGCATGCCGTGACTTTCTGATGTCTGTGACCTAACTACATCAAATTACTCTTGATATCTTATTTTCTGGTACTGTTACAAGCGATACTATAACATCTCTGCATTTGAATGTATCTCTATGGGAATTGGCGGGGTGGGACTAGATTTAGCTGTAAATTACACTGGAACAGTATAAAAACACATGGTTGGCTAAATGGCTCTAAGTCATCAAGGGTCTGATGTATCAAACAAGCCTTAAATCATCATTCTGCTGCCAGAAATACAGTAGATATGGAAGGGTTTGTTCTCCGGTCTTATTTTTCCATAGAGTTCGATAGAAAAATTTGTCAGGAGAAACAACCCTTAAAGTGATCCATCCATATCTATTGCATATCTGGTAGCAGAGTGATGGTTTGAGGCTCGTTTGATACGTCAGACCCTTGATGACTTACAGCCATTTTACCAATCATGTATTCCATACTGTTCCAGCATAATTTACAGCTAAATCTAGACCCACCCCCCAATTCCCATAGAGATCCATAAAAATTCAGAGACGTTATAATATCGCTTGTAAGAGTACCAGAAAATAAGATATCAAGAGTCTTTTGATGTTTTTGGGTCACAGACATCAGAAAGTCATGGCATGCAAAGGATATGCGACCAAATATAAAAAATTTAAAGGCACAGTCAACTTAATGTATGTAAACTTCTGACCCACTGGAATTGTGATATAGCGTATTAAAAGTGAAATAATCTGTCTGCAAACAATTGTTGGAAAAATTACTTGTCATGCACAAAGTAGATGTCCTAACTGACTTGCCAACACTATAGTTTGCTAACATGAAATCTGTGGAGTGGTTAAAAATTTGTTTTAATGACTTCAACCTAAGTGTATGTAAACTTCCGACTTCAACTGTACATGTACATTGAAATTTTCTTTTACATCCACTATATACATGCACATTTAAAATATGGAGAAAAAAATGGTCATTTAGTCACATGGGTATTTTGAATGAACTGTATTAGTCGTACAGGTTTGAGACATTTACAGTAGGATAGAGCTTGATGAGAACTTTCAACGTGTAAAAATTGCCATGTAGTTTTCCCTTAAGAATAAAGTTTTCAAAGAGATCTGTTTATAGTTTTGGCAGGTGGTGCTTAGTTTAAGGAATTAGGGCAGTGGCCTTTTAATTTGAGTGCAGCCAAACCTATTGTTTTTGTTGTTTGTTTTGTTTTGTTTTAGTTTTTTTGGACAGGTAAAAACTTTATTGCAATGTTTTTGTTTTTTTCTCCCTCAGGACTGTTTGCTAATGACGCACAGTATCTTCAAATGCATCCTGTGCAATGAAAATATTGGCTTTAAACCGTGCTTTTAATAATCTTATCAGGTGTGTTGTTTCCTAGCGCTCTCTTGTGAGGAAGTATTTGTGAAGTAGCCGACTAAATAAGGAAATGACAACCCTCTGACATCACAGTATTACTTTGCAAGAGCCTTTGCTTTTAGCGAGACCCTTTTGATCGTATCGCTGTTTTCTCAGAGGGGCCGTAGAGGCAGTTTTCCAGCGTTGCTTCAGTATCTTGAAATGAATCTGTTCAGGAGCATTTGGATCAGTCTCCATTTCTCTTTCGTCCTCTCTTTATTTCTTATAAAACACCCACATTGATGTTTTACCTGTTGTCAGTTATTCTATGGTTTGAGAATTAGCTAAAATGCATTTCCCCCTCACCACCTGTTAGATTACAGAGAAAGTATAATGCCTCTGTGAGCCCTGTTTCTATTTATAGGGTGATGAGGCAGTGAAAGTTTCCATTTATACCCCGTCTGTCAAACCCTCTGTGGAGCAACAGGAAGTACTACCAAACAAAGTGCT
Source organism: Ilyophis sp. 1 JC-2022 (assembly GCA_022702515.1). NCBI lineage: Eukaryota > Metazoa > Chordata > Actinopteri > Anguilliformes > Synaphobranchidae > Ilyophis > Ilyophis sp. 1 JC-2022. Next base: position 43,459,998 of record CM040396.1, on the reverse strand, counting down.
GCTGTCAAACCTCAAGGGACCAGCCAGTGAAACGATAGTCCACCCCCTCCTTGTGGTGAATCGCAGTCATAACTGTTTTTAGTTTTCTTTTTTAAGGGCATCAGTTATAGACCCATATTTTGCCATTTTGTAAACATGTGTTGCTTTCTCTTTTTTAAACAAAACTTAACAAAAAAATACAATAGTATTTTAGGGAGTTTGTGCAGTCCAGAAGGATTTCAGTGATGTTGATGATGTCACTGGCTGCGCGATGGAAACTTCGGAAACCCTTGGCAGCCATATCTTCTGACTCATTTAAAATATATAAGTTAGTTAAATTACTCTTCCTCCAGATTTATACAGCAGCATTAGGGCTGGCTGAAAGGATGATTTTATCAATAATGGATGGGTTTCTGGTCTGGCTGGGTTTACACAACCGCTGTTGGTTTTGACATTAGGGCTTGAATGGTTTCTGCTGGAGAGCAAATCCAACCTGGTGCTCTGGAGAGTGGAGATGGCTTTTTACCTGTGAGTTTAGATTTTGAGTTTAACTCCCCACCCACAGACTAATTTAGGTAGTTCATTTCTGATTTGAAGATACCACGTTCAAATAGGCGGCGAGTAGCTGAACTGGTGAATGGTTTTTACAATGACTGAAATACAGAGACTGGTTCACACAGTTAAACACACTGCAAACTGAAAGAGTTCTTCTTCTTCTTCCTGTGCAAAAATGTATCACTGGGTTGACCAGCCCGGTCCTATGCAGGCAACTGCTTAAACTCATTTTGTTTCCTGTTCCAATGTCTTTTTGTTTATTACAGCTAACAAAACCTGCATTTACTTTACAGTTAATGAGATCATAAGGAACGACCTGACCGTCCACGACAGAGGTCAGACGTAGATGGGCCCCGTCTCCTGGCACTCCTCCAAGATGTTGCCCTAGATCTCCACCCACCCTGCACTCCGACCACACCTACCCTGCGTCAGACCCCTCCCACCCTGCGTCTGACTCCTCGCACCCTGCGTCTGACTCCTCGCACCCTGTGTCTGACCCCTCCCACCATGCGTCGGACCCCTCCCACCCTGCGTCTGACTCCTCGCACCCTGCGTCTGACCCCTCCCACCATGCGTCGGACCCCTCGCACCCTGCGTCGGACCCCTCGCACCCTGCGTCGGACCCCTCCCACCCTGCGTCTGACCCCTCGCACCCTGCGTCTGACCCCTCGCACCCTGCGTCTGACCCCTCGCACCCTGCATCTGACCCCTCGCACCCTGCGCTCCGATCCCTCCCACCCTTTGTCTGGTGCTTCCAGCCCTCTCAGATTCCCACCAATCTCTGATTCTATCTGAGCTTTTCGTACCAGGACAGCTCACCTGCTGAATACCCAGCCTTCTCAAGCCTATTTTTACACACCAAACCCAGTGTTGTGTCTCACAGACAACAAATACACAAGAATGTGCCTTATTTTGGTTGCTGAAAAAACACTTTGTCACAGATAAAGTGAATAGCTAAAGTACATCTTTTTACATCTACTTCACAGTGTCCGTAAATATGCTTACTTATGACTAAGGATGGGCAAGGTTTCATGATGGCTGGGGGACTGTTTAAGTAGTTGGTAATGGATCACATTCAGGAACTTTTTTCCATAGAAAATAGAAAAATTGTGGGGTGAAAGGATTTTACTCACTTCTGTGTAAAAGACTGTGTTGCACCTGTTAGAAACTCATTTCTGATTCATGTAAAATGAAGGAATTTATTTGTATTCCCTAATATGTCTAGTTCCTTGATATTGTAAAGCAGTATACCAAAGAAAAAATATCAAGAAAGTCTTTGAATAGGCATATCTTTTTCCCTTTGTGTCCAGGTGTCTGAAAATGAGCATGGAGTGGTATTTGTTTCATACTCTTAACTTGTTTTTTGCTTCATTATAATGAGTGTGCGTTCGTGCATATGTGTGTGTTTATGTGTTTTGGCTCATGCATATGTGTATGTTTCATAATACTGTAAAAGCTCTTGTTGCATGTGAACATTTTTTAAAATAATTATTGATAACTTGACACTGAAGGAGTATCACACAGCATGGAGTTCATAGCATATCTGAGTAGCCAAAGATATGTTCTGGAGAAAGCCATATACACTGTAATTATATTGCACAGCAGTATCAAGGGGAGTTTCTTGTTTTGATGATTGCTTTGCAATTATTTTGATACATAAATTTTTGCAAATACTTGAGATAATGAGCAATGCACAGGCAGCAGGAATCGGTGTGCCTGCAAAACGACTGGATTCAGATTTCACTCCTCTCTTCTGCGAATAGCAATATTCTAATATCTTTCATTTATTTGGGGAACTTTAAAATGGTGTTGCTTCTGCCTCCGACAAGGAGACATCACAGACTTGTTTTATTTCACAGCCTGAAAAGGTAGCAAGATAACACCTTAATTTCTGATGAACTTTTTAACAAGCTTCAGATCCATGCAAAAACAACACCTTCTGCCACACAGAAATAACAGGGTAAAGCCAGATTCCCCCATGCATCTTTACTCCTGAACATAAGGCTTTGTACCTTATTATCTACCGTTGATGTTTGAGTATAAATATTTGTTTTTATGCGTGTGCTCGGCAAGGATTTAAGTGCCTTACATTTAACCAAACTATTATAGTCAATTTTACATGATGATGACGACACAATTTCGAAAAGTATTTATTCGTAAATAGATGTACGCATAGATTTCCCTCTTGCATCTATAACGTAGAATTTGTGCACAAGTGTCTTATCTCTTCACTTGATAGCAGAATTGGCATGGGTCCTTTCAACAGATGCAGCACAACCACAGCATCAGCTACATGGTCTAATTGTTGGCAGCTCTATCGGATTATTTTCCACGGCTCTTTGCTACAAGCACCTACTTTGCACCGTGTGAATGCTGCCTTAACTTGTACTTTCGGAAACCATCTTTTCCATACGTATATAAATATTTGACTTGACTGTTTTCCGCCTATTGTAATGAAATGGCTCGGCACAGAAACACCGGCAAAGAGCATGTGTCATGCTTTCCATTCACTTCAGAAGGATTGCAATTAACAGAAGTCAAGGGGTAGAGATCATACAATGGACATGCCTGGACCTCGGTAAAAGATAATAATGGAAACATGGCAGTAATAGTACTAATACATAGAATTACTATGGAGTAGCAAATAAATAAAAAACAATTAGTGTATATAAAAAAATTAAAAACTGTGGTTACATTTTATCTCTAAAATGTAACGCGTCATTGCTAAAAGACATCTCTACAGTAGTGTGACTGATATTAACAACTGGTATGTATAATGCTAAGATTAGATTTTCATAGTTGTATGTGAATTGTTTGTGGAAGTTATACTGACTTAACCTTATATAGTCTCATTTGTGTAGAATGATTTATTGATACATTTTAAATTATGTTTTTTTTTTTTTATTAGCTCAGAGAGGGCTTCAGTACTTTTGTTCAAATATATTTTTGAAGACAGCCACGTCGATGTAAATAATTTGGAAACATTTTATTTGAAACTATGTTCTTAATTAGATTTAAAATGTAGATTTAAAAAGCTCTATTTCCCCTTTATGTTTTAAATTCCCAAATGTTTTACTCTTGCCTTAATCATCAGCAGTCTTATTTTTATATTGAGTTATTTGTGTGTTACTGTAAAATGTTTCTTACTGTTTGAAAGTTATCTATAATTGCACCTTGAATGGTGAATGCATATGCAAGTCGAAAATAATTATGTATGTTTTTCTGCATAGTCATCTTAGTTATACCCTTGTGTACAAAATATGCTTAAATTTTGGAATTTATACCCTGAATGTATTCTTCAGCCAAATATACTATTCTTCCATACTGTAAATAGAAAACAGCAGAATTTTGTATAAAAATACATTTTTGGAAGGGTGTAGGTAGAAGTTAAATTTTTAAAATAATAAATCATGAACTGCATCAGTTGGATGCCATTTTTTGTTAATCGAATGCCTTATTAATATATGAAATGTAGATCTACATACATATTGCAATATAGTAATGCATCACTTGTAATGCATTAAACAGGTCATGTTTTCAGTTCTTTGATTAGTTTTAATGCTGTGCAATTTTCTATGCAATCTGAAGATTTGTTTTAACTATAATTCAACAATAAATTTGAAACATTCTTGTCGGTGTGATTATTTTTATTACTGGACAATGTATACACTTAAATCTACCATTCACAATCTACTGAAGCCATCTAAAGTATGCATACCACACATCGTAGCGGACAGGTTTTATTTATGCTATGTTCATCCACAGGTCTGAATGCATAGATTGCACACATGAATGCTGAGTTTCAGTGCCAACTAGGTTTTCGTCTATAATCCCCTGCTGGAATCTTTTCTGCATTGCACAATGTAGGATCCTGTTAAGTCTGACAGTCAATGAATTCCAGGCAAATGTCTTTGCTTAGCTGTACATTTTCAGCTCATTCTTTTAAAGTAAACTAGTCAGTACAATAAAGAGTGAATTCATTTATCTTGTGGTCGTTATTCAGAATCTACAATCCTTAAATAATTCCCTTGACGTATCATGGATAATTCAATATTACTCAAACAGAAATGTCTTCAGTCAGATCATCCAGGTTAGTTAATTCCCAACTTTTCCCTTGAATTTGTATTACCTTTGTGAAATTGCAGTGTAGCCTACATACAAAAAAGAAATGGACTCATGACCACTTAATGATATAACACATTAATTAATAATAAAGAATGGTAGTAGCCCATTTTACAATAGTATAAATTTTACAGCGAAGAACGCTGATTTGACTCATACAAAAAGTGTACCCATGAGGCAGAAATTTAATTGATCTGCTTCAAACAAATAACCCTATAGATGATGTGGGGATATTCTGGTTGCTAGGTGATGGCATGTATGATCAGGAAGAAGAAAAAAAAAACTGTTCCGGAAGTGTCTTGGTATGACATCACTTGATAATGTCTTGGTAACTTTTTTCATTTGCTAATGTTCCGGCTCGTGATCTTTATCTCTAAAGGTCATCACATTTTAAATAATGCAGGGATTTTCAACCGTATCCAGGGACTCTCACCCAGGCTCAAAGGCATCCAGGGGACCCCCATCATTAGTTTAAAAAGGGTTATATTTTCCCCAAATCTATACTACTCAAAATAATTTAAGAGTCAAAGGAAATTTTTTGATCATTTTTGTAAGGGTTGTCATTTGGACTATAGACATCACGTTATTATGGGACATGCATCCATTGCATTTATCTTTAGAAACTTTTTAAGTTAACCCAGATTTCCTTTTCATGGATTTGAAGCATGAACTTAGTCAGACTAAACGGACAAACTGCCTCGAAACACCCATTGTGACACCTCATTCACCATTTGCACATGTTTTGCATGAGTGTCATTCCATGCATGCCAATTTTAGCAATAAAATGGCTGAGCATTTTTCATTCATCATCACATCATCATTTTGGGGGGTGCATGACTTTTTTTCATCAGGGTAATAAACTAGTGTCTAATCAAAAGTTTTTTGTTTTGTGTTTTCTGTTCTTGAGCCATCAAATAATTATTTTGTCATTAGTCGTCACCATTTTAGCTTGTTAGCTTATATTTATATGCACAAATATATTTGACCCTTAACTTCTTTTGAGTAGTATATATAGTCATTGCATATCAAGTCTGGCCAAGGACCCCCAGTTGAAAACCCAGGAGATAATGCATAGGCTGACCTTTTTGTCACAATACTCAAGATATAGCGGTAGGGGTTTTTCCTTTAATTTGTCACCCGTCTGTATATGTACTATAGTTTTGGTCTAAGATGACCACTTTTTTGAGCCAGTGGCTGTAGATTTTTCTTGCAAGACGGCAAGCCAGCAATGCACATAGCACCATCGTAAGCATAGTTATATTTCAATAGAAAATAAAAACAGACTGGAAGAACAGAAGTGGACTGGTGTATGCTAATTATCAGTTACCAGTTTTAAAATAACCAAAATCATATAAGAGAATGGTTATGAATGCACTTTGTCACTTATGATTATTATATTGGTGTAGTTTGTACAGTTGCACACTGCGCTTATATGTTTGTAGGCACATAGGTTATTATCTAAAGTTACACCAGATGGCGCTAAAATTATATTGACATATAAATCTCAACAATACTCTCGCCATCCTACAGAAATTGTGTAAATTGCAGTCCCCACCCAAGAAAAGTGTTTTAAAAAATTAAGTGTTCAGGTTTTTAATAGAAAATGTTATCATGTGGTGATTGATGTGGTGGCCAACACCCCAGGAACAGGCTCAGGGAACTCCAAACGCTAGACGGCAACAGCAGGTACAATAAGTGACAATTTATTCTCCAATGTGCAGACACGGAGAGCAACTCAAGGGCAGTCCAAGAGAACTTTGAAAAACCTCCTGATATATTCGCCTCTATAACCAGCAATTGGCTAAAACCCAAATAAGTGTTACACCCATAGAACATATGCACCAGATATTGCCCTCTACGTCAACAATCACTCCACCACCTGGGCAGTTCTCTCTGATGATTACGTTAAGGTGTCTGCTCTCATGCCATGGCTGGCATGGTCTTTAAGCAGTGGTGCCTGACACACATTGGTTCTTCAACATTAATATAAGTGATATGTGTGACACTACAAGCATGTGCATGACTATGCATTAAGCGGGTGATTATATGAAAACAACAGAACAGAATATGCAATGAAGGTCTTCCAATTCCCTCCCAATGTCATTCCACCAGGCCCATCACATTTGCGTAGGCCTCATCACATGCACCAGAAGGCCTAAACCAGCCCAGCAGTATGAGCGTGAGTTCCATCAGTGATCTAATTATATCTCAAGTGTTAGGGCTTAGCGAAACAAAAAGTTCACATTACCGTATCTAATGCTGCACATTTATGTAGACCAGGAAATGGTGTTTACAAAGTTCGATAATCATTTGGTTGTGCAAGTCTATAGAACTGCTCATAGAATCTCACAAAACAATCACGAAATGGCAGCGTTAACCAGCTAGGCTAATTCATAGCTTGACTTGCTGTCGGGTTAAGCTGCATAGCAATTTCACAATGGCAAATGTGTTCAGAACTATGACCTCACTGTTCATTGCATGCAATGTCGCTGCTTCGCCACTAGGGAAAGCATACGGAAGGTTGAGAGCTGTCATGAGATTTCATCCTACCGTACACCCACATTCATTTTGATAAATCCAGAAATTTCCCTAAAAATGGCTGTACGCTCACTTTACGATCAGATTCGAACGTACACCTGAATGATAAATGAGGCCCAGTGTGAATTTGTCAGCACAGCCCCTTCTCTGTATTCCTTCAGCAAGAGTTTGAGAGAACAATCAAGCTGGTTAGGCAAAGCGAGGGAAAACAAAAAAAAATTTCTCCCCCCACCCGGGGAGGCACCTCAAGGCTCCGGCCATTCTCGGATCTGGCAGGACCAGGGATCAAACCCGATCCTCTGGGCGCAACCGCACAGACTGAAAGTCTGCGCCTTAGACCGCTGCATCACCGTGGCGCCCAATGCAAACTATTTTCGAACGCTGCAGTGCACATTAAGCTGTTAAAGTATCTTTTGGAGTTTGAGGCAGTAATGCATTATGGGGTCTCTGAGCCACTCAGCTGTCAGTCAATGGTTGAAATTACCCCTTTAGCATCTGGAATCCATTAAACAGTGACTCAGATTAGACTGTTGGCTTTTTTGGAAATGCAAGTTGTCTACTTTTACATACCTGCCAACCCTGGACAAATTTTACCACACATAGTACCACACATAGGCAAAGTTTGTCATCTTCGGGGGGGGGGGGGGGTTGTTATTTTGTCGGAATCAATGGGGGAGGGGGGGTTCATTTAACACAAACATGGAGCAACCGCCTAGGTGTCTGTAGTCATTTAAGCATACTTGACTCTGAGGAAAATACCCCATGTGTTTTTTTCTATTACCTCTTTCCTGTGATGTCTCTCTTCTCAAATTGTTTCCCTACATAAACCATTTCTAGATCCCTCCCCTGCTGAAAATTCCAGCTTGTAAATCCCGTGTTGGCCATTGGTGTGAAATGGTCAACCCGTGTTATTCGACCCACGTCCTCGGCCCTGCTCACGACCTGGGATTTAAGGCGGGTCACACTCGGCTTCGGTGTGAAAGGGGTAACATGGGTTATATGACCTGGGTTTCAATCAAGGAACCTCAATAGATCGGAGGTGCACTATGATGCTAACAGCACTTAGTACAAAGGTTCTGGTAAGGCTAGTGCTATTTGGAAGTAAAGAAACACACATTCTTTCAAGGAACAAGCAGCTCCTCCGGCACGCTATTCAGCAACTTGCATTGTGACAATTGCTCAATCTAACAATCAAAACTAATTTCGCACATATAATAACTCAAAATGTATTCATTACAATAGTGTGATGAAGATGATAACGACTTTAGACTGGGGTTGAATAATTGTGGGCACTGTAGTTTATGTTATAGAAATGACACACTTTCAGTGGATCACCAGTTGTTTCCAATGAAATTGCGATGTCCTTTCTCCTTTTTCCAATATATGGCAAACAAACCGGAAAATTTGGCATAAAGTTTTGGTTAGCTGCAGACGTGGGAACTAAATAGCCTACATGCTCACACAAACTGTGCTTTCACTGTGTAGCCTATTTGATGCATATGAGGAAAGAGACAGTGCATGTGTAAAAGTGTAGCCCACTCCAAGCAAGGGAAGGGAGAAGTGTACTGAATTCATTATGACTGAAGACTTTGACTTTTTAAAAAGCCTTGTACTTTGTATTAAAAACTACTTTTTCCATTTTGTGTTTTCACATTTTAGTGCATTTCTCAATGTGTCTGTAATATGCTTTGATACATTTACCCAATTATATAAAAATGTAGGCTACAAATTAATTCAGCTGTGTCATTTTTTATTTAAAGAAAATAGTTTTGCAATATATGATTTCACAGCCTTTCTGTTAAAAGTATTTATGCTAAATAAAACATTTAGGTAGTTAAAAAGTTCTTGTTTATCATCTCTGGTTTCTGCTGCTAGCATTATGTAAATATAGCCTACATTTCAATAACAGGCCAATAACTTCTTGAATCTCCAGTATAAACAAACTTTGTTTGATTATGTTCGCTTTTGTTCACTTTTAATAACTTGTGGACCCGGCTCTTGGGCTGTATCTGAATCAGCACCTTTCCATACTATTAAGTAGAGTAGACTGGACGAGAAAGTCGTTAAGTTGGCAAAATCTTCTCTAAATGTACTTAAAACCCCTGTATAATATACTTACTTACTTGACACTTGCACAGTACGGTTGGAAAATAGTACAGAGGATTTATTTGCGTACTGTACATTGCGTACTAAACAGTGCACATTAAAAAGCACACATCTGCCAGTACACTGTACAAAGGAGACAGGGCTCTGATTCGGACACAGACCTGGTGTGAATGGCGACAACTGGGGACTTACCCGGGACCATAGTGTGGTGTGATTGGGTAAACTATGGCTCAAACCCATGTTCAATATCCTGTGTCATTCCCGGGTTTTGTGTGTGAAAAGGGTATTTAAGGTGGTAAAGCTGGTTTAAACTGTCTTTTTGACACTTCAAGCTGGTTTTAGTTGGTCAACCAGTTGTTCACCAGCTGACCCGCCTATAGTCAGCTTGTCCACCAGTTTGACCACCAGCTTACTCTACCAGCTTATCCAGCTTTGACCAGCCACAGACCACCTTTGACCAGCTGTCGAAAACACAGCTTTAACCAGTTTAGCATGCCACCTGGTCTTGGCTGAATTTTCCAGCAGCCTGCCATAAGTGTGGTTAACAAACACAGTAAACTAGCTAGCTACATTGTGATGTTCGTGATACATGCAGGACGTGTCATAATTATAATTTTTAAGCATTGAAAAGGTTCCTAACTTCCAACCATATGGAGGACAGATCATGGAGCATTGCGCAATGCCACTGTGACTGATGGCATTAATTGGCTGGCTAATGTTAGGGAAAACGTCTGTCCCAGAGAAAGCCAATTTAGTTTTAATGGAAAACTTGTAACAGTTACCCACAGTGAGATATCACTAGATGACAATTGTGGCGACAGAGAATAACCAGTCAACTAGCCAGCTAAACCATTAAAATGTTCGCTAGCCCATTGGGCTATATCTCGCCAATGGCAATCAGACATTTATTTCATCATCCGTAAAAATAATAATGTTACATTTGATAATGACAGTGATATTTATTTGACTTTAAGTTACATGAAATGGTCTAAAAGTACTCTTACTTTACTTAGGCTATTTAAAAGTGATACCCTTGTCAATTATGCTTACTCTATCCATGGTGGCCCCCTAGTGGTAGTTGTTGTCTCAATTATAGTAGCCTATTCATTAAATTAAAACAAACAAAAAATTTCTGACAACTCCTGTAGGCTATAATAGTCAAAAGGGTGTTTTACAAATAGGCTAGCTGTTCTTGGAAATTTGGAAACAAGATAACCTGTGTTATGCAGACATTTCTCAAATTTTATGAAAGTTAGTTGAGAATTAAGCAAGTACGCCCTACGCATTGAAATAAATGAGTGGAAACAAATACGCCATGCAATAAATAAAATAATGAATAGATTTTTTTTTTTTTTTTTTAAATTGCTTATTTATTTAATTTCTTATTTATTTATTTATTTATTTAGCTATTTCATTGCTTATTTATTTACTTTTGTCACATTCCATACCAACTTGAGTGTAAAGTAACCTATAGCAGCAGCAGACCAGTGAAGGAGTGAGTGGGACCATAGAACTGTGGGTGGGACAAACTGAGCGTTGATGGGAAAGTGTCAATCATCCATGCTTTGTGCCTGTATTGGTTCTGCTCCAAATCAGCTGAGACAAAACTGCAATGTGTGCAATCACAGGCATCTTTTTGCGTATTTTAGTGTGAAAATTCGTACCAGCGTACTTTGATGTCAAAATGCGTAAATGGTACGTAAAATCCATACAGGTTGGCAGGTATGTTTTTTTTATCACAATTAGGAATGTTGAGCTCTCCCCAACAAATGGGTTCCATATCAAGTTTGATAAAATCCACAAATTTTGAACGAGGCCCCTTTTTCTCCACGCTGTGCTGTTCTCCGAGCTGCTCAACAGGTTTCACTAGTTTTATAGATATCTGCTGCAGCTCACCCTGATACAACGGACCTCAACAGGTCCAATATTTGAGTTGCTCAAAGTGCCAAACATTTACATTAGAAAAAAGCAACAGCAATGTCTCTTTACAAATATAATGACACGGTTACTCACAAACACAGACCTTGTTGTGCACGGTTATTTTGAAAACTACTTCCTACCGAAGTATGCCAACTGTGTATAACCACGCAAAATCTCAACCAAAGCATGCCAGTATTCTGGGGCACGCTGTATTGACACTAAGCCCCCGTTGAGGTCCGTTGTATCAGGGTGACATCAAGGTGAGCTACAGCAGATATCTATAAAATGAGTGAAATCTCAGCAAAACTTTTTGGATGGATAGATAGCACTCCAGAGGCCACATGTATAAACAGTGCTGAGCAGAAAAATGCCCTCAGAAAGTCGCGTAAGCGAATTTCCATGCAGAAATTCAGATGTATAATATAACACGTGCTGTGAGAATCCGCACACGAAGGACACCATACGTACTCAATTGCGACACCGTGACAGAAAGGCAAAGGTAGAAAATGCTAAACTTTTTGTAAGCAGATTTCCGACTTTCACCCTGAGCGTTCTTTTATGCATTATTTTACTCAGTAAAAGTTTTATACATGTGGCCCCAGGTATATAGAAACATAACCTAATTTCATTTTTGTATGAACTGCCCATTTAAAGCTGGTCACTGAATGATCACCAGCAAGAGCATCTTGTTGTGAGGGTTCTGTTAGCGGAGAATGAAATGCGACGGGAAAGGGGAATCAGAACAAGTCACCCACTAAAGAAGCTTAAGCCGCAAATGGGCCGAAAAAAACCAAAACAAGAATAAATACTTCTGGCTACACAGCTAAAAAAGCAGATAAACTAAACAGCCAGGAAAAGTGGGTGAACTCGAAAACACAAGTGAGTGAAAACAAAACAAAGTCTCCCGAGCTCAAATACTAGAGCTGACACTGGGAAAATAACAGAAAAGAAACACCCTCGGCATGTAACACTAAAACGGCCGGTAAGAAGGTGAAATTAAAATGAAACAACAAAGGAGACTGTCTCAGGGAGAACAGCACGAAGTAAGTAGGAACAGAAATAGCACCAACGAGGAATAATCCTCAACATAAAAACTAACGTAGCTACAGCAAGTCCCTCGTAACTATAAAGCAAAGCGGTCGCTTGTACCTGGCTATACCTGGCTCAGTGTCGATAAGAGTCGATAAGACACAGAAGCACCAGAAGACCGAAATGCGGGACATAAATAGGTAACTAGCACAGATGAAGCGACTGAGTGCAGGGAGAAAACAAAACCCTGAAACGGAAACCGGAAAAAACGGCTAACGAGCCGCTCAGAGGACAAACAGCCATAGAAATAACGAAAGCCTGCTACGACCATACTTGTTCTGGCTTCTAACTTTCTGGCTTCTGCTGTGAAAATGGTGAGAAATTCTGTTCTTTTCTGAAGTGTGTGAAAGGGCAGGAAAGTTAGTCAGCAAAAGAAAGAAAAATAGCAATAAGCTACTACATAAAGACAAACGGTATGTAATTTTAGTTTGCAGGAAGATATTGTATGGGTGTATTATTGTCTAAAATTCTTGACTTGGTAATTACTAAAGGCATCAACATTTCCAATATCACAGTTGAGAACTTAGATCCTGATTGCTCCAGATATTCAATCTAGATCAGTTTTAACAAACATAAAATACATCACTCAGAATACTAACACTCAGTTTATAGATGCCATAGCCAAATCTTCATCTATAAGTGCAAATTCCATTGATGTAATGGTAGAACATTTTAACTCAAAAATTCTGAATGTTATGGACATTGTTGCTCTACTAAAAACAAAGAGGATTTTTGGCAAACAAAAAGCACTTTTAACTTTCAACGCTGAACTAAGCAAGGCTAGGCAATCACATCTCTCTCACATAATAAACGCAAACATCAACAATGCACGCACTCTATTTAACTTGGTTGACAGAATAACAAACCCACCTAGACAAATTGAACCTGAACTTCTCAACACAAATAAACGAATTTGCACAATTCTTCAACGATACATCGAATGTATTAGATCCGGGATTTTAAACTCACAGCCAGGTGATAGATTGACAAAACTGTTACTTTCACAGAGAGAAAACATTGTTCCACTATCACAATTTAACAAAATTGACCTAAAAACACTAGATGAAATAGTTTGGCTTCTCAAACCATCAACTTGCTGCCTTGACTCTTTGCCAACTAACTTCTTTAAAAATATTAGGCTCCTTCCCTAAGTCGCTAAAAATAGCTGCCATTAAACCACTCTTAAAAAAGAGAACACTAGACGCCTCAATGCTTAAAAACTATAGACCTGTCTCAAATCTTCCTTTTATGGGCAAAATTATTGGAAAGGTAATTTGTAACCAACTAACCAGTTTCTTGAATGAAAATGAACACTTTGATGAATTCCAATCAGGATTTTGCTCCCAACATAGTACAGAGACTGCACTCATAAAAGTTTTAAACGATATACATGAAAACTCTGACTCAGGGAAAGTAACAGTTCTTATACTACAAGACCTCAGTGCCGCATTCGACACGTTAGATCACAAAATACTTTTAAACAGACTAGAAACTTGGGCAGGACTATCTGGTACAGTCATCTGCTAGCTCTTTCACCTGATGACTTTAGCCCAATTGACACACTCTGTAAATGCATGGAAAAAATAAACAACTGGATGAGTCAGAACTTTCTTCAATTAAATAAAGAAAAAACAGAAGTCATTTTATTTGGCAGCAAAGAGAAACGCTTGGAAATAGCTACTTATCTTGAAGCTAGGGCCCTAAACACTAAGGAGTTAGTAAAAAACCTAGGTGTATTAATAGATTCAGATCTTACGTTCACAAGCCATATTAGATCAATCAACAAAGCAGCTTTTTACCATCTCAAGAATATAGCCAGGATCAAAGGCCTACTATTCCAGCAAGATCTGGAAAAACTAGTTCATGCTTTTATCTCCAGTAGGCTAAATTACTGCAATGGTCCTAACTGGACTTCCTAAAAAGACAATTCAAAAGTTACAACTCGTTCAAATTTTAAACGAATTTTGTGCTTCTCGTCACATTTAAAGCACTAAATGGCTTAGGCCCTAAGTATATTTCTGAGCTGCTTACAAAATATAACCCTTGCCGATCACTTAGGTCTATGGGTACAAGGCTGTTGGTAAAACCTACACCACGAACCAAACATGGGGAATCGGCATTTAGCTTTTACGTTACTCACAAATGGAACAATCTCCCAGAAAACCTCAGAAGTGCTCCAACTATTAGTATTTTTAAATCTAGATTAAAAACATTATTATTTTTTGTGCCTATGATTAATTTGATGTTTTATCTCTGCAGTTTATCTTAACATAGCAATTTAACATTTTATGTTCTTCTTATCTCTTTCTAATTTATTTGTTTCTATTACTTATTATCTTAGTTTAGCCATTTTACATTTATCTGTCTTAGCTACATTTGTATTGGTTTAAATTTTCTATCTGCTTCTACTTCTACTACTGACTGCATTTTTATCTCACTGCTTTGTGCCCTTGTATGCACTCTCATTAATTGTATTTTATTTATTTTTTGTTTCTATTTTTTTTAATGGCCCCTGGGTTTGAATTGTGCTATATAAAAAAATATGCCATGCCTTGCCTTAAAAAATAAACAAATACATGTAACTGATCCACAAATAAATGCTACTGAACCACAAATAAATGCAACTGATTCACAAATAAATATAACTGATCCACAAATATGTTTGACTGAGTGACTGAGAAATTTAAGCATTTGATTGAACATTTAATGCTAACAACTATAGTCATTTAGCTTATAACCACCCGTTGTCATGTGTAAGCCATTTTTAAATATAATGCAGTGAGGCAGTCCCTCCCTTTTTGTGACTTCTCTAGCAAGTGCAGCACCATAGACATCTTTCATATGAGACCTTACAGGTGCACTAAGCAGGAGTTTTACATAAAATAAAATAACGATGCTCAGTCATATCTATGATGCACTGGCAATCTCTGTCGGAAATAAAAATGTTTAAACCTTGCTCCTCTGTATTTATTATTCTAAAATGTGTCCAGGATGTTTCTGGGCATGGCGCTCTTTTCTGTCTGGAGAGGCGTGGATGTGGCTACAGAGCCAGTGGGGTGGGATCAGGTTACTTTCAGCTGAGCCGACCGGGGCAGCTACTGCAATGGCGGAGGTGAAGAAGCGGAGGTACTGCAAAGCAAAACAACAAGCCAACAGGATGCGTTCAAGAAGCAGAGTCAACCTAGGATTTGCTTTTCCTCAATGGCAACAGCTGAAGTTTAGCTTTTTTAGGAAAAGTGATGTGGAGTTGGTGTGTTTTCTGTTGAACCAGTAAGCAACATTTCCTCTAGCTATCCAGCTTGCTACGTTAGGTGGCTAGATGGCCGAAGTCGGGTACCTTTTGAATCAGATTAATATAACAATGTGATATTAAATTGTATTTGAGAAAATACAAAATATTTGCACACAAATATCTTTATGAAAAATATCTTTATTTTACAAGGGTATTAGTTAGCTATGATAGAAAATATCCGGTCTGCTATTAATGTTACTTATTACACGTACAATTCCGTCTTTACATCCCAGTTCTAAATAAATGTTCAGAATTACATGAGCTAAATACTGAACAAGAAACACCACAAGATAGCTGCAACGGAAACACCACATGATAAATGCAACTGCACTAGGGAATAGCTACCGTTACATTAACAATGGTCCAACGAGGTGCATTTATAGTGTTGGTACACTACTTAACGATTGGTATAACACTACCTAATTGCTGTTACCACCCATATAAAACAATACATGTTGCCAAAAATGTTATTTTCATTTTATCTTCTCTTGACATTTTGCTTGCTGCACTCAAACGTGTTTCTTGCCCTCAATGGAGGTGAGTGGACGGGGTTTAGGACAGAGGAGGAAACCTCTTTGATTGTAAAAATCCTCAATAGTGCACCTTTAAAGAGGTAATAAACATTAAATCACATATTGAGTTATACAGCAGAGTATCTTGTCTCCAATTAATAAATCCCATACAGACAAAATTCGGAAACACCCCTGAAAAATTGCTTTAACTTTGAAGCATCTAAACCACAATTACAAAAGCATCTATGCAGGGGATTCTTATTCATTTGAATACTAGAAGCATGTCTAACCAGCAGCACCTTGCTAGGTAAGTCTCCAAAGCAAGATGAGGATACCAACAGAGTTCCAAAGGGGCCAAATAGTTAGTGCCCAAATTGCAGGTGCGTCGGTCACAAAAACGGCTAAATTATTTAAGGTGGCAAAGGAAACAGTGTCAAAAAGTATGTTATGCCCAACGCCAAAAAACAGCATCAGTAAAAAAGAACTGTGGCTGCAAGTCAAAGCTCTACAACAGGGACAGATTGACACTTGGTAGGATAGTTGCTAATAACCACTGAACTACAGCTCTAAAAATCACCACAGAATTGATTCAATCTATATCTGAACCAATCTCAACAAAAACAGTACATTGTGAGCTTCACAAAGCTGGTATTCGGAAACCATTTGTATCCAAGGCTAATGCACAGAAACTCATTAAAAGAACATGGTCAAAAAACACACAAAACCTGGACCCCTGAGCAATGGAGAAAAGTGATATGGTCTGATGAGTCATCTTTTACTCTTTTTAATACATCTGGACCTGTTTATGTTTGCAGAAATCCTAAGGAGGCATTCAATCCACAATGTCTATTGCCAACTGTTAAGTATGGTGGTGGTTTTGTAATGGTATGGGCAGTAATTTCATGGGACTCATTTGGTCCAATGATTGCTCTCCATGGACGTGCAATGGGCAAACAATATGAAACCATCCCAGTGCGCAAAAGGCGTCCAAGACGCATTTCCAACACAATTTAGCCGTCTATGGACGACTTGTTCACTTGAATTTTACAAGACCAGGTGCATCCTATCGTGCAAACACTGTTCCTTCATGATGTCCCCATATTCCACATCTTTTGAAATTCTGAAGTGGGTGGAGACAGAACAAAAGCTAGTGCCATCTGCTCCTGTTGAATAGCTGAAGCTAAGCAAGTGTGGGCTTGGTAAGTTCTTGGATGGGAGACCTCCTGGGAAAACCAAGTTGCTGCTGAAACTGTTGGTGGGCCAGTAGGGAGCAGTCTTCCCTCTGGTCAAATAAAAAGCCCAATGCAGTGATGGGGACGGTGTGCTGTAGGAGATGCTGCCTTTTGGATGAGACTTTAAACCGAGGTCCTGACTCACTGTGGTCATTAAAGATCCCATGACACTTATCGCAGAGTAGTGGTTTCCCATGTGTCCTGGCTAAACGCCCGACCCAGGCTCTTTCAATCTGCCCCAGTTTAATTGGCAAAAAGAAAGTTCTTCTTTCATTCTGGCATGAAATGGCTGTATAAATGCCAGGTATTATTATTATTACCCCTTTAATGTGTGAGTGCCATAGAAAAGTACCATACAGCAACAGAATAGAAAAGTCATTCTTTTAATAGGGAAGTATGACAGGACTGTTACTGCAGGGGTCCTAAGGATACAATGGCGTGTTCATTATTCATAAATATTCAATCCAAAGTAATAAAGCTATTGTTACTGCACTGTAATAAGAACCATGGTAACAGTGATTTCTACAATGTATGTGGACAATGCTAGGATATGAAAAATATAACTGCACAATATACTGCTAATGGCTTTAATCCTTAAATCTGGTCACAGTGGGATTCTTTTTATATACTGGGCAAGAATATTGAAATAAAGGGGTCTACATACACCTCAGCATAATCCTGCCCTATAAAAGGAGCACTGAAGCTGCTGTCCATACAGCTAATTGTTATTACATTGGGTGATTACAATGGGCAGTGCAATAAAACTGCTATACATTTCTTTTGAATTCATTTAATTCAATAAGAATAATGAAAATTATAGCCATGCTTGGCAGAAGGCACTAATGCTCTAGAAATGTCAGACACATTTGCATGAGGGTCACTTCCAATTAATTTACTTGATTTCATACTTTTCAGAGAGGTAGCCCTCGCAGGATATTGTGTGCTCATGGCCGTGGTTGGGAGGAGAGAGAGAGAAATAAAGGCCCATCATCCAGATTAGATTTCTCACCCCGCACCATGTGACTCCCGGAGCAGGCTTTCACACTTACACTCCCGGCGCAACCTGTCACTTGAATAGACAAGAAATGAGATGAGTTGGCTGATCAGATATTTTTGAGGATGGGGTAAATGGGGATATAATATAATTTTTTTTCAATCACACACGGAGACAGCATGGGCCCTCAGCAGTAAAAAGATCTGCGTGGAACAATCCTATACAGGTAGTAAATCATTTTGTATTTTTTTTATTTTAACTATTAAGTAGGAGAATTACACGTGCAGGAATCATCGTATGAGAGCCCCTGGCCGTTAACATGAAACGTGATGTTACCAGACTTCCTCTGTATTTCGATGAGAAATCTTTAAGTGTCAACCCAAGTCCTTCACCCTTGCAACCATAAACGGTGGTATCCTAGACGAAGGCTCCTTAAAGTGTTATTTTGTTTAGTATGCACCTTCAGTCTGAATCTAGCCAATTTTGACATATTTCAAAGGAAAGACCATCTTTAAGGGCCTGCTACTGCTTTTGTGGATCCTGTTATGTGCATATGTTAGCCACCAAGTGACAAATCTGAGGTATAGTTATTTATTGCTTGCTCATTTTTTGTCTGTTTGGAGCACAGTAGGTTGCTCGTTTTTGCAATTTGAGTGACAGATACTCGTTGTCCCGTCTCAGTGAAACTTAAGCCCCAAACATGCTGACATCACAAGGTTTAAGTTCTGGTTTAATGCAGAAAAAAATCACCAGATCTGCTGTCCTTGAAGGCAAGAATTTACCAGAATCTGAAAGATAGAATCTGTGTAAGCATGACTAATTCACTGCAAAATGCATGTGGCAGTGTTGCTTTGCAAACCAGTCGGGAACTGCATCATTGCAAATATTTGAATGCCAATTTAAGCCAAGTTACAGGCATAAACACTGACTAACAGCACTCAGTGACCCTATTCAAACTAGTGTTGAGCAGCGGAATTTCTCTCCTTATAATGACCAGGCACGACCAGGTAGATCAACGAAGAAAATTATTTATTTCTCTGCAGAAAGAGTCCAGTACTTGCACACACAAGGTGGTCAAGCATGAACTGAAGAGACGGAGGCAGTCTCCACCATATATAATCAAAAAGCTAATACATAGATGATCTACCTCTGATTGGTGCAGTTAATACATAGGCATAGAGTGGAATATTCAGTCAATGATTGGTTTGATCATGCATATTGGATGAGCCCTAGCCCTTAACGTCACACCAACAGTTTTCAATAATATTTGGTCTCCCAGAGTCGTCTTGTTTTCAGGATTAAAGATGAAGTGTATCTTTTGACACTCTAGCGATACGATGGGCCATATATCCTTGAACCTGGAATGTAAGTGGGTCAGAGGCCACAGACCTGCAGTTTCATATAGAGAAGATAGAAAGATGGGAGAAAGAGAGACAGAAAGATGCATGCACACACCCCTTACACACACAGATGTAAGCTATATATTATCTCTGGTTCACCCTGGCTGACTGAGAGATAAACACAGAGACCTTCCAGATAAGTGATGCTGCTACCTCGCTGTCTCTGCAGACTGAGAATTTAATATAAGTTTTACAATGAATATATATATATATATATGTATAGAGATATTTTCTCCATTACTGTGATTATAGTCTCTTCTAGCAACGTTCTCAACAGCAGTCACCGCTGCCAAGGTCAGTTTGCAAACACAGTTCTAACCCCCGTCAATTGTTCTCTATCTTCTCCTCCCTCCTCAGCAAACCCCCTCCTGCTCCTCATTCCTCATTCACTGCAGACGACTTCGCAGATTTCTTCGATGAGAAGATCGCAGACATCCGCAGCTCCTTCAGCCCCTCTCCCCCTCCCCTCACAGACACTGCTTTCCACTCTCTTCCTCTCTCTACCCCTTCTGTCCCCCCCCCTGTTTCTCCACCTTTTCTCCCCTTTCTGAGACCGACGTATCCCATCTCCTACTCTCCCATCGCCCCACTACTTGTGCCCTCGACCCTATCCCTTCATCTCTCCTCCAGGCAATCACCCCAGATATCCTCCCGTTTGTGACCTCCCTGGTGAACTCCTCCCTGACCTCTGGCTGCTTCCCCTCATCCTTCAAGAGAGCCTACATCACTCCGATCCTGAAAAAACCTACACTGGACCCCTCCAACATCCAAAACTACAGACCGGCATCTCTTCTTCCTTTTCTTTCCAAAACTATTGAACGTGCTGTTTCTAACCAACTGTCGTCTTTCCTTACCCAGAACAACCTGCTAGACCCCCACCAGTCTGGCTTCAATCCTGGCCACTCAACGGAGATCACACTCCTCTCCATCAGCGAGATGCTTCATGCAGCTTGGGCAGCCTTTCTCTCCTCTGTGCTAATACTTCTAGACCTCTCTGCCGCCTTCGACACCGTAGATCACTCCATCATCCTGTCGTCCCTGTCTGCAGCGGGGATCGGCCCTGGCCTGGATTAAGTCCAACCTCTCTGAACGCTCCTCCCAGGTTGCCTGGGCTGGCCAAGTATCGGCACCCCGTCCCCTTATCACAGGAGTCTCCCAGGGCTCAGTCCTGGGTCCCCTCCTCTTCTCCACCTACACTAAATCCCTTGGCCCTGTTATCACTGCTCATGGTCTTTCTTACCACTGCTATGCTGACGATACTCAACTCTTTCTCTCCTTCTCACCTTCTGACACTCAGGTGTCAGCCCGCATCTCCTCTTGCCTGAGAGACATCCAGAGCTGGATGGACAACCACCATCTCAAGCTCAATCCAGGCAAGACTGAGCTCATCTACATTCCTGCTCTAACCTTTCCCCCTCTCAATCTCTCTATTTCCCTAGGAGACACTCCACTGACCCCAACGCCCTGTGCCAGGAACCTCGGAGTCGTGATGGACAACAGGCTGTCCCTCTCCGAGAACATTGCAGTGGTAACCCGGGCATGCAGGTTCTTCCTGTACAACATCAGGAGAATCCGCCCCTTCCTCACCACCCACTCAACCCAGCTCCTGGTCCAAGCAATGGTGCTGTCCCGCCTGGATTATTGCAACTCTCTCCTGGCTGGCCTGCCAGCATCGACCATTAGACCCCTTCAGTTCTTCCTGTACAACATCAGGAGAATCCGCCCCTTCCTCACCACCCACTCAACCCAGCTCCTGGTCCAAGTGATGGTGCTGTCCCGCCTGGACTATTGCAACTCTCTCATGGCTGGCCTGCCAGCATCGGCCATTAGACCCCTTCAGCTTATCCAGAACGCAGCAGTGCGCCTGGTCTTCAACCTCCCCCGACACTCCCATGTCACCCCCCTGCTCATTGACCTCCACTGGCTACCGGTGATGGCCCGCATTAAATTCAAAACATTGGTGCTCGCCTTCCAGGCAGTCCGAGGATCTGCCCCTCCATACCTCCAAAAGCTCATCAGACCCTACACACCTGCCAGATCTCTGCGTTCCGCCTCCTCAGGATGACTGGTACCCCCCCTTCTTCATACTAGCACCCGGTCTCGACGTCTGTCTGTCCTGGCCCCACGGTGGTGGAATGAGCTCCCCGTGGAGGTCAGAACAGCAGAAAGTCTGACCGCCTTCAAGTGCAGATTGAAGACTCACCTCTTCAAGTTGCACCTCTCTCCACCCCTCCCTACCTCCTTGTGACTATTATCAATATTGTGTAGTTCCCCCCCTCCCCAAAAATAAATAAATAAATAAATAAAAAATCCACAATCATACTGATTGCGCCTAGTACTTAGATTCGTGTTTACCTTTTTAGGATTGTTTTAACGCACTTGTTACTAGTTCGGAAATGCACTATGTACGTCGCTCTGGATAAGAGCGTCTGCTAAATGTCTATAATGTAATGTAATGTAATGTAGTCGTGTGAAAATATCCCTCTGAAAACACCCTTCTCTTCAAAACTAGGGATGTACCAATTTACATTTAAAAAATTGCTTGCAAAATGTAGGCAGTGTACCCTGTTATCCCTTAGGGCTCTATCGAACACTCTGCACTAAGTAGCAACCCAAATGCAAGTGTTTTTGCTAGTTTCAGTTGTCCTCTTTTTGTACAACCCATTTTGTTATATGTATGATTTAAATAATATCAGCCTGTGTTAAACTTTTTACAGTGTATATAATGTCAACCTGTGTTAAATATTTAGCCTCATTGTCTTAATTGACATAGCAAGTACACAGATACATACTATTGTGACACAGCCTTAATTAATTATATAGTGTACATACAAACCCACTCCAGGTAGACTTCGAGCTTGCAGCAGTTGGTAGGTCAGTTACCACAGTGAATACCATGAATTAGGCTCTTTGAGAGGTTTGAAGCAATCTGTGCCCAGTGATGAGTAGACTTAAATGTTGAAATACAGTAGACCAACATAGCTACAGAAGTGCATAGCAGTCAAATATTTAAAAAACGAAGTACTGGAAATGCCTGATTGTACAGACATGTTTTTTTTTTTTTGTGATGCTCATTTGAATTTCCTGACTTTTTCAGCTTTTAACCAAAACAATCTCACTTACTTTTTGTCATAAATTTCCATGGTTTTTACACCGGGAGGTATACATTTCTCTATGTAATCATTATAACTGCTGTACACATCGACTTGAGCTTTGAATAAATGTCAGATATTTTGCATGTCTCCCTTAAAGAAAGGGATTGAGGGACACTCCCTGGGCTGGTGAACGGGACTATTGTGGAGAAAATCACAGCGATTGATTGAATGATTGAATGGTGGAATAGGTACTGAATGCAGGATTTAAATACTAATGCGGAGCATGCATGGGAATGTGAGGGGCTGGGCCACGGAGGGAGATAAAATAGACACACCTGAGGTGGAAGAGAGAGCTGAAGATGGGAGATGAGTGAGGGAGGTTGATTCCTTTGCACTCCAGTTTTATGGCGGGTTATTTTTAGTTTAGTTTGGTAACGTTTATTTTGGTGCGAATGTGAGTGTGGTGCTTTATGTGACGGCGGAAACACTTACCTGTTTGGCGGAGTTACGGTGGGAGTCCTAAACCTGCGGTGACTACTAAAGAAAACAAAAGGATGGCATTACTTCCGGGTTTGGTGAGAGAGCGATGGCGATGAACTGCAGAGCTGGTCGGGGCAGATGGAGACTGAGTGACGCAGGAGCTTGTGGAGCTTATGTTGGGGGAAGACATACCTTCCCCAGACCGTAAGGAACGGGCTTTCGCACCAAAGCAGAAGTGTGTGTGGCACCAGTGTGTGGGGCGAGTGGGAACTTGAGCGTTGGTGGTTTTCCTCCTTTTCTCGCGCATAGAGTTGGTGTTCCAGAGAACGAACCGGGGTGAACGTGATGAGAGCAGCGGTGAGAAGAGGAGGGACTGCGCACCGGGGTCCGCTCGAGTGTGTAATGGTTTTTTAAATTGTTCGGAGATTCAAACGTGAAGGTGGAAGAAATCTCAACAAGTCAGGACCAATAATTAAGGGAGAGAAAATAATAAAGAAAGAAAGTGAAAACAGGAAACAGTAATTCCTTAAGGCTAAACAGCCAAAGCGAAAATAAACCCACAAAAATGGGCGAACTAGAAAACTAGTAAATAACAACTAAACACCCTCGGTTGCCTTAGCTCAGAGCCGGAGAAGTGTAAAACCAAAACGAATGTAAAAAGAAAAACTCTCCGAGAGAACAGCAAAGTGCTAAATAGATAGTGCAGAACGCTACCAGGAGGAAAACAAATTCTACACCCGATTAAGTAGCTAACTACCAAGTCCCCCCTGAACATAAACAATGTTTAATATCAGGAGGTCGCTAGTTACCTGGCTATAACTGGCTCAAATGCAATGTCGTAAGACAATCAAGCACTGGGGAAGCGGAAGTGAGAAACTTAAGCACCCTGCAGGTAGAAGCACAGGTGAATGAGGACGGCAAACCACGAAACGGAACGTGGAAAAAATCTGATTGATTCACAATTGGGAAAGCAGGACAAGAGCCGCAAAATAAAAGAAAACAAAACAGCCACGACCCACTACAGAGTGGTGACAGCAAGGCACCCCATTGGCGACCACCTTGGAGGGCGGATTAGCTGTTTTTGCGGATTTGTGTTGTGTGTGTGTATTTATGAGTTTGGGTTCTTTTCTTTTCTTTAATTTGGTGGTAGCTCCTTCCGGCAGCATGGTACGGTTGGGACACCACCACATGTTTTTTGTGTTTATTGTTGTCAGTGCGTGCAGTTTTGTTTTTATGTGTATACCCGTCTGTTGAGTTGCACCTCTGAGTGATAGTTGGACCAGGCAGGCAGCTGCCCTGTGGCAAGCTATTTTGTGGTGTGGGTGGTCACGAGTGTGTGTGTGT
This sequence comes from Ilyophis sp. 1 JC-2022, assembly GCA_022702515.1. Lineage (NCBI taxonomy): Eukaryota > Metazoa > Chordata > Actinopteri > Anguilliformes > Synaphobranchidae > Ilyophis > Ilyophis sp. 1 JC-2022. The sequence continues at coordinate 43,435,340 of CM040396.1, read as the reverse complement.
TTGTGTGTGTGTCCAGTGCTTATTGTAATTATACACTAGATTTAGTGTGGCATGTGATTGATACGGAGTGTCATGTTGTGTGTGGGAACTGGGCACGCTTACCTGAGGGGGGTCCTGCGCTGCTTGGATCTCAGCGTTGGTGGAAGGGGGACAATAGAACAGACCAGCATTATCCACTGTTAAAAGCTTTTGTGCATATTTTATGAAATTGTGTAATAAAATATTGACTTACCTTCAACTCCGTTGTTGGTATACTGTTTGGAGAGTGGTGGGTTACCTGCAATAATTAGGACTGTGAGTCCGCCGCCTGATTCCCCTGGTAACCCCTTAGTGCAGATAGTCTATTTTGTCTCGCATGCGAGACAGTTTTACGCAACTGAGACACGCGTTGCTCCTGCAGCCAAACTATTAGTGGAAAACCCAAACGCGGTATTTTAACTTTATTGGTAGACGATTCGCGACGATTTCTGGCCAATGCGTAGTTTCTAAGTGTCACTATCTTTCCGTAGCAAGTCCATTTAACAAGCACTCCCCACCCAGCCTATACCTACCCATGCGTGACATAGTGGGCAATAGCGTCTATGTTGGGAGTTCATAAATATATGTATTCATCATATAGTATCAGAATTCCGTCCAGCAACCAGATAAACCCACCAATAGCCCGACCGTATGCAAATACAGCGGTGCAAATCGCTGCTCAATCAATACCGACATAAACAAGTGAAATCATACAATGCCATTCTACTATCAATATCTGCTATTAAATATGGAATTCGTGTGCAATCCTCCCGTGGATTTAAGCGTAGATATGTCCCTTTCAAGATTCCGTGGTCATTTATTGTCTTGGACAATCCGTTTGAAAAATACACAGCGCATTGGAACACTATTAGACAAACGAAACTAGCTCTGCGTAACCCCCCCTTCCTGATTGCACAGTCGTGACGCTTTCAAATTTATTCTGGTTTGATCGACAATTGTTTTATCCAATAGAAGGCACGACAAGCTTCCCAAAAGTAATTTACATGTGTAATTGAAAGCTTGGATTAACTATTTAAGGGCGAGCGTAACTGCAATACTTGTTATATCACGACAATTTTACGCACACATGCGCAGATGACGCATTTGGTTTGACGCATTTGGTATGACGCATTTGGTATTACGCAATAAAACTGCGCGCAACTTTGAAGAGACTTTTTAGTAGTTTTCACCCGAAGTCGGTCAGAAGAGGACAACAACAGAGATTCTTCTAATCCCTGTAGCATAGATTCTGTGGAAGAGGTGCCTATCAATATGGGGAAGATATCCTCCTCGACATGTAAGTATTACTGCTTGTAATATTTTGATTATATACATTCGTTTTTCCACTGCGTGCTATATTTTCGTTATTTTTGTATTTGCATCGGTCGTAATAGACCACTGTTAGCCTGCTAATAATGCTGAACATATTTGAAAACACACTTTTTCAGACTCCACCTTGAATAACTACATGTATAAGGCAAATTATATAGTACGTTCTTTCCGTTTATTTTGTATTTTCTATTTGGTTTAGCTATCTCATAGCTTAGAATGTATAGCTGACTGTATTCGGTTGATGACTAGCGATAGCTTCTACGTTGGGAGAAAGTAGCGCTTTCGTGACTTTGCTTCGTAGATTGTGTCTATGACCTTCAATATGCACTTATTGTACGTCGCTTTGGATAAACGCGTCTGCCAAATAACTGTAATGTATTGATACTATTGTGTTCGTGCCGTTCCCGTAGTGGCTCGTGGTGGCCTGCTTTGTTAGAATTCATAGCTTTCACAATGAAATTGAGTATTTTAGCGCTGTTCTGTTTGGTTGCTCAGTCGTACGTTATAAACTCCTCAAAAAAAGTTCGGAAACGTTATTTCGGTCGATTATTCCTCCCCTTTAATAATACCAATTGGTATTGTATTTTATATCGTTGGAAAGCCTGATTAGTCACCTTTACAACGAGGTACAACTTGTAAGGATCGTGCATTCGTGGAATGAGCAACATAGCTAACCGTGTGGGTAGCGGGCCAAAAAAATGTGCCTAAATCCCCTGCAATATTCTTCTGTTGGTATTCACTCTCGTTTTGAGTTGCTTGGTGGACTGGATGATTGCACTCTCCCACAGTAATAAGGAAAAAACAACACATATTGGCCATTTTTACACTTTATTCATTTTACACTGTCAGGGACCTCAGTAGCGTGTGGAAGATCCATACGCAGCCACAACAGCTTGGCACCTCCTCCTCATGCTGGTCACCAGCCTGGTCACACACTGCTGTGGGATGGCATCCCATTCCTCGGTGCCAATCAGGTGCCAGTCACACACCTGTGACTGGCATACACCTGCCAGCACTTGAAGCTCAAAACGAGAGTGAATACCAACAGAAGAATATTGCAGGGGATTTTGGCACATTTTTTTGGGCCGCTACCCACACGGTTAGCTGTGTTGCTCATTCCACGAATGCATGATCCTTACAAATTGTACCTCGTTGTAAAGGTGACTAATCAGGCTTTCCAACGATATAAAATACAATACCAATTGGTATTATTAAAGGGGAGGAATAATCGACCGAAATAACGTTTCCAACCTTTTTTTTAGGAGTTTATTTTATGCCTCGATTTGCCGTGAAGCTAGAACATTGGTAGTGTTTTCCGATATTATTTTATTGTATTGTAATTTCTTTGTGCATAATGTACTCTATGGGGTATTAGTATATCCATGGGTGATGCTTTTCACTTAGGGAATGGAAAATATGTATTCAAATGTACTGTGTCCAGATGTGTGCAAGATGAATGTAAAATAAATAAGCAACAGTTGTGAAACACACTACAGAGTAATGCCATCCTAGAGCACGCAACAAAATATAACATAATGTAGCATACAGAAGAAAGTGTTTACTGAAGTACAAGAGTGAATGATTTCATATTTAGCTGTGTGTACCACAGTGTTATAATGCTTCTGCATTATGTAATTTGTTCCTATAACATGCTTGACCCTCCACCTCTGCCACTCCAGCAGTGCCCTCTACTGTTCAGAGTGAAGCCACTGCAGGACCAGATCCTTACAGCATACCGAAGACCGTGCCATTGATGAGTGCATGTTGCCCACGAAGGCACCGCACAGGATGAAGCAGTTTATGAAGGATAATGGTGAAAAAATGGCACACTTGGCATCAAACACTGAACTGAAACTGTGCAATATCAATGTTTTCATCCATTAAGTGATCGTAAGGTAAAATGTTTATGCTTTATAAAGGACAAAAGGCTTTTTAATAATTTCTCGGAGAGGTTTTGGGTAGGTTATTGGACACCTAGATATCCACCCCCCTGTACTGATCCAAAATAATTCCCACATGAAAATGATAAAAAGGTGAGTTAAATGAGTCAAAACGGTTGATTTGCACTGAAATGTATGATTAGTTTAAGATTTACAGCTATTCACATTTTAGCCAATTTGGATAGGTTTGGAGACCCTGGGTACATCAGGCTACACTGCTTACATTTCGTGTCATAGATCTTTAGTAGTTCTGTATATCACCCTGCGATTATTGAATGCTTGTGGACAAGGAGTTTATGATCCAGGAAATGTGTAGTTTTACCTGTTTCACTTATGTAGCTCTCAGTATTTTGAAGAAATATGTTTTGTTATGCTTTTTTTTGAAAAGTTTTGCTTGCATTTCCGTAACTTTATTTTGACTTAAATTATGAAAATAAACAAATCTAAGTTTGTACAAAAAATGGTACACCGGTTTTGTTTCATTTAAGCCATTTACCAAGTTTATGTGATGCTCACACCTGGAGTTATAAAGCCTTAAACAGAGTACCCCCATGATTTACCAAATATGCCATCTGCACTAAGGGGTTAAATAAACAAAACTGAATTACTATCAATGAACACATCTACTATGTGTTTGGGTTTGTAACGATGAACCAAACGCGACAAAACAAAACACGATTACAGAAAGAATGTGAGGACCACTGAAGGAGTCTCAGTAGCCAAATAATAAACAACCCACTAACACAGGTGTGGATTGTAGACACGAGCAGAAAGGTAAGAGAACAGAGACTCCCAAACAGAAATACACGAGCATTAGCTCGAAAAGGAGAAAACAAAAAATCACCTTCGGAACGTAGACTATATCGCCCGATAAGAGGTGAAAAATAAATTAAATAAAAATAAACCTCATTCTCAATATAGAAGAGAGTAAGAAACAAAAATAACGAAAAGGACTAAAGAGCTTCAAGGGCAGCTAAAGCCAATCTAGTAGTGAAAATATAGAGCAGCTATATTCTAACCAACCCTGACTACGTGAAGGCACAAAATGACAAAGAAGCGCCAGGAAGCGGAAGTGAGAGGCTTAAATACCTAGCAGGTAATCGGACAGGTGAAACGAATGATAAGCGGGGAGAAGCAAAACCCCGAACCGGAAACAAGTAACAAATAAAGCAAATTGAATAATGACAGATAATAACCAACATAGCTAACTAGGCTACGCTACATTAATATTTCTAAACTTAACAATATACACAATGTACGCGAGCCTATAAAAAATCTGTGACTCTCGAGCTGATGCTAATTCAAAGCAATGTTCTTTAACAGTAGACAATAGCTTTGGAAATGTATTTCTAAGTGTTCAAGCTAATACAAACTACAGCTGTCATTTATTAGGCTATCAATGCAGTAAAATAGCAATGGTAACTTATAGAATAGAGTAACTTATTCATACAAAATGACACAATGTGAATATAGCTAACTACAACTCAACAGAAAAGTCCTTAAAACAGTTGGCTCTTTGGGTTGCTTTCCCCTCCCCGTCTCTCTCTCCACTCTTTCGCGGACGAAGCCGACCGCACCTGCAGGTAAGCGTGCCTACCTCCACACACCACACAGTACTCACTAGCACTCACACCACTCGTAAACATACTGTGCTCTTTGTAAATATTTAGGCTACTGCAAATGGGCACACACACACACACACACACACACACACTCGTGATCACACCCTCAATAGCCCACATCGGGAGCTGCTGGCCGCCCGGCCCCACAATACTCACAAGGAAAAAGCCCACACACAAACAGACACGGCGGTACACACTCGTACAATAACCAGACGCATAGCATCCCACGCCACAAACAGATAACATAAAACACATAGAAAGAATAAGTGTTGTGGAGTTCTACCCATGACGCAACACAAGCCGTCCGGCCGAAAATAATCACACACACAAACACACAATCGGACAGCTTTTGCCGCACTTAGTGGTCGCCAACGAGGATGCAGACTGTCCGCCACTCAGGCAAATCGCGGGACGCAAGCCTGAAAAAAAAGACTGGGAAGTTCAAAAAACACCTGTTTGGAACATTCCATGGGTAAATGGGTGATGCTATCATGACTGGGTATAAAAGGATATCAAAAGGTTCTCATTTTGCTGTGCTGTAAAGTCAAATTAAAACATATTTACATGGGATTTTTTTCTACTCCTGTAAAAGTAATTCTCTATATGTAGGGGTTATCTATGCCAGAGACACGGAGGAAATATTGTAGGTCCAGGTGCGACAGATAAGGAATCTTTAAGTGTTCAACGAAAACCACTAAAACGGACAATAATCCGTAGTGGAGGGGGAAAATAAGGAGAACACAAATAACCTTGCGATAAAAGGCGAGGAGCTCGATATCCGAGCAAAACAAAATAAATAAGCAGTCACGCTTATCTAACTCCCATTTGTGGAGCGAATAAACAGAAATAAAAGAGATAACTCAAAAGACCCCTAAGACTTAGGGTGAGAGCACTCATAGGTATGAGTAGAAAACAAAGAAACGAAAACCTAAACTCTGAGATAAGAGCGAAAAAGATCACTTTGCTTTTTCTAAATTGTACTGCTAACAAGTCCCGCGTTGAGAAGCTAAGCGGTCGATAGCAGCACAACTTCCTATACCTTTTTACCGGCTCGAATGTTACGTGAAATAACATGGAAGCGACGAGAAAGGGAGAAAGTGGGGTATAAGTAGTGAGCGGAAATGCAGGACAGGTGAACTCACTAATTACTGAGACGAAAGCAAAACCCATAGTGGAACACAGAAAAATCCGATAGATTACCGGTAAAAGAAAAATGAATACAAAACGCAGAGATAAGAAAAGAAAGGCATGATCCATGACACTATAATGTGCAAATTAAATAAGGTATTTTGATATCTTCAGGATTATATTAAAAATAAAAAACTTAAATATCACATTTACATTAGTATTCATAATCTTTGGTTTAACTTATTTTTTAAGTATAATATTTAATATTTAATATTTGGCATGCTTTTGCATGCTGTTACTTCCTGATGTCTGTGACCCATCAACATCAAAAGACTATTGATATCTTATTTTCAGGTACTTTTACAAGCGATACTATAACCTCTCTGTATTTTAAAATGGATCTCTATGGGAATTTGGGGGTGGGACTAGATTAAGCTGTATATTATACAGGAATAGTATGGAACCCATGGTTAGCTAAATGGCTGTGAGTCATCAAGGGTCTGAGGTATCAAATGAGCCTCAAACCATCACTCTGCTGCCAGATATGCAGTAGATATGGATGGACCCAGACTAATTTTCCTATTGAACTCTATGGAAAAATAAGTCAGGAGAAACAACCATTCAAGCGATCCATCCATATCGAGATTAAGCGCGAGGGATATAAGGCTAGTCAACTGAGAGACACACAAAAGGTGACACAGAAAGTATCAAAATATTTGTATTACAATGGTTTTGTGTCAGTTTAAAGTTTGGGGACAATTTGACCTCAAACATAAAACATGTCATAAAATTTAAACATAATATGAGGGTCAATACATGCTGCCATACTGAAAAGTCCTATGACTGCTTTCATTTTCTTGTTTTCTGAAAATTAAACATTGCTGTCTTTTATCATTTAATTAAAATGAGATTTGTTTATATATGCTAAGGTGCAAATTTGCATTTCAGATGTTACCAGGGGCCTAGCTGTGTTTGAAGTAAAATGCATTTGTTTGAAGGAGGCTTCCCTTTTTTTCTCTTTGGTACTGTCAGTTTGAAATTCAGTTTTTTAAAAACCCAGCATTAAAAAGGTGCAATTTATGACTGCATAATCCCTGTCCGTAAAGATTGCTATTGTGAGATAAAAGAGTTCCAAGACTGAAAAGGCTACACAGGGGTAGGCAACCCTGGTCCTGGAGTGCTAGTGATGTTTCTGGTTTTTGTTCCATCTGAGCTTCACCACAAAAGTTTTATGGATGATTAAAAGTCTGAGCCTGAAACTTCTGGGGTGGCTTTCCCGATTCTGATGTGTCTACAGAATTCACAACACACTTCACAATCTTTTTGAAGACATGTCTTGAAATCTTCATGACGCTTTCCCAAAGGAAATCGTGGGGTGAATATTTCAAGACACACTTTCACAACAAACTGAGTAACACAGACCCAAAAGGTCAATGAAAGACAATCACACATTGTTAACAGCCACTTTCCCAAAAGCATCGTGGAGTTATGATCATAGTTTCAGATACAAAAACCAGGAAGAGAATGCAGATGCGTGTGGGCCTTTAACTATATGATGCTTTTGAGAAACAGATGGGATCCATTTATTGCTCTCTACATTTGTTTGTTATTTTGCCTATTGTGAATGTACAATGTACAATAAGTCCTTATAAACCCTATGATCATGGGATAATTGATTACACCTGTTCTAGTGTAGTAGTACCTACTACTATTATTATTATTATTATTATTATTATTATTATGCATGTTAAGACGCAGGTTTCACGACTCATCCAATGTTGTCTTGAACTCATGACACATTTCACAATCTCTTTGAGTTTTTTCGAGCGAGCGCTTTCGGAAAAGTGTCATGAATGGCAAGTATATCTTCATGACACGTTTCACAACATACTGATCGCTACGACATGTTTTGGGAAAGCCACCCCTGTGGCAATAGTGAAATGCTGAGTGCCTATAGCACATGGTCACCTGCATTCGTTACACATCATTCATTGTTGTAGTTATAGAATAACCAGGACCTGGGCTATTGGATATTCTTTAACCCTTTTACTACCAGTTGGCAGTATAACTCAAAGAAATGTAGCCTTCTAATCTACCTTCTTACCAGAAATATGAATACAGGAATAATAAATATCTTCCCATATCCTGGTGATTATATGTATTACTATAGCTTGTAAATGGTGCAACTTGGTACATTTTGAGAGCAATGAGCTAAAAAAGACTAATCAGCTGCTTACATCTTCAAGATACTGTTCAAACTTATGAAAAGTCCAGGTAATTAAAAAAATCAATTTAGTCCATTTATATTGGGGAAATATAGATGTTTGTTTGTTTTACTGCATAAGCGAATGGCATCAAAAGATCATTCCAGATGTAACAGAACAGGTCTCTGGGGCTTCTGTATCCTGTAACTTGCATCATCCTGCATACCATGCATCCGTCTCATTCTGTTCTCTTCATACGGACTGCTGTCTGCACTACCAGATGTTGCTTGCAACACATACACATAACAATACATGATTTCCTGACGTCCCAACACCATCAAAATACTCTTGATATCTTATTTTCAGGTCCTCTTACAAGCGATACTATAACCTCTCTGCATTTGAATGGATCTCTATGGGAATTGGGGGGTTGAACTAGATTAAGCCATAAATTACACGGGAATCTGTAACCAGAAATATGGAACTCGTAGTTAAATGGCGGTAAGTTATCAAGGGTCTGAGGTATCAAACGAGCCTCAAACCATCAAACCATCACTCTGCTGCCAGATATGCAGTTTATATGGATGGATCACTTTAAGGGTTGTTTCTCCTGACTAATTTTTTTATTGAGCTCTATGGAAAAATAAGTCAGGAGAAACAATCCTTAAAGTGATCCAACCTATAGTTGGTTACAAGTTTGATTCCCAGGTCAGACACTGCCATTGTACTCTTGACCAATGTACTGCTTCAGTATATATCAGGCTGTATAAATGGATATTATGTTTAAAAGAAAATGCAAACGTTTTGTAAGTTGCTCTGGATAAGAGTGTCTGCTAAATGCCACTAATGTAAATGTAATATAACATGGAACATCCTCTTGCCAAATATGACCTCAAAATTTGATTTTAAATGTGCTTGAGTTGAATATTACTTTGGTCAGTGCTTTGAAAAGTACATCATTTATTTTCTTAGCAGTTTCCTTTTTCCAAGGTAGGTTTCCCTCATTTAAACATAAAAAATGTAATATTTATATGGAAGCAATTATGGTTTGATATCTTTGGGGCCCCCTGAGATTTAGCAGTATTGGTCATTTGGATTGGGCGATACAGATGGTAATTACACCATGGTTGCTATTTTCTCTCTGCACATGTATTAAGTGGGAGTGAAGAGGCTTGAATCATATGCTTTGGGGTAGATTAGATTGGCAAAGACCTGGTACATGGGAATGACCATAATATTCCACTGAGAATGTTTTAATGGAAGCGACAAACAAGATTAAGGCTATTGCTTGTGTGTACTTGACTATTTATTACTAATCTGCATGATTCAGAACAGAAGGATGGTAGTATTCTAAGCTGTAAATCTAAGGACCGGCTTGTACATTACAATTTGGTTTTGGTTTAACAGCTGGATATTTTACAGAAGCAATTCTGTTTAAGCAACTTGCTCAAGTGTACACAAGGGAATTGAACCCACAACCTTTGAGTTATAAGCCTAGCTCTCTAACCATTGTACTACATGTTGTGCAGTCTGGGGCAGAGGGTATTGGTGACATTGTGCTTGGTCAGTCACAGTACCTTCATCTTGAATAGAGTATATGGATGGGAGGCATCCACACAGACTATAGTAAGAATATTATGTACAATTTGCCTGCAGAAGAGTTGGTTATCTTATAATTATCAGTGAGCTGGCCTTCTCTGTAATGATGTTTTTCAAGTTTCTTGCAGGTATAAATGAAGCCTGTCTTTTGGGTCCAGTACCTGTTTTAAAGACGCAAGTTTCTCCTTAGCACAGAAACGGTGAGCTAGATGGTCAGCTTAATTTAATTTATATTAGTAGTCCATTGTCAAATAACAATTGATCTTTTGATACTCAGTACAATGACTCTGGGTAATGACCCAGTTGGCATCTTTCTGTTTAGAAAGATATATGAATGATTCTGAGGTCCTGTGTCCTGTGGTAATGTCGTGACTATATTGAAATAACAGCCAGAGGGAGAGCTGACTTCAATAAATGGGCTGGAACTGATGACATGACTCATTAAGGAAATTCAGATATTACACCATTACTACTGCATCAGGAGACCAAGTGAAAGTAGAATGTTAATACACCTATAAAAACCCACAAATATTCACAATATTTTTGTGAAGCATTTTTATTTCTGTATATTTTTATAGTCACTTTTCAACCACAGTTTGTCTTTTTGAGAAAAATGATTGAATACTAAAGTTGCATTTGTTAGTCTGTCGTGTCTTCTGTCGATACAGAATAGTAGTCCAGTGGCATTATGCTGGGAAAGTATACCTTCATGTGTATTTGGTTCAGGCAGAGACAGGTACCTCATCTACCAGAGAACCCATCATTATAAATGGGCCTTCTGTGCCTTTTTGACAATATTGCACTTCTGAATTCCTGGAAAGTCACACTTACATTCTCCACTTTTATAAGTAGTTATGGATGAGACTGCCTGCTAAGTGAATGTAATGTGATGAGACAAGGACGATGTCTGCGGTACTTAACTGCAGTCACATCCACACGAGTCTCGTCAGCTTAGCTGTTGCCACTACATTGATCTGTCACAGCATTCAGTCACAGGAATGCAATCTCAGTGTTCATGCTGTTACAGGTCATGTAGCTATTGTGCACCCAGAGTTGGGAACCCTGTTTTACATTGCAATGCCCAATCACAATAAAAATTCTGAGAGAAAAATGTGTTTGTATGTAATGTATCAGATTTGTGTACAGTAATAATTAGGCCTAAATCTAATCAAAGATGGTGTTGACTGGAAGGTATTGACCACAGCTTACTGAAAGAGGAGGGGGGTAAAGTAATAGTAAATAATAGTGAAGTGATCCTTTAATATCCTGGTTTAGAAAATTTATTTGGTTTACATTCCATATAAATGATAATAAACATATTAAAAACTACCAGAGAAGTAAAAAAAAGTATTCATAACAGATATATTCCACAAACACTAGGGGTGTGATGATTCAATCCCATAACGATTCTTTAGGCAAAGGTTCGATGCATCATAACATCTTACATTTGACCACGATTTGATTCGATACAATTCGGTTCGATTCATTTTGATACTTTAAAAAAATTTAATAGGTATGCTAATGTGATTTGATACCAATGCAGTCAACAGTAATTAAATATTCAATTAGAACATTACGCCAAGTTCACAGAATTATGTTTATTGTTAAGGCATGCCATACATTTTGCAGCTGTCTGCAGCAAATAATGCAGCAATAAACATGACTAACAGTGTATTTTCTAAAGTTGCCCGATTGAGGTTATTGTTTTTCAAACAGTGTCAGACATGGTACCCTAATACCTTTCCTTTATTCACTAAAATGTTTTCTGTATGGTGTATCTAGGTTCCACGACATTCATTAAGTGACTAAATCCCTCTTCTTCTACCGCACTGTATGGTCTAAGGTCTTTGCAGATGAACGTGGCTATAGCAGATGTCACCACTTTTGCCCGTTTAGAACTGTTTTTTTTTCTTTTATTTTAGTTTTTGTCTGTGTAATATGTAGGGGAAGGGGGGGGGGGTGGTTGGTTGGAATTGGACAGTTAACGTAGTAATAATTAATTGAACGTAAGACATTGGAAATAGTCTTACTATTTTTGTTTTTTGTCTCTAACGTCTACTTGATTTTGAATAGAAAATGGTTTAAATTAAAATATCAGAAAGCACTTTACAATTAACTGTCTGGACACGGTATGTGTATAAAAACTAATAAAAACAAATAAAAGAACTGTTTGGCCATTTCTCCAGGAAAATCCTGATTCCCGAGTTTAGCTTGTTAATCCGCTTGCTGTCCTTCACGTCAATGGTGTGTCATCGGCTCAAATGGTTTATCATGTTTGTGGTGTTGCCTGTGTATCTGATTTCAACTTGGCATATCTTGCATATTGCAGCAGTTTTGTCAAGTACACCCTCCTTCTTTCTAAACCCGAAATGCTTCCATACCACTGATTTTCTGTTCGGAACATCGCAAATTCTGTCAATTTCTGTCTTTTGTCGCACTCGAGCAGCTAGTCATTTAGCTCAGACGGACTAGCTCAGTCCGTCTCATTGTCGCTTGATTCCCGCCTGTCGCTGCTTTCAACTCACGCTTACATGGGGGTTGGAGCAGAAACATGGATTAAAGCTAGTCAAAACAGTTTTAAAAGTAGTCGTGTCTCAGAAATATATTTTTTAAATAATTAAATGAATATTTTTTTTGAATAAATAAATACATGTGCACATTCATTTACAATGCGATATACGATGCAGTTGTATTTACACATTCAGATCGATGCATCGCGATGCATCGGTGCATTGTCCCACCCCTAACAAAGACCATGATCATTTCAAAGACTCACTACCGGTTTTGTAAAACGTCCTTATTAAATATCTTAGATATAGTCATGAATAATATATGCATTTGTAAATTAAAAAGATCAGCCAATAAAATACATTTGTACATTCGTTAACATACATATTTGGAATGAACGAATATCTCCTTTTTTATTAATTATTGTTATAATGAAGGAAATGAGGTGGCCAAATCATGGAGCCAATAGTTACGGTCACACTAGGAAGTGAAAGGTAAGATTTAATTTTGCACTGAATAGCGTCCCCCTAAATTTGGTTTTGGTTGATTTGCCTGTCAATATCTCAGCTGTTTTAGCACCAATTACCAAGCCACTTGGCAGATCAACTCATCTCATCAATATCTCGACATAAATATGGGAAAGATTGGTTAAGCCCTTTTCATACAATTAAGTAAATGTAAAAATTTGCATTTAGATTACAACTTTTTTTTCAAACGACTAATAAACCACAAATTCTACAACTCTAATCGCTAAAGTTGACATAGCGATATGTCGGGCATGACATGGACTAATGCTTTTGATGGGTAATATTTCTGTTTATTGTACAGTTTTTAAATAAACCTTTATAATTCTACGATACCCGAAAATTTATTGTCCATTGACTTAACACTGTGTAGTGGTTTGTGGCTGTTTGTTTTCTTTTCTTTTGTGGCTCTCGTCTATGGAGGTAGATTTCTATCAAAAATAAACAAGCACAAAAGTATAATCCAATTAATTTGTGTTCGTAGATATAATCCACAATTGTATTTACCATCCACACACACACACCTCTCAATTTGTGTTTCGTAAAAATAATCAACAAGTATGTGTTTTCCATCCACACACAAACACCTCTCAACTTGTGTTTCGTAAATCATCATTTGGATGAATGCAAAAATTATATTCACAAATGCAAATAACATTTACAGATATGTTTCCAATGTTCACAAATCAAAAGCTTGGCTTGCGAACTGGCGAATCTACATTTGCCAATCGAAGGACACGCTTGATCTGCTTGGATTTACGGACAGAATTTTGAGACAAATATTCCGCTGTTTTTCACCGTGTCGATTCACGCTCGCTTAACTTGCAATTCGTAAACTAAACTTCTTCTTCTTTGGTGCTACATAACACGGCGGTTTGTGTGTTGGGCTCATCAGCGCCACTTTTAGAACAAGTGGCCAAAATTGCACATTATCTTTAAGAAGTGGATTCATGGTACATTTAATTAAAACAACCGAGTTTTGAGTTAATTTAGGTTGTAAAGTTAACCCCACGCTAATCTTGCGATGGCAAGTTTTTTAAACAGTCATTGCACAAAACTCCTATCAGATTGTCCGTACACAGTAGCTACATAACTCTTTCGCCCCTCATGGAAAAGATTATGTAAAACAAACTCAACCATGTGAAGTATTGTAGCCAATTTAATTAATTTGACAGCTATTCTCACTGATACCGATGTCTCCTATGAAATCTTTTATTTGTTCAGCTAGCTAGCTAGTAGATAAGACACCTAAATTAGTGCTCTCCAGTGGCGGTTCGTTAATGCGGGGCGCTGGGGCGCCGCCCCCCTCCAATTATCTAAAGAAGAAAGCTACTTCAACTTATGTTAAACATAAATTAATTAGATAATGCAAAATAATTGTGAAATACAAATTGTTTACTCATACAATGGGCCTGTCAGCGCCTTCATTAAACATTGGTTCCAAATTGTATTTGGTTCATTTCTGTGTGAATACATATATTTCCTCGGTGAAGGGCGCTGGCCAAATGAGAGTGTATGTAAGTCCTTCAACTTTTGGCAAGCAGGTGACCTGAGGCTGCTCTCTAATTGGTTGCTTCAGATTTTCCACGGGGCGCAGCTCTCTGCGCCCCAGACCCTCCCACTTTTATTGGCAGTGAATTGGTATTGTTTTTGTGTTTTTTGATGTAATGTAATTGGATGTAGTATGGGTGCACGACTGTCACTCCTGCTCAGTGGCGGCGCCAGGCCGGTGCTTAATTTCATTATGAAAATGAATGAATAAATAAATAATTTTTAAATCATTATATCGTTTTGACTAATAATAAATATACACAACATTTTCTCAAACGAAGTCGCCCGATAATTCGTTCTACTCCTTGATCTCGGGACTCGCGAGAATGAGTCAGGTCTTGAATTTCACCGCATCTATCTAACGTTAACTCAAGCTGAAAATTGAGAAATATCTCTTCCCCAAACGACCAGGGACCTCAGCAACACCAGGGTCAGAGAAAAAAGTTAACCCTGCTGTCCCCGGCGAAGTCGAAGAGTAGGACAACGACAGCCAGGATATTGAGCAGATCTGCATTTGCGAGAAAAGATCGGGAGGAAGAAGAGCCGCTGTCCCCGCCGTCTGATCAGCAATTAGCCACCACCGTTAGCTGCAGCATGCCTATCCCCCGCAGCACTGGGCCTGCTGATATTAGCCAGACGAAGGACAACGGTGCCCTATTCTGCGAAAATACCCAGCTAAGAAGTGCGGAGTTAAAATGCGATTCTGTGAACGCAGCTTTTCTTGTTTATGGCGTGTAAAAAATTACATGAGGAGCAACAGTGGGGACACGGAATAGCAACCTGGCTTTGTTGTCGATTAACTCCAGAGGAGAAAGGGCCTGATGAGCAGGACATCATTGATGATTTTTGGCATTGGCTTGCTATAGTATGAGAGACGTCCATTGGTGAGTAGGCTAACGTTGAATTAGATGATTTAGTTTAACACAGGAGGCCTAACGTTAGAGCTATATGTGTAGTAACGCTATAGGTGTTGGCAATGACAATAGGCCTAGGCTGTTGATAGTATTGATCGCATCAATGTAGCCTATTCATGTTGGAGTTTTTTCATGAGTGAGAGATTTTTTTGTCATGTTGGCAATATGTGATGATGACAATAGGCTACTTTTGTGTTTCATGTTAGGTCTAGATTGGACAATTGTATACATTTGTGAGTGTGTGGTGGCAGTCGCATAGCTGGCTGACTGTTATAGTGTTATTGAACTCACTCTGTAGTCACTTTGGATAAAAGTGCATTGTATTGACTCTGTAAGTCACTTTTAGTTTCGAATTTCGAAACGCTTGTAAATTCTAATCTAGTAGGATACATAGTAGGCTATGGCTGCGTGCGGGCATGTGTTGCTTGATTGTGGAAATTTGAGAAGCACCCCCAAGATATAGCACCACCTAAGCTACCCAAGTCGAAAATTGTGTGTCCCCGCCCCACATAGGAGAACTGGCACCAGCCGCCACTGGTGCTCTCCTTATTTCAGCTCATAGTGTTGTACTTCCTAGTTCCTATCAATGTACGGACCTACCCCTGTGTAATGTAATCTAGCTAGCTAGAGGTGTGTGTGTGTGTGTGGATGATAAATACAATTGTGGATTATACTTTTGTGTTTGTTTATTTTTTATAGAAATCTACCTCCATACTCGTCCTGCCTTCACGATTTGGGAATCTATCTGATTTTTTCCAAGTTCCGTTTCGTGGTTTGCAGCCTTCATTATTGTTTTCACCTGCGCTTCTGCCTGCGGGGTGTAGTGTAATTATACATATATTATATATCATACTGTAGGGCCTACCATATGAAACAATTGTGTTAATAAGAAGATGTTTTCTCTGGTAGGATGAATTGCAAAAAAAACTGTTCTAAAGGCCCAAATGTGCACACAGCACATAGTCAAGGCCTCACATTCAAGTGCATACACTCACGCCGGGAAAACAAGCTCATTATTTGTATCTACAGTGGTCAACGGACTATTGTTTCAAGCTAGACACACAGTATGATCTCATCTTCGACACCTGTAAATCAAGGACATATGCACGCACCCACACGCTGGAAAGTTGATGGGAAAAGCTCGCTCTCAGCAGAAAGCTATATGGTAAAACACTCCCTAATTTCCCAGAGACTGTTTCAGTTACATTTGTATACTCACACATCAGATTGATGAAGCATATGTATACTTATCTCGAAAAAGAGGCAATGGACCCATTCACGCTTGCATACACACACACACACAGGACACATTTATGGCCCTTGATCGCCTGAAGAGATAGTATGAAGAGTAACTCCCTAACATTCCTTGGGGCCCGATCGTTAAAAACGTCTGGCACCCTAGCCTTGGAAGTGTGTGTGTATGTAGAATTTTCCGTATGGTTTAACATTTTTCTGAATCACAAGACGTGTGGGCAAATCAACTCGAGAGAACAAGGTGGATAACGTTATTTTGCTTAATATTTTTCCAGGTCAGTGATCACAGCCGTTCCACATAACTGACCGAACAGCAACAACAGGCTAGCTACCATTAACGAGTGACAAAGCTAGAAATAATACAGCTACTATCTAACTTCGCTAACGAGATTAAAACAAATGTATGCTAACTTAGCTACTAACGTTATTTCTTTGAGATATTCACAATATTATCTGTAGTGTTAATGAAGCTACAAGCGCCACACCGTGTGAGCTATCAACTAATGTTAGCTAGGTAGCATGGAACAGTGCCAAGCAATATAACATTAGGACAATTAATGTTAATGTTATGTTAGTTCGTCATTAAAATAGCCAGATAGCTATTTCGCTGAATAGTTTTGGCTGAATAATGTTACACTAAATAAAATTCTACCAACACAACACAGTTAAAGAGTGATAGTTTAAGATGACATTTTTAGCCAGTATAACGTTAATGTTAGCTCAGTTAATAGCCCAACTTACTTAACGTATCACGTTACGGAGTTATTTTCGGTACATTGCAACAAAAATAATTATCTTAGCCAAGTTAAATAACATTAGCTAATGTTATATCTTCCATTGCCATGTGGCGCTAGCCAGTTTGCTAACTTACATTGGGTAAAAAAGAAACTGGAAGAGTCTGACGTTGACAGATTAAGAATTGTAATGTTATGCCCTATTCGGACGGGATAAGTTTTAACTTAGGTATGGTTAATGTAGCCTAATTATTACCGGAGGATCTCCATTATTTTAGTCCCGTAACATACATTTCTTCCCAGAGTACAATTTTTGTACTTGACTGTAGCCACCGAGCACTGAACTGTGTCGATATACACTCTATTCTAGCTAGCAAGTCTAATAGCAAGCAAGCTAGCTAGGCAAATCTAATATAGTTTGGTGGTTCATATACACACATTATGCCATGTTGGGTAGCACGAAAGCTTATAACTCCTAGCCTATGTGCTTCGTCAGCTAACTTAGCCAGGTCTGCACAGTGCACACTCTCGGAGTAAAGTTAACGCACAGAACAGTTCTGTGGGTTAACGTTAGCTGTGGGTTAGCAAAATGTTTGCACCTTCATTATAGCTACGTAGAATTTTGGACAGATTAGTTATCAAATTTGAAAAATGCATAAAATAAAATAAAAATGTAACTACAATATATCTGTTGTTTGTTTTATTTAATCTGTTTTATTTCCAATGTGTTATGAAATGTGTAATGTTATGTTATGATATTTAATGTTATTTGGACTTAAAATATAAGTCCATTGGGGTGTTCTCGAGGCTCGTTTGATTGAACTTTCTAGTGGTAGCTGTACACAATGATTGTGTAATCTTCAGTTATGTTTATTCAACGTTCAAGTGGATGTGTAACAATAGTTATGATGATGACATTTTCATCATGTTCAATGTTCAATATACTGCAATCATATTACCATAAATACTTAAATGTCCAGTCTTCCTTTTTTTCCACTTTTTTATTCAACTATGTACAATTAGTTGTTTCCTGCTTATTCAGGCTCAGAGTCCGTATCTCCCACCACCACCACCACGTCAGTGTCACTTGGCCAGCCAGTGTAGTTAGTTCTGCGCCTTCTTTTGCTTGCAGACAACCAGCGCTTCACAATGGGCTCTGGGTCAAACTGCTCAAGTGAGGGGCCCTCAGTATACTCACTAAGTCTTCCAGTGTTGTAACACTGAGGGAACTGCGCACTTTTCACTTAATTCTATTTTGTGCTGAGAATTCTCTTGTGCTGAGCTGCAGATATGGGAAGCACAAGCATAATTTCAACCAAGTGAAGAATGTTCTTAAAATCTGTGCAGAATGGCTCCTTCCTTAGCATCACATTCCATAACTCAGCGTATGTCTTATCCATGAACTGACCTTTCACTAAAGTTTTCAGCATTCTTTGGACAGCTGTAATATCACATCCGCTGTTTGTCAAGAGCTCTCTATACCAGTTCACTAATGTGTCAATCTGCTCCTCGCCATAGGTAACAACATCTTCTGGCCATGCATCATGACAGAACACTGAAAAGGCCCTGATGACCTCTGATCCCTTTGAATGTCCTTTCTCTGTAACATTCATCAGCATGTTTCCAAATCTTCTCTCTAGTTCTTTAACAGTAATATCAATGGTTTTATCAATGACTGCATTCAGATAATTTGTGAATGTGGCATGACTTTGGGGGCCCTTAAGTTCGACATTTTGGAAAGTTATGACAGTGGGGTTACTAGCAGCTCTCTGTCTCTTGCTTACTGGCAGAACTTCCTGCTTCTCTGTACCTTCAGAATGTTTCTCTATGTGCTGTAAGAATTCCTGGAGCTTCCCTTCTCTCAGTGGCTTTACCTTCAACTTTTTAACCGTCTCTAGACAACTCTCAACAGCTGTAACCGCTTGTGCGAGGATCAGATAATTTTTCTGAAGTGTGAGGCTGAATTTTGAGACCTCTGAAAAAAGACCATGCAAAAAGTGACAGAAGGCAACAAAAGACAGGCTTTCCATTTTCAGCACAATGTGCTTGGCCCTTCCCTTTATGTCAGTGTTTTTGGATGTGGCTGCAAGGCGCTCCATGTGATGATGCACAGCAGTGTATTGCCCCTGCCCTGTTGCATAATTTGACTGAAGGAAAACCGAGAGTGCCCGATAAATGTGTGGCAGCCAGCGCTGAGTTTTAACAGCTGAAGGGTTTAGTACTGAACAGCCCAATTCTGCACCTATTGCCTTCAGTTCTCGCTTGCTATTTGGACTGAAGTGATACGTTTTCCACACATTCTGCAAAAGGTCATAAACTTTCTCAATTATTGGCACTGACCTTTGAGTGCTTAGCATTGCCAGTTCCAGACGATGAGGTAGGCAGTGGAAGGACAGGACATGTTCACCTATATCACCTCTGAAACGTGCCCCTATTCCCCCTGTTGCACCCATGTTGACGCTTGCTCCATCCGCTCCAAAAGCACTCATTTTGTGTACCCACCAGTTTGGATTGGGTGGATCTGCATTTTCAAGCAGCGACTTGATAGTATTTAGGGTTCCTTCTGCATGGCTGTGATCAAGTTCGGCCAACCCTACTAGACGAGTCACAGCTATTCCATCAGACAAGTGCCTACAGTATACAATAACATTGTCTTTTCCTGAGACATCTGTTCCACAATCAGTTATAACAGAGATGTAATTTGCCTTTAAAGCCTCCTCCAGTACACTGCTTTTCAATTAATCTGCAATGCAACCTACAAACTCTGCACATGCTGTGTCATTATCATAGGTCTTTGACACATCCATGCCATTCTTTTTCATCAATAGAATCTGAGAGCTAAACTTTGTGAATGGTATTTCTTCCACTGCAATCATGTAGGCTGCCTTTAATTTTATTTTCAATTCCCTCATCTCTTTTTCTGCGACTTTATCACTAGCACGTTGCACTGCTTTGACTATCGGGGTGGCACGAGGGGCAGACCGAGCTATGACACAATCCCTGGCATTCTTATGCTTTTTACTATCGCCATGCTTCTTCACAGTTTCTTTTTTAAGATGACTCGAACCGGTAATGAACTCTGTTTTACCAGCAATCTCTTGTCCTACTTGAACACAAAAGGTGCAGTACATTTTCATACCATAACCAGGCGAACTCTTGCAGCCACGCAGATTTTGTTATGACCGGTGGAATAAGGGACCCAGTAGAAGGCAGGGGTACAGAAAACCGAAGTTTAATGTCAGGAATCAAAATCAAAATCCAAAGAGGCGTACAAAAACAGGCAGAGGTCAAAAATGGGAAGGCACGGCAGAGGTACAAAATCACAGTCCAAAATAAATGTAGCGAGAATATGGGCAGAAGTAAAAAAAAAAAATAAAAAAAAAAGGGGAAATCAATAAGACACAATAACAACCTAAAAAAGAACGGACGAGGAACAAAACACAAAAACGAACAAACTCGAAACAGACTATGGAAAAACAGATGCTAAAAATCTAACTAAAACACGAAACAAAGACTCAGAAAAACAAATACTAGAACTCTCGAAAATACTGGCAAAAGACACACGTTATTAAGGTTGAGGAACTCGCTAAGAGTGATTAGGATGACTGGGTTAAATACACAAGGAAGTGGGAGGGGTTACAAACAACGTAAGGTGAACACATTAGGAGACAATAACTCGATAACAAGGAAATCACGAAAACATGGAAGGGACTCGGAAACGAGCATTACAAACAACGGGCTCAAGTAGGAGCGGAACGTGACTAGAATTAAGGAGGCGTGGTCTCAAAGGAGAGACAGCTGAAACGAGTTAACAATTAGTATGTTAGTAAACATTTAAGTTAATGGTTTTAGTAATGTGCATCTAAATAATAAACACCCGAGTGATTATTAGCAGAAGTTAGTAATATAAACAATATAAACACGGGAAACGTAAAGCAGGAAGTAAACAGAAAATGAAACTTCGGAAATACAGCGTGAACCCTCGGAAAATCCCGAAGTCACCCAAACAGTGCATACGCGAGACAGGGTAAACAAACACACGAATGCGACTCGGACAAGCCACGAACAGAGGGGAATGTACTGATGAAAAAGTAAAAATAATGAAAATAAAAATACAAATCAGACAGAACTCAGACACTCAGAACATAACAGATTTTAAGTCTTGTACAGATGGGAGCCACAGGGACGGGAGAGGTAGACTCGACTTGCTGCGCTTAGTTACCATCATCTGTAAAAGACTGCACACTGGTGAAATCGGGCAGGAATGACTGAAATGTCACTTGAGAACTTTCACTGGTCGCGTTAGTCTTGACATCGCCGGCATCTGATGTAGAGGAGGCTGGGTTTGGACGTGCAGGGAGTGGAAAAAAAAGTCTGATATTTTTAGCTTGCGAGTTTCGTTTTCTTGCCAGATGGCTAACGTTAGCTAACTATGCAATTAGCTACATGTAACTTCTAAATTCAAACTCAATCGAACTAAACTACATCAAACTAAATTAAACACTGTTCATAAAGTTAACATTTCAAATTTTTAACCCGATAAACTTGACATTAAATTATGTTCAACCACTGTTCCTGTTCATTTGTAGCCTACAGTCGATGTGTCAACAATTGCAATCAACAGGAGTGCAGAGAAGTTTATGTATTTGAAACCGGGAGTTTAGGGCTCGATAGGCCAGGTAGACGCAGGCGTTCAGAACCCAAACAAAACGTATGGTCGTTTCTATTTGTATTTATTTTTTGCTCTTGGGTAATGGTGGCCACTGTCGACTGGCA
Source organism: Ilyophis sp. 1 JC-2022 (assembly GCA_022702515.1). Classification (NCBI taxonomy): domain Eukaryota; kingdom Metazoa; phylum Chordata; class Actinopteri; order Anguilliformes; family Synaphobranchidae; genus Ilyophis; species Ilyophis sp. 1 JC-2022. The sequence goes on along the minus strand of CM040396.1, from coordinate 43,413,236 downwards.
GGAAAAAAAAAGATTGCAAAATTAAAAAGTTAGTCGCATTGGCGACTGGAGCCCTGAAGTGTTCATTTTGGCTTGGTCAAAAGCCGCAAAAGACAGGAAATTCAAATGAGCACCACCAAACCAAACATCAGCTCTCTACACTATCAGGGATTTCCAGTACTCCGTTTCTTATATCTAAATCAAATCAAATCAAATCAATATTTATTTATATTGCGCATTTCACAACTAGTTGTCACAATGCGCTTCACAGAAAAAACCCAGCCTAAACCCCCACAAGAGCAAGCCAGAGGCAACAGTGGCAAGGAAAAACTCCCTGGTGTAACTAGGAAGAAACCTTGGGAGGAACCAGACTCAAGGGGGAAACCCATTCTCCTCAGGTCGGCTCAGGGTCTAGATCTTAATGACCAGCATGGTCAAAACTGACTGGCAATATCCATGATAGTAGACTATAGACTGCTATACAGTTCTGTAGCTATGTTGGTCTACTGTATTTCAAACAACATGTACTCATCACTGGGCAGATTGGTTCAAACCTTCTCTCAAAGAGTAGTAGGCGGCCTACGACTGCTGCACTAGGCTATAGAGTAGTTTTAGACATTGGTTATAGATCTATAATGAATTAAGGGCAGCACAATAGTATATATATTTCTGTATGTGATGCTGGTTATTTTACACAGAAGACTGTATACACACTTGAAAACTAAATAGGCTATCACTTGCTGTTGGAGTGCATAAATACAGTGGTATTTCATCTTGACATAAACCATCATAGATTCTACTCTTAGTTTTTTGATTAGAAATGGAATCATCCATCCAAGGAGTAGTCTATACTGGACATGTGGCCTAGGCTTACACCTCCACCCATTAAATCACTTATGTACACCTAAGAAGTATGAAATAAACATCGAACAAAAAGTTAGGAAATTTGTGTTTGGTAGATTATTTCTCTGTTGTAACAATGCTTCTCGGCAATATTTTATACCGTTGGAAAGCCTGTTTATTTCCCTTTTAAATGGTGCCCCATTTGTAAGGAACATGCATTTGTGGGATGAGCAGCAGCTGAGCATGTGGGTTGCGCCCATGTAAAATTTGCCAAATCTTCTCTGCCAATGCCAAACAGCTTACACCTGCACTGGAACCTGAACATGTGGAGGAACGTTATGTTCAGCGATGAGTCCAGATTCTGCCTACAGAAGTTGGATCGTAGGTGTGGGGGGATCTCTGTGTCAGAGACACAGAGGGAATATTGGAAGTCCAGATGCGATAGCTGAGCAAACTGAAAATGTTCGAAAGAACACCACCGACGGACAATACTCCGTAGTGGAATAGAGGAAAATAACAAAACACAAATAACCTCGCGATAAGAACGAGGAACTCGATCTCCGAGCGAAAACAAAGAAATAAGCTATACGCTTATCTAACTCCTGTTAGTGGAGCGAAACAAAAAGGAAAACACAGAGAGCTCAACAGAACCCCAAACGTTTTGGGTAAGAGCACTCTTAGATAAGAAAGGAAAACCAAAAGAAACGAAAAGCCTCTGCTCTGAACTGAGAGCGAACAAAGAGAACTTACTTTCTAAACTTCCTAACCTTTCTTTTTTAAACTAGCTTTTGTTTTAACTAACCTCCTATACCTCTTGTACCGGCTCGAATGTTACGTAGAATAACATGGAAGCAACGAGAGGCAGGAAGCGGAGTATAAATAGTCAACGGAAATTAATCACAGGTGAACTTACTAATGACGAGGCGAAAGCAAAACCCCGTCGCAGAACAAAGGAAAATCCGATAGATTACCGGTAACGACAAAAAAGAATAAAGAGGACGCGGAGATAAGAGAAGGAAGGCAAGATCCATGACAGTAGGGTCAAAGTGTAGAGAAGATGGGGAGAACGCTATGCTGATTGCTGCACTGATAGAGTAACACCTTTTGGTGGAGGCAGTGTGATGGTGTGGGGCGGCATCTCCATCACTGGAAAAGCGAGGCTTGTCATCATTGGAGGCAATCTCAATGCAGAGACATATCGAGATGAGATTCTGCAACCAGTGGCAATCCCATATCTCCACAGTCTGGGACCGAACTCCATCCTCCAAGATGACAACGCTCGCCCCCGCAGAGCGGGATTTATCAGAGACTACCTCCAGAATTTGGGAGTAGAGAGAATGGAATGGCCTGCCAACAGTCCTGACCTCAACCCAATTGAACACTTGGGCGTGCTGTTCATGCTAGAGTGACCAACACAACCACGTTGGCTGACTAACGACAAATCCTGGTTGAGGAGTGGAATGCCATCCCACAGCAGTGTGTGACCGCGCTGGTGACCAGCATGAGGAGGAGGTGCCAGGCTGTTGTGGCTGTGTATGGTTCTTCCACATGCTACTGAGGCTCCTGACTGTTTGTTAAATTAATAAATTGTAAAATTGCCAATATGTCTTTGTGGCAAGGTCGAGTGCCACCTCTCGGGAAAGAACTTGATGACACAGAGTATTCGGTTAACCACCCCGTGGGTTTCTTTATTTCTTTTATCTTTCGTTTCTCGGCTCTGACTCTCCGGAGCGTTTCCTTCTCCGTTCTCAGCCAGCCTCGATTGTCCTCCCGCCTCTCCCTTTTCAAGCCCCGGCTCACTGTCACAGCAATCAGAAACAATTAAACCATTATTCAATTACGGTTCCCCGTGCCACTGATTAACTTATGACAGCTGTGGCTCCGGGTCCGAGAGCCGCTCAGCTCTCCCTCTCTCTGCAAGCAGAGGCTAACCACGCCCACCCTGCCACATACCCCCACCGCCCGACTTAGGCCGGGGAGCCATCCGGCCGATGACTAACCCCCTCCCCTTTTTATTTTTTTTTATTTTTTTTTTAGCGGCGAGAGAGGAAGTCCGCCACCACCATCTGCGCCCCCGGCCTATGGATCACCTTAAAATTGAACGGCTGTAATGCCAGATACCAACGGGTGATCCGCGCGTTGGCATCTTTCATGCGGTGGAGCCACTGGAGGGGGGCGTGGTCCGACCAGAGGGTGAATGAGCGGCCCAGCAGGTAATACTGGAGGGACCCGACCGCCCACCGGATGGCGAGGCATTCTTTTTCGATGGTGCTGTACCTCGCCTCCCGCTGTGACAGCTTGCGGCTTATGTACAGCACCGGGCGATCGACTGCTCGTCAACACGGCCCCCAGCCCTCTGTCCGACGCGTCTGTCTGCAGGGTGAACGGGAGAGAAAAGTTAGGTGTGAACAACAGCGGCTCCCCACAAAGGGCTTCTTTCACTCGCTCAAACGCCCTCCGGCACGGCTCCGTCCACTGGACCGGCTCTGAGGCACCTTTCCGAGTTAAATCAGTCAAGGGGCTGGTCAGCTCCGAAAAGGCAGGAATGAACCTCCTATAGTAACCGGCCAGCCCCAAGAACCTCCTCACCTCTTTTTTTGTCTTGGGCCGGGGACAGGTCGCAATCGCCGCGGTTTTGTCCACTGGAGGCCGCACCTGTCCACTTCCCAAGTGGTACCCCAAATACCGTACCTCCGCTCTGCCAATTGCACACTTCCTCGGGTTAGCCGTGAGCCCCGCCCGCCTCAGAGACTCGAGCACCGCCCCCACATGCTGCACATGCTGCGCCCAGTTCTCACTGTGGATGATAACATCATCAATATAGGCTGCAGCATATGCAACATGTGGACGCAGCACCCTATCCATAAGGCGCTGGAACGTGGCTGGAGCCCCGAATAGCCCGAACGGAAGTGTACGAAATTGGTACAAACCGTCCGGAGCGGAGAAAGCCGATTTTTCCTTAGACTCTGGCGACAAGGGAATCTGCCAGTAGCCCTTAGTCAAATCCAGTGTCGAGAAAAAACGAGCCGTGCCCAGCCGATCCAAGAGTTCATCGACCCTCGGCATTGGATAGGCATCAAACTGTGAAACCTCATTCACCTTTCTGTAATCCACGCAGAACCGGATAGCCCCATCTGGTTTCCCTACCAGGACAATGGGGCTACTCCAGGCACTGTGTGACTCCTCTATTACGCCCATCTCCAGCATGGCCTTTATTTCTGCCTGCACCAATTTTTTTTTGTGTTCTGGCAGCCGATAAGGACGAGAACGTACCGTCACTCCCGGGGGGGGTTTCAATGTGGTGGTGTATGAGATTCGTGCGTCTGGGTAGGGGAGAAAACACATCCGCAAACTGCTTTTGCAATAGAGCAAGGTCTACCTCCCCAATTCGCCGTGTGACCACAAAGGGCCCTTGCCACTTAGCGAGTAATTTTGTGCTGGATGTGGGAAGTAATACAAGTACTTTATCTCCCGGTGAGAATTGTCTGAGTTTTGTCCCTTTATTATAGTGCGCTTGCTGCCGTTCCTGAGCCTTGAGCAAATTCTCCCGTGATACCCTACCCAGTGTATGGAGTTTTGCTCGCAGGTCCATGACGTACTGTATCTCATTTTTACTGGGGCTTGGACCTTCCTCCCAGTTTTCCAAAACTCCCCTGGGTTTTCTACCGAATATTAATTCAAAGGGAGAAAATCCCGTGGAGGCCTGGGGAACCTCCCGCACTGCAAATAATAAAGGGACTAACCATTTATCCCAATTTCGACTATCATCGTGAACGAACTTCCGAATCATCGACTTCAAAGTCCTATTAAATCGCTCAATGAGCCCATCCGTTTGGGGGTGGTATATGCTGGTTTTAATAGACTGAATGCCCAATAACGCGTACAGTTCGTTTAATGTCCGTGACATGAATGATGTGCCCTGGTCCGTCAGAATCTCTTTCGGGATTCCGACGCGGGAGATTATTTGAAACAGTGCCTGCGCAACACTCTTAGCTGAGATATTGCGCAATGGAACTGCTTCGGGATACCGGGTCGCATAATCCACCAGAACTAGTACGAATCGGTATCCCTGAGTGCTCCGTTCAAATGGCCCGATGAGGTCCATAGCCACTCTATCAAATGGGACCTCTATTAATGGAAGTGGCTGCAACGGCGCTTTTGGGGTGGCCGGGGAATTCACTCATTGACACTCCGGGCAGGCCGCACACCACCGACGTACGTCGGCCCAGATGCCCGGCCAATAAAATCGGGCCATTATACGGTTGAGTGTTTTTTCATATCCCAAGTGCCCCGCCATGGGGTTATAATGAGCCGCCTGGAAAACCATTTCCCGGCGGCTTTTAGGTACCAACAACTGGGTATTTTCTTCTCCTGTTTGAGCGTCCCGACACACTCGATATAACCTATCTCTAATAACAGAGAAATACGGGTGAGAGAGAGCCGTCTCCGGACGCACTTGCTGACCATCAATCCGCATTACTTGTTCGTAAGCAAAGCGTAAGGTGTCATCCCGAGACTGTTCGAGTGGGAAATCCTCCGTGGGGTGAAAAACCGGAACCAGGGGAGTCTCCCCTCGAGGCTCCCCAGCTCCGCCCCCCCATCGACCGTGTCGGTTGACCCTGCGTCATCGCCGTCAACAGCACACACCTCCCCGGGCCCTACCTGTCGGGATCGCACCTCCCACAGCTTCCCTGACACTTTAGGAAACCCCGCCCAATCAATGCCCAAAATCAGGGGGTGCGACAGCCGGGAGCTAACCGCAGCTTTGACGATATAAATTCTCTGTTGATATTTAATTTGTACAGGCACTACCGGATATTTGTGCACATCACCATGCACGCACTTAATCGATACCCAGGGTGCTTTCACCAATGCCTCTGGCCGAACCAGGCTTTGTCGAATCATGGACTGCATCGCCCCTGAATCCAACAACGCCCGGTGTTCACTCCCTTGAACCCTTACCGGGATGCAGTACGCTCCCTCTGGATCGTGAGCAGGAGCTGGCGGACCGACAACCCGGACCACCTGACCCATCTCCATAAGTGGACAATCGCGGCGCAGGTGGCCGAGCTGCCCGCATCGCCAACAATCCGGTCCGACCGTCTGAGGAGCCCTATGTGGGTCGGACCCTCCCGCCACCGAGCCTGGGCCTGGAGAGGGAGAGAAAAAAGAAGGGGGGTTAATTCGGGGATAGGTTGTAGCAGGGTCGCGGGAAAGGGAAGAAGGGACCGTGCGAGGCGGGGGCCTCCTCCTAGAAGCCGGTTCCAGCGGCGGGCTGCTGGGTAACACGGCCAGATGGTCTTCGGCCAGGATAACTGCCAGCTCCAGGTTAGTGGGTCGGTGGCAGCGCACCCAGTTGGCGGTCGTCTCTGGCAGCCCGCCCACAAATTTCTCCAGCACGACCTGCTCCACCACCCCCGCGGCGGACCGGATTTCTGGCTGCAGCCATCGTCGGGCCATGTCAGTGAGCCGCTGGGCGAATGCAAAGGGGCGGTCCCCCGGAACCAGGGAGGCTTCCCGGAACCGGCGCCTTTGGTCTTCTGGGCTATAGCCCAGACGATCTAGGATTGCCCTCCTGACTGTGTTGTAGTCCGCCCGGGCTGTGGCCGGCAGCCCATGTGCCACCTGCTGGGCTTCCCCCGTTAAAAGAGGCAGGAGGCGGACTACCCACTCCTCGCTGGGCCACTGACACGCCTCCGCGGCCACCTCGAAGCTGTCCAGGAAGGCCTGGGCGTCATCGTCGGCCGTCATCTTGGGCAGCTGGATTTTGATGGGGGCTCGGACGTGCGGATCCCAGGACCCTGCCCGACTGCCGACGGCTAGCTGTCGCAGCCTCTCCGTCTGGAGGGAAGCCTGCAGCCGCAGAGCCTCCATCTGCTCTTGATGCACCGCCACCTGCCGCTCCTGCATCTGTGTCATTGCTTCCAGCATGCGCGCGAGCGCTACTACTGGCTGCCCCGCTTCTGTTCGCTCTTGGCTGGTGTCCATTTTTATTTCAATCTGTGTCTGTCTCTCCAAACTTTCTCCCCCCCCCCGTACGGGCCACCACTGTGGCAAGGTCGAGTGCCACCTCTCGGGAAAGAACTTGACGACACAGAGTATTCGGTTAACCACCCCGTGGGTTTCTTTATTTCTTTTATCTTTCGTTTCTCGGCTCTGACTCTCCGGAGCGTTTCCTTCTCCGTTCTCAGCCAGCCTCGATTGTCCTCCCGCCTCTCCCTTTTCAAGCCCCGGCTCACTGTCACAGCAATCAGAAACAATTAAACCATTATTCAATTACGGTTCCCCGTGCCACTGATTAACTTATGACAGCTGTGGCTCCGGGTCCGAGAGCCGCTCAGCTCTCCCTCTCTCTGCAAGCAGAGGCTAACCACGCCCACCCTGCCACAGTCTTGTTTCTTCCTTGTTACTGATATACTTCAATCATCCAATCCACCAAACAAGAGTCACTAGCAACAGCAGAATAAGCTGTTTGGCATTGGCAGAGAAGATTTGGCAAATTTTACATGGGCGCAACCCACATACTCAGCTGTGCTGCTCATCCCACAAATGCATGTTCCTTATAAATGGGGCACCATTTAAAAAGGAAATAAACAGGCTTTCCAACGGTATAAAATGTATTGCCAAGAAGCATTGTTACAACAGAGAAATAATCTACCAAACACAAATTTCCGAACTTTTTGTTCGATGTTTATATGATACACTGTTGACATACAGAGTAGTAGTCGATTTCAGTCATTGCATAGCATGTAGGACTAATTGGCCTGATACGTCATAGTGGAGTTCAAAGGGTAGAAATAAAAACAGGTGAAAGTATACATTTAATAGCCTAATGCAATCACAGCATGCAATTATACATCTACTCATATAGCTTTAGAATACTTCTAAAAAGGATTTGAAATGTAAACAGACAAAGATTTAGATCCACATTTCAAAAGCTAACTACCAATATTATCACATGTTAGCTATCAATATTGGTATGAGGCATAAGAGGAATAGAGAAATAGCCTACACAAAACTGCAGTAGGGAAATACTAAACCTTTTAGTACAGGTCACTATCATGGGTGGCAGCACATACTCTTTGAGTAGAATTAGGCTAGAGAGAAGGTTTGAACCAATCTGCCCAGTGATGAGTACATGTTGTTTGAAATACAGTAGGCCAACATAGCTACAGAACTGTATAGCAGTCAAAAACGGAGTACTGGAAATCCATGATAGTGTAGAGAGCTGAAGTTTGGCTTGGTGGTGCTCATTTGAATTTCCTGTCTTTTGCGACTATTTACCAAGCCAAACTTAACACTTCATACATAATTTTTTGTTATTAATTCACCCATTTGGATGCGCCAAAATAATCTGAGTTCAATACTTCAGACAGTGGTCTGATATCAGCTCAGGATGTGTTAAAGTCATTCCCACTTGCCTGAGACCTGTCCTGCAGTTAGCTCTGATAATTCATTTGTAAAACATCTGCAACTGAGACATTGACAGCGTCAGGCGGACGAGGAGCCATTTTACTGTGTGTTCAGTAATTAGGTAAGGATAATGGTGCAGCATGGTGGCAAATGCACAAATAATCAATCCCATGTGGGAGAAGGGGCCCTTTTTAAAAAAGTCAGAGCAATAAAGTGTATAAATTCAAAAGGCTGGGACTGTAAAAGGGGAATGTGCGCTCAGATAAACACCTGCTCACACAGAAGCTCTTACTTTGTTTCCATGCGTGCGTTTGTGCACGTGTGCGTGTATATTGTGCTACTGAAAGTGAACTTCCTCATTAATTAAAAAACCAGTGAAAGCATTTTTCCCCGTTCATTTTTCTTTGGCAGAGAAAAAAAGGTTGAACTCAGTGTTCCATTTAGAATGATTGCGTGGAGGAAATGATAAAAACACTCGGATCACAGCTGCTCCCCTCCAAGCCCCGCCGACACACACAAACTACGCCTCCGCGACTCCTCAATGCACGCACAGTCTCCGTCCAGTCGAATCCACTCCTTCCCCGTCCTCCTCTCCCTCTTTTCCTGGGCAGCCTTTCGAGGATTGGCCGCAGTGCCGATACCAAGCCACTCAAACTCTGATGAAAAACAAAACCCTGTCACCGCAGATCCAAGGGACATTCCGGAGTAGGCTAACGTTACATGTTATGAATGCATCTCTATGGTGACGACCATAAACAAAACCAGCCCGATTGGACAATTCGGCAATAATTATTAAAAAATAGCAGCATGAGTGCCCTGAAAAATGTTGTACTTGTAACGTTAGCTAGCCAGCTAAGAATCCAGAGGTTGAGTTGTCAATAACGTTAACGTTACAGTAAAAACACAAGTTAAAATCTGACAACTCAACCTCTGGATTCTTAGCTGGCTAGCTAACGTTACAAGTACAACAGACAGATAGCCAAACATTGTTTTATTGATTGATAGATAGTTCGTTCATAGCTGGAATTACCTATTATTTTTTTCTGAGGGAAGCAGCTAACGTTAACGTTAGCTAAATTCGCTAACACGTATTTTTATCTAAGTTAGCGTTAACAAGTAGCTAACGTTAGCTAGCGAGCTATATGGTTACCTTCACTAGCTAGCCAAACGGACTGTATGATCTGGGGTATCCTCTATTTTAAGTCTCTGAATCCACAGGTTCCGTTGGGTCGATTTAGACTTTAAAGCGGGGAATCGGAAAAAGCCCAACCCACGGTGTGCCTGATTACATTTGGCATTACAGCCCCAAACACAACACGATTTCGGCATAGTGTACGTTAGCTAACTGTTTCTACACAGCTCCGACTGGTTCAGTCGGTTTTGAAGTGCTGAGTGGCCACCCGGAAGTATCGTAGCAACCTCTGTTTACAAACATTCTGATTTGTCCTTCTAGAACTATTATCAACATTGGTGGTATTAAAAACGTAAACTTATTTTAGGCTAATGGATGTCAGTACACGTTTTATGCTGTAACGTTAGTTAGGCTACCTGAATTTGCATGCAATTTCGGAAAATAAGTTACTGCAATGCGCTCCAGCGAAGAGAGTCACCTTAAACTCAAACAGGGTTGGGTGGGTAGAGCGCACAGAACGACCAGCCAATCAGAGACAGAGGAGGGCGGGTCTTGGCATGGCCATAGTAGGATTCGTAATTTCGCTGAGGGGCTTGGGTTCTGTCCAATCACAAACAAGAAGTGTTGTCCTACCCTTTCCGTTTTGTGAAAGAAAATTACATTGAGGGGCTTGGGTTCTGTCCAATCACAAACAAGAAGTGTTGTCCTACCCTTTCCGTTTTGTGAAATGTCGTTGTGTTTTGTGAAATGTCGTTGTGTTTTGTGAAATGTCGTTGTGTTTTGTGAAATGTCGTTGTGTTTGTTAATGTCGTTGTGTTTTGCACTTCTCAGCCACCGTACATACCAGCACATGAAAAAACTAAAAACTAAAACTTGATCCAACAAAACACATTCAAATTAACAAACACGAAAACGAGAAACAGCTGGACTACATGTCGCCATTACAGCGCCACGTGACGTCACCATATCACAAGTGAACGTCTCTGTATTTGAATGGATCTCTATGGGAATTTGGGGGTGGGACTAGATTTAGCTGTAAATTACGCGGGAACAGCATTTCTAAGAATACATGGTTGGTCAAATGGCTGTAAGTCATCAAGGGTCTGAGGTATCAAACAAGCCTCAAACCATCACTTTGCTGCCAAATATGCAGTAGATATGGATGGATCACTTTAAGGGTTGTTTCTCCTTACAAATTTTTCTATTGAACTCTATGGAAAAATAAGTCGGAAAAGTTATCCCTTCAAGTTATCCATCCATATCTACTGTATTTCTGGAAACAGAGTGAAGGTTTAAGGCTTGTTTAATACGTCCAACCCTTGATGATCAATTCAAATGCAGAGACGTTATAGTATCGCTTGTAAGAGTACCAGGAAATAAGGAGTCTTTTGATTTTGTTGGGTCACAGACATCAGGAAGTCATGGCATGCAAAGCATATGCAACCAAATATTAAAAATGATTACTTTATTCTATATAAATGCAGGGGTGCCAATAATTGTGGCACACATGGTTTTGTTAAAAATAATTATTTCTTGATGAGGGATGAGAGATAGCTATAACTGGTGGGTTCTTGCAATTGCCCAGGTTTGCGAAGAAACTTGTAGTTATTACTATAATTTATTGGATACAATATGAATTGTTGTAATTATTTTTCTATTGATGTCTCTTTCTAGTTAGGCACAGTTTTAAGATTTTGTACAGAAAATTAATTGTTTCTAGGCCTTACTTTGTTTATTTTTCCGGTAATAAATTTCTAATTTTTTGTGTAGGCTATGTTGAAATCAACAGCAATATTGTGATTGAAAAATCATAAGTAACATACGTAACATTGGTTAAACAATTTCTAGTAGCTATGAGGCCTACTCTTTTTTATCTGATAGTATGCTCACATTTAGTTTAAATTTAGCATTTAATACTTGCTTGTCTAAGTGTATGGTATACTTTAGTTGATTGTGTTAGATTCAGTTTACCCTACCACACAGTTTGTTGATTCTGTTGGGCACACATGTATGTTGTGGGGGGGTATTTTGAGGTGCTGATGCCCAGGGGCACTAGAGAGTCTTAATCCAGCCCTGCTCATAGCCAACCACAGATCTTACACATGGTCAGCCAATTTGAAACTACAAAATATCTTGTAGCCTACAAGTATATCGTATATCTTTATAGTTTCAAGTACAAGTAGTTGCATGTACAGTATAAGCATGTACCTGAAATTGTTGTTTGTGTCAAGACACTAATATGTAATCAGCAACATTAGATCAAAGTAAACATCTTGTAGTAGCTACAGTGGTTCTCAAACTCGATCCTGGGGACCCCCCAATGTATGCTGGTTTTTCCAACCACAATTGCAATTCCAGAATTTTAAAAAGCTGTTGATTTATCTTAATTAGGTGATAGTTTTATGTTTAGAGGGATTATTTACCACATTGTCAGAAATAGCTATGCATGCCATGAAGAATAAACGTCCCATGTTCACTTTGTGCTTATTCTGCTATATTGCAAACAATTACAAAAGAAGAGTTAACAATTTTTATTAACTGATCAAATGAAAGACTGGGGTGAATCACTTGTTTTTCATTATTTAACAAATAGTTAGTATTAGTGGCCATGTGTCCACAATCTCACCAATTAGGTTCTCACAATCTCACCTATTGATTCACCTCACGTCTTCATTTGGTCAGTTAAAAAATTTTTAGCTCTCTTTTTGTAATTGTTTGCAATATAGCACAATGTCAATATTGAACTTGTATTATTCATGATACGCATAGCTATTGCTAACATAATGTGGTTTAAGATGGTAAATAATCCCTCTAAACATGAAAAACACCTAATTAAGAAAAATTAACAGCTTGTTAAAATTCTGGGATTGCAACTGTGGTGGGAACAAAAACCAGCATACACGGGGGTAAACAGGTTTGAGAACCACTGCTCTAGGGCATAGGGAATCACACTCAATTAAGAATTCAGCTCTTACAATTTGTTCTTTACTTGTGAAAGTGCACTGACCAACATTAAGGATGCTCTCCTATATTGAACTCTACTCTAACCAGTAACCAGTCCTGTTGAGGAAAAACTTGCTGATCAACTGACAAGATATAAAAGGGTTTATTCTTTTTCAATTTGAAAGAGAAATTCCCTCGCTCACTGGCTGGGTGGTTGCTATGGATTTTTTCTCAGAAGCCCCCTCCAATTTACAGAACGCCCCCCCCCACCCCCCCCCCAGTGATGTCAGAGCAAGGGGCTGCTCATTGGGCTGTTGCTTTTTGCTTATTATCATTAAGTAACCCTCTCGTACTCTCTCCACTTCTCTCTCGTGCACAGCGCTGAAGCAGAGGGCGATTCACAGAACAGCTGAAGTGGCTGAAGCCCTCGTTCTGTCTTTTGGTTGGCTTTTGCTTCTTTCCAAATTACCTAATGTCAGATGCTGAGAAATCATCCCTCAAACACAGTGAGTATTATCCATCTTTTCCTCTAGTTTAAAAAAAAAGTTGAATCTTTCACAGAATCTGTGCAGAATGGTATAATTGTGAAAAATGCTTTCTTTAATTATAAATATGTGTGAGATATATGGCAGCTGATTGCTTAATTTAATTTAATTTTCCCCCTCTAGTTTTTTAAAGAAAACAGACATAATTTGATCTGGCTTCTAAAAAGGCTGTGATTTGTATGCCGTAGTTTATGCTGATGCTTTAACATATTTTTTTCCATTCTGTTTAAAAATGTATATTGAATGTGGTCTTACAATTTGTGTCAAATTTGGTTTCAAATGGGGCTGAAGCCTATTTTTGTGACAGATATTATTTTTATAAGGCATCCAAAAAAAGATTCTGGTTTGTATGTTCTCCTAGCTTCTTTTGAAAAGCAATGTTTTTAATCAACTGAATTCTGTTAAACATCTGTGAGAGAGAGAAATGGTTACTCAGATTGAAAGGAGATGGAGAATGAGAGGTTTTTCATTTTCATGTACAGTGTAATAGTTCTGAACATTTTTTGTATTATATAGCCTACCACTTAACTATGAACATCGTAAGAGATTTTTGATAATCAAAAGTATTGTGGATATATACAGCTCTGGAAAAAATTGAGAGCACTGCAAAATTATCAGTTGTCTCATTGTTATTTTGGTTCTGTACTCTAGCACTTTGAGTTTGAAAGGATACCATGACAATGAGGTTGAAGTGCAGACTGTCTGCTTTAGTTTGAGGGTATTTTCATCCATATCGGATTAACCATTTAGAAACTTTATAAACTTTAATAGGGAAGACACGATTGATATACAGTGAGCACCATAATTCATTGGACAGTGACACATTTTTTTGTTATTTTGGTTCTGTACTCTAGCCATTTTAGTTGGAAAGGATACAATGACATGAACCGTTTAGAAATGATAGAAGCTTTATAACATAGACCCCCCCCCCCCCATTTTTGGGTATCAAAAAATATTGGATAGTTTAACATAATGTAGAATAAAGTAATCATATTTTATGTTTGGTGGCATATCCTTTGCATGCCATGACTTCCTGATGTCTGTGACCCAACAAAAATACTTTTTTTCTGGTACTCTTACAAGCGATACTATAACGTCTCTGCATATGAATGAATCTCTATGGGAATTGGGGGATGGGACTATATTTTGCTGTAAATTATGCTGGAACAGTATGGAATACATGATTGGTAAAATGACTGTAAGTCATCAAGAGTCTGAGGTATCAAACAAGCCTCAAACCATCACTCTGCTGCCAGATATGCAGTAGATATGGATGGATCACTTTAAGGGTTGTTTCTCCTGACAAATTTTCCTATTGAACTCATGGCATGCAAAATATATGCGACCAAATATAAAAAATGATTACTTTATTCTATATATAAATACAGGGGTGCCAATAATTGTGGCACACATGCTTTTGTTAAAAAATATTATTTCTTGATTATGTCTTTATATTATAATACATTTACTTAAATTAAAGGTTGGATTTTTCTCATTTTTTCAGTGTGAGATTAAGCTAATTCACCAAATGGTGAATTTTTTATAACCCTTTTTACTCATCTTTACCAGGGGTACCAATAATAGGGGAGGGCACCGTATATATATACTTAATGCCACTGTTTAGCTTAATGCTACATTGTTACTTAATATATTAGTCTATATGCATATCCCTTTTATCACTGCTCCCATGATGTGCACTTAGAATAGAATAGAATAACTTTCATTTTTCCACAAGGGAACTTCAGTTGTAGCCCCAGCAACAACAAAAAAAGACAGACCCACAACACACAAACAAACAAAGACATCCAACAGAATCCTTACATCAATCAAGTGAATTAAGTGAATTAAAGTGCAATACAGTCATGATTAAAAAAAATAGCCCCCCTCTCCCGAGATGTCCAGTGTCACCAAGCAGCCAACACTTATGTACTCTGTCATGCTGTGATACATAATTCCGGATGATGTGTCTCCTAAATAAATAATAATTAGAATGGCTGTTTGCGAACAGTCAGCCTTAATGCTCAAAACCAGGTTTTTATCTTGATGTATATTTGTCCTGACAAGAACAGGACATGAGGTTGACATTTGTTGTGTATTTACAGATAATGGGACGAGAAAAATTGCAAAGGAAAAAATAAATCTGTTATTTAAATATACTGGTTGCAGGTTTCGCAACAAATTTTATTGGTGCATGTGGTAGTTCAAATGCTCATTGATATTGCCATTACACTCTGTCCAACATGATACACTGGGGTCCATTTGATGTTTGAAACCGAGATGTCAAGGCTCCATGTGAACACTCGAGACTGGTGGTTGTACTTCTCACAGCAAATGTACACTATTCTCATTTGTACTCTTTTGACAACTTTAGGCCCAACATTATTAAACTTTAAAATTACATCAGAAATAATACAACAATTTGACCATTTGGGTACACTACCTATATTTTGCATCATAGATCTTTAGGAGTTCTGCATATCCCCCTCAGATTTTGCACACTTGTGGTCACAAAGTTTTTGATACAGAAGCCTGTTTCGCATATGTAGCTCTCTGTATTTCATTGCAAACTAAAGAAAGAATTTTTCCAAAGTTGCTTTGCATTTGTGGCACTTTATTTTGACCTAAATTATAAAAATGAATTAATAACTAACTAACTAACTTAGTATTGTAACCGGTACTACTGTCTTGTTTTATTGAAGCCATTTTCCGAGTTTATGTGATGCTCAGACCTGGAGTTGTAAAGCCTTAAATGGAACACCCCCTAAATAGGTCAGAATTGACCAAATTCTGCATCTGCGCGAAGTGGTCAAAAATTGACCATTTATTGCTAAGAACACCATTATAAAAAATATTATATCATTGAGCACCAATAATAGGTCAACAAACAAGGACAGAAAACTATGCATGTCCTCCGTATTCCTGACCATTCTTCTCCCTCCATTGAAACCTTCAAATCGCATAAATTTTCTTCCCTTCAAATCTCATTCAGAACTCAACTCTTTAGTGTATCCTTTTCTTTACATAATGATTTGGCTAGACGTATGTACCATCACATAACTACACCACCCATTTATGTGTTGCTTGTTTCTCCCTGTCAGCTGTTGCTCTATTAGCCAATGTTTGTATCCATGGCTACCCTGTATACTGCCATTGGGTCAATAAAAATGGCTAAAATTATTTTTATTATTATTGTTGTTCAATTATTTCTAGGATAACATGTTGCTGTTTGTAATATACAGGCTTATATTTTTGGTAATTCCAGAATTCAAGGTAATTCCAGAAAGATCTGCATGATTTTTGTATTCAGTCAGAATCCACAGCTATGGTAGAACGATTATGTCTTATTCATTCTCATGCATTATGCATTGAGCGACATGTGTAATTACAGACATTTTTTTCTGTAAATCACATTACAACTGACAAATACACCAGACAAGGGATTTCAAACAAGCGCTTGAAAGCTATAGCTGTTTCTTCCAGTTTTATTTGAAAGGTGAAGCTCAATCAACAATGTTTATGACTTAGCACTCTAGATGACTAGAGCAACCTACTGATCGAATTTTTTTAATAGATTTTTTTGAACAAATTGTTATCACTAAAAAAGTCATAGATGTTTACGAATCTTATTCTTATCCACATCCAATGGACATTCCTCTCCGTCCCCAGGCCAGTAGGCAGTTTTCCACTGTGCATTGTGCGAGGACATAAAGTAGGGTTCTGTGTGTTTTTGTCCTTCAGTCCTTGTCCATTGAAGTAATGTGAATCATACCATTTTTTTGAATCCATTAATGCTGTAAAATATCTGCTGGAAAGGTTCTGTATAATATGCTCAGTTAGATCCATATCTCTGTGTGCCTCTGTCCGTGTCTGCCTCTGTCTCTGTCTGATCCTGTGGAAGATTCACAGTTTCCAGTTTAACTAAACAAGCGGCTGGTTGGCACTGTAAAGCAGGTTAGTTGAACCACAATAATAATAGTAATAATAAGAAGAAGAAGAAGAAGAAAAATTGATGATGATGATTATTATTACAAATCCCAATTCCAAAGAAGTTGGGACAGTATGTACAATGCACATAAAAGCAGAAAGCAGTGATTTGTAAATCAAATTCAGAATTAGCGTATATTTACAAGAATCAATAAAGTTGATGAGGTAAAACTTTAAATATCTTTTCTTTGTACTGTTTTCTATTAAATATATGTAAAAGAAAATGCACAAATCACTGCTTTCTGCTTTTATGTGCATTTTACATACTGTCCCAACTCTTTTGGAATTGGGGTTTGTATTATAGTAATAATGATAATAATATACACGTTCCAATTATTTGAAGCACTGCGCAGATGGGTTACTTATTTTTTTTTTTAAAGATTAGAGCTCAGAACATTAATGTCGCACCTTTATTGTACAAGAATAGACAAGGATCTTCACAGGCTACACAGGCTGTGTGTGTTAGAGTGTTGCGAGCTCTGCTTTTGTTTATGATTCCGTGTTATATGCATTTGTAATATTCTTCACTGTTCCAACTGTGAAGTGTTTATGGCATATTTCACTGTGTGAACAGACAAAATGTTTCTCTAGCAAGGTTAGACACTAATAGGCAGATAAGACTGAATTTGCTTTCGGCTGATATATGATAATATTGTTCTACCCAGTTTTGCACAGACAAGTGTCTTGGCAAAACAAGCTCCTTGCAGGTTTAAGCACACGCACACTAACCGGCAGTGTGAGTCATACATTGCAGACAGTTTGTTCACTACATATTGGTTCCAGTGTCACCGTATAACATGTAGATATGCTTGAACTGAGGGGACAGTGTTTGCTTTCGGTTCTTATTTAAAATGTGCTTGATTTGATGTGTTCAGTCTGCCTTCCTGTGCTAGCAGATGGCCTTAATCAGAAGGGATTGGGACAGGAAAGATATCATTTTTGAGTAGGCTCAGGATTAGTCATATCAGGGAATGCTGGTGAAACAGATGACATTGGCACAGGTCATTAACAGGAAGCAAAGACACATACATTGCAGTCCAAGTGACTTTACTACCGTGCGGATAACATGCTATTCTTCTGCTTCTCTCTTGGACTGCAACGGAGGATCAGAAGAGAAACAGATGGACTTAAGTTCTGCCATCGTTCTTGAGTGGAAAGTTGATGAGTGTAGATGCTAGTTTTTGCCTGCCAAAAACAGAAGAAGAGAAAATCAAGAGCTCTTTGGTGTTTTGTAGAATTCATGAAACAGATTATAAACTGTTCATTCTCTCTTCGATAAGATCCTCTCTTTTTGATCTTGGGTATATTACTTATTACCCAGTCAGCAACAAATGTAACTGCAACATTTTTGTAATGTTGTTTTTTGTAACTAAATTTACGGTCATGCAAGCTTTTGTGATGAATACAACATTGGATATATTTACACATATATCCACATCTTTCCAGATATATTGTACATACCTGTATGTCAAGATCATATATGCTTTTTTTTCAGGTTGAATCTACTGTACACATATGCATGCAACCTGGAAAAAAATTCATGAGAAGATGTTTCTATAGCTTGTCAGTTTAAAAAAAATGTTTTAACTGGCCCATATTTTTCACCTGAGTTATTGAAAAACTAGAGGCAATATGTTTACCCTGAGATTTTATTGTGTTTATCCTGAGATTTTGATCTTCTTGCCCCAGTCAGTTCTCAGATTCAACTAAAATCTACTTCTTGCATGCAGATGTGACCATTCCTCCATCTCAGCCCGCTCGCTTCTCTTTTCTCAATATGCTATTGCCTTTTATTTTACACAAATGTGAAGCAAGGACAAACTACTTTTATCCTTGCTTCACATTTGTAGCCTTGCTATCGTCGCCAGTGATTTACATACAACGTAACATACAAATCTATTTTGATGAATGAGTTGCCTTAGCCTCAGAGGAAAGAGGAGACTCACTCAACCACCACTAATATGTAGCACCCAAATGGGTGATATGTGGAAGCCATTTTATGCAAGAATGCTTGCGACACATCAGGAGAGATCAAGAGAGATTCATTTAGTAATTTAAATGAGGGGGATAATTAGATGGGCAGATTGAGAGAGCTATACTGGGAATTTTGCCAGGCCACCCGGGGGAACCCCCCCCCCCCCCCCCCCCCTTCATTGAAAATAGTTCCATGGAATTCTAAATTACTTTGAACAGTAGCCTACCGCTGCCTTCATTAAGTAGTTTCACAAAGTTGCAAAAGCAATTTAAAAATTCCAGTCCATTCCATTCCAGGTTCCCAACATGATGACACTTATGACAGTACTACACTTACCGATGCAATCTGTTCTGACTAAGTAACAACCAGTTCTACAATGATGTATTTAGCCATGTTGGCTATGTTATATTTTAGTTCAGGGCGTTTAGCGTTTAGCTTGGGACATATCATTCTGACTAGTAGGCTTTCATGGAATTACTTTTTCTTGATTTGGTTTATGTTGACAGATTTTGACAGTCAGGTTGCTGATATTGAATAGAGAAGTCCCATGAAAGCTTTAATGGATCGGATAAAATAAATAAATAAAAAATACTGTAGGTTATTGTGCATAGAGGATGACAAACCGCAGAAGTCCTGTAAGCTCACCGACACACTGACGGAGAGATTTGTCTTTTTCTCTTGGGTATCATTTGACTTAAAATCTGTTTTATGCCTTTGTAAGAGGAAGCTATGGTGCCTCCTTCCTGAAAAAAAGTTCTTAAGGTGTAGCACAACCACAGTTGCACATCACCCTGGCAAAATATTCATTCTTACGATGACTTTGCTGTTGAGAATAAAGAGTAAATACTGTATTATAAGGTTATAGCTCGGTGTTTCATGAGAAATATTTAACATTCATGATTTATATAACAACATCCTCTAAGCGTGTTGGAACTGAGGAAACTGTATGGGGCCTGCTGCTACTCAACCCACAGGCCAAAGCCTGTCTCAGTGTCAGCATGCCGCCACTTGAGTCCCAGTCTCTAGAAACCGATAATGTTCAGGTGGGTGCCTCTGGGCTGTGCACGAGCTCACTCTGGAGACCGCAGGAGACACATGGAGAAGCTGGGTTCACCCCGAAGAGAAGTTATCTGTGGTTTCAGAGGCTGGAGACAAGGGAAACACATCATTCATTCCCCTGCATAGTCAGACTCCGCCGTGTGCTTCATCACCAGGTGGTTATGCAGGTGCCGGCTTTCTAAACCCATTCGCTCGTTCCTCATGCTGCGATTTGTTTATAATATCTTTAGGCCTGGCTGTTCATTCAAGACAAGCAAAAACCTCTTCTACTTTCATCACAGAATTAATTTTTGTAAGTACCAACCAAAGAATGTGACTACCAGCTAGAAGATGATGAAGAGATTTTCCATGAGACAAACCCCATGCTTTGACACCAGCGAAAACGATGGAAATATCTCATACATACGTAAATACTGTGCATATTAAAGTGATATGTAAACATGTGGTTTGGTCTATACCACTGTTTAAATGTTAAATTGTTTTCTGCCTGTGATGTGTGCACCAGGCATAATTACCATGCATCTGGTGTGTGCTCTGAGAGCTATGGCGCGCTCCTGAAATAGCAACAGTTTGCAAGAAAAATCTCAATCACCATCGCAACCGCGCCGACACCATTTCTGAACCCCCCCCCCAGTACAGTCACCAACTCTCTATACAAATTTTATTCTCTAAACTAAACAGGCTGTTTAGTTCTCTCAGCGCAGGAGAGTGCATGGAGGGCCGTATGTGATTCTGGAGTTCATGCCAATTTCTGTGCTTAATTATTTAATTAGCCCAATCATGTATATATTCATATTTAGGTAAATTCATTGATACGCTTGTGAATAACAGCTGAAGACTGTTCATGTGTGACTGGTGTGAGCATTTTTACTGTGCGTCTCAACTATGGTTACCGGTGTTGATGTATACAGCTATTTAGCTAATTTTGCTGAGGTAGCTGGTGGTTTAATCCAGTGTTAGGCCATGACTGAATAGTATCCCTTAACCCATTTTGGGGCGCATATTTGAGTCAACTTTGTAAAAAAGCTTTTGAGTGGGTGACCTTTTCTCACAAATGGGGGCACATAAAATACCAGGATGAACCCCTTATTTCTGGGGTTTTGTTGAGGGAATTCAGGAGCACACTCATCTGCAGAACTGTGCACTCATCCGACAATTTCAGTAAGTAACCCGGAAGTAAAAATGTAAAAGACATAGAGCGTATATGCATATATATGTTACAAGAGCGGGTCATATTAGAAACTACTCTCTTTTTATTTTTGTTAATTTAATCTTCATTCATAATCTACACTTTGTAACCATTGTCATATGTAAACTGATTGATATTCTCAATAAAATAAAAAAATATATTATGAACTACATCCTCACTAGTTTGGAAAAATCTTTGCGAGATTTCTTTCGCACACTAATTGCAAAGTGAGGGGACAGGGAAAATAGTAGACAGGGGTCTGAGTGGACAGGAAACAGGGGTCGTATTCGGTCACAGCCTTAGTCTTGAATGCCTTATCGATACCTGCAATTCAAATAGTCGACTCCCCAAGCATTCCTGGAGATCACTCTGTCGGACACCTTCTTACAGAACTTGAAGTGTTGTAAAAAATAGACGTTCTAGTATGAATACCCACATACTTTCTAGTCTGTTTAGCAAGGTTGGAAAGTCCAGATTCAGAAAGTACAAGTCCTCCCAAGTATTTTGTTCCA
Organism: Ilyophis sp. 1 JC-2022; assembly: GCA_022702515.1. Classification (NCBI taxonomy): domain Eukaryota; kingdom Metazoa; phylum Chordata; class Actinopteri; order Anguilliformes; family Synaphobranchidae; genus Ilyophis; species Ilyophis sp. 1 JC-2022. Next base: position 43,391,662 of record CM040396.1, on the reverse strand, counting down.
ATCACCTTGATATGCTAATTGGCACAATTCTTTGGCCATGGGTTAGAACTAATTAGTGAAATCAGCTGGCTGAGTTCATGGGTGGAAGAAACACATGGGCCGTGACCAAATACGACCTCTGTTCCCTGTCCCCTATCCACTCAAACCCCTGTCTACTACAGACGTGCTCAAATTTGTTGGTACCCCTGGTAAAGATGAATAAAAAAGGTTATAAAAAATTAATTGTTTGGTGAATTAGCTTATTCTCACACTGAAAAAATGAAAAAAAATCCAGCCTTTAATTGACGTTTTAAGAGACGTTAATTTATTATGAGAAAAAAAAATCCCTCATCAAGAAATTATTATTTTTAACAAAACCATGTTGGCCACAATTATTGGCACCCCTGCATTTATAGCGTAAACAATTGTGAATCAATTTCATCTGCTTTGGTGCAAATGAAAGTGACAACAGATGGACAGGAGAGGCAACAGCAAGACAACCCCCAAAACGTAAATGGTTTTGCAGGTGGTGGCCACAGACCATTTCTCTCTCCTTATCCTTCCTGACTGATTTTTCTCTAGTTTTGCATTTTGCTAGTGCCCTTGTCACTACTGGTAGCATGAGGCCGTACCTGCAGCCCATTCAGGTTGCACCGGTAGTCCAGCTCCTCCAGGATGGCACATCCATACGTGCCGTCACAAGAAGGTTTGCCGTGTCTCCCAGCACAGTCTCAAGAGCGTGGAGGAGATACCGGGAGACGAGCCATTACACGAGGAGAGCTGGACAGGGTCGTAGATGGGCAACAACCCAGCGGCAGGACCGTTATCTGCTCCTTTGTGCGAGGAGGAACAGGAGGAGCACTACCAGAGCCCTACAAAATGACCTCCAGCGGGCTACTCGTGTGCATGTTTCTGACCAAACTGTCAGAAACAGACTCCATGAGAGTGGCATGAGGGCCCGACATCCTGTAGTGGGACCTGTGCTCACAGCCCAGCACCGTGCAGCTCGATTGGCATTTGCCAGAGAACACCAGAATTGGCAGGTTCGCCATTGGCGCTCTGTTCTCTTCATAGATGAGAGCAGGTTCACACTGAGCACATGTGACAGACGTGAAAAAGTCTGGAGACGCCGTGGCGAATGTTATGCTGCCTGCAACATCATCCAGCATGACCGGTTTGGTTTAATTGACTTGGTGTTATACTGTGATGATTAAGTGTTCCCTTAATTTTTTTGAGCAGTGTAGAATAAAGTATTCATTTTTTATATTTGGTCGCATATCCTTTGCATGCCATGACTTCCTGATGTCTGTGACCCAACAACATCAAAATACTCTTGATATCTTATTTTCTGGTACTCTTACAAGCGATACTAATTGTCTCTGCATTTGAATGAGTCTCTATGAGAATTGGGGGGTGGGACTAGATTTAGCTGTACATTACACTGGAACAGTATGGAACACATGGTTGGCTAAATGGCTCTAAGTCATCAAGGGTCTGACGTATCAAACAAGCCTCAAACTCTGCTGCCAGATATGCAGTAGATATGGATGGATCACTTTAAGGGTTGTTTCTCCTGACAAATTTTCCTATTGAACTCTATGGAAAAATAAGTCAGGAGAAGAAACCATTCAAGTTATCCATCCATATCTACTGTATTTCTGGCAGCAGAGTGATGGTTTAAGGCTTGTTTGATACGCCAGACCCTTGATAAATTGGAGCCCTTTAGCCTTTTGTTCCATACCGTTCTAGTGTAATTTACAGCTAAGTCTTGTCCCACCCCCCAATTCCCATAGAGATACATTCAAATGCAGAGACATTTAGTATCACTTGTAAGAGTACCAGAAAATAAGATATCAAGAGTCTTTTGATGTTGTTGGGTCACAGACATCAGGAAGTCATGGCATGCAAAGGATATGTGACCAAATATAAAAAATTTATACTTTATTCTATATATAAATGCAGGGGTGCCAATAATTGTGGCACACATGGTTTTGTTACAAATAATTATTTCTTGATGAGGGATTTTCTTTTCTCATGATAAATGAACGTCAATTAAAGGATGGATTTTTCTCATTTTTTCATTGTGAGATTAAGCTAATTCACCAAACGTTGAATTTTTTATAACCCTTTTTACTCATCTTTACCAGGGGTGCCAACAAATCTGAGCATGTCTGTATGTGCCCTGTCCCCTCACTTTGCAAGCAGTGTGCGAAAGAAATCCCACAAAACTCTTTCCAAACTAGTGAAGTAGGTTGTAATATTTTTTTTATTTATTGAGAATATCAATCGGTTTACGTATGACGATGGTTACAAAGTGTAGATTATGAATGAAGATAGAATAAAAATAAAAAGAGAGTAGTTCGTAATATGACCTGCTCTTGTACCATAGATATACATATGCGCTCTATATTCGTATTCGGACACAGCCATGGCGTGACTTTTATTTTCTGACCCCATACTAACCTGTGCGGTGATTAAGCTTCTACTCTATCAATGGCTGGAAAATAGCCAATTTGTTTTTTAAATAATGGTATATCTTTGTCTTCCAGCAGGTGGCGACATGATGTAACTATATAGGGCGACCAAAAGTTATGTGACAGGAAGATGACTCTTCTGACTGGAGACGGCTCGGACTATGACTACAGCGCCCTGAGCTGTGCCTCCGACATCTCCTTCAACCCCCCTCCCCCACAGGAGAGGGAGGCCTCCAAGGGTGTGTTCTACCAACGGGCGCGGCTCCTTTCCCCGGGTGAGGAGGACGGGGGAGACTGGTGCCCCTATCCCGCATCCCGAAAGCTCCACGCCCTCATCAACGTTGGGGGCCTTCGCTACCAGCTTCCTTGGGCCACACTGGAGGACTTCCCCCTGACCCGGCTGGGCCGCCTCCGCCTCTGCGCCAGCTTCGACGAGATCATGCGCGTCTGCGACGACTACGACGTGGCCCGCAACGAGTTCTTCTTCGACCGCAGCCCCTGCGCCTTCCGCAGCATTGTGGCCTTCCTGCGGGCGGGGGAGCTGCGTGCGCTGCGGGAGACCTGCGCCCTGTCCTTCCGCGAGGAGCTGCGCTACTGGGGCGTGGCTGAGGAGAACCTGCAGTGGTGCTGTAGGCGCAGGGTGCTTCAGCGGGCTGAAGAGTGCCGGGAGATGGACCGGGCCGCGGAGGAGGACGAGCTGCTGGGAGGTGCCGAAGGGGGAGGGGCACGCCGCCCCCGTGACCCCCTGACTCCCGAGTCCCGGCTGAGTCTCTGCATGGCCCGGCTCAGGGACATGGTGGAGAGGCCCCACTCCGGCCTGCCGGGAAAGATCTTCGCCACTCTGTCGGTGCTTTTTGTCACCATCACTGCCATCAACCTCTCCATCAGCACCATGCCAGCCATGAGGGAGGAGGAGGAGACAGTAAGCAGAGATGTTTTATATATATATATATATACAGTGGCTTCAGAAAGTATTCCTATTGATTATTTCTCATTTTGCTGTGTTGCAAAGTCAAATTAAAACATATTTACATGGGATTTTTTCTACTCCTGTAGAAGTCATTCTCTATAATGTGCAAATTAAATAAAGTATTTTAATATCTTGAGGATTATATTTTTAAAAAACTTAAATATCACATTTGCATAAGTATTCACTTGCTTTAACGTATTTTTAAAGTATCATATTTAATATTTGCGACCTTGCAAAAATGAGAAATCAACGCATCGTTTAATTTTAGCACACACAATCCTCTTTACACCTCATGAGTTGTAGGCCCAGTGTTACACGTTTTTGTCCATGCAAACTTTTAGTAAATCGACCCCAGAATGTATGACCACTGCACGCATCATTCACAAGATAAATGCGTTCAATTTGTGAAATGGAAAATGGTGCAGTTATAAGTGCAGTCTGTGTTTACTTTGTTTTTGAGCACTTTTCAAATGAGCATCCGGAAAATTGTTCATTTTCTTTCGGTGCTATTTCTTCTGACCGAATTTGTCTCCACTTGGCGGTTATTGCCAAACACGTGATAATATGCAAAAATTCAGGAAATTTGTTTGCAATTTGTGAATCTAGCTTTGCATTGGGTAGAATATTTATTGAGCAATATGAAAGCACAGAATACTTACCTTATTTAAGATTTCCAGTAGTTGAATACACTTACCTTATTCTGGTGTAATTGAGTGATATATTTTTTTAATATATATATACATCAGGGAATGTATATATGTGTAACAAACACACGCACAAGCACACAGTTACTGTTTCTCAATAATGATTTGCCGAATTTTAAGAAATTATGCCATTACAGCTGTTGCCATGGTGACATATTTACATGCGTTTATTTTATTACCACGCTCAAAGATGACTGCGTTGCTCTTCAATGTACAGAGCAGGCTTTGCTGCATTTACAGTGAGGGAACACCACGTAAAGGCATCTATAATTCACCTGAAACTCCGCCACAATTTTAAGCTACGTGGCCTGTGTGCTTCTGTGGGATGCCTTCAGTGGTGCTCATTATCAGAGATGTGTGAGTAAGCCCTGCACACCACAGATATCTCAGTCCAAGCAGAGAAATTCAATAAAATAATTATTAATCAATTCTGTTTTGGAAAGCTCCCTAAAAAGTGCAGAGTTACATCGGCATTGGGCACGGTGGTATGGTAGTGCGAGCCTGTGTGCAATAAGCGTGCAGCTTCTCAGTTCAAAGATCTTGACTAGGTGCATTTCTTATTTAAGCACTTGATTACTATTCATCAGCAGTCTCAGGTATCTCATACCTAGCTTCTCCTGCTCTCTTTGGAACAAATTGACAAACTATGAACTCTTTCATATTTTGTTTATGTACTAATACATTCTGACAAGACTACACAAGACATAGACTTTCATGTTATGGCCCACGGGTAAACGTTCACACCTTTCCATGGAAGGAATAGGGAGTGAACATAGTATCAGTATTATTATTATTACAAAGGCTGGGATTCAATCAGCATTGGTCTGTAAAAAATCTAAAGAAATAATATATTTCTTTCTTCACAAACAGTTTGCTGTGTTCATCACTAGAACTAACTTGGCAAACTGAGTTTGTGAAAAAAGGATTGCGTTTACTTGTCAAAGTTAAGGACAAATTGAAAATCGGCCAGTTATATTTCATTATAACAGATGTATTGACACTATAATTGCATTGTTGCTAATGGCCAAAACATGTAATTTGCGCAAGTAAAACTGGCTTTTATCACCTTATAGGAATGGTGTGCGTCTTCATTATGCCTGTTTGTCATGTTGTTTTTCTCTTTGAAGTATGGGTTGGAGATTCACTCAATTTTTCCTTTGCCAGCTACAATACCACATCTCCCTCTAGTGTTAAATGTGTAGTACTGATGCTTGCAATTACTAACACAATATAAAGCCACTGATCGCCCTCTTTTGAGTTCATACATAATTTAACTTTTGCAGCTGTTTAGTTATTTCTTATTCTAGTTAGAAAATTATTGTTGTATAAATCATTTTAAACATGGTATATTTTACCTGTATCTTAAGTTATTTGACAGAGGAAATGTACATGTTTCCACAGGAATATTAATGCATCCAGTATGTTATCTTAATGGCTAACCAGACCAGAGCAATGCTACAATAATGTTTAAAAAAAACACACAAGATGCACACCCATTGGTACAAAGCACACAACATTCAACTCAATGCAATATTAATGTTATAAAATTTATTTATTATTCAGTAATTTTTTTTAAATATTAGCATTAGAAAAATAAGAAAAATAAGAAAAATAAGACTAACCAAGAAAAAAAAGAATATTTCTATTCCATCGTGCCAATGTTCATTTGCCCTGATTCATACATTCCCCTTCAGGTAAAGCATAAGAGACAAAGTACATATTGTTTCCTAATATAAACATGGTTTTCTTTTCCCAAGGGCAAGTGTTCTCAGATGTGCTATAACATCTTCATAGTGGAGACGGTGTGCGTGGCCTGGTTCTCCCTGGAGTTCACTCTGCGCTTCATCCAGGACCGCAACAAGCTGGCCTTCCTGAGGAGGCCGCTCAACCTGATCGACGTGCTGGCCATCCTGCCCTACTACATCACCCTGCTGGTGGACAGCACCTCGGTCGGAGAGAAGAGGCTGGGCTCGGGCAATAGCTACCTGGACAAGGTGGGGCTGGTGCTGCGTGTGATGCGAGCCCTACGCATCCTGTACGTGATGCGGCTGGCGCGCCACTCGCTGGGGCTGCAGACACTGGGCCTGACGGCACGCCGCTGCACACGGGAGTTTGGCCTGCTCCTCCTCTTCCTGTGCGTGGCCACCGCACTCTTCTCCCCACTGCTCTACCTGGTGGAGAACGAGGCCACCGCCTCTCGGGAGTTCAGCAGTGTCCCCGCCACCTACTGGTGGGCCGTCATCACCATGACGACAGTGGGCTACGGGGACATGGTGCCACGCAGCGTTCCCGGCCAGGTCGTGGCGCTCAGCAGCATCCTGAGCGGGATCCTGCTCATGGCCTTCCCTGTCACATCCATTTTCCACACCTTCTCGCGCTCATACCTGGAGCTGAAGCAGGAGCAGCAGCGCGCCACGCAGCGACGGACTCACTTCCTGCTGCGAAGCAAAGCCGCGGGCCTTAGCAAGCTCTCGCTGGAGAGTGACGTCTTCTTCCCCAGTGTGTGCTCCGATCCCAGGGACAGCGAGGACGCAGAGGGTTAGACTCCAGGGGAGGCCTTCACATCAGCTTGTTTCTCTTCACATTTTATTAACTTATTTATTTACCTTTATTTAAGCAGGTAGGTCAACTGGGCACTTATATATTATGAGCAGTTATGAACTGGGGAAATCAAAGCAGGTGCGAAAGGCAAGGGATAGGCCATAAAGATTATATAAGGTGACCTGATTTAGAGAGTAATTTTTTAGGTATGCATGTAATTTGATATAATTAACCGGGCCTACATACCATCGCATACCATCACTGTGCAAATTTACTGTCAAGTGAAGATTAGGAAAATAGGACATAATACTGTTTTTATTTTTTTTGTCGTGCAGGTTATCAATATATTGATAATAATATTATCCCCGGCAAAAATAAAGACATAAAATGCAGAGACATTCCATAGTTATGGTTGTTAATAAAGTTATAAAGGTAATGTTATACAAACCCCAATTCCAAAAAAGTTGGGACAGTATGTAAAATGTATACACAATTCCGAATTTGATGCCTGCAACATGTTCCAAACATTTTTGGACATGGGCAAAAAAAAAATGTTTGTGTCATGGATCGCGCCTTCCTTGTCTTATCTCCGCGCTTAGTATTCCGTTTTTCCATTTACCTATAAATCTATAGGATTTTTCTGTGTTCCGCTACGGGTTTTGCTTTCGCCTCGGTGATTAGTGAGTTCACCTGTCCTGCATTTCCGCTCACTATTTATACCCCGCCTCCTCCTTTTCTCTTTTCGCTTCCATGTTATTTCATGTAACATTCTAGCCGGTAAAGGTATAGGACGTTATGCTGCTATCGACCGCTTTGATTCTCAACGCAGGACTTGTTAGCAGTACAATTTAGAAAAAGTAAAGTGCGCTCTTTTATTTCAGAGCAGAGGTTTTGGTTTCTTTGTTTTCCTCTCTAACCTACGAGTGCTCTCACCCTTAGGTTTTGGGTTCTTTTATTTTTCTCTTTCCTTTCTTTTTGTTCACTCCACAACGGGAGTTAGATAAGCGTGACTGATATCGAGTTCCTCGCTTTTTATCGCAAGGTTATTTGTGTTCTCCTTATTTTTCCCCATCCACTACGGATTATTGTCCGTCTTAGTGGTGTTCATTTGAACACTTTAAGAGTCCTCATCTGTCGCACCTGGACCTCCAATATTTCCTCCGTGTCTCTGGCATAGAGATCCCCTACAGTTTGGGACATTCCATAGGTGAACAGGTGATGCGATCATGACTGGGTATAAAAGGATATCAAAAGATATCTTATTTTCAGGTACTCTTACAAGCAATACTATAACCTCTCTGCATTTGAATGGATCTCTATGGGAATTGGGGGGTGGGACTAGATTAAACTGTAAATTACACGGGAATAGTATGGAACCCATGGACGTCACGTGGCGCTGTAATGGCGAAATGTAGTCCAGCTGTCTCTCGTTCGTGTTTGTTAATTTGTGTTTTGTTGTGTCGAGCTCCTGCTGCTCGTTTTGATAATATTGATGAATTGTCTAGTCGCTATAATTTTGTTTGTGGTCGTCACCATGGAGACGCATTCGCAACATATGCTCGGAAATGTCCGTTGGATCTGCAGACTGCAGCAACAAAGTTTACCGTCGCTCTTCACCGGAGTTGAATATTTCCGGACTGATCCGGGAGTGCAGGCAATCTTCAAAAGGCAACCAGGGAAGGAGAACATAATGCGGGGGAGGAGTGAGGAGACGACTGGGAAGACTGACACAGTTCGGAGCTCCGTTTCGGCGGTGTACAGAGACCTCAGCGCTGCATGTATGGAGGAGAGTCGTGGAGGTGGAGTTTGTGTGTTGGACTGCTTTGTGACACTGGACATCTCGGGACAGCGGGGGCTATTTTTAATCATGGCTGTATTGCACTTTAATTCACTTGATTGATGTAATGATTCTGTTGGATGTCTTTGTTTGATATGTTTGTTTGTGTGTTGTGGATCTGCCCCACTGTCTGTGTTTTTTGTTGTTGCTGGGGCTACAACTGACGTTCCTTAGCGGGAAAATAAAAGTTATTCTATTCTATTCTATTAGTCTGCGGTATCAAACGAGCCTCAAATCACCACTCTGCTGCCAGATATGCAGTAGATAGGCTATGGATGGATCACTTGAAGGGTTGTTTCTCCTGACTTATTTTTCCACAGAGTTCAATAGAAAAATGTTTACCTGTGGAATGTTCCAAACAGGTGTTCTTTGAACTTCCCAGTATTTTTATTGCCTCTGTCCCAACTTTTTTGGAATGCGTTGTAGGCATGAAATTCAGAATTAGCGTATGTTTACAAAAATCAAGAAAGTTGATAAGGTAAAACATTAACTAGCTTTTCTTTGTACTGTTTTCGATTAAATATATGTAAAAGAGAATTTATAAATCACTGCTTTCTTCTTTTATGTGCATTTGACATACTGTCCCAACTTTTTTGGAATTGGGGTTTGTAAAAAAAAAAGAGACCTATTAATTGTGGTAAGTGACTATACTTGGAAGCATATTTAGTTATCCTTCCATTTGTGTTTTTGAATCTGTAGACACTGACTCTGAAGAGACTATAGCAGTGGCGAATAACCAGCACATTTTGAGGTACGGCGCATGGTGACTGATGGAGCGTCCGATGAATGCACTCCAGACTGTTTTCACCTCCTGTACAGCGTGTCCCTGTTACCTCCTCGTAGTTCGAGAGCCTCTCAGATTTTTTTTCAACTTTCACGCTGTCTGCCCTAAGTGTCTGCCAGACCAGTTCTCCTTGCACACCTGAAGGAGGCGTGATTCCAAATTGGATTGGGAAAAAAAATAGAACTGTTTCAGCAGTTTCAAGCTAAATAAGACACACAAGAAACACAAATGCATCAGTTAAATTTTATTGAACTCTGATTATCCAAAAACAAAGTGTCACCCTCAAACAAATATTTCTCCCACGATTTACTTACTGCGCCTTATGTGGCCACGTAATAAAACTGCTCTAACAACATATCCCACACAACTCTTGTTTGTTTTCTCATGTAAAATTTGGCTACATTCACGTCTGAGAATTTACTTTATACTCTGCCAATATATGTCGAAATGTATATGACCAGATTTAGTTTATGATTTATAAAAATACATAATCTTAAACATAAACATCTTTCTTAATATTCCCACTTAATTGGTTGTAACAGTAATTACAGGTGTTGTGATAATGATTTTGAGTCACTTCTGTTTTAGACTTGTTTGGTCCGATATCTCTGATCAAATAAACTAGTTTAACATCAGTAATCAGTATGTTAACAATCACAGTGTGGTTTGTGTCAGTACAACCAGAAATTTCTCATTTTGCAATTTTAGTGATGGATCGCAGTAATGTTTAAATTTTTTATGCCTGAGTAGCTCGTGTTTGAATACTGTTTGTATGACTGGTTTAAATCACATGGAATAGAAGCGTTCATGTTTTATTTTGATTCCTTATTCGGGCTAAACAGCTCTGGCTTGGCTCTGTTGTGCTGTATGTGAATATCTTCCTGTAATACTGGGACAGAAAATAAAGAATCAGCCTCCATTTCCTTTGATTTGATGATAAAACATTCCTCTGTGGGCCAAAATCCTATATGAAACAAATACAGTGGAGCTTTATTTGTTTGCTTCTATTTTGCATGGTACTTAACTTGCTGACATCCTTTCAATTTTAAAACACTAAACCTGGTGTCATTAAAAGTCATTGTTACCTGGTGATAAGAATGCCATTACAAAATAATTAGGATGACACTCAAAAGAAACCCAACAATGTATTATTCCTATTATAAGCTATTTATATACATATATTTTTTTTTACTTTGATGCATCATACAATTGTCTATTTCCATGTGACAGGCTTCTCACTAACAATCACACTTTGCCCTCTATACAATGCAAATAAGGTAGCTTGTATTCGAGTAGAATGTCTGGGGTGCAAATGCCTAGTCAAGCAGCCTGACTTATACCTTTCCCAATAATAGGAAAATTATCCTTTTTTTAGCATTCTGTATCATCTGGATGAGAATTCCACCTAAAACACAAATTGTCTTTCCAGCACAGAGCAGATCAGGAAATGGCAGAAGCCAAATAGGAGGAGATCAGTAGGAGGAGATAAGGGAGGAGAGGGGATGTGATTCGACAGTGTAAAGCCTATGAAACTGGGGAGTTAGGGATTGCCCTGCAGCACTTGACTTGCAGCAGGAATCACATTAGATCATGTGAGCACACTCTCACAAATTCCAAACCTAAAAACCCTACAGGACTTTTCATAGAGGAAACCTAATGGATAAAAACTGTAATGGAACCAATGATAAATGTTCTCTGGTGTCTCCTAAGTCAATGAAAATAAATGAATGAATAAATAAATATTCAATTAAATTGTATTTCTATAGCACTTTTTACAGACACACTGTCACAAAGGAGACGGATAGAAAAATTTGGCAAAAACCAGGCCTGAACCCCCAAAAAGTGAGCAATTGTGGAAATAAAAAAAAATCCCCAGTGGGAAGAAAACACAGGAGGAATCTTGACAATGATTTCAGGGCACAATACACTCACTAAAAAGGAACCATTTTCCCAAAATGATCACAGGTGGATTTAAGCTTATTGAAGTAACTGTAATAATTTAATTATATTAGGTTTATATATATTAGGTTAATATTATAGTTACTCTCTCGATGTAACAGCAGTGAGAGGGGTATGTAAATAATTTTTAAACAACATGACTTCACTACATACCATCAATGCATTATATTGGATTTCACAATGATCTTAGTTTTGCTGTTAACATTGTAAATGGGAAGTTACCTTTTCCAATTTTTTTACTTTACGATTGCTTTACAATTTACTTACTTATTTTTGCCCAGTGAAACTGAATATGTTTTTGTTTGATTAAGCTAACAACCATCTCTGTCTGCAGAATATATTTCGTGAAGTCAAAAAAATAAAAACATTGCAAGACTGGGCTTGCACTCTCTGCCCCCTTTTCCTACACGCTCAGGCATGTTATGTTCAAATATTGCACAGACAATGTGACTCTCTTGTTTTGCGTTTTAGACTGAAAGCTTAACGAAAACATTTTTTTCCAGCTCCACAATTTAAACTTACTCATTTGTATATTGAGAGTCAAACATTACAATGAATAAGGCAGGCCTGATAATTAATGCCATCTCAGCAGTTGATCAGGCTCTTAATAGAAACAGTGTTTGTGAAAAACTGGACGTATTTCAGCCTGTGCTGTCATTGCTTTAACAACATAATTACCATTGTCATTTACTTCTGTAATGACAAATTATTTTACAGGTTTGCAAACCTTTGCACATTTTGGAATTTAAAGAACATACTACATAACATGAATTCCCCAAACTTTCCAAGCCCATGACCCACTTAAAGAGCAAATAGTTATGACCCGCCACCACTCATGAATGCTAAAATTCTATCCTTAGTGCTCACATATTTCAAAATGGCATCTACGCTGTACGTATTGCATTGCATGTACCTAACGCAGCATTTTAATTTATCTGCTTTGAATGTCAACGGATGTGTTTAATATGTGTACTTTTATGACACGTAGGCGATATCACAACTTCTCTGAACCCCTCCCACAGCCTACTGTTTAGGAACCATTTCATCAGCTAAAGTAAGACCAGCCCCAGTCACAGTCGGAAGCATGGCTACTGTTGTGGTGGAAAAGTATCATGTGAAAAAAGCTGTACCACAGAAAAAAATTTAAGTGTTTCAACAGAAACCTGAGCCACCACAGTAGGTAGGCCAAGCCCATTTCCCACATTATGGGATGAAGTGAAATATTATTAAATAAGAGGTGACTTGCATGTTTAAAAAGACAATTCTAAGAGAAGTAAGGAAGTATACAATAATATGTAAAAGGCCCATGCATGTTAAATAAGAAATAAGGGTGGTTCCCTTTGAAAATAAAATTTCCCAAGGTGCCAAAAGAAATCCAATATATATATTTTTTAAACAAATGTCTCAATGACAGCCAAGTGCTAGGTACAAAATGAATGTAATTGGGTGTTGTTTGTAATGCTTGCAAAAAAGTTTGTGGTGCAAAAGCTGAGAAGTGGAAATATTCAAGTTTTAGTCAGGTTTAGTCTAGTGGGTGGCTGAGTGAGTTCAGAAATTGAATTCATGTCAGCAAAATGATCTTGAGATCAGCAACATTGTTGCAGAGAACCGTGCTTATATTTCAGTTGTACATGAGGTACTGAGTGAGAGGTTGAGAAATTAAATTAAACTGTGTTAATTGAGCCATTGATTGTGAAAATAGGTAAAGCTAAGCAAGAAAAGTAAACCTCAGAAAAATATGTTTGCATTGAACTAGTTGTGAAGGCAACATTCATGCCAATGGACCAAGAAGAAACTATTGTCCTCCAGCCAGCGATTTAATAGTTCCACTGACTAATAATGTAATGAACTCTGTCTCATTTGCCGGCTATGTCCCATGCCTGACAACACACGTTGTCAATTGTGCCCTAATTCAGATACTCAAACTTTGACCTGGGCATATACTCGACTTTATTTTGACCACCATTAAAATTTCTGACATTTAAAGAGCTGTTTATTGCTCTTAATTGGACACTTTAAAGTATAATGTGGGATGATGAGCCCATTTAATGCTACATTACGTTATAAATAGGCTACATAGTATGATTTCAAGTTATTTGTCTACATAGTTTCATTAACCTCATTATACTAATGTAAAGTTCATTAAAGAGAATGTACTTTAAAGTAACTGACATCTTACAACTACAATTGATATTGCTAACCAGACGTAGGCTATGCATTGTCTTCAAATCAATAATATGCATATGCAAGTTGGAAAACAGGGTATTTAAAATTAGCCTACCCAACAGCTATACGCGTTAAGGCAAAATATTATATTATATATGTGTATTAGCTATAATGTAGCCTACTACTGCTGTGCAAGATAGCCTACGTTAAATCTGTAACCAGAAAAGGTTAAGTAGGCTAGACCTATCCCAATAAACTAGATAGGCTGTCAGGCCAAAATGTGTCTGGGTGCCAAAATGTGTCCGGGCACGTCATCGGAATGCTTGGAATGTCGTTGCTATGCCAACAGACGCGCTAGCATTGTGACGAGTTCGCACTTGCTTTTACCTCAGAATCGCCGGAGATCGTCGGACGGAGATAGATCACTACATCACTCAAATAACCATCACTATCACTCAGATAACCTTTATAATTTCCCTTTGTATAGGCTACTAAGCTTTATATTGTTAATTGTTTTCGATTTTAGATTGTGTTGGTGATTCATTTCACCTCAGAATCGCCGGAGATAGACAGATCTATATCAGATAACCTTTATAATTTCCTTTTGTATAGGCTACTGTGCTTTATATTGTTAATTGTTTTCGATTTTAGATTGTGTTAGCTAGTGATTCATTTTGAAGTAGATAGTCTTTTTCTGAAACTAACTAGCTAGCAATACTACATAGTAGTTTCCTGGTCAAATGTTGCTTTATAAAAAAACGAGCATCCGTTAATAATGTTAACAACGCCGGATAAATTAAAAAAAACGAAGAAAAAAAAAAAAACACATTAGCCTGTTCGCACTGCAAGTTAAACCAGCGAGGTGGAAAGAGTAAGTAGGCCTATCGCGTTGTTGAATAGCCCAATAAAACTAATCTAATGTCATGTCGATCAGTACGCCTAATTGTTATTTTTTTGTGGGCCTATTGGTAGTTTTTCTGATGACCGATTATTTATTTTTTTACTGTATTTGCTATGCGATCGCGTTCACCCAATGAAGATGCCGTTGTAATAATCAGGCACGTTTCCTAAAAATGTTTTGTTACGTTGAATATTGTTTTCAATAAATGTTATTTGTTAACTTTTATTTAGTGAGTTGTTGTCATGTTTTGTAGGATAATGTGCAATGTTCATAATGCAAGGAGCAAAGTGCCACACATTTCAGCAGCATTTAAAATACGATTTGGTTATTGAAGAATGTGATTAACGGTTTCAAGTGGCTCTTATAATATACGCAATATTTTTTCGGACAATGTTTAACTTTATAGATTAAATTGTGCTCAATTTTGACTGTTTTCTAATCATCCAATTGTGGGATGGACTAGCGTTTATTTTAGCATGCTAACAGCGTTAGCTAGCATGCCAACAGGGTTACCCATTGTTAGCTAGCAAGCCAACAGGGTTAGCTAGCATACCAACGTTAGATTATGTTAGATTTATTTTGAAGTAGCTAGATTAGTCTTTTACTGAAACTAATTCATGTTGGTATAGCAACTATATTCCAAGCATTCCGATGATGTGCCCGGACACATTTTGGCAATGTGCCCGGACACATTTTGGCGATTCTGAGGTAAAAGCAAGTGCGAGCTCGTCACAATGCTAGCGCGTCATGTTGGCATAGCAACGACATTCCAAGCATTCCGATGACGTGCCCGGACACATTTTGGCCTGACAAGGCCACTGAAATGCAGCACAAACAACCGAAACAAAATCCACAGATTAATATCAAGATTGTTTAGCAAACTAAATGCAGCCTATTTAATTCACCGTGAGAACGCGGCTCTGTTTGCACTTATTGTAGCCTACTTAGTAGTCAACTACTCCGAATCAATGGCTTCTTCATATTGTAAAACGACAATACGCAGGCAAAAACAGCGTGCGATTGAGGCCCTTTTCTACCCTATGGGTTCAGTTCCAGTCACGGGCGTAGGTTTGGTCTCAACATTTGTAGGGACCAGGGCCGGAGATGAAGCAAAGCGCACGTGCAGAATTTATTTTGTGATTTTGTTTGTGTTTATTTACATATGCATTTTAGTACACGCCGAAATATGCCTTTCTGAAGTGTGTCTCTGTGGGTCAGTGAGTAGGTAGCTGCTCCGTGATCTTTGCTACCCGTGGCATTGTATGTTCGAATCTGACCTTTGCTGCATGACTCGCTCCCATTCCTCTTGTCTCCAGGCTGTCAAATAAATCGGAAAAGTGTTTACACTTTGTGGCGAAGTGAGCTCTTACGGCTCGGGAATAAGACACGGCAGTCCGTTTTTCCAGAGAACAAACGTTTTATTTCTCTTTTGGTTTAGTATATACACACACGACACATCCCTGTGTCCAGTCCTCTCTGTCCCTCCACTCCCCGCGGGCTCCTTATCAAGGCTCTCAGGCTCACTGTTGAACAATCAAGGCAATTGGTTAATTGATAACACCAAACCTATAATCAATCGTCCCCAATTGCCTGATTGCCGACAGCTGTGCCGGCTCCCTAAACCACCCGCGTTCACTCTCTTTCTTGCTAGCTGCGCCTAAAACCACTCCCCCCTACCACATACTTATTTTAAGAAAGAATACTCTAGGCTACTCATAAACCTTTGTAGGGTCCACCTTGTTTCCTCAACCTATTGTTTTATCAAGTAGCTAGTAGGCTAGCTAGTTATAAATTGATATCATGAAAGACACCCCAGCATCACTAGGTCATAGAAACCAGGAGAGAATCCCAACATGGCATATTATAGGTACTCAAATCGCTACAGACTAGTCTAAATAGGCCTACCAAATAAATAAATGAAAAATACAAAAACGTGTAGGCCTAGGCTACAGACAAGAGGGATGGGAGCGAGTCATGCAGCAAAGGTCAGATTCGAACATACAACGTCGTGGGTAGCAAAGATCACGGAGCAGCTACCTACTCACTGAGCCACAGAGACACACTTCAGAAAGGCATATTTCGGCGTGTACTAAAATGCATATGTAAATAAACAATCTTTTTTTTTTAAACTTTGAAGTTTATACTTACAGAAAAAAGAGCGTATTAAAAATAGTGAACTAGTAGGCTTAGTCTAGTGTAAGCTACTTGTGCTCACTGGATAGCTTTAGCTTACTTTTGAGTTTTATGAAATAAAAAGTGGCCTGTTTAGTCCAGACAGTTATCAAAGCCATAGGCTAGGCTATATGTAGCCTAGCTATTTATTTATTTTTTCTATCACCAGGGCCGTGGTGATAGATTTACCTTAAGATCTCTCCCAAATTGTAAACAGGCTGGGGATTTTCACGGTGAAAAGACATTTTATGAAATTTTAGGTAGCTAGCAGATTTTCATTTTAAACGTGGCTACTGGCTAGTTAGTTTACTACAGATTACTTACGCTAGTCTAGGTGGTGAAAAAGCTCCCTTATCTTTTTTTGGTGGAGCTGGCATGATATCTACAAAGTACAAAACGTGTTGGTATGGACAAAATTACTTATGTGTGCTGTGCAGTGCAGGCAAAAGAGGAAACTTTCCTCAGGAAAGGGAGTAAAACGGTCATCTGAAAGACTAAATTTTCACCCATGCTTGAGGTATGGACTGACAGCCCTGAGCCCTGATAATTTACCCTTCAACGAGAAAAAGAGTAATAGGCCGTTCACACAGCGGGCGGTAGATGGCAGGACAAAACCGGATGTCATTGTTTTCAATGAGACAAAGATGGCAAGACGGCAAAATCGCGGATAGCAGGACGAACTTGCCATCGGAATAGAAAATATTCTTTTTTTTTTTAAATTTTGTTTCTGATTTTTCCCTTTTTCTCCCAATTTAGTAGCCAATTGAACCCCTATTCTAATTCAATTCCCCCCCATGTAGCAACCGCTAGAGAACCACCGTTACATAATCCCGTCTATCGGTACTAGTAGTTGGAAGGAGGTCGCCACGTCCTCTACAGGGCGCGACTCCTCGAACTTCCTGACCGTGACTTGCCTGGGTCCCGTGCGGGCAGTGATTCTCTCCGAGCCCCTCCCCCCACCCGGAAGCGGCGCCCAATTGCCGCTTCCACAGGGCGCCGGCCACGCTCGGATATGGCAGGACCGGGGCGCGAACCCCGATCCTCGGAGCACAACTGCGCTGACTGAAAGTCAGCGCTTTTACCGTTGAGCTAACGCGGCAGCAATAGAAAATATTCTTATATTAGGGTCACGGCGGTAGGGTCACGTGCCGATCGAGCGAAAGTGGTCCGTTTCAAAATGGATGAGAAGTTTGTGTAACTTTGTGGTAGAGAACGAGAGGTGGGAGGAAATATCGAACCAAAAAGTAAATAAATACAGAGATCTTGACAAAAAGGCTGCAGCATGTAAGCACTGACATGCAGATTCCAGGTACACATTATTATTAGCTGTATTTTCCGAAGCTTTTCTGTGTATGCTTTGAGGTGTAACTAGCTAGCTAGCGAAGCTACCTAAACTAGCTGACATTATGATACATACACACACACCGCCCATTTATGAAGAGACAGACTGAAACAACGCAGTAATACACACACACACAATGTATAAATACACTTTCGGTCGCGGTCCATTTTGCAAAGGCGCAATTTGGTACACCGGTAATCTGTTTCGCGCTGACCGTAAATATGGCAACGAATATAAACAATGCGTTACCGCGACGGACATTTCTGTACCGTCAACTACATCCCTGCTGTTGTACCGTCTACCGTCCTGCCATCTACCGCCCGCTGTGTGAACGCCGCATAACCGTTGTCAGCACACACAGATCATCTCTCGCCTCCTCCGTGTCTGGCAGTAAAGGGCCGTTCACACAGCAGGCGGTAGACGGCAGGACGAAACCGGATGTCATTGTTTTCAATGAGACAACGACGGCAGTAGACGGCAAAATCGCTGACGGCAGGACGAACTTGCCATCGGAATAGAAAATATTCTTATTTTTGCCGTCTACCGCGGCGGTAGGGTCACGTGCCAATCGAAAAGAAGTGGTCCGTTTCAAATTGGATGAGAAGTTCGTGCAACTTTGTGGTAGAGAACGAGAGAGGTGGGAGAAAATATCGAACCAAAAAGTTAAAAAATACAGATCTTGACAAAAAGGCTGCAGCATGGAGTGTTGTAAGCACTGACATGCAGATTCCAGGTACACATTATACACACACACACACAATGTATAAATACACTTTCGGTCGCGGTCCATATTGCAAAGGCGCTCTTTGGTACACCAAATGTTTCGCGCGGACCGTAAATATGGCAACGGATATAAACAATGCGCTACCGCGACGGACATTCCTGTACCGTCCCTGCCGTTGTATCGTCTACCGTCCTGCCGTTTACCGCCCGTGGTGTGAACATTACATTACATTGAACGCCGCATCAGTACGATATTTGAACGTGATGTCATGTGAGCCTTCCGATCGAGCGAATATTTGAAAAAGAACCTCCTCCATTTCAGCCAATCAAATACTCGCATGCATAAATTGGTCGTCTTGGAGACGTTGCCACTGGGAAGGCACATCGGAATGATCTAATATGACTTCACTCCAAAGATAATGCAAACGAGTTCCCTCAAATATTGGTAGGGACATTTCTGTCCTCCCAAAATATTGGTAGGGACAATTCTGTCCTCCCAAAATATTGGTAGGGACATGTCCCTACCGTCCATATGCAAACCTACGCCCTTCCAGTCTCATACTCCTACAGTTACGCAAATATCGTAGCATCTCCGCTTCTATCACATCCGCGCTTCGTTTTAGCAGGAATGTATCGGCATAGATCTATGGGTAGCGATATCGCTCCCCCAAACACACAGCTTGTTTTCACCGTATCGAACTCCGCAGCGCTCCACATTATTTTTAACTCCATAATATTTTCATATGTTCTGCATTTCCGTGCTCACACCAAAGTCGACCAGGGAGATAATCGCCCCTTGCTCACTGCTCAGTTCCTTTGGATTTTAACGAATTTAAAGCGGCAAGAGGACTGAAGCCAGTAGCTTTCCCAGGCAATCCCAATCATGACCTCACTACGCACCGTCAATGCATTGAATGGGATTTCACGTCGTTCCTAGTTTTGTATGTATGTGTGTGTGTGTGTGTGTGTGTGTCAGCGAACGTTGTAAACGGGAGCAGTTACTTGCAATCTTCTTCGATGACGGTCTGAATGAAGATTTGGTTTGGTTCACACCAAGAAATCGCACCACGCATCTGTTTGACTCAGGTTAAACCCCAAGCCACTCGCGCTTCAGAGGTGAGTTTTTTTTAAATAGCCGTATTGTGTTTGTACCAGTTTGGAATGTATACGATTTTAGGTCGTGTATTTGGAAATAGTCTATATTATTAACTGTTTGCACTCTACGGTGCAAGGGGAACAGTAGGCTAGTCTATATGTCTGGCTTTAAATTATCTTATGATAGCATAAATACACAGATTTCTGGCGTGCATTGTCACGTCTGGTTCACATAGGCAAATGTTTTGTTCCAAACTGTTATCGGCTGCTCTGAAATCTTTATTTTCAAAAATAATATGCTTACCAGCTAAATTTTACTTCGCATCAGAGACAGTACATCCACATTATATTAACCCACATATTGTAATATCTTTGTCTACCCATTTTTCACGTCTCATTGGCTAAAAAGAAACAGCTGCTCTAAAATAATCAAGCTATGTACGTTAGCAAAATATAAAATGGAGTGGCATTCACGTAGCCTATACATTCGTGTCGTAGGTGGTTGCTATCAATGTTTCAAGCAACGCTCTTCAATGGAATTATGTGTTTACACACAAAGAGCAGTTAATTTAATGAATATCTGAACGTAGGCTAGCCTACGCGAATTCTGTTGTTGGAGGTATACTAACCCTATTGATTTGTAGCTACAGCCCAGTCGCGTTTTCACAAACTTAAAGCAATATGCGATTATGCGTGCTTTCTGCCTAGCTGTAAACGTGATTCACTGTCCCAGTTTTACTTAGCCAATGTAGCCCATGTCAAAAAGGAAAGAAAAACGCCCATCTCTGGCACTTAATCGCAATTTGTTGAAAGGAAGGGCCGTTTAAACGCTGTCTGAACTCCGACGTTTGGAGGCGTGTATATTAAGGGTTTATGAACATCCTGCAATATAGCATGTGTAGCCTAAACACAAAACTTTAGAGAAAATGTGGGAACAACCAATAGCAATAATGCCTGCCTCGTCAGTACGTTCACATCCGTGAGTGCTGCTGGTGTTTCCCCCCCACAGTTCATTAATGATTTGACACTTGATGACTTATTGTGTGATGCATTGTGACTGACCAACATAGTCATGGTGGATTGCAACACTGAACATACATTTGAGAAAGCCACTTTAAAACTTGAAACGTAGCCAAGCCACATCCAGTATGGTATTTCAGATAATGAGCCAGATTTTGACATTTGGAAGACTACATCTCAGATTGTTGTCTGCTTGCTATTTTATCATGATTTCACATGATGGGGGGGAAGTCTGATTTTAAAAAGGCTTTGATTGGCATCTATCATTTCATATCATGGCATTAGCTTGTTTCCCAAGTCATTATTTCGAAGGACTACTGAGCCCTGAAAACAGGCAGAGTATTGAAACATGCACATGTATGCACACACACACACACACACACACCACTAAACGTAGTGTGTGCACCTTGTGCATTGCATTGTTTTTAAATGGCCCTGTCTCTTGATCTCCCAGGCAACTTAATGTAAACCATCTTTTTGACCTTCGTTTTTCATCAGTCTTGGCCCTCTTTTCAGTCAGGAAAGTCATGTTGACAGTCCAAATATAACTGCTATTTAGATTTGTAGCACAAACATAATTTAGACTACCTATTTTACTCTAGCATATTCTTGATGCGCAAGATTACAAGTTTTAATGAACACCTCATTTCAAATGCAAGGGTACAGTGATTTCAGTTACTGTATAATTACACTGAATTGACCCAGCATTCAAAATTACACAATTTTATTGTGGAGGGTGTAAAATGGGTCAGCACTGTTCATTTGCATTTGAATTTTGTAAACGGATTAACAGATTATTTGAGTCCAAAGTCAGCCTGTAAACATTCTTTCTGCAATGTAATCAGATTAGAATTAGCCTAGTTTGAAAATGTGCGGCCTGTGTTATAGACTTTACACATAGGGACTTGAGCACTCCCTTGTTATGACAGTTTTTTACAGTACAGTAAGCTCATACTTCTCTTATGTCATCAGATACAGTAACTGTACAATTTAACTACTTCTTTGCTGGTTCAAAGAGCTTGTGTCAGTGTTTCAAAAGTTTGAGATTTTTTCTAAATTGCTCCCCTCAAATTGTTTCCATATCTCTCAAAAAATGCACTCTTTGCAGATTTAATGTCCGTCTTTAATAAAGAACACTGTGATCCATCATCTCTGGTGCAGTATGGACACAAGTACCTTAAGTAATAAGCATTATTAAGCATAAGTAATAAGAGTGATCAAGATGCATTGAATTTATTTTTCATTAATTGGTGTAGTGAGAATAATAGCCTACATTTTTTGGCAGTTTTGTATGTCTGTAGAACGGGGGTGTTGATGATGCTGTGTGTGCGACACTGTGCGTATATTTACACCGAGTAAACATTTATTTTACAGATGTGTTTGAATAGGACTTGTGACAGAACTCCTACCACTCTCTCATACTGTGACTTGTGTTTAAATGTCATTCAAATTCAGCAATTAATTATTGGGTAACACACTGGCACATATGTTTGTGTATTTATCTTTTTTATTTTTTATCACTTTCTGGGGTTTTTGTATATTATAGCAACCTGAGACCGCTGCTCTTGAAATTTAAATTGTGGTGTGGCATCCTATATCAGCATTGCTACGTTTGCCCTTGGGTGGGAAGCACTTGCATTGCTTGAGAACTGAGAAGAAAGAGTTATCGCCGCAATATAAAAACTAATATTTACATTTCTAATTGTGAATAAATGCTGTAAAATTAATCTGTTAATGTATACTGCCTCTGGTAATGTAGCTGATGAGCTGCTTTTTGGAGTTAGTTTTAATGTATTTTCTTGCTTTGAACCTCAATGCCTGAATGCCCACATGTCTGCTACTGTAAAGCTGGCTCATCAGAAACTTCTGTATCAACAGTATGATTCATTGCACATAGAACTGTCTTGGCCAATAAAAATCAGACACTAAAACTGAAATCATATCAAATGACATCATAAAGTGAACTTTTGCTTTAAGGTTGTTGTTGCCTTGTTTCATGTTGTATTTAAATTTTTACCGAGATTCCTATCATGCAGAAAGATCATGACATCCCACTATCATGCCGTGGTTCGATACTAAAATACCTTTAAATACACTTTCTGTCAAGAAAGTGATGTATAAAATTTACGCCAAACTCTTAACAACAGTCTACCAAGCTGATATGCAAAGAGACTGCAGAGTGTTTGTGTTTGCAAAGTTGTATTTCATTTAGAAGTTATAAACTTCAGATGAAGAATTCATCAAATAAACGGCCGTGTCCCCATTGTGTGCCGGCCCTTCTCGGAGGCATGAGGGCCTTGCTGGAGACCTGTCTGGGGTGCCACTATGGCCACAAAGTGTTTTGGAAGTTCACACAGGCTTCCGAATGCTTCTCTCGAAGCAGGAATTCCTTTTCATTAGTAATGCGACCGCAATGTGGCCCCTGGTCTCCACACTGCTTGACGGTCCGTCTGTGCTTTTCGCTGTGCCGCAGTACAAACGAGTCCGTTGTTGCGAAGCCGCAAGGACATTAGCCATCAGTATGAGGGGAAAATAGCTTTTTTCCCCCATGCTCTTTTAAGCACTGTAAAGAAAGGGGCGAATGTTAGCTAGAAAGGGCAATTAAAAGGCTTCTAAGAGGACTACTTTATTCTACAGAGGGTCAGATTTTTTCTGTCAGCCAGTATGAAAGAGTATTCAAACCAGGGGCAAGTGACAGATTGTTCCCTCCTCAGCTGAATTATTGAAAACAAAGAGACAGTCTTGCAGACGGAAATAATGATTTTCAGATAAAAGAGTTCTGGAGCTGTATCCTATTTCTGTTGAATTCTATGGAGTCATAGTTATTAAGCCTGTAAAACTGGAATTTCCAGTTCCACAACAAATAGCGTTACATTTTAACTGGAGTTAACTCTCATAATTTCAGTTGACCTCAGACGTGCCTTCGATACAAAGGTTGTGCTCAAAATTTGCAAGTGATCTAAACTTTGACACACCATGTTCTTCTATGGTGTGCATTTGTGTGCAAAGGTTTTTTATTTTCACTTGCCCTGAAATAACTGAAACTATATATCATTTTCTTTAGGGTGGAATGATAGTTTGGTCTTGTTTTGATTTCACCTCTGCGAAAGCATGTGTAGTGATGTGTTGCTGGTGATGTCATCGTGACTTGACTGAGTACTCTCCATTGACATCTAACTGATCATGGCAAATACACCAGCTATGCACGCTGATGTGTCAAGCTGCTTATGCCAACATCTGATATTGCTGTATTGATATCAGGTTGATTCATTGTTATGCTGGCAGAGTGGTTTCCAAAAGGAGTCCTAGTGGATATTCATGTGCAGTGGCTTTGGCATATTTTCCTTTGCTGAACAGCGAATGTGATACAGAGCCTGCCATCATTTCAGGGGTGGAGGAGGGGGCGAGAAGTGTGTGGGTTCTTTGCTACTGAATAAGGGTGTTCTGCAAGGGGGGTCCACAGACCAGGCAGAGGGGTGACTCACTTCTCTGGGGTTAAGTTCAGTTCAGCTGCTCGTGCGTCTGATCGGGTCTCCGTTGACCTCACTCGGACATTAGACAGAAGTTATCAAGAGAGTCCACCTGCTCGTCACATGCTCGGACTCAGCTCAGTCACCTGTGTGCTTTAGAGGAGCCTCTCTGTCTGAGGAGCCCTTCCCACTTCCCTTTTCTGCACAGAGCGAAATAACGTTTTAATAAATGACTGATTATGAACAGAGGAAGGGCAGGATACAGTATCTCTGGCGGGAATGGCTTTTTGTTTCTTTGCTTGCCAATGATCTGTTATGCAAATGCAGGGGTGGGGTGGTGTAATTTAAAAGCCGGTTATCAAAGAGGACAGGTCTAAATGCAGTCGCCAGACTGATGTTTTTTATTCCTTGTGTGCCAGATTGTTGATTTTCTCAATAGGGTTGTCAAAGTAGCCTATGTGATGGTGTTTTCTCAGCATCAAATAGTAATTTATTTACGCCTAATTATTTAAATAGGGTATAGTTATTTATTGTAAAGGTCCAGTACAAACAGGAAGCTGGCGTTGTTTCATATTTCCCCCGCATAGCCTGCATTCAGAGAGTTGTGGTAAGCAGCTTACAGAATAACTTGTAGCAATATTATTTCTTGGAAAGCTGTTGTAAAAAATATGAGGTAGCTAACCTTGTTTTGACAGTAAGTGGTAATGTAAAGATAGCAATTGACAGTTCTCATAGCTGGACTTAAGTGCGCTATAGTTTTACATTACATAACAGCAATGACTCTTTGGTTTAATAAAGTTTTATTTTAATTTATACAGATTTACCTCAAAATTTGTGTTATGAATATAGCATGTTGTTAAGGATATTATTGTGCTGGAATGGTCTGTCAGGCCATAATGAGAGATGCTATGGCATTCCGTATTTCTGAGGCTCAGAAGTGTATACTTCTGAAGTGTATATTTTGGATGACAAAAACATGTTCCAGTGAAAATATTTTCAAAATATTAGAATTTATTTTATTTTTTATTGAATATGGCTTAGAGTGGAGTTTCATAGTAGAATCTATGGTTCTTGACCAGAGACCCTACAGGGGACAAAAATGAATTGCCGGGTCTTAGGAGGATATATGCATTTGACTTTTATTATTATAATACTCCAGAGCATGTGGAAGTCGAGCTGACTGCTGTTCTCTCAGACAATGTGAATTCCCCAACTGAGGATCAATAAAGTGTGTTCTGTTCCAGGGCTAGACAGCCCTGGTCCTGGAGTGCCAGAAAGGCCTCAGGTTTGTGTTCCAACACAGTTTGAATGGTGGAACTGCTGGGTACCTCCAGCCCATGGTTACTTGTTTCCCTGAAGCATAATTCATCCAGTTATGTAGTTTGAGCTTCTGATAGAACAAAAACTAGAAACATTGCTGCTACTCCATAAACAGGGTTGCCAGTCCCTGTGCTGTACTACATTAAATTCTGGCTTGCAATTGTATGGTTTCATATTTACAATGGACCATTCCTCAATGCAGAAGGTTTTTTGAGGGAAGTGATAGTGAATCATTCTTGTTCTCTTTCTGTTTTTGTACCCACAAAAAACAACAATCGTACCTCAGAAAACAAATGTCTCTCTTCCGTCCTGAATTGTCCACGTTGTTTCTATAAATATAATTCATATTAATATGCATTTTCTTGGATTATAGTGCACTGGTACAGAGAGTGCTGGTGAAGATATTATTTCCAGTTTTTCATTTCTATGCTGTACATTGGCTTCTCTGCATTTCTCTTTTCTCTGTTTCAAGACGCCCGCCCCTTTCCGCCAGGAAGAAGTATAGGGAAGAAACTGACCACAATAAGACAATGACAGACCACCTGGCTGTTACCTGATGTTAATTCCAGGTTACCTGGAAAATTTCCTTTCTTTGCAACCCTACCTCCTTGAGGGCCAGTCACTCCTGCTCCAGTCAATCCACACCTGGAATAGGCCCCGTGATGCCTCATGCTGTGTACGGCTGCTCGCTTGCGCAATGCCAATCGTTTGGATTAGACAAGCAAAGTATGTTTTATGGCATGTGTTTTTTTTAGACTTGGTGCTTATTTCTGAAGCACTTTGAGTTTCATAAACCGCTATATAAATGCAAGATTTATTTTCTCAAAAGAATAGTGGCCTGATTCATTCTGCCTTTTGTATATATATTTTTTGCTTTATTGAGACAGGTAGAGAGCAGAGAGGGTAAGAGATGGTGAAAGGAGCACAGCTAAGAAAGTGCCATTTTGGGGGGGGATCTCGTATGGCTCGGTAGTCGGCTGCACCACATGTCTCATCCGTCATTTTATCTTATTTTAATGGCTAATGACAATAAAACGCAATCTTTTTATTTGTCCTTTTGCTTGTAAATGGGAATTTCCATTCAGCACGTTGCCCTGCTGAGTCTCTATCTTATACTGAAATGGATGTTTTGGAATCCACTGAGATTCTATTAAGTGACCCCAACTGTATTATGTGCACCTATCTAGTACCAGGTAGGACCCCCTTTTGCCTCCAGAACAGCATGAATTCTTTGCGACATGTATTCAACAAGGTGCTGGTCCTTTGGGATTTTGGTCCATGCTGACTATAGCATCACGCAGTTCCTGCAGACTCTAAGGCCACACATTCATGCTGCAAACTTCCCTTTCCACCTTGTCCCAAAGGTGCCCTATTGGTGAGATCTGGGGACCGGGCAGACTATTGGAGTAAACGTAGTCACTGTCATGTGCATAGAACCAGCTTGAGATGATGCATGCATCTTGACATGGTGCATTATCATGTTGGAAGTATCCATTTGAAAAAGAGTATATTGTGGCTATATAGAGATGCACATGGTCGGCAACAAGGCATGCATAGGTATGCTGTGGCATTCAAATGATGTTTAATTGGTATTAAGGGGCCAAATGTGTGCCAAGAAAACATTCCCCACACCATTACACCACCACCACCACCACCAGCCTGCACCATTGACACAAGGCAGGATGGATACATGGATTCATGCTGTTTACACAAAATTCTGACCCTATCATCTACACGTCGCAGCAGAAATCAAGATTTGTCACGCCAGCCGACATTTTTTCTATCTTTAAACATCCAGTTTTGGTGATTATGTGTTCACTGTTGCCTCAGCTTCCTCTTCTTAGCTGACAGCAGTGGAATCCGGCATGGTCTTTTGTTGCTGTAGCCCATCCGCTTCAAAGTCGAGTGTGTTGTGTGTTCAGAGATGCCCTTCTGCACACCACTATTGTTATTTGAGCATTTGTGGCCTTTCTGTTAGCTTGAACGAGTCTGCCCCTTCTCTTCTGACCTCTCATTAACAAGTTGTTTTCGCCTACAGCACTGCCACTCACTGGTTGGTTTTTGTTTACTGCACCATTCTCTGTAAACTAGAGATTGTACTGCATGAGTTCAGCCGTTTCTGAGATGCTGGAGATGCACCTACAATCATGCCATGGTCAAAGTCACTTCTTGCCCATTCTAATGTCTGGTCGAACAACAACTAAACTTCTTCACCATGTCTGCATGCTTATTGAGTTTCAGCCACATGATTCCCTGTTTGGAGGAGTTTGCTATTTGTGTTAACGAGCAGGTGTACCTAATAAAGCAGGTGAACTCTTTACTCTGTCAAAAGCCTGCCTTTGTGATCTGACAGTTCCGTTCTCGTAATTGCTTTTCAGCAAATGTGGACTTCTTTTTAACACGGGCTTTGGGGAGCACATAAATTTACCGCAAGTCAACTCTGATTTCTTCCGACAGTTTCTCTTTCGTGACCTGTCCAACGAATTCACGTCAAATAAAATATTTGGTGGCATAGCTGCACAGTGTTTGTTTTTGTGTTTGATTATGCAAAGAGCTATTTGGTGCCCAGAGCCATTTTCCATAGGGCAAAAAAGTTAAATGCTATGTCGATACAAATGCCACACTAATAAAATACCTTAATGTGATATTGATTTTATGAGTGGTAGTGCTCATCCAGTTTTTCATCTGGGCTGTTTTAGTTGAGTTTTGCATTTCCGTTTGTTTAGCTGTTGTAGGTTCTGGAGGTCTCACTGGCATGTATACCTGCAAAATGTAAACGGCTCTAATATAGGTCAAAGTCAAATTGAGTGTTTTTAACTCTGAAATAAAGTACACTAATATTGAAGGAAGCACGGTGTGCGGTAGCCTTGTCCAAGCCTGAATGAAGGTCAGGTACTTATTCAGACATATGCAGTACCGTCTAATAAAAACATGGTCATTATTTCAGTTTTTCAGGGGCTGAATGAATTTGGATTTGCACCAGACTTGGCAGAAGTAGTCATATCCATTTAAATGTGGCCAGGGTGTGCTTTATCCAAATGGAACTAGGGTGTGCCTTATTCAGAAGTGGCCAGGGAGATTCAGCAATGCACACTCTGCCACTCTGAAATTCATTAAATAGGGAACAACATTCTACATTTAGATTACTTCTGAAAACAGTGTATTATATCTATGGCTGGCAAGTTCCTGGAAAATTTCCCTTTTTGTGGAATTTAGTAAATTTTGAGGTAATTTTGGGAATTTGTACTGTTAACAATATTTTTCATAAATTGTATGTCTTTGGTTTTTTTATGTATTGGGCTTATTTGAGGGGTCAGTGCAAATACGTTGCACACACTGTTTTGGAGAATACCATGGGTTTAAGAAATGTCAAACAAACATGATGTTGGTTTACCACAATGTCAACACATTTATATATATTTTTTTCAAATGCGGTTTGTTTAAAAAAAGCATTTATGCAAAAATACATTTTAGTCATTTCCTTCTATCTAAAGCTGGGGACACATTACACAATTTTTAGACCGATTTGGCAATGATTTGAGATCGGGCAGAGTCTGCGGAAGTCCAGGGCAGTCTAGGGTAGTCACACTGTGTAGTCGCAGCTGTAATTGTTATGTGTGTGGGAGTGAAAGACTCAATTCTCTCCCTGTTGGCAACGCCATGATTTTATGAAATATGTTTGATTATATCGGGGCTAGTCTGCATAATCGTGTGGTTCGTGCTCGTCAAAGTCTCAATCGCAACGGCTATTTGATATAGCCTATGAAAAATATTTTGCGACAGAGGAAGGATGAGATGGGAAAATATGGAAGTAAACACAAGATCTAACGTGCGCGATGGCTGAACCGAATAAGCATGTTTTCTGGAGTGCTAAAAATGAGCGATTTGTACAGACATGAGCATCTGTACAAAGCCAACTCTGCAAGTTACCACAACAAAAGCTATTGAAAAAGTTGCAAGCTTTATGGGCTCCATGTTTGTTTTGGTTTCAAAATATCAGACAAGACATTCTTGCGAGTGCAAGTGTACCACAAAAATCATGTTCTTGTGAGAGCATGGTGTCCGTCTTTTTTTTCTCCGCCTTTATATTTCTGCTCCTCAAAGACGGTCATTATGTGTGTGTGACAGAAGAGACTGAAAATCTGCATATAACAGATTTGTTAAATGCGTGCTGCTCATTCTTTTCATTGTTGCTTACGATGGGAAAAATCATGCATTGTGTCCCCAGCTTTAGACAGAAAATTAGGCCCTATTTAAGGTTATTTTAGTTGAAAGATATACATAATAGATAATACATATTCGGAATAACTTAATCTTTTGACTAAAGTAAGGTTAAACAAAAAATTTTACTTTACTTGCTTTACTTTATATGCAAAGTATTTATCTCAACCACAGCTAGCTTCATCTTCACAAAGAGACTGGACAATCCTCAGATAAAATTTGTATGGTGTCATCTGATGGGCTCAGAGTTTCAAGATTGACTGAATAAAGCCTTTCAACTATTTTGTTTGTCAGCCTGTTGCACACGCTGGTGTATGTTCCACCAAACGGGGACCAGTTCCGCTATGATGCAGCTGATCTGGAGGGAGGTATCTGGAGAATAATTGAAGCAACAGGGGACATTGCTTCACACTGAGTCCCTTTCACCACGTTGATGCCTGGGTATGTTCCTTATGGACATGTAATATACTGCAATATATTGTGAAGATAATTTTGATATATTTACAATATACTGCAGTATATTCTTTTTCCATAAGGGTTTGGCTGCCTTCCAGATGGCATCAGCACTTCACAGCCCTTCCTTATTGGAAAATATTGCCAAACTTATAAAAACTTTACCCTGATCTAGATTAAGGTGCTGTGCAATAGCAGTGATGCTACCATATGTTGCCGAAACCTGCTCTACAGAAAGGACCTGGGACTGTTCAGCCCATTTTGTTTGTTTTCTTCAACTTTTTGTGTTGTATTAGCTTTGTTTATGAGATTGTTACAGTGAGTGGTGATTTTTCTTGGAATATTACTGAAAGTTGCAGAAAGTTACTGGGAAAATGAATTCCCTTTGCAACCCTAATTATATCAGCTCTTGTATCAACTTGGTTATTATATTGTCATTCATATTTATCTGTTTTAAATTTTCATGATCTATTTAGCCACTGAATGAATCTGTGAAATATGCTACTTATATGTTATCCGTGAAAATTGTCTTGTACTAAGAGATGCACCAATGTCATTTTTACCTTGGCTGATTTTTTTATTGAATACTTACCACCAGCAGTATAAAGAGTATGACAAACTATTGTGAGAGGAAAGCTACCTTCCCTGAGACGGATACTGTTTTTGAAGTCACTGCTGTATGGTAATGTGCTTTATATTAATGGAGTCTTCCTACTTTTACTAGCGGAAAAGTCACTGAATCTGAATCTGTTCCTGTATTCTTACTTTTCTGGAAGGTATGAAAATAAAGTAAGCAAGATGGCCATTAATAAGTCATTTTTGAATAAATCTTAGGAATGTAGGCCTTACTCCTGTAAGGCCATCACTTAAATAGAAAAGAACTTAACTTTTGACTTGTAATAAAAAAATCTTTAAAATAAATTTTTGTTCCTACACAGACACAGTTTGGGCTGTGAATTCTTGTGAGTACTTATCCTGCCAAATAGTCTGTGTTAAAAAAACACTTCAGGTCTGACAGGTTCAGGTCTGAATTAAAGACGAGAGAAGAATGTTTGTGCCATGTGAGAGACTGTAGCAGACCTGTGGGCCACACTCACACAGCGTCTCGTATTGCTTCAGAAGAAGACGACTGTGCCTGCAGAGCGCTGACTAAAATAGCATTCTCAGGCAGCCTCTCTGCTATGAATAAATACAAATGTGCAGGTCGTTGGTTGCTGCTGACCTTAATCCCAGCAGCGACTCCCCTGGTCCACATTCATTAAATGAGGGTGTTGCCAGCTCGCTCAGCTTACACACACACACGCACCCACACGTTTTTGTACACTTCTCCATACTGTCTTGCTACATAATCCTCATGTACATGTGTTGCCATGCTGAAAAAAAGTGTAGACTAGCATAACTTTCAAGCTGGGCAGTGCTGGTTTTATGCTGGTCAAGCTGGTTGACCTTAATAGGCTGATAATAATGAAAATAGCTGTGCTGGTAGACCAGCTTAGACAAGCTGGTAATGTGATGGTCATGCTGGCAGTTGAACTTGGTCATGCTAGACCAGCTGGGTCCAGTATGCTGGTCACCAACATAACTATCTTCACTGATCTATGTTGATTTCTCCAACAAGGTGATTGACAGTAGGCCGCTCACTAAAAACTCTTCTTTCTTTCTTTTTTTTCTTCTCTCTTTCTCTTAGCAGGTAAAGGCTTGTTGTTTAACATTAGTACTGTATTGTCATTAATATCTACAAGCTAATATTTTTCTCACTGGGACTGCGTTTGGATAAAACCCCTTTAATTACATTCCTGGACCACAGAAGTACCGATAGCGTCATCTGATAAATCATATGATTTATTGTTACCTCGGAAAATGAAAATGCGTAAATTACCGCTCCCATCATCACGCATGACAGCTGTTTTAGTCCGCAGCCAGAGCTTTCTCTTGCCTTTGTACAGGTAGCATCTAATGCCTTCTCGTGATTGGTCCACTAATACTCTCAGAGCCTGAAGCCCAGCCTTTTGCATTTTTTCCCAGGAGTACGCTGAAGAGTGAGAAAAAAGATGTTTGATGCTGCCTGCTCAGACTTGCAATAGCCCCAGTTCAAGAGTCTCTGACATTGATAGATTGTTGTGGGAAATTATCTGCAGTATCACAGAAAATAACAGGGAAGTGGTTGTGCACAAGGTAGATTCATTAAATACATTTTTAATTTCATACAAATTTAGTACATTGAGTGTACCCCTTTTATGTAATTAATTATTCTTATTATTATTGTGATTTGTATTGTTATTATTATTTTTAATGGGTGAAATTGGTTCCCTGTTCTGCTGACTTAACCAGACTTAATTTTTAATTCAAACCGCTTCACCATAATAGATGCCATGCTGTTTTGTTTCGAGATTTGATACAATGTAGTATCCTCTCTCTACCAATCAGGGATGAAGATGTGGCAGTTGGAAGGCTGACTTTAGGGGTCCACACTTTCCACAAATAGTCCAAAACTCCAAGGCAAAAACAGATCAATTTTCAACGTGTCAGTGACATTGCCTTTAATAACCTACCTTTGTGCATCGTAGTTGCTCTTTGTGGGATGGGGAAGGCAGTGAACGTATTAATCCGTCGCATTGATAAAATGGTCATAGCTCCTATCGACTTGGATATACCCATCACACAAGCAAAATAAATTATCACTGGACAGTGGTTGCACGCCATATTATTAAGTAAACAAATAAATTGTTTTATTTCCTGAAAAAAAAAAAGATTTAAAAATGATGATTTACCTAATAAAGTCATGTAGCCTATGGTGGTTGAACACAATAGCCTATATGCGACATCTTCACCTTAATCATTTAGGAGAAGCTGTGCTGACAAATCGCCTCTCTGCCAAGGCGAATATGATCCAGACACTGTCTATCAATTAATCCATCTAATATTAGTCTGGTATGATATACCAGACGGTCACAGACGCTTATTGCTTTTTCAGAGCGCATTTCGTTAACGACAGAGACGTGCTATACAAACAAACAATCTACATTCCGGATTTGTGAGCTTCGCTAAATAATGGTTAAGTAAATACTGCTATTACATACGTCTTACTGCTTAAAAGCTACATTTAGCAATGTAAAGCTAAATGGAGTAAACAAGACAATGCCTCCTTTATAAAGTTCACTTTTATTTATTTGGGACAGTAATCAACATGTTCTAAACATTAAATTATATCAGAATTAGCAGCTATTCTGTAGTACCTTTATCAGTACAATAAAAACAATAGAATAAAGTTTATTTCCCTTTCAGGAAATAAGCATAGTCTTAATTAATTGAACAAATCTGTATCCTATAATAAAGAAAAATCATTATAAAAACGGAAATAACTGGTTATATGTAAAATGTATGACTTCATTCATCCCACAATAGTGATTGTCTCTGTTCCCTTTTTCATTAGAGCCTATACTAAAATATAATATGTATTAAAATAATGAATAACAACAGTAAAACTATTAGTAAGTTGAAAAACATTCATATGTGGTCATATGATGCAGATATTGTGCATATGTATTTCTATGAGATTGCGCATGCGGACGCCCAGAAAATTCCGCCCCGAGCGGAGAAATTCGCTCCACGTCCGCGAGCCATCCGCCCGCCAGCTGTGTGTGCGGCCGGTGAGAACCACGGAAATTTGTTAACATGGGAGCGGAAGTGAAGCGCAGCAGTGTGCGTGCGCTTGCGCTTGCGCGTCTGGTGGGTTACGGGCGTATGTACTGGAGAAAACAGCGGATAATCTGTCTGAATCACAATGGGAGTAAAAATCCCATTTGTGTGTGCTTATCTCTAGGGCTGCCCCCAAATAGTCGACTAAACCAGTTGATCAAAATAACTTGGTTGACCAAAATTGTAATTGGTCGAATCGTCACAGTGCTAAAATGCGAGAGTGGAACTATTCATTCCGGACGTGCGCCTTGTAACAAACAATTGGTGTCTATGAATTAAGTAATAGATCTGTTGTATAGAATGTCTGAGAGAATATCAAAAGCATGCGAGCATTTCGAGCGTATAAAGGATGACCCCAAAAAAGTTAAATGTAAACTCTGCAAGCAACGATTCGCAATCATTCAGCGCATCTTCTCAAAGGCCGGCTTCATTGTCAGCAAAACGTGTAGCTCACTTCTCCCGAGCAACATCAACAAACTCGTGTTCCTCACACATAATATGAGAAGACTGCGGTCGGAGGAAAAACAGCAGTGAGTCGGCCTAGTGTGACGAGGTTCGCTGGTCACAAGTAGGCTAAAACACACTTTTACGTTGCTAATATAGATTATAGCCGAATTAATCTTTCGTTTGGGCTGTTTATATTTCTCTTAAGTGTTTCAGTTTGCTGTGTTTTTTATTTATTCGTTTCTTTATAGCATTTATAGCCTATTTTTTTGTATTTTATATTTATAGATTTATTCGTATCACCGGACAAAAGGCTGCTTTTTTAATATAGTTATTCAATATTTTTTAAGTTGTGTGGTTATAAAGAGTGGAAATAAAAATAACAATGTTAAATGTGTGTTAAATTGCTTGTTGCTTGTTGTTCCGACACATTCATTTACCGCTTTGTCTATGCCGTTAATAGCCAACAGCACGGGCCATAAGCAAACCGATGCCGTTAATTAGGGGTGGGACAATGCACCGATGCATCGATCCGAATGTGTAAATACAACTGCATCGATCTGTAAGATTCGAATCGATAAGCATCGATTAATATCGCATTTTAAATGAATGTGCACATGTATTCATTTATTTAAAAAAAAAATTCATTTCATTATTTAAAATATATATTTCTGAGACACAACTACTTTTAAAACTGTTTTGACCAGCTTCAATCCATGTTTCTGCTCCAACCCCCACGTAAGCGTGAATTGAAAGCAGGGACAGGAGGGAATCAAGCGACAATGCGACGGACAGATCTGAGCGAAATGGCTAGCTGCGTGCTCGCTGAGTGCGACAAAAGAGACAGAAACTTACAGAATTTGCAACGTTCCGAACAGAAAATCAGTGGTATGGAAGCATTTCGGGTTTAGAAAGAAGGAGGGTGTACTTGACAAAACCGCTGCAATATGAAAGATCTGCCAAGTAGAAATCAGATACACAGGCAACACCACAAACATGATAAACCATTTGAGCTGACAATACACAATTGACGTGAAGGACAGCAAGCGGGTTAGCAAGCTAAACTCGGGAGTCATTGACACTTCCCCTGAGTTTCCTGGAGAAATGGCCAAACAGTTCTATTTTTTTGTATAATTGTTTTTATTAGTTTTTATACACATACCGTGTCCAGACAGTTAATTGTAAAGTGCTTTCTGATATTTAAATTTAAACCATTTTCTATTCAAAATCAAGTAGACGTTAGAGACAAAAAACAAAAATAGTAAGACTATTTCCAATGTCTTACGTTCAATTAATTATTACTACGTTAACTATCCGATTCACTTAATGAATGTCGTGGAACCTAGATACACCATACCATGCAGAAAACATTTGAGCGAAAAATGTATACCTGCTCTGTATGAAGAGGTGAAGAAAACTGTTCGACTGTCCTTGCAAAACGCTACGAGAGTAGCTTTAACTACGGATGGATGGGCATCTTGCTCCACCGAAGGTCTAGATCGTACTAAGATTTATGAAAGTACTACGCATGACACTAACCTATAGGCAATTTCATTTTTCTTGGCCCAGTTTAGTAATTGTTATACATTTTGCCATTTTCAGTTTGTAAATAAAGGAAATGTATTAGGGTACCATGTCTGACACTGTTTGAAAAACAATAACCTAAATAGGGCAACTTTAGAAAATACACTGTTAGTCATGTTTATTGCTGCATTATTTGCTGCAGACAGCTGCAAAATGTATGGCATGCCAAAAACAATAAACATAATGCTGTGAACTTGGCGTAAGGTTCTAATTGAATATTTAATTACTGCTGAATGTATCGGTATCAAATGACATTAGCATAATTATCTAAATTAATCGAACCGAATCTTATCGAATCGTGGTCAAACGTAAGATGTTATGATGCATCGAACCTTTGCCTAAAGAATCATAATCGAATCGAATCGTTATGGGATTGAATCGTCCCACCCCTACCGTTAATATATTATATTAGGCAGCGCAGGCCAGCAAATAGCAGCCTGTGCTTGTAGCTATAATTGATATTTTAAATGGTCATAATGACGGTTTTGTATTTCTCTGTAATATAGTAAACTTACTATAGCCATATATTTAAATAATTAAATTAATATCATAAATGTGCGATAGTTAGTAGACTATGGGTTTTAACTGACGACTACAGGTCGACTAAGCAAATCTTTGGTCGGGGGCAGCCCTACTTATCTCAACTCTGACCAAATCTGGCCCTAAGTACATTCAGCTCATGCATTATCTACATTTGAAAGGAGTTTGATCACATTGACTGGCTCTGGCCTCAGCCAAGGACACCCGCTGGCAGATGGATGACCTGCGCTGCTGAAATAAGTTAGTGATAAGATGGAAAGATGAAGCTAACCGGTCTGAAGCTCATCTCAGCACAGGCTATCCAGATTCAGATCCAGGTGTAATTTTTTCAAGCAGATATATTTATTTAAAGCAGATCCCATAAGATTGGCTCTGAGTAAGTGAGGTGGATGCTTGCCTTGGGCAGACCTTCAGGAGGATGTGTCAGCTGTGTCGCTAAGCTGAAGGAAATTTCCATTGAGCTTTTCCTGGACATTGCTGTAGGTGGGGTCTAAAAAAGCATGATGTCAACTAATGTTGACATTTCTCAGTATTTGGACTGTGCGCCTGATTGTGAATAACTGCTGTTCCAGGAAGTTTCGGAGATGCAGTTCCTTGAAAGCATGCCTGGATGTGCGGTTTTACACGCCCACCCCCAACATATTCCAGCTCGGTGGAATTCGACCGTAAACAGAATCACAGTGAACCTCGGAACGGCAGCCACAGTGTAGCAGACTTTAATAGGGTCAGCAGGCCGGCATTACAATGGCAAGGCCTTGTAATACAGCAATTCTGGAGAAAAACATACAAATACATAATGGCATCCTTTCTGGAGCACAAGCTAGAGTGAGTAACCAGTGAGCAGAATGACCCCCCCCTCCCCACACACACAAATGACCAATGGACATTGTGCTCACTGTGATTCAACTCTCTGCATGATAGCATAAAGTAAAGCAGACATACTTGCCTATATTAATAATAATAATACTAAACTTTATTTATGTAGCACTTCAAGTTTCCTTTTAAAAAATAAACAAAATAAACAAACAAAATAAAAATGCAACTGCAATAAAACAAATGACAGAAATGCCTAATTAAGGATAATTCTATGCAGAGGTTATGCTGCGCATGCGCAAGAGACTGTTTTCAGAGGCTCCCAGATTGTGGGAAATGTCTTTGTCAGGTTGTTCCAGCAGATGCCGTGAGCTGTTCTGGAACGGTGATACTCAGACCTGCAGGTCCTGTCGGTTCACAGATTTCACAAGATGACTGAGATTGATTACAGAACTTAAAATTATATTTTGATCAAGGACAATGGACAAAGGACATTTTTATTCATGTACAATGTCAAAATATGGCATGCACCTCTCATTATTAGGGGACCGAGCAGCGCAGCTGCTGGTACCCTATTGTTTTTCTTCTGATTCTTTTTTTCTTTCTTTTTTCTTTCACCTAAAATTCCTGTGAGCTGGTTTGGCCTAGAATCACCAATCATGTTAGGGTTGTTGGGATGGCTGAACTTTTGTATCCTTTAAATTATGCCGCAGATTGAACAGCTGGTGGCGCTGTAGTGCACGTGACCTAGCATCACAAAAGTTGGTATACAGGTCTCACTGCCCATGAGGAACAAATTTGCCTCAAGGACCCATAAAGTCACCATATTGGATTTTCTGCTAATTAGCATTTTTGGTAAAACACTTAAAATGCTAGTCCTCCTACAATTTGACTAATTTGCACAAAACTTTGCATGTGGACTCACATGCCTTCATACAGGCATTACTTTCCTAAGGCCTAGGTCAAAATATGGCTGAATGACGCGCCAATGAATTTTCAGTGGGCATGGCTCATCACATAAATGCTAATAATTCCAAAACCGTTTGACAGAAAGTTATGAATACATTTTCAAAAAAATTAAATGTATTATTATTCGTCATAAAAACACAAAACAGTGAAAACATACAATTTGCAAATCACATGTCATCAGTTGAAATAATTAGTTGTTCACTTCAGTATTGTAGAATTGTCATTGTATTACACAGCATTGCCAGTATCTTTCACCAGGCATTTACTGCTTTGTCCATCTTGTGAATGCAAAACGTGGGTTCACTTGGTAACGGTTTAAATGATTCCTTAATATGGGATATGTTTTCAGCTCTATGTGGCGGTTTCCCTGTGGTGACAAGATGTTTCCTTTGAATTTGCTGCCCAAACTAGTCCTTGTGGTTAAACAAGTTTGTCTGTGCCATGCTCTAGATCCAGACAATACATTGAATGAGAACTTGAAGGTTTTTCAGTCATGCATTTGACTGTATGAAAACTTGTGAAGATTGCATAGCTCTTTCCAGCTGTATAATCTCTTCCAATGGTTCACAGGAACGACATTTTTTACAGCAGTTTCTTAAACCGATTCTGTCCATGTTCCAGATTTTGGACAGTTCCGGGTTTTACTCAGTGCAGTTATCCAGCTAATAATCCTCCTTCGTGAGGCAGGCCCCTGGTCGGTTTTTTTCTGCGTTTAGTTTCAGCTTAGAATATCTGTTCAGGGGATCGTTCTGTGGCACTCAAATTGACAATTTCAAGCTTCTGCTGACGTATGAAAGTGATGGTAGTAAGATTAAGTAGTATTCCCCCTGAAGAGAAGTATATTTTGTACATTTGAACACAAAAAGGCAATATCATGACTAGTTTTGTCAGTTTATTTATCCTCGTAGTGTCTCTCCCAGTTGCTGTTGGAGTGGAAAATAGGGTGTTTTCATTCCCTTCTGATGTCTGTACTTTCAAAAGTTGACAGATCTTGTTTGGTTATCTTGTTTTAAAGAGCCACTAAGGCCACTTTTTGAACTAAAAATAAATAGCCGAGGTTGGTGTTTGTCGGAGCACGCGCTGTTTATGGCAGTAAATTCAATAGGTTGTGGTAGAATTGACCGGTAGTGTGACCCCAATACCGGCAGCGGTTCCTCTGTCGTGTAACATGTCATTTTGTTTCTTTCTGGATTCATTCCCATTTTAAATGAAAGTGGGCATTCAGTTGAAGCCTCCAAAAATGTTTTAAACTGTCAATCTAAGAGGAGAGACTGGGAATTCTGCCCCCATCCCAACCCAATACCACGCAATACCACCTTCAATGAGATGCCCGATATGGGGAATAGATTGAGGTTGAAGTCACAAACGCTGTATAATTACAATTATCTGTGTAACCTGTGTAAACAAGAAAGTGGCATGTGATCGTTGGGGAGGATGCAAAATTAACTGGCTGTGCTGAGCCATGGTTTCTTCTGAAGTTTTTTTTTTTTTTTTCCCAATTAATGTTTAAACATTCTGTCAAAACATAGCATTTTGTATTTCATAAGAACATAATGCTTGATAATGAGAAGAGACCATTCAGCCCATCTAGTATCATGATTGTTCTTTCTGCATAAAGAGCTCCCAGCACTGTGCCAATCTGCTTCCGCTACGTGGCCTGGAAACTGATTCTGTGTTGTTTTAAAGTTTGCATACTGTTCTGTTTGACATTTTGCTGGCGAAACGGGGACCACACTGTTGCCTTGGATCTGTAAACCACACTCAAATGACATAAAAGCCAAATTGACATAAATTAAACAGCTGTTTAACTGCAATGAGTGAATGTTTATCTGTGGCTAGACTGGCGCAGCCACTATCACGCCACTGTTGAATGGTGTTTTGAATGGGGATTGGGTGATGTGTTACTGGTCATATAACCCTGTGAGCATTGATTCCTGTATCTGTTATGCATTTCAAATGAATACAAAGAACCCAAACAGCCAGTTTGGTCAAATAAGTGGTTCGCTTGGGGCTTATATCTTGCACAATTAAAGAAATTTACACCCCCTCCCCCAGGTGACCGGGGACTTTTTATGTACTTATGACTGTGCCAGGTGCTTAAAAGCTAAGGCTTATTAGGCCCAAATGAGGCAATTGATCTCAGAAGCTTACAGTTCGAACAATTATTGGGCTGAATGTTACTTTGTCAGCTGTGTCTCTAAGCTGTTACTTCGGGCATTTCTTTTTTATTTGTTTTGTTTTTTCAGTAGTTGGTTGATTCGATACCAGTAGTCAGGGAAGAAATGTGTGTGTGTGTGTGTGTGTGTGGGGGGGGGGGGGGGGTTTGCACAGTCTGATATGGCAACTGGCCTGGCAGCACAGATGTGCGACTGAATTGTAGGCTACATGGCTCATTTGAAACGGACAATTGTTGTTGTTCTTATTTCAACAGAAACTAAAAAATTCTAGTTAGGTTGGATATTAAAATTGGCCAGGTCAGGGAAGGAAAAGAGCAAAGATCTTGCTGTCTGTGTGTGTGTGCAATGGTCTGATTAGTTGCACCGGCAGTAAGTCATATATACCTTGGCTGTGTGCGAGAAGGGTCGTAGTCTGGAATGACCACAGTGTTTGGGGCACAAGACTTATCGATCAAGCGTCCGTATTGACCGTCTGCTCTCTTCGTATCTTCGGCCTTTTAGTGTCAACGCGTCGGGGACACTGTTAGAAGCACAAAAGAGTTTCCAGACAGAATGCTTCACTGCAGCACGTATCACTCCGCTGGAATCTTCTCCAGCTGCTGGAAAAGACTGAGCGCCAGCTTGGCTTACTGCCATGTCTGTCGGGGATGGGGAGGGGGAATTTTTACAGATGATGGGGGTTTACGAGCTTTAGCCTGCCCGACCACTTGTGTTCCGGAAAAAATGTGAGAGCCTAGTTTCTGTCCTATGTGCATTCTTTACAGCCAGCCTTTGTGATCTGATACCTGGGCTTTAAAGTTTTTATCAAGATGATCGATAGCTTGAATTCATTTTTTGGGCAGGAATCAAACGTTTATTCCCTGACGCAATGTCAGGGAGACTGCAAAGAGCTGTCTGTCCACCCTGGAATCATGCACAGTTTCTAACGTGCAGAAAGAGTGTCTTGCATTCCATGTGTCCTATTCTCTACTGCTATTGTGTTGTCCATCCATCTTTAGCTCCTGCTTGTTTCGGGGGCTAGTTGCCTTAAGTTGACTTGGCCAGTGAAGAATTTTCCCGTTTTTGACTTTGAAATACTCCTTTGCAGTGATTTATCTTTATTGGTACACGATTCGTGACTACTCTGCTGAATACGGAGTTTGTAAGTGTCACTATTTTCCCGTAGCAAGTCCATTTGACAAGTAACTCTCCACGAGTCTCGCCTGCAACTATACCTACCCATGCATGACATAGTGGACAATAGCGTCTATATGCGAGTTCATAAATATATTTATTCATCATATAAAGTTAGTATTCTATCATCGCAACAAGATAAACCCAACAATAGCCTGATCGTATGCCAGAAAAGCTGTGAGAAGCCCTGCTCACTCAAATGCAAAATAAACATGTGAAATTATTGTGTCATTATACCACGTCATTCTCCTATCAATACCTGCTACTAAATATTAAATAAATATACAATCCTACCATTGGATTTACACATGAGATGCTTCTTTCAAAATTCAGTGGTCATTTATTGTCTTGGACAATCTGTTTGAAAAATACACACCAGTTTAGCATGTTATTACATGATGTGGAACATCTGTGCACAGAACCCCATATGCCTTACCTGCAGCTCTGAAGTGCTTCACGTCATTCTGGTTTTATTCACAACTGTTTTATCAGATAGAGGACATTATATCCTTTGAACAATAAAATACAGCCCAGTATAACAGCATTTTTAATCTAGTCAATGTACTATGACGCAAACAGCTGCAAAAAACGCATTCACTGACGGGCATTTTCCGTCCTCGATATGAAAAAAGTACTGCTTGTAATATGCGGTTGTTCTCGCTGGCTACATATGTACGTTACATTTTGCAGTCGATTACTGTCTTGTCCAGTAGGCTATGTTAGAGATGGTTATTTTCACATTTTGAGTGCATTCCAGACACTAGTGTAAGCATTCATTGCTCAGTCATGATTTCATGTTTTATGTACCGACTTTCATTGAAGCTAGAACATTTGGTAGCATTTTCCTTTTGGAGGAATATTATTTTCTTGTAATGTTATCGTACAGGCTTTAGGCTTCGTATGTTCCTGGGCTATACTTGTCACTTAAGGCATGAAAAATACTAATTCCAATTTACTGTGTGCTGAAATAGATGAATGTAAAACTTTCCTAGGGTTCATTATGGATGGAAAAAAGAACTACAGAAAAATGTGGTCACAGGACAAAAGAGTATACTGTAGATTACAGGGAAAAAGTGATGTTTTATTGAGGAGTGAATGATTTGGCTAGATATTTAGGTATGTGTAACAGTTTGATATCAATGTTTTCATCTTAAACCATCAGAAGGGGCAAATGTATATGCTTTATAATGGACAAAACTAATTTTATTCATTTCATGACATGTATTGGATAGGGTTTTGTACCCATATACAGGTGCAGCTAAAAAAATTAGAATATCGTGAAAAAGTTCAATATTTTTTGTCACTCATTTCAGAAAGTGAAACTCGTATATTATATAGATTCATTACACATAGAGTGAAATATTTCAAGCCTTTATTTCTTGTAATTTTGATGATTATGGCTTATAGCTAATGAAACCCAAAATTCATTGTCTCAGAAAATTAGAATATTTTGCTTTAACATATTTTTAAAGTATCATATTTAATATTTGGTCGCATATCCTTTGCATGCTGTTACTTCCTGACGTCTGTGATAAGACGGGATAATCTTTTGTAAATTTTAACATGTTAAATGCATAAATCTGGTGCACTTTGAGAGGAAAATTAAGACACTAGATCAGTGAAGAATTGTGTGCTCTTGTAAACAATCCAAAAACCCATGCAGTTGTATCAACTTGTAAGATGCTTGATCCTACACTTGAGCCATCAAATAAATAAAATAAAAGCTGTCACGTTTGTTGTACTGGTTTATTTGGAATCACAGTCCAAGGTTGCAGTAAAAATATATGGCACCGCATGCTATGTCAGATTTAGAGATGATATTCAACTTCACAGTCAGGATACAGCTTTGTTAACTTGATGCTGGAAATAATGTTTTAAACCATTGTAACCACATTCATCGATGTGCAAAAAGATAATTACTAGGGGTGCAACGGATCACAAAACTCACGGTTCGGATCGTATCACGGTTTTGAGTCACGGATCGGATCATTTTTCGGATCAGCAAAAAAAAAAAAAGGGAGACAAGTATATCTTTGCTTTCCATTTATTCTGTAAAACACTTAAAGCAAGGAACTTTTGCCCATGGTCTTAAATGAAAACAACATTCAAGATGTCCAATGTTTAAGTAAAATCTTAAAATATATAAAATATTCAATACTCAATTGTTAAATCAAAGTGCAATATGAGGCATGATACCTTCTTCCTTTAAACATGGTAGTGAATGAAAAAATAGCCTGTGTAAACGTTGACGTTAATATTATACTTTAGGTGAGTCTGGCTTGGTTAACATTAGCCATAGCCTTGGATCAAGACGGTCAGGCTTGTACCAACAAGGCTAGTTAGCCATATATATAACGTTATAATTAATAATTAGAACAGTGGTGTTAACATCACTAGCCTTGCCTTATCCATATGAATAACAAAATTAAATACCCCGGGCTCCATTACATATTGTTTGACGAGGCGAAGCACAGACTGGAAAGTAACATAGCGTTAAGGAGACGCTCCTTCTAACGCTATGGACCAGAGCTAAATTGTAATCATAAAACTCCGTTTTTTTAAAAATAGTCATGCACACATTTTTACAGTGCATACGGCAGGCCTTGTTGACGGATTTGGAAGAGATTTCGTAGCTCTGGTTCCAAAAATGAACGAGTATTTAATGTGTTAAATCCGTGAAAATTACATTACAGTGGGTGAGCTGGCTCTCAAACTGTCTCCCCCTGCGAAGAGGGGCGGGGCTTAGCGATAGGTCCAATGCGCTTCAGAGTAAAACACAGCACGCATCTGTCTTTTCACTGCAACTCTGCATCGAGATTTAGGGAATTATTACTTTAAAAAGTACTAGCGGCAGTAAAACTGTAATTCACTATGATGGTTAA
Source organism: Ilyophis sp. 1 JC-2022 (assembly GCA_022702515.1). Lineage (NCBI taxonomy): Eukaryota > Metazoa > Chordata > Actinopteri > Anguilliformes > Synaphobranchidae > Ilyophis > Ilyophis sp. 1 JC-2022. Next base: position 43,347,250 of record CM040396.1, on the reverse strand, counting down.
ATTTTGCAATTAATCCGCGGTTCACATGCGTGCCGAACCGTGGGGGGCGATCCGTACGGATCACGGATCAACTACGATCCGTTACACCACTAATAATTACTGCAAACAATGTTGTCTCCTCAAAATTCATTCTGGACCGATGGCTTCGCTAAAGCGACGCTGCAAAGCAGTAGCGATTTTTTAATGTTAATTATGAAAGTAAAAATGGCGATCTGCCCATTCAATGAGCCCCCGATTTGTCCAGATTTCAGATTAAGCTTTCTCAGAATCTATCTATTTATTAATACATCAATTTTATTTTATTTCCAAATGCTATTATACATCCAAAAATATTGTGAGATTACTGTATATTCCCTCAAAACTATTCTCCAAACAGGATTTTTTATCGACTCCTATCATTATTCCTCTGTGCCCCCTCAGTTTTTTAGGTACAGGTCGCCCTTGTTCTGAAACGGAACGGAACAAACTACAGTTTACAGGCCACCACAGTTTCGTTACCTGTAGGCCTATGTAATTTATCCCCCGCCAAACCAAAAATAAAACTTTAACAATTACGTCATCCATAATTTTACAGACATATGATTTGTCCTGCGCTAATAACGAGCAGAAATGGAAACGGTGGCATTAAAACTGTATGATTGAGAAAGAATAATGTGATTTAGCCTACGTCTATTTATGTGAATTGGCTGTCTTTTACCGATGCAATTCATGTTTTAGGCTGTTTATAGGGTACTATTTTAAAAAAAAAATACATTTACCGTATGCTATATATTTCATGCCTGAAATACAGCGTCCAGTAAAACAGTAGGCTATGCTACCATTTTCAGTGAAAAAACAAGCTCTGAGACGAGAACAATCTGTTAAATACCCACTGACAGATGATACAGTTGTGCAACGTCATTAGTAATTGACATCGCTTAAACTGACACTTGACTGAGCAAGGACTTTCCATTTGCGTAATGCATGTTGCCTCGATTCCTCACGTCCTCCGTTGGGTGGAGCCAGGGCCGGACTGGGACCAAAATTCAGCTCTGGCATTTGTGGTTTTAGCCGTCCCATTTCATTATTATCAAGAACTGGGGCTAGGTTATTCCATCCCATCGGTAAGTTGTACTTTGGTAAGTTGCGCTGGTGCGTGTGTTCACTGCTTCTGCATCCAGTAAGTTATTAGACCCATTTAAAATCAGTCTCTGAGACAGGCGAGATGTTTTTCGTTTATATAGGCTATTCCATGCTAATTATTATTTAACCACTGTAGATGTTATATTTAACCAACAAACATTGGAAACTATTTAGTATTTATTAATACACTACTCTGGTAGCGGCATGTGATTGTATAAGCTACTATTGGCTACTAGCTCAAGTTTACGGTGACCGAACAGACTCTCACAGCCACAGTCCAAGTTTGATGTCGCAGCGCTTGCCTATGAAATCAACTTCATACAAAGTTGTGACAATGCGCACAGCTGCACACACACGCACACACACGCACACACACGCACACAGAAACGCATGGCACAATTGCCAACAACCGCAGGCACCATAAATGACTGACACATCATGGAATATGACCCTTAGATAATCAATTTCTTTGGCCAAGTTTAGTTTCTAGTGCCAAAAATGTCCAACACAGCCCGTTCTTGTCATAAAAGGTTATTTATTACCAACCAGTCAGACGAACAATGTATGAGAACATGCACACAATTTAGAGCGTCATATGAATTGCGACTATTACTATTACAACTACTATAAATATAATGTATTACTGTACAGGACAACTAACTGCCGTGTCATTCATTTATGTCCCTATATTAGCTATGCTGTTTCACCCAGTGTATGAATGGCTAGGCCACACATGAAAGCTTCTGCTATAGTGTAGTATACATTTCCAGTAGCGTTAGTCTAGCCGTAATAGGTTGCTAGCTAACTACGTATAAACTAAATTAAACCAGCATAAGAGAGACTACAGGTCCTTAAATTCTGAATTCAGCACCACTAATGCAAAACTCTGAAACTTGAAACAGAGTGTTTTTATATTAGTTTTTGATATTGTATATTGATATTGTATTTATTTTGGTTACTGGCTGTGTCAGGCCAAAATGTGTCCGTGAGCCAAAATGTGTCCGGGCCAGGCATTGGAATGCTTGGAATGTCGTTGCTATGCCAACAGACACGCGAGCATTGTGACGCGATAGCATTGCACTTGCTTTGACCTCAGAATCGCCGGAGATCGTTGGACGGAGATAAATCACTACATCACTCAAATAACCATCACTATCACTCAGATAACCTTTATAATTTCCCTTTGTATAGGCTACTAAGCTTTATATTGTTAATTGTTTATTTTACTGAAACTAACTAGCTAGCAATACTACATAGTAGTTTCCTGGTCAAATGTTGCTTTATAAAAAAACGAGCATCCGTTAATAATGTTAACAACGCCGGATTAAAAAAAAAACCCTTTCGCCTGTTCGCACTGCAAGTTAAACCAGCGAGGTGGAAAGAGTAAGTAGGCCAATCGCGTTGTTGAATAGCCCAATAAAACTAATCTAATGTCACGTCGTACAGTAGGCCTAATTGTTTTTGTGGGCCTATTGGTAGTTTTTCTGATGACCGATTAATACCGATTATTATTACGTTTCCTAAAAATGTTTTGTTACGTTGAATATTGTTTTCAATAAATGTTATTTGTTAACTTTTATTTAGTGAGTTGTTGTCATGTTTTGTAGGATAAAAGCAAGCGCGAGCTTGTCACCCGGCGATTCTGAGGTCAAAGCAAGTGCAATGCTAACGCGTCACAATGCTCGCGTGTCTGTTGGCATAGCAACGACATTCCAAGCATTCCAATGCCTGGCCCGGACACATTTTGGCTCACGGACACATTTTGGCCTGACAGCTGCACTACTGGAGATTTCTGAAACAGTGTTGTCGTTATCGAGATATGAAATGACACATATTGTGATAGAAGATTTTGTCCATATCACACAGCCCTAGTACAGTGAGCACCATAATTTTTGGACAGTGACACATTGCAGACTCAGCTTTCATTTGTGGGTATTTTCATCCATAGCAGATGAACCGTTTAGAAATTATAGAACCTTTTGTACGTAGTCCCCCCATATTTTCGGGCATTAAAAATGATTGGACAGTTTAACATAATATAGAATAAAGTAATCATTTTTAATATTTGGTCGCATATCCTTTGCATGCCATGACTTCCTGATGTCTGTGTCCCAACAATATCAAAAGACTCTTGATATATTATTTTCTGGTACTCCTACAAGCGATACTATAACCTCTCTGCATTTGAATGGATCTCTATGGGAATTGGGTGGTGGGACTATGCTGGAACAATATGGAATACATGGTTGGCGAAATTACATTACATTACAGGCATTTAGCAGACGCTCTTATCCTTCTTGCTGTGATAGTATTATGGGGATTAAAGAAGAACTGTAACAAACTCCTAAGTATATTTAAATTTCCAGTATCTTCAACCAAATTTGCTCATGTAGATCACACTGTAGAGTGGTCAATATACTTTTATGAAATGCGGAAGAACGGTAGGAACTTATTTTGCCCGATAATAGTTTTTCATGGTACCTCACTTTCTTACATGGCACAGTAGGATGTTCGTGATGTAGATCACAGGGTCTATGCCACGAGGTTCACTGCGCAAAGGCGTTAAAACAAGCCCACTTTCCCGAGATTCCAGGGACAACATGCGTCTATTCCACGAGATAAATTTTTTTATTTTTGGAAAAAATATTAATCCCTATTTCACAATTGAATCTTGATATTTTTATCCATGCTTGTGTGCGCACCTGTGTGTAACAGACAGGAGGGTGTAAGCATGTTGTACACATGCCTATGTAGACACACTTATATTGCACCGTTAAACAACATTGAAACAACTGCAACATGACTTCAGACCAGGTTTGTGGTGGTTTTAGTTTAAACGCTTTTTGCTGCCTCAAGATAGCAATACGCCAAAAATGATTAGCATAGCTTAGTGCCGGGTGTAAGATAGGACCCAATATATTTTTGTCCCCAACATTACGGAGTGCACTGTATATAAAGCACACATTCCTGTGAAACCTCATTCGAACATATTTTTTAAATTATTTTAATAAGCTATTTTTGGCCTTTTGCTTAATTTATGAAATCAAACCAGACGCCTTGGCAGTTGGCATTTCCTGCTTCAGGAGATCTTTCAGTGCAGCGGAAGCCAACTCCTGCTTTTCCACAGATTGCGTGCTCCACTGTTCACTAACATGCCCCAACGCATGCATATTGGACCTGGTTTACATTTAGCATGTGCAAAACCTTTTAGCCCATGCAAAACCAATAACGTGACCGATGATTGGTTGTGGTATTTTTTTTGCACCAATCATTGGTTGTGTTATTTGCTTTGCATGTGCTAAAAGGTTTTACACATTCTAAAGGTCTTAGTAAATCAGGTCCATTATGCGCACACACAAAGATACAAACGTGTTCATCGACAAACATGTGCACACACATACATAATACACACAGCTCCACACACAAACCTGCACACGCACATGTACATGTACACATAGACATGCAGCGCTCTAGGGAGGTGTTGGTACATGAGAAGAGGCTGTGGCTGGCCATTTTGATGTAATGCACACTGTATGGGGTAAGAAACCCATTTCAACAATTTCAGCATGAATAGGATTGGCCTAGGAATTGACCTCAACCACAAATTAGTCTATTGTGTCTTTCGCTCTCAGTTTCTGTACTAGAGACCTTATACAGTGTGCAGGTGATAACCATGTAGTCTGTCTCAGGTACCATCTTTCAATGGACAAAAGTGATTATACTGTGCAGTGTTAAATAAGGGTAGGAAATATATTGACTAATCTGATTTTAAAGGTACAAATGTGGCTGATCTTTTAACCTGTTCATTTGCATTCACTCCTTCAAAGACTACACTTGAAACACACCATCTATTCAAGCACCATCTTGTCTTTGCAATTATATGCCTTAAAATAGTTTATGGAAATGGACAATTTTACCTTGAGGGAACTATTTCTGGGACAATATCTTAAAGCAATTTTGGTCAAATATTCCTCATGTTTTCTCACAGCAAAATGGAAACCCCACCAGAATGTTGAAATGTGTCCTAGTAGCTGGGATGCTGACAACATCTTAAATAAAAAAGATAAATAAAAGAGTACCAGAGCTTGGTTGAGGGTGCATTTCAGATCTTTGTGGTTTTATGAAACATGCGCCCCCAACTGGCATTGAATCAACAGGGTGTAATCATGTTTCCTTCCTGATTGTTTCTGATCAATACTATGATGCAATTACATGGTGGCAACACTGAAATGATCCAATATAGAATTATACTTTCAGTTGGTCCAGGACCCGACTTTATTCTTCCTCTACCATCACATGCAGCACGCGAGAGGTGCCGCAACTATACTACATTTGTCTTATGCTAATGGATGAATCCAAGAATATACTTGTTTGAATCATTAAAGCAAACAAAAATGCGAAGGAATCGTAGTCTTGAGTCCAGTGGAAATGCATACTTTTTCTTGTTGAGGTAGGCCATATGTTTCAGGCCCTGTGAGGAAAATGTAATGTAAAACATTATCATTAATCCTTTGTAAGAGATTTACCTGCTGTCTGAATTAAGCATTATGTTGAGCGCACCGTAGCCATTACATTACGAGGGAATGTGCAAATCCAGTTCCATCATCCCTTTGCCCATAGGCCGCAGTGGTCAATCGCGGAGGTGGCGGGCTGGGAGGGGGTTGTGTTCTGCACAGGGAAGCAGGTGTCGACAGGACGCGTGATTACCCCTGACACCGCCAGCCTCGCTGATATTGATCGGCGGCCAGCGCTTTGATGGGGCGGAGCAGAAAGGGCCCCTGAGTCTGGCCCTTTGTTTGGCGCTGCAGATGTCAGATGTCAGATGTCAGATGTTAGATGTTAGATGTTGGTGTGCGTGGAGAGCACTTCCCTCTGAGGCCCCCTGCCCTTTCAGTGCTGTCTGTCAGCTGTTCTCTGCGGGGCTCCGCTTGGCCCTCTCCTCTCCCGCTGCTGTTTCAGTTCGCCTCCTCTGGGCTGGTGTGCGAGCCTGTCGCACAGCTCCCCACGTGAGCCACAGAGAGAAAAAGGGTCACAGAAAGAGACAGGTTATGTCTTTTTTGTGTTTTCCTCTGTGTGTTTCCGTTTCCCTCTGGCTTCGTTTGTCTTCTTGTCTCTGTATGTTATATTGTGCCCCTTTCTGTGTGTCCCTGTGTCTCTGTTTACATGTCTTTCTGTGTCTCCTAGTATCTCTGTGTGTCTCTCTCTCCCCATTTGTTTCCCTGTATCTCTCTCTCTGTCTCTCCCAGTCTTTCTCTGTATTTCCACATTTTTCAATCAGATTGCTGCTTGCTCTTTCCTCCAGATCATCCATTCTTTCCTTTAGTTTTTTAGAGCAGAAATTGAGCAGCTGCAAGCTGACTAACCTGAATCTCTGCTGAGGTCTTTATAAGTTTCAAAGAGCGTATAAGTGAAGTTACTAAAATCTAGAATTGGGAAGTCCACACTACCAGGCTCAGAGATGAACCCCGATCTATTTGGCGCATCAGACAGAGAGGAGACATGGAAGGTCCATGGGAGAGTCCCACTGCTGCTGTTGTTAGGGTCGTCATTAGGGCTGACAGAGCAGCTGCGTCCACACCTGTCTCTGGCTGAAATCCACAGTCCGGTCTGGAACCGAACGGCTGTTGTCTCAGAGACTGCCCGCTTTTCTGGGTGTTTGGTAACTGGAAATAGTATTATGGCCAGGCAACAATGTATAATCTTTCATTGTGTGCTACATGGACTGTATATATGAGTACTGTACTTTTCTAGTGTCTTGTTGGATGCAATTCGCTGTTTGCCAACAGGAGTAAAGATAAATGGAGGATAATTATTAAATGGTTATTATTTCATCTTGCATCAGATTTTTGTCTGACTCTGTAGCAAAATTGGTTTGTCATGGTATTGATTTATTTATCCATCTTCTATGGTATACTTTTCTTTTTGGTCTGACTGTATTTATGTCTTGGAGAACAAAGAAGTGATTCAAATCCATGTTTTTAAACGTCAGTAATCCCTCCAAACATGACGACCATACAAGTATACATGCAATGCTAAATTCTGTAGGAGAAGTTATATGTACAGACTTGCAATACTGGTATATGTGGGCGGTTGTCATGGTTTCCGTCTAGGCCTGGGGATGGGGGCAACCAAGAGCAAACACAAGGACTCGGGGCAGCGGTCTCGGAGTTTGGACGGCACCATCGGCAGCAGCGGCGGGTACCATAAAAGCCCCGCCCAGCAGACCATGACGCCCAACCGCAGCCCCGCCGTGGACGGGACCCGGGGTGGCGGCCGTCCCCACGGCAACTGTGCAGAGCTGGCGCTGTTCGGGGGTGTGGACCACGCTGGGAGCTACAGCTCCCCCCGTAGGAGTGGACCCCTCGCAGGTATGACCTCGGAGAGGGTAGGGATTTATAGAGCTCACTTCAACTTGCAGTTTTTAAACAAAGATTCTGGAGATACATTTCTAGACAAACCCTACTTGTGCCATTACTTAAACCTGCTAAACCAGTTGGTGTAAAAATTGCCATTACCTCCACCCTTTTCTTGTTGACTGTTTCAGATATTCACTTCAATCTCCAAGCCTCAACTGTTCAAATGCATGAAATGTTTCACATGCCTTTTCTGTAAACAATTGATTTAACATATATATATTTTGTGTTGAAATGTTCTCTGTGTATTGGACAGTATTCACATGCAAGTCATTCTGGGGACTGTTTTCAGGGTTCACCAACAATGCTTGCTTGCCCAGAGCAAGTAAAACAGCTTGGCCACTTACCCGAGTGGGGAAAGTGAAGATTCAAGGCTAATTTACAATTCAGCTCGTTCAAGTCTCCGTTTGGCACCGCTAAGCTAGCAGTCGAGTTGTATGTGAGAACATTGCTTACTAAGACCGCTGACCAATCGTAGAATGTTGGTTACATGGCTCAAACATGACATGGCCAATCTGGCCAGATACTGTAGCTAGTTGGTACTGGTACACAGTAACATTACTTAGCCAGTAGTTTCTGTTTTAACCTGCTTGAAAATGAGCTCATCAGCCAACTCTCAGGATCAGTGTGTACTTTCTCTGTGAAATACATTGCAAAATAAAGTTATTAAATACAAAAATAAAAATAAAATTGTGCTTTAATTGTTGTAGGAGGGGTCACTACTTTTGTGGCGCTGTATGACTACGAATCACGCACAGCCTCAGATCTGTCATTCAGGAAAGGCGATCGACTGCAGATAGTCAACAACACGTAAGGAGATTCACCCCCTCCCAACATACACATACACACCCACACACACTTACACACACACGTACTCATGCAAATACACACACACAAGCTCAACCACATGCACGCAGAGGTCCACAAATACACACACACACACACACACACAGAAAAAAAATGCATACAAACACACATAATCGCACAAGCACACAAATACACTTGCACACACCCACACACAAATCTTTTGAAGTTCTTTTCTGACGTTGTACTGTTTCTAATCCACACCTAATTATACTCTATCTGAAAGTGGACTGTTGCTCCTTGTTAACTCGGATTGGCGTGCAAGGAATACAATTCCTTTCAACTGCAAACTTCACCACCTTGTCAGTTTCCTCAGTATCCCACAGAGGCTGTTCGGCTGCTCTAACACTTGCTGTTTGTTTTCTAACCCCTCCCACTCCCCCTCCTTCTTCACACGCTTCACGGTTTAATTTAGGAGAAAGCTGAACAGCAGGTTAGTAAAAACAGCTTTTAAATATGTCTTCACATGTCCGTTTGTCTGCTGACATGCCACCGTAGCCCCGCCTTAGTTAGCTTTCCTATGAACTGTGATGCCGCTCCCTGGAAAAGGACCAGTGTCTATAACTGTCTGAGGCCTACACAGAACGGTCATAAGCTGTGTTCATAAGCTTCTCTTCTTTGTCATTGTGTTCATAAGCTCCTCTTCTTTGCCACTGGAAACACAAATCAAATATTTTCTGTAATGGTTTTTGGTTGTTGCTAGTATTGCCTTTCATTTCATTCCTGTAGTTGAATGTTGGTAGTCTTTGTACTTTGACATCGCAATGTATGTTTTGAGGGGGGAAAAAATATTGTGATAGGCAAACATATAATTTAAAACTAATAAAATACCAGGGGCCCTATCTTACACCCGGCGCTAACCCAAACGCAAGTGTCTTTGCTATCTTACACCCGGCGCATGGTTCATTATAACGCGTTGCGTTCACGTCGTTTAAATACTATGTATTCTTGCGCCCATTACAAGTGAACTGGGCGTGTTGGTCTTAAGAGGAGTGGCCAGGATCATTTTTGGCGTATTGCTATCTTGAGGCAGCAGAAAGCTCTAAAAAGAAATGCGCTAAAACCACCACAAACCTGGTCTAAAGTCATGTCGCAGTTGTTTACATGTTATTTTAATGGCGCATATAAGTGCGTCTACATAGGCATGTGCATAACGCGCATACACCCTCCTGTCTGTTACACACAGGGGCGCGCACAAGCATGACTAAAAATATCAAGATTACAATGAAATATTATTATTGTGTAGGCTATATATATATTTTAAAAATGCATAATAATAAAAGGGTCCATAGGTCAAAGACCACATAGCTACCTGTCCCTCAGCGAAGGGGAATGCCGAATTAAATTGCTTTCAGCCCACTCCATCAACATCCAGGTGATGTGCGATGGTATGTGTAAGGTTACATGTATAGGATATCGACTATTCGCAAATTATCCTGGATCAAGCTATGACTTAGCCTATATAACTTCTGGGGGGGACAATGTTCTGTTACGGGACAATGGCTATCCAGTAAAAATGGCTTTCCATTTGCTGATAACACCTATATCAAGCCTAATGCGCAAATTGTCATTCAAAGGAAAACCCGCGCATTGCAATAGACGGACATTTGAGTTCTGAAAATGCGCTTCTGGGCCCGTATTCACAAAACATCTTAAGGCTAAAAGTAGCTCCCAACTTGCTGATTTAGGAGAAACTCTTAAAAATAATGGGCATGTCAGTCCTAATTTCAGGACTCCTAAATTTTTGAGTATTTCACAAAGTGTTTTAGTGCTTAAACCAGCTCCTAAATCTGTGAAAAGTTAGGGGTCATCAAGAGGACTCCTAAATCATTAAGATCAAATCACAAACAATCCTAAATGGCTGCTGCTGGCAATCCGCCTCGTAATCACGTCAACATTTTAGAAGCATTTAATGATACTGAGCTTTTAAAAAGGTATCGCCTTAATCGTGAGGGTATTATGATAATAGTAGAGCTAGTCAGGGATGCAGTCACTTCACCAACAAACAGAAACAACCCAATAACACCGGAGATCAAGGTTCTGACAACTCTACGCTACTTGGTCACAGGGAAAATGCAGCTATGCAGCACAGATGAACTAGGTATACAGGTGCAGCTCAAAAAATTAGAATATCGTGAAAAAGTTCAATATTTTTTGTCACTCATTTCAGAAAGTGAAACTCGTATATTATATAGATTCATTACACATAGAGTGAAATATTTCAAGCCTTTATTTCTTGTAATTTTGATGATTATGACTTACAGCTAATGAAAACCCAAATTCAGTGTCTCAGAAAATTTTTATATTGTGAAAAAGTTCAATATTGGAAACTCATGGTGTCACACTCTAATCAGCTAATTAACTCAAAACACCTGCAAAGGTTTCCTGAGCCTTTAAATGGTCTCTCAGTCTGGTTCAGTAGGCTACACAATCATGGGGAAGACTGCTGACTTGACAGATGTCCAGAAGACAGTCATTGACACCCTCCACAAGGAGGGTAAGCCACAAAAGGTCATTGCTAAAGAAGCTGGTTGTTCACAGAGTGCTGTATCCAAGCATATTCATAGAAAGTTGAGTGGAAGGAAATAGTGTGCTAGGAAAAGGTGCACAAGCAACAGGGATAACCGCAGCCTTGAGAGGATTGTCAAGCAAAATCCATTCAAGAATTTGGGGGAGCTTCACAAGGAGTGGACTGAGGCTGGAGTCAGTGCATCAAGAGCCACCACGCACAAAAACCAGGACATGGGCTACAAATGTCGCATTCCTCGTGTCAAGCCACTCCTGAACCAGAGACAACATCAGAAGCGTCTTACCTGGGCTAAGGAGAAAAAGAACTGGGCTGTTGCTCAGTGGTCCAAAGTCCTCTTTTCAGATGAAAGGAAATTTAGCATTTTTTTGGAAATCAAGGTCCCAGAGTCTGGAGGAAGAGTGGAGAGGCACAGAATCCACGTTGCTTGAAGTCCAGTGTGAAGTTTCCACAGTCAGTGATGATTTGGGGTGCTATGTCATCTGCTGGTGTTGGTCCACTGTGTTTTCTGAAGTCCACAGTCAACGCAGCCATCTACCAGGAAGTTTTAGAGCGCTTCATGCTTCCTTCTGCTGACAAACTTTATGGAGATTCTGATTTCATTTTCCAGCAGGACTTGGTACCTGCCCACACTGCCAAAAGTACCAAAAGCTGGTTCAATGACCATGGTATTACTGTGCTTGATTGGCCAGCAAACTCGCCTGACCTGATCGCCTCCATGCCGCACCGCATTGATGCAGTAATTCATGCAAAAGGAGCCCCAACCAAGTATTGAGTGCATAGAAATGAACATACTTTTCAGAAGGCTGACATTTCTGTTTAAAATATCCTTTTTTATTGATCTTATGTAATATTCTAATTTTCTGAGACACTGAATTTGGGTTTTCATTAGCTGTAAGCCATAATCATCAAAATTACAAGAAATAAAGGCTTGAAATATTTCACTCTATGTGTAATGAATCTATATAATATTTGAGTTTAACTTTCTGACATGAGTGACAAAAAAATATTGAACTTTTTCACAATATTCAAATTTTTTGAGCTGCACCTGTATCTCTCAGTCATCTGTCAGTATAATATTACATCAAACAATAAATGCCCTCTCCAGACGCCACATCGTCCGACAATTCATACGGTTTCCTCTTGATGTTCGCCAACTACAAAGAAACAAAGCCCACTTCATGGCCATAGCTGGACTACCCGGTGTAGTTGGTGCTATAGATGGGACACATGTCCGAATTATTGCACCATCACAAGATGAGCACGCATTCGAAAAGCACGTCAACAGAAAAAAGAAATCATAGCATCAACACACAGGTGGTTTTTATGCCAACTACAATATTCTTTACATTTTTGCCAAGTGGCCAGGCGCAACACATGACTCCCGGATCCTACAGGAGAGTGGCCTGAGGCTGCTGTTTGAGAGGCATCATGTCCCAGCTGGATGTCACTTGGTGGGCTCAGCAGGACGTGGCTCCTCACACCTTACATCCACCCAGAACCGGGACCTCAGTTCAATTACAACAGTTAAACTCACAAATTGTTTGCTTTCCTTTTTAAATTATATTGGTCACACAAACACCTTAATTGTGAATAACCACGTAGGATAAAAAAAATATTTGAATATGGCAACATGATACTTCTTTCTACAGTATTTCTATGATGAAATCACTGACAGACTCATCCCCTATCAGCCAATCACTGTGGGTATAGTAAGTAAGCTTGTTCATGAAACATGACATCATCCATAGCAACTAGGTCAACCCCACCCTTTCTCTTAGCTTAAGATTTCTCCCCATTCCTTCGTAAAAGTTGGTCTCAGCAGCTTTGTGAATAGGTTTTAAGAGGATTTTGGAGACCTCTTAGTGGTAAGATAAAATGTTTTGTGAATACGGACCCAGATGTCATTACAATACAGCTCTCGTCTCTAGGCCTACAGCCTGTAAGTAAATAGAATGGGTTTGACTGAAAAAATGTCAAAACCTTGTCCAGTGAATATTGCATAAATTTATTGTTTTTCAAATAGCCTAAGCTACAGCGGATTTGCTGTGCATAAGGATTTTTCCATAGCCTACGGTTAAACACGTACGGTTAAAAACGCTTCATATTTTTTAAATTACAGTGACAAGGTTTCCATACTCTCGGCTTATTAATACCCAGCTGATTTGATCTGTTATTCCATAACTAGACAAAACGAGAAGAGAACTAAGCGTCTAATTAGAAACGAAAACAAATTTTCACGATTAATTTTAATGCCATTTAAAATGTGCGCTGCATGTTCTCCGTTTCCCCTGCTGTAGTCGCACGTTTCACGGTCTTAAAGTGGATTGTTTTAAAGCATTACGCTACGAGTAGAACAAGTTGGTCACATTTCCATAAGCAGGACATTATAAAACAAGGGGAAATATGCCAACCTGACAGCTTTATTGTATTTAGTGTATCATTAAGGCAAAATAACGGCATTTATGTTATTAATCAATATTACTATGCAGGTAGCCTAATGAACTTCGGATGAAGCTTGAACTTCGAGAACTCTATGAGAACAGCCTCATGGAATTGATGTTTGACACGTTCATTGCATAATCAAATGAAATTCATTGAGCAGGCTAATTTTATGTTTTCTTAGGTGAGACTGAAGCCATCGATAGCTTATTCTCAGCTGTTGCAGGTTCTTTTAACAAAATGTATTGTGTATGTATGCATATATTTTGTAAAACAGCCCTGTTGGGAATTACTGGGAACTCATAGGCTAATGGTTAGTCCGCATAATATTGACTATTGATTAATTTAGCCTATTCCTTGATTGCACTAAACATGCATGAGCATGTCTGTTTCGCCATCAAGCAATCCGCCAAGGTGAAAAAGCAGGCTTTTAAAGGGAATGGGATATGACATTTTGATTGGTTTATTGCATGTCACGCCCAAGACACACCTATAATTAATGAACAGACTAGGTTCAGCCCATTTACGCGTTGCTCCGTGCTTCGCGCCCAAAAAACACGCTGGCAAACAAGCAAAAATTGACTTGGACACGCCCTAAATGGACTTTACGCCATGTGCTTTGACCAAGCGCCAAGATTGAGCCCCAGATGTCTTCAAAAAAGCATCAGCCACCCTGACGTACAAGAAGATACAATTTATTAAATATAATTAATTGTCTATGTATTATACCATCAAATAAACTCTAACTCTCAGGGACATGTGTGACAGAGAATAATAATATGTGATATTAATCAGCAGTCATTGCTTTACTTAATTTATTTAGGTGAATTTTTCAGAGACCATGTGCAATGTTTGATATACATTCCAAAATGTCAACGTCATGTACCGCACAAGCTAAAAGCTTATTTTCATCTGCAGTCTCTGTGGCCCCGTACACAAACCAGATTATTTTTTTTTATTAAGTAGATGCACTTACTTACCTGGCAAATATAGGTTGAAACTCATTACATTTGTAAAGATGTGAATGATTATCTACCTGGAATAACCTTTTTTTGCCCGGACGCAGCGCGGGCCTAAACGTTTGAATGCGGGTGACTGACTGACTGACTGCCTGTTTACCTGATCCCCGATGTTGAAAGTGCATGCGTAAATTTTGAGTAATTACGGTAAAACATTTTCTGTCTAACTCCCCGTCCCCTTTTACTATGGCGTTTATTTATTTCCATAAATAGCGTGCACGTGGAATTGTGAAATGAGCGCACAGAACAGTATCCGCATGTGTGGAGCTGTGAAGCGAGCGATCAGAGAACCATCCATGGGAGCACGGAGCTGTGAAGCGCGCAAACTTGGTTTGCTCTTGCTCGCTCGCCAAGTTGATTTTTGAGACTTTGGGGGCGGGGATGGGATACACAGTGGCTGATGTCTCCACTCTTTTGATTGGTCACTTTAAAAGAGTTTAAAAAACCTGAAACTGAATGTTACTTAGCCTATTAACCACAAAACTTGCAGTTACTATAGATGTCCACACTTATTTATATAATGTCCTGACGTGCTTTAGTAGCCTATAGTTGGAAATGTGGAATTCGCTGGAATATGTGGAATATCTTCTTGTGCTCATTTATCTGAAATTTAATTTGAATTTAACCTTCTAAAGTTGTTATTAAATCGAATATATTCCAACATCATTTGCATAATAGGCTATTTAGCGTAGTGATTCGAGGTGAGAACGTCAATGCGCAGATAATGATTTGGTTAAAATAATCAGGAAGCCTGGAATTAAACTCTAATAAGTATGGTGTTTGTTGACCATTAATAGACTTCCTTCAGCCTAATAATCGGTTACCTTTTGTACATAATGCCTGGCCCTATCATCAATATCGTGATTGTAGTCTGAAACCTCACGAAAGTTGATATGTAGCCTCCGCTGTGTGCTTGTCATTAAACGAGTTGGCTTATTCAATTGCGGTATTTTTGATATATTACAAGACGGTGACCCTCGTGACAACATTCTCAACTGAACGTTCTAATGATAAGTTCTAATCACATATTTGTGATGGTATGCTTTTAGGCCAGTTCTGGAATGATCACATATTTGTGATGGTGCACGCGAAAGGGTTAAAAGCATTGGTCGCCTAAATTTCGAGTAATTACGGTAAAAAGGTGGCAGCAAAATAATCGTTCATTACCAACAACCGATCAGACCTAAATCACCCACATAAAAGACAACGTATGTAGGCTATTTGCGGGTGTCATAAGCTACTGTTGGAATTGATTTGTTCTGTCTGGACGCTGTGGTTCAGTAAACATTCGATTTTGGAGAGGAGTGGAGACTAGCAGTATCTAAACAAATAAGAACGTCAGCACGTGATAAGCTCCGACCATATGCCAAAGTATCTGTATGTGCAGGTATAGTCTATTGCAGAAATATCGGACAGACCGACCTAATTACCGACAGTGACTTCTACTAGCTGCTGGTCACAGCTAAAAATGACTCCAGCAAAAGTCCCCCATCTGATTTAAAATGTAAGTACCAAAAGGAAACTTAAACATAGTCGGTTTAACATTATTTCGGCCTTAGGGCCGAAACATACCTCACGCAAATACGTGAACATGGACGCTTCGAGCTACACAAACTGTTTTTCTTTTCCAATGACATTTGTGAAAAACGAACCAGAGGAAAGCACAGGTTGAACGAGAAAGTTGTTTGCTGTTGTTGCCTGCTATAATGTCCCTCGCTGCAACGCTCTGGTTTGTCTTTCACAAATGTCATGGCAAAAAAAAATTGTAGCTCGAAGCTTCCACGTTCACATATTTCCGTGAGGTATGTTTCGGCCCATAAGGTTAGCTAATGTTAGCTAATGTTAGTTTAGCTATAACTATCAGGCAACTCAAAATACACCCGTATTCAACGTTAGCACTAGCTAGTTAAAAGTAACATTGAAATATGTGCTAAATTTAACGGATAACGTTAGCTATAACGTAGTCAGTTTACCAGATAGCTAGCGTTAGCTAACTCAAAATACCAACGTTATCATTTGATCGGTAACATCAATTTAACCGATAATCAGTGCACGTAAACGTTACATAAAGGCCAGTTCAGACCAAAGATTCGCGACGCAACAAAACCGTTTTAAAATGTTGCAGAGAGGAATTGCAGTTACCTACCCTGTCTCAGAATGTCCCATGTCGATGCTACAGTCATTTAGCAGACTCACCTCGTCTAATCGCAGGTGGCGAGTTTTAGAACACAACGTACGTTAGTTAAATTTTTTTCTAGCAAATCAGCATGCAGTCTTTTGCTGGAAGTGATGCTGTCTCTGTAAGTCATAATTTGTCTCCGAATCAATGATAACACCAGCTGTTCACAATCGCTACTTTCATATATTTTAGATTATGATCGCAACCAGGAAGTAACTACGCTCTCACGTCACTCTGGGTAACCCGGATCAAGCATACTACAAAGCAACAGAAAAAATGTGGTCAGACAGACCGACACACAGACCACAGAGTGACTTATACTAACTGCTGGTCACAGCTAAAAAATGCGATGTCCATTTTGATCACAATATATAAACCGGAGCGAACTGGAGTGGTAACGTCTTAATAGTGCTCATCAATCTAATTAAATTACGTCCGCTTCCCTTCCTCGCTCGCTCCCGCTCACATACTCTGACATACACACCTATGCTAATCAGATGCACTCCGTCGCCCTGGTATGCAAGCCAACCTGCATGCTCCAGAACAAAAACTAAATGTTCCCCACTGGCTACATGCAGGCGTCCGGGCTGAGCTAGGCTTGCCTAGTCTTGTTTCTTTCCAAGTCCCAGCATGAAACATGCTCCTTTACAGTATCATACCCACATTTCAATGGGAAGTCTTGAAGATCATTCAAAAGAAAATGAATGTGTCATTCCAACCAAATAAGTCAATCAACAGTTCAAAGTTATCTTAGCCACTAGACATACAGTATCCATTATCATCATGATCAATACTGTCAGTAAATCAGTCCATATGAAGCTCAGGAACTATACAACTGATATCATGCAATTATTTGTATATTGAAACCTGGTTCACAAAACAAAACAACATTTTAGTGTAATGCAGTGGCTATTTAACACTTGTATGTTGAACACACTAATACAAGTGTAAATCATGCCATTACGTCAAGGGTCTGTATAGACATGTAGCCGTTTTATTCAATTAAATATTTTATGATTACAAAGATCATAACATTGCCACAGATGTGTGAACTGAAGGTTTATTTTATCTGAAAGCCTAACATGTAATTTATGAAATTTGGAAAAATAAACAAAGCATTATTTAAAAGGAATTTTTGCTTTGGACCCCCTGAGATTTTTCTGAAGTCTCTCATGGAACCCCCAGGGTCCCTGGTCCATGGTTATAGAGCTCCTGAGCTGTGACATGGACACATTTAACACGACGCAAGTAACAGTGATATCAGAGCTGCATCCCGCAAACCAGCAGACTGTTTGTACAGTACACCTTCAGCTGTACCAAAGGAATCCTTCTGAAGAGCTAGCAGCAATCAGCTGTAAAACCATACCTGTACACACATTAGAGACAATGGATTGTTTTTTTAGCCATCAGTGCAATATTAGTAAGAACCCCTGGTTTAAAATGGTGGGAACATCATTTGCATTTTGTGTGACCGGGGACCAGATGCAAGTATGCATAGCTTTAATTGATAAGAAGTCACAAAGGACGTTCATGAATTCAGCTGCCTGAAAAAAACATTTGCATACATGTCTTAATTCACTTAGCAGCTGGGGTAATTTTTGTACCACTATATTTGCTGACAACAACAGAGTGTGGGTCTTAGAACACTCTGTGTTTAAGACAGGAATATTTATTTTTAAAGGGCATTTTTGTGTTATGATACTGGTATTTATTCTTTAATCTGCCATATGGTAAAATTTGGGGTAATAATTTAGGGAAAGATACTTGCACACTTGCAGTTTGGTGATCAAGACATTCAAGGCTGTATTTTTCAAAAATCTGGAATAACCTCTCTCTCCCTCTCTCTTGCTCTCTCATTCTCTCTCTCTCTTTTGCTCTCTCCCTCTCACACACACAGCGTTTATGGAGATAGGTAGCAGGTTCTGGCAGTAGTGTTTGTGAATGCTAATCCTGTTGTTTCCATTTTTTGCAGGGAGGGTGACTGGTGGCTAGCTCGTTCCCTGACTACGGGAGAAAATGGTTACATTCCCAGCAATTACGTAGCGCCTTCCGACTCCATCCAAGCAGAAGAGTAATTCCACCCATCTCTCTTTCTCTTTTTACATTACGTCCACAATGCCTGAATTTAAACTAACATCACTGGAAAAAAAATAACCCCCAGCCTATCGCATTTTTTTAGAAACTTACCCACTCGTAACACCTGCCGCTTCAACCACTACCAGCTTCCCTTTCCCCCACCCTAATTCCACTTTAATTTTTACACCCTTGCGCTCTCCCAAATCCCATCCTCATTTTCACACCCTTGCCCTTGAGCCTTAGCGTACCAGCAGAGGATCACAGGAAGTGACTGCCAGCCAGTGTTCCTCAAGCCAAGCGCAGTTCATGCTGGAGATGCCAATGGCTGTTCGCACAAGTCCGAGTCTTTCCAGCCAGCTGCACATGAACGTGCGCTCGTGTGCACATACTCACACAGATCCCCACGCTCTGCCCATCCCAGCTGAACTCTGACCCTCTGCGTTGTGCCCCCTCATTCTCTCCAGGTGGTTCTTTGGGAAAATCACCCGCCGGGACTCGGAGAGGCTGCTCCTGAGCCTGGAAAACCGAAGAGGGACGTTCCTGGTGAGAGAGAGCGAGACCACTAAGGGTGAGTGGGGCCAGAGCTTGGAACCTTGATATGGCAAAAAGTGGATTTCAGGTTTTACAGGATTCTATTTTTCTATAGTTATTTTTCTGTAATACACAGGCCCCTTTCTCATTTTCCAGTAAAGAATGTGATATATAAAATAAAAAAAAGGGAATCTTCCATAATTGCCGTAATGATGAATCTAAATTGTTTCTCAAAAGCTGGTTAAATTTATTTCCCGTGGGACCGAGATTCTCACTCAATTATGAATCCGCGAAATCGCTGTAATAAAATTAGGCGATTTAACACTGAATCATTCACAATCCTTTTTAGATTAAAACCGCAGTGCTGTGTTTTTCATAGGCGAGTTTTCTGTTTTCTAAAAATCCATTCCCTGTGCGGTGCCTCTTATTGATCTGTTGCTGTAATTGGATCTGCAGTGAATTCCCATGGAAAACATGGGGAGTCATGTTTGTCAAGCAGAGTGAAAAAGAACATTAGTGGATTACGATGGGTCATGACCCTGAGGAGTAGGGCGGACTTGGGCCTTCATAAGTGCACAGGAGCCAAATAAGATTGCAAACAAAGTAAATATTTTCAGCTGTTTGAGAGAATGCTTGAATTCTAAGCAACATACCCCACGATCTGTCGATGGGTAAGTACATATTGCCTGAACTGAAGACTGGTACAGTACCATTTTGAAAAGCGGTGTGTGGAAAGTCCTGTCAAGACATAGGCCAAATAAGCTATCACTAGGATTTCCCCACGTTATCAGCATAGATTTCAGATCAGCAGTGAGGCACTGTGGGGTGAGAAAGAGAGAGGCAGAAGTAGGTCACAGGCTGGATTACCACAGGCAATGCATCTACTCTCAAATGGGGGATGGCTTTGGGGTGCTCTGTTTTAACAACACCCCCTAGTGGTGTCCCTGGATTGATCCTGTCAGATTTTCTCTTTTGAATAAAATTGTTTTGTGGTGAATAAGTTCCAGTATACAAATAATTGCATATCAGTTGTATATTTGCTGATCTTAATATGTACTGATTTACTGACAATACTGGTCATGATGATATGGATATGTCTAGTGACTAAATTGAGTTTGAACTGTTGATTTTTGGGTATTTGGTTAGCATAACACATTCACTGTTATTTTGAATGATCTTCAAGTCCTTCCTTTTAAATGGTGTATCTTCCTTTTGAAGACATTACAGACAGTATTTTCTATCTTGTAAAGAATATTCAGTGTAAAAACTCTGATCATTGGCAGTCTGGCTGCACCAGCTACGGACAAATGACTGCATTTCAGCTGGTGAAATGCAGAGGGTGGGGGAAAGGCGTCGCCTGGCAGTACACACTCCAGAAGAGAGAGCGTGTGCTTGTCTGCGCTCTCCTGGACTGAGAGGGGATGACTGCAGTGTTGAAACAGGCCTGTACATGTAATTTGGTGATCTGCATTTTGACAATTAAAGTGTTTTGTTTTGTGATGAGGCTTTCTTATCCCTCCCCAGGGGCCTACTGTCTGTCCGTCCTGGACTACGACAACACAAAGGGCCTCAATGTGAAACACTACAAGATCCGAAAGCTGGATAACGGAGGTTTCTACATCACGTCCAGAACCCAGTTCAACAGTCTGCAGCACCTGGTCAGCCACTACTGCAGTGAGTGAACATAAACCTGGGGGCCATGCAAGTCTTGGTCACAAAGGACCAGAGAGTGTGGATACAATTTATTACTTTCTGGTGATGGTCTTAAAGCACAATTGAACTTTGGTAGAACTTTGGGTTGTGTAGTTACCTGGCCATGTTATGAGTCCAAATTGTGGCGAAATATGTTCGTTAGTTGCTCTGTGCTCCTCTGGGGTGATAACGCAATAGGGTATTTGTCACTCTCCATTCACTTCTAAAGGGCAGCTAAAATGGTCTCAAAATGACAGTTCTAGCATGTATACCAATGCGAACAATGTGGATTCTGTCAATACAAACAATAACCAGTCCTCTTACGTATTTTCTTTTTGAAAATTAAATGGCCCTTTCCTGTCTTTTTTCGTATTTTATTTGGAACGTAGATCCAGTAGGTAATTCTTGCGCCAGAAATAGCGTTAATGCGCCGATGCGTCAGAAGCTACTCATTGGTCCAAATTTCCATGGAAGCAAGCGTTCCTAGTAGTGTATGTCTATGGTAAACAAACCGACCTGCCAACATTTTGCTAGTCTTTTCTGGTAGCTTGCTAACAACATTAAAGAAAATAGCACTTTTATAAATAATTGAAATTACACAAAAAAAGAAAACGTAAAGGACCGGCTATTGTTTGTATTGACAGAATCCACTTCATTCGCGCTCCTATACATGCTAGAAGTGTTATTTTGAGACCATTATAGCTGCGCTATAGAAGTGAACGGAGAGCGACAAATACCCTATTCTGGATTATCACCCCAGGGGAGCGCAGAGAAACTAATGAACATATTTCGCCACCATTTGGACTCATATCATGGCCCGGCAACTACACAAACAAAAGTTCTATCAAAGTAAAATTTTGCTTTAATGGGAAGTGGATTTGGGAACTACAGTATATGGAAATTTCACTGTGTTGAATTGGTTCGTGTATGTCACCGATGTATATGTAGGCTACTGACAAGAGTCCAGTGCTAAAATTTCGACCCTGATCCTGACGTGGAGAATTTCAATGGTTGAAATCTGAGGATGACATCTTACATGGGTTTCCAGCTCTTTTTAAATCAGGGATATGAAATGCCAAAAAACTTTTTTGGTTAACTTGCTCCAAATGTTAATAGATCCGTTGCAATACAATATGTGTTCTCCACTTGAGGGATTAAACTGAGGAATGATGAGATGGATACATTGAGAGAACCAAGTTGGGAATTTTGCCTGGAAACTGGGGACTCTCTTGCATTTTTTGTTCGATGAGATGCACTGTGAGGCTTGAACAGAAGACTGTTAGTGGGTGTAAAGATGGATCTTTTCTTGAACCCCCTTCCAGAGCATGCAGACGGGCTGTGCCACAGCCTGACGGTGGTGTGCCCCATCCTGAAGCCTCAGACCCAGGGCCTGTCCCGGGACGCCTGGGAGATCCCCCGCGAGTCCCTCCGCCTGGACTTGAAGCTAGGGCAGGGCTGTTTCGGGGAGGTCTGGATGGGTATGCTACTCTGTCTTAAACACACACACACACACACGATAGGGGTGGTCTAAAACACGAATAACTTAAATAACGTGAGCCAAAAGCTGCATAAACATGAATAGCGCTTTCCAGAACTCTGTTCCTCACAAAATAATGAAACGAGGGTAATTCCATCTGAGTATGAATGTCAGCAGGCTTGACCTTTCTTCAACTTTGGAACAAGAACTCAAAACATACACAAATACTTGCAAAAATAATATCTAGACTAAGAACCAAAGGTGATGCATATGCTCGGAAAGTGCTATACAAATAAAGATATTATTACATTACAATCATTTGGCAGATGCTTTTATCCAAAGTGACGTACAATACGTGCATCCTGTAGGTCATTACAAACCTCAATTCCAAAAAAGTTGGGACCGTATGTAAAATACAAATAAAAGCAAAAAGCAGTGATTTTTACATATATTTAATTGAAAACAGTACAAAGAAAAGATATTTAATGTTTTACCTTATCAACTAGATTTTTGTAAATATACGCTAATTCCGAATTTGATGCCTGCAACACTTTCCAAAAAAGTTGGGACAGGGGCAACAGAAGACTGGGAAGGTTGTAGAATGTTCAAAAAATGCATTCCACAGGTAAACGGGTGAATAGGTAACAGTTGATGTTATCATGACTGGGTATAAAAGGAGCATACACGAAGGCTCGGACGTTTACGAGCAAGGATGAGTCGAGGTTCGCCACTTGAGCGAATAGTCCAACAGTTTAAGAACAACGTTTCTCAATGCACGATTGCAAGGAATTTAGGGATTTCA
The DNA here is from genome assembly GCA_022702515.1 of Ilyophis sp. 1 JC-2022. Lineage (NCBI taxonomy): Eukaryota > Metazoa > Chordata > Actinopteri > Anguilliformes > Synaphobranchidae > Ilyophis > Ilyophis sp. 1 JC-2022. Next base: position 43,324,106 of record CM040396.1, on the reverse strand, counting down.
TCATGTACAGTCCATAATATTATTAAAAGATTCAGAGAATCTGGAGAAATCTTTGTGCATAAAGGGCAAGGCCGAAAACCAATATTGAATGCCGTGACCTTCGATCCCTCAGACAGCACTGCGTTAAAAACCGATCTGCTTGTTATGAATATAACCACATGGGCAACATATGCTGCCGTCTAGACAATGTCTTTTTCAGGGACATCCCTGCTTATTTCAGCAAGACAATGCCAAGCCACATTCTGCACGTTACAACAGAGTGGCTTCGTTGTTAGAGTGCGCGAGTGCTGGACTGGCCTGTCTGCAGTCCAGACCTGTCTCCCATTGAAAACGCATGGCACATTTTGAAGTGCAAAATATGACAATGGTGACCCCGGACTGTCGAGCAGCTGGTCTTATATCAAGCTGGGAAATAATTGCAGGCTGCAACACGTCCCAAAAAAGTTGGGACAGGGGCATGTTTACCACTGTGTTACAGCACCTTTCATCACATCACTCAGTAATCTTTGGGGAACTGAGGACACTAATTGTTGTAGTTGCAGGCATCACATTTAGAATATCTATTTACAAAAAACAATTAAGTTGATTAGTTAAAACATTAAATTAAATTGTCTTTGTACTGTTGAATACATGCCAAAATACATGCCTTCTGTTTTTATTTACATTTTATACGCACACCCAACTTTTTTGCAATTGGGATTTCTATTATTATTATTATTGCAAGCTACAAACGCACAAACCCCAGTTTAATTTTCAGTGCATTTAAAGGACAAAGTGTATCCCACCCAAGGCAAGTACTTTCATTATAGTGTATAATTTTTTTATCTTTCTGAATTCCTGGCATTTGAATAAAATTTTGTTGTAGGTAACTGCAAGGCTTTCGGTCCTAATAGCTTGTGACTGTTGATTTACGGAAAAGAGTAGGTCTAATTTTATCAGAAAAAAGCTGGTGTGATGCAGGTTTTAGCCCAGCACTAAGAAACTTGATCATATCAAGGTCTTGATTAAAATTGGGCACCCCTGGTCAACGTTTAAGAAATATTTTTTAACAAAGAGCTGGATAATATTCACCAGAGGTTTTGATTGTAATTAAATATATTTCTCATTGGACAAAACTGTCCTGCACAGTGCATGTATTTTGCTCCCAAAACAAAAGTTAGTCAATAATTTGGTGGTCTTGGTGTTTAACATTGTGATACCATCTCAGTGATATTATTCATGTCACTGACATCATTGTAAAATGTCTAGTCGGCTCGTTTAATGTGACCTGATGTGTTCTCACACAGGCATGTGGAATGGCACAACACAGGTAGCGATCAAGACGCTGAAGCCGGGCACCATGTCGCCCGAAGCCTTCCTACAGGAAGCGCAGGTGATGAAGAAGCTGAGGCACGAGAAACTGGTGCAGCTGTATGCCGTGGTGTCCGAGGAGCCCATCTACATCGTCACCGAGTACATGGAACAAGGTTTGTGCCGCATGGAATTATGGAAAATGAGATCAACAAGCAGAGATTTAGATCAGTGGTCTCCACACTTGAGTCTACGACCAATTTAATTAGTGAACGCTTTATCTGTCACCTTCCCTGTCAATTTCGCGTCTGTCGTGTGTTCAAACATTGAAATAAAATTAAAATATTGGATTATGTCAAAATAACTGCATGTATTCTGTAACTAGTGCAGTTTGTGTAAAAGTGCAGCGTTTCATTTGACTGATGGAAAGTGTAGTATATTACCTGACCCGTGGTTTGGGAACTGCTCCTTTTAATAATTTCCAAGCGGTTTTATCAAAGAAAGCAGAGAGCAGAGGCTGAATTCATGCTGTCTTAGTTTGAGTTCGTTTGTCAGCATATTGAGCTTTTTCATGTGTATTACATCACACTGCAGTTGGTATGAATGGATTTTTTTGATTTGGGTCAAATAATTTCTTGAAGGGTTTGAGCATAGCACCTCATCTGTGATTCCAACCAAGCGCAGTTCTCAAACCAAAGCACCACATTCCAGCCAAATGATGAACTACAATAATCATAACTTTTAAGAATGTTACATTTTTTAATGAAGGGCTTTAGGAGATGTATTTGATTCATGGATGAAAAATAACATGTGGAAAGGTTTTGTAATTACACCACTCATGTCTTAAGCTGGCCAGCATATGCTTGATATCCTCTTATACCCAAACCCCCCCACCCACATACATACACACACACACACAGGCAGCCTGCTGGACTTCCTGAAAGGTGATGCAGGCCGGATGCTCCGCCTACCTCAGCTGGTGGACATGGCTTCACAGGTGAGGACGTCACAGACTGGTGTGTGGTGTAAGCAGCAGTTCCACATAACCCTCCGTGAGATGACACAGACACTCCCAGACGCACTCTGGTCAAATGACCCCTCCCCACTATTCTTTAAATACATTTCATACAGTAACAAAATTTGCTAAATGTGAAGAGCAATCACTCATCTTAATACAAGGGGAGACTTTGTTTTCTCTTTACAGTCACTACAGGTAACGCCAGGGCCGCTCAGACTGTCATTTTCAATTCTCGTTAATAATTTTTAAAATAATTATACTTTAATATGCACATTTGTATCGTTATACAATATTGTAGTTGGCTTCATATTATTTGCATGTCCTTATTTTTAATCATATCCTTTGTTGGGAAGGACATCGAGTGGCCTATTTGTAAAACATTTGTGAACCACAATATAAATAAGTGTATTTTTACATTAATAGCGGTTTTTATGGTTTGGAACACAATTATATGGCAATATAAAATAAAGGGCCTACGGCTGGATGAGGTTTGTTACTGTTTTGGGGACTGACTCCCTCCAGGTTGCTGCAGGAATGGCTTACGTGGAGAGGATGAACTACGTGCACAGAGACCTTAGGGCCGCCAACATCCTGGTGGGAGACAGCCTGGTTTGCAAAGTGGCAGACTTCGGACTGGCGCGGCTCATCGAGGATAATGAATACACTGCCAGACAAGGTCGGGACGGCAGAGGGTGCCGGTTTCCCTGTCCCCCTCAAACATGCTTTTCTAAACCATTTCAGATATAGTGTATTATATATCTTGGTTGATCTCTTTTTCTTTTAATGTGTCACCTTTTTCAAAGTTTTTTCATTCCTGACAACATTTTCTTTACACAGCCTAAATTACAATTGTGTGCACTGCAAAGAGAGAAATGTGATATTTTAATATGAGCCCAATTTTTCTTTATATTAACTTATTTTTAGGTGTATGAGGTGACACCCAGATGCTTAATTAGTCAGCGGGCAGTTGTGCAGTTACAGTGGGAGCAATAATTATTTGATCCCTTACTGATTTTGGAGGTTTGCCCACTTACAAAGAATGGAACTGTGTATAATTTTAATCATAGGTACATTTTAACATTGAGAGACAGACTATCACAAAATAATCCACAATAACATCATATAACTTTTATAAATTTATTATCGTATTTTCGCATGAAATAAGTATTTGATCCATAGAACAATAGGACTTAATACTTGGTGGAGAAACCTTTGTTGGCAAGCACAGAGGTCAGACGTTTGTTGTAGTTTTTCACCAGGTTTGAACAGATCTTGGGAGGGATTTTGGTCCACTCCTCTTTGCAGATCCTCTCCAAATCCTTAAGGTTCCGAGGCTGTCGCTTGGCAACTCGAAGCTTCAGCTCCCTCCACAGATTTTCGATGGGATTTAGGTCTGGAGACTGGCTAGGCCACTCCAGGACCTTAATATGCTTCTTTTTGAGCCACTGCTTTGTTGCCTTGGCTGTATGTTTTGGGTCATTGTCATGTTGGAAGACCCATCCACGACCCATTTTCAGTGCTCTCACTGAGGGAAGGAGGTTGTCGCCCAAAATTTCCCGGTACATGGCCCCATTCATCCTCCCCTCGATACGGTGAAGTCGTCCTGTCCCCTTAGCTGAGAAACACCCCCAAAGCATAAGGTTTCCACCTCCATGCTTCACAGTGGGGATGGTGTTCTTTGGGTTGTACTCAGCATTTCTCTTCCTCCAAACACGGCGAGTCGAGTTGATGCCAAATAGCTCTATTTTGGTCTCATCTGACCACATCACCTTCTCCCAAGCCTCCTCTGGATCATCCAGGTGTTCTTTGGCAAACTTCAGACGGGCCTGTACATGTGCCTTCTTCAGCAGAGGAACCTTGCGCGCGCAGCAGGATTTTAATCCTTCACGGTGTAGTGTGTTACTGATGGTTCTCTTCGTGACTGTGGTCCCAACTGCCTTCAGGTCATTAACAAGCTCCTCCTGTGTAGTACTGGGCTGATCCCTGACCTTTCTCATGATCATTGATATCCCACGAGGCGAGATCTTGCGTGGAGCCCCAGACCGAGGGAGATTGGCGGTGACTTTGTGTTTCTTCCATTTTCTAATAATTGCTCCAACAGTTGTTAACTTCTCACGAAGCTGCTTGCTTATTTTCTTGTAGCCCATCCCAGCCTTGTGCAGGTCTACAATTTTGTCCCTGATGTCCTTAGACAGCTCCTTTGTCTTGCCCATGGTGGAAACGTTGGAATCTGATTGATTGTGTGGACAGGTGTCTTTTATACAGCTACATAACGATGTAACGAGTTGGCACAGGTGTTTTGGGTAATGAGTTGAGATTAGGAGTGCTTCTTAATGGAAAACTAACTGGTCTGTGGGAGCCAGAATTATTGCTGATTGGTAGGGGATCAAATACTTATTTCATGCGAAAATACGATAATAAATTTATAAAATTTATATGATGTTGTTATTGTGGATTATTTTGTGATATTCTGTCTCTCAATGTTAAAATGTACCTATGATTAAAATTCTACACAGTTCCATTCTTTGTAAGTGGGCAAACCTCCAAAATCAGTAAGGGATCAAATAATTATTTCTCCCACTGTATATAAAGACTATGCCAAGTCACAACGCAGAAAATCTGTTTAATTTTCAGTATGTTAAGTATGTCGTGTATGCAGTATGATGGATTACTCGATCTAATCTGTCTGATGGGTTTCATGTCTTCCCAAAAGGAGCAAAGTTTCCGATCAAATGGACGTCCCCGGAGGCAGCCCTGTACGGTCGTTTCACTATCAAGTCCGACGTCTGGTCCTTCGGGGTCCTGCTCACCGAGCTGGCAACCAAAGGGAGAGTTCCATACCCTGGTACAGTGCCTCCTATTGATTGGCTTATTCAATATTTTATGATTTATTTTAAATAAAATATGAGCCACACAAGAAAGTGCTCTCTTATGAAAAAAATCTCGTACACATTCTTATTAAGTAAATTAGCTTGCCCTACAAATCAGCTGTGCCAACTGGTGTCCATTCTGGTTATGAGGGTCATGAACGTTGATTAATCTGTGGTGTTCCTCCTCAGGGATGGTGAACAGGGAGGTGCTGGACCAGGTGGAGCGTGGCTACAGGATGCCGTGTCCGGCAGAGTGCCCAGAATCCTTGCACGAGCTGATGTTTACCTGCTGGCGCAAGGAGGCTGAGGAGCGGCCCACCTTCGAGTACCTGCAGAACTTCCTGGAGGACTACTTCACCTCCACTGAGCCCCAGTACCAGCCAGGAGATAATCTATAGAGGTTCCTGGGAGCAGAGGAGTTTACCAGAGAGCCGTCCTGCCTCCCATGGCGCCCCAGCGCACCCCCATTTTGGTACCTGGTGGCCAAGGCGCCAAAAGGGGTTTCCGCGCACAGGGTCCGCACGTCCACCACAGCTCAGTCTGAGAGGTCAGCAGAACACACACTCAAATCAGGAAATGCACCCCGCCGATTTTCTCCCCAATCAAGATAAATAGATGAGTAAACCAAAATATTTTTGGAAGACTTTCATTTATTTATTTTTTTATTCATTATGAGTCTTAAGAGCTTCCACTTTATTATCCAAATTTGCAATTTATTTTAGTGCCATTTTCTTTGTGTAAAATCTCACCTGATTCACCAGTAGTTTTTGTGGAATACAATATTTTAATTACTTTTTTTTTTTTTTTTTTAAACCCTGGATTAACTGGAATGTGGAATTTGATGAAACCAGGGATGATAAACCTGCCTAACTGAAGTGTAGTTCATGCATTATGCAGCTGAAGCTAAGGGGAAAGGGAGGGGCTGGGGGGTTCTGAGACCACTTCAGAAACTCTGAGAACACTGAAATGCAAGAACAGGATTTTTTAAAATAAAAAATAAAAGGCGCAAACAGCCCATGACTCTTGAAAAGCATTTTTTGTCTTGCAAACTACTGATTGCCCAGTCTCATTTCTCAAGACTTGTTTCTTTATTTGTGCCAATGAAAACCATGGTTGTTTTGTACTCTCATTGTGTATATAGTGTATTTTCATTATTCTAAAGTTTATTATTCAGTGTGCGAGGCCAGAAAGTAATGTCAGTTTGGTCCAAAATGTGTGAAATCATAGACGACCATTTCTTGTGAAAGAACTCATTACATTGGTATTGCATTGTACAGACCGGTTGGTGGGTTTTGCAATTGTGCTGAATGAAAGGTATGAATTACAACAGAGACTGCCTAAATTATGGCCTGTTAAGGCATGTTTTGTGTATTTTTCCTATACCATTTATGCAAAATGATTCAGCAGAATTTTGCTGGAGGGTTTCTTTCTTTACTATGCCTCTTAGTCATTAAGCATGTTACCATTATTGTCGTCAGAAGGAACAAGAGTATCACTACTTTTTCCTCTGTAATATTTTTGTATATTTCATTTGTTTTTATTTTGATTCAGAATCTGTGTGAGATAGGGATGTGGGTTACAATGATTTACATAAAGAAGCCACCATTATCACGTGCCATACACTGCCACATGTTCATCAATGTGCCCGTTACATAGTGCGAAAGACAGTTTTGAAGTATATGTATGTTCATACATGTTCATACATGTATGGTCAAAATGGACAATCTTTTTCATGAAGGTTTGGATACTGGATGTACTGTCTTTAAAAAATTGTAATTATTTATGCCATTTTTGTTTCCTCTGTATTAATTAACTGTCTATCATAAATGTATTATTTCGCTGCACTGAGATGTGGATTGAGGTCATTAACTCTCGTACCGAATTGGGTGTAGGGCAATTCTGAGACCTTGGGGTTTTCTCACTGCCTCTTTTCTCTTTCTTGTAAATTTAAGTCCCATTAATTACATTCATTCTGTTTTAAACAGAAATCAGTTTCTCATATGTGACCTGCTCTACAAAAATGAATCTGATGTGGGGGAAAAAATAATAATAAATGTCTCAGAAAAAACTTGTGGGGTGATTTTTTTTCGGAGAAAATTATTTATTTTTTCCCCACATCAGACTAATTTTCGTAGAGCGGGTCCACAAGGTTATAGAAAGTTCATAGATATTTGTATGGATTGCAAGATACAAATTGGATGTTGTTTACCTGGATTTTTTTCTCTCCATTAGAATATGTTCCCAGAACAGTGAAGCCATGTAGCCATATTGTTCTAATATAGTTGGAAAAACACATGTGGAAGTAAAGTCTGATTTTAATGCACATATTTCAGGTTCTGTGTGGAGACACTGTACTGTGTGTAAACCCCAAAGGAGTGTAAAGTGCTTTGTACTCTTTCAGGTTGGGGTGTGTCCAGGAAATCGAATACATAATGGAGTTTAAAACCTCAATAAAAACAAGTAGTAGCAGAACAGATGGCAAGAATTCTTCAGGTTTCTGACTCCAAAACAATTTTAGGAGGATTTCTGACAGTGTACAGTTAAATATTAGCACTAGTTCACTTGTGCCATTTGAGGTTGAAATTTTGAATGGCAGGCACTGGCGATAGTCGATGCTTATGACTTATTTGCTGTGTAGCCTATTTTATTCGCAAATTTAACTTTCAGGAAAACCATTGAACTTATTCTCATTTTAGTTTTCTGCTCCATGTTTATTTTAAACCTAGTAACACTACATAGGATAGCATTTGAAGGCTAGAGGTTATATAAGAAACTGGGCTCTTAAACCAAAGGTTGAAGGTTTGGTTCTCAGATGGGGCATTACCATCATACCTGTGAGCAAAGATACTTATAGTGAATCTATTCAGCAAAAATATTATTGTCACCCTAGGTAAGGGTGTAAATCACCCTAGGTAAGCAAATAAATAATGAGAATCCATTGGGAACCGTGTAGGCTACTTTTTGACCAATCGTTTCCGTTTCAGACAGAAATTAAAAACAAGAAACTAATGATTATTCGACATTCATTGAAAAACAGAAATTGAAAAACGAGAATCAAATGATTACTTGTTTTGATGACAGATTTTACACATAAAATTACAGAAATTGAAATTGGTCTTGATTTCCAAGGTTTATGGCGCCATGTTCTGATTTCCGGTTTTTCAAGGGAAAAGGGTCCAGCACACAACTGTCGTCCAGTCCAGTGGCTACGGAGCATAGCCAGAGATTTTCTGGAATATGCGTCTTTTACATAGACATGACATTATTATTATGTAGCTACATGTAACGTAGGCTATCAGTTATGTTAAACATCCTTTGAAACTGACTCGCTAAAAAACAGACACAACATAACACCAATTTATTTTTATTATTAAACAGTGGTATACAGGTATGGGGCAATCGATTTCACATAAAGATTTAGCCCACAGTTTGGCTGCTTGCCTGTAGTGTCGTAAATGAATGCCAACTGCTGCAACAGCCCGTAGCCTACCTACTGTCACTCATCTCACAAAACAGTTTTTTTTCCCGTAACTTAGTAGACACTTCATAGCTCGCTCCTAAATGATTGCGTGATGACAAACATGTTGAAGATGAGCGGCAAGGCAGTCAATTTAGAACTATATCCACAAAACAATGTTGCGATGCAATGTTTGCTGCCATGACTGCATATGACAAATTATTTATTGCCATCTCCTGTATCCCAGCGGCATAATGTTCTAATGCACTCATGACTGTGTAGATAACAAAATTGTTTTATGGGAATGCGGAAGCTACCAAAAACTGGTGGGGAAGGGTCAGAATTGAGATTGAAAGTTGAAAATTGGACCATAAACTTTGAAAATTGAGACCAATTTCAACTTCTGTAATTTTATGTTTAAAATCAGTCAGCAAAATGAATAACCATTTGATTGTCCTTTTTCAATTTCTGTTTTTAAAACGTTATTTTTTTATATATTCAATAATTTTTTGTCCCGTTTCAGTTTTAATATACAAACCCCAATTCCAAAAAAGTTGGGACAGTATGTAAAATGCACATAAAAGCAGAAAACAGTGATTTGTAAATTCTCTTGTATATGTTTAATTGAAAACGGTACAAAGAAAGGATATTTAATGTTTTACCTTCATTTTTGTAAATATATGCTAATTCCGAATTTGATGCCTGCAACACGTTCCAAAACGGGCAACAAAAAGACTGGGAAGTTCAAAAACACCGTAAACAGGTGATGCTATCATGACTGGGTATAAAAGGATATCAAAGACTATTTTCAGATACTCTTACAAGCGATACTAGAACCTCTTTGCATTTGAATGGATCTCTATGGGAATTGGGGGGTGGGACTAGATTAAGCTGTAAATTACATGGGAATAGAATGGAACCCATGGTTGGCTAAATGGCTGTAAATCATCAAGGGTCTGAGGTATAAAACTCAGTGGCGGCTGGTGCCAGTTTTTCTAGGTGGGGCTATCTCAACCGACCCCCCTCATTGCCAACATATATAGCGTTACTACACATATAGCACTAACGTTAGGCCTACTGTGTTAAACTAAATAATCAAATTTAACGTTAGACTGTTGTTGTGGTTCATGGAAAAATCATCCTGATGTCCTGTTTAAGTTAATCGACAACAAAGCCGAGTTGCTATCCCGAGTGTTCCCACCGTTGCTCCTCATGTAATTTTTTACACGCTTTAAACAAGAAAAGCTGCGTTCACAGAATCACATTTTAACTCCGCACTTCTTAGCTGGGTATTTTCGCAGAATAGGGCGCCGTTGTCCTTCGTCTGGAGTCTGGCTAATATCAGCAGGCCCAGTGCTGTGGGGGGTTGGCCTGCTGCTGCTAGCGGTGGTGGCTAACTGCTGATCAGATGGCGGGGACAGCGGCTCATTTTCCTCACGATCTTCCTCGCTATTGCAGATGTGCTCAATATCCTGGCTTTCATTGTCCTACTCTTCAACTTCCCAAGCGACAGCAGGGTTAACTTTTTTCTCTGACCCCGGTGTTTCTGAGGTCCCTGGTCGTTTGGGGAAGAGATATTTCTCCATTTTCAGCTTGAGTTAATGTTAGATAGATGCGATCAAGTTCAAGACCTGACTCATTCTTGCAAGTCCCGACTCCCGAGAACAAATTATCGGGCGACTTTGTTTGAAAAACCGTACTACGTCCAATCACATTAGATCAAAAAACACAAAAACAATACCAATTCGCTGCCAATAAAAATGGGAGGACTACCAGGCGCGTTGTACAAGTAAACATTTCATAATTATTTTGCATTATCTAATAAATGTATGTTTAAGTAGCTTTCTGCTCTAGATATTTGAAGGGGGGCGGCGCCGCGCATTAACACTGATCAAACTTGATACCTGAGGGATCACTTGAAGGGTTGTTTCTCTGGACTTATTTTTCCATAGAGTTCAATAGGGAGAAACAACCATTAAAGTGATCATCAATATTTACTGCATATCTGGCAGCAGAGTGATGGTTTGAGGCTCGTTTGATACCTCAGACCCTGATTTACAGCCATTTAGCCAACCATGGGTTCCATACTATTCCTGTGTAATTTACAGTTTAATCTAGTCCCACCCCCAATTCCCATAGAGATCTATTCAAATGAAGAGAGGTTATAGTATTGGTTGTAAGAGTACCTGAAAATAATATATCAAGAGTCTTTTGATATCTTTTTATACCCAGTCATGATAGCAAGCATCACCTGTTTACCTGTGGAAGGTTTCAAACGGGTGTTTTTTTTTTAAACTTCCCAGCCCTTTTTTTTTTTTTTTTGCCCGTCCCAACTTTTTTGGAACGTGTTGCAGGCATCAAATTCGGTATTAGCGTATATTTACAAAAATCAATCAAAGTGATAAGGTAAAACATGAAATATATTTTCTTTGTACTGTTTTCAATTAAATATATGTAAAAGAGAGTTTATAAATCACTGCTTTTGTGCATTTTACATACTTTTTTGGAATTGGGGTTTGTATGTTTTGATGGCCTCGACTTTTTTGTGTGTAATGACGGATATTTTAAATATTTACAGAAATTTATGATGAGTTGTCATGACAATGGCTGCTATCAAGCATTCAGGGTTTTGTGGTCTAAAGCAAAACATACATTTCCAGTAATTTCTATGTTGCTTGTACAGTGATGCTATGTTTTCAGAGGCTATACATATGAACAGATACATTTTATAGAGTTAATTCACAATAAACGTAACGTTAATATCAGTTTTTATATTGTGACATTATTTTTTTTTTTTTGGTTTGCATGTGCCGTAGTAAATAGTTCCTATAAAAAATTATATTAAACATTATTTTTGAAAATAATCAGGTAATATAATTGCGTACAACCTCTGGGAACATAACATCCCTGTACAAACTGTTTTGGAGTTTGCATTTTTTCTTTAGACCTTGAACTCCTGAATACCTAACAGCAGCTATTGCAAAGTTGGTAGGTCATTGGAAGCTTTTCTAAATTTATGAAATATTCTTCATTGCACACAGTAACAGTTTGGGCCAATCAAAAACATACACTGAAACTGAAATGATATATATTTTTTTAAAACAAAGTGAACTTTCCCTTTAATGTTATATGGATAAAAGGAGAGTAATTCCCACATATCTGGAAGTCCTGATGGAGCTGATATTCCAGTTTACTCCAAACCTCAGTGGGGTAAAAAACATTTACTTTGTGTTATTCTACATGTGGGTAGTTGGACTGGTAAAGTCCTTCTTTTAGAATAGTGTGACAAGCAAATAATTAATTTGTCTTTCAGGTAACTGTTATATTGAGTTTTACACAAGCAACATTGTATTTTAGATTGCTTAAGTGTTACTCTACTTATAGTATCTTCATGTCAATATTAGTGAAGTAATATTACAATAGTTTATGGGAAATACTCAATTAATCTGGACCTTAATATGTATAATGTAGTTTGGGCATTTAGTAATTTGCCCCTTTAATTTGTGTCTTTCAAAACCATAAACTTAATTAGTGCCAAGGACAGCTGGTTTGGTTCACTTTACCACATCTGAACCTGTATCTGTTTTATAAATCTATGCAGTTTCTGGTCTGTGCCATTCCTCTGTAGCTTATTTTATTTTCCATGGACAATAGATAACTCTCAGAAGAATTATGGAGTTTTGCAAAAATGTAATGTTGATTTTATTCTCCAAATTTGAATGGATCAAAACATACCTTTCTGATTATAATCAGCCACCTTATGTTGTAATCTTTAAATGTGCAATAAATTATGTTGTTTTGCTTTTCAGAAGGGCAACTATTTAATGGGTGAATGTTGAAATATGGATTGGAATTCCAGCTCTATAGTCTTAATATATGTCTGTGCCTATGTGTAAATACTGAGTGTAGTCCAACCAATATCAACTAGTGGATATGTTTGCATTATAGATTCTTGAATTTATTCTTTCAACATTTTACCACATAGTTGTTCTTTTGGCTATAATGCAGATATTCTTTTTTTTAAATAAACTAAAACATGAAAGGATCTGGACATTTTGTCTTTGCTCTTACTTTGTTTCATTACTATGCCAGAACATAGGTGTTGTCTGAAAAATCTTTGACCAATATTCTTGGGAAAATTAGCTTTCAATGGAGGATTAGCCTATCGTTATTATTATTATTTTATTATCTGTTATTTTAGATGGACCTACTTAATTGTGCAATAAATTGGGCAATTGATTTTCTTTGCTTTGTTTGCTAAAGAACTAAACCACCAAAATTGTGGAGCAGATTTATTTATTTTGTATGATTTACTGCAATTAATTTCACTTCTTACAAATATTAAAGTACAACTCCATGCTTAAAATAAATGTATAGCATATTCTTCGACTTACGCTATATGGCCAAAAGTATCTGGACACCCCTTGGTCTGGGGCTGTTTTTTTATGATAAGCCGAACAGATCAAAAGCCAAAGCAAACTAGACACCACATATCCAGTTGGATAGCACGCCCAGTTGGACAGCGTGTGCCGCTCAGTTGGACAGCTTGAAGATACTCAATTTGATTTAGCTGATTGGACAGGAATTCACTAATTTCTCACATATAATTTACGTAAAACCGAAGTTTGTTTGCAGGGTCATTTGAATCATAATGAAAGTTTTTAATTGTTTATCATTCAAATTTTCACACTGTAATTCCAAAAACAGAGAATTTGGAAGAACTTGACTGATGTTTAGTTTAGGAATATGGGAAACAGTCATTGAACATAGAACAGAGACTGATCTGAATGCAGAAATGAGGGAGCAAACACTATTGTTTTAAATAAAATAAGTGTGTAATTAATCACGTGCATAAAATTAACTAGGCCTAGTTACTTCAAAGCGCTGTTTTCTGGTATTTTTAAAACAAATTTGGAATATATTTTAGTTGGAATAAAACAGCAAAAATGAAACAACAAAAAATATAGGCTAAATATGCTAATTTATTTCAAATAATAATCCCTGTTCTTTTATATATTTTGCTAGCTTCCACATTGCTCTTGTGTTCTCTAGCCTGTGTTGACCAAGCATGAAATGGGTAAGCTACTCACTGTCAACCCATAGCTACGGTTTGCCCGTATAGAATACGGGTTTCCACCTTTTCGAAGGAATGCGGGCGTATAAGGTTATGATACGGGAAATCTAGTCTACATAGGTTTTTTGTTCTTAAACTTTTTCCAACATAATTCGTTCATATGCAGCAATCACATTGTATTTCTCCCTCTCTGCTATAGCTACTCTCGATTTCTGAGGCTTCGAGGAAAGCAAGTAGCGGCATCAGTACTGTAATGCACTTTATGACAACGAACCATGAAGACGCAGTAGCCCACAAGATACCTAACAACTATCTAACGCTAATTAACCTAGAAAACCGTTAAATGGTTACGACAGGACAATGCTTATGTTTATGCAATTTTGGCCCAAATGAGATAATGTTCCATGACGTATTAAAGCTATCTATTGTGCTTTTGAGGGTTTGATGTTTAACAAACACTGCAGGGAAGTTTTTGATTGTTTTTGAATACGTGGCCAGGATCAGGTTCAAAGTTCTGACTCTGGCCTACACTGCAGCCAAAAGGTCAGGCCCCTCCTACCAACAGGACTTGATCCAGCACTACGCTCCTGCTCGACCACTTCGCTCTGCTGCTGCAGGGCGACTTGCACTTCCCTCCCTCCGTGTTAACGGCTCTCGCTCGTCCCGACTGCGGAGCTTCTCCACTCTAGCTCCCCAGTGGTGGAATGAACTCCCCACTCCGTTGCACTCAGCTGAAACACTGTCTGTTTTCCGTCGTGGTCTGAAAACGCACTTTTTCAGACTCCACCTTGACTGACTACATATATATTATGTACTTCCTGTTGATTTTTATTTTCTATTAGATTTTTTTGGACAAGTACACCCCAAGACTATTGGCATTGCAACATATAAGGAGGCACAGCAGGCTAAAAGACGAAGAGCATTATTGAATGTCTGCAGCAGGTTAGTAAATACACCTTAGCCTATGCTCTTCATTATGTATGTAATCATGGTGACTTATTCACCTCTATTTGATGGGATTTATGAGTTGTACAGTAAAATATTGATATTTAACTATTTAATTATGATAAAGTTATTGCTTTGTCAGTTGTAAAATCATTAGAAGTGCTAATGATAACACTGGGAGAACTGAGTAAATATAGATTAAATTATAATCTCTACTCATTTGTGAATGTTTTAATCAATCTACACATCTCATATGCCACTCATCAAATGCTCCTCTGTCATGTGCTCCTCATGAGTTTGAGGTGTGTACTGCTCACTGCAAATGCATTTTATTAACAAAACTTTCTTGCCACTTTACAAGACAGAACCATGGTGAAAAAGAGGAGGGAGGTCGCAATCCAGTGCCCGATTATATATATGGGTGAAGAACAGGATGCTCTCATTAGAGAATTCCTGGTAAGCCCCGTTTACCTTGTTTTATGTGTCAGACATTCCTTTATATTTGTATGAAGATCCTTGTACAGTGGGAAAAGTTTGAATGCCCATGGTTCTCTTTTGAGAATCTGTGTGTACAGAGTGTACATTTAGTGTTTTCCCTTGACTTTGAAGTAGCACACCTTAGATTAAACATACTCTGTACACCAGTCCTATCAAGGCTTATTAGAAATAAGCAATTTTATACTTAATCAAAGGCCAATGTTAGACAATATATCTCTCTCACACACACACATACGCTCACTCTCTCATCTGAAAATTATCAATAACCAGATGGTTTATCTCTAGTCATCGACAAGTTTCTGACTGAGTCTTCTTACCTTTCTAAATCCTGTCCAAGCAATGTGTAAATCTATTCAACATAACTTATAATACATAATTCATGCTTTCCTGTCTCCAGGGATGATTATTCCAATCCAGAGGAACTTCTGATGGACAACTTCTGACTCAAGCAGAAATGGTCACTACACCACTGTAAAACTCCCTAGGTGTTCCAGACGGATTGTGCCTGTGTACACGCCTGTGCTCTGCCTCATTCAAAAGACATTTTTTTGCCGACATTGAGTACCCCATCTTCAGTCAAGTATGGACTTCTCCACCCAGAACAGTTTGTTTACTTTCTCATCAGATTGCCAATCCAGTATGTATTTTTCTTAATGTATATGGACACTTGCCATTGTTTTGGATATCAGTTCCACATTTTAAGTATACCCATCATCTTGCAATGGTCACTGGGTAAATTCATACCAAAGATTATGTAACTGAAACTGATGTTATTCCAAATAATTATTTTTTAATCCAAATGAAGTGAGACATTTGGTTTTTAAGATGTATTGCTGTTTCTAAAGTGAAAAAAATTAAATGCAATTGCTGTTGCTGAATACATTTGTTAAAATCATAATTATTTTTGTTTCATTCACATTTCTGACAGCCTGAAAATATTTCATGTATGTCAAATACATTTCAGAAATACATTTGTATATTTTCACAATGCATTTTAAATACATGAGAATTGGCCGTTTCATTTATTTAGTAAAATATATTTTTATGTATTTCAAATGGATTGTGAAATGTATTTCAAAATACATCTTGCATACATTTGAAATACATTTTTGACATGCATTGTAAATACATAGCAAATATATTTGAAATACATTTCTATATGTTTCTGAATGTATTTCAAATGTATTGTGACATGCATTTCAAAATACAACTTTGAATACAATTGAAATACATTCACAATACATTTTTGACATGTATTGTAAATACATTGCAAATATATTTGAAATGCATTTCAAATGTATTGTGACATGCATTTCAAATGTATTGTGACATGCATTTCAAAATACATTTGAAATACATTCACAATACATTTTTGACATGCATTGTAAATGTATTGTAAATACATTGCAAATATATTTGAAATGCATTTCAAAATACATTTGAAATACATTCACAATACATTTTTGACATGCATTGTAAATGTATTGTAAATACATTGCAAATATATTTAAAATACATTTCTCAAGATGTACGAAACGGCTAATTCTCATATTATGTTACATGTATGACAAATACATTTCTGAAAATGTACTAAATATATATATATTTTTCCGTATGGGTGAGTTCAGAGGTGGCGCAGCTCCTGGTGAATACAAGGTCTAGTTGGTTACCAGCCTTGTGGGTGGCAAGCGATGGGGACTGGTTGAGGGCGAGGGACTGGAGGAGTGAGGCGACACTGGATAACTGAGAGCTCTCTGGCTGGAGGTTGAAGTCACCTAATAGAATTACAGGATTCCCATCCTCAGGGAAGGAGCTCAGGAGAGTGTCCAGTTCTGACCTCACTAATGTTCTTCTGGCTGAATGAAAGCAAACCCCACACTAATGTTACAGCGTGGTCCTCAAACTTATCCAGTGAGGGTTGGTGTGGGTGCAGGCTATTTTGTTCCAACCGAGCAGTAGGCTAACACATCTGATTCTACAAGGTGCTTAGCAGACTCGGCTCTTTTTACTCAGTTCATGTTCCTGATTAAGAAGGTTTCCGGGTTTTACTCAGTGAAGTTATCCAGCTAACTCCGTAATTGTGCTTGGTGATACAGGTCAAATATAATGGTAGGCTAATAATAATAATAATCCTTTTTATAATTATCATTTAGTAGTAGTAGTTTTTAATGTAACTCGTTTGTATTATAACACAAATACTGAGTTCTGTTAACGTGTGTCTAATTTTGGATGATCACAATAACTCAGAAACACGTAGCTTTATTTAGGGTATTTAATTTAATTTATTTAATGTATTTAATTTAGCCTATAACTCTACTTCAATGCAAACAAACAAAATATAATAAATCACGCGCCAATTAAGTTACTTAATTACTTTTAAATGACCGGGCAGGAGGGAGTTCGAAGATAGGGCAAAATGAGCTTTGGGGTGGAAGCCGAGTTTCGTAAATATGAAGAACAGCATTGGAACGTCTTTTTCCAGGTATGCAGCTAATGTTAGTTACAGACAAACATAAGTGTTTTGGTGAAGTAACGTTCAACGATTCACATTAGACGCGCAAGGTAGCGCTAAATTACATAGCCAAAATTGAAAAGTTCCTAGATGAAAATCAGTAACGTTAGCCAGTAACGTCAGGCTCGTAGCTAAAGCGCTAACGTTAACTAACGTAGTAACAATTTCGCATCGTTGCGCTAACAGCGACATTAAAGCGTTAGTTAGCGAAGTTACTGACCACATTATAACTCCCCGTTCGCTAGAATGTGCTAACGTTATCTAAAACATCGGTGACTAATAAACCTAGCTGGTGTTGTTGTTCTAGCCGCAGTGAACTTGACGAACATGTTTGCTGTAAATTAGAAGTGGTTTTGGTTGTAGCTATGTTAGTTAGGTGAGCACTAGCTTTCATTGTAACGGTAACGTTTGGGCAAATAGATCTACCGGACACATTGAATTTGCTGCCTATAGAAGGCAAATTGAATTGTTTAAAACGTATTATTTTGTTACTGTAACGTCACCGTTGATGAAAATTCCCAAAATGTGGTCGAGCGCGCAGATTATCTGACGTATCGCCAACAGTAAAGGCAAAGCATAGCCAGGCGCATCTGAACGGTTGCCGGGAGACACTGGCTAGCTGACCGTAAATAAGACACACAACGGTTGGTAGCATGTTGGTGGCTAGCTGCTGTGAGTTAATGTGACGTTTATGGCAAGCCGTTTTAACATTTATTCCTCAAGACTTACTCGTAACTATTCTAAAGTTACTAGTACTTATTTTTTAGTTACTAGTCACTTATCCAATAGTGACTAGTATCTATTTCAGATTTACTAGTAACTATTCATTAGATACTAGTTCTTATTCTTTAGTGACTAGTAACTATTTCAAGAGTTACTAGTAACTATTTAAGTTTTACTAGTAACTATTAATTAGATACCAGTACCTATTTATTAGTTACTAGTAACTATTCCAATTGTTACTACTAATATTTTTATTCGTACTAGTAACTATATCTGTTTCACTCATCATCGATAATGACTAGTCAAAATGACTACTTGATAGCTCAATTAACATACTAGTAGCAAGAAAAATGTTACTGGTAACAACTGGAATAGTTACTAGTTACTAATAAATAGGTACTAGTGTCTAATCAATAGTTACTAGTAACTATTGGAATAGTTACGTGTCAAAAGCAAATAGTTGATATCTTAGATCAGAATAACAACTAGTATCTATTAAATTGGAGATATCCTCAACTCGAATAACAACTAGTAAAAATCTATTTGGAGATATCTTAATTTGGAGATATCTTCATTCAAATGGCTCAATGCATAAACATGAGGCAGCTAGACATCCAGCATGCTCACCGGTTTGCCAACCCCCAATAAAATATATGGCTATATATAGGTTTATTTATAAGTTTATTTTCGACACAAACAATGTGCAACTGTTAAATACTTTTGATTTATTACACTGTTATTATTTTTACATTAACAAACATATTTTTATTTCAAAGGCAAAAGACGTTTCAAATATTAACTGTTCAATGTTTCACTTGTACTACAGCGAAATGGTGAAAGTCAGACGGACACTGACATCACGTGAAACAATTCAGTCACTGGACACCACAGCAGAATGCAGGCTAGCTATGTTATGGGAACAGGTATCCCATGGCCATTTGTCAAGCAAAGAAAAAAGTTTCAACACAGAATATCATCTGGTTAACATCGCGTTGTTGCATTAATGTAAAAAAAAAAATCTATAAATAACTGTGCCATTGGCTAATCTCACACAAATGCCGACAAAAAAATGCATCTGTGTGGAGCCTGCTGTGCTCTTGCGGTCATGTCTGACTCCCTGTGGAAACCGAACCTTCAGCACTCGCCGGCCAACATTTCTTTATTATGTCTTCATTCATGCATTTATTTTCTTCAGCTCTGTTCAGTTTATCCTTTTCACACATAACACAATGTCACCATAAAATTAACTTCTAGGACAATTAAGAATTTACGATAATACATTAAGAATTGACTAATCTGAAGACAATGTAGTTTACTGCAAACACTTTTAATTATAATAATAATAAGAAGAATAATCTCTGGTAGGCTACTTTCTTAGTAGTAGGCTATCTATTGTTTTCTTTCTGGACAAGATTCCTGGGAAACATGTGTTGTCCAATTAAGCGTAGGGCCAAAACATAGCCTACCTCAGGAAAATACGCGAACGAGGACGCTTCAAACTACCCAAGTTTTTCTTTTGCCATGACATTTGTGAAAGGCAAACTGGAGGAAAGCACAGATCGAACAAGAAAGTTGTTTACTGTTGTTGCCTGCTATAGCGTCCCTCGCGTATTTTCATATTTTACTTATGCAAACTATTTAGGCTGTAGCTATGTCTTTATTTCAGCTAGAATGTGTTTGCGTCTAGCCTATTATGCATGCATGTCTCCGTATAGACTTGGTTAATTAATGTACATGCTTCTTCGTGATCCATAGCTCAGGTGGTGCTGTTCATTGTATTTTATTAGACATTAAAGACAGCTCATCTACAAACTCGTTTATGGCTAATTGTGGGCCATCGTTAATAGGATAAATGTTCTCATTCTCTTCACGGGTCCACCTGAACCCGAATACCCGAGTGGGCACGGGTCCAAAATTCTGACTTGTCTCACGGGTATGGTGGTTGGAACTGATATAATAGCCGCGTGTCTCGGGTAAGCACATGTGAAACTGATTTGCCCGTATGGACCCGTGAGGATCCGATCACATTTAATTTTTTTATTCTGTAGCCTAATATTATATTCTGTAATAATATTCCATATTATATTCTGTAATATTGTAATATAAAAAAGAAACAATATCGTGTGCTCTCGTATCTTTGATGACATGTAACAAGCGCTGAGCAGTGCGTGCTTATTGTCTTTCATACTGTTTCTCATAGGCCAGACCAGGGGTCCTCAATCATATCCAGTAAGGGCCGGTGTGAGTGCAGGTTTTTGTTCCAACCAAGCAGTTACACACCTGATTCTACTAATCAAAGTAATTAGCAAAGACTCTCGTGGTTGATTAGTAGAATCAGGTGTGTAACTGCTTGGTTGGAACAAAATCCTGCACCCACACCGGCCCTTATTGGATAAGATTGAGGATGCCTGGGCCAGACGATTGTCTTAGTTTATTTTTATTAGAACTGCAAATTAGAATATGCAAGTGTTATGTTGCACGTCAACTGTGGATCCATCGTTGGCTGAATAAAGTTGTATTTGTTGATTTTCGTGAAAGTTATTGCCCTATAGCCTTACAAGTAATGTAACAGACTACAAGTGACTAACATGATTGATTATCACCGTGTTGTGTTTATTAGTCTAATATAAGCTAAAGATGTAGTTTTTAGGCCTTTTTGTCGGTAATATAATATTGCAGTGCATTCGTCTATTGTACTATTTTATAACGGATTTCTTCCGTTCTTTCTCGGGTATGAAAAGCTGTATATTTGGATGACTTGTGCAAACATAAGCTATGTTTCGTTGTGAAAACATCACTATATTTCCCTGCTAGGATTTCTGCTGATTTTGGACTTTGAAATAGGCTAGGCATACTGTCAAATTTAATTGAATTGCGAGCGAGAAGCCATCCGGTGGTTGGAATGAGGATTGTTTTAGGAGGGCTAACAGCTAAAAACATAACACAAAATACTTATTTCTATAGCCTATTTGGATTAGTGACTAGTAACTAAAGAATAAGTACTAGTGACTTTAGAATAGTTACTAGTAAGTCTTGAGGAATAAATGTTAAAACGGCTTGCTGATTCATGTCTTTAGTGTGGTGTGGTCCTCATTAATAGTTATCAGCCAATTTGCATGCCACGTAGATATCACATTGTCAATGTTACTAGTACTTACTGGGTTGGGGATATCTTTCTGAATAGTTACTAGTAACTAAAATATAAGTACTAGTATCTAAAAACATTGTACTAGTAAAAATGGAATAGTTACAAGTAACTATTGGAAAAGTTACTAGTCACTAAAGAATAAGTACTAGTATCTAATGAAAAGTTACTAGTAAAACTTAAATAGGTACTAGTAACTATTGGAATAGTGACTAGTAACTAAACAAATAAGTACTAGTAACTTTAGAATAGTTACTTGAGGAATAAATGTTAAAACGGCTTGCCATAGACGTTACACTATCGTTAGCTAAAAAGTCAACCAGGTCACATATTGAACGTACAAGTGCTACAGTCATGACGAGTTTTTGTAGGCCAATTCGGAGGTTTCTTCCGGGCATGGGTTCCCTCGCCCATTTCCAATGGGGTTTTAACATTGGTTTTTCGGATTCATGCCTGTGCTCTGTGGTTAATATTAGCCTAAGAAAGTTTTCACGTTTTGTTAATAAAGATAATCTCTACAAATAAATGCACTCTGCGATTTTTTGACCACACACACAATTAATATAAATTAAATATAACGTTATGCTAAAGTGAACTAGATTACTACAGCAATTGGTCGCATTCTGTAAACGCTACTCACCGCCACTGAACAGTTTTTCGAGCCTGCCGTGTTCAACAAGGCCCCAGCGCTTTGAAGGCTATTTGCTACCTCCGGGAGCACAGTAAAATCCAGAGCTGCCTGCTTATATAGGCCAACATACACGATTTAGGCTGGTCCTTTCTGATGTCGCAGGTTGCGTTTTTTTTATTTTTTATTTTTTTTTATTTTTTTTATCTGGGCGCTACTATTGTTTAAAGACATTAGCTAGCTTATCAATTTAGATATTAATTTAGCTACCCCTCCCCCCATCCCATCCATAATCGCCCTACTCTCCCGTTTGTTTGGGCGTGTTTCTGACGGGGAGGTTGATTAACTTTGTCTCCCGAGTCATGTTTGGCAATGCTGGGTTAGCTAGCTAGCAAGCTAACGATAGCTCATGGCAAGTCATTTTAACAATTAGCTAGCAAGCTAACGATAGCTTATGGCAATCCGTTTTAATTTAAGTTATTAAATTAGTCCAAACTAGCTGCCCAATGTCCTAGCTAAAAACACATTTTTTGAGATGTTAACTAATATCTAGGCATTGCCTCAGATGGAAGAGAACAATAGTATGCATTATATCTACAATTTTTGGCAAAACGTTTAATTTCAGTATTTTAGCCGTTACATCGCCTATTCTTCTTCTTCCGGGGTTGAAAATGAAAAATGGGCTACGTCATTGAAAATGACGTTGAAGTGTACTTTTTGTACACTTGCGCGTAATCAGTTTCGCACTTTGTTACCGCCCCCAATATAAATACATTCCTGAGAAGGCGTGGCCAATGGCTATATCCATTTGACAAGCAATATCGTTGTAGCCTACAGTTAGTCTCTTTCAATGTATTAGCTTTTTTCCAATTATGCTAGTTATTAAAAATTGTAAATGAGTTTTTTCAATTCCAATAGTTTCAATTTACAAGCAATGACTGATGGGTCGCAAGTGTGCTTTCTCTGGGTGCAAGAGCATCAGCGGATTAACGTTAACAGTTACACTATGCCCAGGTTGAATTAGGGTATGCCAGCCAAAGGAATGCGGAAACGTTACCAAGCCCGACTGATATTTCTGTCCCTCCAAATGCGGTAAATTAAATTAAGTGCAGCCTACGGCGTCTTGTTGGCTTGCTAACGTGGTGGTTATCTTGTAGCCTCAAAGATATTTACTTGAGTTGTTTTCGTATCGTTAACCATAGTTAACTGGCCGGTGATATTTCACTGCCTTTTGCGTATAAGCTATAACGTTAGGTTTGATAGCTACTGCGTTGTCAATCTTACTGGCCTGGGGTCTGCTTCAGGATTGAAGCAGGAGTTACGGAGTTACGTTTGATGGATAACCGTTAACTGCACTATCTGGACGTGCATTTCACACCTAGGCCTTCAGTGATGTCCTACAGTCGTACCGGAATTATTCCACCTCTTAATACCATCATTATGACGCCATGGCTCTAGAAACTATACATTTAGACAGAAACGCAGTATAACCGGGCGTTGCATCACCTTAACATAGTCAAGTACAACAGTTATATTAATATTTCCGAAGCATTTATAATAAATAAATCCGCATTTACAATTAAGAGTGTTAAACTACCAGCTTTAAGATCGCTTGGATACTGTCAAAACTTTAAAATAAAAGGCGCTTTTAAGGGATTAGTCTACAAAGTTTTATTAAGTCCACCAAAAGTATGTTAGCTTTAACAAGTTTGTTCGCTAAACAGCGCATTGTCGCACCCAAAGCAGTTTCATTTAACCCCTTAGTGCAGATGGCATATTTGGTAAATCATGGGGGTACTCTGTTTAAGGCTTTATAACTCCAGGTGTGAGCATCACATAAACTTGGTAAATGGCTTAAATGAAACAAAACCGGTGTACCATTTTTAGTACAAACTTAGATTTGTTTATTTTCATAATTTAAGGTCAAAATAAAGTGCCGGAAATGCAAGCAAAACTTTGCAAAAAATTCTAAAACATATATATTTCTTCTAAATACTGAGAGCTACATAAGTGAAACAGGTAAAACTACACATTTCCTGGATCATAAACTCCTTGTCCACAAGCATTCAATAATCGCAGGGTGATATACAGAACTACTAAAGCTCTATGACACAAAATATAAGCAGTGTAGCCAGGTGTACCCAGGGTCTCCAAACCTATCCAAATTGGCTAAAATGTGAATAGCTGTCAATCTTAAACTAATCATACATTGCAGTGCAAATCAACCGTTTTGACTAATTTAACTCACCTTTTTATCATTTTCATGTGGGAATTATTTTGGATCAGTACAGGGGGGTGGATATCTAGGTGTCCAATAACCTACCCAAAACCTCTCCAAGAAATTATTAAAAAGCCTTTTGTCCTTTATAAAGCATATACATTATCCCTTACGATAACTTAATGGATGAAAACATTGATATTGCACAGTTTCAGTTCAGTGTTTGATGCCTAGTGTGCCATTTTTTCACCATTATCCTTCATATACTGCTTCATCCTGTGCCGTGCCTTCATGGCCAACATGCACTCATCAATGGCACGTTCTTCAGTATGCTCCAAGGATCTGGTCCTGCAGTGGCTTCACTCTGAACAGAGGGCACTGCTGGAGTGGCAGAGGTGGAGGGTCAAGCATGTTATAGGAACAAATTACATAATGCAGAAGCATTATAACACTGTGGTACACACAGCTAAATATGAAATCATTCACTCTTGTACTTCAGTAAACACTTTATTCTGTATGCTACATTATGTTATTTTTTGTTGCGTGCTCTAGGATGGCATTACTCTGTAGTGTGTTTCACAACTGTTGCTTTTTTATTTTATTTATTTTACATTCATCTTGCACACATCTGGACAGTAAATTTGAATACATATTTTCCATTCCCTAAGTGAAAAGCATCACCCATGGAGATACTAATACCCCATAGAGTACATTATGCACAAAGAAATTACAATACAATAAAATAATATCGGAAAACACTACCAATGTTCTAGCTTCACGGCAAATCGAGGCATAAAAAATAACGTACGACTGAGCAACCAAACAGAACAGCGCTAAAATACTCCATTTCATTGTGAATGCTATGAATTCTAACAAAGCAGGCCACCACGAGCCACTACGCGAACGGCACGAACACATGGCATCAATGCATTACATTACATTAGTTATTTGGCAGACGCGTTTATCCAAAGCGACGTACAATAAGTGCATATTGAAGGTCATAGACACAATCTACGAACTTTCTCACAACGTAGAAGCTATCGCTAGTACTCAACAGAATACAGTCAGCTATACATTCTAAGCAATGAGATAGCTAAACCAAATAAAATATAAACGGAAAGAACGTACTATATAATTTACCTTATACATGTAGTTATTCAAGGTGGAGTCTGAAAAAGTGTGTTTTCAAATATGTTCAGCATTATTAGCAGGCTAACAGTGGTCTATTACGACCGATGCAAATACAAAAATAACGAACATATAGCACGCAGTGGAAAAACGAATGTATATAATCAAAATATTACAAGCAGTAATACTTACATGTCGAGGAGGATATCTTCCCCATATTGATAGGCACCTCTTCCACAGAATCGATGCTACAGGGATTAGAAGATTCTCTGTTGCTGTCCTCTTCTGATCGACTTCGGGGGAAAACTAGTCACTTCAAAGGTGGCGGTGCGCGCAGTTTTATTGCGTCAAACCAAATGCGTCATCTGCGCATGCCAGCGTAAAATTGTCGCGATATAACAAGTATTGCAGTTACGCTCGCCCTTAAATAGTTAATCCAAGCTTTCAAGTACACATGTAACTTACTTTTGGGGAAGTTTATCGTGTCTTCTATTGGATAAAACCATCGTCGATCAAACCAGAATAAAATTGATAGCGTCACGACTGTGCAATCAGGAAGTAAGTGTTACGCAGAGCTCGTTTCGTTTGTCTAATAGTGTTCCAATGCGCTGTGTATTCTTCAAACGGATTGTCCAAGACAATAAATGACCACGGAATCTTGAAAGGGACATATCTACGCTTAAATCCATGGTAGGATTGCACATGAATTACATATTTAATCGCAGATATTGATAGTAGAATGGCATTGTATGATTAGAGAATGATTCAACTTGTTTATGTAGGTATTGATTGAGCAGCGATTTGCACCGCTGTATTTGCATAAGGTGGGTTTATCTGGTTGCTATGACGGTATTCTAATATTATATGATGAATACATATATTTATGAACTCCAACATAGACGCTATTGCCCACTATGTCACGCATGGGTAGGTATAGGCTGGGTGGGGAGTGCTTGTTAAATGGACTTGCTACGGAAAGATAGTGACACTTAGAAACTACGCATTGGCCAGAAATCGTCGCGAATCGTCTACCAATAAAGTTAAAATACCGCGTTTGGGTTTTCCACTAATAGTTTGGCTGCAGGAGCAACGCGTGTCTCAGTTGCGTAAAACTGTCTCGCAGGCGAGACAAAATAGACTATCTGCACTAAGTAGTTACGAAACGTGACGATAAAGACACATAAACTATTCACTGAAAATAAAAGAAAACAAACAAATAATTTGCATTTGTTCAAGAGGATATATTTGCGACACTGGTGAAAGTGTATTCCTAGCCTTGAATGTCCACTTTGACTCGCTAGCGTCGGCTCGCTAGCGTCGGGGTTGGCCGTTCTCTTCTGACGATGTCTAGCTTTTCTTGAAAAGTTCGTCTTGAAAATGGCGTTGTAATTATATCTGCGACCAAATCGATCTCTTCTCCTCCTTCAGCCATTGTGGGTTGAAAAAAAACAGCTTGTAGAAATCTCGTTCAAGTTCAGTTTGCTATCTCTGCATAGCTCTGCCTCGCAATAGTGCGTATCCAATCAAAAGACGTGCACGTGCTGACGTTATCGTACGCCTGCTAGCTGGCCCCGGTGTCGCCTACTCGAAATCTGATTGGTTAACACCACAGGGTTGTTTCGGTTCACTTTAAGCTACAGGCGCCCGCACTGTCGATTCTGAAGGCCTAAGGGCAGATTTCTTGGACCCTGGCAACACATTATGGCTGAAATATGATTGGATAAAAGCTCTAACATAAAGGCCAGCCCTCCAAATCTCGATCTGAGGCTGGAAGCAGCGCAACCAAGAGGAAAGCTATGAAATGAAGAGAATAGACTATGGGGAATAATTTAATACATATTTGTGGAAAAAATATATCAAAATTAAATTTATATTCTGATGATGTTTAGGCCAGCAGAGAAGGCCTTGCTGGCCCTGACGGCCCGCCACTGCTGGAACTCCCCATGGCTGGAACATGTATTTACTGAAATAAAAATGGTACAAGGTACAAAGTGATACAAGCCCCATGCTGTGCTTATGTTAACTTATGTCTTAGTTAAGTTATTTGGATAGCTAGATAGCTAGTAAACGTGCATTTGTAGATGGCTAGGATAACGTAGGTAATAAAAAAAAGCCAAAAGCCGTTCAGTTTCACTTGACATTCATTCGCCTACGTGTTGTATTTTTTCATGTTTGTATAATCTGCAGGTAGCGTTAGGTCAGGATGAATATTAGCTGACAAACATTAATTTACTGGGCAGAATATCGATTTGAGCAGATTGTGAAGTCTCCCGTACCGTAGCCTATAGCCTTCAGCTAACATCCGTTTAGTTTCACTTGGCATTCGTTTACATATTTTATTGTCATGTTCGTGTAGCATAGCTACGTTAGATGTAACGTTATAGATGGCTAAAAAAAACTACGGCTGAAACTGATAGGGCTTCGGACTATTTCCTTCTTCATACTCCTGGTCGGTGGAAAGCCCAGAGCATTCCGGAGGAGAGATGTCCTCCACCTCGAAGAAGCCATTGACTGATATCACCGAATAGTCAGCGATTAATACAGGCTCAGTTTCACTCGCCATCTTTTCCCTTGTGGGCGTGTCTTCAGGTGGCGATACCCTCTCTCCTCGCTCTCGCCCCTCCCCCTCTGCTGCTGCTTTCCACGCCCATTTAATTGCATTTTTCGAATTTGTGGTGTGGGCGGAGAGAGAATGTAACCGAGGGTTTCATAACCCTTTAACTACTAGCTACATGTTAAGTGCAGCTAGTTTAACTAGAGCATTTTATTTTGCTTACAAAATAAAACGTAGTTTCAAATGGCGTTGTAGTTAGCTAAGTCATATATGGCCAGCTCGCTAGGAAAATAGGCAACTAATTGGGACTAATAAGGTAGCTAGCTATGGAAGTCGAATACATGTTAAAACGGCTTGCCATACTAGCTTGCTGGCTAGCAAGCTACGAAGACCTTAGTTTTAAATTCATATTCTTGAATTTCATATAAAACAAGTTGATGTGGAAAAGTTTGAAAGGAGCGCTGACACGACTAGCTGCGAGCTACACTTGAGAGCAGCCAGGCAAGGATCTGCTGAGGTAATGACGTGTATTTATTCCGACAAGTAGTTTGAATATAGAAACTGGTTAGCAACATACTTTTTAAAACCATATAAAAGCCAATATATTAATATGTGTAATTTATGTCATAGAACAAAACGTGAAAACTCTATTAGGCTCATATTAACCACAGACTTTCTATTTGAAAATCCGAAAATCCCATGTTAAAACTCCATTGGAAATCGGCGAGGGAACCCATGGCTCTAAAATGCTAACTCACTTCCGGGTTTTACGACCACAAACTAGCACTCTATAGAGCTCCGTAGTCCCGCCCACTTTGGTGACGAACTTCTGGTGCCACTTTTTTTTTTTAAATACAATGGGAGTCAATGGACTGAAAGATTTTTTTTATATATTCAGGGAGCTAGACCAATATTCTCTAAATAATTTAATTTAACTTAGTCCTGTGGATTTTTATCTCACCATCTGAAGAGAATGGTCATTTGAACTGTCACATCAAAGTCAAATAGCCTAACAACAATTGCCTCATGGAAGAACACATCATTTAAATGAATGTTATAAACAGCTAACGAAGAATTACACTCCAGAAAGGATAGCTAGCCTATGTTTACACTTTTAACACTATGTTAACATTTGAACCTTAAATTCTAATTTCTAATTTCAAAATTAAATTGAAACTTAGAATTTATATCTCAACAAAAAAGCTTTAAACGTACAAAAATGTTACTCACGCATACAAAACACTGTCATTAATTAAAACTTATTAATTAATTTAAAAATATCTTAAGATGGTAAGATGAACACCACAGGGCCAAGTTACATTAAATGGTTTAGGAAACATTGGGTAGCATTTTTTTTTAATAGAGCTTGATTAATTTGTGTGAGCTAAAGCCAATATTGTTTGTTGTAACTTCATTTTTGATATCAAGACTTTTTAACGGTATGCCTAGATTTTACAAGTTTTAAATAATGACAGCCTACAGACAATCCTTTGAATGCGTATTTTTGTACGTTGAAAACATTATTTGTTGAGATATATATTTTTCTACTGTGTTTGTTATGCGTATCTGCATGATAATGCACATTTTAATGAACCATAAGATAATAAAATCTAGAGAGTGACGTGCATGCATAATACATGCAAACACACGTTCTATCGCAAAGAAACACAAAGGCCTGGATTCAGTAATTTTTACTTTACCATGAATTACAAATAAATGAAAGTGTTTGTAATATTTTTAACATGGATTACGGTAAGCGCTGTCATTGCAAGAGCTGGCATCAGGTTGGCATTGAGTGTTTGCTAAATGCGTGCAACTACTGTGTATTTTGGTCACTGTCAGCTGGACAATAGTGAAATGGAAGTGGAGTGGAATACCATAGACGTCTTGTACATATGCGGCAGTTAGTACCTTTTTACATTAATGCAACAATGCGATCTTAACAAGATTATCCTTTGTGTTAAAACTATTTTCTCTGCCTGACAAATGGGAGATTTATGAAGGAGTTTAATGAAGTTGTAGCGACTGTGTCTGTATCTCCTACAGAGCGCCTACGTTGGCAGTATATACGTAGCTATGCTCAATGTGCTGTCTGGGGTTAAGAAAACACATTCAACGTTTTATGGCCTACCTTGTAGTCATGTAGCTATTTTAGTCTATTTTAGAAATTATATGATGTGGGGTTTGCATGTGAAATGATAGTAATGCATTTCAGAAATATCAATGAGCTTCCCACAACGATTATCCGGCTCTGAAAACAATAGTTAAAAAATTGTTGTCCATTTTTAGTTGGAAAGCAAGCTAGCTTCCAAGAAGGTGATGACAAAGTTTTGAAAAAACATGTTCTGTTGGCTGAAATAGCATCACTTCTTTATATGTCCAAAAGCAAACATTCACATCCGTGCATATCGTTCATTTTGCCTGTGTATCCTGCTACTTAGATCAGATGTTGCTATTGGCAGATGTATAGCAATATTTCCAATGGGGAGAATCGTTGATTGTGGGACTGGTGCATTTATGATGATGAAATCAGCTGGAGGAAGAAGAAGAAGAAAAATGCAAAAATAACCCAAGTTTGGGCCTTTATTGTGTGGATGTGTGAAGTTGTATCTGAATTCTGTTTGTTTATATGAGGTCAGAATGTACAAAGTTACTGTTCTTAAGGGCTGAGAGTCTGTGGTCATTGTGGTTATTTCTGTAGGAAACTAATGGAAATTGGCAAACTCTCTGTGCTGTATACAGTGCAGTCCAAACGTATTTGGACAGTGACACATTTTTTGTTGTTTTGGTTTTGTATTCCAGCACATTGGATTTGAAATGGAACAGTGACTATGAGGTTAAAGGGCAGATTTCAACTTAAATTTGAGGGTGTTTTCATCCATATCAGGTGAATCGTGTAGCAATTATAGCCCCTTTTACGCAGAACACCCCCCCCCCCCCATTTTAGGGGACCAAAAGTAATTGCATGATTGGCTGCCCAGCTGTTTCTTGGGCAGGTGTGTTTCATTTCATCGTTACTTTATGCACAAGAGAGCAAAAGGTCTAGAGTTTATTCTAGGTGTGACATTTGCATTTTGAGTCTGTTGTTGTTGTCTCAACATGAGGACCAAAGAAGTGTCAATACCAGTAAAGCAGGCCATCATGAGGCTGAAATATCTGAATAAGGCACATAGCCAAAACATTAGGGGCTTGATTTACTAAGACCTTTAGCGTGTACAAAACCTTTTAACACACACAAAACCAATAACATGACCAATGATTGGTCATGGTATTTGTTTTGCACCAATCATTGGTTGTGTTAGTAGTTTTGTGGATGCTCAAAGGTTTTGCACACGCTATAGGTCTTAGTAAGTCGGGCCCTAGGTGCCTGCCATCAAGAGTAGATTGCACCAGCATAACCTCAGAGGGTTCGCCACAAGATGCAAACCCCTGGTAAGCCTGAAGAATAGAATGGCCAGATTACAGCTAGCAAAAAAGTTCTGTAACCATAAGTGTTATGGACAGATGACACAATGATCAACCTGTACCAGAGTGATGGAAAGAAGAAAGTGTGGAGAAAAAAAAGGAACAGCTCACGATTCAAAGCATACCACCTCAACTGTCAAACATGTTGGAGGTGATGTTATGGCTTTGGCATGTATGGCTGCCACTGGAACTGTCACATTTGTGTTCAGTGATGATGTCGCTGATGACTGCAGCAGCAGGATGAATGCCAAAATATACAGGAACTTCTTGTCTGCTCAGATCCAAACGAAGGCATCAAAACTCATTGGACAGCGCTTCACTATGCAGCAGGAAAATGATCCCAAGCATACAGCCAAAGCAACTAAGGAGTTTTTAGGGCCAAAAAGTGGAATGTTCTTGACTGGCTAAGATAAATCACCTGACCTCAGTTTCACATGCTGAAGACCAGACTGAATGTAAAAAGCCCCCGAAACAAGCAAGAACTGAAGATGGCTCCAGTACAGGCCTAGCAGAGCATCACCAGGGAAGATACCAAGCGTCTAAAGATGCGCCAAGATGTGTATGGGTCACAGACTTCAGGCAGTCATTGATTGCAAAGGATCTCCCGTAAACGCACACAATTCAGATGCAACTTTGCACAGCCACAACATAATAAAGCTCCAAACTTGTGTTTAAAAAAAATAATAAAATCTAAAATTTACATACGGATGTGGTGTAACCTCATTCTATTTCAGCCAATAAGTTAGTGTTCAAAAATCTTAGCTATGACATTTTCTTCTCTCGTACCCAATTATTGCTCTCTTAACTCTATAGACTAACCATTATAGTTAATACCTGCTGTTTATAATACCTACCGCAAAAACAAAAATTATAGGCTAATAAATAAATGCATTTCTAAAATGTATTTCTTATAATTTATGTAAACCCAGGCATTATGTTGTTTTGTGGATTTTTAATATAAAGGTGTATTCTTGATGTGTAACAGTAACTTTTTTATATTGAATACAATTTTTATTACAAGATTTAATACAGCCTGTAACAATTTCAGGCACCAGATATTGGCTACCTCTAACATGTGGTAAATCTTCATAAAATTGTATTCAGCCATGCCCACGCATACATTGTCACAAGGACAGCCATCACATGAAAGTCCCAGCATGTGGCGGTTGCTTCTGCTTTTTTGCATGCTTATTACGCTGTGTATTTTCTTTTCTAGGAACTTGGTATGCTATCAAGTGATCTGCCTTTTAAACATGCAAAACTACCTGAAAACAAAGGGAGAAATCGCTACAGAGAAGTCAGCCCATGTGAGTGATGTTTTTTAAGCTGCTTTTCTAGTTTTGAAAAATGTTAGTGTGCTAAGATTGTCAAAAGGGGAGAATGTCAACAAACAGTTGAAATAGAGGAAAAAATACAGGTCAACTTTATAATTCATTGTAACTTTGCAAAGGTATGGTTGTGGTTTCCTAGTCAGGAGGGTAGAAAGTTAAGTTTGTAACAGGGCGTAACAGCTTGTCAGACTTGTATTTTGAAATTACATAATTAGATGTTAAGCTCAAAATTTCAAGATTTTAAAGGAGAGGTCAATATTCATTGCACACTGAAGGATAATAGTCATTAAGTAGTTCTTGGGGTAAAACTAATGTTTGACATGGCTAACGTGCAGTAGGTATTGATTATACCTGTCCCTGCTGCTAATTATAATCTGAGTTCTTCTGCTTGCTTGTTACATTTTAGAAATGGGTCAAAATTGTATCTAGATGTCATAAGACAGTGCCATTGTCTTAAGATTTGTTAATTTTGCTGTACCTGCTATTAGTTAGTCTGATCAATTGGACATAGGAAGATAACTTGCCTGCAGCATTTCAAGGGCACAAGTGTTTGCATGCTTTGTTCTCAAGAGGGTGGCCTATGGAAAATGTGAAAGGTAAGTTAGAAAGCTTTGGAATTATCTTGATATGGCTAATACCTGAACAGACCAGAATAGTATAATAGATTGTTGGGTAAAGGTCAGCACAGAAAGTAAATAACGCATGGTTTCATTTGTTTGTCTCCTGTAGCATAGAGCCATAGCATACAAAACATAGCGTACATTGAGGTTCTGGCTTTCTGTTTCTTTGTTCTGTTTGTGTTTGTTATTAGTTTTACTTCTGCATCAATGGTATAGTATTTTATTGTGTAACACTTCATACCTTAATATCTTGCATTCAGAGCCTGAGTAATTATATCCTTACAGTAAATACAGTTTATTCGCACATTGTTTTTTTGTTTTTTTTCCCAGTTGACCACAGCAGAGTACGTCTGCAATCAGGCACCAATGACTACATCAATGCCAGCTTAGTCATTATGAAGGAGGCCAGAAGGAGATACATTCTTACACAGGTAATGCTGCTAGTGCCAGATCATCGTTGTCATAATCTGAGACATGTTTTTCAGCAATCCATATACTATATATAAGAAACCATCTACTCACACATGGCCACATGGTTAATATGGCCGTTTATATTTTGTGGGCACACGTTAGCCAGAATGTTGCCTATTGTCATTTTAGCTTTGATTAAGAATTACTATTTATTATGTAATTCAGTGGTTCTGAAACTCATTCCTGGGGCCCCCCTGTGTATGCTGGTTTTCGTTTTCATGTTTTGATGGATTATTTACCCTCTTAAGCCATATTGTGTAAGAAAATAGCTATGCATGCCATGTAGAATAAATCTTCCATGTTCACATTTTGCTTATTGTGCTATATTGCAAACAATTTCATTAAAAGAGGTAACAAAACTGAGCAAATGAAAAGCAGAGCTGAATCAATAGGCTCCTAGTTGGTTAAAGTGTGGACACATGGCCACGAAAACTAACCATTTGGTTGATAATGAACAATTCAAAGACACCGCAAATTGATAATGAGCCAAACCTGCATTGTCTTAATAAGTTTAAGGAAACAAAATTATGAAAGAACTTAAACACATGTGTTCAACAACCTAATTAGGAGCATATTGATTTACCTCAGTCTTTAATTTGATCATTTTGTTAACAGTTTTTATGTAGCCTAGTTGTTTGCAATATAGCACAATAAGCAAAATGTCAACATGGGATGTTTATTCTACAGAGCATGCATAGCTATTTTCTGACATAGTTTGGCTTAAGAGGGCAAATAATCCATCAAAGCATGAAAAATGCAATTAAGAAAAATTAACAGCTTGTTAAAATTCTCGGATCACAATTGTGGTTGGAACGAAAACCAGCAAGGGGGCCCCAGGACCGAGTTTCAGAACCACTGATGTAATTAATAAGCATTGATAACTTGTTCAAGAAGGCTTATCATTGATTGATATTTTATCAATGCTCTTTATTTTCTAGCAAGCCAAGATCTTATCTTACATCTGATCTCAGTGTGGAAAGATATGTGTTAAACTCAAGTGGGCTATGCATGGGATACGCAGTACATTGCTCAGTGCGTATATCTTACAGTATAAGTATTATATTATATAGTATTATACGATTAGTTTTTGCAGTCAGTGCTGTAATAGATCATATTTGGCTTAAGTTAGTTATTTGCACCTGTCTGTGCCCTGTCAACAGCCTTCCATTTCAGTAATCTCCCAGGCAATTTATTTTCAAAGGATGTAATTGTGAAAGTTGTAATGAATTTTCTTTTGCTTGCAGATCAGAGATATCTGCCAGTATCTGTTTTAAATTCATAAAGTAATCGTAACGTAATTATGTTGTAGTACACACATCCTTTTTGACCCAAGGATGTTTTCTGTAGGCGCCACCTACATAAATGGCCACCAAGAACAGGAAAGCTTCTGCCAGCCAAGTTCATTGAACTAGGGTTACCATATTTTGGATTTCAAAAAAAGAGGACAGGGTTAGACGGGCGTTATGAACATAATACTAGGCTATTTGTTTGTTTATATATGGTCTATGGAACAAGGAAATCGTAAACAGACATTTTAGGAATTTAAAAATCCCGTGTGGATGGATATTTTCGGTCCCAAAAAGAAGAAATGTCCGGGAAAAAGAGAACGTCTGGTCACCCTAATTTAACTCATTGTGATTTAGCACACAGTTGGCCACAGCAGTTACACACAACCCAGGCACAACACAAAACTCAACATGTAGATATTAAGATAACACAATTATGTTTGAGTATAATGAATAAAATGAACAAAAACCTGACAGAAAAGGGTTCATCGTCTTTGATTGCATGAGTAAACTTGGCTGTCTTGGCCATGTCGGGGAAGCAAAGATTAAGTGAAAATGTGTTTATATTCTCAATCCAGCAGTTCCAGCACTCAATGCCCTCGTTAAAATGCCCACCACTCTGAATACTGAACACAGAACACAAGCGGTATCGCGTGCTGAAACCCCTCATTCAACCATACATTTCATTATATTTAATGGATTTAATTGAATAGACATTTAGACTTTCAATTCATTATTTATATTAAATGTCGCCGATTGGAATTCAACATAAAATCAAAAGGGAAAGCTTAGAAAGATATTCTAAAACACGCTGTTTCTTAGCCAATACTTTTCTGCTCTGTCTTTCTTTAGAGGTAATAAAACT
The DNA here is from genome assembly GCA_022702515.1 of Ilyophis sp. 1 JC-2022. Taxonomy (NCBI): domain Eukaryota; kingdom Metazoa; phylum Chordata; class Actinopteri; order Anguilliformes; family Synaphobranchidae; genus Ilyophis; species Ilyophis sp. 1 JC-2022. The sequence continues at coordinate 43,288,008 of CM040396.1, read as the reverse complement.
CTTAATAAAAGCCCTCCTAGATTGCATAGACAGATAATGAGCTCAGGACATTTCCTTTGATGTGTATATGTGTGTGTGTGTGTGTGTGTGTGTGGGGGGGGGGGGGGGCAGAGACAGACAGGGAGAGAGAAACAGGGAGAGAGAGCGAGAGAAAGAGAGATATATATATATATAGAGAGAGAGCAACAGACATTAAAGACAACATCCCGACAGTCAAAATGTTTGGAAGCAGTGCAACCTGAGGGATTATTTTAGTGAGCATAATCCATGAAGCAAAATCAGTCAAATCAGCTTTGACTAAACAGTCAGACTAAACAGTAAAAAAGCACCAGAATTTAAGAACATGTAATTTAATTCAGATACTTAAATGTAAATGCACCCATATAAGTACTTTTGCACACTGTTGGGAAAGAGAAATTATGATATTGATATTATTATTATTATTAGTAGTAGTAGTAGTGGTAGTAGTAATAGTCGTAAATCATATTATTTCAAATGTATTTTTTGAGAATTTTATCTTACATGCGGAAAAAGCATAAAAGCAATAACATAAATAATATAAAATAAGCTGTTAAAATAGTAGTACAGGTGGTAAAAAATTTGATCTGTGATAGAAACAGGACAGACATAATGCCGCTTTCTTCGTCCCCTAACAGGGTCCCCTGCCTTCCACTCGTGGTCACTTCTGGCAGATGGTGTGGGAGCAGAGATCTCTTGGTGTGGTGATGTTGAACCGCATCATTGAACTGGGCTCTGTGAGTACAAGTTGTGATGTTTAAAAGTTGCAAGGAAAGACTTAAAGTGACAGTTTACTTCATGGGGTCTTCAGTTTAAGTGTACAGTTTTTTCAGACAAAGAATATTTTAGATATTTAGTTTCTGATCACCTGCAGCTTTCATAATATGTAAATTTTTATTATTTTCTCATTTTCTTACCTCTCCTTTCTTGTCTTAATATCTCAACACTCAACTACAGTAAAATCCAAATTTTTGTTTGTACTACAATGAATGCTCACCGCTCAACTTAAAAAGCCATTCCAACAGTTAAACGGTTATGACTGGTCATTGTTCATGTTTATGCAGTTTTTACCAAAATTAGATCATGTTCCTTGATGTTTTAATCTGGCTATATGACACAATTTTAGCAAAGTTACTACGAGTTTCATTGTATATTAATTAATGGCTAACTTAGCAGTCGTTAATAATGTTAACTGTTACTAGAAAATTATCCAAATTAAGATGAGAGCTAAGGTTATAACTATATGCAGCCTACATTCATTTTAATGTAGCCCATTTGTATCTAAGGCTGTCAAAGCTGTTATGTAGTAAGAAAAAAAAGTGCCACAAGCTCATACAACATGACATAATTTCAGAAAATGTGGTATCCATCTATGTATCTCTCCTGCACTGGGTTGTAAGTGTGTGGGGTCAGTCATGTGGGATGTCTCTGTGAACTTGAATCAGACAAATAACTGTGTTGGCTAGTGATTTTAATAGATAATGTTCTATATGGTTTTGGTGAATTTATACTGATTTGCAGGCGTGAAAATAAGGGCAGCTCTCTCCAGAGGTTGACAGCTATGTGAAAGGCTACATAGAAAGTGGGGAAACTAGTAGGCTTATGTGGCATGGGCAACCCAACAGTCTGTAATTGTTGCTAGAAAAGTCTCTTCTAATTGCAAACAGGGTTATCCTTATCGAGCATCCGAAACCTCGTGGCTTGCTAACTCGAGCTGAACCCTTTCATGAGTATCAACAGAAAGCAAACAGAGTCGTGGTCGCTCTGAAACAGCCCTTTAGTTATCCTTTAAATTAGAGATTTTGTGTGTTTGGGACGGTTACACTAAAGAATATCTATATAATATATATTTTAAAAACTGGCTGCAATGTTGCCAGTAAAAAAACATTTAATGAATAGAAAAATTCATGTGACTTAGACAGTGTTTTGAAAGTTTTTTACAAACGTTTTACTTTAAAGGGGAACTGTCTATATTTTTTTCGCGTGTGCAGCCAGATTGGTTGGCTCTATTGATGTCACTGGTTTTGTTCCGGTTGCCTTCTTCTGTTGTGATCATAGGGCGTGTTCGGCTAGAGCCGATCTGCATCGGACTGCACTGTCTTTGGCTGTGTCCGAATACGACCCCTGTTCCCTGTCTACTATGTGCCCTGTCCCCTCACTTTGCAAGCAGTGTGCGAAACAAATCCCGCAAAACTCTTTCCAAACTAGTGAGGAAGTAGTTCATAATATATTTTTACATTTTTTTATTTTTATTGAGAATATCAATCAGTTAACGTATGACGATTGTTACAAAGTGTAGATTATGAATGAAGATAGAATTAACAAAAATAAAAAAGTGTAGTTTGTAATATGACCCACTCTTGTACCATAGATATGCAATAACACTTTTTACGTTTTTACTTCCGGGTTACTTACTGAGTGTGCTCCTGAATTCCCTCAACAAAACACCAGAAATAAGGGGTTCATCCTGGTATTTTAAGTGCCCCTGGTATTTGTGAGAAAAAGTTTCCCACTCAAAAGCTTTTTGACAAAGTGGACTCAAATATGCACCGTCAAAAGGGTATTCGGACACAGCCCTAGATGGCAGAAAAATCGGTGCTGTGTGAACTAAGGCAGAAATGAAACAGGAGGTTAAGCAGGCGCCTTTCCGTGCAGGCACCTTCAACAACATAGCCGCTTTGTGTACTTGCATTTGTTTTTTTATTTGTGCAAATAATAAATAAATACATAAATATGTGATTTGAGAGTGTGGGATTGAGTAACATAAGGTCGCTACTCTGGTTATTATATACTTTACCGTACATGTACTTTTTTGTAGTAACGTTAAGCCTGAATGTGAAAAGTACAATATTGGTAGTGCTACACAAATAAATGAAATTGCCAATTTTTTATTCTTGACTGCTTCTGTAATCCATCTGCCTTGAGATAAATTAGGAAAAAATTTACCTCTAACTGGAGGCCTATATAAAATCTGTTGACTGAACCAAAATGTGTATAAAGAAATAATAACAAAAAAAGGCCTGTCCAAATATATGTAACTTCATGTTTTATTCAATAACGTATTCAACTATATTTGGAAATATATTTGAAAAATTCATACATTTTCTATAGAAAAGTAAAGATTCAACTTTGTTATAAGGAGTGGTTTAAGTGTAAAATCCTAATTGGACTGTTGTCCAAAAAAAGTGTCCTCTCCAGAACATTTGGTGTGAGCATAATATAATATTAAGACCTCTGCATATCACATTCCATCAGATAGGACCACATACAAACAACCCAATGCCATAATAACATGAAGGGCATTAACAATTAAGCAATATTAGGCAACACACCCTAGCTACAGTGCTGTACATCCATCTTGCAAATTGTTGTAAGATTAATGATTGAGATTAAAGATCTAACACTGTTATTAGGGCCATGGGTTGATTAGATGTGGGTGGTCTGGTCTCCAGAACAAAACAGATAAATTATACCAGCAATTAAGCAAAGACAACATTTTCTGTAAGGGATCTCTGTCAGATACACGGAGGGAATATTGGAGGTCCAGATGCGATAGCTGGGAAATCTTAAAGTGTTCCTAAGAACACCACTGGAACGGACAATGATCCGTAGTGGAGAAAAAAATAAAATAAAAGAACACAAACCTCGCAATAAAAACGAGGAGCTCGATAACCGAGCAAAACAAAGAAATAAGCAATAACGCTTATCTAACTCCCGTTTGTGGAGGGAAACAAAAGAAACAGAGAACTGAAAAGACCCCAAAAACTTTGGGTGAGACACTCGTAGGTTAGAGTAGAAAACAAAAGAAAACGAAAACCTCTGCTCTGAAATAAGAGCGTATTAAAGAGAACTGCTTTCTTTCTAAGGTTGTACTGCTAACAAGTCCCGCGTTGATAATCAAAGCGGTCGATAGCAATACAACTTCCTATACCCTTTTTACCGGCTCGAATGTTATGTGAAATAACATGGAAGCAACGAGAGAGGCAGGAAGCGGGGTATAAATAGTGAGCGGAAATAAATGACAGGTGAACTCACTAATGACGAGGCGAAAGCAAAACCCGTAGCGGAACACAGGAAAATCCGATAGATTACCGGTAAACGACAAAAACGAATAAAGCGACGCGGAGATAAGGGAAGAAAGGCAAGATCCATGACATTTTCAAAATATTTATTTCACACAATATGTTGACAATATGGTAAATAAACTGTAGGACTATTCCCCTCCACCACCATTCTAGCCACAATGACACCGGGTTCTTTCTGTCATTTTGTATGTTTATTGTCAAATCAGAAATATAGAAACACATGATTGGTGACAGGTAAAAGGAGGATGACATGTTGATATTGGAATACATATTGTGCAAATACAGTTTATTTATTCATACATTGCCATAACTGGCAAGGAAAATGTAATCTTTCTTGACATCAGTCCCTCAAAACAAATAACCACTCCCAGTATCCCAATATCCCTATATGTACTATATTCATTATTCATTTCTCAATTCATTCAATTCATTCAATTCATTCAATTCATTCAATTCAATCAATTTATCTTGTTCAAGACATTGGGTGGCATTCAATTCAATAAGTTAATTGTCAGGGTCCAAATCATATCATTTGAATAAATCATGAACACTGAAATTATTAAAATTTTATATTTTAAATAAAAATCATCATATTTTAACTTTTTTAAATAAGTGTGTACTTTGCGACTTTTACATTTTTACCCGTGACTGCACTTTGAAAGTAGCCCAATTTATCTGTAAAACCGCGGACATGGCAACACTGGTGGGACATCTTACGACCTGCTTACGACACTTCCACAGTATGGTTGCAAAATAGTATGGCGGATATTATTCACGGACTGCACATCGCGTGCTACACAGTGCACATTAAACAGCACACTTCTGCCAGTCCACTGTACGCAGGAAACAGGGCGCAGTAGATATGGCTCTGATTCGGACACAGCCATAGTTTTATGAGGCCTAGAACTTGATCGAGGACAGGATAGTCTGGGCAACATCAACTGGTGCACCTGTGGCAATTGCATAACGTTAGCTATGCCTATATTCCAAAAGCATGAATATCTGGATTCACCTCCAGGGGGCGACTATGAGCACTAAAACTTGGCTAAACAGAGGAGAATGGAAGTTTGCCAATGGGGGTTAATGGAAGTTTTTTTCAGAAACCCAACTCTATAAGAGATAATAATTTTTTATTGTAAGTTGGAGAAAATGTGCTGACTGCAGATTTGTTTTAAAATATACTTTTCTATGCACTTAAATTAATTAAATCTTGAACCGCTTTGGAAAAAAAATTAGTTTTTTCTCTGGTTATGCAAATTAGTACATGAATATTCATGACCACTTTGGACGTGACACTTCAAAGCAAGATGGACATCGCTGCAACCAGCCAGAGTTTTTCGGTAATAACAGCACAAGCATGACAACTATGTGGACGAACAAAGTACTAGCTAATAGGCGTACCAGCGGTACATCACCTTGTATTTTATAGACAATCTGTTTTTACCAAGAATCTTCTAGAAGCTTCTAGAGAATATCTCGTTTTACTTAGCAGCGAGGGTTGGCTGCAGTGCACGTCAATCACTTTTCACATTGACAACACAGCTTTCAACACCGTAAGATCACTTTATTAAAATGTTCAGTCGCTACATTTATATTTCCACCATGTTTTTATACAACATTAATATAACCAGCTAGGTAGATGTATAGTAAACCATCTATGTCATAATGCTTGTTTGCTACCTAACCAGCTACTAGCTAGTTGGCTACCACCAAACAGGATCGACGGATTGTTGACTGAGGACTCGGAGCCGGTAATGAATAATCATGAACTGGTGAACTCAGCAACATTGCGTAGCATCAATGCTAGTGGATATGTTTTGAAAGTGAGTTCATAACACAACCATCGATTGCATGTTAGCTTATATTTATGTGTTCATTATACGCAGTAGGCTGTGTAACAATGACAGTAATACTCCAGTAATACTCGCATGAGTTAGCTAACATTTTGCCAAATAAACCATGCTCTGGAAGCGGTTTTGTCATATTGTAATGTGGCTGGTTACAGTAAAAAAATAACTACAAGAAACATGATACACCGAGGTAGGCTAGTTGTCATGCACATAACTTCTGTCAATTATCAACAGAAATTACTGAGTGGGCCTTTAAATCCAACAATTATAGTTAACCCTATTAACTTTGGCCCAAGAGAGGCAATTTTCACCTAGTTTCTAGTGTCATTTAAGTGTCAATATCTCAAAAACTATTCACGGCACATATGGTTTAGAGCTTGAATTTAAGAAGAGTCTGTAATTTACCATTCAGATCTGCAACAGAATACATTTATGTCAAAATCATCACATACAGTAGGCCTATAGCCTATACATAATATGCATAAAAATACGTATTCTTAAAGCTGTAATTTATCATTTCAGAGAAATATGAATCCTATAACTAGGACGTTGATGACTACCACTGCCACTAGGGGGACCACCGTGGATAGGGTTAACGTGTAATAGGTAATAGCCTACGATAGGGATGCGTGGTGGGTATCTTGTTTAATTATAAAGAACTGTAATGATATAAAATCGACTAGATAATTCCACGCGATATAAGTGTCATGGTTCGTGGGTTATTCTTTTCTTTTTCCGCTGCGGTTCTCGTCTTTTATCTCCCATTGAGAATTCATTGGATTTTTTTCTCGTTCCGTCCCGGGGTTTTGCATCACCTCGCTCATTATTCAGATCACCTGTGCTGCTACCTGCAGGGTATTTATTTCCTCACTTCCGCTTCTCTGGTGCTTTTTTTTCAGTAGTTAAAAACCGGTAACCCTGTGCATAGTACTGACGAGCCTATGCAGGAAGATGGGGTATCTTCCAGTGACACTGCTTCTAAAATCGAGGGATGTCGTTACTGCAAAAGGAAGGGTCACGTTCTGAGTCAGTGTACTAAGCTTAAGGGGAAAAGGGGGGTTTCGCTAGAGGAATCGGGGCTTCTAGCGGGACTTCAGAGTACTACTCCCCGAACCTTATTAGCAGTCGAGCTTTCTTGGGGAGAACACTCACTTCTGGTCGAGGCCTTTATAGATTCTGGGGCCGTGGAGTGTTTTATTGATGCCCGGTGGGCTAAAAAAAATAATATACCTGTCCAGCGCCTTGATCAGTCTCGATTGATTACCGCTCTCAACGGTTGTCCGTTGGGTTCAGGCTCCATTAAGGAGATTACTTCTATCCTCACCACGTCTACTCTTCAACACAGTCACATTGAGAGCATTCAGTTCCTGTTAGTTGATTCCCCTGCTTACCCTCTTGTTTTGGGCCACACGTGGTGAGTTAAACACAATCCCCATATTTGGTGGGGAGGGGATAAGTTAGTGATTCAGCAATAGGGTCCTTTATGAACTGTTCAGGGTCATTTCACTCCGTCCAGGGTTTCTAAGGAACGAGTTGACATTTCCGATTCCGAGTCTGAGCTGGAGGAGCTGCTTTTCCGCCTAATCAGGAGGAGTCGGTCTCAGGTTCTGAGGCTGGTGACGAGAGTTTGGAGTGGGACTCCCTGGCTGACGGATATTCCAACTGGGGAGAGCTCTCTACTGAAGAGCTTTCCGATTCCGAGATTCAGTGGTCCGCTCCTCCTGACCCGCCTGCTCAGAGGGGAGTGGCTGAGATGGCAGGGACGTTGGAATTTCTTTTACCGCATAACGTTCCTACTGAATATACAGAACTAGCAGAGGTTTTTAGCAAGCAGAGGGCATAGAACTCTATCCGGGCACCACCCCCACTAGAGGGAGCTTATATTTCTTATCTGCTCCTGAAAGTACAGCCATGAAGGAATATATTGAGGAAGCGCTTGCCAATGGCTTTATAAGGCCATCCACCTCGCCTGCTGGTGCAGGGTTTGTTTTAGTTAAAAAAAATGGTGGGTTAAGGCCATGCATAGACTATCGTTCGCTCAATGCTATCATTGTTGAGAACCATTACCCATTGCCTCTAATTAATTCTGCTTTTGAACACCTTCAGGGGGCGGTTATTTTTTCCAAGCTTGACCTCCGTAATGCATATAATTTGGTGTGCATGCGGGAGGGCGATGAATTTTCTCTTCCGACCTGCAAATGCATATCAGTCACGTTAAGCAGGTTTTAAAAGTCCTCGTGATATTAACTTGTTTATGTTCACGAGGGACTTGCTTTTAGCTTCTTCAGGTATAGGATTATGTTTCCTTCTGTTAGCGTTCTGTGCTATTTATTTCCGTGCTGTTCTCTACGAGACAGTGTTTTCTTTTGGTGGTTTTGTTTTGTTTCACCTTCTATCAGATGTAGTAAAGTTATGTTCCGAAGGTGTTTTCTTTGCTTTTATATTCTCTTGTTTGGGCTCTAGTATTGAGTTCGGGAGATTTAGATTTGTGTTTCACTCATTCTATTCGAGTTCGCCCTATTTTCCTGGGTAGATTTCATTTAGCTGTTTAGCTGTCAGGAATTAGTTCCTGTTTTTCTTTTTCTCCCTTATTGGTCCTCACCTGTGTGGGTGACTTGTCTGATCTCCCTCACCTCTGCGTTTGATTCGCCGCTACTAAATCCATCACAATAAGACCATGTTCTGTGCATTTCACCTGTTGCTCCTCTGCCCGTCTGGCATGCTTTTTTGCTTTCTCCATCCGACATAAACAAACGTTAGCTTCCAACAGGGGGGACAGTCAATCTGTTCTAGGCCGGCCAGGCGCCCGGTAAATAAATTTACATGATTTCACTGTTGGTTTTTTTCAATACACTGTCAAAGTCACATAGAATAAAAGCAATAAGTCATTATTTAACAGTCATCCCATAAAATAACAGGATGTATGCAGCTAAATAACAGGATTCAAACAGTTTTCCCCTTTAAATGGTTGTTGCTGTTTTTTATGGTATTTAGGCTACTGTTACACTGAATAAGCTGGCGGTTTACCACAGACTGTTTCGCTGGATGTCTCTGTTTCTGTACTTACTAGCACTACTCGCACCGTTATTGACACATAAAATCACATTTCCATCTGATGATGGGTTTTATTTTGATGAAGTTTTTATTTGCTTTGCTATTCACTGTTTGTTATAATAGACGTATTGCTTGTTTGATTGAAATACAAGTTACTCTTGTATTCTGTAACACGATTGCCATTCTGTAGCACGATTTGCTCCATGATTTAAAATATATTTATTATTACTGTTAAATAAATACCTGCTCTCTACGTTGTGGGCTTTGATTGACAATGACAGCCGTCCTCTTATTGATTGCTGGTCTTTTAATACCTGCTTCCCATTTGTACTAAAATGCACATGCAATTACTTTTTCCATTGCTTTTGGGTTTAGTAAATCACATTATATGTGCTAAAGTAATCGATTTTCATGACCTCCTCCCACTATTTTGCAAAATAACATAGGGATGCCCCATTTTGCATATTCATTCAGGCTAACCCGCAAAAATGAAAAATCCTCTTTGCACCTCGTTATCACCTTATTTTATCACCTTGGATGATTTTTTTGTGGGTGGTAACAGTTTTACACGTGATATTGTACACGCAAACCTTTAGTAAATTGACCCCTTTGTGTTCTGTTCCAGTCATTTATTGGCTTTTAGTTTAATGTTATAAATAATTTCTGGCCTAGCTTTTTTTTCTAATCCATTCCTCTCACTAACACTAATTGACCTGTGCCACGTCATTGTTCTTGCTACACACACGCTTGACAGTTCATCGGAGTGTGAAAAGCAGTACAAGCATAGCCTACATGGGAGGAGGGGAGTTAGCAGTCTGCAGTACTGTGACGCTGTTCTAAACCCGACCAGGTGAAGTGCACTCAGTACTGGCCTCCTCGGGAAATCAGGGAGCTGGTGTTCAGGGACACAGGGTTCAAACTGACCCTGATCAAAGAGGACGAGAAAGCGAACTGCACCATACGACATCTGGAGCTAGAGAATATGAAGGTACTGCAGTTGCCATCATTAGCAGACGTGGCTTCCCGCCATGGCAGCGCTTATTGTGAGCTCACTGTGTTCGGTTTGTTTGGTTGATTTTATACAGGTTTTTTTTTTTGTCACTTACTACTGTTTCATCGTCTTTGAATGTGTTTAAATGTGAATATATAAGTGAGTCATTGCAAAACAAACTCCTGAAAAAGGAATGTTATTTCGCCTGGCCTGCTGTTCTAACTGTTCTAACATTTTCTTAGAACTATATTTTCTGTAGCCCCAGGAATAGTATGGGGCTACAGAAAGTACCCTACAGTATGTTCAGTCATCAAGGGTCAGAGGTATCAACCAAGCCTCAAAGCATCACTCTGCTGCCAGATATGCAGTAGATATATATGGATGGATCACTTTAAGGGTTGTTTCTCCTGACTCATTTTCCTATTGAACCCTACAGAAAAATAAGTCAGGAGAAACAACCCTTCAAGTGATCCATCGATATTTACTGCATATCTGGCAGGAGAGTGATGATTTACAGCTTAATCTAGTCCCACCCCCCAATTCACATAGAGATCCATTCAAATGTAGAGAGTTTATATGTATCGATTGTAAGAGTACCTGAAAATAAGATATCAAGAGTATTTTGATATCCTTTTACACCCAGTCATGATAGCATCACCTCTTTCCTTGTGGAATGTTCCATACAGGTGTTTTTTGAACTTCCCAGTATTTTTTTTGCCCTTGTCCCAACTTTTTTTGGAACGTGTTGCAGGCATAAAATTCGGAATTGGCGTATATTTACAAAAATCAATAAAGTTGATAAAGTTAAAGTTGATTTCAATTAAATATATGTAAAAGAGAATTTGCAAATCACCGCTTTCTGCTTTTTGGGACATACTGTCCCAACTTTTTTGGAATTAGGGTTTGTACACTAGACTTTGTAAAAGCAATATTTTCCTGTCTCAACCTATGAGGACTGAGTAAGCGTTGTTTTCCTTTTGTGCTATTTAAGTTGACTTTAGCAAGTTTTGTTGATTTCTCTCTCCACCGGTGCGTTGCCAAAAATCATTAAAAGTACTGTATTTTATCTTTTTTTTGCATTATTCCTGACTGTCATCCTCCAACTCCGGCAACTTCCATGTTGCTGCGACTGGGCCTCTTCCTAACAGCCATATGCATAAAATGATTCTCAGGCCTCTTCAGATGTTTCTTCCTGTAAACTCTACAAATGCATGATTATTCAAATCAAGTGTTGTATTTTGCCCTAGACTCAGGAGACCCGACATGTCATTCACTTCCACTACACGGCCTGGCCTGACTTTGGGTTGCCCGAGACACCCGCTTCTTTTCTCAGCTTCATCCTCTTCGTCAGGGTGTCCGGGTGTCTGGCAGAAAGCAAGGGGCCCGCGGTGGTGCACTGCAGCGCAGGCATCGGCCGCTCCGGAGTGTTCTGCCTCGTAGACACCTGCCTCCTGCTGGTGAGCCTTGGAAAAACCACAGACAGAATAGGCTGTTCTCTGCAATGACCCAAAGAGTTTTTTCCACAATGGCTAAAAATATTATCGCGGAATCCATCGAATATACACTGATGCTTGCTTACGTAAAAAGTATGTAGACATTTTTTTGTGCACGAAACGCAAACATGTTTGGTTCAAGTTGTTATCAACATAGCCTGTTTCCGCCACAGCCTCGTTTGATTTGAATGCATGGTTTTAATATTCAGTTTTTTCAGTGTTCTTATCATCGCCTTTCAGATGTCTATTAAGAAAAACCCTTATTCGGTGTGCGTCCGTGACGTGCTGCTGCAGATGAGGAAGTACCGAATGGACCTGGTCCAGACCACTCAGCAGCTGCGGTTCGCCTACATCGCCATCATTGAAGGCACCAAGCCCATCCGACGAAGCCTGTCCATGCAGGTGTGTAAAATTCTTCATTTCGCCAGTAGGTTTATATTACGTGGAATTATTAAATGCAGAAGCGCAGAATGACCTTAGAGGCCAATGTCTCCAATTAAAATAAAATATTTTGTTATTTGTGTGATAAGTACAGCTTGAGACTAGCCTTTCTGAGCATTGGTGTTCAAGTTCGGAAAGTGTGTATTCAGTGAATTCAGTGTTTGTCACCTGTCCAGGCAAGTTTTACATATGACAGGTTTATACAGCTGGGTAATGCAGAAACATGTTATGGAGTGCATCAATCAAATAATCAAAGTATAACTCAGTACATTTTGTGTGTCATCCAGCAACCTGCCACATGCTAGTAGAATGCTTGCCACTTTGAACGTGCTGCATGGATGAACGTGCTCAAACCGCTCAGACGGACAGAACCTGTGCAGATACGCGGACGGCGTACGCTGCTTGAAAGAGTCTCCTTTTCACATTTACAGGACTCGATGAATGACTCTGATGAGGAGGACTCTCCCTTAATGTTTACACCAACTGCCCCTCCCACCAGACTCCCTAGATGCATTGAAACAGGCTCTGATGAGTCCTGCTTTTATTCAGGAACAGAGGAGGAGGATTATGTAATGCATGAAGCCAGGTATCCAAACGCACCACTGTGAACAAACGTGTACTGTGAGTATAATTGAGAAGCATATCTCACAATGCACCACTGATATGTATTACACTATAGATATTTGATTGGAGTGTAATGATGGCTTATTCATAGCCATTTGATTGGAATACCTTACAGTATGTTCAGTTATAGCGATTCTATGGGAACATGTGACAGAATTACATTACATTACATTATAATGAATTCATATGATATGGACATTTGACACTGGAATATTTGACAGCGTGATAACTTGCTTCAAGCAGTCAAAATTGACCAGTTCTTGGTCAGAACAGCATACTATAACCTTGGCATAACTGTTATTCTTCATTAATAGAACGGTCAGTGGCCATAAATGCCCAGACACTTAATTCAGTTTTGAGTGAATGAAGGCTACATAGGCAAACACCAAGTGCAAATAACAGGAATAATACTAATGTAGCTATTTCCTCTATAGAAGCAAGTGAAATTACATATGAAGTGCAAATGACAGCGGTCATGTGCAGACTGTATTAGTGGGCCCCACATTGAGGGGGGTGCAGGCTGGTACGGACGGTGTATTTTTGGATGTGAGCGGGGCAGGACTGGTGTCAGCGTGTCTGCTTGTCTCCGTCGCAGCTGCTCCACGGGCCCCTCATGGAGCGACGTCTCGTCTGACTCGTCCGCGCTCGGGCTCGCACTCCGGACAGCGGGGGACCAGGCCGCCGCCGGGCCACCGCAGAGGAGGGGGGACGGAGCGTCGGGGCCCGCCACGTCCCTGCTGGCCGGCGTGTATCTGTGCGCCACCTTGGCGCTAGGGGCCTACATCTGCTACAGAGCGAGTTTCCACTGACACGCCACCACATTCACTGTCCCTGGTTCTGAGTGTCTCGTACATGTAATCTCTCATCTGATTAACAGAGGTGGAAAGTTCAGGTTCAGAAAGTAAAAGTCCTCCCCGGTATTTTGTTCCAATCACCTGAATTCGCTAATTGACACAATTCTTCAGCCAGGAGGTAGAACTACTTAGTGAAATCAGCTGGCTGAGTTAATGGGTGGAAGAAACACATGGTAGGACCTTTCATTTCTGACCCCTGGACTTTACACCTGTGCTGATTAGGAAGGTGGCTGCGTAACAGAGTGAAAGGCTTGCCGCCGTGGGTTCCCCACCGTCTCCACGGCTTCAATTTATAGGGTTAAAACACAGTCATCTCTGTATGTAGAATGTATTTTCATATTTACGATGTGACATCATATGCTCACCACAGACACCTTCTCCAGCCACTGTTTGCATTACTGAGATATAATGTTGTGTTTTTGTATCTGGCCTTCTTATCATTAGAAAGGGATTACCATGAAAAGGGCTCAAATGGTAGGCTACACGTAGGGTGTTGCAAATGTAACATATTGGGGGGAGGAGGGAGTGATTGGTGTTTGTGCCGCAGTGGAACAAACAAAAATAAATAAACAGTGATTATAAGGCTTTGCTGAAGTTTAAATTGACTTTTTAAAATCTGAACATCCTGGCAGTTTTTGCTTTCAAGTGAGCTTTATTTATATGTATTTTCTTTACAGTAAATGTGTGAGTTGTTGCAATGCTGACTAAAGGAACAGCTTTGTGAGGTATTTTACAGGGGACTCAAGTGTGATCATTAAAGATTCATAGTTTTCAATTGTGCTTTTATAATGTTTTAAAATTTTTAAAACAAAAAGTTTTAAAAACTAAAAACATTTCCTCACACATACATTGAGCATCGATACATAGACTTACAACTACTGTTGTTAAATACTTGTAAAATGTATTGGCATTTTTTATTGAATATTTAACTATAGAGAGGGCTTTTTCTTAATTTGTCTTGTCTATATTTAAAGCATGTAAGCTGTGTGAATTGGTCTGGAGAAATATCTGCTAAATGCCTAAAATGTGTTGAAAAGAAGAACAAAAAGACCTAGGTTATACTTTGTCTTTGTCCACTTTGTTCAAACCACTTCTGAGCATTTATTGTTGATCGATTTAATCCAATTAGATACACATTTTTATGATTATGACTTGGTAAAGTATTGTGTGTGATGGAGAAAACAGGGTTGTGCTGCTTTAAATTCCCACAAGAGGGCACTCCAGATGTGTTTAATTGGGGGATTTTTTTATTACTCAAACCAGGATGTGTTCAGAGAAAAGGAAAGTGAGGGAAATCTACTTACCCTCACTTACTTAATCTACTTACTTACTTAAGCCTTCTCTTTACGTGGGTCAAAATTAGACACAATATAATAATTATTATATGGTTATACATTTCTGGTAATGGATTCTAAAAAAAAAAGGAGTTTTAAGTAGTAACAATAGCCTATATATTTAGGTGAATTGCTGTGGCTCAGGTACTGTTTGTTTTTACCATTGTAATGGATGGAACACTTAATTATTGCTAAAGTTTTAATGCAGCAATATACTCTGCACTGTATCAGAAGGGTTTATTTTTATTTTACATATGCTAAATCTTGCGGTAGTGTAGAGGGGGCCATTTTCTCTTTTTTTGGACAAAGTATTTCGCTAGTAATAATGGGCATTGCAAGCCAAAAGCACATTCTGATCAGGTTGCGTACTTTGTTTTTCAAACAAATGATTCATCCAAAAGTACAGCACGGGTTATATTTGCTGTAGGAAACAGTGTTTTGTATCTCTGTTGCCTGAATGGAAATGTACACACAGATGTATTGGCATTTTAATACATATCCCAACACTGACTGACATTTCCTGTTAATCACTTCGTTTGATTGATATTCTTCGGTGAGCAGACGTGAACTCACGAGAAAATAAAATCATATAAATACCTGAATGGTACAGTGGCTATGCTGTTTCTCAGTTTATACCATTGCCAAGCCTTTTTCAATTGTGCAAGTGAGGCATCGGGAACAGAGTCATTTTATGTGCAAATGAAATAAAACCATTTGTGTTTACCTTGGTTTAGTCCAAAATGACTTTAGATAGTGACTGTAAGCAGCAGGTTTAATATACAGTTGAATAACACTGATCAAACATGAAAAGCGCATAAGTGATGAGCCAAGTGAATTGCTCCAGTGGAAAAACCTTATGTGTAACATCTTAATTGTTCAGGTGTTTTACAGTGACCTGTGACTTACCAAATATAATGAGGGGGAAAGAGTGGGCCCATTCAGTGATTTCCAGCATTATAATACATGTGTGTGTGTAAGATAATAATTTTATCAATGGGTATTTTATCAATCAATTCTTCACAAAAGATGCTTAAATACTTGTTTTGGCAAATAGGACCATACAGAGGTGCCAAACCCTATGTGACATTTAGCACGTTCAAGCCAAGCATCAGAGTTGCAGTGATACGGTACATAAAAAAGTGATTGTGATCAATGATCCACATTCGAGGGAATTCAAGATATGGAAAGTCACAGACTTCTTGGAATCGGGAGAATGTTGTTGTATGGGAAGCTAAAGGAATGTGCACTGTAAACTACATTTCTGTGGGGGCCTTTGGTTTCCGGTGTGAGGGTGGGGGGGTGGGTAGTGGAGCGGGGGAGAGGGGGGTTATGTGTTGCCAAGGAATGCTGCCTCCAGTGAGTAATGGCACTCCCAAACCGTCTCATGAATGGCTGGCTGACGTCAAAGGCAGGATGGAACAGGCTGTGCAAAGCACTGCAGGGAAAAATACAGATGAGGGTGTGGCCAGCAGCAGGAAGTGCTCTTAAAGTAACAGCGCTCTTTTTCCCCCCCAATCCCTTAATAAGTTGTGTGTAAATGTAGGTCAGCTTGAGTGCAATGGCTTTTCACACCTTTTTGTGCTTTCATGGCAGTGGGCGGTGTACAAACCAGATGTTTTTGTGGAGTTCTTTTATTTAATAATTAATTTTTGCAAACTTCACATTTCTAATATATAATAACCCCCTATAAATAAAGATTGGTTGACATTAACATTTGAATTAACAGCTTGTAATACAGAAAGCTGAGGGTGAAAACATTATTAGACTTTTGTTGAATTGTGCCTGCTGCCTGATTTGTGTTGGGCTGCTAAACGCCACCAATAAAATTTCAATACTTTGTCCTTGTGACAAGATGGATGTGATCGGTGTGACATTTATATCTAAGAACACTCACAAAAAGCCATTAACAGAGTCATAATACGGTAGAGGGAAGCACGGTACCTATTTTTTATTTTTCTAGCAGACGACCATTCAAAGTTTATACCTTTCCCTGTTGCGTTCATATAGGATATTCCTAACCTAAAGGTAAGCTCTTTGTGTCTGAATAAATTCAATTATTATGTGGCCAAAGAAATTGAGTCTCTTACAACACTTTTCCAAAGCTTCTTCTTGACTTCTCTAAGCCACACACTCTGTATGTTCATCTGGAGAATTCTTATGTGTCTGCACATTATCCTTTCACAATCTTTCAGACGTGTCTGAGCCAGAATGGCAATCACTGGGACTATAGCCCAATGAGGAAAGCAGTTTATCACAGCTCACAAATACCCACACAGGGCAATTTGGACACATGACCAGGGAGACAAGTCTGCAAGGCCTAATGTACAGGAAGGCCTCCATCAGGCTAGTCTATCCTTTACTTGTACCACAGCCACTTTGTTAAATTATCTGGAACATAGTTAATTGTGGTTTCCGTGAGGTACGGTAACACGCTGTCCTGGAAATGGACATTTTCGTCTGTAATATAAACAAGATGTTTTTCAGAGTAAAAATCCTAGGTGAATGCGGTTTAATTTAAAAATGTAGATTGCATGCATGTGTCCTTACAAGGGGGGTCAGGTATGTCAACTGTGGGTCGGCTCAGGTCAGACATTTAGAACTCCTACGTAACCTTATGGTTCAGTGTACTATTTTTATGTATCCTGTTGTACATAAAATAAGTGTCCCTCCCTAGTTAAGTCTACACTTGAACACTTATTGGAAAGTGAGTTAATACTGGCCCACAATGCCTCTGATGTGTGTGTAATGGTTAGTGATTAACCAGGGAGACATACTTTAAACGCTGTACACTCCAATCCTCAAATTTGATTTTGGTTGCACAAAAGGTAGTTATATTGTTCATATATAAATATCATACACAGTCATTGACATTATGTGGAGTTTATGGTACGGAAGTTGTGTTTGGTTTAGTAATTTCACATTGAAAGAGCACAAACAAAAGCTAGTTACCATATTTTTGCTGCTGTAATGTTGAAGAGAAAGAGAGAGACAGAGAAAAAGAGAACAGATGCAATTATTCTGGAGTGCTTGTCTTTGCAAAAGATTTTTCATCCCCTTTGGACTGTCATGATGAATCCATCTATGTGCATTAAGTCCAAACCTTTTAAATAAACAAATAAATACATTAAAATAAATAAATCTTCAACATCAACATTGTCTGGAATGCAGAGTTTTAAATTTCCATTGTACATTCAGTAAATCCATTTCATGAAATGAAAATGCCCATAATTTTCTGAAGAATTACAATGACTGAATTGACCCTGCCAGAACGCAGTCAATTTAGAAGTGAATCAACCAATTTATTTATGCAATCAGCCTAGAATGTAATAAATACTTAAGTTTAATTATTAAAAATGATTCATTACTGAGTTTATTAAATTAACAAAAAAATTAAGTCAGCATATATGACCAGAACCTCTTTTGTATGGAATTACCTGATGAAACATCCTGAAAATAATGTATTTAACTGGGAGATCTGTAGTGTACAATGTATAGACTTTTTTAGTATGAATTATTCTCTCCCAGCACATGCCAAACTGGATGTGTGTGTGTGCCTACCATTGTATGGCTGTGTACGTCACATGTGCCCCCTGATGCGTGGCATGTGCTTGCTGTGTGTATGTGTGTATGCCGTGCAATGCACCCTTGTCTTCTGTGACAGCTGGACTCCCTTGTGCAAGAACTGCAAGGCCTGCAGTTTCACAACTCGGGCCCCGTGATGACTTCTTCGTCTTCACCGCGACCGCTTGCCAGTCAGAGGGGGAAAAAACAGAAGTGAAATTGCACGGTATGTTGAAACCTGGTATGAACTGTAGCGTCTCCGCTCCTGCCCCTATTATGATGGTTCACTGGGTCTGGGATCATGGGAGATCAGAATATCCACACTTCCTCACACATTCACATGCACACACACACACACAACAGACACACACACAAACAGACATGGCCCAACACCATTTCAGCGAAAGCTACCACAGATGGGAGAATTCCTTAATGCAGTGGAAAAACTCCTCTGCTGTTTCTCAAATTCATAAATGTAACAATTAAAAGGCCTGCCAGGCTTCCAATGATAAACTAACAAAACATTGTTAGAATCATTCCTGATTGTGACTTTGTACTTCTTGTGTATGTGTTCTTCCTGCACAATATTACTGATATTTGTCTGGTACAGGTTTCACATAGTAAAATGGTTTGGGGATTCAGTCTATACCTTTGTATTTTTACCCATGTTTATTATTTATGCTTGATGGACCAAACAAATACAAATCTGTATTGCTCCGGTATGTATTGGAGAAATGCAGCTATTCTCTCTCTCATTTCATGAATTGGAATTTTAATTGAATTGACCACGCCCCACAGAATGTTGAATTGGAATTGGAATTGGAATTGGAATGACAGGAAGTAGAATTTAATTCATTGCAATTTAAAGAAATTCCGCTCAGTCACACAACAAAATCATTTTATTAAATCTAACATATATTTTGCTGAAAAATAAAAATAATGACATAATTTATTTCAAATTATTCCCATTTGTTCCCTTATATGAATAATAATGAGTAATATTGTTTTTCATTTCAACCTTAGCACTCAAACGAACGACAAAAAGTCATGGTAAATGCAATTATAATTTATTCCAATGCACAACTCATTGTTCAACACTATTACATTTAATTTCCAAAATATGCTCAAAGGTTTGTTTGGAGACATTTGAAGACTATTTTAAGTAAAGCATACTGGGAAATTAAGTGTTTTTCCACCATGTTCCACAAAATGGAAGTTAAATTTAATTAAATATGATGATTATTCTATAGATGGTACTTTAAAGATTCATTGTTGGGAGAAAAACATTTGTTGTGAATAAAATGTTTAGAAGCATAGCATATGTTGTTTGTATGATAACATGTTTAATGTACAAATCATATTGAGATATAAAGCTTTACTGTTAAAAGCTACACCTAAAGTATGTAGTACTACACCTAAAGTAATTGCTACCTCAATTCAAATTCAAGAATTTAATTTTAAATTTAAGAGGCATTCTCAATTCAATTCTGAATGGTACACAACCCTGATGTACCCTTGTATGTTATAACCATGTCTGTGGACAATGTTTCTGATGCAATTTGGGAAATTCTATTTTTGCTCCTTTCTTGTCACTCATCCAATGAACTGTTGAGATTGCCTAGAAAGAAGAAGAATGATTGCAAAATATTGCCCATAAAAAAAGGACACGGTGGTCCCTAATATTTTAAAACCTGTTTTGGGATGATATATTAGTAATCACCATTCCTGGGTGTGAAAATATTTTTATTTGTTGCATTAAACCATAGTAAAAATAACTAAATAAGTGGAGGTAAGCTTCAGGTTTAAAAAGGTTAATGCTGACCCGCGTGAGGCGTGACGCAATTAGAGGTTTACCGACAGGCTGCGCCTCACTGACAGTAAATTTGTGAGAAAAAAAGGGGCCGGGCTTTTATTTCCAGAAAAACTGAGTCCTCTTGGCATTGTGGGAAATCCCCCTCAAATTACAACCATGTGTCAATACACAGCACTTCTGAAGCAAGCAGGCCAGGGGTGGGATTATTGCGCCTGCAAGTTTAAAGTTTAACCCTTATGTCTCCAGCAGTGTCGGGTGAAGTGAAAACTGTGAAGACAGGCACCTCAAATAAAGCAAGAGTGTGGAGCTCTTAGGAAAGCAGGTTTAAAAACTAAACTGGGTAGAAATGTTATTTGTAGCATTTTTCATACAATTTGACATTAGGTCCATATCTCTATCTCTGTATGTCTCAAATGCACTCAGACATGAACAAGAAGTACTATCTGCTGGGGTCTCGCAAGTGCTCAACATGGACATTGTGTACTTTTTTTTGCTTCCCTGTTATAGTTTGAAAGTGCAGATATATGGTTACAGGATATTGGCAGAGTTGAGCAATGTGTAAAGTAGTAGCTGTAATATTTACCACCATGAGGAGTACAGTTGGTTTGTTTGCATTGTGTCTGAATGGACTTTTAAAAATCCCCTTGTAAATGGATGTGATAAGATTTTCATACAATATATTATATGGATGAGAATATTATGTTTTTTTGGCAGTCAAATCTTTATAGTCCTTGCATTATGGGGCTTCAAACGCCCTATAGTCATCACTGTCTATTCTATCAAAAGTTCTGGTGGTCTTTCTGCTAGACCCAGAAAAAACTGTATGTTTTAATTTACAGAGTTTGCGGAACCCTACCATCATATCTTTGTACACATATAGTTAAACCACATACAGTGCATATAAAAGCTGCTCTCAATCACTGATTAAATTCCACGTATCATGAGTAAGCACTGAGCTAAGGAGGAAAACTTCCTGGCTCCTTAGTCCTGGATTAACCTTCGGAACACAATATAGAACGCTTCATTTCACTGAAATAATCAGCAGTAAATAAGCAATTCAGAAAGTATTTCAGTGTGTGTTCATTAAAAAAAAAACTTATGATATTTTTTTGTATATATACACTACTGGTCAAAAGTTTTAGAACACCTGCTTAAACCAGTGTTTTCAGGATTAAAAATGCTTTAAACTGTATAAACTTGTCTATACACATTTAATATTTCATCATATGATATGTGTCCTTATATAAGCAGATAATCATAAGTGAATTGCATTCAAAAGTTAAATTTTTTAATGAAAATGGATTTTGTTAGTACATTGGGAGGGGTGGGGAGGGGCATTGTTTTGTTATTTAAATAAATTTGTACATACTGGTGTTCATGATGATGTCTATCTTAACAGGTGCTCCAGGGCCTGTGGAATTCTTCATATTTGAAAAAAATTAAATAAAGACCACCCATCATATTTAAAAATGGTGTCTAATCCCCCATCAGTTTCACCCTTCTTCATTCTATTGGAAATGCATGGTACTGCATGTGGTGAAATTTATGTAGGAATAAACTCAATTTCTCTTTAAATATGGCGAGTGGTCTTTATTTTTTCTAAATATGAAAAATTCTACAGGTCCTGGAGCACCTGTTAAGATAGATATCATCATTAACACCAGTATGTACCAATTTATTAAAATAACAAAACAATGCCCCCTCCACCCCTCCCAATGTACTTACAAAATTGCCATTTTCATTTAAAAATCTAACTTTTGCATGCAATTCACTTATAATATCTGCTTATATAAGGACACATATCATATAATGAAATATTACATGTGTATAGACAAGTTTATACAGTTCAAAGTATTTTTAATAATGAAAAAACTGGTTTGAGCAGGTGTTCTAAAACTTTTGACCAGTAGTGTATGTTTGTGTATATTGAGCTGCTCCCAATATATACAAACATTGGGTTACCGCAATTAAATTAGACAGATTTAGATGTGAAACTCATGACCATGAAGAAATGTTTGCCTTCATATGATTCTTTGAGAGTCTCAAATTAAGGTCTCACAAAAAGGAGAGCTTCACAAAAAAATCAGGCGTACACTGAGGGTTTTTGTCAGATACAAAGCAACTGTGATTACATTCAGATCAATATGGGGTTTTGCACCAACACAACTGAGTACAGTATACCTATTAAGCATCTATCAGTGTCATGGTTTCTCAGCCTGCTCTTCTCTTGTTGGCCACTTCCCTGGGAGCGTCAATGTTGTGTCAATTATCTTCAATATGCACTTATTGTACGTCGCTTTGGATAAAAGCGTCTGCCAAATAACTGTAATGTACTATATTGTAATGTAATGGAGCGCTCATGTTGCACCTCTTTCCATTGTTTTCTTTGTCCATTTCTTGTGTTTGGGTTTTCCTCTACTCAGTGTGTTCACCTGTTCCATATTTCCTTTCACTATTTAAACCTCGCTTCGTCTTTGTTTGACGCTTCCATATTGCCATTCATTTGACAAGAAGCCGGTAATTCACGGTATAGGACTGACAGTTTGTGATGAGTTTGGTAGCTGTATCTCTCGTTGTAAGGAGAGTTTATTATTTTCTTTGTACTGTTATTGATTCTCTGTTTGCGGGTTTTTCCTCCCGCTTTGTGTTCAGATTGAGCATTTTAAGAACCCCTACTGTCGCGTCTGGTCCTTCTGAGACGGGTGCGTGAGGGTTGGACCCGAAATGCACGACTCAGAAACAGTGGTAAGATAAAGTCCCGTCAGGGCTTTATTTGAGGAATGCCAAAACGTGGTAAAAAAACAAGCAAAGTTCATACACAAAAATCCAGCCAAAACCAATGTACAGTACCAAAGGAGAAGGCAGTCTCGGAATCAGTACACCATGCAAAAGTCCAGTAACCGGAGTAGCTGTCAGCGGGGCAGAAGTACAGGCAGACGGTAGGCAGGCTCAGGTTCGAAGGCAAAGCAAGAGTCAAGACCGAAGTACGCTCCGCGGGGCAAAAGTACAAAAGACAGCAGGCAAAAACTTGTGGTACAGACAGGCAGTGGGAACAAAACAGAGGTCAATAACAATGGCTTGGATCGTAGACAAAAGACAGGCTTGAAAAAACACTCAACAGTGCACTGATAAACAGGGGCAACAATTTTGCAAAGAAAAGACATGAACACTGAGCTTAAATGCAGGTGTAGACAGGCGCAGACACTTAGCTTGAGAGCAGCATGCGAATGGAAATCAGGTGTGGAAGGCTGACAAGGTAACTAGTAAGATAATTAGTACTCGTTAGTAATAAACCTATCCTGACCTAGCGTTAGTATATTAGTAAATGACATGCACGAGAAACGTAAGGTAAACATGAACACATGGTTAGAGAGTTAGTATTACCCAATCCTGATCTAACGTTAGTAGATTAGTAAACTAGACACGGGAGAATGAAACAATTAGGGAAGCATGAGCGACAGCAAGAGATAGAGAAACAGCATGAACGCAAGGCTGCGGAAAAACATGGAAATGTGTATGTTAACCAATGAACGGGAAACGTAACATGAATCAAATATAAAAAGTGACCTGACAAGACTAGAACATAAATCGTAACAATAATCAAACATGAAACGTGACATGCCATAAAAATGAAACGTAACATAAACAAGAAATCTAACAAAGACAAGAAAACAAAATAAAACGTGACATGACAGTAGATTCGTGACACCTTCGTTCCTAACGCTACCCCTGACAATCAGGGCATTTAAGCATTATATACATCTTTTCCATTCAGTCATGACATGATATTTGCAAACAATAACATTGAATGGAAATTTAGTTTCCAGAATTTAAACAAGAAGTCAAAAGGGTGAATATCCCCACCTTTATTGTGTTGCATATCTATCCACTTTAGTTTGATTTACTAAAGGTTTGCGTGTACAAAAACACGTGTGAAACTGTTACCACCTGCAAAAGAATTGTCCGAGGTGATCAACTTTTGAGGTGTAAAGAGGATCACGCGTGCTAAAATGGAAAGATACATTGAGTTCTCATTTTTGCGGGTTAGCCTGAATGCATATGCAAAATTTGCCATCCCTACATTATTTCATGAAATAGTGGGAGGTGGTCATGCACATAGATTACTTTAGCACATGTAAAGTGATTTACTAAGCCCAAGCCCGAAAGGAAGTTTGGGGAAGGTATTTGCGGGTGCATTTTAGTACAAATGGAAAGCAGGTATTAAAAGACATGGAATTGATAAGATGACAGCTGTCATTGTAGCAAGACACAGGGTGTTTTTGGAATATCCAGACGTGAACATTCTGTATGATTGTGTAACAATGAAGGCTAATTAACTGGGCCATTCTAGCCAACTCTGAAAATACACAAGAACAGAAATTCTGGATACATAGCCTACATCATTCACGAACAGTGGGCTAATACATTTTATAATCATGAAGCAAATCTTGTTACATAATACAACAGTAACTAGTATTTGAATCAAACAAGCAATACAACGTATATTACAAGAAACAGCGAATAACAAAGCAAATAAAAACTTTATCAAAATAAAACCCATGATCACTGTCATGGATCATGCCTTCCTTCCCTTATCTCCGCGTTTTTTATTCTTTTTGTCGTTTACCGGTAATCTATCGGATTTTCCTATGTTCCGCTACGGGTTTTGCTTTCGCCTCGGTGATTAGTGAGTTCATCTGTCATTTATTTCCGCTCACTACTTATACCCCGCTTCCTTACTTTCTCGTTGCTTCCATGTTATTTCACGTAACATTCGAGCCGGTAAAAAAGGTATAGGGAGTTGTGCTGCTATCGACCGCTTTGCTTCTCAACGTGGGACTTGTTAGCAGTACAATTTAGAAAGAAAGCAGTGATCTTTTCGCTCTTATTTTAGAGCAGAGGTTTTTTTCATTTCTTTTGTTTTCCACTCATACCTACGAGTGCTCTTACAAGTCTGAGGGGTCTTTTGAGTTTCTCTTTTCTTTCTTTTGTTCGCTCCACGAACGGGAGTTAGATAAGCGTTACTGCTTATTTCTTTGTTTTGCTCGGATATTGAGTTCCTCGTTTTTTATTGCGAGGTTATTTGTGTTCTCTTTATTTTTCTCCTATTCCACTACGGATTATTGTCCGTCTCAGTGGTGTTCTTTGGAACACTAAGATTCCGCAGCTATCGCATCTGGACCTCCGATATTTCCTCTGTGTCTCTGACATAGAGATCCCCAACAGAACATGGAAGCCACAGGGGAGGTACCAGCGATAGTTTCGAATCTTAATTAAAGTGGTCATAGCCACTCAGGAGGCAGCCCTGGCAGACCAGAGAAAGAGTATTCGTGCTCTTAAGAATTTGCAGCAAGCGTTGCACGAGCAGATGCATCTTCAGGCAGTAGCTCTGCGAGATCTGTCAGAAAATATCGGAACTCTCTCTCTCAGGGCAGATCCACCTCCAGTTGCACAAGCACCTACACAGTCCACTCCCTCGCCACTTCCACCTGACGCTAGGGAACCTAAGCTCCAGCTCCTGCTGCGGTATAGCGGGGAGTCGGGAAAGTGTCAGGGGTTTTTAATACAGTGCTTAATTGTATTAAAAAGATATATATATATATATATTTTTTTTTTTAAGATACAGCCCTCACGTTTCTATGTGCAAGAATCCAGAGTAGCCTTCATTCTCTCTCTCTTAACCGGGAATGCTCTCACATGGGCCGACCAACTTATCAGGGTTAATTCACCCATCGTGAGTAACACAGAGAGGCTTATGGCGGAGATGGTGTCAGTTTTCGATCAAGACGTTTCTGGCAAGGAAGCTGCGTTTGACCCGTCAGGGCACCGACACCGTGGCTGCCTTTGCGATTACTTTTCGGGCTCTTGCTGGGGTGACAGGATGGGCCGATGAGCCTCTTTGTGCACTATTCCTGAATGCCCTATCAGAACCCATAAAAGACGCCATTGCGGGTATCGAACCACCCACTACATTCAGTGCTCTGGCATCTACTGCCATTCGATTAGACAACCGGTTTAGAGAGAGAGAGAAGGAGAGGGCTTATAAGGGTTTTAGACATCACCCAGCTCGTTACTCTTTCTCCCCCATGCCAGCGCCGTCTCACATTCCGTTTTTAGCTCCTATTGAGCAGAAGGAGCCCATGCAGGTCGATGGGTCCTCCATGCGCAAAACAGGGGATGCTAAGTCTCGTGAATGGTGGTGCAGGTATTGCAAGAGACGGGGTTATTTAAAGGACTACTGTCCAAAACCTTCAGGAAAAGAGGTGTCTCGCTAAGGGAACCGAGTCGCCTAGCGGGACTAGATTTAATTTACCCTCGGACCCTTCTGCCAGTTTATTTACGCTGGAACAACCGCCAGCTCCACTGCAATGCGTTTATTGACTCCGGGGCAGTTGAGTGCCTCGTCGATTCCGACTGGGCTAAATCCCACAAGATCCCCACCCACCTTCTTTCTCTTCCTCGCCTGGTTACGGCTCTGGACGGTCACCCGTTAAGCACAGGCACATCTCCCGGGTTACCTCCGCCATACGCATGCGCGTTCCGTATCAGGATCATACGGAGGATATTCTGTTTTTTTTAGTGGAGTCCCCAGCTTATCCGCTGGTTTTGGGTAATTCCTGGCTTACCCGCCATAACCCACATATTAATTGGGGTGGGGGGGCGGGGCTGGTTCAGTTATTCGTCAGTGGGGTCCCAAATGCAAACGTTATTTCGCCAGTCCTTTTCTGTTGGGAAAATGATTTGCCTATAATCCCCAAAATATCGCTATCTAGCCTGGTAACTGCCTGACAACCGAAATCACAGACAACATTTAGCATTTTCAGTTTGGAGTTTTGGCAGGTTTTTTGTGTGACTATGCGTAAATTATAATGTAAATGGATGCAATGCCATTGCATTTGAATTATGTTCTCTTGTGCTGCAAAAGCCTGAAAACGATATGTTAAATGGTGAATTGAATTATCATTTCCTTTTTGTCATGGATCATGCGATTACAATAGGAAACTGCTAATGCAAATGTGTTTTTTAATTTTCATTTAAATTATGGCAGGGTTGTGTCGTAGAGGGCAAGAAAAATTACATGTTAAATGGATTTGCATTAACATTTTAAAATTGTTGTAAAGCCTACTTTAACTTGAAAATGAAAATGCAAAGTGGCCTTTTGCATTTTCATTTGAATTATGTTATGGTTTTTGCGCACATCGAATGTAAACGAAATGCAATTGCTGATCTGTTGGACCAGTAGACCTCCGAGTCTCAGAGCTTGCACAGAAAATGAAAAGTACTGATTTATTGGATGCTGTAGTCTACTTCCGACATGAAATATGTAGCCTACGATAGGCTAAATGATGCAAAATAGTAATAGCCTAAAACATATGAATTGCTTCGGTAAAAGACACCAAATACACGTAAACTGATTGAAATGACCGTTATTTCTCAGTCATAGCCTGAGTGAGGGAGAAAAAAGTTTTTGAACGCAAGGCAGCTTGCATGTTTATGTCTGAGCTATTGTACTTGAAAACGTGCCACGACTGTAGTCAACTATTTTTTTTTTATTTGCCAGATGCATTCAGTCAACATAGGATAACTTGTGACATAATGCATAGACTACGTACGGCGAAATTAAATATTGTTTTGAAAAGACCAGAGTTAACTCGATTCCCCTGCTTATCCTGTGGTGTTGGGTCACACTTGGCTAGTTAAGCACAAGTTGTGTTTTTTATGCAATAGTCAGAAATATTATGCATACTGTCATGATTTGTGGGTTATTTTTTACTTTTCTGTTGTGGTTCTCGTCCTGGTTTTCCGATTGAGAATCTATCAGATTTTTTTTCCGCGTTCCATTCCTAGTTCGACTGACAGACATTGCCGGACAGCTCCCTCTTAGCGAGTAGGTCAGCGAGTCTGGCTCTCATCGCGAGATTTGCCTTTGAGGGTTGAATCGCGTAAACTTGCTCCGCGTTACATGGGACCGTTCAAAATCATCCGTAGGATAAATCCAGTGACAGTACGTCTTCAATTGCCATCTATGCGGCTTCATCCTACGTTTCATGTGTCATGATTGAAGCCGCTGCTGATCAGTCCGTTGTCTCCAGCTGAGAGACCCTCTCCTCCTCCTCGGATCGTGGATGGAGTTCCTGTGTAAACTGTCCGCTACAAGAGATATTTTGGATCCTGATCTAATTAACCCTTTGACGCTTACGGTCACACTGGTCTTACAGCGCTAGAGTGGTCCCTGAAGCGTATGGTCACACCGGTGTGATAAGAACACAAGATTAGAACGTCTGTTTACAAATGACACAACAATACGCCTGTGGGCTAATCCTCGTTCTTAACCCTAGGACTAAACACACTGTTCCACAAAAACATTGTACCAAATAAACAACTTTACAACATTTACATGTATTTGTTTATGCAGACGTTCACACTTTCTCAGAAGTAATGTAAGTAGCAAATACCCCCTAGTCTATAATGTTGATTTAGCTACAATTTGCTAACGTCAGTGCTAACCAAGCTGTCAAAATCGCTTGTAACAGTTCCTGGAAATAAGATATCGAGAGTCTTTTGACGTTGATGGGTCACAGACTTCAGGAAGTAACAGCATGCAAAGGATATGCGACCAAATATTAAATATGATACTTTAAAAATATGTTAAAGCAAAGGGTATGAATACTTATGTAAATTCAAGTACACACACGCAGTAGTCGTACACGCAGTAGTCGGTCTGAGGGATCATCTGGGGTCGTCCCGTAGGGGGGGGTCTTGTCATGGTTCGTGCGTTATTGTTTTCTTTTCCGTTGCGGTTCTTATCCTGGTTTTCCGATTGAGAATCTATCGGATTTTTTTTCCCCCCGCGTTCCGTTCCTAGTTTTGGTTTTCCCTCTCTCGTTATTCGTTTCACCTGTGCTTCTACCTGCAGGGAATTTAAGTTCCTCACTTCCGCTTCCCCGGTGCTTCTTTGTCAATCGACATTGCATTGAGCCAGGTATAGCCAGGTACTAGCGACCTTGTGATATTAAACGCTGTTTATGTTCACGAGGGACTTGCTATTAACTTTATTTCAGGTTAGGTTTTATTCCTCCTGTTAGCGTTCTGCACCATTTATTTTGTCCTTTGCTGTTTTCTCTGAGACAGGTTTTCTTTGTTGTTTTGCTTTGGTTTTACACTCTTCTGGCTGTCCGAACTTGTGCCGAAGGTGTTCTTTTTTTTGTTAAGTTTTCCCGTTTTGGCTCCAGTATTGAGCTCCAGAGATTTAGTTTGTGTTTCACTCGTATATTTGAGTTCGCCCTAGTTGATTTTCGTTTGGTTGTTTAGCCATAAGGAATTAGTTTCCTGTTTTTTCTTTCTGTGCATTTATTGGATTACTCCCTTTATTGGTCCTCACTGCGTGAGTGACTTGTTCCGATTCCCCCACCTTCGCATTTGATTATCTGCCACTAAAATCCATTACACATACGCAATTAACTAGGATATTGTCTTTTTTTAATGTTTTTTGATTGTGGTTGATTTTTTTAGGGCAACCCCTGGTAAGGACCACAGTCAAAAAATAATCGCTTGAAAGTAATAGTTCTGCTTACTTTTCGTTGTAGTTAGCTGTTTTAGCTATGTTTGCTAGCAAAGCCAAAGCTTTCCTGTGAAGGGTGTCCATGTCCAAGTCCCCAGTTCTGCAGCTCGAACGCACTGATGTCCGTCATGAACCACCTCCGATATCCGTCCTCCATATGCGCTTTTCAACAATGGGTAACAGGCAGTCACTCAGCCACTCAGTCAGTTACCCACATCCAGGTGTTTAGGCCCGCCTGCTCTTCATTCCAGGCATAAATAAATACATTTTTAAAAGTCATATAATCAAAAAAATACCATAAAAAACGGCAACATTGCGGCCAGTCTTTTCACCGTTTTCTTACAGTGTAACCATTCCAAACACGCAAATCTCTCATTTAAATATGGCTGTTTGCGGCTGGGGTAATTTGCATAATGACCCTTAGTTGATCACCTGCGAAATGTGAAATGATAATGCGTGCAAATACTTTGGCTGCGCCCGCAAAATAACACCCCTTATTTGGGATCTTAGTAAATCAACCCCTTAGTTTTTCAGTTCCTCCTACATATGAACACACACACACGGACATATACACACATCATCATAATTAAAGCAGTTAAATTACAGCAATTAAATTATATTAATAATATATCTTACCAGCTTACTATAACAGAAAGAATAATAGCTGTGTAGTTTCCTCTTCTCCTTTTTAATTTCACAAGCTTTTATTACTCCGTTGTTTTTATAAAATGGTTAGTCATTTCTCCGTTTTTTGGGATCTTTTGGCTTTGCCTCAACATAACTTTTTAATACAAAATGGCAATTGTATCGTGGAATATTTAAAGGGAAATTAATGCAACCTCAAAACATGTTGGTTTTGACTTTTGACAAGGAATTACATTTTCATTGTTAATTTCAGCATTATGAGCAAATCACAGTACAGTCTATATATATAAAAAACAATGACACATTTGATATTTACATTTTATGATTGACAAACCTCCATGAATGTTCTGCTCTCACATAAAAACACACATGCACACACACACATATCTGTCACCACACCCATCAGACTCGTTTGAATGATATCATCAGAGACACTGGGGTGAGCAGGCAGAAAGGAAGCTTAAAAATGTCACTTTGTTTTCCTAGGGTTCCAAAAAATGTCTTATGTGTTATCTTATGTGTTATAGTAAACTATTATACAGGTAGAAACAGACGCTCAGTGCTTATGTTTTGTAGCAGGATACATTATACCCTTCTTATTTTTGTATTGTAAGCCTCCATACAGCCCAGAATTTTCTTTGTTATGAAAACGAGCCCTGCATGACCAGCTCAATCTATTCTTAGCCTTCCAGTGCCATGGCTGTAAGCCTGTTCTCTCTGGTATTGTTTTAGAAACAAAAGTTATGTAAGTCAATATGGCTGTCATGCCTCAAACTATTTAGCAACTTGGTTTAACATTACAGTTTTTGCTAACAAGCATTTATCTATACATAAGATACTTTTTCTAAACTCTTAACACAGTAACACACCTACATCACACAATTAGCCAAATAGTTCAAAACCACATTTTGTTCATTAAATATCAACTGTACATTTCAAAATGCAAAACAACGTTCTACACTAACTCTATCAAAACACGGCAAACCCGACTCAATATCAAATTATTCTGTCAAAACACTCGCACGTGTTTTCTATCCAAGAGGAACATAGTCAATCATAGCACAATGACTTTCAAAATACTAACAGTTGATGGCATTACAAAAACAGCATTACTTTTCATGTTTCTGTTCTACCTGCATACAATAGACGATATGAAATCCATTGTTTTTTATAATTCAGTTTCCTTTTACTGTGAACCACTTGGTTGAGTGTCGAATGTGTGCATTTTTGGCGACATACTATCTAAAAGTGAATGAGTCATCTTTACTTTATAGAATGTACAGTTATGGGCGTAGGATTATGGGGGGACACGTCCCAATGTTTGGAAAGAGTCTAATTGTTCCCCCCAAACATAACTGATTCCTCTCCCATGAAAATCTTACATTCAATAAAGGCTGTAACAATGGAAAGATATGTAACGCCCGTAAACATAATATGAATTATTGACCCACCCCCACGCTACTTCAAACAGTAGCAATGGTTTCATGGCCACGACAAGTTTGAGTTTATGAAAGCACAAATGGGAAATGTAGTCAACAATTAGAGGTTATAGCTCAAGCCGATAATACTATAGACTTCAATTCCCATAACCCAGTGTTTTGTGTACATTATGGATATGTTGTAATCAGGTTGGTTGTAGTACTCAAGTGTCATGGGTGGAGTCTGGTTTCGGAAGTAAAGATAGAATGGGCTTCGGAGACTATCGACTATTTCTTGAAATTTGATTTATAGAATGAGCCGAAACATTCTTGGATTAGCCTGTGTGGTACAAGAATATAGACCATATATCGCATGTTCCAATTTTCATTTTTTAAAGTAATGCATTAATGATTGTAGTTTGACTTGTAGTCCACTTTAACAGACTACATATTCAGTACTGCAACGCACGGGTGGTTCTCGACCAATAAGATATCATCATCTCGTCTGTTTTTTTTTTTTGCAGATGGGAGTACTGCCGCTGAAGACTAGCTAACGTTAGCTTGCTAAGTTGAGAAGCCCGCCCAACAAGATCAGAAACTATGCTACGGTTAACCACATGAAGCAATTCTAGCTTTTAGTCCTTCAAGCTAGCTAGCTAACGTTAGAAAAAAGTGTTTAAAAACGGAGCTGTGTGCAACTGCTGGCTAACGTTATGACAATGTTTGGAGACAAGGCTGCTCGTTCGGAGGGAATTATGGGACGTGGAGTTTTTAAACAATGCCAGCGCTGGTATGTTCACAAAAAATACTAAAACTTAAAATATTCTCGAAACTGGTCCAGAAAAACAACATAGTTTGCAAACTGGCATTATATTGAACAATCCAGTAAGACATAATCAGTAGAAATGGTTTAAAGGTAAGCTTTTGTTAATGTCTATGCTCTAAATGAATGGGGAATTTACTTCCGAAACCAGCGTGACGTAGTCACTTGAGTACTCTATGGAGAAGTCAGACCGCAAAAAAAGAGGAGAAACTTGCACAGAGTATGAAATCGAGACGCTCGTTACGGGGGTAGAGCAGACGGTTTGTTTGGTGCATAGTGCCTTTGCTACATTTCATTCATTTCACCTGAAATGGTCCTCTCAACTGAAAGTCAAATCAAAATCCCCACAGTGAATAAAAAATCTGCCGACCCAGTAGTTTCCCCATTCAGCTATAGGCTACTGTAGGCGCTGTTCCTAACTTAAGCTATTTCAGTGATGACACTATCTTTAACTACTCCTTATTTTTCTACAGTCTATGCCTTATACAGTGGTGTTCAAATAAATAGCAGTGTGTTAAAAAAAAGTGCAAATATTTTTTTATAGCTTTTAGTTTCATATTTCAAATGTAGTGGAAACATTACACATTCAATTCCAAATCAAAGCATTAACAAATTGTATCAAGTCTTCGTTATTCTTTTACAGGAAGCAAAGAAAAGCAGTTCAAAAAAATAGCAGTGTCGACATTTTTCTTTTCAAACTCAAACACTTACTGTATAAACTGAAGAAATTTTCAAAATTTAACTTCACTTTAAATTACTGAACTAATATTTAGTTGCATAACCATTGTTTTTGATAACTGCTGCGCATCTGCGTTGCATCGAGTCAACCAACTTCTGGCACCTAGAAACAGGTATTTCAGCCCAGGATGAACAAACTACATTCCACAGTTCCTGTGAATTTTTGGGTTTTGCTTCAGAAACTGCAGTTTTAATGTTAACCCACAAGTTTTCAATGGGGTTGAGGTCGGGGGATTGAGCTGGCCACTCCATTACCTCAATCCTTTTTGTCTGGAACCAAGATGTTGCTTGCTTACTCGTGTGTTTGGGGTCATTGTCTTGTTGTCCTCTTCGGCATACGGCAACATAATCTCTTCAAGTATTTTGATGTATTAAAACTGATCCGTGATCCCTGGTATACGATAAATAGGCCCAACACCGTAGTGTCCCCATACCATGATTTTTGGGCCACCATGCTTCACTGTCTTCACAGTGTACTGTGGCTTGAATTCAGTACCCGGGGGTCATCTGACATACTGTCGACAACCACTAGACCCGAAAAGAACAATTTTACTCTCATCAGTCCACAGAATGTTACGCCATTTCTCTTTGGGCCAATCGATGTGTTCCTTGGCAAATTTTAACCGATTCTGCACATGCCGCTTTTTCAACAATGGTGCTTTACGGGGGCTTCTTGCTGATCACATGTCTTCTGACTGTAACGGCACTTACAAGTAATTTTAGATCATCTTTGATCTTTCTGGAGGTGATGATTGGCTGAATCTTTGCTATTCTGACTATTCTTCGATCCGTTTTAACAGTAGTTGCTCGTTTTCTTCCACGTGTTTCGGGTTTTTGTTGCCATTTTAAAGCTTTTGAGATCTTTTTAGCTGAGCATCCTATAATTTGCTGCACTTCTTTATACGTTTTCCCCTCTCCAATCAACTTTTTAATCAAATTACATTGTTCCTCCGAACAATGTTTGGAACGGCCCATTTTACTTAGCAATTCAGAAGAAAATATATTTTATAACAATATGTGAAACATTTGCTTCCATTCTTCCTTAATAAAGGACAATTAATGGCACCTGTTTTTTCACAGAATGAATGAATTCTCTAATTAAACTCCACATTCCTATTATTTTGAACACGCCCCTTTCAATGAATGAGTCAATTAATGAATTACTCAGAACAAGCAGCGTGCATGTCATGACAGTGGGGTCTGTTGTTTTTTCTATTACACTACTACATCTACAGGTAAATTATTTGCCATGCAGAAATATCACTACTACTAATAACAGTGGTTCATCAGGTTACTGATGTTGTACTGCTATTTTTTTTAACACAACTGTATATACGTTAAAAGGTACATGTTTTTTCATAACAAACAAGCAATGTATTACAGCCGCGAGTGCAATAACATTAGACTAGCACTGTGGAAATGTCGACGTTGCTGGACAATTGAATAGAAAATCTCTTCAGGGTTCATCAGAAAACAGTTGTAGCTTCTTAAAGGTGGGCTATTTGGTTCCTTAAAATGTTTATTGTATTGCCCTGCAGTGAAACTTATAAAATCGTTACTGTTCTTGAACCCCTTTGACTACATGCGTAATCCTGGTCTCTTCTGTAAGGCAACCCTTGGAAGTTTGTTTTCCAAGAGTCAGAATTACTCCATGTATTACTGCAACAAAGTGACAGAAGCTCAAGCACAGTGGAAATGTAAGTTTAAGGAAAAGGATACCGACTTTACCACTATTTTTGCTGTCTGTGGATTTCCGTGGAACACAATAGAATGTACGGTGTCGTTTTGATTGAGCCCGTTTTGGCCATATAAAGAAATAAGGAACCGTTATTGACATAACATAGGTATCGTAAAATAGTGTCTAGAAATAGAATTGTGAGTTTTAACACTTTCAAATGATATATTGTGCGACCAGATTATTAAAGAATTTCACAATAAAAGACCACTCAAAGAATGCAAATAAACTAAACCACTTAAACCACTGCTAGTTAAGGGGTTAACTTATATTGTGACATCACAAAAACAACGGCCTAGATTTAATCAACAAACTTAACTGCAAGTGTTTGCTTTTGCTTTCATTTTCTGTAACGTGCTGCACATAATTCCTTTTGAAAGAGGTTACAAAAATTGATGAACCTGCAGCTGAAATCTTAGCGCAGTTCTCTGAAATGCTCAAAGTTTGGATACCTCATCCTTCAAGCTCAATGTTTTTCCCCTGAGGTTTTGGAGTTTCTTAATGACATACCTCTTTGAATTTAGGCGTTGGTACATTGAGGGCCTTAAGGTATATAAAACCTCCACAACATCTGCGAAATACATCTTTTCCTCGCTACATATGCTGCTCAGCTCATTATTTAGACCCTACTGCTGTCCTGACTGGACTACTGCAACTCTGTCCTTGCTGCTGTCATTAGTCGCCTACAACTCAATCAGAATGCAGCTGTTCGTCTACAATATACAATCAGCCAAAAACATGCACGTCACGCCTCTCCTCACCTCCCTCCTCTGGTTATGGTGATAGCCTATAAGTTACATACAAACCTCTATTCCTTGCCTGCAGTGCAACAAGAGGAAGAGCACCTACCTGCAGTCTATCATCAAGCCTTAAGGCTAATTCATAGTCGCCACAAAAAAAGTATGTGTACGTGTATCTAAATGACATCATAGCAGACCCAAAACAGACCCTGAGTGGACGTACACCTAGGCAGTCCACGCAGCAGTAATTTTTTGTGTCCGCACGGACCTGTTTGCACGGACCTGCTGTTTCACGTACAAGCATATCTTCTGCGTACCATAATCTTATTCCATGAAGGACGCCCTTGTTATTTGCAATTTGCATGCAATAATTATGGGAAATGTAGCCTACAAAGTGAGGTTGCCACGCTTAACTATGAAAGGCAGTCCAGTGGACTGTCCATCCGCTTATGTGTCTGCTCTCTGTTTTAAACAAAGTAACCACCATTACATTCCCGCCAGGACACTCCGCTCCAGATCCACTTCATCTTATGTTAATTCAACATTGATTCAATGTTTCCTTGCTATCTGGGATGTTTCTTCCATATCCTGGCTCGCCATTGGTGGAATGAGCTCCCTATTACAATCACGACAGCAGAGTCCCATCTTCCGCTGTAGACCGAAAACGCGTCTATTTAAACTGCACTTTGGCGCACCGTTTGTTGACCTCTAAACATTTTGCATGCTGGTTTACGAACTGTAGCTATGCCAAATCTAAAATGATATCCCCTAACCCATTGTTGCCCTATTCCCAGCTGAATCATTTTCACAAGTTTTTTAAAAACTATTTTACACCGTCACTTTAACTCCGGCGCTGTAAATAAACACCTTACTTCATCACAGTTGTGTGTCCTGTGATTCGCTACCACATCCCTTTGCCGTGTGTGTCCGTTATATTTGGACTGCATCAAATGATTTTGGAAAAGGGGCAGAATAGTGCTCGGTACACATTTGGGAGAAATTATGCAAACTGAAAGCAAGTTTATTCCCAGCCTGAATACACCGTAACCCCAGTGTTAACAATATAACTGAAACCAAAAAAAAAGACGATGTCTGTCACTTTAAGAGTATTGCAGCTGCCCTGGGTGGGGGAGGTTGAGTGCAGCGCAGCTCACGTGATTTCCTCCTGTGACTAAGCAGAAAACGCGGTACGTATGAGCTCAGCGTCACGATGTTAATGTAGGTAGTGGGCCAAGTCAATTGATGACAGGAACCCTGAGGACTCTCGAACACTCGAGTAGCAATAGGCAAGGCTACGCCCAGTTAACATGTGTGTCAAATTATTGTAGCAGGTCACGCAATAAATAGCTACTTAAAATAATTGTATCTGTAGGAATTTTGAGACATTTTTACTGAAATGGGTATGACGTATTACTACAGCGATATTATAGCCTAAGCAGTAGGCTATTTATTAAAACACATGGCCACTGTCTACAACTTTATAAATCCCAGCGCATTTCCAATTTGATCACGTTAGATCATCCATACAGGTTATAACACTGGTGTTGTATGTTCTGTTAATGACCAATTTGTGTAGTAGGCCTTCTTGCAGGAAATGTCTTTAAATTGCGCAACCAATTTGTCTGACCTGTTAACACAAACCACAAATTAGACTATAGGCTAATGATGGTCGATTCCCTTAAACGTTTTACTCTATATGTCAATATTGTGCTTTTCATTAGTAGCCTAGGCTATGCAATCTGGGCATGTTTTAATTAAATATGATTCCATCAGAATTTAATTGGTTGCTTTTTCAATTGACAGTAGGCAATTATGCTATAAATCAGGCATAGCGGAAATCAAGGACATGCTGGGCGAATTAGATTTTATTTAGGCCTACACAATAAGTAACGTTGGCTACAACTCCGTTTGCCGTTTTGTGGGTAGCCTTTAGTTAATCCCAGCAGGCTATTTGTGTAGGCTGTTTCACGTCGCTACCCTGTAGCCTATACTTTAACTTTGATATCTACGTTCTCTATTCGTTTAAGGCCCAAATAAAGAAGCTATAGGAGTAGGTCGGACACAGTTAATTTCCTGTCTTATGTCCGGCTATGGAAGACAGAGTTTCATCCTATTTAAAAGTTTCATCCGCAAGCCAAACAGAGCAAACGCTGTAAAATGGTCAACCAAAAACTATTAATGAACTCAAGCGTCATGCGACTAAATGTACTTATTTTGACTTTTTTTTCCATTTGGATTATTTTGTTTTGGCGTCTCTCTCTCTCTCTCTCTCTCTCTCTCTCACACACACACACACACACAAACACTCACAAACAAATTGTGTTTCGTAGCTTAGGCTATATATTTAAAAAGAATCACATCAAGAGTTCAGTTATTTCCCTGGAATGAGTGCGTGAACAAACCTAGCCTACATCCCAAAATATATTCTTATTTTAAACTGTAGCCTACGTGTGGTTTAGGCTTTTCCTTTGACAGATATTTTATTTATATTTTTTATTAAATTATAATTGGTCATAGTGTAGCTGGCGACTGTCTAGTCTGACTCTTTTGAGAAACCGGATAAATATCAATAACTCGCAATTAAGAAGATTAGCAGTCTGCGCGCTCTTCACTGTCAAATTAACGTTTGGAATCGCCGCGAAATTCGTTATGGTGAGAATACACAAAGGAACTCATATAACAAAGTAGAAATAATTTTAATTAAAACATTTTAGATTTACTATTCAAAAACGTGTAGACTATACAACATTTACATCCTGAATAGATCATTTCACTGCATTGCCAATACTGTTTCATCGGATTGCATCATATACGTACCTCCATTTCACAACTATTGCTTGAAAAAAAAAAAACGTTTAAATAACTATTTAAATTTAACCGTAAACCATATTTTAGGCTATAAAAAGGATTAAAAAACCATAATGGGACACAGTGACATGTCAACAAATATTATATGCAATCCATGGACGATGAGTTGCTTAGCCTATCTTTCATACACTGTTAATCAATAATACAGTTAATTTTCTCCTTTGAAGATATAGAAACGCAGCCTGTACAGCTCTGATTAAAATAAAAAGAACGTTGAACCTGTGAAACAGTCCCAGCCTGAGTTCAAGGTTACAGAAGTAGGCTACCATATTCTGGTCAGCATTGTCCCGTAGCAGCGAGCAAGTTTCGCAGGGTGGCCAGTTCTCTTGACAGCTGCTCGACGCGTTTTTGCAAGCGTTCATTCTCCGCTGCCAGCTCCAGTACTTTATGTTGCGTCTCGATGTTGCGTATTTTGGCTTTGTCCCTGCTCTTTCTCACCGCGACGTTATTCCTCTCGCGCCGCTGTTTGTATTCATCGCCGTTTCGGTTCAACTGCTTCTTCCCCTTGCTGCCCTGTGGTGTCGTTCCATGAAGTGGCGACCTGCTTCGACCTGGCGGGCCAGGTGTCCCAGGTGAACTGCATGAGGAAGCGGTAGAAATGTTCCCAAGGCTGTCACTTGGGGCCGAATTATACTGCAGATAGGATCTCGCTCCATAGTCCGAAGACCCACCGTCCATTCTGGCGTCTTCCTCCAATTCTTCTTTTAGATTATTTGGGTAGCCGCAGAGTGTATGTGGACTAAACACTGTGTCAACTCGGGTTTCTTGCAGTTCGGGGTAGTCAAGGATGCCCGATTCCCTAGGGTCAATGCTTTGACTGGATCCTAGATTGTTCAATGTCAGGAGGTTTCTGTAGTTTAGAACTGAGGCGGTCCGTTTATTCTTGTTTTCTTCAGCTAGGAAATCTGAGAAGATATCCCCACCGCGAGATTGGCCCACGGGCTCAGCTGGAGTTGCCTGTTGCTGGTAATGAAAAGTCGGGTCTAGATAGATGCTGAAGTCGATCGCTTTTTCGTGTTCCGCGATTCCCAGCTCCGTCATCGAACCGTCGGCGCGCTGCTTTTTTAGACTGTTGATACTGTGACAGTGAGTGCTGTTACCGCCGTGGAAATCAAGGTAATCCCCCTCGTAAAAACCAGCCACTTCCATGGATCTTAGCACCCGTCGTATTGCGGGACCATTAGAAACAAGGGGAGAACTCCCTGACAAATCACTTGTTGAAGTGAAAAACAATAATTATGTCTCTCGGCACAAGCACAAAATGACTCAACAGTCCTAACTAATGGATTGCGCAATTCGACGTTTAGCTATGTGCGCGTGGCTGTAGGCTACACTTGAACGTTCAAGCTCAAGAATGTATTTTGACAGCGGACTTCGTTTAGACCGTCTTATATAACATAAGGAGAGGGCGTGTTTCTCTAAAGGGGCAGCTGTATGACGCGTTAGCAACAAATCAGGGTTTAAATCTGGAGGGAATAAATCGATGTGAAATAGGCTACGTAGCCTATACTAATCTTGCTTTATTAAAATAATGAATATCTGTTCTTACATCAATAGGCGACGTTTGGTCATATAAGCAGGCCAATAATACTGAGCAATTTGCAGAGTTCAAAGTCTCCAGTTTATAGCCTATAGGCCTACTGAAACTGTGCTTGTAGCTTCGACGATGTAGGTTAGATTCCCTGGTGGGAATGCCTTGCTTTAGTAAACTAAATACCCAGATGTATTGGATTGTATGTAAAATAACGTAGGTTGTGTGGGCTATAGCCTATCGCCCTGCGTAGGAGCGTAGCCTAAATGTAGCATCGTCCATGTAATAAAATGTATAAATGTACATTTGCTTTAGTAAACTAAATACCCAGCTGTATTGGATTGTATGTAAAATAACGTAAGTTGTTTGGGCTATAGCCTATCGCTCTGTGTAGGAGCGTAGCCTACATGTAGTATCGTCCATGTAATAAAATGTAATAGACTAGCATATACATTATCAATCAGTATAGGCCTAATCATTAAGGTTTTTCTGACGGGTCTAAACTAGTTGTGCCTGGAGGTTCAGCGCCTTGGAGAGAGATGATACGTGGGACCACATGTTATCCGAGTTCCCTCGATATAAACCGTACATTTGTGGATCTCCAGCGGACACCATTCACTTGCCAAGTGTGTACACCAGACACCATGGCTGTAATAAAGTAAACTTCTGCTGTATTATCATTTAGGAATGTATACTCAGAACAGGTGACTATACTGACATCTAACGGACGCAAGGCGCAAATGTGACAATTTATCAGGGAAATACCTCCAATTCAACAATCGAAGTGTCACACAAACTTTGTACACAAAATAAACATTATTTCACAGTATCAGTAATCAAAGATAATGTCCATAATATATTTTTACG
Organism: Ilyophis sp. 1 JC-2022; assembly: GCA_022702515.1. Taxonomy (NCBI): domain Eukaryota; kingdom Metazoa; phylum Chordata; class Actinopteri; order Anguilliformes; family Synaphobranchidae; genus Ilyophis; species Ilyophis sp. 1 JC-2022. Next base: position 43,246,963 of record CM040396.1, on the reverse strand, counting down.
AAAAATCCTGTAATAAGAAGGGTACTTTTTTAGCCATCCCATAATAGCTTATACATGTGGTCCCTATCCACTAAGACTATGGTTGATTTTCCTCTCTCACCGAGGAGGCACCTGTCTCATTTCAAAGCTATTCCTGAGCCTGCTGTCCGCCCCCGCCTGTAAACCACTTCCGCCATCCCAACGAGGACCGCCAGCTGCAGATGCTTCATAAAACCGGTCTGGAACTGATCAGATGGACACATAATTGACCCAAAAATAATTATCTTGTTTCTATGCACCTATAACCCATATGGAGGCTGGATCCTTCTAAGATGTCTTCTTACATGCCATTCAGCCTTGCTATCCTCACCTCTGGCTTGCTTTCTGGGAGGTCAGGCCAGGGTATACCGTGACAATTATTGTGACAAATTCTGCAATATGTGAAATATAAATATAATTAGATTTATTGATTGATTGAGTTGATTTATAATGTTGTTATGTATGCTCTGAGTCTAGTAGATTAATGCATTCAAGTTGGGTATATGTTTCTTGTAGTTTAGGTCATTTGGCAAGTAGCTGTATTTGTAGTGATGCATCGATAAACAAGGTCCTTGTCGATTTTACAATATTATTTTGGCTCATTGCTCAATTGCAGTAGGCCTTAGTGTGTTGAACACTTGAGGAAACATTGCACTCTACCATTTGATAAAACAGGGCATGGTATAGGGCTATTGAGAGGTCCAAATAAGCTATAGTCAGCTGCAGATAGGGCTGTTTTGTCTCTACTAAGCATCCAAAGTATATTCCTGCACGACAAAACTTTTAAATTTATATGGCTAAACCTTCATCTTAGAGATACATCTTAGGCTACAATTTGGTGTATCTTTCTGGAGACCAGTCCATCATCTAGGTGCACAAATCTCCCTTAAAGCTTTTTATCCTCAATGTTCTGTATAGGCTAAAGTATAAAAGGCAGTGTGAAGCAAGTGTGTCTCAGGAATGAATCATTAGTGCGAACGGAAGTGAAGGATCCATTTATATTTTAAAACATTGAATACGTAAATGTAATCTATTCACATGGCCATTTTGCGGTCCAGGCTCAAAGGGTACATTCATCTCGGTGTGACAGGCCGCTCCCAAGTAAAATCAAGTTACATTTCTCTGTTTGACCCAAGAGGGGTGTCGTCAGCATGGACCCCTTTCTTATTCTCAATGTTATTGGTGGAATTGTTAATTGTCTTCTTTCTGCACAATGCCATTGGATAAACTCACAGGTCTTGTTGCATGAATTGGCTTACCAATTATCTTTTTTTTTGACAAATACAATAGAATACAAAAGGTTTTTATAATACAGAATCATACAAAAATGTAAACAGCTTACTAGACTAACAGAAATATGTAAAAGGAAAAATAAATAAAAATGAAGGGAAAAATAGTCATACAATTAAATTTAAAAATACATAAATAAAACCCAAGACAGATCAAGCCAAATTAAATATCTAACTAAAACATTTAACAGTGTAGAGAAAATGAGAACCGTCCTCCTTAAGAATTTGAAGGCGGAATTAAAATCTATAAAAATACGAAATACATTTTTTAAAATAACGCCACAAATCACTGTCATAGCCATTTCTAAAATGTAAAAAAAAAATGTCAACAGCACCCTCTAGTGCAATGGAAAAATGTAGCAGGAGGCCACGGTCTTCTCGTTCTCCCTAGGGCTTGATAAGCACCCATTGAAATGTAACCTCATATGGCGGCTGCTGTTCTCCTATCTTTTACATTGCAAAAATGGCATATAAGGGAAGACAAGCTCCTTAATGCCGTCAGGCCAATTAGCCTTAGAGATAAAATTGTTACGATCCGCTCCGCTCCCCGTTCCTTCCTTGATGTGTTCCTCTGTTTTCCCCGAACCTAATTGTATCATGTCTGCGTTCATTACCTGATTGGGTCTACATTGCACATGATTACTTGCACCACATCTTAATGACACAACTCACACTTTATTGCCTTCACCGCATTCCTCATGCATTTTCCTAATTGTTCAATCAATTCGCTGATCTCGCATGCATTTCCCGCAAGCTGTAGCTTATCAGCTCTAATGACACTAGTTATATTACCGTGCTGTTCCTGTGTTTCCTTGTCAAAGTATTACAGTTTGTTCTCGTCTACGGTCCTTGTTGTATTGCTTGTCTTCCCGCTTGCTAGCTTGCTGACACAAGCTGACCACCCCGGTCCAGAATCGCCACTCCTGCTTCCCGGTGTGGATCCTGGCTTTGCCTCCGCCCGACTCAGCTACCCTACCCGGTCTGCGACCTCTCCTGGCTACTTCGCTGGATCTCCAGTGCCAGCTCTCTGCGGGTTCCACTAACTATTGTTTACCTTTTATATTTGATTTCCCGGTGTGGATCCGACCCGGAATCCCAATAAAGAACCCTTCTTTGCTAAGACTGTCTCGTCGTGCATTTGGGTCCGTCCCTGCCAGTACGTCACAGAATACTTTGACCAGAAATGGACCCAGCCGACGCGGAACAGATTCGCCATGCCCTCACCTGCCAGGCTACCCAAATCGCCCAGCAAAGCCGTCGCCTGGACGAAGCCATGGAAATGTTCCGGGGCATGGTGGAACAGACTACCCAATGGGGGACCATGCTGAATCAGATGGCTGCCCAGACTGCAGGACTCCGTCCTGAAGCGGAGGATCCACCTCAACAACCGGCACCAGCGCCTGTACTACCTCATCGGGAACCTCGCGCCAACCCTCCCGAACGATACTCAGGCGAGCTGGGGAAATGCCAGCCCTTCCTGCTGCAGTGCGAGCTGGCGTTCCGAATGCAACCATCCTCCTACTCTGCTGATGCCACCCGCGTGGCGTACGTGATCACCTGCCTGGGAGGAGAGGCGCGGGACTGGGCCGCCGCGTTGTGGGAGAAGCAACCCAACCTCTGCACCCAGTACCTGGACTTCGCCAGGGAGATGCGGCGTACCTTTGATCATCCCGTATGCGGGAGAGATGTGAACCAGCAGCTCCTGGCGCTTAAGCAAGGCGAGCGCAGTGTGGCGGAGTTCGCCATAAAATTCCGGATCCTCGCGGCGCAGTCGGGCTGGAACGACGCCTCCCTACAGGGCGTCTTCCGCTCCGCCCTCTCCGAGGAAATGAAGGACGAGATGGCCACCCGCGACGACACGCCCACGCTGAATGACCTCATATCCTTGGCCATCACGGTGAACAACCGTCTGCGCGCCCGCACCCGCGAGAAGAGGGCTTATGCTCCGGCTCAATCGCCTCTGGGAACCACATTCTCGCACCCTGCGCTTCGCCATCAGGCTCCCATGTCCTGCGAACCTCCGGAGACCGGGGAACCTATGCAGCTGGGCGGCACTACATCCGACCCTGCCGCTCGCCGCCGCCAACGCCGGGCCGCCGGAGCATGTTTCTATTGCGGCCGCACGGATCACCTCCTTAACTCCTGTCCGGTGCGCCCAAAAGAGAAGGCTCGTCAGCAACCCTAGGCCTACTGGCGAGCCAGACCCAAACACCGCGCCTTACTTCCAACCGCTTCCAACTCTCTGCGGTCCTCAAATGGGGCACTACGGCCTCCGCCACCGTATCCGTGCAGGCCCTCGTCGACTCAGGAGCCGACTCCAACTTTGTGGACTCCCAGTTCGTAGACGAGTCCGGGATCCCCACGGAAGAACTGGAAAAAACCATCAACGCCTATGCCTTGGACGGCCACCGCCTGGCCCACATCACCCACCGCACCATTCCCATCCAACTGCTCCTGTCCGGTAACCACCGTGAGACCCTTCAACTCTACATCATCAACACTCCCCACTCTCGTCTGGTCCTTGGTCAGCCCTGGCTGCACGAACACAACCCCCTGCTCAACTGGATCACATCCAGCGTCACCAGCTGGAGCACCCAATGTCACACCTCCTGTCTCCACTCGGCGGAACCTCCTTCTAGCACGGAAATAAAGACATCCGTTCCGGAGGTCGACCTGAAGGGGGTTCCCCACTGTTACCGGCACATGTCCCGGGTCTTCTCCAAGTCCCTGGCCTTGTCCTTACCCCCTCACAGACCCTACGATTGCGCCATCTCCCTGTTTCCGGGTGCTCCCCTACCCTCCGGCCGCCTGTACAGCCTATCCGGCCCGGAAAGAACGGCCATGGAGGACTACATCAAGTCCTCCCTCGAAGCAGGCACCATCCGCCCCTCCTCCTCACCCGTCGGAGCGGGATTCTTCTTCGTGAAGAAGAAGGATGGCTCCCTCCGCCCCTGCATCGACTACCGGGGCCTCAACTCCATCACCGTCCGGAACAAATACCCTCTACCCCTCCTGAATTCGGCCTTTGAACTGCTGCAGGGCGCCCGGGTCTTCACCAAGCTGGACCTCCGTAACGCCTACCACCTGGTACGGATCCGGGAGGGGGACGAGTGGAAGACCGCCTTCAACACCCCCCTGGGCCACTTCGAGTACCGGGTGGTCCCGTTCGGCCTTACTAATGCCCCAGCCGTGTTTCAGAACCTAGTGAACGATGTACTGAGGGATTTTCTCAACCGCTTTGTGTTTGTCTACCTGGATGACATACTTATATTCTCCCAGAACCAACGGGAACACCAAGACCATGTTTCCCTGGTCCTACAACGCCTTCTGGAGAATAAATTATTTGTCAAAGCCAACAAATGTCTGTTTCATGCCCCCTCAGTCTCGTTCCTAGGTTTTGTGGTGGAGAGGGGCGACATACGGCCGGACCCGGCCAAGATCCAGGCTGTTACGGAGTGGCCCATCCCCACCACTCGCAAGCACCTGCAGCAGTTCCTGGGGTTCGCTAATTTCTACAGGAGGTTCATCCGGAACTACAGCCAGGTAGCCTCACCCCTCACCACCCTCACATCCATTAAGAACCCATTTGCCTGGAATCCCCTGGCAGATCAGGCCTTCACCAAGCTCAAGGCACTTTTCACCACGGCTCCCATCCTCTGCTGCCCGGAACCCGACCGCCAATTCGTGGTGGAGGTGGACGCCTCGGACACAGGCGTAGGGGCCATCCTGTCCCAACACTCCCCCCTCAACCACAAGCTCCATCCCTGCGCCTTCTTCTCCCGCCGCCTCTCCCCCACCCAACGCAACTACGGGGTAGGGGATCGGGAGTTGCTTGCTATCAAGCTGGCACTGGAGGAATGGAGACACTGGCTTGAAGGGACCACTCAACCGTTCCTGATCCTGACTGACCACCGTAACCTACAGTATATCCAGTCAGCTAAGAGACTCAACTCCAGACAGGCCCGTTGGTCGTTATTTTTTGCTCGATTCAATTACTCCATCACCTTCAAACCCGGGTCAAAGAACATCAAACCCGACGCCCTCTCTCGGATCCACTCCTCCCCTGCCGACCTGTCTGTCCCGGAGACCATCGTTCCGGCTTCCTGCGTCGTGGCTGCGGTCCGGTGGCCCATCCAGAAGATCGTGCTGGACGCTCAGGTGACGCATCCCGATCCTCGCCCTAACCCCTCTTCTGCCCTGTTCGTTCCAAACCCTGTCCGCTCCCAGGTCCTGGAGTGGGCTCACTCCTCCCGACTGGCCTGCCACCCCGGAGGCAACCGCACCGTGGAGCTGGTGCGCAGGAGCTTCTGGTGGCCCACCGCCCGGCGGGACACCCTGGCCTTCGTCCACGCTTGCCCTGTCTGCGCCAGGAGTAAGGCGTCTCACTCCCCCCCTGCTGGTCTCCTCCGTCCCCTTCCCATCCCGGGCCGTCCTTGGAGTCACATCGGGGTCGACTTCGTTACCGGACTACCACCTTCTGCCGGTAACACAGTCATTTTGACCCTGGTGGACCGGTTTTCCAAGGCGGTGCACTTTGTTCCCCTCCCCAAGCTTCCCTCCGCCCTCGAGACGGCCGACCTCCTGGTGCAGCACGTGGTGCGGCTGCATGGGATCCCGGCGGATGTCGTCTCCGACCGGGGCCCCCAGTTTGCCTCCGCTGTCTGGAAGGCATTCTGCACCGCACTCGGCGCCACCGCCAGCCTATCCTCCGGGTTCCACCCGCAAACTAACGGTCAGGCAGAGAGGGCTAACCAGGACCTGGGAGCCGCCTTACGGTGCGTGACGGCCCGCAACCCTGCCTCCTGGTCCCAGCTCCTCCCGTGGGTTGAGTACGCCCACAACACCTTGGTGTGCTCGTCCACAGGGAGGTCCCCCTTTGAGGCTTCCCAGGGCTTCCAACCCCCTCTGTTCCCCGCCCAGGAGGCCGAGGTGGCGGTTCCGTCAGTGGACGCCCACGTCCGACGCTGCCAGCGGATCTGGAAAGCCACCCGCAACGCCCTCCTTAAAACCTCCTCCCGGAATCGTCGCCTGGCGGATCAGCACCGGTCCGCAGCCCCTCGCTACCGCCCGGGACAGAAGGTTTGGCTATCGACCTCCACCTTCTCCCTCCCCGGCACCTCCCGCAAGCTCCAACCCCGCTTCGTCGGACCCTTCACTGTGCACTCCATCCTCAACCCTGTCACTCTCAAGCTCCGTCTCCCTGCCTCCCTCAAAATTCACCCCACCTTCCATGTCAGTCAGGTCAAGCCAGTGATCTCCTGCCCTCTCAGCGCTCCCACTCCTGCCCCCCCACCTGTTCGGGACATTGATGGTGCCCCCGCGTTCACAGTCTCCAGCATCCTCGATGTCCGGCGCCGGGGACGGGGCCACCAGTACCTGGTCGACTGGGAAGGGTATGGGCCCGAGGAACGTTCCTGGGTTGCCCCTCGTCTTATCCTGGACCCTACCCTCATCCAGGAATTCCATCACCGCCAGGCCCAGTCGACCAGAGCCTGTGGTCCGCCAGGAGGCGTACCTTGACGGGGGGGTACTGTTACGATCCGCTCCGCTCCCCGTTCCTTCCTTGATGTGTTCCTCTGTTTTCCCCGAACCTAATTGTATCATGTCTGCGTTCATTACCTGATTGGGTCTACATTGCACATGATTACTTGCACCACATCTTAATGACACAACTCACACTTTATTGCCTTCACCGCATTCCTCATGCATTTTCCTAATTGTTCAATCAATTCGCTGATCTCGCATGCATTTCCCGCAAGCTGTAGCTTATCAGCTCTAATGACACTAGTTATATTACCGTGCTGTTCCTGTGTTTCCTTGTCAAAGTATTACAGTTTGTTCTCGTCTACGGTCCTTGTTGTATTGCTTGTCTTCCCGCTTGCTAGCTTGCTGACACAAGCTGACCACCCCGGTCCAGTATCGCCACTCCTGCTTCCCGGTGTGGATCCTGGCTTTGCCTCCTCCTACCCTACCCGGTCTGCGACCTCTCCTGGCTACTTCGCTGGATCTCCAGTGCCAGCTCTCTGCGGGTTCCACTAACTATTGTTTACCTTTTATATTTGATTTCCCGGTGTGGATCCGACCCGGAATCCCAATAAAGAACCCTTCTTTGCTAAGACTGTCTCGTCGTGCATTTGGGTCCGTCCCTGCCAGTACGTCACAAAAATATTGACATACTGTACATCTAATTAAAGTATGGGAGGGGCTGATGCGTGCAAGGCTTGTGGTGCTCAGATGTAGAGTATAAGGAAATGTCGTGAAAGATAAAGAGAGAGAGAAGCTTGTTATAAAATATAGTATAAATATATAGATTCTTTAAATTGTAGTTTTTAATTTGGGGGTAATAGGGTGATAAAGAGAGGTGGTAAGAGTTATTTTTGTTATTAATTTGGAGGAACGCATTTTTTCTGACACTACTAATGTTAGGTAACTTTATTTCACATTGGCTAGCAAAGAGAGAAGCTTGTGATGCGATAGATGTGAAAATGTATACATTTTTAAATTTTTTCAAAGGAGAGCTAGGAGACATCTAAAGTTTTTGGAGGGAATGAATGTACCAAACGTTAGCTAGCTAACAATAGGCAGAATGGAAAGAGCGGAGAGAACGTGGTACATTTTTTATTGCAAAATCCATTCCACTCATTGGAATACAGGGAGAAGGTGTGGATTACAATTCCTAAAATCAAGTTTACTAAGAGAAACGAGAAGGTCATAATGTTCAATGCATCATGGTATGAAAGGTAATTACACTTAGCTTACGGGCAGCCTCGCTACTAATCAGCATATTTTTGGTCTTGTCTTCTTATGGGAAAGTCTCTGACATGGACTGTGCAGAGTTTTGGAGACTTAAAGAATTTGAATCTGGCAACCAAACGGCTTCATACATGCAAGGAGCACATCGGAGCTAATGTTCACTAAGTTGCTAGGAAGGATGCCAATTGAACAGGTGCTGGACATGGGTGTCCGTATACAAATTGCGCAACACAACGAAAAGGTAAGGAGAAACAAAGATGCTCTTAAACTAGTTGGAGAATAATTTTAAATTGTTTCCTCTACAGCTCCAAGCTGTATATATATATATATATATATATATATATATATATATTATATAGATATATTGGTATTTATTTTCATATACACTGCTAAAAGAAATTAAGGGAACACTTACTCAACACAGTATAACACTAAATCAATTAAACTTCTGGGATATCGATCTGTCCAGTTAGGAAGCGTAAACGATTGTGAATCAATTTAACCTGTTTTGGTGCAAATCAAAGTGACAACAGATGGACAGGACAGGCAACAGCAAGACAACCCCCAAAAAGTAAATGGTTTTGCAGGTGGTGGCCACAGACCATTTCTCTCTCCTTATCCTTCCTGACTAATTTTTCTCTAGTTTTGCATTTTGCTAGTGCCCTTGTCACTACTGGTAGCATGAGGCGGTACCTGCAGCCCATTCAGGTTGCACAGGTAGTCCAGCTCCTCCAGGATGGCACATCTATACGTGCCGTCGCAAGTAGGTTTGCTGTGTCTCCCAGCACAGTCTCAAGAGCGTGGAGGAGATACCGGGAGACAGGCCATTACACGAGGAGAGCTGGACAGGGCCATAGAAGGGCAACAACCCAGCGGCAGGACTGGTATCTGCTTGTTTTTGCGAGGAGAAACAGGAGGAGCACTGCCAGAGCCCTACAAAATTCCCTCCAGCGGGCTACTCGTGTGCATATTTCTGACCAAACTTTCAGAAACAGATTTCATGAGGGTGGCATGAGGGCCCGACATTAGTGGGACCTGTGCTCACAGCCCAGCACTGTGCAGCTCAATTAGCATTTACCAGAGAACACCAGAATTAGCAGGTTTGCCATTGGCGCCCCGTTCTCTTCACAGATGAGAGCAGGTTCACACTGAGCACATGTGACAGACGTGAAAGAGTCTGGAGATGCCGTGGCGAATGTTATGCTGCCTGCAACATCATCCAGCATGACCGGTTTGGTTTAATAGACTTGGTGTTATACTGTGATGATTAAGTGTTCCCTTCATTTTGTTGAGCAGTGTATTTTGTTTTACACTGCCTGGCCAAAAAAAAAGTCGCACACTCTAATATGTCGTTGGACCGCCTTTAGCTTTGATTACGGCGCGCATTCGTTGTGGCATTGTTTCGACAAGCTTATGCAACGTCACAACATTTATTTTCATCCAGAGTTGCATTCATTTTTGGCCGATATCTTGTATTGACGATGGGAGAGTCGAACCACTCCGTAAAGTCTTCTCCAGCACATCCCAAAGACTTTCAATGGGGTTAAGGTCAGGACTCTGGACAATGATTCCTCATGCTCCCTGAACCACTCTTTCAGAATTTGAGCCTGAGGAATCTTGGCATTGTCGTCCTGGAATATGCCCATTGATGGGATAACCTGGTCATTCAGTACATTCAGTACATTCAGCTGACTTCATAGTATTGCTGTATAATTTTGCTGAGCCTAGACCTGACCAATTGAAGCAACCCCAGATCATAACACTGCCTCCAGAGGCTTGTACTATGCATGATGGGTGCAACGGCAACTTTCTTTTGGCCAGGCAGTGTAGATCTTAGTATCTTTACTTTACAAAGTCTTCTAGAAAATGCACACCTATTAAAACGTTTGCATTTTTTGAATATAGTTTAATTCATTATTATATACACAGTCAAATCAAGAGGGTGGCAGTGTAGTATCATAGTTAAGGAACTTGCCTTGTAACCGAAAGTTTGCTAGTTCGTTTCCGAGGTAGGACACTGCCGTTGTACCCTTGAGCAAAGTACTTAACCTGAATTGCTTCAGTATATATCCAGCTGTATAAATGGATAATATGTAAAAAATTCTAAAACGTTGTGTAAGTCGCTCTGGATAAGAGCATCTGCTAAATGCCTGTAATGTAATGTAATGTAAAGATCGAAGGTTTGATATTGACAGCTTAGGAGTTAAATTTTGTTTAAATGTAATTACAATTAGCGATATTTTAAATAGTTTTTTCCATCTAAGACATCAACAAGATGGATATTCTAAGTCTAATTTTTATCAACTTTTATGCCCCCCCAGACCCCACTCTTTTGGGGAAGACCCCCCCCCCCACACACACACACACACCCCCACGTACGTCGTTCATAATACTTCTGTTCTCCCCTGTTTCCAAACCCACCAGCTGCCACTGTAGCTAACATTACAGTAAAAATGTAATCTAAAAGTCTAGGTAAAACAACAGAAAATATTGCAGTGTTGTTGCATTACAATGAGTTTGTGTTGTAGAGTTAGTTTGAACCAGGCATTATCTGGCTACAGCTGGTATGCATGGTAACTTATAGCCGCATAGCTGGTTCGAGCTAACGCGATCTATACGACATGTAACGTTAGCAAACTTTTCTTTCTTCCAAGAACTAGCCGCCAAATAAAATAACGTTATCAATAATAGCAACCTAGCTACTATTCATTATAGGTCATTACAATTGTCTGGCAAGCAAAAAGTCCATTTGTGTTGAAACTTTTGACCTACCTGTCCAATAGAATATGGGATCTCCTTGTCTGTCTTTATACCAATTTGCTCCCAAACATCTCGCCACCTTCTGAAATAAGCACCTATGTTTACTCTAGTTTTTGAGCGAGCTTTATCCAATTCCCTTTTCTTTTTCTTTCTGTGAAATAGGGCCGATGTGACAGGTCACTGTGAAATGTCTAGCTGGTGAACTGGCAAAGTCAACCTCACTGTTGATTGGTTCGCGATGTGAATCTCTTCGATTGGTTCTACGGTCTATGGTCATAAGCCACTTTGTTTTGAAAACTTGTTTTGAAAACAAAATTCGGGACGAATCGCTGGTTTTAGAATGCAGGATTTGAGAGTATAAACACAGTATGTTGCTGGATTTCTCTCAGAACAGTTCTTTCTATGATTGCTACCAACTAAGCATGACCGTTTCCTGATATAAGAAGTTGCTTACTCCAGGTTTAAGTGAACTTCTCTTGCTTTGTTAGGCATACAGAACTTATGGGGGAGGCATGGCTTACCAATGGACACAGTTGTTTGTTGGTTGACTGAAGTTAAAGAAAAGTAAGTTGAAAAAGTAGTTTCCACAGTGGATGAATAAAGCTATACGGAAGTGTTTGAGGGAACAGGATAAACTTTATAAGATATATAAAAAATACAATACTGAGAGTGATAAGGCTAATATATGTGTGCTAAAGTTAAAAAATAATTAAGGGTAGCTAAAAGGCTGTTTGTGTGGAAAATTGCTCAAGATGCAAAAAGTAATCCTAAAAATGTATTTCAATACTGCAGTAGGAAAAGGACAGTTAAGGAAGAGGTTAAATCCATTAAGAACAAGGAGGGGTTGCTGAGTTATAAGAATGAAGATATTGCTGATGCCTTAAAGTTAAGTTACTTTGTTGAGGTTTACCAGATAGGTGGTTAATAATTGGCCAGAAGGAATAGTCAGTACTCAGAATATGTTAGCAGATATTGAGATAGGGGATAAAGAAGTACTCGATAAATTAAAGACAAATAAGTCAGCAGGCCCTGATGGCATATACCCAAATGTACTTAAAGAGTTAGATGAGATCATCTATAAACCCCTGGCAGGTATTTTTAGATGGTCTTTAGAAACTGGAGAAACACCAGATGACTGGAAGCAAAGTGATGTAATACCAATATATAAGAAGATATGGACTGATATATATATATAAGACTGGACTGATCCAGGAAAGTATAGGCCTGTCAGTTTAACTTGTATTACATGTAAAATACTGGAATCTATCATTAGAGTTGGAATGAACTCTTGCAAATAACAACATCTTAAGAGATAGCCAACATGGTTTTCAGAGGGGAAGGTCTTACTTAATACTTTTTCACTCATTCAAGCATATGCATACACAACTGATAACTTACAGACTTACATGCTTATTTTGTATGTGTTTTGGTTACTTTAAATACATTTATATTTTGATCAGTGAATTCCCTGTGTGGTCTCCCTATTTTGTCATCGCTCTACGAGCTGGGTCGTGACAGTTCGGAACTGGCTACCGGGTAGAACACAAAGAGTAGAAGTAGGGGGGGATCTTATCTAAGCATGGTACTGTGGGAAGTGGAGTCCCACAAGGATCGATGTTGGGGCCTCTGCTCTTTCTTACGGACATCGAAAGTACATTAGTTCAATTTCTGATGATACAAAACTGGGAGGTTTAGCTAACAGTTTGGAATCTACTAAAGTAATTCAAGAAGATTTAAACATAATCCAGAAGTGGGCAGAAACCTGACAAATTAAATTCAACATAGCTAAAGTTTTGCATGTGGGAAATAAAAACATAAAGCAAGACTACTTTATGGGAGAAATAAAATTGGAATGTGCTCAATCTGAAAAAGACTTAGTAGAGTAATAGTTTATCAAAGCCTTTCAGGTCCTCGGCATTGTGCTGTAGCAGTAAAAAAGGCTGACATGACGCTGGGATATATAGCCAATGGTATTGAGTATAAATCCAAGGAACTTATACTTATGTTATACAATACCTTTGTCAGACCACACTTAGGGGTCGATTTACTAAAGGTTTACGTGTACAAAAACGTGTAAAATTTACCACCCGCAAAAAAATTGTCCAAGGTGATTAACTAATGAAGTGTAAAGCACATGCTAGAATTTAAAGACACGTTAATTTCAAATTTTTGCGGGTTAGCCTGAATGAATATTCAAAATTGGGCATTCCTTTGTTATTTCCTGAAATAGTGGGAAGTGGTCATGCAAATAGATTACTGAAATGCGAGTGCATTTTAGTACAAATGGAAAGCAGGTATTAAAAGATATAGAATCGACCGCCGCGGTGGTACAGCGGTAAAGACCGCTGACTTTCAGTCAGCGAGTTGTACTCCGAGGAGCGGGGTTCGCGCCCCGGTCCTGCCACAGCCGAGCGTGGCCGGTGGCCTGTGGAAGCGACAATTGGCAGTCGCTTCCGGGTGGGGGGAGGGGCTCGGAGAGAACCACTGCGCACGATAGAACCCAGGGCGTGTCACGGTCAGGAGCTGCGCCCTGTAGAGGACGTAGCATCCTTCCTAAAAGTACCGATAGACGGGGTGTGCAGCGGTGGTTCTCTAGCGGTTGCTACACGGGGGGAATTGAATTAGAATAGGGGTTCAATTGGCTACTAAATTGGGAGAAAAAGGGAAAAATCAGAAACAAAAAATTTAAAAAAAAAAAAAAAAAAAAAAAAAAAGATATAGAATCGATAAGATGACGGCTGTCATTGTAGAAAAACACGTACTGATGTGTTTTGAATATACATAACTGAACATTCTGAATGATTGTGTAACAATGGGGGCTAATTAACTCAAAATACTGTCATGGTTTGGCTGCCTTTCCCTCAGCTCTACGGTCGCTTCCATTCGGAGCCACGTGAGGGCGCTCCTGTCTTATTTTTGAAAAATTCCTGCCTTCAGATACTCATTGCGCACACCTGTTCTGGTGTTCTGCCAGCTATATAAGCTCTGCGCCTTCCGGTCTCGGCGTTTCTGTGTCATTATCGTTCTTGCCACAGAGCCGGTAAGGTATAAGTTTCAGGCGACCACTTGGCTTTAAAGCTTTTCTCTAAAGTAATGCAGGACTTGCCATTAGTTGCATTAGTGTTTCCTTTTTAGGATTTTGTTTTCTCTTTTGCACTTGCTTTTTCTCGTCCTGGTTTCCTTTTCTGTCTCTCTGAGACTGCTACCTCTGTTGACCGCTCTGTCTGTTGCCTCGTTATTTTAAGCTCTTTTTATAGTATAAAGAGCTAGAGGTATTTTCTTTTCCTCCCCTATTTTCTGCTCACAACCCATTTTACCTGGGTAATTTTTTGTTTGGCAAATATTTGCCGAGAATTTTTATTTTCCTTTTTAGTTCTCATTCCGTTACTGGTTTTTCCACCTCGGTAGAGAACTATAGGAATCCCCTGTCAGTCGCATGGCGTGCGGTCCTCCGTACCCTTACAGTACACAAAAGTCACCATGGAGATACCAGCGACTCCATCAGGGGTTGATCCTATCACGGCTATGCAGCACACAGCGTGGGCCGCTCATGAGGAGGGCATTCGTGCCCTCTGTGAAAAACAGCGGATCATGTTCACCCAGCAGGGCCGATTGACTGATCAGCTGCGTGTTCAGGAGGGCTGGTTCTGTGAGATGGCGGACAGTGTTCGCAAACTGATGGTCGCAGCCACACCCCCAGTTCCACAAGCACTCGTCCCACTCACTGTGAGGGAGCCCAAGCTCCAACTGCCCCTCCGGATGGGGAGTCGGGCAAGTGTCAGGGCTTCCTGACACAGTGTATAATTTTTTTCGAAGCCCAGCCCTCACGGTTCTCATCATTCTGTTGCTACTTATCAGGACTGCCCTCGCCTGGGCTAGTCCCCTGATTCGGGCTAAGGTTCCCATGATGAATGATGCAGATAAGCTGATGGAGGAGATGGGGTTAGTCTTTGTTCATGACATCTTTGGTCAGGAGGCTGCCATGTGACTAACCTATCTCCGCCAGGGCAATGAGATGGTAGCGGGTTTTTCTGTCGTGTTTCGAGCACTGACAGGAGAGACAGGTTGGTCTGAGGGTCTCCTGATTTCACTTCATTAACACGTTATCAGACCCTATTAAAGACGCCCTGAAAGTGCTTGAACCGCCCGATAACTGTCCGGGAGTGAGGGGGAGAGAGAGATGGCAGGAGAGACTGTGCTACTCGTAATTTTTCTTCCCCTTCGGTAATGTCTCCAGCTTCTCCTTCTGCCCATTCCTTCCAAAACAAGGAGGAGCCCATTCAGGTGGACGTTGCTGGGTTCCCTCTAGGAACATCTTGGACCCAGAACTGATTAGAGCCTTCCGCAGAGATGATTCTGACGGATCGTCTTGGGTCGTCCCTTAGTGGAGGGGTCCTGTCATGGTTTGGCTGCCTTCCACCCATTTCTATAGTCGCTTCCTTTCGGAGCAACGTGAGGGCACTCCTGCCTTATTTTTTCCGCCTTCCGACACTCATTGCGCATACCTGTTCTGGTTTTGCATATATAAGCACTGCGCCTTCCGGTCTCTGTGCTTCTGTGTCAGCCGGTAAGGTATAAGTTTCAGGCAACCACTTCACTTTAAAGCTTTGCTCTAAAGTAATGTGGGACTTTCCATTAGTTGCATTAGAGTTTCCTTTACTGGTTGGATGCAGAACTATAGGAATCCCCTATCAGTCGCGTGTGGTCCTCCGCACCACCAACCCTTACAAATACACATATGTTTTACCAGTGGGTGCCCTAAATAAATTCAGTCACAGGTTATCCATCGATATCTACTGCATATCTGGCTGCAGAGTGATGGTTTGAGGCTCGTTTGACACCTCAGACCCTTGATGACTTACAGCCATTTAGCCAACCATGGGCTCCATACTATTCCTGTGTAATTTACAGCTTAATCTAGTCCCACCCCCAAATTTCCAAATAAATCCATTAAAATGTGAGAGGTTATAGTATCGGTACCTGAAAATAAGGTATGAAGAGTCTTTTGATATCCTTTTATACCCAGTCATGATAGCATCACCTGTTTACTTGTGGAATGTTCCAAACAGGTGTTTTTTGAACTTCCCAGTCTTTTTTGTTTGTTTGCCCCTGTCCCAACCTTTTTGGTGTTGCAGGCATCAAATTCGGAATTAGGATATTTTTACAAAAATCTATTAAGTTTATAAGCTAAAACATTACATATCTTTTCTTTGTACCATTTTCAATTAAATAAATGTCAAAGAAAATTTACAAATCACTGCTTTCTCCTTATGTGCATTTTACATACTGTCCCAACTTTTTGGGAATTGGGGTTTGTACAAAAAGATTCTGCTTGCGATAGACATTGAACATTTGAAGAGCCGTTCTGTTAAAGTGGAACAAAGAACTGATGTGGGTTTTATGTAGAACCATTGAAGCAATGTACTAGCTGAAACCAACGTGGGATCTATAAAGAACAATGAAGTTGCAGTTCTATGAAAATCAAATGTGGGATCTATAAAGAACCATTTAGTTGCAGTTCTTTGAAGAACCAATGTGGGATCTATGTAGAACAATACCATTCATGTTCTTCAAAGAACCAAAGCAGGTTCTACACAGAACCATTCTTATTTAACGTCTGTGAGGAACCAAAAGTGTTTCCTAATATAACCATTATCAGTTGCATGTGAAACTAAAATAACCAAAATTGGTTCCCCTATGGCATTTCTCTGAAGAACCAATATTGGTTCCAAGTATCACCTTCTTTTTTAGAGTGTAGAGATACAAATGCTAAATCAAAATTCAACCCCTTGTTATGTCCGGTGAAAACAGGAACCCAATAGCAGGCAGGAATGAACAAAAACGATGTTTTTATTCCAGAGAGGTACAAAATCACAGTCCAGGGGGAAGTCAAGACAGGCAGAGGTCGATTACGGGAAGGCACGGCAGAGGTACAAAATCAGAATCCACTAGCAGGGTAGCGAGAACACGGACTGAGGTCGAAACCGGGAAATCAATAACACGAAAAAACTAAACAAGAGAACGAACAACAAAAACCAAACACTAGACACAAGAAACACTGACTCGGAAAAAACAGCTATCGAAAACTCGGCGGAAACAACAGGCAACAGATAAACGTTAACAATATAGTAAGACGAACTCGCGACGAGGAACAAAGACAGCAGGTATAAATGCATGTGTAGACAGGTGCAAACACTTAGCTCGAGAATAGCAGGAAATGGAAAACAGCGAGAGAGCTGAGACACATAACAAGGCAATTAGTAATTCGTTAGTAATTATCCTATCCTAGCCCTGTCGTTAGTAAATTAGTTAACAAGACAATGACTGGATACGTAAGGAAACACTAAACAGCTGTGGAAACGTGATGAGAACTAAATTGTTAGTTTGTGTTAGTAATAATTCTATTAAACCCTGACGTTAGTAGATTAGTTAACCACCCCATGTTTAGCCAGTTAGTAATGAATAAGTCCTATATAAATTTAGTAGTGCAGGGTAATACAAACGAAGTGTACAGAAACGAAAGTAAAACTCCGTGAGAGGGAGCGAGAGATACAGCACAGAACGCAAGGCTGCGGAAAACATGGAAAAGTGTATGCTACCGAAACTGACAATACTAAACATGACAGAAATACAAAAACAAACTCAGAACATAACACCCCTAGCCTCTAGCACTCTGCCTGAAGTGCCCTCCAGTATGACAGGTTGTTGACTTCACATAAAGAGCCACTCACAAAAAACATGACAAGAACTTTGGGATACAGAAGTAGTCAAAGGTTCTTTGATCGTGAGAAGCAGTGCTAAGCCTAAACCTACATAAATCTTTTGCCCCATCTGCTGTACTAAATTGCCTGTGCCAGTGATCTGAAGCAGACAGCCAGGTAATAAATGAAACGCCCTCCCCCTCATTACATGGCACTGTGTACCCTTTATGGTTATGTTTTGCATCTTGCAGAAAATCAACTGAAGAACAAATTAATTCCCTGATCATTGGTTGAATGCTGACAGCCCATAGGAAGACACACCTACATGACTATTTGTACTGGCTATGGAAGAACAGCACATTGGCGCTGCATTTAGTGTGCCTGAGTTTAAGGAGGGGGTGAGCACGAAGGTGACAGACCATTAGCTATGTTCACAGTTGAGCTGGTGGCAGTGCTTTTGGTCTTACTGGATGGAAGATGTGCGCCTGGATGCGGTAGCTGTCTGCTCAGACTCAAGTTCAGCGTTATTGCCCCCACAGTCATTCTGTTCAAACAGCAGGCATGATTTAGTCTATGAAATATTACTCACTCTTTTACAGATTCAGTGGAGTGAAATGTAGGTGGAGTGTGTCTAGGTTCCGGCTCATGTCGGGGTCGAGGGGTCTTTACTAGGCTGACCACGTAGTAAAGACAACCAGGGCGGTACTGGACCTGGAGGTCCCATTCAGTAGGGCTGAAGCAAAATGTTAAATTAGATCAGAGATGGAGATGGCAGGTGGAGTGTCTGTGAAGAAAATTTAGATTGACTTCTGTCTAAAATACTAAACCTGGATATCCGGGTAAAGTCTAACCTTACCCATCCGACTTCACTTTCAGGGGCGTACCGTATTTGAACAGCAGTGTAGTGAAGCTCAATGATAAGTAAAATAACATGAGGTATCTGAGGTAATAGAATAGAATAGAATAACTTTTATTTTCCCGCAAGGGAACTTCAGTTGTAGCCCCAGCAACAACAAAAAGACATACAGTGGGGCAGACCCACAACACACAAACAAGCATATCAAACAAAGACATCCAACAGAATCATTACATCAATCAAGTGAATTAAGTGAAGTAAAGTGCAATACAGCCATGATAATAAAAAAAAATAGCCCTGCTGTCCCGAGATGTCCAGTGTCACCAAGCAGCCAACACACAAACTCCGCCTCCACGACTCTCCTCCATACCCGCTGCGCCGCAGTCTCTGCCCACCGCCGAAACGGAGCACCAAACTGCGTAAATCGTCCCAGTCGTCTACTCATTTCTGCCCCGCATTATGTTCTCCTTCCCTGGCTGCCTTTTGAAGATTGCCTGCACTCCCAGATCAGTCCCAAAATCCTCAACTCCAGTGAAGAGCGATGGTAAACTTTGTTGCTGCAGTCTGCAGATCCAACGGACATTCCAGAGCTTATGTTGCGAATGCGTCTCCATGGTGACAACCACAAACAAAATTATATTGACAAGACAATTTGTTAATATTATCAAACGAGCAGCTGGAGTACCCTGAAAAATCTCCAGCCCGCTTCCCCGTCCTACGACAGACACACAGCGCATGAAAAAAACAAAGACAAAAGCCAGCCACAACAAAACACATTCAAATTAACAAACACGAACACGAGCGACAGCTGGACTACATGTTGCCATTACAGCGCCACGTGACATCATATAATGTTATTGTAATGTAATGAAAAAGTAACAAATCAAGATATAATAGTGAATCACTTTCTAAAAATCACCTGAATCTTCTTTTTTAATTCGGATGCAATTTTGACACTGTCCCAGTTTGCCAATATTGTTAAACTGGGGCAGTGTATTATTG
This sequence comes from Ilyophis sp. 1 JC-2022, assembly GCA_022702515.1. NCBI lineage: Eukaryota > Metazoa > Chordata > Actinopteri > Anguilliformes > Synaphobranchidae > Ilyophis > Ilyophis sp. 1 JC-2022. The sequence goes on along the minus strand of CM040396.1, from coordinate 43,227,584 downwards.
GCATACCGGGACAGTGTATTCAAATTAATATGGTATAATAAGTTATAATATATAATGTATCTCTCATAAAATACAATTCTATAGTTGGTCTAGAAGGTTAAAACAGTATGTTATGTAAAATTGCTAGCTTGCTAACTATTGGTAGCTTTATGCTAGCCTGTTCACTTCGGGTGACTATGGGTAAAGTGGGATGCTTTCTGATGGTTTGCTTTCTGCCTCATGTTTGGTTGTGATCCAGGTGTCTTGGCCTGTGACTTGATATTGTTCTAAACAGGTTGAGAGCTGATTGTGCATTTAATTAATTACATTTATAATTAAATGTTTGTTTTTTTAGAACTAAATGTCCCAATTTGGCAATAATTATAAATAATAAAAATTTTTTTTGTCAATGTGTGTTTGAGGAATCCATCCATCCTGCATTTAAAATTTAATTAATTCTTTTGTATAGTGTAGTAGAGTATGTGGGGGGCTATGACATTTGGATCATGATGTAGGTCATAGGTGTCAAACTCCCGGCCCGCCACGTATTTTTATGTGGCCCGCGAGAACTTAATTATCTGACGTGGAATCCGGCCCGCCACGTCATTTCATGTGGCCCGCGAGAACTTAATTATCTGACGCGTGTATCTACGTGGCTGGTTAACGGGGATTTACTTTTACGATATAACAGACAAACGCAGACGCGGACGCACACCCGCGGTACATACGTTAAATAAAACGTTAAATGAACGATCATTTAACGACCGTCAACAATTACAATCGAGGTCCGCGAAAATTCCAAGAATGGTTATATTTATAGTCTTACAGTTACAACCGGCCCTTTGAGGGCAACCATAATGCTGATGTGGCCCGGGGTGAAAATGAGTTTGACACCACTGATGTAGGTGGATTATGGGAGGGTGTTCCACTTTACCGTATTCACCATAGGTACTTCCTTTTGGATGTGAAAGTTCTTACTCCCATAAATTCAATCACACAGAGTAGAATGTTGTAATTATTTTTTGTCAGCTTTGTTTAATGAAATAATAAACTGTTTTATATCAAGAAAACCCTCATTATTTCAAGGAGGACTATCTTTCTGTGCATTGCATATAGTACTGTTCTGCCGTTGAAGAAGATGGAACTCTGTATCTGATTGGGAGGGTGAAGCTAGATTGTCATTGGTTTTCCCTATTATGACGAATTCCGTTCTGTAGAAATCGGAAGTCTGAAAATTTAAACGACTTCATGGAAAATTCCTGCTAATGTGCAAAACGTAATGGGTAAAACCATTCTCTAGGAAAACCGTGGCTGCTTCACAGTGCAGTCAGACCCAGAACTGATGAAAATTCATTATGGCATGGAGAAATTTCATCTTACAATGCCAACAAACACTAGAAGACTGCACTCGGCTTCTTTTTTCAGATAATGCCAGTGCTGACACATTAGAGCCAACATTAACAAAGTAAGTTAGTCTTTATTTGAGCTTGAAATTATCGGGTTCTAATGTTATCTGACTTTGTGTGCTCTTGGTTTTTAAAAACAATTTTTTTTTTGTTTGATATTTTTAAATATGCTAGCAGACTTGTCTAAGATGGTCACTAGTATTACACCCCTTGCTGGCTTAAATGGAATCATTTTTTTTAATCAAGGTATAGAGTCACATATTATTGTCTTTTAAAATCTATTCATTACAAACTGCTGCAATTCTCTATTTATAATAAATGGCTGACTTCAATTGATTCTCTACTATTTTCAGCAGGGGCTGCCAACCCAGTGACCCTGGAGAATATGTTGATATTTGCATCTGGTGCCTCCAGGGTACCAATCCTGGGTTTCCCACTACAACCTGCAATCAATTTCTTACATGACAACACCCGTGTATATCCTGAAGCGAACACATGCTCTGTGATTCTGTGGCTCCCCATCCACAGGTCACATGAGAGTTTTAGGAGCAAGATGGAGGATGAGATAATCCAGGTCCATACCTTTGAGGAAATATGAGTACCTTTGTTTGTGGGTGTGGGTCTGTGTTTGTGACACGTTTGTGAGATTTTGATGATTTTAACTGTCAAGTTTCAAATGTAACGGTTTAGAATCGTTAAATTGCAGTAATGTACTCTTCTCCACACATGTGCTGCGCTCATGTTTCAATTCATACAGCTGTTGGGGTCACCAGGGAGCTGCAGGGAATTCTGGGAAGTGTAGTAGAACACTCTGAGTGCTGCTGCCCCAATGCAGTGAGATATCTTGAAACTACAAATGTCATTGTTGTGATTTTTTTAACATGTCTATTATTGAGGAGTCATATTGTTTGAATATGTGTCAGTTCCCCTTTAAGCAAAGCATTTTAGCCTCCCTTTTTGGAACATAATCTGGCTTTCAATCCCATTTCTATTTTATTGGTACCCCTGGGACCATAACAGTGTGTGTGTGTGGGAAGGGGGGGGGGGGGGGGGGTTGGGATTAATTTACAATGAATGGTCAAGATCCAGTGTGAAAAGTATAAAGTATTAAGAACACAGCAAGTTTGTACAGCTTCTTGGGATGAGATATTAATATTAAATCGGTTACCGATTTTTTTTTCTTCTCCTGAAATAGGAAAGTCAAATACCATTTATTAATGTTGAAGTCATTGCTTTGCCAGTTGTAAAATTATGGGCTATCTCTCTCCGCCATTAGTGGGAACTTTACTTGTTATAAGTGTAAATTAAATGCTAGGTTGACTGAGATTTGGAATCTCGCATCCGTACCCTGCATGAAATTTGAGAAAGCGAAAAGTTAATAGAATCTTTCTCAGTTTCGGGTCCACAAGCCCATCCCCAACTAATGTTAGAACTTCGGTAATGCCTCCATTCATGAACATAGTCGTAAGCCCCCAGTGCTCCACCAACCACCAATTTGGGTTTGAAATAGGTTCTCTCCCCTCAGAAACTCACTGCCTGTAGTGCCGCGGAAGCCCATATTAGGATCTCCGGCTCCGCCCTCGCACAAGTTAGCACTGAGGACACAACGCAGCTCACCTGTAGAGAGAGAGAGAGAGAGAGAGAAACTGGGACCAGCTGTTACCATACTTGATGTTTTCCATTCGCAAAGTGCCCCAGGCCTCCACTGGCTTCTCCCCGTTCGAGCTACTCTATAGGAGACAACCCAGGGGACTATTGGACCTCGCCAAGGAGGCCTGGGAGCAACAGCACTCTCCCCATCAGACCCTGGTGGAACATGTGGAAGAAGTGCAGGAGCGCATGGCCACCCTTTGGCCCCTGGTAAGAGAACACATGGTGGCCGCCCAGGCTGCCCAAGCCCGCGTCTACAACCGGAGGGCACAGCCTCGAGAAGTTTCTGGCCAAATGTCATGGGCCCTACGAGGTCATTGAAAAGGTGGGGGAAGTCAACTACAACATCCGACAGCTGGGACGAAAGAGTGCCAGAGAAGGTCTACCATGTGAACCTACTAAAGAAATGGGTTGTCCGGGATGTGTTGTGTTCTTTTCCCCCACCCCAGGGCCCTGCCAAGACGGAGCCAGTGGAGGTGCCAATCGGCGAACAGCTGTTGAAGAGCTAACGGCAGGACATGATGAAACTTGTGGAACGCCATAGGGATGTGTTTTCTACCGAGGCCAGCCGCAGTGACCTCATCCAGCACCACATTATTACAGAGCCAGGAAAAAAGGTAAAGCTGCAACCATACCAGATACCGGAGGCCAGAAGAGAAGCAGTCCGACAGGAGGTGAGAAACATGTTAAAGAGTGGAGTAATTGAGGAATCGCGTAGTTAATGGTGTAGCCCTATTGTTTTGGTTCCCAAACCCGATAGTTCAATACGTTTATGTAACGATTTCCGACAATTGAACGCCATTTCTAGATTTGACGCGTACCCTATGCCCCGAGTAGACGAACTCATCGAACGACTAGGAAGACCACCCTGGACCTGACTAAGGGGTACTGGCAAGTGCCCCTAGCACCTCAAGCAAGAGAGAAAACGGCCTTTGCTACCCCTGACAGGCTTTTCCATCATAAAATGCTCCCGTTCGGCCGACACGGAGCCCCGCCCACATTCCAGAGGCTGATGGACCAGGTCCTCAGGCCCCACCGGGAGTATGCCGCCGCCTATTTGGACAACATCCTGATTCATGGGGAGGAATGGGGGACTCATCTCCAACAGGTCACCGCCGTGCTGAGAGCCCTACGGGGGGCGGGGCTGACCGCCAACCCTAAGAAGTGTTGCCTCGGCCTCCTGGACGCAGTCTACCTGGGGTACACCATAGGCAGAGGATGCATCAAGCCCCAGGTAGGGAAGGTCGAGGCGATCCGAGGATGGCCCCGCCCCCAAACAAAGAAGCAGGTACGCAAATTCGTAGGGCTCGCCAGCTACTACGTCGCTTTGTCCCCCATTTCTCCGCCCTTGCAGCGCCGTTGACGGACCTGACCAAGAGCCGGCTGCCCGACCGGATTGTGTGGAAGGACGAAACGGAGAAGGCATTCCAGGGACTGAAGGACGCCCTGTGCTCAGGACCAGTGTTGGTGACCCCAGACTTCACGAAACCACTAGTGGTCCAAACTGACGCTTCGGAAACATGGGTGGGTGCCGTCCTGTCTCAGCTGCAATAAAGCGAGGAACATCCCATTACATACATCAGCAGAAAACTACTACCCCGAGAGAAAAAATATTCGACCATTGAGAAGGGATGCCTGGCGATAAAATGGGCCCTGGAGGAACTTAAATATTATTTGTTAGGACGGCACTTCACCCTTGTTACGAACCACGCCCCCCTCGTCTGGATGTCCCGTAAAAAGGAAACCAATGCCAGGGTCACCCGCTGGTTCCCTTCCCTTCAACCCTTTGCTTTCTCCATTGTCCACAGGTCCGGGGCCGCACGATTACCATATTGTGAACTGCTGGTACCTAGATTGCGCTGGGGCGCCTCCGTTGACTTTCACAATGCTCCTTTGGAAATACATGGCAGAGCTCATCGGTAATACTATTTCCGGGCCATGGGAGCCATCTTGCAGCGGTGCCATTGCGGAAGAACCAAATTGAATAGGGTTGAATGGAACCACATGACCACATTTCCTTTCTAGTTAATATATAGTTCTGTGGGCTCAAGCCCTCCTGTCTCGAGTATGCGTAGCTCAATCTCTGTTAGCCGTTAGCTTTGTTAGCCAAATAGCATTGATTTAATGGGGGCTTATGGTCACTCCCTGACATCGACTTAACAAAGACACTATTAATACACCAAACTTAAATTAACACTTTGTCGTATGTTTATTCGTTTGCATATAAACATTGTAATCTAAACGTGCCAATATAGCCAAAAAATGGCAGTATTAGTTAGTTTTGAACCACTTGCCTTATCAATGGAAAAGATACGTTGCGTAGTTACTCTTGTTGAAAGCATTTGCGGCAGTGCTACTTCTCAGGGTTGCAAGCAAGCAAAACTTACATCAGCATTCAAAGAATGCAAGTTATGGATGAAGCGAGTAACGTTAATTGAGAAACCGAGTCGGCTAACGTTACTTACTGTTTTTTCAAGTCGCAACAAATAACAACGGACAACTGTAGCTAGCTAGAAAACTCTCTACATTCGCTAAATTAATTACTAAACACATTTCAAAATCAGCTTCTAACAAAAAAGGTCAATTCATATACAAAACGAGTCCTGATTTTATTTAGCATATTTGCGGTTGTTGGTCAAATAAACATCTCACTGCGGAGTAGTAAGAACAAATCTCAGTTCGAGAAAGAAGGGCGTAGCTACCTGTTTACATTGTAAATCTAACCAAAACTAAGTATTTTAAATTACACTCAAAACGTACGGGTTACGGATGTAACCCCGGTTCTATGAATACGGTCAACACGCCACGGTATGGGTCAACCTCGCCGAGAGGAGGAGCTACTAGGAGATTGTTTATCAAATTAACCACCACTACGGGCGGAACCACGTCACGCCATAAATATGGCGCTTGTACGCCGCTCGACCTCTTTTGCCGACTTGAGGGCACTTGCCGTCCTGAGGGCGCAAGGTTCTCCGCCTGACAACACCGTGTGGCGTGTTGACCGTATTCATAGAACCGGGGTTACATCCGTAAGCCGTACGTTCTATTTCATACCGGTCAACACGGTATGGGTTACTGTATATCAAATAAGTCAGGCGGGGGATGTAGTGGGGTAACCAGGACCGCACATCCTAGCATGAGTGCGAGACCGATCAATAAAATTACACGATTGGCTGCTGTTCTTAACAGAAGAGCAAGCTCAAGTGGGAACGTGGAACATAACCAATGGGTGATAAAAACCCTGAATCATCACCATTTTACTTACAAAGTTGCTCCGCTGCCCCAAGGACAGAGGAGGCAACTGATGCCGATGACACTACGTCCAAGTTATAAACCCTGGCGAAAGTGAGTGATGAGGCCCAGCCCGCCGCTGCGCAAATGTCAGCGAGTGGGGCGCCACGCAGTAAGGCCCAGGAGGTAGCTACGCCCCAAGTGGAGTGAGCTACCACGCCTGTGGGAGGGGGCACGTTAGAGCTGTTGTAAGCCTTGGAAATCGTATCTACGATCCAGTGGGCTAAGCGCTGTTTAGACAGGGCAAGCCCCTGTGTAGCCCCTCCATAACACACAAACAGGTTATTGGTCCTCCTAACTGCACTTGTGCGGGAAATGTAAGACCGCAGGGCTCAGACAGGGCACAGTGAGTGCAGTCTGGCCTCTTCAGGGGTCTCAAGGGGAGGAGGATGAAACGCCTCCAACACGATAGGCCGCGAGACGTATGACCGCGAAAGGACCTTAGGCCGAAACGCGGGGTTGGGACGCAAAGAGACAGATGAGCTACTGTCCCCCAGCCGTATACAGGCAGGGTGCATCGACAGTGCATGCAGCTCGCTCACGCGCCTCGCGGAGGCGATAGCGAGCAGGAAGGCCATCTTCCAAGAGAGGAGCTTTAGACTGAGCCGAGTCAGGGGCTCAAACGGCAGTTCAGTGAGAGCATTTAAGACCAGCTGCAGGTCCCAAGAAGGGACTGCGTTTCGATCTAGGCGGCTGAAGCCGCCTGGCTCCTCGGAGGAATTGACTGGCGAGAGGGTGAGCTCCCACCGTCTGACCTTCAATAAGGTTATGGTAGTCCGATATGGCCGCCAAATATCCCCATAACGTAGATTCCGCCAGACCTTCTTCCAGAAGGGACTGGAGGAACTCCAAGATGACTGATACGTCACACCGGGTCGGGCTAGACCCGTTCGTTTCGCACCAGCGGCCGAACCTGCCCCACTTCCCGGCCTGAAGTGTCTCCAGCACTGCTGATTCTAGGCCCTGCCGGCAACTCTGCCCACGGGTCAAACATGCAGGTTGTAAAATTCTGGGTTCGGATGCCACAGCAGGCCCTGGGCCTGCGACAGCATATCCGCCCTGGTTGGGAGGCACCAGGGGGTATTCCCTTAGGGATTCCCTTAGGTCCGCCATCCATCTCTGCTGGGGCCAGTTGGGGGCAATCAGCAGAACCTGTGCCCCTGAGTTCCTGATCCTCGCCAGAACTGTGGGCAGGAGAAGCATGGGGGGAAAAGCATAGAGCAGGGCTGGAGGCCACTGGTGTGCCAGTGCGTCCGCGCCCAATGTCCCCGTCGTGTCCATCATAGAGTACCACAGGGGGCAGTGACCATTCTCCCTGGATGCGAAGAGGTCCACCTGTGCTTCCCCGAGGCGGGACCAAATGGACTGCACATTTTCTGGGTGCAGGCGCCATTCCCCTGGTCTCGGGCCACCCCTGGACAGCATATCGGCTGCCACATTGGTTATACCCGGCACGTGCACTGCCTTCAGGGACATGCATTAGGCATGTGCCCATAGCTGGATTTGACGTGCTTTCGCATGCAGGATTGGGGACCGGACCCCACCCGGGCAGTTGATGTAGGAGACTACTGTGGAGCTGTCTGTCCGGACAAGAACATGTCTGTGCCAGACCACTAGGTGGAAGTGGTACAATGCCCGAAGCACTGCTTCCATTTCTAGCAGGTTTATGTGTTTCCCTGCCCATGAGGGGCTCCACGATCCCTGCACGGACTGGTTACCTCTGACCACTCCCCAGCTAGTCATGGAGGCATTCGTGGTGACTGTCACCCTCACCCCTGCCGCCCCCAATGGAACGCCCTCCTTGAGGCCAGGGGTGGTGAGCCACCAATCCACCATCTTTAGGCATTTCTGGGTAATGGGGAGGAGTCACCGCCCGTCTTCATGCGGGCTCATTCCCTGTGCCATCGCCCAATGCTGTAACGGGTGCATATGCAGCAGCCCAAGTGGCTCAAAATCTGTTTTTTGATAACAATACCTGCACTATGAACACCTATTTTAAGCACATTGCCTAATGATGGTTGCTGTTCAAATAGGATAGTTAGGATAGGTTGGCCTAATAACTGGCCTAGAAATGTGAATGTTTTTAATGTTGCTTTTTTATTAAGGTGATTCATTCTATGACACTGAGGAAGGCATATGAGTTGCTTGTAGTAGGCTACTGAATGGATAGATACAATAACACACAGATGACGGCTTTTTTTGACGACAAAAAACAAACATTTTGATGACAACTTTTTTTGATGACGAAAAAATTTATATATTTTTGATGACTTTTTTTGACGACAAAAAATGTTTTTTTTGATGATTTTTTTTATGACGAAAAAAAAAAAATGTAATGAGTTTTTGATGACAACAATTTTTTTCGATGACAAAAAAAAAATAAAAAAATTTTGGGGACGACTTTTTTTGAAGACGATAACTTTTTTTGACGACGACGACTTTTTTGATTGACGATAACTCTTTTTGACGACGATGATTTTGATAACAATATAGAAGCAATAAACACGTATAGCCACACCTAACGATGATGGATGTAGGTGCAAAATCTGGTTTTGATAACAATACCTGCACTATGAACACCTATTTTAAGCACATTGCCTAATGATGGTTGCTGTTCAAATAGGATCGGTAGGGTAGTTTGGCCTAATAACTGGCCTAGAAATGTGAATGTTTTTAATGTTGCTTTTTTATTAAGGTGATTAATTCTATGACACTGGGGAAGGCATATGAGTTGCTTGTTGTAGGCTACTGTATGGATAGATACAATAACACATAGATGACGACTTTTTTTGATGACGAAAAAAAACAAAACATTTTGATGACAACTTTTTTTGATGACGAAAAAAAATATATATTTTTGATGACTTTTTTTGACGACAAAAAAAAAAAATTTTGATGAAAAAAAACAACATTTTGATTACTTTTTTTGATGACGAAAAAAATAAAATAATAATTTGATGACGAGTTTTTGATGACAAATTTTTTTGATGACAAAAAAAAATAAAGTTTTTGAAGACGACAACTTTTTTTTTGACGACGACTTTCTTGATGACGATGACTCTTTTTGACGATGATGATTTTGATAACAATATAGAAGCAATAAACACGTATAGCCACACCTAATGATGGTTGCTGTTCAAATAGGATAGTTAGGATAGTTAGGATAGTTTGGCCTAATAACTGGCCTATAAATGTGAATGTTTTTAATGTGCTTTTTTATTGAGGTGATTCATTCTATGACACTGGGGAAGGCATATGAGTTGCTTGTAGTAGGCTACTGAATGGATAGATACAATAACACACAGATGACGGCTTTTTTTGACGACAAAAAAACAAACATTTTGATGACTTTTTTTGATGACAAAAAATATATATATTTTTTATGACTTTTTTTGACGACAAAAAATAAGTTTTTGATGAAAAAAAAAAATTTTTTTTTTATGACGAACAAAATATATATATTTGGGGACGACTTTTTTTGAAGACGACAACTTTTTTTGACGACGACTTTTTTGACGACGATGATTTTGATAACAATATAGAAGCAATAAACACGTATAGCCACACCTAACGATGATGGATGTAGGCTCAAAATCTGGTTTTTGATAACAATACCTGCACTATGAACACCTATTTTAAGCACATTGCCTAATGGATGCTGTTCAAATAGGATAGGTAGGATAGTTTGGCTTAATAACTGGCCTAGAAATGTGAATGTTTTTAATGTTGCTTTTTTATTAAGGTGATTCATTCTATGACACTGGGGAAGGCATATGAGTTGCTTGTTGTAGGCTACTGTATGGATAGATACAATAACACATAGACGACTACTTTTTTTAATGACGACAAAAAAAAAATATTTTTGATGACTTTTTTTGACGACAAAAAAAAGAAGTTTTTGATGAAAAAAAAACAAAACATTTTTTGATTACTTTATTTGATGACAACTTTTTTTGATGACGAAAAAAATAATAAATTTTTTTTGAAGACGTCAACTTTTTTTGACGACGACGACTTTCTTGATGACGATGACTCTTTTTAATGTTGCTTTTTTATTGAGGTGATTCATTCTATGACACTGGGGAAGGCATATGAGTTGCTTGTAGTAGGCTACTGAATGGATAGATACAATAACACACAGACGACGACTTTTTTTGACGACAAAAAACAAACATTTTGATGACTTTTTTTGATGACGAAAAAATATATATATTTTTTATGACTTTTTTTGACGACAAAAAATAAGTTTTTGATGAAAAAAAAAATATTTTTTTTAATGACGAAAAAAATATATATATTTGGGGACGACTTTTTTGACGACGATGATTTTGATAACAATATAGAAGCAATAAACACGTATAGCCACACCTAACGATGATGGATGTAGGCTCAAAATCTGGTTTTTGATAACAATACCTGCACTATGAACACCTATTTTAAGCACATTGCCTAATGGATGCTGTTCAAATAGGATAGGTAGGATAGTTTGGCCTAATAACTGGCCTAGAAATGTGAATGTTTTTAATGTTGCTTTTTTATTAAGGTGATTCATTCTATGACACTGAGGAAGGCATATGAGTTGCTTGTAGTAGGCTACTGAATGGATAGATACAATAACACACAGATGACAACTTTTTTTGATGACGAAAAAAAAAAAGAATTTTGATGACAACTTTTTTTGATGACGAAAAAAATATATATTTTTGATGACTTTTTTTGACTTCAAAATTTTAGCTTGTTAATGCATGCAGTGAACTAGGGGCTTGTTTCCTAATTGTATTTATTTTACAAAACATATGGATGTTTAATCACTGGATAGACTGACATTTTTGTGCTAACTGGCTTACAGATGTGTGAGTATTAACTGTGCACTTGATAATAGACTCGCAGCCAGTGCGCATTCATTCACTCGCAGATACAGCCATTCTAATCAAGAGAGAAAAAAACATGTATCTCCAAATTCGATTGTCACAAAACTCGTAACTACATACACACTTTCACGACGCTGTGTTTATTCGTTTTGAAAATAGGGGGCACTAGTGAGCCCAATCGGCATCACACGGTACTCGTAGTGTCCAATGTGTGTGTTAAAAGCCGTCTTCCACTCATCGCCCTTACGCATGCTTACCAAATTATATGCATTGCGGAGGTCGAGCTTCGACGCCACCTGCAAGCACTCAAAAGCAAAGTTCATAAGTGGAAGAGGGTACCGGTTCTTAATGGTGATGTAATTCAGTCCCCTATAGTCAATACATGGCCTTAACCCCCTGTCTTTCTTTTTGACAAAGAAGAAACCAGCCCCTGCTGGCGAAGAAGAAGGTCTAATAAAAGCACTGGCTAGGGACTCCTTGATGTACTCCCTCATGGCGGCACTTTCGGGAGCTGACAACAAATACAGGGAACCCCTGGGAGGAACCGTGCCCGGCTATAGTTCTAGGGCGCAGTTATAGGGTTTGTGGAGTGGCAACGTAGTAGCGTGTTGTTTGCTGAATACTACAGCAAGGTCTGTGTACTCGGCAGGAACGTTAGCCGGCAAAAAATTTTTGAGTGCCCCTCCCACCCGATCTCGGAACTCGAGAAATTTTCCTCCCAAATGGTGGTACCGTCTGCAACCGAATCCCAGACTAAGCTTTTCTCCATATTCTCGTAAGGAGAAAGAACACTGGCCGGAGATAAAATCAGTCTCCTCTAGTTCCGTATCAGAACTAAGCTTGGTACGATCAGAACGACTACCCGAAGCAAGGAAAATAGGCGAATGGCAATGGGACCTGCACTGGGGCCCCCACTGGAGTATGGCCGCCTTGTCCCTTCCCCAATTTATATGGGGGCTGTGCTGTATCAGCCACTATTGAGTCTTTAGATGCCCATGATGGGAAGCGTACATACGCAAGAGACTCATGATCTCTTTTATGGTCCTGGTACCCTGCGGGCGACCGTCGAGGGAACTGACTAGATGGGGGTGCATGAAAGGGAGCATGGGAATTTTTTTACCCATTTGGCGTCAACAAAGCACTTTACCGCTCCAGAGTCAATAAAGGCGTCAATGTCCACTGAATGCCTCTTCTAGCGCAGCTGCACCGGTAGTAAGGTACGAAGAAAACTGACATTAAAATCTCTGGACTCATGCGAAGCCGTCCCATCCACCTGCATAGGCTCCTCCCGGTGAAGGGAGGAGTAGGCAGAAAGCCGGACTGGGGGCGCTACCGAAGGAGAAGGGTGGTAGTGACCTGAATGCTTTTTTTTACGGTTATCGATATGAATGGCTGTAAAAACCAGAGCACCGAACGTGGCAGGTGGCTCGAGCACTGCCAGGGCGTCTTTAACAGGGTCTGACAAAGCATTGAGGAACAAAGAGCTAAGTGGACCATCAGGCCACCCTGTCTCCCCTGCCAGTGCTCTAAAAGTGATGAAGAAGCCTGCCACAGTGACGATGCTCTGGTGAAGACGGGTTAGTCTCATGGCGGCCTCCTGACCAGAGACGTTATGATCAAAGACTAAAGCAATCTCCTCCATCAGGCCATTCGCATCGTTCATAATAGGGTTATTAGCCCAAATTAGAGGGTCAGCCTATGCCAGTGCAGTACCGGTTACCAGTGATAAAATAAACGCTACCCGGGACTCCTGGGTAGCGAACCGGGATGGCTGAGCTTTAAAGAAAATTAAGCACTGAGTTAAAAAAAAACCTGCACTTCCCTGGCTCACCACCATAACGGAGCGAGAGTTGGAGTTTCGGCTCTCTGGGGGTGAGTGGATTGGGTAATGGAGTGGGGTTAACCGGTGCTTGTGCAACTGGAGGGACAGTAGTGAGGGTCAGCGTGCGGACACTGTCCGCCAAATCTATCAGGCAGTCTCCCTGATAGCGTAGCTGAGCCATCAGCAGATCCTGCTGCGCGTGCATGGCCTGCTCCCTCTTTCTGAGAGTCCCAGGCAGAGCTTTGGGTGGGCAGCTTTTGCTTAATCTCTTGCATAGTTGCTGGTCCCTTTATACGGGCTTCGATGTTCTATAATGGGGAGTGTCAAGTTCGGAGGGCCAGACGCGACAGAGCAGGGATCTACAAGTGATCACTGTAGTAGTGACACCACAGAAGCGGAGTAATCCGCACAAGGAGTGGGAAAAAATAAAAAGGAATGGGAAAACACTCCCAAAGTAAACCAACAGAAAACCCATAAAACGTGGACGAACTCAAGACTTAAGTAAAAATAAGGAAGAATTACCTCTCGCTCTCAATAAGAGAAATGCACTCAACGGAGGTAAAAATAAACAAACAAGAAGAAGAAAGGAAACAGAAAGAAACCTCTAGCTCTTTATATGGAAGAGCACTAGAAAGGTAGGCAAAAATAAAGGTAATCTGTCTCAACGAGAGTAGAGTGAAAACCAGAATGGAGGACCGCAAGTGCATAAGAGAAAAACAAAATCCAACCAAGGAAAAAAACTAATAGCACTAAGAAGCAAGTCCCGCGTAACTTTTAAGCAAACTTAAAAGTCAAGAGATTGCATGTAATACCGATACCTTACCGGCTTCTATATCAAGTGGCAATGACAACATCGAAGCACAGGAAACAGGAAACGCAAAGCTTAAATAGGCAGCAGGAAACCTAGAACAGGTGCGCTGAATAAGTGGACACTCTTGCGCAAAAGTGGTTTGCATATGTTAGGAACCGCCTTATTTCCAAATAATCCAAGTCAATGCAGGAACTCACTCAACACAACGAACACTTTACAAGAGAAAGTAAAAGTATATTGCAAATCACACTGGCCAGTGGGAAGATCACCAAGACGCAGCACTAATTGCGGTCCAATAACCTTCGACGCACTGGTCATCTAGCCAAGCTTATATACCCTCAGAGGCCTTGAGTTTGACGCAAATGTTTATTAGTCATGCCCGATAATTTATGGCACCTAGATGTCCGTTCAGGGAGGGCAGAGGCCTGTCCAAAGATCAGCCCTCACCTGCTACACCAAATCATTGATCAACACACACACATGCATAATTACTCTTATAAGACAAAACTCAGAACCCATCAGTTGGTCACCTCTGAATCTGGCCCTAAGTGTCGCCAATATAGACTCCAGGCTCTGAAGGTGTAAACAAAAACAGAAAAAAGTTGTGTATATTGACTGAAACAATTGAACTTTATTATAGACAGTATATTTTCATATCGTCATGGTCATGATAGTTGTCCGGGGGGGTTGTACAGATCTTTTATATGTAGGATTAAAAGGTGACTCAATTGTTAAGATGGTGACACACAAAGTCCCAAAACAGTTTGGGGTCGATTTACGAAGATTAAGGGGTGTTATTTTGCGGGCGCAGCCAAAGTATTTGAACATTTTCCACTTTGATTTAATTTAACATATTTAGTCTCAAAACCACAGCAATTTATCATTAGGCCTATTATCACCGCAAATCAGACAATGCTACTCTCACGAAATCCGCTATTTCAAATTGTCTGTCCCTCGGCCCTCTGCGGAGCTTGCAGTGACATAAGACATAACATCTAGACTAGCATGTGTGGTGTAGCTGCTTGCGAGCTAGCATTCAATAATGGCTCGTTTTTTTTTTGTTGCCAGGAATAATAAGGCCGTTTTTAATTGTCAGTAGGCATAGGATACATGAACTTAATAGGCTATAAGCTTGATATAATCAGCATGTTAAATCAATAGCCTACACTGTTCTGGTCTGATTTTCCTGAAATTGTTCGTTAACGTTAGGTCAGATCCCAATTGTCACGTGTCGTTGCTGGCTCTTTTCCTTATAGCATCTTTCCTTATAGCATTTGCCTTGGAGTAAAGAATTAAAATTTTATTCAAAATGAGGTTATTGCTTGTTATTCTGAAAAAACTGTGTTCTAATAAACTAATGATGCAAAATAAAGACAGCTTCTTTTGTTGAGAAAACATTACGCATGCAGTCACGCACACCAAATGCGCAATTTTAATGTAATTCATCCGCTTGTGCAAGACGAAGCTGTTATAGGCCTATTAAATTTTTATATTATTCCTTTATTTTCAAATAGTTTTCAGCCCAAAATATAATACTATGCTGTAACATATGTTGTTAGGCTACGTCATTAAATGCACCTGCCTGTCGTTCATGCATTGGAAATAGATATGGCCGTTTTTTTAATCATATGTCAGACAAACTGTAATCATTCCGGACATTCTGGCCGGCAGTTTAAAATCCTAGCGCGACCTCTGACACACACACATACTCTATATACATACAGTGCAGTCCATAAATATTTGGACAGTGACACAATTTTAGTTGTTTTGGTTCTGTGGGAATTTGAAATGTTAAAGTGCAGAATTTCAGCTTTAATTTGAGAATTTGCGTACCCTACTCGGATAGCTACTAGTTATCAGGTTGAATGTATGTGTTGTAGCCTATTCATACATTATTACTGCTAATTTGTATCATTGCCAGGGATTTTGTAGGCTACATTAGCCTAGCCTACTAATTGCGGAGAACCCTATTTCACATTGTAACGTTACGCGTGTAGCTTTATGTGGATACTCCTACCATTAACAGGTATTTAAAGTACTGCTTCGTGCATACTAAGTTGGGCTACTAGAAGTTATAGTAGGCTTATAATTCGTATTCGCTCTGCACCTGGCGCATTCACTGCAAGCAGATTTACTTTATCTAAGGTTGCATGGTACCTGGTAGGCTACTGGGAAAGTAATGTGGTAAGCCTACAATTTTAAAACAAAGTTTTGATACTTCTATATTAGGGGCCTTAAGCTTCTCGTTTGCACTGAATTGAATTGGCGGAGGCAAGTAAAGGATCTGTGCCTTCTAGGATTGGTGACATCGCGCTGGTTAGGCGTGACATGCCGTCCAAGGGGCCAGCTTTGGTTCCCCGTTGTTCGCAACCTCAGCACTGGATCTCGCCCTCTGCTGATATCTATAATTTGCGCTCAGACAGTTTTCCCAATGGGAGAAACTCCACTCATATTGCTGTTAACTTAAATTGAAACATTATTTTTCTGTGGTTGAGAAAATTCTGCAGCTATGGAGCTGGTAGTTTTACCTGTGAAGCCACAATGAACTAAGAAATGCCTCTTCTCTTATTATTAGGGTTTGAGCCCGAAGGGCTAAAACCCTATTGTTTTCCACTGGTTTTATTATTACTTATATATTTTTTCTCCCTGTGTTTGCTAAATTTCCCATGAGATGGTACATCTTAGAGACTTGAGACTTGGCACACTCATCATAAATCTATGAAATGAAGAGTTTTTAAAATCTCACTTCAATACGCCTCATGCTGGCACTATAATTAAAATTCATATTCATTCACAGTTTTAATGTAATATCTCCCACACCCTTTGTCCAATTCACACCAATTCTCCTGACCAATTTGGACCAGACTTGGTACATATCATTAGTTTACCTAATTATACTTGCTAAATACAATCCAGCTATATTGGACAAAAACTACGGGAATTGTCAATCAGTGTGTTATATCAAGGGAGCCAATCAATGTGAGATTGGGCATGGCATATCAAATGAATATCTCCACCCCAAGCCAGTGCAGAGAAACCCACCTGCCGACAATTCAGTGCAATTAGCTGATGCAACTGCCGTCCTGCATGTTTGAGCAAACAAGCCTATTCACTGCCCTTGCATTCTCTATTTTGTGCGTTAAGAAGTAAACATGAGTACAGTTATTTATTACTAATGCAGCGGTTATGTTGAACTTCCAAGTTGAAAGAAGTCAAAGTATGGTCACAATTTATTTAAGGATGTGAAGATATTTTATAGGTAGGCTACTAAAACTTCAACCGCAGAATGAATAACTTGGACAACTTGGCAGAACTGTTCCTATTTCAGAAACCTGAATGGTAAGTTAATGCTCCTAGCTGTTATTCATGTTGACAAGATTGAGTGCAGTTGGGTTAAGCTGCGTTTTCCTAGCAGGCTCAACAAAATTCCGCCTGTAGCCAGACACAGTATCTTAGCTAGTAGCCACAACGGTGGTGCATTGCGGACGTTTAATCACCGTTTCAAACGACCAATTACAGCAACTCCAAACCATCCAAAGCAAAGCAATAAAACTGGCCTACAGAGTACCCACATACATCAACACCAACTGCATTCATCAGATCTCTGAACGATCAAACAACGGCAAGAAATAATCAGTCAAAACTACGTCCTCAGAGCCATTCATAACCCATCAATTACACCCATCGTTCACAAAGCACAATGAATCACTAAGACCACTCTATCTGCCATGCTCCACATGTTTAACCCTAAACCCCCCTGAAAAAGCATTAATTACACTGGAGCACATGAACACACAAACACTAGCACCTCGCACTTTACACAAAATTATCACTCTTCCTTTTTAATTACCTTTTATTTATTTATTTACTTATCACCATTGCTATATATTAGTATATGTTATTATTTTTCCTGTTTTAAATTAAAAGCCTTGGTAACACATGCCCCACACCCCTATAACTAATTTTAGATCTATAGACTTTTTAAGATGTCTTATAATTCTCTTTTACGTTTTTTGTTTTGCTTGTATACTTGCCTCTGCCACCTCCTACAAATCTTTTATTTGTTTTTTATGGATCTAAATGAGCCCAGCTCTGCTATCCCAAAAGGAAGGTGAGATTATTCCTTTGGTTAGTGGGCTGGTACAGAAAGTTCATCCCTGATTTCTCCTCCAGAGCAGCTGTGGGGCTTGGGGCAGTGCTACTGCAGGGAGAGGAGGGGGAGCGCAGACTGCTGTTCATTGATTACAGTTCAGCTTTTAATACCATAGTCCCCTTCAGGCTGGTCCAAGCACTTCATTGCAACAGAAGTGAGTGGGTGATAGTCATTCTTTTTTTTAGAAGTTATATATTAGGGCTTTTCAGCTTTATTGGACAGCACAGAGAGACAGGGAAAGACGAGGAACAATGGTTTTGCGGCCGGATTTGAACCGCCAACATCACAGCTCGCAACACAGCTGGCAATGAGCATGGTGACAGTGCTTTTACAGGCTACGCTACCGAGATACCCCTGCGATAGTCATTCTTAAACTTCAAGCAAAGTCTGATTGTGTCAGGATTCTGTATTTTGTTTGTTTACTTGTGTATTTATGTTTCTGATTATGTTCTCATTTATTATTTTCACATCATGCATGCAGTTTCACTGTTCCGTGTTTGTATTGTCACTCCTGTCTTTGCCACACTTTTTGGGAGCCTTTTGTGTTATGTTCTGAGTCTGTTTTGTTATTCTGTCATGTTTAGTATTGTCAGTTTCTGAAGCATACATTTTTCCATGTTTTTTCCACAGCCTTGCGTTCTGTGCTGTCTCTCTCGCTTCCTCTCAGAGTTTTACTTTTGTTCCTGTACGCTTCGTTCGTATTACCCTGCACTACTAATTCTTATATAGGACCTGCATGATTACTAACTGGCTAAACACGGGTGTGGTTAACTAATCTACTAACGTCAGGGTTTAATAGAATTATTACTAACACAATCTAACAATCTAGTTCTCATCACGTTTCCACAGCTGTTTAATGTTTCCTTACGTATCCAGTCATTGTCTTGTTAACTAACTACTAACGTCAGGGCTAGGATAGGATAACTACTAACAAATTACTAATCGCCTTGTTACGTGTCTCAGTTCTCAAGCTGTTTTCCATTTCCTGCTATTCTCAAGCTAAGTGTTTGCACCTGTCTACACCTGCATTTATACCTGCTGTCTTAGTCCCTCGTTGCGAGTTCGTCTTACTAAATTTATACGTAGTCTGTTGCCTGTTTTTTCCCCAAGTGAACTATCTGTTTTTTCCGAGTCTGTGTTTCGAGTTTGAGATAGGTGTTTAGTTTCCGAGTTTGTTAGTTTTGTGGTCTGTTCTTTGGTTTATTGTTTTGTCTATCTGATTGCTTTCCCGGTTTTGACCTCAGTCTGTGTTCTTGCGACCCTGCTTTTGAATCTCGTTTTTGTACTTCTACCGTGCCTTCCCGTTAATGACCCCTGCCCGTTTTGACTTCCCTTTTGGACCCTGTTTTTGTTCCGTTGCCTGGACAATAAACCTTGTTTGTCGCACTCCTGCCTGCGTTTGGGTTCCTGTCCTACGGATCGTGACATTTTGTGATTGTGGGTTTTCTCTGTATTTCCTCTGTCATGCACTTCCTTCTTAACTAATTATCTCATTGTATATAATACTAATTAACTAACTACTACTAATGGCTTAGATTCAGATTTTATACGAATTAACTAACTCACTAATTTCTTAACTTCTATCTGCAGCTGTCTCTCTTTCTTCCTGTTCGATCACATCACAAAATGTATTGTTTTAAAGCACACACTAACTACGGCAGATAATACATTGATAAAAGAGAACACGGCGGTGAAAAGGTACGTGTTTGTTTTGATATTTAATGTAGTTTCAACATTTTATTACCTTTTAAAAGAAAAAAAAGATCCGGCAAAAACCATTGTTATTTTAACTCAGTGAAGAATCCTTGCGTACGATAAAGTTGACGTCAATTCACCAACTGTAGTAGGCTACCGTTAGTTGTAGGTTTACGTCATAATAAAACTAAAAATCTAACTACGGCTTGTTGTATTTCTACACAGTAGCATATTCTAAAATAGTTCCACTATTATAGCTAATTTAAATGTGACAACATCTTATAAGCTCAAAACAAACGTGTACCTTTTCACCGTCGTGTTCTCTTTTATCGATGTATTATCTGCCGTAGTTTGTGTGTGCTTTAAAACAATGAATTTTGGTGAGGTCCCAAAAATGTATGGGAGTGAATGGGGACCCTGACAACCGGACTAACGGTGATGCCATTAACGGTCAGCAGGGATCGCTGGTGTTGCTAGTATTTACACAATGCAAATATAATGGGGTAAGCTCCACAAAATGACTTATATCACACTAAGGTGAAAAATCCCTTTAAGCAAACTACGTAGCTCTATAACTCTTAAGCACAAACCACAATATGCATGTTTGAATGCCAAAATTGCCGATGTAGGAAGACTTTTTATACTGAACACTCTCATGGACCTGTCATGAAACACTTTGAACTGATGTATAAAAAACCCCTTTCAAATTTCAACAGAGAAGGCCATCATCCTTTATCTATTTAACATTATAGAAAAATGCAAAACAGAATCTAAGCTTGTATCATCCCTGTTAATCCTCAAATAAATAGTGATCCCTAGTATTTGTCTTCATTTGGTTTAGAGTAGACCATAGACCGTAGAAAAATAGTATAGACTGCCTTTTCAAAACAGTGCCAACCAAGACCGAGCACGCCCACTGAACCAAACGCGCCTGTCGCGCCTACGCAGGAAGACTCGGAAGCAATAAACTGAAATGATTTTTGGGAAATGCAGTTCACGTTACCAAGCTACTTCACCTCTCACTTGTTTTTAAGATAACGACAAATTATTAAACGCATTCTAAAATGACAAATGCTAATCAAAGTTATGTATATTTTGTTCAATGTTGGCACACTTTTTAAAAGCTACCCTGCTTCATTTAGTTAGGGCTATCTAGCATTTGCTATAGCAGCATTGGCCAATCAAACACAAATGGTTAGTTAACTAGCAAAGATTCTTTGTGCAACTTTAATGCTATTTAAAAGGTTATGAAACCCTCAGTTACATTCTCTCTCCGCCCACACCACAAATTCGAAAAATGCAATTAAATGGGCGTGGAAAGCAGCAGCAGAGGTGGAGGGGCAAGAGCGAGAAGAGAGGCTATCGCCACCGGAAGACACGCCCACTTGGGAAAAGTTGGAGAGTGAAACGGGGTCTGTATCAATCATTGACTAATTTTGCGGTATCAGTCAATGGCTCTTTCTAGGTGGAGGACTTCTCCCCTCCGGAATCCTCTGGGCTTTCCACCGACCAGGAGTATGAAGGAGCAAATGGTCCGAAGCCCTATCAGTTTGAGCTGTTGGGAGAAGTTTCTGAGTGGTAGTCTAGCTAATTATCTTTTATCCCACGTGTGAACTCGACTATCTCCTTCTGCTTAAATCTATTGTAGCGACCCGGAAGCTGGGTCGCGGCAATGCATACTTGTGGGCGCAATGCGCCAAGGGAAATCGCGGGTGTTAGCGATTTCCTTTAATAATTAATGGTTAAATGTACAGTTTTACCCAATGTTGTTTATCGTTATAGTTGTTATAGTCATAGTTGTTGCCCATCGTTATAATTCTGTGTTAATCCACTGTACTGTACTGTAGTTTGTGATGAGTGAATGCGAACACCGTGAATGAATGTGTGTGTGATAAACGTGTACCCCCGCCCTTAGCGGGTATTGAATTTGAGTTCCTTCGTGCTTTGTTTTACGAAATAAACACGTGACCTGGAGTCGTGCGGTGTATGGGGCACAGGTTACGAAGCAGCTGAGAACTTGTGTGGACCTTCCATTCTTGCTTGCACGCTCGCCACATTGGTGTCAGAAGTGGGATGACGCAGATAATGGAAAGAGAGATCCGCGAACTGGAAGAAGCGTTACAGCTGATCCAGGGGCGCCAGTCAATCAAGGCGGGCGGGATGCAACCCCAGCCTGACGGCGCCAGCGTACCACGGCTCCACTGCCCCCTAGCGACCAGGAGGACGAATGGCGACACCACTCCACAGCCCGCCGCTGATGATGAGCGGCTACCCTACGCTGCTGGAGATCGCCACCTAGGGGTCGGAGACAGTGCAGAAAGTCCAAAAGCTCTTTTGAGAGCTGGTAAGATCGCCGCTGGAGATCGCCACCTAGGGGCTGGAGACAGTGCAGAAATCCCAAAGGCTCTTTTGAGAGCTGGTAAGATCGCCGCTGGAGATCGCCACCTAGGGGCCGGAGGCAGTGCAGTGCAGTACAGTGCAGAAATTCCAAAGGCTCTTTTGAGAGCTGGTAAAGTAGACCTGCCGCCTACTGCTGCACAGCGCCCCCTAGTAGCCTGGAGGACCACAGATGCTGCCAACGCCGAACTACAGCAACCCATCACCACCGCCGCTGCTCACGAGCTGCCACCAGGGGCGCCGGTACTCAGTCGGCCACCCCTCGCCACAGCACCCCGAACGCCAGCCAAACTGCCCAAATTCGGCGGACTAACGCCGCTGGAGCCATACCTGTCCCAGGTCCAGCTAGCAGCATGGCACAACGGCTGGAGCAGCGAGGAGGCTGCCACACACCTGGCCCTGGCTCTGGAGGGTAAAGCAATACAGGTGTTGCTCGACCTCGGGCCTGCGGAACAGCGCAACTACCACAGCCTGACCACCGCCTTGGAGAGACGGTTCGGGCAGCACCGATTCGCCGACCAGAGCCGAGAGGAACTGGCCAGCCGCCGCCGGCAAGAGGGAGAGAGCCTGGGCACCTTCGCCGCCGACGTACAGCTGCACGCTCAACGGGGCTACCCGCAGTTCCACGCAACGGCTCAAGAAGAGCTAGCCCTCCACGCCTTCCTACAAGCACTCACGCCAGAGCGACTGCGCCAGCATGTCCGCCTCACCACGCCCCGCACGCTCAGCGAAGCCATTCAGGAAGCCGAACGAGCCGAGGCAATACTCGCCACTCGGGCCGAACCGCAGAGAACCTCCTCCCCAGGGCCACGCATCAGGCTGGCCGACTACGATGAGGAGGACGACACAGCAGAGGTCCGCCGAGCCCGATCACCACCCCCACGGTCTACAAACTGGCCCTCAGCGGCTCGACGATGGCAACCAGGGCTGACCAACCGCTGCTACCGCTGCGACGAGCCGGGGCACATCGCTCGTGACTGCCCGGCCCCAGCACCAAAGGTGAGGACCAGACAGCCGGCGGGAAACGACAGCGGAGTGGCCCAGTGAGGGGACCGCCACTCCAGCCTTCAGCCCCTCTCTACGGCCGATGCACGCCCGTAGGCCGCCTAGGCTACACCCAAGGGCTGTATCTGAACTGCCAGCTCGACGGCCACACCTGCCGGGCCCTAGTGGACACGGGGTCCACCATCTCCCTGGTACGGCCGGGGCTCCTTCCGGGTACCACCGGACCACTCCTCACAGCATGGTCACCAACCAACACTCGCCTGACAACGGTGATGGGAGAGACGTCGGCCATGAAAGGGAAGAAGTCGCTGCAGATCCGCGTTGGCGAACAAGGGCTCGTCCATGAGTTCTGGCTCGCCAGCATCCAGGAGCCCTGCATCATTGGCCTGGACCTGTTGAAACGTTGGGGCGCGCGTGTTGACGTGTCAGGGGCAGCCATCACCCTCGGCACCGAAACCATAGCACTCCAGCACCATCGTGAGGGGAAGAAGACCCGACGGGGCCCTCACCAGGCCGCAGCTGCTCAGCACGTCCCAAGACCGGGTGCCTCACTGCCACCGCTGCCCCGACCTCAGCCTGAACGGGCCGCCATCGCAACCAACCCACCGGTCGCCAGTCAGCCTGCCCCCGGTCCCGCCGCCAAGACATCTGAGGCCACCAGTGAGCTGTGGCACCGCAGCAGCGAGGGGCTCGACCTCCAGCAACGCCGCCAGCTAAAGCGCCTGCTTGACGACTACGCCGACATCTTCGCCGCCCGTGACGAGGACTGCCGTCAGACCGGTCTGGTCCAGCACGACATAGAGACTGGATCTGCCCAGCCCATCCGGCTGCGGCCACACCGCCTGGCACTCGCAAAACGACAGGCAGCAGAGGACAAGATCAAAGAGATGGCAGCTGCAGGAGTGATCGAGCCCTCTGACAGCCCCTGGGCGGCCCCAGCCGTCTTGGTGGGGAAGAAGGACGGCGACTGGAGGTTCTGCGTTGACTACCGCCGCCTCAACGCTGTCACAAAGAAAGACTCCTACCCGCTTCCCTGCATCGACGACGCTCTCGACCACATCGCGGGGTCCAGCTGGTTCAGCTCTCTCGACCTACGCAGCGGCTACTGGCAGGTGAAGCTGGCCCCCGACGCAAAACCAAAGACTGCCTTCACGATTGGGCAGGGGCTGTGGCAGTTCCGGGTCATGCCTTTCGGGCTCTGCAACGCGCCGGCCACCTTCGAGCGCCTGATGGAGCGGGTACTGGCGGCCATTCCCCGGAGTCGCTGTATAGTTTACCTGGACGACCTGCTGGTGCATGGCAACGCCTTCGACCTAGCCCTGGCCAACCTGCAGGAAGTCTTCGCGACTATCCGTCGGGCCGAGCTGCGACTAAACCCCAAGAAGTGCCACCTGCTGCGGAGAGAGACGGCCTTCCTGGGGCACGTGGTCAGTGCCCAGGGCGTTGCTACCGACCCTGCTAAGGTGGCTGCCGTCAGAGACTGGCCAACCCCTGCTACTATCAACGAGCTGCGGAGTTTCCTGGGCCTGGCCTCCTACTACCGTCGCTTCGTCCAGGGTTTTGCCACTACCGCCAGCCCGCTCCATCGCCTCACCGACAAAGGGCGGCCATTCAATTGGGACGACGCCTGTGCCACAGCCTTCGCCAAGCTCAGGGCAGCCCTTGTGGAAGCTCCGGTGCTGGCCTACCCCGACATCCAAAGAACCTTCATTGTGGACACCGATGCCAGCAATGTGGGGGTCGGGGCAGTCCTCTCTCAGCCAGGAGAGGGGGGAGAACGTGCCGTGGCGTACTTCAGCCGCGCCTTGAGTCGGGCCGAGAGGAACTACTGTGTGACTCGGCGCGAGCTATTGGCAGTAGTCCTGGCCCTTCGCCACTTCCGGCCTTACCTGCACGGGAGCCGGTTCCTCGTCCGCACGGACCATGCCTCGCTCACCTGGCTGTTAAATTTCAAAAACCCCGAAGGCCAGGTGGCCCGCTGGCTGGAGGCCCTCCAAGGGTACGACTTCGACATCCAGCACCGAGCGGGGCGACATCATGGCAATGCCGACGCTCTCTCGCGGCGTCCCTGTGCGGCAATGGAATGTCGCTACTGCCGGCGACAGGAGGAACACGACCAGCCGGCGTTCACAGTGGCCGCCGTGCAAGCGACCAGTCCGGAAGACGGGTGGCTCCAGTTAAACCCGTCACAGCTGCAACAACAGCAGGAGGCTGACAACACCGTGGGCAAGGTGAGAGGCTGGCTGGAGGCGGGGCGACGTCCGGAGTGGGCGGAAGTGTCCGCCCTGGGACCGGAAGTGAAGGCATTCCATTCCCAGTGGGGGAATTTCGAACTGCACCACGGGGTGGCGTACCGGAGGTGGCAGGCCCCTGGAGGAAGGAGCAACCTCCTCCAACTGCTGGTGCCCCGAGTGCTCCGTTCCCAGGTGCTCCAACTCGTCCATGGGTCGGTGGGGACGGGGCACTACGGGAATTCCAAAACCCTGCACCGTCTCCGGGAGCGGTTTTACTGGCCTGGCTGTCGGCGGGACGTCGAACTGCATGTTCACTGCTGCGACTCCTGCACCGCCCGGAAGGGGCCGACCCAACGCTCCCACGCCCCACTGCAGCAGTATCTGGTGGGGGCCCCAATGGAACGAGTGGGGGTGGACATCCTCTGGCCCTTTCCCGTGACTGACTCCGGCAACCGCTACGTCCTCGTGGCCATGGACTATTTCACCAAATGGCCTGAGGCGTACGCGGTGCCAGACCAGAGTGCAGCCACCACTGCGGAGAGGCTGGTAGAGGAAATGTTTGCCCGCTTTGGGGTCCCCACCGAACTACACAGCGACCAAGGGCGGAACTTTGAGGCGCAGGTGTTCGGCGAGGTCTGCCGGCGGCTGGGGGTGAGTAAAACCAGGACGACACCGCTCCATCCACAGAGCGACGGGCTGGTGGAGCGGTTCAACCGCACCCTGACCACCCAACTAGCCATCCTCACCAGCCAGCACTAACGAGACTGGGACCGCCACCTGCCCCTGGTCCTGTGGTCCTACCGCACTGCCGTGCAGGAGTCCAGCCAGTGTACCCCTGCTGCTCTCATGTTCGGGCGGGAGCTCCGGACACCAGTGGACTTGGTGTTCGGGGCCCCGCCCGAGCCGGAGATCGCTGGTGGAAAGGAGATGGAGTACTTCCGCCGACTACGGGACCGTCTCCGGGTGGTCCACGACTACACCCGCCAGGCGCAGGCTAATTCTGGGGTGCGGCAGAAATGGGCGTACGATACCCGGTGTCGTGGACAGGCATTTTCGCCTAAGGATCAGGTTTGGATCTACTGTCCCATCCGCAAGAAGGGGGTCTCCCCCAAACTGCGGAGTCACTGGCAGGGGCCGGGGGAAGTCCTGGAGAAACTGTCGGAGGTGGTGTACCGGGTGCGTATGCCCGGTCGGGGCCGCCTGGTGGTGCTCCACCGGGACAGGCTGGCACCCTACCGACCTCTCACACCGCCTGTTTCTCTCACCCCGCCTGTTGTGCTCGCCCCGCCTGTTGTGCTCGCACCGCCTGTTGAGGAGGGGGGGGCCAGTCCGGACACTGCCCGTACGGAGCCGGGTGGTTCCCCAACATTGACAATTCATGCGCCCTCCAGGCGGCCGGGCCGTCAACGGCGACCACCGGCACGTTACCGGGACTTTGTGTTGGGTGATGGGGTCGTTGGGGACAACTGACCCCTTAGAAGGGGGCTATGTAGCGACCCGGAAGCTGGGTCGCGGCAATGCATACTTGTGGGCGCAATGCGCCAAGGGAAATCGCGGGTGTTAGCGATTTCCTTTAATAATTAATGGTTAAATGTACAGTTTTACCCAATGTTGTTTATCGTTATAGTTGTTATAGTCATAGTTGTTGCCCATCGTTATAATTCTGTGTTAATCCACTGTACTGTACTGTAGTTTGTGATGAGTGAATGCGAACACCGTGAATGAATGTGTGTGTGATAAACGTGTACCCCCGCCCTTAGCGGGTATTGAATTTGAGTTCCTTCGTGCTTTGTTTTACGAAATAAACACGTGACCTGGAGTCGTGCGGTGTATGGGGCACAGGTTACGAAGCAGCTGAGAACTTGTGTGGACCTTCCATTCTTGCTTGCACGCTCGCCACACTATGTTATGCCCAGTATTGTCAGCACATATTACGTCTATAACCTACCCGTACACAAACTACTTAATGAATAAAATAAATGAATGAATCACTGAAATACGTAATTAACACCTTAAGTTACTCTAAATATGAAGCATCATGTCACACCATCACTCCATTCTCAAACTAACTCGCTTTTTTATACATCTAAAACGTTAAATCTAACGGAGGCTACCTATATGCTACACAAACATGACAATAAAATATGTAAACAAATGCTAAGTGAAACTAAACAGCTGTTAGCTGAAGGCTATGGGAGACTTCACAATCTGCTCAAATCGATGTTCTGCCCAGTAAGTTAACGTTTGTCAGCAAATATTCAGTCTGATGTAACGTTACATGCAGACTATACAAAAATAAGATTGACTATACAGTAAGATTGACAACGCAGTATCAAACGTTATAGTTTATACGCAAAAGGCAGTGAAATATCACCGGCCAATTAACTATGGTTAACGATAGGAAAACAACTCAAGTAAATATCTTTGAGGCTACAAGATAACCATCACGTTAGCAAGCCAACGAGACGCCGTAGGCTACACTTAATTTAACTTAACGCATTTGGAGGGACAGAAATATCAGTAGGGCTTGGTAATGTTACCGCAGTCCTTTGGCTGGCATACCCCAATTCAACTTGGGCATAGTTCTCGTAACAATCCCACAGGAAATGCTTGTTGCACACAAACTTGCCAGCAGTGCTGATCATTGGCACCAGACCCAAAATGCCCAGAGTAGCCTACAGATCACTCCGGATCGCTCGGAAAAGGATGTAGCTCTAAACATTAATCCGTTGATGCTCTTGCACCCAGAGAAAGCACACTTGCGACCCATCAGTCATTGCTTGTAAATTGAAACTATTGGAATTGAAAAAACGAACTTACAATTGTTAATAACTAGCATAATTGGAAAAATGCTCATACATTGAAAGAGACTAACTGTAGGCTACAACGATATTGCTTGTCAAATGGATATGGCCATTGGCCACGCCTTCTCAGGAATGTTTTTATATTGGGGGCGGTAACAAAGTGCGAAACTGATTACGTACAAGTGTGCCAAAAGTACACTTCAACGTCATTTTCAATGGCGTGGCCCATTTTTTCCATTTTCAACCCCGGAAGGAGAAGAATAGGCGATGTAACGGCTAAAATACTGAAATTAAACATTTTGCCAAAAATTGTAGATGCAATGCATACTATTGTTCTCTTCCATCTGAGGCAATGCCAAGATATTAGTTAACATTTCAAAAAATATGTTTTAGTGTGTCCTACCCCTTTAACCTGTTACTTCAGTTTGCCACAGTAATAACATGGATTAACAGATGTTGTCATGTTTGGACCATAGGAAAAATGTTCTAATAGAAAGCATATGGCCGTGTCCGAACACGTCCCCTACACCCTTTTGAGGGCGCATATTTGAGTCCACTTCGTCAAAAAGTTTTTGAGTGGGCGACTTTTTCTCACAAATGGGGGCACTTAAAATATCAGGATGAACCACCGAACTATATAGTTTGGTGGGATGAACCCTTAGAGTATATACAGGTGCAGCTCAAAAAAATAAAATATCGTGAAAAAGATCAATATTTTTTGTCACTCATATATTATATAGATTCATTACACATAGAGTGAAATATTTCAAGCCTTTATTTTTTGTAATTTTGAGGATTATGGCTTACAGCTAATGAAAACCCAAATTCAGTGTCTCAGAAAATTAGAATATTACATAAGATCAATAAAAAAGGATATTTTAAACAGAAATGTCAGCCTTCTGAAAAGTATGTTAATTTCTATGCACTCAATACTTGGTTGGGGCTCCTTTTGCATGAATTACTGCATCAATGCGGCGTGGCATGGAGGCGATCAGCCTGTGGCACTGCTGAGGTGTAATGGAAGCCCAGGTTGCTTTGATAGCGGCCTTCAGGTCATCTGCATTGTTGGGTCTGGTGTCTCTCATCTTCCTCTTGACAATACCCCATAGATTCTCTATGGGGTTCAGGTCAGGCGAGTTTGCTGGCCAATCAAGCACAGTAATACCATGGTCATTGAACCAGCTTTTGGTACTTTTGGCAGTGTGGGCAGGTGCCAAGTCCTGCTGGAAAATTTAATCAGCATCTCCATAAAGCTTGTCAGCAGAAGGAAGCATGAAGTGCTCTAAAATTTCCTGGTAGATGGCTGCGTTGATTGTGGACTTCAGAAAACACAGTGGACATGGCACCCCAAATCATCACTGACTGTGGAAACTTCACACTGGACTTAAAGCAATGTGGATTCTGTGCCTCTCCACTCTTCCTCCAGACTCCGGGACCTTGATTTCCAAATGAAATGCAAAATTTACTTTCATCTGAAAAGAGGACTTTGGAGCAACAGTCCAGTTCTTTTTCTCCTTAGCCCAGGTAAGACGCTTCTGACGTTGTCTCTGGTTCAGGAGTGGCTTGACACGAGGAATGCGACATTTGTAGCACATGTCCTGGATTTGTCTGTGCGTGGTGGCTCTTTATGCACTGACACCAGCCTCAGTTCACTCCTTGTGAAGCTCCCCCAAATTCTTGAATGGATTTTGCTTGACAATCCTCTCAAGGCTGCGGTTATCCCTGTTGCTTGTGCACCTTTTCCTACCACACTTTTTCCTTCCACTCAACTTTCAATGAATATGCTTGGATACAGCACTGTGAACAACCAGCTTCTTTAGCAATGACCTTTTGTGGCTTACCCTCCTTGTGGAGGGTGTCAATGACTGTCTTCTGGACATCTGTCAAGTCAGCAGTCTTCCCCATGATTGTGTAGCCTACAGAACCGGACTGAGAGACCATTTAAAGGCTCAGGAAACCTTTGCAGGTGTTTTGAGTTAATTAGCTGATTAGAGTGTGACACCATGAGTTTCCAATATTGACCTTTTTCACAATATTCTAATTTTCTGAGACACTGAATTTGGGTTTTCATTAGCTGTAAGCCATAATCCTCAAAATTACAAGAAATGAAGGCTTGAAATATTTCACTCTATGTGTAATGAATCTATATAATATATGAGTTTCACTTTCTGAAATGAGTGACAAAAAATATTGAACTTTTTCACGATATTCTAATTTTTTGAGCTGCACCTCAGTGGTGGGCCGTCAGGCCTCAGATCGAGATTTGGAGGGCTGGCCTTTATGTTAGAGCTTTTATCCAATCATATTTCAGCCATAATGTGTTGCCAGGGTCCAAGAAATCTGCCCTTAGGCCTTCAGAATCAACAGTGCGGGCGCCTGTAGCTTAAAGTGAACGGAAACAAAACTGTGGCGTTAACCAATCAGATTTCGAGTTGGCGACACCGGGGCCAGCTAGCAGGCGTACGATAACGTCAGCACGTGCACGTCTTTTGATTGGATACGCACTATTGAGAGGCAGAGCTATGCAGAGCTAACAAACTGAACTTGAACGAGCTAATTTGTGTAGATTTCTACAAGCTGTTTTTTTTCAACCCACAATGGCTGAAGGAGGAGAAGAGATCGATTTGGTCGCAGATATAATTTCAACGCCATTTTAAAGACGAACTTTTCAAGAAAAGCTAGACATCGTGAGAAGAGAACGGCCAACCCCGACGCTAGCGAGCCTATCACAGCCGGGAAAAGGGTTTGTCCGCCACTTTCAAATCACTAACTACGAGCGGTACCCTGATCGATTTGGTGTTTGGAGCCACACTGGGTTTGCAAACTTGAGTTGTCTAACCAAGGCAGCAACGAGACACCAAAGCACGGTTGGGCACTTACAAGCAACGGTGCTTTTTGAAAAACTTTCAAAAGCACCGTTTTGGGGACACCCGAGTGGATCTACAGCTCAACGAACAAGTGCGCAGGGAAAGGGAAGCTCCACAACGAAAGGGTGAACAAATTTTTGTCATTTTATTTCGTTAATATTAAATCAATATTAACGAATTCATATATATGTAATTAAAATGACAAATATATAAAAAATAAATGTTTGATGCTTCTGCAAGAGATGTAGAGATGTGTGTGGCACACTGGTTCAGCTGTGCAGTAAAAGTACTCAAGGCGACTTGTTGAATTGTTTTGGTTTAACCTTTATCAAAGTGGACATTCAAGGCTAGGAATACACTTTCACCACTGTCGCAAATATATCCTCATGAACAAATGCAAATTATTTGTTTGTTTTCTTTTATTTTCAGTGAATAGTTTATGTCTTTATCGTCACGTTTCTTAAATGCTTTGGGTGCGACAATGCGCTGTTTAGTGAACAAACTTGTTAAAGCTCACATACTTTTGGTGGACTTAATAAAACTTTGTAGACTAATCCCTTAAAAGCGCCTTTTATTTTTAAGTTTTGACAGTATCCAAGCGATCTTAAAGCTGGTAGTTTAACACTCAATTGTAAATGCGGATTTATTGATTATAAATGCTTCGGAAATATTAATATAACTCTGTTGTACTTGACTATGTTAAGGTGATGCAACGCCCGGTTATACTGCGTTTCTGTCTAAATGTATAGTTTCTAGAGCCATGGCGTCATAATGATGGTATTAAGAGGTGGAATAATTCAGGTAGGACTGTGTAGGACATCACTGAAGGCCTAGGTGTGAAATGCACGACCCGCCGCTGCTGCACCTGTATAATGTAGAGACAGCGATGCCAATAGAAACCAATGGGGAGCACATCTGAACTAGGAAGTTTAAATTTTGCGCTCATCTCAAATGCGCAGTTGTGTCCAGTCAAGTCCCATGTACAACAAGAAAGGCGCAGATAGGCCCAGTCAAGTCACATGTACAACGAGGAAGGTGCAGATCGGCCAAAATAAATAATACAAAAAAAAAATCATATCCTTGTCTATGTGGTAAGAACCAAAAAAATTACTTATATAAAAAAAAAAAAAAAAGTTATTTTTTTAAGAAATATAATGCAGAGTTAACATGATTATATTAATGGAAATATTTTTTATTTGCTGTCAAAAATTAATGGAGCCCAATGGGAAAACTGGCTTTTTGAGTGCAAATCATAGATATCAGCAGAGGGCGACATTATATCCGGTGCTAAGGTTGAGAGCCGAAAGCTGACCCCTTGGATGAACCTTATTTTCGAGGTTTTGTTGAGGGAATTCAGGAGCACTATGGGCGTGTTCGGCTAGAGCCGATTTACGTCATATCTGCGTCGGCCTGCATCGGAAACTGTCCGAGATGGCCGAAAAGTCGGTGCTGCGTGAACTAAGGCGGAAATGACAACATAAGGTTAAGCAGGCGCCTTTCCAGGCGCCTTAGCAGCGGTGCAGTTGCTCTCGGGCAAACTAACCAACGACAGAATTGGTTAGATAGCGAGGAGAGAGTGGTGTTTCCTCACGACAAACGCGGATAATTTCACAATATCGCCACCTATCTCGGCGTATTGATTCTACTCTCAAAAAAAAATCTAAATGAAATGTACCCCTCCCTAATAGTGTTCAAACACAGGTAGGCTATAAGAGTTATTTAGTCAATCTTACAATGTAACAGCAGTAGTCTATTTCCCCCCTCTTTCTGGTCTCTTATCTAATTTCACAATTAATATTTATTTTGTTGTTTTTCTTATTGCTCTTATTTAAAAAAAAAAAAATATTTAATACAATCCTTTTTTTGTACTTCAATTAATGTGATTTTGTTTCATAATGTGAGGATCTAGTATAAGCCCAACCTATCAAACACATTTCTGTACATTACTTTTGTGTACTTGAATTTATTTTTTATTCATACAAATAATACATAAATGAATAAATATGCGTTTTGGGAGTCTGGGATTGTAGCATATACGGTCACTACTGTGGTTATTATATACTGTACCTTACATGTACTTTCTTGAGATAAACCAATATGGATGTGAAAAGTACAATATTGGTAATGTTACACTAACATATGCCAATTCTCATTCTTGACTGCTTCTGTAATCCAACTGTAGGCCTACCTCTAACTTTATAAAATATGTTGTCTGAACCTAGAAGTGTCAAGAAATAACCAAAAACAAAGGCCTGGCCAAATATAGGTAACTTAATGTTTTGTTCAAAAATGTAACTATATTGGATTAATATATTTTATATAAAATTAAAGATGCAACTTTGTTATGAGTGTTTTGTATTTTGCATTTGTATAACAGCTGGTTTAAGAGTAAAATCCTAATTGGACTGTTGTCCAAAAAATTGTCCTCTTCAGAACATTTGGTGTGAGCATACAGAACATTAAGGTAGGACCACCAAATGATAACACATTCATTTTTGTCAAAGTATTTGGGAAGTTACCCAATTTATATTTCTCTTCACCATCCTTGTTATCAGTAAGACAACTCATTCGGATCTGAAGGGATGTTCTGCTGATGTTCTTCTGTTGAGAAGTGGAGTTTTCCCTATCTCCAGATGGGACAGTGTATAGGCAGACCTCTGCCTGTCACATTCCAGCAGAGGGGACCACATACAAATAAGCCAATTCCATAATAACATGAAGGGAAGGACGAATTAAACAATATTATGTAACACATCCTGGTGCTACTGTGCTGTACATCCACTTTGCAAATTGTTGAAAGATTAATGATTGAGATTAAAGATCTAACACTGTTATTATGGCTATGGGTTCATTAGATGTGGGTGTTCTGGTCTCCAAAACAAAACCGATAAATTATACTAGCAATTAAGACCACATTTTCAGAATATTTATTTCACACAATATGGTGACATTCACAAAAGGTAAATAAACTGTAGGACTATTCCCCTCCACCACCATTCAAGCCACAACAACACCGGGTTCTTTCTGTCATTTTGTATGTTGAAGGTTGTTTTAATACTGCCTTACATTATTTCATGACTTGTATTGTTCGGGTAGTCAATATTTATCTTTTGCTACGCGACTTTGGCTATCACCCTGAATTGTGCCACAGTGAAACTCCAGTTAAAGTTCTTGAATAAATACGTATCATTTCCATTGGAATTAAAGCGCTGGGTGCCCTTTCATTGTCGAATAACTAAATTATTTAGCTAAGCTGTCATCTGTTATGGTAACATACCTGTAAACATTAGGCTGCTTATGTTCTATTGCTCATATTCAGCTGTTTCTTGTCTGTCAATTCATGAGATGGCCTAAACTACACCTGTCATCTCTGTTTAGACTTGCAAACATGGTAGACATGTCATTTTAGTTCATCTAAACCCAGAAGACATCGTAGCCATCGGTAGTCATATAATGTGAGAATTTATGTAGCTATGTTAAGTATCATAACTTACATGCATGTTTTCATAGACCTTTGAGTGGTGGTTCTAAAGCATATTTTATTGCAGAATATCTGTACCAATATAAATGAGAAATGTCTCTTTCATAGGACTTTTTTTTTAGAGTTGTACAGTTAATGCATTGAATATATTCCTTGTGACATAAGGGGAAAGTGTATTAATCCTAATCATTAATTATGTTGCTATGAAAGAATAATACTTGGTGGTTGCATGTCCTTTGCATGCAAGGACTGCCTGAAGTCTGCGAGCTGTAGAAATCATCAGATGCTGGGTATCTTCTCTGGTGATGCTATGCCAGGCCTGTACTCCAGCCTTCTTCAGTTACAATATGGATGAGAATGCCCTCAAATTAAAGCTTACAGTCTGTACTTTAGCCTCACAGTTGTTGTATCATTTCACATCAAAAGTGCTGGAGTACAGAGCCAAAACATAGGGGAAAATGAGGTGATTCAGCTACTCATAATGTCAGTGTTCATGATTTATTCAAATTACATGACAGCACGTGGTCCCTTTGGACCCTGACAATGAACGTATTGAATCGAATGCCATTCAATGTCTTTAACAAGATAAATTGAGTTTATATGAATGAATAACTAATATAGTACATATAGGGACATTGGGATACTGGGAGTTATGTGTTTTGAGGGAACAATGTCAAGAAAGATGACATTTTCCTTGCCCGTTATGGTAACGTATGGATAAATAGAATTGTATTTGCATAAGATGTATTCCAATATCAACATGTTGTCTTCCTTTTACCTGTCACCAATCATTGTTCATATATTTCTGATTTGACAATAAACATACAAAATGACAGAAAGAACCCGGTGTTGTTGTGGCTTGAATGGTGGTGGAGGGGAATAGTCCTACAGTTTATTTACCTTTTGTGAATGTCACCATATTGTGTGAAATAAATATTCTGAAAATGTGGTCTTAATTGCTAGTATAATTTATCGGTTTTGTTTTGGAGACCAGAACACCCACATCTAATGAACCCATAGCCATAATAACAGTGTTAGATCTTTAATCTCAATCATTAATCTTTCAACAATTTGCAAAGTGGATGTACAGCACAGTAGCACCAGGATGTGTTACATAATATTGTTTAATTCGTCCTTCCCTTCATGTTATTATGGAATTGGCTTATTTGTATGTGGTCCCCTCTGCTGGAATGTGACAGGCAGAGGTCTGCCTATACACTGTCCCATCTGGAGATAGGGAAAACTCCACTTCTCAACAGAAGAACATCAGCAGAACATCCCTTCAGATCCGAATGAGTTGTCTTACTGATAACAAGGATGGTGAAGAGAAATATAAATTGGGTAACTTCCCAAATACTTTGACAAAAATGAATGTGTTATCATTTGGTGGTCCTACCTTAATGTTCTGTATGCTCACACCAAATGTTCTGAAGAGGACAATTTTTTGGACAACAGTCCAATTAGGATTTTACTCTTAAACCAGCTGTTATACAAATGCAAAATACAAAACACTCATAACAAAGTTGCATCTTTAATTTTATATAAAATATGTTAATCCAATATAGTTACATTATTGAACAAAACATTAAGTTACCTATATTTGGCCAGGCCTTTTTGTTTTTGGTTATTTCTTGACACTTCTAGGTTCAGACAACATATTTTATAAAGTTAGAGGTAGGCCTACAGTTGGATTACAGAAGCAGTCAAGAATGAGAATTGCCATTTGTTCGTGTAACATTACCAATATTGTACTTTTCACATCCATATTGGTAATCTCAAGAAAGTACATGTAAGGTACAGTATATAATAACCACAGTAGTGACCGTATGTGCTACAATCCCAAACTCCCAAAACACATATTTATTTATTTATGTATTATATGAATAAAAAATAAATTCAAGTACACAAAAGTAATGTACAGAAATGTGTTCGATAGGTTGGGCTTATACTAGATCCTCACATTATGAAACAAAATCGCATTAATTGAAGTTCAAAAAAAGGATCGTATTAAATAATATATTTTTTTAAATAAGAGCAATAAGAAAAACAACAAAATAAATATTAATTGTGAAATTAGATAAGAGACTAGAAAGAGGGGGGAAATAGACTCCTGCTGTTACATTGTAAGATTGACTAAACTCTTATAGCCTACCTGTGTTTGAACACTATTAGGGAGGGGTACATTTCATTTAGATTTTTTTTGAGAGTAGAATCAATACGCCGAGATAGGTGGCGATATTGTGAAATTATCCGCGTTTGTCATGAGGAAACACCACTCTCTCCTCGCTCTCTAACTAATTCTGTCGTTGGTTAGTTTGAAGGCGCGGCGATGTTGTTGAAGGCGCCCGAGAGCAACTGCACCGCTGCTAAGCTTAACCTTATGTTGTCATTTCCGCCTTAGTTCACGCAGCACCGACTTTTCGTCCATCTCGGACAGTTTCCGATGCAGGCCGACGCAGATATGACGTAAATCGGCTCTAGCCGAACACGCCCGGTGCACTACTCCACTCATCCGACAATTTCAGTAAGTAACCCGGAAGTAAAAGCATAAAAGACATAGAGCGTTTATGTATATCTATGGTATACGATAGGTTCATATTACAAAATACTCTTTTTTTTATTTTTGTTAATTATATCTTCATTCATAATCTACACTTTGTAGCAATCGTCATATGTTAACTGATTGATATTCTAAATAAAATACAAAATAAATATTCCGAACTACTTCCTCACTAGTTTGGAAAGAGTTTTGCGGGATTTATTTCGCACACTGCTAGCAAAGTGAGGGGACAGGGAACATAGGAACAGGGGTCGTATTCGGTCACGGCCTATGTGTAACCAGTTAATTCACGTTTCCTATCCCACACCGGCGAATGGTAGCGTGCGCGTTCCCGCTGCAAAGCGACAAGATGGCGGTCTCCGCCGGATTAGGTAAAGTATATTTCACAATTCAGTACAATTAAAGATGACCTGTAATCTCCTAAAACGCTCGTTTTCATAGTTTAAATTAGCGATCGATTCCAATAATACGTATTTTACTTGGACCGTCTTGTCTTTTGAATCGTATCTATAATCGTTTAAATGTGGGCGGCTGGTCAGCGACCGAGCAAGTCTTGAGTGCCTTATTGCGGCAGTCAAAATTATGTGCTAGCCTGCTACTATCTTAACAACATTTTAATGTTAGCTAGTTAACGTTAGTGCATGAGTTCATTCTGAATAGTTACTGTTGTAATAATACCAGGTAACTCCGGGGCAGTTAATCTTGTCTTAATTACATAATATTGCCTTTTTAGTTTGCTAGCTAACGTTAATTGTACCATTTTAAAAACGGGTGGTTCTTCCGCGTTATACTGCTAGCCACCTAGCATTGTGGAGGTAACTCTCTAGCTAATGTTAGCTACCATTATACAATTTGAAGGATTTTATGTTACCCATCGTTATCTAACGTTGCTGTCTGGCTAACAAATTGCAACGTTATGTACTGGCGTCTTAATATTTAACGTTAACTAACGTTAGATATACAGAATGTCTAACATTCGTTAGCTAACAACTCATAAGTAACGTTAGCTAACGTTACCTCAGGTGATTCTCATGTTGAGCTTGAATATAAACGTGGTTTTAGCACGTATTTTTGTCTCATTAGGAGTTGTGCTTGCTTTTTTGCATTAATTTAACAAGCTAGCCTTAAATGACATACGTTAGCTCATCAAGGCTCAATTCAGCTATCCAGAGGGCTAAAATTGTAAAAAAGAAAGTCATCCAACAGGTTGTGTTTTCTGCGGTCGTTTTGGGGAAAAAAAAAAAAACTTGGCGCAAACTCAACAGCGGCAACATTAGCTAAGTGGCTAACTGGCTTTCTACCACACCATGTTCGGCGCACCGAACTAGCTATATAGTTCGGTGGTTCGGCGGTCTGTGTTATGGAATTGCTGTTACTAGCCATTCAGCTCCTGGTACTGTTTTATATATATATATATATTTAAATTACTTTTCTCATCGAAAGCTGCAAGTCACTGTAGACACCTGTTGCGACTAGCAAAATGTAATAACGAAATATCAAGCAATCTCGCCTAAATGCCACTGCTACAGTAACCTAGTAGCTACTGCTAGCTAACTCATTGACAGTCGCTGGTTAGCAAGCTAGCGCTGACAGCAAATAATTAGACCTAACGTTACCTTCCTGATGCCACCCATTTGCGGCCTAACTACTATAGTCACATAACGTAGCTTGTTGAATCTGTTTTGGAGAAGGGTTATTGCAAGCTTCCACAGTGTGACTGCAGGCTACTTACTGTTAGCTAACGTTATTTTCTCTTGCGTGCCACCATGGTACGACATCAAATGAACAACGTTAGGCTTATAGCAGGGCAGCTAGTATGTCTCGTCAGAGACAGGATGAAGTTCCCAAAAGCCAAGGAATAGGCTACTTCTAAATCGGCTTGTTGGTGAATACCATATCCAAGTAAGACATTTTAGTTAATGTAATTATAAATATAATATTGTACTGTAGTTATCAGCAATACACAATGGTTACTGTAAATGTAGATGGCAAGCTAGGATTTAAAAATATTTTTTTTGACTAGCTAGCCCCCCCCCCCAGCTGCCATTCAGAAGAAAACTGAATCGTCATTGTAATAAAATAATGTATTTGTGCGACTCCGAGATTTTTGGAGTGGACTCCAACGTTCAGAGTCGCTGGAGTAGACTCTTAGAGTCCCATTAAATTACCCCTATTGTTGCGTAATGGCACGTCTATATTTCATTTTTGAATGTGGCAAGCGCGGTACCAGAACCAAATCGTAATGGGCATTTGAGAAACGGCACTATTTGAGGGGCAGCACTATGCATTACATTACATTACAGGCATTTAGCAGACGCTCTTATCCAGAGCTACTTACATACTTCTTATTACATTTATCCATTCATACAGCTGGATATATACTGAAGCAATGCAGGTTAAGTACCTTGCTCAAGGGTACACCGGCAGTGTCCTACCTGGGAATCGAACCTGCTACCTTTCAGTTTCAAGTCCAGTTCCTTAACCATTATACTACACTTTCCCTGTCAGTACACTTTCCTATGCAGTTCATAGCGTACAAAAACACCAATAATAGCCAAGTAACTTCCTCCCAACTCATATAAATAAAAGATAGCAATCACTAAACAACAACCACGAATAGACCAACGTTATATTTAATTGTTTGCACAACTATACAGTTAGAATGTAGCCAGCAGATTTACTGTATCCTAGCCTGGGATTAAACACCTAACAATTAGCTGCTTGGCTCACCTCACTAAGTAGAGTTCAATGAGACATGTATCACTTCTCATCACCGTCTTTCCATTTTTCATAAAATCTTTGTTAAATCCCTTTTAAAAGCCAGCTGCACCAAAGGTGCTTTTCTCTGATGAAACATGCTGATTCTTTTGTCAGTGAGTGCTGACAAGTTTTAGCATTGAGAAAAATTCTCACATTACTGTAGCCGTACCAAACATTTATGCATGTTTCAATGTCATAAGAATTCTCTGCACGGCCTTCAATGCCTACATTTAAAATTCTTCTGACCAGCCACCAAGGGACTTGATGTTTGAGTTGAGGAACTGGTGCACACTGCACAGTGTTCCAATTGATGACAGGGTAGGCTATTTTCTTGCCACTGTTCACTGATTGACCAATTTTCATCCCAGGATGGGATGCAATTATTCCCCCCTTGTAGCCTCCCAGTGTCTCATTCTGAATGTATTATAATGAATTCCAAACAACACTAAAAGTTTAGTCCTATACATTATTTCTGCTTGTCACAATTATAATTTAGGCTATAGGCTAGTTTAAAAGTTGGGATGTTACGGCCATCTGCTCTTATCAGGCATGGCCTAACATTACCTTTTAGACGTTTGCTTTTTCGTTGCTTTTTTTGCCATTTATTGTTATTGTATTTTTAATAATTAGGTTATGTCCTAATTAAGCAACCATAGTCTTAATGCCGGAGTCAAATCTGCGTTAACGTTAGCTAGCTAGTAGCCTAGCCAATGGTCAAGAATCTGTAGTAGCCTTCTAACTAGCTCTCTAGCCTACAAAGATTTATCCAACAAATTCTATGCTATTCATAGCATCGGGACAACAACATCAACCTATGCTCGCTGTACACTGAGAAAATGAAACGGGTAAGGTTACTGAGCTACTTGCATTTTAAAGGAGAATAGGTAAGTAGCAGTCTTATTCACCCCTCATAAATTTGTTTGTTGTTCATTTCTAACATAGCCAAATTCAGGAAAGGTGCATTTGATATAAACCTAAATTATATCTGTATAGTGAAGATAATTCCTTCACTTTATTCGGCTTAATAGGCTAACTTTTGCATACGATTCTCACAAATACCTCGCAAATCAATGTCAAGCCCTGCATAGGTAGACGAGTGCGTATACATGTGCAAGCAAAATTCTGAACATCAGGAATAGGCTATTAATTCCCTGCTTGTTTGCAGACTAACACGGACCCTACCACACACTGACAAAAAATTGTTTTAAAAAACTAGATATTGTCTGTGTTCTGAAAGGATCTGCTTTTCCTCCAGTCACTCAACTACTTTCCAGCTGTCTATTTAAACCATATATTTAAACTTTTCATTCTAGCTTGTCACGTAACAGATAACCAATCAAAATGCAACTATATGTGTGACCCTCCAACAATCCGTTTTCAACCACCTATCACATTAGGGGGGGGGGGGGTGGTCTTAATGCTCATAAATTATATTACGATTTTAGAAAGGTCAAGCTTACATTTGTGTTCTGTGACTACGCGTTTTATTACTAATTTTATTTATTACTATCTTTGAATCACTGGATGGGAGTCAACTCTTGAGTGAAAAAGTCGAGGAGTTGCCTCTTTTGGGGTCGAATCTCCACCACTAGTATTTTGTCAGGAAAAATATCAAAAATATAAGGCAACTGCAAGTAACAAGCTGATGTGTTTTAAGAAGACGTTCCAAGAGTGAATGGTGTAAATTGCATCCAAAGAATAACTGGATATGGACAAATATGATATGACTTTGTAATGGGTTCATTCTCTTGTTACAAGACTCAAAAATTAGCCCTCCTGTTTTACATACTATTGTTAATTCTCTCGCTAGAGTACGGCTGTTGTATTTAATTTCCTTTGCAAAAGGACTGAAGTGTGCGCTGTAGTATTCAAAGTATTTGAAGCATCATTCCGGGTGGCACGCAGGGATAATACACTTGCTAATAATAATTGAATAACAAATGCTATTATCGTTGGTGGCTAGCACTCTCTCCTCACAGCAAGAAGGTCCTTGGTTCGAATCCAGGCCAGGGGCCTTTCTGTGTGGAGTTTGCATGCTCTCCCCGGGTCTGTGTGTGTTTCCTCCTACAGTTCAAGGACATACAGGTTAGGCTAATTGGAGACTCAAAATTGCCCGTAGGTACGAGTGTGAGTATTCCTGCCTCTCGCCCAATGAATGCTGGGATAGGCTCCTGCCCGCGACCCTAATAAGCGGGTTAGATAATGGTTGGATGGATCCTTAGTGGTGCACTAACGACGCTCATATTGTGCATCTCCAGGCGTGAAAATTCCTCGTAATTTCCGGCTGCTGGAAGAGCTGGAGGAAGGACAGAAAGGCATGGGAGATGGAACGGTGAGCTGGGGTCTTGAGGATGACGAAGACATGACGCTCACCCGCTGGAGAGGGATGATCCTCGGCCCCCCCAGGGTGAGCCCTTGGCAACAGGTTCTCTGCCATTTAGCTGAGCTGCCCACCATTTCACATAAGCAGAAAAATCATAGAATCAATGTATGATGTTGCACAGCACACATTATCTTTACCAGTCATATGCTCTGCTTATCAAAATATTGTCAGATGTACAGTCATTCACATCCATTGGGAAAAAGTTGAGACTAGACTACAGCGCCACCTGGCCCAAAATGCAATTGCTGCTTAAATTGTCAGCAAATGCACCCCTCATGTAGAGGATAAAAATGTATAGCCTCTGTTGCACATGTTCAGAATTAGCCTTGTAACAAAATAATAATAATAAAAAAAATAATACACAGGGATTCCCTTTAACAGTTGTGTATGCTGGGTTGCATCCCTGGCAGTTTTTGGCAAGGTGTAATATGGACAAAAAAAATAGTTTATTTGATTCAGCAGTCTTGCATCTGGAATTAATATTTCACTCATGCTAAGTGAATGTAGATTGCTGTGCAGAATGTGTTTCAGAATGGCCATCACTCTGTACATATTTTGCAAGTAAATTAATGTATTCTGAATAGCAGTTTACAAAAAAGTTGGATGTTTTTGTCTGTCTTCACAATCATGTGTGCTCAATGGACTGTTAATCAGAATGCATTCATTTACTTGCTAAGTATGCATTAAGAGAGTGCTGACCATTTCTTTTGATTATTAATGCTTTGGATTACCCAGGGGCTTCAAGTCCATGGAAATGGAATTTGTTATCAACAGTCAAGTCATATTTTTTCTAAAAATGCCAAGTTTACTATATGCCAGTTGGCACTTGTGGGCATGAATTATATGCCCTGTCCCAACATGGCCAGTAAAACAATGTTTAAACACCAACAGTCAGATCCCAGGCATTTGGACCATCAGGGTAAATCATGCCTCATTGTGGGCGGGCTTGGGGTGGGGGCGCATTAGGTAAATAAAGTAAATGAGGTTGGAACTTTAGGAACTCAATTAAAGGGGTCTGTTGACAAAATAAAGACTCAACCACTTGTTGAACAGCAGTCACATGTGAATAGTATTTGTTTCCATGTCTCCCAGAATCCATTACAGAAGCTGCCCTTAAAGGGTAATTCCACCCAAAAATGATGTTTGGTTTGTAGGAAAGTAGCTCTCCTCCTGATTAAAATGAGCTCTCAGCCAAATTTGTACCTGTACTGACAGCAGATATAGCCCCAAAATGTACCAGGTACTTTCCTTACTATAAACCACAACAGCCAAGGCGCTTACAGTTCAGACAACAGGTTGACACGCCCACTGAATGACGTTACAGGAGCGCCGAGGGGCTGTGAATTTTACTGCTAGTGCCAGGCCTGCTGCAGCATTTTTTTGAGACTAGAGGCCATGTAACTCACTGGCAAGTTAGCCACTAATGTAACAGTTATACTGAAAACATACCAGCCCTCTTAGCTCAGTCTCCAGAAAAATTTGGGAAATACGGCCCTTCATTTATCTACGTTTGATATCGTGAAAACATTAGCCAGCGTACCCAGTCTGTAACGCTTAGCTAGGCTACGCAATTCTCACCTCGGTTCCATGTCGGAAATCAACTGCATTTTTCAGTATGAAATGCTTTTGTATCAATCAGCACGCCGATACAAAAAGATAAACATAGACAATTAAAATGTAACAACATGGTTGTTAGCTGTTTTAGCTTAGTTTGCTAGCAGAGCCAAAACTTTGCCAGTGCAACTCCAACGCACTGATGTTGGTATTAACACGGAAACAACGCAATTACCACCCCAATATCCAACCTCCTTCTATTAATGAATGCAAGGTGAGCTACTATAGCCTACTGCATGGCAAACCTATTTAAAAACCAAATTGTTTTATGCCAAGAAACCTGTGGCTAACAACAGCTAATGCACTTTCCAAGAAAACATACATTGCTTCTGTAATCTAATGCTCAAAGCTAAACTGTTCAATTTTGGTCAGCTCGCTAATGATGTTAGTCTACTTTTCATGTTCATGAATCATAATGTAAGGTTAGTTGACATGGTTCCTTACAGGGTGATTCAATAAGGCTGAGGAAGATGTAGGCTACACGGAATCAGGGAATTCCGGAGGAGCTCCACTCTGTAACCGATAGCACTCGAGTTTGCCAAAACATATTTAGGAAATAACGTAGCCTATCAATGTAATTTTCTGACATTATAATAAAATAGCAATGATGGCTAGCTTGATCTACGATGTGTCAGAACAGTGACAGACGTTGGCTCCGCCTACGTTTCTATGTAATT
The DNA here is from genome assembly GCA_022702515.1 of Ilyophis sp. 1 JC-2022. Lineage (NCBI taxonomy): Eukaryota > Metazoa > Chordata > Actinopteri > Anguilliformes > Synaphobranchidae > Ilyophis > Ilyophis sp. 1 JC-2022. The sequence goes on along the minus strand of CM040396.1, from coordinate 43,183,124 downwards.
TACACGCCCACTTGAAAACGCTAGTCTTTCAGAGACCAGGAAGTGATAGAGGTATACGTCATTTTAACGTATACCTCTACCAAATTTTCTACTTTATATTCAAATATATCTGTACAGATTTTTTTTTTGGCCAGCCACAACTTAGTTAGTTGCACCTTGATCTGTTAAATAAGGTTAATGTTGTTTTTGGGTGAAATTACCCTTTATTGGTGTAATAAATGTCAAACTGCAGTTGGTAACCTGAAGGGCCGTTTCTCTTGTGCCTCGCCCCTGATTACAGACAATGTACGAGAACAGGATCTACAGCCTAAAGGTGGAATGTGGTCCCAAATACCCGGACACGGCACCCTTTGTCAGATTCGTGACCAAGATCAACTTGAATGGCGTACACAGCTCCAACGGCATGGTCAGTACCCCGTGTCCTCCAGCAACAGCAGCACATGTTCTCTGCGGTTTCGGAAAGAGCCATGGCAGTCTGGCTCGCTCACTTACACCTACTTGGCGTGTAAACGTTAAAGCTTGTGATACAGTGAAAGGGCTCTGTGAAGTTCATTACGATGTTAGAATTAGTTAGAAAAACGTAGAATTAATAATCCTTCATAATAGTTAGTATAAAAACTACTGCTCTTTTTCAGCAAACCCAGACTACCTCAGAAAATTCTAGTGCTATGAAAATGTGTGTTCATCAAATGTCCAGTCTGTGTGTATGACATGTGTTCAGTGAGCATTTGGGATTATACATGCATGGATCATACTTACATGGGATCATTAGGGTCATTCCGGGGGGAAATGGACCCTTTTTAACCTTGACCTCTCACATATTTCAGATATTCGACCACCATAATGTAATCTTGGAGTAATGACAATTGTTATACTGTTGTGAGAGAAAAGAAACACAAACCATTAAGAAAATTAGGGGGAAAGTGTTCTTTTTCACTCCGTTTTTGGCCTACCCACCTCAACTTTCGAGACCTACGGTTTGACAACCGTAAATGGTACAAACAGTATTGTTGTCTCATTCGAATTACAAAGATTTTCTGTACTACATGGGTCATATTTTAATACTTTCTATTTAAGACTACATTCTTCACATTCATTAATTAAGAATTCATATAATTATCTCAAAATAACTTTTTTACATTTTGCTTAAAGCTGGAGTACACAACTTTGTAAAACGGTTGTATTTGTTGTAAAAACATTTCAGTCGTAACACCCCTTGGCCCTGCCCACAAGAGACACACCCCCAACCCCACTGCTTCCACAGACCTCGTCTTGAATCTTATAGATATGATTGCAGGACTACAGACTGGTATAGCTTACATTCCAGTAAAATGTCAGATAGATACAAGGGTCCAGGTAAAACAAGTTGTGTTGTTGCATCACACTGAGTTCGTATAGCGTTAGTCTAAACCAGGCATTATCTGCGTGCATGGTTATAGCCGAGTAGCTGGTTCTAGCTAAAGCAATTTTTGGCCTACCTGTCCAGGAGAAACAATTGGCCTCAGAAGTCGTGTCGTCATGTTTTCCTGATTTGTTAGCGTTTTTCAAGACTTCCGGATCAAAACAAATAGACTGCCTATGGGAGAAATGAATGGCATTTTTTGAATTCCTTCAAAATAATATATTACATTTGGACATTTGTTTGTATATGAAAAAATAATGCTTTTCACATTTTTTATAATCGAAACAAATTTGGTGTCATTTAAAAAAGCAATTTGCTAGCGGCTGAGTGATTAGCCCATCTGTGATGTCCCGTTGCATAATTTCAACATCACAATAGGGTCGTTCGATGTCAACAAATTTCACATCGACCAATCAAACATCGCCAAAACATGTCTGATGTCATCAGCTGCTCACAAGGGGGAGCATTTTTTTATTAGGCTATTGCAATATAATTATCTATATATATATATAATATATAATCGCCAATTATTTGTAGCCTGTTTAATTTAGTAATTTAGCATTGGCTATTCAAATGTTTTTATGAACTTCATAAATAAACTTTAATGTCCTTCTGAATTAAAACACAACCGTTATGTGATTTTACGATTTGAATGGTTGACTACGCTACACCTCCTATCTTTAACTCATTCAATGCCAGAGTATTGTGGAACACAGCATCAGCACCGCCAAGCCAATATGGCTGCCGGCATTAACATTTTTTAGATTGATTCTGTCAATGTGCAAACTTCTAATAAAACACATTATTTTACCTATTCCAATATTTTTTGTTAATGAGGATAGATGGCACTAAATAACACACCTTCTGGTTCAGTTCACTATTAGAACAATGTCAAACAATATTGATGGAAATATAAATAACTTATTTTCAGTGCTTCTTAGTTTGGTTAACATGATGTGATAATAATAGTTTGGTGATGTGTAATAATAGTGAGAACAGTTTTCCATAAAAATCAGCTCTTGCAAAATGCTCTTACGATATGTAGAAATGAACAATAAACATAATCACTGGTCATTTATATTGATATGTACAAATGAGCTGTCCACGTGAGTTACTTTGTATCAACCGTTTCAAACAAAGTTATCCTGAGGCAAAAATAATGTCGTCTAAAATCTGTGGTGTGAGGGACTAATTCAAAACAGAACCAATGAAACGATGGTCACTGGAAGAGATATGGGAAATAACTGGACAGAAGTGGAAATCAGAGAATTATTAAATATAAGTCGGGAAAGGGATATTATAAAACTTATTGATGGTAGGCTACTATCCGTGATTCAAACGTTTAGCAGACTATCGTGGAACGACTGAAAGCTAGGGGAGTAATTTGCTCCCGTTACTGAGACAGTAGCATAGCAGTAGCCTAGTTTATTATATTTACCACTTGATTGTGTTCAATTTCTTTATATTCTTGGTCACTGGCACTGAAACGTGCTGGTACAAATTGACAGGGACTCTGGGACACCGTATTCCCACGCCCTGATGTTGGTTTAGATGGTTAGACATGAGGGATAAAGAAAACTTCAAATATTTCAAAGAATGTAGTTGTAAATTGGTCATCGTTTAATTTTTTCCAAAATTCTTTACCGGTGTAGCAGAATAAAGATTTTAAAAATTAAAAAAACTGGTCGACTTCAGTCTCACTTGGCACTTTAGACCATTCGTCGACTAATGAATGAGTTAAAGGGATTGCCAACTGTGCTTAAAACGTGGTTTTCTTTATTTTACATTATTATTAAAATAATCATCCACCAAGATTTCAGTCTTTAAAAATGTCTACAGCTGAAAAAAATGAAGATTGAATAGTGTCACTTTCTGCCGACTATGCAGTTCTCAGGACTGGTGGGCGTGAAAGCTAGTTAATATTCAGGCCACGCCCAAGAGCCTCTAGACAAGTTACGCGCAGACTCGGAAACGCAAACACAGCTTAGCAAAACAAATGATAGCGAAATAAAAAAGAAAGTGTGTGGTGCAACTGTACCATATGTTTGAGCCACTGAACTAAAGAAGATCCGTTCACATAATACTATCGTTAATCTCAGAGACCCTCGTCTTTCAAACGGCAACGTTACCGGTACCACGTAGCATGCGTATTGTGTGTCAACTTAATGGGATTGTCCTGAGACACAACAATAAAATCCCTGTATAAATGAAAAAAGACAAACTATGAAATATGTTTTGTAATGTATATAACTAAAATGTCGACTGGTTCTATACATCACTACCCAGCATCGAGCCGGCAACATATAATGTTACATTTGACTTGATCTGGCGACATGCCTCTGGCTTCAGTCTTCCAAGATCCAGCGAAATAAACATCAACCATTTTTCTTTGACATTACTGTGTGGTAATGTTACTGAGACCACAAAGTAGTTATTTTTTAAGCTACATATAACTATTTTCAGAAGTGTAAAAGAGTTCTCACTTAAACTAGTTTAAAAATTTTCAGTGTAAGATTAAGCTAATTCACCAAACAGTGAATTTTTATAACCATTTTTACTCGTCTTTACCAGGGGTAATAATAGTGGCTGCAACTGTATATAGTGTTATCGCTACCCTCAACATATCATGTGACATGGAATCTGTCAGAGCATCGCTGCCGCTGGAGGAAGACTCACTGAATGAAAGGAAGCTAGCTAATTGAGTATTGTCAATAATAATAGTGTATTAACACAGCAGTAATGTCATTCTTTAATTGCGGTCTTAATAAATGTTGCAAACTGCCGATGAACTACGATAGCATTGCTAGCGAGCCATCTGCAAGCTAATCAGCTACCTGTAACGTTAACGTGAGATGCGTCCACAGACTTCGTTGTGCTCTTTTACTTGGCACCATTACTTAGCTAACGTATAATTCATGAGTAAGCTACTGAGATATAACATATTTAGGACAGTGTGCATTTAGATTCACCCCCATATTTTAACTGAGGCATTTACTTTCATATTTAATATATTAATGGGATTAACGTGACTGATTTAAGGTGACGCCGACGTTTGTTTTGAGTAGCTAGCTAACGGTAGCTAGCGAATTACAGCTCTTGGGGTTTCCAGTTTCACAAAGCTTACAGAGTTGGCTGAATAGCTGTACTGAGTAAAACCCGGAACCCTCCAAAATCTGGAACATGGACTGAAGAAAAAGAGCTGTTCTGAGTTTTTACTCAGTGCAGGTCATCAAGCTAATAACTCAGTAATTCTGCTTCGAGAAACAGTCCCTGCTCGGCTAACTTCAGGATGAGAGGAGAGGAAAAACCTTATTGGTATGGAATCTATGTTACCAGCCATCAAGCTAACGTTAGCTAATGGTCTCGTACACACTAGGGATTTAGTTTTAAAACGTTTCGGATATGTTTTAGTTGAGAGGTTTTCGCTAACGTTACCTTGACCTGTTCGGAGGCTGCACATTACTCAAATGCATTCTGTTCTGTGGTGTTCGAAACCTAGAATGCGCTCCACCCAGCACGTTTCCTTGATAGCGGATTTTATCTTCTGCGTTCCTTGGTAACTATCGACATCTAACGTTACAGTTGAGGGAAAAAAACAACGACATGGATCATTTGCTGCTTTCCAAGTGATTATGGAGCCACAATCGGTAGCCATAATATAGAGATAACATATGATAATAATAATAATAAAATAAACACAAATGTTCAACTGTCAAATTTACTGCGAAGATGTTCGATATTCCCACAAAACTTGCGAGTACCATTCTTTATTTATGACCCAAGTAAAATTATTCTACAGGTAGGTTTCGATCCTGTACACACTCACAGCTAAAACCAGTTAAGGGTTTTCTAAACTTTTCCGAGCCTAGCTCCGAGGGGTTTTATAATTGATATGTCGTCCGGTGAATGAGCTATTTAGTTTGGCTCTTTTCTCCTTGTTACCCAACGTTATGTGACCAGAAAGAAAGCGCCGATCGGCTGTAAATAGGCCTCCTCTAACCTTAGACTACCTTTATACAGATATAGCTTATTCCCAACCGGTTTCCAGTTCTTAATTATCAATCAAGCAGTTAATGAACGAAATAACAACTATCAATGAATAGCTATAGCAAGTTTTTATTTGTGTCATAAAATGTGTAGCACTTAAATAGCCTATTATTTTTATTTATTCTTTATTGAAATGGTCAGTAAGTTAAAATACTGATGTTTATTTAGCTATTTATTTAATTTCTATTCTTTATTTGATTAGTGTTCATTTCTAAAATTGCTTGATGTTAATCGTGTTAATATTATAATTTAATAATGTAAATTTCTTTGTGATAGTTATTTGTTATTTGTAAGTCTTCTGATTACCTTTGCATAGTCATATTGATGCTAAATCTGTGCACAATCCATGTTAAAAAAGGTCTATTTTCATTCAAGCTCAAAGGTTCATTATAGCTGCTGCCAAATCGGTAATCGGTGAATTTTGGCGTTGTTGGCCTAACATTAAAGTCACATCATCATTGACACAGCACATCGTCATTGTACGATATCATCGGCACAACCCTACAACACACAAACACACAGGGTTGTATTTCGAGTTCTATGATTTCGAGCTAAATAATTACACATTATATTTTGTATATAAAGTATATTCATATAATTAAAGGGATAGTTTACCCATTTTTAAGAATTTGATGTTGTTTTACTCATCCCCAAAATGGTATGTAAGGCTGTAGTGATGCTGTCCTGGTCTCACTGTTGTAGCTATCCTGAATTGGAGCAATGCTAACAATTAGCATCTTGCCATTGGATATAATTTCCCCCCGGCTAACTTGCTCCAAAAATAACCGGCTAAATCCACTCAAATAAGTTTTAACAACAGCGTTACAAGTGTCGTTGTTGGAAAAGAAAATGCACGTATGATTACAGAGTGCACAAGAACTATATTTTCGCTCAAATTACTGTATATGATTGTCGTTTCAGCCTAGATTCAGTTTATATTTTAGATTTGAGCGAAAAGAAAATCCGTACTCTCGGTTTTGCAATCTATACACTCAGTTTTTGCAATCTGTATGGATTTCCACGTTATCTATTATCGTTGCTTAATAGGCTAACTAGGGGTGGGCAAGATAACGGTTGAACCGTTACACCGGTAGAAATCCGGGCCGTTATGGATTTGTCCATATAGTTTCTACCGGTAGAGCATGAGGCTACATGCATAATAGAAAAGATTTTCACATCTATAAATGTAAGCCACCACATAAAGCCGCGAAACGCGTGCTGTCATTAAACGTGGCAGGCATGTAATGTGCGTCTCCAATCAAAACTTTATTTGCATGACAAGTAAACTTGTGTTGCACAAGCATTGATACATAAATGACAGACAATAAACACTCCCCATATCCAAGAAGGATGAGAGAGAAAAAAAAAACATGAACAACAACCCCCCCCCCCCCCTTCTCCGCCAATACACATAATCCCAGGTCAAAAGACATTTAGTCTATATACAAAAAATGTGAATATCGTGAAAAAGTTCAATATTTTTTGTCACTCATTTCAGAAAGTGAAACTCATATATTATATAGATTCATTACACATAGTGAACTATTTCAAGCCTTTATTTTTTGATGATTATGGCTTACAGCTAATGAAACCCAAAATTCAGTGTCTCAGAAAATTAGAATATTTTGCTTTAACATATTTTTTAAGTATCATATTTAATATTTGGTCACATATCCTTTGCATGCTGTTACTTCCTGACGTCTGTGACCAATCAACACCAAAAGACTCTCGATATCTTATTTTCAGGTACTGTTACAAGCGATACTATAACCTCCCTGCATTTGAACTGATCTCTATGGGAATTTGGGGGTGAGACTAGATTCAGCTGTAAATTACACTGGTACAGTATGGAACACATGGCTGGCTAAATGGCTGTAAGTCATCAAGGGTCTGAGCTATCGAACGAGCCCCAAACCATCACTCTGTTGCCAGATATGGAGTAGATGTGGATGGATCACTGCAAGGGTTATTTCTCCTGACTTATTTTCCTATAGAACTGTATGGGGAAAAAAGTCAGGAGAAACAACCCTTAAAGGGATCCATCCACATCTACTCCATATCTGGCTGCAGAGTGATGGTTTGGGGCTCGTTTGATACCTTAGACCAGTGGTGTCAAACTCATTTTCACCCCGGGCCACATCAGCATTATGGTTGCCCTCAAAGGGCCGGTTGTAACGGTAAGACTATAAATATAACCGTACTTGGAATTTTCGCGGACCTCGATTGTAATTGTTGACGGGGGGGGTGCAATCACCTTTTTAAAAATTTTTTATACAAACTTCATTTAACGTTTTATTTTACGTATGTACCGCGGGTGTGCGTCTGCGTTTGTCTGTTATATCGTAAAAGTAAATCCCCGTTAACCAGCCACGTAGATACACGCGTCAGATAATTAGGTTCTCGCGGGCCACATAAAATGACGTGGTGGGCCGGATTCCGCGTCAGATAATTAAGTTCTCGCGGGCCACATAAAATGATGTGGCGGGCCGGGAGTTTGACACCTATGCCTTAGACCAGGGGTAGGCAACCATGGTCCTAGATAGCCGCAGGGTCTGCTGGTTTTTGTTGTTACTCACCACTTAATTGATCAATTAAAGCAGTTGATTACACAGTTAACTCACCTCACCTGGTTTCTTTGGTCTAATTAGTTGCTGTGTTTAAGGTGAAAACAAAAACCAGCAGACCCTGCGGCTCTCTAGGACCAGGGTTGCCTACCCCTGCCTTAGACCCTTGATGACGTACAGCCATTTCGCCAGTCATGTGTTCCATACTGTACCAGCTTAATTTACAGCTGAATCTAGTCTTACCCCCCCAATTCTCATAGAGATCGGTTCAAATGCAGAGAGGTTATAGTATCGCTTGTAACAGTACCTGAAAATAAGATATTGAGTCTTTTGATGTTGATTGGTCACAGACTTCAGGAAGTAACAGCATGCAAAGGATATGCGATCAAATATTAAATATGATACTTTAAAAATATGTTAAAGCAAAATATTCTAATTTTCTGAGACACAGAATTTTGGGTTTCATTAGCTGTAAGCCATAATCATCAAAATTACAAGAAATAAACGCTTGAAATATTTCACTCTATGTGTAATGAATCTATATAATATATGAGTTTCACTTTCTGAAATGAGTGACAAAAAATCTTGAACTTTTTCACAATATAATTTTTTTTTGAACTGCACCTGTATATGATTTAAATGTTTAGTTGCCAGTTTTAAGCCCTCATTGTTGCTTGGGTACTGTGCTTGCTGAAAGGCATTCAGCATGTCACCTATTTCAGTACTGCTCAGTGCTGCCTGGTATTCTATAGTACTGGTCTGGCCCCACCTGTATGTGGGCTCTAAGTTGAACAGTTTTGCTGTCGGGTGATTATCATTCAGGGCCCATTCTGTTTTTTCCAGGTACAGAGTTTCCTGGCTGTGGTCAGAGAGGGGTGTTTGGGGTATGACAATAAATGCATTAATATGTTCTGGGTCCATGTCTGTAATGGCGTAGTCACCCCACTGCTTCCCAGCAAGGAGCTATATGTGTATCTCCCCAGAGAGTACCCCCTGGTCCTTCCATTAACAATGTACAGACCCAGGTCTTTACAGAGGTGCAGTATCTGCTTGCCGTTTTTATTCACCACACTGTCATAGCTCTGCCTTTGTGTGGTGACCTGTGTGTGGCACAAAGGGGGTTCACTAAAGAAATGGAGATTTCCTTCTGCACTGACATAGTCAATCTCTCTGTCTGTGCTGGCATTGAGATCTCCCATTATCAATACAGAGCCTAATTGTTGGAAAGGGAGGATTTCAGATTGGAGATTTCGATAACTGTTTTCTATATAGTACGGTGATTCAGATCGGGGGCTGTAGATTGCACATAGATACATGTCTAATTGTGTGTTTATGATTTCTTTTTTAATCTGGATACAAATGTGTGTCTGACCTCTCTTTTGTGGCGAAATGTAATTATGGATTTCCCCTTTGTCTCTCTCTCTCTCTCTCTCTCTCTCTCTCTCTCTCTCTCTCTCTCTCTCTCTCTCTCTCTCTCTCTCTCTCTCTCTGAGCCGGAGCCTAGGGGAGGGGCTGGCTCCCTCTGCCCTCTCAAACACACGCGTGATACGGGAGACGAGAGGTGTTCACTTCGCATGCACACAGAGACCCTGCTCTGAGTGACAATGGCAGAGAGAACTAAACGTCTGGTTGAGTCGATGAGTTTTTAGCATGTAAAGGGAGGGAACACGAGCAATCCTTCCAAACATCTAGCGAAAGTAGTCTACATCACATAGCCTATGTGAAGATATGCGCTATTTTCAATTCCCTTACAGTTCATCGCAGTTCATCTCTCGCTGGCCTATCCATCCACTGCAGGTAGGCTATGCCCTCGGTGTTAGATAGCTAATACAAGGACACGTGGAGCAATGCGTAGAGGCGAAGCACTAATGTTATGGAGTCCCATTAACTGCAGGAGTAGGTGAATTGGCGTTCAATAAGCTACAGTGTAGGAGATGTCCGGGGCGAAAGTAGGCTACCTTTTTTCCGTCTTTATGCTATACAAAGACTAATTTAGCTAGAGTGAACATTTTTTGGTGAGAGACTTACCACAATATCCACAATCATTTTACATGTGAATGCACAAGAAATGATCAAACGGAAAACGCAATGGTACTTTTGTTCTTACCAATCGGGACGATCGTAGGCTACAGCAGTCGTGGCAAAAGTACCGTTTGTAATAAAGGACCATAAACGGCTAAGTAGGCTATATATGTGCAGTAAGTAGGCCTATAAGGCTTGCTTTTCAGCTATGAATGTTGGGTGCACTGCAAACCGATCCTGTTATTTTGTTGATGAATACGTTTAAAAAAAATTTTTTTTTTAAATTGGTACACAATCAATGCCTTTTTATTGTCATACAGAAACCGTTTGGAATAGGGACAGCACCAAACATGCATCGTTTTGTAAGTGGACAAACTGAATAAAACCATTACGATGCAATACATATAATTTTATTAACACAAATGCAATTGCACACCTTTTATTTGTTTTTATTTGATGGGGAATGATCGTGATTTGTAGATCAGTTTTGAGGTCTAGGCTATTTCGTCCGTGCTTCCGTGATCTCGGAACCATCTCCCCCTCCCCTGCTTTTCCCCGCACATCTAGGCCGTGTCCGAATCAGCACACTTGCCTACTATTAAGTCTGCCAGTTGAGTATACTTTTTTAATAGGGTGCTAACAGTTCAGAAAATTTAGTTTTCTTAATATCCCTGATGATACTTATTTTCCGAGTTTGCTCTTATAATAGTATGGATATATTGTTTGCACACTGCATGTCACTAAACAGTATGTAGTAAGCAGTCTCTTCTTCTACGTGTCCGGCCATCTTCTATATCTCGTCTTTCCAGTGGTTGGCGCAGGCAAGCGCGGCAGAAGTTGGTTCGGCCAGGTCATCTCCGGTACATTGTGGGGCCTGGGTACAGTTCATGAGGTGTTCCATTGTTTGGGGTTCCCCACACGCACATGCAGCGGAAGATGTTATATTCCATTTCTTCATGGATGCCCTGCAGCGTCTTTCACCAACCCGTAGTTCATTAAGAGTCTTCCAGACAGCCCAAGGTTGGTCATGGCCGGTGGCGAGGCATTCATCTGGGATGATGCCTCTCTCCCGCCACTGGGTTGTCTGGCTGCCAAGGCTGTTCCATTTCTTCTGCCATTCGGTAATCCTGGCATCAGTTGGAGTGGTCTCCAGAGCTTCAGTGGTGTCCAGGAAGCTGCTCCTGGAGCTGAGCCACTTCCGGACAGCAGTGTGTTCATGGAGTAGATGCCGGTTGTCGATGGCCTGCTTTGTGCGCTCAGCTTTTGTGATGATTGTCCTGCGGATGTCAGGGCGGGGGATGCCAGAGAGGGCATAGAGGCAATGTACGGGGGAAGTTTTGATGCACCCAGTCACTATCCTGCAGGTCTCATTGAGGATAGGATCTAGTTTGTGTGCATGGCACGATCTGCTCCATGCTGGGCAGGCATATTCGGCGGTGGAAAAGCACAAGGCCAGTGCTGACGTGCGCAGTGTGCTTGAGTGAGCCCTCCATTTCGAGTTGTTTAGTTGTTGTAGGAGGCTGTCCTTCTCTGTTCTTTACACGGAAGCTGCAGATTTGAGTTTTCCCAGGGTTAGGGCGCAGATGGTTTTCCAGATAGTACGCAGACATATCTGTCAGGCCTCGTTCCAGGGTTAACTCCACTTCTGGGAAGGTGCGCTGCTGCGTTGTCAAGGCCAGGTTATCCGCGTAGATAAACCTGCTGCAGCCTTCTGGGAGGGGCTGGTCGTTGGTGTAGACATTGAAGAGGAGAGGGGCCAAGACACTGCCCTGTGGCAGCCCGTTGGTCTGATGGAACCATCTACTTTTCCTGTTGCTGAGAGTGATGTAGAACATCCGGTTGCTCTGAAGACTTCTTATGATGTTAGAGTTTAGCATCCGCTGTCATGTCGTAGAGCTTTTTCATCAGTAGCCTGTGTTGGACGGTGTCATAAGCTGCCGACAGATCTACAAAGGCAACGCCCGTGATCAGCTTCTTGTGATATCCGTCTTCGATGTACTGGGTGAGGTTCAGTAGTTAGCCTGTGCATGATTCTCCGGATCTGAATCCAGCTTGATCTTTGATTAGCTCAGAATCTATCTGGGGGGGATAGTCGACTGAGGAGCAGCCTCTCGAACCGCTTGTAGGTGATGCATAGTAGGGAGATGGGCCGGTAGCTTTTGGGGAGATTGGGATCTTTTCCAGGTTTTTGCAGAGCAATAATGATAGCTTTCCTCCAGATTGGTGGAATGTGCTGGGTAAGGAGGCATGTGTTGTACATGTTAAGAAGCCATTGTTTGGCACCTGGGCCTAAGTGGGTGATCATTTCCGTTAGCATGTCATCGGGGCCCGCAGCTTTTCCCAGCTTCATGGTCTTAAGTCCTCCTTCAAACTCCTCCGAAGTGAAGGGCTTGGTTAGTATGGGACATGTTCTGCTGATTGCCCGGGATGACTGTGGAATGATGTTCTCCTTTGGCCTTGCGCCTCTCTGCTCGTCTTCCGTTGGCCACCAGTTGGCTTCCGACCTGGTTTGGTGTTATGTCGGATACAGTAGGTGGTGTGATCTTATCACCATTTAGTTTCCGAATGGCCGACCAGGCTTTTTTGCTGTTCTTAGTCATGTTGATGTTCTCTATAAGATCTTGCCAGGCTTTCCGCCTCTCCTTCCCCAGGGATTCCATGAGTGCATCACCAAGCTCGCTGGTGGTGTCAGAAAAAGGGTTATTTTCAAACTCAGTCTCGTAACCCTCCAGCAGCTGCAGTGATTCCTCTGTGAGGCCAGCGATGTACTCTTTTCGGCATCCGCGAGGAATGCAGGAGCAAGCTGTCTTCTTTACAGCCTGTATGAACACAATGTAGTTGTTTGGTGTGGGTTCCACGTCCAGGAGTGCTCTTTCCATCCCTTCGTTGTACTCAGTCCATTTGGCCTTCTTGAGGTTGAAGCGTCGTCGAAAGGGAACTTCCGACTTTGTGATGGCAGGCTTGATTGTGACTGAGATTGGTCGATGTTGTGACTTGGGGAGCGGGTTCAGCACTGCTTTCTCACTTAGATGCGCTAGTCTCTGACTGACTAAACACAGGTCAGGGTTGTAGTCTCTTCTCCAGTGGCAGCTGTTGAAGGACTTGGGGAGTTTAGCGTCGTGAATTAACTCCAGCTCCATGCTTGTGTTTTCCATCCAGCTTTCGACTAGTTCGCCGTCACTGTTGGTATTATCATAGCCCCACCTCGTGTGATGGGAGTTAAAATCCCCGATCACAACGGCGTACTTCTTCCTGTACTTAGGTGGTAGATCAGGCCATACGAAGGGACTTTTAGGTGGTTTGTACAGCGAAGTGATGGAAATCTCTGGCAGGCAGACAGTTACAGTTTCTATGTTGGTGTCTGAGCTGTTAGTGTGGATGTCCCTGACATCCAACAGGGGCTTCACAAACATGGCTGATCCGTACTTGGGATGACGTATCTCCGCTACCAGTTTCATACCTGGTAGTGTTGGCCGGTTGCTCGTCGGACCCAAGTGGGTCTCCTGCATACAGAAAATATCACTTCCGTTGGAGTGGCTTGCTAGCACGTCGGCCTTTGTTTTGGTGTATCCCTCCACATTGATTGAGGTCACTACTAACGCCGACTTTGTGGCTCGCTTGGCAAAAAGACTTGACTGTCGTTGACGGTCGGTTGTTGCAGTATACAGTATGCTAGTACAAAATAAACAGGATGCAATAACTTGGGCTCTGATTTGGACACAGCCCTGCACTCATATAGGCTACGTTCTCTTGAATCGAAACGACGGAACTCCATTGTAGCGATGGAGAACTTTAATCCCTACATATCTATTAATAATTTTTATTTAACATTTTCCCAGTCCGTAATATTTCTTGCGCTGTGGAAATTAGAGGGACCTAACGTTAACTCAGTATCGATATACTTGAATGTGTAACTTCTCCCGCTCTCTCTGCTCAAGAAGTCATAGGGCAGGAAAGAATGGTATGCCAATTTCTTAAAGTACCGGATCGATAAGCAGTATCGATAAGCGTAGTAGTAGGATATTGTTAAAATCTTAACGATACCCATCCCTACCCGCGAGTGGCATGTGAACCGTTGCTAGCTAGCAACTAGCTTTAGGCTAACAACAACTTATATCTCGAGCTTGATAAGCCTAGCTAAATTATCATCATGGGGAATTGCAAATTAAATGAAAACTGGTTGGATAACCACAATTTTGCATCATGGTTGAACCCGCTTCAAGGCAATGAATACGAGGCAGATTGAAAACTATTCAAGAAGTTTTTCCAACTTTGTTTCATCCCATTCAGTCACCCCTTTATGTTTCAGTAAACATATTTGGACAAAATTGTCCCTAAACGTAAGTAATTGGTATTGTTGCATGCTTTTTGATATTTTTGTTATTGTGAAATTGGTCTTAAATTTCATTCCGAGTGGCATTAAAAAGGTCTTAAAAAGTCTTAAATCTAACATTCCTAAACCTGCAGATACCCTGTATTAGCAATGCATTTTAATCAGCATTCTTAACTGATAGGTACATTTCTACATTAGCCTACATTTTAATTTACACAAAGGTTCAACAGTGGCTCACTAAACATTTTTTAAATTTCCGAATAGGAGTAAAGGGCTCGCACAAACAAAATGTAGCAGACATATGCATATAAGTCTGTAGTTTGTTTCCTTGGTGGGTGGAGCCGCACACTCCACTCACTGCCACTATGTCCTGTATTCAAACTTATAAGTCCGCTGCTTGCCATTAGCCTAGTTGACAATATCAACCAGTTGTACCAAGTTGCTTCCTTTGAAACGCATGTAGGTTGTATGGTAATTTACTCTATAGAATTTCTGTTATTTGAATTAGTAATCGAAAAAGAATGTGTTGGTCTCGAAGTGCGGATACAGAAACATTTGCGCATTACATTCGTTTTTAAAAATGCAGACTCAGTAGAACATAATTTTTCCATCTGCTTTTAGTTTTCTGCGAGTTGTCAGAAACGTTCCTGCAGAGGAAAGGAGAACTGTTAAAGGATGTCGGCCACAGTAGAATGTCTGTTAACTTTTTATTTATTTATTTTTAAGTAGCGGATATTAAAAACATTGTATATCGGGTTTTTTGGGGTTGTAGTTAAAGTATCAAATAATTCACATTTTAAAATGATTAATTTAATTAGAATCCAAGTTGAGTAACTCACCTGGGGGTGGAGCTTTGCAAACAAAAGGGTTGCGCATTGTAATAGTATGGTTTAAATCGGGAATATGGGAAACGTAGTTTCGCTTTTGTTGAGTGAAAAGGGGGAGTTATTTGACATGGTTTATTATATTCTGCAAATGTAATTATCATCGAAGAGGACATGTGGGAATGTTGTGAGAAATGTATGTACTGCCTATAGAAATGCAAATTGAGGGAATTTGCTGTTTATTGATTATTTTTTATTTTAATATTATAATAAGATTTGGATTAGTCTACGGCGGGGCTGACGCTATTTAAGAGCCGAGAGGGCTGAGGTAGGGAACATTGTTACCAAAGCCTACAAAGATAATATATATCATATCTCTTAATAATATTAATAATAATAATAGTAATTATAATAATAATAATAAAGCCTTGCATTTATATAGTGCCTTTCTCACAAACTGCTGACTCAAAGCACTTTACAATGATGAGAAACTCGCCTCTACCACCACCAATATGTAGCACCCACCTGGGCAATGCAACGGCAGCCATTTTGCACCAGAATGCTCACCACACATCAGCTGAGGTGGAGAGGGAGAGTATGATTTTAGCCAATTAAACTGGGGGATGATTAGGTGTCAGATTGAATGAGCCAGGTTGGGAATTTAGCCAGGACACCAGGGAAACCCCTACTCTTTACGATAAGTGTCTTGGGATCTTTAATGACCACAGTGAGTCATAGTCTTACATCTACCTCGAACGTCCCCAAGCTAGCTAGGCTACCATAACAAGCCTGCTTGTTTTTGTTCAATCCAGTACCAGCCATTTGAATTGTTATTTTTGTTTATTATTTTTAATTAAAGATTTATTTTTTATAATTCATCTTTAATACATTGTAGTTTTGCGCAATAAAATGTTCAAATACATGAGTTTGTCAATTTTGTCCTCATATACAGAATATTAACGGAACAGCACAGTAGCAAAAACACCCCATGGCAAAATTGGTCTAATTGTTACCATCCTAGACTGCATATCTTATTTTCTGGTACTCCTACAAGCGATACTATAACCTCTCTGCATTTGAATGGATCTTTATGGGAATTGGGGTGTGGGACTAGATTTAGTTGTAAATTACACTGGAACAGTATGGAACACTAGTATGGTTGGCTAAATGGCTCGAAGTCATGAAGGGTCTGATGTATCCAACAAGCCTTAAATCATTACTCTGCTGCTAGATATGCAGTAGATATGGATGGATAACTTGAAGGGTTGTTTCTCCTGACAAATTTTCCTATTCAAGTTATCCATCCATTTCTACTGCATATCTGGCAGCGGAGTGATGGTTTAAGGCTTGTTTGATACGTCAGACCCTTGATGACATTTAGCCAACCATACTAGTGTTCCATACTGTTCCAGTGTAATTTACCACAAAATCTAGTTCCACATTTTTACCCATCCCTCTGTGGTGCTAGCTAGGAACATTAGCTTGCTCCTTGCACAGCTCATCATGGAAACTAACTAATCACTCAGTTGGTTTTTACTTGGTGCACTGCACATTCGTCAGATAATATATCAAAAAGAATAGATAGCTAAGATTTAGCCAAATAAACCATGCCTTGGAAAGTGTCGTATTGTTCAGTGGCTGGTTACAATAACAAAAATAACTACGAGAACCATGATGGTACTCGGGTTGAGAGCGTGGATTTAGACCACACCCCTACAATACAGAGTCCTTTCAAGATTGAGTTTATTAGCTGACAGATGTGATTTGGGAAGATGTAGCTAGTTTGTGAGCACGCGTGCTGGTGGTGTGTGTGTGTGTGTGTGCGCACGCATGCCGGTGGTGTTTGCGTGTGTGTGCGTGCTGGTGGTGCGTGCGTGTGCGTGCGTGCGTGCACCTTGGTGGTGTGTGTGTGCGCCTACTGGTAGTGTGTGCGTGCTGCTGCTGGTATGTGTGCGCTGGTGGTGTGTGTGTGCGCTGGTGGTGTGTGAGTGTTGTTGATGTGTGCGCGCATGTGCTTGAGGTGCGTGTGTTGGTGTATGTGTTGGAGGTGTGTGTGCTGGTGGTGTTTGTAATGGTTTGTGTTATTGTGCTCACCGGTGTGGCATTCTCGTAGGTGGATACCAAGGCGGTGTCGACGCTGGTTAAGTGGCAGAGCTCAAACAGCATCAAAATGGTCCTGCAAGATATTCGGCGCCTCATGATGTGCAAGGAGAACATGAAGCTGCCCCAGCCGCCCGAGGGACAGATCTACAGCAACTGAGCCCCTCTCTGCCCCATTTCAGCCCCTGTCAGCCTCATTCAACCCGGCTGAGCCCCCTTCAGCCCTGCTAAACCCCCGTCAGCCCCCTTCAGCCCTGCTGAGCCACCATCAGCCCCCTTCAGCCCTGCTGAGCCACCATCAGCCCCTTCAGCCCTGCTGAGCCACCATCAGCCCCCTTCAGCCCTGCTGAGCCACCATCAGCCCCCTTCAGCCCTGCTGAGCCACCATCAGCCCCCTTCAGCCCTGCTGAGCCACCATCAGCCCCCTTCAGCCCTGCTGAGTCACCATCAGCCCCCTTCAGCCCTGCTGAGCCACCATCAGCCCCCTTCAGCCCTGCTGAGCCACCATCAGCCCCCTTCAGCCCTGCTGAGCCACCATCAGCCCCCTTCAGCCCTGCTGAGCCACCATCAGCCCCCTTCAGCCCTGCTGAGCCACCATCAGCCCCCTTCAGCCCTGCTGAGCCACCATCAGCCCCCTTCAGCCCTGCTGAGCCACCATCAGCCCCCTTCAGCCCTGCTGAGTCACCATCAGCCCCCTTCAGCCCTGCTGAGCCACCATCAGCCCCCTTCAGCCCTGCTGAGCCACCATCAGCCCCCTTCAGCCCTGCTGAGCCACCATCAGCCCCCTTCAGCCCTGCTGAGCCACCATCAGCCCCCTTCAGCCCTGCTGAGCCACCATCAGCCCCCTTCAGCCCTGCTGAGCCACCATCAGCCCCCTTCAGCCCTGCTGAGCCACCATCAGCCCCCTTCAGCCCTGCTGAGCCACCATCAGCCCCCTTCAGCCCCGCTGAGCCACCATCAGCCCCCTTCAGCCCCCTTCAGCCCTGCTGAGCCACCATCAGCCCCCTTCAGCCCTGCTGAGCCACCATCAGCCCCCTTCAACCCTGCTGAGCGATCATCAGCCCCCTTCAACCCTGCTGAGCGACCATCAGCCCCCTTCAACCCTGCTGAGCCCATCAGCCCCATTCATTCCCCATCCCTGTTGAGCCCCTCATCACCTGTTCTGCCCCGTTAGCCCTGGTGAGCCCCCCTGAACATTTTGCCCCCCTTAGCCCCAATCAGCCCATCCTCCCCATTTAGTCCCAGTAAACCCTAGTGAGCTCCCGGTTAGGCCCATGCAGCCTCTCTCAGCACCTATCATAATTTCCCTCAAATTCTTCCCGACCACCTTGTTCACACGCGCACACACGCGCGCGCGCACACACACACACACACACACACACACATACACAGCTGCTTCCCCTCCCAGTGCAACCGGGACTTTTGAAACCCCCCCCCCCCCCCCCCGCTGTTTTCCTCCCCTTTTATTCCCCCTTGCACCTGTAGCTGCACCCATTCGTCCCCGGATGGATGGACGGATGGACAGACCGACAGATGGATCGACTGCAGCAAACCAGACCATTACAATACTGTACATCTTACTAATCTTTTTTTTATTTTATTATTATTATTATTATTATTTGTTATAAATGCAGACTGTAAAATAACATAAATAATCTTATTGAGTGTACCTGCCTGGTGTGTGTGATGCTTTCTTCATTCAGAGGGTATGGACCTTGAGCCGTAAAGAGACTAGTTAAAAAGCTCTCCGGGCATGCAAAGGAGTACCTTGCGTATTATCCGTTGACGCATGTTGAATCCGCAGCAAAGATGTCTTATTTTATATCTGATCCTTCTGGGAACAACATCTTGAAATAGGGATGTGGTACATGCTTATTTTATTTAGCCAAGGTAGCATTGAATTTATCAAAAAATAGTGGAGACATTCATAATGCTACAAACTACTATTTATACTTTAGCGACTCAAAGACATTTTATAGCTTCATTAAACGGGCACAATTGTTTTCAGCTGCACTTAATATAATGGGAATGGTTTCTCTTGTACCAAATTAGCACATTAGCAATATTACGGTTAGTACAGTAACAGTGTGTTAGTACACTGGAGTAATGGCTGCTGAAAATGGGGCTTTGCAATCATATGTAAAGATTGAATTAAAAAAGTGTTATTTCAAATTGTACTAGTAAGTTGTGACATTATTTATGACATGACTGTACTTTCTGATCAATTTAATGCCACCTTGGCGAATCAAAGTATCGATTTATTTCAAAAACATATATATTCCTTAGTGATTCCAAACTTTTGAACAGTTGTGTTTAGGTATGAATAGTGTTTTTTCAGCGCTAACCTCAACCCCATCAAACACCTTTGGGATCAATTGGAAAGCCGACTGCAAGCCAGGCCTAATAGCCACACATCAGTGCCCAACCTCACTACTGCTCTTCTGACCGAATGGAAACAAATTCGTGCAGCAATGTTCCAACATCTCGTGAAAAGCCTTCCCAGGAGAGGGAAGGCTGTTCTAGCAGCAAATGGGGACCAACTCCATATTAATGCCCATGATTTTGGAATGAGATGTTGGATGAGCAGGTGTCCATATACCTTTGGCCATGTAGTGTGTTACATTTGTCACGAAAAAATTAGCCGACCCTTCCAATCCACTCAAATTCCAGGTAATATGAGCTTCAAAACTACAGGCTTTTTTGAAAACTGGTGAATCCCCATGGTACCACAAAACCTAAAATGAGCAATAACATATTCCATGCGCTCACAAAAAAATTATGAAAAAGTGCCTAAAAAGAAACAATGCTTTTCACTGCGGCGGCACCCTATAGGTACGTAAAATTGTACACCTAACCATGAGTTTAATAATTTGTACTTTTTTTTGCTGTTAAAAGGTACTTATTAGTAGCCAAAGAACATTATTGTACCTATCAGGGTACGAGAGTAGTGTTTTTCCTGTTTGTATGACTACATGATATAAGAAATTTAATATAATATACCGGCCCCTATGTTTGCCCATACAGCTGCTCTGACTGGATATAAAATGATCGAAGAGCCAGGTAAATTGGCCTGAGTTTGGATTGGATTGTGAACCTTTACATGAGAGCCACACCTTTTCATGTTCCCTGTTTTGTCACACACGGGTGGGGGTGTATTTCGAGAATTTTGAGGCTGCTCTCGGGCTTCAGTGATGGTGGTTTGTCTGTTACAGGGCTTCCTGCCCTGGTTCCACCAGGACCCATGATGACCAAATAAATTTTCTGTGGTCTACCGCTTATTAAAGTATTCAAATAGCCTTTGTAATTAAGGTGGTTTAAACGCATCAAAGAAAGCTTCATTAAAGTTTATTTTATACAGCAAGTTAATGTGCCATTTCAGGACCCAGTATGAGAGCACTGCTTTAACGGAGTGTCTTCCCTTTCAGAGGAGATGCTGTGTTTTAGATGGTGTGCCTAGAAGGCCTCAGAGTGTGGCAGATAAGCACTGGTGACGTCCTGTCCACAGGTTTCGGAAAAGAAAATGTCCTCTAAGTGCAACATACTACTTAACCCCTTTGCACAGATGCCAAATTTGGTCAATTCTCCCCTATATAGGCGGTGTTCAATTTAAGGCTTTATAACTCCCAGGGTGTGTCCCAGTATTCTTCACTCATTTCCTCCACTCCCCTACTACCACTCGTATTCTACCTGGAAGTATGCAAAACTGCCTGTGTGTTTAAAGTACAAGTAGTAGCATGTACAGTTTACAATGTACCTGACATTGCACTTTGCATCGATACATTAATATGTACAGTATAACCATTAATATGTAATAAATGTGTAATCTGCAATATTAGATTAGGACACTGATCGGTTTTCGGAAGAGATGAGGTGGTAGTGGAGGAAAGGAGGATGCATTTTTTCAAGTATTGGGACACACCCCAAGGTTTATTTATTATAGTTTATAGTACATTTTTATAATTTAGCCAAAAATGCAAAACAAAGTTGTTTTTCTTTAGTTTGCAAAGTACTGAGCTAAAACAGGTAAAACCATACATTTCCTGGATCATACACTCCTTGTCCACAAGTGTGCAAAATCTGAGGGTGCCAAACTACTAAAGCTCTAAGACGCAAAATGTAAGCAGTGTACCCTGTTGTCCCTTTGTGTCTCAAAATCTATCCAAAATGGCTAAATTGTGCACTGCTGTAAATTATAAAACAATCATATATTCCAACTACAAATGAACTGTTTTGGCCCATGAAACTCACTTTTGCATAATCGTCAAGTGGGAATTACTATTTTTTAATGAGTAAAGGGGGAGATGAGAGTTGGTTGTTCCCCAGTGTTTTTACCAAATAAAAAACAAGCTGAAGTGCTGTCATTCAGTCTACAAGTTTTTTACTGTCATCTACTGGGTAAAGACATGAATGACAGATTACACAATGGATATCTCCTTTAGGAAAACATCTGAATTTACGAGTTTTATTTTTCTTTAAATGTACCACTATTTTTTTACCTACTATCCTGTGTTTAGCTGTGAATTATTCGTAACCTATCTTGTTTTAAACTGTAGTATGTGTACTATCAGTAGAGTACGAGCTTTACTGTTAGCTTTTTAAGCACAAGCTTCAATAAGTCAAAAGAGCTTATCTCGGAAATGGGGTCATTTGTGCACTTGGCACAACCGACCCCGACTATGAAAAAGCAATGGAAGTTTTCACAGCCTTGTCATTTAACATTTTCATTAGCTTTAAGCTAATTAAATGATGTTCATGCACTTTAAAAACATAAATGACTATAAATAGAAGCCAAAAATAGTGACGTTGATCATGTATCACGTCATTTTGTGTAGTGTCAGCTTTGGTCTTTATTTTCTAAGCTAATGTTATTCCCAGCATTTGCAGACCTTGCCAGTTAGCTACGTCAGCTAATGAACGGCCATTGTTACCCTACTCAGAAGACACAGACATAAAAATAGCCAGCTAGTTAGCTACCACAAAGATCTTTTGTAATATTTTGGTTAATTCATTTACGTGCTAGCCAGCTGTCCACATGTTTGTAAAATCTATGCAGATCTATGATGCAAAATATAGGCTAAATCGTGCACTGCTGTAAATCATAAAATAATAATATATTTAACAGTTTTGGCTCATAAAACGGACTCACTCAAGTGAGATAAATATCTATGGTTCTAAACATACTTGTATATATATATATATATATATATATATATATATATTTAAAATTATTTATTTATGGAATTTTCAGGTTTACATCACAAACAAAAATATACATCACAGTGTAACACATGAAGCTTCATAGTTACAACTTGTTACGGTCAGGGCACTGACCCAACCGGAACATAAATGGACAGACACAAACTTTGGTTGCATAAAATAAAATATTTATTAAATAAATAATAAACAAACCTTGTGTAGGAATGGATGTGTGCCTGCATGAGATGTGTATGGTAGGTGTATGGATGCGTGTAACGTGGATATAAGAATTGACCGACAAACACCATGAAAAAGAGAGACGACAGTGAAGCAACCTCTCGTGAAAAAGAGACGCCGGTAAAGCAACCTCTCGTGAAAAAGAGACGCCGGTAAAGCAACCCTGTTATCCGGTCTCAACCTCCTTTTAAACTAAACCGGTGATTGCCGTGGGAGCCAATTAATCCCCGGGAGGCGGACCTAAAAAGGGAAAGGAGAAAACAATATAATGTAAAAGAAAACAGGGGTGACAAACAATACGCGACCGTAACACCCCCCCACCTAAACGGCAGCCGAAGACTGTCGAATAAAACAATGGACGAATACGCTTTATAACGAACAGCTTCGTAAGTAAAAACACTAGGACACACGGCCGAATACTTACGAAAAATAATAATAATAAAACAAAACTACTTACGCCGATTGACACTACATTTTTATTTTTGTCTCCAGGGGAAAATGATCGGACTTTTGCCCGTCTGTCAAACAGAGACTTTATGCGGCTCTGAGCCACAGCCAATTGTGGTCCGTCAGACAATGTAACCATTTCCACTGGGTCAGAGCTCAACTTCACATCCGTCATCTTTTGCGAGAATGTGAGGGGCTCTGAGTCAGGTCTGCATAAGAACGTTTCATTTAAATCAACAATGTCACCGAGCGTTTTGGTCATAGCTCGTGTGACGGCACATGTGGGGAAAACTTCCGGATAAGCCTGCTCGAGTGTGTCAGGGGAGCTTGCAATGGGTTCGCTTACAACCTCAGGGGAAGCAAAAACCTTACTGCCAGCCAAATCATTCCCCAAAATGAAAGACACACCGGGAACAGGCAGCTCAGGACGCACACCCACGATGACCTCACCATTCACCAATTCAGATTCCCTTTTTGGAATCTGGACAGAGTGAACAAAGTGAGTGTGGGCATTAACCACCAATGGTTTTGCATGTTTTCGAGCCAACTTAAAACAGTCGGCAATAGTGTGACCACGGGTTTTGCAGTAAGCGCATCTACGCTCAAGTCTTCGCTCGGTGCGACTGTAGGGAGGAGCACGAGCAGGAGACGGAGACGGAATATCCTTCTCAATGACAGTACCAGCTGGTTTATGGCCGTTAAACTTACCATATTTCTTGAATTGACCATGTCGCTCAAAACTTGAGAAGAGTGGGGACTTCGACAGAAAGGACTTATGGGTGAGAACATATTCATCAGCCAAGACTGCAGCTTCGGCAACTTGAGCGACTTTATGTTCGTTCAGATAGGTGACAACCGGCTCAGGCAAGCAGTTTTTAAGCTCTTCGATGAGCACTAGATGCCTTAGCTGTTCTTTAGTGGTTATGTTTTGGGAAGTGCACCATCGATCAAATAATCGTTCTTTTTCTTTGGAAAACTCCACATAAGTTTGTCTGTCGCTTTTTCGGTATGCGCGAAACTTTTGGCGATATGCCTCGGGGACGAGTTCATATGCTCGAAGTATCGCGTTCTTCACAAACTCATAATCTGAGCTAACGCCTAACTCAAGTGATGAATATGCTTCCTGGGCCTTTCCCACAAGGACACATTGGAGTAGCAATGTCCAAACGGGTTTAGGCCAGTTTAAAGACGTAGCTACTTTTTCAAAATGGGAAAAGTATTTCTCCACGTCCTTCTCAGAGAACGGAGGAACCATTCGAATATGTCGGCTAACGTCAAAGTCAGTGCGAGGAGGAGATCGTGACAATTCGAGTTTCCGAACCTCTAAACGTTTGATCTCTAATTCAAGCTCTAATGATTTTATTCGTAGCTGAGCTTCAGATTGGGAAGAAATAGACTCGCCCGGCCCAGCGAGACCAGCCTGTAGCAGAGGAACGGGCTTTTTTCGAAGAACATTAATTCTTAGTAATAATGTTCTTAAAGTGGTAATAATCGTCTCTTTCAGTCGTCGATCATTACTCGAGATGTCAATATCATAGTGTTCAGCTATGGATAATAGTTGTTCTTTAGTGTACAACTCGAGTAATTCATCGGATGGATCTCTGATGAAAGAGTCGATGGACGCCATGGTGATTTTGCTCTCAATATTACCACCACGCGAATAGGAGTTGGCGTAACGTACTACTACAAAATATAGGCTAGCAACTATTTATTGGCAAGGCAGAGCAACGTGGGGACACAGAGAATAAAACAGGCTAAAACAGATGTAATAAGGAGCGTCCCACTCCCTAACAAGCAGTATAAAATGGGTAACCTGGACACATCTAAGTGCCAATCGCGACCTATTGTCACCTTACCTGCCTAACTAGCTGACTGTCCTGTAAGAGGCCCTAGTCTTCGTTGTGGTACTCTGAATCCTTGTATATAGGCGGAATCGCCTCTCCGAAGAGCCAAAACGTTCCGTCTATATATTTGATGAAGCTTTTCCCACACACTAACAATTACTGGTATTAGACACAGCGCCAAAGGAACTGGTCTCTTAAGCCTGTATGGGACAGCAGCGTGCTCCACACCTGAACATATATAAGATGCCTGAAATATGTAATTTTTTTATTTAATGTGTTCCCAACATTGACCATGCACAAGCAAATGCAATAAGCCTATATAGCACGAGAAAAAAACAAAATACGGCCCAGAAGTTATAATTATAGCCGTAATAAACTAAATAAAGAGAACACGGACCAAAATCTACACGAGATTATATAGCTGGGTAGCGCACAAAAATGCAACAAAGGTCACAACAACATATGCGCAATCCAGCAGAATACCTTACCAAAAAGCCTATTAAAAAAATAGGACAAGACGAGTAGCAGGAAAAGAGCTCACACCAAAACAGCACCAGAAAAAGCTAATTGAATAAACTACAATTGCTTATAAACCGCCAATTCAAAGGCAAACAGTGCCAAAACCGTGTGAGACAGCTCCAACCTCAGCCAGAAGCAAAAATCGCAATCGCAAAACAAAGCGAATACAATTAAATATCCCTACAGGGATCAATAGCTACTTGTGAACAGGTAAGGAATTCAATTTAAATATTCCGTATTCACGAGGCAAGATCTAAACCCAGGACAAAACGACCGCCTCTAAAACGCGCAACTTACTGATTGCCACGTCAGACATGGAAACGCGCACCCAGCGCCACGTCACCACAAAAGTTGTATACCAACTTAGCACTG
The DNA here is from genome assembly GCA_022702515.1 of Ilyophis sp. 1 JC-2022. Classification (NCBI taxonomy): domain Eukaryota; kingdom Metazoa; phylum Chordata; class Actinopteri; order Anguilliformes; family Synaphobranchidae; genus Ilyophis; species Ilyophis sp. 1 JC-2022. Next base: position 43,157,217 of record CM040396.1, on the reverse strand, counting down.
AAAACTAAACACAGTGCATATTCAAAATAACCATTAATACAAACAAGTCGTTATATAAAACAGGATATTTACCTTTTTAAACGACGTCTTCCCCGAGAAAAGAGAAAAACGCGCCCCAAGGCCAATCCTAGAAAACGGCGTCTCAGCCGTGACAGCACGCAGCTCCACAGCAAACGACTAAAATGGTTAATCAAATGGCTCGAAAAAACGTCCAAATCGCGGACGAAAGCCCCCAATTTATGTTACGGTCAGGGCCCTGACCCAACCGGAACATAAATGGACAGACACAAACTTTGGTTGCATAAAATATTTATTAAATAAATAATAAACAAACCTTGTGTAGGAATGGATGCGTGCCTGCATGAGATGTGTATGGTAGGTGTATGGATGCGTGTAACGTGGATATAAGAATTGACCGACAAACACCATGAAAAAGAGAGACGACAGTGAAGCAACCTCTCGTGAAAAAGAGACGCCGGTAAAGCAACCTCTCGTGAAAAAGAGACGCCGGTAAAGCAACCCTGTTATCCGGTCTCAACCTCCTTTTAAACTAAACCGGTGATTGCCGTGGGAGCCAATTAATCCCCGGGAGGCGGACCTAAAAAGGGAAAGGAGAAAACAATATAATGTAAAAGAAAACAGGGGTGACAAACAATACGCGACCGTAACACAACTAAAACAGAAATTAAGAAACAACATACTGACGAACAAGCTTAAAATGAAATAAACAAATACATAAAAATAAAACAATATATATATAGAGAAAAAGAAAAAAGTACACAGGTCAGATAGGTAGGTACAACAGGTCAAGGTCATTACTACACCAAGAGGGTAAGGTTTTTCAAGAGGGGTTTTTCAATCGGAAGGTGGCGGGATAATTTGAATGGCATCTATATATTCTGAAAAGGGCTGCCAAATCTTATCAAACTTGGGTAGGGAGCCTCGCAAGGTATGCTTGATTTTCTCCAGTTGCATAAAATGAAGCACATCCCCAATCCAACGAGAGTGAGTGGGAACGTAGGGACCCTTCCAAGTCATAAGAATTAACCACCTCGCCAGCAGAGTTAAAAAAGCCACAAAAGCCAAAAGATATTTGGGTAGAGGTGACTCTGCCGGCAAGACTCCAAACAGAGCAACAATAGGGGAGGGTGTAATGGGGATAGAGGTGACTTTGGAAAGAGTGTCAAAAACAGACTCCCAAAATGAAGAGAGAGAGGGACACAACCAAAACATATGACAGAGATCCGCAGGGGCCTGCCGACATCTCTCACATGTAGGATCAATGTCGGGAAAAATCTTTGCCAGCTTACACCTAGACCAGTGCATCCTGTGAACCACCTTACACTGCAGCACCCCATGTCTGGCACATATGGAGGAGTGGTGAACTCTGTAGAGAATAGCTTCCCAGGTCTTACGATCTATATCTTCCCCTAAGTCTTGTGACCAAATTGTACGTAGAGTGCAAGAATCGGGAGATTGCAGCATAGCTATTTCATTACATAAACGTGTAATGGCGCCTTTCCTAATTGGATCCTGTTTCAGAAGCAAATATATGGGAGAAATCGGGGGAATCACAGGAAAGCCTGAAAAATGTTTACGGACAAAGTCACGGACTTGCAGATATCTGAAAAAATTGGTTATTGGAAGATCATATATATCTACAAGTTCATTAAAAGAGGCAAATATACCATCCACATATAGGCTACTGATGGTGGAAATGCCCTGACTGTGCCACAGAGTATAGGCCTTATCCAGTAGAGAGGGGGGAAAAAGTGGATTGGCGTGGAGAGGGGTTGATAGAGGAGGTGTGTTGAGCTTGTAATGCTGTGTAAATTGGTGCCAGATTTTTAGACTATTCTTTACAATTATATTCTTAGTAAATTTGGGTGGTAGTGACAGGGAGGGCGAGCACAAGAGAGCCGACAATGAGGCAGGAGCACAAGAAGCAGATTCAATACAAAGCCACGCTGGAATAGGGTCAATAGAGTCAACATTCTGCCAATGTAGGATAGAGCGCAGATTGGCGGCCCAAAAATACTGTTGGAAATTGGGTAGGGCCATCCCCCCTGACAGTCTGGGTCTCTGCAATACTTGTTTACGAATTCTTGGATTCCCACGTTCCCAAATAAATAGTAAAATCCTGCCATCTAATTTACGGAAGAATGATTTCGCAATAAAGATGGGGATGCACTGAAAAAGGCATAACTATCTGGGAAGCACATTCATTTTTATACAATCTATCCACCCAGCCAGAGACAGGGGGAGAAGTGACCATCGTTGAAAGTCATGGGTTAGACGGTCCAGGAGAGGGGAAAAGTTATTTCTAAATAAATTGTCAAATCTGTTAGTTACACAAATCCCCAGGTACGTGAGCTTATGACGAGAGATTTTAAAAGGCAATCTACTCAAGGCATATGTCTTGGCCGCAGAGTTAACTGGCATGAGTTCACTTTTGCTTAAATTTAGTTTGTATCCCGAAATTTGACCAAAATGTCCAAGAATGGTAAGCACCAGGGGGATGGATTTATCAGGGTCAGAAACATACAGCAATAAATCGTCAGCATAAAGGGAAACCTTTTGCTCCACTCCACCTCTCATGATGCCTGGAAATGCACTAGTCCTAAGTGCTATCGCTAACGGTTCAACCGCTATTGCGAACAATAAGGGGGATAAGGGGCAGCCCTGTCTTGTACCCCTACCAAGGGGGAAATAATCTGAATAATTATTATTAGTACGTACACATGCCTCTGGCAGGGTGTACAATAACCTAGTCCAAGTTAAGAATTTCTCACCAAACCCAAACCTTCTCAACGTTTCAAAAAGGTAACCCCACTCCACTCTGTCAAACGCTTTTTCCGCGTCCAGTGATAATATCAACTCTGGTACTTTATATGAGGAGGGATTGTATAATACATTGAATAAACGTCTGATGTTATAATAAGAGGATCTATTCCTAATGAACCCTGTTTGATCTATGGATATAATTGAGGGCAGTGTGGCCTCAAGTCGCCGAGCCAGCACCTTTGCCAGCAACTTGACATCATTTCCAAGTAAAGAAATAGGACGATAACTGCCACACTGAAGGGGATCCTTATCTTTTTTAAGTATCAGAGAGATAGAAGCTTGGCGCAACGTGATAGGTAGTAAGCCAGATTCAAACGATTCATTATACATGTTGAGCAGGAGTGGGGTTAGTTTCTCGGAAAAGGCCTTATAAAACTCGACTGGAAAGCCATCAGGGCCAGGACACTTTCTACTCTGCATGGACCTCAGGGCAAGAATAATTTCCTCAGCAGTGAAAGGCTCTTCCAGTTCCGATACTTGCTCCGGATCAATGATTGGAATGTCCAATGACCGAAAGAAAGCACTGTATAATGAGGGATCAGGAGATTGTTCAGACGTGTAAAGAGAACTATAAAAATCCTTGAATTGATTATTTATCGATGTGTAGTCAAATGTTGTATCAGTTGGGGTGTTAATTTGAGGGATTAGGTGGGATGCGGACATTTGACGAAGCTGATGAGCGAGCAATTTACCGGGTTTGTCCCCAAATTCATAAAAATTGTGTCGAGATTTTTGAAGCATTTCCGCTGCTTGTTTGGAAGCTAAAATGTCAAATTTGGCCTTAGCAGTGAGACGTTTTGTATAAAGGTCTGGGCTTGGCAAGGACGAATACTGCGCTTCAAGTTCAGAAATTAGCCTGGAACATTTAGATTTATCCTCTGCAGCTTTTTTCCTCTGATAAGAAGTGTACGAGATGATCTGCCCCCTCAGATAGGCCTTACATGCCTCCCAGATCACAGAGGCTGACATTGAAAGAGATGAAAACATCTATGTTCGTATTCACAAAATCAACAAATGCTGGATCCGAGAGTCATAAGTTGTTAAAACGCCAGGGAGAGCGCTGCATGAAGCCACCTGAAAGAGAGAGGTCAGTCGAAACAGCTGCGTGATCAGAGATGACAATAGGGCCATATGAGCATTGTTGAACATCGGGGAGGAGCCTATGGTCTAACAGGAAGAAATCAATGCGTGAGAATGAATGATGGACAGGGGAAAAGAAAGAATACTGTTTAACATCGGGATTCAACAATCGCCATGGGTCTGAGACAGCATATTGGGCCATGAATGCTTGGATGACCTTGGCAGATTTGGAGAGAGTGGAGGGAGTGATAGAAGAACGGTCTAGAACTGGATTAAGACAACAATTAAAGTCGCCTCCTAAAATTAACTGGTGCGTTCCAAGATCCGGTATAGAAAACAGAAGCTTTTTGTAAAAGTTCTCATCATCCCAATTAGGGCCATAGATATTTACCAAAGTGAGACAGATGTTATTAATCTTCCCAGACACAATAATAAAATTACCATGGGGGTCTGACATGACCCTGGAGACGGAGAACGGCACTGATTTGTGCACCAGAATTGCAACCCCTCACGATTTGCTCGTAAATGAGCAGTGATATAACTGACCAACCCAGCCCTTTTTAATTCTAAAATGGTCTCCTTGTTTGAGATGGTTCTCCTGGAGGAACGCAATTCTAGTGCCTAAACCCTTGAGATATGAGAGAACCTTATTACGTTTTAGAAGTGCATTTAATCCCTTAACATTCCAGCTGGTAACCCTCAAAGCACCACTAGGTGCTGGTCCGCTGTTACTGTTGGACATAATGGATTGGGAGAGAAACCAAATAGTAAAAACCTATCCTGAGGAGAGTTGACTTGACCAATATATACATTCCAAACTCAAAAATTACTGACCTGACTGTACACATGATGATATAAAGAAAAAAAGACAGCACATACACACAAAAAGATGAACCAACCAAAAAATAAAACATACCCCGCCCAACCCCGCCAGAGCCACCTCCCCAAACGAGGCGACAGCAGCATCCCCAGAACTAACACTTCCCTACATACCCACATAACTGACTAGATACCAAAACCGGGTGACTATATATGAATCATAATGCAAACAGTAAAATAGTAAACCTTTATGAATTGTTTCAAACTTAATACAAAAATATGTCAGGCCATAATAGCAGAACAACAACAGAACGGAACCTGCCTCAATGCAATAGAAAACACTCAGGTTGTGTGAGGGGTAACAGTTCAATCCCACTACACGAGGGGGCGAAAGACCTGCTCATAGGCTAGAAAATATTACGCTTTGAAAAGTAGCACTAGTAGGAGCATGACGCTGTTTTCAACAGAATTATCCATAACCCATTGAAAGATAAAGAAAGAGAAAAAACCCGCCCGGGGTTCACCGTAATGTAGGCTAAACATGACGTCATAGCTCCACAGCGCGCAATAAATGCTGAACAGTAATGAAAACTTGCCTCCTGCACTGAACGTGTATAGTTACCAAATATCCAGCTGATCGTGGTCCCGTATATTTCCATTAAAACTCGTTGTAGGGTAACTAAAGAAGAGGACCAGCCCGGGAGTAAAGTAAATGTTAAAACTCCGTCGGTCCGACGTCAAGTCCAGTCCAAGTTGCAAGCCCCCGCCAACTGTGGCCACAATATCCAATCGCCATAGTTTCGAGCAGTCCAGCACACCTCAATAGCTCCGTATCCAAACAACCGAATGAGGGAAAATAGAAAAAGAAAAATACGTGTTTCCTCAGAGCACGTCGGCAAAGCAACCCACTACTGTGGCGTTATATCTAGCTCGACCAGTCACGAAATCAAGCCTCACACACTCCCGGGACCGGGAGGAAGACGTTTAGCAAAGACAGTGGCCTCCGTGGAGTTCTCGAAGTAATGCTCTTTCCCATCGGGTAGCGTAACCCTCAGACGCGCGGGGAAGAGGAGCCCAAACTTGACACCAGGGACCGACCGGAGCATTTGCTTAGCCTTCCAGAACTCCGCACGTTTTTTCGCAACAGCCGCGGCAAGATCAGGAAAAATGGAAATCCTATTCCCACCTGGAAACTTGAGAGAGTCACCAGCAGCCCGTGACTTGCGGAGGATTAGCTCCTTGGTCTGAGAGTGGTGGACGCGGATCACAAACGGACGCGGTGGCTCTCCAGCCCTTGGTTTAGCTCTCGAAGACCTGTGAGCTCGGTCCAAGACAGGCTTGTCGCCGAGCTGCAGCAAATCTCCCAAGAGGTCCGCTATATATTCGGTCGGATGCGGACCCTCGACTCCCTCCGGCACCCCCAGCACTCGGATGTTGTTTCTCCTCTGTCGGCCCTCCAAATCATCGCATTTGTTTTGCAGGTCAGTGACTTCACGTTTCAATTTGTCGAACTTGGTGAGTAGTTCGGTGGCTGTGTTGTCACAGAAAGCAGCGCATTTTTCCACCTCCACCAATCGCGCCTCGTGTGCTGTAGAGCTGGCCTGTAGGTTGTTTATTGATTCCTGGGCTCCCTCGCGGACTAGGGCGATCTCAGCTCGAAGGCTGTCGACGACACTGTCCATCTTTCCACAGATATCTGTTTTCATTTGAGCCATTCCTTCATTAAAGGCACTCAGAGTTAGCTGATTGGAGCCGGCGGGGGTGCCAGGTAGTGCGTCAGTGTTTTCCGCGGCCTCGTGGGCCTTTTTGGTAGACTTTGTACGTGCACTTACAATGAAAACATATAGTAGGCTAGGCTAGGCTATACTGGTGATAGATAATATAATGTTTGTTTTGTTAGGCTGAAAAATGAAAATAGCTGGAATTTTACTGTAGATAAATGATAAACTTAGTCATTCCTTCGCGGAGCTACTCAGTAGCGTGGTTCACCGTCTCCATCACCAAACCGGAAGCCCTCCTACGCATTTCTAATGTTCACCCTTACCCCACTGAGTTGCCCCGATGGCACCCCCTGGCGACCATTGCAGGTATTGACCCTTTATAGGTGCAGGGTGGCCGCGACGGTGCTGCAGACCCCCAGCCCAGGAGAACTGGTCATGGATGTCCGGACTATGCAAGCCCCAGTGGGGGTAGGAAGACGTCTGGAGGTAGATTCCGCGGACTGTGAGAAGACGGTCTTTACCACCCTCATGAGCCTGTACCATTTTAACCGTATGCCTTTGGGCTAATGAATGCTCTCGCGACATTCCAAAGGTTAATGCAAAGGTGCCTGGGGGACCAGGTGAATGAGTCATTACTGATTTATCTTGATGATATAATCATATATTCTCCTGACTTTCAGAAACACCTGAGACACCTGGATGAGGTGTTCCGGCAGCTGTCGCAACACGGGTTGAAGCTGCAGCCGCAAAAGTGCCATTTTCTGAGGAAGGAGGTCAAGTACTTGAGCCCATGGGGGTGGTGACGGATCCGGAGACGACCGCCACGGTCCGGGAGTGGCCACAGCCAGAGACAGTACATCAGGTGCAGGCATTTTTGGGGTTCGTGGGCTACTACCGGCACTTCATCCCCACTTTCGCCAGGATCGTAGCACCCATCCAGGGGACCGTGGCTTGGTGAAGGAAGATACAGCCAGTTACCTGGCTCAGGGAATGCCAGCAGGTATTTGAAGAGCGGCCCTGCTTTCCTCACCAGTACTGGCATTTGCTGATTTTACACTCCCATTCCAACTCTACACATATGCCAGTCTGGATGGGTTGGGAGCGGTGCTGGCCCAGGGACAGGATGGGCGAGAGAGGGTGATTGCCTACGCCAGCCGGAATCTGCATCCCCGCAAGCGCAATGACCAAAATTATAGCTCCTTCATACTGAAACTGTTGGCCCTAAAGTGGGCCGTAACTGAGAAGTTCCGGGACTATCTGTAGGGTGCCCAGGTCACCGTGTTCATAAATAACAACCCCCTGGTACACCTGAATACTACGTGGCTAGGAGCGACCGAACAGTGCTAGGTGGCACAGCTGGCGAACTACCAGCTGACCCTGAAATATCGCCCCGGCCACGCTAACATTAACGCTGATGTTCTTTCCAGGTTGCCGGGGAGGGAGGAAGAGCGGAGGGTGAAGGGGGAAGAACCCACAGTGGACCCGGACTGGAAGGAGCTGAATTGGGGGGGATGTCTATCTGGCAGAGTGGTTGCATTTGGGGGAGCCCCCCCGCCGGGAGGAGCGAAGAAGGGCGCCACCAGTAGAATGTAAGTGGTGGCGGGAGCGGTACTATATAAAGGGGAGGGTCCTGTACTGGAGGACTCGGGAGCTGGACGGGGGTGACAAGGTGTGGCAGGTCCTCGTTCCCCCGGGAAGGCGAGAACATCTGTGGAGGCGCTACCACCAGGCACTGGCTCACTAAGGGGTTGGGAAGATCAAGAGATCTTGAAACCCTGAGATAGCTGCTTTTTTGGCCCGGGATTGGGGCGAATGTGAGGGACTTATCCCAGTTGTCTGAGCGGTGCGCCATCGCAAAAGCCGGACCAGAGGTAAGTGCCCCCCTCATCCCCCTCTCCACCTTTTATCCCCTGGAGGTGGTGGCCATGGACTCTGTAGCTGGGGCGCCCTGGGAACGTTACCCCTACCTCCTGGTCATGACCGACCTTTTATTCTGGTATGGCTGGGCGGTACCAGTGAAGGATTAGTCAGCGGAGACAACATAGTCTATGGTCCAACGCTGGGGGTGTCCTGAGTGGCTCCTCTTGGTTTGGGGGGCAGCATTTGAGTCTTTCTTAGTTGCGGTGTTCTGTGAGCTCTACGAGTGTACCAAAATACGCACGAGGCCGTACCATCCACAAGGTAATGGGGCTTGTGAGCACTTTAATCCTACACTGCTGTCTCTCTTAGGGTTTCTGAGGGAGGAGCAACACCGCTGGCTCAAGCGGTTACCAGAGCTGATGCTATCTTGCTTACCTTGCAGCAGCTCTGGGACAAACAACGCTATGACCGGAGGACCAGGGACCTCCCTCTGGTGGTAGGTGAAAGGGTCCTCCTGCAGGAACTTCTGACGGCGCGAGTTTGGTAAGCTAGCCCCTCAGTGGCAACCCCGGCTTTAAATTATTGTGTGGAAATTAAGTCCAGGGATCTAGCCAGAGGGAGGTGGCCTGGGAAGAACCATTCACCAGAACCACCTCAAGCTATGCTCAGTAGGAGGACGGGGTGAAGTACCAGCGAGGCGGCCCATGGTCCTCCCGGAGGAAGAGGTGGAGCCATATGTCCCAGAGCCGCGACGAAGACGAGCCCTGGGTCCTGACCCAGTGCTGTCATCCCTGTAGAGCAACCAGCAGAGGAAGTAATACCTGATGCGTCCCCTGTTGAACCAGTAGGGCAGTCTCCTCGTCCCTTCACTTGTGAGACGAGGGGACGCCTCCTGCCCCGGTCTCTGCACATTACAGAATGTATGTAAATGTGTCACATATTTTGCAGTCTCCCTTAGAGAAGAGAATGGCAGACGGTCCCTGCGGGGGGAAATAGGATGATTATGGGCCATAATTGAATGATTGATCAGGTGATTGGATGATGGATTGGATAATTAGGTACTGATTGGGGAATCGAATAATGATTACGAGGCCGCATGTGGAATGCGTTGGAGCTGAGCTCCCGAGGGGTTTAAATTAGCGCACCTGGGGCAAAACGGTAGAGTGTGGACTGACTTTCAGTCAGCGCAGTTGTACTCCGAGGATCGGGGTTCGCGCCCCGGACCTGCCATTTTCCGAGCATGGCCAGCGCCCTGTGGGAGCAGCAATTGGCGGCTGCTTCCGGGTGGGGGGAGGGCTCGGAAGAGAATCGCTGTGCAAATAAGGCCCCGGGCGAGTTGGAATCAGGGTCAGGAGCTTGGGGAGTCGCGCCCTGTAGAGGACGTGGCGGCCTCTTTCCTACTCCCGGCTGACGGGGTTGTATAGCGGTGGTTCTCTAGTGGTTGCTACATGGGGGGAATTGAATTAGAATAGGGGTTCAATTGGCTACTAAATTGGGAGAAAATGTGGAAAAAATCTGAAACAAATTTAAAAAAAATTAAAAAGGAGGGTGGTGCCCGGGGCTCGCCTGAATTGAGGGACTGTGACTTTGGCGACCACCTTAACGGGTGGAGAAGTGTCCTCCTGTGTGTGTGTGTGTGTGTGTGTGTGTGTGTGTGTGTGTATTTACGTGTGTGGTTTGATTTATTTATTTTTTATTTGGTGGAGGGTCCTTTCTGCAATGTGGTGTGATTGGGACTCCGCCCCCCCCCCCCCCCCCCTTATATCTTTGTGTTCAGTGTTGTTTGTTCTGTGGTGTGGTGTGCATGTGTATTTGGATTTTGGCATGTAAGCCCATGGTGTCAGTCTGGGGCGATACTCCGTCAAACGTGCGGTGGGGTCGGGCAGGCGGCTGATTCTGAGGCGAGCTATTGCAGTGTGTGGGTGGTCACGAGTGTGTGTGTGTGCGCCCAAGCTGAATCAGCGGTATGTCTGGAGTAAGAAAGGGAAGGCTTATGACAAGAAGAACACCATCCCCATTCCATCACAGCAACAAGATAAGCCCAACAATAGCCTGATCGTATGGAAAAAAAGTTGTGAAAAGCTCCGCTCACTCAAATGCAAAATAAACATGTGAAATGATTCTGGCATGATACCACGTCATTCTACTATCAATATCTGCTGCTAAATATGAAATAAATATACAATCCTACCATTGGTTTTACACAAAGAGGTGTGCCTTTCAAAAATCCGGGGTCATTTATTGTCTTGGACAATCTGTTTGAGAAATATACAGCAGTTTAGCACCTTATAACACTATGTGGAACATCTGCATGCAGAACCCCCATATGCCATACCTGCAGCTTTGAAGTATTTCACGTCATTCCGGTTTTATTCACAACTGTTTTATAAGATAGAGGACAATATTTTTTTTTCAACTATGTTTGCAATTTTTTCTGGGATGCTTTCAACAACAAATTACAGCCCAGTGTAACAGAATTTTGAATCTAGTCAATGTACTACAGAAAACGGCTACAGAAAACGCATTCGCTGACGGGAGTTTTTCGTCCTCAATTTGAACAATTTGCACTCAATTTGCACTCGATCATTGTCTGTCCAATAGGCTATGTTAGAGATGGTTATTTTCGCATTTTGAGTGCATTTCACACATTGTAGTGTAGGCATTCATTGCACAGTCATGTTTTATGTTTGATGTACCGACTTTCATTAAAGCTAGAACATTTGGCAGCATTTTCCTCTTGGTGGAATATTATTTTATTGTAACGTTATCATACATAATATAGGCTTTAGTTTTCGTATCTTCCTGGGCTATACTTGTCACTTAAGGCATGGAAAATACTCATTCCAATTTACTGTGCTAGATTATTGAAAACTTTTCCTTGGAGTCATTATGAATGGGAACATTAAAAAAAAAAACTACTGTAAAATGTGATCGCAGTGCAAAAGATTCCTCAGATCTTTAGTAGTCTACATATCATCCTCAGATTTTGCACACTTTATGTGAGTTTATGATCCAAAAAATGTATAGATTTGCCTGTTTCGCATACTGTATGTAGCGCTCAGTATTTCATTGCAAACTAAAGAAAAACTATTTTCAAAAAAACTATTAAGTTTCTTTGCATTTGTAGCACTTTGTTTTGACTTAAATTATGAAAATAAACAAATAAAAAGTTTGTATTTGTAACATATTTTGCGGTCTCCCTCAAAGCGGAGGGAAGGACAACAGTTCCCATGGTGTGGAATGAGCTCATTTCGAGATGAGAAGGCTTAATTGAACTAATGATTGGCACCTGTGGGGAGAAGTGAATGATTGAAAGCAGGAAATTGAATAATTGAAAGGTGAACACTGGGGCTGGGTTCCTGAGGGAATAAATAGAGCGCACCAGGGGTAAAAGGGAGAAGTTTATGTGCGACGAGGGAGAGAGGACAGATTGCCTCTGAGCTCCTGGAAACATGTGGCGGGCTCTTCTTTTTATTTTAAACTTCCTTATGTTTGGTTATCTTTATTTTGTGTGTGAGTGATGTATGTGTAAATGTGTGTGGCGAAACTTACCTGACGGCGATGAACGGCGGCTGCCGGGACTGAGTGGCAAACCCTGTAGAAATCAAAACAGAAGTGCCTCGTGAAAACCCGGGACCGGAGGGCAGCGTCGGCGGCAGACTGCAGAGCTGGTCGGTGTGACCGAGCCTGTGGAACCGGGACGAGCGAGACAAAGCCAGCGAGATTGCCCTCTCCCTTGCTGTAAGAAATGTGTTTTCGCCTCATTGAAGCACAGCGTGTGTGGGTCCAGTGTGGTGCAAGCAGGGACCTGAGCGGCAGCGGGTGTGTCCTTCTTTCCCTTGCCTCGTCGGTGTCCCGTGGCAAATCCGGCCAGTCTGACGAGGGCGGCGGAGAGCAGTGGGGGGACTGTGACCCGAGTTTGCCCGAGTGCGGGGCAGGCTGGGTGGTGGCGGAGCCACCCTGTTGTGTGCTGGTTGTGTGTGTGTGTTTGATTATTGATTGCCCGACGGCTGTTATTTTTTTATTTTTATTTAGTGGATGTCCTCCCTGTGGTGTGGTGTGGGAGTTTATTTGTGTTTATTCGTTATGTGTTTGGTGTCGTATGCAAGTGAGTTTGGTTTTGTGTGAATGTGAACCGCCGTGTCTGTCTGCGTGGGATCCCCCCCTCAAGTGTCATGGAGGGGCAAGGCGGCCGGCAGCCCCCGATGTGGCAATATAGGGTGGGATCACGAGTGTGTGTGTGTGTGTGTGTGTGTGCCCTTACTAGTAGCGTGCACAGTGTGTGTGACGGGGGGGGTAACAATTGTGTGGTGTGAGGGGAATTTGATCACGCTTACCTGCGGGTGGGCCCGGCTTCGTCTGCCGAATTGTGTGAGTGAAGTGAGGGGACAGAAATGCGCAGACGTGGCAAAGTCTACCGTCTACATCTTCTTTATGAATTGTGTCTCTGATAAAGCTTGTATTTTTACATCTTAGTCTATGTCCTGCTTGGGGAAGGGTGGATCAACAAAAACCTGGGTTGTGGAAGTGAGAATCTTTCATTCCAACATGTGACATATTGTAAATGGTACAATTTGTTAAGTTTCTGTGATGCTCACACCTCGCCTTAAACCGAGCACCCCCATAAATACGTGTGAATTGACCAAATTTGCCATCTGTGCCATCTCTATTTTTCCATAGAGTTCAATAGGAAATTGAGTCAGGAGAAACAACCCTGAGTGATCCATTCATATCTGGCAGCAGAGTGATTGCTTGAGGCTAGTTTGATACCTCAAACCCATGGTGACTTACAGCCATTTAGTCAACCATGGGTTCCATACTATTCCCGTGTAATTTAAAGCTTAATCTAGTCCCACCCCCAATTTCCATAGAGATCCATTCAAATGCAGAGAAGTTATAGTATCGCTTGTAGGAGTACCAGAAAATAAGGTATCGAGTGTCTTTTGATATTGTTGGGTCACCGACGTCAGGAAGTCATGGCATGCAATGGATATTCGACCAAATATGAAATTATTACTTTATTCTCCATTGTTAAACTGTCTAATATTTTTTGATGCCTGAAAACGGGGGTGGGGACTATGTACAAAAGGTTCTATAATTTCTAAACGGTTTTATCCGATATGGATGAACATACCCTCAAATTAAAGCTAACAGTCTGCACTTCAACCTCATTGTCATTGTATCCTTTCAAAATGTACAGAGTACAGAACCAAAATAACAAAAAATGTGTCCCTGTCCAATTAATTATGGTGCTCGCTGTATTTGCTCAGAATTTTCACAATGCATAATGTCCAAATAAACTGCTTTGGGTTCATTTGTATAGCTGGGATTTTTTTGTTGGTAGGCTATAGATTAATTTGGAAAACCTATTGTATGCCTACATTGTTGCTCCGCCTGGGACCAGTGATTAGTCTGTTGCAGTTGCAAACATTAACACCAGAGGGTGCTGTTACACAGCACAAGTCAACATCATAAAACATCAAATAAGCTGCCTGACATTCAAGTAGAAGCTAAACAAACACATTCTATGTTTACTGACCAGATGTCATAGGAATATATATTTTTTCTTGCTTTCCTTGATCACTTCACTTTTATTTGATGATGTGATTAAACGATGCCTCAACATTTCTCAAAGTTTTCCATTTACATTTTACATTCACATATTCACGTATACCTTACATTTAGGTATTTAGCAAACACTCTTATCCAGATGGGATACTTAATCTTCAAATCATGAATCTTGTATTTTCCTTACAAGATCAATGCAGTTGTACAATGGAATGCTTACTTAGAAATGTTTTGTGTGTGTTTCTGCGTGTGAGCCCATAGGAGAGAAAGAATGGAAAGTTTTAATATCACAGGCTTTCTGTAATAGGTTAATTGCTTAGTAGCACATAGTCAGAAAATGAATGCATCCAAATTCAACCTCAGTACTCATATTACTAATCTGTAAACAAAATGATATCAAAACAATGTGCTGAGACAGTAGAAAAATACTTGAATACTTTAAAAAAAATACATGCAATATGAAAGATCTTCTGTGAGGATGCTGCTTCTCTATACATATTTATTACTTATTACCTTTCAGCCATGGGAGGTAAAGGAATCTTCAAGTTTTCAGGAAGCTATTGCTGTGCATATTGGCTTTTAATAAAATATTAAGCAAAGCATAGAAATTGGGATTCAAGTTTTACTATTCACAAGAATGATATGGTCCAGAGGTTTAATGTTTGAACCATTCTTTTATTTTGAATGGTTTTTTAAAATCGAACAGTCAACACCGCAAAGTCCTGACTTCCAATGTGTGTTCTTTATGTTTTATGCATGTGTGTATACATGTGTAGGTGTGGATGCATGTGTGCTGTGTAAGAGTGTGTGTATCCATGTGGGTGTGTATGTGTGCTGTGTAAGAGTGTGTGTATCCATGTGGGTGTGTATGTGTGCTGCCTATTCTCTGTTACTTGTGTATGGGTGTTCTATGCAGTGGAGGTGGAAGATACATGGGAATCATGGGAATCAGAAAGTGTTCTTCAGTCAGCAGCTGTTCCCCCTCTCCTACTCTTCTGGCCCCTCCCACACTGTGGCCAGTGATGGGGGTGGGACAATGAGGGTGACGTGACCCCAGTTTGACGGGGGAAAAATCTAATTAATCACAATTAGAACAAGGCTTTGTCAGCTGTTGGCCCGGTTTTGGGTCACCTAGGAACTCCCTGACCCTAATAGAGTGTAAAAATACAAGAGGCTTCAATTATCCTAACTCTCTCTACTGTATTAGAGGCTGACTGGCAAGCTGTTCACTGGCACAGCTGTCTCACCTCCTCCTACTCTATTTAGACTGCATGGAAATATTCTTTCATTTATATGGGAGTGTCTGACGTGGATAGTATGTAACTAAAGTTTAGTTACTTGCCAATGCCACACAGTCAATGCTGTATTAAAAAACCTATGATTTCTTATATTCTATCAGTTGTGCAGTTAGACATGGTATTGAAATGACTTCAAACTTTTAAAGTATCCATCTTTTCAAATACATTTTACAATACAAAATGTGTATTATTATTATTAATAATAATAATAATTATTATTATTATGATTATTATTTTTCTCCTGCAATGTCCTTTTGTGTAATTTTGCATGCGCGAACAAAATCACATTGATAAAGCAATACTCTCCAGACTGTAGTCTGCTCCATGGTTATTTCAGATTATTCTGTGTTTTTACATGCACCATTTAACATTGAAATATCTGCCACTTGCATGTTTAAAAAATTGCTTAGAGCATCAAAAATGAATTAGTAATGAATTATTTTGTCATGATAATTCAAATATTGCAGTACCCATTTGTTTTACAGTATGGCTGTTTTCATTGTTTATTTGGAATTCGTTTTGTCCTACCTCTAATGAGATCTGTTAAAACAGGTGTAGTTCCATTTAATTTTGAAAACTGAAGGAAAACCTAAAGGACATAATGAAGTCCTGCAGACTCCCAGTATTGCGCTGGGTCATTTCGGACCCAATAAAACGGCCACGGCATAATTATCTCCACTCTCTTACCACGATAGACTGGGCTACAGTGCATCATTTGTTGCTGTATTGAAATGCAAAGCGGAGATTGAAAGTGAATTGATTCTATGAGGCGTCAGATGGACAGTGCTCGTCCAGCTGGTCTGGATGGGCGGTTACCACCTGGACAAACCCCCCTTCGGCTCCGGAAAGATCTTGCCACTGTGCCTGCCTGACAGGGCCGGCGAAGCCAGGGAGAGGTCCATCTGCTCTGGGCCGACACCTCGGGGAGACCCTCCCTACGGTGGTGCCACGATTTGCCAAATGAGCAGTTTGGGTCGGGTTGCTGTCAATTGAAATTAGATTATCTGCCTTTAAACTGCATTTGTATAAGAGAGAGTGAACTCCGGGAACAATTAACACTTGTTCCAGGCATGTACTGCTTTGTCTCAATGATCTGTCTGCTGTGAAATCTATTCTGTGTTCCTGCTCTTTCTCATTTAGAAATTAGGTGCTTGGACTGAGCCTAATTAATGTTTCAATTAATCGTGGCTGGATAGATTGCTGAAAACAGGGCAGAGTGATCAATATTTAGTTTTAGGACAACACTTATCATCCTAAATCAGTTTGTTTAAAGTGGTTTTCGTGACAGTTTTATGTGATCCATCTTAGTTACCGTATATGTTGGATCATATTATAGGATCATGAGCAATTTATATGCGCAAAATAAATAACAAGATTATCCCTCTGGAGGCAGTCAGGACAAAGCACTGAGTAACTTCTGTACATTACATTATTGATGAACTCGTATACAGGGCAGCTTGCATGGTTCACTGGGTAGTTGCATTAGTATCTGGCTGTACTTTAGCTTAGAATAGCAAGTGTCATAATATGGATTTTAACTTACAACTTTAAGGTGAAAAGGCCAGTTCCTTAACCATGGTGCTTTTCTCTATTTAACATTCACATTAATAAAGCATTAATTAGCACTTAGCATATGAGATGTGCTGTTTGCATTTGTTGTGTCTCTGATGGACACAGACAAAGAAATGAAGAATCAATTGTTAATACCAACCAAATTAAACAGTGCACAGTTGGTTGCTACATGAGGTGAAACAGATGTGCTATTTGAAAATAAGTTTATTTAGTTCAGCCAGACCAGGTCTCCCTTGTAAAATACATTCTATATCTTAATAGAACTGACTTGTTAATTAAGCTTTACATGACTTGTAAATAAACTTTACTAATTTTAAACACAATATATATACTTTAATTCTTGTATTGAAGACGGGAAAGTCGAACCACTCCGTAAAGTCTTCTCCAGCACATCCCAAAGACTTTCAATGGGATTAAGGTCAGGACTCTGGTGGCCAATTCATGTGTGAAAGTGATTCCTCATGCTCCCTGAACCACTCTTTCACAATTTGAGCCCGATGAATCTTGGCATTGTCGTCCTGGAATATGCCCATTGATGGGATAACCTGGCCATTCAGTACATTCAGGTACTCGGCTGACTTCATTTTATTGCTGCATAACGTTGCTGAGCCTAGACCTGACCAATTGAAGCAACCCCAGATCATAACACTGCCTCCAGAGGCTTGTAGAGTGGGCACTGCATGACGGGTGCAACGGCAATTTTTCTTTTGGCCAGGCAGTGTATGACCACAATGTTCTTCTTTTGGACCAGCTCCACCATGTTCAACTAAATAATTAATGGTTTACATTCATTCATTCTCCACAACCATAAAGTTGTTTACTGTAAAAAAAGGAACTATAGGCATTTATAAGTGTTAGTTGTCCAGAATCAGAAAGCTTTCTCAATGTGTTTTAGAGATTAGCCAGGCTCTGTAATGATGCATTAATCAAACAGTAACAAACCATTTGTCCACTCACCTCATGTTCCCTGTTCCTCTTATGTTTATGTATTTTGAGACCTGGCAGAAAAAAAGGTTATGTATTTTAAGTTTTTGCCATAATGCAAGTGTCTTCGATTACAAAAACATGTTGCAGTGAATATATTTTTAAAAATATTATTTATTCAATTTTTATTGAATGTCCCTTATAGTGTAAGTTTCAGCATAGTAGAAACCTCAGGTTCTTGAGATGAAGACCAGAGATTCATGTCTCCTGCAGGGGACAAAAATTAATTGAAGGCCTCAGGAGGATATACATAAGGTTTCTTACTTACTATTGAAGTAAATGAAAGGACTCCAGCACATTGTGCAAAAAGATTAAAAGATTAACAATTATTTTGATATTTTGAGTTTATGAACGGTTTATTTTTATTTTTTTGAATTAAGCAGTTTTCCCAAAATACAGGAGTGAACTGAATTAATGGTGATTCAGGAAATATTCTGTCTTTATGCAAACTTGAGTAATGTAGTCTGCCCCCACCCCACTGTGTGCATTAAACATATGGCACTGTGTTGCACCGACATCCATGGTTCCACGGGACAGAACTCTTTCTCTCACTTTCATTGGCAATGGCTGTTAGCTGGGGCCGTGGTAGATGGCAACAGTTCAGTGAACTGCTGGACTGGCCCCTGGGAAGAGCTGGCATATGTAAATGCTTCCTGTCTGCCATTGTTCTGAGGGGTCAGAGGGGGTCAGTGACTGGCCCTCTGGGAACCCATTGTTTCACGGGTTTACAGTATTGCACATGGAGGGCCCAATTATTCAGCTGCGCGGTGGGAAGGGGAATGCATCACATGTTACGCTCAAATATAAGTTAATTATGACGCTACTGCTGTCGTGATTTGTCCCCACATCATGTCGTTTCCAGCAGTGAGAACCCGGCAGGCGCTGGATACCTGAGTGAAAATAGTCCAGCCAGTGGGGTGTACTGAAGTGTAGGCTACAACAACTGTTGTCTTGATTAAAAGACATTCGCCTTGCTCATGAGGCTGAAAGGGGATCTTTTAAAATGTATCCTGTGGGCCAGTAACGTCAGTGTTATACCTTGATTAGTCTGTCAACTGGAAGAAGGGTAATTACCATTAATTAGTCGCTGAAATTAACCGAAAGTGACACCATTTACTCTGACCTTGATGAACAGGCTTTTCCAATAAAATAACATGACCGTCAGTTTCCACAGTTAAAAAAAAATGAAGTTACTCTCTTGTAACCACTAAAATGCATGATACAGTATGATGTCTCTTTTTTAGAAGCTACCTTGTTACACAGCCACTGCATTGCAGCCTGTGGTGGGTCAAACATTAACTTCATGTTAATCAGTCCTTTTTCAAATGCAGATCAGCATTTTCTGTTTCATCCCAAACTTTGACATTTTTAACAGTAGATTGATAGGCCAGAGCATAACTCTGTCTGAGATTAATATGAACTGCGTTCATAGTTTATGGGTGCAGGATATTTAGCATTCATGCAGCCTCCATAAACTAACCTTGTTTGAGATGTTTCCCTTTCCTCACCATGCATATGAATGAGAAGGAAATGTTTTTGGCCAATGGCCAAACCCCACACTGAACAAAGGAATCCTTTTTCAAGTGAAGAAGAACTTTGCTGACAGAAGATGGCCATGGACTAGATATAATTGTTGACGTAGAACACACCACATGGTGTAGTTGTCTGGATCTCCCTCCTGTGCACGAGGGTGATGATCGTGGCGGTTGCCATTCCAGCTACTGCCATTTCAGTAGACCTTAATGAATGTGGCCTGTTCTGGAGGACAAAATTAGATCCAACACAAACACGAGACATGGAGTTTATCCACAAGCAGAATACTTTAAATGCACAATCCAAAAAAAATCATAGACAGAAACATATTTAAGCACTGAACATAAAATATATTTAACTTTCACCATTCACCTCCAGTACAGGATGTTGTAGGCCACATACCAGCAGCAGCTGAAACATCAGTAATTTTTTTAGAAAGTGTACACCACCAAGAGCATAATACCATGTCTCACACAAAGGTAAAGTCCAAAGGGACTAGGAGACACTGACAAGAAATGGCACTCTAACAAGAAAACGGACTATTTATTCATATGATCTAGAGCCGCGGCAGTGTAAGAATTCAAAGAATGTCCTGAGATGCACAAATCACAAATCAGGTGCAACTGGGCCAAAACATTTGCGTCTCATTCATATGCATGTGGTGGGGGGGGGGGGTTAGTTTATGGAGATGTATGAATGCTAAATATCCTGCACCCATAAACTATGAACGCAGTTCATATTAATCAAGAATGGAGTTGTGCTCCCGCCTATCAATTTACTGTAAAATCGCTATTAAAAATGTCAAATAACAGGAAATGTTTGTCTATTTGGTGAATAAAAAGGCAATATTTGCAAAAGGACTGCATGATTGAATCAATTAAAAATCAATGTATCTATGTACCTACCCAATGGATTTAGTGGACAGACAGAACATTCTGTATATTGTTCTTCACTGTCCTGTTTGCCACTGGAAAAATATTTCTGAAGGGTTCTTTGGTATGGAAGATGGTGTTACGATCCGCTCCTGCTTCCCTTCCCTTCCTTGGCGTTTTCCTCTGTTTCCCTGAACCTGATTGTGTCATGTCTGCGTTCATTGCCTAATTGTGTCTACATTGCACATTTACTTCTCGCACCACATCTTAATTACACAATTCACACTTAATTGCTTTCACCGCATTCCTCATGCGTTTTCTAATTGTTCAATCAATTCGCTGATTTCGCACGCATTTCCCGCAAGCTGCAGATTATCAGCTCTAATGACACTAGTTATATTTACCGTGCTGTTCCTGTGATTTGTTGTCAGAGTATTACGGTCCTGGTCTCATTTGTACTTGTTTCCCTATGTTCTAGCTTGCTAGACTCTGGCTGACTACCCCGGTCTGGATTCCATGCGCCCTGGCTTTCCGGTGTGGATCCTGACTCTGCCTCCGCCTGATCCTTCACTACGACCAAGGCTAAAGACCACTCCTGGCTACTTCGCCGGATCCTGTGCACCAGTTCACTGCGGGTTCCACAGTGGACATTGTCCTTGCTTAACCCTGATTTCCCGGTGTGGATCCCTACCCGGGATTACGAAAAATAAAACCCTTATTTTCAAAAGAAAGACTTCTGTCTCATTGTGCATTTGGGTCCTTCCCTGCCGGTCATCACAGATGGTTCTATATTGAATATTGTCTACTTGAAGAGCCATTTGCCATTATAAATCTTGTCTGTCAGTGGTTTCAGAGACAAAGCCCTTCAAAGAGGTTACACATACAGTGGGTTGAAAAAGTATTCAGCCACCAAATTGATTTGATCGTAGGCTGCGTCCCAATATTCTTCACTCCCCACCTCCCTTCCTCCACTACCACTCCTCTCCTACCCGGAAGAATGCAAAACTGTCTGAACGTTTCGAGTTTCTTTAAATACAATCTAAACATGATGTCTGGGCACTTTATGACGTGCAATTTAGACTTTTTTGCCTGAATGGCTGTTAAAGTAAAATGCAGCAAGGGGGCTGAATACTTAAGGAATTGATTGTTTTTTGTTTTATATTTATAAATAACTTGGAACAAATTGTAGATTTTACTTGTCACATTGACATCGTTGTTTGTGTTGAATACCAGCAAAAAAGTCAGATGAAAAACATTTTTATGAAATGTTCGTACGCAGCAAAATATTAAAAGGTCTAAGGGGGCTGAATACTTTTTCAACCCACTGTATAACCTTTTACTGAGGGTTGTACATAGAACGTTGTACTGAGGGTTCTCCTAGAACATTTTATAGGGGCTTCTACTTGGCACCAAAAATGGTGACAAAAAACAAGTGAAAAACCCTTTTTTTCTAAAAGTGTAGAAATACATATTCAAAATGAAGGAACCCATTCACAGTGGAGTAATCTCCATTTTCTTCAAAAAGGTTTTCATGATTGCAACAAGCATGTCTTCTATGGAATTGTATATGAGTCATTAAAGCATGTACAGGTGCAGCTCAAAATTAGAATATCGTGAAAAAGTTCAATATTTTTTGTCACTCATTTCAGAAAGTGAAACTCATATATTATATAGATTCATTACACATAGTGAAATATTTCAAGCCTTTATTTCTTGTAATTTTGATGATTATGGCTTACAGCTAATTAAAACCCAAATTCAGTGTCTCAGAAAATTAGAATATTGTGAAAAAATTTAATATTGGAAACTCATGGTGTCACACTCTAATCAGCTAATTAACTCAAAACACCTGCAAAGGTTTTCTGAGCCTTTAAATGGTCTCTCAGTCTGGTTCAGTAGGCTACACAATCATGGGGAAGACTGCTGACTTGACAGATGTCCAGAAGACAGTCATTGACACCCTCCACAAGGAGGGTAAGCCACAAAAGGTAATTGCTAAAGAAGCTGGTTGTTCACAGAGTGCTGTATCCAAGCATATTCATAGAAAGTTGAGTGGAAGGAAAAAGTGTGGTAGGAAAAGGTGCACAAGCAACAGGGATAACCGCAGCCTTGAGAGGATTGTCAAGCAAAATCCATTCAAGAATTTGGGGGAGCTTCACAAGGAGTGGACTGAGGCTGGAGTCAGTGCATCAAAAGCCACCACGCACAGACGAATCCAGGACATGGGCTACACATGTCGCATTCCTCGTGTCAAGCCACTCCTGAACCAGAGACAACATCAGAAGCGTCTTACCTGGGCTAAGGAGAAAAAGAACTGGACTGTTGCTCAGTGGTCCAAAGTCCTCTTTTCAGATGAAAGTAAATTTTGCATTTCATTTGGAAATCAAGGCCCCAGAGTCTGGAGGAAGAGTGGAGAGGCACAGAATCCACGTTGCTTGAAGTCCAGTGTTAAGTTTCCACAGTCAATGATGATTTGGGGTGCCATGTCCACTGTGTTTTCTGAAGTCCACAGTCAACGCAGCCATCTACCAGGAAACTTTAGAGCACTTCATGCTTCCTTCTGCTGACAAGCTTTATGGAGATGCTGATTTCATTTTCCAGCAGGACTTGGCACCTGCCCACACTGCCAAAAGTACCAAAAGCTGGTTCAATGACCATGGTATTACTGTGCTTGATTGGCCAGCAAACTCGCCTGACCTGAACCCCATAGAGAATCTATGGGGTATTGTCAAGAGGAAGATGAGAGACACCAGACCCAACAATGCAGACGACCTGAAGGCCGCTATCAAAGCAACCTGGGCTTCCATTACACCTCAGCAGTGCCACAGGCTGATCGCCTCCATGCCACGCCGCATTGATGCAGTAATTCATGCAAAAGGAGCCCCAACCAAGTATTGAGTGCATAGAAATGAACATACTTTTCAGAAGGCTGACATTTCTGTTTAAAATATCCTTTTTTATTGATCTTATGTAATATTCTAATTTTCTGAGACACTGAATTTGGGTTTTCATTAGCTGTAAACCATAATCATCAAAATTACAAAAAAATAAAGGCTTGAAATATTTCACTCTATGTGTAATGAATCTATATAATATATGAGTTTCACTTTCTGACATGAGTGACAAAAAATTAGTGGTGGGCATAGATTATTTTTTTTAATCTAGATTAATCTCACTGTAATCTTGGAATTAATCTAGATTAATCTAGATTAAAATGGCTCATTTGAATTCTGCCGAAGGCATTCAGAATATGTGTGCTACCCAAATAATGACTAAAAGTAAGTCTTTGAGAACGGGTTTCTCAAGCCAGGTGGCGCATTAGACCAGGGGCTCATCTCCTGTTTCCAAAATGCATCACAAACTGCTTGGGAAGTTTCTTAAAAATAAATTTTCCCTGAAGCAAACCCGGCGGCTTCATAGCTGCATCCATGTTAGCACGTCACGTTTGATGTGGTAATTTCACAGTAGGCATACACACAGGTTCGAAGACTCGTTCTCGCCCCCCTACTGTGATGTTCTGGAATTATGTATGTCTGTTTATATTATTGTTTTCTTTCATCATTGCATTCCCCTCTGTTCGTGGGTTGTCTGAGTCGCATTCGTGTGTTTGTTTACCCTGTCTTGTGTATGCACTGTTTAGGTGACTTCGGGATTTTCCGAGGGGTTCGTGTTCTGCTACTTCCTGGTTTTCCTTACGCGTAATTGTATAGATTACTAACTCGTGCTAACAATCACTCGGGTGGTTTATTAGTTAAATGCACTTACTAAACCAATTAACATAAACGTTTACTAACGAACTAACGGTCTGTCTTATAGTTAGGTATTAACAAGATTAACCAGTTTGTCCGCGATCTCTGTTATTCGCCCCAGCTGTTTGTATGTAGTTTCACCTCTCGTGATTACTGAGCACACTCCGCTCCTCTTTGAGCCCGTTGTTTGTTATGCATGTTTCCGAGTCCCTTCCATGTCTTTGTTATGTTTCCGTGATTGTTTCATTGCTATCTCATGTGTTAACCTCACGTAGTTTGTTACCCCTCCCTTTCCTATACGTATAGACCCACATATCTGTTTGTTCCCTGTCAGAACGTACCCTTTATTTCCTGTGCCTGAGATTGTGAAAGCCAGAGACTTATTGATTACCTGAGACACCCTTTCCGTACGACCCGAGATAGCCTAGCGATTTTGTTTGTTTGCCATTTGGTTTCGACTTCTGATTGTTTTTTTACTTTGCCTTTGCCTGCCGTTTTTGTACCTCTGCCTTTGATTTCCGGTTTTTAGACTTTTGATTCCTGACTACTCTTTTGCTTTCCGTTTTTGTACTGTATATATTCTGATATCCTGGCTTTTTGACCTCACCCTTTGAAATAAAACTACGTTTCTGCTTATCCCTGTCTGCTATTGGGTTTTCTGAGTCCAGACGTAACACCTACAGTGCAATTCGGCTAGGTATACATCCGCGCTAAAATATCAAGGTGAAAGTCATCATAGCTTGCGTAGTATAGACCCAGCTCCCAACCCAACTTTGAGAATAGATTAACGGCGATATTTTTTTTATCGCCCGATAAGAGTCTCACGCTAACGCAGCACGTTAACGCCGATAACGGCCCACCACTACAAAAAATATATAACTTTTCCACGATATTCAAATTTTTTGAGCTGCACCTGTATAGTTGGCTTAAGAAGTTACGTTTAATTTTCAAACCAGTATGTGTACTCCATCTCACTTGGTTTCTGTAAGTGTTCAGTGCCAAAACTGCACTATGAACCTGCCAGTTCTGCCTCTCAGCAAATTTTTAACACACTGCTAAAAATTGATGGATGTACAGTGCCCTCCATAATGTTTGGGACAAAGACACACACTTACATGTGGTTTAAGTGCACATTCTCAGCTTTTATTCAACAATATTTTTATACATTTTGGTTACACCATGTTACCATATTACAGAAATTTTTATACATAGCCCCCTCCACCCCATATTAATGTTATGTAAATGAAAGTTGTCATGTTTAGTACTTTGTCATTTATCCTTTGCATGCAATAACTGCTTGAAGTCTGTGACCCATGGTCATCACCAGGTGCTGAGTATCTTCTCTGGTGATGCTCTGCCAGGCCTGTACTGCAGCCATCTTCAGCTCATTCTTGTTTCAGGGGCTAGCATTACATAAGTAACATTACATCATGAAGAGGTTTCTGTAGACTTCAGAATTTATCATCATTGAAGACAATTGTATAAAAAATGCTGTAATTGATACATGGTAAAAGTTTGGACAAAATGTATAAAAATACCTTTTAATAAATGCTGAGAATCTGTACTTTAACCACATGTGAATTGTTTGATTACAAGTCTAAAATTGTGGAGTACAAAGCCAAATCAAGAACAAAAGAAATATCTTCATCCCAAACATTATAGAGGGCATTGTATACTGTATATCACCCATTCTTGAGAATTGGGACCAATCACGTCCCACCAAAAACAATTGCTTTCTGGTGAAAATTTGCTGAGTGCCAGTAAACACCCTGAGAAGAATTCACAATTTCAAACTATTAAAATGTGTTACAAACCTTCAAAACCTAAAACTAACAATTCCTACTGATAACATAGGCATGAAAATGTACTCTTTACTTTATTCTTTAAAATATATATTCTACAAAAATGTTATGTAATCAGTCATAAAAACATTTGGCCATATCCTGGGGACCCCTGTTTCACTTTGTGGTTTCACAGAAGGCAGCAAGGCTACTTGTGCTCTGGTAAGTTTTCTATGTTTTATAATAATATTGCGATCAGGATTGTCTTAAGCATAACAGGTAATCTCCGTCTTCTTTCTAAATCGAAACAAAATACGAATTATGTGTATTTTCATTTGCTTTAACCCCTTTGCGCAGATGCTAAATTTGGTAAATTCTCAACTATTTAGGAGGTGTTCTATTTAATGCTATATAACTCCAGGTGTGAGACACAGAACTGTGGGAAAATGGCTTAAATGAAGCAATACAGTTGTACCATTTACAATACCCCACTCGGAACACCTGGGCACTCCAGGGTTTCTGCCAAGCCCCAGCAGTGTAAGTTCGAAATGCTGGGGAGGACACTGTAACGGCCTGGACAAGGAGCTTGATGTGGTGTGGTTCTGCCTGCCAGAGGTCACCAGCCCGTGTAATCATTCTACCCGCTGCCTGCTCCAACCTAGTTCAGGCTCCTTGTTGTCTCATCTCCACGCTCCTATATTAGATTGGCCTTAACTGGCTCTCTATCAGATTCTGTTGATAAAGGGGTACAAGAGCAGTGGATATCAAGAGTATTTGGACTGAAAGACAGAAAATTACATGATTTAAAAAAATAAATTAACTTCAACAAATCTCAGTGGCACAGTACCATTGGAAATCATTTTAGGTAGGGGCTCAGTGGTTTTCTCTAATGCACCAAGCCACACCGGTAACCACCATTTCCTTGTTTAAAAAATGTGCTCTTTATCCTTTACAGTGTCTTTTCCCAACCCTTCAACCAACAAACCACAATCTGAACAAGCACTTCATCATCATGAGAGACAGCTTGCTGATCATGTGACAGCCAGTGAATGTGGATTTAAACCAGCGACAGAATGGATCCTGGGTAGGGTGACCTCATTTAATCAAAAATCTAATTGGCAGTGTTGGAGAGTGACTCAGTAGTGCTACTGTAAGTCAAGTCTGGCCCGGTCGGAATCCTCCTATTGTTTGAAATGGCCCTCTTACAGTGTGCTTCTAGGACAATCTGTTTTTAATTTAATTAAGTAAAAACAAAGGAAAACACCTGAGTTATAATTCACAAACAGGGCATGTTACCAATAGCATACATATAATTACTTCGATTCAATATCAATTAGACTCAAATTATCAACAGAAATTGTAACTAGGCAACATTCTTTCGTGAATAAAAAGATATCACACTTTTTGATGATATCAAAATACTTTTTCAGGCACTTTTACAAGTGATACTATAACCTCTCTACATTTTAATGGGTCTCTATGGGAATTGGGGGTGGGACAAGATTATGCTGTAAATTACATGGGAATAGCATGGAAGCCATGGTTGGCTAAGTCATCAAGGGTCTGAGGTCTGAGGTATCAAATGAGCCTCAAACCATCACTCTGCTGCCAGATATAGAATAGAATAACTTTTTTTTTCATATTAAGGAACTTCAGTTGTAGCCACCAGCAACAAAAAAGACATTGGGGCAGACCCACAATACACAAACAAACATATCAAATAAAGACATTCAATAGAATCATTGCATTAATCAAACCAATTAAGTTAATTAAAGTGGAATAGCCTACAGCCAAACATGATTAAAATACCCCCCGCTGTCCCCAGTTTTATCAAGCAATCCAATACACAAACTCCACCTCCACGACTTTCCATACACGCAGTGTTGCGGTCTCTGTCCACTGTCAACACAGAGCACCGAACTGCATCAGCCTTCCCACTCGTTGCATCACTCCTCCCCTGCATTATCTTCTCCTTCCCTTCCCTGGTGGCCTTTTGCAAATTGCCTGCAGTCCTGGATAATCCCAACATCTTCATCTCCGGTGAAGAGCGAAGACATTCCCGAGCATATATTGCCAATGCGTCTCCATGGTGATGAGGGTTGTTTCTCCTGATTTTTTATTTTTATGGAGTTCAATAGAAAAATTAGTCAGAAGAAACAACCTTTCAAGTGATTCATCCATATCTACTGCATATCTGGCAGCAGAGTGATGATTTGAGGGTTGTTTGATACATCAGACCCTTGATGACTTACAGCCATTTAGCCAACCATGGCTTCCAGGCTATTCCTGTGTAATTTACAGCTTAATCTAGTCCCACCCCCCAATTCCCATGGAGATCCATTCAAATGCAGAGAGGTTATAGTATTGCTTGTAAGAGTACCTGAAAATAAGATATCCTTTTATTGTCATGGTTTTCCCTTCCTTTTCTCTAAATTCCACGCCTCGCATTTTTTCGGTTTATCGGATTTTTTCTCCGCATTCCCTTGCGGGATTTTCCTTTCGCCCAGGTGATTATCTGATTCACCTGTCGTCCGCGTCAGGAGGTATTTATATCCCTGAGTTCCGCTTCCTGACGCTTCTTTATCATTTTGTGTCTTCACGAATGTTTGGTCGTTGTTTGTTTCCTCTACTCGCAGGTAATACAAAGATTTATTCTTTATTCGCGTAGTGGAGCTTTCCAGATAACCACTTAGAAGCTCAGGGAATTGGTTTGTATTCTCTCTTTCTACTTCGCCTTTCTACTCCCGCTCTCTGTGTTGTTTGAGGGTGTGAGTGTTATTTTATTTTCATTTCTTTCACCAATTATCGGGCGTTATAGTCACGTTCCGAGGGTGTCCTTGTTTTTTGCTGTTATTCTCTATCAGTATTACTTCGCCCGTGTTTACGTGGCTATCCCGTTTTTCAAGGGTGTTTTTGGTTGTCGGCTACGGCTGGGAGGTTCTTTCATTTTGTTTTTTCTTTTATCGCATTTGGCTCATCGTTGTACCACTACAACGCCCTGACAGTATAAAGAAGCCTTATGGATGAGTCAGCGAATCTCTCTCCTGGTCAAGGAGATAATCCCTCCGAGGAGAGTATGGATTCACGGTGGGCTAGAGAACATCGATTCCCCATCCGCAAACTCTCCCATTCGCGCTACATCACCGCTCTTGATGGCCGACCGTTGGGAGGAGGTGTGATTAAAGAGATCACCGATGTATATTGCTCATGAAAATCACACCGAGACTATTCAGTTCTTTCTAGTGGATTCGCCCTCTTATCCCATTGTATTGGGCCATACGTGGTTGGTGGAGCACAATCCACATATTAAATGGGGGAGGGGCGAATTTAGTGTTCTTCAGTGGGGGCCTCGGTGTACTACCCAGGGTCACGTTCCTCTATCTGTGGGGTCGAGGGGACAGTCAAGAGCTATTGACTGCAGCTCCGACTCAGAGACAGAGGAGAGGATTGTTGTCTCGGATTCTCAAGAGTCCGTCCTGGGATCGGAGGTAGAGGACGAGAGTCTGGAATGGGACTCTCGTGCTGATGGTCTGTCTGTTTGGGAGGAGAATTCCCAGGAGGAGTTTTCGGATTCTGATATTCGGTGGTCACCTCCCCTCTCTCCCTCTTCCAAAACTGAGAGGGTTAGCTTGGCAGGGTCGTTAGAATTCCCGTTACCTCCCAACGTTCCTCCCGATTACACTAGTCTGGCTGAGGTTTTCAGTAAACAAAGAGCCACCACCCTCCCTCCTCACCGCCCGTATGATTGCGCCATTGAACTGTATCCTGGCACCACACCTACCAGAGGCAGTTTATACTCCTTGTCTGCTCCCGAGAGCGCTGCCATGAAGGAGTACGTCGAGGAGGCGCTGGCAAACGGCTTCATCAGACCCTCCACCTCCCCTGCGGGGGCGGGGTTTTTTTTTGTTAAAAAAAAGGATGGGGGTCTGAGACCATGTATTGATTACCGCTCCCTCAACGCCATCACTATTAAAAACAGGTACCCACTTCCCCTGATGAATTCGGCATTTGAACGCCTCCAACGCCTATAACCTGGTGTGTGTGCGCGAGGGCGATGAGTGGAAAACTGCTTTTAACACTCATAGCGGCCACTACGAGTACCAGGTCATGCCTTTCGGTCTCTCTAGCGCCCCCTCGGTTTTTCAGGCGTTGGTAAATGATGTGCTACGAGAGATGCTAGAGAAGTTCGTTTTCGTCTACTTAGACGATATTTTAATTTTTTCTCAAGGCCCTCCTACAGGCCAAACTGTTTGTGAAAGCGGAGAAGTGCTCGTTTCACGCCAGCACAATCTCCTTTTTAGGGTTTATCGTGTCGGAGGGTAAGGTTCACATGGATCCCGATAAAGTCTCTGCGGTGCTTGATTGGCCCACTCCTCATTCTGTGAAGCAGGTTCAGCGCTTTCTAGGGTTCGCCAATTTTTATCGGCGGTTCATTAGGAACTTTAGCAAGCTCGCCGCACCCATTACCGCCCTTACCAAAAAAACGTCTGCAGGGCAATTTCAATGGAGTTCCAGAGCGGATTCCGCATTTAGGGAGTTAAAGGGGAGGTTCAGCTCTCAGCCCATTTTGGTCACGCCCAATCCCTCCCTCCCGTTTGTCGTGGAGGTTGACGCCTCTGAGTTGGGAGTAGGCGCCATTCTGTCCCAGCACTCGCCCATCGATCGCAAAATGCACCCTTGTGCATATTTCTCTCGGTCCCTTACTCCAGCCGAGAGGAATTACGATGTAGGGGATCGGGAGCTGCTGGCCATAAAATTAGCTCTGGAGGAGTGGCGGCATTGGTTAGAGGGGGCTGAACACCCTTTTACGGTCTGGACTGACCACAAAAATTTAAAATACATCCAGCAGGCCAAAAGACGTAATTCCCGGCAGGCGCGCTGGTCATTGTTTTTCACCCGTTTTAATTTTCTACTCACTTACCGGCCCGGGTCAAAAAACATTAAACCTGATGCGCTTTCCCGTATTTTTGATCAGTACGACACTTCCATCTCTCCTGAGTCCATTTTGCCAGGCGCTCAGATTGTAGCCCCGGTATTTTGGGACATTGAAGTAGCGGTTCAGAATGCTTTGCGACGGAATCTGGATCCTGGTGGTGGCCCCGCCAGTTGCCTTTTTGTGGCGCCTACTGTGAGGTCTCAAGTGCTCCAGTGGGGTCATTCCTCACAAATCACCGCTCACCCAGGCGTTCACCGTACTAAGGAGTTTCTCTCCAGACGTTTCTGGTGGCCTGGTATGGAGAGGGACGTCCGCAAATTTGTCGCTGCTTGCCCCATCTGTGCTCGGAACAAAGGTTCTCGGCGTTCACCCGCGGGGTTGTTACGCCCTCTGCCCGTGCCCAGTCGACCATGGAGTCACATCGCTCTTGATTTTGTGACTGGGTTACCCGCTTATCAGGGTAACACTGTTATCCTGGTAATTGTGGACAGATTTTCTAAGGCGGCACATTTCCTAGCCTTGGCTAAACTGCCCTCTGCTCCTGAGACGGCCCAGTTATTAGTAGATCACGTGTTTAGGCTTCACGGGTTGCCCCGCGACGTGGTTTCTGACCGTGGTCCCCAGTTCATCGCCAAGTTTTGGCGTTCTTTTTGCACACAGTTGGGGGCGTCCGTTAGTCTGTCTTCTGGGTTCCATCCGCAGACTAACGGACAAACTGAACGCACTAACCAAACGCTGGAGAACACTCTGCGCTGCTTGGCAGCCTCCAACCCCACTTCGTGGAGTCGGTACCTCCCTTGGGCTGAATACGCCCACAATACCCTGCGCAATGCCTCCACGGGTCTTTCTCCGTTTGAGGCCCAGGTAGGGTATCTGCCTCCGCTCTTTCCGGAGCTGGAGAAGAATGTGGAGGTCCCGTCTGCCGGCTCTTTTGTCCGGAGGTGTCGTGCAGTGTGGAGGAGAGTGCGCAATTCTCTTTTGAAAGCATCTGCCACACAGAAAATTTCCGCCGACAAGCATCGGGTGGGCCAGCGGGTCTGGCTTTCCACGCGGGATTTGCCTCTGCGGGTCGAGTCTCATAAACTCGCCCCACGCTATGTTGGCCCTTTCAAGATTGTTCACAAAATTAATCCCGTTACTGTTCGTCTCCAGTTGCCGCGCTCCATGCGCGTTCACCCCACCTTCCACGTCTCTCGACTAAAGCCGGTACTAGTCAGTGCTTTGTCTCCGGCCGAGAAACCCCCCCCCCCTCCTCGGATCGTCGGGGGGGGCCCGGTTTACACGGTTCGCCGCATTCTGGCGGAGAGACGGGTAGGCCGTGGTTTCCAGTTTTTGGTGGATTGGGAGGGCTATGGCCCTGAGGAGCGTTGCTGGGTTCCATCTAGAAATATCTTGGATCCCCAGCTTATCAGGAATTTCCATAGTAATCGAGCTGAGGGATCGCCTGGAGTCGTTCCTTAGGGAGGGGGTCCTGTCATGGTTTCCCCTTCCTTTTCTCTAAATTCCACGCCTCGCATTTTTTCGGTTTATCAGATTTTTTCTCCGCATTCCCTTGCGGGATTTTCCTTTCGCCCAGGTGATTATCTGATTCACCTGTCGTCCGCGTCAGGAGGTATTTATATCCCTGAGTTCCGCTTCCTGATGCTTCTTTATCATTTCGTGTCTTCACGAATGTTTGGTCGTTGTTTGTTTCCTCTACTCGCAGGTAATACAAAGATTTATTCTTTATTCGCGTAGTGGAGCTTTCCAGATAACCACTTAGAAGCTCAGGGAATTGGTTTGTATTCTCTCTTTCTACTTCGCCTTTCTACTCCCGCTCTCTGTGTTGTTTGAGGGTGTGAGTGTTATTTTATTTTCATTTCTTTCACCAATTATCGGGCGTTATAGTCACGTTCCGAGGGTGTCCTTGTTTTTTGCTGTTATTCTCTATCAGTATTACTTCGCCCGTGTTTACGTGGCTATCCCGTTTTTCAAGGGTGTTTTTGGTTGTCGGCTACGGCTGGGAGGTTCTTTCATTTTGTTTTTTCTTTTATCGCATTTGGCTCATCGTTGTACCACTACAACGCCCTGACATTTATACCCAGTCATGATAGCATCACCTGTGTTGCAGGCATCAAATTCAGAATTAGGGTAAATTTACAAAAATCAATAACGTTGATAAGGTAAAATATTAAATATCTTTTCTTTGTACTGTTTTTGATTAAATAAATGTAAAAGAGAATTTACAAATCACTGCTTTCTGCTTTAATTTGCATGTATGTATACATACTGTCCCAACTTTATTGGAATTTGGGTTTGTATATTGTTAGTCTAATAGTGAACAAAGTAAATAGGGAAACACATTTTAAGAGTTAAAAAATGCAATAGGAAAAAAATGTTTCATTATTTGTACCTATAAATATTCCCATCTCTATCCAATTGTAGTTTTAAATAAAAAAAACTGCAGTGTGTCTAGTATTGCTTATGAAGTCTTGTAGCAATAGGCTGGGTCTGGTAAATAAACCTTCTCTCACACTGCAAGCATTAATGTGGTCATTCCCAGGCAAAGGCAAGAAAGAAATTACTGAAATGCCACAATATTTATGGGAGACAAACAGAATCCTTGTAGGAGAGTATTACTGGAGCAATGGGTTTTCCTCCTTGTAAATCTATATATGTCAGCTCAATAGCTTCACGTCTGCATTTGGCCCTGAAAATGTTCGCAAGCCCTTCAGTTTGTGATGAAAACACAATTTTGCAGGATTCCGTTGTGCTGTGCACACTGTCTGAATTTAGAGTCACCCTTGTCCTTGATTTAGTGGCAATAATGTTATGGGATTGTGAGTTAAAGCCAAAAAAATCCCTTGTGCTCCTCCAGGTTGCTTTTTTGTGATGTCAGCAAAATAAATTGATTGAAAGAGAGAGGACTTTGCGAGGACAAGCAGGTGGACAAGTATGCGATGGACAAGCAGGGTTACTGAAAATGCATTTATTTTCTCATTATTGATTTTGCATCCTCCAAGAGTTTTAGATAAATGTACTACAAAAAAGGTTTTGTGTGAACTTTTTGTGTGGACAAATTTTCACATGCCAATCATTTCTGGCATTCTTTTTGGAGAGCCGATCCTTCAAAATATTAGTTAGCTTGCTGTATGATGACAAGTGATAGAGGTAAATTGGCTGAAAGTGAAGGCACATAAATATTCATAAAAAAACATTTCTATATGTAAACAATTTAAGAAGACATCATTCCCCAGAAGCAGTGAGGCTTTCTTAAATCATGTGAAAAAAGCTATTTGGAAGCACCTGCTTCTTTGGGTGTTTTGCACACAAGTGATGTGCTATTATTTCAGCTTAGTGCATGTTTCAATTCAGTTTTTATGAGCAGCCAAAGTTGTTTTAGATGCTTACAGAAGACATTCCGGAGCTCTAAAGCAAAGCAGGACCAGGGCACAGCCATCTTTAATCTACCAGGGCAATCTTCACCCGGATATCACACACCTCTATGTAGAACATTATAACAACATTATTGATCATAACATAAATAAAAACATTAAGGGGGACAACATAGTGTCATTAAACTCACCTTACTTTGCATAGAGGTAATATAAACTGCTTGAGAAACCGAGCAAAAGAGAAGTAGTGTGTAGTTTTGTGTAGTTTTGTGGTTCGGACAATGAGGGACTGCGAATAACAGAAAATGTAAAAAAAATAAAACTGAAAAAGACTGAGCACGTACCCTGCTTGCTGAAAAAGTTTACAGGAAAGAGGCAAAACATCCCAGAGCTCGCACAGCGCCCAGCCAGGTTCTGGTGTCCCTTTCTCCTGCTAAATTTTTACGTGATTAAACAGGCGCTGAATAACTGATATAATTTTTAAGCGCCGCGGCCGGTGTTGGCTCGCACTGAGACAGCAGCATTTGAGACAGTGTGGGAGCTGCATCGGCGGCCGCATTGTTGGCATACTGCTTCCCCTGCGTTCGCCTGGCGGCCCGTCCCCATGCTACCATTCCTGGCGCAGCCCCACTTCCTGCTGGCTGCACCCCGCTGGCCGCACCCCACCCCACTGGCCGTACCCCATCACGCTCCCCACTGGCCGCACCCCCTATCCCCCCCCCTCCGCTCCCCCCCCTCACCCCCCTCACTGTGGCCTTTGTGTTGAAGGCATTGAAGTGGAAAATAGAAGCCTTGATAAGGGGCCACTTCACAGAGCCATCAACCTCTCGAGAGGCTTGATTGGCATTGACAGCCACGGTGTTAACACAGAGCGCATACATACATATATGACACCGTGCCCATTGTGTTTGCCTCAGAAAAAAAGAGCTAAAATAAACAAAGAACCCCTTGGATAATGTTCAGGTCCTGTGTAAACAGAGGCGCACTGGAATGATACCTCTGTGATGCAATAAGAGCGCATGCTTTGTTAGCAGCTAGCATATGTCCGTGTTTGTGAGGGCACGTGTTGTGCCTGACCATCAAATAAGTCACATGCTGTTTAAGAGCCTTCATTCTGTACAGTGCTTTTTGTCACCGCTCCCATCATTGCTACTATGAGCCATGATTACAGTTCTGAAGTTTAGCCTTTCTGTTATTTTCTGCTTTGCAAAAAACCTTTGACAAAATCCAAAGCCTTCATGGACATAAAGCCTAAAATGCACATCATGGCCCTGTCACACTATTGCGTATGAGAGAAACGTATGAGTTGCGTATGTAAATTCATGAAATAATTTTGATACGCACAAAAAGCCCTTGAAAATAGCGTATGGCCAGCGTATGCCTAGCGTATGCCTAGCGTATGCTTAGCGTATAAACCATACGTCCGAATACGCACAAGATTTTTAAGCATGCTTAAAAAACTTTTTGTGCCTCGCCGTATGCCAGCGTATGCCACCGTATGTGACCGTGCTTGAAACGTATACAACCTATGCCTACCGTACCCCTAGCGTATGTCAGCGTATATCAGTGATATTTTTCATATGCTGGCGATACGCAATAGTGTGACAGGGCCATAAAAGCAGAAAGCAGTGATTTGTAAATTCTCTTTTACATATATTTAATTGAAAACAGTACAAAGAAAATATATTTAATGTTTTACCTTATGAACTTAATAGATTTTTGTAAACATATGCTAATTCCAAATTTGATGCCTGCAACACATTCCAAAAAAGTTGGGACAGGGGCAAAAAAAGACTGGGAAGTTAAAAAAAACACCTGTTTGGAACATTCCACATGCAGGTAAACAGGTGATGCTATCATGACTGGGTATAAAAGGATATCAAAAGACTATATATTGATATCTTATTTTCAGGTACTGTTACAAGCGATACTATAACCTCTCTGCATCTAAATGGATCTCTATGGGAATTTTGGGGTGGGACAAGATTAAGATGTAAATTACACAGGAATAGTATGGAACCCATGGCTGGCTAAATGGCTATAAGTCGTTAATTGTCTGAGGTATCAAACGAGCCTCAAACCATCACTCTGCTGCCAGATATGCAGTCCAATTCGGAATTAGCCTATATTTACAAAAATCTATAAAGTCAATAAGGTAAAACATTAAATATATTTTCTTTGTACTGTCAATATTTAAATTAAATATATATAAAAGAGAATTTACAAATCACTGCCTTCTGCTTTCATGTGCATTTTACATACTGTCCCAACTTGTTTGGAATTGGGGTTTGTACATTTATGTAGACTATTGAGCAACATCAGAGCTACTGACTAGGTGGATAATACTAAAGAAATGCAAAGGTGGAGCTGCTTACTGTAAAGTGTAATTAATCCAGTCAAATGTGTTTTTTGTGTGTGTGCTTTTGGTTTAATGAATCGGAATGAATTTTATGAACAGGTTTTTGGTTAAATTAGCTTTTTTTTTTTTTCTGTTTTCATATTCCTGTATTATTATTTATACCGACTTTCTTCTTTATTATTAATATTTAAATGTAATATTCTTCATTCATATATCTTCATTTATTTAGTCTGGGGTGCTGTCCCTTCTGAAATGCTTTGTGCCCCATATTATTATTATTATTATTGCACTATTTTATGATACCGTGGTGTACAGCAGTACCATTGGCAGTACCAGTGGAGCTGACTTGGTCTTAGCTGGGACCCCATCTCTTTAGAGTAGTGCAGACATACATACAGCCTTTGGGTAACAGATGGCACTTTGCTACCTACATTCTGCCAGAATCCAAGAAATACAATTGAAATGATGAGTTTTTGTGCCTTACACCTACTGTGTAAAGAGGCAGTTAAATTTCTCATTTCCTTTTGTGACATTTACCTGATGCATTGCTGCTCGGAACACTCAAAACACTTGTCAGAGGGATGGTACGATAAGTGGCATGCTTCTGAATCGAGTTAGACAGTTGCTGGAACCACCTTGTACATTTGTGAAGGTCGCAAAAACAAAAATGTCGGAAAGCACATTTGAAAATGGCAGTATGTCTCACGTGGATGCCCTCCCACCCTCCCCTTCAGCGTGCATGGCTTTCGAACCGTCTTTCCTGGTGTTTCCGCTTGAGTTTCCTCACTCGCTCGCTCTCTCACTCATCCTTTTTATGCTTGACCAGTATAGCGGCCATCGGGCACCGTGCAGGTGGGTGGCTGGGCTACATTTTGCACACAGTCCCAGGGGATATTCAGAGCCTTGTGGTCCTCTACCCTCACACAACCTCCCCACCCATAACTCTTGCATCCAAATGAATGCAGTACATACCTGCTGGGGAAGGTTTCATGTAGAGCGGCCTGGTTGGGGTGGAGTTTGTGTGCCTTCCCAGAGTGGGAGTGTATGATTGGTTCGGCCTTTCACTCTCCTTGATGGCATCACTGTGTGTACCTGTGTTGGAGGTCTCGAGGCAATTTTTAAAGGCCTTGGCCTCGGAAAGCAAGGACTCGGACTCGATGACTTGGGTCGAGGCCGACTCGAGGCCGCCAAATTTGACTCATATTTTCCCCAACATTTTCCTTGTTTTTTGTTTCAATTACTTTAGATTTTTGCCCTATTTTTGTTTGCCCTATTGTTACCGTTTTCTTAAGGGATTCATTTATAAAATTCAGAACCTATGGCTCTGATTGCTTAAAAGACTCTCTCGATGAATGAAAAAGTAACAAAGTGAAACAATGAATTTGACTCATCCCAATGTTCAGGACCCGACATAGTGTAAGAGAGTTAATATGCAGTTTCTTAGAGAGAGTCAGGGATTCTGTCTGTCTCTCTTTTGGCTCACTCTTCTTATTGTCTGCTCATCTATCCATCCATCTTCTCGCAGTGAGGACAAAAGCATTTCAGCACACCCGCATCCAGGGCCCCAAGTCCCTTCAGGGTTCCGCCCAGACCCAACACAACGTCTGTTTGTTTCTTGACTGATTCCCTAGCATTAGCAGATCCGCCTTTGTGCCTGGCAGCCTGTCTGCTCCTGGTTCTTGCAGACTAATCTGCCATCTTTTCACAAATATGACCGAGTAACTCTCCTCATAATAATTTAGTGCGCCACCAAAGCCTGCTTGTTCCAGCACCTGCTGTCTGAGGCCATGGTTCGAAATTGTTGAGGCAATGGCGCGGATCCGTGTAGATGAACCTCAGTTCTAGCTATGGCTTCATGCTAATCAGCACAATAAGAAGTTTCTTTCTTTCTCATTTTGATTTTATTTATCATAAAATCATCAAAAACAGCGATTTGGCAGCCCTTGGAGCAGTGAATATCCTGTTTTATGTATGGCCTGAACTTGGGCCCCTTCTCCATGTATACAGACCTCTTTGTCTTTAGCTTTATCTTGGTATAAAAAATAATAAACCAATGTTTTTTTTTTCAATGGAGAAAGCTTTGGTGCAGCACAGTAATGCATACCTGCCTGTTGTGGTTTCTCTATGCCATTCACAGAATTTCAGATCGCTGTTGATCAGAACTGATCAGAAAAAGCAAGGGCAAAAGCAATGGCAATTAAGCCAGATTTGAGCAATGTTAGCAAGCCTTTTGTTTGTTCATGTAAATGTTTATTTCTTCTTTATTTCTGTCTGAGGCCACGTAGCCTCACGTACAATGTTTAAAATAACACAGCAGACAACACTAAAACAGAAACAAGCAGTGTCCTTTAAGCAGACTGAATGTGCCAAATACATCACCATTGGCCATAAATATTTATAAAGCCCACAGCCAGATATGATGCATGCCCCCATCTTAAAGGAATACCTTTAATGTTTTAGAAAGACAGGGAATGTACATTGAAATGACTAGGTGTGCAGGACCAGAGTTATACATTTTAATAGCGAGTGATGGCGAAGCTGGAGAACACTTCCTTTGGTCTATCTCTGTGAGGATCGTCAGTGGCAGCAGCGTGTATAGTTACAAGGCACAGATAGGAGAGATGGAGGCAAGACCTTTTTTTTTTTTTTTAGAAAAGGGTGTATTAGTCAGGAGTTGAGCTTTGAGAACTCAAACAGGTGACATCTTTGTTCCCTGTGGGAGACATGAAGCCAAACCATTGTACGCCAACAGCACCTCCTGGGAGGCTGGCCATATGTCCAAATTGTTTGTGTTGAAGTGACACACTGCAGGGGTGGGCAATGGGAACCCAAAAGAGGCGACACGTTTTAAATTTTTTCTGGGCATGTTTTCCCCCCATTCAGCCTGACCCAAATAGTTTCAAGCGTTACAAGAGATTCCCGTGGAAACCCCTCCATTTCCCCTCGCATGCAAGTGGTAAATGGTCCCCCACAATAAGGTTCCTAGGATTCTGTTTAAATTATTTTTTTTTAACATTTTACAAAAGTATCCTTTGATCCTTTTAAGCCATTTTCAATTTTTTTCCGCATTCCCCATTTTCAACACTTTTTATTCACAAACTACCTTAAAATATGTGTACATAATAACGCAAACTTATGGTAAGCTAAATGAAAACAAGCAAATATACCGATACCGATCACCGAATTTCTATTTAAAGATTGTTCAATACCAATCCTGATCCCGATTTCTTTTATTAGAAATAAATATTATTATTATTATTATTGTTATTATATCATGGAGAGGAAGGGGTCGGAGGAGCAGACGTGACCGGAAGGGAATTTTTAAAAAAATCCACAGCTGTGGGAGCCACTGATAGGAATAAGGGAAACAGAACTAAGGGGAAAATAGCGCCTGGTGAACGCCAACTGAAAACTACTCCAGAAAATGATGAAAACAACAAGTCGAATAGAAAGGAAAAATTAGAGATCCTTCGGCTCGGTAGGCTATATTCGAGCCCAAATGAGGATGAGAAAACAGGTAAAAGAGGTAACTGTCTCCGAGAGAACAGATAGGTAAAAAGAAGAACTACAAAAAGCGAAAGAAAAGAGACGACAGATCAAAAAGGATTTAAACCCACACTCAGAACTAAAGGAAGTTCCTGCGTTGCTTAACATGAAAGAAATGCAGTCTTCCGACCTATACTGATACCTGGCCACCGTGGAATGAATAACACAGAAGCCCGGAAGCACAAACAGCAGAGCTTAAGTAGCAAAACAACTGAATCCAATGAGGGCGGTGAGTCCCGGGCGG
The DNA here is from genome assembly GCA_022702515.1 of Ilyophis sp. 1 JC-2022. Taxonomy (NCBI): domain Eukaryota; kingdom Metazoa; phylum Chordata; class Actinopteri; order Anguilliformes; family Synaphobranchidae; genus Ilyophis; species Ilyophis sp. 1 JC-2022. Next base: position 43,117,077 of record CM040396.1, on the reverse strand, counting down.
CAGCAAAACACGGCAGGATCGCAGTTCCATAGCTAAGAAAAGGAATATCGCAGAGTGGAGCAGGCAAGCTGCAAAACGATGACAGGCCCCCCCCCCCCCCCCCCCCCCCCCCGCCCCCCTCTAAGGAGCGGCCTTCGACGGTCCTTTGAGACTATGTCTGCGAAAATCATTAATGAGTCCTGGATCCAAGACGTTTTTGGACGGGACCCAACAGCGTTCCTCAGGGACATAGCACTCCCAATCTACGAGAAACTGAACCCCTCTGCCAACACGTCTCTTGGCCAGTATACGCCACACAGAATACACCGGGCCTCCCCCAATAAACCGAGGAAGAGACGGTGGCTTGTCGGCCAGAGCTAACGCGCTAACGAGTATCGGCTTAAGCCGGGAGACTTGAAACATCGGGTGAACCCTTGTGACGTGAAGAAGCTGAAGACGCACTGTAACCAGGTACATTTTTAGAATGATTTTAAATGGAAGCACGGGACGAGTTTGTGAGATTCCACACGCAAAAGAAGATCCCGTGTGGAAAGCCAAACCCGCTGCCTGACCCTGTAAGATGAAGCCGGGCGGCGGTGCCTATCAGCCAACCACTTCTGCGTGGCAGCGGTACGCAGGAGGGACACACGGACCTTTCTACAAACGGCCAGACACCTCCGGACAAAGAACGCTGCGGATGGTACCTCTATGTTCTTTTCTAGTGGAGGTTGGTACCCCAACTGAGCTTTGAATAGCGAGAGTCCCGTGAGTGTTATGAGCGTATTCTGCCTAAGAGAGATGGCGACTCCACGAAGTAGGGTTAGCCACCGCCAGACACCGGAGAGTGCTTTCTAAAGTCTGATTAGTGTGTTCCGTTTGTCTCCAGGTGAAAACCCGAAAACAGGCTAACGGAAGCCCCCAGCTGCAAACAAAAGGAGCGAAAAAATTGTGCCACAAACTGAGGACCGCGATCAGATGCAACATCCTGGGGTAGACCGTGCACTCTGAAAACCTGGTCGACCACTAACTAAGCAGTTTCTGGCGCTGACAGCAGAATCACCGTGTTGCCATCAGATGTAGGTAAGCCTGTAATAAAGTCCAGCGAAATGTGGCCCCAAGGGCGACTAGGGATGGGTAAGGGGCGAAAAAACCCAGAGTGCGGGAGCTGAGAAACCTTGTTACGGGCGCAAACAGAACACGCCGAAACAAACTCCCGAACATCCTTTTCCATCCCAGGCTACCAAAACTGCCTGGACAGGAAATCCCTTGTCTGGTGGACACCAGGATGGCCCGTGACGCGGGAGGAATGACCCCTTTGCAGTACTTGACTCCGTACCCTGAATATATTCTAGGTTCTTGTAGGCAGTCCAAATCGTGAAAGGATATTCTGCCCCCTCGAGCCAATGTCGCCATTCGTCAAGCGCCAATTTCACTGCCAAGAGCTCCCGGTCCCCTACGTCGTAATTTCTCTCGGCCGGGGACAGGCTGCGAGAAAAATAGGCACACTGGTGCAGTTTTTGGTTTTGGGGTGAACACAGTCATAGGGCCTGTGAGATGGCAAGGTAGTGGCTCACTGCTTGCTAAATACTTCAGCGAGGTCCGCATAATGGGTAGGTACATTAGCTGGCAGAGGGAACTCAAGTGCTCCCATCACTTCAGTACAATCCAGACCAGAGGAGGAGTAAAGCGGAGAATGAAAACTTTACTCTGAATCAGATAATTTCTCCATGGATAGGTCATCCATAGGAAGATCCCAATCGGCCAGTGAATCCCAACCTCCTTGTGACCTCCCTTGATTATGTGGTTGTGTGGTTCCCCCCCCCAAAAAAAAAGAAATTCTCAATCATACTGACTGCGCCTGGTACTTTAATTTGTTTTTACCTTTTAGGGTTGTTTTAACGCACTTGTTCCTAGTTCGGAAATGCACTATGTACGTCGCTCTGGATAAGAGTGTCTGCTAAATGACTATAATGTAATGTGTGTCTTTGAAAGGGTCTGAAAGTGCGTTAATAAAAAGCGTAGTAAGCAGACCCTCAGACCACCCTGTCTCTCCTGCCAGTGATCTGAATGCAATGGAGAAGCCTGCTACCGTGTCGTTATCCTGGCAGAGATGGTTTAGTCTCATGGCTGCCTCCTGACCAGAAATGTCATGGTCAAAAACTAACTGAATCTCATCCATCAGACTATCCGCATTGCGCATGACAGGGGCGTTGGACCGAATCAGAGGATCCGCCCAGGCGAGAGCAGTCCCCGTGAGCAGCGACAGGATGAATGCTACGCGGGAGTCGTGGGAGGACAACCGTGATGGCTGTGCCCCGACCCGGTAAGATGGACCCGGCATTTGCGACAGAAAGCCATGGCACTTCCCCGACTCTCCCATATCTGAGTGGGAGCTGGAGCTTTGGTTCCCTAATAGCGAGAGGAACGGGCAGAGACGGTGGGCTCGGGGAAACTGGTGCTTGTGGGACATTGGACGTGACGGATTCATCATACTGTTTGGGAAAGGCAGATTTGTTCGTATTCCGTGCGTATGTTCATACATTCTGATTCATCATAAATAACAGGCGTGTGCACCTTATTTTGCGATTAGCATAAATCCATGCCCATGAATTGCCATATATGGAAGTTTTCAATTCCATTTAAAGGTGCATACAAAGTCAAAGTGACCCAGAAAAAGCAAAAGAAAAAATTATTACAACACTGAAATCAAAGTTTTCTTAGAAGGTGTTCAGTCAAGGAAAAAAAAGTTTAGTAGCCATTTTGGTGTCATAGGAACTGGTAAAGTAAAAAGGCCTGGCTGGAGATAACATGTGCCATCAATGTAGGTTCTCACGTCACACAAACTGTTAAAATTCAAGCCTTTCTGCATCGCATGAGCGCATTGCCTCCATCTGCAAAACACTAGTCTTTCTCACAGCCTGGAAATAAATAAAATGTTGTTCATTTCGTCATTTTGTTGGTGTTCTGTGCGTGTGAGAGGTAGTTTGAAATTGCATAACCCTAGTGATGGAAAGAGGTAGTTATAAATGTATATAGTCTGACAAAGTAAACTTTTTTACGAATGTATTCTTACCAATAAGCCAGCCGTCTCTCACATCAGCTTCAGTAGTGCCTACTGAAGTACCCCTCAGAATGAAGCTGTCGTGGGTCCAGGCCATTTCACGTTGAGAAATACATTTTTATGTGCTGCACATTGATGTGATAGCCCTTTGTTTTCATATACGCAGACGAATCTTCAGATGGAGCCTTGAGGATACGTGTGTGCAGTACACTCTATGGCACCGATAACATTGGGCAGGATGTCAATTTCATAAAAACCTGAAAACGACTAACCAGCCATTCATCACTGTGAGCCAACAAATATGCGCAATCCTAAAGATGCATTCATAAATTCGTATTCTAATTGACATTCAGATGCTACATTTAGTGGTATTTTTAATTTAAGAATGCTGTACTCATGGCCCTGAGCAGGTTTAAAGTTTGTTTGTATGTACGAACATATCTCAGACACAAATACTTTGACGCCAAAATACAGCCAAAATTGCTGATACAAACGATTTACACACAAATTTGTTCTGCTCACGTTTCATGAATGAGGCCCACTGATTCTAGCTGTGCCTTTGCTTTCTTTTAAATTGTGTTTTTACTTTCTGAAGAAGTGGCGAGATTTAAGTTAAACTAAAAATGATGCTCAGAGAGAACGTACGTACGTACGTTCACCCACCAAAATCTGTGGATACATGTACTTCCAACCTGGGCCGTTTTCTAAAAAAATTTGAGCCTTTTAAAACTAATTTCCTACATTTCTCCACAACCTCACACAGGGCATTTTCTAAAATAAAATGTTTAATTTATGAACATTTTGAAGATTTTCTTTTTCTTCAAAGCCCTAGATGAGATTTGAGATGCTTTCATATAAAGCTAAAGTATAGGCTAATCAGTATATTAGTGGATAAGATAATGTTATTACATTTTAAACCCACCTCCACAGCCCTCCTCTTACATGAGGACAACTTTATTTATGCCCAATGATACCAAATCATTATCTAATCTTATATGGAATTAAGTATATTAAAGATGAGCTATATTTCTTCATCATTTCAGTCTCTTTGTGCTATTTTCTATTTACATGTGAAACTACGTTACTCTAACTGGCTCATCATTTTAATTTATATTTTAGCCATACTCCCCCTCTTTTTTATGCTTGAGACGCCAGGAGGCTTGCCGCTATTGACGGCTGCCATTTCGCCGTGAAAGTGATAGAAAACGTAAGAGAGAGAGAGAGACAGATATGATTTTAATATATGTGAAGTATTCCGAAGTTTGAGGAAAGTATAGGGCTGACTAGCACACACACACGGGCGCGCACACACACATGCAGCCAGCTAATGCAATGCTGCAGATGTTTCACAGAATTGCAGCTATAACAACTAGGCTAGATGCAACATGTAATCAATATATTTAAAATCGAATCTCCCAGATGGAGACTCTCGCCACTATACTCAACTCACCGAGTAAACTAGGCTAGCGAATATTATATCCTAAGCAATACGTAACAGTTACAGTTATCAAGAAAAGAAACGGACCTCTCTCTCTCTCGCTGCATCTCAAATGTTTTATATGACCAAACCAACCAATCAGATATTAGAGAAATACATGTATATTATTTCGATGTGGCATTGCATTTTTATGATTGGCTGAATCGTCTGTAGCTCTAATAGGCTAGCCTACTGACGGCGCTACTGGCGCCGACTTCAATTTGGGGGAGCATTGCCCCCCCCCCCAATTTTGGGGTGCATTGCCCCCCCCCCCCCCCCCCAGACACGGCCCTGCTTCCAACTGGATGGACGTTGTTGGCCTGAAATTTATATTTCAAGAATATGATTTGGAATGCATGGGAAATACTGCTAATATTTCTACTGTGTCAAAATAGTCTGCACGTTTTAACATGTGATTTGCACATATTCCAGCCCATATTGTTGAATAACATATATATTTAAATCATTTACAAAAATGTTTTCAATATATTACTTAGTGATATATTACTTAAATACATTTATTCTGGAGTCTCCATCTTACTGTCTAGAGGCTCATCTGGCCATGGAGGTGCCACCATCAATATATTACTTACTACTTATTTAGGAAAATGTACTTATTTTATAACATTTACTTACATTTGACAGCAAATTCAATACATTTTCAGATTTTACCATACGGTGGTGTAAGTGATATTTATACAAGGAACATCCCTTTATGCTTGTGCTGCTGGCCCTACAGCTGATGAACCACAATGCACAAGGACCTGTCTGGAGAAAGGAGGGTGTTTGTAGTGTGCGTTTTCCCCTGCAGTCTGTTCTAAGTTTGGCAAAGCCATTTGACATGAGCTGTAATGTAGAGGCTGGTGTTAGGTTGACAGCTCCTTTTCAGTTCAATAATAAGCTTCCTGAAAAAGGCTCAACAACATCCTGCAAACAATGATGAATAAACCGCATTCAATTTACAAGACCAGGCAGCTCGCGTTTGTCAAGGCCCGCACAGCCCGGGCCATCCATCTTGTTGAGAAATTACAACAAAAAAAAGTCATTTTTATTGCACATTTCTCTTGGTTTTTACTGCCCATTTCAAGCGCCATCAAATCCAGTTTTCTAAGTGAGGTGTTCTCAAAATAGACACGCATAAACAAATGAAAGTTGCTCCAACAGTCTTGTTGAATTAAGAATCAAAGGAAATGTTTATAACTTTTGCTTTTTGTGTTTTTAGTCAAATTTATTATCTTCGACAATCTGTTACACACCAATTTAGCACGTTATTGCACAATTTGGACTGTGGGCAGTACCCCATATGCTTTGAATGATAATGTACAGCCCAGCGTAACATAAATTTTAATCTAGTCAATGTACTATGGCGCAAACAGCTACAGAAAATGCATTCGCTGACGGGAGTTTTTCGTCCTGGATATGAAAAAAGTACTGCTTGTAATATGGGGTTCTTCTCGCTGGCTATATATGTACGTTAGTCCATCGATCACTGTCTTGTCCAGTAGGCTATGTTAGATATGGTTATTTTAGCATTTTGAGTGGATTTCACACACTGTAGTGTAAACATTCATTCCTACGTCATGTTTTATGTTTGATGTACCAACTTTCATTGACACTAGAACATTCGGCAGCATTTTTATTAAAAGTGATGTTTTATTGAGGTACAAGAGTGAATGAATAGGCTACATATTTAGGTGTGTGTAACAGAGTGATATCGACGTTTTCATCTTATACCATCAGAATGAGCAAAAGTGTCATATATTTTGCTGTCTCCCTTAGCGGAAGGGAATGAGAGACGGTTTCTGAATAGGTGAATGGGATAATTGCGGATCCTGATTGAATAATGGATTGATTGTTAGTTACTCATTGGGGAATTGAATAATTGATATGGGGCTAGCATGGAAATGCGAGGGCCTGGGTCCCGAGGGATTTATATTGAGCACACCTGGGGTGAAACAAGACAACTGCGGACGGGAGGCAAGGGAAGGAGGTTGGTTTGTTGTTTTTTTTGTTTCAGTTTGGTTATTTTATTTTCGTGTGAGTGCGAATGTGATGTGCTTTGTGTACAGCTGAAACTTACCTGATTGTGGGTGAGCTGCTGCAGAGATTACCTTTTTACTTTGTGGTCTGTGTACTGTTTGGAGAGCATCGGCGTGTCTAGGCCCTGGCTATTGGGCTATAGCCCCGGGTCTCAAGAAGACGGGTCGCCATGTGTAAAACGTAACTACTCACCCCACCCCCTATCTCGCTCTCTTACCCTCTTGCTGGCGGTATGGATTAAGTTAGTTGATTTGGGATGAGACGATAGAAAAATTAAAAGGGTAACCTTAACATTACAAGATACAGTATAACGTATAGCTATATCGCATTTATTATTATTACATTAATAATTAAGCGACTTTCCTGGGTCATACCTATTGAGAGCAGCTGTGATTTGTTGTACTTCCTCGATGAGTGAATGCTAAAGCAAAACTTAAAAGTACCTAGGTAACGCTACAGTATCTAATGTTAGTTTGCTACATCTGCTGATAGTGGCTCTGAAGTGCAAAACGGAAAAACAAAAGGAAACGCAAAAACAAAAACTTGAGACAGAAAAAGAAAAAACTTGCAGCCCTTTAGTGCAAATACAGCATACAAAAACAAAACCTTGTGGTCCTGAGGTGCAAATGCAACATACAAACAAAAACGTTTGACCCTGAAGTGCAAAACACAAAAACAAAAACTTGCAGCCCTGAAGTGAAAAACACAAACACACAAAAAGAAAAACACAACAAAAACTTTCAGCCCTGAAGTGCAAAACACAAAAACAAAAAGAAAACGCAAAAACAAAAAGGTGCAGCCCTGAAGTGCAAAACACAAACACACAAAAGGAAAAACACAGCAACAAACACTTTCGGCCCTGAAGTGCAAAACACAAAAACAAAACGAAACCACAAAAACAAAAACTTTTGACCCTGAAGTGCAAAGCACAAAAACAAAAACGTGCAGCCCTGAAGTGCAAAACACAAACACACAAAAGGAAAAACACAGCAACAAAAACGTTCGGCCCTGAAGTGCAAAACACAAACAAACAAATAAATAAATAAATACATAATACTAATCGTAATAATAATACATTTTATTAATTCTGTGCTTTTCATAGACCCAAAGCAGTGGATGCAGACAATTGTTCAAACATGCCCTATAGTGTAGTAATTTTTCTGTTTAATTTCTAAGTGCAACACATCTGAATCAGAATATTTCCAATAGAAATAATTCTTATTTTGCAGTTTGATGTGGAACATACAGTTTCATTGACCACATTCTCTTGAGATGGTAAGATGAAGAAACACAGGGCCAAGTTGAATTTAAATAATTTAGGAAGGTTTGGATAGCATTGCTTTGGAATAGAGCTAGTGTATTTAGTGTGAGCTACGATAAGCAATATTGTTAGTTGTAACTTGGCCACATTTTGATATCAATACTTTTAAAGGCAGGCCTAGTTTTTGCAAGTTGGAATTAAGGACATATAGACAGCGCTCTGTAGGCTATGCGTGAGTAACTTGGCTTTTTTTATTTTATTTTATTTTTTTACATCGGAAACGTTTTTTTAATGAGATTTAAGAATACGAGAGAAGGCACCATCAGCTTGAATCCCAATTTACTTAAGACAACAGCTAGATAGTTACAAAGCACCTAAAAGCCAAATACAGCACACTTGGAGACATCTGACACGCAAACGAATGGGTCATGCCAGGGAAGAGGTTGGTGAGACATTCTCAGCTGACATAGCAGCCTTGGGCACCGTGAGCGAAATTGTGCCTACTGCTGGATCAGGCTGTGGAGACGGCGAGACACTGGCAAGTGGGCTACTAGGGAATGGTTTGGTCTCTCATCACCGTTGGTCAGGACGCAACTGTGCAGTTAGTTGATGTGGCGCCGGTGCACATCTTGCGTCTGCACTCTGTATGATGGGGGCCAGTGGCCTCTTCAATTACATCTGGTACCCATTTAGAGGCTCCTGCAAAACTATGCATGTAACCAGTGTCTGATGAGAGGAACTGTCGGGGTGCACGCTGCATGTCGGCCCCAACATCCGGATGAAAGGGGTCAAGGGTTGTCGTCAGGCGTCGATTCATTAACAACTCAGCAGGACATTTCCCTGTTGCAGAATTAGGTGTGGTATGCTGAGCCAGTAGGAACCTGGCAAGTCGTGTTTGCCAATCACCTGTTGTGATTCTGGATAATGCCTCCTTAGTGCTCTGCACTATGTGTTCGGCTGAGCCATTGGATGAGGGGTGAAATGGCGCTGTCGTCACATGTCTAATTCCATTACATTGTACAAACTTCTGGAACTTGACTGAAGTAAAAGCTGTGCCATTATCAGACACAATGACTTCAGGCAGCCCATGCTTTGCAAACAGAAGTTTGATACCCCTTTCACACACAAAACTGAATTAATTTCTACGTTTTTATTTCTAAAGTATAACGGTTTTGTAAGGCTATTGTCACGGCACCCTGGGCAGAGATATAGCAAGCCCCGCAATATTATCAATTGCCCATAATTAATCAATTAGAAAGGCGACGTTGTTTTAAAAGGCATGTAAAGATATCTTTGAAAAACACCCAACCCAGGGCGAAGTGCAGCTAATGGCCCTGTCACACTATTGCATATCGTACTAGCGTATGCCAGCATATGAAAAATATCACTCATACGCTGATATACGCTGACATACGCTAGGGGTACGTTAGGCATAGGTTGTATACGTTTCAAGCACTGTCGCATACGGTGGCATACGCTGGCATACGGCGAGGCACAAAAAGTTTTTTAAGCATGCTTAAAAATTTTGTGCGTTTTCGGACGTATAGTTCATACGGTAAGCATACGCTAGGCATACGCTGAATACGCTAGAATTACGCTAGAGGTACGTTACTCATAGGTCGAGTACGCTGGTCATACGCTGACATACGCTGACATGAAGGTGTACCGTACAGTTATTTTATGAATTTACATACGCAACTCATACGTTTCTCTCATACACAATAGTGTGACAGGGCCATAACATAGACACGGCTTGCTTACATGTGCAATATCCACAGTGAAAATACAGCTTTATTGGTTGGTGTGAACAAGTATTTAGCTCCCATGTCTGCAGCGAACCAAAACTTTACCCAATGCCAAATTTGTCCGGTTTGTTTGCCATATATCGAATGAAAGGACATTGTGATTTAGTTGGAAAATATGTTGATACACTGAAAATATGTCTGAGGTGTTATCTAGTTATATATCTATAACTACAGTGCCCACAATTATTCATCCCCATCCTAAAGTCCTTATCATCTTCATCACACTATTGTAGGCTAATTAATTAATTTTGAGTGATTATATGTGCAAAATTAGTTTGATTGATTGTATGATTGAGCTATTGGTCAGAATGGAAGTTACTGAATAGGCTAGCGTGCCGGAGGAGAGCATGACACATTCGCACCTGGGTAGGCTATACCTACTGCCTATTATCTGTTTGTTTATAACTTGCTTCTAAGAGCGACGGATGCCTCTTTCAGCAAGTAGCCATGTAATATTACCATAGAGAACAGTAACTTTTACCATGCTTGTAATTTGTTTTCTATTCTCTTCTTCCCCTCAAATGAGCAGAAGCTCTCTCACTTCAGAATCTTGCCGATTCTCCATCATTTTGATTCGTAAACAATGCTGCTTGTTGCTTCACAGAATGGAGGTTTGTTTAGCCTACTGCCAGCTAGCACTGGCGTTACCGGAACTTTTGTACTAAGCACCATTGGCGTCATAGTGCACCTCCTATCTTAACCAACAAGGTTCCTTGATTGAAACCGGGTTGAATAACCCGTGTACCCCCTTTCACACCAACGGCAAACACAGGAATGACTCTGGTTGTTGCTTCGGTGTAAAAGGGGTATAAGTGTATTGACTACAGCAGTGGAGGACATGGAGCTCATAATGAATACCTCAAGCTGCTTGAAATGGGAATCTACCACAATAAGGAAAACATTTCCTTGAAAGGGGCCTTCAAAATCTACGTGTATCCTGGACCATCTTTTTGTGATCCAATCTTGGAGTTGCATTGGGGCCTTGGGTGGAGAATAACAGGCCTGTTATGCAGCTTCCATCTGCCACCATCAGGGCCTTCATATGCACAATGCCAGGGTGGGTATCGTGTTGCATTGTAAGGACCTCCTCTCTCGCTAAGTCAGGGATCACCACGCGGCTCCCCCACAGCACGCAATTCTTGTGTGCAGACATCTCATGGCGTCTGCTAAGGAAGGGCCCGAAACAGTAGTCATGAATGTCAGAAGGCTAGCCGTGCAACACCCAGCGCAGCAATCAAGACGGGGTCCTTCAAGGTCAGTTCACCAATCCACTGCACATGCAGTGGTGCATCAGGAACCATCTCCAACAGCAACACTTCCAGTGGAGGTGGTGTCAGGCAACGGGATCTGCAGTGGCAACCGGCTTAAAACATCTGCATTTGCTAGTTGGCGACCAGGCCTATTACAGAGCTCATAACTGTAAGCTCCCAGCGTTAAACTCCACCTGAGTATTAGCAGAGATAAGATCTGTGGCATGGGCTTGGAATGGTGTGGCAGTCCGAGCAGGGGCTTGTGATCTGTATAAATCACAAAATGTCAGCCCAGGAGGTATTGATGAAATTTGTTTTACTCCAAAGATTACAGCAAGTGCCTCCTTGTCTATTTGAGCATAGTTACGCTCAGTGGAAGACAGTGTCCTCGACTGAAAACTTACAGGTGCCTCCCGGCTATCAGGCCTCAGCAAGGTACCCAGACCATAAAGTGAGGTGGCTTGCTGTCATCATAATGTGCTAACACGTCATCTGCCTGCAGCAGTTGTTTAGCCTTGTTATAAGCATCTACGTGGACAGCCGTCCACTGCCATGTAGCCGATTTATCCAGCTGGTAATGTAATGGTTCTAGAATGGTTGCCTTATCACGAAGGAAACAACTGTAGAAGTTCATCAATCCCAGGAACGCCTGCAGCTCAGTTTTAATTTTGGTTCGGTGGCGCTCTGAAAAAAACACGGGTGCGCTCGGGCGCCCACTAATTTTCATTAGTGGGCCGAATGCCATTGCGGCCAATGCGGAACCCAAGAACTTCCACTTGAGGTTCTGCAAAGATGCACGTCTCCTTCTGTAGGCGCAGCCCAGCATTTGCAAACCGGCACACCTCTCTGAGGCGGTCATCAAGCTCCTCCTGACTCTTGCCTGCGATGAGAGTGTCGTCCAGATAGGGTTTGACACCGGGCACCCCAGCTAGCAGTGTGTCCATAAAATGTTGAAAAATAGCTACAGCCGTTGATACTCGAAACTGCAGTTGCTGAGCACAGAACATCCCTCAGTGTGTATTAACAGTTAGTAGTTCAGCTGCATTCACATCTAGTACCAGCTGTTGTATGCCTGCTTCAGATCTAGTTTCCTGAAAATGGCTCTGCCAGCCAGTGTAGAAAATAATTCAGTTACTGTGGGTAATGGATAAACATCAGGTTTCACTGCGGTGTTGACCGTGCAGCAGTAGTCTCCGCATATTCTCAGACTGCCAACCTTTTTTGTTACTGGCACGATTAGTGTGGCCCATCTAGAGTGGTGCACTGGTGTGACGATGCCTGGTTCAACAAGCTAATCTAGGGCCTCCTCAACTTTCTGACGCAGTGCCAAAGGAACTGAGCTTGCTTTAAAAAACTTTGGCATGATGGCAGGGTCCAACTCGGAATTCCTGAAAGACTCCCACATACTTCTTGAGGATAACTGCAATGGAGCGCCGATGTATTTGGTGCACACCCGTGACATCAATGCCTTGCACATTGTCATTTGATATTCTACTTCCATAAGAATTAGAAATAAGTAAGAATTAGTAATAAGACGCTTCACAAATGAGTGAACAGGCTGACCCTGAATCCACTTCCACACACGCTTGTGCTGTCTCTTGTTAAAGGTAACTGTCGTTGAAACTGTGGTAGTTGAAAGCAACTTTTGATGCATGGCTGAAAAAGTCAAACTTGGATTAATTGGTGCGCAAATGGAACGCTGCATTCCATTACATTGCCTTGTATTTAGATATTTAGCAGACTTTGTACAAGGCATCATACAAAAACTACAGCTCTGAAAAAAATGAAGAGACCACTGCAAAATCATCAGTTGACTCGATGTTAATTTGGTTCTGTGCTCTAGCACTTTGAGTTTGAAAGGATACAATGACAATGAGGTTTTGAAGTGCAGACTGTCACCTTTAATTTGAGTATTTTCATCCATATCGGATTAACCGTACATTGTATCTGACCCACTGCTCCACCCCCATATCTGCCCCCTGTACACTGTATCTGATCCACTGCTCCACCCTCATATCTGCCCCCTGTACACAGTATCTGACCCACTGCTCCACCCTCACATCTGCCCCCTGTACCCTATCTGACCCACTGCTCCACCCAAACATCTACCCCCTGTACACTGTATCTGACCCACTGCTCCACCCTCACATCTTCCCTCTGTACCCTATCTGACCCACTGCACCACCTTCACATCTGCCTCCTGTACACTGTATCTGACACACTGCTCCATCCTCACATCTGCCCCCTGTACCCTATCTGATCCATTGCTCCACCCTCATATCTGCCTCCTGTACACTGTATCTGATCCACTGGTCCACCAAAACATCTGCCCCCTGTACACTGTTTCTGAACCACTGGTCCACCCAGTTTCAATGACAGTGGGTCAGATACAGTGTACAGAGGGCAGATGTGAGGGTGGAGCAGTGGATCACATACAGTGTATGGGGGCAGATGTGAGGGTGGAGCAGTGGATCAGATACAGTGTACAGGGGGCAGATGTGAGGGTGGAGCAGTGGGTCAGATACAGTGTACGGGGGCAGCTGTGAGGGTGGAGCAGTGGGTCAGATACAGTGTACAGGGGGCAGGATGTGAGGGTGGAGCAGTGGGTCAGATACAGTGTACAGGGTGCAGATATGATGGTGCCCCCTGTACACTGTATCTGAGCCAATGTTCCAGCCTCATACCTGCCCCCTGTACACTGTATCAAACCCACCGCTCCAACCTCACATCTGCCCCCTGTACACTGTATCTGATCCACTGCTCCACCCTCATATCTGCCCCCTGTACACAGTATCTGACCCACTGCACCACCTTCACATCTGCCTCCTGTACACTGTATCTGACCCACTGCTCCACCCTCATATCTGCCTCCTGTATCTGATCCACTGCTCCACCCTCATATCTGCCCCCTGTACACAGTATCTGACCCACTGCACCACCTTCACATCTGCCTCCTGTACACTGTATCTGACCCACTGCTCCACCCTCATATCTGCCCCCTGTACACTGTATCTGACCCACTGCTCCACCCAAACATCTACCCCCTGTACACTGTCTCTGACCCACTGCTCCACCCTCATATCTGCCCCTTGTATACTGTATTTGACCCATTGTTTGACCATCACATCTGCCCCCTGTACACTGTATTTGACCCATTGTTCAAGAGTGGAATGAGGCTGAGTCAGTGTTCTCACATCAATACTTTGACATTCCATGTCTTCCATAACTTCTCAGCACAACACTTGTTTGTATATGTGTGTGCCCCAGGAACCGGTAAAGTGCAATCACAAAATTCTTACAATAAACTGGTGACACAAGTAACCAATGGCTACCTGTTGCTCATTTAGCCATTCAGTATAACTTTTGTATATCTAACTAAAAAATCTGTAATAGACTTCACAATGGAAGGAATCAAGGTCTTCCACAACATTTATTGAAAAATTCCCCCAAAATGGTGGAATTGCACGTTTAGGTATGTGAATACTACAATCATGGCGCAGATCTACAAATACCCCCCCACCACTCTTTCCCGCAGGCTCGCCAAGCCAACACCCCCCAGACATCGACCCCAGCCCCCCTTCTCTGGTGCTTTGTGAGATTGGAGCAGATGGATGGGAACAAAGAAGGGGTGAGGGGGGCTCAGTATCACCATTAGGCAGGCCATGTAATCTCTGAAGCGTTGAACGAGGCTATGAATAACCAGGGTCTGAGCTTGGGTGCTACAGGCCTTCTCTTATCTCTCCTTCCACAGGCACGCTAGTTCCACCCTGGACCCCATCTCAGCCCCCCCCAATCTCAGCTATCCTCTCTGCCCCTCATAGCACTTCAGTGGCCAGTTGCTTCGGCCGATGTGATTGATTAGTGGCGTGACTTAGCCGACACCTGGCCCCGGCAGCAGAAAGGCACTGGTCTCAGGATGTAATGAAGTTTGCACAGGTCAATTTGCATATTGACTCTCTGTTTGTCAAAGTCTGGACAATAAACTGTTTTTAGTTCCCTCCACCCCCACCACCCATCACTGGAGATAATTACAAATGAGTAGTGTGGCATAAAATTCAAGACTTGGCATGGCGGTTGTGTCGTTATAACGTTTTTTAATTATCTGATTCCAGGGACCTCTAGGTCATCTTTCCTTTTCTCAAAAGTGAAATATAAAGGGATGCATATGTGCCATGAAGAAGCAGTTTGTGTAGCTGGAAGAAAAGTGTTGCTTGATCTGTGTAATACATAAAAATGCGTAAGAGCAAAATATTCTGGCCCATGGCTCCCTTCATTTCAAATATATGTATTAAACCAACAAATGCTGAGGTGTTTCAGGCACCTTGTCCTTCTATAGAGCACTTAAGTAAAACTTGGTTTCTTTTTTATGTAGATTGTGTTTAAAAATTACATTTTGTAAGATGCAATTTACACGTATGTGGGTGTCATTGTGGTATAATGGAACACAGAACAAAAGGTTTTTTTTGTCCCACATCTAGTTCAAGTGAGAAAAATGGAAATGAGAAGGTTTCGTATCTTATGAAACTTCAAACAGATCTGTTCCCTTAAATTATTCCTCATACTCAGGTATAACCCCAAGCGTTACATACTCTACTGTGAAACCGACTGTCAGTGTACATTGTGCCTTCAAAAGAAACCTTCTCTATTATTTTCTTCACAATATTCCACAGAATTGTTTCTGTCTTTCTGACAGATCTGGTAGATTAATTTGCATGGAAGTCCAGCAGGTGATTGCATACAAAAACTACTGAGAAAATGAAGGGTAAAGTTCATCCTGTATGTGTGCATATATACAGCCTTTCCCTGGAGATCACATGATGGTACTTTTTCCCATTTGATTCATTAGCTTTTTATGAGAATGTCAGTTTAGCAAACATACCTATGAATTTAAACAACTTGACATATTCACAATAACACTACATTCTTACACTGTGAAGTACAATACATACAGATGGACATCATTTTTATCAATCACCTCTACTAAAACGACCGGGTCTCAAATTTCCATACAATGGGCCTCATTCACCGATCACTCAACGAACAAATTTGTTCTTAAGACTTTCTTTAGAATGCTTGGTGAATGAGGCCCATGTCTTTATTGTATTGAGGCCAACCTGGATTTGGAGAGCACAGACAGGTCCTCTGGAAATTATTAATCGAAGGCTTTATTGTGATACTGAAAGTAACATTAATATTTTAATACACGGGCCATAGAAATATGGTCCCTGGCTATCCTGTAATATGAGTAGACTTTTCTTTGTTTTTGAATTAATACTCTGACATTCCAAATTTCTCCTTGTGCCAAACACACTAGTGATAAACACGTGCCCCATGAATTTAATTTGGGTCGCGTTACTTCAGTGTATTTCGATGAGAGTTCCCCACGTGTTTAAATAAAATCTGACAACAGCATCCTTTTTTGTCATCATACATGGCAGCTCTCGGTCAGAGCAAATCCCTTAACACGGAGTTCTGAATGCATTCTAGACACAACCGCCCTTGCAGCATTTAATTTTACAGTCGCTTTGTATCTGCTGGTAAATCCCTTTAGAAAAAAATATTTTGTGCCCTGTGTTTCTTTTCAGTGCACTCCTAGTCCTGCAATATTATTATGTGATATCTTTGTGACAGTTTGTTGCTTAACATTTTGAGAAGATTGGGGAAATTCCCCAATCCGGTAAATTAGATTCTGTCTCCACTCCCAGAGGTCCCAAGCAGATTTTTATAACCACATTCTCATTTCTGTATTCTGTAATATGCTGTTGAACAGAGGAATTCACCAGTGTTAATCATCAGCTGTACAAAAACACAATTTTCTCTTGAGAATTAGTTCACTGGTCTATTGAATTACGTACTGTTACAGTGCTCACTGTTATAATTACATTCCAATTTCACTAGTCAAAATTAATACTTGGCTAATACTATTACTTGTATGTTATGCTTTAGATAGTCATTAGAGGGATAGAATGAAACCGAGGGAGAGAGAAACATTTTGGTATTTTTTTTCTGTTTCATCTTTAGCTGCCCAACCCTCTTCCTTAGAGATCTACCGTCCTGTAGGTTTTCACTCCAACCCTAACAAAGCACACCATATTCAACAGCTAGAGAGCTTGTTGAGCTGCTCATTAGTAGAATCAGGTGTGCCAAATTAGGGTTGATATGAAAACCTACAGGACGGTAGATCTCCAGAAACAGGGTTGGGCAGCCCTGATCTAAAGTAACTCTTCATGTTGAGCAGTGAATCTATCTCCTTTGCTGGTACTTAAGTGTTCTCTGGATAAGAGTCCTTTGGTTAAAGGGCTCTCAGAAAATCCCTTGAAGTGACTCCACAATGGGAACTCTGAAGTAATAACTCTCGATTAACATGAATATAACCTGTAAGCTCAACATATTTGATATTTCAACCATGTCTTTAAAAAGGTGAAGTAGAAAATAATGGCTGTTCAGTTAACATTTTTCCCTAATTTTGTCGATTAAGTATTTCCTTTAAGTTTGACGGGTTTAACGAGACAAATTCTGGTCTATATCTTAGAGAGAAAATACTGTTTTGCTTTTAAAAAAAAGAAATTGCTTCAGAACAATATTGTTGTGTTCTATAATGGCATACCTTTAGCATCTAATAAATATTCATGGTTCAAGATCACTGTTTTCCTTTGTATGGAAGGCCCTTTGCTTGTTTTGTGCTATCACAGCATTTTTATTTTGGTCATGCTTACAAGAGGTAACACAGGGGACCAATATTTCCTAGTGTTAGAAAAAGAGTAATATGCTACAAAGGGCAAAATGTGCAAATCCCAGGTCTACAGAGAACTGGTTAAACACTACAGGGACAACAGCGTTGTACATCACACCGTTCTGCAGTGTAACTCACAGTCTATCATTTAGCAGCCAGGAGACTCTTGTGACCGTATTTAATTGATGGCTTTAATTAGTAGCTAATTGGAACAAATTACTCACTGTGTAGCCTGTTTGCATAATGTGAGCTCTTCAACAAAACTGTTCAGGAGATCTTTTTTGGGGTCTGAGTCGTTAAATGTCACATTACTAGTATGTGTCAGTGTCCAGTAATCAGTAGCCAGAACAAAATAAAGATAATCTGGTGGGTGGGAACAGCCTTAATTCCTAGGTTTTCCAGAATGAGCTTGATCCCATCAAAGGACGGGTGGTGTTTTATGTTTGAAAGCCTCCGCAGTGGACCTATTTCCTCTGTTACCACAATGGCAAAAGGCCTGTTGACACTGAAAAGCTTTTAAGGACAATTGCAGGTAATTGTAGACGGAGAAAGTGGTATTACGGGGGCTGGGACAGGAACGGTGACAGAAGTGCGTGCTTGTGATCGTGCAGTGTCAAAGATCACATCGGATCGCATTGTCTGAGCTTTTGAGAAGTGGTTACAAACAGCTGGTGCTGTACGTAAGGGTTCATTGAGAATGGACGGGCAGCTATGGATATTATGTTTTTTGTCAGATCTTTCTCTTACTGAGACCCTCTTCATTAGTGCACAAAACACATGCCATCAATTTTTACATGGGACTTATTTTGCATAAGGTCTGTTGCTTTTGTTTGTCTGTCCTTTGCTACAGGGGTTTCATAGCATTGAAATCATAATGGTCTTCCTTATATAACGCTGAACCCTACCACATTTATACTGTGTAAAACACATTTGTTCCCCATAGATTTTCATCCAGTTTCTTTAAATGTTTTAATATTTTCAAAATTCATTATAAATGTGCTGCCCATTCCCATCTCAGTTGATTTCATTAAAATAATTTTTTTTAACTGAATTAATATAATGAATATCAATCCAGTCTCTGTCTCCTATCCACGGAAACAATCTGTGTGGACATTTTATGATCCGTAGTGATCCGTAGCTGGCCTTTTCACAGCACACACACACAACTGAAAAATAATTGCACTAATTTTAGTTTTGGTGAGTCTGTTTTTGTTTTGAGGCCAAATTCTCAGTTGTAATGCCTGTTGTTGATCATGGCCTTTTGATTATTAATTTCAAGTTAAAGTCCTATTATTATTGTTGTTATTATTATTATTATTATTATTAATTGTAGTAGTAGATTACACTTTAGGCGTTTCAATATCATTTTTTATTTTATTTATATTCAGGTTAAGTACTCTGCTCAACAGCCATGCCCCACGCGGGAATCGAACCTAGAATCTTGGAGTTGAAGTCCTGTTCCCAAACTATTATTATTATTATCATTATAGTAGTAGTATTGTAGTGTTTTTGCAAATGCTGTATCTTTGTTTTATCTTGCTACTCTGGTAGTATATCTGTTGCGGTCCAGCTCATTAACTCTCCTGCACCTTCCCTTTCTCCATCTTTAATTTTCAACAGCATCTGCGTCCCGGGGCAGCCCAGCGCCCCCTGGGGACCCCCCATACCCCCTCCCACAGGAACCTTGGGACCAGGGAAACTGACATGTGTGATTGATGATGGCATAAATTGAAAAGAAAGAGATAGAGAGAATCCTTTTTATCAGGACTGAAGCATGACTAGATTAAAACGCAGTTGTACATCCCCTCTGTATAATTCAGTAGTCCTCCCCAGTATCACCCTTGTGCCAGACGGTCCGATGAGAATTGCACCACCCCCCTCCCACCTTAACATCAGATCTCCACTAATACCTCATGGGTCCTGCCAAAATCGTCCTCAAGTGTTCAGGTACAAGTGTCTAGGGCTTACTTAGATAGAGTATCTACATTTCAAGCTTATGAATGTCCGCATTGAGATCTGTAAAAAAAAAATCTACATTTTAAGCCGATTAGTGCCTGCGTTGAGTTGTGTGAATGTGTAAGATTTGGCCGTGGGAGACGAGTCGTTTGTGTGCTTCCTCTTTAGGGCCTTTGGTGAAGTGGTTAACCTATTAGCCATGTGAATAGGCTTGATGGGGCGCAAGTGAATGCCTGGAACAGGGGTTGCTTATGTGAGCCCAGTGTGAGATAATATACAGTATACTGTGTGTTAGCATCCTCTTATCTCTCCCCGGTTAGCATCACCTTCTCCCTCCCTGATTAGTCTGTTTGTGGAGAGAGCTAGTGCATAACAAAATACTATAAAAGAACAGGTGTAGGTTTTGACCATCTATTTTGTTACTAGAGTGTTCTTTAAAAATCATATACAGTATAATGATGAAAAGGCCTGTATTTAGAGCACTACGCCTTTTATGATTTTCACATCCTCGTACGTCACCTAGGGGAAAACAAACAAAATCCTTTAATCCTTTTTACAGGAGAATAATCCTTCACCGACAGAACTTATGTCTTTTAATGCCTGAGAATATATTTTCAATCGTAGCATAATTAAGAATAAAACCTAGCCTACAACCACTGCATTGAACTGGGATATATTATTTTCCTTCAACTATTGATTTTACTCATGCTGGATATTTTCAACAAGGGGATGATTAATATATTTTCAGAGCAGTGTATCATTCATGTAATAGATTTGATCTATATGAAAGCCACTAACAGTATTAATGTTTGACGGCATTGCAGGAACTTGGGGTAATATTGCTTGAAGCAATTGCTGAACTTATCTAATAATAACCTGTTTCTGTTGGTTGGACTGATGGACATTCAACATTTATGAAGATTTAAATACAGTATGTATAAAGTAAATTCTTTATGGTCTGCCTTTTTGCATTTAGTGTGACCCAGTCAAGTAACATACTTTTCACCTCAGCAATTCTTCACTCGGAAATTTCACCCTGGTTAACTCACAAAAGAATTGGTATGTCACCGTGTGGATTGAATAACCCATATCAGCAGATCTTCAGACAGGTAATCAATCGGCCTGACAAACACGTCCAGAGTTTGTATTTCAATGCCATTGCATGCCGGTAAACGAGAACACACACTTTTAAATTCAGAGCAGTCGGCATAATTTGAATCAAAAGAAAAAGTGGGGTTCACTTCAAGGGCGACCATACAGGAAATGCCCAAATAGACAAGCTTTTTTTTCCTGTAGGCCTATTGAATGTTTAAATGTTAATCTGTTTTCCCACAACAAAACTTTTTTATTGGTAAGAATAATTTACAGGCAGCTGAAAAAAACATCTAGTGGTCGAGTAGTCTAAGTGGAGATAGATGGCAATACCCATTGTTTCTAGGAAAACAAAGGAAGAGGCTTCATGACCGCAGTGATGTCATGCCACTGGGACTTACACCACTTACACCATATTCATCCCTGCATGCCTGGCTTATCAGTACTTATACTGCCACAGCGCAGCACCAATAAAAAGGGATGTATATATATGATCATGTGGGATCTCTCCCAAGGACATGGTGATTGATACCCATGTCACTCGCAAGGCGCATGAGCAGGGGAGCGCCAACGCCATGGCGGCTCAGGACATGCGCCAGCAACTGTGCCTCAGCGTCCACTTTATGGTTTATTTTTACGGTCAGGGAATCGTAACGGCATATAATTTATTTGTCCTTTTTTTCCAGAGCTCCGTAGAGCGGAGAGAGTACAGGTCATAGCCTCGGTCAGATGGAGCCCCCTGTGGTTGGTGGTGGTGGGGGGGAGGGGTAGAGGGGGGACAGGCGATCTCCTGGGTCCCCTCTTCTGACAGAGGCGGACAGGGACAATTTGTCAAGCCAGAACCCGGCGTGGGGGGGTGGGGGTCTCGCCTAGGAAAGAAGGGGGCCCTCTCTCCCCTTTGGTTCCCATATTGGACGACTGGTACTACTGGGGTGGAGAGAGGAGGGGTGGTATCGTTCATATTCTAGGACTGCAGCATCTGTCCAACATGATTACTTTCAGTTTCTCTATCACGACAAGGCAGTGTGACCTGGTGGTTGGGGTGAGCCTTTTCCCTTCATTCTAAATCTGCGAGATCACGAAAGGCACGATATAAATGCAATCCAGTATTTTAAAAAAAATTACATTTTCCACTACATTAATCTCATTAATCTCACCTCATTGTATGCTCTAGGCACTTCCTATGTACATTAAATGTACATTACCATAATTTAATTGAATTTATTGTACATATCTATCGGCACCTCCACACTTTATATTTATAATATTTAATACTCTTACTCCTACTGTCCATATCTGGAACTGCTGCTAGTGTTTTACTGCTATGTATATTTATGTTATTCTTGCCCTTATTCGACTCTTTTTAACAATTTAATATATATATATTTTTTATGCCTACTACATAGTTGTTGCTTGCCAATTTAATTGTTCAGAATGACCTTGTGTTATACTGTGCATTTGATAAATAAAAACACTTTGACTTTACATCCTGTGGGCTTTCCCTCAATTTTATTCCTGTTCAATGGTCACTGGCAGAAACAATTAATGGGAAGAAGCCTTAAAGAATCAGGGCCACGATTTTGGTGTCGAAATGTTTTACCAAGCTACATACAGTACTCTACTGTAAGTAAGTATGTCTGTAACTAATGGAAAATAGAATGGTACAAATATTTCACAGCAGTGCATTTTAAGAAAAATACATTGCAATATCTGAAAGCATGTCCAATTTTTTAAATTAAATGTGCATTTCACAATACCGGTGTTATTGTAGGGGCTGGATTTACTTAGTGAAAGGGCCTAGAACAACTACCTGTTGTTGTTCTGGGCATAATAGCAATGATAATACTGTCCAATTACAGTGAATCTGTGAATCTGAGAGATTGCTGCTCTGCATGATGAAGATAATACATTGTTTTTGGTAGATTTGGAAGGGGCTGTGAAAATATCCCGTGTGAATAATATAACAGTGTATTTGGCGTTGCTCAGACGGTGTACACTGGTGCACGTTGGATGGCTGAGGTGGCTTCAGGTGTTTAGGGGGAAGATGGAGGCACGTTCCGAAGTACAGGCGAGGTCACAAAAGGAGGTGACATCACCCTCTGGAGACAGCGGAGGGCTGAGATTGTGATTGGCTCTCAGAGCTGGGGCACCTGGGACTTCAGTGTTGTGTTTCTTGAGCTGAGAGGGAGACCTGAAACGTGATTCCCCCACAGGACCACATCGGGCTACCTTGTGCAAATGGCAAACATATTACTGATTTTTAAATAGAAATGGATTGCACTCTTATTTCAACCCTTTGGGTTAAAAATAGAGATGGGTAGATGAAAATAATTACTTGCTTTTAC
The DNA here is from genome assembly GCA_022702515.1 of Ilyophis sp. 1 JC-2022. Lineage (NCBI taxonomy): Eukaryota > Metazoa > Chordata > Actinopteri > Anguilliformes > Synaphobranchidae > Ilyophis > Ilyophis sp. 1 JC-2022. The sequence goes on along the minus strand of CM040396.1, from coordinate 43,094,078 downwards.
GTTTAAAAGAGATCCACACCAAATATGTTTCTGTTAAAATTACACTAAAGCTTCAATTGTTTTGCTTTTCACTGACTTCAATGGTGAAATATATACTTATGACAACCTTTTATAACATACATAAATCTAAAACATCAGTTATGTACAGGATATTTAGAGATGACTTGCAGCCAGAGCCTCCAAATGACTGTGTTGCAAATTGTTACAGATCACTTCTTGAACTGATGAAGGAAAGTACTGAAAATCTTTTACAGATAAATTTATGGGGGCCAGATTTGGAATCACTTGTTTTCCAGCTTAATCACGCTGCCATTTAATTAACTGTAAAAATCCTCCCTTTGGCACCGAAACCAGGGCGCCGCAGTGCCCTGCTCCTCTGGAAATGAAGGATGATGATGACCTGGTTCAGTTTGTTAGTGGCAGAACTGATATGCAACATGAGAAGCTACGGCATAACAGTTAATTATTTAGAAAACTTACCGGATATTATCATATAAAACTGAAAACCTTTTATTTAGTTTAAAAATAATTTTTGTTCATCAGTGCCAGGTCCCAGGTGTTTGCCACATCTCTACGAAGAGGGCGGGGCACTTTTAACAGTGGAGCCGAGTACAGGCTTGTGTTGAGCCCTGTAAGCACTCAGCCATTATAGTGTTTGTCTCATACATGCTACTGCAGTGAAAGCCATGTTTGAAACAATGCCCTCAAAGACAACACTGATCCACAGATGTCCTTATATTAAATTTATAGGATTATATATATTTATAGGAAAATATGCCTTTGTTTTTGCTGTGGTTTTGTTTATGCAGACAAACAGCAAAGTTAAATATAAAACCTTTCACAATGTCAACAGTTGCTCCCACGTGGATAATTATTCAAATTATTTATTTGTCAACCCTTTTGACAGACTATGGGCTCTATCTTGGCAATCTTGCCGCTTGGTCTAAGCGTATGGCGTAAAGTTAATTTAGGGCGTGTCCAAGTTAATTTTTGCTAGTTTGTGTGTATTTTGGGCGCTAAGCACGGCGCAACGCGCAAATGAGCTGAACTTAATTATAGGTGTGTCTTGGGCGTGACATGCAATAAACCAATCGAAATGTCCTATACCATTTCCTTTAAAAGCCTGCTTTTTCACCTTGGCGGATTGCTTGATGGCGAAACAGACATGCTTGTGCGTGTTTAGTGCGATCAAGAAATAGGCTAAATGAATCAATAGTATGTTCAATATTATTTGGACTAACCATCAGCCTATGAGTTCCAGGTAATTCCCGACATGGCTGTTATTTTACAAAATATATGCGGTTACATTTTGTTAAAAGGACCTGCAACAGCTGAGAATAAGAATCACCTTAGAAAACGTCAAATTAGCCTGCTTGTTCAACAAATTTAGTTTGATTCTGCAATAAAAGTGTCAAACATCAATTCCACGAGGCTGTTATCATGGAGTTCTCGAATTTCAAGCTTCATCCGAAGTTCATTAGGCTACCTGCATAGTAATATTGATTAATAACATAAATGCCATTATTCTGCCTTAATGATGACACTAAATACAATAAAGCTGTCAGGTTGGCAGATGGCAACCCATACGTTCACGCATATTTCCCCTTGTTTTATAATGTCTGTCTTATGGAAATGTGACTAACCTGTTTTACTCGTAGCATAATGCTTTAAAACAATCCACTTTAAGACCGTGAAACGTGCAACTTACAGCAGGGGAAACAGAGAACATGCAGCGCACATGCAGAGAATGCCATTAAAATTAATTGTGAATTAATTGTGTAACATGCTGCAAATTTGTTTTCGTTTCTTATTAGATGCTTAGTTCTCTTCTCGTTTTGTTCAGTTATGGAATAACAGGTGAAATCAGCTGGGTTTTAATAAGGTGAGAGTATGGAAACCTTGTCACTGTAATTTAAAAAATATGAAGGACGAAGAATGCTAAGGTTCAAATTCAGTTAACATGGTGACATTTATCTCCGTTGTTTAACCGTAGGCTATGGAAAAAAACCTTCTGCACAGCAAATCCGCTTTAGCTTAGGCTATATTAAAAACAATAAATACAATATTCACTGGACAAGGTTTAGAACTTTTTTCAGTCAAAACCATTCTATTTATTTACAGGCTGTAGGCCTAGAGAGCTGTATTGTAATGACATCTGAACCGCATTTTCAGAACTCAAATGTCCGTCTATTGCAGTAGGAGAGTTTTCCTTTGAATGACAATTTGCGCATTAGGTGTAAATGACAATTCGCGCATTAGGCTTGATATAGGTGTTATCAGCAAATGGAAAGCCATTTTTAATGGATAGCCATTGTCCCGTAACAGAAGATTGTCCCCCCAGAAGATTACAAGAATTATTGGCAAATATAGGCTAAGTCATAGCTAGATCCAGGATAATTGCGAATAGTCTATAGCCTATACATGTAACCTTACACGTACCATCGCACATCGCCTGGATGTTGATGGAGTGGGCTGAAAGCAATTTAATTCGGCATTTCCCTTCGCTGAGGGACAGGTAGCTATGTGGTCTTTGACATATGGACCCTTTTATTATTATGCATTTTTTTAAATATAGCCTACACAATAATAATATTTCACATTGTAATCTTGATATTTTTAGTCATGCTTGTGCGCGCCCCTGTGTGTAACAGACAGGAGGGTGTACACCCGTTGTGCACACATCTATGTAGACGCACTTATATGCACCATTAACATAACATGTAAACAACTGCGACATGACTTTAGACCAGGTTTGCGGTGGTTTTAGCGCAAGCGCTTTCTGCTGCCTCAAGATAGCAATACACCAAAAATAATCCTGGCCACTCCTCATCTTAAAACCAACATGCCCAGTTCACCTAAATTCAATGCACATTTTCTGTCAATTTCATATGCATAAAATGTATGTTTTTACAATTAATAGTAATGCATTATTTGCATATTAGTAATAATTTTACATTGTTATTACTATATCATGTAATATTTTTTTTCTTCATACATCAATATGTTTATCAGCTAGATACCAAACCATACAATACAAATTTTTCTAATCTCTATCGACGCCTCTGCTCCAGTTCCTCTGAGCTTGTTTTACAGGGGTGAAATATGCTTGTGCACATTCTTGTTCAGTGAAAATATTCACAGCTGGCAGGTGGCCAAATTCTAGTTCTCTCTCAACACTTAGTGACAAACAGAAAAAGAGAGGCAGAGATAATGTTCTGCTTCTGCTCAGGACTTCAAGTAAAGGTATTCCAATAATACCGTACTTGTCCGACATGACTCCTGGGTAATTTAATGTCTCAGGTTTCCTCCAGTGGAATGGCCCAGGTGAATGTTCAGGGCATGGGGTTATAGTTACCCATAATTCTCGGTTTTGTCTACAGCACATCCCTTTGTGGATGGTGTGTGTGTGTCCACCTGCTTGAAGGGCTGGACTGAAAACCAGTAATTACAGGAGAGTTTTGTTTATGTCCAGCTGTTCTTACACATACACAGATAGATAGACATACATATTTAATGAGATTATGAAAGTGGGCAGGCAGTAGTGGTGGGGAAGAAAATTCAGTGAGGTGTAATGAACCAATAGGAAAACACATTAATTATGAATTCATGTCAAGCTTCTTTAATCTGTAAAAGTAAAGATGCATATTTGGAACTGGTCCCCAACACAGCCTCTGTCCCCGACCCACCCCCTTTGACCACACCTGCATGGACAGGTCCCATATCAGCTCTGTGGCCATGCTCAAGTTAACTCAGTCTTGTGCATTGCCGAGATCGATATTGAATGATTTTCCATTTTAAAATGTGTAGTAGGGTGTCACAGACGTGGAATAACTGAAGAGATAGCCAGTGCAATTTATGGATGGCTATTGTCGTGCTAGAAAATTAATACCTTTTCACATCAAATAACTAAAAATGGAAGTAATTTGCAATCTCCGAAGGGCGGGCTTGGCTGTCTTCCTTGGTTTAAACAGGTCTCTCAGCTCAGGAAACCATCTCTTCGCGTGATCGTGTGTGGGGCTTGCACCTTTTCAGATGATGGCATGGTGAAATTTAGGCTGTTAGAGTTGATGTTGGCTGTTTCAGATAATGGATGTGTCGGGGGTGGGGAATAGGTTGTTTCAGCAAAATGAGTGGTTTGGAACAGGCCGCCAACTGTGCAATAAGTACTTCGCCTGCCCCCATATTCACCTTTCTGCCTCCCTGTTGAAGATTGGATGCTGGAGATGGAAATGTTATGATTATTGACCTTATCAACATGCCTTGCTTCTTCAGGCAATAGAAGCTACGTGTGATAATATAATGCACTACATTGTCAAAATGGACATTGGCCGAATGCATGAGAAGCTAGAGGCACCGAAATTACTTGGTTTATAATTTAAGGATACATGTTATTACTGGAGTTATTAAAGAAAAATTCAGGAGAGAAATATTCAGATAAATCCACACGCAATAACCTTAACCCGCTACACTGGATTCCCCTAAAAAGGAGGAAATGGCCGCGCACCTCCTTTCCCTCATGCAGCTGTGTTGGACGTCCCTCTCCCGAGTCCCTCCCCACTTCTCCACCTTCATTTTGTGGTTTTTATTGTTTTAATTTGTCTTCTCTCCCTTTGTCTTTGATGCTCAAGTTTTATGTCAGGAGTCACATCAGTCCCCTTTGCAAGGAGAGATAACCATATTGAGATACGTGGCTTCAGCTGGTATTGACATATTTCAGTAACAATTTAAGAAATTGTTCTGGTTTTCACATGCTGGTCTATTTAAAAAAATCACCAAAAATTGAACTGTGTGTTTTTGTATTTCATTCAGTTTTTTTATTCTTTATGTCTGTTAAGAAAAAACTTGCATTAGTTTGCAAGTCAACATTAAGATAGAATGTTGATTGATTCCAGGCCTTTCTTTGATAATGACTGCTGATCACTGGTATATGGCATAATGTAAATAAATAAGAGAAACACTACAATATGAAAAGAAAAATACACATACATATTAAATGTCAAAGTTAGGCTTAAACAACGCACAATGCTAAGTTAATGTAAGAAAAACCATATGTGTATGTGTTCAAAATACAGCGGAACATCAAGAAGACGCTATATCCTTTATGGGTGAGTGGAGGGAAATGTTGATCTGTATTCCAAACGAAAGGTTAGTGATTTCAGTCTCAGGAGAGATTTTGCTTTAGGAGAAGAACCCTGCGGAGAAAGGTAACTTCAAATTAAAATCTCAATTTAATGCATCATTCTAATGTAAATGGATGGATACATGTTTAACCTCAGGGGGCCAGATGTGGAACTTCCCTTACAAAGATATTGGCCTTCCAGCAAGTTTGCAGAAAACCTTTGGCATTGTTGCCACAGGTTTGCAGCAAGCTCATATTTTCACATGCAAATTAGCTCTGTGGGAACTGCCATTCACTTCTGGAAAAAAAGTTTTTAGTTCACCACTACTGGCAAACTCTGACAAACCTCTGGCAACATTTTGTGGAAACCAATTCAGTTTGCAGCAAATGCGCTACATATTAGCTGCAGGTTTGCAGCAAACTATCCAATTTTGTAAGGGTTCTCATTACCAACTGGCTAAAAGTGTAATGGATCTTTTAATGTGTCGGAGATTGAAACGCGAAGGTGGGGGAATCAGAACAAGTCAGCTCACACCAAGACCAATAAAGAAGAAAATAATTTTTTTTAAAAGAAAGAAAAAACAGGAAACTAATTCCCTAAGGCTAAACAGACAAAAACAAAAATCAACCCACTAAAATGGGCGAACTAGAGAACAAGGGAAATACCAACTAAATCTCCCGCACTCACTTAAGGAGCTAAAATGGGAAATCTAGCAAAAGAACACCGTTGGCTACATAGGCTCAGAGCCGGAAGGTGTAAAACCAAAACAAACAAACAAAAACTGTCTCCTTGAGAACAGCAACGGACAAAATAAATAGCGCAGAACGCTTACAGGAGGAAACAATCCTATACCTAAATAAAAGCTAAATAGCAAGTCCCTCATAAACATAAACAGAGTTTAATATCAGGAGGTCGCTACCTGGCTATACCTGGCTCGATGCAATGTCAAAAGACAAACAAGCACCGGGGAATCGGAAGTGAGGAACTTAAATACCCCGCAGGTAGAAGCACAGGTGAAAACAATAATGAGAACGGCAAACCCCGAAACGGAACGTGGAAAAAATCAGATTAACAATCGGGAAACCAAGACGAGAACCGCAAAAGAAAAGAAAATAAACAGCCACGAACCACAACAAAGAGATGTTTTAATTAGGAGTTAGATAGGCAGCAAGTGGCCTGTTTTTACAGGTACTGTAGATTTTCTGGTTAAATTGTCAACCATTTACAAATTGACCCCCCTCCCCTACATGTTTGCGTTTACTTCATAATTATTTTTAGATTTTGTGTATACTGAGCAGAACAGGTTGTGTACTCACTATACTCAATCCCCTCACATCTAATTGCAGTTCAAAAAGTAGGTTAATGTCTACTCCCTTTAGGAAGTCTTTTTATTGGTGAATAAAAACAAAAAGATGTATTCTGGAAAAGTAATTAAAACAGTAATGGAGCTAATTAGAACAATCTGCTATGCGCTTGCAATGGTGAGCTGGGATTGGCTATTTTCCCTTTTAGTTCTTGCTCAATATGTGGATTGTATATTCTGTGTGCAGGGCATAGCTTGGAGCAGAAACCAAGCTACAAGCTTTTATTCTCTCTGAAAAAAATTAAGCCCCAGGTGCCAGACTTCTTATAACCATGCCAGCTTAGCGATGCCTCTGGCAACAGATATCCCTCTACCAGCTGTATTGTGTGTGCCCACATGCAGCATCAGCTCAGCGATTTCAAAATGACGCGCACACACAACGGTAAGAATCTTTATGGACGGTGAAATTGAGGAAGGAAACATAATGAACAAAAATTCACTGAGTTTTCAATACAACACAGGGTTGCTAATTATAGCTATGATAAGAATGCTAATGGCTATGGTATAGTAATAATAGCTGTACTGGCAAAATGTGTCAAATAATTCTGCATGTGAACGCTTGTCATATCATATATCAACAATAGCAATGGCAAAGTTTTTCTCTGAGGTAAAAATAGTTCATCATTCCCACACATTACACGATAGCTGCACCTGAATTTTTAAGACTGAAGTAGGCTACAAGCCACACCAATTGAATATGTGTTAGTCATGGAGTCAGCTAAGGGGTTATAATTAGGTATTATTAATCCCTTCTCTAGCACCACCTTTTTAGAACACCAGCCCGAAAATAAAGTGGTTACTGTCCTTGAACCCCTTTGACGACAGAAATAAGCCTGGTCTCTTCTGTAAGGGAGTTTGTTTTCCAAGAGTCAGCATTACTCTCCAAGTATTACTGAAACAAAGTAACAGAAGCTCAAACACATTGGAAGTTTTTTCTCCCCTAAAAGATTTTTATTATTTTTTGGCCAGGATAAGGATACCGACTTACCCGTTATTCGTGTCATCTGTGGATTATAGTGTAACATAGAATATTTGGAGTCGTCGTTTTAATTGAGCCTGTTTTATGTCATGTGACAAAATAAGAAACCGTTGTTGCTACAACATTGGGATCGTAAAATAATTTATAGAGATAGAATCATTTCACTGTAGAAAATGCAATAAATGCAAACCAACTAAACCAGTGTTAGTTAAGGGGTAAACTGACTGCATTTATAATTAAATAATTATGTGGCACAGGCATGTAGTAATTGTCAAGAAGACATAGGAAACCAACTAAAAAAGCGGTTTCATTTTATAGTCCAGTACATTTATAGATGTATATAGCTGTAATAATAACTTGCATAAATTGCTTGCCAACATTCTACAAGTTTGTGGATAATGACTTAACTATCTAGCATAGTAGATTGCTTGTTAGTTAACTGGTAAAAAATAAATAAGCCAAAGTATAGCTAACTAGGTTTTTTTGTGTTGCTTGTTCCAAGATTGCTAATGGCAGTGTAGGTAGCTAAAATGTAGCTAAAATTTGCACGTTAGCACAGTTTTCAAGGTATTTCAATAGTCATGGGGTAACAGTGGATGTGTTTGTTTATTTATTTCAGTAGGATACAATATGCATAGACATAAGTAATCCTGACATCTAAAAATAGTCGTTCAAATGTAGAACAATACAAATGAAAATAATAATACATAATAAATAATAAAACAGTGTAACAACCAAGTATAAATTGCAACAACAAGCAGTTCTGTAAGACCAATGTGTCTCAATAAAACTTGAAGTGTGACCTCATTTGTGTATCACATTTTCAATCTGTATTCACTGGGCAAACATTTTCTAAGGAGAAAATGTACAGGGATGTTCGTCTCTTTTCCAGATTGATCTGTCTGCTTGAGTCTCTCATGGGCAGTTATGGACAAGGCACAGACAACAAGGGACAGAGGGTTTGTCAGCCTCCCTCTCCCTTGCTGTGGTAACCAACCAAAAAACATACAGTACTCAATATATATGCAAATGATGACAGGGCCCCAGGGTGGAGTTTTACAAGGTCACATGACTCATTTGCGTTAAGACCAATTCTGAAGCGTTGGCTTTACTATCCGAGCTGTGAGAAAATGTAAAAGCTCTATTACATATTTCTAAAATGATGATTTTGTAATATAAATCAAGTCATTTTTTATTTGTTACTTGTAATTTTACTTTTCATTTTTACAGTTAGTATTAATGATGCTAATCTTTCCATTCTTGGCTGAGAATGAAGATTTCAGGTCTGCAGTTTTGTTGTATTATTAGTCATTGTTCTCTCCTGTATGTACAGTGGCTATTTAGACAGCTTTATCACTCCTACACGCGGTTCCAGCACTTTCCCACCTCCAGGCTGAGCATTATTTATTGGATGGTCATTACTGCTGTACCTCACAGAGTCACTAACATTCTGCTCATCTACAAGATTATAAAGGATTTAATGCTCCTGGGGCTGTAAGCCAAGATGCATCTTAAATGGGATCAGGGACAGACTGGGGCACAAATTCAGCCCGGGAGTTTCAGACGCAATAGAGCCACAATGGCCCACCATTTTAGTCGCCAGATCATTGATAGGCTAATATTTACAAATATAATAACTTTTGTAGCAGTGCCCACATCACGCAAAACGGAAGCATAAACACAGCCATCATGGCTCATCTAAACCTACCACTTGATCAGCACAGATTAACCTCCAGTGGAGAGGCAAGGAAAGTGAACGCAAAAACTCATGCCAATTAGCACACACCCCTACGAGATTATAGCGATATAACTTTCAACAGCTACCTGAGGTTGAACGCGTAACTAGGTTATACCATGGCGGACACACAAAAAAAACTACAACACAGTAGTCAAACCTTTGATGGGTTTGAATTGGCGTTTGATGTTTTCTACACGACAAGAAGCAGACGGCGGGGCTTGGTGTTGAATATTATCCAAAGAGAATATTTCTGAATATTTATTTAAGTCCGTTTTTGTGGCTATTCCGTTTCCCTGTGCCCTCGAAGTGGAGTTGTGTTACGTGGTTTTAAAAAATAAGTTGCTAACAAGTTTCTATATTCAAACTACAACGGATGTCATAATAATTACACATCAAATAGGTCTTTGGCTGCTCTCACCCATCCAGGATTTAGCCCGGAATCCGGAATCCTCCTGGATTTTGGCCTGAAATTTGTTTATTCTATTCTGGGACATGAAATGTCCTGGAATCCAAACATTTCTGGGTGTCGCATGCATTATTATTGTTTATGAAACGTAGTCTGCTTCTAGTGTGCGTCTTCTCGTGGTGTGTCATTCGTGAGCGATTAATTCTTTTTGAACTTTGAATATTTTTGGTGAACGAAAAGGAACTGGGGCTGCGTCCCAATTCTTGGCCTAAGCCCTAAGGTCCTCCTTCAGGACCGCACTTTGGGGACGTGGAGAGGGTGTGCACTCAAGACGTGCATGTGTATGAGGGTGCATGGGTTTAAAAGGAAAGAATTGGGACATACTGCATGAAAAAGCTCGGTCAAAATGTATCTTGTTCAATAAAGTTATGGGTGGAAAAAAGTAAAGATCAGGAATCCTCAATCTTATACAGACACTACTGGTGTTTGTGCACACTTGTTCAAAACCAGTGAAAAGCCGTTAATTTTTTTTGTTTTGTTCCAGTGAAAAGCCGTTCATTCTGTGCTCGGAGTTTTATGAAACTGACGGTCATTTCGTCTGTCCCTACACCGAAGTAACGATAGCGATCAGCGACAATTGATCTGATTACATTCAAAACCGACACAATAACTACGCTAATTTCAATTTGACACCTCAACTTTCTGTTTAAACAGCCAGCTAGCTTCCTGGCTACACTGTCTGACGACAGTGGGCAAAACTAGCCAATGCTATGTAAGAAATATGAAGCTAACGTTAGCCTGCAGCAGCCTTGATATACGGTTATCAGCCACATACACTGCCCCTTAGACAAAGCTAGACAATAGCCCAGTTTCGTGAACTCCTATGTAATCAAAATTATTAGTTTTATTTAATTGTACAAAATTGCATAAGTTTAAGGTAACGTTACGTACACCTATAATATGTTCTTCTCTATCACTCGCTTCTCCGGAAAGTTCTCTGTGATTGGTTAAAAACATAAACATCACAATTTGCAGAGGATTTGGGGTAATACCCCTCTGAAAACATGTATCCATTACGTGTATAGGATTGTACAGTTTTTTTTGCACTACTAGATTTGCTAGATAGCAGATTTCTGTGATGTTCAAAACCTGTAGCTCCAACCTGAATTTGAAATTAAAGCAGCAGAAAATATATAAAAACGGATCACATATTTCTCACAGACAATTAAGCTATGGTGACACATGGTTTGTACATACCTTTGCACAGCGTATTTTCTATTTACTTGAATTTAATTAGGTTGACACTAATTAATTAATTAAATAATGTAAAGGAGGAAAGCTGCACACCTGATGTTTCACTTCACGTGCAAAAGAGGCGGAAAAGTACTAAAAATAGAAAAGACTCAATGCAATACTGCAAAAAAAACACCGCGTTTAATTAACGTTTCAGTACTAGACCTTCATCAGAATGTGGATCACTGCAGGGCACACATCCTAGAAGACATCTCGCACACAAGTGCTACCAATCGCTCAATTAGAACACTATAATTGAATGACCATAAAAGGACATGACCAATGCCCAATCTCTTACATGTCATGGCACATCATTTCATTATTAGTGCTATTAGAGGTGTAGGCTTCTAGTTATACAGTACATTAATATAACTTTTTTTTCTTATTACCTTAGGATTTGGCCTATGGGGTGGCAGTGTAAGATCTGCAAATCTTTGTCTACTACAAAGGGGAATCTACAAAAGCATTGCAGACTACAACACGCAACATTTGGTCGTGCACAACCCCAGCCATGTCTACATGACAGTTTAAAACACAGAGCGCCCTTCACACACATTTATCCAGATACCATGCAGCTGAAAAAAGTCCAAGTCCAGGAATCATCACTACTTTTAAGTGTTTAGTTTTCAGTGCTCGTTGTCCTACAGAGAAGGACTACTTTCAGCAATTGGAAATCATCTGAAGAGCCACGAAACTGTCTTTTGTGTATTTGAAGGATGGGACTTTCGGACAAATATATACAATACATTTCTGAAACACAAAAGCAGAAGACATATATCCTATTCTTTGAGTGATTTTAAGCAAGACGTGTTGAGAGTCGCCATAATCAGACTGTTGACCATTCTGACGTACCAGAGGCCAGTGATGGTGAGGGCACTAGTTTAGATTGTGATCCGGAAAGTGCATCATACATATTTATTCAAAGAATTGGCTTACTTCTGCTGAATCTAGAAAGCATCTATAATGCCTCAGTGAAGTGTATTGATGCCTTAGTTGAAGACCTTCAGTTCATTTCATCTTCAGCATCTGTTGCGGTAGAAACATACTTGATTCAACATTGAAGTCTAACAAATGCATTGTTGACCAGGCCATCATAACTGACTTGGCAGAACAGTTGTGCAACTTCCATCCCATTAGCACAGCACTTGGAGCAGGTGGTCCACTTGGTTCGGCTTTTAAAGGTCCCATATCATGGAAATTGGAGTTTAGCTACTTTTAGCATTTATATGCAGTGTAGCATGATACTTATGTGCTGATAAAATATTAAGTCGGTACTACCTGCCATTTTTTTGTTGTTGCATAAGAAAAAAATCACTCAGCTTAAAAGTCTGTTCAGAATTGGTTCCAGCTGAGACGTCATTACTTGACTCTAGATATACAGATCTGTGGTAATTCCAGCCATTCCGTTCTTTACTTAGCCTCTATCGCCACAGAGTATAATTACGAGCAAGTGGAGAGTTCATGACTAGCAAAACTGGCCATGTTAAAGCGCTTCGATGTTTACAGCTTTAACGTTAGTCTACAGCTTTCTAGCCAAGCTGCCAGGTTGTGAACGGAGTCCTGTAATGTTAACCCATACGACCGATACCATTCATTAGTACCGAACGGAATCCAACGCAGATTTCGGTGCCGGGCTCAGTCAGTGACCGCAGGTAGCCTACTGTTAGCAAGCAAGCTAACGTTAAACTCTGTCAATTTTCAGTGTGGCTGTATTTTACCCAAAATTATTCAGACGTATGCTTAAAAACAATAGCTTGCAAAGGAGGGAACAATATATAATAATGTTGCATTCATTGACCATACGATACATTTGAAAGCATGCAGGGATGCATCTTCAACTGCTTGAAAAGTAACGTTAATCTGCAGGCTTTAAACAGTTAAGAGGTAATCGCTATATTGTATATATGTTAAATGTATTTACCTTTGTAAAAAAAATAACATTCTTTAATGTTTTCGTTTGCTTTTTTATTTGTTTCTTCGGTTTTTCGGAGCGAAAGTGTAGTGTAGGCAAGAGTGTGATTGTGATTCCGGGTTTGTTAGCCAATCAACGCAGAGCATGTGAAAAAAACTTGAACCGCCCACCCAAAACGCTGCAAGAGTAAAAAACTCACTGGATTTATAATTTAATCTATTTGAGTTTATTAATTATTTAGTGTATCAATTTATTAATTGACTATGATTAAACTCTAAAGTCTAATTGTTCTGGTGGCACATTGCAGGCTCTTCATCACATCACACTGTATGTCTGGTCTCATCTATAAGCTTCTGCTTGTGATGCTATTTAACTTTTGTCTATTTACATTCTTGCCAGGCTGGCAGAGATGGAGGCAAAGCTCCGGGTAATAATTGATGACCGAATTGAGAAATTGGTTCTTCCATCGGGAATCCCGCCCACTGTGAAGGAGCTGAAAACCTTTGTACAGGAGACATTTGGTATTTCTGATGAGTTCAGTCTTAAATTCCAAGTGTATGCTGATTAGATATAGTCCTAGTCCATTGTGAAGGACTGCACTGGTGGTTTTGCATGTTTAGCTTAAATTCAAAATGTGTACTGTCAACTGTTTTCTAAATCATATTATCCAGATCAAGTTTCAGAATAAGCTAAGCATTCAGCGTTTTCCCTTGCTTACTGTACTATATACAGTACCCGATGCACTTTCAGTTTAGAATACACCTAATTTTCTTCTCCAAAATCTCTCATATAAGTATGCTTATGAAACCAAATATTTTACCTGGTAGGAAGCTACAATACTTTTCTTATCAACCCTGAAGAGTTTATCTTGTTACATTTCACCAAAGTCCTGTCCAGTCGACATTTCCACAGCGACCACCTATCGCACTTAGGACTGAAATACGGTGCTGTTGTTATGTAAAAACAAACGTACTTTTGTAAAAAATAATGTAAACGTATTTAAAAACATTAGGCTACATATTTTATGCATATTATGTATATACTATACGTAATACTATATGTGACGATTCTGAAATAAATGTATTCTGTTTAAAATTTCTGAATGAGACAGCCTCTTCTTCAATTCTAACTTTAAACCATGGATGTGCAGTGAGTATATTGCAGTGAATATGTTTTTGAGATAATGACACTTACATAAGAAACTAGTTGGAAATTGCCTCTGGAGGGCCAAAGTCAATAGGGTTAAAAAAATAAATGCATGTTTTGTAGATAACATAGATTGCCTCTACATTCACAATGGGATGTGGTGGTTCAAGATAAATGGGTGGGCAAGGATATTATTTAGGTGGCCGTGGCCCGCTCATGTCTACACTATATGTATTAGATTTACATATTATATAATCTAAAAGAAATCTCCAAAGAAGTTGGTGTATCGAAAGCATTTGGCAGTTTGTGACTGAGGAAGCACACCTCTTGTTTCTATTGTCGGACACGCATGCCAGCAGCAGGTTCATGTGTAATACTAATGCTCGAAGACAAAAGTTGTAGTATTTGTGTAAACTGTTGTGGTTATAAACTGACAATGGAATTTGATGGTCAGGACATTATACAGTATGTGTTTTATTAGCTACCTGTTATAGAACAGTCAAAACTATTAAAAGTGAGGCTAAGAACTTAACATTAGCTGATGAATATGAGCTACGTAGCAAACAAGCGTGAGAAAATTGAAACATGTCACTTAATTTGGCTTAAATTATTAGAGGTTGTTCTTGTTAATTAAACGTTACTCCCATTATTTTGCTTAATAGAAATGAGAGATTACAGTTAAACGTCAAGGCCAATTACCGTCGACAGATTAACTCCTCCCTTGCCGATCTGTAATCAGCGGGGAACCGGCTCAGGGTTTTGGAGCACACCCACTGATACTTTCCATGGCTGATCTGACTCCTGACCAGTCCATTTGACATTTGAATTAAAAATAATTTAATTTGTCATTATTTCAGGATAGATTCATGTTTTTAAAAAATCTAAATCAAAAATGTAGATTTTTAGATTATTTTCCAAAACCGAACTGAACTCAAAAAATGCTAATCACTCAGCACTATGGAGTTCACACATTTAATGGTTTTTTATGCGTTCATCAAAGGCCGTTCTGGAAGAAGATTGCAAGATTATACGTATGTTCAATCTAAAACAAGACAACACAATAGCAATAGAGAAATGTGCCTGTGAAGACTTTGTAGTTCACTGGACATTCAAATCTTTTAACTGAAAATGCCTATAGTATATCTTTGCATTACTCGATTCAAATGAATCCCACTGAAGTCCAGAACACTTCATAAACAATTAATTAATTTAAAATGTGAAAAATGTATCTATAAGTATACTTCTGTGCATAGAGAATGATATGATAAAAAATGTTAATGGACTTGAGGAGTTTGCAGGCACAGATCCTGGTCAGGGGGTTGAAGCCTATACCAGCATACATTGGGCAAGAGACAGGACTACCCCCTGGATAGGTCACCATTGCAGGGCACACACACCATTCACTCATACCTATGGGCAATTTAGAGTGTCCAATTAACCTATGGCATGGCATATTTTTGAACTGTGGGAGGAAACCGGAATACCTGGAGGAAACCCATGCAGACATGGGGAGAACATGCAAAGTTCACACAGAAAGGCCCTCAACCTTCACACAGAAAGTCACTCACTCACTTGCTGTGAGGCGACAGTACTATCCACTGCACCACCATGCCCCTCAGGCAGACTATCTGATTTTTTCCACGTTCTGGTTCAGGGTTTTGCTTCTCCCCACTTATCATTCGTTTCACCTGTCCTATTACCTGCTAGGTATTTAAACCTCTCACTTCCGCTTTCTGGCGCTTCTTTGTCATTTCATGCCTTCACTTAGTCAGGGTTGGTTAGGTTATAGCTGCTCTATATTTTCACTATTAGATTGGCTTTAGCTGCCCTTGAAGCTCTTTAGGGAATAGTTCCTTTTGTTTCTTACTCTCTTCTACTCTCTGCTATGTTGAGAATTCATTTCATTTATTTTTAACCTCTTATCAGGTGTTATAGTCTACGTTCCGAAGGTGATTTTTTGTTTTCTCCTTTTCGAGCTTATGCTCATGTATTTCTGTTTGAGAGTCTCTGTTCTGTCATCTTTCTGCTCGTATCTACGAGCCACACCGTGTTAGTGAGTTGTTTATTATTTGGCTACTGAGACTCCTTTAGTGGTCCTCATGTTCGTGAGTGACTTGTTCTGTAATCGTGTTTTGTTTTGTTGCGCTTCATTCATCGTTACAAACCTAAACCCTTACACTACTTAGTTAACACATTTTTTATATTATATACAGTTGACACCCTTGTCATTTTAATGTGTTTAAAGGGAATGCTTTCACCCCTCTACAAAGCCATGCTACTGCATGCTGTCACTTCTATCTGCTAATTAAGTATCAACGTGCTGGATTTAAAGCATTATAATGTCTAGAAGTATCTAAGTTAATTATCAGTCTAACTCTTCCGGTTTAGTCCTCCTGAATAGGGTAAAATAATTTAATTGTGTGGCTCTTCGAGACTTTCAAAATGTTATCGGAACGAATGGATCAAATTCTGATAGTGAAACTATTTATTTTGTGGGGGTTTTGACGCTCAAAAAAAATCCACCGTTTTACAGCCGCTTCTTTTCCAATGATTGTGTGCGAGAAAACTTTTTCTTCCAGGTGCTTTTCAGACCTGGAAGTTGTAATTACACGGTTTGACCACTAAATCAAATTGGCTTCAAAGCTCAGCGCTGTTCTGGGGGCTTGCTCAGTACTCTCACTCACGAGTTAGCGAGCTCAGGGCAGGAGGCGGGTTCCGGGGAGGCTGGGACAGCGAGTACTGGGTGACCGAGTGAGTGTTGAATTCATGCAACCCGAGTCAGACAGCTCCGGGCGGGCTGAGAGAGTGAGTGAGTGATTCGTGCAGCCAGACCTTCAGCTCAGGGCAGGGGGAGCGAGTACGAAGTTGAAACAAGCGCCAAAATGGTTGCTTTCTCACAGGGCTAGGTTAATACAGTGATTTACTTGATACATTTCCACAAATACAGTTGCACAATAGAGTGAGTAACCCGTTGTCTCGCCTCGTCTCCATTGGCTTACCAGTACCCTAAAAATCAGTACAATTTTTAGGGTACTGGAATAGATACGAATGGGTTGTGAGACCACGTTGGTTGTGCACCCCTGGCGTAAATGTTCTTTTTGAATTTGGTTCTCTAAGCTTTCAGCAACATCACTTCCCCCAGATACATGCCAATTTTTAACCCTTAATTCCCTGCATCACTAAACATTTCCTACCAGCTGCTTGTGTAATTCCTTGGAAGGCGTATAATAACTGCCCACCCCACTTCAACTTTACCAAGCGTTCCTTCCCTTTCTATTGCTATGTTGTTCAGGCATCTTGTTACACCCCGCCTCCCCCAGCTAGCAGCCTCAGCTTTGTTACCATAGCGACTTGCACCCTTGGGCCCATGATGGATTGACCTTGTGTGTGAGAAGGGCATCAGTGTCATTCACAGACTAACCGAACTAAGGTGGCTTTAAGTGTTTGCTGAATCTTGCCATCTTGTGGGCCCACAAGTTTCTGATTGGCTCAATCATGCGTGGTTTTCTTTTTGTTGTTTTGAAGAAAAGTTTTTTCTCCAGCAATACTTGTGAGCTCAGTCAGGGAGACATACTCCCATTGACCTCGGGGCCAAATTCCCAAGTCTCCTGCTACCAAAACATAAGGTGGCCCCATTTACAGGAGAGAAACCCAACTCTGCGTCATTGATACCATTAATGCTGTGAAGAATAAACTTCAGAAATTGGAATGACCCTCCGCAAACAGGAAGATACCCTATTACAATTAGCCTCTAAAGTGTGAATGAAACTAACCTCTAC
The DNA here is from genome assembly GCA_022702515.1 of Ilyophis sp. 1 JC-2022. NCBI lineage: Eukaryota > Metazoa > Chordata > Actinopteri > Anguilliformes > Synaphobranchidae > Ilyophis > Ilyophis sp. 1 JC-2022. The sequence continues at coordinate 43,076,342 of CM040396.1, read as the reverse complement.
TAAATGAAATGTTCATTCTAAATGAATTTAGAATGAACCTCTTAATTAGATGTGAAAATCTGAATGAATATTTCAGTTTTATGTGACCTCTATATGAACTACATTCTCTTGGAAAATGAAGGTACAATCAATACATTAGCATAAAAACCTATGCATGCTCAACAAGAATCAAAGTGTCTACTATATTTTGTGCAGTGTGTAAAGAGCACTGAGTACCATAAAGACCTGGGCTGTGTCTGAATCAGAGCCCTATCTCCTTGAAAAGTGTGCACCCAAATGTATTCAGTGAAACCCTGGAAGTAAGTGTATCATACGGGGGTATAAAGTATACTATATTTATTGAAGAGTTTGCCTACTTAACAACTTTTTCGCCCTGTCTACTCCACAAGCCTACCTAGTAGTATGGAAGGGTGCTGATTCCTGGTTTGCAATCCTATTTTTCCTTAATCTGAGAACCAAACTGTTAAATTCTGGCACCACCAATCACATTCTACACAGCAGAAAGTGTAGTGTTAACTAACAGTTTAGAGTACATGTGATCCCTGTTTGGATTTTCGCACACCGGAAAAAACTTTAACGAGGTGCAAACTGGAGAAAACGCATAAATAAACAAAGAAAGTCACACACTCTTTCTGCTCCCGTAATTTATTTATGTGGTATAAGAAAGAGAAAAAAAAATTTCGGCACATAGTGCCTTTGTCAGATACGCAAGACAATACACTATATTTACATATATATATATATATATATTTACTGTATATAGTTAACATTTTTTTATTTCTTGTGAAATTTTAACTGGTGCAAGATTTTTCTGAGCAGCACATGACAAAATAGTGTTTTGATCTCTTGCCTTCATATTCTATGCAAAGGTAGAGTCCCAGAATTTGTGCAGTTTCAATGGTGTGCACGTACCATGGCCTTAAGCATTAGACTGAATCTGGGCCATGCACTGTACATGTTCAAAATGGGAACCTTCATAAAAGAGCAAAATAACAAGACCAAATACTCACAGGAGCCCCGTTGAAAAAGTCAATAACACAAATTAAAATAGAGCTCCTATGTGTCCACCGAGGATATTCACAATACATGTTACTGGGCTAAATCATACATACATGCATATTTCACACAATGTAGAGGGACTGGGAGGGAAGTTATTCCACTTGCTTGTAAAATGGAAATACTTCTGCTGAAAGTATGTGAAATATGTGACAAGCGCATGTCACGTGTTCATTCAATTAAATTAAATTCAATTAAAAAATTGTGTACACAAAAATGTGTACACTGCAGTTAATAGTCAGTCTCCAACTTTGCTCCAGCAGAGCTACAGGGTCTGTTGTTTTCTTTTTACTTGATCAATTAAAGCACTTGATTTCAGTTACCTTAGCAAGTTTCTCAAAGTTACCCACAGGTTTCTTAGGTCTCAATTAGTTTCTGATTTTACTGTCAGAAAAAAAACAGGAGACTCAGTGCCTCTGCTGGATCAGGATTGGTGCCTAATGCACCAAGTGCTGCTATACAATAAATAAATACATTTTACAACATATATATTAAATTTTTTTATGCAAAGCAACTGATACCTGATATATTGTGTGTGATCCTGATATATTGTTTCTGATAAAGTAAAGGGTAAAGGGATATCCCCCTACTGTATCCGATTCTGATGAAGATACCATACCTAGTAAAAATGGGTGCAAGTAAGCATATAATATATTACTCATGCCCTATTTGGCTAGTGCCTGCCTGTTGTCTTGAGTGTGTCTGCCCACATATGTGAGTGCACTTTTTTTGTTCACACACACACACACACACACACACACACACACACACACACACACACACACACAGCCAAATGCTGAATAAGTGGGGTAATTTAATGTGAAAGCAGAAAGAAGGCTAATGTCTTCTTTTCAGAGTCAAGGGGAAGGATAATTTATGCTAATAGCACTCCAATCCCAGGATCGGCTTACTTAAAAAATGACAGCAGATTTTATAGATAAAACTGGTTTTTACTGCTTGCAAAAATACATTTATAAATAAATAAATAAATATACAAACAGTTTTTAACAGTTTCACAGAGAAAAATCTGTTCAGTAAAGAATGAGTCCTTTTCTGTTTCAGTCTCTAAAGTGAGCGTGTGTGTGTGTGATATATAGTGTCTAATATTGGCCTTTGATTAAGTATAAAACTGCTTATTTCTAATAAACCTTGATAGGACTGGTGTACAGAGAAGAGTGTAGTGTTAAAATTGCATTCAAAATGTATGTTTAATCTAAGGTGTGCTACTTCAAAGTCAAGGGAAAACACTAAATATACGCTTTGTCACACAGTTTCTCAAAAGAGAACCATGGGCATTAAAACTTTTCCCACTGTACAAGGATCTTCATGCAAATATAAAGGAATGTCTGACACATAAAACAAGGTAAACGGGGCTTCCCAGGAATTCTCTAATGAGAGCATCCTGTTCTTCACCCATAGAAAGGATCGGGCACTGGATTGCGACCTCCCTCCTCTTTTTCACCATGGTTCTGTCCTGTAAAGTGGCAAGAAAGTTTTGTTAATAAAATGCATTTGCAGTGAGCAGTACACACCTCAAACCCATGAGGAGCACATGACAGAGGAGCATTTGATGAGTGGCATATGAGATGTGTAGATTGATAAAAAACATTCACAAATGAGTAGAGATTATAATTTAATCTATATGATGTTCCACACTCCCCGTAGGCCATCACGAGTACGAAAGGGAGTCACCACGAGTGACACATGGTGACACACAGAGAAAGAGTTGATGTGTAATACTTCAATACTTCTATACTTCCTGTAGTCTGCAGATCATTAAAAGGAGACAGACTCGAGTAGTGACAGACTCGGTTGTTGTTTGTTTCGACCGTTGTGTGGGAAGTGGTGTAGGTAGACTGAGAGGTGGCGTGAGCAGCCCTACGCCAGTACATGAAGAGCCGTACGTCCGTGAAGAATGGTTTGGTCACCACTTAGCGTTTCGGTAGTAGTTATGTTGTTTCTTTCTTTTGTAGTTTTAAATTTTATGTTGAAATGGTACAGGTTCATCTAGTGGGCGCTTTTATTCAAGCAATAAGCAATATAATAATATAATATACAACATTAGATAATAATGTATGCTCTCACTTAGATGAATGAGATCTGATGATGATGATGGTGTGCTGCTGTAGTTAGTTCTGCTGTAGTTTTGCAGTATGGCTGTTATGTGCTCCTGTTGTTGGTAATTGTTGTATTGTTTTTAGTTGTTTATATTGTGGTTTTTGTCTATGTGGATTTTGAGGAGGCCTGCTGTTTTCTGTGTGTTTTTTGTGTTAGTGTGTTTTTTTTTTTTTTTTTGGTTTTTTTTAATATTTTTAGATTTTTTTTCTTTTTTTTTTGTTTTTTTTTATTTTTTTTTTTGTGTTTTGTTTGTACTGTGTGTCTGTAACTAACTAGGTTTGGGTCTGATAGGCTATAGGCTAGCTTGGCTTGTTCTGTGCCAGTTTGCAGGTGGTTGGGTGGCTATAGGTGGAGGCACTTTAGGGCTTCTTCTATTTTCTATTGCATGCTTTGTTCTTCTTTCTCCGTGTGCTCTTGTGTGTCTCTAATGTGTTGTGTGTGTGTGAGTGTGTCTGTTTCTAGTGCATGATATCTGCTTGTAGTCTTTCTGTGTTTTTTTCTTTTTTGCAGTGTAGTGCAATATTGTATGGTGTATTTCTTTATCTAGCCTACTGTGGTGGTGAGTGCTTACTTCCCCCCCCTTTCTCCCCTCCTCCTGTAGACTTCCCCTGCCCCCCCCCCCCTTCCTGGTAATGTGCCCAGTAGAATATTCTTTTTTTAAAAAAAAATCTTTTTTTTAAGTAAAACGCGATCCATTTTTACCTTGTCTCATCTGTGAATAAAGTATGTTATGTTTGACTTTGAAAAAAACACACGTCTCTCGCTCACTCTCTTTACTAAAGAACTTGTGTAGTAATTGGGTAATCTCTGGGTGAAATTCCCAGAGTGGCGTAGTTGGGTTTTAGCAGTCTGGGGCTCATATGTGCCCCGGTCACATATATTTACTCTGTTCTCCCAGTGTTATCATTAGCACTTTTAATGATTTTACAACTGACAAAGCAATAACTTTAACATAATTGAATGGTTAAATATCCATATTTTACTGTGCAACTCATAAATCCCATCAAATAGAGGTGAATTAGTCACCATGTAATACATAAAGAAGAGCATAGGCTAAGGTGTATTTACTAACCTGCTGTAGACATTCAATAATGCTCTTCATGCTTTAGCCTGCTGTGCCTCCCTTTATGTTACAATGTCAATAGTCTTGGGGTGTACTTGTCCAGAACAATCAGGAACTTTGGCTTGAGATTGATTGTTATAATTCTCATGAATTCGCCTGGCCTATAAGACAACAGAAATAATATCAAGGACCAAGTACAAGTGAAACGCCAATCACATTTGTCAAAATAAGCACATATAAATAAACTGTTGAATGATCAGGGATTGCACTGCCAAGAAAGTAGTTAAATACATTAACTCAACTGAGATACGGTGAAGAGGGTCGTTCATTCCATCTCATGATAACCTCCAATTAAAATAGTACAATTGGTTAGTTGCTTTAAAATTACACTAATGAGCATGACCAGATATAATCAACAGATTATATTTATTTTCAATTAAAATATAGCGATGGTCAAGATAAACTAAGGGGCACCATTATTTTTCAGAGGACAGCGTTTGATTACTCAACCTGCCCCTCCGTAGCCTGGGAACAGAGGGACTGGTTTTACCTCATGTTAAATCACGACGTTAGCCATCTTAATTCAAGCTTGCATAGTGTGTTGAATGAGTTAACATGACAACATGATAAACGATAGGTAGACACATTTGTAACTCAGTAAATTTGAATTAACTTTATAGGTCACGTAATGTTCGTTTACATTAACTTGAGAAATAGCTGAAGATGCCGGGTAACGTTAACATACTCGCATCTAGCATTTTGTGCTACAGTTACATAATTTGCAATGCTTTATGGGATACGTAGTTCAAACCTCTTAAAAACTGTTCAGTCTTGTAACGTTAGCTAGCTATGTTTTCCGTTTTCCCACAATTTTTTTTGCAAAATCTGAATCAATTTTTATAATGTCACGATTCTTCTCATAGCTTAATTAGATTCTTCTCATTCGCTTCAAGTTTTAAAACTCAAACGCTAGCTATGGATTTTCTGAAATGTCTTGCATTATGGAGAAAACAAATGGGAAATTTAGGCCTAACCTTATTTCTGGAACCCAGGCTAAGCAAAAGTTCCTTTCCTCTGAACTGTTAGCAAATGGAGCAAACCGATTAATTTTCAGACAGTGACATTAACTAACCTAGCTAACCTAACATAACCAAAAAATTTTTGCGATTCTAGCAAGCTTCAATGCTATCTAATGTTAGCAACTAGCCAACATTATAGCAGGGCATCAACGTTAAGTAGTCAAGTTAAGTAGCCAACGTTAATCATTCACAATCGGTACCAGCACATCATCGATAACATGTGTATGTATAAAAATGTAAAATAATGGTATAAATAACAATCAAACTATATTTATCAAATTTCATGATAATGTATGTTAAGACGCATGGTAACGTTAACTTACTATCAGTACAGACTGTTGCGATGCAATTGCCAACTGGCGATCGTTCTAGACGGTGCTATTAGAATTTGAGCGCCAAGAGCGCCAAGCTTCTTCTTCTTTGGCTTATAGCAGCTCTAAACGTACGGCCACGGCCACATACTGTACGGGGAGTATCATTCCAATTATTTATATGTTTATTAGGGGGCCAAGCAGCGAAGCTGCTGGAACCCCCTATTATATTTCTATGTATTATTATGCTTTCTTCCGCAGTTTTTTCCAGTTCTGGCATAACCGCTTGGTCGGTTGTATTAGCCAATTGTATTAAAATAGTATTATATAGTAAACAATATAACTATACAAACATACAAAAGTATAGTAACACTATATAGCCTACTGATTTTGCCTATAGAACCTAAAATACCATACAATAGGATTATTATAAGTAAACAATGAATAATATAACTATACAAACTATAGTATTTGTATAGTAATTATAAAGATACCATGACTCATGTATTTAAAGTGTATTGCAATGCATTTGAATATTTGAGTTCTGTCATATCAACAAGATAAACCCAACAATAGCCTGATCGTATGCCAAAAAAGCAGTGAAAAGCCCTGCTCACTCAAATGCAAAATAAACGTGAAATTATTGTCTCATTATACCACATATTCTAATATCAATATCTGCTACTAAATATGAAATAAATATACAATTCTAACATTGGTTTTACACAGAGAGATCTTCCTTTCAAAATTCAGTGGTCATTTATTGTCTAGTACAATCCGTTTGAGAAATATACAACACTTTATACCGCTATTATACTATCTGAAACATCGACTCGTAATACCCCCATGCCCTGCAAGCCTGTCTCATTCATTACAGTTCATTCTGCTTTAATTGTCGGCTTTTTTATCCAACAAAGTACATTATAATCTTAGCAACAGTATATGCAAAGTCTTATTGGGTGCTTTGAATAATTTATTACAGCCCAGTGTAATGGCAGTTTTCATTTTAACAGTCTAGTATTATGCAAGCTTTACAGAATTTTTTTTTTTTGACTGGAGATTTTCCTTCCCGATGTGTAAGTATTACTGCTTCTAAAATGCGGTTGGTCTCACTGGCTACATATTTATGTAATTTTTTTACTCGAGCACTGTCCTGTCCAATATGATGATAGGCCTATTGTTATTTTCACATTTTGAGTGCATTTCACATACTGTATAGTGCAATCATTTGGATTGGGTTTTGGACCCATAGATATCTACCCCCCTATACTGATGAAAAGATCATTCCCATTTGAAAATGATGCAAAGGTGAGTTTTATGAGCCAAAACTGTAATATATATCATCATAACAAAATATATAATCATTTTCTTTATTTATAGCAATGCACAATTTAGCCATTTGGATAGATTTGGAGACACTAATGGACAACAGGGTACACTGCCTATATTTTGCATCATAGATCTTTAGTAGTATCATATCATCATATCATCCTCATTTTGCAGATTTTGAAATTCAGGAAATGTATAAATTTACCTGTTTCACCTATGTAGCTCTCAGTATTCCGTTGCAAACTAAAGAATAGCATTTTGCATTTAAGCCATTTACCAAGTTTCTGTGATGCTCACACCTGGAGTTATAAAGCCTTAAACAGAGCACCCCCTATAGGTGAGAATTCACCAAATTTGGTGAAAAGGGGTTAAAACCTAGAGGCGTGAAATTCAGAAGGATTAGTATGGCCATTGCATATGCAAAAAAAAAAACAGACCCCTAGCACATACAGTAGCTCTATAGCACCACCTACAAATCTATGGTACTTAATCCCAAATTGGTGGCATTGATTTTTTCCTTGGTTGAAGTTTTGACATTAAGTTAAAATCGCTATTAAGTTATCCAATTTCCATAAAAATGTAGCATTGCTATCCTGGTTGATCATGTATAAACACAATTTTCTCCCTCATAGATGTTTAATTTGGAACAACAAATTTATATAAAAATAAAACAATCTGTTTTGGTCATTAGGTTAAAAATATAACTGGTAACACAATTGTTTCATAATAATGGCAATTTACTCCCTTATTTAATATTTCTAGAGAAATATGAAATTCAAGTGCCTGTTAAAGAATATGCAATTATATTTGCTGCTATACCATCTAGACTTATTACATTATTACAAAATAATGGTATCTTTGATTTAAATCCAAATCTTGAGTCAACCTTGAAATTAGAAGGTATAAATATAAAGGACAAATTACATTAGGAAAATCTTCAAAACTCTGCAATGCCTATAGTTTTGCAATGCCTACTCCTGGTTTTTCCGTTTATATGTATTTTCTGTCTGGCAGTCCGTTCAATGTTTTTTCTTTCGCCCTCCATTTTGTGTATCCGCTTCCTCACACCTGAATTGTGTTCTCATTTGTTTCCTCTCACCTGTTCCTCATTGGTTCTTCGCTAGTTTTGTATTTAGTTTTCTCTTTTTTTGTATTTTCAGCCAGATCGTCTTGTGCCCTCTATTCATGCTTGTCTTGTTTCTGATTCCTGCCTGCTCCTCGTTCCTATGTCCAGTCCTGTGCACCCGTCCTGTTCCTTGTTCTCCTGCCTGTCCAGCTTGCTCCTGTCCTACCTGAGCCCTCCAGATCCCCTGCTCTGACGGATTCCCCGGTTCTGACCCCTGCCTGTTTCTGGACTTTGCTTTTGCCCATCCTGCATTGCCCTATTCACTGGACTTTGACCCCTGCCTGGATTTGACAATGTTTCCGCTTGTCCTGTATTGCATTGATTGCTGGACATTGACCCATTTCTGTATGACCACGAATAAAACCTATTCCTATTACTCTGGTGTCTGCGATTGGTTCCGATTTGTTCACGTAACACACCGCATTTATCATGTAAACCAGGTAATGACAAGGTTTAGACAGGATATTGATTTAGCATGTGTTCTCTATAACAATGAATGTGAAAGTATTATTCATTTATTTTTTGAATGTATCTATGCTAAATTGTTTTGGTGTGATTTTTAAACATTTTTCAAGAAAACTATTGATGTTGAGATTCACCTGAAAGAAAAAGATGTTATATTTTTTATGATGGAAATATAGAACATAACAGTTGGTATATCTTGAACGTATTTATAATTTATGGTAAATTCCACATTCGTAAATGTAAATGGACAAAGAAAAAGCCAAACTTTATACAATTAATTTCTCAATTTAATAAAATAAGAAAACAACGACAACATTACTCTAGCATCGGCATAACCGTCAAATGGTTCCTCTTACAGTAGCCTGCATGACAAAACACACTTAACCCTGGTTAAACGTGTATGCTCATATTTCAGTATTTCCACAGTTTGATGTTTTTTTTAAAATAAATTTTATATCATGTTTATGGTTGTATCAAGCCAAACTACATTTTAGTGTTGCGCCACAGTAAATATTACTGGGAATTGTAGTTCTTTAGCTAACATATTCATTGTCTACCTAATTATTTAGTAATTGCTAATATATTATATAGGTAGCAAACTAGTTATGTTGCTATGTTCAACCAGATCTAGGTACCTAGCTAACTACTCATGTTTTAGCTGCCGGTAGACAGGCTATTTATTTTCATTATTAAAAACATGGCTATGTTAGCAGTTTAACAATGAATTGTTAAGTAATGAAAATGACATTAGTTTGGGTCGTGAAAAGTATGGATTGGGTTTCCAATATCCTTGGGTCATCACTGAAAAAGATTGTGCACCCCTGACTTAGGGAATGGAAAAAATTACTGAATTACTAAATTTTCCTTGGAGTGAGTATGAATGTGTATATGTTTTATAATGGACAAAAAATATATATTTTTTTGATAGGTTTTGGATAGGTGTTTAGACTCATAGATATTTATCATCCGATACTGATGAAAAGATAGTAATTCCCCCCAGGATGATGCAAAAGTGAGTTTTATGAGCCAAAACAGTTGATTTGTCGTTGAATTCACAGCAGTGCACAATTTAGCCATTTAGTTCTGCATATCACCCTCAGATTTTTCACACTTGTGGACACAGAGTTTATGATCCAGGAAATGTATAGTTTTACCTGTTTCACATACAGTGAGCACCATAATTCATTGACAGTGACACATTTATTGTTATTTTGGTTCTGTACTCCAGAAGGATACAGAAGGATACAATGACAATGAGGTTGAAGTGGTTGAAGTGAAGCAGAGTGATGATTTGAGGCTTGTTTGATACGTCAGACCCTTCATGACCTAGAGCCATTTAGCCAACCATGTGTTCCATACTGTTCCAGTGTAATTTACAGCTAAATATAATACCACCCCCAATTCCCATAGAGATTCATTCAAATGCACATAAGTTATAGTATCGCTTGTAAGAGTACCAAAAAATAAGATATCAAGATTCTTTTGATGTTGTTGGGTCACAGACATCAGAAAGTCATGGCATGCAAAGGATATGCGACCAAATATTAAAAATGATTACTTTATTCTACATTATGTTAAACTGTACTATATTTTTTTATGCCTGAAAATGTGTGGGGGGGGGGGGGGGGGGGGTTATGTACAAAAGTTTCTATAATTTATAAATACCCTCAAATCAAACCTGACAATCTGCTCTTAAACCTCATTGTCATAGTATCTTTTCAAACTCAAAATGCTAGAGTACAGAACCAAAATAACAGAAAATGTGTCACTGTCCAATGAATTATGGTACTCACTGTATGTAGCTCTCAGTATTTCATTGCAAACTAAAAAAAAACTATTATTTGTTTTTGCATTTTTGGCGATTTCTTTGGATTTGTGGCACTTTATTTTGACCTAAATTATGAAAAAAAACGAATCTAAGTATTGTAAATGGTACAACTGTCTTGTTTCATTTAAGCCATTTTCCAAGTTTCTGTGATGCTCACACCTGGACTTATAAAGCCTTATATAGAACACCCCAAATTTGGCATCTGCACGAAGGGGTTAATATGTACTTAATGGTCCAAAGTAGATGGTCTTAATAATGTAATTTTTACTGAAATGTTCTTATCACTGATTTTTTCTGACTCAGGTTGATCCTAAGAATCACCTCGGAAAGTGTTGTACATTAAGTCTGAAGTTTAAGTGTCAAAAGCATATACCACACATTTTCTATTTTGCTAGAGATCTGGTTCTGACATTATTTGACCATAATTTCAGCATGATACATCATTCAGTATATAAATGGTGAGTGCCCAAAATGCTCAAAAAATGTTATGATTCACATTTTCCAGAGGGCGCTACAGAGCCTTGGTTCATCGTAGCAGTCTGGTTCTTGGTCATGCTACAGGCCCTGATGCGATTCAGTTAGCAAAATTTCTTGCTTTTACGATTTTGGGAAGCTGAGTGCTGTGTTCAGCAGTAAACCGTAATGATCTATGAAGATTCTAAGAGCCTCCATTGACCTATTTTAAATTATGCTTACATGCAAAATAGATGTCATAGAGGGTGCTGACATGTTCTTGTCTACTAAGTATGGGCAGTGTGGCTGCCTTTGTGCTCCAGGTAGGAGGGGTCAAAGTTTTTTAAAAATTGAGGTTTGTAGGTAGTACTATAGAGCTACTGTATGTGCTAGGGGTCTGTTTTTTCATATGTAATGTAGGCCATGGCCATACTAATTCTTCAGAATTTCAAGCCTCTAGGTTTTAAGGAACCCATAAACATAATCCTACTGTTCTGACCTTTGACTCTTCCCTAAGTCTGAAATGTAATTTCATAATTTACACTTTGGGTATAGTCATATTCTAATTACTCCATGTCAGGGTGGTCAACATCCCAAAAAATTGCAGTAAAATGCCATTACAAATAGAGCACTGCCATCTACTTTGGACCATTAATAGCTTTTAATATTGAAAGTTAATAGCCTGTCTACTAGCAGGTAAAACATGAGAAGCTAGGTAGATACCTAGCTCTAGTTGAATGTAGCTAGCATAACTAGGCTGCTAGGAAGAAAATACATTACCCATTACTAGATAATTACGTATATAGTGAATATATTCGGGAAAAGGACTACAATTCCCAGTAATAGTTACCTTGGCGCTGAATAGTAAAATGGAGCCGAAATGTAGTTCAGCTTGATAAAACTGTAACAATAAATTTTAAAAACTTCAAACTGTGGAAATACACAGAAATGATGATGCATCTGTTAATCAGGGTTAAGTGTGTTTTATCATACATGCTACTGTAAGGGCAACCATTTGACTGTTATGACAATGGTTAAGGAGCTGGACTTGTAACCGAAAGGTTGCAGGTTCGATTCCCAGGTAGGACACTGCCGTTGTACCCTTGAGCAAGGTACTTAACCTGCATTGCTTCAGTATATATCCAGCTGTATGAATGGATAAATGTAATAAGAAGTTGTGTAAGTCGCTCTGGATAAGAGCGTCTGCTAAATGCCTATAATGTAATGTAATGTAATGATGCTAATGTAATGTTGATGTTATTCAGCTGGTGAACTGGCTAAAGTGTGACGTCACCAACAAAGCTAGGGCAGACACCCATAGATTCCCTCCATTTATTGTGAATAGGATCACACTAATGGACCCAAATGTTAATACTTAGATAATTAACTTAGATACTTCTAGACATTTATAATGCTTTCTAAATCCAGCACGTTGATACTTAATTAGCAGATAGAAGTTTCAGCATGCAGTAGCCTACTGTCAAAGCTTTGTAGAGGGGTGAAAGCATATCCTTTAAACACATTAAAATGACAAGGGTGTCAGCTGTATATAATTAAATAATTAGTTAACTAAGTAGGCTTAGAGATTTTATTGGTAATCATATAAAAAATATTTTCTACCCCTTTTAAATTGGTGTTTTTATTGTAATCAATCAGTTATTGTGTAATATGTACAACCCCAGCTAAATGGCTGTCAAACCATCACTCTGCTGCCAGATATGTAGTAGATATGGATGGATCACTTTAAGGGTTTAAGGGTCCTATTGAACTCTATGGAAAAATAATAGGAGTTTGTACAATTTCTAACATTTATATGACTATAATTATATAAAGAAAACATTATTACTATATACTGTATATTGGCCATCAGATTTTGAATGTTAAGTGCTAATTTACAATATATCAATATAGTACACAATGCATTGTAGTAGTGGTATAAAAAATGACAGATAATCACATCAATCAGATTAATCACAAGTAAAATACATTTTTATCAATTCACTCAGACGTATTGAAATCCAATGCTTTCTCTGCAAGCTTTTATTAGCTGGAAATTTTGCTTATTCACTCTAGAGAGGGTCCATCACATTACAGAATTGTATCAGTCAAGACATTTATTAATTTGGCAGATACTCTTATCCAGAGTGACTTACGAAGAAAAGTATATAAATGAGCATAATATAGAATAATAATAATAATAAACTTTATTCATATTAATTATTTTATTCATACATTTCGAACACACAGGGCTATATTTTTCGGCAAGTCTATGGCGTGTGGTGAGCCATCATAGTCAATGGCGTAGCGTATGGCGCACTGGGCATGGCTACTGAATTTAGCTATTTTCGGACCAAAGGTGAGAAGCACACAGCTCACAGCGTGTTGCGCAGGTTGAAAATGGGCTGGGTTATGCTGAATATTTATCAGTGGGTGTGCTTCAACCATAGCTAATCAAATGACCTCTTTTTAGTCCTTTTAAGAGCCGTGTGCATTGAGACCGTATTGGGTGGACTCATCTTCACCATGTCGGGCTATCCCGCATCACGTGGTTTCGTGAAAAACGATAGCAGAACACATTCAGTTATGGTCGGGAGGCCCCCCGCTTGCAGAACGAGTTCACCCACTGTCAATCTCCAACTACTATGGAATACTAAAGGGGACAAAAGTCACTAATAGGTTATCTGGATTGTGAAAATAAAAAGCTTTTAATAATTTCCTTAGCCTCCAATCAGTCAATAAAATACATTTAAAAATGTTTAATCATTTATCTATTTCCAATTTCCCCCATGCAATATATCCCATTTCTTTCGACAACATTTTTTGTGTGACTTTTGTCGCTTTTAGGATTCTGCAGTGGAAGAAGGCAGGCTATCTATTTTGCATTGATTTAATTAAGAGATACATTTTTATCGCTATACATGCAATAAGAATGAACGTATGCACCAACTTTGTCATTCTTCTCATTACAGACGGGTGTAAGAAAGAATACAGTACCCCTGTGACCACAGTGAAGTATAACAGCCATAAACAATTAAAAACATAAATAAATACATACAGGAATTAGCCTAACACAAAAAAGAAAAAAGACAATGAACAATGAACAATAAATGCAAAGTATACATTTGTCCTGCTTGGGTGATTTATTTAAAAGTTAGATTAGACCGCATATAATCCATGAAATGGTTGATTGGCTTTTTAATAGGTTCCTGTACGCATTGCTCGGGAAAGCCACGAAATTAGCAAATCGCCATACGCTGGGGTGCTATTTGCGCTGTAAACGTGTTCTCACCTGGCAGTGCTGGTGCGAATCGCAGTCTAATCTTACCCCAAAATTGCATTCCTCTGCACTAAAATGTACCTGGGCTGCTCCCACTTGATGGACACACCCTACAACAGCAGCTTCCCTCCCACTTCGAGTCACCAAATTACCAAACGGCCTCAGATGTGTGAACATCCATGATGAAATTGCTACCTCGTCAGTGATGGCTCGCCACCTGCCGGAAAATAGAGCCCCAAATTTGCACGCTCGCTAATTGATCTGGACTGACGCACCTTCACCAGCGACTCTCTGCCCACTTCGGCACACGACGAGTCAAACGGGCTCAGGAGCATGAAAATACATGCCGAAAATGTCACTTTGCCAATGCGCTGGCTTTCCACTTGCCATGCGCCAGCCGCAAAAATAGAGTCCACAGTGTCATTCAATGTGCTGGAGTAGGTGGTGAGAAAGGGGCAGATTCTTCAGATGTTGCAGAGGAAGAATCTGCAGGCCTGGCTCACCAATGCTATGTTCTCAGCGAAGGTCAGGTTGTTGACAAGCGTCACTCTGAGGTTGACTGCAGACTATTTCACCTTAGGTTTTGTATAAGCAATTCTAACAACAAACAACACCTAAAGTTAATAATAACAGGAGTCCGCCAGTCTGCAAATAAGAAGATTCCTAAATCAGCTGTTCCAAAACATTGAGGAAACAAACAAATGCTTACGAAGGTAAACCTCGGTTTTACGAATGAAGTTCAACATGTCACGTGTCTGGTAATACACACACAGTGCACAGAATCATGGGAATCGCAGTTCATTACAGAAATTAATGGGGACACGGTTGTTTCTATTAGACAGATCTGCTCGGTTCTCTTATGTTATACAGTACGTTTCAAAATAACCAAAAACGACACTGATGACTGGCTCACAAGCTAAATCCATTAATAATCATATTTCAGCCTATGCACTGATCTGAACAGACCTAGCTAACATTAGCTAGTAGTGCAAGTAATAGCCTAGTAAAAGACTCGGCACAGCCTAGATAGTCACCCGCACAGATAAAAGAGAGACGAAGAAGCTAGAGAATTATACATCATATTAAAATGCAATTACAAAATAAAAAAGGTATTCTACGAATGTACTATAACTATATGTATAAATACAATACCGTTGGCTTAGCCATTTTCTTTATTTCACTGGTGAAATAAAAATGGTGGATTTCCGTTCTGGCTCATAATTGATTCTGAGAAATTTGTCAAGTCTCGTGATGTGGATTACTTCATTCGTAAGATAAGTATGATTTTTAGGGTACTGGAATTTAGTTGAATAGATACGAATGGGTTGTGAGACCTGGGGCCACACATGTATAAAACTCTGAGTAAAATAATGTGTAAAAGAATGCTCAGGGTGAAAGTTGGAAATCTGCTTAAAAAACTACAAAATCTGCCTTTCTGTCACAATGTCGCCATATGACGCGGACTCCAAACATTGCGTACATACAGTCAAGCCAGAAAGTCTGCACGCCCCTTTCACCTTCTCCCCATTTTATTACATTACAGACGTATACTACAATAGATTGAGTAAATTTTTTGCCTCAAACATCTACACACAATAGCCAATGATGACAAAGTGAAAACAGGTTTAAATTTTTTTTATTTTACTGACAAAAATAGGTTATTTAGGGGTTACATATCTGTACACACCCTTAGCCTAATACTTGGTTGCTGCATCTTTGGCAGCGATTGCAGCTTTAAGGCGTCTTGGGAAAGAAGCTATGAGCTTGGCACACTTGTTTCTGGACATTTTTGCCCATTCCTCTTGGCATATCCTTGCAAGCTCCATCAGGTTGGATGGGGAGCGTCAGTACACAGCCATTTTCAGCTCTTTCCACAGATGTTCAATTGGATTCAGGTCTGAGCTCTGGCTGGGCCACTCAAGGACATGCACAGACTTTCTCCGAAGCCACTCCTTTGTTCTCTTAGCCTGTGCTTTGGGTTCGTTTGTGTGTTGAGGGTAAACCTTCGCCCCAGTCTGAGGTCCAGAGCGCTCTGGAGCAGGTTTTATTCAAGGATCTCGGTGTACTTAGCTGCATTAATCTTTTCCTCTATCAGGACTAGTCGCCCCGTTCTCACTGCTGAAAAACATCCCCACATCATGATGCTGCCACCGCCATGCTTCACTGTAGGGATGGTATTAGCCAGGTGATGAGCAGTGTCTGGTTTCCTCCAGACGTGACGCTTGGTATTCAGGCCAAAAAGTTACATTTTGGTTTCATCAGACCAGAGAATCTTGATTCTCATGGTTTGAGAGTCCTCTAGGTGCCTTTTGGCAAACTCCAAGCTGGCTGCGATGTGCCTTTTACTAAGGAGGGGCTTCCGTCTGGCCACTCTACCATAAAAACCTGATTGCTGACCATAAAAGACCATAAAGTGCTGCCTGGATGGTTGATCTTCTGAAAGGTTCTCCCATCTCCACAAGGATACGCTGGAGCTTCCCTGGTCAAGGCCCGTCTTCCCCGATTGTTCAGTTTGGCCGGGCGGCCAGGAAGATTCTTAGTGGTTCCAAACTTCTTCCATTTATGAATGATGTTGGCCACTGTGCTCTTTGGGACCTGTAAAGCTGCAGAGATTTTTTCGTATCCTTCTCCAGATCTATGCCTTGACACAATCCTGTTTCTGAGGTCTGCAGATTCCTTTGACCCCATGGCTTGGAGTTTGCTCTGACATGCACTGTCAACTGTGGGACCTTATATAGGCAGGTGTTGGCAATCCCCAATCATGTCCAATCAATTGAATTTATCACAGGTGGACTCCAATTAAGTTGTAGAAACATCTCAAGCAGTATCAGTGAAAACAAAATGCACTTCAGCTCACTTTTGGGTGTCATTTCAAAGCGAGTGCACACTTGTGTACATATGATATTTTACATTTAGATTTTTAATAAATTAGCACAAATGTCTAAAAACCTGTTTTTTGTGTAGAATTTTGAGACAAAAAATCAACTCAATCTATTGTAGAATATGTCTGTAACGTAATAAAACGTGGAGAAGGTGAAAGGGGTGTGCAGGCTTTCCGGCTTGACTGTATGTTGTCCATCGTGTGCAGAGGTACACAGATTTTCACAGCACGTGTTATACACTGCCTGGCCAAAAAAAAGTTGCCGTTGCACCCGTCGTGCCCACTGTACAAGCCTCTGGAGGTAGTGTTATCATCTGGGGTTGCTTCAGTTGGTCAGGTCTAGGCTCAGCAACGTTATGCAGCAATAAAATGAAGTCAGCTGAGTACCTGAATGTACTGAATGACCAGGTTATCCCATCAATGGGCATATTCCAGGATGACAATGCCAAGATTCATCGGGCTCAAATTGTGAAAGAGAAAATGAGGAATAGTTTTCACACATGAATTGGCCACCAGAGTCCTGACCTTAACCCCACTGAAAGTCTTTGGGATGTGCTGGAGAAGACTTTACGGAGTGGTTTGACTCTCCTGTCGTCAATACAAGATCTTGGCCAAAAATGAATGGACGGAAATAAATGTTGTGACGTTGCATAAGGTTGTCGAAACAATGCCACGACGAATGCGCGCCGTAATCAAAGCTAAAGGTGGTCCAACTAAATATTAGAGTGTGCGACTTTTTTTGGCCAGGCAGTGTATTATACATCTGAATTTCTGCATGAAAACAACCCAGGTTGGCACAACAAGGGCTGATACGTTTGAGGATTGTGTGCTAACTTCTGCTCTTAATTATTTAATTGACTCAATCATATCTTGATCTGACATTTATATACCAGTTATAGCCACAGACTGCAAGTGTATCCTAAAGATTTTACTGTGCTGAAGTCCAGTCGTGACGCACCGTAGTTTATAGAGCTGTTAGAAAACTAAAACTAAGGTCAATTGGTTGGAACAAAAACCAGAAAGCACAGTTGTGCACCCTGGTTTGCACCATTGGTTTATGCCAATCATCTGTCCTAAACCACAAACTGGTACAGGTTTCACCCTTGAAATAAAACTTTTATCATTGTTTTTAATATGCTTCAGATGCCTCAAGGTGGCAGAAATTAGATGAAGGTTGTTTAATTCAGACGTTGTTTTAATGCATAGTGTAAATCAGCGATGATATAAAACATTATTCAATGGTTTTATTTGGTTCAAACTTTGGTTTATTATGCAGTTTATAACACAGCACAAAGAGAAACCAAAATTGCACTGAAATATAGCTGTGATTTGAATGGAAATATTGAATGTGAGAACCCCGCAGTGGATACTTTCACTAAGCTCTTCCACATAAAGCACAGCCACTTCAGCTCCAAACGTGTCATAGCAGGTGTGAAAAACTATTTAGCTTCATGATGTTAAAATTATATTCCTTTGCTATCCCATAATTTCAAAACAAAAGAAAGTCAAGCTCTCAAGTACATGTTTAAAAAAAACACAAGCTGGCATGAACGTCCAGAACTGATGACATTTGAAAACAGGAAAAAGACCCTTGCAATGATTTATAGGACAATGAACTGAAGTCTTAGCCTGCTTTTGAAACACACCTTCATTTTTATTTTGCAGTGTTCAATCAACTGTACAAATGGTTAAACTTTTTTTCTGAATGAGAGAATGATTGAACACTCTTGAAATTGTTGAATCTCAGTTCAGTGTGACTGAAGTAGGAATTATTCACAGCAGCCATACTGTTAAAATATGCAGGATGACTGCTCTGTTTCTATTTCAATCTACAGTACGCCTACAGTATGTGGAGAGTGAGATCACGCCTCAGAAACGTTCCAATTTCAAACTGCAGGCAAAATGGCACACTATGACCATGGCATTCCCAGATAATGTACTTTTTAAAGATATTTTTCATTCAATTTTAGTGGGCTTGTCCATAATTTTACTAATACAATGTAAATGGACAACATTTTTCTGAATTAAACTCTATTTACAGTTGGATTTAATTGTTTAATACAAGTAGTGTGTTTTTGTGATATTTCTTTAAAAACTGAAATAGTTTGCACTTTTTAGTTTTTTGTGTGTGCATAATGATGCTCTTGGAAAGCAAAACATCTTTGTCACTCAAAATCTGGAGAACAATTAGGCAAAGAGCTGACAATTGAGCCTCGGTTTCATTTAGTCGGCACTTGGCAGCATGAGGCAGTGCAGTTCAAAGGCTTATTTTGCATATGAAAACAAAAAGACAATATTATTACAGCTCAAAGGACTCACAGATCGACCAGATGCTTCCATTAACCAATTGAACCAGGTCTGTACTTTTAAAGAACAAAAGACGGTGACATTCCTGGCTCTCTATCAAAGAATGTTGCTTGAAAAATGCCATTGCTTAATATATTGATCCATGTATATGAAAATATCAAGATTTGTATGGGGAAGAATATATTTTCAATTTCCTCTGTGTTAGTGGTAAGAAGCCACATACACAGTAAAAACAATATTATGTGCACGGTGTTGCAATATATTTCCCCAGTTCCTTTTTCTCCTTTCTGTTCCTGTTTTTGCATAATGAGTCAAATTCTTCTTCTCATTTCTTCCCTTTTTTATGGTTTGTTTGGTTGTTTTCCTGTTTGTTTTTTCTGCAAGGCCAAAATTGTTAAAATATTTGATCAAGTCTCTTGTTTCAGGGAATTCATGTTTTGTCATTGAACTGGTATTCATAATATCATAACTGCGCAAAACTGTAGGTACTGTACAGTGGCAAGAATCACATCAGTGAAACTTTTTTTGTCCTGCAGCTAATTCATTCTGTTATCATATGTCTATCTAAGAATACTCTGTCCGTCTCTGCTGTAACAGAGCACAGTTGTAAACGTTTTGAGTTTATACCCAAATGTTTCCTGTTACCCAAATCACTTGATTGATACTCTTGTCCAGAATGACTTCCAGTACTTTCTGTATTTGTACTAAAGATGTATTCAAACTCGGTCCTGGGGATGTACATTGTATGCTAGTTTTTGTTCCAACCATAATTGCAACCTCTGAATTGAACAAGCTGCTAAATGTTCTTAATTAGACATTTTAATGTCTACTGAAGTATGAATTAGTTTAATTGAGTTACCCTCTTCAAGCCACAGGTCCTATATTCAAATGAATTTACTATCAGACCAATTAATGCGTTCACGTATTGTATTATAGGGCAAATGTTTCATATAGTAAGAGGTTACATTAAAATTATAGATTAGGGCAGTATGGTCTACTGGTTTTTATTTTCACCCTATATAATGAGTACTGAGTGACACATAAAAAAAAAGACAAAACAGCACAGGCTGTGGCCCTCCAGGATCAGAATCAGGTGATCCCAATATTCTTCACTCCCCACCTCTTTTCCTCCACTCCCCCACTACCACTCCTTACCTACCCTGGAAGTACGCGAAACTGCCTGGACGTTTTGAGTGCTTGCATGTAAGAATTTGCATGTACAGGATACAATGTACCTGACATTGAGGTTTGCGTCGAGACATTAATGAATATGTAGCCATTAATATATAATTAAGTTGAGGCATGGAGGAGAGGAGGTGGTAGTGGAGAAAAGGAGGGTGCATTTTATGAGTATTGGGATGCACCCCAGGTCAATGAAATGAAACTATTGTGTGTAAGATGAAGAGGTGACTGAAAAAGCAAATGACAATCAGTCAATGTTACATTGTGGTAAAAGTTCAAGGGAAAATGAAGGAAGAACTTCAACAACCTTTAACTGATCAATAGATTGGCTATACCAAAGCGTAGCATGCACAGTGTGTCTCCAGGACTCCAACCTTAAGTGTTTATAACCAGTACTGGTAATGACTCTACAGGTGAGGACGTCCCCCCCCCCCCTCCTCCTCCCAAAAAAGGGTGTGGCTAGGTTTCCCTAGCCACTCGCCATTAAGACATGGGTTAGGCATCAGCAGCATAGCTCACACAGCAGGGGCTGAATGAGACAATGGGGACTGAACCCTGATCTTTTGTGTGGCTGCAGAGTGTGTGACAGCTCCACACGGCTGGGAGGCTGGGGTATTGTCCTCGGTCAATGTTTGGTATCTCACTGGCTGGGGAATTTTATTAATATAACTAAAATTTACTCAAATTCAGTGATGTTGTTTGCTAATCAAATTGGAATTTTGATTATCTTATTGTAACACTGATGGGCTTGCAATTTAGGAAGTATATTAATGTATATTGAAACTGTAAAACTGATGATTTATTATGTATTCATTCAATTAATTAAATATTAATAAAAGCCATTAAGTAATAATAATAATAATCTCCTTGGATAATACAATTATTTTAATATAGTTGAAAGAAAACAGTAAGAGCATTTTTACTGTACTGCATGCAAGACTAATGCCCTCTCAGAAACATGTTTCATATTGTGCAACGATATTATATTTCATCCAGACTGAAGATGGCTGTAAGAAGCGGGGCTATGAGAAGGCAGTGCAGTCACAAGGTGACGCAAACTGTGTCACTTCATTATAAAAGGACAGGGGACGAGACCCTGCATGTGGTTTCCTCCACGTGTCTCCATTGTCTGCCTTCTCCCTTCTTTTCTCAGTGAACGAAAAGAGGGAGGGGTGGAAAAGAGGGGGAGACTGGCTCGGCTGCGCTCTCTCTCCTCCTTGTGTGCGCTCCTCCGTGTGTGTGCGCGAATGTGTGTGTGTGTGTGTGGATGCACAGACGGTTCAGTTGTAATTCGATGTGTGTCCCTAGGGACATTTGATGGATTAAAGCTAAGCAGCTCCATTTCGAAGGACCACCTGATCTCAGTGCTTGTGCCCCATATAAAAGCAGGCGTGATTGCTGATCTCAGCTAGTCTGACAGTCACTCTCTCCTCTCTCTCTCTCTTTCTCTCTCTCTCTCCTTCTGTCTCTGTACTCTCTCCCTTTCACTTCTCTCTGTCCATTTTGCTGGCTTGCATCAGAAGAGCTATCCAGTGCTGAACAATTTTTTAAGCCAATAAAGGAATCGCAGCACAGAGCATTCTCTTTCTGTTTTTCTTTCTTCGTCTTATTTTCTTTCTCTTCTTTTTTTTGGACGGGTGTTTTGAAGTGACTCACGGATTACCATCAATCTTTTTTGTTGTTGTTGCCGTTACCGTTTTTTCTTTTTTGCTTGTTCAGTTTTTTTGTTGCTATTTTCATGCTCTTTTCTTGGGCTTGCCTTGCTGGCCAGTGAAACATGCCCCGTTCGTTTTTGGTGAAGCAGATTAAGCTGGATGATTTCTCATCGTCTGCAGTGTCCTCTAATCATCACCACCACCACCACCTGGATGAATCCTATACTTTTGCACGCTCCATCACAGAGTCTGTGGCCAGCCTGGGAGTCCATCTCAGTGAAAATGGTCAGTATTAATGCCTTGTTTTTAAAGAAATTGCTGTGCAGCTCAATATCAACTCGCCACTGTTTAACATTTTCCTTGTGATATTTTGTGGGGAGGGGAATGTGTATATATAGACTATAGAAATGCTTCCAGTAAACATCTCCTCTCCATAGAGGTTTGTGTACTCAAATTAAAATATATGTTACATAAAGCTGATTTGCGGTTGCAGTGATATCCAAAATAACCCCCCCACCCCCCAACCCCCGTGCTGCCAGACCCCTCCTTTCCCCTTGTGCTCCATGCGTCCAGACTTTTGTTTTTTGACTCTGATGGTGCGCAAATGCAATTCAGGTCACAGCAGAGCAATCGGCTTATGTAAATGAGTCCCGGAAACGGGGCTTGATTTCTCTGGGCCATTGTTACTCATTCACATGCACTTACACACACAGGCACACACATTCACAGACACTTTATTTTTCTCTCTCTCTCTCACACACATATGCACACACGAACAAACACGCATATGTCTGCAGTAGTCCCGGTGTGAGACGAGTCTTGCTGGAGTCTTTGTGGGAGGCAGCATTGTTGAACTTGGATCATTGTGGGATGATGTGTTTGTCCTTAGCTGTTGTTGCCCTTGAATTTTGCTCAGCCCCTACCTACTTACCCCCCCTCCCTTCCCCTTAGCTGGTCCTACAGAGTTCTACAGCCCCATCAGGGACCAAATTGCTATCAGACTGCAAAAAAAAGAGACATCAGTGGAAAACCGGGGAGAAAGAGCAAAAAGGGGAAATGTGCGGAGCCGTTGGCCATGAGGAAACGCGTAGCTGCACACGTCCTTGTCCTCCAATCGCCAGCCTCCCTTGCGCCCTTCCTCCATGCAGTGCACGAGCGGCACGCGTGTTTCAGAGTGATGCGTTTCAGAGCCTTGGCCCTGGTGAAAGTAAATCAGCCTAGGGTGCCGTTTTGGGAGGACGGTCCTTTACGGAGCTGCCCAGCCCTTCCATTTTCCCCCGGATTCGGGATGCCAGCTGTCTGGCTCCCTTTGTTTTTCAGCGAATGCGCGTGAGGCAGTGCTGTGAGCTGGAGGCTGCGCGTGAGCCCACAGACCACACTCCACCTGTTCAACAATTGCGCCCACCAAAACGCAGCTTAACACAGTTTAGAACATATCACTTTACCGAGTTGGTGCATTTAAAGTCTACGTTGCTTTGCGTTGTGATAAAAATTAATATATCTGTAGGTGATACTTTTGTAGCGTGGCCATGTTTAATTCTATACATTAAAATGGTGACACAGTAAATCTTTTTCCCATTCAATTGTCATAACAAGAGTCATTCTCTACTGTATTGTGATACCAAAACATGGCAATCTCCTTGCCTAAAGCAAAAGCATTTGGGCACAAATGATGTTTCATGTCTGCGCCTCAGACAGAAAATAATGGAATGCAGGTAAAGTTTACATGGACATTGCTTACTCATATATTAATTCTTAATTTGTTCCTACCACAGTTCCTTTCCTGATGATAAAAAGAACCCATAGCTTATGTTTCATATTTATGTTTCATATTTATGTACACAATATAAGAATGAACAGTTTAGCTGCCTGCTAGTAAAATCTACAGTGTGTTTACAAGGGTATTTCTATGTTATTATTGATATATGAATATAAATGTTCATGAAATAATACAAGCCTAAATACTGCAATCTCTTTGTCATTTGAGTTGACCTTGATTTAATTATATTTTGTGCTTCGATGTGTCTTTACTCTGCAGCTATGAGATTTATTGTTAAGTTATGATAGAGTAAGTTTAACTAGAGTATAAATCATATAAATATGAGTATACAAAATACATTGACCACTTGCCTTATATTACATAAAGGGGTAACATAAGGTTACATCCCTCTTTAGTTAAAAAAATTGACAGTGGACTTCGTCTGACTTTGATTGGTATTGCACCAAAAAACATAAAATTTACTTTTGCACATACACAAGGCCCTGTCATACATAATTTCACAGTGACCATGTAAACAGCCATATGCAGGACTTGCAAAAAGACTCATTTATTTACATGAATGGCAACCATCAGAAATACAGGATACTCTGTATTGTCCTTCCATTGACAATTTTGATACATTTTCTAAGCTCTGATCAAGACTGATACACTAGACAATACACAGAGGGCCTGATTTACTAAGACCTTTAGCATGTGCCAACCATTGGTCATGGCATTTGTTTTGCACCAATCATTGGTCGTGTTATTAGTTTTGTGTGTGCTAAACGGTTTTGCACTTGCACAAGCTAAATGTCTTAGTAAATCAGGCCCAGAATGTAGTGAATCTATGACTCAATTAAGCCATAGTGTATTGGCTCTTGGGTCCTGACTGAATTACCCATTTACTTGAGTAGTTCCTGATTTCTCACTCTTGCTATTCTACTGTTAATCAATTGTATCCACTGTATTGTAATCTGTTACGATCAAGGGACTGGCCAACAGAAATAATGGAATAAGAGACTTAAAGATGTATCTTACAGTAGTTGTGTTGATACAGTAAAAACATTTGGTTTGCAGACTTTTCTCATGAAAAAAGCTTATGAAGAACACATGCACTTGTCATCTTGTGACTCATAGCAACAGGCTTCCTGTATTCCACACGTGATGGCAATTTTATAAAAAAACAACATGGGCTTTTTTAAAAACTTGTTAGCTGTTTTTTTATATGATTTTTCTCATATTGTCATTTCTTATCATCTGGAATATGATGCTGTATGTACCGCTCTTCCCCTTTAGATTTGTAATTTACACTCTTTTGGACCCAATGGTTTATTGATCAATACAAATCTTACAGTTTTCTTAAAAAGAGGTATAAATAAAAAATATATATTTAATTTCCACTGCTTGCTGCAAACATTCCATAACAGCCTATTTTCTGTGGCTGTACACATAATTCCACACTGAAATGGGCTCTGAAACAAATAAAAATGTGGCCACCTCTTGCTTTCAACCTTCCCCCTCCACACCAGAAAGCCTGGTATGAAATGTATATTTATTCATTAACCTATGCTTTAATTTGCTAAATCAAAACCAAGTGCAGAAAGAACTGTGCCTGAAATTAAACAGATATCCAGATCTAGCATTTTACAAAAGTTATATTTTTCACAAATCGCTAGTTTAATCTTAAATTAAATATGTTAACATTGACCATTAGCTTTGTCCGTCAATGTTAGCGCACCAGGGAAGGTTATGGCTGAAGAATCACTATTCAGCAGGCCTAACCCACAAGTACGCCGAATACCAAACTCCTTTCAGCTTTCGGAAGTTATCAAAGATAAAATTGAGAAGGCCACAAGCCATGAAACCATTTGTCAACTAAAACAAAATGTGCTCAGTGTCACTTAAATACAACAATCAAAACTAAAACAAACAATATTCCTATTGTGGTAGCGTTTCAGTGCCGGTGCCTGTTTATTTTGTCGAAGAAGACACGAATGTGCTGTAGACGCGGAGCTCGATCCCCCTCAGGGCAGCTGCTTCTCACTCATTTGCACGTAATTGTGTGAACAGAAAAGCCCGGAACGCATGGGGCCTTCGCTTCCTCAGCTGTGAAAATCTAATCAGGCGCCGGCCTGCAAATCAATCTAACGGCCCCTCAGAAGAATCTCCCTCTGTGCCTTTGTAATGGCGTCTTTCTTCTTATCGTCACATTAGCCTCAGAAAAATCTGACTCCAGGGGATTGAGACTATACTTAAACACCGGGGGTCTCCATCTGCAGTCCACTCAGTTTGTCCCACCGCTGTTTCTCCCTGAAAATATTCACCGCTGGTTCGATGAAAATGAGAACCAGAGCACATCTGGCAATCCCCACAGGTGCCTCGCTGAAAATTTTATTTAATAAAGGAAGAACATAGATGTCTTTATTGAGTTTGTGAACATGTTTTGAACAGGGTGGGGGGCTGGGTGATTTTCCCATTTATACCTTGTCCCAGGTGAGGGACTGTACTGATTGTGATATATAAAGTGCACACCATTTTTTGGATGCACAATCACAGAGAGGCTCAGATTCTACATTTTTGTCCATAGTCCCCCCCCATTTTCGGGCATCAAAAATATTGGACAGTGTAACATAATGTAGAATAAAGTAATCATTTTTAATATTTGGTCGCATATCCTTTGCATGCCATGACTTCCTGATGTCTGTGACCCAACAATATCAAAAAACTCTTGATATCTTATTTTTTGGTACTCTTACAAGCGATACTATAACTTCTCTGCATTTGAATGGATCTCTATGAGAATTGGGGGGTGGGGCTGTAAATCATGGTTGGCGAAATGGCTGTAAGTCATCAAGGGTCTAAGGTATCAAACGAGCGTCAAATCATCACTCTGCTGCCAGATATGCAGTAGATATGGATGGATCACTTTAAGGGTTGTTTGTCCTGACAAATGTTCCTTTTGAACTCTATGGAAAAATTTGTCAGAAAAAACCCTTCAAGTTATCCATCCATATCTACTGTATTTCCGGCAGTAGAGTGATGGTTTAAGGCTTGTTTGATACGTCAGACCCTTGATGACTTAGAGCCATTTAACCAACCATGTGTTCTATACTGTTCCGGTGTAATTTACAACAAAATCTAGTCCCACCCCACAATTCCCATAGAGATCCATTCAAATGTTACAGTATTGCTTGTAGGAGTACCAGAAAATAATATATCAAGAGTCTTTTGATATTGTTGGGTCACAGACATCAGGAGGTCATGGCATGCAAAGAATATGCAACCAAATATTAATATTAATATTAAATTAATTTATATTTTATTTTAAACTGTCCAATATTTTTTGATGCCCAAAAATGGGGGGGACTATGTACTAAAGGTTCTATAATTTCTAAACAGTTCATCTGATATGGATGAGAATACCCTCAAATGAATGCTGATAGTCTGCACTGCAACCTCATTGTCATTGTATTCTTTCAAACTCAAAGTGCTAGAGTACAGAACCAAAATAACAACGAGACAACTGATAATTTTGCAGTGGTCTCTTAATTTTTTCCAGAGCTGTATATATATATGGAGAAAAAAATGAATCTTTTCACGTGTTTTCTGACTATAATAAACCCTATAAAACTGTGTACAATACAGTACAACAGCAGCAATTCTCGAATGGAATCTATAATGCACATTGGAATCTGTCCATTCACTTAGGATGCATTAGGTAACATTGCCTTGCTTTGTGTGTCTCGTGCCTTCAGGCTACATTAAGGATTACATCACGCCATCAGTGTACCAGAGCGAGAGACGGGCGGAGCTGAAGAAGTACTCCCAGACCAGCAGCGGGGGGGAGGAGTACTCCGACCCTGACATGGAGCACCCCGACATGGAGCACCCCGACAGTCCCCAGTCGGGTGTGACGGGCAGCGGCTTCTTCTCCGGCGAGGCCGAGGCCCTGACTGAGGGGTACACCATGGACGCCTTCTTCATCTCTGACGGCCGCTCCCGCCGGAAGGGCAAGACAGAGGACCGTGGGCGGGGTGAGGCGGTGGCAGTGGAAGAGGAGGAGGGGCCGGAAGCTGTGAGCGGGTCGGTGGCCCGCCACGCATGCGGCGAGTGCGGCAAGACCTACGCCACCTCTTCCAACCTCAGCCGGCACAAGCAGACGCACCGCAGCCTGGATGGCAAGATGGCGCGCAAGTGCCCCACCTGCAGCAAGACCTACGTGTCCATGCCGGCACTGGCCATGCACGTGCTCACTCACGACCTCAAGCACAAGTGCGCCGTTTGCAGCAAGGCCTTCAGCCGGCCCTGGCTCCTGCAGGGTCACATGCGCTCGCACACGGGCGAGAAGCCCTTCGCCTGCGCCCACTGCGGCAAAGCCTTTGCCGACCGCTCCAACCTGCGCGCCCACATGCAGACGCACTCCGCCTTCAAGCACTACCGCTGCAAGCGCTGCGACAAGACCTTCGCTCTCAAGTCCTACCTGAACAAGCACTATGAGTCAGCCTGCTTCAAGGGCTCCACGGATGAGGAGGACTCCTGCTCAGAGAACTGATCCGGGGAGGGGGCAACATGGGGGGTCCCGGATGTGACACGCCCCTCTCTCCCTCCCTACACCCTTTTCTGCTTCCCTTTTTTTTAGAAAGCAATATTTTTCAGTAAAACCGTTATAACTAAAGACAGTAATGACAAAAGATGCTGGATTTTTTAAAAATCATTGCTTTAGACGTACACACATGCACATATATGCGCACACTTGAGAAAAAAGGGGATGATGCTTGGCATGTGAATTTGTTTTTATCAATGACTGAAACTGCTAATAATGACAGCACTCGTGTTCTTAGTCCTGATATTTTATAGCAAATAATGGGGGGGGGGGATTGGGGGCTATGAAAAAGGGGGCATAAAAAAAATCTCTGGTATTTTTATGCTGTTTTTTGTTTTTGGATCAATTTTTTTGCTAAGGATCGAATGCTTTTTTTGCAACTACTCACTTTTTTAAGAAAATTTAAATATAACGGTATTTGCAAAAAGTATTTTTTTTGCCAGACTTAAGTATTGAATAATTTTGTTATTTATTTATTTATTTATTTATTTATTTATTTATTTATTTATTTATTTATTTATTTATTGATTTATTGATTTATTGATTGATTGATTGATTGATAGAATTTTGTATTTTGTGCCAATTTCTCCCTAAGCTTATCAGACCGCATCATTAGTATGGGCATTTGGTGGATATAAAAACAACTGTTTACATTGTTTAGACACAAGTATTGAGTAAATGCATCAACATAAGTACAGCATTTTATTTAAATGTCCAAACAAGCTACACAATTGTTTTTGGGAAAAAGGACACATATACAGAATCTAAATACCACTTAAACTTGTGTTTTGTACCTCAATAGCTGTCATTATTCCAAACTATCAATATAGCAATTTAAAAAAAAAAATGTTTGTACATTCAGGTGTGCTATAGCATTTTATTGAAGCCTGTGGAACAGGTGAAGGTAAAAAAAAGTTATGGAATGAGCAATAGCAGTGTGTACCGACCTCTTCACACCTGTGTCAGGTGCTTCCGCAATAATGGAGACTGAACCCACAACTATTCATCCTCTGTCATAACTGTCAAGTTTAAACTCATTTTTTCTGTGTGGTTCTGCTGGGTTACCACCACTGAGCACAACAAACAATCCGAGTCGAATCAAGCAGGGCTCTTCCTTCCCAAAAATTACCTCAAAAGGGAAAAGCATGAACAAGACCCTCAATTGTGAAGGAAACATCCTTTTGTTTAGTCTTTTTGTATGTTGCCAAAATCATTTTAAACTTTGGACTAATGGCATCTTTTATTAGTATTTTGTATCATTGCTAATTCATTGATTGATTATTTATTTATTTACTTATTTATTTGGTATGTATGTATGGCCATTTAACAAAATGACTTTGTAAAATGCTGCTGATCTTCAAAGAACTTGTTTATATGCATGAAAAAAACTGTAGAAAGTCCACAAGGCTTTGGTCTTTAAAAGGAACAATGTACAAAGCATTTATTTGGATGTAATTAAGACACAATATATTTATTCCACAGGAATGACTTCTTTTGTACAGCAACTGTTGTTCTACACTTGGTATGTGGAATGTCACATGCAATAAATAAAAAAAATACAACAACTAATGGATTTTGTATTCGAATGAAAAGCCTGGTTTCGGTCCAGAAATCAGATGATTTCACCTTAATAGTTAAGTAGTCAAGTATTCATATTCACCTAGTGGCAATTGCAGCCTACTTTGCAGGCATTTAAAACATATTTATATTAAGTACATGGCCACAGTACTGTATAGGTCATGGTTTGTGGGTTATTGTTTCCTTTTTCGGTGTGGTTCTCGTCTTGTTTCCCTCGATTTTTCCCCGTTCCGTTCCGGGGTTTTGCTTCCCCTTGCTCAATATTCATTTCACCTGTGGGGTATTTAAGTTCCTCACTTCCGCTTCCCCAGTGCTTCTTTGTCATTTCGTATTACATTGAGCTAGGTATAGCCAGGTACAAGCGACCATGTGATATTAAACTTGGTTTCTGTTCATGAGGGACTTGCTTCGTAGCTTTATTATTTCAGGTATAGGATCTCCTCCTGTTAGCTTCGCTGTGCTATTTTGTCCATGCTGTTCTCTCTGAGACAGTTTTTCTTTAGTGGTTTCACTTATGTTTCGCCTTCTTCTGTCCGCGTTGGTTTTACGAATGATCACTGCAGTCCTGACAAACATCTGTAAGTCCCGGCAGAAACTAAGAGACATCCAGTAAAACAGTTTGTAGTAATCCGCCATCTTGTAAACAGTAGCCTATAGTCTAGCCTACACTGTAAAAAAAAAAAAACATATGATACCACAGAGTAAGCATTCTAGACATGCTAAATCACTTATTTAAATATGGCTGCTTGTGGCTGGAGTAATTTACATAATGACTCTTAGTCAAAAATATTATTATTATTGTTAAATAGGGCTGCAGGTACACTTCTTACTGAGGAGAAAACTCTCTGGGTGCTCTGGGATTGAATAGTAACTATTTCCTTTAATACAGAGAATGATGCAGGAAGGCAGTGGTAAGCATCCACACTTAAGCTTGTAGAGTGAGGTGCAAATATTTGGGCACCACTGGTCAAAATTCTTTTTACAATGAATATCTAAGTGAACAGAAGCTAACCTGACCTCTAAATGGTACAAAGTTAAACATGACACATTTATTCAAATTTTAAAGCAAGATTACTTTTTATTAAAATATATTACGGCCCTGTGCTAAAGTTTGGGAACGCTGTCAGTTAGTACTTTGTAACTCCTCCTCTGGCAACTATAAAGGCTTGCAAACGCTTCCTGTAGCCAGATAAGAGTCTTTCAATTCTTGCTTTTGGAATTTTTCTCAATTTTTCTTGGCAGAACACTTCGAACTCAGAAATATTCTTCGGCCTCCTTGCATGCATGGCATGTTTGAGATCTCTTCACAGATTTTCAGTAATATTCAAGTCTGGGGACTGTTGAGGCCATTCCAAAACCTTCATCCGTCTTTCCCTGGAGGTAGGTATTCTTCTCAACAAATGCGTCACCCTTTTTTCTCTAAACATATATTTTTTGGTTGTGGCCAAAAAGTTAAATTTTTACTTTGTCAGTCCAAAGCACATTGTTCCAAAATGCTTCAGGCTTCTCAAGGTTTTCTTTTGCATACTTCAGACACTTTAAGGCTTCTCTCTGGCAACTCTGCCATGTAGGTCCTTGTTGTTTAAAGTACGTTGTATTGTTGTCTTGTGAAAAAGTAGACCTGCTACTCTTTTTTGCAGGTCTTTTGCAGTGGGTTCTTCTGAACATTTCTCACCAGGTCTCGGGTAATTCTATCTGAAGCAACTTAATCTATCTGAATGGTACTTAGTCTTCCAGATCTTGCCTTGACTTCAACAGTTTTACAAACCCCAATTTCAAAAAAGTTGGGACAGTGTTTAAAATGGGAGACAGGTCTGGACTGCAGGTAGGCCAGCCTAGCACCCGCACTTTCTGACTATGAAGCCATGCTGTTGTAAGACATGCAGAATATGACTTGGCATTGTCTTGCAGAAATAAGCAGAGATGTCCCTGAAAAAGACGTAAGTCTAGATGGCAACATATGTTGCTCCAAAATGCATATGTACCCTTCAGCCTTAATGGTGCCTTCACAGATGTGTGCCATGGGCACTAACACACCCTCATAATATGACAGACGCTGGCTTTTGAACCTTGCGTTGGTAACAATTGGGATGGTCTTTTTCCTCTTTGGCCCGTAGAACACAACATCCATTATTTCCAAAAACAATTTAAAAGGTGGACTCGTTAACAGCACACGTTTCCACTTTGCGTCAGTCCATCTCAGATGAGCTTGAGCCCAGAGAAGTTGGCGGCGTTTCTGGATGTTGTTGATATATGGCTTACGCGTTGCGTAGTAGAGTCTTAACTTGTATTTGTACATGCAGCGGCAAACTGTGTTTACTGACAACGGTTTTATGAAGTAGTCTCGAGCCCATTTGGTTAAAAACATTCCACAACCTTCCCAGTCTTTTTGGGAACGTGTTGCAGGCATACAATTCAGAATTAGCGTATATTTACAAAAATCTATAAAGTTGATAAGGTAAAACATGAAATATATTTTCTTTGTACTGTTTTCAATTACATATATGTAAAAGAGAATTTACAAATTACTGCTTCCTGCTTTTATTTGCATTTTACATACTGTTTGTATCTTCTATTTTCTGTTTCTGAAGGTGGAAATAGGTAGTTTGAAATATTGAGTTTCTTTTGCCTTCTCTTTGTTAGTGGAAGTGAACTATCTTGATCCTTAGAGAACTGTTTAGAGGAACCCATGGAACACCAGACGGAACAGCCACTGCAGTCGGATGCTTTAGAAGGCATGGAGTTACTTCAGAATAAATAGTTCAGCCCTGGAATTATATTCACCTGACCCATTGAAGCCCAAACGAGTAAATCCCCTGGGCCTGGCTATGAAACAATACATTGAGGAGGCGTTAGCTAACAGGTTTATAAGGCTATCTACCTCACCTGCCTGTGCAGGGTTTTTTTTTGTTAAAAAAAGATGGAAGGTTAAGGCCTTGTATCGATTATCGTTCGCTCAACGCCATAACTATCAAGAATCGGTACCCGCTCCCACTGATGAATTCGGCGGTTGAACGTCATCAGGTTTGAACGTCATTTTAGTAATCATCTTTTTAAAAAGTAACAAATAATAATCCAAAAGGGTTCCCAAACCTTTGCACATGGCCTTTTTCCTTTTTTATTATTATTTTGAAACTGTAAAAAACTTTTTAAAAAGTAATATTGCTTTAAAATTTTTAGAAATGTGTCATGTTGGTACACAACTTTGTACCATTTAGAGGTCGGGTTAGCTTCCGTTCACTTAGATATTAATTGTAAAAGGCATTTTGACCAGGGGTGCCCATAATTTTTGCACCCCACTGTAATCTTACAGTTTGTGCGGCAGGGACGTACTGCTAGTTTTTCAAAAATATGGTCCTCTTTTCAAATGCTGGGACAAATGTGGCCTCATTCTCCACCTACCAGTTTTGGTGAGGACTCCTACCACATTCAAAGAAATCATAACCATAATTTCAAAATAAGGTTTCTGTTAAGAGCATCATGTTTGGTTCTGAGTGTTGACTAGTATTATAAAAAAATTTAAAAGCCATTCCTCATTATTTAGGCCTGTGTAATGATAGCTGTATTTATCTAAACTGTGCTCAAAAGATTCCTCATTGTACCTTCCAAATACTAATGTAATATAAAACCAAGATATTCCTGGACAGAACCCAGCAACGCTCCTCAGAGCCATAGCCCTCCCAATCCACCAAAAACTGAAACCCTCTACCCACCCATCTCTCTGCCAGAATACGACGGACCGTATAGACCGGACCTCTCTTCATGATCCGAGGAGGAGGGGGCGGTTTCTCAGCAGAAGACAAAGCAAAGCACTGACAAGGACTGGCTTTAAACGAGAAACGTGAAAGGTGGGATGAACGCGCATGGAGCACGGCAACTGGAGGTGAACCGTAACCGGGTTGATTCTGCGGATGATCTTAAAAGGACCCACATAGCGTGGAGTGAGTTTGCGAGACTCCACCCACAGGGGCACATCCCGCGTGGAAAGCCAGACCCGCTGACCCACCCGATAGAATGGAGCAGGACGACAATCTCTGTTGGCGGAAACCTTCTGACTAGCAGAAGCTCGTAAAAGAGAGGAAAGAACTCTCTTCCAAACGGCACGACACCTCCGAACAAAGGAACCCACAGAGGGCACCTCCACATTCTTCTCCAGCTCAGGAAAAAGTGGAGGTAAATAACCCACTTGGGCCTCGTAAAGAGAAAGGCCCGTGGAAGTATTACGCAGTGTGTTATGGGCGTATTCGGCCCAGGGCAGGTGAAAACTCCATGAGGTGGGATTGAAGGCCGCCAGACAGCGAAGGGTGTTCTCTAGGGTCTGATTTGTACGTTCCATTTGCCCATTAGTTTGGGAATGGAATCCAGAGGAGAGACTAACGGATGCGCCTAATTTCCCGCAAAAGGAACTCCAAAACCGACACCACATCCTGGGGCAGCCCGTAAATTAAAAAAACATACTCAACCACCAGCTGAGCTGTCTTCAGCGCAGATGGCAACCCGGTTAAAGCCAGGTGTGCCGCGCTGGAAAACCTATCAACTATAACCAGAATGGCTGTGTTACCGGCAAACTGGTAATAAAATCTAACGCGATATGGCTCCAAGGTCGGTTGGGCACGGGTAACGGATGCAATAATTCCGAGGGTGGAAGTTAGGAATTCTTGTTATGTGCGCAGATAGTGCAGGAGGCAACAAATTTGCGCACGTCCTTCTCTAACCCAGGCCACCAGAAACGTCTGGAGATAAAATCTTTGGTGCGGTGAACTAGTGCATGAGCCAAGAACTGAGAGGCGTGACCCCACTTAAGTACTTGGGACCTCACATTGGAGGGAACAAAAAGGCGATTGGGGGGCAATTTACGATCAATGGGGGAGTGCTGTGATAAAATGGCACCTACTCCTACAACGAATGGGAAGGAGGGATTAGGAGTTATGAGGATGAGTTCAGAACTTAAACTCCATGAATCTAAATCAAAACGAAATCGCTGACGTTTTTTTGGTGAGAGCGGTAATGGGCGTGGCGAGTGCACTAAAATTGCGAATAAATCGCCTATAAAAATTGCCGAAACCAAAAAATCGCTGGACCTACTTGACTGAGCGAGGAGTGGGCCAGTCTAGTACTGCCAAAACTTTGTTGCGATCCATCCGGACTTTGCCCTCCGAAATAATGAACTCGTGTTAGCCTGTTGGCGTTGAGCGAACGATAATCGAAACAAGGCCTTAACCTTCCATCTTTTTTTTAACAAAAAAAAACCCTGCACCAGCAGGTGAGGTAGATAGCCTTATAAACCTGTTAGCTAACGCCTCCTCAATGTATTGTTTCATAGCCAAACTCTCCGGAGCGGACAGAAAATAAAAATTCCCTCTAGTGGGAGTGGTACCCGGATACAGCTCTATGGCGCAATCATAAGAACGGTGAGAAAGGAGAGTGGTAGCTCTCTGTTTTCTGAAAAAAATCAAAAATCGGATCTCCGAATCAGAAAATTAGTCTGAGGAGATCTCCTCCCTGAGGGAAAATCCATCAGCCTGAGAATCCCACTCCAGACTCTAGTCTCCAAACCAAAAACTCTTAAAGACTCCCCCCGATCAGATAGAAAGGTAGCCTCCTCAGTCTCTGAGTCGGAGCTAGAATCGAACCCTCTTTGGTGATCTCCCGACACCCCGGTCAGAAACACATGACCCTGGACCGAACCCCACTGAAGGATGCTGGATTTGCCCCTCCCCCATTTAATATGAGGGTTATGTTGGACCAGCCACGTGTGACCCAGTGCTATGGGGTAAGAGGGAGAATCAACTAAAAATAATGGAATACTCTCAGTATGATCCTCTTGAGGGATATTCATGGTGAGGGAGGCAGTGACCTCTTTAATGAAACCCATGCCCAATGGGTTACCGTCAAGTGCTGTGATTTTCCGTGAATGAGTCAGGTGACAGACGGGTAAATGTTTTTTTCTGGTCCACCGAGCATCAATAAAGCACTCGACTGCCCCGGAGTCAATAAAGGCATCGACCAGGAGGGAATGTTGTTGCCAAATTATTTTAACTGCAAGTAGGGTCCGAAGTGTAATTTCGTTATGTCTCGCTAGAGGCCCCAGTTCTTCTAACGAGACGACCCTTTTCCGTTAAGCCTGGGACACTGATTAAGAGTGTGCCCCTGGCGCTTGCAATAACAGCACCACCCTGGAGTAGGAGGAGTGTCTCCAGATGGGCTGCAAGAAGCACCATCCACCTGCATCGGCTCCTCATTACCGCGAGACATGGGAGCGGATGGAGACGGAACCGGCGTAGTGAAGGGAGCAAAAGAGGAGTTAATAGGACGGTCTCTCCTGCTACCTTTAGTGTGGATCCGATCTCTGACATGATTGTCGATGAAAATGGCCGTAGAGACTAAAACCTCTAGCATCTCACACGGTTCAAGCACTGCCAAGGCATCCTGAATGGAAATGCTCAATGCCTCCGTGAATTGAGTTATTAGGGGAGCCTCCGGCCAACCTGTCTCACCTGCTAGGGCACGAAATCTGATAGAATTTCGGCCACTGTTTCATTACCGAATAAGGCGAATAAGGCGAATAAGGCGCCGAGCTGCCTCCTGACCGTAAATGTGCTGGTCAAAGACAGACTCCATAGCGTCCATAAGTGCTTTGGCAGTCCTGAGTGTCGGAGAACCGCTCTGAATTAATGAAGTAGCCCAGTCAAGCGTGGGTCCGGTGAGGAGCGAGAGTATAAACGCCACCTGGGACTCTTGGGTGGTAAATCGCGCTGACTGGGCTTTAAAAAAAATTTAACACTGGGCTAAGAACCCTCGGCATTTGCCGACCCGACCGTCATAGCGGAGAGGGAGTTGCAGTTTGGGCTCCTTAAGAGGAAGTGCCGGAGAAGGGATGGCCTGAGCAGCAGATGGAGGTGCTTAGTGTGATACAGTGAGGAGATGCCAACTCCCGGAACCAGCCCGCAACTGGGTCACCGATCTACTTGACCGGTAAGCACATGCTGTTGTGTTTCAAGCACAGCAATACCCTCCTCAGAGGGGCTACCTCTGAATTGATCTAGAGGAACAGTCGCTGACCCATACTAGCTATGTTATACTGTGAGGGTTTGTGCAGAATAACAATGAGCCAAACGCGACAAAAGAAAAAAGGAATAGAAAGACCCTGGCAGTAGCTAAAACAATAGCACACCCCAAAAAACGAGCTAGCCACGTAAACACAGGCAGAGAGTAGACTCAGAATAGCGAACGCTAAATAAATAACGAGAGAAGGGCAAAAAACAATGCACCTTCAGAACGTGACTAAAATGCCTGATAATTGGTGAAATAAAATAAAACTCACATCCTCAAAAACGAGAGAGTGAGAGCGAAGGAGAGGGAAGAGAAATAAGGGAACAAAAAAACTAATTACTTAGGCTTCTAGGGCAAAGAATATCTCAACTGTGAAACCAAAGAAATAATCTTCTTTTAAACAGCAGATTGACCCAAACCAACTAACCCTAACTTTGTGAAGGCACAAAATGATAACGAAGCGCCAAGAAGCGGAACTCAAGTGCTTAAATACCTGGCGGCAGGTAAGCCATGTGAAACAAATGATTAGCGGGTAGAGACTAAACTCCGCAGCGGAAAAATACGATAGACTGAAAAAGGAAAGCCATAGAAAACGAGAAAGGAGATGGAATCCATGACAGATACTAACAGAGTTCCAAAGGGGCCAAGTAGTTGGTGCCTGAATTGCAGGTACGTCTGTCACAAAAACGGCAAAATTATTTAAGGTGGCAAGGGGATCAGAGTCAAAAATTATGACTACATATGCTCAACACCAAAAAACAGGATCAGCAAAAAAAAAACTGGGGTTGCAAGTAAAAGCTCTCCGACAAGGACAAACGAACACTTGGTAGGATAGTTGCTAATAACCACAGAAATACAGCTCTAAAAATCACCACATAATTGAATCAATCCATATCTGAACCAGTCTCAACTAAAACAGTACGTGGTGAGCTTCACAAAGATGGGATTAAAGGGCCGCCATTCGGAAACCATTTGTATCCAAGGCTAATGCACAAAAATGCATAACATGGTGTAAGGAAAACAAAACCTGGACCCTGAGCAATGGAGAAAAGTGATATGGTCTGATTACTCTTTTTAATACTTCTGGACGCGTTTATGTTTGGAGAAAGCCTAAGAAGGAATTCAATCCACAATGTCTGTTGCCAACTGTTAAGTATGGTTCTGTAATGGTACGGGCATTCATTTCATGGGACTCATTGGGTCTCCATGGACATGTAACAGGCAAACAATATGAAACCATTTTACAAGACCAGGTGCAAACACTGCTTCCCTCATGATGTCCCCATATTCCAACATGATTTTGCTTTTATTTGTCTTTGTTGTTTTAGTTTGTTGTTTTTGCCCGGAACCCATGAGGGGGAAGGGTGAAGGTTTTTATTTATTTATTTGTATGTCTGTGTGGGTGTGCTCCCTCCCAGGGGTGTGTCACGGCATGTGACAGGCCTATTATTGGTTATAAAAACACTGGCTTGCCTTGTGCATTTTTTCTCTTCCTCTAGTTGTTGAGCGCATGTGACAAAGTACCTCTGAAGCTTTTTGTGCTCAGAAAGTATTAGAGCTAATGACAGCTTATTGCCTGCAGCCATGGTTGCTATGAAGTGACCACTGGAAAGCTCCGAGCTCATAACGCTGAGCTCCCATGTTGGAGCTATGAGCTGCTCAATTAATAAGAAACACAGTTTTGGATTACTCAAAAAGTGAAGATGATAATCAATCCGTTTAAGAGCAGCTGGCATAAATGTAAAGGCTTCGATACATGACTTGTAACACAAAGAAAACTCACAGAAGAAATAAAAAACCCAATCATTCATATATTCATAATTATCAAACACTAGCTTGCCATTGTCTTCAGTTCTAATTAATGCTCTGTACACACTCTTGAAATGAACGATTAAATATATTAAGCAGGAAACGAGGCAGGTTTATCTACAGTAACCTGGAAACAGTATTCTCGAGACAGACCACAGACAGAACACAACCATGACAGCGAGTGGACTCCAAGTGAAGGTCAAAAAGCCAGCAGTTAAACGTACCATCAGCTCCTTGCATATTCATTCAGCAATGGACAACACAATAGTTTCAAGGGAGTGGCTTTGTTGCTTTGATTTATTGTGCTTGAAATAGACTCTTGTGTTTTTATAGACTGCACTGTGCAATGTGTTTTTTTTCTCTAAATGCACAAGTACATTCTGCGGCAGAAATGGACCACGGACAAACTCACGATGTTGTGTATAGTCAGACTCGGAAATAAGTATTGCCTGCTGAAAGCTGTTGCTCAAATGTTTAGGACTAATCACAAACTCTGGTGTATTTCTGAGAGCCAAGTACATGTCTCTGATTCATTTATTAATTTATTTAATCTTTCTGCCCAGCTTGTCTGTGCAATGATGACACGTGCCAAACAACAACAAAAAAGGAGAGAAAAAAACATAATTTGCATAACAAAGGTGTTCCACATATGGCAGGCTGTTGGAGGCCTTCCATATGGCTCTGAGGATAGTCTCATCCTTTACTTTCACTCACCCCTGTCACATCTCTCTTTGTTTCAGTCATTTCCACCAAGAATGAAGAAATCTTAGCTTCTAAGTACAGTACAGAGTACCAGTTTAAATTTGTATTCTAATACTACTACTACCGCTACTCATCATCATCTTTATAATAATATAAATAATAATCATAATAATCACCATCATTTCATTAAACCACATTATTTTCAGGGCAATTTGTTTATGTAAAAATATGATTAAACATTTGTCCATAGTTTACATTAAAAGCAAAAATATGAATAAAACAGGCTGGTAAAGTTTAGCAGACAATAATTATATTTCACATCTACTTCCAAAACTACTGACAAATTAATATTACAGGTGCAGCTCAAAAAATTAGAATATCGTGAAAAAGTTCAATATTTTTTGTCACTCATTTCAGAAAGTGAATCTTATATATTATATAGATTCATTACACATAGAGTGAAATATTTCAAGCCTTTATTTCTTGTAATTTTGATGATTATGGCTTACAGCTAATGGAAACCCTAATTCAGTGTCTCAGAAAATTTGAATATTGTGAAAAAGTTAAATATTGGAAACTCTATATGGTGTCACACTCTAATCAGCGAATTAACTCAAAACACCTGCAAAGGTTTCCTGAGCCTTTAAATGGTCTCTCAGTCTGGTTCAGTAGGCTACACAATCATGGGGAAGACTGCTGACTTGACAGATGTCCAGAAGAGAGTCATTGACACCCTCCACAAGGAGGGTAAGCCACAAAAGGTAATTGCTAAAGAAGCAGGTTGTTCACAGAGTGCTGTATCTAAGCATATTCATAGAAAGTTGAGTGGAAGGAAAAAGTGTGGTAGGAAAAGGTGCACAAGCAACAGGGATAACCGCAGCCTTGAGAGGATTGTCAAGCAAAATATATTCAAGAATTTGGGGGAGCTTCACAAGGAGTGGACTGAGGCTGGAGTCAGTGCATCAAGAGCCACCACGCACAGACGAATCCAGGACATGGGCTACAGATGTCGTATTCCTCGTGTCAAGCCACTCCTGAACCAGAGACGTCAGAAGCATCTTACCTGGGCTAAGGAGAAAAATAACTGGACTGTTGCTCAGTGGTCCAAAGTCCTCTTTTCAGATTAAAGTAAATTTTGCATTTCATTTGGAAATCAAGGTCCCAGAGTCTGGAGGAAGAGTGGAGAGGCACAGAATCCACGTTGCTTGAAGTCCAGTGTGAAGTTTCCACAGTCAGTGATGTTTTGGGGTGCCATGTCATTTGCTGGTGTTGGTCCACTGTGTTTTCTGAAGTCCACAGTCAATGCAGCCATCTACCAGGACATTTTAGAGCACTTCATGCTTCCTTCTGCTGACAAGCTTTATGGAGATGCTGATTTCATTTTCCAGCAGGACTTGGCACCTGCCCACACTGCCAAAAGTACCAAAAGCTGGTTCAATGACTATGGTATTACTGTGCTTGATTGGCCAGCAAACTCGCCTGACCTGAACCATGGGTATTGTCAAGAGGAAGATGAGAGACCCCAGACCCAACAATGCAGACGACCTGAAGGCCGCTATCAAAGCAACCTGGGCTTCCATTACACCTCAGCAGTGCCACAGGCTGATCGCCTCCATGCCACGCCGCATTGATGCAGTAATTCATGCAAAAGGAGCCCCAACCAAGTATTGAGTGCATAGAAATGAACATACTTTTAAGAAGGCTGACATTTCTGTTTAAAATATCCTTTTTTATTGATCTTATGTAATATTCTAATTTTCTGAGACACTGAATTTGGGTTTTCATTAGCTGTAAGCCATAATCATCAATATTACAAGAAATAAAGGCTTGAAATATTTCACTATATGTGTAATGAATCTATATAATATATGAGTTTCACTTTCTGACATGAGTGACAAAAAATATTTAACTTTTTCACAATATTCACATTTTTTGAGCTGCACCTGTATGTGCTGCTGTAACGAGGGAATTCAGGCAGCGGGCTCGCAATCCTGATCCCCTCCCCTTTATCCCCCCCCCCCAGGTAAGGGTGCCCTAATCCCGCACACCACACGACACACTGCAGCAATTACACTCCACTCACCATCCAGTGTAAAGTTAATGGTGAGCACTTAGACAAACACACGTGATCACCCACACCACAGTATAGCTTGCCTCGGGGGCAGCCGCCTACCTGGCCCAACTGTTCACTCCGAGGGGGGCAGTACAACAAGCAGACACTTTCGGGCATACACAGCAAAACCAAAACCACACACACACTCAACGCCACAAACAGACAACAATGAACACCAAAAAATTAAGGAAGAGTCCCAACCGCGCCACACTACCGAATAAAAAAAAATAAAATAACCAAACCCAAAAAACACACACACATACACAACACAAAGAGACGGCTTCGCTGCTCTCTAAGGTGGTCACCAACGGGGTGCCTTGCTGTCCCCCACTCAAGCGAACCCCGGCTCGCAGTCCTTCCTCTGCTCGCTGCTGCCCTCGTCACATTCGCCCGGTCTGGTCTGTGGGACACCAACTCTAGGTAGGGGGGAGAGAAATACCACCACCGCTCAGTTCCCACTTGCACCGGGGCTTAAGCCCACACACACAGCTGCCAAGATGGCAAAACCATGTTCCTTACGGTCTGGGGGAGGTATGTCTCCCCCAACAGAAGCTTCACACAATTCTCTGTCATTCCGGCTCCCTCTGCACCAACCAGCTCTGCAGTTCACTGTCGCTTGATTCGTCAAACCCGGAAGTAATGTCGCCTCTCTCTGCTTTTTTTCACAGCCAGGTTCCAGAATCCTGCAGCCACTCTTCGTCAGTCAGGTAAATGTTTCCGCCAGCACAAGAAACACTCGACACTCACATTCATTCCAAAATAAAATAACCAAATGAAACAAAAACTAAACTGCCCAAGTACCGGGGAGTCTGGAGGAAATCAACCTCCCTCGCTCATCTCCCATCCTCAGCTCTCCCTTCCACCTCAGGTGCGCTCACTATATTACCCCTCGTGACCCAGCCCCTTACATTTCCATGTGGCTCTGCATTAGTATTTCAATCCTGCGATCAGTACCTAGTCATCATTCAATCTTTCAATCATCTGCCATGATTTTCTCTGTCATAATTCCAACTCAGGGACCTTCTCTCAATATCTTCTGCTGAGGGAGACCGCAAAATGTCTGACACTACTTTAAAATAG
This sequence comes from Ilyophis sp. 1 JC-2022, assembly GCA_022702515.1. NCBI lineage: Eukaryota > Metazoa > Chordata > Actinopteri > Anguilliformes > Synaphobranchidae > Ilyophis > Ilyophis sp. 1 JC-2022. The sequence continues at coordinate 43,033,515 of CM040396.1, read as the reverse complement.
TGATACAGCAACTTTAGTGTCAGGGCACTAGCTGTGAGCTTCTGTGCAGTTCTGTGCAGTTCTGATACAACACAATTGTAGCAGATCGGGTAAGAGAATAAGCATTTTTTATTATTTGTTATCATACAACACACAACTTTTATTTCATCAAACATATCTGAGTAACACAGAATAGACTTAACACAAACTTAGTATTACAAAGATATACAAACACACACACAGACACCTCACGCATGACACATGCACATATTATTCTTGATTTGAGACCACAGTTAATCTCAAAATGTGTGTGTGTGTGTGTCTGTGTGTGTGCATGCACATGTGTGTATGTACTATATACTGTATGTATGCACACACACACACACACACACACACACATGTATTCACGTAGTGAGCTATCTATCACCAAATAATATTGCTAGATGGATAGCAGTACCTTGCATTGTGCATTTTGCTGCCATGTTCAGAGTCTTCTGTTGGACACAGTCACAGCATCGTACATGAAGCATACTTTTCCCTTAACTTACAATCATGACCACTGGCTAATACATAAACAACCAGTGTCACATAAGGATTGCCTTTCTTCTGAGGAACACAACCCTTTTTTGTTCATGTCTTTATGGGGTTCAGCTTCAGGCTGTGATGTGTCATTCTCCTCTTTTAGCTGAACAAGGAAATCATTTTTAGAATTTTTGTTTGTAGAGCAAGAACATTACTGTGAGAGGCATGTTGTCAGGTATAACTTTATAAACCTTTCTGAAGACAAGACACTCATGCACACATTACCCAGAGAGTAGTGTAGAACAATGTAATGAAGAATTATGTTTACATTTTATATACTGACTACCCACAAAATAAGCCTGCATTAAGCATGTCAAAAATAATCCCCACTATGATAACATAACTAAATTACAATTCATAGAAATACTTTGTTCTAATCAACTTGTGCTCGATTGGCACAACAGTGCATACTACTCCACAGGCGCAATAGTCTCCACAACTAACCTCTTGGCCACCACTCTCCATGTTTCCAACCATCACTTTGTTTCCTTCACCATCTCCCTCTGTGGTAACTATTCTAACCCGGTCTCACCCCCACATTACCAGTTCACAAAATACCCCTGCGGTCTCCCTCCCCTTCCTCCATCTCCATCCTCTGTTCTCTCCTCACGCCCTGACGCATTTCTCTCTCTTTCCACCAACTCTGCTACTTCCACATTTCTATCTGCCATCTCATCCTCCTTTGATCTTTAATGCCCCGTGTCCTCTAAACCCGAGGTGGAAAATACAGGTTCGGAAAGTATAAGTCCTCCCCAGTATTTTGTTCCAATCACCTGGATTTGCTAATTAGCACAATTCTTCAATTGGGAGGTAGAACAAAATAGTGAAATCGGCTGGGTGAGTTCATGGGTGTAAGAAACACATGGCAGGCCTTTTACTTTCACTTACCACCTCAGCCCTCCTCCGGACTATCATTGCCAGCCTGCTTCCTATCTTCACTACCTTCATCAACTCCCCCCTGACATCTGGCTGCATCCCAATTGCTTTCAAGTCAGCTAGAGTTACTCCTTCTCAAAAAAACTTTTTTTACCCGTGTGATGTCAAAAACTACAGACCGATATCACTCCTTCCTTTTCTTTCTGAAGTATTTGAACATGCTGTTCATAATTTTCTCAATTTGAAAATTACATTTAGTGGCATTTTGAATTTACGTATGAGGTACCTCATACGTAAATTCAAAATGCCACTAAATGTAGCTTCTGAATATCAATTCGAACGTGAATTTATTTTTATTTTCTGTTAAATTCACAGGACGAAATGTAGTCTCTGAAATACACAATGTGAACGTGGATAATAAATTACGATTGCAAAAAGCAACCACATTAGGTGAAGCTTATTAATCAATTGGAGGATATGAACTTGTTTAATTAGACTCATAACGTAATGAATGCTCCCAGTAGGCTACTATTTTTCTGAATTGATTAAATTTAAATGTTATGTTGTTAAATATGATAATTAAAACACACAGTTAACCATTGAATGACATTTGCTATAAAATGACATGTATACCCAGCATTGCAATAGCTGATCTTGTGCTGTTGGAGGAGTTGACTGCTTAGGAGAAATGAACGCATCTTTAGAATTGCGCAAAAGCTATTTGTTGGCTGAGAGTGATGTATGTCTGGTGAGTCGTTTATGAAATTGCCAACGTGCCCAATGTTATTGTTGCCATAACTGTACTGCAAAAATGTAGCCTCAAGGCTCCATCCAAAGATACATTTGCAAAATATGCATATTTATATATACTATAATCTCTCTGCATTTGAATAGATCTCTATGGGAATTGGAGGGTGAGACTAGATTTAGCTGTAAATTATGCTGGAACAGTATGGAATAAATGGTTGGGGAAATGGCTGTAAGTCATCAAGGGTCTGAGGTATCAAACGAGCCTCAAACCATCACTCTGTACTGATTGTGATATATAAAGTGCACACCATTTTTGGGATGCACAATCACAGAGAGGCTCAGATTTGACATATATAAAAAAGTCATAAATCTGAATGTGAAACTTGTAATCATTTGAACTTTCAAATACTGTAATAGTTTTGTAATATTAGAAATTATAGAACTTTTTGTACATAGTCCCCCCCCCCCCATTTTCGGGCATCAAAAATATTGGACAGTTTAACATAATGTATAACAAAGTAATCTAGTCCCACCCCCCAATTTTTTGATGCCCGAAAATGGAGGGACTATGTACAAAAGATTCTATCATTTCTAAACGGTTCATCCGATATGGATACTTCAACCTCACTGCACTTCAACCTCATTGTCATTGTATCCTTTCAAATTCAAAGTGCTAGAGTACTGAACCAAAATAACAGAAAATATGTCACTGTCCAATGAATTATGGTACGCACTGCATGTATACGACTACAAAAAATATGCCTTTCCCACGCGGTTTGATGAATCCGGCGTAAACTCTTCGTACATAAATGTACGTGCATATTTATAAATGCTTCATGAATGAGGCCCACTGTAAGTCCCTCTGGATCAGAGCATCAGCTAAATGCCTTAAATGTAAATGTAACTGCAGCACAACCCAATTTATATTTTGAAATTATAGATTCCAACATATTCTTGGGAGTGATTAAATTCACCCTTGTGTTCTGAAGTCCACTGAGTTGCAAATACATTCTGAAATGATTCTCAATTTTTGTTGGTATTTTACTCTACAAAGACATCAGTGGTCAGCCATGCCGTGTTACACTTTGACAACAGCGCCCTCTCATGGCTCACAAACACAAGACACTGCAAGAGCACTAAAAATGCAGTGATAGCTGAATAAATCACCTAGAAAAATGTCTTGTGCTGTCAGGAACATCTAAGGATGGGTCTCCGTTTTTTTTTTTTTATACCAAATTTCAAACTGGCACCATTTAATATAAACCTGTAATGTTCATATTAAACTGCAATGCATTTTGGATTATTGCATTTCAACCAGTTTGCAAAATGCAAGACCCTGACTGATTTTACATTGCAGGAGACAAAATTATATAAAATGAAAAAAGGTATATAGAAAAAAGAAAAAATATAGTTATTAGTCTTGTTCACAACAGCCCATATCTTGTAGAAGTCAGTCTTGTGTTCTTGCTGCTGCTGAAAGCTTTGGACATTTAGAGATATATACACTGTTATATACACTGCTCAAAGAAATGAAAATCAACCTTAATCAACACAGTATAACACCAAGTCAATTAAACTTCTGGGATATCGATCTGTCCAGTTAGGAAGTGTAAACGATTGTAAATCAATTTCCCCTGCTTTGGTGAAAATGAAAGTGACAACAGATGGACAGGAGAGGCAGCAGCAAGACAACCCCCAAAAAGTAAATGGTTTTGCAGGTGGTGGCCACAGACCATTTCTCTCTCCTTATCCTTCCTGACTGATTTTTCTCTAGTTTTGCATTTTGCTAGTGCCCTTGTCACTACTGGTAGCATGAGGCGGTACCTGCAGCCCATTCAGGTTGCACAGGTAGTCCAGCTCCTCCTGGATGGCCCATCCATACGTGCCATCACAAGAAGCTTTGCTGTGTCTCCCAGCAGTCTCAAGAGCGTGGAGGAGATACCGGGAGACGGGCCATTACACGAGGAGAGCTGGACAGGGCCGTAGAAGGGCAACAACCCAGCTGCAGGACCGGTATCTGCTCCTTTGTGCGAAGAGGAACAGGAGGAGCACTGCCAGAGCCCTACAAAATGACCTCCAGCGGGCTACTCGTGTGCATGTTTCTGACCAAACTGTCAGAAACAGACTCCATGAGGGTGGCATGAGGGCCCGACGTCCTGTAGTGGGACCTGTGCTCACAGCCCAGCACCATGCAGCTCGATTGGCATTTGCCAGAGAACACCAGAATTGGCAGGTACGCCATTGGCGCCCTGTTCTCTTCACAGATGAGAGCAGGTTCACACTGAGCACATGTGACAGATGTGAAAGAGTCAGGAGACGCTGTGGCGAATGTTATGCTCCTGCAACATCATCTAGCATGACCGGTTTGGTTTAATTGACTTGGTGATAATTAAGTGTTCCCTTAATTTTTTTGAGCAGTGTAGTATGTGTTTTTTACCTCTCAAAGCATGCAAGTTGTCACATTTGTCAAAACAATAAACAGAAAACATATTGTTTGCAGTTTCAAAATTATTCAGCATGGTGGAGATACATACAGCATGTATCTGTATTAGGTCAGTTATGAGTGTTGCACAGAATTTCAAGAAAAAAATATTGGACAAACAAACCCCCATCATAGCTCCACCCGAGGCTATATAAGTGCCGTAGTGGGTGTGTGGATTTCTATAGCCCTCTACAGATGTGATGGGTTTTTGATAAATTGTCTGGGTTTTATTGCTTAGTTTTTGTCCCAACTGATGAAAAGAAGCTCCGTGTTATTTCAGCTGATATGTGTGCAAAACATTGTGAAATACAAATACTGTCGGTCATCCATGCATTTGCGATGAAAACCAAGGCCCAGATTTAATATGACCAAAACACAGCTTTTTCACCCACACAGTATGTTCCTTTGTGTACGAAATGAAATGTAACACTTGCTTCTTTTGGCATTGAATATTATGGACAATGCAGTCGGTGATGCAGTTGGATTAAGTGTGGACCAGAGTTGTTTTCATTAAAACCATGCATTTCATTGAACTCACAAATAATTTTGCAACATGAGATTATACAATGCATTTTTAAGAAGTTAAGAAGAACCGTTTAGATCTCTGAAATGATGTTGAGTTGACTGTTGCCTGGTTGTCAGCACCAAGACAAAACATGTATTGCAAAATCCTCAATCCTACAAAGATATTGGATATATAAAGTAACAGAAATCCTGCAATTCCTTTGATGTAATGCATAAAATACCCTCACTGTCACAGCAAAATCATATCTCCCACAGGGATTTCTGTTACTTTCTATCACTCCTCTTTCAACAATGGCACTAATTACAAGGATGTATTTTAATAAGAAACACTTTGATCCTGTGAATTGCAAATGTATTGAGGTCTGCTTTTCTTCATTGAGTGGCAATACAGGTACAAACATTTTTTAAATACATTTTTAAATCCTCCTTAAGGTTTATGCTGTTTATAGGGTTATATTTCCACGACATACTGTTTGTATTAAAAAACACAGACAGCGTTTTGATTATGCTAGTCTATAAGGCAGAACAATGCACACTGCACACATAAACATAGATCACAATTGATCTGTGGTCCAGCAAAGGTGTCTTAGCCATGTCCGTGAAAGGTTCATTTCCAACCAGTGGAAAATAGATTGGATAAAATTATCCGCATTCACCACATCAACTGAAGTCTTTTAACATGTGACTATAACGCAAGAAAAAAAGGTGATTGTTCTCCATTCTTCTCTGGATTATTTATTTCCCAATGGGAAAAAAAACACGATGGTTTAATTTAAAGGTGTGCAAAATAACAATTCCTCCTCTCATTTTTACACTCACAATTAGTCAAGGCTGAAACAAATATCATGGAATTATAATGCAATTGGCCATGTGGGAGCTAAATCAGTCTACCATAACATGATATTTTAAGAGGGTTTGGAAAAGAATAATATTTTTTTGTGGAAACTGTCCAAATTATGGCACAGTCTGTTCCAGGAACATACCGTAATCAAGCAACCTCAGAGAAAGAATGGACAAAGATAACGTCACTGTAATATAGCCGGATGCAAAAAAATTGAGGAAAGCTCAAGTAGAAATAGGTTCTCTGTCTGGGAAAGGATACATGTTTGATCAGTGGCCATCTATTATGAATGCTAACGGCCTGGTCGAATGCTAGGAGAAGCACTGCCTGGAAACAGCTGCTCAGTGCAGGAAAGCAGCAACAACAAAAGAGGCCAGGAACATTATTGATAGAGGTCATTATCCCAGTATAAGATTACAATGCTTTTACACATCAGTGTCTATATTTATTATGCACTAGGAGGCTGTGCTAATACAGTATTATGCCAAGCTATTAATAGACCTAATATCAAAGTTTGCATTTGCTAGGGAGCTTAATTCAAATCAGAAAAAAGTATGTTTCACAGTTTGGTGAAGAGATAATATAATTAAAGGTGGCATTGTACATTGAAAGAATCATGTGCTTTAATGTAGTATAAATAATGACCAGCAGAGGGGAGTATAAATCTCGAGTGAGAGCACAAAACAAAGTCTCAAAGAGAGAGAGAGAAAGAGAGAGAGAGAGAGAGAGCGAGAGAGAGAGAGAGAGAGAGAGATAGGGGCATTTTAAAAAAACAATCACAAGTGAAGATGAGGGCCTTGGAGATAAGAGGTTGCAGTGTAGTTATTCTTCCAGAAACATGCTCAAAATCTATAGGTACAAGAAAAAAGCAGTGTTGCTGCAATAATGTGCAATATCAAAATGTCATTCACTAGACATCACAACATGTATGGTTATGCGCCATGTAGGCTACTTTTATATTCACTCTTTTTCGAGCTGACAATGTAGTGTCTGTTTATCTGCCAAGAGACTACAGATAGAAATTAGGTGTTTCACTAACTATGCATTTCTGCAACTGCTTACTTTTTTTTTTTTGCCCACCACCACCCCCTGCTTCGGAGGTCAGCTTTATTATAATTTTATTAATGCACATATTTACATGTGACCCCTCAAGATCAAACCCCTACACCCCCCACCCAGACTTCACTAACACATGATACAACACCACCCCAACCTCCCCCATACAATGCAGATACAATGCAGTCTACCCCACCTCCATCACCAAATAGTGAGAAGGGGAGGAATAAATAAAATAATAATTATTGTATATTAATATCACAAAAAAACACAAAAAACTGCTCAATCGTCTGCTTTGTGTCATTTAACTACATGAAATAAATAAACAAACAAAATAAATCTTGATGATGAGACAAATAATTTCCATAGGCTTGCCAGGGACTGTAGGACAGAAAGTCAATATTGGGTAGGCAAGTAACATAAACTAGAGAGTGACCAGAAGCTAGCAAGGGACTTTAATAAGCAAGACAGTTGCCACAAGACTGAGGACAGAGAATGACAATAGGCCAAAAAATTACCATAACAGAGAATGACCATAGGCCAAAGAAGGACTGTAGGCCAGAGAATGACTACAGGCAAGAGAGCGACCGCAGGCCACAGACTGACTGCAGGCAGTAGAGTGACCACAGGCCACTGGGTTTCAGCCCTTCTCTAATTTGGCCTATTCTCTCAGAGCCATGTATAAAGCAGGAGACAGGATGTCCAATAGGTCAGGTGTCATGAGAACTGAGCGTTTATGTTCTCCAGACTAGCCCTCTTCGACCACAGGACCCACCAGGGCTCCCCTCTGGGGAGAGAGCGATAAGAGCAGCCCTGCTGCAGGCAGTTATTTTAAGACTGAAGTACAACCCCCCCCATATCCTTCTTGAAAATGTAGCCTACATTTGCCCCAACTGCAGTCCACAAAAAAGTTGTGGCGAGTTCAAATGCTAACTGCTGTGTTTCTGGTGCTTACAGGTAAGGGACTTACATAAGCGCTCTATGGATCTTGAGATGGAGGCACCATCTTATTTGAAAGGCAATTTTATGTTATTCTGTGAGAACTTTGGCCTCAGCGGTTGCTAACTTAAATATTTCTTAATTTTATATTAAAGATAGAGACTGAGAGAGCGAGAAAGGTACATGAAAAGGTGTGTCAGCTGATTAGATGTTCAACTAGAAACAATACATTTTTGATGTAACTATGTATCCAAAAAACATTCTTTTATAATAATTTGTTTCTAAATAGGCTATAGGCCTAATTACGACAATGTTGTACATATAACAACATTTTCAAACAAATAACTAAGTATTTACCTACTTGAGTGTGGAACAGCGTGTTGCTAGGCTATGTATGTAGCTATCATACAGTAGAAAGTTTTGTCGGGAACATCTCGAGGGACTCCGTTTAAGCTGTTGTGTGTTGATAAGCTCTTTAGTGTATATAGGCTCAACAACAAAAGGGATTTAATGGCCCCTTTCTTTAGCTTCTTTCATCAACTCTTTCACCTTGGAGGAAGAAAAAGGTTGTTGCTCCCTTGAAGATCGCCGCGCGAGATAGACCTGCAGGCGGAGACATGGAGCGGCGAAATGGTAGGAAGCATACAACTGCGCCCGGGGGGAACGCTGCCTTTGCATAGCGACCCTAAATGGACGTTAAAACCCCCTCCAAAGAATCGTTGCGTGAGAGAAGATTTCCTGTTACGAGGGAAGGCTTTTTCGCCGGCTGGAAGTAACCGTAATCCCCGAGTGGATCTTGACACGCGAGAATCATATCCCGTCTAACATACCCGAGAGACTGAGCTGCACCTGCTGCTTTTAGAAATGAATTCCAGGAGGACGCTTTTTTGATGCTTTCTTTAAGCTGAAACGGAGATCAGCACCACATGGGAACACGGGTGTCTGCCAAGAGGAAGTATTGCATGTAATCGTTCGTAAGAGTTACAGTGGGCGCATTCCTCTCTGCTTTGTGAACCCCTTGATTTCTTCTGTAAACCTGCAAAGACACGCGTGGAAGATCTGTGATTTTTTCTAATGCCACTTTTTTCCATATTGCTGCTTCGACCTGTCATTTTTTGTGAACCACATTTTCCCTTTAGACAGCATAAAATGAAACAAACCTTTTTCTTGTGTCTTCAGATTTTGTTGGAATAAGTGGTTTGATCTAGGCCCTTATGATGTTGTATCTTGCCCCATCTTGCATTTAGTCAACAAATGTTGCATTGCGAGAGCTTTTGGCTCTTCTTCTTTGGCCCCCACTTTGAAAATTTTAATGTTTCTATCAATTACATCAATTCTAACCCCTCCTAACCCCATTGTTATATTCTGAAGCAACACTGCCTTCCAAGAAACTGGCCTGGATTCATCCAACATTTGTCCTGAACCTTTACTCACAATTAAATGGAAGTGTATATATTTTTTTCTTCACAAAACAGTTTGCCGATTTCAGCACTCACCAAAATGTATTTGTCAACCTGTGTATTTAGCACTTCGGGAATCACAAAATGATGTGACTTTGAGCTGATCACAGTTCTTATAGAGTGTGTCCCTCTCAGTTCTGTGACAAAAAGCTTGGGCATCTTCCCATGTCTATAGTGCATTGCTGTATCATTTTTTCACCATCAGAGTAAAAGGTCTGTCTAAGCCAGTCTGATAGTTTGATTAATTAACTGGATATTCAGACAAAGGCCTTTCATCTGAGAATCTTTTCCCTCAAACTGAAGCTTTTTCCATTCACCCTGCAACCAGAGATGGTCAGTATTTAAATTCTATGTATTTTAAATATGTATTTCAATAGTTTTGGGGTATTTTGTCATTTGTATTTGATCAGTGTGAAAAAATAAGATGTAATTTCTTATCAATATACTTTTTGGAGTGGTATTTTGAAATAATCAAATTACTTTTCTACGATACATCAGACTAAGTGCTCTATTTTCCGGCCGGCGCATGGCGTGTGGTGTGCCATTGCACCGGCAGAGTGACATTTTCATCATTGGATTTTGATGCACCTGAGCCCGTTTGGTAATTTACTGACTTGACTTGCACCGAAGTGGGAGGAGAGGCGCTGTTGGGTGTGTGTCAGTGAAGATCAAGCAGCGCACTGAAATTTTTGTGCAACGAATTGCAGTTTTGGTGTCAGCGTAGACTGCGATTTGTGCCTGTGCCCGCACCTGCTTAGACCAGGTCTATAGTGCAAGTCATATGATGAAGCATACATACGTTTGTGATTTTAGACATTGCCTTGTGAAACAAATAAACAAATGCATTATTGCAGTAATAGTATACATTGTCTTAATGATATCAATGCAAAGTAGATGTGCAAATAAATTTTACCCATTGGCAGTTCTAGGTAATTAATCCTGGCGGTTCTTGAGTTAACAGTTTTTGAAATTACATAATGTAAGAATTTAAACAGACCATTATTTGCTACAGCTGTATATGACAATATGACACTGTTTTCATATTTAAACTTTATTACTGAAGATAGTTTTGTCATTTTTTGCAAGTCATTTACAATTCTTCTTTATGTAAGGCCTCATACTTGCTTTCATACAATTTTGTTTTCTAACAGGCTAACGCTTGTAACTGAACAAAATCAGTTTTGAACAATACCTGAATTTAACCCATTTGTGTAGATACCAAATTCGGCCAATTCTCACCTATTTAGGGGGTGTTCTATCTAAGGCTTTATAACTCCGGTGCCCTATCTTACACCCGGTGCTAACCCAAATGCAAGTGTCTTTGCTATCTTACATTCGGCGCATGGTTCATTATAGCGCCTAGTGCTCACGTCATTTAAATACCAAGTATACTTGCGACCATTGCAAGTGAACTGGGAATGTTGGTCTTAAGATGAGGTGTGGCCAGGATAATTGTTGCTGTATTGCTATCTTGAGCCAGCAGTCATGTCTAAAGTCATGTCGCAGTTCTTTTATGTTATTTTAACGGCGCATATAAGTGAGTCTACATAGGCGTGTGCACAACATGCGTACACCCTCCTCTCTGTTACACACAGGGGCATGACTAAAAATATCAAGATTACAATGTGATGCATAATAATGAAAGGGTCCATAGGTCAAAGACCAGATACCTGTCCCTCAGCGAAGGGGAATGCCGCAGTAAATTGTTTTCTGCCCACTGCATCAACATCCAGGCGATGTGCGATGGTACGTGTAAGGTTACATGTATAGACTATTTGCAATTATCCTGGATCAAGCTATGACTTATGCCTATATTTTCCAATAATTCCTCTAATCCTCTGGAGGGACAATCTTCTGTTACAGGATAATGGCTATCCATTAAAAAGGAGCTGATAACACCAATAATAATGGGTTGGTATGGAGGACCAGACACGACAGAAGGGAATCAGAAAGTCTCTACAGATTAGAGACCCATAAAACAGAAGATTTCCGTAACAGGATGGGAGTAAAGGAAATAAACAGAACTCCTGGGCTGCATTCCAATCCCTTATTTTTACTCCTTGTATCCTTTCCTCAAGTCCTTTCCTAGCTCCTTAGCTCCGCCCAACAGAGGATGCGAGGAAAGGATGCAAGGATCAGATACGAGGATGGAGGAAATGAGGCAACATGTATTAGGCAAATGGAACGTCCTTGCTCAATCAAGTGTCAGCGTCATATTATGCTCACGTGCTTAACTATAGTGCTTTTTAGCTTATTTTTTCATGAATAAACGGTGCTATTGTTAGTTATAAAGAATGAGTGTCATTATGGATTATGGATTAGCGCTTTATAATAAATGGAAAGGAATGGTAAAATTGCATTTGTGTAGAGGTGTGCCTGCAATATGGCAGATTTGGAGAGTGGTGGATAATTTATACACGTCACACATCCCGAGAAAAGGCTTCCGCAAAGGCTGCACTCATGTTTCCTCACTGAAGGATTCCCCGGGAGCCTCCTCTTTCCCCATTCCTCGCTCCTCGGTGGAGCATTTAACGGTTTGGAATGTCCTTAAAGATGGCGGACCTCGATCGATTTCCGGGTCAGACGAGGACCGAGGAGAGAAGGACGGCTAAAATAAGGGATTGGAATGCAGCCCTGCTCTCGCTATAAGAGAGCGTCTAAGGCGGAGCCTGAACAGGAGAAAATAATTAAAGCGACCCGAGATAACTTGAGCGAACTGACTAGTAGGTCAGAGAGGAATAGAAAGGGGAGTATTCACCTCTCGCTCTCACTATAAGAGAGGAGAGTAAAAGAGGTGAATAGAACAAAGGAAGGACAAATAATAGCGACCCAAAATATGGGCGAAACGCCTCGTAGGCTCGAGGGAGAGAGGAAAGAAATAGAGGCAGAATCTCTCACTCTCAATATAAGAGAGAAACTAAGAGAGAAACCAGGAAATGCGGTAGAAAAGAAAAACTGTCTCCGAGAGAACAGATAAGAAAACCAAACGAGAAAACCGCCAATGCAAACGAGTAAACAGAAAGTAGTTCTAAAACTCGATTCAAACTAAAGGCAAAGTTCTGTGTTACTCCACTAAATACAAATGGAGTAAAGTCGCCACCTTTCCTATACCGGCTCTGTGTCAATACAAGACAACATGGACAGGAAGACGCAGCGTTTAAATAACCGGCGGAAAAGCTGAACAGGTGAAACCACTAAGTGACGGAACAAAACGAAAACCCGACACGGACAACGGAGAACAGAAAAGACGTTCTAAAGCGCTTCACGAGAATCAGAAACACAAAGGGAAAATAAGCCTGCTATACCATGACACTTATATCAAGCCTAATGTGCGAATTGTCATTTACACCTAATGCATGTAGTAGTCAATTGTCATTCAATGGAAAACTCGCGCACTGCAATAGACGGACATTTGAGTTATGAAAATGCGCTTCAGATGTCATTACAATACAGCTCTTTTTATCTAGGCCAGCGGTGTCAAACTCCGGTCCTGGAGGGCCGCAGTGTCTGCTGGTTTTTGGTGAGTTTCAGCACAAGTGATTAATTTAAGTCACTGATTGGCTAAGAAGCCCACACACCTTGTTCTCAATCCTTTAACTGGGTGCTGATTGATAGGAAACCACAAATACCCGTAGAGACTGCGGCCCTCCAGGACTGGAGTTTGACACCCCTGATCTAGGCCTACAGCCTGTAAGTAAATGGTGACTGAAAAAAGGTCAAAACATTGTCCAGTGAATATTGCATTTATTGTTTTTCAAATAGCCTAGGCTATCAGTCCCCGGGATTCGCTGTGCGTAAGGTTTTTACGATAGCCTACGGTTAAAAAACTGAGATAAATTTCACCATGTTATAACTGAATTTTAGCCTTATTCTTCATCCATCATATTTTTTTAATTACAGTGACCAGGCTTCCATACTCTCAGCTTATTAAAACCCCACAAATTTCACCGGTGATACCATTACTAAACAAAACGCAAGATGATTTTAAAGAGTGAATTCACAATTGATTTTAATGCCATTCTTTGCATGTGCGCTTTAACTTCATGCAGGAGCAGGTCTGTTTCACCTCAATAACCTTTATTTAAACTCGAAGGACACTGAGGTTGCCCTCATTTACAGTGATGTCGAGTAAGAGATAAAATAACACAAGATAAAAATTACAACATAAAATGATAAAATAAATAAAAGATTTAAAAAAATAAAAAAAAAGATAAAAAGATAAGAACAAGAACAGAAAATTCAGCGAAAAACAATTACATTGTGAGGTGCAAAATTCAGCAATCATAGTTTTAAAATGTCCAACATACAGAAGACTGTCCATTTTTAAAGTGCTTTGCAGGGCATTCCATGAGTGGGGAGCACTAACAGTCATACCTAGGTTAGAACAAGCCCGGGGAACATTGAGCATGAGCACCTCACTGGAACGGGTATGATATGAACCAGTGTTCCTTTTTAGGAGAGAAGTAATATAAGGTGGTTGCATACCGATGAGAGCTTTAAAAATAAATAAAAACCAATGTCTATCACGCCTCATTAAAAGAGAGGGCCAACCAACCTTTTCATACAGGGAGCAATGATGTATATTATAGCTATCACCTGTAATGAATCTAAGAGCTGAATGGTATACAAAATTTAAAGATCTAAGAGTAGAAACAGAGGCATGTCTATAGACTACATCTCCATAGTCCAGAACTGATAAAAATACTGCTTCAATAATCTTCTTCCTGCATACCATAGGAAAACTGGTTCTATTCCTGTATAAGAAGCCAATTTTCTGTCGTAGCTTGCTTATAAGTTTATCAATATGGCATTTAAACGTAAATTTTTCATCAAGCCAGATGCCAAGATATTTATAGACTGAAACTCTCTCAATAATAGAACCATTTGCAGCAGTTATATGCAGACTTTGCCATTCTTTGCATGTGCGCTTTAACTTCATGCAGGAGCAGGTCTGTTTCACCTGCTTGAAATCATTCACCAGGAAAGTGGACTTGTTTTTAAAGCATTAAAAGGTAACACCCACTGTTTCAGCCTGTCTCCGCCCACAAAAGAATTTAGAAAAATACTTTGTGGGGTGAGCGAGGGAGAGAGGTGGGGGCGGAGGAGCTGTATCCATCGTTATTTGCATAAATTAACATACATTGTACAAATGATTACGTATAACTCGGATCAAACTATCAAACTAGATGTTGCACATCACATATGAATCAAGATTCAGCAACTACATGCCTATTTCTCACCTCAAATATTTTACATTTAATTTTACACATTTTACATATATGAAACTACTTCTTTTTTTTTTCAGTGGACTACTTAGGTGGAATAAGAGAGTTTATGAACAGGACACAACGTTGTTCCGGTTTTAAAACGTGGAGCCGAAACGAAAGTAACGTAGTGGGTCTAATCAATCAGGTGCCGGCTGTTTCCGTTGTGGGCGAATACAATTATCCATATGACGTAGAGGTACCTCCAAAGAGATACTCTGACATCACGATTGGGGCGGGGGCAGTGTAGGGAACAGAAAGAAAATTGCAACCGTTAGGGGCAGCACAAAGACGCTTTTCTACCGGTTTCTCCAGATTTATGTTATTATTTCAAAATAATAACAGAAAGGATGAATAAGTTTAATCTTAAGGTAGGCATACAAACACGATTACAGCGAAAAAAAAAAAGTGATCTAGGGTGTAGTTAATCCTTTAAGCTGCTAGTAAAATGCATTGGTCACATTTCCATAAGCAGGACATTATAAAACAAGGGAAAATATGCGTGGACCTCTGGGTTGCCAACATGACAGCTTTATTGTATTTAGTGTCATCATTAAGGCAAAATAACGGTAACGAAATAAGGAATGAGAACAGCCTCATGGAATTGATGTTTGACAATGTTTCATTGCATGATCAAACGAAATTTGTTAAACTATTTGGCGTTTTCTAAGGTGAGACGCAAGCCATTGGTAGCTTATTCTCAGCTGTTGCAGGTGCTTTTAATGAAATTTAACTGCATATATTTTGTAAAATAACAGCACTCTCAGAAATAACCAGGAACTCATAATGGTTAGTCCGAATAATATTGATCATACTATTAATCCATATAGCCTATTCCTTGATCGCACTAAACACGCACAAGCATGTCTGTTTTGCCATCATATAAGCAATCCGCTTATCCAAGGTGGAAAAGCAGGCTTTTAAAGGGAAAGGGATATGACAATTTGATTGGTTTATTGCATGTCACGCCCAAGACACACCAATAATTAATAAAGAGACTAGGTTAAGCCCATTTGCACGTTGCGCCGTGCTTAACGCTAAAAAAACACGCCGTCAAACTAGCAAAAGTGGACGTGGACACGCCCTAAATGCACTTTACGCCATGCGTTTAGACAAAGTGCTAAGATCATCAAGATAGAGCCCCAGGGTGTGTCCAAGTCCACTTTTGCTAGTTAGACGGCGGATAATTTGAGCGCAAAGTAAGGCGCAAGGTTCAAATGGGCTGAACTTAGTCTCCTCATTAATTATAGGTGTGTCGTGGGTGTAACAAACAATAAACCATCTCTCATTCTGTCATGGTTTCTCAGCCTGCTCTTCTCTTGTTGGCCACTTCTCTGGGGAGCGCTCGTGTAGCTTCTCTTCCTTTTGTTTTCATTATCTGTTTTGTGTTTTGGTTTTTCTTTCTGCTCAGTGTGTTCACCTGTTTCGTATTTCCTTTCATTATTTAAACCTTGCGTCGTCTTTGTTTGACGCTTCCATATTGCCATTGATTTGACAAGAAAAGCTGGTATTCACGGTATAGGATTTTAATCTTATGCACAGTTTTTTTATGCAAAAAAACCTTATGCACAGTGAATCTCTGGGGCCATATAGGCTATTTGAAAAACATTTGTAAAAATGCAGTAATGTGATTTAAAAATTCCAAATAAATGCAATATTCACTGGACAAAGTTTTTTTGTAACTTTTTTCAGTCAAAACCATTCAGTCCATTTACTTACAGGCTGTAGATGAAGGGAGCTGTATTGTAATGTTCCACCTGTATTATGATCCAAACATCTGAAGTGCATTTTCAGCACTCCAAATGTCTGTCTATCGCAGTGTGTGTTTTTGTTGATAAGAGAATGTACATATGTGAGAGTGATAATATATGTAGCTATGTAAGAGTAGAATGTATGTATGTGAGAGAAAGTATATATATATACGGAAGACACTTACATGAAACGGAAAGAAGATAGTTTATGGAATTGTGATTGGCTCAGAAGCTGACTGGTACCATAGATATACTCAGTTGCCCTAATCAAATCTTCACAGCCGCCAAATTAGGGCAGTCAAGATCTGCATATAAAGAAACGGTAGTGTATAGAGGACAGTTACAGAGACTTCACACCAGCATTGCGTGGGTATTATCGGCCATTTTTGCAGACACACAAACTATAAACATTAACGGTAATGTTAACGTTAGCTTGTTATTTTAAGGTGACGCCTTATGTTATGTTACGTTAAGGTGTAACCACCATGGTTGTGTTGGACTCATGCACCTGCTGCAAATTACCACCCAACGGTGGCCATGTGACGTCCTGGCAGGGACGGACCCAAATGCACGACGAGACAGTCTTTAGTAAAGGAGGTTTTCTTTAATAGAATTCCGGGTCGGATCCACACCGGGAAAACAAATATAAACAATAAACAATAGTTCGTGGAACCCGCAGAGAGCTGGCACAGGAGATCCAGCGAAGTGGCCAGGAGCTGGTCACAGCCTGGGTAGTAGCTTTAGTCGGACGGAGGTAGAGCCAGGATCCACACCGGGAAACAGGAGGCGATTGTGGACCGGGGAGGTCAGCTTGGGTAGCAAGCTAGCAAGCGGAAAGACAAGCAAGACGACAAGACCATAGACACGAACAAACCGTAATACTTTGACAAGGAAACACAGGAACAGCACGGTAATATAACTAGTGTCATTTAGAGCTGATAAGCTACAGCTTGCGGGAAATGCATGCGAGATCAGCGAATTGATTGAACGATTTAGGAAATGCGTGAGGAATGCGGTGAAGGCAATTAAGTGTGATTTGTGTCATTAAGATGTGGTGTAAGTAATCGTGTGCAATGTAGACCCAATCAGGTAATAAACGCGGACATGATACAATTAGGTTCGGGGAAAACAGAGGAACACATCAAGGAAGGAACGGGGAGTGGAGCGGATCGTAACAGGCCAGGCTATTTAGGCTATTTGTAGACAACACATTCCAGAATGTGGATAGCTACTTTCACACAAATAAAAAAAGCCATGCAAGATTGTTTCTTTTTACAGAACGTAGCATACATACATTTTCAATATCGCTGCAATGTTACACAGCGGCTGATGCGGCATAGATCTACATTTTTATATCCATGGCTGGTAGACTCTTGTCCAGCATCTGTGCACCACCATAGAGGGGGAAGACCAGTAATGTTCTCATCCGGCAATCGGAGTAATGCATACATATTATATTATCGTCACCTGAAACAGTCAGTGCTTCTTGAGAGGCCAGCATCAGCCCTGTAGCCTAGCCTACTCAGCGCCTTCCCACAACACAGCTGACAGTGAGATGAGAGCACTATTTAGACCGTAATGTTCACTCCAGTCAGTGTAGGCTAATGTCAACAGACACTTGACAACACTTTGGCACCTGGGACTCTCGGCAGAGGAAAAGGTAACAACTAACGTTAGCTTACAAGTTAATTCACTACGCAAACACACAAGTGAACCGTTATAATTTGGTAATTATGTCTAGCTAATTCTAAAAAAGAATCAAATCACTTGCTAACGTTAGCTTGTTTAATGCAAGTCTAAGGAGCCACGGTTGTTGCTATACGAAGCATTGCTTTTGTTGGTTAGTTAGCTAACGTTATCAAGTGGTGTGATTATCTTTTAGCATTACTACATGATTACGAAATGATAACGGTGCATTTGTCTGTTTGCACAGTGATTAAACTTATCAGCAAGCTAATGTTACCTTTTCCTCGACCGAGAGTCCCAGTTGCCAAAGTGTTGTCGAGTGATATTGTGCAGGACTGCAGAGCAGACTGTCTCCGAGCAAGTCTGGTCTGCTGAGGATTCTTGAGGTAGCTACACTGAAGTTAATGTTACTGGGACTAAAATAGCGCTGTGAGAAGGCGCAGAATGATACAGCACTCATCTGGCCTCAAGAGATGAGGACAATAATATATTATGCATTACTCTGATGTCCTGTTGTAATACATGTCTCTGGTCTGCCCCCTCTATGATGCGTGGGAACTGGACAAGAGTAGAGCAGTGCAGAGTGCAGACGTAACTTTACAGGGAGAATCTAGGAGTTGTTTATATCTATGGTACCAGCTAGCTTCTGAGCCAATCACAAGTCTATACTAATAAACTATATTTCTTCCGTTTCATGTAAGTACCTTCCGTTTCATGTAAGCGTTAGGTTAGGTGGAAATAGGGACCCAGTAGCAGGCAGCGAGTACAAAAACCGAAGTTTAATGAGGGACAGGGGAGCAATCCGTAATAAAACGGGCAGGGTAGAACATCGGAAAGACAGGGCAACAGTACAAAAGCAGAATCCAAAGAGTGCTCACAAAACAGGACCGGCGGGTAGCTGGCTCTGCAGCTCAGGACAGGCAGGCTGGAACGTGGCGGAACAGGAGGGCTGGAACGTGGCAAAACAAGAGGGCTGGAACGTGGCAAAACAAGAGGGCTGGAACGTGGCGGGACAGGAGGGCTGGAACGTGGCGACACAGGAAGGCTGGAACGTGGCGGGACAGGGAACACGACCACCCGGGGAACAGACGTGAGGGTGGCGGGAAAAAAATGGGGAAAAACTGAAATAAAAATACATTTAAAAAAGGCTAAATGGTGCACTACTGTAAAACATAAAATAATCATATATTCAACAAAAAATCTACTGTTTTGACTCGTGGAACTCACGTTTGCATCATTTTTATATTTTAATCAGTAAAGGGGGATCGATATCTATGGGTCCAAAAACCTATCCAAAACCTGTCATTGTCATGGATCACTTTAAGGGTTGTTTTTCCTAGTGAACTCTATGTAAAAATAAGTCAGCAGAAACAACCCTTGAAGTGCTCATCCATATCTACTGCATATATGGCAGCAGAGAGATTGTTTGAGGCTTGTTTGAAACCGCAGACCTTTGATAACCTACAGCCATTTAGCCAACCATGGGTTCCATACTATTCCCATGTAATTTACAGCTTAATCTAGTCCCACTCCCAATTCCATTCGAGATCCATTCAAATGCAGAGAGGTTATAGTATCGCTTGTAAGAGAACCTGAACATAAGATATCAAGAGTTTTTTTATATCATTTTATACTCATATAGTCATGATAGCGTCACCTGTTTACCTGTGGAATGTTCTAACCAGGTGTTTTTTGCCCCTGTCCCAACTTTTTTGGAACATGTTGCAGGCATCAAATTCGGAATTAGCGTATATTTACAAAAATCAATAAAGTTGATGAGGTAAAACATTCAATATTTTTTCTTTGTACTGTTTTCAATTAAATATATGAAAGAGAACTTTTTTGGAATTGGGGTTTCACATTCAGATTTATGACTTTTTTATACAGCTGCAGCTCAAAAAATTTGAATATCGTGAAAGAGTTCAATATTTTTTGTCACTCATGTCAGAAAGTGAAACTCATATATTATATAGATTCATTACACATAGAGTGAAATATTTCAAGCCTTTATTTCTTGTAATTTTGATGATTATGGCTTACAGCTAATGAAAACCCAAATTCAGTGTCTCAGAAAATTTTAATATTACATAAGATCAATAAAAAAGGATATTTTAAACAGAAATGTCAGCCTTCTGAAAAGCATGTTAATGTCTATGCACTCAATACTTGGTTGGGGCTCCTTTTGCATGAATTACTGCATCAACGTGGCGTGACATGGAGGCGATCAGCCTGTGGCACTGCTGAGGTGTAATGGAAGCCCAGGTTGCTTTGATAGCGGCCTTCAGTGTTACGTTCGGAAGTAGGACCCAGACGCAGACCAAAGGATAAGGCAAAATTTGTTGTTTATTATACGTGCAGGAGTCAAGCCAGGAGATCAGAATCAGGGAGGTACAAAAACAGAATCCAAAAGGGTAATCAGGGGCAATCCAAAAGTTGTGAACCGGGGAATCAGAAGTTGGACAGTACC
This sequence comes from Ilyophis sp. 1 JC-2022, assembly GCA_022702515.1. Lineage (NCBI taxonomy): Eukaryota > Metazoa > Chordata > Actinopteri > Anguilliformes > Synaphobranchidae > Ilyophis > Ilyophis sp. 1 JC-2022. The sequence goes on along the minus strand of CM040396.1, from coordinate 43,012,857 downwards.
AGGGGATCAGGCAGGAGAATAGTCAAAAACAGGCGTAATCAAAACCGTAACAAAAACAGGACCGAATAGAGCTAGGCAAAAGAATAATCGGGCAAAGGGTATCTCGGAAGTATTTAGCAGATCTCTGGCTTTAACAATTCGCAGGCACAGGATAATAAAATCAACGTTCTGACACAGACTGGAGTTAACACAGGGTTTAAATACACACGGTACAAATGACACAAAGGGAAACAGGGAGAGAAGATCAGATGCAGCTGAGAATGATTAACAAGGACAGAACAGCGTGAAAATGTGCGCCCTAATATATTAGTGAGATTAGTAACTATACACACCCCTGCCGTGGGTACAATTAGTAATTATATACAAATGAGTTTGTTAGTGGAGTTAGTAGATCTAATCTATCGTTAGTATGTTAGTGGTAATTAGTAAATCTAAGTGCACAGAGACAGGTGCGAAGCAAGAGGGAACCCGAACACCAACGAGATCACCCGAATGGTACAGAGACGTAAACAGGGAGTGCGAGATCAGATGTATACAAGCAGACACGGGACAACTAGGCAAAACCGAAAAATAAACAAGCCAGATAAAAACTAAGAATAAACAATACATACAGAATGGCAATGAATAACAATAATACAAAATTAAATTAAAATACAAATAACACACAATTCTCAGATCCCCCCCCCCCTAGGAAGCGCCTCTTGGCCTTTTAATGGGTGGCACAGGGTGAGTCTTATGAAAGTCTTTAAGAAGGTCTTTGTCCAACACGAACCGTGATGGGATCCAGGATCTCTCTTCGGGACCGTAGCCTTCCCAGTCGACCAGGTACTGATGGCCACGGCCCCGACGACGAACGTCCAACACCTTAGCAACGGTGTACGCGGTACTGGGGAGCCTTGGCTCGGTGGCGGTCCGCCGTCTCCTTCATCCGGGCACTGGCTCTAGTGAGGTTGATGCGAGTGGTCTTCCAAGTCCTGGCACAGCGCCGGATGAAGGCCTCGGCAGACGGGACCCCCACCTCCGCTTCCTGGCTGGGAAATAATGGGGGCTGATAGCCTAGGCAACACTCAAATGGGTGTGCAATCTAATAACATGTTGTAATAATAGGGTAGTGGTTTCCTTAGCAGAGGGAAGTTTCGTGAGGGGAATGAAGTGAACAGCTTTGGAGAATTGGTCAACAATGGTGAGGATCGTGGTGTAGTGATTGGAGGAAGGTAAACCCGTGACAAAATCAAGTGCGATGTGGGACCAGGGACGGTGAGGAATGGGGAGTGGCTGGAGTTCACCGTGAGGGGGTTGGTGAGAGGCCTTATTCTGTGCACAGACTGAGCAAGTGGCGACAAACGATGCTACGTCCTGTCGGACCTCCGGCCACCAGAATTTGCGTAAAATAAATGTGATAGTACGATTAATACCTGGGTGGCCGGAGAGTCGCGACGAATGACCCCACTGGAGCACCTGGGACCGAGCCGCTTCTGGAACATAAAGACAGTGATTAGGGCATTGACTGGGAGCTGCCTCCCCATTCTGAGCGTTCCTAACAATACTCTCGATGGGGAGGCTGATGGCATTAACAAACACACTCTGGGGGAGAATAGTGTCCAGACAGGGGTCTTTAGAGGAGGGTTCAAAGCGCCGGGATAGGGCATCGGGCTTAGTGTTTTTAGCCCCTGGCCGGTAAGCCAGACAGAAGTCGAATCGGGAGAAGAAGAGGGCCCATCTGGCCTGGCGGGAGTTCAGCCTCTTGGCGGTCTGTAGGTATTCCAAGTTTTTGTGATCTGTCCAAACCAAGAATGGTAGCTGAGCTCCCTCCAGCCAGTGGCGCCACTCCTCTAAGGCCATCTTGACTGCCAACAGCTCCCGATTCCCAATGTCATAGTTCTCTTCCGTGGGGTTGAGACGGTGCGAAAAGAACGCACAGGGATGGACCTTCTGATCCTCCGGGGATCGTTGGGATAGGATGGCCCCTACCCCCACGTTGGAGGCGTCCACCTCCATGATGAACTGGATGGCCGTGTCAGGATGGCGAAGAATGGGGGCTGTGGTGAACAGTCTCTTGAGGAGCGAGAAGGCCTTGGGGTTCCAGCCGAACTTTACCTTCACCGAGGTGAGAGCCGTGAGGGGGGCCGCTACCGAGCTGTAGTTCCGGATAAAGCGGCGGTAAAAGTTGGCGAACCCCAAGAACCTCTGAAGCTCCTTCCGGCCCTCAGGACGTGGCCACTCCACCACAGCCTTGATCTTCGCCGGATCCATCTTGATTTGGCCCGCTTCTATGATGAAGCCCAGGAAGGTGGTAGAGGAGGTGGAGAACTCGCACTTCTCAGCTTTGACAAAAAGACAATTCTCGAGGAGGCGGCCCAGTACCTTGCGTACATGCCTCTCGTGTTCCTCCAGGCTCTGGGAATAGATGAGGATGTCATCCAGGTAAACGTAGACAAAATGGTTTATCATGTCGCGGAGGACATCGTTCACCAGGGCCTGGAAGACTGCGGGGGCGTTAGTGAGCCCGAACGGCATCACCAAGTACTCCCAGTGTCCAGTAGGTGTGTTGAAGGCCGTCTTACATTCATCACCGTCACGAATCCGGACCAGGTGGTAGGCATTTCTGAGGTCCAGCTTCGAGAAGATGACGGCCTTCTGGAGCTGCTCGAAAGCAGTGGACATGAGCGGGAGTGGGTAACGATTCTTCTCGGTGATGTCGTTTAGGCTCCGGTAGTCGATGCAGGGGCGGAGAGACCTGTCCTTCTTCCCCACAAAGAAGAATCCTGCTCCAGCCGGAGAGGAAGAAGGGCGGATGATGCCAGCTGCTAACGACTCAGACAGGTACCTCTCCATGGCTTCCGTCTCGGGCCGGGAGAGGGAGAACAGACGGCCTCTAGGCGGGGAAGTGCCAGGCCTCAGGTTTATGGCGCAGTCATAGGGGCGATGTGGAGGCAGGGACGAAGCGCGCGCCTTACAGAAGACCTCCTTGAGGTCATGGTACTTCGTCGGAACCCCCTTCAGATCCGGATTCTCTTCTGAAGGGGAAACGGGAACAGGTGAGTGGGCCTTCCGGAGACAGCTGACCGCACACGATAGGCTCCAGCCCACAATTTCATGTCTCTGCCACTCGATCACCGGGCAATGACGGTTAAGCCAGGGGTGCCCAAGGACCACAGGGGAGTGGGGAGAGTCGATGATGTGGAGCCGGAGCTCCTCCTGATGGTTTCCGGAGATGAGCAGTTGTATGGGTAGGCTTTCCTGGGTGATGTCCGCAAGATGTTCCCCGCAGAGGGTATTGGCCACTAGGGGGCATTCCAATGGTGTTATCGGGACTCCCCAACGGGCCGCGGCACCAGCGTCCAGGAAATTAGCCTCAGCTCCGGAATCAATCAGGGCACGGGTCTTCTTCGTGCTACCACCCCACTGCAGGGTGACCGGGATACAGGTGCGGTTCCGATTGGAGGAGTCGATCGGTGTAACGCCCACTAGTGCTCCTCCGGCCACTAGTGAGGGTTTGTCTTTTACTGGAAACTTTTCCACAAAGTGTCCAGGTTTACCGCAGTAGAGACAGGCCCGATCCCTTATGCGGCGCGCCCTCTCCGCCGCCGATAGCCTGAAGCGGTCAATCTCCATGGCCTCCTGCTCGGGTGGACGGCGGTTGGGAGGCTTGCTGGAGTTGGATGGGACGGGGTCGACCCTGCTGCTGCGCTGGTTGGACTGACGTGAACGCATCCTATGGGAAAATCAAAACCGTAACAAAAACAGGACCGAATAGGGCTAGGCAAAAGAATAGTCGGGCAAAGGGTATCTCGGAAGTATTTAGCAGATCTCTGGCTTTAACAATTCGCAGGCACAGGATAAGAAAATCAACGTTCTGACACAGACTGGAGTTAACACAGGGTTTAAATACACACGGTACAAATGACACAAAGGGAAACAGGTGTGTGAAGAGGCGGGGATCAAAACGAGAGACAATTGAAAACAATTGGGAACAATGAAACAATCACGGAGACAACTAGGGAAAACACGGACTGGATTCCTATACAGATACACGATAACAGATGACCTGGAGTTTCAGGAAATCGTGCATAGATTAAGAGAACAGGGAGAGAAGATCAGATGCAGCTGAGAATGATTAACAAGGACAGAACAGCGTGAAAATGTGCGCCCTAATATATTAGTGAGATTAGTAACTATACACACCCCTGCCGTGGGTACAATTAGTAATTATATACAAATGAGTTTGTTAGTGGAGTTAGTAGATCTAATCTATCGTTAGTATGTTAGTGGTAATTAGTAAATCTAAGTGCACAGAGACAGGTGCGAAGCAAGAGGGAACCCGAACACCAACGAGATCACCCGAATGGTACAGAGACGTAAACAGGGAGTGCGAGATCAGATGTATACAAGCAGACACGGGACAACTAGGCAAAACCGAAAAATAAACAAGCCAGATAAAAACTAAGAATAAACAATACATACAGAATGGCAATGAATAACAATAATACAAAATTAAATTAAAATACAAATAACACACAATTCTCAGATCCTTACATTCAGGTCGTCTGCATTGTTGGGTCTGGTGTCTCTCATCTTCCTCTTGACAATACCCCATAGATTCTCTATGGGGTTCAGGTCAGGCGAGTTTGCTGGCCAATCAAGCACTGGTTCATGGTCATTGAACCAGCTTTTGGTACTTTTGGCAGTGTGGGCAGGTGCCAAGTCCTGCTGGAAAATGAAATCAGCATCTCCATAAAGCTTGTCAGCAGAAGGAAGCATGAAGTGCTCTAAAATTTTGCATCTTTTCCTACCACACTTTTTCCTTCCTCTCAACTTTCTATGAATATGCTTGGATACAGCACTCTGTGAACAACCAGCTTCTTTAGCAATTACCTTTTGTGGCTTACCCTCCTAGTGGAGGGTGTCAATGACTGTCTTCTGGACATCTGTCAAGTCAGCAGTCTTCCCCATGATTGTGTAGCCTACTGAACCAGACTGAGAGACCATTTAAAGGCTCAGGAAACCTTTGCAGGTGTTTTGAGTTAATTAGCTGATTAGAGTGTGACACCATGCGTTTCCAATATTGAACCTTTTCACAATATTCTAATTTTCTGAGACACTGAATTTGGGTTTTCATTAGCTGTAAGCCATAATCATCAAAATTACAAGAAATAAAGGCTTGAAATATTTCACTCTATGTGTAATGAATCTATATAATATATGAGTTTCACTTTCTGAAATGAGTGACAAAAAATATTGAACTTTTTCACGATATTCTAATTTTTTGAGCTGCACCTGTATTTGTCAAATCTGAGCCTCTCTGTGATTGTGCATCCCAAAAATGGTGTGCACTTTATATATCACAATCAGTACAGTCCCTCACCTGGGACAAGGTATAGATGGGAAAATCGCTCAGCCCCCCACGCTGTTCAAAACACGGCCATATGTTTACAAAGATCAATAAAGCTGAGAAGGTAAAACATTAAATATATTTTCTTTGTACTGTTTTCAATTAAATATACATTAAAAATAATTTACAAATCACTGCTTTTATCTGCATTTTACATACTGTCCCAACTTTTGTGGTTTGTATTTGTTTATCTGGTTCATCATCTTTTTAGCATCATGATTACACTGTAATATACAGGAAATGTGATCTTGAAATGAGTCTGTCTCACCAAAATTTAGAATCTTCTGCACACCCATTTCTAGTTTCAGTTAGATCTCAGGTCCGTTCAGTCTTTCCCTTTTGTATTGAAAGTATTTCCTGGGTAAATGCAGGTCTGGGGTCTCACACTACAACAGTGCCTTTTTGCTCTTCTAGATGAGTAAAAGTGTCCATGGACGACTGCCCTCCTAGACGTGGCTGATCAACAACACTTCCTACTTTTGGACATAGCTGACCTAACAACCCTTTCTTCTGTTTGAAACTCCCATAAAAGGTGCCCTTGTGGTGTTCTGGTACAGATTAATTGCAAACCATGAAGACCATATTTTTTTGGTACATTTGGTGTTAATTTAAAAATAATAAGTTAATGTTTGTTCTTTGTTAAATTGACGTTGTAATGTTTGAGTAGGCATGGTCAGTGCGTTGTGGCCAAAGAGGACTGATGGACTGATATTGATTGGCATCTTCCCTCATGTCATGGTCGTAGCAGGCTTTTGTTTTTTCTACGACAGTTCATCCTCGGTACAGTTTGATAGCACTCTATCTGATTTTTTCCGTTCTGCGTTTCAGGGTTTTGTTTTCTCCCTGCAATCAGTCACTTCACCTGTGCTAGCTACCTGTCGACTATTTAGGTCCCGCATTTCCGTCTTCCGGTGCTTCTGTGTTTATCGACTCAACACTGAGCCAGGTATAGTCAGGTTCAAGCGACCTCTTGATAGTAAAGCTTTGCTTTACGTTTACGAGGGACTTGCTTTAGCTTCGTTAGTTTTACGTTGTGGATTATTTCTCATTAGTGCTATTTCTGTCCCGACTTACTTTGTCCTGAGACAGTCTTCTTTGTTGATTCATTTTCTTTTCTCCTTCTTACCGGCCCTTTTAGTGTTACGTGCCAAAAGTGTTTCTTTTCTGTTATGGTTTCCCATTTCAGCTCGGGAAACTTTCTTTTGTTTTCACTCACTCGTGTTTTCGAGTTCGCCCACTTTTCCTGCGTTGATTATTATTTGGCTGTTTATCCAGAAGTATTTATTCCTTTTTTCTTTTCTGCCCATTTGCGGCTTAGGTCCTTTGGTGATCCTCACCTTTGTGGGTGATTTGTTCTGATTTCCCTTCCCGTCGCATTTAATTCTCCTCTAACAGAAACTCTCACACTCTAGTCTAGCAACCATGGTATGTCCTCTTCTTTCATTGATTGTAACATGCATTCAATAGGAACAATGGTCCTCTTCCCCACCTTTAAAACATATTCCACACTGGAGTTTGCAATCACCTCACTAATATCAAAACCTCCCTATATTTGTCTTTCTTATAACATTTTCTGTGCTATATATTTTTCTATAAGGCACTTTTTAAAATCAAAACTTCCAAGTGCTCTTGTCTGAGTGGGTGAATGCATAATACATTGTCTAAATTTAGCTAGACATTGAAATTTTTATCAAATACTGTTCACTATTCCTAAGAACATTAGACCATAAAAACAGTTGATGAGAAGAACAGACAATTCAGCCTATTCAAGGCTTGCCAATTTTTCAAACCATGTTCTTGTCCAAGTCCTGGGCTGCATTCGGATCTAATTTAACACATTCCCTTCCATGGCTCTCTTTTTTGAGTGAGCTGTCTTGTGATGAAATTTGTGTCGTGCAGCAAGCAAACTTAAAAGGTTCTCTGTGAGGGAGGATAGATGAAAAACAAAACGGAACTTTACGTTTTAAATGTTATATGTTTTATGCGTTACTCACGCATAGCCTACAAAGCACTGTCTGTAAGTCCTTCATTCCAACGTGCAAAAACTAGGCCTGCCTTTTTAAAGTATTGATATCAAAATGTGGCCAAGTTACAACTAACAATATTGCCTATCGTAGCTCGCAATAATTCAACTAGCTCTATTCGAAAGCAATGCTATCCAAACTTTCCTAATTTATTTAATGCAATTTGGCCCTGTATTTTTTAATTTTACCGTGTGGAGAGATTGTGGTCATTCAAACTTTAAATATCAAATAATAAAAATTGCCTCATGGAACAATATATAATTTCAATTAATGTTTTAAACAGTTAACAAATAATTACATCAATCAATCAGGGCACGGGTCTTCTTCGTGCTACCACCCCACTGCAGGGTGACCGGGATACAGGTGCGGTTCCGATTGGAGGAGTCGATCGGTGTAACGCCCACTAGTGCTCCTCCGGCCACTAGTGAGGGTTTGTCTTTTACTGGAAACTTTTCCACAAAGTGTCCAGGTTTACCGCAGTAGAGACAGGCCCGATCCCTTATGCGGCGCGCCCTCTCCGCCGCCGATAGCCTGAAGCGGTCAATCTCCATGGCCTCCTGCTCGGGTGGACGGCGGTTGGGAGGCTTGCTGGAGTTGGATGGGACGGGGTCGACCCTGCTGCTGCGCTGGTTGGACTGACGTGAACGCATCCTATGGGAAAATCAAAACCGTAACAAAAACAGGACCGAATAGGGCTAGGCAAAAGAATAGTCGGGCAAAGGGTATCTCGGAAGTATTTAGCAGATCTCTGGCTTTAACAATTCGCAGGCACAGGATAAGAAAATCAACGTTCTGACACAGACTGGAGTTAACACAGGGTTTAAATACACACGGTACAAATGACACAAAGGGAAACAGGTGTGTGAAGAGGCGGGGATCAAAACGAGAGACAATTGAAAACAATTGGGAACAATGAAACAATCACGGAGACAACTAGGGAAAACACGGACTGGATTCCTATACAGATACACGATAACAGATGACCTGGAGTTTCAGGAAATCGTGCATAGATTAAGAGAACAGGGAGAGAAGATCAGATGCAGCTGAGAATGATTAACAAGGACAGAACAGCGTGAAAATGTGCGCCCTAATATATTAGTGAGATTAGTAACTATACACACCCCTGCCGTGGGTACAATTAGTAATTATATACAAATGAGTTTGTTAGTGGAGTTAGTAGATCTAATCTATCGTTAGTATGTTAGTGGTAATTAGTAAATCTAAGTGCACAGAGACAGGTGCGAAGCAAGAGGGAACCCGAACACCAACGAGATCACCCGAATGGTACAGAGACGTAAACAGGGAGTGCGAGATCAGATGTATACAAGCAGACACGGGACAACTAGGCAAAACCGAAAAATAAACAAGCCAGATAAAAACTAAGAATAAACAATACATACAGAATGGCAATGAATAACAATAATACAAAATTAAATTAAAATACAAATAACACACAATTCTCAGATCCTTACATTCAGGTCGTCTGCATTGTTGGGTCTGGTGTCTCTCATCTTCCTCTTGACAATACCCCATAGATTCTCTATGGGGTTCAGGTCAGGCGAGTTTGCTGGCCAATCAAGCACTGGTTCATGGTCATTGAACCAGCTTTTGGTACTTTTGGCAGTGTGGGCAGGTGCCAAGTCCTGCTGGAAAATGAAATCAGCATCTCCATAAAGCTTGTCAGCAGAAGGAAGCATGAAGTGCTCTAAAATTTTGCATCTTTTCCTACCACACTTTTTCCTTCCTCTCAACTTTCTATGAATATGCTTGGATACAGCACTCTGTGAACAACCAGCTTCTTTAGCAATTACCTTTTGTGGCTTACCCTCCTAGTGGAGGGTGTCAATGACTGTCTTCTGGACATCTGTCAAGTCAGCAGTCTTCCCCATGATTGTGTAGCCTACTGAACCAGACTGAGAGACCATTTAAAGGCTCAGGAAACCTTTGCAGGTGTTTTGAGTTAATTAGCTGATTAGAGTGTGACACCATGCGTTTCCAATATTGAACCTTTTCACAATATTCTAATTTTCTGAGACACTGAATTTGGGTTTTCATTAGCTGTAAGCCATAATCATCAAAATTACAAGAAATAAAGGCTTGAAATATTTCACTCTATGTGTAATGAATCTATATAATATATGAGTTTCACTTTCTGAAATGAGTGACAAAAAATATTGAACTTTTTCACGATATTCTAATTTTTTGAGCTGCACCTGTATTTGTCAAATCTGAGCCTCTCTGTGATTGTGCATCCCAAAAATGGTGTGCACTTTATATATCACAATCAGTACAGTCCCTCACCTGGGACAAGGTATAGATGGGAAAATCGCTCAGCCCCCCACGCTGTTCAAAACACGGCCATATGTTTACAAAGATCAATAAAGCTGAGAAGGTAAAACATTAAATATATTTTCTTTGTACTGTTTTCAATTAAATATACATTAAAAATAATTTACAAATCACTGCTTTTATCTGCATTTTACATACTGTCCCAACTTTTGTGGTTTGTATTTGTTTATCTGGTTCATCATCTTTTTAGCATCATGATTACACTGTAATATACAGGAAATGTGATCTTGAAATGAGTGGCTTGTGTCTTACACACACCCGGCTAACACACCAGCATTCACTGGAGATCACTGGAGGAGACACTGGTTGGTTATGATGAAGAGCTCTGTCTCACAAAAATTTAGAATCTTCTGCACACCCATTTCTAGTTTCAGTTAGATCTCAGGTCCGTTCAGTCTTTCCCTTTTGTATTGAAAGTATTTCCTGGGTAAATGCAGGTCTGGGGTCTAACACTACAACAGTGCCTTTTTGCTCTTCTAGATGAGTAAAAGTGTCCATGGACGACTGCCCTCCTAGACATGGCTGATCAACAACACTTTATTCTGTTGGAAACTCCCATAAAAGGTGCCCTTGTGGTGTTCTGGTACAGATTAATTGCAAACCATGAAGACCATATTTTTGTTGGTACATTTGGTGTTAATTTAAAAATAATAAGTTAATGTTTGTTCTTTGTTAAATTGATGTTGTAATGTTTGAGTAGGCATGGTCAGTGCGTTGTGGCCAAAGAGGACTGATGGACTGATATTGATTGGCATCTTCCCTCATGTCATGGTCGTAGCAGGCTTTTGTTTTTTCTACGACAGTTCATCCTCGGTACAGTTTGATAGCACTCTATCTGATTTTTTCCGTTCTGCGTTTCAGGGTTTTGTTTTCTCCCTGCAATCAGTCACTTCACCTGTGCTAGCTACCTGTCGACTATTTAGGTCCCGCATTTCCGTCTTCCGGTGCTTCTGTGTTTATCGACTCAACACTGAGCCAGGTATAGTCAGGTTCAAGCGACCTCTTGATAGTAAAGCTTTGCTTTACGTTTACGAGGGACTTGCTTTAGCTTCGTTAGTTTTACGTTGTGGATTATTTCTCATTAGTGCTATTTCTGTCCCGACTTACTTTGTCCTGAGACAGTCTTCTTTGTTGATTAATTTTCTTTTCTCCTTCTTACCGGCCCTTTTAGTGTTACGTGCCAAAAGTGTTTCTTTTCTGTTATGGTTTCCCATTTCAGCTCGGGAAACTTTCTTTTGTTTTCACTCACTCGTGTTTTCGAGTTCGCCCACTTTTCCTGCGTTGATTATTATTTGGCTGTTTATCCAGAAGTATTTATTCCTTTTTTCTTTTCTGCCCATTTGCGGCTTAGCTCCTTTGGTGATCCTCACCTTTGTGGGTGATTTGTTCTGATTTCCCTTCCCGTCGCATTTAATTCTCCTCTAACAGAAACTCTCACACTCTAGTCTAGCAACCATGGTATGTCCTCTTCTTTCATTGATTGTAACATGCATTCAATAGGAACAATGGTCCTCTTCCCCACCTTTAAAACATATTCCACACTGGAGTTTGCAATCACCTCACTAATATCAAAACCTCCCTATATTTGTCTTTCTTATAACATTTTCTGTGCTATATATTTTTCTATAAGGCACTTTTTAAAATCAAAACTTCCAAGTGCTCTTGTCTGAGTGGGTGAATGCATAATACATTGTCTAAATTTAGCTAGACATTGAAATTTTTATCAAATACTGTTCACTATTCCTAAGAACATTAGACCATAAAAACAGTTGATGAGAAGAACAGACAATTCAGCCTATTCAAGGCTTGCCAATTTTTCAAACCATGTTCTTGTCCAAGTCCTGGGCTGCATTCGGATCTAATTTAACACATTCCCTTCCATGGCTCTCTTTTTTGAGTGAGCTGTCTTGTGATGAAATTTGTGTCGTGCAGCAAGCAAACTTAAAAGGTTCTCTGTGAGGGAGGATAGATGAAAAACAAAACGGAACTTTACGTTTTAAATGTTATATGTTTTATGCGTTACTCACGCATAGCCTACAAAGCACTGTCTGTAAGTCCTTCATTCCAACGTGCAAAAACTAGGCCTGCCTTTTTAAAGTATTGATATCAAAATGTGGCCAAGTTACAACTAACAATATTGCCTATCGTAGCTCGCAATAATTCAACTAGCTCTATTCGAAAGCAATGCTATCCAAACTTTCCTAATTTATTTAATGCAATTTGGCCCTGTATTTTTTTATTTTACCGTGTGGAGAGATTGTGGTCATTCAAACTTTAAATATCAAATAATAAAAATTGCCTCATGGAACAATATATAATTTCAATTAATGTTTTAAACAGTTAACAAATAATTACATTCCAGAAAGGATATTTTTATACTTTCTTGTCAATTTACTTTAGAAAATGGACAGGTTTTAAAATGTTTGCTGCTGCTACATATTTCTCTACCATTTACACCAAGAAATATCATATAGAGAACGGACGGGGGGAGGGATAAATGCAGATAAAAATGTTATGATATATATTGACATAAATAGCCTACACATTGAATTTTTACAAACCAGGCAGGTTCACCCTGCTAGTGTAGCCTACTGTATGTTTGTGGGTCAGAACAGTACCAATTTCTTAACATAATAAAAGTTATGATATTTGCAAACAGAAGTTTATAGGGCACCGTTCAGGATTTTTAATTTTTATTTAGTGTAATGGGTTTATTGATGGTTCGGAGATTCAAACGCAAAGGTGGGGAGATCAGAACAAGTCAGCTCACAACCATGAGGACCAATAATTAGGGAGAGAAAATAATAAAGGAAGAAAGACAAGACAGGAAACTAATCCCTCAAGCCAATGACGCCACTCTTCTAGAGCCATTTTGACCGCTACCAACATCATAATTCCTCTCGGCCGCAGTAAGGGCCCAAGAGAAATAAGCACATGGATGCATTTTGCGATGAATAGGTGAATGCTGAGACAAGATGGCGCCTACGCCCAACTCAGAAGCATCAACCTCAACCACAAACAGGAGGGAAGGAATTGGGCGTGATGAGAATAGGCTCAGAACTGAACCTCTACTTAAGTTCCTCAAATGCAGAATCGGCCCTCTGATTCCACACAAATTGTGCAGCAGATGTCTTCTTGGTAAGGGTAGTATTGGGTGCGGCAAGCGCACTAAAATTGCAAATAAAACGCCTATAAAAATTTGCAAACCCAAGAAAACGCTGAACCTGCCTCACAGAATTAGGAGTAGGCCAATTAAGTACAGCAGAGACCTTCTCGGAATCCATTGAGACCTTGAAACAATGAATCCCAGAAACTAAACCATGCTAGCATGAAATGAGCACTTCTCCGCCTTGACGGAAAATGTTGCCTCCAACAGGGCTTTCAACACCTGTTCAAGGTGCCCAATATTCGTCTGTAAATCAGCAGCAAAAATGTAAATGTCATCCAAGTAAACAAAAACAAATTTCTCCAACATCTCCCCTAGTACGTCATTGACTAATGCCTGAAAAACCGAGAGGGCGCTAGTGAGACCGAACGCCATGACCCGATATTCGTAGTGGCCGTTATGGGTATTAAAAGCAGTTTTCCATTCATCACCCTCACTCATGCGCACTAGATTATAATATTATATAGATATCATTTGGAAAAAATAGTAGCTCCTTGGAGACGTTCAAACGCCAAATTCATAAGGGGAAGTGGTTATCGATTCTTAATAGTTATGGCGTTTAGCGCACGATAATCAATACATGGTCTTAAAGTGCCATCCTTCTTTTTAACGAAGAAGAACCCCGCGCCAGCGGGCGAGGTCGATGGTCTTATGAAAACATTAGCCAATGCCTCATCGATATAATCCTTCATAGCCGCACTCTCAGGGGCTGACAAGGAATAAAGACTCCCTCTCATAGGAGTAGTACCCGGATACAGCTCAATAGCGCAATCAAAAGGGCGGTGGGGCGGAAGTGCGGTTGCCCTCTGTTTGCTAAAAACCTCTGTTAAATCAGCATATTCAGTTGGCACATTGCGAGGTAACGGAAATTCAAGTGTTCCTGCCATCTCAATAGCCTCCCTCTGAGTAGGAGACGCAGGAAGAGACGGCCACTGAATCTCAGTCGGAGGGTACCTCAGAAGATATTTCCTTCCAATAGGAATCTACGTCAGCCAGATTCCAGACTCTCGTCACCAACCTCAGATTCCGAAACAGACTAATTTCCTCCAGCTCAGAGTCAGAATCTGAAGCTTCAAAACCCTCCCCGACCAAACTGGAAGGAGCGATGTGACCTAGCGCAGTACATGCGGGACCCCAATGACAGATGACCCTCCTATCCTCCCCCCACTTAATATAGGGTTTGTGCTTGACTAGCCACGTATGACCCAAAACAAGAGGATGAGCGGGAGACTCGACCAAGAAAAACAGAATCTTCTCAGTATGGGAATCCTGATGAACCGACATAGTAAGCAGAGCAGTAGTCTCCTTAATCGTACCCAAACCTAACATGCGACCGTCTAGGGCGGTGACAAAATGAGGCTGTTCGAGATGCTGAACAGGAATGTGATGATTTTTAGCCCACCAGGCATCAATAAAACAATCCACAACCCCGGAATCAATAAAAGCCTCAACCTGGAGAGACTGCTGTCTCCACAGGATATTAACAGGTAGTAAGGTACGTGATGTAGTGTTTTGGAGTCTTGCTATAGAACCTGGTTCCTCTAGTGAGATTCTCCTTCTCTTAAGTCCCCATTTCACTCATAAGTGTCTTAATATTATCTAAAACCGACTAACTGCCCCTGATTAAAGGAGTCGCCCAGTTAAGCGCAGCTCCCGTAAGTAGTGAGAGCATGAACGCCACCTCAGAAGCATGAGAAGTAAAACGCGATGGTTGAGCTTTAAAAAATATATGACACTGCTCCAAAAACCCTTGAAACTTGCCTGCCCTACTGTCGTAACGAAGTGGAAGCTAAAGTTTGGGCTCTCGGGGTGGAATGGGCAAATGGGTGGGATTAATCTGTGCTTGGGGAACTGGAGGAACGGGATAAGTCACTGTGAGAGACATGGCATGAAGACTCTGTGTCAGCTCTTTGAGACACTCTCCCTGCACATGCAGCTGTTCACACAGCAGGGCCTGTTGATTGTACATATCCTGTTGCCTGGTCTGAAGGGCAAACATGCCCTCCTCATGCGAAGACCAAGCAGAACACTGTGCGGTCAGAGTATGCTTAATCCCGGCCGCCGCGGTGGTACAACGGTAACAGTTGTACTCCGAAAATCGGGGTTCGTGCCCCGGACCTGCCAGTTCCGAGCATGGCCGGTGCCCTGTGGGAGCAGCAATTGGCGGCTGCTTCCGGGTGGGGGGAGGGGCTCGGAGAGAATCGCTGCGCACAAAAAGGCCCTGGGCGAGTTGGAATCACGGTCAGGAGCTCGAGGAGTCGCGCCCTGTAGAGGACGTGGCGGCCTCTTTCCTACTACCGGCTGACAGGGTTGTATAGCGGTGGTTCTCTAGCGGTTGCTACATGGGGGGAATTTAATTAGAATATGGTTTCAATTGGCTACTAAATTGGGAGAAAAATGGGAAAAAATCTGAAACAAAAATAAAAAAAACAAAAAGAGTATGTTTAATCCCTGACTGATTTCCCTGAAACAACTTCGCTGAATCATCCATGATGGCTTGATTGTTCTGTAATGGGTTTATTGATAGTTCGGAGATTCAAACGCAAAGGTGGGGAGACCAGAACAAGTCAGCTCACAACCGTGAGGACCAATCATTAGAGAAAGAAAATAATAAAAGAAGAAAGAAAAGACAGGAAACTAATTTCTTAAGGCTAACAGCCAAAACTCAAATAAACCCACAAAACGGGCGAACTACTAAAACTAGTAGAATACGAACTAAATCTCCCAAGCTCACGTAATGAGCTATAAACGGGAAACTTAGTAAAACAAAAGAACACTCTCGGCTACCGTAGCTCAAAGCCGGAAGAGTGTAAAACCAAAACGAAAGTACAGAGAAAAACTCTCAGATAGAACAGCAAAGTTCAAAATAGATAGCACGAAACGCTACCAGGTGGAAAACAATCCTATACCTGATTAAGTAGCTATAGCAAGTCCCCCCTGAACATCAACATAGTTTAATATCAGGAGGTCGCTAATAGCTGACTATACCTGGCTCAAATGCAATGTCGTGAGACAATCAAGCACCGGAGAAGCAGAAGTGAGGAACTTAAATACCCGCACGTAGAAGCCCAGGTGAAAACAATAATGAGGCTGGCAAACCACGAAACAGAACGTGGAAAAAATCTGATTGATTAACAATCGTGAAAGCAGGACGAGAGCCGCAAAAGAAAAGAAAACAAACAGCCGCGAACCAATACATTTAGTGTACGACTATATTGGTTTTCTTGGAATAATATTAGTTTGATATGCGTGTGTAGTGGTTTGTCATTGACGCATCTATTGGTTTGTCATTTACGTATACATACAGATGCAGCTCAAAAAATTTGAATATCGTGAAAAAGTTAAATATTTTTTGTCACTCATGTCAGAAAGTGAAACTCATATATTATATAGATTCATTACACATAGAGTGAACTATTTCAAGCCTTTATTTTTTGATGATTATGGCTTACAGCTAATGAAAGCTAATGAAGCTACAGTGTCTCAGAAAATTTTAATATTACATAAGATCAATAGATTTTCTATGGGGTTCAGGTCAGGCGAGTTTGCTGGCTAATCAAGCACAGTAATACCATAGTCATTGAACCAGCTTTTGGTACTTTTGGCAGTGTGGGCAGGTGCCAAGTCCTGCTGGAAAATGAAATCAGCATCTCCATAAAGCTTGTCAGCAGAAGGAAGCATGAAGTGCTCTAAAATTTCCTGGTAGATGGCTGCGTTGACTGTGGACTTCAGAAAACACAGTGGACATGGCACCCCAAATCATCACTGACTGTGGAAACTTCACACTGGACTTCAAGCAACGTGGATTCTGTGCCTCTCCACTCTTCCTCCAGACTCTGGGACCTTGATTTCCAAATGAAATGCAAAATGTACTTTCATCTGAAAAGAGGACTTTGGACCACTGAGCAACAGTCCAGTTCTTTTTCTCCTTAGCCCAGGTAAGAGGCATCTGACGTTGTCTCTGGTTCAGGAGTGGCTTGACACAAGGAATGCGACATTTGTAGCCCATGTCCTGGATTCGTCTGTGCGTGGTGGCTCTTGATGCACTGACTCCAGCCTCAGTCCACTCCTTGTGAAGCTCCCCCAAATTCTTGAATGGATTTTGCTTGACAATCCTCTCAAGGCTGCGGTTATACCTGTTGCTTGTGCACATTTTCCTACCACACTTTTTCCTTCCACTCAACTTTCTATGAATATGCTTGGACACAGCACTCTGTGAACAACCAGCTTCTTTAGCAATGACCTTTTGTGGCTTACCCTCCTTGTGGAGGGTGTCAATGACTGTCTTCTGGACATCTGTCAAGTCAGCAGTCTTCCCCATGATTGTGTAGCCTACTGAACCAGACTGAGAGACCATTTAAAGGCCCAGGAAACCTTTGCAGGTGTTTTGAGTTAATTAGCTGATTAGAGTGTGACACCATGAGTTTCCAATATTGAACTTTTTCACAATATTCTAATTTTCTGAGACACTGAATTTGGGTTTTCATTAGCTGTAAGCCATAATCATCAAAATTACAAGAAATAAAGGCTTGAAATATTTCACTCTATGTGTAATGAATCTATATAATATATGAGTTTCACTTTCTGAAATGAGTGACAAAAAATATTGAACTTTTTCACGATATTCTAATTTTTTGAGCTGCACCTGTATATTAGTTTGATATGTATATCTATTGGTTTGTCATTTACATATTGGTTTGTCACTGTCTATCTAGGCCTATTGGTTTGTTATTTTATGCATACATCGGTTTGTCATTGCTTCATCTATTGGTTTGATTGTCATGTATATTGAATTGTTTCACATATAGGCTATATTGGTTTGATACACGCATGTATTGATTAATAATTCACACATGTTTTTGTTTTGTCGTTTACAGTTGTATTGGTTTGTCATCGATGCTTAGCCCTATATATTGATTTGTTATTTACACATTGGTTTCGTTGTCATGAATATTGGTTTGCTTCACATATGTATTGGTTTAATAGACTGTGCAACAGAAATCTGGAGTAATGTTAGGGGGGCTGGCTAATAAGCCTGCTTTGTTCACACAGCTTTGAACAACATAACGATGAGTAGCTAGTTAACGCTAACCAAACACCTTGTTAATAACGTAGTTTGATAACGAGATAGATATTAAACATTTTTAGTAACTATTTGTGGCTCATTTATATAAATTTGCAGTTGTAGCAACGTTAGGCTGTGAGGTGTTTTCAACAAGATAGCTGCTACCTAGCCTTTGACATTAATCTGTCTAACACAACGTTACATTACAAGATCACCATAGTTCATTCTATCAGTCTAACATTGACATTCCGGGGAGGCTATACCTGTAAAATAGGTTACAATTTTCACTGTGGCCATTTCCATCACCATGCCTCATTATTCAGGCAACAGCTCACGCTATTATTAGCCGTGTAAGGACTGCTGTTCACAGAAAGCCTGAAACAGGCAATAATCATTATTTAAGTATGTGAACGTAATCATATTCAATAATTTATCTATGTATTTATTGTTTTAATTTTCACATAACATCGATTGTTCTCAGAAAGCCCACTTCGCGGTGGCTCTGGTCGTGGTTCTTGATTTGCAGCGGCAGCCATTACTCTCTGCAAAAGGGACAAAATGACCACCTTCACATGACATGTCACATTGACGAATCAGAGAAACAACTTTGGGCCGTGGAAAAAGCGCCGTTTTGAGAAAACAGTTGCGTTTCCAGTTCTTATAGGCTGTGTCTCAAACCGAAGGCAGCTGCCTTGCTGTCTTGCTCCCTCTGAAGGTACCTCAAAAGGCAACACATTTTGGACACACTTCGAAGGCAGGATGATATCACATGAGATTAGTGGCTGTGTCTCAAACCGAAGGCAGCTGCCTCGCTGCCTTGGTGCCTTGCTGTCTTGTTGTCTTGCTCCCTCTGAAGGTACCTCAAAAGGCAAAGATTTTTCAAATTGCAGTATACTTGAAACACCTGGATGACACACTTACTTCCGGAGTTTGCTGCCCTCAGAACACATTTCAATAACTATAACACCAACCTGCGCTAAACAGAGGAGAATGAATGGGGGTCAATGGAAGTTTTTTTCAGAAACTCTAATTTATAATAATAATAATAATATAAAGATAAAAAATAAAAAAATTGTAAATTGGAGAAAATTTGCAGACAGCAGATATGCTTTTTTAAGCACTTAGATTAATGAAATCTTGAACTATTTAGAGCTCGCCCCTTGACTGAACTGCCTTGCAACCGGTATAGGTAAGTGCTACCAACGTGACCATTTCTGTGTGGAGCATTGCATTGTGGGATTCCCTTCTTGCTGGAAGCTTGCATTTTATACCTTTAGTGGAAGCGAGGATAAACGAGGGAGTGAGGAATTATAATTACTCCCTCCCTTTTCATAAATTGGAATTGAATCTCACTTGATGTGGCAGCTATATTTCATCATGGCATTTTGGGGATTCCCTGCTTGAAGCAAGGGAAGGGAACAACAGGATTTGGATTTGGATCAGCCCCGGGTTGGACAAATGCAGACAGTCATGTGACAAGGACATGTGCCCATTTTCCCAGAGATAAAACTGCTGCCCCCTGGTGGTTGTGAGAGCCCCCTCACAGAGCCCTAACCTGAAACTCACATAGGTCATAACATGCTGTGGTCCAGCTCGGTTACAGACACACTTGTCATATATCCATATGCGTGTTTTGGTTGCGTGCTATCAAGAGTTTGAGAAATGCGCAATGGATAAAAGGTTCTGGAGGTCCCTGCACAGTTTTACGGCTCCACACATGCCTCATAAGTGCCTGAAGGGGGTTAGTGTGTATCGGTTTTTATTTCACTGTATGCTCTATTTCATACACATATTGCCAGAATATCACAATTTGTCATGCATGACCTTACCTTCCATTTAGAATTTTTTTTTTTTTTACATTTAGTAGGCATTATACTTTTTGTTTGAAAAGATTAAAAAGTTATATTTAAAAAAAACAGCAGACTCTGTTTACTCTTTCCTGCATTATTGAAGAGGCCTGCCACATTCCTATGTAGGCCAAAGTATTTATGATAGTAGAAAAATGGTAATACATCACTGCATCACACACTGCTACTAGACCCTGGGCCCGTCTTGCAGTGCAGCTACACTTGCACATTTAAGAATGCAACTGCAACAGAGCCGGCCTCCACATGTGGGTTTTTGTGTAATGTTCCCCTCCGGTGACCCCTCTGTCAGTCTCTGGAAGTAGTTAGCAGCTCGTCCCTTCTGATTGTTTTCTCAAAAACTGACTGACTCAAGGAGGTAGGGAGAGAGGGAGGGAGCGAAAGAGAGAGAGAGAGAGAGAGAGAGAGAGAAGGACAGAGAGAGAGAGAGTCCCGACCCTACCATTTAGAGTCCCTACCTTCCATTTGCGCATCTTTCCTGAACACTTTACTCACCTCCTGTTGCACCAACAAATGAAGACTATGATGCCCTCTACCCCTCCCTCTTCAGCATACATTATGGTGTACAATACTTAGGGGAAACTGAACAGACGGGTACCCATGAAACCAACATTTAAGGTGTGGGCTGTTAAAATAGCAGTTTTCCTTTTATTAGTAATTTTCTAATCTTTTGTTTTAGTAACAAACAGAAGGGATCATATTTCTGTGTTTGACCTAGTGCCCAGTGGTCAGCTACAGGGCAATATTTATCTGTTTCTGAGGGTGTTTGTTGTGTATTATATGCATTTCTAACACAAATTCTCTGCACATCACATTTATACACACTAAACATTTCTGACAATTGAAAAACTGATACGCTAGCATGCCTTTCATATATTTGTTTATAGTTTGATTGATGGTTTATTTTGTTTAGTTCTATGTGATTTTCTGGCGAACAGAATCAATTCATAAACATATTGTATAAAATATTTGTGCATATTTTGTCTACAAACCCCAAATACAAAAAAGTTGGGACAGTATGTAAAATGCAAATAAAAGCAGTGATTTGTCAATTCTTTTTTGCATATATTTAATTGAAAACAGTACAAAGAAAAGATATTTAATGTTTTACCTCATCAACTTTATTGATTTCAAATTTGATGCCTGCAACACGTTCCAAAAAAGTTGGAACAGGGACAACATAAGGCTGAGAAAGTTGTGGAATGTTCAAAAAACACCTTCCAGAAGGCTTGGGCGTTTATGAGCAAGGATGGGTCAGAGTGTGCCACGAAAAACTGTGTGAGCGAATAGTCGAACAGTTTAAGAATGTTTCTCAATGCACAATTGCAAGGAATTTAGGGATTTCACCAGTGGCGGTTCGTTAATGCGGGGCGCTGGGGTGCCGCCTCTCTCCAAATATCTAGAAAAGAAAGCTACTTAAACATGTTAAACATTAATTAATTAAAGAATGCAAAATAATTATGAAATAAAAATAGTTTACTCGTACAATGCGCCTGGTAATCTGTCAGCGCCTTCATTAAAAATTGGTTCCAAATTGTATTTGGTTAATTTCTGTGTGAATACATATATTTTCTGGGTGAAGGGTGCCGGCTAAATGAGAGTGTATGTAAGTCCTACAACCTTTGGCAAGCAGGTGACCTGAGCCTGCTCTCTAATTGGTTGCTTTAGATTTTCCATGGGGTGCAGCTCTCTGCGCCCCAAACCCTACCACTTTTATTGGCAGCGAATTGGTATTGTTTTTGTGTTTTTTGATCTAATGTGATTGGACGTCGTACGGGTGCGTGACTGTCACTCCTGCTCAGTGGCGGCGCCAGGCATTAATGCTTAATTTATTAGTTATGCTTAATTTATTCATTAGTGCTTAATTTATTAGTTATGCTTAATTTATTCATTAGTGCTTAATTTCATTATGAAAATAAATCTATATTTTTAAAATCATTATATCGTTTTGACTATACGATGAATAAATATAGACAACATTTTTTCAAACAAAGTCGCCCGATAATTTGTTCTTGGGACTTGCGAGAATGAGTCAGGTCTTGAACTTGACCGCATCTATCTAACGTTAACTCAAGCTGAAAATGGAGAAATATCTCTTCCCCAAACGACCAGGGACCTCAGAAACACCAGGGTCGGGGGGTTATACGAAGCACTTAGCTAGATAACTGCACTGAGTAAGACCCGGGGAAAAAAACATCCCAAATATAGAACACACAGTAAAAAGAACTGTTCCAGTGAGAGCCTGGGTTACTTAAAAATATTTACAAACATTAGCCAGCTAACTCCTTAATTCCGCTTCTTGAAATTGCACATGCTAAAGGTCTTAGTAAATCAGGCTCACAACATTTTGTAGTAGTGGGGGAAAGACTGACATATGTGAATTCATTGATACATTTGGATGCAGAGGGAAGTGCCTGGGAAGTGAGGAATTTGCATGTTGCTAACAACCCCTCCCCTCAGTTATAAGAGCTGTCTGTGTTCAAGCACCACTGAACGTCCAAGGTTAGACTGCACGGCACGCGCAGTCCAGGAAATACACTTAGGCTGCTGAGTTGAAGCTGAAGTGCATGTCTGTTCATAATAATAATAATAACTCACTCCCATATTTCATTTCGTTTAAGAGTGATTTGTATGGATAGCTTATGAGAGGATTTATTTATTTCCAATCCCTGGCAATTTTGTTTTGATTATGACGTTCACCGTGTTGAGGCCTGTGGCGACCCACCTTATTTATCCTGACCTGAGCAGGATGTCCGAAGACGAGGAGAATCGCAGCGAGAGTGACGGCAGCTCGGAACAGAGCTACGGATGCTGCGCCGGTGTCGCCAAGAGCCAGAGTGTGGCCAGCTTGTCCGGGGTCAGTGGACTTGTTCTGGTGAAGCAGCGGAACTCTGCCAATGCCAGGGAGCGTGACCGGACCCAAAGCGTCAACCTGGCGTTCACCGCACTCCGAACCCTCATACCCACTGAGCCAGTGGACAGAAAACTCTCCAAAATCGAAACGCTTCGCTTGGCGTCTAGCTATATCTCACATCTTGCCAATGTCCTACTGCTTGGAGACGGTAACGGTGACGGGCAGCCTTGTCTGAGCGCCGGGTATAGTTCAGGAGATGGAGACGTGAAACAGCCCAGGACGATATGCACCTTCTGTCTTAGTAACCAGAGAAAACGGGTAAGCTTTTCATTCTTGCACAAGAATTCTATAACAGTCCATGATTTTAGGACTATACTCTAAGAAGTTAAATAAACATCTTTGCAGCACGCAGAATGCTTAATGGCTAGGTTTAACAACAATTTATTATATTAATTACATTTATATTCTGTTTGAGTTTTACACTCTCAAAAATGATGTGTTGACGTCAACACTTTTTATGTTACTACTTTTGTGTTACTGTCAACACATTTTGTGTCAAATTACATAATAATACAAGTGTTCAAAATTTAGTCTTTTTAACACAGACTGTGTTGAACAGTAACACAAAATGTGTTGCCCTTAAAACTTTAACTTTATGTGTTTAACAGATCTGTTTTGAGGGTGTGGGCTCCCACATGTTCAAATCACTGTGTATAATGGTCACAAGGCTATAGCCTACATAATGATGCTAAAATTGCTCTATGACCAACACCTAATCACAGGGGCTGCACAATCAGTATTTCTAAGTGAATTTTAATCTAGCATCTATGTCTGCCAGATTTAAATACAACTGCTATGGTTTCCAGGGATGTAAAAAGTACCCAGAAATTATACTTAAGTGAAAGTATAGATACTGTCTCAAAATCTTACTCAAGTAAAAGTCAGAGTATCTGGCTAAAAATACACTTGAGTAAAAGTAAAAAAGTTCCTACTTTTAAATGTACTTAAGTACTAAAAAGTAAAAGTAAAAACCTTTTTATTGCAAGGGATAGACAAGGGGTCTCAAACTCATTCCATCGTGGGCCGAGTGTATACAAGTTTTCGTTTCAACTACACATTGCACCAGGTGAGTTTGTTGAAGAGGTGAGCTAATTAGTGAAATCATCAGCTGGTCTTTAGGCAAGGTTGGAATGAAACCCAGCATACACTCGGCCCACAATGGAATGAATTCTGTGATAGACAATGCTGAAATAAAAAAACAGAGAACACTTTTTTTGCATTAAAATGATTTAATGCACTTCTCGATCGAATTTGAAAAAACATCTCGAGGTAAACTAACATGGATGGCATTCACATCACAGCATCCAGTTGTAAAGTTGGCCAAACTACAACCTTGGAAAAAATTAAGGGTTTAGTTCAGTTTTTTTTATACGTGGGTTCGACATTGCACATCCTAAGGTTCTTGTCAAATAGTTATTTTGATAGCAGGTGTCTAATAAATGATCCCCGCTTTCTAGTCTTGCACAAGGACCAATCCGCATGGGTATGGGCGGGTTAATTTTCCATTGATGGGATTTGATTGGCTGTTTTAAATAAAGTGCGGCCGCAGGATTAATAACGTTAATGTTAGTTAAAAACATGCGCGGCCACTTCAGTAGGTACACCTGTCTACTACTACCAGGTAGTAGTGCCTCCAGACCAACCTGAATTCTTTGCTGCATGAAGAGATTTTGGTGCATGCTGACTAGATAGCATCATACAATTCCTGCAGATTGTTCGGACACACATTCATGCTGCGAACATCCCATTCCACGTCATCCCACTGAAGTCACTGACATGTTCATGGAACAAGCTTGAGAGGATGCATGCTTTGTGACATGGTGCATTATCCATTTTAAAAAGGGTAGACTGTAGCCATAAAGGGATGCACATGTTCAGCAACAATGTTTAGGTATGCTGTTGTGTATTAAGGGGCCTAATGTTTGCCAAGAAAACATTCCCAACACCACTACAGCAGCCTACTGTGCCGTTGACACAAAGCAGGATGGATCCATGGAGTTATGCTGTTTACGCAAAATTCAGACCAGACAAAATTTGTCCAATGTTCAATTGTCCAGTTTTGGTGATGACGTGCCCACTGTATCCTTATCTTCCTGTTCTTAGCTGAGAGGAGTGGAACACAGAGTGGTCTTCTACTGCTGTAGCCCATCCGCTTCATGGGTGTTTGCGCCCACAGAACTGACACTAACTGGATGTTTTTTCTTTATCGTCACACTATTGTATGTGAACTCTAGAGAATATAGTGTGTGAAAATCCCAGGAGGGCAGCTGGAACCACCACGTCTGGCACTAACAATCGTACCACAGTCAAAGTCGCTTATAGATTATGTGTCTTTGCCCATTATAATGTTTGGTTAGACAATTAAACCGCTTCACCATGTCTGCATTCTTTGTATACTGAGTTGCAGTCACATGATTTTCTGTTTGGAGGAGCAGGTTATTTGCGTTAACAAGCCAGTGTACCGAATAAAGTGGCCACTAAGTGTAGTTTACCCTAACAAAGAGCTGACATTACTGTGCCTAAATGTGACTTGACTTCAGTTGCATTTTATTTTAGTATTGATAAATAGAACAGGACTCTTATAGAAAATATAACCCTTTTCAAATACAGTTTTAATGTTTTGCAATAGGCTACAGTTTTTCAACTACAAAGAAGAAGTTAAGACATTGGAGGTAGGCAATATAGCTTCAGTTTGAGTTGTGTGGCAGTTATAAAGTATGTTTCCGCATGCAATGCAGTATAGTCACCTTGTTTTTTCAACTGAAGACTAATCTAGACGTGCAATTGGTTAAATTTGTAGAAGAAATTACACTAACCTCTGCATTGCTTGTCCTCCTGTGTGGATTAGAGTATGGGGGTATTCATTTGCAGATTTTTGAGACAATCCTCACAGCAAGATGTGTGAAGAAATCCACAAATAGCTAATTTTTTTATCTTAATTAGATTTGAGATTAAATTAGCTTAATCTCACACTGAAAGAATTTGAAAAATCCAACCTTTAATTGAAGTAAATTTATTCTGAGAAAATAATTCCTCATCAAGAAATTATTATTTTTAATAATAATAATAATAATGCCACAATTATTGGCACCCCTAGAAATTATTATGAACAAAATGTAACTGAAGCATTTTTCCCATTAATATTTTACTTTTTAAAGTTGATTAGAGTGTTTAGGAACTTTCAAGCAGTAATCCATGACTTCCTGTTTCACTGGGGTACATGTGAGGTGACACAGAGCCATATTTTCTTATTAATACATCAACATACCAGGTTAATACATCAACATTCTGGAAAGATACCAGAACACACTAATCAAATGAGGGAAAAGTGTGTTGAGCTTCATAAGTCAGGGAATGGCTATAAAAAATAGCTACTCTCCAGAAAATGCCCATATCTACCTTTAGGGCAATACCTAAAAGGTTCAAAGCAACTGGGACTGTTACAAACTTGCCTGGAAGAGGACCCAAGTTTATTTTGCTCCCACGCACAGTGAGGAGGATGGTAAGAGAGGCAAAAAAATCCCCAAGGATCACTGTTGGAGAATTACAGAGGAAAGTAGCATCATCAAGTCTCCAAAACTACCATTAGACATCCCCTCCATGCCAACAAATTATTTGGAAGGCATGCCAGAAAAAAGCCTTTCCTGTCATTTCACATTAGTGCCTGGAGTTTGCTAAAATGCTAATGGAACTTTGACTGGAACAGTGTTCTATGATTAAAATTGAGTTTTTCGGCAACCAACACTCAAGGTGGGTTTGGCGTAAAAAGAAGGATGGCTATACTGAAAATAACCTGATCCCCACTGTTAAGTATGGTGGAGGTTCCGTGATGTTGTGGGGCTGTTTTTCCTCCAAAGGCTCTGGGAAACTTGTTCGGGTACATGGAATCATGAACTCCATGAAATACCAGGAAATTTAAAATCTGAATCTTGCTGCCTCTGCCAGGAAACTAAATCTGGGTCGTTGTTGGACCTTTCAGCAGGACAATGATCCAAAACATACGTCCAAATCAACACAAAAATGGTTAACTGAACACAAAATCAAGCTTCTGCCACGGCCATCTCAGTCCCCTGACCTAAACCCCATTGAAAACCTTTAGGCTGAGCTGAAGAGGAGAGTGCACAAGAGAGGACCTAGGACTCTGGATGATCTGGAGAGATTCTGTAAAGAGGAAGGGTCTCAGATTCCTTGCTCTGTATTCTCCAATGTTACGGGAGAAGACTCAGTGTTTTATAGGCAAAGGGAGGTTGTACAAAGTATTAAATGCAGGGGTGCCAATAATTTTGGCACACGTGGTTTTGTTAAAAATAATAATTTCTTGATGAGGGATTTTTTTTTTCTGAATAAATTTAATTGCAGAATTGTGCAGATAAGTTTTCTAACTTTATAAGAACATCTTTTTTAAAATAGGGTTTTAGTCACAATAATACGTAATATGTAACTCAAGGTAAAAATTTTTACATGGTAGATTATTGTACCTGAAGAAACTCCTTATTTCCAGAATGTGCTACTAGAGGTATTTTGTGCACTCTATTCTCCTTTAAAGGGAATGGAAAGAAGAAAAAATGCATTTTATTAGGGAGATACAGTACAGTCATACAGTACATGAACAAAAATATACTGAAATTACTCTCCTAGGACCTGGAATAACAACAGCCATGAGAGTCCATTCAGATTACTGTTGCTGTACAAGGGAAAGCAACCATATGGAAACTATGCTGGCATCAGTACAGCATTTTTGCATTCTTTATAATAATATTACTGTTTACAGTGGATATCTAGTCAAGTCAAGTCAAGTTTATTTGTATAGCACATTTTCATACACAAGGCAACTCAGAGTGCTTTACATAAGACATAGAAAGACATTATATAAAAAGTAAATTATAACTGAAAACAATCTTAAGTTAGAAACAGTTTAGAAACGATGTTAATAACAATTTATAAGCTGCAAAACTACTGGTTGGGCCCACAAGACAAATACCCCAACAAACACTCCAACAACATTCAGCTTGCTACCTGCTATCTGCTGTGCACAGTACATACAACATGAGACTACATACTATGTGCTCTTTAGCCCCTTAGCCTCTCTGTAAATTAGGTTATGAATTATACTTGGATTATCTCAAATTCTAAACATCGAACAAAAAGTTCGGGAATTTGTGTTTGGTAGATTATTTCTCTGTTGTAACAATGCTTCTTGGCAATAAATTTTATACCGTTGGAAAGCCTGTTTATTTCCCTTTTAAATGGTGCCCCATTTGTAAGGAACATGCATTTGTGGGATGAGCAGCACAGCTGAGTATGTGGGTTGCGCCCATGAAAAATTTGCCAAATCTTCTCTGCCAATGCCAAACAGCTTATTCTGCTGTTGCTAGTGACTCTTGTTTGGTGTTGTTTGGTGGATTGGATGATTGAAGTCTATCAGTAACAAGGAAGAAACAAGACATATTGGCAATTTTACAATTTGTTAATTTAACAAACAGTCAGGAGCCTCAGTAGCGTGTGGAAGAACCATACACAGCCACAACAGCCTGGCACCTCCTCCTCATGCTGGTCACCAGCGTGGTCACACACTGCTGTGGGATTGCATTCCACTCCTCAACCAGGATTTGTCGCAAGTCAGCCAACGTGGTTGTGTTGGTCACTCTAGCATGAACAGCACGCCCAAGCTGATCCCACAAGTGTTCAATTGGGTTGAGGTCAGGACTGTTGGCAGGCCATTCCATTCTCTCTACTCCCAAATTCTGGAGGTAGTCTCTGATAAACCCCGCTCTGTGGGGGCGAGCGTTGTCATCTTTGAGGATGGAGTTCGGTCCCAGACTGTGGAGATATGGGATTGCCACTGGTTGCAGAATCTCATCTCGATATCTCTCTGCATTGAGATTGCCTCCAATGATGACAAGCCTCGTTTTTCCAGGGATGGAGATGCCGCCCCACACCATCACACTGCCTCCACCAAAAGGTGTTACTCTATCGGTGCAGCAATCAGCATAGCGTTCTCCCCGTCTTCTCCACACTTTGACCCTATGATCCAACTTCCGTAGGCAGAATCTGGACTCATCGCTGAACATCAGGCACCTGATTGTCAGCACCTGGGGGTACCGGAAGCTCAAAACAAGAGTCAATAGCAACAGCAGAATAAGCTGTTTGGCATTGGCAGAGAAGATTTGGCAAAATTTTTCATGGGCGCAACCCACATACTCAGCTGTGCTGCTCATCCCACAAATGCATGTTCCTTACAAATGGGGCACCATTTAAAAGGGAAATAAACAGGCTTTCCAACGGTATAAAATTTATTGCCAAGAAGCATTGTTACAACAGAGAAATAATCAACCAAACACAAATTTCCGAACTTTTTGTTCGATGTTTAGTTAACCTATTTTAACAGCAAATGCTAGAATGTGTTATCATCAGTAATGACTATCACCAAACACCAAAACACTGGTATTGTTTTCTGTTAAAATGTGTGGTGGGGTAAGATGTGGAGCCGTCGGTAGGGAGGCTGACTCTGAACACATAATATATGAACACCTCACCATGTGGATGGTGGTTTGATTCACTGTCATTCCCCATCATGTTCTGTGCTATGATTATTTCTTTATCTTTATCTGTCTGTGGGGGGGGGGGGGGGTGGAATATTTAATCTTTGCTGCGTTTCATTTCATTCTGTCGCCATGGTTTTATTTACAGGTGAAAGATGGACGGGACTGCTTCAAGATGAGGGGGGTGAATCCACTGCACATGAACCGTAGATAAATGGTGCTCCTATTGGAGACAGAACCCAGATCGGGAACTCAGGGAGAGCAATACTGGGCCGTATAGAACTGTGCATGGGGCCGAGAGCAGAACGGAGCCAGAATGCAAATCACGCCGGGGGAAATGTGGAAGAACTCGGGAGTGAACTGTGAGAGGAGAACTGCTTCAGTTACCAAAGACAGGAGAGGTTTCAAGAATTTCTCCTGAAGGAACTATATTCTTTGACTTGGAGCATAATTTTGAGTTTATTATTTTTAAATTTCAATTTTGTATTGTACATTACATATGTATCATGTTTTCTAACAAAAAGTGAATTGTTTCCTAAACCACAGAAAGGATTTGTTGCATATGTCTTACATTTCTGGAATAAAGAGAAACGACATTTAGTTGCTGTGAAAGGTGTTGAAGCAATTCATGTTTAAAACATCCTAATGAGGTGGCAATTCAATTAATTAATAATTCTAATGGGATGATATAGTGTTCCTAACCTCTCTTGATTCATTTGGTTATTGTTTTCTGCATGAAGTTTAAACTTAGGGAGGAGGAATGAGTATCCAACAAGAAAAGTGCCCAGGTTAAATATAGTAAAATTAATGGCCAATTTACCCTGGCCATATGGACATTAGACATTTTAGTCTTATCAGGGGAATTCATTATGAGCCTGGAGCCAGCACGGCCCAGCTTAAATGTGCAACATGTTCAGGGATGAAGGCATTCTTTTGGACAAACTTTTATTCACTTAACACTAAGTCAGGAAATTATATGTGAACATTAGACAAACATGCCAAACTCTGTGTTGTTAGTTTTATAATGCGATGCTCTACTAGCAGAACATAAATTCCAGTTCATTGTTGTGAGTGAGAAATCCATTTTAATCCTCACTGTTAATATAGTGTAAATTACAGTCTTTCTATTTTTTCATACTTTTATTGATATATTATATAAATATAAGCAATGGATTATATATATTTCAGCAATGGATTATCTTGTTGTCTAGATAATACATACGATTTTACAGCTTTTATCTTAGAGCATCCAAAGCATTCGATCAAACTGATAGATTTAGCTGCCGCTTCTTTAACTGTTAACAAAAACTAAATGGAGTAGTACTGCTGGGTATAATTTATAGAAGTCTCTCAATAGCAAAAATGCTTCAGATGTACTATTACATACAATACATGGTATGCAATAGTTCAGTGAATTACTGCCAAATTCTTGTTCAGACACAATTACAAAACTGTTGGGAGTCAGACCTTTTCTACAATTCCATACCAGATTAGACCTTTGAAAATAAACTTAATTAAGCTGGTTTGTGAAATAAAAAAGAAATATTCATTACTTAGCTACTTAATCCGGCCTCTTAAAATTACACACAGGGTATACCTTTACATTTGAATAACCATTGCCTTGTAACTCCAGTGAAGTACAGTATGTTTACAGGATTTCAGGCTTCATGGGAAAAGCAGGCTGCTGAGCTGAGATTGACAGTTTTACGTTATCCTCGAGAGAGAAAGGCTCTCTCTGTGGAACTTCATTTCCACTGGCCAGAAGGACCTGGTGGAATGTTGCTCTCTATATCTTGCTATGGTTCTAAGGAAGGAATGATAGCCTGTCATTACTAGTCTTCTAGCTGCATGGCACAATTTTCTAAGGGAGGACTTTCATACTTTCCCTAGCTGGGGTTGGTTGGCTTTATATGTTCTTCAGAAATATCCTGTGACCCTAGTTTAATTCCTCAGATGTACTGTATATGTTAAAATGTCATTAGTAAATAAATGTCAAGAAAATAATGTTTCAGGTCAGATTCACGTTACAAGTGGCACAGGTTAATGCAGGCTCTTGTTCCACGCAAATTTGCCAAACACACACACATTGCTCTCAGTTATGCATCTCAGAGCAGGGAGTGATTAGTGTTATCAGAAGCAACCTCTTAACTGTGAAACTGTGACGGGTGCCAGTGTTTCGATCCAACTGGACCATCGTCAGGTCTGATTTCACTACCAGATAACTGTAGTTTGTGTTGTTGCAATGCCAAGGGTGACATCTTTACTGATCTACACTGACACAGAAATTGCAATGCACTGCTTGAACTTCACTGACACACACCCAGCAGTGCCTCTCCTCCCACAACAAATGACCAAACGGGCTCATGCACATCAAAAACCATGACGAAAATGCCACTTCGCCAGTGCAATGGCTCACCACACGCCATGCGGTGGCCGGAAAATAGAGCACTTATTCTGATGTATTATAAAAACTTCTCATGTATTTCAAAATACTAAAATACCACTCCAAAAAGTATCTTGATACAAATTACATCTTGTTTCCACACAGTTCAAATACAAATCCCCCAAAATAATTGAAATACATATTTCAAATACAAAATTGAAATACTGCCCATCTTTGAACATTTTGTAAAAACACGTCATGTCATGAATGATATGATTACTCTTTTTTTAGGTTGAGGATGGCTTACTTTAAAGTGATATTTTTCAGGTACATCACTGAAGATTAAATGAGGATTGTATACTTCCTGTTTTTTTCAAATGCACTACTTAACTACATAGAAGAAATGTTGTCTAGGCAAAGTAGGTGATGCAAAACAGCTATTTGAAAAAAAAAAGGTCAATGTTTCACTAACCTGGGGTATTTATGGACAAACAATCTGTGCATTTGTGTCAGTTCTTTGGCAGTCAGTCAGTACCCTCCAAATACGTTTTTTATAAACCTACCTTTAGCTCTTCTCAGAAGTTGTTTGTCATTTCTGAGAAGCCACAGCAAAATGGATAGGGAGTTATTGTTGTCACCAGTGTGTGTTCCCCCAAATCTCACAGTTGTTGTATGTAAGTATGGTATTCATTAGTCACAGTGAATATTACCCTTGCTTGCTTGAATCCTCACACAGCTGTCAGGATATCAAAGGGGTAAATCACATTGCCTGACACGAGTAGAAACAGCGGAGTAAGAGGTGGGGGGTCCGCGTGGAACAGAAACTGAGTCAACTGCTGTGAGTTACACTGTCAGTAAGTGTCAGATAAGGCTAGCCTGGTGGTAGGTCGAGGCACAGGATAAGCACAAATGGTGCTGATCAATCCCTGAAAGTGGTTTAAGGGAGCTAAGCTTCAACTCCCAAAAAGTTTGTACAATAGTGCAGCACAACTTTTTATCTCAAGGTCCCTTAAAATGATCACCCTGAGGGCTAACACCCCCCTCAATAGGCTGTAATACAGTGGCTATTCAAATTGCAAAATATTGTCTTATCTGAAAGTCTAAATTGTGTAATGTGCAAAATATAGAACTGCATTCAAAACATTTCTGGCAAGAGTAAAACATTTTCACCATTGCTGAAGAGCCCGACAAGAGTCTGGAAACCCCTGGTCATCTCTCGCTATCCTTCCATCCATTTTGTCCAGATGAGGCTAACTGGTAGTTTGCTGTATTCAGCTCTACAACATCAGGCCTGGGACCTCCACAAACAGCTTTCTCAGGCTCCCCCGGGCAGGAAGCTGTCACCAAGATGCAGGAAGAAAGCGTGTGTGCAGCCGACCCAGCGGTGGCCCTCTCCACACGGCCCCATTCTGGGTCAGCGCCAGTCCTGCACTGGAACCCAGATGTCCTGCTCTTAAATTTAATCCCAGAGTGAAAAGTTTTTAAAAATTAATAAAAAGGTGCATTCCAAATAGGTCTAGAGAAACAAATAAATTAGAAAATGGGAAGGAATCCTCGACCAGCACTCAGAACGACAAAAAAAAAAAAAGTTGGTATTTTGACGTAAAGATTCCGAGTGTATGTGTGTGGAGGGCGTAGTGTGTATTTGTGCACTTGTGTATGTGTCTGTGTGTGCATACATGTGTGCATGCCTGTGTGTGTTTGTGTGTGCATACCTGTGTGTATGTGTCTGTGTGTGCATCCATGTGTGCACACCTGTGTGTGGCTGTGTGTATGTGTCTGTGTGTGCATCCATGTGTGCACACCTGTGTGTATGTGTAGCTATTGTACTTGTTTAAGGGGCCAGGATGTATGTGTGTACAAGGAATCTCAGAACCTGTTTTAATTCTAAAGGCATATTTTCTAACAGTTCTTGATTCCAATCTGAGTAATTTCCAGCCAGATGTCTTGTAGTGGGGGTAAAACCACTCCTCTCTCACTGACACCTAGGGTGAATATTCACTTGCATGTGTTCTTTTTTGTTGTTGTTGTTGTTTAAAAAAGCTGCCCCTAAAATTAGAATGAAGATTTATAATTTGTTGCTACAGTAAGAATTGTAGGACAATTATTTGTAAAATTCTGACCTTTACTATCAATCACTTCATCTTTCTAAAGATAAAAAATTCTGAAAAATATCCTCAAAAACTGTTACTGTATAAGCCACTGGCTTTCTATGGGCCTAGAGCAAGCACATGATACATCCAATTTTTGTGCAACATTAATGGCAGATTTAAAGGCTATGTTATAGTTTTTTACCCCATCTAGTGTCTCATATGGAGATTGCATCTCATAAACAACACATCCTGAACTGCTGTTGCTCAAAGCACACGCCCCTCAGCTAGTTGCCAGGTTGACTGGTTGGAGGTCGGTGGGGCACTTTAATCATACCTGACGTTGTCATGTATACATGTTCGTAGCTAGTAGCTGTTCAACACTGAGGAAGGAGGCTAACTTTCTCACCTGTTTTGACCTTCCCATTATCCGATTTCTAAACAGTCAATTTATATATCATAATGACGTATACCTCTACCCTTCCTCATTTTTTTAAAACTACAGTGGCGTTAAGTGGGCGGGTAAGTAAAATTTGGAGATACCTCCCCCTGACCTTCCTTCCATGCTATGCAAAAGAGGCTTTGACCAAACCTTAGAGCAGGGGTGGGCAACTCCAGGTCTCGCGGGCCGGTGTGTATGCATGTTTTTACTGCAACCAGTTACCACGGCTCAATCAGCTAATTAGTCATACACACAATCACGATTCACTCGTAAATTACAGAACGATAAACCGCTACAATACACACATACATCGAAGAACATTCATCGCCTACTGTTCATATCGCGGATATGTAGATTAAAATATCAGATCATGTAAACGATTTGGCTAATTAAATAATTGCTAACTGGTGGCAGCAAAAACCTGTATCCCTGCCATCCCTGCCTTAGAGTATATAATATGTAGAGACAGCGATGCCAATAGAAACCAATGGGGAATACATCCGAAGCAGGAAGTTTTAATTTTGCACTCATCTCACATGCGCAGTTGTGTCCTTGGAGTCACATGTACAACGAGGATGGTGCAGAAAGTGATGTGAAGACGGCTACGTCAAAGCTTTATGAGTACGTAATTGGTTTCCAACTAGTGTGCAAAAATTTTGACGTAGGCTAGAATAAATAATAATAAAAAAATGTATATGTTTGTCTGTGCGGTAAGAAAACAATACTTGGCCACAGAAAAATAATAAACAATTTAAAAAATAATTTGAATGCACAAAGTTAACATCAATATATGAGTGGAAGAATTTTTTTTTGCTGTCAAAAATTTGTTATGGCCCAGAATCACCAAACTTGGTAGGCTTGTTCGAATGACTGAACTCTTGTACCCTTTAAATTATGGCACAGATTGAACGCCTGGTGGTGCTGTAGTACATGTCACAATTTTGATATTCACACTCTCAGCCCCGACGCCCTGTGTGCAGTAGAGTCACAAAATTTGGTGCACAGGTCCCTCTCCTCATAAGGAACAAATTTGCCTCAAGGACCTATAAAGTCTGCCATATTGGATTTTTTTTTGTAAAACAATTAAAATGCTACTCCTCCTACAATATTTGACCAATTTGCACATACAGGTAGGATTTGAATTGTAAAATGT
Organism: Ilyophis sp. 1 JC-2022; assembly: GCA_022702515.1. Taxonomy (NCBI): domain Eukaryota; kingdom Metazoa; phylum Chordata; class Actinopteri; order Anguilliformes; family Synaphobranchidae; genus Ilyophis; species Ilyophis sp. 1 JC-2022. Next base: position 42,977,472 of record CM040396.1, on the reverse strand, counting down.
TAACAAGGAGGACACTTGGTGGGGGGGTCACTCTAGGGGGGTTTGGGGGCATGCTCCCCCGTGAGAGAATTTGTCGAATAGCACTCTGAAATAGTTCATTCTGATGACTTCTGAGAGTAGAAAATTACTTTTTTTCAACAATTACATGGCTGTCATGGATGCATCTTGTCAGCCTTAAACTAAAATGTGTAAGCGATTGCTATATACTGCACATTTGCCACATTTTACACTACACAATCCAATCTTACAGTTCCTTTTAATTTTTTATAAAATGCTTTAATCCATAATAACACTCATTCTTTAGGATGAACAAAAGCCACGTTTATTCATGAAAAAAGAGGCTAAAACACATTATAGTTATGCATGTAAGCATTATATTGCTGACGTTTTTGTTTCCCATATTTAGTTTGTTCGTTACTAGGAAACGCAACCTGCAATGATTAATGTTAACTCATGTCCTTTCAAAATATATTTGCCTATTCATTTTGCTGTATGTAGCCTATGTAATATGTCACGTTTAGACTATATGTTCATACAGTTGAATTCATCCAGCAAATAACTGGTTCATAAAGTTGAATGCATCCGGCAAAAAAGAAATAATAAAAATGGTTGGCTCTACTATGAGGTGGTACACCCCCACCCCCTAGGAGGGGTCCAGGGGCATGCCCCCCCGTGAGAAAATTTTGTACATTTTAAGAGTTAAATGCATCAATCTGGTGCACTTTGAGAGGAACATTAAGAAACTAGAACTGTGAAGAATTGTGTGCTTTTGTAAACAATCCAAAAACCCATGCAGTTGTATCAACTTGTAAGACGTTTGATCTTACACTTGAGCCATCAAATAAATAAAAAATAAATAAAGCTGGAATGTTTGTTGTACTGGATTATTTAAAGTGTTTGGACTCACAGTCAAATGTTGTAGTAAAAATATATGGCACCTCATGCTACGTCATATTTAGAGATCACATTCAACTTCACAGTCAGGATACTGCTTTGCTAACTTGACGCTAGAAATAATGTTTTAAACCATTGTAATGAAAGTTACGAATGTAACTACGGTTCTATATATTCTCCATGACCGCCAGAGGCAGTGCTTAACACTGGATTTATCCATCTTGCGGCACGCGAGAAATAAAGGAATAATAATTTCAAGAAATAAAGGCTTGAAATATTTCACTTCTATGTGTAATGAATCTATATAATATATGAGTTTCACTTTCTGACATGAGTGACAAAAAATATTGAACTTTTTCACGATATTCTAATTTTTTGAGCTGCACCTGTAGTATCACTAACCCTGTAGTATCGTGAGAAGGTGCACGGCGACGCCTAAGTAGCTGCATCGCAGATGTCCCCCAGAGGTACACCTTTCAAGGTGGCCCATGACGTCGACACACTTCTTGTCGAATGACACTTCACACCAGAAGGGAGAGGACAGTTATTACATTTGTAGGCCTGAACGATCACATCCACAACTCAGTGGAAAAGCTTGGACAGCGCGGAGCCGTTTTTAGGTCCTCCAAAGCAAACAAAAAGCTGATCAGACTGGCAACAGCTCAATGTTAGATGAATATATGCCTTAAGGGCCCATTCTGGGCACAATAGCTCTGTCTGCTCATCCTTCCCATTCCCTAATGGTTGGGGATTAAACACTGCCAACTCAATTACTTGGTTTATATGGAAAGGAGAGAGCGTTTTTGGAAGGAATAACGCGTTAGGCCAAAGTGTAACCCCCGAACCATCGGAATTCCAACGCATACATGATTGGCTAACAGACAATGCATGGACTTCACTCACACGCTTTTCTGTCGTGATGGCAAAAAGAAATGCTGTCTTGACCATTTCAGTTCAAACTGCCCCAAGGGTTCGAAGGGGGGGGGCAGGACTTCTAGCACCAGGGGTAAATCCCATGAGGGCACTCGCATCACCCGTGGAGGCTTCAGCCGTCTAACATCTAAGAGTGGCTCTAACCCCTCAGAGGCTAAATGCATAACCATAAACGGTTCAGATTCAGATGCCAGATTCGACCCTCCAGTTGTGATTGGAGGTCCAGTCTGCTGGGGAGACACCAGGGGGCCCCATCGAGGAGCGACTGTAGCATAGAAAACCATGGTCTCCCTGGCTAATTTGGGGCCACTAGGAGCAGGGTGTGGTGTTCTTGGTGAACTCGGTGTAGAGTTGCCAGAATTAAGGAAATCGGAGGAAAGGCGTAAAGGAGGCAGTCTGGCCAGGCATGGGCCAGCGCGTCCTGACCCAGTGGGCTGGTCTTCTCCATTAAGGAGAACCAGAGAGGGCAGTGGGTCGAGGACCCTGAGGCAAAGAGGTCCACCTCCACCCTGCCGTAATGGTGCCATACAATATTTACCACCTTTTGGTGGAGTTTCCACTCCCCTGAGGGAGCTTTCTGGCGGGACAGAAACTCTTCCACTTTGTTCTGCACACCAGGAATCAGAATCTATCTACATATAAATAAGACTATTTTATTTAATTTCCAAATGTTATTATACCTCCAAAAATATTGTAAGATGACTGTATATTCCCTCAAAACTATTCTCCAAACAGGATTTTGTTATCAGCTATCATTATTCCTCTGTGCCCCCTCAGTTTTTTTAGGTGCAGGCTGCCCTTGTACTGAAACAGTAGCGGAACAAATTACAGTTTAGTTACTAGTATGTAATTTATCCCCCGCCAAACCAAAAATAAAACTTTATCAATTATATTTCTGCCATACTTTTACAAACAGACTTATGATTTGTCTTGTGCTAATAACGAGCCGAAGTGGAAACCCTGGCATTGTATTGTATGACTGAGAAAAAATAATGTAATTTAGCCTACTGTCATCTGTTGTGAATTGGCTGTCTTTTACCGATGCAATTCATGTTTTAGGCTATTATACGATGTTTTATTTTGTATCGTATGCTATCATGAATAGCATGTGGTAAATTATAAAAAATTGTATAATAGCAGCGTCCTGAAATACAGCGTCCAGTAAAACAGTAGACTAGACTACCATTTTCAGTGCAAAAACAAGCTCTGAGACAAGAACAATCTGTTAAATACCCACTGACAGATGATACAGCTGTGTAATGTCACTAGTAATTGACATTGCTTAAACTGACGCTTGACTGAGCAAGGACTTTCCATTTGCACAATGCATGTTGCCTCGATTCCTCCGTTCTTGCATGTCTTCCTCACGTCGTCCGTTGGGTGGAGCTAAGGACCTTCCTTCTGTTTCCCTGTACAGCGTCTTTGTGACAGTACAAATACAATTTAATTGAATTGAATAATTCCAAATCCGTTTGAGATACAGTTATGAAACATGTTACATTCATTAACAGCCATATCAAGACTTCAGCCTTACACTACTTTACTGAGTTAAAAATTCACTAAAAATGACTGATGCATCAGAGAAGTTGATGGCTTAGTCCATCATCTCAGTTGGAACATATACACCATTCAAAAGTTTGACAATCACTGAGATTTTTATGTTTGTGACAGAAATTGATACTTTTATTCAATAAGGTAGCATTAAATTGATCAGAAAATACAGTCAAGACGTTGATGATGTTACAAACTACAATTTCTATGTCATTGTAATTCTACTTTACCAATTGTAGCCATTTTTACACATATAAATTACACTGGAATAGTACGGAACACATGGTTGGCTAAATGGCTGTAAGTCATCAATGGTCTGAGGTATCAAACGAGCCTCAAACCATCACTCTGCTGTCAGATATGCAGTAGATATGGATGGATCACTGTAAGGGTTGTTTCTCTTGACTCATTTTCCTATTGAACTCTATTTGTCAGGAGAAACAACCCTTAAAGTTATCCATCTTTATGTTAATTACTTTTGTTGCCCTAAAATGGGGTGACTATGCATGAAAATGGCTGCAATTGCTAAAGTAGAAATAGAATGAAAGATAAATAGTAGTTTTTAACATTATCAATGTCTTGGCTGTATTTTTTGACCAATTTAATGCTACTTTGGTGAATAAAAGTGTCAATTTCTTTCAAAAATGATCTCAATGATTCCAAACTTTTGAACAGTAGTGTATGTAAAGTTGTGATCCATTATCATAGAGTCTCTGTGTTTGGCACCTGCTGCCTATGCTGCTTGGACCCCGGAAATCGCTGCTCGCAGCTATATTTAATAGTATAACTTTACATAATGCAATTTATATATTATATATCTTATGTAACCTGTGCATTCTCTGATTTTTATATTATATCCCTTGTAGTGCACATTCTTTTGAGGAGTTGTAACACAGCAGGTCTTGCTAAAAAAGCTCTAGGAACCACTGTGGGCAGGGATAATGTTGTAATAACATCCTCTCCGCAGACCTCTGCTCGAAATAAACTCTATTGTGTCGTATTTTAGTTTAGCTGATCAGTGAAATGGCCCTGTGTTCAACCTGGGGCTCGGGGATATTAATGGCCAAGAAACACGCACCATGGTGCTTTCATACAAAGGCGGTTAGGGATGTGCTGCTTCCGATTTTTTATGATGCTTTTCCTCAGAAGAACAGAACTCTAATGGCTGGTACATAGAGAAAGGCACTAGGAAGGGGTAGTTAAAAGTGGCGGCACACACACACTTGTGTACACAGGCTATTTTTTTTTTCACACACCTCGTCGTAGCAGACTGGAAAGTGGAGAAATTCCAAACAAAGGCATCATCAGACATTGCCCCTCAACCTCACTGACCGCAGGCGATGAAACCTCTGCTGTCCCAACTGCACTTTTCAAAAAAATTTGGAGGGGGCCTCAAAGCAGGAGGTGAGAAGGCAGTGAATTTGGGGCTGATGTTTCCCTGCATAAACAATAGCCTTAAAACATAAAGAGAAAGAGCGGTGCACATGACAAATTCAGCAGGAGGGCATGCATTGCCCTCGTCCAGATGCATCACCTAAAGCCTGATCAGTGATCACTGAGTCATTTATTTTCCAACGTAAGGTAAAGATTACATTACATTACATTATTACATTACAAATGTCCCGGGAGCACCTTTACCCAAAATAAATCTACAAATATTTGGTAGGTTTTTCTAGTGGATACAGCCATACATACACAAATTTGCGTAAATACATTTTATAGTTAAGTGAAAATATTCCTTGCTGTTCACTGTAGTGTAACTGGCTAGCTACTATATTGCTTGCTTTAGGTAGATATTTAAACATAACTTACTTAACTGTTTGAGATAATTAATCAGTACTTTAATCAATTCATTTATTTAATCTAATTCCTAGCTTAGTTAAATGTTCTTGCTAGCATTTAGCTTAACATCCTCAAGTGAATATATTAATTGATGGGACATAAACAAGGTAAAACTCCATTAAATTATCATAACTCCATATCATATCAAACTATAAAAATGTAGAGCTAGGGTATTGTTAGATTTAGGTTAGGATGAGTGTGAGTAGCCTAATGACGACATGCGGACATGTGCATTAAATTAGGGTTTGGGTTAGGATTTTGAGCTTGTGATTAGGTTATGGTTTAGATTCAGGTTTGGGGTTTAGGATCAATGGGTTTTAGGGGTTAACAGCTGGTATTAGGGTTAAGAGCTAAGATTAGGGTTTTGATTTAGGGTTAGGTTTGGGGGTTAGGGTTATCATTGGGGATAGGCTTTCAGGGTTAGGGTAAGTTTGTTTTCTTTGTGTGTGTGTCATCATTTCCACTGTCATGTAACATAAATCATTTGTACTTTTGAATCAGTTGCAAACTGTTGCAAATTGCATTCTATGAATTAAATGTCTTCTTTTTAACATTATTGCTTTGTCTTAATCAGTGGCCAACACTATGATGAAATGTTATAGTTATTATTATTAAATAAATTAATATAATTTTACATTTTAAATGTTTCATTTTAACTGTAATTTTTCATTCGCTATAGCTTGTTGTAATTACATATTACATAAATAACACACATTACATAAATAACACTTTGAGGCAGTTGTTAAAAAAAAACTTAAAATAGAAATTTTACAGTCTATAAAAATCTGATTGCAATTGGATCCCCTAAAGGTGGTTGAGCATAAACATTATGTAAATACTAAACCAAATCCAAATATGTTCTAATTTAACATTAAATCGACATTGTTCCTGGGTAGGTGGGGGTATTCTCCCATCTTACCCTATAACAATGTAATGTTGGCATGCACAAAATAGAATAGTTTAAATCAATAATAAAAAAATATTTAAAACATTCAATGAGGAGGTAAAATCAAACCAATTAATAGGTTAACAGTCATTATGGTGTTGCATCTTAGGGTGATGAACAGTATGTCATGTGATAATTAAATTCTTTATGGCCATCTGCTCATCTGATTTTGTATGCATTTTGTATGTAAGGATGTGTCACCTCTGAAAGCCAATAAACTAAGCCTGATTTCAGAAATTACTATTTACTTGTGACTTTAGAAGGCTATTTTCCCTTCAGTTTTGTTTAACTTAATTTCATAGCAGAAACACTGCAACAGAGTATTCTAGAGATCAGATAACCTGCACAAAGAGAGATGTAAGATGGTTGTGTTTAACGTAAGTTCAATGTATTAGACAGAAACTTGTTTGTGTACATTCCTTTGTGTGTGTGTGTGTTTGTAGGCTGGGTCTCAGTCAGTACATCCAAACAGGAAGAGCGCGTTCAGGAGTAGGCTCCTATTTCATAAACGATCATGGAAGCTATTGAAAAACCCGGCAATGTCACGTGTATAAAACACTTTCCTTCTTTGCCTTTATGCATCTGTAAGAAACTAATTCTGACAACCTCTCATTTCTGATGTTTCTTTGGTAGCCTATTTCATGTTTCAAAACCCTCTACATTTTTGTTCAGATGAAAAGGCCAAATTACGGCTGTTCTATCCAGGTTTGAAAGACACACCAAACAATCTGAATTTGAATACATAAGCTAACCACAAGTGTTAAGAACCAACTCATGCGGTGTTGTTTTGTCCTCAACTTATTACGAACAACACAAAATTTTGTGTTTTAAGAGTGTAAGCTACATTTGTTGTCAAGGTGAATACGATGTAGCCTATGCAACTCCAGGAAAGAGAACAGGATGGTAAGTAGACTTGACTTCCATTACGCACATGTGGTAAACAGCACCACTGACAGCGAAAAAGAACAAATTGACACTTTCACTTGTTGTGAACGTGCTATGTTTTTCACAGGGGAGCTGTCAGAAGTTCTGCTGCGAGAGTTTGGCAAGTTTGGTCTGTAGGAGGAACGGATACTGCATTTCAACACCAGGAGCGATCGCAGGGAGGATATCCTCAATCGAGGGCCCACAGAGTGCAATGAACAACCTCAGTGAGAGAGATGTCAGGGGTCTCACACAGCTGGCCTTGCTAACAACCTGAGACATTGGAATGGAGCTCTCCGCCAGATTGGAGTGTGCTGCAAAAGTAATTTTTTGATAAATAAGTAATGTGCTACAGGTAATGTAAAGTCCTTGTGTAAGTAATATATTTTTTGACAAAACATGAATTTAGCCACAATGCCATTTAGGATATGTGGTCTGTGCCATAGCCATTATAAAAACTTATAAAACTACTGCAGACTTCCTCAAATGTTAATTGAACCGCCATCCCAATTAGGCCTACCGTAGGCAAAAAACTAGATAACTAGATAATGTAAAAAACCTGACCCACAAAAAACTGGGATCTTAAATACAGCTCATCTTGTGGTCACATTGGACGTACTGTCATAGTCTTTCAGTTTAAACTCTCATAGTACAAGTGTGTACACGTTGTCATCTGCAGCAACATGACTAGTGGTTAGCACTGTCACCTCGCAAGAAAGAGGTTCCGCGTTCGAGTCCTCTCTGTGTGGAATTTGCATGTTCTTCCCATGTTTGCGTGGGTTTCCTCCCACACCAATGACATGCTGTTTAGGTACACTCCTGCCATTGCCCTTGACCAAGGCACTGGTCTCTGGCTGCCCACTGCCCCTAAACGGTTAGGATGGGTCAAATGCAGAGGACAAATTACCCCACAGGGTAAACTTATTAGCAAAACACATTCATTGTCACAATTACTGTCTTTTTAAATAGTTATTGCTTTATTTACAACTAGTTTCACCTCCTATGCTGAAATACGTACAGACTACGAATTAGACCATTGTTTTTGCTATTCGAATACATTCTGTATTTTGAATTTCCCAAATTGTTCACCACAAATCTAGGTTTTTATATATGTATATACAGGTGCAGCTCAAAAAATTTGAATATTGTGAAAAAGTTCAATATTTTTTGTCACTCATTTCAGAAAGTGAAACTCATATATTATATAGATTCATTACACGTAGAGTGAAATATTTCAAGCCTTTATTTCTTGTAATTTTGATGATTATGGCTTACAGCTAATGAAAACCCAAATTCAGTGTCTCAGAAAATTAGAATATTGTGAAAAAGTTCAATATTGGAAACTCATGGTGTCACACTCTAATCAGCTAATTAACTCAAAACACCTGCAAAGGTTTCCTGAGCCTTTAAATGGTCTCTCAGTCTGATTCAGTAGGCAGTTGACAGATGTCCAGAAGACAGTCATTGACACCCTCCACAAAAAGGGTAAGCCACAAAAGGTCATTGCTAAAGAAGCTGGTTGTTCACAGAGTGCTGTATCCAAGCATATTCATAGAAAGTTGAGTGGAAGGAAAAAGTGTGGTAGGAAAAGGTGCACAAGCAACAGGGATAACCGCAGCCTTGAGAGGATTGTCAAGCAAAATCCATTCAAGAATTTGGGGGAGCTTCACAAAGAGTGGACTGAGGCTGGAGTCAGTGCATCAAGAGCCACCACGCACAGACGAATCCAGGACATGGGCTACAAATGTCGCATTCCTCGTGTCAAGCCACTCCTGAACCAGAGACAACGTCAGAAGCGTCTTACCTGGGCTAAGGAGAAAAAGAACTGGACTGTTGCTCAGTGGTCCAAAGTCCTCTTTTCAGATGAAAGTAAATTTTGCATTTCATTTGGAAATCAAGGTCCCATAGTGTGGAGGAAGAGTGGAGAGGCACAGAATCCACGTTGCTTGAAGTCCAGTGTGAAGTTTCCACAGTCAGTGATGATTTGGGGTGCCATGTCCACTGTGTTTTCTGAAGTCCACAGTCAACGCAGCCATCTACCAGGAAATTTTAGAGCACTTCATGCTTCCTTCTGCTGACAAACTTTATGGAGATGCTGATTTCATTTTCCAGCAGGACTTGGCACCTGCCCACACTGCCAAAAGTACCAAAAGCTGGTTCAATGACCATGGTATTACTGTGCTTGATTGGCCAGGAAACTCGCCTGACCTGAACCCCGTATTGTCAAGAGGAAGATGAGACCCCAGACCCAACAATGCAGACGACCTGAAGGCCGCTATCAAAGCAACCTGGGCTTCCATTACACCTCAGCAGTGCCACAGGCTGATCGCCTCCATGCCACGCCGCATTGATGCAGTAATTCATGCAAAAGGAGCCCCAACCAAGTATTGAGTGCATAGAAATGAACATACTTTTAAGAAGGCTGACATTTCTGTTTAAAATATCCTTTTTTATTGATCTTATGTAATATTCTAATTTTCTGAGACACTGAATTTGGGTTTTCATTAGCTGTAAGCCATAATCATCAATATTACAAGAAATAAAGGCTTGAAATATTTCACTATATGTGTAATGAATCTATATAATATATGAGTTTCACTTTCTGACATGAGTGACAAAAAATATAGAACTTTTTCACGATATTCACATTTTTTGAGCTGCACCTGTATATATATATTCTGGTTTAAATATATTCAATTATTCCTGCCTTTTCATTCGCTACTCGCTAGACAGCGCTACCAAAGTGCAACAGCTGAGCAAACTGCCAACTATATTATTTTTTCAGTTTGACACTCTATGGTAAGCTCGGGCTCCAGCACATTGTTGTTTTCCTAAAGTCTTCCGCTTCCGAACGTCGACATCTGTTCTTCCTGGGGTAAAGAGAGCATGTGGTCGGCCATATTGTCTCTGATACAGCAGAAATCTCCAGTGTCGACAAGATACCGGTGAAAAGAACGGAACTCGCCACCTTCCCGAGGAAGGGGTCCACACGGAGAAGTTTACGAGGAGGTAGCTACCTACAAAAATTGGCACTGGAAACGAGGAATCTGTGTACAGTAGGTAGCTAGCTAGCTAGCAGAGTTAAGTTAACGGTAGCCAGTGAGCTACATGTTGATTGGAAGCTAACGTTAGCTGACTTGCTAGCGGGGTAACAGGCGGCATCCGGCGCGTATTGGGCGAGGTAGCTAATGATGATGACGAGTTAGCATTGTGGCTCTACAATCGTTAGCGCTAGCTAACTGGTTTTCTGGAATGTATAGCCAGCTAGTTATAGTGCACTGCAGTATGTTGACATAACGTTACAGTTATTTGTTCGCGAAATAAGTTTAAAATAGACCACACAGATCAAGTGTTATCTGTCGAGTTACTAGGTTATAACTTAAATCGGAAGTTTGTAATGGTAGCTAAACTAGTTGCTTGTTTGCTAGCTATTCTACCTAGCCAGCGAGTTCACTGGACTAGCCGGGGCCCTGCCGATCACTCATTTGCTTAAGGCCTAGCTAACTGGACTAGCGTTAGTCTAGTTCCCTTAGTCGGACCGCAGTATTCTAGCTAAGAAGTTAGCTATTGCATACCTGACAATAATTACCTGTTTTCTTATACCATGGGTTTTGGATGACCTGGTTTATTTCGACTAACTTAACTGAGCTGACGTTAGTGAAGATAATGGTAATGTTAGACGGTCTCAGATTTGTTGCAGTATTATGATGCATCATGTAAACTGTTCTAAGTTACTGACTGGCTGTTATATTGGTACATTATATTAATATATTTGTATTATTGTACTAACAATTAGGTATTAGTATGCTAATACAGTATTGTAGCCAATAACCTAGATTGCTATCTTATACATTTTTCATTGGATTGGCGGCAAGCACCCTCTGGTAGCTAACTTGCATAATTATTCAAGCTTCCATAGAAAGATGCTTGGCGAGCAGGCTAGTAACTTAAAACCATATTTTAACGACCGTGCTTTGCGCAGTGCCATCATTCAGTACTGCCAATGCATATTTGGAAAGATTATCGACGAGTTAACGTCAGATAGCTGATATTACATTTACATCTCAATTTAATTATTGCGCATCCGCAATATTATTCGGCTAAATAACGTTAACACATCCGTATGATCGAGCTGCCTTTGATGCAAGCTTGTTGAAGCCAGATATGTGGCAGGTTGATTCGCATCCTCATACAAGCCTCAATTTAACATAACCTAATTATTGCGTTGACTATACAATGTTGTTTGTTTCCCGGAGGATTCTGCTTCAAAGAAGGCTAAGGTTAAGTCTCTTTTGCAACTCGACTGTGAACAGCTGTCATATCCCCCCTCTTTTCAAGCGGATTACGCTACGTGACTCCTTGAGAAATCAAATTTGAATTGTTAAAAATTTTCTGTAAAAATCTACACTGTTAATTGATGAGGTCCTATTATTAATAATACCAAGACGGTTGTTCTTTGAATGGTCCAACCAGAACCTGTTGGCTATGCTTTCGTTAATACATTGCATGGGCCTTTTACCCTCTGTCGTAAAGCAGCAACTTGCCTAACTAAGACATTACCTTGTGCAGATGTTCATATTTGAGCTGGATTGTTTTGTGTTGCTCAAACGTGAGTATACTGTGCAACACTGTACTACATCAGTTAATATGTCCAAATATTTTGGAGGTGTCATTTAGACTGCTCTGGTTTTGCCCAATCGCATTGATTATGAACTTGTTTCTCCCAGTTTGGAACAAGGGTTTGGTGTCTGTAATCGATCAAACCCGAAGTGCTTACAGCTATTTGTAGGTTGAACCGTTATCTATGTTTTTGTCAAGTGATACGTGTTTGAAAATGAAATTTTTTTGACCGAATTAAAAAAATAAAATAAACACATCTTTGAAGCCTGTGAGAGTTCATACCTGTTCCAGGGTTTCCCCCAAAGAATGTAACGGAGGCAGCGCGCAACTCCATTCCCTCACACCACTGTGTAAACAAAATAATAGCGTGTATCGCCCGTGTCTTTTTGCCATTCTAATGAGAAAAGTATCGCCACTTACTTTGTCGAGGCTGGAAAAAATGTCCTCTTTTCTTTGTACTGGACTTTCGGTTTGGCACACGCTGCAAATCGAAGAATTTGTCTTTTTTCAATCCCTTCTCAAGCACCACCTTTTTCGAACACAAGCTAAAAATAAAATGTTTACTGTTCTTTAGGGATGGATATTGTTTTATCGATACCAATACCGGTACCAGCATTGCTTATCGATACCAATACTAATCGATACGCTTATCAATACTACTCTCCATAATTTTGTTTAAAAAAAGAGTTGTTAAAATAATTAAGTTATTTAATTATTACTTTTAGCAGAAATAAATCTGCTATTATTATGTTATTTTGATCAAATGCAATTGTTTCCTCATAGTTTCCTGAGAATATATAATGGGACCAATTGCTATAGATAAAGTAAGCTGTGGGTAAATCAGCTATACTACAATTCTATTCTAAATACTATTATAAACTATAACTAGGGTTGGGCATTGTTTGGATTTTATCGATTCTTATTCTGATTTTCGATTCCGGTTCTTAACGATTCTCGATTCCGGTTCTTTGAGGGGTGGAGTCAAAACGGGTCACATGCTTATTTCAAGAACATTTTATTTTTAAAAACCTTTACATAATTCATATTCACAATTGACTTCATACGGTTGAACCTGTAAATTATTGCATACAGTTTAATTCGTTTTTTATTATTAATGATTCAATAATAAATATAGCCGAACCAAATAACTAGTATACAAAATACTGGCTACTAGCGTTACTAGCAATCTGCGGACGTTCATACGAAAAAACACATTACAGTATTTGCATTTGACACACAGTTTTTAACAATTCGGTCAAGTATAACTTTTTTTGCTGTCTTGCTGTTGAGAATAAGACAAACGCGAGTGAAATTTGTTTAGGAACCGATAAGCAGAATCTAAATGAAAATTTCTTAACGATTCTTTTGGAATTGGTATTTTGGAACCGGTTCCAATTTGGAACCGATTCTCGAGGCCCAACCCTAACTATAACAAACAGTTAGACAAGAAAACACAGGGAACAAGTATCATGAGAGGTCCTAGATATCAGTCATGGTGGAGTCTGCAGAGATGTGTCTTCAGGCCACGACCGAACGCAGGCAGGATTGGAGTAGAACGTAGGAGAATGGGGAGTTTGTTCCACCACAGAAGAGCTCGGGTGGAAAATCTCTGCAGTCGGCACGAGCGAGAGCCGTTGACATGGAAGGGGGGGGAGTGTGAGTCGCCCTGCTGTAGAAGAGCAAAGTGGTCGAGCAGGAACATAGTTCTGGATTAAGTCCTGCAGGTAGTTGGGGTCTGTCCTATTGGCTGCAGTGTAGGCCAGGGTCAGAACTTTGAACCTGATTCTGGCTGCAACTGGCAGCCAGTGGAGTGACATCAGCGGGGGTGACATGGGAAAATTTTGGGAGGTTGAACACAAGCCAGGCAGCAATATTGGGCTAAATTGTGTTCAGTTTGTCTGTAGTCTAGCCTACTGCTTTGGAAATGGAACCATAATAATCCAAACATGCTGTGCCTGGGGTGGCTCCTTGATGTTTTCCGTCTTGCGAAATGAGCATCATGCCGTTTCTAGGCTATGTCTAGACTATTTATAGATTCACCTTCACTTTTTTCCTCCGGTTTGTCCCTTCTGGAAAAGCATAAGCTAGCTAAAAAGTAGGCAAATGATCTCAGATTATTTTTTCAGAGCTACATATTGCCTTCTTAAAATTATCGCTTCGCTGTCGTTGCCTAAGCGAAACGATGTGCCGTCTCCAAATTACATGTGCAACAAGCGAAGGGCCATCTGTAGGGGAATGCGCTCCACCACTGTAAAGGCGCACCGTCGGATAAAGTGAGAAACATAGGCCTATAGCCTGCAATATTTCTGTCTCAGTAATCAAACAAAGCATTGACATTATTGCTCATTTTTACCAGTATGAGCGCATCGTGGAGAGATGTAGGGCTTTTTGCAGTACCAATTATATTCTTGTAGACTGTCAAAACAGCGGCATCTATTGGGAAGAAACAGGTGTTCATTGAACAGAAAATGACATACTTCAATGACTCATTACTCAGGACAGGGGAAAATAACCATCCCCATATTTTCAGGGAATGTATTAGAAATGTTGAAGAAGCTATGCTCCAAAATGTACCTTCCTAAAACCTCTGGAGCGTAGAGAACTTGTACTACATAGTGGTTGTGGGGGTGGTTCTGCAGTAGGGTCTGGGTGGTCCCTGGACGGATTTCAAACATTTATTGTTGGATTTCCCATGTTTGAATCTGTACCTGGAAAAAATTTGGTTCACATCGGATGTTGCAAACAATATTGACAGAATTATATCTGAATCCTACCCAGTGAACATGGCAAATTTGGATGCCATCAATTAGCATTTTACTGAAAGATTTTTTTTTACAATATAACACTCCATTAACCCCCCCAGGCTTCATACAGTTTTTCTAAAGTGAAATTTTATAACTTTTCCAGCGCTTTCAAGGTGAATAATTTAAGATTAATTTAATCTCTTAAATGAAAAAGCATGATTAATTCTACATAAAAAATACTGCTCTTTTTGGTACTGAAAAGCCATTACACATGCGCAAGATCAAGTACATTTATATTTGACATCAATGTGCTACAGTATTTATTATTTTTTTGATGGCATGTTGACTTGGCAATGCCTGTCACTTGGCCTTAGTGAATATGAAATCCATACCAAAAGACAACTTTTACTCCACTTGCATCTTAGTTTGCAACAGTATCATACTGTCAGGGAGAGAGAGAGGGAGAGAGTCAAAAATTGTTCTAATGAAGTGAACTCGACTGTCACAATGGTCCAGCTTGAAATTATTATCTTTGAAAAATACAGCTTTGTGTGTGTTTCTGGAGCTGCGCTGACAGCAGCCTGTCTTCCTGTGTTGTGTATGATGGGTAAACTATTAGCCAACCTCAACTTGAGGACGTTTGATTAAAATTTGGAATTAAAAGTTTGGAATCATTATCTGGCAACATTTCTTGTTCAACCCATGTTGAAGTTTGCTTACTAACTAGCTATATAATAAAAAAAATAGTACATAACTGTCTACAGCTTAGCTTTATACTAACGCTGCGTTCTCACATCGAGCAACTTCGGTTGCCCAGTCGCCGGAAGTCCATTCATTCTATGAAGCTGAGCGACGGTCAGCGACCTGAGCAACTAGGCAACTGAGCGACGAAAATCGGCCGATAAATGTTGCCCACAATTTAACTTGAGCGACCATCGGCCGTAACAGCCAATCAGAGTTCCACGCTTCATATTTCTCCAACCGACACGAAACCATTTCGTGAATAATTGTACCACCCGATTTCACTCAAATTGCAGCAATGGAGGAGCAGCTAATAATAATGGTCCAAGCCTACCACGTCCTGTTTAATGTATAACATAACCTTAAAGGATATATTTGGCTGTTCTACCAATATCACATTGAGCCCAAACTACATGTTGAGTTTTATACATAAATCTATCTATGTATCTAGATAGATAAAGATCGCTGGCTCGCGATTAAGATAGATATAGACTAGCCTATCGCCAGCTAGCGAGAACACATAATTATCAGTGTCATGACATAACTATAAAGAAAAGGATGCATCGCAAATATGTCTTTGTTATACGTAGGCTACTGCCGTTGTTTCTCTTTATCAAAAAATTGTAGCTGCACGAACTGACTTGGATGACACAACGGGAAGCTCTTGCCCCGCCCCCAGCCTCGTAGAATTGACCGACTCGGCGACCAGTTGCTTGCTGTGAGAACGCAGCGTAAGTGTTTTGGCTAGCAAACTATATTAACTGCAGCATATTACTTTAGCTTGCCAGTTAAACAGCAGAAATACAAGCTAGTCTGTCCACTATCACTTTGAAATAATATTCAACATTCTTCTATTATTATTCTTACAGACCTTACCTATGGAAAAGCTGGTGTTCTATCCTTAAGCGAGATTTGGAAAGCAAATTGTAAGCTAACGTTGGCCAACTTGAGGCCTAAAAATGTGGAATCAAACACGTTGAACTTACCAATATAATTAACAAAAGTAGCTACATGCTTTCAGCTTAGCTTTATACGTAGTCTGCAAGTTAACTATGTTACCTGAATAGGCCTATTATTTGAAACAAGAGCAAGGTAAGATACCCTATCTATCTGTTGCCCCTTTTAAATCATATTTTTGTAAACATTCTCTGCAATTTTTCTTACAGACCTCCCTGAGCTGGATCGATTTATGCAGTTGTATGCCGCACATAAATGCATTTTATTAGCTGGCTAGCTCTCTTCTCGTCACACAACTATCTGGATGCCGACAAAGCGTAGCACAAAGAAACAAAACGTAACCAAACTATATCCATGTCAAACCTATACAGTATGAACAAAAACACGGGAGTTTTAGCACTTTGCCGTTGGATGAAAAACGATCTGGATAAGAGCGCCAGCATATGCCTAAAATGAATGTGTGCCCCATGTTTTAAATGAATACATTTGCCAATTATAAATAGCCACTGCATCACTGTATCGTTAGCAACGCGTGTATCCATTCCCAGCTATTATTCTTGTGTGTGTTTAAAAAGATAGTTTCTTATTTTTTTCTTTACTGCCGCTGAAGCGGTAACGTTGGACAGTTTTGACGAAAAGCACGTTTGCTCCGATTGCCTTTAGCATGGCTTATCAGTGCTGATTCCCCCAGCGTGAGGCCGGTCCTCGCTGTAGCCACAGCCTGTGTAACAAGTAACAACCCCATTTTCAATCGAACCGGCAGCCGGGCGTGACGGCAGGAGCATGTCGTGGACACTGTAGCCTGTTCTGTGGTAATACCGTGCACGCAATCGGAGAAAAGACGTCACAGATAACCTCACTCACAACAAATTATTTGTTTTCTCCCAACAATTACTTTGACTACAAGTTATGGAATACTTAAGCATTTTCAATTAGTTTATTCAAACTAAATGAGGCTCGCGAGTTGTGGACTCGTTTGTCTTTATGGTCAAACGGTGATATTGGGGAACGTGCAAAACTGACGCTCTTTGTCCAGAATTTGGAGGAAGATTTCATTTTTTTCCATTTCCAAAACCCAAATCAAACAAGAAAAAGTGTAGGCTGTGGATAAAACTATGTGGGCGACCTCATTCACAATTGAACCCCTCGGAGATTACAAAGCACATCTAACGTTATGTCCTAGGTAAAAAGCTAGTTAACATCAATGTTACCCTTATTTTTGTGTTAATAGCTACACAATGGTAGCCAATTGACTTCAAATATATCAAAATCAAAATCAATTTCAACTGTTTTCAATGGTCGAACAATGCAACGTTAATAACCTCATTTAGCTTTGGCTATCCGTAACGGACGTCAGCTGTTATAGCTATTTAGCTAATTCTAAAAAGGGACACAATAAATTAAACTGGAAAAGAAGGAAAGAAAATTACTGTTCTCTAACAAACATGTTATTCCTGCACTTTGTTAGTGGGAAGCCAAGTCCCGAGTACCCAAACACTTGTTGCTGCTGTCTGTGCAACTACTGCTGCTGATAGTGGAGCTGCAGTTACATGCCGACCACCTCCAAACAAAAGGTTGGTGAGCTAAAAACATGAATAATGTAATAAATAGACAAAGTATTGGAACATTTAATAGATTTGTGAAATAATATCAAACTAACTTGACCCATTGAATTTGAAACAGTAAATTTAATCTCATCTCGGATGTAAATTGACAGGAATTTTATTTAACACAAAGGTATGTCCACTTCTGTAGCGTGAAATCAATACTGTACTGTTGTAGCTTGGCATTTCAAAGCCAAAGCGAGCGCATCTAACGTTAGCTGGCTAGTTAACTTCGCTACTGTGCTGAAACTGGACTTATTTTGACATTTAGTTGGCTTACTAAATCAAATAAAAGAAGACCATACGTGTTAGCAGATCTATTTTAAAACGTTAGTTAACATTGAATAACGTTACCAGACTCCATCTCGTAAACAAACCGATGATAATAACATGAATGAGATTTTGCTATTTGATGCATAGCCAAGCCTGCTAGTCCATCTGCTGATGTCTGTCACTGTGGTAGCTAGTTAGCTAGCAAATGAGACGGCATGCTGTGATGGAAATAATTCTGCCTGGCATCATAAAATATACAAATATACTTTGAATCATTTCAGCTAGCATTTAAACTACAAACATGAACTTGAAGATCAATATTTTTCCAAAAGGGTATTATGAGAAGAATGCCATGTTTGCTTTGACGGACACAGAAAGCTTGATGGACATAGCAACAGTAACTAAGGGGGGGGGGGGATTATACAAACCCCAATTCCAAAAAAGTTGGTACGTTATATAAAATATAAATAAAAACAGAAAGCAATGATTTGCAGATCTTTTTTGACCTGTATTCAATTAAAAACGGTACAAAAAGGTTTTAACTAGTCAACTTTATTGTTTTTTGCAAATATACGCTCATTCTAAATTTGATGCCTGCAACACATCCCAAAGAAGTTGGGACTGGGGCTTGTTTACCACTGTGTTAAATTACCTTTCCTTTTTTCTCAGTAATCTTTTGGGAACTGAGGACACTAATTGTAGTTTTGAAAACAGTCAGTCGTGTTTTGCGCTTCATAATGCGCCACACGTTTTCACTGGGAGACAGGCCTGGACTGCAGACAGGCCAGTCTAGCACCTGCACTCTTTGACTAGGAAGCCACGCTGTTGTAATACGTGTAGAATGTGCCTTGGCATTGTCTTGCTGAAATAAGCAGGGACGTCCCTGAAAAAGTCGTTGTCTAGATGGCAGCATGTGTTGCTCCAAAATGCATATGTACCCTTCAGCGTTAATGGTGCCTTCACAGATGTGCAAGTTACCCATACCATGGGCACTAACACAGCCCCATACCATGAAAGATGCTGGCTTTTGAACTTTGCGTAACAAACGAGATGGTCCTTTCCTCTTCGGCTCAGAGAACACGACATCAATTATTTACAAAAACAACTTGAAAGGTGGACTCGTCAGACCACAGCACACGTTTCCACTTTGCGTAAATCCATCTCAGATGAGCTCAAGCCCAGAGAAGTCGATGGCGTTTCTGGATGTTGTTGATATATGGCTTACGCTTTGCTACTGAGTCTTAACTTGCATTTGTAGTTGCAGCGACGAACTGTGTTTGCTAATGTTGGTTTTCCAAAGTATTCCCGAGCCCATGTGGTTATATTCATTACAGAAGCATGTCGGTTTTTAATGCAGTGCCGTCTGAGGGATCGAAGCAGGTCACTGGCATTCAATATTGGTTTTCGGCGTTGCCCTTTACGCACAGAGATTTCTCCAGATTTTCTGAATCTTTTAATAATAATATGGACTGTACGTGGTCAACTCCCTAAATTCCTTGAAATTGTGCTTTAAGAAACGTTCTTAAACTGTTAGGACTATTCACTCATGCAGTTTTTGCGCAAAGTGACGAACCTCGACCCATTCTTGCGCGTAAATGCCCGAGCCTTTGTGGATGCTCCTTTTTATACCCAGTCATGATGGCATCATCCATTACCTATTCACCTGTTTAGCTCTGGAATGTTCGAAACGGGTGTTTTTTGAACTTTTTTTTTCTTTTCTTTTTTCCCCGTCCCAACGTGTTACAAGCATCAAATTCAGAATTGGCGTATATTTACAAAAATCAATAAAGTTGGTTAGGTAAAACATTAAATATATTTTCTTTGTACTGTTCAATTAAATATATGTAAAAGAATTTACAAAAGACTGCTTTCTGCTTTTATTTGCATTTTACATATACCGTCCCACACATTTTTAGAATTGGGGTTTGTATTTGCACTTAATTCAACATGCTTGAAATGCAAAATTAATATTGACTTTAAAAGTACTTCACTCTTACTAACAGAGAAGTTGTCTGCTGTTAAGTTTCAAATGGTCACCATTCAGTGGTTGATGTAGCTGTTTGCATGAGAGCAGGGGTTAGTTAGTCGACAGTAATAGTCTTGGAGCAGAATGAGTACTGATTTTTTAATGTGCCACATTTCTAAGCTAATAGGCTTTTAGCTAATATTATATTTTTTGAATCTGTTATTTCATACATCTGCATTACATTACATTACATTCTCCCCATCCAACCCCCCACTGCACAGAGCTTCCTATCCTATTAAATAGTAGTTGATGGTAAATATAAGATCAGCACATTGTACATTCGGTAATGTCAATGAATGGTTACTGTACCTTCCGAATCCTTTTGGGTTACAACGGTTTTCTCTTTTCTGAATGCACTGTAATGTTTGGAGGCACAGGGTTAGAAATATTGTTTCATAACATTAACTGTTTTGTTTTTTTTCACAATTCTGTTAATAGACGATCCTTGGTTTCTTTCTTTTCATTTTTAAGAGCAGCTGTGCCACCTGTGGCCCCCCCTGCTCCTGACCAGTCCCCCCCCCCTTCCCCTTCCCTCCCCTCCCCTCTCATTGGTGTGTTACCGGGGGAACGATTGTGAGCCAAGCTCCCCAGCAACTCCAAACCTTTTGTCACGAGACACACCCCCGCCTACTCTGCCAAGCTGTCGGACATGTCGGGACCTGTGCCGAGTCGGGCCCGGGTTTACACCGAGGTGAACACACACCGGCCCCGGGAGTACTGGGATTACGAGTCCCACGTGGTGGAATGGGGGTAAGAAAAGAGCCGAAATTCACCCAGCAATCGCATTAGTGCACTGCTGGTCTTTTCTGCAGTTGTCAGATAAACAATCAGATGCTTAAAAACATTATATACAGTATTCCAGTGTATTAAATAATTAAAATGCATTTTTTAGATACAACTACAACAAATTATGGAGTTCACTGTAAATTCACGCTGTAAAAAAAGCTCCACCGCAACTGCCGCTTTGTTGTTTTCAGCCGCCATTATTTTAATGGAAGTGAGAAGCCTGACATAATCGCAAAGACCGGTGGGATATCCTGCCCATTAGAAGGATGAATGCCATGTTGCCTTCAGAAGCGTCCTTCTAAGGCACCTAAAAGTAGGGAAGCACCGATATATCTGCCGACAATCGGTATCGGCCGATAATACAAAAAATTTGGATCGGCTGATGGTCAGCTCTGATGATGTCCTGTCAATCAAAGAAAAAAGTATATTGTTTATTTTTTAATCCATGAGTTGGTTTTCATTTGCCTGTCAGATAAAAAAAAGAATTGCACTTTGTTTTCCATATTCAGTGTTTTCCCCTATATACGAGAACCAACACCAGGCCAACAAAATCCTTTCTTTTTTTTTTGCGGAAAATAACGTAAATATTTATTCATTCGGAAATCAATGATCATTTGCACTTGGAGGCCTCTGCCTGGGAAATTTTAGCGAGAATGTAACAAATTTTCTTTATGCTGATTAATTCTTCTCCAAGGCTTCTCGAAGTGAAAGAAAATATTTGATATTTAATTAACCGCAGTTTCACTCTGTTTCTTATTTGCACTGTAAATAGTGCAACCTAGCGTTACAGCGTGTTCCTGTCCACTCAACTTTTTGTTACGCTCTCACTCCGATTTCCCAGGCAGAGGCTCCGAAGCGCTAATTATTATTGATTTCCGAATTAATAGATATTTGTGTTATTTTCGGCATTCAAATTATTTTTTTTCGCCTGGTGTTCTCATATATATTATAGGGGAAACACTGAGGTAATGTTTATGGCAAAACATTACCTCTGTAATCCAACATAGTGTTTTTGCATCAACTCTTTAAATAATAAATTAGCGCTACAGTTAGTTTGAACAAGTTTGCATGCTCTGAGGCGATTTCCCCGTTATGCAACTTACGGCGAGTGACTACAATGGATAAGTAACGTGAGCATGGCACCACCTAAAACGAGAAACTGCTCTAACACGGGACGGACAACCAAAAGGTCAGAGGATTACTCACATTAATGCAGGGGGTGCGCAAAACCTTTGTAAAGCTGCAAAGTAATGCCAGGTGTGTCCCTATTCTTTCCTCCATTAGCAATGCTTAAGAAATAAATGACCCAAAAATCTCCCCAGCACTTTAATCTAATCTAATGTAAGTTAATTTGATCTAATATATTTGTATTGAATGTTCTTAAAATCTTTATCACTGAAGTTTGTAACATTGTTAAAGATGCTCTGTGTGCAATCGTGGAGTTTTAATTATAACGTGGCATAGACTACACAGCTTATTTTTATGAAATAAATGCAGCGTATTAAGTCATCCTCTCCTTGTGATCATTTTGGTTTAAGTCTTGAATATACAGGGCGAACAGAAATTTACGCAAATATAAATTTCTGAGCATGTTTTTGTGTTTTTTTAGAATGGGAGGTTTTTAAACAATTGACCATAAAACGTATGGAAACACAACTACCAAAATATCGATACCAATATCAGCAATGGCCGATGGTTCACCTGAATTATCGGAAATTTTCATATCGGTGCATCCCTACCTAAAAATGATTCTTTTTTGCTAACATTCGAATGAGATGCGCCTCGATGCCTTCCTGTTTTCAAATGCTGTCCTTGAAAGGCAGCATTTTTTTTTTTTTGAGACACTGCCCTAATCACACTAAAGACACCATAAACTTAATGGAATAACTGCAGTGAACATCACATCTAACCTTGTTCAAGGAACTGTAAATCCTTATGACATTTTTACTGTTGAATGTGGCCCAAGAGAAGTTCCACTCGATGTGGAGATGCCGCCACTTGTGAACCGTTGTCCTTTCCTTTTTTTAATTTATTTTTTCAGAAACCAAGACGACTTTCAGTTGGTGCGGAAGTTGGGGCGGGGAAAATACAGTGAAGTCTTTGAAGCAATCAACATCACAAACAATGAGAAGGTGGTGGTGAAAATACTCAAGGTATGGGCCTTGCATTTTATGTAATGGCGTTGCCATATGAATGTTATTATGTGAATCTTGAATTGCTTTTTCATTTTGGCCGCAGTTGTTTTTTCACCACACACCTGTGTTGCCACTTGAACAACAGGAGAATAAGCATTTTAAGTTGAGCTGGGTAGTAAGAAATCTTTGCAGATCACTGCTCCCTTCAATGTTCCCTCACTGATCCCTAGACACCACAAGGACCACCCGTAGCTTGCGTTGAACTCCCAGTTCTCCCTGTGTATCCTTCTATAACTTTTCTACCCTGACGCAGAGCATGCGGGCGGGCCTAGAAAACTGAATGATTGGCTGGCTGTCTGATCCCTGATGTTGAAAAGCGCATGCGCAAATTTTGAGTGTTGAAAAGTGCACGCGCAAGTTCTGAGTAATTACAGTAACAATTTTGCTGTCTGATTCTTCGTCCCCTTTTACTAGTGTAATATGCAGGCCCGGCGCCAGAGCAAATCAATAGAAGGGGTGTTTAATTTTTATGAGTGGGCCCAAAAAAAGCACAATGACAGTTGCACTAAGACGGGGGCTAAGTTACCGGTATGCTATTTTCCGGTATTCATTATGCGGGAGAAATATAACCTACGTAGCAACGTTACCTCCCAGGATGCATTGAATGACATACTGTATCCTACTACTGACAATGTAAACTAACACATTGCTGCACCTGTAGAGAGTATTAGCTTGGCATAACCATTACAAGTTTATAAAAGTTATTTTACACATACAGTGCCCTCCACTATTATTGGCACCCCTGGTAAAGATGAGTAAAAAGGGTTATACAAAATTAACCGTTTGGTGAATTAGCTTAATCTCACACTGAAAAAATTAGAAAAATCCAACCTTTAATTGAAGTAAATTTATTCTGAGAAAAAAAAATCCCTCATCAAGAAATAATTATTTGTAACAAAACCACATGTGCCACAATTATTTGCACCCCTGCATTTATATATACAGGTGCAGCTCAAAAAATTAGAATATCGTGAAAAAGTTCAATATTTTTTGTCACTCATTTCAGAAAGTGAAACTCATATATTATATAGATTCATTACACATAGAGTGAAATATTTCAAGCCTTTATTTCTTGTAATTTTGATGATTATGGCTTACAGCTAATGAAAACCAAAATTCAGTGTCTCAGAAAATTAGAATATTGTGAAAAAGTTCAATATTGGAAACTCATGGTGTCACACTCTATTCAGCTAATTAACTCAAAACACCTGCAAAGGTTTCCTGAGCCTTTAAATGGTCTCTCAGTCTGGTTCAGTAGGCTACACAATCATGGGGAAGACTGCTGACTTGCCAGATGTCCAGAAGCCAGTCATTGACACCCTCCACAAGGAGGGTAAGCCACAAAAGGTAATTGCTAAAGAAGCTGGTTGTTCACAGAGTGCTGTATCCAAGCATATTCATAGAAAGTTGAGTGGAAGGAAAAAGTGTGGTAGGAAAAGGTGCAAAAGCAACAGGGATAACCGCAGCCTTGAGAGGATTGTCAAGCAAAATCCATTCAAGAATTTGGGGGAGCTTCACAAGGAGTGGACTGAGGCTGGAGTCAGTGCATCAAGAGCCACCACGCACAGACGAATCCAGGACATGGGCTACAAATGTCGCATTCCTTGTGTCAAGCCACTCCTGAACCAGAGACAACGTCAGAAGCGTCTTACCTGGGCTAAGGAGAAAAAGAACTGGACTGTTGCTCAGTGGTCCAAAGTCCTCTTTTCAGATGAAAGTAAATTTTCATTAGCTGTAAGCCATAATCATCAAAATTACTAGAAATAAAGGCTTGAAATAATGAATCTATATAATATATGAGTTTCACTTTCTGAAATGAGTGACAAAAAAATATTGAACTTTTTCACGATATTCTAATTTTTTGAGCTGCACCTGTATATATATATCCTTTGCATGCCATGACTTCCTGATGTCTGTGACCCAACAACATCAAAAGACTCTTGATATCTTATTTTCTGGTACTCTTACTGGATCTCTATGGGAATTAGGGGGTGGGACTAGATTTAGCTGTAAATTATGCTGTAACAGTATGGAATACATGGTAAAATGGCTGTAAGTCATCAAGGATCTGAGGTATCAAACGATACCCCCCCCCCCCCCCGAATGATCGGCCTAACGACGCCCCTGGTCCTGGACACACACACAAATACAGATAGAGGAGCAAATTTGCATGATATATCTTTAGTAGTTTTGTATATCACCCTCAGATTTTGCACTTGTGGACAAAAGGTGTATGGTGCAGGAAATGTATAGTTTTACCTGTTTCACATTTGTAGCTCTTAGTATTTAATTGCAAACTAAAGAAAAACAACTGTTTTGCATTTTTGCGGCATTTGTGGCACTTTATTTTGACCTTAATTATGAAAATAAATTAATCTAAGTTAGTATTGTAAATGGTACTGTCTTGCTTCATTTAAGCCATTTTCCAAGTTTCTATGGTGCTCACACCTGGAGTTATAATGTCTTAAATGGAACACCCCCTGAATAGGTGAGAATTTACCAAATTTGGCATCTGCGCAAAGGGAAAAAATAAAAGAAATGACCAATATGCTTATGGCGGCTATGATTGTTATTGCGCTTAAACACATTTGATAATCGTCAATATGGTCTATCACCCAGCCCTACCTAGAAGTATATTTTATTTCATTCCAAACCTAGAAGCTGGGATTTATAAAATATATAAATAAATGGCTTGGATATTTTGTATAGTAGCCTAGCATTTACAGGTTTCACATTAGGGTTCCTGCCCTAGTCCGCACTATGTAGACTGCTTTTTTTATTTTTATATATTTTTTTAACAACCAAACACTTTGAATCATGACTGCTTATATTGCTGGACATTGGTACTGTGTTCCTTTCAAATTTTGAGTGTACGAGCATATGGTTACCCTGAATGTTTTAATGTAAACATTCTGTCTGTTGCAGCCAGTGAAGAAGAAGAAAATTAAGCGTGAAATTAAGATTCTGGAGAATCTTAGAGGTGGCCCTAATATTATCTCCCTCTTAGATATTGTCAAAGACCCTGTGGTGAGCATGGAGGTTGATTCATTGAAAATAATAAAAGGCTTTACAAATGTATACATTTCGTCTACCTGATCTTTTTTTAAATTTATTTTTTATATCCCCCCCCCCAGTCTCGAACACCGGCTTTGGTTTTTGAACATGTTAACAACACAGATTTCAAGGTAAGATCATGCTTGAATCACTAAAAGAATCCCAAGTCTGGAAAACCTAAACAGAATGTTTAAGGCATCTGGAAATATTTTCTTTTCGAAAACACATAGGTTGCATCTTCAAATTTTTTGAAAATGTGGTCATGGGATGTGCTTGATTTGACTATAATTCATCTCTTTCGGTGTAGTTTTGCTAAATATAAATATAACTTTTCAACAATGGTTTAAATGGTAAATGGTTACAATTATTGACATATTTATGAAACATGTAAAGGTTATCATATGGTATTTTACATTTATCTGATCTTTATCAACAGCAATTGTACCAGACCTTAGCTGACTACGACATAAGATTCTACATGTACGAGATTCTTAAGGTGAGGTCAATTTTCTGTGTGGTTAATAATTTTGCTATTCCTTTTCTTAACTGCAATTACTTCTGTCTTCTGGTGGTTATATCCCCCTACATTTGCGAGGAACATTGAGGAAAAAAATGCATACTCTATTGGAAATGCCTGTATTTGGCACTCTGTCACACACATTTCAAATTCCTTTCCACCATGACAAAAAAAAAGGCAAATGCATATTATTGTTCAGTGTTACTTTTCTGTACATATAGATTTTTCTTACGTTCGTCATATGTATACAGAATGGCTGCCATGGATGTGTATTGTTCATGGCAGTCTGGAGCCCTCCAGTTCTTGACATGCAGGTTGCTGTTCAGTGCAGTTGCATGTAATATAAGGAGGAACATCAAAGCCGGTGCAATGTCTTCGGTACCAGAGTGTTTCTCATCCTCTGGTTCTATCCTCAGTCACTGGTACATAATACACAAAAAAGACAACATCAGCCTTCAAAGCCTGGCAGCCTAGGGGGTGGACGAATAGTTATTTTTAAAGCTGGTGTCAATTATACATTTGTCACCAAAGTTTTGAGTTAAAATGGTATGAAAGAATCCCATTAAGTGAACAGATGAGATGCTGTTTTTATTTTCGATGAGTTGGGGGAAGCGCTTTTAGCAGTTCTGCATTTCATCTTTGGAATTAAATTCCAAGCCGCATCAGAGAATGCAGTTCAGTTGGCTATTTAAAGTCATGTCTTAAGACTTTCTTGTGTGTTTATTATTTTTTGTTTGCACTTTTAGCTCATACTTGATTTAAGTGCCTATAAAGTGGGATGTATGCATGAGTGCAATGCAAGAGCTTCTTGTGTTGTCTTGTCTCTTATTGTATTGTTGAATTATTTTGGGCTGTCTGCTCTTTGTGGATTGTTGAGGTTTCAACCTGGAGTGATAATGAGCTTGTTGTTCTATTGGTTTAATGAGTGCCATTTGGGATGTTTCACCTCCAGGCTCTGGATTACTGCCACAGCATGGGCATCATGCACAGGGATGTGAAGCCCCACAACGTGATGATCGATCACGAGCACAGAAAGGTAAAGGCTCCTTTACCAGCTCTGGGGCTGCTGCCATTTTGCTCACCTCTGTGTGCTACCAATGTGACTGTGAATGTAAAAGGTTGAGTGCTTGTTACAGTATTACTTACCATGAGGGATCTTGCTATAGATTTTCTAAGTTGTTGATTGAGAAGGAATATATATTTGTGTTGTGTTGGTTTCTTTTTTTTTTGTGGTGAAACAAATAGAATTTTTAAAAAACATTTTTAGCATTGTGTTTTATAATAGAAATATTAAAATGTTTATCTTTCCTGCTGTTTTTTCCCCCCGTTCTAGATCCAGTTTCATTCTAAATCTATAAAATGATTTAATGGTCTAAAAAAAGAGCTATATTTTGTTACAGTACTGAACTGTGTATTGCTTTACTATAGGCCAGGATTTACTCAACCTTTTTTTTTTTGTATTTTTAATATACATGCAATTGTTAGTTTTTTCTTTGCAAACACAATTTGGCATGTTAATTCTGGTTATCACAAACTCTCCAAACTGTGTTGGCAAAGAAAATAATTGAATTAATTAAATCATGTGTCAGACAAATGCTTGTTGAATCCTCTCCATAAACAATAGAAAGCACAAATATACTTTACCTTTAGGTAGGTAATGGAATTAAGAAGTGTGAATATTCTTTGCATAAACAGGCTTTGTATTGAGTATGGCAAAGGGGTTGGTGTTTAGCACACATGATTCATTATTGCCCATTTCATTATAGACACTGAGGGACTTTAAAACCCTGTTGGCTTCTGGTCTTTAAACAACATCATTTTAACCCTATTTGGGTAGGACCAGGCACAGATAGCCATTGTGTTGTCTGTGTCTGTATAATGCCTTGCCTTTGTTGTGTTTATAGCTGCGACTCATTGACTGGGGTCTGGCTGAGTTCTACCACCCTGGGCAGGAGTACAATGTCAGGGTGGCCTCTCGTTACTTCAAAGGACCAGAGCTGCTGGTCGACTATCAGGTATGTTTTTATGACCTTTGCCGGTAGATTATCAGGTACTTCTGTGGATTCCTTACTGTTAGACTGTCAGGAATGTCTTCAGGGCTTTTGCAGGTAGACTGCCATGTCTCTAGGGCAATTGTTCATAGATTGTCAGGTGTGTATCTATCTTTGCTTACAGAAAGGTAGGTCTTGTTGGTAAATTATCAGGAATGTCTCTGACCGTTGCAGGTAGACTCATGTCTCCAGGGCCTTGCAAGTAGACTATAACCAGTATATTTCTAGGGCCTGTGATCGTAAATTCAAAGGTATACATACATTCTTACTGTTTTTTTTTTAGTTAAATTAGCTCAGCAATATAACTAAGTACATTTGTCACTGACAAAGGACCCAAATGTTTGATATTTTTGCAGATGTATGACTACAGTCTTGACATGTGGAGTCTGGGTTGCATGCTGGCCAGCATGATTTTCAGGAAGGAGCCATTCTTTCACGGTCATGACAACTACGACCAGGTAGGCTGCCACCACTAAGCCACTTTGCCTCCCATAACAGTGGGGAGATTATTATGTATTTTTTAGTTTGCATTATCCATGGCAGATGCCATGCAACAGTGATTCCTCATAGATGTGAAAGCTAAATAATCTAAACACTAGAATGTTCTTGATAAGTATGGAATTCAAAGAGGTGCTTTAAAATGCTTCATTTTGTTGTCGACAAAATCAGCAAAAGTTTGAATTGTTATGCCCTTAGAAACTGAATCCATATTCTGATCAGAATGGTTTGGTATTGGATTTGAAAGTTGAAACTTTCAAGGATATTTGAGCCATTTTTATATAGCCTTATTGAGGTTGGCATAATTTATGAAGACCGATACAATGGAGTGTGCAGGTTTTATGTGGCCCAGGAATTTTGGCAGTATGGGACTTTAAACAATATATAAAAAGTGTTTGGATTGGTGGCATTGGCAAACTGGGGGGCCAGGAGAAGCTGCTGGAGTTGAGCGAGCGTAACAGCACACTGTGTCTCTTTCCCAGCTGGTGAGAATAGCCAAAGTCTTGGGAACTGAAGATCTCTACGATTACATTGACAAGTACAACATCGAGCTGGAGCCTCGCTTCAATGACATTCTAGGAAGGTGAGTGATCAGTATTTAAACCAATTTGAATAAAATTATTGGGGAAAACTTTAAAAAGCCATTGATCGTTACTACAGGTTTGGCTAACACTATGATGCACTAAAGAGGGAAATAAAAACTGGCAAAAAGCTATATTGGAGCAGTCCCTGAAATGTTGTTTATATTGGCGGTTTTATTTAACAGTCAAGATAAAACAAGTTTTATAGTATAATATATTATTAGGAAACCTACAGACACCTAATGAAAACACATTGAAAAATTAAGTGCCATAAGGGTGCATTTATTTTCAAATTCAAAATCAGCCCAGTTCTTTTCGCCTGTTCTATCATTTTTACGCCACAAAAAAACATGTTTTGAGCTTGTGCAGTGGATTGCAAGCAGTGAATTGGTAATTGGTTCAAGAAACATTAACGTGGTAACATGGTCGTTTCCTGTGCAGTTGCAAATGTTTTTTTTTTTTCTTCTATTTCTTATTGGAGTGTCAAAGTAAAGGAGACCTCAAAGAGAATTCAACCACCTAGGTCCCTCCCAGCTGCTCACTCTGCTGATGGTCCTCTCAACAGGCATTCCCGTAAACGATGGGAGAGGTTCGTTCACAGCGAGAACCAGCACCTGGTCAGCCCCGAAGCCCTGGACTTTCTCGACAAACTGCTGCGATATGACCACCAGGCCCGGCTCACTGCCCAGGAAGCCATGGAGCACACCTACTTTTGTGAGTTTGTCCAAAAAGCCAACTACCATGGTGGGAATGGAAAGCCTGTTTGTGCTGAATGGTAGTGATGGGGAAACAAAGCTTTCTGAAGCAACAAAGCTTTCTGGCCCATTGTGTTGAAAATGAAAATATCCAGAGCAATTTACAGTATACAAAGTACCATAAGTACAATATAGGTACAATAGCGAGGAAAGTTCACTGCCCGAAAGGCTGGTGCAAACCATGTGCACCCCTCAGCACATTTTACAGTTTTCTGGAATTCACATAATTCTCCTGTTTTTTGTGCAGTTACAGTGATAGAATGATGAATTAAACACCCAAGGAGGCTGTGACCATGTAATTTTTCCATTTCAATATTGACCTCCTCTGCTCTATGCTCCTGTTGTTACCCTCCTCACAGCTTGCAGGGACATTGGCTGTTCAGTCAGTCAGTCTGTTGTATAGTACCATGTCTCACAGTGCTTCTCCATTGGGACTAAGTAAAGGGAATTAAAAATGTAAATAAATAAAAAAAGTTGTTGAACCCTCGTGGAATGTAACGACCCTTAAGTGGCGATGGAGAAACATCTGGAACATGTAACACAGAAAGTAATGCGTCAAACTGGATGCTTGACGTATAAACACGTCTTTTTCTGCTGTTGCCGCAGATCCAATTGTAAAGGACCAGACTCGAATGGGGGGATCAGCCAGCTTGCCAAGTGGGAACACCCCTGTGAGCACAGCCAACATGATAACGGGTGAGAACAAATCTCCCACCTTCGCACCTATTGGTACTGCACACAGGGACCTAGGATTGCTGACTGGTGTTTTTTTATTTTTTATTCCAGCCTAATAATGTCACAGGCTATCATTTAGTTAAAAATTAAGTGCTCACTTGCTGTCCCTATGTTTAGAGGTCTGTATTTAGAAATACAACTAAATGCCCTCGGCGCATGTTTTATCTCATTATTTTGGCTAGTAGACCCCCTTTTCCAGAGAGACTTAAATGTCAAAGGAAAGTGAACTGCATGCACAGTCATTTTTGTGGTGTGCATCTTGCTATCTACTTCATTCCTAGAAGGTCCCTGCCCACAATTTGGGGTCTTTGCCCGCAGTTTGGGGACCACTGCCCTGTCAGTATCTGTTTTTTTACAGAAGAATGATGTCACTTTTTCTCTCCAGGAATCGCTGCCTTACCAGCCGCCACTCCCCTGGGCCCCCTAGCGGGCTCACCCATCATCTCCGCCACCAATACCCTGGGAACGCCCGTGCCCGCCGCAGCTGGAGCCCAGCAGTGAGCGGTCCCAGCCCAAACTCGGGCAGCTGCTGTAACACCCTCCCACCACCACCACCACACCCCTCTTTAATTCGGGCCGATCGTCCGACAGGTCCAGGAATGCCAGCCTCCGTGCAGTTCAGCTTGTGGATTTTTTTTAGTTCTATGAACCTGGAAAATAAGATCATTGAATGTTTTGTATGTCATATATACAGGTATTCCATGCATTTGACAGCTGATGATGATGGTGCACATGCTGCACCAGTGTAAGCCTGTGTACACTTGTGTTCACGCTGCAAAATGGATGAAAATGTGTAGCTAATGGAGCTAATGCAACTGGTTAGATATGAAAAATAAAACGGTAGATGACAAAATAGTTCGCTTAAAAAAAGAAAAGAAAAAAAAAAGGACCAAAACGAGCACACGCTGTAAACCCGTAAATGCAACGGTAAAACGAGATCAACAAGGGCCACCATCAGCAGTTACACATTCTTTTTTGTGAGACCTGTCCCGAAGCGTCGTCATGGCAGCGTCTTTGATTGGTTGCGTTCGGTCATTTGGTGGTCCTTCAGCTGAAGCTGCAACGGTTGATCACACCAATGACCACAAACGCTTTCAAAGCCGTCGGGCACACGTCTAGCAAGTTTTGTTAAACCCGATTCACCTTTTGCTTTTCAACTGAAAAAAGGGGTCCTGAACCGATCTGATCATCTGGAATGTCATATGTAATTGAACGGGGATGGGATGTGGTTTATTGGCAGTATCCCATCATTCAATGTGCTCAAAGCTTACTTAAAGCCAAGCCATCTGTTCTGCTGTTATTTTTAACTTGCTGCTTTACAGTTTCTTGAATTCACTCAAGTAGCATAACCAAAGTTAATACTTAATTACTTGGGAAGAAAAGACTGACCAAAACTTACTTTTTTTTTTTTTTGTTTGTTAATGAAAGATGGATACTGCCTTTAAAATAACGACTTGTCAGCCATTGTTAGAGATGTAGAGATCTTGTAGTTATTTTTTTCTTTTTGAGTAGCCTGAAGAGAATATGAAAGAGCACAAGTGTTACACTTTCACTGTGCTTGAAATGGTTTTCTATTGTCTGTCATTTAGATTAAAAGGAGAATGTTTTTCCTTGATATCCCTGAAAATTAGAATTTCTTTGGACAGATTCTCTAACCTTACTCGTCTTTTTGTTGTGATTAATTTCAGGGTAAAACAGATTTTGTTTTTTTTGTTTTGTTTGTTTTTTGTGTCAGGGTTTAGTGAAAAGTTTTGTTTGGACTTACCACTTGCATACATTTTGAAGGACATACTGAACTTGAAGGGTTAAATGTTTTCAGCATTTTTGTGCCATTGATGGGAATCTTGTAAACATGGTCTTGTATGCTTAGACCCTGCTGTAAATAGGCATATTGCAACTTTTTTCATTTCTTTTTTGAAAACTTGGCCATGTGATACTTACACACCACCAGTATAATGAAGTTGTTTGAGCCCTTAACATCACTGTATATATTTTTGTGTCCTCTTATGTGGAAGACCAGTATTTGAGAACAGTTGTGTAAATAAACATGTGTTTTATTTATCAAGGGTACTATTAAGTAAATGTGAATCATTAAAAGACTAATCATGTTGATAATTTGGAAGTGGACAAAAAAGAAGTCTGCTAGCAATGAGAAGATTAGTCCGCACATGCAGATTGGTGGATACAGTAAATCTTATATTTATCAGTTTAATATGTGGTGGTAGTCTTTGTTATTTTCATTTATATAGCATGATTTTTTGGTCCAATAATGTTGGGCTGAAGTTTCCTGCGCAAAATAGGATCACGTTGCAAGATGAAGCTTTGTTTCAAAAGGGACTTGCAAACCTGTTGGAAACTTGGTTACTTGGTACAAGCTGGCCAATAAACACATGGGTCGGATATTAGGGCTGCTTAATAAGACAGCAGCTGAACGTTGTTTCCCAGTGCTGGTGGCAACTATCTCTGCGACTAGATTGGATTATAAATGCAGGTAATGGAATTCTAGATTTCGCAGTGCCTAGAAGATGTTTTTTTAAAACCAAGCACTGGCTTTAAACTGACTTCAAAAGTTGGTGATCTTCAGAGTTGGCTGTCATCAAAGCTGGGGCATACAGACACTTGATTAGTTTTACTGTGTAGTGCCCAGGGCCTCATTTCACTCAATGTTTTAATTTTTGGTTGAATTTTAGTTCAATTTCAGCTCTCAAGCTTGGGTTTTCTGTGTTTTCTTGTATTCTAAATTTACCATTAGCACTTGTTTGTTTATGTACTGCAGATGTATGGTTTCACAGTTCTACACCAAGCAGGTCTTAAGTGGAGCAGGTCTTGCAAGAAGCCATCTGGTGGTGGTGGTCCTTTAAATTAAGTGTTACTATTGGTAGACTTAAGAAAATACTTAAGTGAAATACTTGGTTTGATTTGCTTACAACTGAAGTACTATTCTTATTGTCATCTCAAATGACTGGGAAATGAGTGAACTTTCACTTCCAACATCTAGGAGTGAACTACTATTCACTGAACACACTTTTTTTTGGGTTGTAATGTTTTTCCCATTTACCATTAGGAGCCCAAAGGTTCATTGTCACCCTACTGTATCTTCAGATTTTCATCTACTTCCTCAAAAGCACATGGAATTTAGCAGGCAAATGAGGGCCGGGGGTCTGTACCTGGTGAGACTCTTGTGATATGGTGATTGGAGTTTGTAGTCTGGCTGTATATCAAGTGAAATGTTTGTTGCTGTAGTCTAGGTGAATGGCTTACCAAGAAGCGATTAACCACTAGTCCGAATGTTTTGTGCACTGCAGTCCCAGAAAATTAACTTGAATGGTTTGACTAGGGAACAGACACTAGGAAATCTCACATCTAAAAGAATGAAATATGTGGAGTATTTGTTTCAGTACACTATATTCAGATATTCTTTATTTTGCTTTAGATTTCACAACACAAAAATAATTGCAGAACCACATGACAAAGCTAACCAGACAAAATACACTGAACCAAAATAACTCTTTAAAAACCGGTATTGCGTTTTCTCCTTGCAAAAAAACAATGTATATTCTCTTGCGAGTTCTGCTCTTTTTGTATTTGTAACTGCAAGATGCATTTCTAAAGGACAATTGTTCTACTGGGGCCAGCAACAGCCCTGAAATCTGCTATCCAGGGCGAGTAGAGAACAATCTATAACAAGTGTTATATATTGTTTGTTACATTTTAAGTTGGCAGACAAACACTTGCAGTAGTTTCGTATGAGAGAGTAGTACTGGATCTCTAAGTTGACACATGCACTCTCTGGTACCCAGTTGAACCGATTTTTCTGCAGCTCAAAGTGGTACACCACAAACTTCTCCTGTGAAACCTGAAAGTAAACAAAAGCCATGTCTGAGATAATTGCCAAGAAATAATTAGTATGGCATCTTGTTCTTCCACCTTAAACATTTACAGCTATGTACCACAGTCAAACATTGTAGGATAGCAGATGTACCACTAGCCATCTTAAACTGCTGCAGCTAAGCAGGATTGGGTTTTGTTAGTACTTGGATGGGAGACCTTTGTGAAGTTGCTGCTGGTAGTGGTATTGGTGAGCCAGCATGGGACCAAGTTCAGGGTATCTGTGCCCCAGTACAGGTGTGTGGTAGAAGATGCAAGTCTTAACAAGACCTTAAACCAAGGTCCGAAGGCACTTACAGCACCATTGCCTTCCCTACCCACTTTGATTCTCCAGGTTATCTTTGCAAATCAGAATTGCTCCGGTTATACAGTTGTGTTCAAATAAATAGCAGTGTTAAAAAAAGTGAATAAAGTGCAAATATTTTTAAATAGCTTTTAGTTCCATATTTCAAATGTAGTGGAAACATTGCACATTCAATTCCAAATCAAAGCATTAACAAATTTTTATCAAGTCTGCATTATTCTTTTACAGGAAGCAAAGAAAAGGAATATTAATCTGTTCAAAAAAATAGCAGTGTCGACATTTTTCTCTTCAAACTCAAAAACACTTCCTGTATAAACAAGAAAGTTTTCAAGATTTAACTAATATTTAGTTGCATAACCATTGTTTTTGGTAACTGCTGCGCATCTGCGTTGCATCGAGTCAACCAACTTCTGGCACCTAGAAACAGGTATTTCAGCCCAGGATGAACAAACTACATTCCACAGTTCCTGTGAATTTTTGGGTTTTGCTTCAGAAACTGCAGTTTTAATGTTAACCCACACGTTTTCAATGCGGTTGAGGTCGGGGGATTGAGCTGGCCACTCCATTACCTCAATCCTTTTTGTCTGGAACCAAGATGTTGCTCGCTTACTCGTGTGCTTGGGGTCGTTGTCTTGTTGAAACACCCATTTCAGGGGCATTTCTTCTTCAGGGTTCTCCCAATTTGATCTTACAGCAGCAACTATCTGGGCCCCGTTTCCCAAAAGCATCTTAGAGTTAAGATCATCTTAAGAGTGTTTTGTGTTTGTGCTGTCTGCATTTTATAATTAAAATTATAAAAATTTACTGATATTACATAAAACAAATTATAAAAATAGTCTAAGATGATCTTTATCGAAGATCCTTTTGGGAAACGGGGCCCTGGTCAATCGGCTGCCTTCAGTTTTCCCGTGCAGCTCCGTTAGCGGACCCGTTTTGGATGATGTGCACATGGCACTCCCCGACACTGACTCCGGGCATTGCAGAAATAAGACCAGTTTACAGTCTGGATTGTATTTTATAAATAGAAAAAAATGAGGGTGGATAAGAAGTGTTTAGAAACTACTCTGAAAATGAATAATACATGTACCTGCAAATACTTGCACAGTTCCAGCACACAGTAAACACTTTTACCTTTTCATGGAGAGATCCCTGTCTATCTCCTCAAGGGATTTTCCTTTGGTTTCTGGCAACATAAAGTAGATAAATGCAACAGCTGCCACTCCATTCATTCCATAAAGCATGAAAGTCCAAGGCAGGCCAAGTGCATCTGTTAACATAGATAAGACAGTTCATCCATATGCATTTAATTTTATCTTACAAACTTTCAAAAATAAAATCTAAAACCTCACTTTACTTACTAACCAATAATATTTAAGAAGGTGAAAGTGACAAGCAAATTAGCTGCCCAGTTGAAGAAGTTTGTAAATGCAAATGCTCTTCCCCTCAAGCCAGCTGGGAATATTTCACTCAGTATAAGCCAGGTCACTATGAAGGATAAAAGAGAGAGAAGAAACAAAGTGAAACTCATGATTTTGATGACTAGAGAAAATGGTGTGAAAACACTACGTATTTATAGAAAGTGATGAAAATTAATGTCTCCTTGCACCAACAAAATTATCACTCTGGATTACTGTTATACAGTAAATT
Source organism: Ilyophis sp. 1 JC-2022 (assembly GCA_022702515.1). NCBI lineage: Eukaryota > Metazoa > Chordata > Actinopteri > Anguilliformes > Synaphobranchidae > Ilyophis > Ilyophis sp. 1 JC-2022. The sequence continues at coordinate 42,940,406 of CM040396.1, read as the reverse complement.
AATATTTTTTTTAATTCATATAGCCTATATAAAATATATTGATAACTACAGAAATAAATATACAGCCAGTTTGTTAAACTTGCATCTGGCACTACTCAAAAGAATATGCAGAAATAAAAAAACATACTTACTTGGTCCAAATCCAACTGAGTATGCACTAACATATGCCATCATGCTGATCAATATGATCCAGCTAACAATTCCATAGCCTGCAGGCTTAGAAGCCAAAGGCGCCTGCTTATTTAAGATGCCAGAGGACCCGGAAATGACACTTTCATTTGTGAAATGTCTGTTGCTCTGACCGGCAGATACATTCAGAGGTATTAATTTTTCTCCCATGAGTTCCACTTCATTTTGCACCAGGGCTGTGTTATTTGAAATGGGAGCATCAGTGCCACAGGGTCTCCTGGAATCGAGCAGAGCATTCTCGCCGAGCAGACCGATAACAAATAGAGATGTTGTCATGACGACGCAACCAAAGATCAGCAGTTTCCTCCTGCCCATCCTGTCGGCGGAAATCATGGAGATCAAGGTTGCCATGACCTTCACGACCCCCAGGCCCACGGAGGCCAGCACCGCGGCTGTGTCCCCTTGAAAGCCCACCGAATTAAAGATGGTAGAGGCGTAGAAGAGTACGTTCGGCTGGCCCGTGAACTGCTGGAAAAGCACCAGGCCGAGGCCAATAAGAGTCCTGGTTCTCATGTTGTTCTTGCTTTGGAAAAGGGCTAAGACGCTGTAACGCTGATCATCACTCTTACACTTGACCACATCGCCGTCCTCCTCCACCACACTGGTCAGCTGAATCAACCCAGTTTGACTTTGCACTGCACTTGTTTCTTTCACATAGGTGACAGTATTGGATGGGAGAAACAAAATTGAAATTAACTGAACCAAAGCCGGAGCAATCGCCAGTCCAAACATGTATTTCCATCCTTCTCTGACCTCGGATAAGAGGTAGTTTATGGCATACGCTATCAAGATGCCCACGGTGATCCCGGCTTCGTACAGTGTCACCAGTAGCCCCCTCTGTTTGGGGCTGACCATCTCGGAAACGAAAATGCAGCAAGACATGGAGGATATAGACATGGCGAAGCCTACGGTGATTCGGCCCACCAGCAGAACAAAGACAGACCCACTGATGACAAGGAGCAAGCTCCCACCAAGGACCAGCAGGTTGCTGAACAGGATGGAGTTCCTGTGCCCATGACGGTCTATCAAAAATCCACCAATCACAGATGCCAAGAGCGCTCCAATCAGGAGAGCACTCACGACAGCTTCCTGCTGGAAACAACTCAGGTGAAACTCCGACTGCAGCTGAAGGAGAGCCCCGGAGATGATAGCAAGCTCATATCCAAACACCAAGCCACCCAGCGTAGATACCACAGAAGAAAGAGCCAGTACAGAGTTACCTAGATATTCACAGAAAAAATTTAATGTAGTTTCCACACTCTATGACAATGTAGACTTTCAGAAAACAATGATTTAATATCAATAAATTAGCCTCCAATCTTTTTGACAGGCACAGTATTCTAAAAAAGGACACGAGAAGAAATTATGTTGCAAAAAGATTTTTTAAATATAAATTTGTATATATGATTATATTTGATCACTCTATATATATATATATATAATATATATAGAGTATATATAAAATATACAAAATAGTCAAAGTAAAATATACAATTTATTCCAAATGCCATACAGGCAAAACCTTTTTAAAAATTGCACGTCAAATTGCCCAGATTGTATTTAAGGACTTTGAACAATATTTTCTTTTAAAATGTGTGCTAATATTGTCTTTCTTGGTAACAAAGCCAAGACCAGGTCCTTTTAAAAAAAAAATGCATTTTAATGGCTCATAATGGGATTTTAGGAAGTACAATGGACAAAAGTTTTTCAATCAATTTCAGTTTTAGTTTAGTTTTTTCAACCAATTTTAGTTTTAATTTTTATTTCAGTTAATAACAGTCAATAGTTGGGTTGGGGGGAGAGGAAATAAATATTGGTTTTGAATGTTTCAAATTACACTATATGCAATCCAGATTACAGATAAATGGTGAATAGATAGAATAACATAAGCATCATCAAACTGAATCAGATAGTGGAAAGCAAACAAGGATCAGGAACTATAACTAAAAACAATTAATGGTCATTTTTATTTCAGTTAACTAAAATGTTTTGTTTTTTAGTTTCAGTTTTAGTTTCAGTTAACTATAATAACCTTGCAATGGACTTTATATCACAATGCTCAAACACAGTATATGTGATATCGTTTACTCATAGATGGCATTTGAGACTAGATAAAATAAAATATAAATCATCTTCTCTCCATCACTATATGCAAAAATATAGAAGGTGCAAGTTCAGAAACTTTTTCCTGTCTGGTCTCACTCTAAATGTCAATGGAAAAATCTGAAGGGAAAAAGTTACTGAATTTATATATTAACATTTAAGTAACTAATATTAAAAACAAGTTAACCTCTATGGGTATTTGTGAACAAAGTAGGCATACTACCTTTTGATCTGTTTTGAATACTATACATTTTTATTACTATTCTAGTTACTATTTTTCCATTCTCAAAAACAAATTACTACATAGTCTGCTAGGCACATTCGTTTTAAATAATATTAAAATAGTCATAAAGCAATAAAAAAAAATTGTAAATTCTCATATTCATGTATATAGCAGTTAAAAAGTTAAGTTGTAGCATTAAAAGTTAGATGACATCAAGAGCTGATCAAGTGAGAAGCTATGAACCTGTAGGAATTGTCCATGTCAATCCATGAATAGGTAGACCTTAATTTGTTCTAATGCAAGTGACATCCATCCCAGATATTGCCACTGTTCTCTTATAAAATATTGCACCATAAAAATGTAATTGAATTGTAAAAAGAAAGTGAACTAGCTTCTCAGATCTGAGTCATTACCAATAACACACACCATGTTACATAGATCCCATCACAGAGAAACAGGGGGGGCAGGCTGTTATTCCCCAGGACTTACCCATCTTTCTTTTGGTGTTTTTGTAAAGAATATTTTAAATGCATATTTTATTTGAAGCTGGGAGCTGGCCCATGGTATCCATCATCCTAAAGGTATAAGAAGAAAAGAACGTATTTTAACATACCAAGAACATTATTAGAATCCATAAATACAAAAAGACTGCCGTTTGAAGTAATCACTGCAGTAATATCACAGTGCATTGTATAAATGAGCTGAGGTGAACGTCCAGCGGTCCACAGGCAAGGGTTGAGAGAAACGCAAATGGAGCTATGTAACCATGACAACCCTCTTGTTGATGCTCATGATTTAATTACACAACTCCACTTGAGACAACCGCAACAGCCATCCCTCCAACCAAACAAATGCCTGCATTGCCCACTTTCTCCCTCTGAATCAAATAATTTCAAAATAGTAAAAATGTATTACATGGCGGATTACTGTTCTAGCCAATGTATCAGAAGTCTTTCAGACCTCAACAGATAAAAACGACTAAAGGAGAATACACTTTGTTTCTGCTATGTGATACTAATAAACGTAATCACCCATCGTTCATTTCCATTATACCAGCTTTGCTATAGCGTACGCAGACTAGTCAATCACACTAATTTCCCTTTTCACGTAAAGTAAGCTAAGCATTTTTCCTATAACACAACCACAAAGTAAGAAGGTGTTTTGAACATTTCTTTAAAACGAAATGGGCTACCACTACCACACCATAGGCTAGCACGCTTACCAGAATATTTCCCTACAGCTGTTTGGGCACAAAAGCCACTGGGAAAACACCAATAGCATAGGCCTAGGCTACAAGCCGTTAAAGAGGTTAATTAATTTAAGCATACACATTAATGATAGGTCAAAATATATTAAGTATATAGTATGACTTAGCTAACGTTAATATGTAATATGTTAATATGTCTTGAAAAACAATAAAAACCTGCGCGTTTCATTCACTGCTGAATAGGCTACATGTGTGGTGAATGCTCTGAGATGTATTTTTTAGACTCACCCATAGTTGACTATTAGCATAATATTAAGGATTTTTCTCATTTTGTCCGCGTGGCTTAGCAAAATGCTAAGCATCAAACGTTGCAAGACCAATTTATACAAACTACCTATAGCCTATCCTAGTTGTCGTCGTGTTAATACATTTAAATCACACAAAATACAGTTACAGTTTCCATGGTGAGTCCGAAGTAACCCAGCAAAAAATGTCACAAAAAGCTATTGAAGATTTTTTTTATTTTTAAATCCAAAATAAAACAACGCGCTCTTGCTGAAGTTATAGCGCAGTCTATCATCACACTCTTCAGGAAGTTCATACTACGTGGCAAAAAGATCCTGTTAACTTCTCAAATTGCAAGAAGTTTCCAAAGGTGGACGCTAGAGGCCGACACTTGCCGAACTTCTGTAGGCTATATTGCCGTCTTTCCATAAAACTGAATGCATGTCAGTTTCAAACATTATAAACATCGAACAAAAAGTTCGGAAATTTGTGTTTGGTAGATTATTTCTCTGTTGTAAACAATGCTTCTTGGCAATACATTTTATACCGTTGGAAAGCCTGTTTATTTCCCTTTTAAATGGTGCCCCATTTGTAAGGAACATGCATTTGTGGGATGAGCAGCACAGCTGAGTATGTGGGTTGCGCCCATGTAAAATTTGCCAAATCTTCTCTGCCAATGCTAAACAGCTTATTCTGCTGTTGCTAGTGAAGTGACTCTTGTTTGGTGTTGTTTGGTGGATTGGATGATTGAAGTCTATCAGTAACAAGGAAGAAACAAGACATATTGGAAATTATACAATTTATTAATTTAACAAAACAGTCAGGAGCCTCAGTAGCGTGTGGAAGAACCATACACAGCCACAACAGCCTGGCACCTCCTCCTCATGCTGGTCACCAGCGTGGTCACACACTGCTGTGGGATGGCATTCCACTCCTCAACCAGGATTTGTCGCAAGTCAGCCAACGTGGTTGTGTTGGTCACTCTAGCACAAACAGCACGCCCAAGCTGATCCCACAAGTGTTCAATTGGGTTGAGGTCAGGACTGTTGGCAGGCCATTCCATTCTCTCTACTCCCAAATTCTGGAGGTAGTCTCTGATAAACCCCGCTCTGTGGGGGCGAGCATTGTCATCTTGGAGGATGGAGTTCGGTCCCAGACTGTGGAGATATGAGATTGCCACTGGTTGCAGAATCTCATCTCGATATCTTTCTGCATTGAGATTGCCTCCAATGATGACAAGCCTCGTTTTTCCAGTGATGGAGATGCCGCCCCACACCATCACACTGCCTCCACCAAAAGGTGTTACTCTATCGGTGCAGCAATCAGCATAGCGTTCTCCCCGTCTTCTCCACACTTTGACCCTACGATCCAACTTCCGTAGGCAGAATCTGGACTCATCGCTGAACATAACATTCCTCCACATGTTCAGGTTCCAGTGCAGGTGTTGCCGACACCAGCGCAAACGGGCCTGACGGTGAAGGGCAGTCATGGCAGGCCTCCTGGCAGCCCTATGAGCCCGGAGATTGGCTGTGTGCAGTCTGTTCCAGATTGTCTCGGCCGAGAGCCGTGTGCCATATCGTCCTGCAAACCTTGACTGCAAATCTGTAGAAGACAGCCTACGGTTCCTAAGTGCTGAAAGGGTGAGGAACCGGTCTTCTTGGGGTGTCGTCTTCTTGGGACGCCCACTTCGCGGTCTGTCTCTGACATCCCCCGTTTCATGGAACTTGGCCTTCAGTTTGGAGATGGTACTAGGGCTCACTCCAAATAATGCCGCAACTTGCTTTTGCAGAACACCAGCTTGAAGTTGCCCTATCGCACAGGCCTTATCGAGATCAGACAAACGTGGCATGCCGATTCTTGGAGCAGACACCAACTGACCACTGTAGCAGGGCCCATGCTCACAGGTGCTGCTAATCAGGTGCCAATCAGGCACCTGATTGTCAGCACCTGGGGGTACCGGAAACTCAAAACAAGAGTCAATAGCAACAGCAGAATAAGCTGTTTGGCATTGGCAGATACATTTTTCATGGGCGCAACCCACATACTCAGCTGTGCTGCTCATCCCACAAATGCATGTTCCTTACAAATGGGGCACCATTTAAAAGGGAAATAAACAGGCTTTCCAACGGTATAAAATGTATTGCCAAGAAGCATTGTTACAACAGAGAAATAATCTACCAAACACAAATTTCCGAACTTTTTGTTCGATGTTTATATCACTTTTTTTGCATGAGCAACCAGTTGTGTTCTTCGTTCCAGTCAACACGCCACGGGTGGGTGAGTTACTATGAGACTAAATAGCTTTTTTCCTCTATAATTTGGCTCAAGGGCTGTGACCACTGCACTCTATAAGAACAGTTATGTGGCTGTGACTGAATAGAAAACTAAAGCCCGAAACACACCGTAAGGTAAAGAAAGCGGTGAAATTGCCTGCCATCGCTCTCGCCTCCTACAACCGGTCTCTTGTGGGTGTGTGTACCAGGGGTGGGCTTAATCGGCAGTGTAGTATAATGGTTAAGGAGCTGGACTTGTAACCGAAAGGTTGCAGGTTCGATTCCCAGGTAGAACACTGCCGTTGTACCCTTGAGCAACGTACTTAACCTGAATTGCTTCAGTATATATCCAGCTGTATGAATGGATAAATGTAATAAGAAGTTGTATAAGTCGCTCTGGATAAGAGTGTCTGCTAAATGCCTATAATGTAATGTAATAATGTAATGTAATGTTAATCGCCAGCTGATACATTAAGGGCCGGTTTCCCAGACGTGGATTAAGCCTAGTCCTAGACTAAAAACTTTTTTCAATGGGGATCTTCATTGAATTTATTTTTTAGTCTGGGATTTAGCTTAATCCATGTTTGGGAAACCGGCCCTTAGCGTTTCTGATTCAGATCATAATTACCTGATTAACAACTGTAGGCTAGGCTATAATTATATAAAATACAACTAAACTACTTACCCATACTCTCTAAAGACAACTAACAAATATATATAGCCTACGTATATATTTACGCGCTCAATTCTGGTGTAGCAGCTGCGGAGAACGCGAAAGATAATTTTCACGGGCTGCGCACGCGTTATGCCTGTACGCTCAAGTGATGGGCAGTTCGGCTCTTTTTTCTGAGTCGGCTCTATTCGTACCATTCAGTTTGAAGAGTCGGAGTCGGAGTTGCAAATTTGGCACTTCCGTTTAATACAGTAGAGCCGTTTGAGCCGCATCTTTTTCTTTCAGCGGCGCGAGCTGGAATTAGAAGCTGTTTCAGACAGCAGACCATAGCTAGTAACAAAGTAGGCAAAATAAATTCGTAAACTAGCCTTGATATTTTATTCAGACCCAAATAATCTGAATGATACGCATTGCTAATATTCTCAATTTACAGTAGACTACTCTCTCAAGATAGTTTGCAATCGCAGGTTACGTTTATTTACGACTTTCCCATCTCCGTTTTTTCGATCATAGATTGTCACATTAGATCTTAAATGTAATAATAGATATTGAATGGTTATATTTGTATAGAGCTATTTTATCTATGATAATATGAATCTTTTTTTTAATCAGATCCTAGAATCCAGTAGCCTAGGTCTACTGAAAATGAGGTGGATGGAAGACTGTATAAGAGAGATAGCCAGCCAAATTTGACAAACAAGCCAGATATGTATTGTGTGTGTCAGTGTGTGCATATGATGTACAGGAGCCTGTGTCGTTTATTTATTTGGACATCATAGGGTTATTTAAATGTGTTTATTTTAACTACTTTATTTATTATATCATACACAATTGTAGGCTATTTATTATGTTCACTGTTGTTGGTCAAGAGTTCTAAAATAAAAATGCCACCACTTTAAATATATTTGCTGTCATTTTTAGTAGCCTAATCTGTAATTTTGAAGTATTTGCTGTCATTTTTAGTAGCCTAATCTAGCTGAACACAATCGCAATATCGCATATTAGGCCTAATTGTTTCATAGTTGACTGGAATGCTGTTGCAATTCTCGCAAACAGCCAAGTTTAATAATTTCGTAATAAACAGTCGGCGTCTCGGAATATCATTAGATATAGGCTAACATAATTCCTTTGTCAATAGGGTTTCCGTTGAATCACGCTGAGTAGAAAATCCGATTAATAGCTTAATGGTGTACTGCATTTTGCCCTTTGTTAAAACCACAGAACTCTATAAGAACAGTTATGTGGTTAAAACTCGAAAATGACTTCGGTTTGTGTCACGGCTCTTTTTCCGGCTCTGTCTGGAGCCGTGGGATATTGCCACGGCTCATGGCTCTTAAATTGAGTCGAGTTGATTTCGTGCTGATCAGTCGGGTAGTTAGCTACTGTAGCTACGTATCTTTCTTTTAACCATTAGTAGTCATAATAACTTTGGAATGACCTGGGGCGATTATTAACTTCACAAAAGTGTGTGCAATATTGTTAGAACAAATTAAAATGCATTCTTACGTAGGTTCTAATTTAGCAATCAGAAACGGTGCGCCGCGCATTAACCACTGCTGAGTGTCTCGGGGGAGTGTCTCCCGGCTGTAGTAGAAAGCAAGGCAGAGTCAGAGCCAGAGCTAAGAGCCAGAGCCAAGAGCAAGCACGATTCCCTCGAACTGGCGAGTCGACTCGGACGACTCAGCATAAAGAGTCGTTCAAAAATACCAATTCGTTCGCAAACTGCACATCACTAGTACGCTCCAGTCTAGCCCTCCACCCCTATGGAGGTAGATTTCTATCAAAAATAAACAAACACAAAAGTATAATCCACAATTATATTTACCATCCACACACACACACCTCTCAATTTGTGTTCGTAGGTATAATCCACAAATGTGTTTTTGCCATCCACACGCAAACACCTCTCAATTTGTGTTTCGTAAATCATCATTTGGATGAATGCTAAAATTATATTCACAAATGCAAATAACATTTTCAGATATGTTTCCAATGTTCACGTTTACAAATCAAAAGCTTGGCTTGCGAACTGGCGAATCTACATTTGGCGATCGAAGGACACACTTCAATCTGCTTGGATTTACGTACAAAATTTTGAGACAAATATTCCGCTGTAAATACTGCTATTACATATGTCTTACTGCTTAAACGCAAAATTTAGCAATTTAAAGCTAAATGTAGCAAACAAGACAATGCCTCATAAAGTTTCCTTTTATTTATTTGGGACAGTAATCAACATGTTCTAAACCAGTGGCGGGCCGTTAGGGCCAGCAAGGCCTTCTCTGCTGGCCTAAACATCATCAGAATATACATTTAATTTTGATATATTTTTTCCACAAATATGTATTAAATTATTCCCCATAGTCTATTCTCTTCATGTCATAGCTTTCCTCTTGGTTGCGCTGCTTCCAGCCTCAGATCGAGATTTGGAGGGCTGGCCTTTATGTTAGAGCTTTTATCCAATCATATTTCAGCCATAATGTGTTGCCAGGGTCCAAGAAATCTGCCCTTAGGCCTTCAGAATCAACAGTGCGGGCCCCTGTAGCTTAAAGTGAACGGAACATTAACTGTGGCGTTAACCAATCAGATTTCGAGTTGGCGACACCGGGGCCAGCTAGCAGGCGTACGATAACGTCAGCACGTGCACGTCTTTTGATTGGATACGCACTATTGAGAGGCGGAGCTATGCAGAGATAGCAAACTGAACTTGAACGAGCTCATTTGTGTAGATTTCTACAAGCTGTTTTTTTTCAACCCACAATGGCTGAAGGAGGAGAAGAGATCGATTTGGTCACAGATATAATTACAACGCCATTTTCAAGACGAACTTTTCAAGAAAAGCTAGACATCGTCAGAAGAGAACGGCCAACCCCGACGCTAGCGAGTCAAAGTGGACATTCAAGGCTAGGAATACACTTTCACCACTGTCGCAAATATATCCTCATGAACAAATGCTAATTATTTGTTTGTATTCTTTTATTTTCAGTGAATAGTTTATGTGTCTTTATCGTCACGTTTCTTAAATGAAACTGCTTTGGGTGCGACAATGCGCTGTTTAGTGAACAAACTTGTTAAAGCTCACATACTTTTGGTGGACTTAATAAAACTTTGTAGACTAATCCCTTAAAAGCGCCTTTTATTTTTAAGTTTTGACAGTATCCAAGCGATCGTAAAGCTGGTAGTTTAACACTCTTAATTGTAAATGCGGATTTATTGATTATAAATGCTTCGGAAATATTAATATAACTCTGTTGTACTTGACTATGTTAAGGTGATGCAACGCCCGGTTATACTGCGTTTCTGTCTAAATGTATAGTTTCTAGAGCCATGGCGTCATAATGATGGTATTAAGAGGTGGAATAATTCAGGTAGGACTGTGTAGGACATCACTGAAGGCCTAGCTGTGAAATGCACGGCCCGCCACTGTTCTAAACATTTAATTATAACAGAATTAGCAGCTATTCTGCAGTACCTTAAATCGATACAGTGATGTCAGTACAATAAAATAGAATAGAATATAGAGTAGAATAGAATAACGTTTATTTCCCTTTCCGGAAGTAAGCATAGTCTTAATTAATTTAACAAATATGTACACTATAATAAAGATAAAGCAGTATAAAAACGGGAATAACTGGTTATATGCTAAATGTATGACTTGATTTAACTTCATTCATCCCACAGTGGTGATTGTCACCGTTTCTTTTTTCATTAGGGCCTATATTAAAATATAATATGTATTAAAATAATTAATAACAATAGTAAAACAATTGGTAGGTTGAAAACCATTAATATGTGGTGATATGATGCAGATATTGTGCATATACAATGTATTTCTATGAGATTGCACATGCGGACGCCCAGAAAATTCCGAGTATGCATAGCTGCAGCTGCAGACTCCAAGAAGAAACCTCCTCCAAAAAACCCCCCCAGATATACAGGTGGGTCAAAAAAAAAAAATAGAAATAAAAAAAAAAAGTTCATTTTTTTTTTCATCTCTCATCAGAAAGTGAAACTCATATATATTATATTTCATACACACATAGAGTGAAATATATCAGCCTTTATTTCTTGTAATTTTTTGATGATATGCTTTACATGAGCTAAAAAAAAAAAAATTCAGTCTCAGAGAAAAATATTTTTTTTTAACATATTTTTTTTAGTATATCATATTATATATTTGGTATCATCCTTGCATGCTGCTGTTACTTCTGAGTCTCTGTGACATCACAACACAAAAAAAACTCTCTACTTATTTTTTTCAGGTAACTGTAGCGATACTACTATAACCCTCCCTGCATTTGACTGATCTCTCTGGGGAATGGGGGGTGAACTAGATTTCAGCTGTAAATTACACTGGTACAGTATGGAACACATGGCTGGCTAAATGGCTGTAAGCCATCAAGGGTCTGAGCTATCGAACGAGCCCCAAACCATCACTCTGTTGCCAGATATGGAGTAGATGTGGATGGATCACTGCAAGGGTTATTTCTCCTGACTCATTTTCCTATAGAACTCTATGGGGAAAAAAGTCAGGAGAAACAACCCTTAAAGGGATCCATCCACATCTACTCCATATCTGGCCGCAGAGTGATGGTTCGGGGCTCGTTTGATACCTTAGACCCTTGATGACGTACAGCCATTTCGCCAGTCATGTGTTCCATACAGTACCAGCGTAATTTACAGCTGAATCTAGTTTCACCCCCCAATTCTCATAGAGATCAGTTCAAATGCAGAGAGGTTATAGTATCGCTTGTAACAGTACCTGGAAATAAGATATCGAGAGTCTTTTGATGTTGATTGGTCACAAACTTCAGGAAGTAACAGCATGCAAAGGATATGCGACCAAATATTAAATATGATACTTTAAAAATATGTTAAAGCAAAGGGTATGAATACTTGTGTAAATGAGAAATTTCAGTTTTCGATTTTTAATACATACAAATGTCTAAAAACATGTTTTCACTTTGTCATTATGGGCTATTTTGTGTAAGAAAAATTCACTCAATCTATTATAGAATATGTCTGTAATGTAATAAAACGTGGCGAAGGTGAAAGGGGTGGGCAGACTTTCCGGTGTTGTGTCGAATTCTGTTTCCCCACGAAATCATGTTCCCCCTAGCGTTGCTGCGCAATTTTCTCAGGAAATAGCGTAATGGGCGCGCGACCTGAGATCAGCTCGCTCCCAAGGAGGAATGCTCGTGCCACTTACGTGAATCTCAGTTTGTATAGGCTACGTTTTAAGCGATTTGTTCTTTTGCGACAAGGAAATCTTAAGATCAGAAGCCGCGATATGCAGGTCAGCCTATACGTAAAACAGTGAAATACGTTCAGAAAAGCAGCAAGTGTTCTGGTGGCTTTGTCGTCAGTTTGTATGGTGTCAGTGACTTGGTTAGTAAAAACATTCGTTCACTTAGTCTTGTAACGAGTACGTTACATAACCGACTGTATAAAATATATATGAAGCCCAATGAACATGATCAGACTGTTTATGAGTAAGATATACAATAAACGTCATACTACAGTTATTTTGACCTTGTCTGAGTATATTATTATTAGTAGCCTACTGTCATTATTATTCCTACGAGTAGAAGAGGATGTGGTGGGGTATTAATGATGGTGGTATTACGAATAGTGGTAACGTTAGTGGTAGCTAAAAGATACGTGATGCTACGGTTATTTTCTTTATCTGGCATTAGTATATTTTTGCATTTTATATGTGTGTGTATATATATGTATATGGATACATGTATATATGCAGTATATATACATACACACACAGTATAGATGAGTGTGTGTGTGTGTGTGTGTGTGCGTGTGAAAAACGCTATATATAAAGTGAATTAATTATTAATAATTAACATTATTGTTATTAGTAGCAGTACATTACATTACATTACAGTTATTTGGCAGACACTTTTATCCAAAGTGATGTACAATAAAGGTTCTGTCACCTTCCCACTCCCTATTTTCCAAAAGAAAATACATTCAACAAACTAATACTGGTAATGCATCACCCAAAATAGTCAATTCACCAAGTTTCACCATTTTACCACCTAATCTGTCCGTTTCCATAGGGGGAACAGTATCTGACGGCTGAATTTAACCCCATCAGATATCGTGCCCCCTATGATTCTGCAGAAAGGAAGGGCTCACATACACCAAACTAATAGTGGTAACACATCTCCCCATATAGAGATAATTCACCAAGTTTCACGATCTTACCACCTTATCTGTCCGTTTCCATAGGGGGAACGGGATCTGACAGCTGAATTTAGGCCTGTCAGATACCGTGCCCCCCATGATTCTGCAGAAAGGAAGGGCTCACATACACCAAACTAATAGTGGTAACTCATCTCCCCATATAGAGATAATTTACCCAGTTTCACCATCTTAGCACCTTATATGTCCATTTCCATAGGGGGAACAGTATCTGACGGCTGAATTTAACCCCATCAGATACCGTGCCCCCTATGATTCTGCAGAAAGGAAGGGCTCACATACACCAATCTAATAGTGGTAACACATCTCCCCATATAGAGATAATTCAGCAAGTTTCACCATCTTACCACCTTATCTGTCCGTTTCCATAGGGGGAACGGGATCTGACAGCTGAATTCAGGCCTGTCAGATACCGTGCCCCCTATGATTCTGCAGAAAGGAAGGGCTCACATACACCAAACTAATAGTGGTAACTCATCTAACCATATAGAGGTAATTCACCAAGTTTCACCATCTTACCACCTTATCTGTCCGTTTCCATAGGGGGAACGGGATCTGACAGCTGAATTTAAACCCATCAGATTCCGCGCCCCCTATGATTTTGCAGAAAGGAAGGTCTCACAAACACCAAACTAATAGTGGTAACTCATCTCCCCATATAGAGATAATTCACCAAGTTTCATTATCTTACCACCTTATCTGTCCGTTTCCATAGGGGGAACGGGATCTGACAGCTGAATTTAAACCCATCAGATTCCGTGCCCCCTATGATTTTGCAGAAAGGAAGGGCTCACATACACCAAACTAATAGTGGTAACTCATCTAGCCATATAGAGATAATTCACCAAGTTTCACCATCTTACCACCTTATCTGTCCGTTTCCATAGGGGGAACGGGATCTGACAGCTGAATTTAAACCCATCAGATTCCGTGCCCCCTATGATTTTGCAGAAAGGAAGGGCTCACATACACCAAACTAATTGTGGTAACTCATCTAACCATATAGAGATAATTCACCAAGTTTCATTATCTTACCACCTTATCTGTCCGTTTCCATAGGGGGAACGGGATCTGACAGCTGAATTTAAACCCATCAGATTCCGTGCCCCCTATGATTTTGCAGAAAGGAAGGGCTCACATACACCAAACTGATAGTGGTAACTCATCTAGCCATATAGAGATAATTCACCAAGTTTCACCATCTTACCACCTTATCTGTCCGTTTCCATAGGGGGAACGGGATCTGACAGCTGAATTTAAACCCATCAGATTCCGTGCCCCCTATGATTTTGCAGAAAGGAAGGGCTCACATACACCAATCTAATAGTGGTAACACATCTCCCCATATAGAGATAATTCACCAAGTTTCACCATCTTACCACCTTATCTGTCCGTTTCCATAGGGGGAACGGGATCTGACAGCTGAATTTAACCCCATCAGATACCGTGCCCCCTATGATTCTGCAGAAAGGAAGGGCTCACGTACACCAATCTAATAGTGGTAACACATCTCCCCATATAGAGATAATTCACCAAGTTTCACCATCTTACCACCTTATCTGTCCGTTTCCATAGGGGGAACGGGATCTGACAGCTGAATTCAGGCCTGTCAGATACCGTGCCCCCTATGATTCTGCAGAAAGGAATGGCTCACATACACCAAACTAATAGTGGTAACTCATCTAACCATATAGAGATAATTCACCAAGTTTCACCATCTTACCACCTTATCTGTCCGTTTCCATAGGGGGAACGGGATCTGACAGCTGAATTTAAACCCATCAGATTCCGCGCCCCCTATGATTTTGCAGAAAGGAAGGTCTCACAAACACCAAACTAATAGTGGTAACTCATCTCCCCATATAGAGATAATTCACCAAGTTTCATTATCTTACCACCTTATCTGTCCGTTTCCATAGGGGGAACGGGATCTGACAGCTGAATTTAAACCCATCAGATTCCGTGCCCCCTATGATTTTGCAGAAAGGAAGGTCTCACAAACACCAAACTAATAGTGGTAACTCATCTCCCCATATAGAGATAATTCACCAAGTTTCATTATCTTACCACCTTATCTGTCCGTTTCCATAGGGGGAACGGGATCTGACAGCTGAATTTAAACCCATCAGATTCCGTGCCCCCTATGATTTTGCAGAAAGGAAGGGCTCACATACACCAAACTAATAGTGGTAACTCATCGAACCATATAGAGATAATTCACCAAGTTTCATTATCTTACCACCTTATCTGTCCGTTTCCATAGGGGGAACGGGATCTGACAGCTGAATTTAAACCCATCAGATTCCGTGCCCCCTATGATTTTGCAGAAAGGAAGGGCTCACATACACCAAACTAATAGTGGTAACTCATCTAGCCATATAGAGATAATTCACCAAGTTTCACAATCTTACCACCTTATCTGTCTGTTTCCATAGGGGGAACGGCATCTGAC
Organism: Ilyophis sp. 1 JC-2022; assembly: GCA_022702515.1. Taxonomy (NCBI): domain Eukaryota; kingdom Metazoa; phylum Chordata; class Actinopteri; order Anguilliformes; family Synaphobranchidae; genus Ilyophis; species Ilyophis sp. 1 JC-2022. The sequence goes on along the minus strand of CM040396.1, from coordinate 42,924,782 downwards.
AGCTGAATTTGAACCCATCAGATACCGTGCCCCCTATGATTCTGCAGAAAGGAAGGGCTCACATACACCAAACTAATAGTGGTAACTCATCTAACCATATAGATAATTCATCAAGTTTCACCATCTTGCCACCAAATTTGGGTGGCAGTGTAATGTAATGGTTAAGGAACTGGCCTTGTAACCGAAAGGTTGCAGGTTCAATTCCCGGGCAAGGTACTTAACTTGAATCGCTTCAGTATATGTCCAGCTGTATAAATGGATAATATGTTTAAAAAAAAGCTAAAAAGTTGTGTTCGTCGCTCTGGATCAGTGCGTCTGCTAAATGCCTGTAATGTAATGTAAAATTGAGCCCCGTCGGATACTATTACCCCTTGATTCTTAATAAAGGAAAGTCTCAGATTTACCAAACTAATACTGGTTAAACATCTCACCATACAGATATATTTCAGCACCAATACATTACTACATTGATTTACGTATACACTATATGCCCAATAGTATCTGGACACCGCTTGGTCTGGGGCTGTTTTTTATGGTTCAGGCTAGGCTCTTTATTTCCAGTGAAGGCAAATCTCAACACTACAGCATACCATGACATTCTAGACGATTCTGGCTTTCCACATTTTTGGCAAAAGTTTCAGAATGACAAAGCCCCATGCACAAATAAAAGTCCAGATAGAAATGGTTTGTCGAGAATAATGCTCTTCTGACCGAATGGAAACAAATGCACACAGCAATGTTCCAACATCTAGGAGAGAGCCATCCCAGGGGAGTGGAGGCTGTTTTAGCACCAAATGTGGAGTAACTCAAACATATTAATGCCCATGATTTTGGAATGAATGCCCCTGACATTCCATGATTTTGGAATGTCTTCCTGGTGGAAAATATCCCCTTTTGAAATATTGACCTCTCACATATTTCTGATTTTGGACCGTTGTAATGTAACCGTGGAGCATTGACCATTAGTATACTTTCGAGAAAAAAACCCATACCATAAGAAAGCCAGGGACAAAGTGTCCTTTTTCACTCCACATTTGGCCTACCCAGCTCTACTTCCATGGCTTATTTTGACAAACGTAAATGGTAAGGCCAAATCTTGGCTTCATTTTAATCAAAAAGACTTGATCATATTGTAATACTTTGCCTTTGCATTAATTAATTAAGAATTGAAATGAATCATGTAATTACCTGTAAACAACTTTTTTAAAAAATTATCTTATGTTGCTTTATACAGTCTGATGTATGCACATGTCAATTAACAGAGTGGGACCTTTTGTGTTACAGCACTATTATAAGGGGTTATTGACTCTTTAAAGCAGGGGTGCACAGCTCCAGTCCTGTCTATTTATTTTTTTAAATGAATTACTTTATTGTTAATTTTCTGACAGCTCTATAAGCTATGCTGGTTCACTCCTGCAGTCTGCGACTGTAGCTGGTGCTTATACAAATGTCAGCTCAGGATATGATTGAGATAATTAAATAATTAAGAGCAGAAACTTGCACAAAATCCTAAAATAGATTGACCCTTGCTGTGCATCAGTCTGAACAAGGACATTTTGTCCCAAACTTTTTTATGATGTTATGTTTTTTTTCCCCCCACAAATGTATACCAATGGTAATTGCTCCAATGTTACATTATCGGTATCAAATTATCAGAAAGATCGCAGAGTTTAAGATTCAAAAAAGGCCCTTTTACCATACCTCCCATTACATACTTCCCATTACCTTTTTTTTAATGGTAAGATTAATAAATTAATGAATGAGAAGAACTGTGAGACACCATCATAAAAAGAAAAACATAAATAACTTTAATAAGAACAACAAAATAATAATAATATTTACAACAAAAACATTTATAAAAAAATAAGTAATAAGTAATAACAAGAAAATGATAAATAAGTGATAACTAATTATGAACTATAATACAGTAGAATGGAAGAACAGAAATAAATATAAATACAAAAGCCAGAATTACTACAACATACATGCTGAGCACATGAATGGCTTTTCCATCTCTGGATTCCCCACACATTGATGATGGAACCACCTTCCACAGTCATCACATGAAATCTGTAATGTAAAAAAATACTGTTATCTAGCAAAGAAAATTACTTTTTATTAAAATGTAAAGGCCTTCATGAATAACATTTAAAAATGGTATGTTTGGGGGCTGTTGTTGACAAAAATCCAGGTTCAAGAAGTAAAAGACCTCCCCAGTATTTTGTTCCAATCACCTTGATTTGATAATTAGCAGAATTCTTCAGCCAGGAGGTAGGAATAATTAGTGAAATCAGCTGGATGAGTTAATGGGTAGAAGAAACTCATGGCAGGACTTTTACTTTCTGACCCCTGGACTTTCCACCTCAGGGGGGTATTTCACAAAGCAAGATCACTGAGTTAGCTGGATAACTGCACTGAATAAAACCCAGAACAGCTCTTTTTACTTCAGTCCGTGTTCCATATTTGGGAGGGTTCAATCAGTGCAGTAATACAGCTAACTCTGTAATCCTGCTTCATGAAATACCTCCCTGATTGGCGGCTCCACCTTTTAAAGCACTCCTTCAGTGCATGGACATGCCACATGGTCTGGTTTCGAATCCAGTGTCAGTGCTTGGTAGACAGCAATGCATAATTGGCTCTTGTGTTGGTGGGATTGGGGAAAAACTTTGGGTGCGTCCCAATACTCAAAAAATGCACCCTCCTTTCCTCCATTACCACCTCTTCTCCTCCGTGCCCCGGAAACCAATCTTTGTGTTTTAATCTAATCACTGATTACATATTAATTATATATTAATGGTTACATATAGTAATAAATAGTTAATATCTCGACACAAACCGCAAAATGTCAGGTACAGTGTATACTGTACATGCAAATACTTGTACTTGAAACGTACAGGCAGTTTTGCATATTTCCGGGTAGGAGACCAATGGAGGAGAGGAGTGGCAGAAAGGAGGTGTGGAGTGAAGAATATTGGGACACATCCTGTGTTTTGTGCACTAGTGACCCCCTATTGGTCATGTACATGTCTGTAATAGGCCTGTCAATGCAAACGTATTAAATGTTTCCTCTGATACTATGACTGCGTAAGCATAGCCAGTGGACTGCAGATGAAAAGAAGTGGTGGCATACAGCAGCATGTGTTTCAGAGAAGAGCACATGCTGGTCTCACATTCTCCTGATTTAACAGGGTATGAGACAGGCTTAGGAAGTTTAAGCAAAATAAAAATTGCGGTTGCAAATTGTTCTACTAAGGTTAGGGTTTTGACTGCATACTGCATTGCATAGCTGTTTTCTTGTTACTAAGAGGTAGGTGAATGCTTGATACATTTTTCTAAGGATTTCACTTGCATGCTATATACATTATGTTATTCAAAATACCCAATTCAGCACTGCCTCAGACTCCTCGTCCACATTTTGGTTAGTTAGGTTGGTTAGATCATCTGTGTGATAAACATAATCACTTCAGAAAAGGGAAACGCATTTCTCAAGATAAGCTGTTCCAACTTCTAGCCCATCAATTTTCAAATCTTTTAGTAATTACATTTAATTCTGTCATCAGCTTTAACTGATTGTCATGGTTTTATAGGTAAGTTCTTTAGATTGTAAGATGGTGAAACTTGGTGAATTATCTCTATATGGTTAGATGAGTTACTAGTATTAGTTTGGTGTATGTGAGCCCTTCCTTTCTGCAGAATCATAGGGGGCACGGTATCTGATGGGTTCAAATTCAGCTGTCAGATCCCGTTCCCCCTATGGAAACGGACAGATAAGGTGGTAAGATAATGAAACTTGGTGAATTATCTCTATATGGGGAGATGAGTTACTAGTATTAGTTTGGTGTATGTGAGACCTTCCTTTCTGCAAAATCATAGGGGGCACGGAATCTGATGGGTTTAAATTCAGCTGTCAGATCCCGTTCCCCCTATGGAAACGGACAGATAAGGTGGTAAGATGGTGAAACTTGGTGAATTATCTCTATATGGTTAGATGAGTTACCACTATTAGTTTGGTGTATGTGAGACCTTCCTTTCTGCAGAATCATAGGGGGCACGGAATCTGATGGGTTTAAATTCAGCTGTCAGATCCCGTTCCCCCTATGGAAACGGACAGATAAGGTGGTAAGATGGTGAAACTTGGTGAATTATCTCTATATGGTTAGATGAGTTACTAGTATTAGTTTGGTGTATGTGAGCCCTTCCTTTCTGCAGAATCATAGGGGGCACGGTATCTGATGGGTTCAAATTCAGCTGTCAGATCCCGTTCCCCCTATGGAAACGGACAGATAAGGTGGTAAGATAATGAAACTTGGTGAATTACCTCTATATGGTTAGATGAGTTATCACTATTAGTTTGGTGTATGTGAGACCTTCCTTTCTGCAGAATCATAGGGGGCACGGAATCTGATGGGATTAAATTCAGCTGTCAGATCCCGTTCCCCCTATGGAAACGGACAGATAAGGTGGTAAGATGGTGAAACTTGGTGAATTATCTCTATATGGTTAGATGAGTTACTAGTATTAGTTTGGTGTATGTGAGACCTTCCTTTCTGCAAAATCATAGGGGGCACGGAATCTGATGGGTTTAAATTCAGCTGTCAGATCCCGTTCCCCCTATGGAAACGGACAGATAAGGTGGGAAGATGGTGAACTGTGACTTGGTGAATTATCTCTATATGGGGAGATGTGTTACCACTATTAGTTTGGTGTATGTGAGCCCTTCCTTTCTGCAGAATCATAGGGGGCACGGTATCTGATGGGTTCAAATTCAGCTGTCAGATCCCGTTCCCCCTATGGAAACGGACAGATAAGGTGGTAAGATAATGAAACTTGGTGAATTATTATGTGATGAGTTACTAGTATTAGTTTTATAGTGAGCCCTTCCTTTCTAGATGACGGTATCTGATGGGTTCAATTCTGTCAGATCCGTTCCCCCTATGGAAACGGACAGATAATGAGGTGGTAAGGAAACTTGGTGAATTATCTATATATGGGGAGATGAGTTACACTATTAGTTTTGTATGTGAGACCTTCCTTTCTGCAGAATCATAGGGGGCACGGAATCTGATGGGTTTAAATTCAGCTGTCAGATCCGTTCCCCCTATGGAAACGGACAGATAAGGTGGTAAGATGGTGAAACTTGGTGAATTATCTCTATATGGTTGGTGTTACTAGTATTAGTTTGGTGTATGTGAGACCTTCCTTTCTGCAAAATCATAGGGGGCACGGAATCTGATGGTTTAATTACCTATGGAAACGGACAGATAAGGTGGTAAGATGTGAAACTTGGTGAATTATCTCTATTGGGGAGATGTTACCACTATTAGTTTGTGTATGTGAGCCCTTCCTTTCTGCAGAATCATAGGGGGCACGGTATCTGATGGGTTCAAATTCAGCTGTAATATGGAAAAACGTAGATAAGTGGGTAAATAATGAAACTTGGTGAATTATCTCTATATGGTTTAGATGAGTTACTAGTTTGGTGTATGTGAGCCCTTCCTTTCTGCAAATCAGATCATAGGGGGGGCGGTATCTGATGGGTTAGGGGCAAATTCAGCTGTCAGATCCCGTTCCCCCTATGGAAACGGACAGATAAGGTGGTAAGATAATGAAACTTGGTGAATTATCTCTATATGGGGAGATGAGTGACCACTATTAGTTTGGTGTATGTGAGACCTTCCTTTCTGCAGAATCATAGGGGGCACGGAATCTGATGGGTTTAAATTCAGCTGTCAGATCCCGTTCCCCCTATGGAAACGGACAGATAAGGTGGTAAGATGGTGAAACTTGGTGAATTATCTCTATATGGTTAGGTGAGTTACTAGTATTAGTTTGGTGTATGTGAGACCTTCCTTTCTGCAAAATCATAGGGGGCACGGAATCTGATGGGTTTAAATTCAGCTGTCAGATCCCGTTCCCCCTATGGAAACGGACAGATAAGGTGGTAAGATGGTGAAACTTGGTGAATTATCTCTATATGGGGAGATGTGTTACCACTATTAGTTTGGTGTATGTGAGCCCTTCCTTTCTGCAGAATCATAGGGGGCACGGTATCTGATGGGTTCAAATTCAGCTGTCAGATCCCGTTCCCCCTATGGAAACGGACAGATAAGGTGGTAAGATAATGAAACTTGGTGAATTATCTCTATATGGTTAGATGAGTTACTAGTATTAGTTTGGTGTATGTGAGACCTTCCTTTCTGCAGAATCATAGGGGGCACGGTATCTGATGGGTTTAAATTCAGCTGTCAGATCCCGTTCCCCCTATGGAAACGGACAGATAAGGTGGTAAGATAATGAAACTTGGTGAATTATCTCTATATGGGGAGATGAGTTACTAGTATTAGTTTGGTGTATGTGAGACCTTCCTTTCTGCAAAATCATAGGGGGCACGGAATCTGATGGGTTTAAATTCAGCTGTCAGATCCCGTTCCCCCTATGGAAACGGACAGATAAGGTGGTAAGATAATGAAACTTGGTGAATTATCTCTATATGGGGAGATGAGTTACCACTATTAGTTTGGTGTTTGTGAGACCTTCCTTTCTGCAAAATCATAGGGGGCACCGAATCTGATGGGTTTAAATTCAGCTGTCAGATCCCGTTCCCCCTATGGAAACGGACAGATAAGGTGGTAAGATGGTGAAACTTGGTGAATTATCTCTATATGGTTAGATGAGTTACCACTATTAGTTTGGTGTATGTGAGACCTTCCTTTCTGCAGAATCATAGGGGGCACGGAATCTGATGGGTTTAAATTCAGCTGTCAGATCCCGTTCCCCCTATGGAAACGGACAGATAAGGTGGTAAGATGGTGAAACTTGGTGAATTATCTCTATATGGGGAGATGTGTTACCACTATTAGTTTGGTGTATGTGAGCCCTTCCTTTCTGCAGAATCATAGGGGGCACGGTATCTGATGGGTTCAAATTCAGCTGTCAGATCCCGTTCCCCCTATGGAAACGGACAGATAAGGTGGTAAGATAATGAAACTTGGTGAATTATCTCTATATGGTTAGATGAGTTACTAGTATTAGTTTGGTGTATGTGAGCCCTTCCTTTCTGCAGAATCATAGGGGGCACGGTATCTGATGGGTTCAAATTCAGCTGTCAGATCCCGTTCCCCCTATGGAAACGGACAGATAAGGTGGTAAGATAATGAAACTTGGTGAATTATCTCTATATGGTTAGATGAGTTACCACTATTAGTTTGGTGTATGTGAGACCTTCCTTTCTGCAGAATCATAGGGGGCACGGAATCTGATGGGTTTAAATTCAGCTGTCAGATCCCGTTCCCCCTATGGAAACGGACAGATAAGGTGGTAAGATGGTGAAACTTGGTGAATTATCTCTATATGGTTAGATGAGTTACTAGTATTAGTTTGGTGTATGTGAGACCTTCCTTTCTGCAAAATCATAGGGGGCACGGAATCTGATGGGTTTAAATTCAGCTGTCAGATCCCGTTCCCCCTATGGAAACGGACAGATAAGGTGGTAAGATGGTGAAACTTGGTGAATTATCTCTATATGGGGAGATGTGTTACCACTATTAGTTTGGTGTATGTGAGCCCTTCCTTTCTGCAGAATCATAGGGGGCATGGTATCTGATGGGTTTAAATTCAGCTGTCAGATCCCGTTCCCCCTATGGAAACGGACAGATAAGGTGGTAAGATAATGAAACTTGGTGAATTATCTCTATATGGGGAGATGAGTTACTAGTATTAGTTTGGTGTATGTGAGACCTTCCTTTCTGCAAAATCATAGGGGGCACGGAATCTGATGGGTTTAAATTCAGCTGTCAGATCCCGTTCCCCCTATGGAAACGGACAGATAAGGTGGTAAGATAATGAAACTTGGTGAATTATCTCTATATGGGGAGATGAGTTACCACTATTAGTTTGGTGTTTGTGAGACCTTCCTTTCTGCAAAATCATAGGGGGCACGGTATCTGATGGGTTTAAATTCAGCCGTCAGATCCCGTTCCCCCTATGGAAACGGACAGATTAGGTGGTAAAATGGTGAAACTTGGTGAATTTACTATTTTGGGTGATGCATTACCAGTATTAGTTTGTTGAATGTAACCTTTATTGTACATCACTTTGGATAAAAGTGTCTGCCAAATAACTGTAATGTAATGTAATGTACTGCTACTAATAACAATAATGTTTACTATTAATAATTAATTCACTTTATATCTAGCGTTTTTCACACACACACACACACACACACACACACTCATATATACTGTGTGTGTATGTATATATATATATACTGCATATATACATGTATCCATATACATATATATACACACACATATAAAATGCAAAAATATACTTATGCCAGATAAAGAAAATAACCGTAGCATCACGTATCTTTTAGCTACCACTAACGTTACCACTATTCGTAATACCACCATCATTAATACCCCACCACATCCTCTTCTACTCGTAGGAATAATAATGACAGTAGGCTTAGGCTACTAATAATAATATACTCAGACAAGGTCAAAATAACTGTAGTATGACGTTTATTGTATTTCTTACTCATAAACAGTCTGATCATGTTCATTGGGCTTCATATATATTTTATACAGTCGGTTATGTAACGTACACGTTACAAGACTAAGCGAACGAATGTTTTTACTAACCAAGTCACTGACACCATACAAACTGACGACAAAGCCACCAGAACACTTGCTGCTTTTCTGAACGTATTTCACTGTTTTACGTATAGGCTGACATGCATATCGCGGCTTCTGATCTTAAGATTTCCTTGTCGCAAAAGAACAAATCGCTTAAAACGTAGCCTATACAAACTGAGATTCACGTATGTGGCACGAGCATTCCTCCCTGGGAGCGAGCTGATTTCAGGTCGCGCGCACGTCACGCTATTTCCTGAAATAACTGCGCAGCAACGCTAGGGGAAACATGATTTCGTGGGGGAACAGAATTCGACACAACACCGGCTTGACTGTATATATGTTTTTGTTTTGATCCTGTTCTACATACTCCGGTACGGTAGGTAGCGGTATGCACCCACAGTTGGTATAGAAATCCGCCAAAAAACACAAAAAAGAAGAAGAAGAGTTGAGTTCTGTGGTGAGAAGCAATGGCTGTAGAGAAAGCTAATAATCATGCGCTACAATTTCTTTGTCGTGCAGAGCTGCTGAAACAGGGCGCCGAAGCCCGCGTTTACAGGGGAGAATTCTTGGGGAAACCGACCATACTGAAGGAAAGGTTCCCGAAATTGTACAGGCATCCGACCCTTGACGAGAAACTTACGCACCGCAGAACAGTTCAAGAGGTGCGGTCAATACTTCGCTGCAGAAAAGCTGGTAAATCGCAGGCTTCTGTTCATTTGAATACGTGCATGTTGTCAAAATCAGTCGCCGATAACGCGAGCCATCCAGGTGGCTAGCTCTGGACAGTGGCGCCGGATTCATTTTTGACGTGGAGGTCCAGAAACTGAGGCTTATATTTTTATTAGGCCTGTTTTGTATGAAAAGAGCCTCTGCGTCGTTAAGGCTATATTCAGGAAACACTGCGGCATGTAACGTTACATGACGATAATAATTAACATAAAGTAGGGTTTCCACCCTCTGTGCTGAAAATGCCCGAAAATCAATTTTCTAAATTTCACTTCACATGACTGAGGATAGAATGATAACGTAGATATTAACGATCGTGGCCTGCTGGAAAGGTGCTATACAAATAAAGGAGATGGTATTATTATTATTATTATTATTATACAGCTGGAAAGGTGCTATACATGATATTATAATTATTATTAGTATATGCACATGCAGTAGTACTAGCTTATTTTAAACATCCCAAAAAGTTGAAAATGGAAAATGTTCCCTCATTAAATTCATTTTATTAAACTAACGACACAACTGTCTATCACCCAGAGCAATATGGAACATTTTCACTGTGGAAATCAGAAGCAACAGGCTTGTTTGCAGCAGGTGCACAAACATCTACTGTACTAGGCCATATGAAAAATCATAAAAAATAAAAACTGATACGTTCCCTCATTAAATATTTTTTATTCAATCAAGCATACATCTGTCGATCAGCCATACCAGTTTGGGACATTCTCACTGTGGAAACCAGAAGTAACAGGTTCTTTTAGGTGCTGAAGCATTGGCAGAAGTATGGGGATCTACTGTATGACAGAGCGAACAAAAAACACCAGCTATTTATAACAGCTCATAACAAAAACAAGAAACTGCGTTATCTTGCGAATTATTAGGATTTGATAGAAAAAATGTAGTTTACCTAACCAGCTACATTCTGCAACTAGCTCTGGTGCGATCAAGTGAAAAGTTTACTGCCACTGCAAAAAAAACGGCCGCAAAATGCAACCAATTAATCGTATTCTGGAGCTACAATACACAAAAATTTACTCCACATACACATGGCATATAATATGAATAATGTACGAATAATGTAGGCTATGGTGATGATGGAACATATGGCAATATAAACTAGGCTATATGTTGCGCGTAGGCTACATAGGCATGCATAGAACAAATTTGCATCGTAATAATTTGTCAAACAAACTCATGCCTCGTAAATTATTTGCAAACCAATTGTCCAAAGTACACGTGGTTACAGGTGTTTTCACTGTCATCTCGAGATCGGGGGAGGAGAGTGACTTCTGTTGCTGTTACTACTGTACAAACCTAAATACTGAATTCACTCCACTGTGCTGTTTGGTGTACACTCAGTTCACAGGGAGTGACTACCGTAGTCACTCATCAGTTAATATGGTAGTCACTCCGAAAACTGGCACTGTATACATAGCCAATATGTAGGCCTACTGCTAAAAACCCGTCATTCATTTCACCTGAATATAATTTAATATCCAGCGGAAAAGAATAGAAAAGTGACTAGTCCTGGGCCACAAAGATGAGCCTGCCAGGTATGGTTTCTTTACTCTACTCGCTAGCCGCTCAGTCAAAGACACTGCGCTCGAGACGCAGCCAGTAGCTAGGCGACTAGACCATTAAAACAGACTCAACTAATGTAATCTCTCTCATAATTAACTATTTATATAGGCATCAAAACATAACTAGACTACAGGCCTATAAGACAAATATGAATTGCATTTCCATTTCAATAGTAAACAATGCAGAAATACAGTTTTAAATACAGTGAGCACCATAATTCATTGGACAGTGACACATTTTTTTGTTATTTTGGTTCTGTACTCTAGCACTTTGCGTTTGAAAGGATACAATGATAATGAGGTTGAAGTGCAGACTGTCAGCTGTAATTTGTGGGTATTTTCATCCATATCGGATGAACCGTTTAGAAATTATAGAACCTTTTTACATAGTCCCTCCCATTTTCAGGCATCAAAAAATATTGGACAGTTTAACATAATTAATGTAGAATAAAGTAATTTTAAATATTTGTTCGTGTTTCTTTGCATGCCATGGCGTCCTGATGTCTGACCCAACAATATCAAAAGATCTTATTTTCTGGTATGGGTAATGGATCTCTATGGGAATTGGGGGGTGGGACTAGATTTAGCTGTAAATTATGCTGGAACAGTATGGAATACATGGTTGGTGAAATGGCTGTAAGTCATCAAGGGTCTGAGGTATCAAACGAGCCTCAAACCATCACTCTGCTGCTAGATATGCAGTAGATATGGATGGATCACAAATTTTCCTATTGAACTCTATGGAAAAATAAGTAAGGAGAAGAAACCCTTCAAGTTATCCATCCATATCTACTGCATATCTGGCAGCAGAGTGATGGTTTAAGGCAGGGGTGTCAAGCTCCAGTCCTGGAGGGCCACAGTGTCTGCAGGTTTCTGTGGTTTCCTTTCAATCAGCAGCCAATTAAGGCATTGAGAACAAGGTGTGTGGACTAGTTTAGCCATTCAATGACTTAAATGGATCACTTGTGCTGAAACACACCAAAAACCAGCAGACACTGCAGCCATCCAGGACTGGAGTTTCACACCCCTGGTTTAAGGCTTGAAAATCTCGCTGGGGGGGCCTAACTGAAAATTCTGTCAGGGTAGGAAGAATTCCTAGCGGTGTCACTGACACACACACACACACACTAGATATTCAAGGACATATAGGACCTCACATATGCATACCTGCCAACATTTGGGTTTTAAAATACTGGAGATTGTTCACCGCTGTGGAGGGGTGTTAATGGACCCCGAACTGTCCCCCCGAAGAAAGATTTGTCAATTTTGACAGCTAAATGTATCTATTTGGTGCTCTTTCAGATTTAAATTTTAACAATTCTTTGTGATTGGAACATGGGAAATGGAACACGTGAAATAGAATTTTGGCTGGTGGACTTTTTTGACTCGACAGCTAGCTAGCATGCAGAAACGTAGTCTGATGAAAATATTCATAAATTTTTTGTCAGTGGACAAGACTATACACACTGCATGTTATCCTCTTCTGCCCCAAAGTTCAAAGTTCAGCCTTATCTTAAGTGGGATTGAACTTGAAAACTACAATAAAAAACTAGTTGAATACTTGTTTGTTTATTGAAAATAAAGCTTTTGAATCTGCTTGGCTTGCGATTAAATGTTTGCTACCTCTGTTGATTCTTCATCTTCGTCTTCTCTCTCTTTTTTCTTAGTATATAGCCAACCTTTTTAATCTAATTTACTATTATGGCCTATGACGTAGATGCCAATTGAGCGGGGCAACACCAGAGAGATAAAAACGGAGTCTGCACTGAACACAGCAGGTTGCGTTTTGCGATAATTACTTGACTTTTCAGGTAGTGAGATAACATTAGTTGTAAAAAGAATGTATTATAGCCACTATATTTGTAGCAAAAGAGACAACCTTGTTACGTTAGCTGATGATAAATGAATATCGTAACACAGCAATCCATTCACTGGACTCTCGCTATGAGAAGAAGCGCTTGAGTACAGTGCGTTTCCTCAGTAGCTGGACGCTATGATAAGTCATAGCTACGGAAGGTTGCCACTCTCTGATAAAAATCACCAATAAGATTCACCCTTTCTGATCTATTCAGAAATGTGCGATCAGGGGGATTTTTATTTACGCAAACGGGCATATTCTAAACCACTGCCAATGACACATTTGACCTTCATTGGTTTGTTTTACAGCTCATATATGTTTTTTAGCACAAACGGACAATTCATGAAATACAGGAGAAATCACAATACGGGAGGAGGCGGGGAAATGGGTCTAAAATACGGGAGACTCCCTGGAAATATGGTTGTGTTGGCAGGTATGCATATGGTGCAAAAACACACATTTAAAGCAGTACATGTCTATAATTATCAGACTACCTCTAGACTAATAATTGCATTCAGGCTGGGGGCACATGGTGCCCTTTGTGTATTGCTAGGGGCCTTTTATGGTCTCAAGGGTCAACTCTGGAGCAGTGGGGCTTAATTGGTGTGGGTTTTGAGGGCCCCTGGGCCTGTGCCCGATAGGCCCGTGTGGTAATCCAGGCCTGCCCATCAACCTTGGTAATTTTACTTGTAGCCTTGGCTATTGTAGTAATCTATATTTAGCCTCGTCATGAAGCAACATAGCCTATTGTTAGCTTGCTGTGTTTCATTTTTCATATGCTTGGCATAGTTGTCTGTGATATAGTTAACATTAGCTTGCTGTCTGTGCTGACTTGCCCCTGTATGTAAGCTATAACATTTTGCACGCCATTTTGTGCATATAATTAATTCTTCCAACATTTTTTTGTTTTGTTTCCAGGTATCGCCACTCCTGTCATTTATTTTGTTGATTATACATCCCATTGCATCTTCTTAGAGGATATTGTTGGATCAGTCACTATGAGGGACTACATTAACTCTGCCCCCATCTTGGAGACGAAGCATCTCGAAGTCCTCGCTCGGAAGATTGGGGAGATTCTTGCAAAAATGCATGAGGAAGACCTGATTCACGGCGACCTAACGACTTCCAACATGCTGCTGAAGCGAGGGCCTGGGAGTGGGGATGCAGACCTGGTTTTAATAGATTTTGGGTTGAGTTACATTTCCGCCTTGCCCGAGGACAAAGGGGTGGATCTCTATGTTCTGGAGAAGGCCTTTCTGAGCACCCACCCCAACACGGAGATCCTGTTTGAAACGTTACTTAAGAGTTACAGTGCTTCTTCCAAAAAATCTCAGACTGTCATCAAGAAGCTGGATGAAGTGAGATTGAGGGGAAGAAAGAGATCTATGGTTGGCTAGGGATTTGAAATGCCCTTTGCTGACCCATGCAAACAGTACTTGTTAGAGCAGTTACTTGAATAAAAAAAATACTTTGCAACTCTGTTTTATGTGTTTTGTTCTATGGCAGGGTTGTCCAGTGCTTATACTTGCTTCTCAGTTTTTGTATTTGCTTGTTTTTACAAGGGGTCATACAGCCACACTACAGCCACACAGTGTAGGCAATGTTAAGCGTAGCAGGGATGGCTGCGCCAACATATAGGATGGAAACCCTGTTTTAATATTGTTAGGTTCCCAGGTTTTGATTATTATCTTGATTATTATCTCCAAAGGTATACTGTGTTGTATAACTGTAACTGCAAGACAATTTTGTATATTGAATGTCCCTGTATGTCTCCCCCCCTCCCCTTGGCCCACGCCAGCCCAACAATCAACCAGCCATTTACAATTAGACTTTATTGTTCCCAAGGGGAAATTCCTTTCCACAGTACTTGTACACATAAGACAACAGCACATATAACAGCACACAGTAACAACATACAATGACAGACAACAGTACACACTGTTCAGCGAGGCCTATTATTTAAGGTGGCTATAGCTGCGGGGATCAGGCTTTTCCCAAAGCGAGCCCTTCTGCACCTCAGTGTTCTATACCTGCACCCGAAGGGCAGTAGGGTAAGGTGGTGATTGAGTGGGTGTGAAGTCCACAAAGAGGATCCTGACAAAGGTGCCTGGGGAATCCAGGTGTTGGAGGAGGAGGTGCAGCAGGTAGGCCACAGCATCCTCTGTGCCCCTCTTAGCCTTGTAGGCAAATTGGAGGGGATCCAGTTGTGGGGCAACAACTGGCAGAATGGTGTCTATCAGCAGCTTCTCACTTCTATAGTGTCTGTAGCATACCTCTGCTAATGGCACATTTCTGGTTGGGAGGGCCTAAACCAGTTGACTCCAGACATGCATGTGTATTCACTGTATCAACCCTTTGAAATGTAATGCTAGGTACTGTATTTAAACCACACACTTCAGTTTGGCAGAGATATTCTCAGCACAGGCAGCCCGAATGTCTGAGTTTGTCTCTCGCGCATTGAAAATAAACCTCAATTCTCTTGAAGTTGTCAGTGTGTTCTTAATCGTCCTGCATTTTGTTCCACGGAAGGGCTACAGAATCCTAACAGTTTTGGCAACCACGAAGGGACAGGAAACATCCTCCACTTGGACCAACAAAATCAACGAGAGGGTGAGTATCTATTTGATTGAAAAACTACCATCCTCATTAGGTGTTGATTTTCCTTGGTTCAAATTGGAGGTGACTCCTGTTCTGTATTTTTGTAGAAATAACAGCGTGAGCAGGACTTTGTTGTAACAACTGACGATAGAGTTTGTCATTAATGTGATTGTGTTAAGTTTGTCATTAAGGTGATTGTGTTAAGTTTATAATTAATGTGGGAGTGTTAAGGTTTCATCATTATTTGATGGGGTTAAAATCCAGGTTGTCTGGGAGAGCGCTGACAGTGGGTAGGAAGTCAAGGGAGGCAGAAGTTTTCGGTCTCCCAGGCTGTCCGATAACAGAGATAGGACAGATCATGCGTAGGCTGAGCAATGGGATGTACCAATAACAAAGATAGGATAGATCATGGTGACCCAGATGAAATTGGGAAATATGAATAACAAGACATGGTCCGATCCGATTTTAGCAGAGGCATGCAAGGACAAGTAACAAAACACATGTTTTTGGTGGACCAAGCACCTAGGGTAGGAACTGATTATCTAACGAGCTCAATTCTGCCTTTTCGTCTATTGGCTAAAAAAATTATGATGGAAGGGTGTCACCTTAACTCATTGGTTTATTAGCTAGGAAGAGGAGGAGTTATGAAAGTTTTTTGGTTTTTGCCCAATTCTCCTTCTGTTTCTCTGTACAGCGTCTTTGTGACAGTTCTCTGTAAAAAGCACTATACAAAATACATTTAACTGATTTGAATACCATATGGAGGGATCCAATTAGTTCACATAACCGTGGTTACGATAGTAACCTTTGTTATCCAGCTAACTCAGTAACATTAATGCTGCTTTGTGAAATACCCCAGAGGTTGAGGATGCAGAAGCGGAATTAATGTTATAAGCAATAACGTTATCTCGCGGATCTGATAGTATCCAGCTCCAAAGTTTTGTTGGTGAGAGATGGTGACCATAGGTTTGCAAGCTTCTTTCTGATAGATGTTCAGTGACTGACATGACCTTCTTGGACTCCAAGACAGATTTCGAGTGAAGATTAATCCAATTGAACCGCTGTGCAACCTGTCTTGTGCAGGGTTCGTACAGATCCTTGAAAGTCTTGATTCTGAAAGCTCTGTTTTCAAGGTTAGAAATATGCTTGATTTTTGAATAAACTATTTGAAAATGCTTAAGTTTTCCATAACTCATAGTCAAAATAATTGTTGGGAAGAAACAAAAAATAGTTAATACTTGTTCATTAAAACAGAAACAGTTTTCCTTGTTGTGAGTGAGGTTAATTGTGACATCTTCATTCCGATTGCGTGCACTGTATTACCACAGAACAGGCTACAGTGTCCACGACATGCTAATGCCATCACGCTCAGCTGCCAGTTCAATGAAAATGGGTTTCAAGATGGATGTTACAGGCTGTGGCTACAGAGAGGGCCGTTCTCACGCAAGGCTTACTGCAAGTTTTGCAGGAAAGACATGAATATACAGGTGCAGCTCAAAAAATTAGAATATCGTGAAAAAGTTCAATATTTTTTGTCACTCATTGCAGAAAGTGAAACTCATATTATATAGATTCATTACACATAGAGTGAAATATTTCAAGCCTTTATTTCTTGTAATTTTGATGATTATGGCTTACAGCTAATGAAAACCCAAATTCAGTGTCTCAGAAAATTAGAATATTTTGCTTTAACATATTTTTAAAGTATCATATTTAATATTTGGTCGCATATCCTTTGCATGCTGTTACTTCCTGAAGTCTGTGACCAATCAACATCAAAAGACTCTCGATATCTTATTTGCAGGTACTGTTACAAGCGATACTATAACCTCTCTGCATTTGAACTGATCTCTATGAGAATTAGGGGGTAAGACTAGATTCAGCTGTAAATTACGCTGGTACAGTATGGAACATATGACTGGCGAAATGGCTGTACGTCATCAAGGGTCTAAGGTATCAAACGAGCCCCAAACCATCACTCTGCGGCCAGATATGGAGTAGATGTGGATGGATCCCTTTAAGGGTTTTTTCTCCTGACTTTTTTCCCCATAGAGTTCTATAGGAAAATGAGTCAGGAGAAATAACCCTTGCAGTGATCCATCCACATCTACTCCATATCTGGCAACAGAGTGATGGTTTGGGGCTCGTTCGATAGCTCAGACCCTTGATGACTTAGAGCCATTTAGCCAGCCATATGTTCCATACTGTACCAGTATAATTTACAGCTGAATATAGTCTCACCCCCAAATTCCCATAGAGATCAGTTCAAATGCAGAGAGGTTATAGTATCGCTTGTAACAGTACCTGAAAATAAGATATCGAGAGTCTTTTGATGTTGATTGGTCACAGACGTCAGGAAGTAACAGCATGCAAAGGATATGCGACCAAATATTAAATATGATACTTTAAAAACATGTTAAAGCAAAATATTCTAATTTTCTGAGACACTGAATTTTGGGTTTCATTAGCTGTAAGCCATAATCATCAAAATTACAAGAAATAAAGGCTTGAAATATTTCACTCTATGTGTAATGAATCTATAATATATGAGTTTCACTTTCTGAAATGAGTGACAAAAAATATTGAACTTTTTCACAATATTCTAATTTTTTGAGCTGCACCTGTATACAGAATGGGGGAATCAGCACTGATAAGCCATGCTAAAAGTAATCTGAGCAAACATGCTTTTCGTCAAAACTGTCCAACGTTACCATTTCTGCGGCAGTAAAGAAAAAAATAAGAAACTATCATTTTAAAGACACACAAGAATAATAGCTGGGAATGGATACACACGTTGCTAATGATACAGTGATGCAATGGCGATTTATAATTTACTATGTTATTAATTTAAAGCATGAAAATTATAGTGGGGCACACATACATTTTAGGCATATGCTGGCGCTCTTATCCAGATCGTTTTCCATCCAACGGCAAAGTGCTGAAACTCGCGTGTTTATGTTTATACTGTGTATGTTTGACATGGATATAGTTTGGTTATTTAAGTAGTTATTTTTTGTGCTACATTTTGTCGGTGTCCAGATAGTTGATGAGAAGAGAGAGAGCTAGCCAACTAATAAAATGCATTTATGTGCGGCATACAACTGCATAAATCGATCCAGCTCAGGGAGGTCTGTAAGAAAAATTGCAGAAAATGTTTACAAAAATATGATTTCAAAGTGGCAACTGATAGCCAGGGTATCTTACCTTTGCTGTTGTTTTAAAAAATAGGCCTATTCAGGTAATGTCGTTAACTTGCAGACGACTACATATAAAGCTCAGCTGAAATCATGTAGCGACTATTGTTAATTATATTGCTGATGTAACATGTTTTGCGGTCTCCCTCGGCGTGGAGAGAATGAGAGGGGTTCCTGCAGTGGCAGATTGGATAATTGCAGAACGAGATTGAATGATTGAGTGAGTGAATGGTACTCATGGGGTAATTGCTTAATGGAAGTGGGCTGGGTTCCCTGGGGAAATAAATGGAGCGCACCTGAGGGAGAAGGAGAGAATTGACGGAAGGCGAGCGAGAGAGGGTAGTTTGCCTCTGAGCTCCTGTATGTGTAGCTGTGTTTTTCTTTTCGTTAGGTTTGGTTAGTTTTTTTTGGTTAGTGCGAATGTGTTGTGTTGTGTGTACGGTGAAAACTTATCTGAGAGCGGCGAGCAGCTGGAAGAGAGCTGGAGTCGCCGGTGACTGTGGAACCAAGAACAAAGGACGGTATGAGACCTGAGACTGATGGCTAGCATCAGCGGCAGACTGCAGAGCTGTTCGGTGAGACGGAGCCAGCGGAACCAGGGATACAGTGATGAGCTTTTTCTGTGGGAAACGATTTCCGCCAGACCGTAAGGAATGTGTTTGCGCCGTACTTGAAACACAGCTTGTGTGGGTCCTAGACCGGGGTGAGCGGGGAACTGAGCGAAAGCGGGTGTGTCCTTCTCTCCCCTGCCTAGAGTCGGAGTCCCACAGCCAAGCCGGCAAGGGTGACTAGGGCGACAGCTAGCAGCAGAAGGACTGTGATCCAAGGCTTGCCCGAGTAGTGGACAGGCCGATTCCTCGTTAGCGAAGCTGTCCCACTGTGTATTGTGTGTGTGGTTCATTTTTGCCAGACGGCTTGTGTTCTTTTTCTTTTTTTTAATCTGTGTGCCATAAGTGTCAGTAGCTAGCTAGTTAGTTAAGTCCTATATCATTAGAACCAAGTACATTTTTTATAGATAGCGTTAATGGGGACTCGGGACACGGACTCTTCGTTGGTGACTCGGACTTGGACTCGAACACTGGGGACTCTGGACTCTACTCGGACTCAAGATCTAGTGACTGGACTACAACACTGGTGGGCGGTAGGCACGCTTACCTGCGGGTGGGGTCTGGCTTCGTCCGACAGACTTGTGAGAGTGGTGGGAGGGAAAAGGAACCCACAGAAGGGCATAGCCTCTGTCAGTCGTTGTGAGCAATTTGTTTTTATGAATTGTGACTTAAATTAAAATAGTTTTACCTTTTAGTTCTGTCTGGTGTACTGTTGGGAGAGTGGTGGGTCTCGCAAAACCTGGGTTTGGGAGCGGGATTTGTCAGTTTTTGACCCGTGACACTAACTCAGCTCAACGTGTTTGATTCCACATTTTTAAACCTCAAGTTGGCCAACGTTAGCTTACAATTTGCTTTAAAAATCTCACTTAAGGATAGAACACCAGCTTTTCCATAGGTAAGGTCTGCAAGAATAATAGAAGAATGTTGAACATTATTTAAAAGTGATAGTGGACAGACTAGCTTGCATTGCTGCAGTTTAACTGGCAAGCTAAAGTAATATGCTGCAGTTAATATAGTTTGCTAGCTAAAACACTTAGATAAGTAGGCTATAACGCTAAACTGTAGACGGTTATGTACTATTTTAAATTCTATAGCTAGTTAGTAAGCAAACTGCAACATAGGTTGAACAAGAAATGTTGCCGATACTGATTCCAAACTTTTAATTCCAAATTTGAATCAAACGTCCTCAAATTGAGGTTGGCTAAAAGTTTACCCATCATACACAACACAGGAAGACGGGCTGCTGTCAGCGCAGCTCCAGAAACACACACATAAAGCTGTATTTTTGAAAGAAAATAATTTCAAGCTGGACCATTGTGACAGACGAGTTTACTTAATTGATAGATTTTTCTCTCTCGCACACTCTCTCACACACACACGTGTGCGCACACACACACACACTGTTTACTTTTGCAAGTAAAGATGCAAGTGGAATCAAAGTTGTATTTTGGTATTTAATTCATATTCACTAAGGCCAAGTGACAGGCATTCCCAAGTCAGCATGCTCAAAAAAATTATAAATAAATAGTGTAGCACATTGATGTCAAATATTGCTAATGTCTAATGGCTTTTCAGTACCAAAAAGAGTGGTATTTTGAATGTAGAATTAATCGTGCTTTTTCATTGAAGAGATTATCTTGGACAATTGGACAATGTTGAATTTAAATGCTGATATGCTATTTACTTTGAAAGTGCTGGAAAAGTTATTAAATTTCACTTTAGAAAAGCTGCATGAACCCTGCTACTTGTCTGAAACTTTGTTTTTGAAAGTACGAGTGTCTTCCACAAAGAACTGGGCATCATACCAAATTTCCACATACATCAAAAGAAACATTGAATGTGTCAACCATTTTGAGATTTATTTGATTTCCAATCCGTTAATTATTACTAGTTATTCAGAATCAAACTTTTAATACAATTTGAAAGTTTTTGTGTAGTGTCTTCCGACTTTAATGAGGCAAAGTACCCGGATGAGCATATTGTCGATGTAAATGTTATACAAGCATATAAATCATGGCTGTCAACCAATCAGAATCGAGTATTTATCCAAGCCATGGTATAATAAACTATAATTAGTATTTACACTGAAATCACTAGCAACTTAATTCCAAATCACCGTTTGGTGAATTAGTGTAATCACACACTGAAAAAATTAGAAAAATCCAATCTTTAATTGAAGTAAATTTATTATGAGAAAAAAAGAAATCCCTCAAGAAATAATTGTTTTTAGCAAAACCACATGTGCCACACTTATTGGCACCCCTGCATTTATATATAGAATAAAGTAATAATTTTAAATATTTGGTCGCATATCCTGTGACCCAACAACATCAAAAGACTCAATCTTATTTTCTGGTACTCTTACAAGCGATACTATAATGTCTCTGCATTTGAATGGGAATTGGGGGTTGGGACTAGATTTATCTGTAAATTACACTGGAACAGTATGGAACACATGGTTGGCTAAATAGCTGTAGGTCATCAAGGGTCTGACGTCTCAAACAAGCCTTAAACCATCACTCTGCTGCCAGACATACAGTAGATACGTTTTTTGTATCATATGTCTGACAAACTGTAATCATTCCGGACATTCTGGCCGGCAGTTTAAAATTCTAGTGCGACCTCTGGTCCAAAAATATTGTAAGATGACTGTATATTCCCTCAAATCTATTCTCCAAACAGGATATTTTTATCAACTTCTATCAATATTCCTCTGTGCCCCCTCAGTTTTTTAGGTGCAGGTCACCCTTGTTCTGAAACAGTAGCAGAACAAATTGCAGGCCACCACAGTTTATTTACCCATAGGCCTATGTAATTTATCCCCCGCCAAACCAAAAATAAAACTTTAATAATTACATTTCAGCCATAATTTTCAACATAAACATATTGCCTCTGTAAGTATGCAGGTGTAACAACTTCTGTAAGGTACCTATAATAAATACATCTGGTCAGTCAGTTTACAAATTAAAATATCAACAATGATTTGTTAGCCATACGCCTGTATTTACAATGACCACCTTTATTAAACAGTCTTTTTGCTTGAGCCAACTGGACCGCAGATCACGCCTCCTAGTGTAACACATGACCGGTAGTGTTTTTCCTGTCAAGTGGAGTCTGCAAGTGTATTGTCATGCAGGCTTCCCTTTTTAAAACACTACCCAGGCGAAGCAAATAACTAATTATGTAAAAATGGAAGGGATACTCAAAGTAATGCAACTGATTGTCTTTGTTCTGCAATGTTCGACATGTAGAGGTAAGGAAGAGAATTTGCTTTATTTTCACCTGTTACTGAGTAAATGTGCTGCCCCTGCAAAACACTGCTATAAGTACAAAGGTCAGTTTCAGTTGCACAAGCGCATATTAGTGTTGCTTTTTGAAGATTAGGCTTCTGCCTTGTGTTTCTATAATTTTGCCATGCTTTCTGTATGTCTTCAAGTTTGTTGAGGAAATAAAGACAAGGAGTTTACTTGCAAACATACAGTATTTGTTCCTTTGTAAATGTATGTATTTGTACTTCACATAGAATGTTAGTACTACCATGTAACTAAATCAGAATATAGGAACTAAGATCCATTTTATGGGACTTTAAAGGGTATCTTTGGGTTTATTTTTGACTTGGACCTATTTTTCTGTACTATTTCCTCCATGCTGATCGGTATTGATAATAATTTTCTCACAGCTTACTTTGCGGAGCTAAAGTTCACCCCTAGAACCACTCCACTCTGCTTTGCAATGGATTCTAATAGTCCATGCAAACATGTCTCAAAATGACCATATAATAACCTACCTCAAAAAATAAAACTGCATAGGCTAAAAGGGACATTCATTGACGTAATTTTTCATTAGTCAATTACCAGGCATTAGGTGTTTCAGTTGACGGGCTGTTTCTCTTTTTTAGCAGAAGCATACGTTGCTCTCACTAAAAACTATGGCAAGGATTGAAATGCGTAATGAGACTCTCCACCAATAAAGTATTATCTGGAATCTGGATGGTGCTGGTGACATAGAGAAAATGTGCAGGTTGTGCGCCTTTCCACATTATAACAAAATGAGTAGAAGCACACAGCACAATTTTCATCATCAGCCTTTGCATGACAAAGACGGAATTAGTGGAAACAACAAACTCCATATTGTAGCTTTATTAGCACACGATCCATGACAACTCTGCTCAATACGGAGTTTCTAAGTGTCACTACTGTGTATCAACTCCATTTATCAAGCAACCCCCACTCCCCCCCACCCAGTCTCAGTATACCTACCCATGCATGAAATAATGGATAATAGCTTCTTTCTGTGAGTTCATAAGAAAAATGTGTATTCCGTCATAGCAACAAGATAAAGCCAACAATAGCCTGAATGTATGCCAATACAGGTGTGAGAAGCAAACAAAAAAGTAAACTCAACAGCAAACAATAAAACTCTTGTGAAACATGTCATTATACAGTCAATATCTACTACTAAATATGACATTAATATATAATCCTACCATTGGTTTTACGCATGGAGATGTCTCTTTCAAGATGCATTAATCATTTATTATCTTGGACAATCAGCTTGAGAAATACACACCCATTTATAAAGCTAGTACACCTCCTGAAACCCCCATGTGTAAAACCCTGCATGCTGTTCAAACCTCATGCATTCCAGTTCATACTGGTTTCATTGACAAATCATTATAACATTATAACCTTCACAGCGGTGTTTGTAATGTCTTATTGGATGCTTTGAACAATAAATTACATCCGGGCATAATAGCATGTTTAGTTTTACGCAAACAACTCACAAATGTACTTGAATGTACATTCGCTCGCCGAAGGCATAATTGTTGCTTTCCTGCTATTTTTTGCAAGTTTTTACTAATTTGGCCAACTCGTCAACATGGCTAGAAAAAATCATCGCTTGCTTACATGGATTTTGGGAGTGGGTCAGAAGAAGTATTGATTAGATCAGAGAATATGCCTTTGAACATGACGGCGATATTCCTCCTGGATATGTAAGTATTACTGCTTGTAATATTTCAAATATGTACGCTTGTATGTAAACCGTTGCGTGTAAACCATTTTCCAAGTTTCTATAATGCTCACACCTGGAGTTATAAAGCCTTAAATAGAACACCCCCTAAATAGGTGAGAATTGACCAAATTTGGCATCTGCGCAAAAGGATTAATGAAGTGTGTTTTGTTGGGGTTTGGAGTGAAAACCTACAGGACAGTCGATCTTCAGAAGCAGGATTGGGGACCACTCCCCTAGATGCTTTAGACTGAATTACACAGCTATAACTAGGGTCAGAGGAATACCAATTGTTAAGGTAATACAGATTACATTTTTATCTAACCTAGGCCAGTCTAGCTATCTAGCATCAATCCAGTGAGTCATTTCATCTGTTACCGTAAGCTCTGCCTGTCAGTTTGACTCGCCAAGCTTTTCCCTTATTTTTGGCTTTAGTCTAGCTAGTAACAACCTGTCAATGAACTGTCAATGTATGAAGAACTCTACCTACACACCATCCTGTGCGCATGAATACAACCTGCCGCAGTGCAAATAAGGAAGTGTTTCTACAGTGCAAAAAAGTAGCTAAAATTATTATTCAAGTTTGTATCAATAACTATAACAATATCTATAAAAGACCTTTATATATGCTATTTGAGCTTTAAGAAAGGTATTTAAAGCTCTACAAAGATGTGACATAATTATTATTAATGCCGATCAGCATGGTGGAAAAAGTTAGGAAAATTAGTTCCAAGTTGAAAAAAGTTACCCTTTAACAGTCTTAAAAATCAAAAAGAGTGGGGAAAGTGAAATAAGCATGCCACATAGTTTTATTTATTTATTTACTGTATATTGTTTCTCCATAGTAATATTCTTTTCACAAACTTGCAGCGATCAATTGTATCCAACATACAGCACAAATGTAGTAACATTATATCTGTAAACATGAGTATTGTTCCTTGAAAAAATGTGTTAAACTTTGGCTCATTACATACAATAGCAGTTTCACAGAACTAACTTGTCTTACATTCTCTAATGTAACCTGTTTACATTTTCTTTCTGCTCTTTCTCATTGATTCTCAATGAAACTATGGGTTTGTATGTAATTGTATGCATATGTTTCAGGTTCATTGGACAACTTTCACTCCGAGCATTGCTTAACTGGTGATGATGTGGTTTTGAACTGTAATGGTAAGGCCGATGGCAAGAGGCAGGAAAAAATTGATGTTGAATGGAAGAGGGTAGACCCATCTGGTCATGAAGTGACTGTGTTTAATTCGAATGAGCCCGAGAAGTATCGGATTGGTGCTACTGTGGATGGGCTGGAGCAGGGAGATCCATCTTTGCGGTTAGCGAATGTGAACTTGGCTGATGAAGGAGTCTACATATGCACAGTCATAGTAACACCCTCCGAGCATGAAGGAAGAGTCCGGCTGGATGTATCAGGTAATCTCATGGAGTAGCTTGATTTTGCACATTTGTAGAATAGATTTTACTTACATTGCTCTTGAAAATTGTTTCATCCTGGAAAGTCACTGAATATGGTTAAATATCCCACTGACACTGTTCTTGAAAAGTAATAATGTTAAACTGTTTTGAGAAAGCAGAAACCATTATCCTGTTATCCTGCTAACGCACTTGCTTGATGTCACTTATGAATAAGTATTGTTGTATCAGTGTCGTGATAATGCTAACTTATTGAAACTGGACCCGGCGCTATGGGTGGGCATTTGAGGGGCGGGCCTGCCTCTGTGCTTCAACATGTTAGCTTGGCAAAAATAGGAAGTTCAAAACGGACCGGACGTTTTGCGCATAAGAGTACCAGCACATATTTCTTCCCCCACTTCAAGCATTGCTGTAGAGGCAGGAAGAGAAGAAAGCGGCAGCGATAAGAGATGGTCTTGTGAATTGCAATTGTAAATTAGTTGCTGTCATGTCAGAGTCAGACTCATCGGTGTGTTACTTTAGTCTATTATAGTTAAGGCTGTCTGGAATATTGTTGAAAATCATAGAAAACTGAAAAAAGCGGCAGAGTGTTTAAAACTTTTTTAAAATTAAATTAATAATTAGATCTGGTTGAAATAACATGCACAAACTGTAGCAAGTGCTTGAAGTTTGAAGAAAAAGTCAACTAAGTTTCTGGCCGGTAGATAGGCCAACAAATAGCCTACGAGTAAAATAAATTGATAGGCTGGTGCATTTAATCGCTTAATTCAGTCCATCAAGGAAAGAAAGTGTGATAGATTTAATAGCGGTGAATCACACACATAGGTGGGGGGTGAGAGAAGTCACCCACACAATAAGAGGGAATTAACACAACAACAAAAAAACAGGAACTGACAGCTAAACAGTCAAATTATACCCACGAAAATAGGGCGAACTCGAATAGAACGAATAAAACACAAATCTAAATCTCCCAAACTCAATACTAAAGCTAATAATAGAAGACTAGAAAAAACAAAAAAACACCTTCGGAACGTAACTCTAACACATCCGATAAAAGGTGATTAAACAAAACAAAACCACCAAAAGAAAACACTGTCTCGTAGAGAACAGCACAGAAATAAATAGCGCAGAACTCTAACAGGGGGAACACAATTCTATACCTGTATAAAGCTGAGGAAGTCCCTCGTGAACATAAACATGTTAATATCACGAGGTCACTTGGCCTGACCTGACTATACCTGGCTCAATGTACAAATGATAAACAAAGAAGCACCGGGGAAGCGGAAGTGAGGAACTTAAATACCCCGCATGTAGAAGCACAGGTGAACTGAATAACGAGCACGGGGGAAGCAAAACCCCGGACCGGAATGTGGAAAAAATCTGATAGATTCGTAATCGGGAAAACAGGACGAGAATCGCAGTGGGAAAAGAAGCAATAACCCACGAACCATGAAAGAAAGAGCATGCTTTTTTGCCTTTAACATATCAGAATGTTGCTTGCTCAAATTGTATTACTAAAATAATAAAACAGGGTTACCTTAATGGGGAAAGGAGCACTGGGTATCAGCACTGTTGACAAGAGCCGTCAAACATCTGAGTTTAAGCTGTGTTTAAGACACAGCTCTCCATTAATGGCGACATGAATGCGGAGGGCCTAGACTACTGGCTTTGGTTTGTGAAAACATAATACCCTATGTAGATGAGCTGGTATTTTGCTTGAAAATATTGATCGATATGTGCCCGCCATAAAGAATTCTAGACCCGTCCTTCCCAATAATTCTGCCGCTGGGTCTGATTGGAACACAAATATCTGTTAATTTCATTCCAGTATCAAAAGTAATCAGTCATTGGAGAGTAATATTTGTGCCTTTGTAGACCAGGGTTGTGCAAAATTCTGAATTTAAGAATTGGCCCCCATTCAATTCATGAGTTGAAAATTGAATTGGGCACGCCCCGTCCACAGGATGTCGAATTGGAATTGCAATTGGAATGACAGGAAGTGGAATTTAATTCATTGCAATTCAAAGAAATTCCGCTCAGTCACACAACAGAAGAATTTTATTAAATCTAACATATTTTGCTGCAAAATATAAATAATGACTTCATTTATTTCAATAAATTATTCCCATTTGTTCTCTTATATGTACTAACCACAATTCAAAAAAAGTTGGGATAGTATGTAAAATGCACATAATTTACAAATCACTGCTTTCTGCTTTTATCTTTTACATATTTTTAATTGAAAACAGTACAAAGAAAATATATTTAATGTTTTACCTTATCAACTTTATAGATTTTTTAAATATACGCTAATTCCCAATTTGATTTTGCAACACGTTCCAAAAGAGTTAGGACAGGAGCAAAAGAAAAAAGACTCGGAAGTTCAAAAAACACCTGTTTGGAACATTCCACAGGTAAACAGGTAATGCTATCATGATGCTTATTTTCAGGTACTGTTACAAGCGATACTATAACCTCTCTGCATTTGAATGGATCTCTATGGGAATTGGGGGGTGGGACTAGATTAAGCTGTAAATTACACAGGAATAGTATGGAACCCATGGTTGGCTAAATGGCTGTAAGTCATCAAGAGTCTGCAGTATAAAACTAGCCTAAAACCATCCCTCTGCTGCCAGATATGCAGTAGATATGGATACATCACTTTAAGGGTTGTTTCTTCTGACTCATTTTCCTATTGAACTCTATGGAAAAATAATAATTAGATATCCCTTTATACCCCGTCATGATAGCATCATCTGTTTACCTGTGGAGTGTTCCAAACAGGTGTTTTTTGAACTTCCCAGTCTTTTTTTTGGCCCGGTCCCAACTTTTTTGGAACGTGTTGCAGGCATCAAATTCGGAATTTGCATATATTTACAAAAATCAAGAAAGTTGATAACGTAAAACATTAAATATATTTTCTTTGTACTGTTTTCAATTAAATATATGTAAAAGAGACTGCGTTTTGCTTTTATGTGCATTTTACATACTATATGGAATTTGGGTTTGAACAAATGGGAATGATTTATTGAAATAAATAAAGTAATTGTTTATATTTTGCAGCAAAATATATGTTAGATTGAATACAATTCTTCTGTGTGACTGAGCGGAATTTTGTTGGAATATTGTTTTTCATTTCAACCTTAGCACTCAAACGAACAACAAAAAGTCATGGTAAATACAATTATAATTTATTCCAATCCACAACTCATTGTTTAACATTGTTACATTTAACTGTCAAAAGATCCTCAAAGGTCTTGTTTGGCTCCATTTTGAAGACTTTGGGGTAAAATAAAGCAAAATTAAGTGTTCTTCCACCATGTTCCACAAAATCAATGTTAAATAAAATTAAATGATTATTCTATAGATGGTACTTTAAAGATTCATTGTTGGGGAAAAAACATTTGTTATTAATAAAATCTAATGTTTAGAAGCATACCATATGTTATTTGTATGATAACGTTTAATGTACAAATCATATTGAGATATAAAGCCTTACTGTTAAAAGCTACACCTAAAGTATATAGTATATACATTTTTTTAAATTCTAATTCTACTTCCTTTAAAATTTGAATTGCAATTCTGCATTCCAATTGCAACCTCAATTAAAATTCAAGAATTCTATTCAATTCAATTCTGAATGGTGCACAACCCTGTTGTAGACACAAAATATTTTGAGAGTAATAGAAGGGGACACTTATATAATATAGTATTATAATTATAATACTAGTAAAAGTACTACTACTAATAATAATAATAAATTAGAAGGTACAATTACTAGTAGGTCACAAAACAAGAAATATTAGATTAATAGGTAATAATTTGAGGAATATTATTGCACAATTGTGCATATTTGCACCATTAATTAATAACAAAAAACTGTTAAGTTAAGTAAGAAGTTTTGGCTTCCCACTGTGGAGCTTTTACCTCATTTTCTGTTCGGGGGTTCAGGTCTGGTTTTTGCCCAATTCTCCTTCTGTTTCTCTGTACAGCGTCTTTGTGAAAAGCACTAAACAAAATACATTGAATTGAATTGAAAAGACAGGAATTTCAAATGAGCACAACCAAGCCAAACTGGAGCGCTGTGCATTATCAGGGATTTCCAGTACTCTGCCTTTTCTATCTGACTGCTATAGTTCTGTAGCTATGTTGTTCTACTGTATTTCAAACAACATGTATTCATCACTGGGCAGATTGGTTCAAACTTTCTCTCAAAGAGCCAAACTTTGGGAGACAAATTATCGGATGCTCGAATTATGATGGTCGAAATTTGGGTTTGAACATGCAAGTTGCCACCAAAACCAAACCCCTTAATTTATTGATTGTATTTTTGTCCCAAAAAAAAAATTTTGCTTTTTACTTTTTAATTAATTTGTAAATTTTTTTGGTTTGAGATAGCAAGATTAGATGATGAACGTGCAATGAAGACCATGGAGCTTCCTGGTGAGCTCACTGTGAAGGAAGGTGAAGAGAAGACTCTCCTCTGTAAAATACGCAGATTCTACCCACGCC
Organism: Ilyophis sp. 1 JC-2022; assembly: GCA_022702515.1. Lineage (NCBI taxonomy): Eukaryota > Metazoa > Chordata > Actinopteri > Anguilliformes > Synaphobranchidae > Ilyophis > Ilyophis sp. 1 JC-2022. Next base: position 42,894,632 of record CM040396.1, on the reverse strand, counting down.
AAATCTCTGTATTCTGGCTCATCGGCAGCAGCTCAGGCCTTGGCGAGATGGCTCCCATCTCCCGCGGGGTCTGTACAACCGAGACGGAGGATGACGGCAATCGCACCTTCAGCGTATCCAGTCGCATCACCGTGACGGCCAATGCTATGGTGAACAATGGTGCAAAGTATGTGTGTATGATTACGCACAGGGCATACCCTGAGCCTCACAACAGAAGCGTCATACTGAGAGTTAAAGGTGAGGGATTCACTGTGGTAAACTCATCATTATCATCATCATTTACTCGGAAGTCACATGACAACTATAACCTTTTATAGTGAGACCCATGCCAGAATATGAGTGCATTTGCATGACATTATAATCACTTAGCAGATGGTGTTATTCAGAGTGATGTACAGTAGTGGACCACATCAGGGTTGCTTTCAGGAATACAGAAATGTGGTATCACTAAGAAGAAACAGTCACCCATTTATAATACATACGTGTAAACCTAACAAACAAAAATGTGTAGTGTAACAAAAGAAAGTGCCATTAAATAAACAAGTTTACACAGCTGTGCCTATGCCATTATCCAAAATGAAATCCAATGAAATAGGCTAGGTATCACAGGCACTGCCAGACAAATCATATAGTGAGCACCATAATTCATTGGACAGTAACACATATTTTGTTATTACATTACATTACATTATAGGCATTTAGCAGACTCTCTTATCCAGAGCGACTTACACATCATTTATTTTGCATTTATACATAGTATCCATTGATACAGCTGGATATATACTGAAGCAATGCAGGCGAAGTACCTTGCTCAAGGGTACAACGGCAGTGTCCGACCTGGGAATCGAACCTGCAACCTTTCGGTTACAAACCCAGTTCCTTAACCATTATACCACACTGCCACCGTTATTATTAGCACTTTGAGTTTGAAAGGATACAATAACAATGAGGTTGAAGTTAAAGTGTCAGCTTTAATTTGAGGGTATTTTCATCCATATCGGATGAACCGTTTAGAAATTATAGAACCTTTAGTACATAGCCCCATTTCCGGGCATCAAAACATATTGGACAGTTTAACATAATGTGGAATAAAGTAATAATTTTTTATATTTAGTCATATATCCTTTGCATGCCATGACTTCATGATATCTATGACCCAACAATATCAAAAGACTCTTGATATCTTATTTTCTGGTACTCCTACAAGCGATATTATAACTTGCATTTGAATGGATCTCTATGGGAATTGGGGGGTGGGACTAGATGTAGCTGTAAATTATGCTGGAACAGTATGGAATACATGGTTGGCTGTATGTGGCTGTAAGTCATCAAGGGTCTGAGGTATCAAACGAGCCTCAAACCATCCCTCTGCTACCAGATATGCAGTAGATATGGATGGATCACTTTAAGGGTTGTTTTTCCAAATTGTTTTCCAAATTTTCCTATTGAACTCTATGGAAAAATAAGTCAGGAGAAGAAACCCTTCAAGTTATCCATCCATATCTACTGCATATCTGGCAGCAGAGTGATGGTTTAAGGCTTCTTTGATACGTCAGACCCTTGATGACTTACAGCCATTTAGCCAACCATGTGTTCCATACTGTTCCAGTGTAATTTACAGCTAAATCGAGTCCCACCCCCCAATTCCCATAGTGATCCATTCAAATGCAGAGAGGTTATAGTATTGCTTGTAGGCGTACCGGAAAATAAGATATCAAGAGTCTGTTGATATTGTTGGGTCACAGACATCAGGACGTCATGGCATGCAAAGGATATGCAACCAAATATAAAAAATTACTTTATTCTACATTATGTTAAACTGTCCAATATTTTTTGATGCCAGAAAATGGGGGGGGGGGACTATGTACAAAAGGTTCTATAATTTCTAAACGGTTAAACTGATATGGATGAAAATACCCTCAAATTAAAGCTGATAGTCTGCATTTCAACCTCATTGTATCGTTTCAAACTCAAAGTGCTTAGAGTACAGAACCAAAATAACAAAACCTGTCACTGTCAAACGAATTATGGTGCTCACTGTACGTATATGGATTTGCTTCTCATACTCTATTACTACACTATTCTTTAAAATATGTTTTTTTTCAGGTCCATATGACATCACACCGCTGATAGCTGGCACCATGGTCACCAGTATTTTTCTGGTTTTGCTTGTAGTGGGCTCAATATTTATTTACTGCAGATATTTTCAGAAAGGTAGGTTTAATCTGTGTTCCATTAGATTTGCTTGTGGTTACATATCTCTGTCTCTGAAAGTGTGAGAGATATTACTAAGGTTTACATCTATAAACTTCTATATACTTTGCATATAAACTGTAAACGTATCTTTCAAGTTGTTCCTTGTTTTATAATTGAGGTAGAGATCCAAAAATGTATAATGTCCACTAGCTAGTAGAGCTTGAAAAGCAACTATTTTTGTTTTTGTATAAAGCTGTTTATACTAGTGAGCAGTGGTGTCATTTGGGGGGTCGGGTTAGGATGATACCAAGGTTCCTGACTGACAGGGGGGACTCAAAAATTGTGTTGTAATTGTTCAGGGATGGGGTGGTGGGGCCCAATGTGAGATCTTTTCATGGGGCCCAAAATCCCTGGTGGTGTCCCTGCTTGTGATAAGGTATAAAAGGAGATGGTGGTTCCAGCTAACATTCCAGATGTGAACACTGAAAATTTAGCAATGTCTCATTTCTCACTAGACAACTATCATGATCACCCCACTGTTGCTGAACACAACAAAAATATGATGACCTGTCAGTTATTTTAACATAAAGTGTCCTAGCGGAAATGATGATGCTCACCCAGATCAATAAAACAAAATGATAATGAAAACGATTAGGTAATGGGAGATTGTTGTTTTCTACTTTATTTCCTCTCCTTAGTTCCTCCAAGTGTGTCAGAGATAATCAAACCATCTTTATTATTTGCCAAAGTGCCAACAGAGTTGAAGTGCAATATCACAAATTACCGCCGAAGAGACATGAAAGTTAGCTGGCTGAAGCTTAGTCCAGAGTTGGACGGTGACACTGCAGTGACCCGGAAGAGCTTCTCAGAGGCTTGCCCTTTAAACGAATGGTTAGACTTGAGTGACAAAGCTGTGTTAGACACTGACAGCATGTATCTCACATCCACACTCTGCATCCAGCTGGCCATCTATGAGGACAATACTAAATATCAATGCATTGTGCGTTACGGCGACAAATCGATCACAAGAGAGACCACCGTGAACGTTAAAGGTTAGCCCAAAAAATTTTTTTTTTGAAGTACAAAACCTAAAGAGTTAACAGTCTGCATTATGAATTAAACAGTTATTTTTCATCAGTGTGATGAGTTAATTTTGGTGAATGCTGCACTTGTCAAACTTAAAAAAACATTTACATTCCATTTGCTCTACCAACAGGACAAAATAAACAAACAAACAAAAAAACAAATGTTGTTTGAATGGAGTGACTGACTTTATAAACCTGTAACAATTTTTTTTCTTCCAAAAAAATTATCTGCTACTGTCATCTATGTTTCTTATTTTGGAACTCCTTAGCACATCCATCTGTTCTTCAAATCTCAAGCCTGCCTCATATTCCTGAAGTGGGGAAGTTGCTGGTATTGTGTTGCCGCGTTGAGAAGTTCTACCCAAAGGACGTTCACCTGGAGTGGTCCAGGCAAGGACAGGCTGTGGGGAATGTTACTCAGTTTGGGCCTTTCCCCGACACAGACAACAAACACAGCATCTGGGGAAAGACCGAGCTGATGGTGGCCAAAGAGGACAACAATACCATATTCACCTGCCGCGTGTATCACAACAGCTTCCATGAGCCTGGCTATGAGGATGTCACCTATCAGATCAACATAGACGGTGAGGGGGAGTAATCTCTACCATCTCTACAACATCTATCAATTTTTACATCTTTTTACTTTGTACTTCACTATCAAATTGCTTTTTCAGCACTTGCATTTAATTACGTTCACTTACACCATACTTTTGTCATACACTTATAACACCTTTGTTAATTAAATTTAGCTTGGACTGTACGGGGCTTGAAAGCAGATTTCCGAGCAGAATCCGAGTTTTAATGTTTCTGTTCTTTTGTTCCTCCTGCAACATAACATTCCTGAACCAGTTAGAATGAAATAAAATGAAAAATCTTTTGTCCACATTGAAAGCAGCTTAGTAGCCTGTCTCAAAACAGAATTTTTCAGTTGTGCGCTAATCATTCTCTGAAAATGCATGCGGCTTTTGAATGTTGTATGGACCTTTTTTCACGCATAGGCTATGGTGACGCAGGTGGTACAGTGCTAGAATGGTCCCTTAAAGGGGTCATGAAGCACTCGGTAAAATGGCTCTGGTTCATTAGCTTAATGATGAGATATAGCTCAAATCGACCCGTATTTGCTGTAAAAAGAAGTTGGCTTTTTTTCCCCACTAGGGCACTTCAAACAAAGTTCCCATAGGAATACAGTGAGCATCTGAGACGAACCAACATAGTGACGTCACAACCGCAGTTGTTCGAAAATGGCTTGTGTGTTTTTCCACAAATACGCATTGATTTGAGATTTGAATGCATGGCCATATCTTATTTTAGGTTAAAAAAAATTACCAAGTGCTTCATGTCCCCTTTAAGTGTATGGTCACACTGGTGTGATTAGAACACAAGATTACAATGTCTATTTACGAATGACGTAACAATAAGCGTTTGTGTTAAACCTTGTTCTTTCTAGAACTAAACACACTTACATTCCACAAAAACAATGTACCAAATAAACTCTTTACAATGGCAGTCTTTATGTCCTCGATGTGAGCATTTAACGATATTTGTTGCAGACATTCTCAGTAGCAACAGTTTAGACGGGAAAATATACTAGGCCATAGGCCTACGCAATGTTAGACTGTTAACCAAGCTGCGAAATATCACGAATGGAGCTTTTTATCTTTTCAAACATTTGGTTCTGGATGTAGTGATTTTATATATCGGCAGAATCTACGTTTGCATTTGTTTATGCGCTAAATGTGTTTGTTTGAGACTTGTTTCGCCATGCAATGGGAGTGAATGGAAAGAGAAAAAAACATAATTCTCTGTTGGCCAGTTGCTGACCCCTGGAGCAAGTCATGAAGATCAGCGTGAATATTACGACTAATATCGGGGCCAGGTAGCTATACAATATTCAGTATGCTATTGTATATGTAATATTAATAGGTGGGTAAACAGTTTTTAGTTTGGTAATTACTATGGAGCTACTAAAAGACATGACTGGACACACCACACATGTACGTTTGCTGGAAGAAGAGAGAGCTTTACTGGGCAGATGCAATTATGTATATACAGTGACACACCATCTAGCATGCTGGAATGTAACAGCACATAACTTGTGTACATACATCACATTTCCTCCCGACTTAATATCGTCGTTCACTTAACAAAAATCTGTTCTCAGTTATTACGTAACTAAAGCTAAAGGTGGGTAGACTGCCCCAAACCCTGAAGTCAGTCAAGGGGATTATTCTGCCTCCATGGAAGGAACCGCAATGTAGGGGCCCAAGATGGTGGTGAGGGGGCGGTGATCAGTAAGGAGGATGATAGGTACTGATGGAATTTGCGAACTCCGAATATGATACTCAGTGACTGCCGCTCGATCTGAGCGTAGTTTTGTTCGGCCTCGCTGAGCGTCCTGTACGCGAAGGGCCTCTCTTCGCCATTGGGTAGGACGTGAGAAATAACGGCTCCAACACCATAAGGTGATTCATTGCATGCCAGTCTGATGCAAAGTCGAGGATCATAATTGGTTAACACATTTTGCAACAGAAGCTGTTCCTTAGCCTTCAGAAAAGCAGAGTCACAGCCCTGTGACCAGCACCACTGTTTGTCCTTACATAGCAGTGCGTTGAGCGGGTTGAGAATAGAGGCTAAATTAGGAATAAATCTACCGTAGTAGTTTATCAGCCCTAGGAAGGAGCGTAATTGACTGATGTTAGTTGGTGCGGGGGCCTCCACAATTGCTCAGACTTTTTCTGGTGACTTGTGGAGCCCAGCTGCATCAATATGCCCTAAATATTCCAGGGATTTCTTGCAAAATTCACACTTTTGTTTTTGGACGTGCAGTTTTTTTCCCAGCCATCCAAGGACAGCGTCCAAGTTCGCCAAGTGTTCGGCATCATTTCGCCTGGTTACCAAAATGTCATCTATGACACTTGGTCCATAGCCCCTTGAAAAACAGGGGACTGAAGCAATTCCATAGGGGAGTTTGTTGTACATAAAAATTCCCTTCTGTGTCGTGATGAGTTTGCGTGATTTTTCTTCCACCTACATCTGTAAAGAGTTGGCCTCCAGCAAGAGATGCAAAGAGATCCTTGATGCATGGAATAGGATAGTGTTCCACTCAGAGGGCAGAATTAACTTTAAACACTTTAAAGTCGCAACACATCCTCACAGCCCGTTTCCTTGACTACAGGAACTATGGAACTAACATAGCAGCTAGCTAGACCAGCTGGCTACAACCTTGTTAGCAACAGCTAACGTTATGTTAGATTTAGACCAACATGACGAGCTAGCATTCCTGAGTAGCCTTCGTGCGTTTGCTAGCTAGTTCGTTTCAGTAAAAGACTAATCTAGCTACTTCAAAATAAATCTAACATAATCTAACGTTGGTATGCTAGCTAACCTTGTTGGCTTGCTAGCTGACAATGGGTAACCCTGTTGGCATGCTAGCTAACGCTGTTAGCATGCTAACGTAAACGTTAGCTAACATTGGCATGCTAGCTAACGGCACCGACAGTGTTTATGACTCCTGTGGGTACAAGGAGTTTATTTCACAGATAACAGCCCATAACGTTAGCTGTTGCTAACAAGGTGGTAGCCAGCTGGTCTAGCTAGCTGCTATGTTGACTTTCTCCTAAAATTGTTTGTTTTTAGCCTGAATATCAGACTGAATTGCGCGAAGGCATTGCGATGACGTTGCGATTGCGACAAGGTCTCCCACGCTTCCTCTCGCAAGTGCGAGCTTGTCACAATGCTACCGCGTCATTTTGGTATCGCAACTACATTCCAAGCATTCCGATGATGTGCCCGGACACATTTTGGCAGCCGGACACTATTTGGCCTGACAGCCGTATTCCCCCGTTTTTCTGGAGACTGAGCTAATAATGATGGTATTTTCTCAGTATAACCGTTGGTAACACTTTACAATAAGGGAACACACCTCATGCCTGAATTAATGCATGACTCATCATGATTTCATAATGATTTAATGCATGAATTAATGCATGATGTATCATGAACTCTGTGCGGTTCAATATTAATAAATGATCAAGGCATTATTAGTTCATGTGATTACTGTACACTTAATGTATCATCAGTTAATGAACATTAACTCACAGTTAAGTCATACATTAAGTAACATGTCATCAAAGTAGCTGCAAACCAGTTAGGTAGACAAAAGCTTCTCAGACCATCAGTGGTGGATTTATCCATTTTGGGGCCCCCAAAACTCTTCCTGACAGTGTGCTGACAAAGCTGTTCGCTTTTAAAACAACAGAAATTCAGATTTTTATAAATCACCCATTTTTATAACAACCCCCCCATTGCTTGTGCATATAAGGAGACAGGATCTGTGTGGCTTACAATATCACATGTTTTATGTTATTTTAATTTAATTTATCTTAGGAAATGTATGATTTGTCATTTATTTATAATATTAGCCTATTTGCAATATTCAATCATTCAGACTAATAAGCTGCTGGGTGAACCCTACGCCTACTTCTAATATGTTTCTACTAAAACTATGATGCTTTAGTCATATTTTCAACCAAGTTATACCATAATACAGAATAATCAATCTGTGATTTTACTTGACACAATAACAAACATATAGTATTGATGTTTTACTTATTGTACAGCCAACAAAAGACTCTGGTTGGTCAACATATGACTTACTCAACATATGACTCTGATTAGGGAACGGGTACAATAATGATTAATCTAGCCTACAATTACACGCATGCTAGGACCGTGAAAATAGGAAAAATAAAAATAGGAAGTGAATCTACTATCTACTGATTGGAGGCTAAGGAAATTATTAAAAGCGTTTTTATTTTTTACAATCCAGATAACCTGTTTGTGACTTTTGTCGCCTTTAGCTTTCCGTATACAAAAACCACAACCGTAATTAGACAGACAACAGGCGCTCTTTGAATGAATGGAAGTCAGTGGGAGTTTTTACACTGAAACGGGTCATTATCAGACAGACGAAATGAAGTTTCCCTTTTCTTTTTAGATTATGGCTATGTTGTCATGGCCCAGTACTACTACTTACAACCCGTTATGATTGCGACTATCCAACGAAAACCAACTTTAAAACCGGCTAGCGCCGGGCAGATGCGCGTCATTCTAAGCATACGTTATGTAACTTTAGTTGCTAAGCTAAGTGAAAAAACTAAATGAATGTTACTTAAATTCCGGTAAGTAGCTTATGTAGCTAGTTAGCTCATTGTAAATGCGTTCAATGTTGGCTATGTTTGCAAAAAAAATCGACGTAGCAGCGAATCAATCTCAGACACAAATAGCTAGCAAGCTAGCTGCTATGAGGCCTACTATCACTTGTAATTTTGCTTGCTGGCTTGCCAATGTCAAATTTATTTAGGCTTGTTCAGTGGCATTAGTATTAGAACACACAGGGATTTGCATATTGCTGCTAACTGTTACAGTAGCTAGTTAGGCAAATGTTAAATTGCATAATTCCCTTAGAAATGTCCTTTTCGGAGTAAAATTTGTATATCTAACGTTACCCTGTCATGTGAGCTCAGGACTGGACTTATTTAAATAATTTGATTTTGCGAGGAGCATGTACAGTAGCCTAACTTAGTTATCCTTCAGTTGCCACCAGACATATATATATATATATATATATATATATTTTTTTTTTTTTTAAATTATATATATATATATAGAAATATTGAACTGAATTAGATTCAACTACTTTACGTGATGTCGTAATAAACCTACATGTAGTTCAACCTTTTCATACTGATTTCTGTCAGCTAGTCATCATCACGTGTTCAAGAAGACCAACCAGAGTAATCTCCGATGAGTAAAACAACAACTATCTTTGTATCGCGTCAACTATAATCACGCATTGATTATTATTCTTATATGTATTGCGGATATAACTAGTTTTAATATATGACTGTTAACCTTTTAGTTTTGGTAGAAAAAGGCAGGGGTTTCTAAATTATAGCCCAAGCGGAAATTGAGAGGTGCAGTGCACTGGAAGCCATATTGGTTGCTGTAACTTCGGCAATAGAAGCAAGCAGTTGAGTCCGTTCAATATCATAGAGTTCAGTGTATTGCCCACTTTTTTTGGTGTCTATCTGAGTGCCATTCTAGTTTTAATTTGTAAATGATCTTCTTTTAACAGTAGGGTCGTGGGAGATATGGCAGAACATGGAGGAGGCGGAAATGGGTTTTTGGGATTTTGAGGTATCAGAGGAAATGGCCAGTTCTGAGACTGGTGAAGACTGCTCCCAAATTTTGAAGACACGTTCGTCGGGGGACCACAACAATAAGTGATCAGTGGCGTTGCCACTGCTGGATACACACATTTCATTATTAACCACAGCAGGAGCTTTATTGATCCTAACAGTGGGACATACACAAAATATAGAGAGGGCTAAGGGGATTTATAAAAATCAGATATGGCGACTGAGAGGAAATGGGATTGAGGTCCTTTTGAATGTCTTAATAAATTGTGTTCCACGTGTATAATTAATAAAACATTGATGTTCTATTTGGATGACTTTTGACTGGTTTATTTTAATATTATGTTTTCAAGGGTGCAGAAATCATTTAGCTATTTATTAAGTAATAGTGATGTGATGATGGGGTAATCATTACTATATGAAGAATTGTGTGTGACTTTACTTGAAGGGTCACAATTCATTGAACTCATAATTAAGTAATGATGAACTCATGGTTAGGTTAACAAATGCTTGCCTCCTATCAATCTACATTAAGTAATCATTTACAAATTAGTATCATGCCATGACTTTACTTAGAGGGACACAAGTCAGTCAAGTACTTAGGAAGTAATGGTGATTGCATGTGTGAAATAATGATGAAATTTAATGATAAATGGTGAACTTACAATTTACACTCAGTATCCACTGTATTAGGAATACCAACCTAGTACTATCTAATGTTCTGTTGCTGCAGCCCATCCCTTTCAGGGTTCAACATGTGCATTCAGTGATGCCCTTCTGCTCACCACTGTTGTTAATTATAATTTTTTTGGCCTTTCTGTTAGCTTGAATGTGTCTGGCCATTCTTCTCTGACCTCTCTCATTAACACGGTTGTTTGTGCTCTCAGAACTGCCACTTGATATTTTTGGGGTATCACACTCAACCCGACCCAATTTTTCCAACAAATAGCGTATATATTAACCTTGAGTATTGGTAACTATATAATTGAAAAATAAGTACAAAGTACTCATTCTCTAAAACATGAATGGCTGTCATAATCCACACACATTGACTCCATATTATTTACAAAGATCACCATCAAGTCTATTAAACGTGATTTTTTTATGACACATTAGAGATGGGCCTACTATAGGGTTTGCCCAGAAGCATAGTCTGAATGACTGAATATTGGCAAATATAGACTATAAATACTAATTATGCACTTTCTAAGATAAATTAAAATAACATAAAGCATTTGATATTACTGTCACCATTTTCACAGGTAAATGATAGATGGGGCTTAGAAGCCACACTGGCAGAATTTTTTTTTAAGCAAACAGCTTTGTCTGTGTTTTTTCTGAGTTTTAGCGGCCCCGATATAGATAAATCCACCACTGATGGTCTGAGAAGCTTTTGTCTACCTAACTGGTTTGCAGCTACTTTGATGACATGTTACTTAATGTATGACTTAACTATGAGTTAATGTTCATTAATTGATGATACATTAAGTGTACAGTAATCACATGAACTAATAATGCCTTGATCATTTATTAATATTGAACCGCACAGAGTTCATGATACATCATGCATTAATTCATGCATTAAATCATGATGAAATCATGATGAGTCATGCATTAATTCAGGCATGAGGTGTGTTCCCTTATTGTAAAGTGTTACCTAACCGTTACATTAGTGGCTAACTTACCAGTGAGTTACGTAGCCTCTCTCATCTCTAACTTAGAAACGCTGCAGTGCAGACAGGCAGTACACGACACTATAGGCTACTCAGATATGTTTGTAGGCTAGGCTGTATGTTCTACCGAAAAATAGAATGTAATGAAAACTCTACCCAAACCATGTTTTAGGCTATCAGGTTTTATTGAATTAATTCTGCATCTCCATAAGTCTGTTCTCTTGGTTACGTCCGCAAGATATGACATTAGGCTACTGTTGTTTAAAACATGTTTTGAATAAACAAAGACAAACCAAAAATTCATGAAGAGACCATAAACATACTCTTGAGTTTCCCGTTTTCGAAAACGGTTGGTTTTTGAAGCCAAACTACTTGCCCTCCAGTGAGTTGAAACCCACTGAGAAGCTGTGGTTAAAAGGTAGCCCAAATTCTGGAATTGCAACTGTGGAACGAAAACAAGCATATACAGGGAGTCCCTGTCAGGGACCATGGTTGGGCTAGCTAGTACATAGGCTAGCTAATTTAAACTTTAGCCAGTCCAATCAAACTTGCATTTGACATGGTTTAAGTAGACGTTTTCATTAGTTAGATCATTGTGATATAATGATGAGCTATGTCCCTCCTGATGAAATAAAGTAACATTAACTAATAACTAATAAATTTACATTTCATGATGATGGGGGAGAGAGGAGTGAGGCAGGCTGCAGCAGCTCAACTGAGCCCTCTGAGCCACAGCAGGTAGCAGTAATGGTGACAGTAGAGAGAGGCAGTAAAATGAGTAAAGTACATCTGAACCATGATATACATGTAAATAGCTATATGATGTTTTTTTCTCAGTTAGAAACAGAATAATATCTAATACATGGATCCAGTTACATAAAAGAAAGGGAGGAAGATAAATTTTGCAAGAGCATGTACATAACATTAGATATTTGGTTTGTTTTGCAGTATTGTTAGTTTGTTTGGACTGCTTTTGTTTTTCATTTTTTTAACAGCAAATTAATAAATATGTTCTCAAAGGGCACTAGAAATAAGCATTTAAGTGCTGTTTTTCAAAAAATTACTCATGCATAGCCTACACAGCACTGTCTGTAAGTCCTTAATTCCAACTTGCAAAAACTAGGCCTGCCTTTAAAAGTATTGATATCAAAATGTGGCCAAGTTACAACTAACAATATTGCCTATCGTAGCACAGACTAAATAAACTAGCTCTATTCCAAAGTAATGCTATCCAAACTTTCCTAAATTATTTAATGCAACTTGGCCCAGTGTTTTTTTATCTTGGCATGTGAAGAGATTGTGGTCATTCAAACTGTAAATGTCAAATAACAAAAATTGGAAACACATATGATTCCAATGAATATTTCAAACAGTTAATGAATAATTACACTCCAGAAAGGATATGTTTATACTTTGTTGGCAAGTTTATTTTAGAAAATGTAGAGTTTTTTAAATGTTCGCTGCTACTACAGATTTTTTTACGCTTAACAAACAGACATTTATATAAAGAAACATGTACAATAGAGAAAGGGGGGATGAATAAATAAATGCAAGTAAAAATGAGTAATATTTTGATCTAGAAAATAGAGTACATATAGCATTTTTACAAACGTATCCAGAGATGTTTGCCCTGTTTATGTAGCCTACTGTATGTTTGTGGGTCAGATGATGCCAAATAAGTAATAGTACTAATTTCCTTAATATAATAATAGTTATGATATTTGTGAACAGAATTTTGTGAACACAAGAATGTCTAGGCTCTGTAAGACCACACAGGTTTCTATAGAAATCTAAATATTCCAAATAAATAAATACATCAATAAATACATAATAATAATAATAATACATTTTATTAATGCTGTGCTTTTCATAGACCCAAAGCAATGGATGCAAACAACTGTTCAAACAAACATACCCTATAGTGTAGTAATTTTTATTTTTTATTTCTAAGTGCAACACATCTTAAATTCCACTATACATTATTCTCTTTTCACAGTTTGATGTGGCACATACAGTTTAATTGACCACGTTCTCTTGAGACGGTAAGATGAAAAAAACACAGGGCCAAGTTGCATTAAATAATTTAGGAAAGTTTGGATAGCATTGCTTTGGAATAGAGCTAGGGTTTCTACTAATCGACTAATTTACTAATTATCTAACATCATCTTCTCCCCTCATTTCAGCTGTTTCTCATTTCTGCTTTTGCTATCACTATTCTCTTTTCTGGCTCTCTCGTTAACTCCTCTATTCGTTCCACCTGATTCTCATTTCCGCTTTCTTCTCTCTGATTTCTCCCACCTGTCTATGTGTTTATTTAAACCCTTAATTTCTGTCTTGTCTTTGTCAGAACGTTGATCGTATTTCCTGAGCTTGTGATAGTAAAGCCAGTGATTTATTGAGATTCCTGAGATGCCCTTCTGTTTTTTGCTCCGAGTCTGTTTGTTTGCTTGTTAACTTGTTGTTTGCTTGTGTTTTATTTGACTTTGACCTTTTGATTGTTTTGTGGCTTTGCCTTTGCCTGCCGTTTTTACACCTCTGCCTGTGATTTCCCGGTTTGGATTTTTGGACTGTCTCACTATTCTCCTGCCTGTTGATTTGGTACTGTTTCTACATCTGATTACTTGGGGTGCTCTGTTTAAGGCTTTATTTAACTCCCGGTGTGAGCATCACATAAACTTGGTAAATGGCTTAAATTAAACAAGACAGGTGTACCATTTACAATACAAACTTAGATTTGTTTATTTTTTATAATTTAAGTCAAAATAAAGTGCCACAAATACAAAGATAATTTTTTTTTCTTTAGTTTGCAACAAAATACTGAGAGCGAAACTGAAAGTGAAACAGGTAAATATATACATTTCCTGGATCATAAACCCATGTCAACAAGTGTGTAAAATCTGAGGATGATATGCAGAACTATTAAAGGTCTATGATGCAAAATATATGCAGTGTACCCATTAGTGTCTCCAAATCTATCCAAATGGCTAAATTGTGCACTGCTCTCAATAAAAAGAAATTATGATATATTTAACTACAAATCAATAGTTTTGGCTCATAAAACTCACTTGCATAATTTTCAAGTGGGAATGACTATATTTTCATCAGTATAAGGGGGTAGATATTTATGGGTCCAAAACCTCTATGCAAAAAATGAGCTAGTTTATTTAGTGTGAGCTATGATAGGCAATATTGTTAGTTGTAACTTGGCCACATTTTGATATCAATACTTTTAAAGGCAGGCCTAGTTTTTGCAAGTTGGAATTAAGGACTTATAGACAGCGCACTGTAAGCTATGCGTGAGTAACTTGGCTTTTTTTACATTGAAGACGTTTTTTTTAATCAGATATTATATAGTCTAAGGGCCAGATTCAGAGATGGCCAACTTAAGTCATGCGCTTAACTCTATAAACTTCACCCCTAGTGGTTGAGACGTATCTGTCTCAATGACAGTATTTGTGTTTTCTGAAATGATAAACTACAGCTTTAAGAAAACCCCGTATTGTTGATGCATTATTGTTTAAAAGGGTAGCCTCTTGCGAAAACCTCAGCTTCTCTAGTTACACTGCAATGTAATAAAATAGGAGGGTGCTATTAATAGCCCAAGGCACTTACGACCCTCCTCTCGCCGCAGCCACAGACTGTAAAATGCATAAAATGCACCATTTATACACGCTAAGAAAATCACGTTCACTTCACGTATAGAAACAAACAAACAAATGAACGTTTGCCATTTTCCCTTGCTTGCTGTACTATATACAGTACCTGATGCACTTTCGGTTTAGAAGACACCTAATTTTTTTCTCCAAAATCTCTCGTATAAATATGTTTAAGAAAGCAAGTACTTACCAGTATATTCAGCTACAGCTGTTTTCTGATTAAACCTGAAGAGTTTATCTTGTTACATTTCGCCAAAGTCCCGTAGAGTCGACATTTCCACAGCGACCACCTATCGCACTTAGGGCTGAAATACGTTGCTTTTGTACTTTCAATACATTAGGCTACTTGTGTTATGGTTAGTATATACTGTATGTGACTATTCTGAAATAAATGTATTATGATACAGCTTCTTTTTCAATTAGAACTTTAAACCATGGATGTGCTGCAGGGAATATTTTTTTGAGCTATTGACATTTGAATAAAATTAGTAGAAACCAGGTGGAAATTGCCTCTCGAGGGCCAAAGTAAATAGAGTTAAGTGCCTCTCCTGTGCGGATTTAACACGGGATGAGATATGCCATATTCTAAACTGCGCTACGTGGGTGTGTTTCTCAAAATGTGGGTGGCACAGGGCATGCTATTCTAATGACCTGTTTCTTGTACATGCCCCCTGGGTTGCCAGCTTTCTACTAAAAAAATGTGATAACACTTTATTTGACAGTGGTCGTCATGACATAGAAATGACAGTGTCATTACCATGACATAACACCTGTCATGAAGTGTCATGTCCATTCATAACTATGGCATAGTATTGTCATTACACAATCTGCGATTTGTGTTATGACACAACTGACATAACAACCTGCATCGAAGGCTCACTATCATGGGGGTGTCATAACACTGATTCCCCATAACATGTGAAAATTACTATGTCCATTAGTTGAAAGCAATGTCACTATGCGCCAGTTGCCAAATAGTTATACCTCATACTAAAACACATTGTCATGAGTTTATATTCTTTTGGTTGGGATGAGTCTCTTCTTAGATAGATACCAATGTTAATTTGCTGTGAAACCTACCTTAACCTCTGGAAGAACCACACCTTCTGAAATTCATCCCTGCAACAACTCCTTTGAAATGCAGGTGGATATGTTCCCATCAAGACAGTTTCATATCACTGTGCTAATCTTTTTTTTTTTTTTTTGCATTGTCCATATACCCATTCTAGGAAATTAACTCATTTTATGTTGTGGTTGTGAGGTGCATGCCAGTGCCATGACATTATTTAGACCATGTCAAATAAAGTGATAGCATTTTAACTTGTCATTAGTCATTAGGTGATATGATAGTGAATACCATGCCATTACATTATTTCTGAAACAAAGAACATTTTCAATTGTTGTAGGCAATATGCTTACAGGACATTCAAGGCTAAGCAATTGGAGGCGATATCTGTGATAAAAGACACAAACAAGTTTAAATATGCAAATCAGCCCTTTTTTAACCCTGTGTGTGTGTGTGTCGTCTAACAGGTCTCAGATGTTGAGACCACACTAAGATAATGATGTGTGTATAGACAGATGAATAAATACAAGAGCGAATTTATTTGTTGTGAAGACAATGCCGTTCTTCTTCTTTATTTAAACAGCAGCAAATAAAATCATACACTTCTTCTCAAAATCATTGTCATCAATGTCATAAAATACATAGTCTGTCATGGTTTGTGGGTTTTTCTTTTCTTTTCCGTTGCGGTTCTCGTCAGATTTTTTCCACGTTCCATTCCGGGGTTTTGCTTTCCCTCACTCATTATTCCTTTTACCTGTACTTCTACCTGCGGGGTATTTAAGTTCCTCACTTCCGCTTCCTCGGTGCTTCTTTGTCATTCGACATTGCATTGAGCCAGGTACTAGCGACCTTGTGATATTACACACTGTTTATGTTCACGGGGGACTTGCTATTAGCTTTATTTCAGGTATAGGTATTATTCCTCCTATTAGCGTCTGCGCCATTTATTTTTTTGAGCACTGCAAGCTAAGTAGCTAACGTATCTTTACCATCTAACTTATTTGCAATGTAAGTGCGCCTAGCTAACATTTGCTATCTAAATCACAATTGCTAGGTACATAGCTAGCTGTCACTGGCGTTAGCCTAGCTAGGTTGCTTGTAATCTAATGTAGCAGTAACTAGACGTAACGTTACGCAAGCGCGCCGGCCGTTGAGAGGAAGAACACCATCATCTTCACGGCAAACAAATTCTCTCCTGTTATTCATCTGTTTATACATGTTAAAAACGTGAAAAGCATGTAATCCTTTCACAAATCATCAGTTTATAAGTCCTTTGAAGTTTTGGGCGAAAAGTGAAACGTAAATAGCTAAGTTAGGCTAATTTGGTTTGTTAATGGGTCAGCATTCATTTCATGGAGATAAAAAAAAAATCTATTTTTAGTATTTATTATTTAGTATTTTTCATTCCTCGATGAGAATATATAAACAATGCTTCCTGACATTTGAGATGTTTTATTGTATAGTGACCTTTTGATTGTGTTATACTAATTTCGGTAGCTAACATGATAATATTACGGTTTTACATAGCTTTTATGGAAACATGATTATTTTCCAGGATTTATTGTTGCCATATATTATGGCATGATTTTAAGACTTTTATTATATTGTTGACAATGATTTTGAAAATAAAATGTATGAAACTGTTATTCGCGGTTTAAATGAACAGAGGAATAATTGCATTGTCTTCACAACAAACTCTCACTGTCATACAGTTCTTATGTTCATACCAGCAGAAAACGTTATCTTCAGTTTCACTAGCATAGCTCCTAATGACATACTATTTACTATTTTATAAGTTAAAATGCGATAACTTTATTTGACATGGTCTAAACAATGTCCTGACACTGGCATGCACCTCACAACCACACCATAAAATTTGTTAATTTCCAAGAATGGGTATAAGGACAATGCAAATAAAAATTAAAAATAACAACAAGATTAGCACAGTGACATGATGAAACTGTCTTGATGGGAACATATCCACCTGTATTTCAAAGGAGTTGTTGCAGGGATGAATTTCAGAAGGTGTGGTTCTTCCAGAGGTTAAGATAGGTTTCACAGCAAATTAACATTGGTATCTATCTATGAAGATGAACTCATTCCAACCAAAAGAATACAAACTCATGACAATGTGTTTTAGTATGAGGTATCACTATTTGGCAACTGGCACATAGTGACATTGCTTTCAACTAATAATGGACATAGTAATTTCCACATGTCATGGGGAATAAGTGTTATGACACTCCTATCACAGTGAGCCTTCAATGCAGGTTATGTCATGTCAGTTGTGTCTTAACACAAATCGCAGATTGTGTAATAACAACACTGTCATAGTTATGAATGGACATGACACTTCATGACAGGTGTTATGTCATGGTAATGACACTGTCATCTCCATGTCATGATGACCACTGTCAAATAAAATGTTACCAAAAATGTTTGTGGGTGTTGGGGATCTCTATACCCAGAGACATGGAGGAAATATTGGAGGTCCAGGTACGACAGACAAGGAATCTAAAAGTGTTCTAGACGAACACGACTAAGACGCACAATAATCCGTAGTGGACGGGAAAAATAAGGAGAACAGAAAAAACCTTGTGATACAAATAAGCGAGGAGCTCGATATCTGAGCAAACAAAATAAATAAGCGATACACTTATCTAACTCCAGTTGTGGAGTGTACAAATGAAAGGAAGGAGAAAAATAAAAGAACCCTAAACTTTAGGGCGAGAGCACTCGTAGGTCTGAGCGAGAAACAAAACCCATAAACCTCTGCTCTGAATAAAAAGAGAAAAGAATAGCGCACTTTACTAAATTGTAACTGCTAACAAGTCCCGCGTTGAGAAGCAAAGTGGTCGATAGCAGCACAACTTCCTATACCTTCACCGGCTAGAATGTTACCAGAAAATAACATGGAAGCGACGAGAAAAGGAGGAAGCGGTGGTATAAATAGTGAACGGAAATGCAGGACAGGTGAACTCACTAATCACAGAGGCGAAAGCAAAACCTGTAGCGAACACAGAAAGATTTGATAGATTACAGGTAAACGGAAAAAAGGAATACTAAACCTGGAGATAAGGGAAGGAAGGCGCGATCCATGACAGTGGGAGTATACATTTTCAACATGTCAGTGACATTGCCTTTAATAACCGCATTTTGTAAAATCCTACCTTTGTGCATCGTAGTTGCTCTTGCGTGATGGGGAAGACGGTGAACGTATGAATCCATCGCATTGATAAAATGATCAGCTCTTATTGAGACTTGGATATACCCATCACACAATCAAAATAAATAATCGCTAGATAGTGGTAAACAAATAAATTGTATTTACTTCTCTAAATCGAATAAAGTCATGTAGCCTACGGTGGTTGAACAAAATAGCCTATATGCGACGTCTTCAATTTAATAATTTTGGAGAAGCTGTGCTAACACAAGTAGGCTACAAAATCTCTCTGTCAAGGCGAATATGATATCAATTAATCCATCTAATATTGGTCTGGTATGATATACCCGCCGACGGTCAATCATAGCCTACTTTTACATATTTTTATTTTTATGACAGATTTTTTATCGCTGCAAGTTAGCTATGCAAAGGAAAATATGAACAATATTATCTTCAAATAACATGCACTTATTCTAATATCCATTTATGTGAAAGATGCTGTATTTTTCATACTAATCTATTAGCAGCGCTAGACAAAAACTACCTTTTTTACCTTGCGCGGGAAAAAATGATTCCATGAAAACTCTGAATACGCGCATCTTGCATGACTTGCAGACACAACCTAATTTTCATCAAATCTCCACCCTGCGTGCGTAATGCCACGTATATACTGGAGAGACGCTTAAAACTGGATAAGTCAAATGTCTGAATCACAAATAGCTTAAGCTTTGCGGAATCTCGGGAATAAGTCCCATTTGCGCATGCTTATCGCAACTCTGAATCTGGCCCTAAGGACTGGACACACGTACGTTTTTTTCTGGAAGAAGAGAGAGCTTTACTGGGCAGATGCAATTATGTACAGTGGCTTCAGAAGGTATTCTTACCCCATTGATTATTTCTCATGTTGCTGTGTTGCAAAGTCAAATTAAAACATATGTACATGGGGTTTTTTTTCTACTCCTGTAGAAGTGATTCTCAATAATGTGCAAATTAAATAAAGTATTTAGATATCTTCAGGATTATATTAAAAATAAAAAACTGAAATATCACATTTACATAAGTATTCATTTTTATCATAGCAAGTATCATCATTTAATGTTTGGTCGCATATCCTTTGCTTGCTGCGTCCCATCAATACCAAAAGACTCTCGATATCTTATTTGCAGGTACTGTTACAAGCGATAATATAGATAATATAATAATGTAGAGGTTATAAATAAAAAATAAAGGCTGAAAATAAAATATAGAGAGTCTTTTGATGTTGTTGGGTCACATACTTCAGGAAGTAACAGCATGCAAAGGGCATGCGACCAAATATCAAAATTGATTCTTTAAAGATACGCTAAAGCAAAGGGTGTGAATACTTATGTAAATGTGATATTTCAGTTTTTTTAAAATATATAATCCTGAAGATATCTAAATACTATTTAATTTGCACATTATAGAGAATTATTTCTACAGGAGTAGAAATAAAATCCCATGTAAATATGTTTTCATTTGACTTTGCAACACAGCAAAATGAGAAATACTCAATGGGGCATGAATACATTCTGAAGCCACTGTATATACAGTGGCATGCCATCTAGCATGCTGGAATGTAACACAGCACATAACTTGTGTACATACATCACATATGCATCACATAAGTTTTTGCTCATAAACAACAACTCCATCACATGGTTTTTAGTCATGACTTATTCCTGTATTGAATTTATTGTACTTTTTAGCATAAACTATTGGCTAATTAAAAACCATATAGAGGGTAAAACAGGCAGTCATACTTGATAATAGAGATTAAGTGACTGCAATGAATCAACATAGAAAGTAAGAATTTGTCAGGTAACCACTCATTTAAAGGGATTCTGAAATGTTTTCTAATTGGACAGCCCACAGCCACACGTTCATTAGACCTTCTGCCACACCCACTCATGGGCATGGTTGGACTGGCCATCTGGCAATTGTGGCAGATGCCAGATGGGCCAGTCGCAACCCCCAACCCCCCCCCCCCTTCTCTCTCTCTCCCAGTCCATGATTGCATGATCTCCCCCACCCCCCGGCCCGCAATTGCGATCTCTAACTCCACATGGTTGTTCAGATTGTATTCCCTTATCTGGTCATACTACTGCTGATATAAGCTGGTCGTGGTGGGGGCCGGTCAAGGAGAAAAATGCCAGAACCAAATTTTTCTCCCAGTCCTGCTCATGTTTTTTTTTTACTGTGTGCCAGTTGCATCGCTAAAATACCAAACCTGATTTGGACAGGCCTCCCTTTGATCGGCCTTTACACTAGCGTTTGTTGACTTTTCACATCTTCAAAGTTCAGCTCAGTGACTCCATCCAGAAAACTAGGACATACATTCCAAGACAAAGACCAGCTTGCCTTTATGCAGTGGTTGTGTTTATACTCTCAGACCTTTTATCTTGTGTCTTTGTCAGGCATTCCTCCAAGTGTGATGTTCATTAACTGCGAGCCTCCTCAGCCAAAGGCAGGCGAGAAGTGCACGCTCAGCCTGTACCTTGGCAACTTTTGCCCCGAGCAAGTCTCCGTCACCTGGTACAGGAACAGCCAGCAGGTGCACACCGGAGTGTTCCTCTCCCCCCCTGCACTCAATGTCAACGGCCTCTACTCCCTGTGGAGCTTCCTCCAGCTCACACCCACAGGGGAAGACCACAGCTCAGTCTTCCGGTGCCTGGTGGAACACAACGCACAGGCTGAGCCGGAGAAGAGAGAGTACACATTCAACTTGCACTCCTGAGCTTACATTGCTCTCACGAAGACCATACTGGGGCTCCTGCTGTCACCCTTCGGTAAGACCCCAACTTCATTTGACTGGTACTGCCATGCTGCCAGTGACTGAAGGTTTTAATATCTACAGACTCTTAAAAACATTTTCTTTCCATTGACATAGGATTTGGTAACTGTAGGGATACATCTTGCGGCATGGTAATAATCTTGACCTCCTAGTTCCAATGCCATATGAACACCAGATTATTAAATCATTTAGTCCTTTCAAGACTACATTATGAATAACTTCTCTGAGTATTTTCACTTCAAATACTGATACATACCTTGTCAGTAGTTTGACAGTTATATAATTGGTGGCTAATTGTTTGAGTTTTCTGTTGCTCTTTGATCCACACATCAACCCCTGCTCTTCATATTGTTTCAGAATAGTGGTTCAAAAGTCTAAAGCCAATTAATTGTATCTGTGTAAGTGTTTTGGTTGTGTGTATATCATTGATGTTTTAGTTGCATATAACCATAGCATTTTATGCATGTTGGGTATTTAGTATATAGATTTTATATGAATTGTAAAAGGGTGCATCTTTTTCAATGAGATGTGTGAGCGATTTCAGATTTGTGTGTGAGAGCTTGAGTTCTGAATCATAGCCCAGATGGCAACTACAAAAAAAATTATTAATAGCCATGCTATTTCACTGAATAATTTATCACTGGTATGTGTCACTAAGTAACATATTCAGACATTTCATTGACAGGGGCTTTCACCCAAAACTCTAAAATAACTGAGCATACCTGCTATTTACAATCTTGGAAAGGCAGAAAAAAGGACAACCATTGCATTACTGAAATTAAGCGCTCTGCGTACACACTACAAAGACTGCTTTATCAGACTAATTCTGAATTAATAATACTAAACCGATGTATACAGTACATCTACGATCAAACTAGAGGGAGAGAATTACATTAGTTTTCTAATTAAAATTGAATAATGAGCAAGGAATTCTTTGCAGTCAAAGTTCATTATCATGCTGAAATATTGGCCCAAATTTTATGACAATGAGTTCAGCCCAGTGGATGTTAATATAATAATACTGATCTATATTAATATTTTCACTATGTTCATCCAACACATGCATTGTGAATTATTCTAGATTGGTCCGCCACAGGAAATTGACGGATATTATTGCCGTTTGTTCAGTTCTTTTCATATAGGATGAAAAGATCTTCAGTTCTTTATATAGGAGATAATTAGAGTAGTTGTAATTAGAGCCTGACCGATATGGGATTTTTTTGACCGATACCAATTTTAGAGGGGGATTCACAGGTTACCGATATGGCAGCCAAAATAGTGATTCTTTCAGCTTGAATGAAAATAGACCTTTTCTACGTGGATTGTGCGTCGATTTAGCACCAATATGACACTGCAAATTAATAGCTAATTAGACATCAGTACTGTATGTTGAGTATCAGTCAATTACTGACCATTTCAATAAGGAATAAATAAAAAATAAAATAAATAACTAAATAAACGTCAGTACTCCATGTTGCGCTCTGATTGAGTGATCTCATGTCACATGAACCATGATGTTGTGGGTAGGGAGAAACACTAGATGGAGTGCTAGGAGCGCCCATGTGTCAGTGTTAAAAAAAAAATATATATATATATATATATCGGTCCTACATATCGGCCACATACACATCATCCTTGACTACCTATACAGATATGGTCCAGAGATGCAAATATCGGCCCGATATTGTAACATCCACCGTGACCTTCCAGTCCACCTTCCTTTCGTTCTCTGTTTTCCCCATTCCTCTTGTTTTATGTCCCGTTTTTCCGTTTACCTTGTCTGTCTCTCTGTGTTTTGCAGGCTGGGCGTGATTTACCTGTTTAGTTCCTCATTTGCTCCCCATCATCTCCCAGCCAATCACTCGCCTTCCCCGCTCGCATTCCGCACTCACCTTATTACTCCCGCATACATTCCTCACTCACTTTTATTATCACTCATGCCTCACACCTGTTTTCTCTTTATTTAAGTTCCACTCTTCATTTGTCTCGTCGCCAGTTCGTTCCGTCAGTTGCTGTATGTTTGAAGTGTTTTTGGGCTCTGCTTGTTTGTTCCTAACTGGTCCAGTCTTGTTTTCAGTTTCGCCCATCCAGCCTGCTTTTCCGTTCCTGCGCACCTGTATTCACCTACCCTGCAACCTGTCCGTCACCTAGCCCTCCTGCCTGCTGCCCTGTTCCTGCTCGTTCCCGCCCTCTTGTTATTTTGCCAACCCCGTATGCTGACCTTCACATTACATTACATTACAATTATTTGGCTTTTATCCAAAGTGACATACAATAAGTGAAGTGATATTGAAGGTCATTGACACAACTACAAAGCAAATCCGACAAAGCACAACTTTCTCACAACGTAGGAGCTATCCCTACTAATGAACATAGAATAGTAATATTTTTTAAAACAGGAAGTACGTACTATAGAATTGGCCCTATATAGGTAGTTTAGTCAAGGTGGAGTTTGAAAAAGTGCGTTTTCAAACCACGACGGAAAGTCATACAAATAGTGATTCACTTGTTCATCAGCTGCTGTTCATATCGCGGATATGTAGATTAAAATATCAGGTGTATGACGATTTATAATAATAAAAATTATTGTTAACTGGGCAAAAAAAAAAAAACCATACACACCGGCCGGCGAGAGGCTGCCCCCCCCCCCTGGTCAAGGTGGAGTTTGAAAAAGTGCGTTTTCAAACCACGACGGAAAACAAATAGTGTTTCAGCTGAGCACAGCAGAGTGGGGAGTTTGTTCCACCACTGGGGAGCTAGGGTGGAAAAGCTCCACAGTCGGGATTAGCGAGAGCCGTTTACACGGAGGGAGGGAAGTGCAAGTCGCCCTGCAGCAGCAGAGCGAAGTGGTTGAGCAGGAGCGTAGTGCTGGATTAAGTCCTGTAGGTAGGAGGGGCCTGACCTTTTGGCTGCAGTGTAGGCCAGGGTCAGAACTTTGAACCTGATCCTGGCCACAACTGGCAGCCAGTGGAGTGACCTCAGCAGGGGGATGACGTGTGAGAACTTTGGGAGGTTGAACACAAGCCAAGCAGTTGCATTCTGGACCAGTTATAGGGCAGAATGGAGCAGGCTGGTAAGCTTGCGAGAAGGGAATTGCAGTAGTCCAGATACCCAGCTCCCCTGTCTGCTTTCTTATCTGTCCTGATTGTCCCCCACCACAATTAAGTTGTTGGGGGGGACATTAATTTAACTCCCGTACGTACGTACGTACATATGTACGTACCATGTACGTCTGTCTGTGTGTCACACATGTATGTACCAGAGCCCAGTCCCGGCACGAAGACTCATGTGACAGACAAATGATAATGTCAACTCACTTTATTACCTTTCATTAGCTGTTTTAAGTTTTATTTAAAATAAATTGTTGTATGTATGCTGAAACTTTTTGAGCACACCCAAAGTAAAGTGATGCTGTTTACGATGAAAAGAAAAAAAATTAAATAGATCTAGATATTAAATATATGTTAAAACTACGTGAGGATGCAGGATTTTTTTACAGTGTTCTTACAATCACCCCAAATGTATGCTCTGAAAACCATTTTATGACACTGACTAGTTTTGGAAATAAGAGGAAAACATTTTCGGGGGGGGGGGCGGGCTATTGTTTGTACATTTATTACCTGTACATTTATTTCTCCACTATTCAATGATAAAAGGGTTATGAATGTTGAATTCTGTAGCAGTGGAATATGAAGGAGACGTTTCAACAACAAACACCTATTATTTGAACAGGATAACTTTACTGCTTGGCTATATGTATTGGAGTTAAACACACAGGGCACAACTGAATTCCTTATATTTTACTGAATAATTAATGTATCTTCATTTGAATTAATTATAAGTTCTTGGGTCATATTGTTATCATTTGCTGTGACCATATTAAGGAGTGCTGTTTTTCTGGTACTGCACAGTGCATAGCCAGTCAACTCCCCTAGCCTATACGTTTGACTTTATGCCTATGGTTTGAGATAAGAACAGCTAATGTTGTTTAGCTTCACAAAAGCTGAGTATGCCATTTGTTTCCATACTGCTCTTCTATGGAGTCAATATTTTTGCCAACATTATTTACACGTGTTTCACAACTCACATGTTTTTGGTACACTACAAAACATTGTGTTTTACGCATAGCATAACTACAAATCCTGTTTTAAAAATCTACAAAGTGCAAACAAATCAAGCTGTGGACACACAAAACATGTGGTGGTTTAAACATTAAAAAAATCTAAAACTGCAGCCACAGTAAGCCGTTGCACATCAAACATCATAAAGTTGCATGTTAAGCTGAATTTTGATGTAACAATTTCATAGTAAGCAAGAGCTCCAGCTGATTTCAAATGACCTAATAATGTGTTTGAAAGGCTCTGATAAAATTCTCAAAATAAAAAGAAAACCCATAAAAGATTTCCCTTTTATTGTCTCAGTATAAGATCTACAATTACAATAATTGTTTTTGTAATAACATAATGAAACAAAAAAAGCTAAATAATCTAAAGAAAAAAGCAATTAAGATCATTTTTACCTGATGCTCAGTTACAGTGATACATAATAAATACTATGGAACATGATGCAAAAAGGGATATGCAAAACACAAATGGGGTTTGTTCTACACCTTTATACAATGTATCAATATGGCATTTAGACAAAATATCAACCTAACAAACATGGCATAGGAGACTGCACTTAGACAGGACTTACTTATACGTACTTTAAGGAAATATTTTGTAAAAAAACATGTCATTTAAAAATATATTTCAAGGTGGTTTGACAACCTCATTTAAGTTTTGGAGAGTTCATTTTAATTTATGTGTTCAAAAATATACTCTCATGCTTGAAATTAAATTAAACTCATTATATCCGCATATTTACTTTACTTTCAATAACAGCAGCAGTTGATGGCAGTGATCAATAGGAGTTCATCAGTGGCAATGGTCACACATTGCTCTTAGTGTCTATTTGATATGGTTCAAGATCAAGCTCAAAAATCAATGTTCCTTTGACAGTGCCAAGAATTTAGTGAATTATCTGAGTACTTTCTACTTTCTACTCTGCCATTTATAAGACCTGGAGTAAGACCAAGGAATAACACAATGTCCTTCTAACATGTCACAAGCCTGAGGCAAAACCTTATATATTCTAGTGTTACCCAAAGCACATACTGCACATTACATTCACACAATATACATTCAATGCAATATTTTAGGGTGCATGAAAGGGTAGATGTGTAAAAAAAAAAAAGAGCACGTTTACTGCACAGTGTAATTTGAGACTTAGTTTTGTTGCACAGTTGAATTTGATAGCTACTAAAACACAACACAGACACACATGTCACATCAGTGCAAAATAAAAAAATTCAAATAACAATTGTGGGGAAAAAACACTAATGTGTCAAATTTTAAATGTTGCATCAAAGTTGCATTAACTGTTGACCTCTTTCACTCGTAGACAGATAGATAGAGAGAGATAAATAGACATAACTATTTATGTGCAAACTATAATTGTACAGTTCACTCTTCACATCCAAACAATATATTTTCTCCTTTCTGTAAATACACAATTAAAGCTAAATACACAATTAAAGTGCTCAAAATACACTGTTGCTTGTATAAGATTCCCTCCTTTTCTGTACCTATGTCAGCATATCTTTATCACTTTGCAAGAAAGCCAAAATACTGATACATGATCTCAACATCAAACCTACCACTGTATTGGAATTCACTGTTTAGAAACATGTTCAGTAGCAGTCTGTGTGTGCCCCTCAAAAGTATTAATGTACAGTGACATCCCTGAAAATTTACTTTAACTTCAATTTCATGCAACATTCATTCTTTTGTGTGTGCTTAGAGAGAATTACATTTTGTATTCATTGGGGAGGTATAGAGCTGTTATCTCCAGCATTCATTCCATCAATTTTCTTAACATTCTTTGTTATTGCTGTTGAATAATTCAGTGACAAATGCGTTACTATTGTTGTGTAAGTTAGCTAAACATGACTAAATATCTTACGTTTGAAAAGGAACACAGGATATTTAAAAGGGAAGCTAAAACTAAGGTTAGTTTTTGGCTAGACATATTGATGAATTCAGTCCACTTTTAGTAAATTGTCTCCTTTGGGTTGATTTTCAAGTACTTTGGGACTTTTTCTAGAAAACTGAAAATTAATTTCAAGCTATAATTTGACATGCATCTAAAATCACAGCTGTGAAAGAGCAATTAATTCATTTGACCAAATTAATTAGAAATTAAATGAAAGGTGTGACAATGGCATCAACTTGTCCAATTTTGAAACATAAAACCATTGATCACTCAGACTTGCATGCCCGTTCCTAATACAAAGCCATGGTATGCTTCAAATAACCATCAATAACAGTTGGGGAAAAGGGTGCCAAGTGACATGTCCAACTGTTTCTGTCAAACTTGTTTTTAGTACAGTGATGCACCCGCTATGGTCCACATTAAAACCTGACTGTGACAGTGCCTACTTGTGTTGTTGTCCTGCATTGTTGTGCATAATTGTCTAGTGTGTCAACCTGCCTCAACATGCCATCTCTTGTTATTCCTGCACTTGCAATCTGTGCAGCCATCCAACAGAGCAGCTGCACAGCAGGTGAATTGCCAGCTGCATTTGTTTTGGAGGAATGAGTACACTGGTGTATGCCCCTCACCGTGAACAAGAAGACTGCAGCAATACAACAAACAGGTCTGTAATTACATTCCAAACTGAGAAAGATAAGGAATTTAAAAAATGTTCAATATGCTGTCATCTGACTGCAAATTTGGGTCAGATTCTTTTGATTTTGATTTGATAAAAATCTGTTTTCTAGCATTATCTTCTGGTTTCTTTGTTCAGTGCGGTTCATGCTATTTCAGTTCACCATTTTCTGGCCTCCTGGTGAAACCACCATCTTGGCTGCAGGTGCAACTCATCGAGAGGAATCCGGCTTTTCCTCACAAAGATGAGATTCACAATCCCAAATCCTCCTGAAAAACAACCCACCAAAAGATCAAAATGGGAATAGCACTCCTTCATATTCTGATATCTTATCAGCGTATTTCCTCATTCTCACTCAGAGATCTACACTTCCTGGGCAGCTAAATAAAATCACTACCCTTAATCACTGAATCTCTGTGCCTACAGTATAAAGTACTACTACTTTATAGGACCCACTGAATTTCTGCCTCTCTTGAACTACCTCTTTATAGATTTTAGCCATCCACTCACTCCCTTCTGGAGAAAAATGTTCTATAACTCTCATTTGTCAGAATCACATTTTTTCTGGGAGCAAATGTGTTGAAATGTCATGTTTTACAGATTTCATATTTTAGCAACTTAATTGGAAAATGTTAGACAATGCAAGCGACCCAGCTTTAATAAAACTTGAAACAAATAAATGGGGGCCTTTAAAAGACAATCACCATTAGTTATCCTACCCTCACTCACCTTGTTGATGACCTCTGGAGAACAAATGATCTATAACTCTCATTCATCATAAATCCCAAAAGGACAGGTTATTCATTAGTCAATATTAAATACTAAACAGCACCCATTGAATCCAAATGAGAAAACTGAGAGAAACAAATTGTTGTGATTCGTTTTAAATGGAACAATTGAGACACAAAATTCAAAAGACTGACATCTTACCTAGGTTTCTCATGAAAGGATGTGAACAAACAGAATGGCCAGTCCTATGTTCAGCAAAATCACCATACATATGACCACAATATTGGGACCCTGAGAGAGGACACACATCAGATTGTTATTGCAAAACATATTTTCTTTATTCATTAGGGAATTCTGACCATATATTAGCTTGATGATCATTCGGACCATACTTAACTTTTATTGCATATGGCATCAATTATTATGGATTGTAATGATCTACAAATTATATACTGTATATACACACACACACACATATACAATTGAGAGCGTGAGAGAGGGGCTACCTGATCTCTTCATGAGGAACATTTTTCTCATCAAGGGATCATACAAGAAGTCAGACAGCTAACGCTGCAACATTGTGTACTGGGTTGAAATTGCGAATTATTACTTATGAGGTTATAACACTACAACATACCTCTTCTTCTGACAAATCTTTTGCTTCAGCAGGGGACTTCCCAGTTATACTTGTCCTGGCATCTGCATTTGCGTCTGTTTTTCCAGCTGGTTTGGCAGCAGGCTTTACAATGGCACTGGGCTCTACGTCAGTCATCATTCCTGGTGTGGGGGCCTCTGGCTGGGCCTGCAGATGTGGGGATGGTTTTGCCTGTGTGGAGGTTTTGGTTCTCTGTGTCTGTCTGGCCTCCACTTTAGGCACGGACTGCCGTTCATTCCCACTCTCTTCACCCTGGGGCTCCACCTCCTTCCCCACGATGGGCAACGCCCCCTCCAGTGGGGGCTCTTGGATTGCCATGTCACTTTCAAAGTGTGGGATGGGCTCCGGGGCAGAAGGTTTGGCAGGATGCTGATCCTCTTTGTCTTTGTCCACGTTGCCAAACGGGCCAGCCCTCGGCGTGGGGACAGGCTGGACGCTGGCCGGTTTGGGCTCAATCCTCTGTAAGGGCTTGATCTCTAGGTCGTAGCCCTGTTCGGCCTTGTCGCTCTGCCAGCTGGTGGTGCGAGCATACCCGTGTGGAGACGGGGTACCGGGCCTGCTGTCGCTCCGACTGCCCCTCTCTCCACCAGCCTGCTCCCCATTCCAGCTTCCAGGGCCCAGGAGGTGGGGGTCCTCCTTACGGAGGCTCTGTTTAGAGTGGTGGGGTTCTGGGGGTGTGGAGCCTGGACTGGGGGAGGGACTGTGAAGGGGGGGAGTCTGCCTTGACGTCTCCACCTCGTGAATTTGGGGAGTCTCTGGGTGTGTGGCTGGGACCTCCCCTGTAAACACAGGGGGCAGTTCCTCATACTCGTTACTCTCTGCAATGTCCTGAAGAGCCCTTTTCTTAATGTACTCAGGACCTGCAGCAGATATAACAGGGTTTCAACAGCCTCATCTTTTTCTTCCTCTATTTCTACATCAGTGGTACCAAAACTGTGGGTGCAGACCCACAGGCAGGTCACGAGAGGGGTTTAAATGGATCACAAGGCACATGTTCGGGGAAAAAACTTACTGCACATAATACACATTCCTTTGAAATTCACACCAGTGAAATTAAGCACTGCACTTCATTCACTGTGCTATTTAGAGTATATGCAGTAAAAGCATTTACAGTCTATATTTAAACATATCTACATCTACATTTTAATACGGGATAGGTCGCATGAATTTGTGATGTGGGTTGTTCCCACGGAAAGATTTGTATTAGATGAGAAAGAATATCCCATTACAGTTACTCAATCACACAACTCATTACAGTACCTGAAAGTATATTTTAGGTGTCTAAAATCTTTTAGTAATATATTACATTTATATTGTATAACACTGTACAATAATTAAATGTACAACATCATTGTAAAAGAAAATGAAGATAAATCCCTTGCATGACAAATTTTAAGTAACCACACAGTCCAGCAGGGGGCTGCAGTGAGCCAGAGCCCAACGTTGCAGGCCCAGGGAACACTGTGGGATGTCAGTCAGTCACAGGGCACAGTGTATAAATGCAAATGCATCTAATAATAATCATTGGGCACATTTTCATCATTGGGCACATCTTTCACCTGGGAATTTAGGACAAATTTACTGCTGAAGAAGGGAAGCAAACCACCACCAAGGCGGGTGATGCACGGCAGCCAATTTGCACAAGAATGCTCAGCACAATTCAGCTGATGTGGAGAGGTGGGGAATTAAACTGTGTGATGGTCAGAAAATGCATGCCTTTGGGGTGGTGGGAGAAATTTTTTTATGCATTATTAATTAATTGCATAGCTTTCCAGGCCATATAATACAAGCAGAGATCACTAAGGTGTTCAAGACCAGGCTTAGTATAGTGATGTATTGTCTCTCGACAGTAGGATAAATGATGAGCCTAGAAGGGCTGAAGACACACATATACACATTTTATTTAAAAAAATTCTAATCTGTAATATGCAACTTCCAGGAGCCATGCTCTGTTTTCATTTTGTCAGGAAGTGCTATAATTATTGTGCAGTGTTCACACAATTGAAAGTATTATGTAATGTGTGAAGAATTATGTTCTGAATTTTGATGTGTATCAACTAAGTATTCCAGTAAGTATTTATCTGCAACTGAAGGGTGGCCACTAACGACCTTAGAAACGGCAAAATGTCATGGTGGTTTCCTGCCTGTTCAGGCTGTTTCCCGGCGTTGCCTCTCGGGGCCGTGAGAGGGCGCGCCCGTCTTAGTTCTCATTCTCCGGGACTAATTATTTATTTCCTTCAGGTGCCCTCTGCACTACTTACTCCATTCACTTGTTGTTCGGGGCTTTTGTGTCATTACTGCCACAGCACTAAGCCGGTAAGGTATAGGATTCGGGAGACTGCGTTTCTTATTTTTACTATAAGCAAAGCAGGAACTCTTGTTAGAGTTTTGGTTGATCTTAGGATCTTTTGTTTCCCTTTCTTTTACTCTGTTCTGAGTTCTTCTTTCATTGTATTTCCTCTCCGAGGTATTCTTTTGTTTACCTCTCTGTTGGTTGCCTCGTCATTTTAAGCTTTTATTGAATAAAGGTTTTTTTTCCGCCTTTTATTTCTGCTTGAATCTCGAGCTTTCCGCCCATGTATTTGGGTCGCTATCCTTTCGCTCGTTTCCGTTTGCCTCGTTATTTTAAGCTCTCTTATAGTATAAAGATCTAGAGGTCATTTATTTTCTGCCTATTTTCACTGCTCAAATCTGCAAGCTTTTTCTTCTGGGTCGTTTTTTGGTTTTGGAATTTATTCGCCGGGAAGTTTTGTCTTCCATTTTTAGTCCTCCTTTCCTCCTATCAGATCCCCTCTCAGTGGCGTCTGGTCCTCTGAACCCTGACCCCTCACACAAACTCTATCAATAAATAGTTAACTGATCACAAAATGACTGTTTTGCAATGGCTATCCAGACATGCACCCCATCAAATATTTGTTGTTTGAATGGCAGAGACCAGTCCACAAGTGCAGACAGAAAGATGTTAATGAAAGATTCTGTAATTAGGATTGGTTAGAGTGCCAGTGCCCCCTGTAATATGATTACCAGTTTCATAAAACACCATAAAAGCTGACTCTGTAGTGTTTTGTGAATTAATGTTTGAGAATGAAAATACTGCTCAGTATTTATTTTTTTCAAGGGAGTGAACCATTTTGGAGGGCACTATACTTTGATAAGGTCAGAGGGGAAAAAAGCAACCTTACAAGTAATATAAGAGCTATACCCTACCCATCATGATGTATATAACTATTATCTACCTACAATGCCTTTAGGTCACCACCCTGATCGATATCACTGATCTATCTAAACAGTACATTGACCTTAAAAGCTCATATTAATATGATCTGCTCTCAACTGCTAATGTACAGGGGCCATGACCATACATTGAAATATTATACTTTCATAAGGATTCAATACAATCAACCAAAATAATGCAATAATACCTGTTGATGAGAACTAGTCATTCAGTTCATTTTATCTATTGTCTAGAGACCATCTTTTACCGTGTCAAACCTGGTCTAGAAAATCCCAAGGCCCTCTGCTTCTACTACATGGCATTACAAGCTATTCCATGCATTAACAACTCACTGTGAGAAAAGATGCAAATATCTGTGTGACATATACCTTGAACTAATCTCCACATATGTCTTGTTCCACCATGAGCTTAGGTTCAAAGCCCATCACCTCGCACGGTCCCAGGCGTTTCTATGGTGCTTTTTAACAGTGGGTGGGAAAGCTCAAGCAGGAAACAGGGTGGTGTTACCTGGCTGGTGAAAGGAGGGCGAAAGCTCCCTGGCCACTGCTCTGGATATTCTTGATTCGTTGTGAGCCGCCTGCAAGGCTTGCTCCGCCCCCTCTGCCTTCCCCTTCGCATGAATGGCTCTGGTGGAAAAACAGAAAATAATAAATAAAACAGAAAGACATTACTTACTCCTCACTGCAGTTTTCAGCTACCATGCTGAGCACAATGAAACAAAATGGATGTCATGTATTAACTAAGTGAGTTTTCCACAATGGTGGTGGTTGTTTGGTCCCTTTCTTAGAAACACTGCTCCAACACAATGCTGTACTCAGGCCCAGCTATGACAGATATCTGTCAGAACCCACAGTAGAATGCAGGCTGCATATAGAAAGCTATATAAAGTACAGATACATACTACAACAAGTGCCTGACCAGTGACACAGACGGGCTGATAACAGACAAAACTAGGACTGTATTCATAATATCCTTAATTTCAAAAGCAGCGATGACTGCGTGTATTTGGGTCTTGCATGGCTCATTATTATTAGCCAAGGCAGATAACTATCTGGATAACAGTCAAACATTAATAATGCAAGTCATGTGAGAGTCACTACTAAAGTAATGGGCTGTAGCCCTAACAGCCTGTCTCTACAGTCACATGAACCTCAGGTATATTACACCTGAGTCATGGGGCACAAAGCATGGGGTTCATAACCATATGTGGTGTCACCAGCTACTTTGAAAGCATAGCTTTGCAAGCTACCAATTACTTCACACTGGAAGAAGTTCAACTACAGCAAAGCTACCCTAGGGAGAAATCTAGTTTGGTTAACTAAAGCTACTTAGAAAAAGTAGTTCAAACTACTGATCAAATTGACAATGTATATGTGATACAAAATTATAACAAAATATAATACAAAAAAGTCACATGCCAGCAAAAAATGCTACTCAATTGAGTTTATTGCAAAAAGTGCCCACTTGTTCACAGGTCATACATAAACCAAAGAAAATAAAAAATCCCACTATTCATGGGAAGGTGCAAGGAATGTCAGCTTTGGTTTTGTATACAATGTCCATCAGTCAGACACCTGACTTCCAGAAACTAGAGTCCAGGTTTTATTGCACCAAGCAGGATTACTCAGTTAGCCAGGTACAGACGTGCTCAAATTTGTTGGTACCCCTGGTAATGATGAGTAAAAATGGTTATAGAAAATTCACCGTTTGGTGATTTAGCTTAATCTCACACTGAAAAAAATTAGAAAAATCCATCCTCTAATTGACGTTCATTTATTATGAGAAAAAAAATCCCTCATCAAGAAATAATTTTTTTTTAACAAAATCATGTTGGCCATAATTATTGGCACCCCTGCATTTATATATAGAATAAAGTATAAATTTTTTATATTTGGTCACATATCCTTTGCATGCCATGACTTCCTGATCTTTGTGACCCAACAGCATCAAAAGACTCTTCATATCTTATTTTCTGGTACTCTTACAAGCAATACTAAATGTCTCTGCATTTGAATGGATCTCTGTGGGACTAGATTTATCTGTAAATTACACTGGAACAGTATGGAACACATAGTTGGCTAAAGGGCTCTTGCCAGAAATACAGTAGATATGGATGGATAACTTGAATGGTTTCTTCTCCTGACTTATTTTTCCATAGAGTTCAGTAGGAATATTTGTCAGGAGAAACAACCCTTAAAGTGATCCATCCATATCTACTGCATATCTGGCAGCAGAGTGATAGTTTGAGTCTTGTTTGATACGTCAGACCCATGATGACGTAGAGCCATTTAGCCAACCATGTGTTCCATACTGTTCCAGTGTAATTTACAGCTAAATCTAGTCCCACCCCCCAATTCCCATAGAGATCCATTCAAATGCAGAGACATTTAGTATCGCTTGTAAGAGTACCAGAAAATAAGATATGAAGAGTCTTTTGATGCTGTTGGGTCACAAACATCAGGAAGTCATGGCATGCAAAGGATATGCGACCAAATATTTAAAATGTATACTTTATTCTATATATAAATGCAGAGGTGCCAATAATTGTGGCCAACATGGTTTTAAAAAAAATTATAATATATATATTTTTTCTCATAATAAATTAACGTCAATTAAAGGTTGGATTTTTCTACTTTTTTCAGTGTGAGATTAAGCTAATTCCCCAAACAGTTATTTTTATAACCCTTTTTACTCATCTTCACCAGGGTTACCAACAAATTTGAGCACGTCTGTAACTTCTAAAATAGCATGCAATAACTCTGAACATTTGTTAATAAATAACAATAATCAATACTTATGACTAATTGACACCTAATATATTCAAGTTTAGTTTTACAAATTCAGATTCAAAACATTCAAAACTATAGCCAAATATTTTTTACAGGTGAGCTAACAATCCAGCTTCCTGGAATACCCCTGAGACCTAAACCTGTCCTAAACAAAAAAAATCCCATCTGGGCTTTTCACAAGGACAAAATTGTTGTAGTTTCAGTAGTTAACTACACAAAAAATGGCAAAAAAATAATTTAACTACTTGAATCACTATGCATATATGAATGTAGTTGAACTACCAGCAAGCTACTGCAAAATGTAGTTAAACTACTAGTTTAATTACATGTAGTTCACTACTCCCCAACACTGGGTGTCACCTGGTGTGGCCAAAACTGGAATTCTCAGGAACTGCAAAAAACCACTTCTATTTCCCATTTTCCAAGTATTATGGTCTAGACAGGGGAGGAGTTATGAAACACTGACAGTACATACATCAGAAATCTCAATGTGTGTTAAAAAGGGGCAATGAGAAATGTAGAAAAAATTAAATACAAGATGTTTTTCATGACACTAAATTATTATATAATTTTGCAAAACACAGCACACAGAGGTCATCTGGCAATATTGTCCAGCCAGTGTCCTTGTGGTCTGTCAACGTGGTCTGTCACTTATAAAAATATCACTGAAATTTCACTGCCCTCCCCTCCGGGTAATAATAGATGTCTGTGTGAGGATCCACTGGTGAACGCACAATGCAACCAAACCTTGGCAGCAGGTCATGAGCATTACTGATTGTGATTACTCCGAGAATAGTTGGCATACTGAAACAGTACGCTGGGCCTAAAAATATCCCACTGCCACTTGAGGTCCGGGGGAGTAGGACACTTCCCCAAAGAACAATTAGAGGTGCAATGATCTCCCCTGTCTCACAGACCCGGCAGCTGCCCCCTTCCCACCTCGTCGTTCGTCAGTTCCACCTTTAAGGCTTAGGACTGGCGCTCTTCCCCTAAGCCCAAGTCGCTGGAGAAGGTTTCAGTAATGTCACATTGTTCACCACTGAGAGCTAGTGCGACGGGAGCAGGGGGGGGTGACTTTTACATCAAACACCAACACCGTTCACCCTTTCAACATGTAGCCATTTAGCCATGTATACTGTATGCTCATTGGGCCTCATTCATTCAATCAAAAGGTCACATGAACCATATTGCATTTATAAAAAATTTTTTTAGCTGTATATGTGAGACAGTGTGCATATGCACATATTGCCGCACTGTGCATATGTAAAATAAAGCCATTTGTACACATACAATGGCTGAGTTTAGTGGGACCCAACAATACGTAGATTGAGGGTTTTCATGACGAAGAAACATTCCTTTTAAATTGACAAAATCTTGTATATTTGAGTGATGATATCTATGACAACATTAAAGTTGGTTTGAGGCATCTTGGTCACATCATGTCACAGACGTTATTGATATTTTAGTGCTTTTACTTTGAAAGAAAAATCCTTTAACATTTACAAAGGGAAAATTGGAAAAATCATTGGTCTAGCTTGAGGCATCTTGATCACATGTATGAATAGAAAGGGCTATCACATCAATGTGCAGCTCATATCTGATGCAAAATGTATTGCTCAACGTCCTAACCCGATGGCCTGGTGGGACCCGCGATAACTTCATTCTGCGGGCAGTTCAGTTGGCGCACTGATGTGAGCACAGCTGGCTTATTGGTAAGAATGAGCATTGACACTCCCTTTGCTGCCCTTGTTTGCTTTGGTGTTTCTGCGTAAATATTTGCGATCATGCTCCACCACCCCAGCTTCTCTGTTGTTTGGATCTGCTTTGGTACGCGGGGTTTCTGGTCATCTCCTATTTAGCAGGGAGATACCTGTGCTCCAGAGTAGTACCTGAAGCAGATCCAAACCAAAATATGATCCAGCACATTAATTCATTAAAACATGTTATTTGAATATGTGAGTTGTCCTGACAGAAATATACTTGTCAAATTGGTGTTTACAGTGTCAGAATATAAATTCCTAACTACCTCTTTCCATCACGGGATCGGGGATTTCAAACCACCTCTCACATGCACAGAACACCAACAAAATTATAAAATAAATAACATTTTATTTATTTCCAGGCTGCGAGAAAGACTATAGCCTAGTGCTTGGCAGATGCAGGCAACGTGCTCGTCTGATGCAGAAAGGCTTGAACTTTTGTGTGACGGGAGATCCTACATTGACAGCGCATATTATCACCTTTTTATTTGAGCAGTTCCTATGACACCTGAATGGACAATACTCATTTCCTAAACAAACTACATTTTTTTTCTGACTGAACATCCACTAATAAAACCTAATTTCATCGTCGGAATAATTCTTCCTTTTGCTTTTTCTGGGCCATTTTGACTTTGTAAGCACCTGTAAATGGAATTTGTAACTTCCGTAGGCGTATATGGCGATTCATGGACATGGATTTATGCTAATCGCAAAATAAGATACACGCGCCTGTCATTTACGATGAATCGGAATGTATGAACATACCAGAATATGAACAAATCTGTCTTTGTGCACGGTTTGATGAATCTGCCGTAAATTTTTTCTACAAACTTGTTTTGCATGTACAAACCCCAATTCCAAAAAAGTTGGGACAGTATGTAAAATGCACATAAAAGCAGAAAGCAGTGATTTGTAAATTCTCTTTTACATATATTTAATTGAAAACAGTACAAAGAAAA
The DNA here is from genome assembly GCA_022702515.1 of Ilyophis sp. 1 JC-2022. Lineage (NCBI taxonomy): Eukaryota > Metazoa > Chordata > Actinopteri > Anguilliformes > Synaphobranchidae > Ilyophis > Ilyophis sp. 1 JC-2022. The sequence goes on along the minus strand of CM040396.1, from coordinate 42,855,948 downwards.
TATATTTAATGTTTTACCTTATCAACTTTATTGATTTATTATAATTTTTTTCAAATTTGATGCCTGCAATACGTTCCTAAACAGTTGGGACAGGGGCAAAAAAAAGTCTGGGAATTTCAAAAAACACCTGTTTGGTACATTCCACAGGTAAACAGGTTATGCTGTCATGACTGGGTATGAAATTATATCAAAAGACTCTTGATATCTTATTTTAAGATACTCTTACAAGTGATACTGTAACCTCTGTATTTGAATGGATCTATATTGGAATGCAAGCTGTAAATTACATGGGAATAGTATGGAACCCATGGTTAGCTAAATGGCTGTAAGTCATCAATGGTCGAAGGTATCAAACAAGCCTCAAACCATCACTCTGCTGCCAGATATTCAGTAGATATGGATGGATCACTTGAAGGGTTGTTTCTCCTGACTTATTTGTCCATAGAGTTCAATAGGGAAACAATGCATAAAGTGATCCATCCATATCTACTGCATATCTGGCAGCAGAGTGATGGTTTGAGACTCGAGGCAAAATATTTTAAAAAGCTTTCTGCTTTTATGTGCATTTTACATACTGTCCCAATTTTTTTGGAATTTGGGTTTGTAAATGTACACATATATATGAATGCACCCCATTGGTTTAAAAAAAATGATGTCAGCAAAGTCTAACGCATTACTACGACCAGGAGTTACAGTCAAGCCAGAAAGTCTGCACACCCCTTTCACCTTCACCACGTTTTATTACGTTAAAGATTTATACTACAATAGATTGAATTCATTTGTTGCCTCAAACATCTACACACAATAGCCAATAATGACGAAGTGAAAACAGGTTTTTAGAAAATATGCAATTTTATTTTACTGACAAATAGGTTATTTAGGGGTTACATTTTTGCCCATTCCTCTTGGCATATCCTTGCAAGTTCCGTCAGGTTGGATGGGGAGCGTTGGTACACAGCCATTTTCAGCTCTTTCCACAGATGTTCAATTTGATTCAGGTCTGGGCTCTGGCTGGGCCACTCAAGGACATGCACAGACTTTCTCCGAAGCCACTCCTTTGTTCTCTTGGATGTGTGCTTCGGGTCGTTGTCATGTTGGAAGGTAAACTTTCACCCCAGTCTTGAGGTCCAGAGTGCTCTGGAGCAGGTTTTCTTCAAGGATCTCGGTGTACTTAGCTGCATTCATCTTTCCCTCTATCAGGACTAGTCGCCCCATTCCCGCTGCTGAAAAACATCCCCACATCATGATGCTGCCACTGCCATGCTTCACTGTAGGGATGGTATTAGCCAGTTGATGAGTGGTGCCTGGTTTCCTCCAGACGTGACGCTTGGTATTCAGGCCAAAAAGTTCAATTTTGGTTTCATCAAACCAGAGAATCTTGATTTTCATGGTTTGAGAGTCCTCTAGGTGCCTTTTGGAAAACTCCAAGCGGTCTGTGATGTGCCTTTTACTAAGGAGGGGCTTCCGTCTGGCCACTCTACCATAAAGGCCTGATTGGTGGAGTGCTGTCTGGATGGTTGATCTTCTGAAAGGTTCTCCCATCTCCACAAGGATACTCTGTCAGAGTGACCCTCTGGTTCCTGCTCACCTCCCTGGCCAAGGCCCGTCTTCCCCAATTGCTCAGGTCTAGGAAGATTCTTTGTGGTTCCAAACTTCTTCCATTTATGAATGATGGTGGCCACTGTGCTCTTTCGGACCTGCAAAGCTGCAGAGATTTTTCCGTACCTTTCTCCAGATCTATGCCTTCACACAATCCTGTTTCTGAGGTCTGCAGATAATTCCTTTGACCCCATGGCTTGAAGTTTGCTCTGACATGCACTGTCAACTGTGAGGACCTTATATAGGCAGGTGTTGGCAATCCCCAATCATGTCCAATCAATTTAATTTATCACAGGTGGACTCCAATTACGTTGTAGAAACATCTTAAGCAGTATCAGTGGAAACAAAATGCACCTCAGCTCACTTTTGGGTATCATATCAAAGGGTGTGCACACTTGTGTACATATGATATTTTCCATTTAGATTTTTAATAAATTAGCACAAATGTCTAAAAACCTGTTTTCACTTTGTCATTATGGGTTATACAAAAAATGAACTCAATCTATTGTAGAATATGTCTGTAACGTAATAAAACGTGGAGAAGGTGAAAGGGGTGTGCAGACTTTCCGGCTTGACTGTATAATTCAGTCAAATCCCTTCACAAGCTCTATTCCCAGTTAATATGTACATATATAGGTTACATTAAAAAATAAATGAATGTATTTATCTTGAACTTCAGAAATAGGAAGGTGCTGAGAGACACAGACAAAGTAAAACACACTAATCAATATATTTCCTGCAACAAAAAAAATATTGTACCATGACCACACATTGGACCACACATTATCACAATATATTTTTGGTTCTTGTTTTCAAGATGGAAGGGCAGCTGCAGTCTGTACAAAACTTTAAATAGAAATAAAGACCTCCCATAAGCTCAGAGTTTAAATGGAGCTGCGATCTGATAGTACATTTGTGGCATGTTTGTGCCTCGAGCACTACATGTGCCAGATGTTTTTTTTTTCTTTTAAGACATCCTTGTCCTGGTCAAGCTCTAAGCATATATCAAGCCAAATGTATCTGGGGTCTAACAAAAACATCTGCATGCTTTGTGCTGTATTTGGGGAGAACGGGAAGAGGGGGGGGGGGGGGGGGCGGGGGGGGCATCTATCAGCTGTTGCATTCCCCTGCCATTGTGATTGTGACAGTAACCCTTCTCCCTCTCCTTATTTAGTCTGTCCTGCTTTCCAGCAAGGGGCCCTGCACGTCATTTACACTCAGTACACTGACTTTGCAGAGGCTCATTCCTGCGCCAGCCAAAGACTGTACAAAGAAAAAAACACTTGCATTACTGTGTGAGGAAGAGTGACATTGAATATAGGTTTGAGTTCTGAATGGGTATAATGTATGTATTTTAGCCAGTTATCTCCTGTCAGGCATTTTCACTTTCACGAAATATTTTTTTCCCCTCATGGACGTTGATGTATGCTAATCCCAAAAAAGCTGAAAAGGTGCACACGCCTGTCATTTACAATTAATCGGAATGTATAAACATACGCATGTGAATTACAAACAAATCTGCCTTTCCACACGGTTTGATGAATCCCAGGTAGGTACACCTAATGAGGCCCATTAGGTGTACCATAGCAACTTTCTTATTGATATAAACATATTTCTAAAATCAATATGAACATATTCTTCATGAAAATAACAAAATAACCATCTGACGGCAGTGACTTTGCACTGATGGAGTTGACAGCCAACTGACGGAGTTGACAATAGTACACATAAACTTGCTTAATTCCCCCAACAATAACAAAAAATCATAGTAATTATATGCATGCTTCTTGGTAACATGCCCTGTTTCAAAATAGTAATTTTGTTTTCTTTTGCTTTACCTTAATTAATCTAAAAACAGATTGTCCTGGAAGCACACTGTACGAGAGCCATTTAAAACAATAGGTCCCTATGTCATGGATCACTTCCTTCCCTTATCTCCGCATTTAGTATTCCTTTTGTCCATTTTTTTCTATCGGATTCTTCTGCGTTCCGCTACGGGTTTTGCTTTCGCCTCAGTGATTAGTGAGTTCACCTGTCCTGCATTTCCGCTCGCTATTTATACCGCGCTTCCTCCTTTTCTCGTCGCTTCCATGTTATTTCATGTAACATTCTAGCCGGTAAAAAGGTATAGGAAGTTGTGCTGCTATCGACCGCTTTGCTTCTCAATGCGGGACTTGTTAGCAGTACAATTTAGAAAAAGTCAAGCGCGCTCTTTCGCTCTCTTATTTCAGAGCAGAGGTTTTGGTTTCTTTGTTTCCCCACTCTAACATACGAGTGCTCTCGCCCTAAGGTTTAGGGTTCTTTTATTTTTCTCCTTCCTTTCTTTTGTTCACTCCACTAAGGGAGTTAGATAAGTTTAAGATTCTAGCCGGTAAAGGTATAGGAGTAGTGCGTGCTATCGACCGCTTTGCTTCTCAACGCAGGACTTGTTAGCAGTACAATTTAGAAAAAGTAAAGTGCGCTCTTTGGCTCTCTTATTTCAGAGCAGAGGTTTTGGTTTCTTTGTATTCCCACTCTAACTAACGAGTGCTCTCGCCTGAAGGTTTAGGGTTCTTTTATTTTTTCTCCTTTCTTTTTTTTGTTCACTCCACTACAGGAGTTAGATAAGTGTAACTGCTACTGTTTGCTTGGATATCTATTTCCTCGCTTATTATCGCGAGGTTGTTTGTGTTCTTCTTATTTTCTCTGTCCACTACGGATTATTGTCCGTCTTTGTGGTGTTCATTTAGAACACTTTTAGATTTCTTATCTGTCACACCTGGACCTCCAATATTTCCTCCATGTCTCTGGGCATAGAGATCCCCTACACAGTGATCCAAAAGACAAGGACACCAACCAGGTCAGACCTGACATCCACTAGCAATACTGAGTCACTCTCCAACACTGCTGATTTCATTTTTGATTGAATGAGGCAACCCTACCCAGTATCCGTTCTGTCGCCGGTTTAAATGTGGATTCACTGGCTGTCGAGGTCATGTAATCAGGATGATTATGGGCTTGTTCAGATTGTGATTAGTTAGTTGAAGAGGTGGGCAAAAGCACTTTAAAGGATGAGAGCATAATTTTGCTACCAGCAAAAGCCAGTTGCTGGTATTGTCTGGTGCATTGGAGAAAAGCACTGAGCCCCTCCCTAAAATTATTTCCAATGGTACGCTGCCACTTAGACTTGTTGAAATGTTCTTTATTATCCATTAGTTGAGCATTTAACGCCCCATCTACCTACATAATCTGATAGAGAGCCAATTAAGGCCATGTAAGGTATGGGGATGAGACAACAAGGAGCCTGGACTAGGTGGAAGCAGGCGGTGGGTAGAAATATCACATGGGCTGTCCTCTGGCAGGCAGAACCACACCACATCAAGTTCCTTGTCCAGCTTGTTTACGATGTCCTCCCCAGCCCTTGCATCCTACACTGCTGGGGCTTGGTAGAAATCCCAGAGTCACCACTGTGTTCCAAGAGGGAACACTCAAACACATCCTGAGCTGTTGTCCAAACGCTCTGGAAGTAGGCCATTACCACTGGTGGCATGACCAGGTAATGAGGAACATCACAGAGTCCATCTGCACTGGGATCAGTGCTAGCAAGCAGATGCAGACCACAAAAGCAGACCAGCAGATTCATCAAAGCTGGAGAGCAACCCAAGTTCACACCTGTGCCAGCTTCTGGGCTTCTTACTACTGGTCAGGATTGGCAGCCCTTAGTAGGCCTACATTACATTACATTACATTATAGGCATTTAGCAGACGCTCTTATCCAGAGCGACTTACATACTTCTTATTACATTTATCCATTCATACAGCTGGATATATACTGAAGCAATGCAGGTTAAGTACCTTGCTCAAGGGTACAACGGCAGTGTCCTACCTGGGAATCGAACCTGCAACCTTTCAGTTACAAGTCCAGTTCCTTAACCATTATACTACACTGCCGCCATAGATATCTAGGCCTACATAGATATCTCAAGACCTGACATCCTCATTGCATCTAAAGTGATAAAGGGTATCATCATGCTGGAGCTGACCGTCCCTTGGGAAGAATTTGGAAGAGGCTTTAGAAAGGAAGATGACCAAATATAAAGGGGCTGGTCAGTGACTGTTGCAAGCAAGGCTGGAAGGCAAGGTGTTTGCCCATGGAGGTAGGGTTGTGTGGGGCAGTCTCTGTGCAAAGCCCACTACACAAAGCCGATGGGGGTGAGTAGAAAGAGAGCCATTTCTTAACATTCGCACAGGACTCCCATTACAAAAAGCAAGTTTTGCTAAATAAAGCTGATATTTTGGCTAGAAAAACTATTTGTTTATGCTTTAATAGTATTTAAATAACTTTATTGGAAATAAATGGCTAATTTTAATAACATGATTCAATTGCTAAAGATAATTGAAAAAATAGAGAGTGAAGCTATGCGCATAAAAGCAGTGATTTGTAAATTCTCTTTTACATATATTTAATTGAAAAGAGTACAAAGAAAAGATATTTAATGTTTTACCTTATCAACTTTATAATTTTTTTGTAAATACACGCTAATTCCGAATTTGATGCCTGCAACATGTTCCAAAATAGTTGGGACAGGGGCAAAACAAAGACTGGGAAGTTCAAAAAAACACCTGTTTGGAACATTCTACAGGTAAACAGGTGATGCTATCTGTAAGTATAAAAGGATATTTTATTTTCAGGTACTCTTACAAGGGATACTATAACTTTGAATGGATCTCTATGGGATTTGGGTGATGGGACTAGATTAAGCTGTAAATTACATGGTTATAGTGTGGAACACATGGTTGGCTAAATGGCTATAATTCATCAAGGGTCTGAGGTTTTTGCCGTCCTCCAAATGGTATGACTATCACTCGTGACGTGGTTGGTATGAGTCCTCCGTAGTTGACGACCCTAATGGTCGCAGGAACAAAATAAAACGAAGGTTACGACTGTAACCACGGTTTTATGACTTCCGGATGACTATTAGGGTTCATAGTCACTCGGGACCCTTTAAGGGCGAGAAGGGTTTTGAGGACACCGCATTGACGTTCCTCTCTTTATAGGGAGGAATTACATCATCGCGCGGAGGTCATGTACATGACAAAGGTTGGTATAAGAGTCTCGATGCATCCGGCAACAAGAAGGTTAATTGATAGTTGTTGATGACCCTAATAGACCCCGGAACTCATAAAACCGTGGTTACAGTCGTAACCTTCATTTCTCCTGACTCATTTTCCATTTGAACTCTATGTAAAAATAAGTCAGGACAAACAACCCTTAAAGTGATCCATCCATATCTACTGCATATCTGGCAGCAGAGTGATGATTTCAGGCTTGTTTGACACCACAGACCCTTGATGACTTATAGCCATTTAGCCAGCCGTGTGTCCCACACTATTCCCATGTAATTTACAGCTTAATCTAGTCCCACCCCCCAATTCCCAAAGAAATCCATTCAAATGCAGAGAGGTTATCGTATCCCTTGTAAGAGTACCTAACAATAAGATATCAATAAGATATTTTTTGATGTTTTTGGGTCACAGAAATCAGGAAGTCATGCCAAAGGAATTAAATATGATGTGTTAATATGTTAATTTGTCCAATTACTTTTGGTCCCCCAACTATCTATAATATAGTATTTATCTACGCTAAATAAGCTACAATTGCTACATAGTTGACCCGATAAGGATGTAAAAACCCTCAGTATTTAAAAAGTTTCAATTATTAGTATTTCAATGTATGGGTTTGTTTTTGGAAATTCAACCTTGTTTGTACATCACAATAACCTAAACTCAGCACAACATAAAAAACACCTTCAACATTAAAATTGAAACGTAAAATAGATTCGCATAAGTTTTCACACCCTTTGTTAAAGTACAGCTAAACGTTCCGTAACAGAATGATGATTGCATTGTCTCCATTTGTTTTTTGTGCACAAGTTACATAAGAATGTAAATTATTTTCGCATGATTCAATCTCTGAACCATCAACACATACTATATCCATAAGGTCCCTCAGACCAGCTGTAACAATCAGAGAGCCAGGTTATTTTTTCAATGGCTTATACAGAACTCTGATAATGTATGTAGGAAATAAATATCAATTTAAGACATTTATTATTTATTTGGCTCCATTACGAGACTACATGGGTCACTTAAAAAGGGAAGACACTGCTAAGGCATGTTAAAATGAGCAAATTGCTTAAGTTTGCAAGTTATCAATAACAATACAAAAACACAATAGGCTTCATCATGTTTTAATAAGACTATTCAGAGAGCTGTTTAGATTAATGTATAGAATAGACTAGAATAACTTTTATTTCCCGCAAGGGAACTTTTGTTGTAGTCCCAGCAACAACAAAAAAGACAGACAGTGGGGCAGACCTACAACACACAAACAAACATATCAAACAAAGACATCCAACAGAATCATTGCATCAATCAAGTGAATTAAAGTACAATACAGCCATGATTTAAGAATAGCCCCTGCTGTCCCGAGATGTCCAGTGTCACCATGCAGTCCAACACACAAACTCCGCCTCCACAACTCTCCTCCATACACGCAGCACTGTGGTCTTTCTACATTGTCAAAACGGAGCACCGAACTGCGTCAATTTTCCCAGTCGTCTCCTCACTCCTCCCCCGCATTATGTTCTCCTTCCTGGTTGCCTTTTGGAGATTGCCTGCACTCTCGGATCAGTCCCGAGTCCGACATCTTCGACTCCGGTGAAGAGCAATGGTAACTTTGTTGCTGGAGTCTGCAGATTCCCGAGCATATGTTGCGAATGAGTCTCCATGGTGACGACCACAAAAAAAATTATATCGACTAGACAATTCGTCAATATTATCAAAACGAGCTGCAGGAGTGCCTTGAAAAATCTCCAGCCCGCTTCCCCATCCCACTACAGACACACAGCGCATGAAAAATCAAAGACAAAAGCCCAACACAACAAAACACATTCAAATTAACAAACACGAACACGAGAGACACCTGGACTACATGTCGCCATTACAGCGCTAGGGATGTGCGCGTTTAGTCGACTAGTCGAGTAAACGTTGCTACCCTCGCTAGTCGGCACCAGAAATACTAGTCGGTTAAACTTATTATTTTATTAATGTATACATTTAAATTACATATTGACATAATTTGCACTGAAATGTCATGTTTTCCTGGTCAAATGTTGCTTTATAAAAAACGAGCATCCGTTACTAATGTTAACAACGCCGGATTAAAAAAAATAATTAAAAAAACTAAGGAAAAAAGCAAAACGCATTATGCCTGTTCGCCCTGCAAGTTCAACCAGCGAGGTGGAAAGAGTAAGTAGGCCTATCGCGTTGTTGAATAGCCCAATAAAACAAATCTAATGTCATGTCGATCAGTAGGCCTAATTCTTATTTTTATTGTTGGTAGTTTTTCTGATGACCGATTATTATTTTTTACTGTATTTGCTATGCGATCCCGTTCACCAAATGAATATGCCGTTGTAATAATCAGGCACGTTTCCTAAAAATGTTTTGCTACGTTGAATATTGTTTTCAATAAATGTTATTTGTTTTAATAACTTTTATTTAGTGTGTTTTTGTCATGTTTTGTAGGATAATGTGCAATGTTCATAATGCAAGGCGCAAAGTGCCACACATTTCAGCGGCATTTAAAATACGATTTGGTTATTGAAGAATGTGATTAACGGTTTCAAATGGCTCTTATAATATACGCAATATTTTTTTGGACAATGTTTAATCTTATAGATTAAATTGTGCTCAATTTTGACTGTTTTCTGAGTGTTTTCTTACTTTTAGACGACTAGTCTAAATTTAAACTTCCGTTTAAACGTCAGGGAAATTAGTCGTTAGGAACATCCCTATACAGCGCCACGTGACGTCACCCACAGCACAGACGTCACAGTATAAACTCATCACTGCAGTGGAAAAGTTGCCTGGTTATTTTAAATACGTTTGAAATAGTTAATCTGACAGTGAGCAGTGGTCTGGCCTAAAAACCCGGCCTCCTATGCTGAATACACGCTTTACAGCAGCAGCATGTATTTAGCAGCAATTCTCTTGAGGGTTGGATACTGCCCAGGATTTTTCTTCAAGAACAGCAGTGGGTCAGCAGATCCCTCAACCTTCTTATTGATAGTTGGAGAATCGTTTGGTTCTCTTATAGGTTGTACCATGTGACTAAAATGCTGTTGATTTGTGCTCTGAGGGCAGCCTTCTCTGTCACATTCCACCATGCCAGCTTGAAGAGTGGATCCAGGACAGAGGCTATTCTGAAGAGTGGATCCAGGACAGAGGCCATTCTGAAGAGTGGATCCAGGACAGAGACCATTCTGAAGAGTGGATCCAGGACAGAGGCTATTCTGAAGAGTGGATCCAGGACAGAGGCCATTCTGAAGAGTGGATCCAGGACAGAGACCATTCTGAAGAGTGGATCCAGGACAGAGGCCATTCTGAAGAGTGGATCCAGGACAGAGGCCATTCTGAAGAGTGGATCCAGGACAGAGGCCATTCTGAAGAGTGGATTCAGTACAGAGGCCATTCTGATGATTTTATTCTCTTGGTAACATTCTGGGCGGTTCTCAGTTCTCCTGGTAATGTCGTAATGTGGTTCTTTGAAGTTTCCCTCGATATCTTCAGGCATGATAGAATGATGTATGATCTTGGTTTTCACCGGTGCCAGTTTACAAGATGTGGTCAGCCAGGACAGATTTTCAGACAAGCAGGGGTCAGTAGCCAGGACAGATTCTCAGACAAGCAGGGGTCAGTAGCCAGGACAGATTCTCAGACAAGCAGGGGTCAGTAGCCAGGACAGATTTTCAGACAAAAAGGAATCAATACCGCTCAATGCACAAACAATATTTCATCAACTCCAAACACGCCACACAAATGTTGTTGCGCAGGTAATAGCTGAGATTATTGATTCAGAACTGATTGATTCACCCCACATTATAAATATGGACATTTGGTTAACAAGCTTCCTGGATTAATCAGTGTGTCAATAATATGCATCTGTCGACTCACAGACTCGCCTCTGGATGGATGAAGGCATTTGTTTTCTGTTGTTCTGATGTACAATAAGGTTTAATTTCTGAATATAATCCATTAATTATAATACAAGTAATTGAAAATACTGCTTTTCAAATACTTGCAACAATACATATTTGATGCATTTTCTATTGCTTGTCAATACCTTTCAAAAGTATTTGCAAATACATTCAATTAGTCATTTCCAAACAGGATACAATTTGTCATCTTTTAAATACTATTTGGAAGAGGAAATTGCAGTAAATGTAAATACAAAAATACTAATATGTAATGGTAATTGACCCAAGTCTGTTTTAAACTATTTTAATCCACATTTTCTTTTTTTGCTAAACTTGGAACATCCAGCTGTATTGGTAAGCACATATTTTTGCTGGAAAGTTTTCCATCATTTTGGGAGAGAAAAAACTATGTGACGTGGGCAATCTGGATACACACCCTCCCTCCCTGGGCGATGCAAAGCCAACTGCATCACTGTGAATCAAAATCCTCAACTGAGCATGGAATTACACAGAAGCCAGTAACGCCATAATAAGGTACACAACATTCAGAAATATTGAGGAGTTCACACTTGTTATGGGCGAGTGAGACTTCAGGATTCCCATAAAAGGTGGTGCCATGATGCCACCTCTCATTTGTATTAACCCTCATATTATGTTCCGGGTCAATTTGACCCGATTCAATGTTTGACGTCTCTTAAGAACCAGTTAACCTTATTTTTTCATCTTGACTCTATATGATTTTTCCAAATTTGTTGGGATTAAATACTAAACACACAATAAACATAATGCTATATTTTCAAAAGTCCTGTACCAACTTTGTATACAAAGATGTTGTGTGGGGTAGAAAATACACAACCTTTTTTTGTTTTTATATCATATTTTTCGTGGGTAATTCTGGTGGCACTTTCCCATACAGGTTTTAAACTTTGCAAATTTTCACTTACCTTAGGCTCTAAAATGAGATGTTTCATCATAGATTTTTTATATTTAGGAAAGGCTAGTCAATTGGAAGACACACAAAAGGTGACACAGAAAGTGTCAAAATTTTCTATTACAATAGTTTCGCGTCAGTCAATTTGACCCCAAACATAAAAAAGCGTCATAAAATGCGAACATAATATAAACTAATACTCAATCAGGCCTGCACTCCACAGCTGAAAACTGTATTATCAGTTCAAATAAGATGCCTAAACTCCCAAATCACAAGCATACACACCTGACCTTGAGCTTTCACATCCTCTAAATGTGGCATTCGCCTTCAGGCAAGGTCATTTCGGGTCCTAATGCCTGCTCAGTCTCTGCATTAAACAGGCTCCCCGAGTGTCCAAATGCCTTTTAATGGAGCCTTTCATGCTTCTGTCAGCGAGGATGACGTCAGTGAATTTAAGGCTGTTAGCTGCTCCTCAAAAATATAATATTTATATTTGCAGCTATTTAGGACACTGTGGTCTGTGGTGTATCATTGATCCCTTCCCTGTTGTGCTAATTTCAGGTGCTGCGCTCCAGCATTGATGAAAAGCTGCATCCTTTTATGGAGGTGTATGAGGAAAGAAGGCCTGTGAGTGAAACCCATCCAAACACAGACACAAGCCAAAACTGGAATTTTAATCCCACCCAGAACATTTACTGTAAATCTGGTTTGGTCAAGTAAGACAAGTCCGGAGAGCTCATAAATTCGTAAATAACCTAGATCAGTGGCTTCACTTTCAAATTCAATCTTTGATCAGTTATTGCTAAGAGATTATTGTTAGTGTTCACTGTCCCCATAGCACACTAGTAACCTCCTTTGTTCGATCAGGTGTATGCGCTGTGCCTTTGCTAGCTATATGCATAAAATGTAAGAGAAGTGACTGCTGGCAGCGAACATGTGCTTGTCTGCACTCTCCCAGACTGGTGAAGGTCGCAGCGATGAGAAATACATCTCAAAAATTCAAAAAGGGGAGAAACTTTTTTATTTAAAATATAGTTTAATGAAAATACAGTTTCAAGAAAGGGAGGGGTGGACCCACCAACTCAAACAGGTACTTCTTTAGACTTCAGCATGCAAGACAGTAGCAACAAAAGTGCTCTGTTGATGCTTAATGCACATTAACACATGCAACACAAAGCCACAATGGGGACAGTGTAATCCTAAACCAAGGCATCAGCATTGAACTGACGGAAACTGCTGCGTTCTTATGCTGACGTAATTTCAAATATAGATCACTATGCGTTTATGTATGGAAGCAGTCAGGTTAATTACCTGGCTCTGGGTGAAAATGGCAGTGTCCGAACTGCGATTAAAAACCTGTAACCTTTACAGTAAACTCAAACTCTTGTTTTTTTCATGAAACATTTTACAGATCTTTTAAATTTTTGGCAGTTTATTATCTATATTACAAACATCGGTTTGCCTTTTTTAAAAGAGAAAGTTATTTGACGAACAGAAATGTATTTGCTGCATGTGAAGTTGTGAACAGGTCCTTAAAATAAAATGTAAGCAGGAAAGAGAGGAGGTTTCTGCTGCATACTCTCTCACTCATCTGTTAAATTTATTGATCAATAAGCCTTTTTATCTAAAAAAAAAAGTTATAGCATAAATGATCAAATTCTCCTTTAGAAAATAATAGTTCAAAATTGCATTATGCTGATGAGTCAATGAGTTGGTACTCAGATGTTATGAGAAACTCTCAATAAACTTTCAGTCTGTGCACAAGCCTTCTGTGAAGCTCCCTCTCATTTTCCAGTTAATGACTTTATGGCTCAAGACTGAGTGTAAAACAAAGAAACGAAAACCCTAAGCTCTGAGATAAGAGCGAAAAAGATCACTTTGCTTTTTCTAGATTGTACTGCTAACAAGTCCCGCGTTGAGAAGCAAAGCGGTCGATAGTAATACAACTTCCTATACCTTTTTACTGGCTCGAATGTTACGTGAAATAACATGGAAACGACGAAAAACGGAGAAAGCGGGATATAAATAGTGAGTGGAAATGCAGGACAGGTGAACTCACTAATTACTGAGACGAAAGCAAAACCCGTCGCGGAACACAGAAAAATCCGATAGATTACCGGTAAAAGACAAAAGGAATACAAAACGCAGAGATAAGGAAAGAAAGGCATGATCCATGACAGGACCCCCCCTCTAAGGAACGGCACCAGACGTTTCCACAACCTTATTTCTGCGGAAGTCGGTGATTAACTGAGGGTCCAGGATGTTTCTCCTAGGAACCCAGCAACGTTCCCCCGGGCCGTAGCCCTCCCAGTCCACAAGGAACTGCCACCCTCTGCCCACACGTCTCTCGGCCACAATTCAGCGAACGGTATAAGCCGGGGAGGCGGAGGTGGTCTTTGAACCGGGCAGAGAGGGCTGACGAGTACCGGTTTCAGACGGGAGACGTGAAACGTGGGGTGGATTGCCCCACGTCGAGCGCGGCAGTTGCAGTCGAAATGTGACTGGGTTGATTTTTTAAATAATTTTAAATGGTCCCACAAAACGAGGGGCAAGTTTACGGGACTCGACACGCAATGGAAGATCACGAGTAGTGAGCCAAACCCGCTGTCCAACTCTATAGGATGGTGCAGCCCGACGATGCCTATCAGCCGTGGCTTTTTGTTTAGCCGACGCACGTATAAGAGACGAACGCACTTGTCTCCAAACCGAACGACACCTCCAAACGAAAGAACCTGCAGAGGGCACCTCCACCTCCCTCTCGAGCTCGGGAAAGAGAGGTGGTTGATATCCCAGCTGAGCTTCGAAGGGGGAGAGATCGGTGGATGCGTTACGCAGTGTGTTATGAGCGTACTCCGCCCAGACGAGGTGATGGCAGCGAAGAGTACTCTCTAGTGTCTGATTAGTGCGCTCTGTCTGGCCGTTAGTCTCCGGGTGAAAACCGGAAGACAGACTGACAGAGGCACCTAGCAGAGAGCAAAACGCACGCCAAAACTTGGCAGCAAACTGAGGGCCACGATCGGATACCATATCCGTGGAAAGACCGTGCGGCCGAAATACGTGGTCAATCATCAGTTGCGCTGTCTCAGGTGCTGAAGGTAGCTTGGGCAGTGCAATGAAATGGGCCGCTTTAGAGAAGCGGTCGACCACCACTAAAATGGTAGTATTGCCTGCAGATAGAGGCAAACCCGTGACAAAGTCAAGGGAAATATGACTCCAGGGGCGGGTGGGAATAGGTAGGGGACGAAGGAGACCTGAGGGAGGAAGGTGAGAGGCCTTGCTGCGAGCGCAAACCGAACAAGCCGCGACAAACGAGCGTACGTCCTTCTCCAGACTGGGCCACCAGAAACGTCGAGTTTAAAAATCCCTAGTACAATGAACGGGGTGACCGGTGAGTTGGGAGGCGTGACCCCATTGGAGAACCTGAGACCTAAGACGAGGAGGCACGAAAAGACAGTTGGCCGGTGCCCCACCTGGGCCTGGGTCCGAGCGCAAGGCTCTCTGTACCGCTGCCTCAACTTACCATATAACTGGGGCAACAATGAGGTCAGTAGCGATAATAGGCTCGGGAACAGAGTCTGTTTCAGAGCGGTCATAAATCCGTGAAAGGGCGTTAGGTTTTACGTTCTTAGATCCAGGGCGATATGTGATAATAAAATTTAATCGTAAAAAAAACAGCGTCCACTAGGCTTTTCGTGAATTACGCCTCTTAGCCAGCTGAACATATTCCAGGTTTTTATGGTCTGTCCATACTGTAAACGGATATTCCGCTCCTTAGAGCCAATGGCGCCAATCCTCCAAAGCCAACTTGACCGCAAGCAATTCTCGATCCCGTACATCGTAATTTCTCTCCGCCGATGTTAGGACACGAGAGAAATACGTGCAGGGGTGCATTTTGTGGTCAAGTGGCGAGCGTTGGGACAGAATGGCTCCGGCGCCTAGTTCGGAGGCATCCACCTCTACCACAAAGGGAAGGGAGGGGTTGGTTGTAACTAGAATGGGCTCGGAAGTGAATCTCCCCTTCAATTCAGTGAACACCGCCTCCGCCTTCGAACTCCATTGGAACTGGCCGACGAGGTTCTTCTTAGTAAGCGCAGTAATGGGCGCTGCTACCGCACTAAAATTGCGAATAAATCTGTGATAAAAATTTGCAAAGCCTAAGAAGCGTTACACCTGTTTTATGGAATTCTTTCCAGCGGAAACCTTCTCCGGATCCATCTGTACCTTACCCTCCGCAATGATAAAACCCAAAAATGAAACAGAGCCGGTGTGAAAAACGCACTTCTCTGCTTTAACAAATAATTGGGCCTTGATAAGAGCAGAAAGTACCTGACGAACGTGACCAACGTGTGTGGGAAGATCGGGCGAAAATATAAAAATATCGTCAAGATAAACAAAGACGAATTTCTCCAGCATCTCCCTCAGCACGTCGTTAATTAACGCCTGGAAGACAGAGGGGGCGCAAAGCCCGAACGGCATGACGAGATATTCGTAGTGCCCGCTGTGTGTGTTAAAAGCTGTCTTCCATTCGTCGCCCTCGCGAATGCGAACAAGGTTATAGGCGTTACGTAAGTCTAGTTTCGTGAAAACAGATGCCCCCTGAAAACGCTCGAAGGCGGAGTTCATAAGGGGAAGGGAATATCTGTTCTTACCTGTGATGTCGTTAAGGGACCTGTAATCGATACAGGGTCTGAGACCTCCGTCTTTCTTTTTAACAAAAAAAAAACCCGCCCCTGCAGGCGAGGTGGAAGGTCTAATAAACCCGTTAGCCAAAGCCTCCTCAATGTATTCCCACATAGCTGCGCTCTCTGGAATGGACAGGGAATAAAGAGACCCTCTAGAGGGAATCGTGCCCGGGTATAGCTCTATGGTACAGTCATAGCGAGTTGGAGCGTTGCTTACTAAATTCCTCCGCGAGGTCGGCGTACTGTTTGGGGACATTAACCGGCAGCTGGAATTCAAGCGCCCCTCCCACTTCAGCACCCTCAGTGTCCGAGACAGAGTGAATCTCCAAATCAATCTCTGAATCGGACGTCAGCTCCTGCCACGCAAGAGGTTGCTCAGCAGAGTGATCCTAGGCTAGACTCTCCTCTCCGTTCTCGGAGAAAACACGAGAGGACTCCTGTTTAACGAAGTAATTCTCCTCATCACTCTCTGAATAGCATTCGGCATAATCCTCAACCCCTCCTCCCGACAGAAAAGGATTGGAGGAAGAACAGTGATGTTTGCATTGGGAACCCCACTGGCGAATGACGGAACCGGACCCCTCCTAATTAATATGTTGGTTAGGGTTAGGGTTAGCCAGGAATGGCCCAAGATCAGCGGATAAGCTGGAGACTCAACTAAAAAAAACTGAATTTCCTCTGTATGATCTTGGTATGAAACGCGCATACGTATGGCGGCGGTAACCCGGGAGATGGTGCCTGTGCCCAATGGGCGGCCATCCAGCGCTGTAACAAGACGAGGAAAAGGCAAAGGGTGGGTGGGAATTTTGTGGGATTTAGCCCAATTGAAATCAATAAAACACTCAACTGCCCCTGAGTCAATAAATGCAGTGGAGCTGGCAATCGTTCCAGCGTAAATTAACTAGCAGGAGAGTCCGAGGGTAATTTAAACGCACTCCCGCTAGGCGAATCGGTCTCCCTAGCGAGACCCCTCTTTTACCCGAAAGCTTGGGACACTGGTCCTTTAAGTGACCCCGCCTCTTACAGTACCTACACCACAATTCACGAGACTTAGTTACGCGCATGGTGGACCCATCGACCTGCATGGGCCTCTCCTGCTCAATAGGAAACAGTGCTGACGTGGAGGAAGAAGGGTAATTAGCTGGTCGATAACTAAAACCTTTAGAAACCCTCTCTTTCTCTCTCTCTCTAAAGCGGTAGACACCAGGGCACCAAACGTAGCGGGTGGTTCGAGCCCCGCGAGCGCGTCTTTTACTGGGTCTGACAGAGCGTTGAGAAATAGTGCACTAAGAGGCTCATCGGTCCATCCTGTTACCCCCGCAAGAGCACGAAACGTGATAGAAAAAACGGCCACGGTGTTGGAGCCCTGACGAAGACGGGTCAGACGTATGGCGGCCTCCTTGCCAGAAACGTCCTGATCGAAAACTGACACCATCTCCGCCATAAGCCAATCTATTTGGTTCATGATGGGCGAATTAGCCCTGATAAGTGGGTCGGCCCATGCAAGAGCATTCCCGGTTAGGAGAGAGAGAACGAAGGCTACACAGGACTCTTGCGAATAAAAGCATGAGGCCTGTATTTAAAAAAGAATTAGGCGCTGAGTCAAAAACCCCTGACACTTTCCCGACTCCCCGCTATACCGCAGCGGGAGCTGAAGCTTCGGTTCCCTAGCGTCAGGAGGAAGTGGCGGGGGAGTGGACTGTGTAGGTGCTTGTGCAACTGGAGGTGGATCTGCCCTGAGAGAGAGAGTTTGGAGATTCTCTGACAGATCCCGCAGAGCAACTGACTGAAGGCGTAGCTGCTCGTGCAGAGTTTGCTGAGAAATCAGAAGGGTATAAACGCTCTCTCCTTGGGCAGAAATGGCTGCCTCCTGAGTGACTAGGACTCTGTGAATGTTAGGATCTATCGCTGGTACCTCCCCTATGGCTTCCATGTTCTGAAAGGGTTCTCTATGCCAGAGACACGGAGGAAATATTGGAGGTCCAGGTGCGACAGATAAGGAATCTTAAAGTGTTCTAATGAACACCACTGAAACGGACAATGATCCGTAGTGGAAAGGGAGAAAATAAGGAGAACACAATTAACCTCGCGATAAAAACGAGGAACTCGATATCCGAGCAAAACAAAATAAATAAGCTGTCACGCTTATCTAACTCCCGTTTGTGGAGCAAACAAACCGAAAGAAAAGAGAAACTCAAGCGGGGTTTAAATAGTGAGCGGAAATGCAGGACAGGTGAACTCACTAATTACTGAGACGAAAGCAAAACCCGTCGCGGAACACAGAAAAATCCGATAGATTACCGGTAAAAGACAAAAGAAATACAAAACGCAGAAATAAGGAAAGAAAGATCCATGACAGAATGTATGTAACATCATCAACTTCATCATCATCATTCATCAACCCGCTTATTCCTATTCAGGGTCACGGGGGGTGCTGGAGCCTATCCCAGCATGCATTGGGCGAGAGGCAGGAATACACCCTGGACAGGCCGCCAATCCATCACAGAGCACTCACACCATTCACTCACTCATTCATACCTATGGGCAATTTAGAGTCTCCAATTAGCCTAACCTGCATGTTTTTTTGGACTGTGGGAGGAAACCGGAGTACCCGGAGGAAACCCACGCTGGCACGGGGAGAACATGCAAATTCCACACAGAAAGGCCCTCGGCCGGGATTCGAACTCGGTACCTTCTTGCTGTAAGGCAACAGTGCTAACCACTGCACCACCGTGCCGCCACATGTTAAACTTCCCCACTTTAATTCAAATGTTCCAGACTTATGCTATACGTGTAGTCAATGTAGTAAAGGATTTCTGGAAGGAGGTGCTCCAAATGATGAAATATATCTTATTCCATTTAACCCAAAATTATTTTATACTTGGTGTTTATAAGGCTTTATAGCAAGTAAGAAAAAATGGGCTCTATGTTTATTACAGTTAAAACGGGTTATTACTCTTTCATGGAAAAGTATGACCAAACCAAGCATAAGCCAGTTCATTGAGGAGTTACGCTGTGTGACACCCCTGGGAGGGAGATGTGGCAGTTCCGGGTTATGATTTGCCATTATGGAGAGAGAGAGTAAACCCACGCAGACACAAACCCTTCCGGGGTCTGGGCAAAAATAATAAGTGAACTAAAATAACAAAATAAAACAAACCAAACTCTGTGACAGCGACAACCTTTCAGGTTGCCGCGTTTTTAATGCCTTCAGTTCTTCAGCTGGTCCAGCCAGGTTTATCTCACTTTGTTGAATTGACACTGTAACTCTCTCGGCGTGTGCTCCCGGTCTCAGCTCCTTACCATGAAGAGGAGCACACCTTTAAGCACCTGGACTGATAAGTTGGCACAGCCCAGGTGCGTATGCTCATTCAACCAGTACACAGCAAAAACATTTAATACCATATGGTGTTTATATGAGACCGTGGTCTCATATAAACACCCTAGGGTGTTAAATGTACACCAGCAGTAGATATACATCGTATTTTTTGCTGTGTAGGCGTGGCTGAGACTACTCCCACACTCCACTGGATCGAACGCTACAGGGACATATAGGTAATATTTTAGAATGCATTTTACAGTACAAAAGTACAATATCTGAGGGATATCTGATAGCTGAAGAGTGTGATTAATATGGACATTTCATAACTAAGAAGTTGATTAACAACTACTTTATCTTCAAAATTCTGTAACACCTCAACACCAAATGGACTGCGTATTGTGTTATTTCGCTTTAATCTAGGTTGTCTGTTTAATTTGAATTTGATTAAGAAACTGCATTCTCAAGATTGTGAGTTGCTGCCTCATGCCTATTATGTTATAACCTACTACCTGCATTTGTTGTATTCTGCATTTGATTGAAAATTCTATAAAAATGGATAGTGCATTGGAGCACTAGAGAAACTACTGGAGGTGGACAGATTAAGACTGTTCCAGTGGGCGGCAGGTTTATATACTACAGGACAGGTGCCTTTGACACTAGAACACTGTTACACAGTATCTGCATTTGAATAAAAGCTATTAAACAACAATTTGTCCACTACCTCTGCTGGGTATACTTCAAGTCACCGTTTTAATAGAGCAAACTGACCATTCTATTGTCACATCAGATACTTAATTTAAAATAGCTCAAATAATTAGATGAATCATCATCACACACTGCTGGATATGCCATTCCATTACATATACTGTACACTTTTATTTCTACATTTATAGAAGCAGACTTCAACATTCTGAAAATCACTGGCCTTGTAAGAAACGAGAAACAATAACTGAGAGCCGGGGCGTCGTAGTGGGGGGACAAGTGGACCTGATCACCCAGGGCCCCAAGGTGGGGAGGGGCCCCCAGAAGGCCCGTACTAAAGAGGTTGCATTGGGAAGGGGGCCCAGAGAGACTGCATTTGCACGGGGCCCAGAATGTCATGCTACGCCCCTGACTGAGAGTATTGGTGACCACGAATGCTTAAAACTGCGCTGCAATTGGAGGAAACAATGCATGGACACAACCGTCCATAACCTGTATAAACCAAATCACTATAACAGGTCTAATAATTATGAAATGCAGGCCAGTATGGCCAAAAACTGTACAAACTCGACAGGCAAGCACTCCTGTCTCTTAAATCCTCCTGCAGAACAGAATGCCTATCACTGTCTATCACAGTTAATTCAGCTCTGATAGCGTTAGAGTCCAGCAGGGATGCCACGTACTCGGAATTGATTTAACGTTGAATATTTTGCTGTGTAACCATTCAAGCAGAGGGCACAGATAAAAACCAGTGGGAAGACTCCAAATGCCGTGAGCCTATTTTATGAGAATGCATGGGTCACGCAGCCATGATGTTGGCAGTGTAATCCGACACCAAGGCATGACAGTAACTGCTGTGTTCTTTTGCTGACTTAACATTTCAAATATAGTTTGTATGAGTCACTATGATCATTGTTTGGCTATTTAAAGGTGATTGACTGACAAATATGACGTCCTGCGTTGCTGCAATGCCGAGACAATGCATCAACAGAGTGTGACACAGCTCTCTGCTAAATGATTGTACTCCTATGTACAACCTCCTTTTCTTTTGGACATGAATTCAATTAAATTTTATTTGTATAGCGCTTTTTACAGAGAACTGTCACAAAGACGCTGCACAGAGAAACAGAAGGAAAATTGAGCACAAAAAAGTGCACATCCAGTCACACAGTAATCTTATTTGCTTCTTAGTATCTCAGGCAGTAAAGGCAATCCCCAGCATAATCTCAGGGTCAAGTCTCTGCTGCAGCTGGCTCACCAGCCAGCAATAAATTGTGAGTCTGCAGTCACCCTATCGAGGCCTATACAAGGCCATATATCACCATGTCAGCCTAGGTTCCTCAGGTTACTGTTACAATCAACACTGTTCCTCAAATCAACAGTCATCAGTGAGAAAGACACCTCTCCTCCAAATGGTGTTGTCCTTTCTCCTGTAGTACTGTGTGGACTTGTGTGGGCAGCAGGGTTATTATTGCCTTTCTCCTGTAGTACTGTGTGGACTTGTGTGGACAGCAGGGTTATTATTGCCTTTCTCCTGTAGTACTGTGTGGACTTGTGTGGGCAGCAGGGTTATTATTGCCTTTCTCCTGTAGTACTGTGTGGACTTGTGTGGGCAGCAGGGTTATTATTGCCTTTCTCCTGTAGTACTGTGTGGACTTGTGTGGGCAGCAGGGTTATTATTGCCTTTCTCCTGTAGTACTGTGTGGGCAGCAGGGTTATTATTGCCTTTTTCCTGTAGTACTGTGTGGACTTGTGTGGGCAGCAGGGATTATTATTGTTTTGAATTTTTAATTTGTTTTTATTTCATTTTCCATTTTAGTTTTAAGAGTGGAACTGCCTAGCTTCAGTTTATTTTCAGTTGGGTGGGTACCCCATTTGTTAGGGGTAATAGCCTATTGTAGAGGTTAAGAACAGGTATTGTGCACATATGTAAGGTTACACATTGTGTCAAACAAATCAAATCAGAAATATTCAAAACAAAAATAGGCGAACCGAGGGACGCCATGACATGCAGGCAATATACAGTGCCCTCCACTATTATTGGCACTCTTGGTAAAGATGAGTAAAAAGGGTTATAAAAAATTCACCATTTGGTGAATTAGCTTAATCTCACACTTAATCTCACACTAGAAAAATCCAACCTTGAAGTAAATTTATTATGAGAATCCCTCATCAAGAAATCATTATTTTTAACAAAACCACATGTACCACAATTATTGGCACCCCTGCATTTATATATAGAATAAAGTAATCCGTTTTAATATTTGGTCGCATATCCTTTGCATGCCATGGCTTTCTGATGTCTGTGACCCAACAACATCAAAAGACTCTTTATATCTTATTTTCTGGTACTCTTACAAGCGATACTCTCTGCATTTGAATGGATCTCTATGGGAATTGGGGTGTGGGACTAGATTAAGCTGTAAATTACACTGGAACAGTATGGAACACATGGTTGGCTAAATGGCTCTAAGTCATCAAGGGTCTGACATATCAAACAAGCCTTAAATCATCACTCTGCTGCCATAAATACAGTAGATATGCATGGATAACTTGAAGGGTTTCTTCTCCTGATTTATTTTTCCATAAAGTTCAATAGGAAAATATGTCAGGAGAAACAACCCTTATCTACATATCTGGCAGCAGAGTGATGGTTTGGGGCTCGTTTGATACCTCAGACCCTTGATGACTTACAGCCATTTTACCAACCATGTATTCCATACTGTTCCACCATAATTTACAGCTAAATCTAGTCCTACCCCCCAATTCCCATAGAGATCCATTCAAATGCACAGACGTTATAGTATTGCTTGTAAGAGTACCAGAAAATGAGATATCAAGAGTTTTTTGATGTTGTTGGGTCACAGACATCAGAAAGTCATGGCATGTAAAGGATATGTGACCAAATATGAAAAAGATGACAGATGAATAAAACGTCAAAACATATGTTTTCTGTTCTTTTAGCCTTAAAGTCTGCCCTAGCTGTTCCCACCTGGAGACGGCGATCTCGGCCTTCTGCTTGGCGATGGCGGCGGCCCGCAGCGCCCCCTCCACACCGTGCTCCACCTTCTGCCGGATTTTGTTGCCTCTAAGCTGGAGGACCTTCTTCTTCACTGCCTTCGTCAGCGTGTTGTTCCGGTACTTCCCCTCCTCCTTGCCGCCCTCGGTGAAGGTGGTGCGACCATAGCCATGGCGCTGGTTATCCAGCCACTCCCCCTCGTAGCGCAGGCCACTGGACCTCTCACTCACACCATACCCCGACCGCTTATCATTCTTCCACTCCCCGGCATACACCTCGGTGGTGGTGGCATCAATGTCCGACTCCACGGGTGGGAAGTCCTCAGGCCTGACCTCCTCTCCGGTGCTGGCGGCAGAGTTGGCATCACTTGCGGCCGAGCTGAGGGTGGAGTCATTCTTCAGGAAACTCTGCTTGCTCCTCTGACTGGAGAGGGAGGTGTGTGACTCTGCCCTCTTCAACTTCCCCAGCAGCGACCCCCTGCGGAACAGCCCCTTCTTCTTGGGCCGGGCTGCCTCTGGGTCGGGGCGCAGGGTGAGGGCGAAGCCGACACGGGATGGCCCAGGGATGGCGGCCGGGAGGGGCGGAGTCTCCGGGCGGGTGGCGTTGGTGGCGGCGTCTTGCACTAGAAGAGCACCGTTGGTCAGCTCGCTGCGCAGGGAGGTGAGGGAGGTGCGTAAAGGGTAACGCACCACCGCTGCCATGCCATACGGCACGCTCTGGCGCACACCATACCCGTGCCGCATGCCGCCAGTAAACTGCCCTTGGAAAGTGCCTGAAACCACACAGAGAGACTGAAAGAATATTCTAAGGAAGACAAGGGTATTAGAGACTCTGAAAAGACAACAAAGATTCACATTTCTTGACAATTTTTTTGTGCCAATGAACTATGTAAATACTCAAAGATAAATATAAAATATAGGAACGCATGTCCATTCCATGATGTGACTAGTGTTATGGTAAAGCAAGGTAAAAATGCCCCTTGATGAAGACATGTGACATATGCCAGTTTTTCTCAACCTGGGTACTGGGAACCCACTGTATATGCTGGTTTTTGTTAAAGCCAATCTCTTGGTCAATTAAGGCTGCTGAAAATGTGTTTAAGTTCTACCATAATTGTGTGGTTAAACATATTCTAACACAATGCAGGTTTGTCTTGTTGCCATTTGCTGTCCGTAAATTCCATTCATTTAACACAGATGGCTTCAGGTTTCCACACTCAGCAAATGAGACCCAACTTATTTCAGCTGTCAGTTTGTAAGTTAATCAATTAAAATGGAACCTGTTACAATTGGAATGATTTGCCATATAGTACATACAGCACAGTAAATGAAAGCAGACGTTGGTCTGACCAATTGAAATTCCTGGGATGTGAATATGTGACATTTATTTCTGGCATAATGTAGCTTTAAGAGGGCCAATCATACTTCAATAGACGTAAAAAGACTAATTAAGAACAATTATTGTCTAATTAAAAAAGATTATCAGCTCATTACAATACAGAGCTTGTTAATGGTTGGAACAAAAACGAGCATACCAGAACCAGGGTTGAGAAACATTGTAAATTAAGCACGACATCCGCCTTTAAATATTTATCTCACTTTAATCAAAATGATTCATTAAAATCTGCATGCACATTAAATTCACCTGACCTCAGGCATGTGCTGTTAAAACTGGCTTCCTGCATATAGTTCCAGTAAAGGACACTGAGTACAAGAAAATTCGGTAACACTTTACATTAAGTTGATTAATGTTTCGTGGTTGGCTATAAAATACATCACACTTTATAAGCATGCATTGCTTGATACATGTGACACGCTGTTTGAATTTCCAGTAACACTTTACATTAAGTTGCACCTATACCTGTATAATTAAATCATAACTAATTTGGTAACAATAGGTTATTACTGAGTAACTCCAACGTAGGTAACATGGAACAACAGTTAGTGGTATTCATAATTACACATGTAAATATTATAGGCCACATATTCATGATACACAACAAATAAACCTTGCCTGTTAATTTCACCATGTGTCTTAATGATATGGAATGATTTAATTTTAGGAGGAGAGATGTAACAGGCCTTGTTTCACATGTGTAATTATGAATACCACTAACTGCTGTTCCGTGTTACCTACATTGGAGTTAGTCATAATAACCTCTTGTTACCACATTGGTTACAATTTAACTGCACAGGTATAGGTGCAACTTAATGTAAAGTGTTACCGGAAATTCAAACAGCGTGTCACATGTATCAAGCAATGAATGCTTATAAAGTGTGATGTATCTTACAGCCAACCACGAAACATTAATCAACTTATTTCTTGTTCAGTAGACAGGCCAAAATTCTGTCTCGCATAGAGGAAATAAGGCCAAATAGACACAGACTGATACACAGTATTATTGTATCTCACACATGGCGCATTACCATCTGAATCATGTCTGATGACTCAACCTCTGCAGCAAGCAGGGCCAATCTCTCATCAAGCAGGGCCAATCTCTCATTTGTTTCTCAAAATAACAGTATGACCACTTGGAGCTAAAACCATTATGTACAGCTGATCACTGGAACAGTAAAATTCCAGATCTCTAAATAAAGAAGAACTGGTAGAAGTGTGCAAGTGAACTGGTAATGAGACCTGATGTCTCGGAGTGACTTCCTCGCAAACCTTAAAAGGGCTTTAGTTCCGAGCGGTGACCCAAACCTGCTTCTATTCCATCACATACTGAAATACTATGAGAAACAGAAGTCAAGTGCAGACCATGCTCAGAAAGTCACACTACAATTCTCACTTTGTATCACCTTTATCTAGACCTGGTAATTGGGCAAGGAATACCAACTTTCCATTAAAAACAGTAGTAATATCTAACATACTTATTTATTTTCCAGATGTTCATATCCAGATGCATTTGGCACTCAATTGTGCTGAAGCACATGAAATAACTTTGGAACTTAAATATGAGTATAATACAAATATTCTAATGGAGTTTACTTGATTATTATTTTAGACACAAATAGAGGCACTGATCGGTAGAGTTCGGAGCGAATTGATAGAACATAGGCTAACCTAATAACGGGAACAGGCCATTCAGCCCAACAATGTTCACATTATGCCACTCCGGGACGGGGTTCTATGGGCGCACGTAGTGAAATAATTTGTACATTTTCAGAACACAAATTTGAGGACTTTTGTAAATTTGTAGATTTTTCAATAAAGCCTCTTACCTCCGTCTACGTAAGTTTCTGTGCCGTATCCATCTTGCAACCCGTTATTCCACATCCCCTCGTATTTGGCCCCACTTCCTTGGCTTTGACGCGTTCCATATCTCCCTTTGAGACCTTGCGTCCATTCGCCTTTGTAAACCCAACGCCCTTTGGTCTCAACGCCGAGACCATGACGCTTTCCTTGGTTCCAGTAGCCTTCGTATGTGTTACCACTGGGCCAAGTGTAAACTCCAACAACTTCGAAACCGTAATTCCAGGAGCCTGAAAACTCGCCCTGTCCCTTGGGCCCAGTGCAGATGCCGTGCCCGTGCGCTTTGCCACTTTCCCAGCCACCACAGTAAGCTCCACCGTCGTCAAATTCAAAGCGACCACCGCTCATGCTTGCTTACGCTTAATTCGGTCTTAAATTTGAGTGCACTCTTGAAGAAGGCAATCATATATTTTGAGACTTGCAGCCAGCCGGGTATTTGTGTAAAATAACGTGGAACTTATTCCCATAGTTATTTGTCGCTGTCGGTGACTTTTCTTAAATGTGTATTTTTGTTTCCATCTAGCCTATTTCGGGAAGAAGTTCGTCCGAACACGCACATTATGCTATTACATTTCTAATAGTCCGTATTTTACAACTATTAAAGTTATTAGCCTAAATACCTGTGTTTGTACAGTCCAATAATCAAAATCAGATATGCCCCCCTGAAACCGCTTTGAAATCGTCGCTCTTTGTTGGGAATCCACGTGTAGCCTACATTATTTCACTGCTCTTTTATATTGTCAACTGACACAATATTTTTTCACGACTTTAAAGGAGGGTGGAGAACCTCCTCCTCCTGGCTGCACCTCTCCATGTAGCTTTCAACGCCGCTTGCCCCTCTCCTAGCTGCCCGGTATGTTGAGAATGTTATAACAAGACCCACAAGGCTATCAGTTCGACGGGCGCATCCAAAAATATAACCCCATCCTACTTGTCAGAGGATAGACTGGGAGTGAATATAGACATTTTCAATATATCTATAATCTCTTAGTGACATCCAGTTGTTTAATTATGTTTTATCTCATTACGAATATGTTAATGTACGTCATGTGACCATCTGAAGTCCTTTTAAAACCGAGATGGATAGTTATAGTCATGCGGCCTGCGTTCTTACAAATACAACTGTATTTGTTTTCTCATAGGCTGAATATTAATCAAAAGTTAAGAGCTGCAGTAAACTTTTAGTGTACATTTCAAGGGGACTTTTAGCCCACAAATTGCCAAAACTGCTCAATTGTGTAAGCTACGCGTATGTTGTGTGCTTGAGCAAACAACGTTGTTATAATTCATTTCCATTCTACTCTTGCATTGTTGTTCATATAGGATAGCATACTATAACGTCTCTGCATTTGAATAGATCTCTATGGGAATTGGGGGGTGGGACTAGATTTAGCTGTAAATTATGCTGGAACAGTATGGAATACATGGTTGGCTAAATGGCTCTAAGTCATCAAGGGTCTGACATATCAAACAAGCCGTAAACCATCACTCTGCTGCCAGAAATACAGTAGATATGGATGGATAACTTGAAGGGTTTCTTCTCCTGACTAATTTTTCCATAGATTTCAATAGGAAAATGTGTCAGGAGAAACAACCCTTAAAGTGATCCATCCATATCTACTGCATATCTGGCAGGTTTGTTTGATACCTCAGACCCCTGATGACTTACAGCCATTTTACAAACCATGTATTCCATACTGTTCCAGCATAATTTACAGCTAAATCTAGTCCCACCCCCCAATTCCCATAGAAATGTATTGAAATGCAGAGATGTTATAGTATCTCTAGTAAGAGTACCAGAAAATAAGATATCATGAGTCTTTTGATGTTGTTGGGTCACAGACATCAGAAAGTCATGGCATGCAAAGGATATGCAACCAAATATTAAATATGATGACTTTATTCTATATATAAATGCAGGGGTGTCAATAATTGTGGCACATGTGGTTTTGTTAAAAAATAATTATTTCTTGATGATGTATTTTTTTTTCTAATAATTTACTTCAATTAAAGGTTGAATTTTTCTAATTTTTTCAGTGTGAGATTAAGCTAATTCACCAAACGGTGAATTTTTTATAACCCTTTTAACTCATCTTTACCAGGGGTACCAACAAATTTGAGCACATATGTATATACAGTAAGCATAATTCATTGGACAGTGACACATTTTTTGTTATTTTGGTTCTGTACTCTAACACTTTGAGTTTGAAAGGATACAATGACAATGAGGTTGAAGTGCAGACTGTCAGCTTTAATATGAGGGTATTTCCATCCATATCGGTTGACCGTTTAGTAATTATATAATGTTTTGTTGCTGCATAACGTTGCTGAGACTAGACCTGACCAATTGAAGCAACCCCAGATCATAACATTGCCTCCAGAGGCTTGTACAGTGGGCACTATGCATGACGGGTGCAACGGCATATTTTTATTTGGCCATCATTACATTACAGTCATTTAGACAGACAGAGAGTACTCTGTTCAGTACTACCCTTACGCATTCAGATTGTATTCTGCCCTCTACTGGCAAAAAAACAAACAATTTTATGTTAATTTTGTGCTTTGCGCTTCTGAAAATGTATACCATTTTAAAATTAGATCATGAAAATAACCGGTTACAAATCAAAGATTAGTCAGACACCTAAAATTAAATCTGTTCACGGGATCCTATTATTCCAACACAATGTAAGCTACTTATCTGTTTCCAGGGACTTAAGCTTTATTGAAGCACAATATTCACCTCAATGGCACTCAAATGCCAATTAATCGCATCGATACGCACTCATTGCATCGCAAATATTGTTCTGCTATGACTTGTAGATCCGTGACCTTAGATGGAAGTTATAAAGTTATCAAAAATGAAATACCACGCATGTTCACTCGTTATGATGTAGCTAATACACAGAGTGGAATTTTATTTTTGCCATGGCGCTTGAGATGAGCGTGTGCTTTGACCGTGATGTGATGCTGTGCTGTAATATGCTAGCAAACGTCAACTCTGTTGCCAAAAGTAGACGTATGTTTTTCTCTTTTGCAAGGCTGTCATGATACAACATCGATGACGCTCTGTTCGCGGTGCTGAAATCTCTCTCTCTCTCTCTCTCTTTCTCACACACACACAACCCTTCTGTCATGGCGTCTTCCAACAACGTCAACCCCACCAATTATAGCTGGTGGCCCATATCTACGATGGATGAAGACTCCAAATCAGCAGAGGGAGAACAGAGTCGAGAAGCAATCTTAGAGCCCAGACCCATTTCAAAAGACAGACTGGTTCTGTATCACTGGACGCAGTCTTTCACCTCGCAGAAGGTAAGGCTCGCTCGGGAATGAGCGCCAATTCTGACATTTCAGCCTTCAGAGTGACGACCTAATAATTATTGAAGTGTGTTTTCCCGGTAGTTGCTTATTTTGTATTTGCCTGTGGTATTTCAACAGCATGTTTATGCTCGCTAGAATTTCGTGCTTGGCTGTAATTAGACATTTCATAATTTTGTTTTGTATTCGCCAGCGTTGTTGTATTTTCCAGAGATCCTTTGGCTACTTAAAGATTCGACTGCTATATTTAAATGGGATTTTAAGTAGCCTATTCAGCAAAGGCAAAGTGTTGTGCCCAGTTTAATCTGTTTTATTTTCTGTTCAGACGCACAAATGAACAGCAACCATTAATCTTTCTTAAAATGTGTTACTGCTTTTACAATAAGGTAGCCAACGGACTAGAAAGCAACGACATTTCTGGCCTGCAATATTTATTTCGTCGCATAGTCTACTGATATAACCATTCGATTTTGATATTATGAACATCACAATAGATATAGGCTAGGTGATAGGGACACCTAATAGGCTACAAAATATTTGAATAGGCTATCTTTAAACGTTTGTGCAGCTATAACCCGCAGAGAAAGCCAACCCATACACTATATGAACTGTATGTAGCCTATCAACTTTTTCCGTCACATTAAGCACGAAGTCGCGAGTCCGTGTAGACTACCTAATCTACCGTGATTGGACGAAATGCGCGCACGCTTTTTCTTTTGACAATTTGAGAAATTACACGTCGGCTACTTAGTCATAAATTGACTGGAACACGTTTTTAAAACTTTGTTTTCACCACTTTTTATTTGTGTCAACAACAAGATATTTAGATATTTTGAGAGCAAGATATTTAGAGTCGGTTTTGCATCTGACATCGAATTTGCAATATGGCTCTAGTCTATATGGTCCGCACAAG
Source organism: Ilyophis sp. 1 JC-2022 (assembly GCA_022702515.1). NCBI lineage: Eukaryota > Metazoa > Chordata > Actinopteri > Anguilliformes > Synaphobranchidae > Ilyophis > Ilyophis sp. 1 JC-2022. The sequence continues at coordinate 42,825,187 of CM040396.1, read as the reverse complement.
GAGGACTGCAGCTGCATCTGAATCAGTGCCAACGGTACACCTTGAGCACATGGGGGTATTATTGTCTCAAAAAATAAACAAATAAATAGGATGGACCTTCCACAAATAAAATTAAATTCACAAATGCATGCAACTGATTCACAAATAAATGTAACTCAGCCACACAAGTGGTTCGCAAATAAATGCAACTGATTCACAAATAAGTGTGACTGATTCACAAATAAATGTAACTGGTTCACAAATAAATGAAACTGATTCACAAGTAAATGTAACTGGGTTCACAAGTAAATGCAACTGATTCACAAATAAGTTTTTGCACTGACAAACAAATGTCTCTGAACAAATGACCCATACACTTACGCAACATTTGGCGAACATTTTTGTTTGCATTTATTTGTGGATTTTTGACAATCCTCACAGCAAGATGTGCGAAGAAATCCACAAGTAGGTTTTTGTGAAGCAGTTACATTTATTTGTCAATCTGTTATATTTATTTGTGAACCAGTTACATTTATTTATGGGTCAGTTGCATTTATTTGTGAATCTCATTTTATTTGTGGAAGGTTTATCATATTTATTAGTTTATTATTGAGACAATAATACCCCCTTATGCGCAGTACTACTGAAGAAAGCTAGCAGCAATTGTAGGTGCCTGTATCACTGATGAGGTGGCACGGTGGTGCAGTATCATTTGTGCAGCATCATTTGTGATGCAGGGAGACCAAGTTGGTGTTCCGTCCCTGGGTGCATCAATTACCGGCAGTCAAAGATAGAAGGGCATGTTTATCATACCTTTCCTATACGAAATACATTGAAAGATGCAACTAGTGGCTCGTAGCAATGTGAAATGCTAAGTATGAAGTGTCTAAAACATCTGTTGCACAAATGAGTAATTTGCGTATTAGCAGCAAACATTTCAAAGACGAGGATTACCAGAAGGACATCAAGGTGTCAGTAATGGGGCGACCCCTATACTTGACTGCCGGGGTGCATCCCAATACGCGAAAAATGCGTCCTCTTTTCCTCCACTATCACCTCCTCTCCTCCATGCCCCGGAAACCGATCTTTGTGTCCTAATCTATTGTTGCGGATTACATATTAATTGTTACATATTAATTAATGTCTCAACGTGAACCGCAATGTCAGGTACATTGTATACTGTACATGCAACAACATGAAATATACAGGCAGTTTTGCATACTTCCGGGTAGGAGACCAGTGGAGGAGACGAGTGGAGGAAAGGACGTGAGGAGTGAAGAATGTTGGGATGCACCCCCGGTAATTGGTGCACCCAGGGACAGAACAACAACTTGGGCTCCCTGCAGCCATCACAAACCACCTGACTGGTTTACCAGCCAGTGAATAGAGCCAGGGACGGTGGAACTCCAAATATGGGCATAAACGTCACAGCCAGGTGGGCTACCCTTCTGGATTTTTGGTGGATGAAGAGTGAGGTAGGGAGAGAAAAACGCCACGAAAGTAAATCTAGGTGGTTCACGGCAGCACAGGACTATATTTTATGTTGTAAAAGATATGGCACTAGTGCTTGAGGGCTCATTTGCCCAGAAAAGCTCAAACAGGCGTAAATTTCATCTTCAAGTCGCGATGTTTCAACTCTAGTTGAGATTCTCTATTCATTTAAACCGGGCTCTCTAGGGGGCGTGGCAAAGCATGCACACCGGGTACGTCACAGCCCAGCCGCTCAAGGAGCCTGCTTGCTCTGTTCTCAGACACAGAGAAGAGTAGGTATGGACCTTAAAAAAACCACAGGGTATAGTTTTTACCATTTCAATGCTGAAAATGGGTGGTATTTCCCTTTAAGGCCCAACGTGCCCTTGTTTATGGGAGCCCTGATTAATTGTAAATTCTGACAAAAGTTTTAAAAAAATTTGGAGGGTGAAGGGAGAAATGTTATATTCAATACACCTATGAGTATAATAAATTAATTAAAAAATGTTATATTAGAAATGCAACAGTTGCCAACATGGCACGCTAATGTGGAGAACAAACACTCACACTAACACATGTGCCCTGACTCATAGTCATAGGCTCCAGTGTTATGTCGACAGGTAAGCTGTGCGCATTTGAATGTGCTCCCTCAGGAAACTGATTATCAAACAACAATGCTAAAGTTAAATAAATTCCCCCATATTATGCTTCCTTTATTTTGCATTAATAAGTAATTGTGTTTTCATTTCCATTCATTATGAAATAATTTGTGCAAGCTTTGGAGCTTGACGCTGTAGTGCAGGTGTGCAAGACTCGTCTAGGAGGGTTGCAGCGTCTGCTGGTTTTTGATGTGTTTCAACTCCAGTGATTTGTCCAAAACATTGATTGGCTAGAGTCCCCAAACCTTTCCAGGCCGAAGCTGGCAGCTGATTGAAAGGAAACTACAAAAAGCCACAGACACTGTGGCCCCCAGGATTTGTGTGTGACACTGATGCTGTAATGCAGGGGTAGGCAACCCTGGTCCTGTGGTGCCAGTGACCTTTCTGTTTTTTTGTTCCATCTGATCTTGATCACAAGTTTCATGGATGATATACAAGTCTGAGCCTGAATATTCTGAATGGTGAAACGCTGAGTGCATCCAGCACGTGGTCACCTGCTTTCATTAAACCTGATTGATATCCAGTTATGTAGTTATAAGAGTTTGGTTGCCTTCCCCTTCTGTAATGTATACAGTATTAACTGGAGTGGAATTCATTAGTGTGCTTAAGCATATCTGGAAGAGTTTATTTCATCTTTGTTTCATAGGCAGTTATTTCACCAGGTTTCTTCCAAATGTTTCTTCAATGTTTCAGTTAAGCGATTCACAGAGAATCACAGAGGCAGTCACATAACCTGCACTTCACCAAGTGCCGAGAATTGCAGATAAAGGGAATGCCCAACTACCACCATTAAGCTTTACAAACTATTATATTATGCCATGGACTTCTCTACTTGACCAATTACCCTTTGTGCTGTAAATTAGAATTTTGGCCAGAGATCCACCAATAGCAGTTTAAATGAACGACTGTGGTATGAACATTCAACCATTCGGGTAAACACATCATTAGAGACATACATACTGACTGGCATACTTGTTTCAACAGCAATTCCATCAACTGAATTCTTAGGCACGATGATTACATTGAAGCTGTGTTTTCACTACTTGCTTCATTCAAGGTGTGATGGAAAAATCAGAAATTTAGTGATGTGCATGAGATGACACTTCTGGTTTTCGGCGGCAGGTACGGCTGCTCATCAACGAGAAGGGCCTGCTTTGTGAGGAGAGAGACGTTAGCCTCCCACTGAGTGAACAGAATGACGCCTGGTTCACGCGGCTCAATCTGGGAGAGGAGGTGCCTGTGTTCATCCACGGAGACACCATCGTCAGTGACTACAACCACATCATCGAGTACTTAGAAAAGAACTTTGTAGGAGGTATTTAGTGCCAAAACAACGGCACCTTCGTTTTGTTGGTCTTTAGTAAACGTCTTTGCTGTTGTGGCGTGTTTTAAATGTTGTTTTTTTTTGTCATAATACCTGTTTCTGTTTTCTGTAAAATGTATTTGAATCTACTATATTTATCTCCATTTGTGATGTATTGGTTTATTTGTAATTAAACTTTTGTTTGTTTGATACCTGCATGCTGTGTTGAATTGTTATTTATTTTATTTTTTTTTAATTAATTTGTGGTTTTAATGTACAATTCATGTTTGCCCACAAATTGGACAGATGCCATCAGTCAGCATCACAAGATCGGGGTTCAATTATGTTGGACTTTGCATGTTCTCTCTGTCTGTGTCGGTACAGTAGTGCTTTTATTTTCTCATGCAGACATGCTGTGTAGGTTTTAGAATGGTCTGAGCCTGTAAAAGATGCCAACTGAAAATAGATGGACAAAAGTCATATATTTAATTTAAATTTTAAAAACAAATCATCTTAAATCTAAAACTGAAATATACTGTACATGTATAACTTTATGGGCCGGTTTCTCAGACATGGATTAAGCCTAGTCCTAGACTAAAAATTAAATTCAATGAAGATCCCCATTGAATAAGTTTTTTAGTCTAGGACTAGTCTTAATTTGTTCAATAGCAATAATTTGGACTGCAATAATTTAATTTCCCAAAATTGAACACACACAAGCAAATTCATGAGTCCTTTGTTCAACAGAACAATGGTAAAATAGGATTGATTGAATTTCATGTTCAGCTATTCCTACAAGCAGGAAATACAGCTAAAATATTCATTTGCATGCAGTATATTACAATTATTTCTAATTTAGTAAAAATGGTGCAGGAAAATGTTTTTAAAACAATAAAACGGCTCCTTCTCCCTATGTAAGCCCTTACAAGCCCTCTTGCAGAAATAAATAGAGAAGCCCACAGAGTTACATCACTGTACAAATGAACAATTAACTGGCCCTCAGGTGAAGAAACAGATCAAGTCAGATCAAGACCACCTATCAGACAAGACATGCTTGATGTTCTCGTGCCCGATTAACTACACGAGAGAATTGTCTTGGATGACTTCATGTTGAATGACTACCCACACAGTACAAAAGAAAGTTCAAACAACAATAACTGATTTGAAAGGAAAAAGCTGTTACATGAATGCTCCGGTAACATCTGTGCGTATACATACTTTGTATATGTGTGTATGTGCGTGCATGTATGTGTCTCTCTGTGTGTGTGATGCCTGTATTTCTCAGAGATGGTGGCCCAGCTGATTCCCGACGCCATGACACCCCTCTATCCCCGTGTGCAGCAGTATCGGGAGCTGCTGGACGGACTGCCCATGGATGCCTACACCCAAGGCTGCATCCTGCACCCTGAACTCACCACTGACTCCATGATCCCAAAGTACGCCACAGCTGAAATACGCCGTAAGTGATGGCAGCTCACAATACAGCACTTTTCCCCTCAGAGTACTGCACTTCACTTTCTTGTGCTATTACACATCCATTGAGAGGAAAAACCTGCATTACTAGGGAAGTCACATGACCAAGAAGGTAGTGTTTACCAGAGTAAACTTACATACAGGTGTTTTTAAATGTTGTTTCAAGTTATTGTGGTAAGGAATAACAAACAATTTCACACTGTAACGTGTGATTTTGATTTTAAAGGCAGTAATTATTCTACATGTAACTGTAATGAGTAATAAAGCTTGGTACCATTGTGAAACAAAAATTGAGACAAATGGTCAAAGTTAACTACACATCTGTATATAGGTGGATTTACACCAAAAATATGTAGCATGAGTGTCAACCTTTTTAAGATTAACCATCTGAATCGTTGAAATATCTGACCTTCCGGACTGTTCTACAGCAGGGCTGTTCCAGAAGCACTTACATAATTCAGGCCAATTGATTGAACCTGCCATCCATCAGTCAGAGCAGTTCTGCTCAGGATAATAGTCTACAGCATTCAAGCAACTTACAAAGGAGCTGCATCTGCCAAAAAGCTGAAGTGAAGAGATGGAAAGGTGTATGTGAATAATAGTCATGGCATGCTACGTGGTGAGCCGTTTAGTGTAGGAGATAACGTGCTGTTCGTGTGTGCTGGAAATAATGTGGTGAGCCAGGTAGTGTGTACTGGACATAACTCAGTGAGCTAGGTAGTGTGTACTGGACATAACTCAGTGAGCTAGGTAGTGTGTACTGGACATAACTCAGTGAGCTAGGTAGTGTGTACTGGACATAACTCAGTGAGCCAGGTAGTGTGTACTGACCAAAACTCAGTGAGCCAGGTAGTGTGTGCTGGTGATAACATGGTGAGCCTTTTAGTCTGTGTTGGAGATATTGTGGTGAGCTTGTTAATGTGTGCCGGACATAATGTGGTGAGCCTCTTAGTGTGTGCTGGAAAGAACGTGGTAAGCCTGTTAGTCTGTGCTGGAGATAATGTGGTGAGCCTGTTAGTGTGTGCTGGAGATAACATGGTGAGCATGTTAGTCTGTGCTGGTCATAACGTGGTGAGCCAGTTAGTTTGTTCTGGAGAGAACGTGGTGAGCCTATTAGTGTGTGCTGGACATAAGGTGGTGAACCTGTTAGTGTGTGCTTGAGATAACATGGTGAACCTGTTAGTGTGTGCAGGAGAGAATGTGGTGAGCCTGTTAGTGTGTGCTGGAGATAACACGGTGAACCTGTTAGTGTGTGCTGGAAAGAACGTGGTGAACCTGTTAGTGTGTGCTTGAGATACCATGGTGAACCTGTTAGTGTGTGCTTGAGATAACATGGTGAACCTGTTAGTGTGTGCTGGAGATAACACGGTGAACCGGTTAGTGTGTGCTGGAGATAACACGGTGAACTGGTTAGTGTGTGCTGGAGATAACACGATGAACCGGTTAGGGTGTGCTGGAGATAACACGGTGAACCAGTTAGTGTGTGCAGGAGATAACACGGTGAACCGGTTAGTGTGTGTTGGAGATAACACGGTGAACCAGTTAGTGTGTGCTGGAGATAACACGGTGAACCGGTTAGTGTGTGCTGGAGATAACACGGTGAACCGGTTAGTGTGTGCTGGAGATAACACGGTGAACCGGTTAGTGTGTGCAGGAGATAACACGGTGAACTGGTTAGTGTGTGCAGGAGATAACACGGTGAACCGGTTAGTGTGTGCTGGAGATAACATGGTGAACCTGTTAGTGTGTGCTGGAGATAACACGGTGAACCGGTTAGTGTGTGCTGGAGATAACACGGTGAACCGGTTAGTGTGTGCTGGAGATAACACGGTGAACCGGTTAGTGTGTGCAGGAGATAACACGGTGAACCGGTTAGTGTGTGCAGGAGATAACACGGTGAACCGGTTAGTGTGTGCTGGAGATAACATGGTGAACCTGTTAGTGTGTGCTGGAGATAACACGGTGAACCGGTTAGTGTGTGCTGGAGATAACATGGTGAACCTGTTAGTGTGTGCTGGAGATAACACGGTGAACCGGTTAGGCTGAATCTTTCGGTGAAGTATTCTCTCTCACTGCAGGACACCTGGCCCATGCTGCCTCTGAGCTGATGAAGCTGGACCAGGAGGAGTCCCAGCTGACAGAGCTGGAGCCCTATCTGTCCAAACAGAAGAAGCTCATGGTGAGATGTGACCTTTTCCCCTGCTGTGTTACAAAACAGAGACAGAGGATTCATTTAGCACATACATAATATAAAACATAAAATTTTATTAATTATTTCACCTGTCAATCAATCAATACATCAACCAATCAGATGGGCATAATATAGCCTCTTTTGCAGACAAAACGGCAGCATTTCTGTATTTCTGGCAGCAAAGTGATGGTTTAAGGCTTGTTTGATACGTGAGACTCTTGATGACTTAGAGCCATTTAGCCAACCATGTGTTCCATACTGTTTCAGTGTAATTTACAGCTAACTCTAGTCCCACCCCCCAATTCCCATAGAGATCCATTCAGAAAATAAGATATCAAGAGTCTTTTGATTTTGTTGGGTCACAGACATCAGGAAGTCATGGCATGCAAAGGATATGTGACCAAATGTTTAAAATTATTACTTTATTCTATATATAAATGCATGGGTGCCAATAATTGTGGCACACATGGTTTTGTTAAAAATAAAAAAAATTTGATGAGGGATTTTTTTTTTCTCATAATAAATTTACTTCAATTAAAGGTTGGGTTTTTCTAATTTTTTCAGCGTGAGATTGAACTAATTCACCAAACGGTAAATTTTTTATAACCCTTTTTACTCATCTTTACCAGGGGTGCCAATTATAGTGAAGGGCACTGTATCTATGACTGTCTTTCTATACTGGAGAAGATAAGGCGAGCTAAATCACCTTTGATTCAATTAATAAATTCCCATTGAAATAAATGGAGGAAGATTTGCGTATGTACTATGATTTCAAGTTTAGACATGTCAGGAATGGATTGTGAAATTGAGACAGGAGTTTGTCATGTAAATTTGGGGATGTTATTGCTATTTTTTATCATTTAGGCTAAGATCCTGGACCATGATAATGTTAACTACCTGAATAATATTCTTGGCGAATTGCGTATGGTGTTGGATCAAGTGGAAGCTGAACTAGAGAAGCGGAAACTTGAATATCAAGGTTGGTTTCTGGTTCTACAGGTGGACATTCTCAGTAATCCCTAATTCTAAACATTTGCATTGTCTCTGTATGGGAGTGTGATTTGAGCAGATTAGGGGTGCAATATGTTAAGAGAAATGTCTTCTGTTTTTTCTGTGCCCCAGGAGAAAAGTGCGAGCTCTGGCTTTGCGGACCCGATTTCACTTTGGCCGACGTTTGTCTGGGAGCCACGTTGCACCGTCTCAAATTCTTAGGACTGTCAAAGAAGTACTGGGAGGATGGCAGCAGACCCAACCTCCGGTCATTTTTTGAGCGCGTGCAGAAACGCTACGCCTTTCGCAAGGTCCTGGGAGACATCCACACCACACTTTTATCTGCAGTTCTCCCAAACGCTTTCCAGATGGTGAAGAAAAAGCCGCCATCATTCTTTGGAGCATCATTTCTAATGGGATCACTAGGAGGGATGGGATACTTTGCCTATTGGTTTTTAAAGAAAAAATACATGTAGCGAAGGCCGTTCTGGAGGTTTCGGCGTCTGTTAGCAACTGTTTTAGCATGGTTTTTGATGCTATGTTGTTTTTTGACATCTATACAAAATAGTAAAGTGTTTATATAAGTTCACTAGAAGGTAAGAATGTGTCTACAGAAGGTAATTTCTTTGGCATTTTTCACATTTTTATGTGTCACATATGAAAATAACTAATTTGTACGCCTGAAAGACAACCATTCCGACATACAATTTAATAAATAATTTTTAATTATTGCAACATAATTCTATTTAAAAATCAATGCAAGATTATATTTAGAATATAATGTAAGATTGTTCTCTAGAGAAAAGTATATAGATATAGACACTGCATGAAACAAAATAGGATTTTATCAATGTATCAAAAACTTTTATAGATTTACAGTTGAATATTTCATTCAACTACTTATTTTAAATAATTTGCCAATGTTGCATAAAATGTATTTGAAGACTCTTCCCCTTCGAAAATCTAGCCTGCTATATATGGAAATGTTCAACAGCTAGTTGGACCTAGCCTGCTAGATATGGAAATGTTCAACAGCTAGTTGGACCTAGCCTGCTATATATCGAAATGTTCAACAGCTAGTTGGACCTCGCCTGCTAGATATGGAAATGTTCAACAGCTAGTTGGACCTAGCCTGCTATATATGGAAATGTACAACAGCTAGTTGGACCTCGCCTGCTAGATATGGAAATGTTCAACAGCTAGTTGGACCTAGCCTGCTAGATATGGAAATGTTCAACAGCTAGTTGGACCTAGCCTGCTATATATGGAAATGTTCAACAGCTAGTTGGACTTAGCCTGCTAGATATGGAAATGTTCAACAGCTAGTTGGACCTAGCCTGCTATATATGGAAATGTACAACAGCTAGTTGAACCTAGCCTGCTAGATATGGAAATGTTCAACAGCTAGTTGGACCTAGCCTGCTATATATGGAAATGTACAACAGCTAGTTGGACCTAGCCTGCTAGATATGGAAATGTTCAACAGCTAGTTGGACCTTTGACCAGTTTTTCCTCGTGTTTGCTATGTTATGCTATCCAAGAAATATTTTGATATTGGTACAGATTTTTCACTGAAACCATGCAGTTTAAAACACTTCTACTTCAGTGCTATTTTTCTAATTGCCAGACAATACTGCCAGACAGTTATGGAGGCTGTTCAATCCTTCCAGTTTTGACATATTTCATCAAGTATTTCCTCCGTCATTTCGACTGTTTTCAGAGATTAATCGTTTGCCTTTGTGACTATACACACTCAGAATGTGGAAAAATAACTGAAATATTAAAAATAATTAGTCCACATAAAGAATATATCACTGTGATACAAATACATTCAATACTCATTGTTAGAATGCAAATAAATTACCATTGTTTACCAAAAATGTCACTCTCATCAGTGTAAGAGGCATGTTTGAACTATGTCTGAACAGCTCATAGGGTATGCACACACTCTTGAAAAGCAGTCCCTTTGAGAGCCATTGTGTTTTCCTGCAGAAAGCAAAATCGTTTGATTGGTTCAAACAAGTCAATAACTGATAGCTAACTGTATAGCTTCAGCCTTTTATGGATCATCATGAAACCTCTCTCTCCCATCCTTGCCTTGTAACTGCTAAGTTAATTTACATGGGAAATAGTTTTGTATTTAAAACTGAACTTTGTCATCTTGACCACAATTGTGGGACCACAATTTTATGAGCCTGACAAAAGGCTACATCTCATGTGATATACTGTATCTCCATAAAGCCATGTGTCGTTAACTATAAGAACTGGTTAAAACTGTTTAATTGGCATAGTTGTAATTTAATTTGATATGCACATTTGAATTTACAGGCTGGGAAATTCTTCTATCCAACATATATTTTGTCCAGTGACCTACCTTACTCAATTAACAGCATTATCAGTTGTGAACGTTATTCAGGAACCAAAGACAGTGAGTGACTTGTGTTGTTGATGACTCATTTAAAATACATTGTTATATAGCCTAGTTGGTATTGTTGAATTGATTATGAAAAATTGTGTTTTGTGTTTGAGGGTCTTTTGAACTTTTATGAATATCCTGAGTTTTCAGAAAGTTTTTAAGATGGAAACTGTATGAAAAAACAAAGCAGCCCTATTGACAGCTTTTCTATTATAACTATGTGCAGATGGATAGTGGTCTGGGTTTGAAAATACTGCATCTGTGTAGGATCCAAATTGGACAGATTATCAAAAAATAATTCCAATGAAAAACTACAGCAAGAAGGTACAAATCCCGGCCGAGGGCCTTTCTGTGTGGAGTTTGCATGTACTGTACCCTCCACTATTATTGGTACCTCCGGTAAAGATGAGTAAAAAGGGTTATAAAAAATTCCCCATTTGGTGAAATAGCTTAATCCCACACGGGAAAAAATGGAAAAATCCAACCTTTAATTGAATTAAATTTATTCTGAGGAAAAAAAATCCCCCATCAAGAAATTATTATTTAAGTCATCAAGGGTCTGACGTATCAAATCCTGAAACCATTACTCTGCTGCCAGATATGCAGTAGATATGAAGCGTTGTTTCTCCTGACTCATTTTCCTATTGAACTCTCTGGAAAAATAAGTCGGGAGAAACAGCCCGCTCTTTCATATATATTATCTTCATGTCAATCCAAAACAATATAATAAATATCCTGTGCATATATATGGTTAATGGTTGATTAAAAGTGTCATTTATTTTTTGTGACAAAGATGTGATTTATTTAAATCCACTGTAATGAAGGAATAGGATGCATAAATCATGTTTAGCTGTGAAAAATTGAAACGAAACAAGGTTTACATGCTGTAGATTATTTATGGCTTTCAACTGATATTCTTTATCTAATTATATTCAAAGAAACCATGCAGGCAAAAAGACATGAAGCAAATACAGATGAACAAAATAGAAACACAAAACAAGAACTAATTTAGTCACTGGTTATGAAATACATCTATCAAAAGTAATTCCTTTTACTACATTACATTACAGGCATTTAGCAGACGCTCTTATCCAGAGCGACTAAGACAACTTCTTATTACATTTATCCATTCATACAGCTGGATATATAGTGATGCAAGTCAGGTTAAGTACCTTCCTCAAGGGTGTCCCACCTGGGAATCGAACCTGAAACCTTTTGGTTACAAGTCCAGTCCCCAAAACATGACCCAAACCAAACCCAAGGGTTTATAAACTGACCCTGAGCTGTAAAGCAAAGTTTTTTTTAAAACAAAAAAAACATGAACACACACACATGCAGAGACACTGAAATAATGGACTCCCCAGATATATTAAAGGATAGTCTCACCCAGAAATGTAATTTTCATATTCTTTGATCCACAACATACAATAATTCAATAGCATTTATCACATCACATGGTCCCAGTAAAAAGTTAAATATAAACACCAAACATTTGCTTTATATGTTCTTTACGTTACTACTGAATACACACTTTACACTATAGTTCCTCTAGTTCACTAAAAGCTTAGTCAGTATGTAGCACATTTTCCAAAATATTCATTAAGATTACATTCAAGTGAATATGAATACCACACACACCATTGTTTAAACAGTTTATTAAAGTACATTACATGTTTTTTCATTCTACGAAAATGTGCATCCCTTGGACAAGTTGCTCTCTAAATCTGAATCAACAATAAATATACTACACCAAACTTTTTTGTGATTGCCAAATGTGTATTTCATAACATAAAACCACTTTTTTCAATCATTCAATAAGTTTCCTAAAGAGTTTTGAACACTATCACCTGATACAGATGTAGACACCCTCAAATTAAAGCTGACAGTCTGAACTTTAACCTCATATTGATTGTTTCATTTCAAATCCAATGTGCTGGACTACAGAGCCAAACCAAAAAAAATGTGTCACTGTCCGAATAGTTTTCAATTCAACTGTATTTCAGTCATATTTTTTGATATGATGATGCCAAATAAGTAATAGTACTAATTTGTTAACAAAATAATAATTATGTTATTTGCAAACAAAATTTTGTGAACACAGGAATGTTTAGGCTCTGTAGGACCTGGCTCTGAAATCTAAATATTCCAAATAAATAAATACAACAATAAATACATAATAACAATAATAATAATAATAATAATAATAATAATAATACATTTTATTCATGCTGTGCTTTTCATAGACCCAAAGCACTGGATGCAGACAATTGTTCAAACATACCCTGTAGTGTAGAAATGGCAACACATGTGAATCTCAGATTATTTCCACTATAAATTAGTGTCCTTTCACAGTTTGATGTGGCACATACAGTTGCATTGACCACAATCTCTTCACATGCTAAGATGAAAAAGCACAGGGCCAAGTTGCATTAAATAATTTAGGAAAATTTGGATAGCATTGCTTTGGAATAGAGCTAGTTTAATTAGTGTGAGCTACGATAGGCAATCTTGTCAGTTGTAACTTGGCCACATTTTGATATCAATACTTTTAAAGGCAGGCCTAGTTTTTGCAAGTTGGAATTAAAGATTTACAGACAGTGCTTTGTAGGCTATGCGTGAGTAATTTGGCCTTTTTTTTATGTTGAAAACATATTTTTTAGTGAGATACAGTATATATATATACAGCTCAGGGCTGAAAATTCAGCATGGGATTGCGCGAATTGCACATATATTTTATGAATCCTGCATATATGTCTGCAATAAAAAAATCCCGCTGATACATTTACAATAAAAATTGGTTTTAATGAATAACCTAATAGTAGGCTACAATTGAAAATATAATTGTCCGCGCTGTTCTTTAGGCTGCATGTAGGCCATTTCCAAGTAAATGGGTTGTGCGTGTTCCGGCTGCTTTAGTTAAAAGCGAGAAAGCCTATTAAACGGTATAGCCTATACGGTAGCCTATTAAAATGAACACTTAAAGAGTAACTACACCCACTGTCTCTGCCTACTACACAATTTTGAAAAATACTTTGTGGGGTGAGGGAGGGAGAGGGGTGGGGGCGGAGGATCCTTGTCCATCATCATTAGCATGAATTAACATACATTGTACAAATTATTTTGTATAACTTGGATCAAACTGTCAAACTAGACATTGCACATCAAATATGAATGAAGATTCAGCAACTGCATGGCCTACAGTGGGGCAAAAAAGTATTTAGTCAGCCACCAATTGTGCAAGTTCTCCCACTTAAAAAGATGAGAGAGGCCTGTAATTTTCATCATAGGTATACCTCAACTATGAGAGACAAAATGAGAAAAAAAAATCCAGAAAATCACATTGTCTGATTTTTAAAGAATTTATTTGCAAATTATGGTGGAAAATAAGTATTTGGTCACCTACAAACAAGCAAGATTTCTGGCTCTCACAGACCTGTAACTTCTTCTTTAAGAGGCTCCTCTGTCCTCCACTCGTTACCTGTATTAATGGCACCTGTTTGAACTCGTTATCAGTATAAAAGACACCTGTCCACAACCTCAAACAGTCACACTCCAAACTCCACTATGGCCAAGACCAAAGAGCTGTCAAAGGACACCAGAAACAAAATTGTAGACCTGCACCAGGCTGGGAAGACTGAATCTGCAATAGGTAAGCAGCTTGGTGTGAAGAAATCAACTGTGGGAGCAATTATTAGAAAATGGAAGACATACAAGACCACTGGTAATCTCCCTCGATCTGGGGCTCCACGCAAGATCTCACCCCGTGGGGTCAAAATGATCACAAGAACGGTGAGCAAAAATCCCAGAACCACACGGGGGGACCTAGTGAATGACCTGCAGAGAGCTGGGACCAAAGTAACAAAGGCTACCATCAGTAACACACTACGCCGCCAGGGACTCAAATCCTGCAGTGCCAGACGTGTCCCCCTGCTTAAGCCAGTACATGTCCAGGCCCGTCTGAGGTTTGCTAGAGAGCATTTGGATGATCCAGAAGAGGATTGGGAGAATGTCATATGGTCAGATGAAACCAAAATAGAACTTTTTGGTAGAAACTCAACTTCTCGTGTTTGGAGGAGAAAGAATGCTGAGTTGCATCCAAAGAACACCATACCTACTGTGAAGCATGGGGGTGGAAACATCATGCTTTGGGGCTGTTTTACTGCAAAGGGACCAGGACGACTGATCCGTGTAAAGGAAATAATGAATGGGGCCATGTATCGTGAGATTTTGAGTGAAAACCTCCTTCCATCAGCAAGGGCATTGAAGATGAAACGTGGCTGGGTCTTTCAGCATGACAATGATCCCAAACACACCGCCCGGGCAACGAAGGAGTGGCTTCGTAAGAAGCATTTCAAGGTCCTGGAGTGGCCTAGCCAGTCTCCAGATCTCAATCCCATAGAAAATCTTTGGAGGGAGTTGAAAGTCCGTGTTGCCCAGCGACAGCCCCAAAACATCACTGCTCTAGAGGAGATCTGCATGGAGGAATGGGCCAACATACCAGCAACAGTGTGTGGAAACCTTGTGAAGACTTACAGAAAACGTTTGACCTCTGTCATTGCCAACAACTGGTATATAACAAAGTATTGAGATTAACTTTTGTTATTGACCAAATACTTATTTTCCACCATAATTTGCAAATAAATTCTTTAAAAATCAGACAATGTGATTTTCTGGATTTTTTTTTCTCATTTTGTCTCTCATAGTTGAGGTATACCTATGATGAAAATTACAGGCCTCTCTCATCTTTTTAAGTGGGAGAACTTGCACAATTGGTGGCTGACTAAATTCTTTTTTGCCCCACTGTATTTCTCACCACAAATATTTTCAGAAACATATTTTAGTGGACTATTTAGGTGGAATAAGAGAATTGAACAGGATGCCACGCTGTTCCGGTTTAAAAACGTGGAGGCGAAACGAAAGTAACTTAGTGGGTCTAACCAATCAGGTGCCGGCTGTTTCAGTTGTGGGCGACAACAATTATCCATATGACGTAGAGATGCCTCCAAAGAGGTACTCTGACATCACAATTGGGGCGGAGGCAGTGTGAGAAGTAGAAAGGAAATTTCAACCATTAGGGGCAGCACAAAGACGCTTTTCTACCAGTTTCTTATGATATACAATATTATTTCAGATTTGTTGAAATAACGGAATGCATGAATACATTTCATTATAAGGTAGGCGTACAAACACGTTTACAGCGAAAAAAAGTGATCTAGAGTGTAGTTACCCTTTAAAACATTAAAGAGTTATGTTCATAACAGCACTACAGATGAGAATAACCATAGAAATCTACGTACTTCAGTAAATGTGTGGTCAGATTAGACCTCCAGCAGCTCTCTTTTTAGCTTGTGAGCTAGCCATCAGAGCGTGTCATTTCATGCGCCAATGCGCAGCTCCCCACTGACAACATCAGGAGGATTCGACCATACCTGACCACCTACACGACCCAGCTTCTCGCCCAGACCATGGTTATCTCACGCCTGGCTTACTCCTCCCAAAGTTTTCACACATCAAGCCCCTGCTGAGGTCAGTCCACTAGCCGGTCGCCGCCAGGATCAGGTTAAAAGTTTTGACCCTGGCCTACGCTGCAGCCAAAAGGACAAGCCCTTCCTACCTGTAGGACATAATACAACACTAAACTCCAGCTCGACCACTTCGCTCTGCTCGTCCGGACTTCGGAGCTTCTCCACCCTAGCTCCCCAGTGGTGGAACAAACTTCTCACTCCTCTACGTTCTGCTCAAACACTGCCTGCTTTCCGTCATGGTCTGAAGACACACCTCTTCAGACTCCACCTTGACTGACTTACCAATCTAGTACCAGTACTGTTTTTCGCTTGTTTCCTGTTCCTTAATTCTTAGTTGATTTTATAGTTTATAATGTGTTGTTGTCTTAGCCATAGCTTACTGTGTACTATACTCAATGTCCATGACTATGGATAGTTATTGATAGTATTGATAGTTCAAAGTAGATGGCAGTCCTCTATCCGTCATGACTCTATGTCATTAAACTGCAATTTTCTGGCATGTTGACCACCCTGACAGGGATTAATTAGAATATAAATATACCCAAAGTGGAAACTATGAAATTAAATTCAAGAGCTATGGAAGAGTCAAAGGTCACAACAATAGGATTAGGGTGATGGGTTCCTTAAAACCTAGAGGCTAGAAATTCGGAAGTATGAATATATCCATGGCCTACATTGCATAAGCAAAAGAACAGACCCCTAGCACACATAGAAGCTCTATAGCACCACCTACAAATCTCAATTTTTAAAAACCTTTAACCCCTCCTTCCTGGAGCACAAAGGCGGCCAAGCCTCCCAAATTTAGTATACAAGGACATCGGAGCACCCCCTATGACATATATATTTGCATGTAAGCATAAATTAAAATTGCCCTAATTAATTTGACTAATGATGAAAAATCGGTCTATGAAGGCTGTTAGAATGTCCATAGGTCATTTTGAGTTACTGCTGAACACTGCACTCAGCTTCCCAAAATCGTAGAAGCATGAAAATTAGCTGACTCTCATCAGGGCCTCTAGCACGCCAAAAACCAGCCACCTAGCATGAACACAGACTTTTTTTTACATTTTGGCCACTCGCCATTTGTACACTGAATGATGTATCATGCTGAAATGTTGGAATCTAGACCACCTCTAGACATACTACAAATAATGTCAGAACCAGATCTCTAACTAAAAAAAAAAAGTGCAGAATATGCTTTTGACAGGGGGCGCCAAAAATGTAGTCTATCCCATGATCTGAGATTTTATTGGTAATCATATAACAATTATTTTCTACCCCTTTTAAATTGGTGTTTTCATTGTAATCAATATCAGATGTTGTGGTATATATAATTTGACAAAAAAATTACTAAAATGATAAACATTATTATTACTATATGCTGTATATTGGCCATCAGGTTTTGAAAGATAAGAGATAATTTACAATACATCAATATATAGTGTACACAATGCACTATAAAATACATTTTAAATCAATTCACTCAGAGACGTATTGAACTTCAGCGTCTTCAAGCTTTTATTATGTGGACATTTAGCTTATTTAATCTAGAGGGTCCATCACATTACAGAAGTGTATCAATTTATTAATTTGGCAGATGCACTTATACCGAGCGACTTACAAGGCTGATGAGTAGCCATCCACATATAAATGTCAGCCAGGCAGGTAGATATCCTCTCCTTAACCTGTTAGGTAGAGAGGGGAATGTGAAATAGTGCAATATAAGCGAAATGTCCAATAAAAAAACAATGGTATATAGAAAAAAAAAACAGTACAAGTCTAAATAATACATTAACCAAAATGTCAGTAACATGGCAAGTGTTGATGTATCACTGTTATATACCCCTAAAATGCTATTTCAAAAAGCAAGACTTGCATGCTAACAATTAATTCAGGGAGCAAAGATGCAATCTAAACAGGCGAGTCTTGAGTCTACGCCAGAAGATGGTCAAACGGGCAGAAGGGCCAAGACCAGGGGCCTCATTTTTAAAAAGTACTTTTGATCAAATTTGATCTTACGTGTAGCATATGTAGAAAATCACAACAAAGTAGTGATTTATAAAATTTCAACGTGACTCCATTTGACCGTGGAAATGGTCGTAGCTCCACGTCAAGTCTTCACTTGACATATGCACATTACCTGCTGGTTATGCCGAAGTATTGCAGGCTTGAGAGCCGCACGTGAACGCTTATTTGGCATGGAAAATTATTGGTGTTGTTATAAGCCTACACAATTAGTTTAATTCTAAATTGAAAAGGAAACTGATAGTCTAATTATTGAATTTTAAGTCTTCCTTACATTATATACCATTATTGTATGACATGCAGAAACTTGTAAATTCGGGCATGGTGAATGCGAGATTAATTATGATTCACAAAGTGTTACTCATTAAAGACAACATAATGTATCCTATAAATAGTCTACAGTCCCGGCCAAAAGTTTTGTCGCATGAGTGGATAAAAGTGACAATTGCTAATTACCCAACTCTTAATTAGCTATTAAAGTTAAGAAACAACACAAATGAATCATAAGTGTCTAAAGTTTATTAGAAGCTAGCAAAATGACATTTCAAAATTGTTACTAAATGTTACAGCTTGATAATGATCAACAGACCAGTTTTAGCCGGACAAAAGTCTTGTCGCAATGGCCAACTCCAATTTCTAGGCCACAGTGAATAAGGAAGAAACAAACAAGGGGCTTGATTAGTCAGCTGTAGGCAACTTTGAGCTATAAAAGCAGAAATGTTACACTTTAAGCCAAGTTCATGCTCAACATTGCTTCTGTCAACATGCCCAAGATAAAACCAGAAACCAAAGTGCTGATCATCAAGAATCTCAAGTCCAAGTCTCCTGCTGAAGTTTCAGACATCTTCAATGTGTCTAAACGGCAGGTGGAGATGATTCGCAAGCGCTACCAAGAGACTGGTGACATCCATGACAGACCCAGGTCGGGAAGACCGCGCAAGACAACTGCTCGAGACGACAGCTTGCTGGTCCGACGGTCAAAAGCCAGCCCCATGTCAACCGCCTCACAGCTCCAGGAGGAGTGGACGCCAGCAACGCCTGTTTCGTCAAGAACTGTACGTCGGATTCTTGCTCGCAATGGTCTCCACGGTCGTATTGCTGCCCAGAAACCAGCACTAAACAAGAGACAGCTAAGAAACCGTGTTGCATACGCCAAGGCCCACAGCCTGACGAAAGGTTGGACAGCAGAAAAGTGGCGAAAAATTGATTTTTAAGATGAATCGTCAGTTGAGCTCCATCCCAAGCGCCGCCAATATCACCCAGAAGACAGTCAAATTTGGAGGTGGAAAGATTATGGTTTGGGGTTACATCCAATACGGAGGTGCCAGGGAGATCTGTAAGGTGGATGGTAACATTGACAGTGCCAAATATCAACAGATTCTTGCCTCCCAGTACATTCCCAACTACAAGAGGGGTCAGATTTTTCAACAGGATGGAGCTCCTTGCCATACCTCAGGTTCCACTATGAAGTTTCTCAGGGGGAAGAAGATCAAGGTCCTTCAGGGATGGCCAGCACAGTCTCCAGATATGAATATTATTGAGCATATCTGGGGAAGAATGAAGGAGGAAGCTTGGAGGACCAAGCCGAAGAACTTGGAGGAGCTTTGGGATGCCTGCAAGGTGGCCTTCCATGCCATCCCCGACGACTTCATCAACAAGCTCTACGACTCTCTGCCAAACCGGATGGCAACTGTTCTGCAGGCCAAAGGAACCCATACAAGATATTAATTTCTTAACTTATAGTCCATGATGAAATACTAGACTGATTTTTCATTTGGTATTTTATTAACTTTTTGAGAAAGATAAAATTTATTGATTATAATTTGATTTGCGACAAGACTTTTGTCCAGGTAGAAACTGGCTTGTTCATCATTATCAAGCAATAAACCTTACGCTGCGTTCACACATCCAGCAACTTCGGTCGCCCAGTCGCCGGAAGTTCATTCATTCTCTATGAAGCTGAGCGACGGTCAGTGACCTGAGCGACTAGAAAACTGAGCGACCAAAATCGGCCGATAAATGTTGCCCGAAACTTAACTTTTGACCAACCATCGGCCGTAACAGCCAATCAGAGTTCCACACTTCATATTTCCCCAACCGACACGAAACCATTTCGTGAATAATTGTTCCGCCCGATTTCACTTAAATTGCAGCAATGGAGTAGCAGCTAATAATAATGGTCCAAGCCTACCACGTCCTGTTCAATGTATAACATAACCTTAAAGGATATGTGTAGCTGTTCTACCAATATCACATTGAGCCAAAAAATACATGTTGAGTTTTATACAGACAACTATCTATGTATCTAGCGTAGATAGTAGATAAAGATTTGTAGCTCGCGACGAAGATAGATATAGACTAGCCTATCGCTAGCTAGCGAGAACACGTCATTATCAGTGTCATGACATAACTATAAAGAATAGGATGCATCGCAAATATGTCTTTGTTATACGTAGGCTATTGCCGTTGTTTCTCTTTATCAAATAATTGTAGCTACACGAACTGACTTGGATGACACAATCTTCATTTCGTGAATAATTGTTCCGCCCGATTTCACTCAAATTGCAGCAATGGAGTAGCAGCTAATAATAATGGTCCAAGCCTACCACGTCCTGTTTAATGTATTCCAAAAGGAATACCGGGATAAGCGCCTAAAAATTGACGCTTGGAGGGCAATTGCGAGTGCCCTTGGTACCGATGGTAAGGTCTTTGTTATTTTATTGTGTGAATTAAACGTTCACACAACACTAGATAAATGCTATGTTTAGCTAACGTTAGCATATCATGTAGGCTAGGCTATTGGAAGCCAAAACGGCGAAAAGGTATGATTTACTGTTCACAGGTAGGCTAATGTAACGTCATGACACTTCTAGAGCCTACTGTATTGTCAGGAATGCTGTTTAGTTGTGTGTGTTATGTGTAGGCAGTTAAAGCACTAGGGTTCCAATATCATATTGGATCTACCAGCCTGGATGCATCGCAAATATATCTTTGTTATACGTAGGCTACTGCCGTTGTTTATCTGTATCAAATAATTGTAGCTGCACGAACTGACTTGGATGACACAACGGGAAGCTCTTGCCCCGCCCCCAGCCTCGTAGAATTGACCGACTCGGCGACCAGTTGCTCGCTGTGTGAACGCAGCGTTATAAGCATCTATGACATTTTTGTTTTGCTAGTATCTAAATAAACTTGAGACACTTATGATTAATTTGTGTTGTTTCCTAACTGTATTAGCTAATTAAGAGTTGGGTAATTAGCAATTGTCACTTTTGTCCACTCATGCGACAAAACTTTTGGCCGGGACTGTACTGTAAGCAAACAATTAACACTCAACCATGGCTGTGCTAGCTTTATTGGAGGAAATGGCAAACCATGCGTTCAATTTGAAGTTTATTTGAGATTTATAGACGGAAGATACGTACGACAGACATACGCTATTTCAAACAAGTGCAGCCACTTTTATAAATAATGCTTACATCCATTTAAAGGTGAAAGTTAAAGATGACATCCAAGTACTTTTTTTTATAAATGAGGCCCCAGAAGCTGAGTGGAGTAGGTGGTGAGAAATTAAATAGAATCTGCACACTTGGTTCACTAATGCTATGTTCTCAGCAAAGGTCAGGTTGTTGAAGAACGTCACTCTGAGGTTGATTTTTAAACGTTCTTGTTCCTAGTTTGAAAATGCACTATGTACGTCGCTCTGGATAAGAGCGTCTGCTAAATGTCTATAATGTAATGTAATGTAATGTAATGATTGCAGACTGGGTGGCAGTCACTATAGTGCTGTCCAAGGTGATGAAGAGGTCCCGTCACAGAGGGCTATTTTAGGCCAGACTAAACTGTGTCAGCTGTTCATCCCAGATGAGATGCCACAAGGCAGGCTAAGATGCATGAATTGACCTGTGTGTCAGATGTGGGAAAGAGAGAAATAATTGCAGTTAGCAAGACGGATATGGGTGGGTTGATGGGGGGGGGGGGGGGGGGACAACAGTTTATGTGGGTTACAGCATCACGCTTGAATCTTACTTAAAGTTGCACTCTGTCACTCACTTATACCATATTCAAGCTTAACTAATAAAATGAGTACACTTACAATTACTCTATAGAATTACTCACTATACGTATGCATCTATTACATTCCCTGCATTGCTTCTCAAGCTTCTGGATTTGAGAAGTTTTTTCATGTTCTTTTTAATAAGCCTTTTTTGCTTTATTTATCCATTGTTTTATATATTTTACTTTAACTGTGTAATAGTCTGTGTAATAACATGCTTTTTATAAAACTTTGCAAGTATGATCATATATGATTTTTATAGACCTTTTGTATATGGGAAACCTTGGTTTTATGAATGAAGTTCAACTATCGAGATAAATAAGAAAAACTGGAGACAGCTTCCGCTTACCGGTTCCATGGATTCCTATGGGAGCTGCTCATTGGCGCATGACGTCAATTCAGAGTTCGCGGTTGTTTCTATTACAGATCGGCTCGGTTTTCTCATGTTATACGTCCGAACCGAAAACGACACGCTCTGATGGCTAACTCACAAGCTAAATCCATTAATAATCATATTGCAGCCTATGCAGTATGCACTGATCTGAACAGACCTAGCTAACGTCAGCTAGTATAAACATAGCCTATAAATAGCAACCCACAAAGCAGACACGAAGAAGCTCGATAATTATATATATCATATTGCGTTAAAATGCAATTACGAAATAAGAACGGTATTTTATGAAAGTACTATAACTATAAGCATAAACTATAAGTACAATACCGGCAGCTTACCCATTCGCTTTTTTTCACTGTGAAATAAAAATGGTGGATCTCCGTTTTGTCTCGTAATTCATCGGAGAAAATCGTAAAGTCGCGTGGTGTGGAATCGCTGATTCGTAGGATATGTACGAATTTTCGGGTACTGGAATTTCGTAGAATAGATACGAATTGGCTGTGTGACCAGATTGTAATAGACAGTATATAACAGAGCTCTGATCAATAATAATTTATGAAGAACATTTTGGATTAAAAGAGCACGAGAGAAATTTTTTCCAAAAAATGGACCAAAGAGAACAACTGGTTGGTTTTTCTTCAACACCTGTCAATATGAAGCAGCACATTCAGGAACTTAAAGAAAACTCTTTCCATTGTACAGTTTGAATGAACTGACTGTCGTTCTTACCCAAGGACAGTGTGAACAATCCTGTTACTCCGGATCTCATCCTGGCTGATGTGTTCCTCCTGGATCTTGCTAGAGCTTTGGAATTCCAGCCTATGAAACAGAAGTGAGTAAAAAAAAACGATAAACATGCTCAATTTGTTTTTAGAAATTGAGTGTCCAAGCAGCAAACAGAAATTCTAAATGACATTCAATGAAATTAAGTGAAAAACACTACCTTTGTTCTGTGCAGTCAATGGGCAGAGCAGGCTTCTCAACGCAGCCAATGGGAAGAGCCAGCTGCTCTGCACAGTCAATGTTGGGCCGGTGTCTGCTCTGCGTAGTTGATAGTCAGGACTGGTGTCTGGTCTGCGCAGTCGAAGGTAAGCACCGGTGTCTGCTCTGCACAGTCGATAGTCAGGAGCGGTGTTTGCTCTGCGCAGTTGAAGAGAAGCACCCTGTCTGCTCTGCGCAGTCGATGTTAGGGACAGGTGTCCGCGCTGCGTAGTAGATGGTCAGGACTGGCTCAGTCAAGGACTCTGATGTTGTCTTCGACCCTTTCTTTCCGTTCTTCAAAGACGATTTCTTTTTCTTCTTCTTCGTTATTTCTTGTTCATAGTCAGTATGATCCAAAGTCAGGGACGGCAGCTCTATGCAGCTAATGGTAAGAGTCGATGGTAACAGCAGGTTAGTCTGCACAGTTGAAGGTAACAGCAGGCTGGTCTGAGCAGTCGATGGCAACAGCAGGCTGGTCTGTGCAGTCAGTGGACAGGACCATCTTCTCTGGAGACACTGACGTTGCCTTTGTCCCTTTCCTTCCTTTCTTCAAAGACCATTTATTCTTCTTTTTCTTCTTCATTTGTTCTTTCTGGTCTGTACAGTGAACTGTCAGGGACAGCTGCTAAATGCAGTTGATGGAAAGAGCTGGGTTTACTGCACAGTTAATAGTAAGAGTTGGCTCTGCACAGTCAATAGTAACTGGCTCTGCGCAGTCGATAGTAACTGGCTTTGCGCAGTCAATGGTAACTGCTGGTTCCTCTGCGTAGTCAATGGTCACTGGCTTTGCACAGTCGATAGTGACTGCTGGCTCCTCTGCGCAGTCAATGGTAACTGCTGTCATCTCTGCGCAGTCGATGGTACCTGCTGGCTCCTCTGCGCAGTTGATGGTAACTGCTGGCTCCTCTGCGCAGTCTATGGTAACTGCTGACTCCTCTGCGCAGTCTATGGTAACTGTTGGCTCCTCTGCGCAGTCTATGGTAACTGTTAGCTCCTCTGCGCCGTCAATAGTAACTGCTGGCTCCTATGCACAGGATGGTGCATAGTGACTGGCTTTGCGCAGTCGAAGGTGACTGGTTCTGCGCAGTCGAAGGTGACTGGCTCTGTGCAGTCGATAGTAACTGCTGGCTCCTCTGCGCAGTCCAAGGTAACTGATGACTTCTCTGTGCAGTCGATGGTAACAGCTGTCTCCTCTGCGCAGTCGATAGCAACTGCTGGCTACTCTGCACATTCAATGTTAACTGCTCTCTCCTCTGCACAGTTTATGGTAGCTTCTGGCTCCTCTTTGCAGTCGATAGCAACTGCTGTCATCTCTACGCAGTCGATAGTAACTGCTGGCTCCTTCGCACATTTGATAGTAACTGCTGGCTCCTCTGTGTAGTCGATAGCAACTGCTGGCTCTTCTGCGCAGTCCATAGTAACTGCTGGCTCTTCTGCGCAGTCCATAGTAACTGCTGGCTCTTCTGCGCAGTCCATGGTAACTGCTGACTCTTCTGCGCAATCAGTAGTAATTGCTGGCTCCTCTGCACAGTCAATGGTAACTGGCTCTGTACAGTCGAAGATGACTGACTTTGCGCAGTCGATAGTGACTGGCTCTGTGCAATTGATGGTAGCTGCTGGCTTCTCTGCGCATTCCAAAGTAACAGCTGTCTCCTCTGCGCAGTCGATAGCAACTGCTGTCATCTTTGCGCAGTCAATAGTAACTGCTGGCTCCTCTGCGCAGTCGATAGTAACTGTTGGCTCCTCTGCGCAGTCGATAGTAACTGCTGGCTCCTCTGCACAATCAATGGTAACTGGCTCTGCGCAGTCGATAGTGACTGGCTCTGCGCAGTCAATGGTAACTGCTGGTTCCTCTGTGCAGTCAATGGTCACTGGCTTTGCACAGTCGATAGTAACTGCTGGCTGCTCTGCGCAGTCAATGGTATCTGCTGGCTCCTCTGTGCAGTCGATAGTTACTGGCTGTGCACAGTCAATGGTAGGTGGCTCAGCACAGTTGATGATAACTGCTGGCTCCTCTGCGCAGTCCAAGATAACTGATAGTGACTGGCTCTGCATAGTCGATGGTTACAGGCTCCGCACAGTCGATAGTGACAGGCTCTGCGGAGTCCATAGTGACTGACTCTGTGTAATTGATAGTAACTGGATCTGCACAGTTGATAGTAACTGGCTCTGCGGAGTCGATAGTAACAACCGGCTTCTCTGCGCAGTCGATGGTAACTGCTGGCTCCTCTGTGCAGTTGATAGTGACTGGCTCTGTGCAGTCAATAATAACTGGCTCTGCACAATCGATAGCAACGGGCTCTGCACAGTCGATGGCAACTGGCTCTGCGCAGTCCATGGTAACTGGCTCTGCGCAGTCCATGGCAACTGCCGTCTCCACTGCACAGTCGATAGTAACTGGTTCTGCACAGTTGATGGTAATAGCCGTCTCCACTGCGCAGTCGATGGTAACTGGTTCTGCACAGTTGATGGTAACAGCTGGCTCCTGTGCGCAGTTGATAGTAACTGCTGGCTAGGCTTTGGCGATATCATCCTCATGTGCCCGATAACAGAACGATATCCGTGAATATTTGCTCATGGGTCCAACTCTTATTTTGAAATGAGTTTGCCATGTCGGGCTACCTGCGGGGTATTTAAGTTCCTCACTTCCGCTTCCCCGGTGCTTCTTTGTCATTTCGTATTACATTGAGCTAGGTATAGTCAGGTACAAGCGACCTTGTAATATTAAACTTGTTTTTTGTTAACGAGGGACTTGCGTCATAGCTTTATCTTTTCAGGTATAGGTTTATCCACTCCTGTAAGCTTCGCTGTTTTTCTTTGGAGGTTTCACTTTTGTTTCACCTTCTTCTGGCCGTGTTAGGTTTACATGCCGAAGGTGTTCTTTTCTTTTTCAGTTTCCCATGTTAGCTCTAGTATTGAGCTCGGGAGACTTCGTTTTGTGTTTTTACTTGTGTTTCAAGTTCGCCCTGTTTTCCTGGGCTGATTATTATTTGGCTGTTTTAGCTTCTAGGATTATTCCTTTTCTTTTCCACCCTTTTGGGGTTTAATCTATTTGTGGTCCTCACCGTTTGTGAGTGACTTGTTCTGATCCCCATTTCCCGTTGCGTTTGATTCTCCGCCACTGGAAACCATCACAGTACAATGAAGCTAATCATGGATGTTTCAGCGACGGGATCAGGGGTTAAACAAACTCTGACCGCCCAGTGCTCTGCCTGGTACTCTCATGAGGAGGGCAAGCCCTTCAGACCAAGCAGCAGGCTATGTGCATACAACAAGATCTGCTGTGTGAATAGCTGCATGTTCAGGGGGAATGTCTTAAAGAGCTGACACAGAGTCTCTGTGCCCTGTCTCTCGCAGTCACTCCTGAACATGGATTTAAATAAAGAGAGCTTCCGGGTTATCCAGCTAACCCAGTAATCCTGCGCCGTAGTTCTGTGGTTGTAGATTACCCATGTTGTTACTGTTAGACTGT
Source organism: Ilyophis sp. 1 JC-2022 (assembly GCA_022702515.1). Taxonomy (NCBI): domain Eukaryota; kingdom Metazoa; phylum Chordata; class Actinopteri; order Anguilliformes; family Synaphobranchidae; genus Ilyophis; species Ilyophis sp. 1 JC-2022. The sequence continues at coordinate 42,798,252 of CM040396.1, read as the reverse complement.
TTTCAAATGAGTTTTCTCCAACTTGTCTGCACCTCGTTTATTGCGTCTCAATCTTACATTTTATAAGACTGATGCTTGGAAACATAACCTATATGGGAAAGTAGCTTACATTAAGGGAAAGGTTTTATTTGCCTCTCTTTTTATATAAAGTACTTTGTTTAGAAATTTTGCACACGTCAACTATTTTAAAAGTGTTTTCTGAAGAAACGGCGGAAGTGGCCAATTAGACTAACAGCTGTTACGTAAAAATGTATTTTTATATTTCCTCGAGACAACCGAATGGCAGCTCTAAACAAGGCGATGTTTTCATTTTGTTTGCCGGTGGTTACAACCATTACGCCACAATTTATACCTCCGTAGGGGTAGCTAGGTGTAAATATAGTAGCTACTAAGTTCAATGTAACAACTAGTTTGGTGCAACCCATTTTGATTGAGCAATATGTAAACCTTAATTGAGTAAACACTTAACGTTAACTAGCCTACGTTTGATCTTACGTAGGCTATAGCTGGTGCAACCGGCCCAAAATCAAACTTTTTTTGTTTTGTTATTTCTTATTTAGATTGCTACTAAGTATTGCTAAGTATTCTTATTTTGTTTTATTTTTGATATAACATGTTACATTAATGGTGCTCATAGATACTGTGTTTTTGAATAGCCTAATAAAAAACCGATAGATTGATCTGTTTTATTGATCTCAGCTGATGGCTGTCGCCCATGTAAAATAGCGCTTAATGGTGCCACATTGTGGCCACTTATGGATATTGCAACATATGATTCTATAGTTTTTTTTGGCGATAATATCAAATATCGTCCTATTTTTCTGCGCAGTCGATGGTAACTGGTTCTGCACAGTCGATAGTAACTGGTTCTGCAGTCGATAGTAACTGGTTCTGCGCAGTCGATGTTAACTGGCTCTGTGCAGTCGATGGTAACTGGCTCTGCACAGTCAATGGTAACTGGCTCTGCACAGTCAATAGTCACTGGCTCTCCACAGTTGATGGTAACTGCTGACCCCTCTGTGCAATCAATGATAACAGCTGCCTTCTCTGCGCAGTCGATAGTCACAGCTGGCTTATATGCGCAGTCGATAGTCAAAGCTGGCTTATCTGCACAGTCGATAGTCACAGCAGGCTTATCTGCGCAGTCGATAGTCACAGCTGGCTTATCTGTGCAGTCGATAGTCACAGCTGGCTTATATGCGCAGTCGATAGTCAAAGCTGGCTTATCTGCACAGTCGATAGTCACAGCAGGCTTATCTGCGCAGTCGATAGTCACAGCTGGCTTATATGCGCAGTCGATAGTCAAAGCTGGCTTATCTGCACAGTTGATAGTCACAGCAGGCTTATCTGCGCAGTTGATAGTCACAGCTGGCTTATCTGCGCAGTCGATAGTCACAGCTGGCTTCTTTGCACAGGTGATGGTCACAGCTGGCTACTCTGCGCAGCTGATGGTCAGAGCTGGCTTCTCTGCTCAGGCGATGGTCACAGCTGACTCTTCTGCGCAGTTGATAGTCACAGCTGGCTTCTCCGTGCAGTCGATAGTCACAGCTAGCTTCACTGAGCAGTTGTTCTTTAGGGCCAGCTGGGCTGCAGATGCTGATTGGGCCTTTCCTCCTTTCTTCCCTTTCCTTTCTCCCCCAATTTCTCTTCATTCTCAATTTTTCTTTTTCAACTTCTCTTTTTCTTCTTCTCATCATCATCCAATACCTGGGCCCAAATGTATTTTAAAAATGATACGTCATATATGTTGTTGATGTCTGTTTTCCTGACACAGAGATGGTATTTTCCACTCACCACAATATGGTACATTTTAGAGGGGGGGTCCTGTCATGGTCATTGGCAGCTTCTGCTGTTTCTGCATTTCGGTTTTCGTTTTGGCGTCGTTTGGACGTTCTATCTGATTTTTTCCGCCTTCGTTCCGGTGTTTGAATCTCGCCCGGCAATTATCCCTTTCACCTGTTTTGGATTTCCTGTTCAGTATAAATAGCTCAGGACTTCCGCCTTTCTACACTTCGATATCGTCTAAGCTCTTGACAAATGAAGTCGATAAGGTATAGGAATTCGGTCACTGCATTTCTGGTTTGGACAAATAAGAAACGCAGCTAGTCCGGTTAGTAATAGGATTAGATTGGTTTATTTGTTTCTTTCCGATCTTTCGTTTATCCTAACTCTCTCGACCTGTTACCTACAAGAGCTTAGGTAACAGGTTTGATTTTGTATTCAGTTTTTTTTTTTTCTTTTGGTTTTCTCTACCTCCTGTTACGCCTAATTATATAGTGTGTGAGGTTCTTTTGTTATTTATTCTTGCTGTTTATCGAGATACACCTCCGTTTTTGAGGTTGTTTTGCTCCCGTTCTTTTGTTTCACCCCTTCCTGGTGCGGTTTCTTCGCGATACGCATTTAGAATCTTTATCGGTCGCGCTTAGTTCTCAGAACCTTACTCTAACCCTCACAAAATGCAGCAGAAATCGAACTGGATCCGATGAAACAATTAACGTATGACGGTTTCGGATCCTGTGTGCAAGAGAAAAATCTATATGAATGTGTCCGCTGTAATGAGTTGACGTGCGTTTTTTCGTATGAAAAAAACTACCTGGAGCCACATGTATAAACAGTGCTGAGCCCTCAGAAAGCCGCATAAGCGAGTTTCTACGCAGAAATTCAGATATAATATAACATGTGCAGTGAGAATCTGCGTACCTCTGCACACGATGGACACCATACATACGCAATGTTTGTACCCCGGTGTTGTACAGTGTTGTACATTTCTGTAATTCAGGAACGTTTGTCTGTGTGATATGGCGACACCGTGACTGAAAGGCAGAGATAGAAAAATTTCAATCCAACTTCACAAAAGATAAATATTGTGCTCAAGTCTTAAATCATCTTTTGCATTTCTATTCATATTCTGAAGTTATTTCTTCATATCAAACTATGTACAGTATATAACTATTCAAACAAAATATGCAAAAACAACCATACAAGTGTCAAAATCTCAAAAAATATTCACTGCACATCCATAGTTTAAAGTTCAAATTGATAAATACATGTTATGTATGTGTTAAAACATACAAGCGTTTTTACGGGGATGTTATTGGGATGTCGAGAACTACCACTAGGGGGCTATCATGTATAGGGTTAAATCACCCCTTTACATTTCTATTCATATTCAAGTAATTTTTTCACGTAAAACTATGTACAGTATACTATTGAAACAAAATATGTATAAACAAACAAACAAAATCACTTCAACATAATTTTCAATAAAAATTATTCCAAAAAATAAAACCATCCTTTGCCTGTGTGGGGCAAATTCTCAGGTTCCTCCACATCAGTTGCCTTCAGTTTTTCATGATTGCTCCTAGAAATAGAACATGTGTTTTGTTGATTATTTTTCTTTACCATTTCTACCTTACAGACGAAGAACCATATATATCCATTTTTTCAATTTTCAGATAATCAGATATTTATAGTTTATTTTATTTTATATATGACTTAATCTTTTTTTTTCCAGCAATACACTAAAACACAGTGACATGTTTCTAATATGATTGTTTTTTTCTGCAAAAGTTTTTTTCTCTTGATTTTAGGAACATTTTAATGTCTGTTATGTGGAAGAACAGTATATCTCCAGTGACCATTGGAAATTGTGGAAGAACAGTATATATCCCATGCAGTACAACAGTTTAAAATCGTTATACTGTTGAGCCTCATTATGCTTAAAAAATTATTGATAACACATTTCTTTCAATTATTCTTTTGTCAGAAAATATTTTGGCTACAAAGAAGGGTATTTAGTAAGATTAGTCCGATCATGAGTATTGCCTCTGATGCCATCGGCAATCAACTGCACCAAGTTTACCCACACAACTTCCCTACTTTGTTCCCTACACTTTTACCCTACACCTGTAGCAGCTTGCATCCAGTTTAACACTCTAGTGCTAGCCTACAGGGCATTGACAGGAACAGCTCCTTCTTACCTCCAAGCAATGGTCAAGCCTTCTTTTGCCGCAGGCCGAACATTCACTTCTTCAAGAAGTAGGCTACTACCCTGACCTTCGCTTTGTGTGTCTTCTAAGTGACTATTGTAATATTGTGTTTCTCTTCACTGAATTATGGAAATTAAGGATAGAAACAAGTTATGATAGAAACAGATTTATTGCAAAAAAACACCCACACGCTCGGTCACACACACATGCTCGCTCACTCACTCACTCACTCACTCACTCACTCACTCACTCACACACAAATACCCCCCGCCCACACACACACACAGCCATAGTGGCTACCATTCATCTAACAATAGAAAACAACATTTTAAAAACTTAATTAATTGAAGTAATTGCAATTAAAAAAATAAGATGTGTTGACTCACTCACTCACTCACTCACTCACTCACACAAATACCCCCCGCCCACACACACACACAGCCATAGTGGCTACCATTCATCTAACAATAGAAAACAACATTTTAAAAACTGAATTAATTGAAGTAATTGCAATTAAAAAAATAAGATGTGTTGACTCACTCACTCACTCACTCACTCACTCACACACAAATACCCCCCGCCCACACACACACACAGCCATAGTGGCTACCATTCATCTAACAATAGAAAACAACATTTTAAAAACTGAATTAATTGAAGTAATTGCAATTTAAAAAATAAGATGTGTTGACTTAACCGACCCGCCCCCCACCCCACAAAAAGGGTAAAAAATGTCCCTAGGCTTCGCTTTCAAGTGCCTCATAGAAGGATCGTGCAGCAGCAGGGAGATAGTTAAGCATCGTCATGAGGTCTTGGTACTTCTCTCTCTTTATTGGCAGAGGACTCTCATAGGCCCTGGGGTAGGTCTTGAGGAAAGATGGAGCTGGAGGTCTTGCTCCTTTCTTTGCTTTTGTGACCAGCCATGACTTCCAGCCCTCGTACTCACTGTGAGTATGTCTGGTGTAGAGGATCCAGGGTTCCGCAGCTGAAATCACAAAGTACATAGAACAAAAACTTCAATAGACAAACTAATAAACAGCATTTCAATAGACACAAACTAATAAACAGTATTTAAGTTCAGTATACAATATATTTTACTGCATTGATCTACATGGACATGTTTGTATGGAAACTTCGAAATGTTACCTGTGACTTTAAGCCACATCATAGATGTGATTTGTAGCCCAGCTGGTCTCTTTAGTGTTGCGTCTGGGAACCTCTTAAAGTCCTCACAGTTCATCTTCATGACCCTGAATGCATTGTGTTGCCGAGACTCCAGGATCATCTGTATCACATGATCAGGAGTATGCAGCGTAGACACCCTGCGTCTCTTCTCTATCGAAGCAAAAGACCGATCGCATGGCAGGAAGGAGTGGCCGGACACCATGAACTTCTGTTCAATCTGAGTGAAGTAGCCCATGGACACCAGCAGGGACATCATATTCAGCATCCTCCAGTTGTTATTCTGGCCACAGCATCTATCGCTGTATATAATGAGTTTGCGTTCTTTTGGCTTTTCTAGATTGGAGAAGTTGGTTTGGACCCACTTCAATAAACAACTGCCAATTTCAATGGACCCTCGGTGGGCGATGCCCTCATGCCACACATACATCGTAGGCGAATCTCCAGTCCCCATTTCCTGGATACAGACATTGTAGTTGGCCAGCTGTCGTTGGTAGTAAATATTGGAGTGGGTCAGATTTGGTGTGTACATGACACCTTGCATGTCAATGCAAATCGTGTGGCAGTCCTCATTGGCTCTGGCCCACTCTGTGTCACACTGCAGCAGGGTGTATGCCTTTTCTGCCTTTCTGTGGTGCAGCTCACTCTCAGCTGTTATTTTTTTTCTCTCTCCCTCTGATGTTGCTGCTGTAAGTCGAGTGAAGAAGGCATCACATTTGTGACAGGTGTCACTCCTGGGCTGACCAAAGCTGAGATTCTGCTGCTTAAAAATGTCTCTGTACAGCCAAAACTTTGCAGTGGACATGGGATGCTTCTCCTTGTAAAGCCTGTACATACGCAGGAGATTCAGATCAGGGCTGAGGTATTCCCGGTCCACATCCCCCTTCATCCGGGAGTAATGGTTGGGTTGCCGTGGAAAGGACAAGACATGCTGTTTAATGTCTTCTCTCACGGTATGGTGTACACGATGGGGCCTGGAAAAGAAAGTAACTTTATAAATAAGAACCACGTTCCATTTGCTCACTTGTTTTAATGAAAAACAATGGATAACAATAATCAAACAAGTCATCAACCTGGCGCTAGTGTATGCGCTACGTCAGTTCTTACTTCCTGCTTTTGTGTTCATGTAAAAGGAACCGTAGTGCAACAACAGGTAAGTCCCAATGTTCCCTATCTCCCCCCAAGCCTTTAACACAACCAAACTAAAGGCTGAAAAAGGACTAAGTCCAACAGAACAGAACAAGAGCTAGAATGTCTACGGCCAATACAAAACAGTGCAAGCCTAATCCATAGAATAGTCCTTGTGCCATGCAGGCACGCTGGCCACCCTGGAGGACCGGCGCAGGGCCGCCGGTGGCTGAGATGCCAAGGGTCTCGGGGGGGAAGAGGCCAACTGGGCCTCAGGGGCAGTCAGAGGTGGCGGGCGGACGGTGCGCCTTGGCACATCCTGGCTCGGTGGCGCTGGTGGAACGGGAGCAGGCTGCGTCCCGGGCCGGGGGACACTTGGCAGAGGCAGAACAGGTGGCGGAGAAGGTCCCGCCTCCGTCGTGGGCACCACGGGGACATCCATGTGGCTTGGTAGATAGGGCACCACGCGGGGCGCCAGCGCGGCAACCCGGGTTGCCAGATCATCGAAGATAGTCCGGGGTGGCGGCAGTTCGTCGCGAACAGGCCGGAACTTGCGCAGGAATCTCCTGTTCCGAAGTGTGATCCTGCCAGAACCGTCCACCTTGACCACGTACTGGTCGTGCTGACGGACCTCCACGACGACGCCCGTCCTGTCCCACTTGTTAGGATGGGGACCCGTCTGGTTCTGGATGCGGACCAAGTCCCCCACCACGAGCGGTGGGAGGCGTTTAGTGTGCTCTGCCCACACCTCAGCCATGCGAATGTGGCGTCTGCGGAGGGCTTCCTCCCTCGCCATCAACGTCTCACGCCAAGTCTCGTGGGGCCTGTACTTGCCGGGATGAATTGGGATGAAGTCGCGTATCGGGCGGCCGAAAACGCACATGGCCGGGGATATCCTTGTGTCAGGGTCGGGCGTGTTACGGTACTGCAGTATTGCCCTCTGCACAGCATCAGAGTCCAGATCACCCTTCGGGCCCGTGTTGTCGGCAATGAGCCGCTTCATGGTCTTCACCCCGATCTCCGCGCGACAGTTGCTGTGGGGGAAGGCAACCGAGGAGAGGCGATGGTGCACGCCCCATCTGTGTAGGAAGGACCTCGTCTCGGCGGAAGTGAACTCCGGTCCCCCGTCCGACGCGAGCTCCTCAGGTACCACGTACGTTGCAAAGGCACGACGCAGGTGACATATGAGGTCAGCAGCACCACCCGCCGACCTCGAAATGACGGGCCAGTTGGAGTAACGATCCACTGTCACGAGGTAGTGCACACCCCTATGTGTGAAGAAGTCAGAGCACACCGCTTGGAAGGGGTAGGTGGCAGGGATGGGTGGGGTCGGTGGCGCTGCAGGCTGAGAGGGAGCTATCCGGTGGCAGTGTCCGCAGTTATCTCGAGTGGCTCTGATGTCAGCTGATATCCCAGGCCAGAACACAGAGGACTCTGCACGTGCGGTCATCATAGAGACACCCTGGTGGGCGGCATGCAGGGAGCTTAGCACCTCACCGCGGAGTGAGGGTGGTACGACCACTCTGTCCTTGTACAGGACCACCCCGTCCGCTGATGTAATGTCCTCACGGTACTGGTGAAAGCCGCGAATCCCTTCAGGCATCCCGACCCTAGATTCGGGGAAGCCATCCGCCGCCATCTCCTCCAACGTGCGCATATCGGCGTCACTGCTGGTGGCCTCTCTGACACGGTCCCAGGTCACTGACTGCAACGACTCGAGGCCTGCAGCACACCACGACAGGTCAGATCCCTCGTCGTCATCGTCGTCGTCGTCATCCGCCGGCTCAGCCCGGCGCAGGAGTGATAGGACGTCGGTGTGTGTGCCGGGTGACGTGTGGGTCACCACGGCAGTGTCGTCATCTGGAAGGTCCATGAGTGGTGGCGTAGAGGTGCCGACAAGCCTGCGTGACATGGCATCTGCCGCCTTGTTCTTCATGCCAGGGACGTGTATGACACGGAAGCGATAGCGGAGGGTCTTCTCCTTGAGGTTCCTGAGGCGGGGGTTGGGTATGTTGTCCAGTGCCCTGTCCGTGAGCACCTTCAGCAACGGCTTGTGGTCGACGGCAATGATCAGGTTCTCGCAGCCTAGCACAAAGTAGCGAGCCTTGTCCAAGGCGTCCGCGACGGCAAGGGCCTCGCCCTCTATGGGTGCGTATCTGGACTCTGCCGCATGTGTGAACCTGCTGCCAACTAGGGTCACCTTCCATCCCTCAGCACAGCAGAAGGGCCTGACGGGCAAGCATTGGCAGTGTCTCTGAAGCAACCAGAAGCCGACGCCCTCCTTTGACCAGTCCGTGGCGAGGCATGTGGGTCTGGCCTTATCAAAGATGCGGACGCCGCACTCAATCTCATGGACGATCACATCCTTCGACTCACGGAAAGCAGCCTCCAGCTCCGGGGTCCACTCGAAGCGCACCCCATTCTGCAGGAGCCTCCGAAATGGCTGCATGCGCTCGGCCATGCTGAAGGCGTAGGACACCTGGTTGACCAGTCCAAACCACGACCTGACGTCAGTGATGTTGCGTGGCTGCGGGAAGTCATGAATTGCCTCCAGGTAACGGCTACATAGCCGCACGTCGGTCATGGTGATGGTGAAGCCTGCGAAGTCCACCGTGGGAGCGCTGAAGACAAACTTCTCCGGGTTGAGGATGATACCGTTCCGGCCGCAGACGTCCAGCCACTCCACTGCTTGGAAGAAACTGCCCTCGATTGTGTCAGCCCACAGCAGTGTGTCGTCCACGCACTTGGTCTTGTTACCGATGTCGGCGACAATCTCGTCGTAACGCCGTGAGTAGCCGTCCCCTGATGCTATGTACCCCTGCGGGGCCTTGAGGTACCGATAGCGCCCCCAGGGGGTGATGAAGGTTGTCTTGTGGTGGTCGTCCTCGTGCAGGGGGACGCTGTGGTAACCATTCCACGCATCAAACACAGTCTTTCGCTTCCCGCTGGGGACGCGCCTCGCTTGGTGAAATGGGGACTGAGTGTGGTGGGTTTCGCGAAGGGCGTGCTTGTTCAGGGCCTGAAAGTCAACAGTGCGCCGCGGCTTGCCGTTCTTTTTCGCGCAGATCACCATACGGTGACACCATGTCACCGGTGTGCCGACAGGCACCTCCTCCAGCACGCCGAGGCGAACATCCTGGTCGAGGCCTGCCTTCACTTCATCCTGCCAGTGTAACGCCACAGGAATTGGCGTGTGGTAGGAAACTGGTGTTGCATCCTCGTTGAGCATGAGACGGAGTGGTGGGCCAGACATCTCCGGCAGGAGTTGGTGAGGGCATGTGTTGAACGTGCTCTGGCCGTAAGTCTTGAGTAAGTACTCCTTTAACGCCTCCCTGTTCACTTCGGTCGCTGGCATAGGGAGTATGGTCGGCCTGGCTGGCGGAGTCGCACGCTGTGGGCAATCACATGGCTCGGAGGATGCCAGGTTCGCCTCCCCTAGCGTTGGAAAGGTCTCTGAGATCATGCCCAGACCCACGCAGGCTGTGCGGGAGAGGAATACACGATCTGACGTGTCTGTCACGTATGCAATCTGGCGTGTCTCCAATCTTCGTGCGTCGTTACTGTTGCCGGCGAATCTGACCACCGCGGCTCCAAGGATCCGAATCCCCTCGTTGTTTGCAGCCCTCATGGTCATAGACACAGGAATGAGGTCCTCTGTGCTCAGGCCCATCCGTCGTGCCACTTTGAGGCCAATCAGGCAGCTCTGGCACCCGGTGTCAGCCATGGCAGGTAGAGTCACTGCGCGGGTGTGTTTCTGCAGGTCAAAGCCCAGCGCTCTGTAATCTTCACGTACAGTGGTGAGGGTGAGGCTGATGTAAGGCTGTGTGTTAGATGCACGCTTTATCCATTTGTCGCACATGTCATCATACAGGTGGTGAGCGAGGGGGAGTGTACGTGGCTCATCAGCTGCGTTGGCCATGGTGAGGGTGCATAGTTCAGCAACTGCTGCCGCTTGTTCATCATACGCCCCGTCTGTCCCTACAGGTGGCTGCGCGGCTGATCGGCCGCCCAGGCAGACCTTCTCAATGTGGTTCTGGCGGCCGCATTTCCGGCATTTTTTTCCATATCCAGTACACTCTGCGCGCCTCGTGCTCCACTGCGGTGTTTTACCATGGCCCATTTCGCCACAGTAGATGCATGTCCCTTCGGGTTTGGCCTTGAGCTTCTCCAGCCTCGTACTGCCCTTGGTGCGGACATCCTGTTGTCTCCCTCGCCGATATGAGCTGCTGACTGTGTCCGTGCTCTGAGGGTGAAGCAAGTGCGATGCGGAGCGCTTCCCAGACTCCTTGGCTTCAATGTACTCTATCATGTCCCTTAATGGCATATTCTGGTTCTTCTCGCCGAGCAGATCGAGCTGTATCTCTTGGTCGGCGATGCCACGGGCAACCACGTCGTGCAGGATTTCTTCTGTGAAGTCGTTGATCTGGTCACATCCCTCCTTAGTGCAGACCATCTCGTATTTACATGTGTCCGCCTGCCCCTTTAAGCGGGCGTGGAACGATCGGATGGGTTCTTCATGACCCTGACGCATGTTGGACAGGGCCACGCGAGCTACCATGGTGTTCTCCGCGCGGACGGCAAGTTTTTTCATGGCAGCGAGGACGTCTGCTTCATTACTGTCCACTAGGCTCCTGCCCGCTGCTCGGGTGAGGTCTTTCCTCAGGTCCTCTTCACAACACTCCAACAGCTGTGTGACGACGTCACGGCCGGTGAGTTTAGTCCCCGTCCTGTACTCACCCCAGCGGGTTACGAAGTATGACCAGGCCTCAGCTGTCCCTGCCAGGGCTATGGAGGGACGCTTGAGCTTCTCCATCTTGGTGTTCGCACCCGACTCCCTGGGGGGTGCAGTGTGTGCAGTAGCGTGTATGTTCAGCATGGCTACTACAACTGCAGTCTCTTCATGTGTGGCTATATAGTCACAGCCCTCGATTGGGCATTGTACATTCACAGGAGCCATGGCACAGTTATTTTTGAGTAATGAATTAATGAAGCTCCAACCCAAATCCAGTCAGCGTGAGTCAGTGAATGTAAATGGTCCTCTGAGCATAATGTGAGCTGCTCTTCACTTCACTTCACTGCAGCACGATGGCTCCATCTAGTGGAATGATAGAAGAAGTGCAGTAGCTGACTCTACCTCACACACAGTAACATCTTTTGCTTAGATGCGCGTGCAGGAGTTATACAGCTTCCCGGGCGGCTAATGTTAGCTATCGTTACCTCTCGCCGTGATCCGTTCGCGCACCAGCTTGTCTTCTTCTCTGTGCGGGGTGGTGAGGTGATGACGTCTCCTTGACTGTCGTAGTCCTTGTTTGATTATAAATAAGAACCACGTTCCATTTGCTCACTTGTTTTAATGAAAAACAATGGATAACAATAATCAAACAAGTCATCAACCTGGCGCTAGTGTATGCGCTACGTCAGTTCTTACTTCCTGCTTTTGTGTTCATGTAAAAGGAACCGTAGTGCAACAACAGGTAAGTCCCAATGTTCCCTACTTTATGACTTAAATAATGTTTAATTTATTATATTCATATTTATTATATTCATATTTATTTATTTATTTATTTATTTATTTATTTATTTATTTATTATATTTGTATAGATATGTATTGTATTGTATTGTTATAACATGGCAGGTCTAGGACTACAAACCCATGAATAGGGCAGGAGCCTATCTCCTGTTTCCATAGTGTGAGGCGGCTTGATGTACAAGTAGCCTACACCCCCTGGACATGACCAAAGTAGCCTAAACCCCCTGGACATGACCCTAGTATGTCGTAGGGACTTACCCCCAATCCAACCCTTAATGCTGAGTGCCAAGCAGGGAGGCATCGGGTACCATTTTTATAGTCTTTGGTATGACTCGGCCGGGGATCGAACTCTCCTGACCTCCCAGTCTCAGGGCAGATACTCTAACCACAAGGCCATTGAGCTATTGGTCATTTTTGGTAATCCCTCCAATTACTGATGGTAGCCTAAATAGTTATTACCTATTGCTATGCTTTCCTCGTCCATCCTCTAGAGGAGACCAGGTCTTAGTAGCCTGCTCTGGGGGCTCTAGATCAGCATTCCCTGCCTCAGCTTGAGTGCCTAGTTTCTCCTGAATAACCTGTCCAATAATGAACAAACCAATGAATCTATTAGACAAGGGTAGCTATTTGAAAACTTCACAGACACTGCATTGGAATAAAGCTCTGCAGACATTAACTTGCCTGGAGGCGACTGTTTGTCAGTTTAAATACTGACATGAACATGCGTTTGCAGACGCTCAGTCTCTGGCCTCCCTGCTGTAGGTGATACTTAAATGTGTATTTCCTTTTCGGCTCAGCTGCCTGCACCCGTCTGCGACTCACTTTGTGCTGGAGGGAAAGAAAAGTATGGTAATACTTCTAAGTAATGAGCATTGTGGCCCACTTCCTCCATCCATCTAAAACATGACTAACATGTTCTAGTCATAGTAGGCCTAATCCACAATACCTAACCATACCAGCATGAATGTTATTATATTGCTGTATTCGTAAAGGTGTTACTCACATGTATAAACAAGGGCATCAATATGACAGAGGCTGATGCAAATTTGAAAATATATTTTGAATTACAAATGTATGGGGGCACCAAAATGTTTTAGTGCTTAGGGCCTCTCAGGGTCTTAATCCGGCCCTGACGAAGAGATAATGTTCTCATTTACGTTTTTACCAGACACTTTTTGAGAGAAACAAGAATAGGCTAACTTAACAGATACAATGATTCAAAAAGGTTACGTTAGTTAATTACATTAGCTATATGTTTTATTTAATATAATTCACCTTAAATTAAGGAGGAAGTCTGTTTCTTTGCAGACATTAGTAGGTAACATTGCTAGCTAACTTAGTTGACTAACTTAGTTAACTGCCCCCAGCCACTAACTTAGCCCAGCTAGCTAAGGTTAGTAGCACTAGCTGTTGGTAGCAACATCCTTTATTGTGCACATTGTTGTTAATCTTGGCTGTTATGACGCTTCATACACAATCTCTCCTGTGTATAAATATGCACTTCCGCTTAAACAGGAAATGAGTGTGCAGGCTGAGACAAACCCGGAAGCATTGCGTTCATAGAGTCAATTGTCTTTCTTGCTCATAGTCCAGATTTCTGATCGTTCCATCGGCTCAAAAAGTATTCTGCTATTCGAGTGACAAAAAAGTTTTGCTTTTTATAACGTTAATTGTTAATTGTTGATTAATTGAACTAGCGTTCGCTAACATTAGCTTTGCTTATGCATGATCTCAGTAGCTAGCTAGTAGCTTAACTTACTGCATTAACTTAATGTTTGTGTGATATATTCAGGTTATCCACTGGGTGGAGCTCTAGGCTTCATCTACCATATTGCACTACCAGTGTAGAGCGGGCAGTGAAGAAGAATGACATAGCGTAGTCTCAGGCTGGTACTTGTTTTCCCCAGTTAAGAAAGTAAAGTCTTTTTGATATTAACCCTACCTGGACTCTGTGTTTGTTCCTTACAGGGTTATTGCATTGGCGACGAGGTAAAAGGAAGCCCGGAGGACGGAGATATTCGCTTTTTGTTTTGTTTTGTTTTTTCTTCTATTGAAAGTTTTTCTGACGTTTTCGGCGCCGAATTGGAGTTAGCTAACCGCGGAGGCAAGAACAATGGTGATGGTAGGAGCGGTCGCTGCTTTTGATAGCCAGTCGCAGTCATGAGTCATTTTTTTATTGCTAACAGGATTGCCGATGGGGATGTTAAGAAGTCAATTTTGCTCAGTTCTGTGGGTGCCCAAACCTACAGTCTGACGAGAAATCTCCTCAGTCTGGAGTTACCACGGGAAAAATCGTTCAGTGACATTGTGGCATTTCTGAAGGCACATTTCAACCCCAGGCTAAGTGAAATCGTGCAGCGATTTAAATTCAATTGGAGGAACAGGAAAGAGAGTGAGTCAATTATGGATTATGTTGCTGTGTTGTGCAAGCTGGCTCAAGATTGCAATTACGGGGACAATCTGACACAAATCGTAAGAGATAGGCTAGTCTGTGGGGTGAATGATGACTGCATCCAGCGTAGATTATTATCCGAGACTGAGCTTACCTTTGAGAAAGCATTGATGCTTGCTCGAGCCATTGAGACTGCGAAGAAAGATGTATAGGAGTTGCATGGAAAATGTTTGAACAGTACTGATGGGAGTTGGAAGTAGGGGTCCGGCCAGGCAAATGTGCACAAATTGAACATGCGTCATTCCAGGGTGGAACAAGTGCAGATGTGCTACAGATGCAAGGAAAACCACATGGCAAGTGAGTGTCCATTTGCAAATTAAAAGTGTGGAAAACATGGGCATGTAGGGCTATGTTGCCCCCAGAGAAACCCAAATTTAAAGGAGGGTGGGACCGCAAAAGGGAGTGAGGAGGGGTCATGGAGAACATCACATCAGCGGACAAGCTGACACAGGGGAAGTGGAAGAAGAGGAAGAGGATGTGTTCACAATGTACAGTGTATCCGAGAAAATACCAAAAGTGCCCCCCATCACATTACAGTTTCAACTGAATGAATCAAAAGTGAACTTTGAGGTTGACACAGGGTACAGTGTAACTCTAATGACAAGGTCAGATTACTCAAAACTATGGGACAAGGCAAAAGTTCCTGAATTACAGAAATGTACAACACTGTACAACACCGGGGTACAAAACAACACCTTCCAGTAGTTGTAGTCTCAGGCTCAGGACCAAACCTGTTAGGCAAGGGCTGGTAAAAGCCCTTAACATAGACTGGAGGGTGGCAGTAAATCAGATCAGGTTTTTTTTTTAGGGTTACCATCTGACGTTACAGGAGGTGCTGGCCAGACACGAGAATGTGTTCAAGAAGGAACTATGTAGAGAAGGATGCAACACTAAGGTTTTTCAAACCAAGACCTGTGCTATATGCCATGAAACCGAGAGTTGAAGCAGAGTTGGACCGTCTTTTATAATTATTGAGCCAGTCAAGTTTGCTGAATTCGCTGCACCCATAGAGCGAGGACAGAAACCTGACAACTCACTGAGAATATGTGGTGATTATAAACTGACGGTGAATAAAGTATCCAAGCTAGAGTAATATCCAAATTCAAGGACAGAGGATTTTTTTCAAATCTGGCAGGGGAGAAAAATCTGGCTGGACGATATCTTCCAGAGAACTACCGAAGCAGTGCTTCAGGGGGTTCCAAATGTGGCATTGTATTTGGATGACATTCTCCTGACAGGCTGCAATGACTAACAACACCTGGAGACGTTGGCAGAAGTGTGAGAGACCGAATACTGCAGGCTTGCATCTAAAAAAGACCAAATGTACCTTCATGGGGACAGAGGCAGAATTCCTGGGTCACAGAATGGATGCAACAGGACTAAAAAACAAAGTGGAAGCAACCAAGACAAGCTAACTAATGTGACAGAGTTGAAGGCATACCTAGGACTGCTTAATTATTACAACAATTTTCTGCCCAACTTGTCAACAGCGTTAGCACCGCTCCACTTACTCCTGACAGTGAGTGGGGAAAATACCAAGATGACTCATTTGAACTGTCAAAGAAACTCATGTAGTCGTCCAGTGTGCTGGTACATTATGACAGAGAGAAATAAATCAGTCTCTCATGCGATGCATCACCCTACGGGGTCGGGGCAGTGCTGTCACACAAAATGAGAGATGGAACAGAGAGACTAATAGGGTTTATGTCCAGAACTCTGACACCAGCAGAAAATAATTATTCCCAATTGGACAAAGAGGGTTTAGCAGTAATGTTTGGTGTGCAGAGGTTCCACAAATACATTTATGGCCGGAGGTTTACCATTTGCACAGACCATAAACCACTGCTCTCCCTGTTCAGTGAAGTGAAGGCTGTTCCGCACATGGTGTCACCACGAGTGCAGAGGTGGGCAGTGACCTTGAGGGCGTACGAATATGTCATGGTCTTCAAGGCGGGGAAAGACCACGGCAACGCGGACATTTTAAGCCGACTGCCCCTCCATATAAGAACGTCCCATGTCGGCATGCCGTTGCAGGCGATTCAACTCTTTTAAACGTAGGTGGCGAGTTTTAGAACACAAAATACGTCAATGCTACACTCTCAGAAATAAAGATACAGTGGCGGTACATTTTTGTTCCTTAAGGTACAAATTTCACAAATGTACCCTGAAAGTACAATAATGTTAATTTTGGGTACTAACGCGTCACTCTGGGTAACCCGGATCACGCGCTGCACACTTCACTCTGGGTAACCCGGATCACGCGCTGCACACTTCACTCTGGGTAACCCAGATCACGCGCTGCACACTTCACTCTGGGTAACCCGGATCACGCGCTGCACTCTTCACTCTGAGTAACCCGGATCACGCGCTGCACACTTCACTCTGAGTAACCCGGATCACGCGCTGCACACGTCACTCTGGGTAACCCGGATCACGCGCTGCACACTTCACTCTGGGTAACCCGGATCATGCGCTGCACACTTCACTCTGAGTAACCCGGATCACGCGCTGCACACTTCACTCTGAGTAACCCGGATCACGCGCTGCACACTTCACTCTGAGTAACCCGGATCACGCGCTGCACACTTCACTCTGAGTAACCCGGATCATGCGCTGCACACTTCACTCTGAGTAACCCGGATCACGCGCTGCACACTTCACTCTGGGTAACCCGGATCGCATGCTGCACACTTCACTCTGGGTAACCCGGATCACGCGCTGCACACTTCACTCTGGGTAACCCGGATCACGCGCTGCACACTTCACTCTGGGTAACCCGGATCACGCGCTGCACACTTCACTCTGGGTAACCCGGATCACGCGCTGCACACTTCACTCTGAGTAACCCGGATCAAGCGTACGACAAAGCAACAAAAAAAATGTGGACAGACAGACCGACAGACCGACCAGAGAGTGACTTATACTAGCTGCTGCTTGCAGCTAAAAATGGTAGGCTACTAATTAGGGATGCACCGATATACAGTATCTGCCAACGATCGGTATCGGTCGATAATACTAAAAATTGTGCTAAAAACAACCGATGGTCAGCTCAGATTATGTCCTGTCAATCAAAAAGAAAAAAAAAGTTTATTTGTAATCCAAGAGTTGGTTTTCATTTGCCTGTCAGATAAAAAAATAGGCTAATTGCACTTGTTTTGTATATTCAGTGTTTCCCGTATATAAGAGAACAAACACCAGGCCAACAAAATCCTTTTTTTTAAAAAAAATTTTTTTAAATGCTGAAAATAACGCAAATATTTATTAATTCTGAAATCAATAATGATTTGTGCTTGGGAACCTCTGTCTGGGAAATCTGAGCGAGAGCTTAACAAAAAGTGGAGTATACCAGACATATGCTAGCTTTCTTTATGTTCATTGATTCTTCTCCAAGGCTTCTCAAAGTGAAAGTAAGTTTTTGATATTTAACATGCTCTCGTGGAACCACAATGAGACTTTATGTCTCTTGTTTGCAAATGTTTGTAAATAGTGCAACCTAACATAAGCCATGTTCATGTCCACTCCACTTTTTGTTACGCTCTCGCTCAGATTTCAAAGGCAGAGGCTCCAAAGATATCTGCATTATTTTCAGCATTCAGACTCTTGATATCTTATTTTCAGGTACGCTTACAAGCGATACTATAACCTCTCTGAATTTGAATGTATTTCTATGGGGATAAGATATCAAGAGTTTTTTTGATATAATTTTATACCCAGTCATGACAGCATCACCGGTTTTCCTGTGGAATGTTCCAAGCAGGTGTTTTTTGAACTTCCCAGTCTTTTTTTGCCCCTGTCGCAACCTTTTTGGAACGCGTTGCAGGCATCAAATTCAGCCAAAATCAATAAAGTTGATAAGGTAAAACATCAAATATTTTTTCTTTGTACTGTTTTAAATTTTATTTATGTAAAAGAGAATTTACAAATCACTGCTTCTGCTTTTATGTGCATTTTACATACTGTCCCAACTTTTTTGGAATGTGTCCAAATCAGCTTTTGAGAAATATTAAGACACAAAGCCAAAGATTTTGTAAAATAGAGAATTAACAGATGGCAACGCCATCAAGGCAGGGAAGAGACAATACAGGGACAAGCTGGAGGCCCAGTTCCGTTAGTCCAACCCCAAGAGCTTGTGGAAAGGGCTACAGACAATCTCAAAGGGAAAATAAGATGTGAGGCAAACAACAACACCTCTCTCCCTGACCAGCTTAACATCTTCTAAATACACCTACCTCTGCAGCCCCAGAGCCCCCCCGCCCAACACCATTGTGTCCCCCCACCTGCACTCCAACCCACCTCCCAATGATTTAACCCCCACCGCAGATGCATTAAGGCTGAACATAGGTGAGGTGACAGAGATCCTGTGGCAGATTGACACACGGAAGGCAATGGGGCCAGATGGGCTACCACTTCCACTATCATCCCCGTCCAAAATCACATGCTTCAATGATTACAAACCCGTAGCACTAACACCTATCGTCATGAAGTGCTTTGAGCGTGTCATCAAGGAACACATCTGCTCCATGCTTCCAGCCACACAGGACCCCCTGCAATTCTCATATTGCAGCAACAGGTCCATAGATGATGCAATTTCCATCAAATTGCATAAGGCACTTTCCCACGTGGATGCTAAGGAGGGTAACTATGTGAGAATGCTGTTTATTGACTACAGCTCAGCATTCAATACCATGGTAAATGGACTGCACTTATATAGCACCTTTATCCAAAGCGCTTTACAATGGCCTCTCACTCACCCATTCACACACACATTCACACACCAATGGCGGCAGCTGCCATGCAAGGTGCTAGCCTGCTCATTGGGAGCAATTTGGGGTTCAGTCTTGCCCAATGACACTTCGACATGTGGACAGGAGGAGCCGGGGATCGAACTGCCAACCCTGCGATCAGCGGACGCGCCGCTCTACCTCATGAGCCACTAGCCGCCCCGGAAATCGCACCATGGTGTCCTCCATCCTCATCTCCAAACTGGCGGCCTTGGGTGTGAATCCCACCCTCTGCAGCTGGGTCCTGAACTTTTTGACAGGCAGACCCCAGGCAGTAAGGGTGGGTACTTACACCTCATCTTACCTGACCCTGAAGGTGAATGCTCAGCCCGCTCCTATACTTCATCTACACCAGCGACTGCACAGCCAAGGACAGTTCCAACGCTATCATTACATTTGCAGATGACACAACGGTGTTGGGCCTGAATACCAATGACACCGCGGCCTATGCAGATGAGGTGATGCCAAGGCAACAACCTTAAGCTCAACATTGAGAAAACAAAAAAGCTGATCCTGGACTTCAGGAAAAGGGGTGTGCATGTGCCCATTACCATCAACGGGGCCGCTGTTGATTGGGTCAGCAGCTTCAGATTTCTCGGATCTGAAGTGGTCTCAGCGCGTGGACACACTGGTCAAGAAATCCCAGCAGCGCCTTTTCCACCTCAGACGGCTGAGGAAGTTTGGCCTGCCCCCACCAATGTAATGGGTTTATTGATGATTCAGAGATTCAAACGCAAAGGTGGAGAGATCAGAAGAAGTCAGCTCACAATGGGAAAAAAAACAAAAACGGGCGAACTACTAAAACTAGTAGAATACCAACTAAATCTCCCGAGCTCACACAATGAGCCAAAAACGGGAAACTTAGTAAAACAAAAGAACACGGCTACCATAGCTCAAAGCCGGTAGAGTGTAAAATCAAAACGAAAGTACAAAGAAAAACTGTTTCCGAGAGAACAGCAAAGTACAAAATAGATAGCATGAAACGCTACCAGGCGGAAGACAATCCTATACCCAATTAAGTAGCTATAGCAAGTCCCCTCTGAACATAAACAGTGTTTAATATCAGGAGGTCGCTAGAACCTGACTATGCCAGTTTCCGTGACTCAACCCTCAAGAGCAAATTGCATGACGAGAGCCAGACTGACCGACCCGATAAGAGGGAGCTGTCCGGCAATGTCTGTCGGCCGAAACCTTTTGAGATGCCGATGCTCGTAACAGCGATGCGCGAACTCATTTCCAAACCGAGCGACACCTCTGAACAAAGCACCAGCCGAAGGAACCTTCACATTCCTCTCTAGTTCAAGGAAGAGTGGAGGAAGGTAACCTACTTGAATCTCAAATGGAGATATGCCTAAGGAATATTATGTGCGTACTCAGCCCAAGGGAGATAACGACTCCACAAAGTCGGGTTATCCATTGTCTGATTAGTTCACTCCGTCTGCCCATTAGTTTGCGAGTGAAAACCAGAGGAGAGACTAACCGACGAGCCCAACTGAGTGCAAAAAGAATGCCAGAACCTAGCGACAAACTGAGGACCATGGTCAGAAACAATGTCTTGAGGTAACCCATGTACACATCAGAAATCACCATCATCCAGCGCCGATGGCAACTTAGCCAGGGCGAGAAAATGGGCAGCCTTAGAAAACCTATGAACAATGACTAAAATCACCGTGTTACCCTGCGAGTCGGGTAAACCAGTAACAAAGTCCAAGATGATATGGCTCCAAGGTCGCCTAGGCATGGGTAGGGGCCGCAACAACCCCGAAGGTGGGAGTCAAGAACCCTTACCCCGAGCGCAAACAGCACACGCAGCGAAAAACTCGCGCACATCTTTCTCCATGCCAGACCACCAAAATATTTTGGATAAAAATTCCTTGGTGCGATGGACACCAGGATGCGCCGTGAACTGAGACGAATGACCCCACTGTAGTACCTGAGACCTGACCTCAAAAGGAACAAAAAGACAACCGACGGGACCACCACCCGAATCTGGGGTGCGCCGCAACGCCTACTGAACCGCCCCCTCAATGTCCCACAACACCGAAGCCACTATCTGGGAATAGCAGGACCCTCCGTACGTTCAAAAACCTGTGACAGAGCATCAGGTTTAAAAATTTTTGTACCAGGGCGGTACGTTTAAAGAAAGTTAAAACAGTTAAAAAACAGTGCCCGACGTGCCTGTCTAGGATTACGTGTCTTGGCCTGCTGGACGTACTCCAGATTTCTATGATCGGTCCAAACCGTAAAAGGGTGCTCCGCTCCCTCAAGCCAATGACACCATTCTTCTAGAGCCATTTTGACCGCTAACAACTTCCGATCACCAACATCATAATTCCTCTCAGCCGCAGTAAGGGCCAGAGAGAAATAAGCACATGGATGCATTTTGCGATCAATAGGTGAATGCTGAGACAAAATGGCGCCTACGCCTAACTCGGAAGCATCAACCTCAACCACATAAAGGAAGGAGGGATTGGGCGTGATGAGAATAGGCTCAGAACTGAACCTCTTCTTAAGTTCCTCAAATGCAGAATCGGCCCTCTGATTCCACACAAATTGCGTAACAGATGTCTTTTTGGTAAGGACAGTAATGGGTGCGGTGAGCACACTAAAATTGCGAATAAAACACCTATAAAAATTTTCAAACTCAACAAAACGCTGAACCTGCTTCACAGAGTTTGGAGTAGGCCAATTAAGTACGGCAGAGACCTTCTCGGAATCCATTGAGACCTTGCCCTCTGAAACAATGAATCTCAGAAACGAAACAGTGCTAGCATGAAATGAGCACTTCTCCGCCTTGACGAATAATTTAGCCTCCAACAGGGCTTTCAACACCTGTTTAACGTGCCCAATATGGGTCTGTAAATTGGCAGAAAATTTTTTAATGTCATCCAAGTAAACAAAAACAAATTTCTCTAACATCTCCCGTAGTATGTCATTGACTAATGCCTGAAAAACCGAGGGGGCGCTAGTGAGACCCAACGGCATGACCAGATATTCATAGTGGCCGTTATGGGTATTAAAAGTGGTTTTTCTCACCCTCACGCATGTGCACTAGATTATAAGCATTACGGAGATCTAATTTGGGAAAAATAGTAGCTCCTTGGAGCCATTCAAACGCTAAATTCAACCAATCTTCAGGAACTTCTACAGGTGCACCACAGAAAGTGTCCTGACCGGCTGCATCACCGCTTGGTACGGCAACTGCACCAAACGTGACCGGCAGAGGCTGCAGAGGGTGGTGCGGTCAGCCCAGCGGGTCACAGGCGGTGCACTGCCTAACCTGAGGGCCCTGTACACAGCGAGGTGCTCGATGAAGGCCAACAAGATTATCGCAGACTCCAGTCACCTGAGCCATGGTCTGTGCATCAAGAAGATGTCCAAGAGGAAGCCTGGCTATGTTAGCATAGCAGCGAAGACCAACCGCCTCAAGGACAACTTCTATCCCCAAGCCATTCGCATGCTGAGCTGAGACCTCTAACCACTGCCCAGCTCCACTAACAATTGAACTGCCCCCTCCCACTGCCCAGCTCTACCAACAACTGAACTGCCCCCTCCCACCCCTTCCCCTCCTACCTTCTCACACCCCCTGTATCACTTTAGCACTGTCACGTGGTCACTTTATACTTTTTATCTTTACTTATTATTATTATAATATTTTACTATTTATTACTAGTATTGTTATTCATCTGGAAAGACTTTGCATTATTTCACAGATGCACTACCTTCTATTTATTCTATTACTATCTCCATTTATCACTTAATTGTAAATACCTGCTAAAATCCTATTGTTTCTTTTCTATTTTTATTTTATTTATTTTTTGTGTTTAATCAAGAGAGATGTATATGGGAATAATGAATCTCACTGCCATGTATGCCATGTGTATGTGATCAATAAAACTTGAAACTTAACAAGGCAGGCTGTAAGTTTAAAAAGCCCTGTTCTTTCAGCTTGGCTGGATAAGGATGATAGGGCCAGCCTGTTTCTTACTGCCTCATCAACTCCTCCTTAATCCCTCTTTCATGTTTCCTGGACATTTATTCTGTCAAATGGTCTCATACAGAATGCTTTTAAAGTCATAAAGAGCTGATAAAATAAGCGTAGGTCAGATTGGCTGACAAAGTTCCTGTGACCTTATTCTTAATTGCAATTTCATAGAATGTTGGTGTATAAATGAGTGTATGTTGTTGCTGTAATTTATATTGTTATGTAAATATCTGCAGATAATGAGGAAATCTGGAGAGTTTGTGATTTGGTTTAATTCCGTTTTTAAACTGGTTATGGGGGTACTGTGGCTGAGACTTCAAACTTAGTGTAATCCAAAAACTGCCATGAGATTGATGAGAGCTAAATCAATGGCTTACACAACAAACACAGCAGAACAGAAACAAACATTCAACACAATCAAATCATCAATGCTAGAAACAAAGATTCATCATCAAGTTCTGAACAGCTCGAAACAACATCACCCCCCCCCCAAGACACTGTAGTGTCGGCCTGACACTTATTTTAAATACTTATGAAGTGCTTTTCATGAGGATCTTTATCGTTATTTTTAATAGGATAATAATTCTATACTATAGTACCATATTTTTGTCTTTTTGCTTGTTGTGATTCACATGTTTTTAGCAACCTAAATTGCTGAGTGGGCCTTTAAGGCCTGAATTTTCTGCTGACTGAAGGGAAACCAGAAATACCTGCAGACATTGCAACCCTCCAGGACTTGAATTTGACACCTCAGTGCCAGGACATTGGGCTCCATCGTGTTGGCGCAGTCTGGGCCCGGTACGGAATCCTGACCGTTTCAGTGCCGTGTGCGGCCGGCAGCATCATAGGCACTTGGAGTCCACCTGTGGCAGCTGCACACGAGGCGTGGTCCTCCAATGCAATAACTGTGCAACTGAGCCAGTGAGTGGGCTGCGGAAGGAAAGCAATGCATATCGGAGAAGGGCAAGCTACTAGTCTGCGCTCTCACAAATCGACAAATGATGTTCAGGCAATCAGTTAATTATAATAATGCAATTGACTTCTCCAGATTGGGAGAAAAATATGTTTTTACAATATTAAATTCATAAGATTTGATGCCATTTCAGACTTTTACACCCTGTCCATATACTGTATTTATTCTGTATGCTTAGCGCAAGCATTTGGCCGCATCTCTACACTGTGTCTTTTCTTGTTCTCTGAGTTATTTATCTTTCAGCATGCTCCACATTTTTATTTTCATGTTTAATGACACATTTGCATTACCTCTCAACACACTATTAGGCACTCATTACATCATCATTTGTCCATGATGTGCTAAAATATACTCAGCAAAGTGAGCTAGACCAGAAAAAAATAGTATAATGCCATTATTCTAAATTGGATTTATAAACATAAAATTCAACAAATGATGCATGGTATATTCAGGATAAAACAAAAAAATATTTTGCAGCAAGGCGTGTGTGTAACATGTTATAAATGCTTTATATTTTGTGCTGTTGGAACTGTTTTGGCATAACTGAAAGCATTCAGGCAAAGCAGAGCCATGCTTTCCCCTGGTTAACAGGTGTAACACGAGGCTTGAGTGATGTAATTTAAACATTCAACACCCACAAGATTTAGAACCAAAAGTGAAACACTTCTCTTAGCATTGCCCATTATCATAGAAGCCAGTGAGGGGAAGGGGGGCCGGGTTAACTGCACTGTGGACAATACCCAAAAGGCAGTCCGAAAGACCATTCAGTATGCCTCTTGGTTTTATTGGGATAAACATGAATGACCTATTCAGTCACGATGAATAAAACCTGAAATGACAGCAAAAGTATATCCGTGTGTCTGTTCTTTTGTTACCATAGCTACCGCTACCATATAGATCAGTCTCCATAAGAGTCTGGTTAATGTTTAACCTCTCCACCCACATTTGTAAAGATCAGGAAAAATCAATAAGATAACAGCAGGAGAGCGGGCCTTACCTTGCACCAACAACACCTTCCGCAAAAGCAAAGCCACACAAGCTGGGCCAAACTGCCACACTGCTTGCTATGAAGTAGGCTGAGGAGAAAACAGATTCGTTTAAAAGAAGAGGGGACCGATATGGTCAATGTTCATTCACAAGTCAGTGTGGGCATGGACACGCCATATGGTAAGTTTCTGAGGTGTACTGAGTTTACTCACTTTACAGCTGTAATGGAAAGAGTAGACTGGGATGATGCCTACTTTTTTCGTGTTATAATGGTGGCTGTAATGTTTTAGGGAAATTACGCTGATAGGAAGTGAGCTTTCTTTGTTCTGGTTGTCCGCAAAACATCATGTTCTGTGTTTGTAGGCCTGGATAGTCTAATTGCTGTCAGCTCAGGAGAGGCATTTAAGGCCGTTAAAAAACACAACTTTGTGACCAGTAAGGGCCAAAGTATGAAATCTAGAGACATCCGTGGCATGTAAACGGCAAATCTGGGAGGCACTACAAGACTACAAATGCCAAAAAAAGGTTGGAATTGTAAAATATTTTAAGTTTCTGGGAAGTTTTACCATGGGCAGGTGACTTTTAACTGACCCACAATGCCGGTTTGGGTTTATGTAAATTGTATTCTGCAAGACAATGGCTGTATTCCAGGTCAGGTAAACAGGTCCATGGGACCATGTTTGCTTGCACTACCCCTTGAAAACAAGATAATATTCAAATATTCAACAGGGAAGCAAAGGTGCGACTTATTTGAGGACAACAAATAGCTTAACGAAAGGTAATTATCTAATAATCCTTCTGATTTCATGAAAATGTCAGGTGTAAGGCAGGTGGAGTTGTTTTGATGTAGTTTATTTCAGCATCGATATTTGTTGCAAAGCATTAAACCTTGGCAAGCGATCCTGAAAGAATGAAATAGGTGTTTGTTCAGAGCTCTGAATAATACCGTGAGTCTCGATAGCCCAGCATTGTTCTGATAACTTGCGGTGGTGTCAGAGCTATGATCAGAAAAGAAACCTGAACAGACAGCGAGCAGAGAGAACAGAAAAAGGCCCAGCTATGCGCCGGCACACATGCAGTCAGGTTCTGATGCATAACACTTAATAACTAGATTAACCATTCCTAAAGAAATTGTAGGTGTGGTTGCTTCACAGTGGTATCAATTGCTGGAAATGGTATAGAAAGATGGTAATATGGTATAGTTTGAGGTGGTAAATAAAAGGTGGAAATCGTATGAAGTGGTAATGCGGTATAAAGGGATCTAACAAAGGTGAAAGTGTTAAAATATGGTGATGAATTTTGTGGTAAGTAGTCTAAAGAACCTGGAAGTGATACAAAGAAGTAATGAATTGTGATGAAAGCAAATCATCTGGGATAGTATTGTTGGGTCATAACAATGTTGTAGAGGAAGGCATTGTGATTTCATAAGCAGTGTAATATGTTACAGCATCCACATTCTATTGCATCGGTTTGCAAAACGTGGCCATTGACTCCCATTCATTTTTGTGGAGATAAAAGGTCAATTATCTGAAAAAGTGTATATGGTATAAAGGTAAAAAGTAATAGCAACCTGGATAATATGAGGTATGAATGGTGTTGATGGGTTCTCAAAAAGTGGCGGAATAATAATAAGTATGGTGAATTACAATATGTGTGCTTTCACAACCACACCTAATAACACCAATAACCACTACCACAGAGTGGACGGTCCACCCTCCTGATGTATGTTTTCTCTTTATACATACAGGGGGATGGGAGAGAGGGGGTACTTGTGTAGGGTTTGACAGTGAATTTTTAAATATAAATGAAATTATAATACTTTTTTTCTATATGGGCACATGTCTTGTATACATACTTCAGGCAAAGAGTATCATCATTGATTGTGAGTGGATCTCATTTCATTAGTTCATTACATTCATTTAGCAGATGCTTTATCCAAAGAGACGTACAATTGTGCAGAATATTTAAAAACTATATTTTATTATAATGTCATATGTATCTGTAAAAATGTATTTGTAAAATAATTATTAAATGTATTATTATTATTATTATTATTATTATCATTATTATGTATACTAATGGTAAAATTCTAATTAAGTTTGAGGTCACATTCTTGGTGTACATAAACAAATAACTTTGGGTTGTTTGAATATTTTGGGCAATAATGTTCTAATACGAGAACTACCGAGACTGAGAAAGATTAATCAGTAGTTTTTTTCATTCTTTTTTTTATCACAGTCATAAACAGGAACAAGCAATCCTCAAATAAGTCGGGGCATGATTTATATGCCAAACTCATCTAAAAAATAATAATACATACATGTGTACTGATATGAAGGAGGGAAAGGGGTCTCAATGTTTGTTATTATAGAGTCAAGCTGGTTGGTCAGGTGTCTATGTCACAATGAGACGTCTAGGTTCTAATCACCTTGACCACAGAGTTAATCTAGAAAGATGGACAGAAACAAAAATATCTCTGATTCATAGTGATTAGTTTGTTTAAACGAGTCAGTCAGTAGTTTTCTCTTTTGGTGGGAGGTGATTTTAAGTTCCAGGCAATGATGTGTGTTATTGTTTTTTGAGCAGACACATTATCATGTTACATCCGGGTAGCTCTGGCATGATGTAGAGAACTGGAAAATGGCTATGCTCCATTGTAACTGGGATTGGGTCTTACTGAATCTGGTCCCTGACTGTCTCTCATTTTCAGTATTAAGACTATTAGGGCTACTAAAAATCGCTTGTTATTAATGCTCAGGCACAAATCATAGTGTATAAAGCTTACATGGAATCTTGAGGGGTTGTCACCATTTGTGCAGTGCTGAACTAACACCATGGCCTGGATTCTATCTGCATCTGTCTTTACATTGGTCTCATAATTACAAACTGCAATTCCCAAAAAGTTGGGACAGTATGTAAAATGCATGTAAAAGCAGAAAGCAGTGATGCGTAAATTCAATTTTACATATATTTAATTTAAAACAGTACAAAACAAATATATTTAATGTTTTACCTCATCAACTTCAAGTGATCCATCCATATCTACTGCATATCTGGCAGCAGAATGATGGTTTGAGGCTCGTTTGATACCTCAGACCCTTGATGACTTACAGCCATTTAGCCAACCATGGGTTCCATAACTATTCCCGTGTAATTTACAGCTTAATCTAGTCCCTCCTCCCAATTCCCATAGAGATCCATTCAAATGCAGAGAGGTTATAGTATCGCCTGTAAGAGTACCTGGAAATAAGATAAAGAGTATTTTGATATCCTTTTATACCCAGTCATGATAGCACCACCTGTCTACCTGTGGAATGTTCCAAACAGGTGTTTTTTTAACTTCCCAGTCTTTTTTTGCCCCTGTCCCAACTATTTTGGAACGTGTTGCAGGCATCAAATTCAGAACTAGCATATTAGCGTTACAAAAATCAATAAAGTTGATAAGGTAAAACATTAAATATATTTTATTTGTACTGTTTTCAATTAAACATACGTAAAAGAGAATTTACAATTGACTGCTTTCTGTTTTCATGTGCATTTTACATACTGTCCCAACTTTTTTGGAATTGGGGTTTGTAAATGCATGCGTTAGATTTCAAGGATCCCAGAAATGTATTCACCAAGCAGTCTCCAAACTGAAATGAATTAAACATACTTTTAGCACAGTGAGATTAAAAAACAAAAATTTATTTTTTTGTCATACATAGTTCTGCTTCCAGGAATCTCACTACTTATTACTCCTCTTATTATTCTACTTATTACTTATTACTCCTCCATTTCGTTCACTGTTGAGGTCTTTGCTGACTTTGCAGGCCATTTTGGCATGTGATGTCATGGCAATTATGTTTCATGTCCACAAGGGGGCACTATCAAATCGAGTGTTGCAGCTTTCCCCAGATGATCATGCATGCTATGTTTGGAATGTTGACAAACCCATTCATCATTGCTACTTTATCAACTCAGTAGGTTTTGCAGATGTACAATAGTTATTATATGAAGGAAAATGTTTTTCTAAAAATTTGATTAAGATTAAGGTAAACTAGAAATAAACTAGAAGGTAAACTAGAAATTAACTAGAAGGTAAACTAGAAATAAATAAAAACACTTTTTGAAAAACTGTGTTAAATTAATTATATATTATCTAGTACCTGTGAAATCACCATTTCCTCTAAAATACTCATACCATGGCAATTCACATCCTTGGATAGCCAGCCAGTCACAACAGTTTTGTAATTCTGTGATATGTTAGAATATCAGTCGGTTTCAGCCATGTTAAAGGTTCCAAAAGCTTTAAATGACTGACTAATAATTATTGTTGTACTTTTTGTAACCAAGACCAAAAGAAGCTCCCAACTTTACAGAAGCTCATAAACCCTCCTGAAGATTTTTTGTTAATTTCTGCCCACTTTATTAAAAACAGGCTGCATTGGGACATGGTTTGTGTGCTGTGCGGGCGCAGTGTAGGGAGATGTAGGTAGCGGCAGCCAGTAGTCAAGTCTGTACAACATACAACAGTTACTTTGGGGATGTGGCTTTTTAGCATTCTCACTCATTGTTCTGTATTCAATCTGCTATTGTTATCTTTGGCCTGGATTCAATCAAAATGTGTTCTTAACTTGGCTCACAAATAAACACCTGTGTGGTGCTTTTTTCCTTTTTCTTCAGAAACACAATTTGACCAGTTATATTTATTTCTAAATTGTGGTAATGCAGTATAAAGGGATCTAAAGAAGGTGAAAGTGTTCAAATATGGTGATGTATTTTGTGATAAATAGTCTAAAGAACCTGGAAGTGATCCATAGAAACTCGATTAACAATTCCTAAAGAAATTGTAGGTGTGGTTGCTTCACAGTGGTATCAATTGCTGGAAATGGTATAGAAAGCTAGTAATATGGTATCGTGTGAGGTGGAAAATAAAAGGTGGAAATGGTATGAAGTGGTATTGCGGTATAAAGGGATCTAACAAAGGTGAAAGTGTAAAAATATGGTGATGTATTTTGTGGTAGGTAGTCTAAAGAACCTTGAAGTGATACAAAAAAGTAATGAATTGTGATTAAAGCACAAAATGTAACATCAAATCAACTGGGATAGTATTGTTGGGTCATAACAGTGTTGTAGAGGAAGGCATTGTGATGTCATAAGCAATGTAATATGTTACAGCATCCACATTCTATTGCATCGGTTTTCTAAATGTGCCCATTGACTTCCATTCATTTTTTTGGCGATAAAAGGTCAATTATCTGAAAAAGTGTATGTGGTATAAAGGTAAAAGGTAATAGCAACCTGGAGGGTGTATAGAGGTATAATATGAGGTATAAATGGTGTTGATGGTGGGAATGGTGTAGGAGGAGATAGGTTCTCAAAAAGTGATGGAATAATAATACGTATGGTGAATAACAATAGAATAGAATAGAATAGAATAACTTTTATTTTTCGCGAGGGAACTTCAGATGTAGTCCCAGCAACAACAAAAAAAGTCATAGACAGTGGGGCAGACGCAGACCCACAACACACAAATAAACATATCAAATAAAGACATCCAACAGAATCATTACATCAATCAAGTTAATTAAAGTGCAATACAGCCATGATTAAAAATAGCCCTCACTGTCCTGAGATGTCCAGTATCACCAAGCAGTCCAACACACAAACTCCGCCTCCACGACTCTCCTCCATACACGCAGCGCCGTGGTCTCTCTACATCGCCGAAACAGAGCACTGAACTGCATCAATCTTCCCAGTCGTCTCTCACTCCTCCCCCGCATTATGTTCTCCTTCCCTGGTTGCCTTTTGGAGATTGCCTGCACTCCCGCATCAGTCCCGGAGTCTTCAACTCCGGTGAAGAGCGATGGTAACTTTGTTGCTGCAGTCTGCAGATCCAGCGGACATTCCCGAGCATATGTTGCGAATGCGTCTCCATGGTGACGACCACAAACAAAATGATATTGACTAGACAATTCGTCAATATTATCAAAACGAGAAGCAGGAGTGCCCTGAAAAATCTCCAGCCCGCTTCCCCGCCCCACTACAGACACTCAGCGCATGAAAAAAACAATGACAAAAGCCAGACACAACAAAACACATTCAAATGAACAAACACGAGAGATAACTGGACTACATGTCACCATTACAGCGCCACATAATGCCAATAACCACTACCACAGAGTGGACGGTCCACCCTCCTGATGTATGTTTTCTCTTTATACATACAGGGGGAAGGCAGAGAATCGAACCCCCAGCTACATGGGGGGGGGGGGGGGGGGGTTGGGGTGTAGGGTTTGACAGTGAATTTTTAAATATAAATGAAATTATAATACTTTTTTTCTATATGGGCACATGTCTTGAATACATATCATCACTGATTATGAGTGGATCTCATTTCATTAGTTCATTACATTCATTTAGCAGATGCTTTATCCAAAGAGACGTACAATTGTGCAGGATATTTAAAAACTATATTTTATTATAATGTCATATGTATCTGTATTCTGTAATAATAATATTAATTTGTTAAATAATTATTAAATGTATTATTATTATTATTATTATTATTATTATTATTATTATTATTATTATTATGTATACTAATGGTAAAACTCTAATTAAGTTTGAGGTCACATTCTTGGTGTACATAAACAAATAACTTTGGGTTGTTTGAATATTTTGGGCAATAATGTTCTAATACGAGAATTACCGAGACTGAGAAAGATTAATCAGTAGTTTTTTTCATTCTTTTTTTTATCACAGTCATAAACAGGAACAAGCAATCCTCAAATAAGTCGGGGCATGATTTATATGCCAAACTCATCTAAAAAATAATAATACATACATGTGTACTGATATGAAGGAGGGAAAGGGGTCTCAATGTTTGTTATTATAGAGTCAAGCTGGTTGGTCAGGTGTCTATGTCACAATGAGACGTCTAGTTTCTAATCACCTTGACCGCAGAGTTAAACTAGAAAATGGACAGAAACAACAATATCTCTGATTCTTAGTGATTAGTTTGTTTAAATGAGCCAGTCAGTAGATAGATCTTTCTCTTTTAGTGGGAGGTGGTTTTAAGTTCCGGGCAATGATGTGTGTAATTGTTTCTTGAGTAGACACATTATCATTTTACATCCGGGTAGCTCTGGCATGATGTAGAGAACTGGAAAATGGCTATACTCCATTGTAACTGGGATTGGGTCTTACTGAATCTGGTCCCAGACTGTTGTCACGGTCCGTGGCAATTTTTTCCTGTTTCGCTACAGTTCTTGTCCTCTCTCTCCGGTAAAGCAGTCTATCAGATTTTTTCTACATTCTGGTTTGGGGTTTTTCTTCTCCCCGCTTATCATTTGTTTCACCTGTTCGATTACCTGCTAGGGTTGGTTAGAAAATAACTGCTCTATATTTTCACTACTAGATTGGCTTTAGCTGCCCTTGAAGCTCTTTAGGGATTAGTCACTTTCGTTATTTTTGTTTCTTACTCTCTTCTACTCTCTGCTATATTGAGAGGGAGAGGTTTATTTTTATTTAATTTATTTTTTACCTCTTATCGGGCATTATAGTCTATGTTCCAAAGATGATTCTTTGTTTTCTCCTTTTCGAGCTATGCTTGTGTATTTTTGTTTAGGAGTCTCTGTTTTCTTATTTTTCTGCTCCACACCCGTGTTAGTGGGTTGTTTATTATTTTGCTACTGAGACTCTTTTAGTGGTCCTCACTTTACTTGTTCTGTAATCACATTTTGTTTTGTCGTGTTTGGCTCATTGTTACAAACCCAAACCCTTACAGTACAAAGAAGCCAGTATGGATGAGTCAGCGACTTCTCCCATGGGAGATCAGCTGAGGGATAGGACTCCTGAGGAGTGCATTAGAGCACTCAAAGCTCAACAGCAACTACTTACCAGTCAAGTATGGCAGCTGAGGACCCAGCTACGGGTTCAAGAGGGCTGGTTCCGGGAGTTGACAGAGAGCATGCGCGTCTTAACTGTTGAACACCAAGCACTCCTCCGGTCTCTGTTGCACACATTGAAAAGGAGCCCAAACTACAACTCTCCCTCCACCGAGGGTTTCTTGCTTAGTGTTAAAATTTTTTTAAAGCCCAGTCATCACGGTTCATTACTCAAGGAATCCGAGGTGGCGTTTATGCTCTCATTGCTCACTGGATCTGCGCTTGTCTGGGCTACTCCGTTAATCCGGAGCAATTCCCCAATTCTTAACATGACTAAAACACTAATTAACTAATTGGAGTCGGTGTTCGACCATAACATTACGGGTCAGGAGTCGGCGAGGCGGCTTAATTGCCTTCGCCAGGGTAACGAGACAGTGACCGAATTTTCCATTAGGTTTTGAGTGCTGGCAGGTGAGACGAGATGGGTTGGCCAGAAGCTCCTCTGATGATGCAATTCACAGAGGCATTTGACGATTCTGTCCAAGATGCCCTAGCAGTCCTTGAACCGTCTGATTCACTTGATACGTTAGTGTCTACCACCATTCGGATCGACAATCACGTTCAGGAGCGTGTACGAGTTAAAAGCAGCAGGAGAGACCACCGGATGAGTTCCTCCTTTGCCCCTTTTACGGCGTCCACTCCCTCTTTATCTACCCCCCATTCTCATAATAAGGAAGCCAATGCAGGTAGATAGGGGCATCTTGCTGACCCTCCAGAGACTCCGCTCCTAGTTCTGAGTGGTGTCGTTGTTGCAAGAACAAAGGCCACACCCTCAGCCAGTGCCTTACATTAGAGGGAAAGGGGGGGTCTCGCGAGAGGAACTGGGGCCTTGAGCGAGACATAGTGGTACTACACCTAGGACATTATTACCGGTAAACATTTTTTGGAAGCAGCGCTCTGTTCAGGTTGAGGCTTTCATCGACTCCGGGGCTGTAGAGTGCTTTATTGATACTTGGTGGGCTAGAAAACATCATATACCCGTCTTTCGCCTTGCTCAGCCTCGACTAGTTACAGCACTCGACGGTCGCCCATTGGGCACAGGCACCATTAAAGAGACCACTGGTCTCCTCACTATGTACACCTCTCATGATAAACACACTGAGAGGATTCAGTTTTTCTTGGTAGATTCTCTTGCTTATCCCCCTGTGCTAGGTCACACATGGCTGATTCAGCATAACCCGCATATTAAATGGAGGCGGGATAAATCCATTATTCTTCAGTGGGGTCCCCAATGTAGGTCCCAGGGTCACTTAACTCCTTTCTGTGTGTTGGGTGGATACCAAGAGTCTAGCTCTGACTCTGATTCAGAGGAGGTGATCTCCCTATCTAATCAGGAGGATTCTATTTTTGGGTCTGAAGCTGGTGGTGAGAGTTTAGAATGGGACTCCCTGGCTGATGGGTATTCTATTGGGGAGGAACTCTCTTCTGACGAATTATCGGATTCTGAGATCCGATGGTCGCCTCCTCCTGATTCGCCCATGGAGGAGGGAGGGGCTAAAATAGCAGGGACACTTGAATGTCCCTTGCCCCCCAATGTCCCAGCCGAATATGCTGAACTGGTTGAGGTGTTTAGCAAGCAGAAAGCTACTACTCTTCCTCCGCATCGCCCATATGACTGTGCCATAGAATTATACCCTGGCTCCACCCCTACCAGAGGGAATCTATATTTTTTTATCTGCCCCAGAGAGTTCAGCTATGAAAGAATATATTGAGGAGGTGCTAGCTAATGGGTTCATAAAACCATCTACTTCACCTGCTGGTGCAGGATTCTTTTTTGTGAAAAAAAGAAGATGGAGGATTAAGGCCTTGCATTGATTATAATTCCCTCAATGCCATTACCATTAAAAACCGGTACTCACTTCCCCTGATGAATTCTGTGTTTGTACGGCTTCAGTGGGCTACTATTTTTTCCAAGCTCGACCTCTGCAACGCGAGTACCGGGTCATGCTGTTCGGGCTCACTAGCGCCCCCTCTGTGTTTCAGGCATTGGTGAACGATGTACTGCGGGAGATGTTGGAGAGATTTGTTTTTGTTTACTTAGACAATATTTAAATTTTCTCTCCCGACCTGCAAACCCAAATCGGTCACGTAAAGCAGGTTTTGAAAGCTCTTTTAGAGGCTAAGTTGTTCGTGAAAGCAGATAAGTGCTCATTTCACGCTAGCACTGTTTCATTCTTAGGGTTCATTGTATTGGAAGGCAAAGTCCATATGGACCCCGAAAAAGTTTTTGCTGTACTAAACTGGCCCACTCCACGCTCAGTTAAACAAGTCCAGCGTTTTCTTGGTTTCACCAATTTTTATAGGCGATTTATTTGTGATTTTAGTGCACTCGCCGCACCCATTACCCTGACTAAGAACTCATCGGCGGTTCAGTTTCAGTGGAATCCTAAAGCTGAGTCCGCCTTTGTGGAGCTTAAGAAGATGTTGAGTTCTGAGCCCATTTTAATTACGCCCAATCCGTCCATTTTATTGTGGAGGTTGATGCCTCCGAATTAGGAGTAGGTACCATATTGTCCCAGCACTGTAAGATGCACCTGTGTGCATATTTTTCTTGTGCCCTCACTCCAGCCGAGAGGAATTACAATGTGGGGGATCGGGAGAGGTGGCGTCACTGGTTAAAGGGAGCTGAACACCTCTTTATTGTGTGGACCGACCACAGGAATTTGGAATATGTCCAACAGGCGAAAAGGCGCGCTGGGCATTATTTTTTACCGGGTTTAATTTTCTACTGATGTACTGCCTTAGTTCCAAGAACGTTAAACCGGATGCCCTATCACGCATCTTCGATCAGTCCAACAGCCCCGCTACCCCTGAGCCTATTGTGCCAGTTGCCCAGATCGTAGCTCCTGTGTTGTGGGATATTGAAGTGATGGTCCAAGAGGCATTGCGCCTAAAGCCGGGCCCGGGAGGGGGTCCCGCCAATTGCCTTTTTGTGCCTTCCGATATGAGGTCTCGGGTACTCCAGTGGGGCCATTCCTCATGGTTCACTGCACATCCTGGCATTCACTGCACCAAATAATTTATCTTCAGACACTTTTGGTGGCCTGGGATGGAGAGGGATGTGCGCAAATGTGTTGAATTTGCCGCCTGCGCTGTTTGCGCCCAGAAATAAAGGTTCTCGACTCTCTGGGTTATTACACCCTTTACCTGTGTCCAGTCGACCATGGAGCCATATCGCCTTGGACTTTGTAACCGGGTTACCCGTTTCTCAGGGAAACATGGTTATCTTAGTCATAGTCGCATTTTCTTGCTCTGGCCAAATTGGGAATAGTATGGAACTAGGATCAAGGATCTGAGGTATAAGTCATCAAGGATCTGAGGTATCAAACGAGCCACAAACCATCACACTGCTGCCAGATATGCAGTAGATATGGATGGATCACTTGAAGGGTTGTTTCTCCTGACTTAGAGTTCAATAGAAAAATGTGTCTGGAGAAACAACCCTTCAAGTGATCCATCCATATCTACTGCATAACTGGCAGCAGAGTGATGTTTTGAGGCTCGTTTGATACCTCAGATCCTTGATGTCTTACAGTCATTTAGCCAACCATGGGTTCTGTAGTAACCTGAACAACCATGACGCCACACATATTGTATAATGTAAATGATGACTTTACTGGGAAGACTGGAGCAATACAATAATGGAACCGCAGCGCTCTCCAGTCAGCATGGCTACTTTTTCATAGAACAGAATCACTTCCGGTGTGACATCCTGTAAGGGTCAAGGATCACCATAAAGCTTAATACTAAAATAGTTAGTCATGTTCTAAACACATTGTAACACTCTTCCCCCCTTAAGTTCAATCTCCCCTGTAGTAACAAAACCTTAACAACAACAGAAATCTCATAACACCTTCTAACCTGAAAGTAGGCCTGTAAAACTCAACAAAACATGACACATGACACTGTTTCTCATTTAACCATCTGAAGTAGGTAAACTACCTATGCAACCTAAAACACCATGACTTCAGCTTTTGTTTACAATGTCAGTCTGTCAGGCGGTCTGTGACTACGCTGAAAGCGACGCAGTACCCCCGGTGTCTCAGCCGACACTGGTGCGGTGTCTCCTAGTGGGCCTGGGTTTGTCAGCCCAGGGGTGGATGGTGTGTGTGTGTTTTCGAGTCCATCACCCTCTCCTGCCGTAGCAATGGCCCCTGGATGTCCCGCTTGAGCTGGGCCCAGCTCTGTCACCACTGCTGAAGTGTCTGGCTGTTCCGCCTGTGCTGGGTCTTGCTCTGTCACCCCTGCACTTTCCCCTGCTGAGGTGTCTGGATGCTGAGGAGTGTCGTGGCGTAGACGGATGTGGTCCTGGTGCCTACGGAACACTCTGCCATCTGATAGCTTCACCACGAAAGAGATGGGACCACTCTGCTTTAGAATGATCCCTGGCAGCCAGTGTTGACCACTGCCAAAGTTCCGCACATACACACAGTCCTTTCCCTTGAAGTGCCTCTCCCGGGCATGCACGTCGTGTCTCTCTTTCTGTTTCTCCTGCTTCCTCTCCACCCTTGCCTTAACATCTGGATGCATTAAGTCCAGGCGCGACTTTGGCTTCCTGCCCATCAGCATTTCAGCAGGTGTGAGCCCCGTCGTTGTTTGTGGTGTGATGCGGTACTGAAACAGCCAACGAGAGAGCTTTGTTGCAATGGTTGCCTTTCCTGTCATACGTTTAAGTCCCTCTTTAAACGTCTGCACGGCCCTCTCGGCCAGACCATTTGAGGCAGGATGGAACGGTGCTGTGCAGACGTGGCGAATACCGTTCTCTTCCATGAACTCCCTAAACAACTCACTGGTAAATGTTGCCCCATTGTCACTCACCAATGTGTCAGGAAGTCCAAAAGTTGCAAATGTCTGACGCAGCTTGTCAATCGTCACCTGGGCTGTGATGTTGCTCATCAGGTGTACCTCTAGCCACTTAGAATGTGCGTCTACAATGACTAGAAACATTTGCCCCATAAAAGGCCCCGCAAAGTCCACATGCAGCCTGGACCACGGGCGGTCAGGCCACTCCCATGGATGGAGTGGGGCGGGTGGAGCCATCTTCTGATTTATCTGACACTGGGAACAGGATTTCACCTTGTTTTCCAGCTCCTGGTCCATGTTAGGCCACCATGCATATGCCCTGGCTAAGCTTTTCATACGGGAGGCCCCTGGGTGGGCCTCATGGATCTCATCCATTACCTGTGAACGCCCCTGCGGCGGGACCACCACCCTGGAGCCCCAGAGAATGCAGCCATCTTGAACACTCAGTTCAGTTTTGCGTCTCGCATAAGGCCTCAGTCCCTCATCCTCTACAACAGGAGGCCAACCCTGCATGAGGAATCTTTTCACCTGAGACAGGACCGGGTCCCTTTCTGTCCACTGTTTGATCTGTTTGGCATTCACAGGAGACTGTGCCAGTCTCTCCAGCAAGAACACTGTCCCCGGAGGCACCACAGTCTGGGAAGGTGTGTCAGGCAAAGGGAGCCGACTCAGTGCGTCCGCGTTTGCGTTGTCCTTCCCTGCTCTGTAGACTATACTGTACTGGTAGGCTGACAATGTGAGGGCCCAGCGCTGCACTCTCGCTGATGCCATGGAAGGGATGCACTTAAACTCGCTGAACAGGCCCACCAGTGGTTTGTGATCAGTACATATGGTGAATGCAGGGGCGGGGCCAGTAGGGGGCCAGGGGTGGCACTGGCCCCCACTGGAATCTGATTGGCCACCCCTGGTGCCCCCCCTACCAGAACCGGAATATGATAGGCCATTGTCTTGTCAGTATCGATGAAAGAAGCCTCTGTAGCCCAATGGGAATGGACATAAATTGCGTCAGCCCACAGGCCTATTGTTGCGTCAACACGCGTTTCCCAAAATAGTTTTTAAAGCGCGAACGCGCACTCAACTCATAAGCGCTACTTAACTGTGGTCTGTGGTGCTGCAGACACGGTTAAAAAAATGTATGTGCAATTTAATTTAGGCAGACGTTCCTGAATAAGCGTGGCGTTAGTGATTCATGTAGGTGTTTTAATTCAGATTTATTTACCATGGTATAACGTTACGATAGTTATGCTGTCTTCTAGATATGTTACGAGTCATAACGTTAAGTATAACGTTAACCGTCTGCATGGTTAACGTTAACGTACTTGGTGTAACGTTAACGTTAGCTGGCTAAGTTGGAGGCTGTAGGCTACGTATGAAATATATATATTAGTCTATATGTACATCATAAACATATTTTTGTTGTAGAAAATCGTGGTTGTGCATAAACAAGCTTCGTGCCTGCGAGTTAGCTAACGTTAGCCTATCTTGCCTGCCGGACCAGTGGCATTCGCTGCCGCATTCATTGCTCATCATGCCGCGTAACTTTAACGCGAAGTGTCAGGGGTTTTATAGCTGTTTTGTTAGCGAACTTGGTATCTTTCTACCTGCTTTCTCTAGCTGTAAACAGCTTCAGATTGATTTATCATAGTTGGCCTATACGGTAGTTATGATGTCTTCTATTAGAGTCATAACGTTATACGTTAACTATCTAGTCATCTAGTCTAGCTGGTTAAGTTGAATGCTGTATGGCATAGATAGCTGATCTGTAAAGAGATAAAAACGTATCTGTTGTCACTTCATTCGGGACCATCAGAAGCGAGAGATGGAGAAAGTTGAACGCAACTTCGTTCACCATTGTGATCTCCAACGATAGCGTGCTAACAAAATGTTACCGCTATCTTAACGTTATGTTATCTGGAATATCTGCTCGTAGCATAGCAAGCAGAGATAACTCGTCATGTAGTGATAGCTGGCTAGCTAAGTAACAAGCAGGCTTCTTTGCTCACTGTCTAAATGGACAATAAGAGTAATGTTAATGTGAGTAATAAAATACAAGAACTTTCCTCTGCAGACAAGGAAGAAACACTGAATTGCTATAACGTTTTCAGTCATGTAAGTTAAAGTCAATAGTTTAGCTAATGCGAGCTGGCGAGTTGATTGTTTAACCTAAGTTCACTAACGTCGACACCTGTTGAGTTAAGTTAGCTAGTAATTGTGAGCTGGCGAGTTGGCAAGCTTGCTAGCCAGCCACTTCTGCTTGTGATGTTTTCCGTCAAACCATTAAAACCAACATTTAAGTCCTACCTTCCGTCTTTACAGGTAAGCATTTTCAACCATTCTGAAAGGTAACGTTATTTGTCGTTAAATGTTTTGCTAAGTTAACAAGTTACGTTTTATTTAATAATTTAGCAGCCCACTAGCTGGACAGCTGACGTTAACGTTATACACTTTGGTAGCTAATGTTATGTCGTAACTTGCCAGTCGAACGTTTATTTCATAAAACTCAAAAGTAAGCAATTCAATTTACAAGCAATGACTGATGGGTCGCAAGTGTGCTTTCTCTGGGTGCAAGAGCATCCGCGGATTAACGTTAACAGTTACACTATGCCCAGGTTGAATTGGGGTATGCCAGCCAAAGGAATGCGGAAACGTTACCAAGCCCGACTGATATTTCTGTCCCTCCAAATGCGGTAAGTTAAATTAAGTGCAGCCTACGGCGTCTTGTTGGCTTGCTAACGTGATGGTTATCTTGTAGCCTCAAAGATATTTACTTGAGTTGTTTTCGTATCGTTAACCATAGTTAACTGACCGGTGATATTTCACTGCCTTTTGCGTATAAGATATAACGTTAGGTTTGATAGCTACTGCGTTGTCGATCTTACTGGCCTGAGGATTGAAGCAGGAGGTACGGAGTTACGTTTGATGGATAACCGTTAACTGCACTATCTGGAACTCCCCATGGCTGGAACATGTATTTACTTTTGGAGAGAACTCTTCATGAGTTGCTACACTGTATAGACTACGACAAGTTTATTTTAATAATGTCAAAGTAGAGAAAAAAATACACCCATTGCTGTAAAGGCTTAAAAATAAGCTCTGGTGTATCCAATAGTGAAATAATCAAAACATTTTACTCCACTTTGACATTATAGAGCACTTTGTGTAGATGAGTAACAAAAAGCCCATTGAAACATATCTTAATTTGAGCTGTCAAACAGCAAAATTTGAAAGAGTGTTCATACGAAAGCACTGTATATGATTACCTAGAATCTGGGGCAGGTATAAAAAAAAAGGTTAGGCTAGGGTTAAGGCTAGGGCTAAGGTTTGGTCGGATAAATACACGTGTGTCTGCTGTACGCGGCAAAAAAAAAAAAAGGTAAGCCTTGATGGCTGGCCCCCCTCCTCTGGGTCTGTGCCCCAGCCTGGCCCCCCCATTCAAAATGTTCTAGACACGCCCCTGGGTGAATGCACGACCGTAGAGGTACTGATGGAAACGCTTAACAGCTAATACAACAGCTAGACCTTCCTTGTCTAACTGGGAGTAGCCCTTCTCAGCTTGTGACAAGGTCCGTGATGCGAACCCAATGGGTTTCTCTGATCCGTCCTTCATCACATGAGAGAGTACTGCCCCGACGCCATACGGCGAGGCGTCACAGGACAGGATGATCTCTTTGTCTGGGTCGTAATGAACCAGCAGCCTCGCTGATTGCAGTAGTGCTTTCACATCAGTGAAAGCTGTCTCTTGTGCAGGCCCCCACTCCCAACGAGAGCCCTTGTGGAGCAGTGAGTACAGGGGCGCCAGCACTGTTGAGAGGTCTGGGAGGAACCTACCATAGTAGTTCACCATGCCCAGAAATGACCTGAGCTCGGGCACACTTTTGGGGCTTGGAGCTTCCTCGATTGCTCTGACCTTGTCCTCCACCGGGCGCCGACCCTGGGCTGTGATGGTGTGGCCCAGGTACGTCACGCTTGGTGCCTGGAAGACACACTTGCTACGCTTCAAGCGCAGCCCCGCTTCTGAAAGTCTCTGTAGCACTCGCTCCAGGTTGCTGAGGTGCTCCTCCTCCGTCTCTCCTGTGACCAGTATATCGTCAAGATAGACCGATACGTGGGGAATTCCTTGCAACAGACTGTCCATTGTGCTTTGGAAAATGGCCGGGCTGGAGGCCACCCCGAACACTAGGCGGTTGTACTGAAACAAACCCTTGTGGGTGTTGATTGTGGTGAACTGTCTAGAATCCTCATCCAACACCAGCTGTTGGTAGGCATGGCTCATGTCCAGTTTTGAAAATGTCTTTCCGCCAGCCAGGGTTGCAAACAGGTCCTCCACCCTCGGCAGTGGGTATGCATCTAGCTTGGAGACCTGGTTGATGGTGAGTTTGTAGTCTCCGCAGATACGTACTGTACCATCGCTCTTCAGAACTGGAACAATAGGGGCCGCCCAGGCTGAGAACTGGACAGGATG
The DNA here is from genome assembly GCA_022702515.1 of Ilyophis sp. 1 JC-2022. Classification (NCBI taxonomy): domain Eukaryota; kingdom Metazoa; phylum Chordata; class Actinopteri; order Anguilliformes; family Synaphobranchidae; genus Ilyophis; species Ilyophis sp. 1 JC-2022. Next base: position 42,756,048 of record CM040396.1, on the reverse strand, counting down.
TATGACTCCCAGCCTCTGCAGCCGGTCCAACTCCTCTTCCACTTTCCCTTTCATAGCATAGGCTACTCCCCTGGGCTTGAAGAAACGAGGGGTAGCCTCAGGGTCTACATGTAGCTTAGCTGTAGTTCCCCGCAGTGTACCCAGCTCATCTTTGAAAACCTCAGTGTACTTTTGAATGACATCCTCGCTCACCCGTGTGTGCTTAATCTCACCCCAGTTCAACTGAATTTTCTGGAGCCAGTCACGTCCCAGTAGACTGGGTCACTTCCCTTTTACCACTAGAAGCCGTGCTGCTCTTGCTGCCTGGCCGTTCGAATGTCCACCTCTAGTGCTCCAACCAATGGTATGGTCTCTCCTGTATACGTCCGTAGGTTTATACTTGCCGGAGTGATAGTGGGCGCGTTGGTAGCCAGATACCAAGTCTCTCTGTAGGTCTCCTCGCTGATGATAGATGCAGAGGCCCCTGTGTCAACCTCCATCCTCAGCTCCTTACCGTTGACCTCCACTGTGGCGTAGATAGGCTCTGCTCGTGGCTCACTCACATTGAACATGTTGAAGGAGCATTCCTCTTCCTGCTCTGCATCCTCCAAGTAGTGTGCCGCTGACTGTGGCTTCCTAGCATTTCCCTGCCCAGTCTTTGTTTTGCCCTTAGCTCCCCTGCACTTTTTAGCTAAATGTCCCTTTACACTGCAGTTGTGACACACTGCCTCCTTGAACTTGCAGTTGTTTGCATAATGAGCCCCTCCACACCTGAAACATTCCACGGCCCTCGACTTATCTGCCTCTCTCCTAACTTGGTGCACTTCTCCAGCCTGCCCACCAGCACTAGATCTATCTGCCTCCCTTCCAACCTGGTGCACATCTCCAGCCTGCCCACGAGCACATGCTCTCTGAATGTCTTTTGCGTTGTTATCAGCCATTTCCATTCCCTGAGCCAATTCACATGCTCTCTTGAAAGTCAGTGTGGCTTCCCTCAGTAAACAACGCTGCATCCTGTCGTCATTAATGCTAACTACAAATCTGTCGCGGAGCATATCCTCTAACAACAGCCCGTACTCGCAATGTTCTGAAAACTGACGTAACTCCGCTACAAACTGGGCTACAGACTGACCTGGCTTCCGGGACAGAGTATTGAATCTAAACCTCTGTACAATCACTGAGGGCTTGGGATTGTGATGATCCCGAACGAGCTGGACGAGCTGAGCAAATGAAAGGTCGCCCGGTTTCTGTGGTGTCACCAAATTCCTCATCAATTTGTACGTCTTCGCACCACACACACTCATGAGAATTGAGCGCCGTTTAGCCTCATCTGTAATTCCATTCGCAAAGAAAAAGTGCTCCAACCTTTCCACATATTCCGTCCAGTCTCCAGATGTAGTTAACCTGAACAACCATGACGCCACACATATTGTATAATGTAAATGATGACTTTACTGGGAAGACTGGAGCAATACAATAATGGAACCGCAGCGCTCTCCAGTCAGCATGGCTACTTTTTCATAGAACAGAATCACTTCCGGTGTGACGTCCTGTAAGGGTCAAGGATCACCATAAAGCTTAATACTAAAATAGTTAGTCATATTCTAAACACATTGTAACAGGTTCCATAACTATTCCCGTGTAATTTACAGATTAATCTAGTCCCACCTCCCAATTCCCATAGAGATCCATTGAAATGCAGAGAGTTTATAGTATGGCCTGTAAGAGTACCTGAAAATAAGATAAAGAGTATTTTGATATCCTTTTATAGCCAGTCATGATAGCACCACCTGTTTACCTGTGGAATGTTCCAAAGAGGTGTTGCAGGCATCAAATTCGGAATTCGCCTATCAGCGTTACAGAAATCAATAAAGTTAATAAGGTAAAACATTAAATATTTTTGTATTGTTTTTATTTAAATACACGTAAAAGAGAATTTACAAATGACTGCTTTCTGCTTTCATGTGCATTTTACATACTGTCCCAACTTTTTTGGAATTGGGATTTGTAAATGCATGTGTTAGATTTCAAGGATCCCAGGAATGTATTCACCAAGCAGTCTCCAAACTGAAATGAATTAAACATACTTTTAGCACAGTGAGATTAAAAAACAAAAATTAATTTTTTTGTCATACATAGTTCTGCTTCCAGGAATCTCAGTACTTATTACTCCTCTTATTATTCTACTTATTACTCCTCCATTTCGTTCACTGTTGAGGTCTTTGCTGACTTTGCAGGCCATTTTGGCATGTGATGTCATGGCAATTATGTTTTATGTCCACAAGGGGGCACTATCAAATCGAGTGTTGCACCTTTCCCCAGGTGATCATGCATGCTATGTTTGGAATGTTGACAAACCCATTCATCATTGCTACTTTATCAACTCAGTAGGTTTTGCAGATAGTACAATAGTACAATAGTTATTATATGAAGAAATGTTTTTTTCTAAAATTTTGATTAAGATGAAGGTAAACTAGAAATAAACTAGAAAGTAAACTAGAAATAAATAAAAACACTTTTTGAAAAACTGTGTTAAATTAATTATATATTATCTAGTACCTGTGAAATCACCATTTCCTCTAAAATACTCATACCATGGCAATTCACATCCTTGGATAGCCAACCAGTCACAACAGTTTTGTAATTCTGTGGTACGTTAGAATATCAGTCAGTTTCAGCCATGTTAAAGGTTCCTAAAGCTTTAAATGACTAACTAATAATTATTATTGTACTTTTTGTAACCAAGACCAAAAGAAGCTCATAAACCCTCCTGAAGATTTTTTTGTTAATTTCTGCCTACTTTATTAAAAACAGATTGCATTGGGACACGGGTATGTATACATGTTTTGTGTGCTGTGATGGCGCAGTGTGGGGAGGTGTGGGTAAGGACAGCCAGTAGTCAAGTCTGTACAACATACAACAGTTACTTTGGGGATGTGGCTTTTTAGCATTCTCACTCATTGTTCTTTATTCAATCTGCTATTGTTATCTTTGGCCTGGATTCAATCAAAATGTGTTCTTAACTGGGCCATAAATAAACACCTGTGTGATGCTTTTTTTCTTTTTCTTCAGAAACACAATTTGACCAGTTGTATTTATTTCTAAATGAAAATATTGAGCAAAATGTTAATTGAATCCAGGCCTGAATTTGGGCAAAGCAGTCAGTCTATATAGGGCCCAAACCGTGGGGCCCACACTGACCTTCTATGTGCAAACCCAAAGGCCTCACTACCACAGCTAATCTCACACTGTGGTTTGTATATACATGTTTTATGAAATATATACTGTAAGTGTGTAACAGTATACAGTTAGGTCCATAAGTATTTGGACAGTAACACAATCTTTGTTGATTTGGCTGTTTACTCCAGCACATTGCATTTTAAATGGAACAGTGACTATGAGGTAAAAGTGCAGACATTCAGCTTTAACTGGAAGGTCTTTACGTCCATATTGGGTGAACGATGTAGCAATTCAACCTTTTAGAAATTATAGAACCTTTTGTACATAGTTTCGCTCTCCCATTTTTGGCCATCAAAAAATATTGGACAAATGAACATAAACTTTAATAAATGTATCATGTTTAATATTTGGTTACATATCCTTTGCATGTCATGACTTCCTGATGTCTGTGACCCAACAATATCAAAAAACTTTTGATATCTTATTTTCAGGTACTCTTACAAGAGATACTATAATCTCTCTGCATTTGAATGTATCTCTATGGGAATTGGGGGGTGGGACTAGATTAAGATGTAAATTACATGAGAATAGTATGGAACACATGGTTGGTTAAATGGCTGTAAGTCATCATGGGTCTGAGGTATCAAATGAGCCTCAAACCATAACTCTGCTGTAGATATGCAATAGATATGGATGGATCACTTTAAGGGATGTTTCTCCTGACTCATTTTTACATAGAGTTCATTACGAAAATAAGTCAGGAGAAACAATGCTTAAAGTGATCTATCCATATCTACTGCATATCTGGCAGCAGACTGATGGTTTGAGGCTAGTTTGATACCTCAGACCCTTATAACTTACAGCCATTTAGCCAACCATGTGTGCCATACTATTCCCGTGTAATGTACAGTTTAATCTAGCCCTTGCCCCCCCCCCCCCCAATTCCCATAGAGATCTATTCAAATGCAGAGAGATTATAGTATCTCTTGTAAGAGTACCTGAAAATAAGATATCAAGAGTCTTTTGATGTTGTTGGGTCACAGACATCAGGAAGTCATGACATGCAAAAAATATGCAACCAAATATTAAATATTATAACTTTATTAAAGTTTATGTTAATTTGTCCAATTACTTTTGGTCCCCAAAAATGGGGGGTGGGGTATAAAAATGTCTACAATTGCTACACAGTTCACCTGATATGGACTAAAAACCCTCAAATTAAAGCTGAAAGTCTGCACTTTAACCTCATAGTTACTGTTCCATTTCAAATCCAATGCGTTGGAGTACACAGCCAAAACAACAAAAATTGTGTCACTGTCCAAATACTTATGGACCTAACTGTATATACCTCTACTGACAAATCAGGAAGAAGGTTGACTGTCTATAACCTCAAGGGAGATGTGATTTGGCCTGCAGTCTACTTTAATTCTCAGCAAAAACAGCAGTTAATTATTAAAAGAGTGTTATCACGCTGCATGATTGATTTACAGAAAGAATTGATCTAAGTGTTTATTGACGCAATTGTTTACTCATTTAGTGTACAAAAGGCTACTTCGGGTTTTTATTAGTTTATGACAGCAAGAGAAGATGTGTAGAAATGTACATATTTGGCAAAAATGGAAATATTTTTCTGGTGTCGTTACTGAAAACACCTGGTCATCTGATATAAATGAGTAATGCTCTGTAATAATAATAATAATAATAAAAATAATGTTTTCCTGCAAACAATATACTATAGGCAAGGGAATAGATGTGTGTCACTCTTTCTTATATCTACAGTATTAAAATCATGTCTGCGCAGAGGAACCTTCTAAGCTTGCATTAATATATTTTCCTGAAAACACACAGCTGTAATGTTTAAAATATGTGCACTGAATATGACTTGGCTGGTTACTGAATATGCAACCAAACCAGTGTCATAACAGATTTTCTTATCGCAAGCAAGCCCACAGAATCTGATTGGTCTGGTTCAGTGTGAGTACAGTGTCTGGCATGAACTGACATCCCCAGCTAAGATGCAAAACTCCTGTTTGGCACAGGAATGGTAGTTGCCCTCTTTCAACCCCCAATGCATCAGGTTGCCAGACCAAACTAAAACTATGATCCATAAAGGCTCAAGCACAACCTGCAATATACAGGTACTGAACAGTGCATCACAGTCCCAGAAATATGGCTGTATCATAATAATGTATATGAAGAATAATTCCACGTAGAAAGGCGGCTCATCAATAATTTATAAACAGGAAAAAAGTTCAATGAAATTGACATACTGTGAATTGTAAACTTTCTGTTCCCTACAATGACTGCAGTGGAAAACATCATTGTGAAGATTAACAGGATAGTTTTCAAAGACCCACCCCCCTCCAAAAAAAAAAGTCTTCTCTCCACATGATATTAAACCTAAGCAGTGGAAACACAAATGAATAATCCTGAGAAGTATTCATATATCCAGCTTTTTAATACTGTTACAGTTTGACCTGACACAGCTCTCAATAGCTTGCTGGTGTTCCGGGCATTGGTGACATATTAAATGAACCAATCAAATCAAGCTTTCACCCTGTTCACTTTGTAATATCTGGTTTAAGATGTGTCATTTCATATTTAAAGCAAAGTTCCATCTTTTGAGATGAAAAAGTGACCTGTACAAAAATCACTCTCTGTACAGCTCAGAAGAGATCAGTGACAAATAGAAAAGATACAATTATGGCATTTGTGAGCTGCATTCATAGCAAGCACACAGCATTTTTAATAGTCAGAGTAATTGCATTCTTGCCACATTTTGCCTGCACATGTAAGGTAGTTATCTCTGAGAACCATTCTGCCAGCCTACAGCCTCTGTTTGAAATAAAACAAGTTGAGTACTGACTGAACTGACAGCATATTCTGATTTGAAATACATAGTGTGTTGCTACACATGCAATCTATAGCATGTAAGCATCCTCTAGTTTAAATAAACAACCCTACAACACTTGCAAAATGACAAAAAAACGAAACAAATTTACATGTTAAGAGAGATTAAAGTCTGAGCCATAGTTTCTAAACAAACCAAAAAGAAGAACTGTACTGATATTCACATAGTAGCCAAAACTGATCTTGCACAAGATGAAAGGCAGGCAGGAGATAGTTATCTGTTGACAAGGGCTTGTTCCGTGACATTATACTCACGTATCTCCGCCATCAGACCTCAGCAGTGCAGGATTTTTTTTACTGGTCCTAAATATGCTGCGGTAAGCACATTGTCCATGTTCTTCTTTCCCTCTTATCGATATTTAAACACATCTGAGCCATAAAATGGCCTGTTTTCTGACAGACAGGCTCTCCCCATAGAGAAACAGGCAGTCTCTGCTTATGTTCCATAATCCACGGCTTCTAGGAAGGCCTGTTGTTTTCCCCCTGGTTAGTCTGTACCTGGCTCATTAAATTTTTGTTGCGCTTTGTCCACCTTCCTTCCCGTGATGTTGCTTCTGAAATGAAAAGGTATCTTTCAGGGGAAGGTACAAATAGGCTGCCGTTTCAAATGGAGTTTGGTCACTGGTGGGAGATTCCTATGCAGGAGATAGACTTTGTTCACAAACTGGAGTTTGAAATTTCAGAAGGGGGAAATGGAGGCCTTTATTGTTGACTTTTAGCCTCGGGGCAAAGTGGATGACTGATCCCAGGACAGGACTTGGGCTTTTAGAAAGGGATATGCTGCTTGTGTAGGAGAGGAGGTAGGGGGTGAGACAGAGGGGGGCAGACAGAGAGGATGAGACAGAGGGAGAGAGATAGATGAAGGGGACATGGGAGAGGCAGGGGGGTGATTGAGACAGAGGGGGGGGGGGGGGGGGGTGAGAAAATAAAGCTTTAGTGCAACTCTGATAGAGTATATTTTACTATGCTAGTGAGCATGTGATTGGTAATTGACCATATATATATATATACATGGATATATATAAAAGGGGTGGTAACAGAAACAAATGTAATCTACAAATTACACGTTTGTGCCCTTTGATTATTAAACAGAGCAATTAATTTTTTAATACTGAAATATGATACTGAATGGAATGGGTTGGGGGAGGGGCGGGTGGCCATTGCAGCCACTGTGTGAAGTAATGGCCCTGTTTAGTCATTTCTTTGAGTGCAGCAATGGGTGATTTGTCTTGTGTTATCTTTTGTGTAAGGTGCTGACATTATTTACGTGTCTGAAGAAGATTGGCCAGAATGGTTTAAATACATTGCTGCATAACACAATGAATGCAAGTAGCCATAGACTGTTTTCTCTCTGATTACTTGGAGCACTATTAGTACATTGCGTCATGCCTAGCACCATATAACAATAAACAGACTGCAATCCATTTCTCTACATACACGTCGATTGTCTCCTTTCTGTATGACTTGTGCTTTTCAGACGGTTTCCAAGAAACCTATATGCCTCCATTTTGAGCGAACATTAAAGCTTGCTTCGAACAGTGTTTTTGCTCAGGAATAGCTGTGCCTGTGTGAGACTGTGACAAGAACTGAGAGAAACAGCAATGACAAACTATCTGAGCAGTGCTGGGGTTTTTGTTTGTCGCCCTGGTTATCCAACCCATATTACTGAAAATTCTCCACATAACCGAAAGCTCAAACTATCCCCAAAGCTATCTTCGGCAGGCGTGTACTTACTGCGTGCTTATACACAACAAGGTAAACATTGCCCAAGTGGGGACACTTTGGTAATGTTATCATAACGCACAGCCAGAATATCAATCTCGCTGAATGTGAACCATTAGCTGCTCTGTACATTTCTCAAAAATGCCTGAAAAACCAGCAACGCTTAGAGACGAGTGCTTTAAAGGTGTTGGCCAAAAATATTTTTCCGTCATTTTGTGGACGAGAAGCCTGCTGAAGGCCTGCTCGTTCACGACTCCTTTAGTAGATCAGGAGCCTGCAGTCCACCTGAGCCATCTACATAAAGAGTGTAGTGCTCTGGCATTATATCTGCTGCACTGCAGAGACAATTTCCTCTATTGGCTTGTGTAGTGTATGTGCTAACAAGCAACACTAATGGTCAACAGCTATAGGCTACTCAGTACAGTAGCCGCTACTGTATTTTAGCCCCTTAACATCACAATTCTACCTCCAAACTGGCCTACTCGTGCAACGCAGCACAGATGGTATCTCTCAACAAACGATGGGACGTACTGCCTATACTGTTGCGCCAGAATCAACAGAGCCCTCAATAGATTTCTGAATATGACATAGTAAGTCAGGGTGTGCTTCGTAGGTTCAGGCTGGAATGTCAATGTTAGGCTCTGCTCTTGACCCCAGACACTCTGTTTTGCTGTACAGCATCTGTTATGGCAAAGGGTGCCTCTGTGGGGGTTTGGGTCACAGGAATATGTGGATCTCGGAGTATCATTCCTGCATAGGGGAGGTAGCGTGTGGCTGCCTTGGACATTTTTCATCTCGAGTTGACACGCGTTTCGGTGTGCCTCCCCCATATGACTGTTCACTACGGTGTCTGGTGACTCTGACGCGTGAGGTCGGACCATCGCAGCGGCCTCTCGTCCATGATCGTACAGAAACTCATGGCACATGATGCAGGTTTCCCTGGTATTTTGTACCCATGGTTAGAGGTGCATCAACATGTGTAATATTCCACAATATCAGAACCCAAGCACTGACTATAAAAAAAACATCCAAATGCACTTTAAAAATTACATGTGGACATGTAAACACAGAAACACAAATGGGAAGTCTAAAAACCCAGACCGTTATCAGTCTTTGCTTATTACCATGGTGCTCTACTAACTCACGAAAAGGAACGTTCCGTCAGGTTCCTTGTTGGCTAATACTTTCATGCATTGCATTTCAGTTGCCTTGCCAATATCTTAAAATATTGGAATTGATAAACACATTTTTAGCATTTTTCCATTTTCAGGACAAACAAAAAGGAGCATTGACCCTTTTCTTTACAATGACCGGGAGCTGGTGAGTTAATGTCTCCTGTCTTGATCCGAGAACAGTTATCAGGATCTGATATCCTTTTATAGTCAGTCACAGCCCTTAACCTTGTAGATTGCATTTTATTGAGCTGTGTATCACTGTTCTGGTGGGTTCCAAGAAAAAAAAAGAGATGTGTGTGATGATAGAGGGAACATAATGACGAGGTAGATAAGATATACCCAGTAGGAGCAAATTATTTTTCATTGCTTGTTCTTCAGATTCTAAGCCCTTCAAGCCAAGAGAAGCTGTGGGTGGCCCTACACTGGAACAAATACACAAATTGACACTCTTGTAAGAAGTATTTTCCTTCCCTTTATGGATATTGTTACAGAATCTTTGGTTGTTACCTGCTGTGCTGTTGACTTGATTTTACATTTTGGATCGCTTGTCGACTTTATCCAGCGCTTCGAGTGCTAAAATCCAATGGAAACCACAAATGGGGAGGTCAGCAATTGCTGTCACCCTTCACCCGATACAAAACAACATAAAAAATACATTTGAAAATAATAATAGCCACACAAATGTGAGGCTTTAACAGAACATTAACATGGATGATTTGTCTTTATTCAGTTGTAAATGACCAGTTATAACAATTTGTCCCAAAGGCTTCAACAGCGTTTAATAGGATTTTTATTGATATCCCATCAGTAAAATTTTCCAAAATTGTAAATGTAGTCCGCCATCAACCAGTGTAGGCTGACTTGGTTTTATTGATGGTCATCAAGCTATAATATTGCCTCCACAAATAACTGGAATGTTCAGGGTATAGCCAGTAAAAATGGGCCCAGAACATTTTTTGGACATGATACATGTGGGCGTCAATCAAATTCACCAGCCTGGCTGTGTGGCCCTGAGGTTCATGTAGCCGAGATCATTGACCTATTGCTTTCAACAGTCACTTTGCCTTCTTTAAATAAAAGTGGGAACGTTTGCCAAACATTTGCCATGTCATAGTTTGACTTGCGCAGTGAAACCATTAGATTTTTGTGAAATTGAGTACTTTGCCTGAGGAAGAGAGTGCGTGCGAGAGACCCTATTCCACCAGGATTGTAACTGTATAACAATTCTAAAAATCGTGAACGGAATGACAGAGCATGCTGTCCTGAAATTATTTCGCGAGCAACGTGCAACAAATGAAAGAGAGAGAGAGAGAGAGAGAGAGAGAGAGAGAGAGAATGAGAGAATAATGTTAATAGTCCATCACAAATCAAATAAACCAAATTGTGAGGCCAAAATACAAGACCAATTTGATCAAATCAAAACACAAAGCAAACTTGAAAGCTATCAGGCTGCTACACACTGGCCAAGTACCTCTTCACAGATTAAAACCAGACATAGACCATGGCCTAATACAGACTCAGTGACTGCAGCCTGGCCATTGAGATAGGCCTGAGACAAATACGGCTGCTGAATGAGTAAAGGCTCTGTGGTCACTGTGAGACAGGTGAGGTTGAAGTGCTTTCTTTCTTCCACACAGTGAAAAAAACATTCAAAGTGAAAAGAAAAATATTTATTAAAGTTTGCAGCATGTCTCCGCTAACCGATGGAGTAATAAAAACTATCTGGCTTACCGAGAGAGACCTATAGCACCACTGGCCATGCAGTTAGTAGCACAGTAGGCAAATACGGCATCACTGTCCTTAGGATAGGTCATCTCATATTGTAGTTGTTTTTATGGTTATTATTGTTGTAATTATTGCTGCTCTATTATTTTGTTAATGAATACCATTCATCCCTACTTATTATTATACCTTTTATTGATTGTGCTGTTATCATAATAGGTAGGCTATTGCAATACCATCGTCCTGCCAATAAAACCGATTTGAATTGAACTGAAAATGAACTGAAATTAATTGTGAGAGTGAGAGAAAGAAAGAGACACAGAGAGAGAGCGAAAGAAAGAGAGAGAGGTAAGATATAGAAAAGAGAGACAGAGAAATCTCAGTCCTGCTATCTCTCAGATACACAGCTCTGACTGGGCTAAACATTAACCTGCGGGCCTCCCCACCTCTGGAGCAGAGAGAACAGGAGGAGGAGTCGCTTGTGAGCCTCGCACCTCCCCACACCGGGGGAAGAGCCACATTACCGGGGTGGGTTGGGGGGGAGAAGGAGGTGTTCACCTGTGGGAGGGAGGGACCGGGGAGGGGGGGGAAGGGGGGTCACAAGCATCCCCGCAGACAAGTCCTTTGGCCCGGCAAGCGGGGCGCTGAGAATGCGTTTGTCAAAATCCCTGGCTGACATGGAGATGGCAGACTACAGCGAGGCCCTGGACCCGGCCTACACCACCCTGGAGTTTGAGAACATGCAGGTGCTCGCCTTGGGCACGGGTGAGTCCTTCGCTCGCTCGCTCGCCTTGCCGGGGAGCGTCTGCGAACTTTGACACCGCGTCACCACTGGAAAGCCCAGTTGCAGCTGCCGCCATCGCGGCACGGCGCAAGCCCGTGTGCGGCAGTGTCGTAACCATGCAGAAATAGGCTTTGCACAACCTGATGTCACTGATTGATTCATGTGACTCACCTTTGGTTGTTTTTAAAAATGTGGATAATTCATTGACTTTAACCTTTTTATCTTTAGTCGCCTCTGAGGTTTTATACAGAAAACGGCTTTTTTCTCCATATTAGGTGTTCTTCATCTTTGATATTATGTTCGTTTTAACATGGGCAGCCTTCACTGTTACACAATATTTCTTAAATATTTTGATGCTGTTATTATAAGCTTGCAGTCCCTTACTCTGTTTGACAGAGAGATCTATCATTTGGGAATGGAAATAATGTTGCAATAAAGTGAGTTTGTTACTTTTCCTTTCTAGTGCTTTCTAGAGTGTTAAGTTACCGATGATCTCTGTCCATTTAATTGAGAAAATCTTAGAACGCTAAATGTGTACTGGGAATCTGTCCTAATAACTTTTATTCTCAGAATGCTAAGCTCCATCTTGTCTTAAGGAGCATGGTATGATAACACTAGATGATGAAAAAATTGAGGATGCTAATTTGAATATTTAGAAAAACATTATTAACAGTATTATATTATGGTACCAATACTACCAATGCCAACTGTGCTAGAAATAGTTATTTACAATTAAAGGTAGGGAAGTTGAAAAAAGAGACTGACTTCACTGATTGTCTTCTGTGTTATGTGCTTAATTAACCAACAAAATATCTCATTGGACTCATTTCCCAAGTGCTGAAGCCCCAAAGACTGCTCAAATCCTGTTAAAGCTCAGTCTCAGTAATCCTGTAACATCAGCGTAAACAGATTGGGTCTTAAAAATCTAGACTTGTTCTTCCCTTTGATCAACCTGGATTCAATCAGGTGGAAGATTAATGCAATCACTGCTGCTATTGTTTTGGTTCACACTTTAAAATTATATCGGGTACTCTGTTATTCTATTCTGGTATTTTAATGATTTGAAGCTTTGAAGGACAAACAAGTAATCTGATGTTTTGCAAACTGAGTTGGGCAAAGAGACTTATTACACAAAATCCACTGATGTAGGATTTCTACATTCTCTCTCTCTCTTTGGGGATTTCTTAAATGATGTCATTGCAAAATATACCTTTCCACTTTATGGCACAGGTGAGCTAGTCATTTTCTTAAACTGTGCCGAGGAAAGAACAGGCTGTTTCAGTGTTATCAAGGCTATGGGAGACACGACGTATCTTAAGTACCCTAATTTAGGGCAGGCCTTTTTAGAACGGCCACACAAGCTGCTGGAGCTTGTTGCAGAAAGACGAATAATATTGCCTCTATTCAGGGAGAAAAAGAGCTAAGAACCGCATAGGGTTTATTAAACAGTCCGTCATGTCTACTAGCCTTTTGTGTTTAAAGGGTGCGACAATCAGACCTGGTTTTTAAAATGGTAACGATTACAATGTTATGAGTGGGGATTATTTGGTCAATGTAAATATTGTAAAGTGTTGTTAACCTTGTTCAGTTTGGCCTCTCTCCCACACCCACCCTCCTACCTATTTGATGAGAGTAAGAGACTCACTCCCTCACGAAAAAAGGCGTTAATCATTAACACGCTGTTTCACCTCAATCAAAATAATTAATTCAAAATTCACTTTACTTTCTGCTTTTTTTCTCCTTTTTTTTTACCTTAGAGGCAATTGACAGGATAGATTAGAAGGCAGGGAACGCAGTTGTTTTCTCGACAGCCTGTGTGAGCGGGCTGCAGTGACCAGGGCAAGCTTGTATTCCAGTGATTTCAGAAGAATTATGCATTTTCAAAATCTTAGTGCACATGTGATCTGAAGTAGAGCTCCACCTGGCTGTGTTTTTCAGATTCCCCACCTGCTGAAGGTGCCAACATGAACAGCAGCGGTCCCCTGGGGGTGGGCACCCTGTGCGCCATATGTGGAGACCGCGCCACGGGGAAGCACTACGGCGCATCCAGCTGCGACGGCTGCAAGGGCTTCTTCCGCCGCAGCGTCCGCAAAAACCATGTGTACTCCTGCAGGTGAGGGCTCAAAAACACCTCCGTCACCGACCTGAGATCAGTTTTATAGTATGTTCCCAAAACCCATCTCCTCCACTGACCTGAGATCAGTTTTATAGTATGTTCCCAAAACCCATCTCCTTCACTGACCTGAGATCAGTTTTATAGTATGTTCCCAAAACCCATCTCCTCCACTGACCTGAGATCAGTTTCATAGTATGTTCCTAAAACCCATCTCCTTCACTGACCTGAGATCAGCTTTATAGTATGTTCCCAAAACCCATCTCCTTCACTGACCTGAGATCAGTTTTATAGTATATTCCCAAACCCCATCTCCTTCACTGACCTGAGATCAGCTTTATAGTATATTCCCAAAACCCATCTCCTCCACTGACCTGAGATCAGTTTTATAGTATGTTCCCAAAACCCATCTCCTCCACTGACCTGAGATCAGTTTTATAGTATGTTCCCAAAACCCATCTCCTTCACTGACCTGAGATCAGCTTTATAGTATATTCCCAAACCCCATCTCCTTCACTGACCTGAGATCAGCTTTATAGTATATTCCCAAAACCCATCTCCTCCACTGACCTGAGATCAGTTTTATAGTATGTTCCCAAAACCCATCTCCTTCACTGACCTGAGATCAGTTTTATAGTATGTTCCCAAAACCCATCTCCTTCACTGACCTGAGATCAGTTTTATAGTATGTTCCCAAAACCCATCTCCTCCACTGACCTGAGATCAGTTTTATAGTATGTTCCCAAAACCCAACTCCTCCACTGACCTGAGATCAGTTTTATAGTATGTTCCCAAAACCCATCTCCTTCACTGACCTGAGATCAGCTTTATAGTATGTTCCCAAAACCCATCTCCTTCACTGACCTGAGATCAGCTTTATAGTATATTCCCAAACCCCATCTCCTTCACTGACCTGAGATCAGCTTTATAGTATATTCCCAAACCCCACATCCTTTACTGACCAGATATCAGCTCTTCCAAACCAGTCTGTGCTAGAGAAGAAAAGGTGATAAGTTAATTGAGGAAGTTGTGAATGCAAATAAAAAGCTTTAATCAAAACCTTTTTTTTGTCAAGCACCCAAATGTATTTTTGTCCATTTTACTGTGATAACGAGATAAAGCGTATTCCCACTGCATTTTCTATGAATGATCTAAAAAACATTTTTGTCTCCCAATCTTGCAAAAAACAAAACTTATAAATTAAAAAATATATTGCCATTACAGCCAATGATTTTGACTGCTTCAAGGGTAGAGCTCACGGCCATTCTCCCCAGCAACAGCACTTGTGATATGAGTTAATTTGGCATGCGGTTTTACAGAATTAATTCCTTTCATATTATTTTTGTTTTTTCCCCAGATTCAACAGACAGTGCATTGTGGACAAAGACAAGCGGAATCAATGCAGATACTGTCGACTGAAGAAATGCTTTCGAGCAGGAATGAAGAAAGAAGGTTGTCATCTTTCCATCTGTTTATCCGCTTTTTTTTTTACTCATTTGTCTATACTAGCTGCCTGTTTGTTAACTTGCCCATAAATCTATTATATGTCATCATCTGTCTAGTTCATGCACTGTTTTCAGATTCAGTGGAAATTATCACCTTAACATTAGCAAAACTACAGCCCTGCGACTAAGCAAATAGATGTGAGGTGTGAGTGCCCAAGGTATTAATTATAGTTAATTGCCGAAACATTATCAAGTGAGCGGAGCAGTGACCACGCGAGATTGCGGTCCTATGCACGATCCCCGTGTGCAGTGCTCAGTTAATGTTCAATGGAGAACACGTTAAGGTTCGTGACCGGCTCCTGCTGAGCAAACATTTCTGAAGCATCGCAACCGGATTAAACACTAATAGGCCAAAACATCACAACCTTGACAGTCAACGCAAACTGTCCTTTTTTTCTGTGATGAACAACTTGGGAAAATATTTGTTTGGAGAGAATGCAAAGGATTCTTTGAAACAAACTGTAGCAAACAATTATTTTCCCTTTTTCTCCAAAATTTGGAATCGCCTGTTGTGCCTTTTGAGGTACAGACACTCACTCACATTTACCAACATACTCGTAAAAAAGTGAATATTTTACATCCTGCGGGTACCTGGTGGAACTAGGAGGATCTAATGTAGCTTTAAATTGAGAAAACAAGGGCAACTTATACACAACCAACCCCTGGTGGCACAAGGCCGATGAGCCAAAATCATTGCAGAGTCAAGGCCATAGTCGGCTGATGACACAGCCAAGGCCAAATCTCAAACTTTAGGCTATAGAGCCTGACCTAGGCTCGTGGCGAGCGCCTTACCAACTGAGCCATTTGGGGAGCTGGGGTAGCTCCTTAATATTATTTAAATTTAACTGATTTCTCATTTCCATTCTCTCCAGCGGTGCAGAATGAAAGAGACAGAATAAGCACCAGGAGGTCCAGTTACGAGGACAGCAGTCTGCCGTCCATCAACGCACTCATACAGGCAGAGGTTTTGTCACGGCAGGTACGACGCGCGGGCACACTACCTTACTCAGACACACGTGGCAACATGAAGAGAAGGCACACTCTCCGTCTGAGGATATCACTGCCATTGTCCTTGTTTGCTTATATTTTTTAGTTCTATAAATGCAGAGAACTAAGATGAACGTTGGTGAATACATGTGGTGAATGTTGTGGCTATAGCTATAAAAGCGACAAAACGAAGTAATTCTACCTGTTGTGGTCATGTGACTTAACTTGTCAAATGTCACGCTTTCAATAAAAAAATCTGCTGACCATGCCAGAACCCATAAAGAATTGGCTACCCTAGAATATCCTTGAAATAAAGTCTGTTGTGAGTCCAAAAACTCACTGTACTCATACCATGTATGGAATGATCAGTATGTAATTTATTATTATTATTATTATTATTATGTAGAAGAAATGTATCATTTCCTTTGTGAATGCGAAGGTGTTTGTTGAGCCCAGCTTTCTGAATGCAGAAGCATCTCGTAACAATAGTGTTGTGGCCATGCTCCAGATCCAATCAGGGCAGAGAGAATGGTTTCAGCCCTCAGGATGAATTAATATAAATGTGTATCCTACTGCATAAAACAAGAATGAACTATTTTCTCTGTAACCATTTTGTGGGTTGACTCACCTCACACCCTTCCATGCATTAAACTTTTATTAACTTTTAAGGTACGGACGCCGGGTCCGTCTCTTAACAAACGTGCAAATTGCTGCGCTTCGTCCACGTCTGTTCACCAACACAATTGGAATATGATTTTAATCGTATTTTAATCGTAATTCGTTCTTGAGGTGCGGTCTTAACATTTCCCCGTCACGCCAACAGATATCCTCACCTGTGCCCATTATGAACGGCGACATCAGAGCGAAGAAGATGGCTGCCATCACAGACGTGTGCGAGTCCATGAAGCAGCAGCTGCTGGTCCTGGTGGAGTGGGCCAAATACATCCCCGCCTTCTGCGAGCTCCCTCTGGACGACCAGGTGAGGCACAGCCAGGCGAAACAATGACTCACACGCACGGGTACATTTTTGAGAAAGGATTCCAGTTCTCATCTGAGAGGACATGCCAATAGGCACAGAGGGAAATAGGATACCCACAAGCTGCCTTGATAGTGTTGTGCCTTGATAGTGTTCTTATATTTAGAATGGCAGTGCAGTACTAACACTAGCTAAGATGCGTTTCCCAGGACTGATCAAGCAGGAAGCTCTATGGGGGTCTGAGTACAGTAAAGGGACAAATAAACACTCTGTAAGTAATTATTTTGGTAAAAATTGCACTCAATCTATGACCCAGATGCCACAGAAACTAATCTTAGGCTTTTTTCTCAGTTTTGAGCTGCTGTTGAAAGTTGACTTCCACAGTGTGTTTTTAAAAATCAATAGAGCTCAACAGTCTGGTTCCAGAAGTAAAAATGGCATTCACCCTCACTTTAAAATAACTTGATTATTAGTTATAAGGTATTAACCATAAAAGGTACACTTACGATGAACTACGAGATTGCAAAATGATGGTATATGCTCCTTTAGAAACCATAAGTCAGTCTGATTTCTTTTTTAGGGGCTAGTTCACCTACTAAATTTTATATTGTTTTACTTACCCCCAAAATAGTATGTTAAGCTGTCCTGGTCTCACTTTTGTAGCTAAATTATTGTAATTTTGCTAAAATTACTTTATATGATGTCATTTCTGATTTCAGATGTCAGTGTTTACATTTAAATAAGAACATCCACTTGAGTTAGAACGATTTTTAAAACAATATATTTATAGTATATCGTTATAGTTATCGTTCTTGGTGTGGATGGGCCTTAACGTTACATTCGAGTGAATGACAGCCGACTGGACCTCTGGGTTCCAAAAGTAAATTTCCAAACACTAAGTACAACAATAAATCTCAAAACACTAAAATACAGTATATATAAGAAAGCACTAAAGATAAAATGTAATCAACCTAAAATTATTGCAAAAAAGTGGTTGAAACCGGTTGAAAATGAGGGGAAAGTGATTCAATTACATCATTCGCAATGCCTTATGGAATGAGTAGTTAATTCCCTCTTAAAATGTTTTTGTACTTTTGCTTTTTTTTCTGTTTTCCAAAGATTATTTTTCTCTCAATCAATTTTTATAATGTCTTGATTCTTCTCATAGCTGGATGGCTCAGTTCAAGGCTTAAAACCGTATTAGCTAGGTACTTTCTGAAATGTCTATGAATGGGAAATTTAGTTCCAGAACCAGGGTCACTAAAAAAGTCACTATTCAGATAATATTTTGAGCTCTATAGAGTGAGATATAAATAAACGGTTCACTATCACCCTTCCCAGAACTGGAAGGCCTACACTTTCAGCAGAAGCAGTTTCAGCACTGTTTATGGGAAAGCTGGCTCTCTCTCCCGGCTTCCAGGGCTCCTAAGCTGTATAGTTAATGTATTTTGGTATCCGCTGTTGGGAAAATGATGAGCTGGTTTTAAAGTTAAATCTACCCAGGAAGTGTTCAGAATCATTAACGCTTTGATAAACAGGGCTTAGTAACTGATTTGTGGATCCTGGGTTAATTGGGGAGAAGGCAGGTGGATCCCTAGGAGAAACCTCTAGATGGACAGATGGATGGACGGATGGATAGATTTACCATTTAAAAAAACAAACTATTTAAAGGGCACCTCACATCGTCAACGAGAGACGGTTTTATTTATATGTGGCATAGCATGTCTGTGTTGCAGAGTTGAATGAGTTCCGTTTTTCTCCAGGTGGCATTACTGCGAGCCCACGCAGGCGAGCATCTTCTTCTAGGAGTAGCGAAGCGGTCCATGCTGTACAAAGACCTGCTGCTCTTAGGTAAGAGTGCAAAATGTTAACATTAAACAAGTCCATTTTGGTTATTTCTCAATTCACACAACTGTTTTTAAAGGTGAAGACCCCTTGAATTTCACTTTGAATAGGAGTGTTGATTAAATTAAGACTACATTTCAGATCTTTAAAATGCTGTCCAAATATAATTGCAATTAATAGAAAGTGATACATTGAGAAGCATATTTACCTGCAGTACTGCACCTGTTTGTTTTCTTTCTTGTTTAAATTCAGGAAATGACCACATTATTACTCGAAACTGCCCGGAGCTGGAAGTGAGTCGAGTTGCGGTGCGGATTCTGGATGAGTTAGTTCTGCCTTTCCAGGAGCTTCAGTTAGACGACAATGAGTACGCCTGTCTGAAAGCCATCGTTTTCTTTGACCCAGGTACAAAGCTGTTTATGTACGTACATTACTGTTCAAAAGGAATCACTGAGTTTTGAACATGTTTTTGAAAGAAATTGATACTTTTATTCACTAAGGTAGCATTAAATTGATCAAAATAATACAGTCAAGACATTGAGTGAATTCCACTTATTCCATTTATCTGTCCTCTTCTCCTCGGTCCTTGCCGGACCCGGAAATCAATTTGAGGTTCGCCATATTTAAGGACATTCCAAACCGCTAAATGCTCTGCGGAGGAGTGAGGAGGGGGAAATGAGGAGGCTCCCGGAGGGTGCTTCAGTGAGGAAATACAAGTGTAGCCTTTGCGGAAGCCTTTTCATGTATAAATTATCCACCGCTCTTCACATCTGCTACGTCGCAGGCACACCGCTACACAAATGCAATTTTACCGGTCCTTTCCATTTATTATAAAGCGCTAATCCATAATGACACTCATTCTTTATAACTAACAAAAGCACCATTTATTCATGAAAAAATAAGCTAAAAAGCATTATAGTTAACCATGTGAGCATAATATGACGCTTGATTGAGCAAGGACGTTCCATTTGCCTAATACATGTTGCCTCGTTTCCTCCATCCTCGTATCTGATCCTTGCATCCTTTCCTCACGTCCTCCATTGGGCGGAGCTAAAGAGCAAGAAAAGGACACGAGGAAATAATACAAAGAGTAAAAATAAGGGATTGGAATGAACCCATTGATGTTACAAACTACTACTAATTCATTCAATTTCTATTTTAGCAATTGAAGCCATTTTTACACAGTCCCCCCTTTTTAGGGCACCAAAAGTAATGAACATATATTTAAAGAAAGTCATATTTAATATTTGGTTGCATATCCTTGACTTACTGATGTCTGTGGCCCAACAACATCAACAGACTCTTGATATCTTATTTTCTGGTACTCTTACAAGCGATACTGTAACCTCTCTGCATTTGAATGGATCTCTATGGGAATTGGGGGGTGGGACTAGATTAAGCTGTAAATTACACAGGAATAGTACGGGACACATGGGTGCCTAAATCGCTGTAAGTCATCAAGGGTCTGAGTTATCAAACAAGCCTAAAACCATCACTCTGCTGCCAGATATGCAGTAGATATTGATGGATCACTTGAGTTGTTTCTCCTGACAAATTTTCCTATTGAACTCTATGGAAAAATAAGTAATGAGAAGAAACCCTTCAAGTTATCCATCCATATCTACTGCATATCTGGCAGCATTGTGATGGTTTGAGGCTCATTTGATACCTCAGATCCTTGATGATTTACACACATTTAGGCAACCATATGTTCCATACTATTCCCATGTAATTTACAGCTTAATCTAGTCCCACCTCCCATAGAGATCCATTCAAATGCAGAGTGGTTATAGTATCGCTTTTAAGAGTACCAGAAAATAATATATCAAGGATATGCAACCAAATATATGTGAGAGACTACGTGCAAAAATGGCTACAATTGCCAAGATAGAAATAGAATGAAATAGAAATAGTAGTTTGTAACATGTCTGTATTTTTTATTATGTTAATGCTACCTTGATGAATAAAAGTATCAATTTCTTTCAAAAACATAAAGATGTCTTTGATTCCAAACTTCTGAACGGTAGCGTATGTACTTTCCTTGGGTTTTTAACACACTCAATTTTGGGGAAATCACTTTTATCAGGGACCATTTCAAAAATAAATGCGCCAGTAATTACAATCCAACCCCCCACTGTCCTTCACCAGATGCCAAAGGACTCAGTGACCCTGGAAAGATCAAGCGCATGCGCTACCAGGTGCAGGTTTGCCTGGAGGACTACATCAACGACCGGCAGTACGACTCGCGTGGCCGCTTCGGCGAGCTGCTCCTCTTGCTGCCCACGCTGCAGAGCATCACCTGGCAGATGATTGAGCAGATCCAGTTCGTCAAGCTCTTCGGGATGGTGAAGATCGACAACCTGCTTCAGGAGATGCTCCTGGGAGGTGAGTCAAAACAGCTACGTTTAATCTAAACTGGTGCTTCACCAGATTGGCATCTAGTAGCATGTTCATGCCAATCTTTTGTTAGGGTATTATAATTTGTTTTCACTCTTTTAAACTCATTATAGCGTTTTCACATTCCACATAGTTCCTTGGGATATAGAGCCCTTAAACTTATTTTTTGTAAGCAACCAATATAATCAGAGCCATAAGATTCTTAAACTCTTACATAATTTCCTAATTTTATGTGAAATAATAATACATTTTCTCAGATTAAAAAGTTTCTATTTGGCCAATTGAATTATTCAAGGTAAATAACCTTGAATTTTAGGTATTATGCCTTCAGGATTCCATATTATTGATGTAGTTTTCAGATTAGCGCTATTGAGTGTTAACTATTTTTCTCACAAGTCGTATATTTTTCTCTGGGTACTTCATGTCGTCTCATTTCAGGCTCAGCTCACGAGACGCACCATGCCCCTCACAGCCTACATCCTCACCTGGTACAGGAGCACCTGAGCACCAACATCATCGTGGGCAGCAACATACCCACCCCCATCCACAACGGTCAGATCTGTGAGTGCCCGTCCTGTGTCCTCGGCCATGTAACTAGATATGGGTCAGCTATTTCATTATAAAGTGCTCATTTTTATTCTGCCAGTATCTGTGTATTGTAATAATTATATTGATTCCAAAAATAATTATTTTATCATTGTTAATAACAGTTGAATAACAGTGGTAATCTGTTGGCATTTCCTGCTTTTGTGCAGCCACTCCCGAAACTCCGCTGCCCTCCCCACCGGCGGCCTCCAGCTCGGAACACTACAAGCTACCCCAAGGTGTCATAGCCATGGTGCCCAAACAGCCCACCTCCATACCCCAACCCACCATACCCAAACAAGAGGCCATTTGACTTAGACTCAGACCCTATAAATCTCCTCTACCGCTGACAAGATTCCTTTGCATGTATTGTTCTGGCATACAGATGTGCAAGTAATTTATAGCAAACGTATTGTACAGTCTGAAGGGAAAAAATCATTGCAAAACAAAATATTTAAGCGTTTCCCATAAAGAGATGAGGCTTTGTGATCTGCAAAATGGGTGGAGCTCTCACGTGACTCACCGATTTGAGCCAGCGATACTGGTCTTGCTACAGACAAGTAAATTACTGGCAACACACTGTCCAGGTGGCTCCACCGATTACCGATTTCTGAAAAGCTTACTCCACCAGCACCAGTTTCTGATAAAATAGAGAAACAGATACACCAGAGGGTTGGATTTCTTTTTCAGTTGATTATTCTGTCAGTGGCAATTTTTTTTCATTTGAAATGAAAAGGTGAAAAGGGTAAACAAGGAACTACTGGTCACATATTTGTTTATATGGTCTCTTAAAATACATCCCAACAGTGAGGACATTATATGCGCGTGCGTGCGTGCATGCGTACATAGTATAACCCTCCCCTAGCTATTCGTTTTCCCTTTGTACTTCACTCAGGGTCGTTCAATATAATATGTAGGGAATAATGTATATATTCTAGTAAAAATGATTGTGTTCAAGTCAACATGATGTAAAACTATTTTGCTGTATTGTCAGCCTGCCATATTCTTATGCTACAAATTGAAGGAAAAGAAAAACATTCTAAGCTCATTTACTGGTGCATTTTTATTACAGTAAAAATACACCAATGTATTTTCCTCTTAACATGATGAGAAGGTCATGCTACACATTAACTGACATTACTTCAATATGGTAATAGGGGTGTAGAGGCATAGGAGCATATAGTAGGTAGTGAATAATAATTATACCATGTAACTTTTGTATGGCTCATTGCCATCTATATTTATATTTTTTAAGTCCACAATTGTACTATATGCAGAACCTGAGAAAATAAATGACAACTGAGTATAGGAATCCAGGAAATCTAGGTTTTAATGCTATTAAGAGTGTATGTTAAGTTAAGTTTGATAAATGGATTGGGTTTTCAAAAGGAAAAAATGCCTATTATTCCACTTTTGTAGTGATAGTCAGCTGTTTGTTTTTTCCAAACTCCTTCCTCTGGCTTTTCCCCGATGAGATCAGTTATTTTTAATCTAGTTGCAATAGTCGTTTTTAAGTTGCATAAGTTCTGCATTCCCCCATGGAACCAAGTATTTGCTTGTCCTATATTTCATAATTTATTATTAAAGTATATTTTTGCTTTAAAAATGAAACAAAAAATAAATAGTACTAAGACCATTCTATGTAAAATAATTAAAATCTATTCATTTTATGACTATATTAAACTGTGCAACTGCTCTCAAGGAATATCTATCGACCTAAGTAATGTCGAAAAATATGATAAAAAGCTTAAACATCTTCATGTTTCATTAAAATTATTACTTGGGAGAATTTTTTGTTGTTTAATACAACATCCACTGATTTCATTTCAAATGATTGTGTGAAGAGCCTTAAACCACTGGAAAAGAGTTGTTCAACCTACAAAGAGTGTATTTTCAATGCATACATGTGTATGATGTTTTGAGTTTGTACATACAATGCTGAGGGACTATGTTGTATGACAAGATAAAAGTGGCTTGTATTCAACAGTGCCTTTTTCTTGAAGGATATGGGGTGTTTTAACATGTAAAATCAAATATTAAATGTTTCTTTTTTTATATACAATATTGTGCAGTTTCTTTTACTAAAATACAAACTTCTTACAATATTTACAAGAGCAAAACATGTTCATTTTCACTCATTATTTGACAAAATTATTCCGAATTTACCATTAGATGTTTGCATCACTATGATCGGCTGCCAACAGACAGACTTCCGATGA
This sequence comes from Ilyophis sp. 1 JC-2022, assembly GCA_022702515.1. Lineage (NCBI taxonomy): Eukaryota > Metazoa > Chordata > Actinopteri > Anguilliformes > Synaphobranchidae > Ilyophis > Ilyophis sp. 1 JC-2022. Next base: position 42,731,949 of record CM040396.1, on the reverse strand, counting down.
AGGTGACCAACATAACCGCAGTGGTCCAAGAAGTTGGTTAAGAAAGTATTATTCAATAGAAACGCATGCCATCACGCATAAGGTATATAATGTAATATCTCACTACTAATGTAGGCTCAGACTCTTTGAGACAAAATGACATTCGGAATTCAGGGACTTTTGTTAGGGGATACATGTGGAAATGTTGATCAATACGACTTTCTGGGGAAAGAAATATGGTTCAAATAAAAAATTCTAAAGGAGAAACAAATAAGTTTAAACGTTTAAATTAGGTTTTACCTTACTGTACCCCAACAGTGTTTCTATGGCTTACTGCTGTGGGTGTGTAATTGGGTAAAGCTAAAATGACAATCATTATAAACTAAACCCATATCCATGCATCCATTTATTCAGCCAGCCCTGTCACGCATTACATTTTCTGCCACATACAGTTAGTCTCGGCACCACCGAAGAGCTACAGCGAAGTGTGAAAATCTGAGACACCGTCTATCAACAACCCACAATCCTTGGCAGCGTCCGTCACAAGGACAGCTGGCTCTCCCTGTAGTGTTTCCAGTGCCACTGCAAGCAACTGTGGACCTGATTTCACGTTCACTTTGAGAGGTATAGGAGAGAGACTTTCAGTTTGTGCAGTCGCGCCCCGAGGATCTGGGGTTCAATCCCCCGTCCTGCCAGTTCCGAGCATGGCCGGTGCCTTGAGGGAGCGGCAATTGGCGGCTGCTCCCGGGTGGTGCGAGGGGCTCGGAGAGAATCGTTGCGCTCAGGCCGTGGGCGAGTTGGAACTACGGTCAGGAGTTTGAGTCACCGCGCCCTGAAGAGGACGTGGCGCCCTCCGTCCTACTACCGGCTGACATGGCGCGTAGCAGCGATTCTCTAGCGGTTGCTACACGGGGATAATTGAATAGCATAAGGATTCAATTGGCTACCAAATTGGGAGAAAATGGGAAACGTCTGAAAAAAAAGAAAGAAAGAATAATACACACAGTATTTATTTACTGGGAAGAGTACACACTTACACAGAAAGGTTTGATCTGAGCACTGTAGAAATAATGAGTTCCCTTTTGGCAGGAGTTTGCATCACTACAAATGTAACTTTCAATCTCTGAAATAAATCTAAAACAAAAGATTCAGTCAGATGGCTGCCTGGATCAGTCTCTTAAACCGACTGGTGATTAATGACAGTTCCCCCCATGTCGTACCCAAATCCCTTTAAACAAAGCTTCGTCACCTTTTAGAATAAAGGCGAAAATCACATTTCAGTTGTTTGTTGATGAGGATTCCAGCAGAAGTCCAGTATTTTGCGATTTCAAAATCTTGCTAATAAATACACAATTTATTATACACTTCACAATACATATTGAAATGGTACTTATTAACTATATAGGCTACATAACCGTAATTATCTTTTTTAGAAATCCCAAAAGCACATAGAAAAAAAAAAAAAGATATAGAAAAAGAAAGCGATTTCTCCCCAATATCGCTCCAGTTGCTTAAAACATGTACTTAAAAAAGATACACAGCCCTTAGTTTCAGACATTGATAAAATGCCAATATTAAGTGCAAATATGCATGGATAAGGCTGTGGGTAACAGAATGAGGTTTTATACAGTATGAGGCTAAATAAATCTAATGTTGCCTGTGGTCTCTAGGAAGGATATAACTACAGACCAATGTTTTACACACTCTGGCTTTGGTCACAGCTCTAGAGGTTGATAATGATCCGTTCTCCAGAACTCTTTCTCTTTATAGTGTTGTCTGTGAAGGAGAGAGAGAGAGAGAGTTTGAGAAATGGGGAGAGCGAAAGACAGGAAAAGACATGAGACGGGTGCAGAGGGACGGAGAGAGAAGAGAGAGACAGGGGAGATAGAAAGAGAAACATGGGCAGATAATGAGGCTACAGCAGGGCAGACAGGTCAACGGGGGGAAGGGGCTCTCTCCAGAAGGAGAAGTGGCTGAATTCTGGGTAGTCGAAGGATGAGGTCCTGCCCCTCATGGTCAGGGGGAACATGTGGTCCACCAGCTCGCTCAGCCGGGAGTACCTGTCACAGCCGCAGAGAGGAGAGACGCCTTCAGAAAAAAGGTGTACAGCTGATGCTAGAAATATGCCAGCACATTTTCTGAATTCTGAAACTTTCTGAGTGAGTATTCTGCTTTTTGGTTAGCAGTTATCTTGCACTCGTGCTTTCCTGATGTCGCGTTTTTACTTGCCGGTCTGGGAATGTTGTTTGCCAAGTCTGGCACTATTGCTCATTTTAATCACTGCACTTCTGTTTCTCCTACATTGCAAGTTACTTTGGATAAATAAATGTAATGTAATGAATCAAGATGGGAATGAGCTACAATAATAAGAATACAATCTTTCAATGTTAAGAATACAAAACAGGATATCTGGTCTGGGAATATGAGTCCAAAGAATGTGTGACAGGTGTTATAATGTGGAAATTCTGAACAAAGACAAGGTTTCTCAAGGCATACCCAAGATGCATCAAATTAACCTTTTCAAAATTGTCAAAAGAATCTGTCTTTTGTATTTTAAAGAACTTCCCAGCTCTTTATTTCTAAATTTGAGAACTTTCAGAGATTCTCAAGAAGAGTGGAAATCCTGGTTACTTACGAGGATTTGTTTCCTTTGGTTTTCTCCTGGATGAGTTCCCCTCTTGGATTGACTGTGAAGATCCTCGCCTCAATCACGCCCACTTGCTTGTAGGCATAGGCATCCTACAGAAGACAGACACACATCTGTAGCTCTTTTGAAAATGTTTTCACAACACAAAAAAAAAATGCATGTAAATCAGTGACACCTTTTTGAATATAGGTGTTTATAAACCTTTTAATCTCAAAGCCTTCTAAAGTGACAACCCTGCGGTGAAAGGCTACAAAAATATGGTTGGGAATTAAAAATTTGGAGGGAAATAATATAATTGTGGATAATTATTGGTTAATATAAAAAATGCATACCACATTCAACTTCCACCATGGACTTACTTAAAGAAATATAAAACTTAGCTTTGTCTTTGTTATTGCCACAAAAATCACCCTGTACCCACCTATGCCATGTCAATTAATTAATTACAAATTGTTTAAATGAATCAGTTTATTAGATTGCATAGCATGAGGAGATTAGCCGACACTTTAAGGGATTTTGTGGTATACAAGCCGATCTATTATCAAGGCAAATTTTGACCAAAGGTCATTGAGGGAAAAAAAAGCTCCAATAATCAATGCATCAGGTCGTATGCAGCAAGTCCTTACGTTGGTCCTGTTTCCGAAGGCTGCATAGAAGGGTTGTCTCTGAGGATTAAAGAGCTCCCGAATGTCAGTGAGGCAGGCAACCTTGAACACCTCAGGCTTCTTCTCGATCACCTCCCTGTAGAAAAAAATCCAGTGTTTTGAGATGATCCTCATAGGGTTGGGGTTGACACACTTTACAAAGAATCCAGTGTTTAGAGATGATTCTCAGAGGGTTGGGGTAGATACACTTCAGTCATGAACTGAAATATCCTATAAACTGAAAACTCCAGAAAACATGGGTAATTTCAATCCATGAACTGATCAGTGTGTGTGCTGTGTATGGTTAATTGTATAAAATTTATATTGCTAGCAAGCTTACAAATCATGTAGCTAGTGGACTTGCTATCTAACCTAGATAGCTAGCCAATTTACTACCAAAGTTTCTATCTAATGTTTCCAAGATACTACATATATTGTATCTTTGTGTATTTCTTAAAAGTTGTCTGGATTTTATATTGATTTTATATTCCCCTCCTGTGTGTTTTTTGATTGGCTCGATTTTTTTTGATTAAACTTTCTTAACGCTAGCCAAAGTTTCAAAGTAAGCATCGCAAGTCAACAGAAGGGCTCCAGTGGAAAACAACAGTTTCCAACACGGGCAATACTTGACTGAAGCACCATGTGAAGGCACCTTTAGAAGGATAATGCGCATATATAGCAGTATAGCTATATGCTACCTCTCAACCCATTCCGTTTCCAACAAGCAAGAAAATGAGCAAACTAACTCTGCTGGACATTTTTGAACTTCAGAATAAACCAGTGTGGAAAATACAAAACCATCACACATATTGGAAGTTATATTTTGGTAATGCTTAAACTGCTACTAGAGGACATTATAAGCTTCCCAACGGTCTTTGCATCTTTGCAATGGCTTATTGGATGCTATTATTAGTTGTGTCAATACAGTGTTACGCAATGAACTTAGAATGAACTACAGAATATGCAGGAATGTACATTCGCTCTCTGAGGTACAATTGTTGTTCTCCTGCTATTTTCGCAATATTTGACTAATTAGGCCAACTCATCAGCATGGCTAGAGAAAATACTCACATTGCTTACATGGATTTTGGGAGTGGGTCAGAATAAAAGACCAGTAGTATTGATCCTATTGAGGAAATATGCCTACGAACATGACGATTGCTTGTAAAATTTCAATAATGCAGTAGTTTTTCCACTCCACCACTACCTTCTGCCATATGTTTGATTGTTACCTTTGTATTTTGAGTGCATTTCACATGCTGTAATGTAAGCGTTCGTAGGTGGCTCAGTCATTGATTTATGCGCCGATTTGCAGCGAAGCTAGAACATTTGCTAGTATATTCCTGATGGTGGAAAATTATTTTATTGTAATCTTATCGAACATAAAGTAGACTACGGCGTAATGGAATCTCCTTGGGCTAATACTAACCACTTACGGCATGGAAAATACTAATTAAAATTGAGCTTTTCCTTGAAGTGATTATAAATGGCAACATTTGTGAAAAACACTACAGAGAAATCCCAGGGCATGAAGTAAAATATTACATACTGTAGAGTACAAAACAGATGATTTGTAGTAAAATATATTATTTTATGATTTACAGCAGTGCACAATTTAGCCATTTTGGATAGATTTGGAGACACTAAGGTACAACAGGGGACACTGCTTACATGTTGTGTCATAGATCTTTACTTGTTCTGCATATCACCTTAGATCACCTGCACATTTGTGATTTGTGGAGAATGAGTATATGATCCAGGAAATGTATAGTTTTACCTGTTTTACATATGTAGCTCTATAGCATTTTATTGCAAACTAAAGAAAAACTTTAGTTTAACCGAGTAACCAAGGTAACATGCCCCTATAGCGGCAAAAACTAATTAACCGTCGGTTATAAAACGGCCATTCATTAATTTATTTTGTGCATATCATCGCAAGACATATATATATATATATATATATATATATATATATAAGTATAGCTGCTATTCCCACACGACACACAATAACTTCTAAACATGTTGGGTGGCAGCTTGCATTAATAACACATTTATTGTAATTGTATTGTACTGTAGATGATATTCCTCTCCTCAAGTAGAAATGCGACTGTTCTGTTGTGCTTAGAAAGTGCATGGGGGGAGGGGACATCGCTGTGTGCCGTTGCGGCAGGCACATATGTTTAAGGCTGGGTATTTGTCACAGAAGCCGCGGAAGTCACGGATCCGTAATTTTTACCATTTCTTTTGGCAGTTCCGTTATTTTCCTTGTTTTGCCACTTTAAAAAAAAAAAATCTCTCTTTTTGTTTTACCACAATTTCCTCTGTTTTACGCTTCTTCCGTGATTTTTCGCAGATTTGGACTGTCATCCTTAACGCTTTCCTTCCCCCGTTAACCCCTTAGCACAGACGGCAAATTTGGTCAATTCTCACCTATTTAGGGGGAGCTCTGTTTGAAGCTTTATAACTCCAGGTGTGAGCATCACAGAAACTTGGCAAATAGCTTAAATGAAACAAGACAGTTGTACCATTTACAATACAGACTTTATATTTGTTTATTAAGTCAAATTGAAGTGCCACAAATGCACCAAAAAAATAACTTTTCTTCAGTTTGCAATGAAATACAGAGAGCTACATAAGTGAAACAGGTAAATCTATACATTTCCTGTTGACAAGTGTGCAAACTCTGAGGATGATATGCAGAACTATAGCCTACTGGACAAGAGGTATGTAGCCAGCGAGAAGAACCGCATATTAAAAGCAGTACTTTTTTCATATTCCGACAGCGAATGCGTTTTCTGAAGCTGGTTGCATCATGGTACATTGACTAGATTAAAAATGCTGTTAAGTTGGGCTGTCATTCATTGTTCAAAACATCCCATAAAAAATTGCAAACACTGTTGAAAAGGATATACTGTCCTCTTTCGGATAAAACCGTTGTGACCAGATGTTCCACATAGTGTAATAACGTGCTCAATTGGTGTATATTTCTCAAACAGATTGTCCATGACAACAAATGACCACTTAATTTTGAAATGAACATCTCTATGTGTAAAACCAATGGTAGGATTGGATATTTATTTCATATTTAGTAGCACATATTGATAGTAGAATGATGTGGTATAATGACACAATAATTTCACGTTTACTTTGCATTTGAGTGAGCAGGGCTTTTCACAGCTTTTTTGGCATACGATCAGGCTATTGTTGGGTTTATCTTGTTGCTATGACGGAATATAAATTTTATATGATGAATAAATATATTTATGAACTCACACATTGATGCTATTGTCCACTATGTCACGCATGCAAGGGTATAGGTTTGCATATATTTTGGGAGGACAGAATTGTCCCTACCAATATTTGAGCGAATTCGTTCCCATTATCTTTGGAGTGAAGTCATATTAGATCATTTCAATGTGCCCTCCCAGCGGCAACGTCTCCAAGATGACCAATTTAGGCCTGCTAGTATTTGATTGGCTGAAATGGAGGAGGTTCTTTTTCAAATATTCGCTCGATCTGAAGGCTCACATGACATAAAATATCGTACTTACTGCCAGACATGGAGGAGGCGAGAGATGATCTGTGTGTGCTGACAACGGTTACTCTTTTTCTCATTGAACGGTAAGTTATCAGGGCTGTCAGTCCATACCTCAAGCATGGGCAAAAATTTAGTCTTTCAGATGACCGTCTTACTCCCTTTCCTGAGTAAAGTTTCCTCTATTGCCTGCACTGCACACATAAGTAATTTTGTCCATGCCAACACGCTTTGTACTTTGTAGATATCATGCCACCTCCACCAAAGAAGATAAGGGACATCAGGAGCTTTTTCACCACCCAGACTAGCATAAGTAATCTGTAGTAAACTAACTAGCCAGTAGCCACGTTGATTAAAAATGAAAACCTGCTAGCTACCTAACGCTGTCATAAAATTTCTTACCGTGAAAATCCCCGACCTGTTTACAATTTGGGACAGATGTTAAGGTAAATCTATCACCACGGCGACACTTTCGCCACAAGTCAGCAATTATACCGGGAAATGCCCTTTTTGAATACAAAGAACGAATGAAAATAAAAAGGCGAGTCTGTTCTGCATACCTGTTTTTGCCAAAGCTCATCATAGCTATGATAACGTGGATCTGTCAAAAATATAACAGCGCGGAAACCCTTTAAAAAAACCAAAATAAAAACCGTAGCTAGGCTAAAAAAAACAAAATAAAAACCGTAGCTATGCTACACGTAGTCTAGCCTATGGATTTGATAACTGTCTGGACTAAACAGGCCACTTTTTATTTCATAAAACTCAAAAGTAAGCTAAAAATATCCAGTGAGCACAAGTAGCTTTACACGAGACTAAGCCTACTAGTTCACTATTTTTAATATGCTCTTTGTTCTGTATATAACTTACATTTTTTATTATAGTTTATTTATATATGCATTTTAGTACACGCCGAAATATGCCTTTCTGAAGTGTGTCTCTGTGGCTCAGTGAGTAGGTAGCTGCTCCATGACCTTTGCTACCCGCAACGTAGTATGTTCGAATCTGACCTTTGCTGCATGACTCGCTCCCATCCCTAAGTAGATCTTAAAGATATGTGCCAACAGTTTGTATCTGTGAATGACCAACATAGGCATCTGTTTGGATTGTTTAAATAGACACCAAGGACTATCATAAGAAAAACACAGAAAACAAGGAATACTACAGAATAGAAAAGGAAATGATGTAACGTACTGAAACTGGTAGGTCTACTGAATATAAAAATGTTGATGTTGGATGCAAAAATGCAGAAATATTGTTTTACTTTCTTTTAGTCTTTGATCCTTGAGTTTTTATTTAAATGTAAATACAGATCTTGTATGTTAATGAACCATTTTTGCAGTGGTCACACACCCTCCCTATTCATTGGGTTTGCAATTTTGCAATGTATACAGCCCCGGGGGTGGGGGGAGGGGGGGGGGGTTAACAAACAAAATCACCCAAAAAAATTCCGCACGCGCGCTTTGCTTCACCTCCGCGCCCTGGTCCCTACCAATGTTGAGACCAAACCTTCGCACATGCACGCATAGGTAGGTATAGTTGCAAAATAGTGACACTTAGAAACTCTGTATTCGGCAAAGTTGTCACAAATCGTGTACTAATAAAGATAAAATAGTTTGTGGTTTCCACTCATAGTTTAGCTGCAGGAGCAACAAATGTCTCAGTTGAGCAAAATCTTGGAGCCAGCGCCATGACCACGAGGCAAAGGGGTTAAGGTACCGTTGTCAGTGACAACAGATGTTACGACTCAAGCCTAGTAATGTATAAACATATTATACCAAAGCAAACTTTAAAGAAATAAAAATGGACACAGTAACCCCGTTTTATTATTTTAGTAATTTAATTTGAACATACAGTCAAGCCGGAAAGTCTGCACACCCCTTTCACCTTCTCCACATTTTATTACGTTACAGACTTATACTACAATAGATTGAGTTAATTTTTTGCCTCAAACATCTACACACAATAATGACGAAGTAAAAACAGGTTTTTAGAAAATATGCTATTTTATTTTACTGACAAAAATAGGTTATTTAGGGGTTACATATCTGTACACACCCTTAGCCTAATACTTGGTTGCTGCACCTTTGGCAGCGATTACAGCTTCAAGGCATCTTGGGAAAGAAGCTATGAGCTTGGCACACTTGTTTCTGAACATTTTTGCCCATTCCTCTTGGCATATCCTTGCAAGCTCCATCAGGTTGGATGGGGAGCATCGGTACACAGCCATTTTCAGCTCTTTCCACAGATGTTCAATTGGATTCAGGTCTGGGCTCTGGCTGGGCCACTCAAGGACATGCACAGACTTTCTCCGAAGCCACTCCTTTGTTCTCTTGGCTGTGTGCTTTGGGTCGTTGTCATGTTGGAAGGTAAACCTTCACCCCAGTCTGAGGTCCAGAGCGCTCTGGAGCAGGTTTTCTTCAAAGATCTCGGTGTACTTAGCTGCATTCATCTTTCCCTCTATCAGGACTAGTCGCCCCATTCCCGCTGCTGAAAAACATCCCCACATCATGATGCTGCCACCGCCATGCTTCACTGTAGGGATGGTATTAGCCAGGTGATGAGCGGTGCCTGGTTTCCTCCAGACGTGACGCTTGGTATTCAGGCCAAAAAGTAAAATTTGGGTTTCATCAGACCAGAGAATCTTGATTCTCATAGTTTGAGAGTCCTCTAGGTGCCTTTTGGCAAACTCAAAGCGGGCTGTTATGTGCCTTTTACATAGAGGGGCTTCCGTCTGGCCACTCTATCATAAATGCCTGATTGGTGGAGTGCTGCCTGAATGGTTGATCTTCTACAAGGTTCTCCCATCTTCACAAGGGTACGCTGACCCTCTGGTTCCTGCTCACCTCCCTGGCCAAGGCCCGTCTTCCCCGATTGCTCAGTTTGGCTGGGCGGCCAGGTCTAGGAAGATTCTTGGTGGTTCCAAACTTCTTCCATTTACGAATGATGGCGGCCACTGTGCTCTTTGGGACCTGTAAAGCTGCAGATATTTTTCCGTACCCTTCTCCAGATCTATGCCTTGACACAATCCTGTTTCTGAGGTCTGCAGATAATTCCTTTGACCCCATGGCTTGGAGTTTGCTCTGACATGCACTGTCAACTGTGGGACCTTATATAGGCAGGTGTTGGCAATCCCCAATCATGTCCAATCAATTGAATTTATTACAGGTGGACTCCAATTAAGTAGTAGAAACATCTCAAACAGTATCAGGGGAAACAAAATGCACCTCAGCTCACTTTTGGGTGTCATATCAAAGGGTGTGCACACTTGTGTACATATGATATTTTACATTTTCAAATTAGCACAAATGTCTAAAAACCTGTTTTCACTTTGTCATTATGGGCTATTTTGTATAGAATGTTTAGACACAAAATGAACTCAATCCATTGTAGAATATGTCTGTAACGTAATAAAACGTGGAGAAGGTGAAAGGGGTGTGCAGACATTCCGGCTTGACTGTACCCTGTTTCTAACACAGTTCTGTTTAAAAGCATTAAGTTCTTTCCGTGATAGGCAGAAATGATAAAACGCATCAGCCTATAAATGCATTGTACTATTTAATTTAATAAATTAATGTTTTATAAAACACTCCATGATTTCTGCTGCTTTTTTCAGTTTTCTCCATGACTTCATTCAATATTTTCCCTGAGAAACACCCAGACTTAATCATGTTTTATTATATACAAGTTATTATATTCTTCTCTTAATCGCCTGTATAGCAAGGTTGCACACCATTGTTGTTTACAGCGATTATAATGGCAAATTATGTTTAGCATATGCCTTTTACAGATTTGCACTGAAGGTTGTTTGACTGAGGCACGTCTCAAGATTATTTTAATACCTTTATACTTTTAATAGCCTATTTTATTTGGCTTATTAAATGCCTGTATGGCAAATTCTTGTATGCTCAGAGCCATTTATTTGAGGCTGCTATTGACTGTTTACTTCTGTAGTTTTATTTGGTTTAATAGTTTTATTAATCTGACCTGTATGGCAAATGCACAACATTGTCATTTACAATGATAGTAATGGCAAGTAATCTATGTGTAATTAAAATACCAATGAATGTGTGCAACACTTGGCATAAACATTTTCCAAATAAAAATTGAGGCAAGTGAAAACGGCAAAGAAAAATGTGCGACCCCTCGCCCCCCACAGTTTAACCATTTACCGCGGATAGTGTAAGAACGGTTAACCCAGTATGCAAATTCTGTTACCGACACAGCCCTAACACAAGACAAAAAAAAATAATAATCTGTGAGTCAATAGGCACTGTGCTGTGATTTTGTATATGTGCGGGGGGGATGACCTGTGCAGAGCAGAGAAGAGGCTGCTGGGAGCCAGCAGGACGGGGCCTTTGGGCAGGACGGTTCCTCTGTCGTTCACCCACTGCAGGTAGCCCTTGGTGATGTCCGCCATGCCGATGGCCCGCGCGGAGCAGTACAGGAACTTGTAACCGTTCCTAATGGAGAAATCAGGAGAAGAAACCCTTATAGCAATCGATCCACATCGACGGCACATCTGGCAGCAAAGTGATGGTTTGAGGCTCGTTTGATACCTCAGACCCTTGATGACTTACAGCCATTTAGCTCACCATGTGTTCCATACTGTTCCAGCATGTTCCATGTTGTGCCATATGTTTTCTATTGTTATTTTCGAATTTTGACTCCATTTCACATACCAGGGCTGTACGTTAACTTTTTTTGCACGTAGCACTGGTGCTACAGAGGTTGATAGTTTTGTAGCACAGGCCAAAAACTTGTAGCACGAGTATAAAGCATCTCTAAAATCTCTAAAAACAACCACAAGTAATGCAGTTCATCACTTAAACAGGTATGTGACTGGCAAAGAACATGAATGTTGCATACAGGGCACACAAAATGTTTTCAGACAAACATTTTTTCTTTATTTGCCCATAATGGTAAATTGCAGGGACATAACAACTGTATACAAGACATCAATATGTTACACTTCAAATGAGCAGTGCAAATCTCAGTTTAAATTCATATCATCATACAATATTTTTTTTATTTTAAATTGAGAAAGTGTGTAAATCACTAATAACAACAAACGGTGCGTACGCGCGCGCACGTGTCACAGATCTAGCATGTCTGCTGGCCACTTTTTGTCCCCCACCACAACAAAGTTATTCTCTATTCTCACACACACACGTTAATGTGATGGTTATATAAGACAAATATTTCCTGGTTTCCCTTGAATTGTCCACCATCAATATGCTAATGAATTAAATGGAGGTGGCCATCAGGTATATTGTGACACAAACGTTCAAGAGAAATGGTAATGACTAAGTTAGTTGAAAAAAAACTAAAAATACAAACATACTGGCTATGCTAGCCAGCTCGTGTTCGCACTTTTCATTTGGCAGTGATTCCTCGCGGGCTCGTTTGGGGGTTTTGTTTTGCACTTCTTCTTCTTTACTTTGATTTAATACGTGAAAATACCTCTTCATTTTGTCATCATCCCGGTGTCCCAGATAGATAGCTAGCTCGCTCGACTCGCTGAGGAAAAGGGGATTGTTCGCTAGAAATTGTGGGATTTCGTGTTGGATGTATGGACTCTACGCAGACGGGGACATGGTTTTTAATCGCACGATAGACTACCGAGGCGCAAATAGAATATCGATTCTATATAGGCGCATCGATTCACTTCACACAAACCCTCACTTCACACGGAAAATAAAAATAGTTTTTTCCTCACACACAGGCTATCACACGAGTGCTACTGCAGTAAATTAATTTATCGCACAGACCGATTTTTTCGCAGCACGTGCGACATATATGTCATATATGTCGCACTGTACAGCCCTGCATACTGTAGTGCAAGCGTTCATTGGTGGCTCAGTCATGTTTTATATTTGATTTGCCCTGAAGCTAGAACATTTGCCAGCATTTTCCTGATGGTGGAATATTATGTTATTGTAATCTTATTATACATAATATACACTGTATGGTGTATTACACTGTATGGCGTATCAGTATCTCCATGGGCAATACTTGTAACTTAGGGAATGTAAAATACTCATTCAAATTTACTGTGCATACAGTGCTGCTCGAAAGTTTGTGAACCCTTTAGAATTTTCTGTATATCTGCATAAATTAGATCTAAAATGTGATCACATCTTCTAGTCCTAAAACTTGATAAAGTGAACCCAACTTCAACTGATCCAGAACGCAGCTGCCCGGCTTGTGTTTAACCTCCCGAAATTTTCACGTCACCCCCCTGTTGAGGTCACTCCACTGGCTGCCAGTTGCAGCTAGGATCAGGTTCAAAGTTCTGACCCTGGCCCACACTGCAGCTAATAGGACAGGCCCCGTCTACCTGCAGGACCTGATCCAGACCTATGTTCCTGCTCGACCACTTCGCTCATCTTGCACTTACTGTACGTCGCTTTGGATAAAAGCGTCTGCTAAATGACTGTAATGTAATGTCCAAATTTTGACACATTACTGCAGTCAGCGCAAAAAAAGCTCACTTGATAAAAGTGAAAAACAAAAAACATTATTCTTTTATAATTTATTTACAGAGCGAAATTATCCAACATTAAATGCTTTGTTGGTAAAAGTATGTGAACCCTTGGATCATACGTATTTTTTAAGTATTATATTTAACATTTGGTCGCATATCCTTTGCATGCTGTTACTTCCTGAAGTCTGTGACCCATCAATATCAAAAGACTCTCAATATCTTATTTTCAGGTACTGTTACAAGCGATACTATAACCGCTCTGCATTTGAATGTATCTCTATGGGAATTGGGGGGTTAGACTAGATTCAGCTGTAAATTACACTGGTACAGTATGGAACACATGACTGGCTAAATGGCTGTAAATCATCCAGGGTATAAGGTATCAAACGAGCCCCAAACCATCACTCTGCGGCCAAAAAATTAGTCAGGAGAAATACCCCTTGCAGTGATCCAGTGATCAAAACCTTGTCCAGTGAATATTGCATTTATTGTTTTTCAAATAGCCTAGGGGATTTTCAGTCCCCAGGATTCGCTGTGCATAAGGTTTTTTCGATAGCCTATACGGTTAAAAAAACTGAGATAAATTTCACCATGTTAACTGAATTTTAACCTTATTTTTCCTTCATATTTTTTTAATTACAGTGACCAGGCTTCCATACGCTCAGCTTATTAAAAACCTGCTGATTTCACCTGTTATACCATAACTAAACAGAACGATTTTAAAGAGAACAATGAATTCACGCTAAATTTTAATGCCATTCTCTGGATGTGCGCTTTAACTTCATACAGGAGCAAGTCTGTTTCACCTGCTTTAAATTGCACTTTTCAGTCTTCCCATTAGCTGCTAGTAAAACACGTTGGTCACATTTCCATAAGCAGGACATTATAAAACAAAGAAAAATATGCATGGACCTCTGGGTTGCCAACCTGACATCTTTATTGTATTTAGTGTCATCATGAAGGCAGCATAACAGCAACATAATAGTATTAATCAATATTAGAATGCAGGTAATGAACTTCGGATGAAGCTTGAACTTCCAGAACTGCATGAGAACAGCCTCATGGATGTTGACAACGTTTTATTGCATAATCAAATGAAATTCGTTAAACAAGCAGTCTAATTTGGCGTTTTCTAAGGTGAGACGGAAGCCATATTCTGGTAGCTTATTCTCAGCTGTTGCAGGTGCTTTTAACTAAATTTAACCGCATATATTTTGTAAAATAACAGCACTGTCGGGGGGGGGGGGGGGGCTATGTATAAAAAGTGCTACAATTGCTACATGGTTCAACCAATATGGATGTAAACACCCTCAGATTAAAGCTGAAAGTCTGCACTTTATCCTCATTGTCACTGTTCCATTTCAAATCCAACAAAAAATGTGTCACTGTCCAAATACTATTGGACTGCACTGTATAAATCAGTCCGGTGTTCAAACCTACATTCTTGGCCCCTCTACAAAAGGTGTGATGAATGCCCAAGTATGTTTCAACAGTCTTGTACACAAACAGAAGACCAACTTAATTAGCATTTATGGGTAAGTTTTGGCTTGTGGGGGACTGGTACGTACTGGTGAATTTTGTGGTACAGTCTGGCGATGCCGTGGTGAGTCCAGTCTTTCCCCAGCTGAGGAAGAATGTGCCCCAGGGCGTCCGATCTGCAATGAGCAATGGCAGCGTTAACAGTAGCACCTGCACATACATGTACTCTCACACTGCTGCATTACAGTACACTTAAAACAATGTATTTGTCACTGGACAGATGCTCCAAGTTCCATTATACATATGTGACCAAATTTCACTTTTTCATCTCATGTTAAACGGGAATACCACCTATTTTCAGGAAGAGGGGCAAAAAAAAGACTGGGAAGTTCAGAAAACAACCGTTTGGAACATTCAACAGGTAAACAGGTGATGCTATCAAGACTGGGTATAAAAGGATATCAAAAGGCTCTTCGTATCTTATTTTTAGGTACTCTTATAAGCGATACAATAACCTCTCTGTATTTGAATGGATCTCTATGGGAATTGGGGGGTGGGACTAGATTTAGCTGTAAATTACACAGGAATAGTATGGAAGCCATGGTTGGCTAAATGGCTGTAAGTCATCAAGGGTCTGCGGTATCAAACGAGCCTCAAATCACCACTCTGCTGCCAGATATGCAGTACATATGGATGGACCACTTCAAGGGTTGTTTCTCCTGACAAATTTTCCAATTGAACTCTGTGGAAAAATAAGTCAGGAGAAGAAACCATTCAAGTTATCAAGTTGGAGAATACAGAGCAAGGAATCTGAGACCATTCCTCTTTACAGAATCTCTCCAGATCATCCAGACTCTTAGGTCCTCTCTTGCACTCTCCATTTCAGCTCAGCCCACAGGTTTTCAATGGGGTTTATGTCAGGGGACTTATTCAATAGGAAAATTAGTCAAAAGAAACAACCTTTAAAGTTATATTTACTATTTCCACCATGCTGATCGGTAGCCTAATAATAATGTTGTCACATCTTAATTTGCGGAGCTTTGGTCACCCCAAACCTTTTTTTGCTCCAAGCTTTAATAATAGGCTAATGTTAATTTTCTATATTTTTTTGCACTGTACAAACGCTTCCGTATACTTGCACTGTGGCAGGCCGTATCAATGCAATAAAACTGAACATTTTTGTTAAAGATTGGAGCAATAAGTGCTCACAGTTAATCACATTTGTATATACTAATTGAGCTTTTATTTGGTGGAAAACCACATTTAGAAGGCATTAATTTGCAAGGCCCATTTAGACTGCATTGTAAAGCAGGGACGAGCGGTTCGCTTGGTGACCAAAGCTGCACAAAAAAGATGTGACAAAATTATTATTATTACCGATCAGCATGGTAGAAAGAGTTATCCCTCAAGCCATTAGTTGAAAGGGCATTTTACAAATAGCTGAAAATTGGACATCAAGTAGTCTGTGTTATGTAGAAATTTCTCACGTTTATAACAAGCTCACAAAACTTCACAAAAATTAGTTAAGAATTTTAGTGATTTTAAGTAGATCTTATCAGGGAAGTCTACATCTGTCAATATATCTATGCATTCTCCCATTCGTAGATTCTAATCTAAGAAATAACCACAATATTATGCAACAGAGAATCTCAGGAGTCTCGTTATGATAGGTTGATGTTATGACCCATGGTTACAAATGTTTCAACTTTGTTTAGGAGAAATCATGTTTTTTTTTGTTAGTTTCAAATACTACAGTATCCATGAACCACAGTGAATGTTGCATCGTTTCCACTCCATCAAAGAAAAAAAACGAAAAAAAAAACACATTTTGGACAGAACGGCCGTTTCTGTAATTAAACAACAATACTTTATAACACTAGAAGACCAGTATTATGTTATATTGCAACTTGTCATCTCAGAGACCGAAAACGTATGATCTCCGTCTTTAAAACCATATCAATTACGGACATGTCTGAACATGCAAATGTTTTGTTTGGGACTCCTCATGGTGAGGTGTCTTTTGTGATCTTCAGGAATGCAATTCCTGTATTAACTAAATTTTGACTGGATAGCCTCTCCTGTCAAATGGTCGCGTGCGAGACATGAATCTGAACCTCACGTTGGGTCACATATGATATTTTATGCACTGATACGTTCTCTTCCACATTATATATTTGCTTAGCAGATTCCCTTATTCAAAGCATCTTATAAGTATTACACTTTTAACACATCATTCATTGATGAATCCAAATAACTTAAAGTATCTTTTCGCCATTTGGGATTTGAACCTGAAATCTCTGAGTTACAAGTCCACTTCCCTAACCGCTACGCTACTTTAATACATTTTTCACCAGAGAAAACGTGAAGGGCGACTGTATTGCGCTCACTTGGTGATGGTGCCGTCGATGTCGGAGATGACGATCTTGTCGTCCCAGTTCCACAGGTAGATGGCGGCCTCGCAGCGGCAGGTGCCCTGGTACTGAGTGGTCACGCTGAACACCACCTTATTGGCTCCCTCTCGCAGGTTTAGGTGCTCCTGAGAGCAACAGAACGCAGGCTGTGCTACGAGTCGCCAACCCCCTGACGAAAAGGGCGGCCCCTGTTTCTCAAAACCCACAGGGGTTTTCAGGATTCAACCCTGCTTCTCACCTCATAATTTAAGTCATTATGCGGAAAGGGGATAATTTGGTATAAACAAGTTGTAAATTGTGGGGAAAAATAAGAAAAAAAGAGCATTTGCAAAGATTCTGCTCGTTTTAATTTTTTTCCCTTTTCCCCTTAGTTATCTTTTGTTCTTTCTGTTCATAATACATCTCTTCTTGCTACTTTCTCTTAACACATTTAGGTCCAGAAGTCTCACACAAACAAGCCCAATAAATCATAATTATCATAACTGAAGAACAAACAAAATAAGTGTCTGAACCGGACCAAGAGTAACCCCCCAACAGACACTGATGAACAGTAAGTGACAGAACAGCGTGAGACATAGAAATGGGTGTGATGGCGTACTATCTGCTCAGAGGTGAGGCGCAGGGACTTGCGGTATATCTGGCTGATGCACTGTGTGGCAGACAGGGCATCCGACAAGCTGCCCTCCCTCGCTCTCCCGGAATCCCTGTCATCGTCACTAGACGATTCGCCCACTTTCTCCCTGAGGAACACACAGGTGGGATCAGCATTTCAGCTCTACAGTCTTTCAAAGAGGGCTACAGATCTCCAGAGCTCGGCACAAACAACACAGAAGCACAAAGCGGACAACGGTGCACTGCTCCAAAGAGAACACCACACCGAGATTAACTTACGCGGCTGCGTTGAGATGCAGGACGGACGTATGAACGCATGCGTGTATGGAGGTTTGGCAAAGAGCACTTGTTGCATCTCAGACAATGACACATGCTACCGCACCTGCTGTTTTGGAGAAGCAGTGGCGGGTGCATGTGGCACGCCACTGGCAATGACATGCATGTGCTTTGGGTGTAATAGCATGGCGGCTGTTATTTGAAAAGCTGGGTGTGGGCAAGCCAATGCATTTTTCACGCTAAATTGGAGATTTTTGCTCCCCCTTTGCTCAGGCCCTGGAGGGATGAATCACTTGTACATACGCCGACATACTCTCCATAAAAAAAAGAAAAGTTTTTGTCCACATACCTCCATTAAAAAACACAGTCAATTGATTACTAAGGTTTTAACAGAGCTTGGTGATTTTCTAATTAACCTAACAGAGGCAGACTTCTACAATCCAGGGATGACAATGCTATCTACTCAGAATGTGACTTTGAAATGTAAGCTTTTGTTGAAAGGAGCACAGCAGCAGAGGAGTATAAAGATGGCTGTGAAACTTCCTCGAACCGTGGCAGGAGAGCGAGTGTGGATGGAGAAACAACATGCTTACTTTAAGGTGGATGGACCCTGGTCTAATGCCAGAGGCTCCAACTGCTCCCCCTCCTGGCCAAGCTTAGAACCTGTCTGCTGTAACTGGAGCTGAAAAATCATCCCAACTACAGCATCAGCATCATACAAAACATTCTAAGACAACAATATAAAAAAGTTATCAGTATTTTTTTTCATCACAGCATCTCCAAGATACACCTTTTGTTATAAAACTCAAAAAACCACTTCTCAGTGTGCAGAATTTAAATGCAAAACTGAGAAGATAATCTGCTTAACCTGCTGTAAAAAGGGTTGTGATTCTCCCACTGCCAAGTGTGCACCGAAAGGCCGGCTCCGCCGTGTACCTGTTTAGTGTCCATGTCTCTCCGTCGCCAGGAGAACCACCAGCGCCCAGATTTCTTTGGCATCCTGTCTTTCACCAGCTGCTCAATGCTACTCTGCAGAGCCAGAATCTGGGTTAGCCTGCTTCGCTTCACTGAACAATAACATGGAACTTTCTGGAGATCACTATTCAAGAACGAGGAGAATGAACAATAATAACTGAAGTCACAAGAAGAACGCATTTCGATTCATGCAAGTACACACACAATTTATTACACACAAGAAAAGTCTAACTGTAATGTAAGTCAACTAAACAGGCCATGCAACCATAATTTTTTTTTTTTTAATGAAAAAAACACATTAAAATTGTAAAAAAAAAAAAAACAACGCTACCTTTGGCAGGTTCTTCTGAAAGGCTTGCATTGACAGGATCATCGGAGCAGCCACAGCCCAGTTATAATAGCTGAAAAACAGAAAGATCCATTAGTACAGTACAAAGACAATGAGGGGATGTCCGCTGGATATTAGCACCTTTTCCCATGATATTTTATTAAATTATTTAATTCTGATTCATTTGGTCAAGAATGAGAAAACTCCTGAGTCGTAAATGGCAAACATAGATGGGCTGAAAGGCGGGGTTTTGTCATTATGCATTGCATACACTGCACTGACACACCCTTTTCCAATTTCCATCTGCAGGGTCAATTCAGTAATAAAGTGTTCAAATACAACCTGGATAGAATTTAAACCATTGAAACAATCACGCTGATCATAAAACTAAGGAACATTGATCTCTCCTAATTGTGGTACTTTCCTCAGCCCCCTATCGTCTTTCCCAAATGCACACACAGGAAACACTTGCTTTGAATTAATGCAGATGACCAAATTGGGGTCCTCGATAATCCCAGGGTTCTTAGCAAAATCCTGAAAGCTGATGATGTGCTCCATGAATTTCTCTAGAGAGAGAAAGAAAGAGAGAGAGAGAGAGAATTAGTTAATTCATCAGTACTACAGTGCTAGTATAGTTACTATTATTAATTATTAGTATTAGCATTACTGTTAAGCCTAATTTATACTTTGTCTCACCACACGAAAGGATGACATATTGAAATTGCATATTTTCAACTGAAAGAAGTTCTCTCAGTGTCACACACATCTAAAATTTTGTCGTGGACAATGTCATACTTTGTCACGCAGTGTGATTGGACAGCCAGGGGGACCGGCGAAATTTGTTGTCATGGATACATTTTTTGCTCCACTTCATTATTTTGTTTTGACCAGTGTTGATAAACATGGGGGGAATACCGGAATAAATAGGAAATTATCTTATGGGCGGATAAAATAGAAAATTATCTTATGCGCGGATGAAATAGAAAATCATCTTATGGGCGGATACAATAGAAAATTATCTTATGGGCGGATGAAATAGGAAATTATCTTATGGGTGGATAAAATAGAAAATTATCTTACGGGTGGATGAAATAGGAAATTATCTTATGGGTGGATAAAATAGAAAATTATCTTATGGGCGGATGAAATAGAAAATTATCTTATGGGCGGATGCAATAGAAAATTATCTTATGGGCGGATGAAATAGAAAATTATCTTATGGGTGGATAAAATAGAAAATTATCTTATGCGCGGATGAAATAGAAAATCATCTTATGGGTGGATAAAATAGAAAATTATCTTATGGGCGGATGAAATAGGAAATTATCTTATGGGTGGATAAAATAGAAAATTATCTTATGCGCGGATGAAATAGAAAATCATCTTATGGGCGGATACAATAGAAAATTATCTTATGGGTGGATGAAATAGAAAATGATCTTATGGGTGGATAAAATAGAAAATTATCTTATGCGCAGATGAAATAGAAAATCATCTTATGGGCGGATGCAATAGAAAATTATCTTATGGGCGGATGAAATAGGAAATGATCTTATGGGTGGATAAAATAGAAAATTATCTTATGGGTGGATGAAATAGGAAATTATCTTATGGGCGGATGCAATAGAAAATTATCTTATGGGCGGATGAAATAGAAAATTATCTTATGGGCGGATGCAATAGAAAATTATCTTATGCGCGGATGAAATAGAAAATCATCTTATGGGTGGATAAAATAGAAAATGATCTTATGGGCGGATGAAATAGAAAATGATCTTATGGGCGGATGAAATAGAAAATTATCTTATGGGCGGATGCAATAGAAAATTATCTTATGGGCGGATGAAATAGGAAATAATCTTATTGGCGGATGAAATAGGAAATTATCTTAGGGGCGGATGAAATAGAAAATGATCTTATGGGCGAACGCAGATAATTAAGTCATGGCCGACATCCTAAAATATTTTAAATGCTTCAACCAGCATTTCATGCACCTGCTCATCTAGAACATAGGCTATTCTCCCTGGTTTTCCCTCATTTGCTTTATGGGATGGACAAAAATGGTAGTTTTAACAAAAGTGGATTTAAAATTCTTCTATGATCTCAATAATTTCATCTGGTGCCAATTTTTTAGGCTTTATTGTTACTATAACAGAATGATTAAAGTCCATGAAACTATTCATTCATTTGGTTTTGTTGCTATTTTTCCAGTTTTTAACAATAAGTTACAATGTATAGTCATATGAGTTACATATGCATCTAGATCTGAGAGCAAAGCAGAATAAATCACAAAGTAGAGCCCGGCTTCTCCCAGTAGTGTTACCTTTGTTGATGTGGCTGGTGTCCACCACCCTGCCACAGAGGGACATGGTGACATCCAGCAGGTCACCCGTGGAGTCAGACAAGTATTCTGTGCCGCTGTCCATCGCCCCACTGCCTATGGACTGTGGGGACTGGTTTCCAGACCGGGAGCCTGGCTCCACCCCCGTCCGAGACCCCGCCTCTGCCTCACTGCATACAGGAAGTGAGCAGGTTCACCACGCAGGTCTTGCTGCTTTACAGTGCATTTGCAGAACTGATCATTGTAGATGTTATTACCCAGGGTCAAATTTGTTCCAACTAAATGGCTCTGGTCGCAGGGTAGTGTACAGGAAGAGGAAATTAGTCATACCTCTTTGGGAAATAGAGGGCCGCCGCTTCTGGGTCCATGTTAGTGAGATCATCCAGGTATATGTCTGCTGGTCCCAGGTGCTGGCTTCTTTTACCTGCGCCAAAGAGCAGCACAACATCACACACAACAACCTCTGAAACACATTTTAGGCTAATGGACTAGGTGGTTTATTGAATACCTGTATTTAGCTATCAAACAAGAGAATAATTTTACCAGTTAGTGTAGTACCTAGGTACTAAGTTTTAGATCTGTCAGTGAGGTTTGGCCTTAAATTTGAATTGCGTACATTAAGAATTTATGGCAGTGTTAGTTAATTCATAAATGTTAGGATTCAGTAGAAAAGACAGATGGCCAGCCTCTGTGTTCGTTCTGTTCCCACTAACTACACGAATCTCTGGTTGCAGAGTTGCCATGGACAATAGCCACAGTTTTGTCCCTGGTCACACCTCTATTTGATAAAATGTATAAAGTTTGTATGTATGAGCTTCAATGGCAGAGAACTTACAATTTTAAGAATACAGAGCTGGAGTTTTACATATCACACCTGTCTCTGGTCTGGGATCGTTTATTTAGGACTACTACTACCTGTTCACCTGTGTCCCGGCATACCTCTCTTTCTGTCTTGTGCGTCAGCTTTGGCTGCCGCCTCTGTTGACCCAGTCTGGTTCTCCAGCTGCACCTCGTTCTCCTGGGTGGCGTTCATCATCACCCTGATGGTGTCGTTCACCTTGCCGCTCGGAGAGGCCTGAGGCACCTCCTCCGTCGAGCCCTCCTCTTCCTCCTCCTCCTCCCCAACCCCCGTGCAGTGCACAATCCAACTGTCCCTGTCCCCCTGTCCCGCTCTGTCCGCTTCCCAGCCATTGGATCCCAGAGAGGCCGCCCCATCCACAGGCCATTCGGCGTTGTAAAGTGCCTGGTTCTGTTCGGAAGATGGGGGGTGCACTTCCGGGAGGGCGGAATCCTCCGCCTCAGGCTCTGCGGGCCGGGACTCTGAGGGGTCCTGGGCCAAGAGGGGTGAGGGTTGCAGGAGCGGGTTCGGGGTTGAGTTGGAGGGGCCCGGCGGCTCCTCGGCAGGCGGGGTGTGACTGTGGGAGGTCGGGGGGTTGGCGGTTCCAGACCGGGGCTCGGGCCTGATCACAGCCACGCTTCCCACCTGACTCTCGCCGTCCTGTCTGAGCTCCGGGTCCAAGTCGAACGAGTCCTGCCGCTGGATGGTACGGAAGTACGTGTTCTGGGAGCGGGGAAGGGGGACAGGGTGGGGGGAGGCGCGCTGTACCTCCACCTGAGTCCTCTCACTCTGACACACCTGTCAAATGGGGAAGAAGACAAACGCATCACATCTGAGAAACCATTAGGACAGTTTCATTCTGTGCCAACATTCCACCACCAAATTCCTATTTACTGGCGATGACTGAGTTCAAATGAGACTGTTTTACTTTTGGGAGTAAAAGAGTAGATGCATATTTAGCCACCAGTGACTGGGATTCATTACAGAACAGGGTGATGTGGAGTGTAACAAAGTGTCTTTAAGAGACCATGGAGAAAATCTGTAAGCCCGCCTACTGAATTCTTTATCATCTTCCATTGACGCACTACTAAATCAGAATGAGCTCCGTGAACAATTCAACCCTGGTTAGGTTTCACGCACTGGTTTCATTACAAACCTGTCTTTATCCCCATGCACCATTATTACTGAAACGATGACAAAAGTGTGTTTTTGACAGATACTAAAACGGCCTTGTGAAAGTAGCCTAATGCTAAAATATAGTACACATACATCCAAGAATCTGCACAAATACTGGGTAGTAGAGTATCTTATAGCGACGTCTAACAGGTTCAAGACAACATAAGAACTCTGTGTACTGTTTTTACACCTTAAAAAACATCAAACCATTTTGGGCATAATGTGAATTCTCATCCAGGATCATTTTCTGAGGGCATCATTTTGGTTAAATAACAAAAAAGAGCACCAAAAAAACTCACTCAAAAAAGTTATTTAAATGTATTTAAAGTACCTCTCTCAAAAATGTTTCTTAAGGGTATTTCTCAAGTCCATGGTTTATTTTTCTAAATCTGAGGTGTCTCTCCTCACCTTTGGGAAGCCGCCCCAGTGCCACTGCATCTGTGGCCCTGACGTCTCCTGGGGTTTGACCAGCAACTCCGAGTCACTCTTGGGCGAAGGCGGTCGGCTGCAGAACAAACTGGGGAACAAACACACAGGGAATTAGAGAAGGCAAAATGTCTATAATGGCAAAGTCTTTCTCTGAATTCTAGTGCTACCTACGTTTAATCTGCTTTTAAGTTTGCACAGGAGGTTTTGAATTCAACAATAAAGTCAATTGTGCTTCCAACATGTACTGTGTTTTGTTTCCTTGGTAAGTCGGCTTATTTGAGGAGTTTTGATATTTGATAAGAAGTTATAAATAATAAATTGATACGTAATCTGGCTAAAAATAGCATATGCCTTTTTTTTCCTTTTTTTTTTTTTAAACACAA
Organism: Ilyophis sp. 1 JC-2022; assembly: GCA_022702515.1. NCBI lineage: Eukaryota > Metazoa > Chordata > Actinopteri > Anguilliformes > Synaphobranchidae > Ilyophis > Ilyophis sp. 1 JC-2022. Next base: position 42,707,409 of record CM040396.1, on the reverse strand, counting down.
AGTCTGGTCCTGCTTACAGAATGATTAGTGAAATTAATCCAATTTTAAAAATCATACTGATTTTATTTATCCTGTATGGCACTCCCAAAAGTAAAAGAGTCTCATTTGAAAATAATTAAAGGGATTTATCCTGTTTCAGACTTTTTATAGAAGAGATTTCAATTCAAAGCTGAACTGGGTGGCTATCGTTAAACAATTCCTGATAAGACCTGATAAGACTTTCCAATGCATTGACCTACAGATTGCCGGGGAACACTTCAGATTTCATCAACAAATTTTATTGGGTAAATATCACATACATTTTGGAAAAAAAATAACTTAATTTGTCAATTAGCCTATTTAAAATCCATGAAATGTGTTAAAACAACAAAAAGAACAAGGAAATATGAATTCTTTGCCTTTTATTCTAATTGATTGTGATGCTCCTTTAGTCTGCTTTGGATCCTGTTTTCCCCTGATAGCTATGACGGTTTTGGCGTCTTGTTTTTGGTAACATGCCTTTTTACCCCAATATTGCATTTTAGTTATTATTTCAATTTATTTATCTTTCGGTATTGATGTGTGTAATGTTCGCCACAATGTCATTTGTTTCCTGACTTGCAATGTATATGCAATTTTTGAACTTTCAAAAAGAGGTTGGCTTATTTCCTGCTTGTTGCTAGTGACACTGTCATTGTGTTGTATATTTTCTTGGCTGAATATTGAAAATCCCAATTCTTTGCTATCAGCTTGGAAAACGCATACAGAGAGTATGCTCAGATGCATAGGCTACTTCATTTTTCGGTATGCCAAGGAAACCTCCGGTGGATTTTAAGCATACTTTCCTGCTTGCCACAGAAGTTCTGTGGTGCTTGCATACTTTAGTTTGGGACACACTTGATCACGTGCCCGTTTACGTCCATACTTAATATACGCACTAACTAGTACACAAGTATGCAATTTGAGACAGCCATACTTTGTTTTTTGGTCCTCCCAAGTACGCCAAGAGAATCTCCGGTGGATAGTAAGTATACTTGCATGCTTGAGTTTTGGACACACTTGATCACGTGACTGTTTACATCCGTACTTAATATACGCACTAACTAGGGGTGTCAGACTCCTGAAATTTTGGAATCGAATCTGAATCTGGCTGAAATGTCTGGAGTAGTTGGAATTGACTTTTCGACTCCAATAGAATTTGGTCACAAACAGTGGTTTTTAAGTCTGTTGAATGCGTATGGACCATATTACACATTAATAGTCCACTCAGTGGTGTAGGCTACTTGGGAATGGTGAACACACGCTTTTAGCAATGCAATTTAAGCTTTTATTCTGCCAAAAATTAAGAAGAAATGAGGACAAATCTCCATGCGTGATAGCACAAATCAACCAGTAACAATTATGCGCATCATACGTGGCCACCTAGAATAGCAAAAAAATTGCTGTTCCAGATCTGTTCGCCAAACGCCATGCAGCCGACCCAGGGCTGGGTTCTACATTCGGCCCAGAGCAGTTATGCAACACGGCCCAACAGCTAGGCCATATCATCTGGCCCGGCGCTGTGACTACTTCCCAACCTTCCAACGCCATCAACGGGAAGCATTTCTACACTAGATAACATGATTTTTAAAAGATCACATATCACTAAAAGCTGAGTCCAAATCATCTTGTCCACAAACTAGTAGCTTAAGTCTCAAACGTATGCGAATGAGCCCTTTAAAAAAAGTTAATTCACATTTTTAATAAACCGAGAGACCTACCGGGCAGGACTACACAAGGACGACTCAGGAGGGAGGCTCACCTTGCAGAGGGGGACCACTCCCCGTCAGAGTGGGGGTGAACATCTCTGGCCGGGGAACTTGTCATCTCCTCATACGGCTCCTCGGACAGGGAGTAGTACACGGATTTGCTGCTGAGACGGAAAAGAGCGAGGCTACGTTAGTGATGTCCCATTGAGAAGCATGGTAACATCAGGCGAGCCCAACCTGTTCATAAGTACCATTTATAGATTCAGGATGAAGACGTAAGCTTCGCTACAAAAAAAACATATGGTAAATATTCACATAAAGCTCATAGCCTCAGTGAAATAGGAAAGAAAGACACTGGGCATGAGACGCAAAGTCACAGAAAAGCAGACAACTTTTTTTAAACATTATTCAAAGACAACAAATGCGTTTAGTTGCACATTTACATATGTGCATTTGGTAACATTTGCATACAGAGCCCCATACTTCAGAATGCAATTGTCCTATTAATAATTTATGTTAGCATGCTGTGAAAAAGGTTTCCAATTTTTTTTTAAAAAGGACAAATAATGTTATGCTGTAGACTTTATAATCCAATACAGTTTGATGGTCCTATACAGTTTGATGAACTGTATTTATTTTGGGGGGGCACAGACCTGGCTAAAATGGGGGTCAGCGGCTCCTCCCTCAGAGTTTCGGTTTCCGTGGCGTCCCTGTCATCAGAGGACGAGCCCCCGTCCTCCCGCAGGTGGGAATCTGAGCGAATGCGCTTGCGGCGCCGTTTCTTCCTGCGGGAGAGGGTGCTCGGGGGTGACTCGGAGGTCCCGCAGCTCTCTGGACTGTCCATGGGGATTGGGGAGGTGCAGAGGTGCGCCGGGACCCTTTCCTGCCAAAGGAGGAACCAGAGAGCTGCTTATGTCAGCGGGGGCCAGAACAACCGCAACACAACCACGTTAATGTGAGCCTGCTGACCTCCAGATGTTCATTCTCCTCCACAAAGAAGGCCTCTCCATTGTCCCCCAGCTTCATGTGCAGCTCCACAGGCTCCCCATTCACCTCAATGTCCACCTGTAACACACAGCCGGTCAGTCCAACTGTAACGCCGCGTTCCCACAGCGAGCAACTTGGTCATTGAGTCGGTCAATTCTACAAGGCTGGAGGCGGGGCAAGAGCTTCCCGTTGTGTCATCCGAGTCAGCTCGTGCAGATACAATTTTTTGATGAAGAGAAACAACGGCAGTAGCCTACGTATAACAAAGACATATTTGTGATGCATCCTATTCTTTATAGTTATGTCATGACACTGATAATTATGTGTTCTTGCTAGCTAGCGATAGGATAGCCTATATCTATCTTCGTCGCGAGCTAGCAATCTTTATCTATCCATCTAGATACATAGATATATTTACGTATAAAACTGTAGTTTGGGCTCAATATGATATTGGTAGAACAACCACATATATCCTTTAAGGTTATGTTATACATTGAACAGGACGTGGTAGGCTTGGACCATTATTAAAAAATGGTTTTGTGTTGGTTGGAGAAATATGAAGCGTGGAACTCTGATTGGCTGTTACAGCCGATGGTTAATAGCCTGGGAGCAAATAATATTTAAGAAATCGATTAAGGAATCGATAAAGAATCGAATCGTTAAGCAGAATCGATAATGGCATCGGTATCAATAAAATCTAACGATTCCCATCCCTAGTCCCGCTGTAACACACACACAGCCAGTCAGTCCCGCTGTAACACACACACAGCCAGTCAGTCCCGCTGTAACACACACGCAGCCAGTCAGTCCCGCTGTAACACGCAACCAGTCAGTCCCGATGTAACACACAGCCAGACAGTCCCGCTGTAATACACATGCAGCCAGTCAGTCCCCTGTGTACAAAGCAGCAGTCAGTCCCGCTGTGACGCAACCAGTCAGTCCCGATGTAACACACAGCCAGACAGTCCCGCTGTAATACACATGCAGCCAGACAGTCCCGCTGTAATACACATGCAGCCAGTCAGTCCCGCTGTAACAAGCAGCCAGTCAGTCCCGCTGTAACACGCAATCAGTCAGTCCCGATGTAACACACACACAGCCAGTCAGTCCCGCTGTAACACACACGCAGCCAGTCAGTCCCGCTGTAACACGCAGCCAGTCAGTCCCGCTGTAACACGCAGCCAGTCAGTCCCGCTGTAACACGCAGCCAGACAGTCCCGCTGTAATACACATGCAGCCAGTTAGTCCCGCTGTAATACACACGCAGCCAGTCAGTCCCGCTGTAACATGCAACCAGTCAGTCCCGATGTAACACACAGCCAGACAGTCCCGCTGTAATACACATGCAGCCAGTCAGTCCCGCTGTAACACGCAGCCAGTCAGTCCCGCTGTAATACACATGCAGCCAGACAGTCCCGCTGTAATACACACGCAGCCAGTCAGTCCCGCTGTAACACACACGCAGCCAGTCAGTCCCGCTGTAACACACACGCAGCCAGTCAGTCCCGCTGTAACACACACGCAGCCAGTCAGTCCCGCTGTAACACGCAATCAGTCAGTCCCGATGTAACACGCAATCAGTCAGTCCCGATGTAACACACAGCCAGTCAGTCCCGCTGTAACACGCAGCCAGACAGTCCCGCTGTAATACACACGCAGCCAGTCAGTCCCGCTGTAATACACATGCAGCCAGTTAGTCCCGCTGTAATACACACGCAGCCAGTCAGTCCCGCTGTAATACACATGCAGCCAGTCAGTCCCGCTGTAACACGCAGCCAGTCAGTCCCGCTGTAACACGCAGCCAGTCAGTCCTGCTGTAACACACAGCCAGACAGTCCCGCTGTAATACACACGCAGCCAGTCAGTCCCGCTGTAACACGCAGCCAGTCAGTCCCGCTGTAACACGCAACCAGTCAGTCCCAATGTAACACACAGCCAGACAGTCCCGCTGTAATACACATGCAGCCAGACAGTCCCGCTGTAATACACATGCAGCCAGTCAGTCCTGCTGTAATACACACGCAGCCAGTCAGTCCCGCTGTAACACGCAGCCAGTCAGTCCCGCTGTAACACACAGCCAGTCAGTCCCGCTGTGACACACAGCCAGTCAGTCCCGCTGTGACACACAGGCAGTCAGTCCAACTATAAAACACAACTGGTCAGTCCAACTCTAAGTCCACATGTAACGCAGTCAGTCAGGCCAACTGTAACACAGTACAGTCTGTCAGTACAACTGTACAGAACTAGTCAGTCCAACTGTACTGATTACTGTACTAAACAACCCTTTGTCACTCTGGATAAGAGCGTCTACCAAATTTCTGTATTTTCTTTAATACTGCTCTTCCACCATCAAGAGCTTGAGACCATGGTTAATTATGTGTAATCTTGATTCGTCAGCAATAGCTGGATTTACATCTGTTTAGCACTTTTCCTCCTTCAAATAGTTGTTGATTATATGAAGATACTCTGCAAAAGTGTAGCCATTTATCAGCAAAAAAGAAACGATTATGGAGGAAGAGTAGATTACATGTTCATAAGGACATTTATAAGAAACAGATTTTTATGTACAACAACGCTGTAAGGAAAGAGAGGCAAGCCCATTTTTCGAGAATTAATTTAGTGAACAAGAACAACCCAAATATCCTTTTCTCAACCATTGACAGTCTTTTAAAGCCAGCCTCTGCTGACGCAGCTAGCATCCAAGCCTCTCCTGACGCATCTAGCATCAAAGCAAATGTGAAGAAATTGCTTCATTCTTTGAAGATAAAATTGTTAATATCAGAGCTGGCATCTCTTAACTACGTTTCCTCATCCCCCTGGGATCACCCTATCCACCAGCCTGCATCAAGGATAACCTCTTTTTACTTCTCAAAACCAACCCTATCCCCACTAAGTTGTTCAAAAATACATTTAACTGCCTCTCCCTGGACACAAATAGGATCCTTAACTCACTAAAATCAGGTATTTTCCCCAGAGCCTTCAATACAGCTATGGTTAAACCCTCTACTTCAGAAATCGAACTTGGACATTCTTTATAATTCTCGACCAATTTCAAACCTCCCCTTCCTGGATAAAGTGTTGGAAAATATTGTTTTTAGCCAACTTAACTGTCACCTGAATGAGAATAATATTTTTGAAAAATTCCAGTCAGGCTTTCGCGCCAACCAAGGCACTGAAACGGCCCTTTCAAAAGTTGTTAATGACCTGAGAATGACAGTTGATTCAAATAATGTGGCTGTCCTCCTCCTCCTCCTCCTCCTCCTCCTAGATCTTACGTGGCTCAGGTACTCACCACTTTCTCCTTGGAGCGCAGCACACCCAGCTTGCCGAAGCGCACGTGGAAGGGCGAGCACTGCAGGGAGCCGTCGGGCTGCCTCACCACGATCACATCAATGCCCCCGGTGAGCGTGGCTGGGTTCAGGCCCCTGTACAGTTCCTTCACCGTCACAAACACCGTCTCCGCAAGTTGGCCCACGTAGTTCATGGTCTGAGACTGCACAGGGGGCGAGAGGGAACGAGGATGGAGAGAACAGGACAAGTATGGAGGAGAGGGGGGAATAAAAAGGGAAAGAAGGGAGAGAGACAGGCATAAAAAGAGGGAGAGAAAGGGAAAGGCATGGAGGAGAGGAGGAGTGGGGAAGAGAAGCAAGGTCAAAAATGGAAAGACTGAACAGCCAGAGTGGAGCAGTCAGTACAGAACCTAGACTCTGCTTACCCAACAATAATGTGGCAAGGTGCAAACTTACAACAACCAGCGTTTACCCCACCATATAACTGGCAGCACAGCCCTCTCAACCAACACAGCCACAAGCTGCAAAACAATGTCTCATATCCCCTTTTTAAAAAAAAAAACCAGACAAGTAGTCTCAGAGAAGATGAACAAGAGCATAAGGTCTTGAGCATGTAGTTTTATGTTCAACCGTTTAAAGTCTTGCCATTCTGAAAAGCACATTTATGTAATTTTAATTACATAAATTAAGTAATGCACCAAAGTCCTTTCTTCACATTAATCCAATTTTAAATTAATTCCTGTCCTCCAAATGAATGGGTATTTCTGAAATATGAAAAATAAAGTGTATTCCTCCAAATGAATGGGTATTTCTGAAATATGAAAAATAAAGTGCATTACTCCAAATTAATGGGTATTTATGAAATATGGAAAATAAAGTGCATTACTCCAAATTAATGGGTATTTCTTAAATATGGAAAATAAAGTGCATTCCTCCAAATGAATGGGCATTTCTGAAATATGGAAAATAAAGTGCATTCCTCCAAATGAATGGGCATTTCTGAAATATGAAAAATAAAGTGCATTCCTCCAAATTAATGGGTATTTCTGAAATATGGAAAATAAAGTGCATTCCTCCAAACGAATGGGCATTTCTGAAATATGGAAAACAAAGTGCATTCCTCCAAATGAATGGGCATTTCTGAAATATGAAAAATAAAGTGCATTCCTCCAAATGAATGGGTATTTCTGAAATATGGAAAATAAAGTGCATTCCTCCAAATGAATGGGCATTTCTGAAATATGGAAAACAAAGTGCAATTGTGACCAGCTTCATCATTTTGAGTGGCATTGACCCAGAAAACATTTTTAGTTTTATACATTTTTTGTTTTATACATTTTTTGTTTTATACATCGCTGTAAAAAGAACAGATGTATCAGAGACAATCTGCTCTATGCAACTCATGATGTTTGTTTAGGCTAATTGCTTCAAAACTAATTTTATTGTTTGAATTCCACAATAATATTCACACAGTATGAAAGCCAGTCATTTTTTTTATATAAAAAAATACAAAGCAGCCCAAAAAAGAGTTTTTAACATCAAATCTGGTTTCTACACAAATGAGCCGTTGCGACGTCCGACTCAAAACAATAGAATGCGTCACAATTATTTTGTATCTGACAGGAAAATGAATTCCTTTGATTATTGATTACAAATAAACAACAGATTTTTTCCCTGATTGACAGGACATAATCTAAACTGACCATCTGTCCCAATTTTTAAGTTTTATCGGCCGATACATGGGTGCATCCCTAATTAGGATAATAAAATTTAAAAATAGAATACCCATACAATGGCCAAAATGGGCCTACTCTTTTTTATATAGAGTGTAAACTGCAACATCTGGAAGTTTGTGGCCTTTATCAGGTCTGTATTACACCCAGAAAGTCCATATTTCTAAACATGTGACATCACCGAGCTTCCACATGTAGGATTACAAACTACTCATAAAACGGCACCCATGATAAACGTGAAGGGTCTTTTCACTCCATGTTGCCTGGAGAGTGATAAGAGAGCGTGTGGGTATTCAATTTAACCCATTCTTTAAAGTGTCTTTGAGATCTAATCGTCTAGACTGTCTGCATTCAATTTCAAAAGGAAGGTTGATTATTAACAACATGGTAATTATGTCAAGGCAAAGGCAAACATTTACACTGGACTGAAGGCCAAGCCACTGTCACTTGCTAAAAGAAAGCGCAACATAAACAGCAACATTACTCAGAAAAAAGTGAGGAAATTCAGCTCAAACCATCCAATTCCCATCCCTCTGAGGCAGGTCTATCTCCTACTGAAAAACGCACCACAGCCATAAAACAAATGTAAAAAAATGTAACTGCAAGGCAGCAAGTTGACATTTGCTCTGTGATGCTTCGACGACAAACAGAAGGCATCCAAACAATGAGAAGTTTACTCCTACCACTGAATGGTAATGTCAACGACCTCGAATGGATGACATTCCAACTTACACAATCTCGGAACCGATCGGCTAAATGATATTTAGATGAACATCTGGCAAGAGAGATTACAACTTACATGACAAAACAGGCAAGAACAGAACTACACTGACATAAAAAGAACAGTAACAATATAAAGTTAAAGGAGTAATGTAATATACATACGTCCTCTCTTAGGAGGATGTCCTTGTATGCACTATGGCCGTAATTACAGTGCGGAAGTGGCTGGGAGCGCGTTGTGCAGAGTCACGCACAATAATAAGCCAATGGCACTACCTCAGAGGTAAAGGTCTCACACTTATCTACCGTTTACCACCCAATCACATCATGATGTCATATCGTATAGAAGCCGATGACAAGTCTGACAGCCTTAATACGGTGTCCCTATGATCCATAACAGACGGGAATCCACGCACGCTCAGAAAACAAATGTGCCATTTGAGCACGGCTGGGAATCGATTCCTGAGACCAAGTCCCAGCAGTGTGCAAGAGGGTTAGCCATTTCAGCACGGAAGGGAATCTATTCCTGAGACAAAGTCCCAGCAGTGTGCAAGAGGGTTAGCCATTTCAGCACGGATGGGAATCTATTCCCAAGACAAAGTCCCAGCAGTGTGCAAGAGGGTTAGCCATTTCAGCACGGATGGGAATCTATTCCTGAGACAAAGTCCCAGCAGTGTGCAAGAGGGTTAGCCATTTCAGCACGGATGGGAATCTATTCCTGAGACAAAGTCCCAGCAGTGTGCAAGAGGGTTAGCCATTTCAGCACAGATGGGAATCTATTCCTGAGACAAAGTCCCAGCAGTGTGCAAGAGGGTTAGTCAATCGTAACTTAGGTAATATTACAACTGAATCAAAAGCAGCCTATCAAGTGTGGCAGTTGACTATTTAGCTGATCTATATTTCATTACTGCCATTCGACTCGAGACAACTGAGTAATTAAGTAATTAAATAAAAGGAAAATGTAGGCAAGTACGAGGTAAAAGGCTGTGTTTGATGCCCTGAAGGGTAAACAACACATGCCTCTGTAGAGCAGGAAAAGACAGATATAGAATTGCAAAAAGGAGACATTTTCCAGGTAATTTTGGTTTCCAGGGAAAATTACAACTCCAGGTAATTTTGGGAATTTTCTCATGCTCAACCTTCTGGTGGTGTTATAATTTTACTGCCATTTGTGTTAAGGTGTTGGAACAGGTCACTATTTTAGAAACATTCCAATCAACTTTACACGTATTTCCGTTTGCTGAGGAAAATCGCCAATTTTAAATGATACAAAAACAAAAAATAATTTAGGGTCATATAGCCCCTAACACAATAGGAAGGTAAAACAAAGCTAATAAACCACAACAAGTTGAAGAAAACAATAAACAAACAATAAATGTGCTCACATTGTGGTAAACCAACGTTATGTTTGTTGACATTTCTTAAAACCCATGGTTTTCTCTGTAACAATGTGTGCAAAGTATTTGCATTGACCCCTCAAATAGGCCCAATACATTAAAATATTGTTAACAGTATAAATTCCCAAAATTACCTCAAAATTCCTCCTGAAAATTTCCCAGAACTTTACAACCCTAGGGAGATGTTAGGGTATTTATGGGTCTTGACTCATGGGGTGTCTAACACAAGTGAGAATCAGATTCACCAGGTGGCCTGAACTGCAGAAAAGCGATTCTGAAACGTTCAAATAGATTTAGGCCACTCTGGTTCAGGCAAAGCTTGCACTGATGCAAATGTGAAACGCATGCAAATGTGCACTTCCTAAAGCCGACACCGGTGCCAGGCAAGAGGCAAATCACAAAAACAAAAGGAAAACGGGTCGTCACAGTGATTGGAATCAATCACTCAGTTCGCTCAGCATGCCTCTCATTCGCCTGCACTTCGGTCACATCGGGTCACAGAAAGAGGAACACAGATCAGAGGAAGTCACTCGCAAACGTTGTAGCGCAATTAAAACATTTGGCGGGTCTGAACATGCAAGTCAGGCGAAGCCGCCATTAAAACACAGACAAGTGAATAGAGAGCACTCCACAAATATGTGCGCCAACTGGCAAATCCTGATATTTCTCAGACTCGGTTATCATTTTTGTGACCTTACCATTGAAGTCTTTAGATATCAACGAGAGGCTTGCCACACTGTATGAGAGGAAGGAAAGAGTGCTGATCTTAGAGGAGAGACGCATCTCTGACAGGAACTACCAGCTTGTGGGTGCCTGGTGTGTCCAATGTAGGACGCAATGTAGCAGTAACACGAGGAACTGCGCTCGACTTAACCCTACCCCTCATGAGACAACTGTAACTGTACGTCAAATGTGCCCACCCCAAGACTGAACCCGATATGTATAACCTATACGGCATGCGTTTGCAGTGAACACTTTTATTGAAGGAGTCACTTGGGAAGCATTTGTTCTCATACTTGCTTACCCACCGGCACGCATGACGGCTTGGGTTCACCGAGTTCACAAGGAGATACGAGACCATCATGCTTCATGGAGAGCCTAACCATACATCGAACGCAAAAGGTCAATAATTCTCTGTACAGATATCAGATCTGGTTACTTCTCCTTACAAGTCTAGTCTTGTATCAATAAAAAACTATGTACACTGCTCAAAAAAATTAAGGGAACGCTTAATCATCACAGTATAACACCAAGTCAATTAAACTTCTGGGATATGGATCTGTCCAGTTAGGAAGCGTAAACGATTGTGAATCAATTTCACCTGCTTTGGTGCAAATGAAAGTGACAACAGATGGACAGGAGAGGCAACAGCAAGACAACCCCCAAAAGTAAATGGTTTTGCAGGTGGTGGCCACAGACCATTTCGCTCTCCTTATGCTTCCTGACTGATTTTTATCTAGTTTTGCATTTTGCTAGTGCCCTTGTCACTACTGGTAGCATGAGGCGGTACCTGCAGCCCATTCAGGTTGCACAGGTAGTCCAGCTCCTCCAGGATAGTACATCCATACGTGCCATCGCAAGAAGGTTTGCTGTGACTCCCAGCACAGTCTCAAGAGTGTGGAGGAGATACCGGGAGACGGGTCATTACACAAGGAGAGCTGGATAGGGCCGTAGAAGGGCAACAACCCAGCGGCAGGACCGGCATCTGCTCCTTTGTGCGAAGAGGAACAGGAGGAGCACTGCCAGAGCCCTACAAAATTACCTCCAGCGGGCTACTCATGTGCATGTTTCTGACCAAACTGTCAGAAACAGACTCCAAGAGGGCCCGACGTCCTGTAGTGGGACCTGTGCTCACAGCCCAGCACCGTGCAGATCGATTGCCATTTGCCAGAAAACACCAGAATTGGCAGGTTCGCCATTGGCGCCCCGTTCTCTTCACAGATGAGAGCAGGTTCACACTGAGCACATGTGACAGACGTGAAAGAGTCTGGAGACCCAGTATGACCGGTTTGGTTTAATTGACTTGGTGTTATACTGTGATGATTAAGTGTTTCCTTAATTTTTTTGAGCAGTGTAAAATATGCAGACTGTGCACTGTTTCTTAGTTTCATTATGAGCAGACCAGATAACTTTGACTTGTTCCCCTACTGATAACATTCCCTCAGGCAGCAACGAATGCCACAGAAGGTAGTCCGAATGTCATATCGTTCAAATGCAAAAATTAATTGGCACCCAGGAGCTGACACCTTCAAATACAATCACTGATGCTGCATTTAATAGAAGTTCCCATGTGAAAAACCGATTTAGTGATGGTAACTAATACACACATCACCCATACCATCAGTAATAAACTCAGATAGAATGGAGAGGGAGAAAAGCCTATTTTTCCTTAAATCATTGTGAAACAAGCATTCTAGCCATTGTTGTGCTTACCCAAAAAGAAGGGTAGAGGTGGCCCTTCCCCATGAACCTCTGTCCCCTGGACCCCCGGGCCGCCATCACACATCAAAACTCCCAGCATCCCCCAAACCAGCTCTCCCCCAGGGGTGTCCTCTGGCCTCCTCCCCCCTCCCGAGCCGTTGCCTTTCCTCTGGATGCCAGACCCGGTCCTCTCTGCACCGATGCCCTGCGTTTCACTACGCTGGTCCTGCCCTCCCAGCCGCGTCAGAGTACCAGTGCCTGTCTGGTATCATTTCCTTTTTAGGGGGCCCTCACGCCTGGCCTGTCTCATATCAGTTTTGTACACAACCCCGCTTTACTGCCCCACAGGTTTGTCCCCTGTTTAGTAATAGCCCAGCTGTTGTGTGTGAGAGAGTCCCAGTATATTCAGCCGCCTGCTCTCTTTCTATTCCGTTCAATCACACACACACACACACACACACACACACACTTCCTCTCACACTGCACGACAGCCCCGCAGCAGTTGCAAGCCAGCAGTTTCTGAATTGACAGGCGGCTCTTTTCACGCAGCACGAGCAAAGGCCTCAAATGGGACGTGCAACCAAACGCGGCTGCTCCAGTGCCACAGGGGGAGGGGGGACATGGGCGCTTCCCTTCCGCTGTGAACCTCTGGGTGCGAAGCTCAGCGGTCCTCAAAGGCCATTTTAGCGCTCCTGTTAATGTCCCTCCATCAGCCGAACAGAGGAGAGGTGAGCCACAGCCTGACTTAGGCAGAGAAAAAGGTTGCATGGAACCTATGAAGCATTTAATAATGTAACATGGACTTTTTCTGGAAGAGCGATGAGTGTGACTGACTGACCGACTGGCTGCTAAAAGGCTGCTGGAAAGGTCCCGGGCTTGAGTGATGGCAATTGTTCGCTCTTTGCTCAGTCAGGAGTTTTTGTTTGTGGGATATTTCTTTTTATCCCCCAGATACATGATTTGATAAAAAGCATCTGCAGACAACAGCAGTTTTTTGGAAACCAGCGACAAAACCCCAAATCCACAGTCAGCCAGTAAGGTTGAATGGAGACAGAATGCAGAGACAGGAAAGGAAAGGAGAGGACAGCGAGGACGAAGACCAGGTTGTGTAACCCAGGAATGTTTTTGAAGAGTGTGCGTAAAAAAAGCTTGCTCAAAAGTCTCAAATGCTCAAAATGTTGGCTTCTTTAGATGGAGGCATTTCCATATACTCCTGTTGGCATTTGACTTTAGCCATATCTTAATTTTAAAAATGTTATTTCTTCAAGACTCACAACTTATTGCAACATGGTCCCCCATTATGTGTTCAGGGGATTTCAGATTTCACTCACGCGTGTTGGTTTCATGGTTTTATGTACGTAAAAAGAGAATTATGTTTTCAGAGGCACAAAGACCGATCACATTTATCATGGCCTTCTTGTTTAAAGACATCTTGGGGGAAAAATGTGACCAGGCTCAAGTCGCCAACCGTATACCCGGATGACTTGGTGGAAACAAAACATCTTCACACGTGATTAAGTGGGCGTGTAAGACGGCACGTGTTTTTTGGGCCAATGATGCGCACTATTTGCATTAGGGCGGTGACTACAGAACATTATATTTATTTTCCGGAAGACAGCTATTCGGCGCAATGCATCTACTCCAGAGTAGTAAGTGCTCGGACGTGTATCTCCTATTGATCTTACGATCATGACTCAGATATCTATGACGTGTAAACGCCAGGGCAAGGACAGACTTGTCCAGCCTGTATCAAGGACCACTGACTGTAGCTTAGTAACCTAGATCTATAAGCCAACTGAATTCGATTGGCTTCCCTTGACCTAATTTATTAAGCGCATACAATGCGCGTATATGGTTCTAGTAAGAACCTGGTCAAATGGATCGCCAAAAAGTCTGTTTCAAGTGTAAAACATGTTCCTTGCCCAATATTATGGCATACTTTATCATTGTTTACATTTTTCTAAATGTCCAGTTTCCTCTCTCATCAACAAAACGTTTTGTCTAACAAGAAAACGAGCAAACAACTTTTAATATTAGCACTAACTAATGTTAGCTGGTGTTGCCATCGTTAGCTAAATATAAACCGACAATTATCCGGTGAACGATTTTGCGTGCAGATATAGCTAACGTTAGGTAGCAAGCTCGGACTTTCATAATATTCCAATTGACTAACGTAACGCTAACCTTGCTAGCCAGTCAAAATATTTTTTTCTATCTTGACTAACATTAGATGTTATTAGCTACTTAGCTAAGGTTAGCTAACATCAAAAAAATAAATATAAGCTAATTTACATTGCTGATACAGCTAGCTGCTCAACAGCAGTTGGGTAGATAACGTTAGCTAACGTAAGTAACTTAACTCGCATCTTTAACTAAGAAGCAGGACTGGGGAAAATCACAAAGTAAAGTTTAGCGACGAGTAACGTTAACGGAGTACGTTAAATTAAAAAATAAAGACAGATAACTTAATCACGATTTGCTACAACACGAACGTTAGACAGAGCAACACCAACTATCGTTGCACTGCAGGGCTGAAAAACATTGATATAACTGAACTAGCTAGCGGAACAATGACTGAACAACATAGCTAGCAAATAACAATTGACAACGAACCACAGTAGTTAGCTAGCTGCAAAATGGTCAACGTAGCTCGAGTTAGCTCGCCAACTAGGTAACGTAACTAGTCTGAATGACTAGGACAGAGCAACCCTTGAGGCATCAAGCTAGCAAGGAAGCTGTGTAGTTTTTATAAACAGAGCTAACTTGTACACACCATTATTGTTATGCTCTCAAAGGTCCACATAACAATTTGAGTAGTCTTACCAGTTAATATCGCTACACAGACAGTAACATACTGGTCATGTCATCTAAAAATGTTTCCATTTTTCTTTTTACTTGATGACAACTTGCCTTCTCGTTAACCTTCTCCGTCCCCAAAGCTTTTGTGAGCGGAGCGCCTCAATGATGCGACCACTTTCGACGCATGCGCATTGCTCCGTTGAAATACTGAATTAGCACTAGCAAGATAACACACTCTGGCCATTTTCATATTAATACATTCAAATTAAATAAAAGAAGTGAGCCATCTTTTAAGAGTACTTGTAACGTCACGATATATTTCACTACACATCAATCACTGTAATCACCCATTTCAAGAGGGGAAACGCCCCGTTGCGTTGTTATCAAACCACCATTGTTTAAAACGCTGGTCTGTAAAGTCCTTTAACTGATTTGATGTTATATATTTATTCTTCAATTTTCAACATGGATAGCCTACTTACTCGGTCGTGTGGTTGAGGCCTATTTTAATCTATAGTCACTGAGAAGGTAAGAAGAATAGCCTACTATAGTCACACGATGCCTGTGCAGCATTAAATTAATAATGGGTCTGCCAGTATTCAAATACATGCAGTTTGTGTTGCAATTTGATTTTATGTTTTCAAAATAGATATGAAGGAAATCCTGCTTAATTAAAAAATATATATTTCATGCAATCATAATTGAGTTATTACAAAGCTTGGGATTTGCAATATTATAACATTTTAAAACATAAAATCATGACAGACAAAGAAATGTGTCAGAGTATTATCACCTTTTCCAAATAAAAAAACAGGTTTTTTTATTTTTTTATTGTAATGTTCTTTATTACATAATTTCATATTTTCTGTCAGCTTTCACATTGCTTAATATTGGGGCTGTGTGACTCAGAATGAAAGCATGCATTAATAGAAGCAATGGACCAGGATATGACATTAACACCTGCCACCAGCCAAATTCTGGTAGAATTTTGATTGTGGTTCGCAGGGCTTGACATTAAGCTTTCTCTGGTACTTGTCCTTCGGGCAAGTGAAACTCATCTTTTACTTGCCCAAGAGCTCAAGTCACTTGTCCGAACACAAAATGTCTTTGAACACACATATAGTTCTGTCAATGTAAATAACCGATTTGACAATGATATGAATTGACAAAGATGTATCCTTTATTAGGTATTAATTGCTGTTGATACACAGTTCTTACAGTCAAGTCGATAAGTATTTCGACAGTGACACACTTTTTGTTGTTTTGGCTCTGTACTCCAGCCTCTGCAGCTGAAACGTGGAGAGACTTGTCCTCCCGTCCATTTTAACCATGTTATCTGAAGCCCATGATTCACTGGCAATTCTATAGGCAATATTGCCGGCAACATTTTCACTGATTGCTCCATAAACTGATCAGCAGGCACCAATATAATCGATTTAGTATTTATCATCAGACATTCTAATTTATTAAAGTAACCATTGATTGTTCTAATTTCCTGGCTGTAGTCAGGCCTAACAATTTACTCAAAAAAATGGCCAGTTTTTCGTGTCTTCTTCATCTGATACTGACAGGTAACGTTAATGTTTAGATTCACTCATAATGGTAACTTAGCGGTACGTCAATACTCATTCAACTAATAAGTGTCCCCCCAAATTCTACACCTGCCAGCCCAAAGCCAAATCCATAAAAAATGAATCCGACAATATGAAGTCGGCGCTACAGTAGGCTATTAGAGCTACAGACGATTCGGTCAATAAAAAAAAATGCCACATCGAAATAATATATTTCTCTAATATCTGATTGGTTGGTTTGGCCATATACAACTCGGAGACACAGCGAGAGAGAGAGGTCGGTTTCTTTGACCAATCTATGCAGTCTCTTCTTGATAACTAACTGTTACGTATTGCTTAGAATATAATATTCGCTAGCCTAGCTTACTCAGTGAGTTGAGGATAGTGGCGAGAATCTCCGTCTGGGAGATTCGATTTTAAATAGATTGATTAATCTAACCTAGTTGTTATAGCTGTGATTCTGCGAAACATTTGCAGCATTGCATTATCTGGCTGCACGTGTGTGTGTGTGTGTGTTAGCTAGCCTACTGCGTGTTGGCTAGTCAACCCGGCTTTCCTCAAACTTTGTAATACTTCACATATTCAAATACACTATCATATCTGTCTCTCTTTCTCTCACGTTCTCTATCACACTCACAGCCGTCAACAGAGGCAAGCCCCCTCGGCGTCTCAGGCATAATATATATATTAAAAAATTATATAATACAGTAGCTAATTGAAACGATTAGCGAATTAGGCTACAATAGGCTACCTTAGTTTCACATGTAAATCGAAAATAGCACAGACTGAAATGATGAAGGAATAAGTAAGATTCTATAATAATTTGATTTAATTGGGCATTGATAAAGTTGTCCTCCATAAGGGATTGGGGTGGTAGTAAAATATAAATGAAAATGATGAGCCAGTTACAGTAACGTAGTTTCACATGTAAATAGAAAATAGCACAGAGACTGAAATGATGAAGGAATATAGCTCATCTTTAATATACTTGTTTCCATATAAGATTACATAATGATTTGGCATTATTGGGCATAAATAAAGTTGTCCTCCTATAAGATGAAGGGGGTGGAGGTGGGTTTAAAATGTAATAAAATTATCTTATCCACTAATGTACTGATTAGCCTATGTTTTAGCTTTATATGAAAGCATCTCAAATCTCATCTAGGGCTTTGGGGGGAAAAAATCTTCAAAATGTTCATAAATTTAAAAAAATATTTTTGAAAATGCCCTGTGTGAGGTAGTGTAGAAATGCAGGAAATTTGTTTTTAAAAGGCTCAATTTGGGGGAGGACCCCCAGACCCCCCGCTACTTCGTCGTCGCCCCCCCAATCAAAGCAGTCTAGAAACGGCCCTGCTAATAAGCGACATTTTTTATTTGAACTTACATGTCTGCTTTCTTCTAGAACTCCCGGCAGGTGAAACAAAAATTGTCATCCTTCGCCTGGTCATAGTGGACGCACGGAAATGCTTCGGTCCAACTCGGTAGAAATTTGCGTTTGGCTTCATAGCCCTGCAGTACTGGTGTTTCTTCGTCGTTGCTTTAATAGTTGCTTTGCCTGGCACTTGGCCAGTTTTAGGTGACTGGAGGAACATAATGCAACCAGTAATTCAAGCAAAAACCAAAAGACGGTGGCTCATCTGACCCGCAACGTTGTAACGTCACTTGCGTCTGAGGTAAACATACGCTTGTAGTCTCCTTGACAACGCTTGGTAGTGAGAGACGGAGCGCGTGTTCTGCTAGAAGGAACAGATATTTTATGCGCAAACAAAGCACCGCACAGTGATAACGTTATACACAGTTTATTTTCAGATAACGTTACATTCGATTAGAAATTATTTTTGTTGTTGTTGCCCGATCGGTCAACTACATGAGGAATTCCACTTGTCCGAACACAGTGTTTACTTGCCCAGGGCAAGCGTTAATGTTGGGGCCTGGGTTGGATTTCGGAAGGTAACCAACCAGGTTGTGTTATACTGTAAAAGGTAATGTGGTTGGTAACATGTTGAAAATGGCTGGTTGTTTTTATAATCCACAAGTCATTCTGGCCAGTATCAATTTAATGCTCTGCAATGAACTCTTTCTCGGTTTCTAGTGACCAGTGAGGGAGGAAATTAACATTTAATGTCCATTGACCAATAACATAATTTTCCAAACTGATTACAGCTAAAACAGTTTAAGAATATAAGTTTACTTAATTGACTGAAGAGACAATAGGCCAATATACTGTATGAATGACAACCATAAAGACAAAGAGCTGCCACTAGTATAATTCCATTACTGTGTGCCATGCTGTTCTACGCCAGATATGACCACTAGGGGCCACCCACACTCTAAACATAACATTATTGGCTGTTTGAAGGTTTCATGTCAATGTACATGTACATCTTCATACTGAAAGTTATTTTGGGTCTATTGCGACAATGTTTATATGGAAACATATGAGATATACAGTCAGGTCCATAAGTATTTGGACAGTGACACAATTTTTGTTGTTTTTACTCTGTACTCCAGCACATTGGATTTGAAATGGAACAGTGACTAGGAGGTTAAAGTGCAGCCCTTCAGCATTAATTTGAGGGTTTTTACGTCCATATCGGGTGAATAGTAAATAGTAAATGTAGCAATTGAAGCCATTTTTATGCATAGTCCCACTCATTCTATTGGGACCAAAAGTAATTGGAGAAATTAATATAAACTTTAATAAATGTATCATATTTAATATTTGGTTGCACATCCTCCGCATGTCATGACTTCCTGATGTCTGTGATCCAACAACATCAAAAGACTCTTGATATCTTATTTGCAGGTACTCTTACAAGCGATAATACAATCTCTCTGCATTTGAATGGATCTCTTTAGGAATTTGGGGGTGGGACTAGATTAAGATGTAAATAACACAGGAATAGTATGGAACACATGGTTTGGTAAATGTATGTAAGTCAAGGGTATGAGGTATCAAACCATCAAATATGCTACCAGAAATGCAGTAGATATGGATGGATCAATTTAAGGGTTGTTTCTGCTGACCTATTTTCCTATTGAACTCCATGGAAAAATGAGTCAGGAGAAACAACCCTTAAAGTGATCCATCCAAATCTACTGCATATCTGGCAGTAGAGTGATGGTTTGAGGCTCGTTTGATACCTCAGGCCCTTGGTGACTCACAGCCATTTAACCAACCATGTGTTCCATACTATTCCCTTGTAATTTACAGCTTAATCTAGTCTCACCCTCCCAATTCCCATAGAGATCCATTCAAATGCAGAGAGATTCTAGTATTGGGTGTAAGAATACCAGAAAATAAGATATCAAGAGTCTTTTGATGTTGTTGGGTCACATACATCAGGAAGTCATGACATGCAAAGGATATGCAACCAAATATAAAATATAATAACCTTATTCAAATTTATGTTAATTTGTCCAATTACTTTTGGTCTTGGTACTTTTTTTTGGGGGGGGGGGGGGTATGTTTAAAAATTGCTACAATTTCTACACTGTTCACCCGATATGGACGTAAAATTAAAGCTGAAAGTCTGCACTTTAACCTCATAGTCACCGTTCCATTTCAAATCCAATGTGCTGGAATACAGAGCCAAAACAACAAAAAGTGTGTCACTGTCCAAATACTTATGGACCTGACTGTATGTACACATTGTTAAGAACTGTGTATCAATACTGTAATTATACTATACTGATACTGCTTATGTTAGTTGTGTAGGAAAGCTTGTATTACACAATGACTACATTTGGCCAGGATCAAAAACATACATATACTTGCGGCTTCATTCAATACATTGTTTATTTTGAACACCAAGAGTGTATCCTCTTCTGTGACCATATTTTGATATTTCCTATTTGCCTGGCACACCACAAAGGTAGGCTCATATATATATATATATTGAGTTTGAACGAATACAATGACAATGAGGTTGAAGTGCAGACTGTCAGCTTTAATTTGAGGGTATTTTCATCCAAAGCGGATGAACCGTTTAGAAATTATAGAATCTTTTGTACATAGTCCCCCCCATTTTTGGGCATCAAAAAATATTGGACAGTTTAACATAATGTAGAATAAAGTAATCATGTTTAATATTTGGTCGCATATCCTATGCATGCCATGAATTCCTGATGTCTGTGACCCAACAATATCAAAAGACACTTGATATCTTATTTTATGGCACTCCTACAAGCGTTACTATAACCTCTCTGCATTTGAATGGCCTTAAACCACCACTCTGCTGCCAGATATGCAGTAGATATGGATGGATAACTTGAAGGGTTTCTTCTCCTGACTTATTTTTCCATAGAGTTCAATAGGAAAATGTGTGAAGAATGAAGAGTTCAATGTGCTAGAGTACAGAACCAAAATAACAAAAAATGTGTCACTGTCCAATTAATTATTGTGCTCACTGTATTGTATTTGGGAGATTGTGTTCAAGGTGAGATCTACCATGTATATTGATGTGAATATTCATGACTTGCTATTATTTTTAAAATAAGATGCATTACACAAATATTAGGACACATCCTGCATCTGAATGATATTGAGAGTCTATTTAACATCTCAAATATGTATTATATAAGCAAACTTAAAATTGTATTTGTTTAGCATAAAGAAAGAGAAATTAACATGAGCAATAGTGCTAGACCTGGCTAACCACATTCCCAGACCAGTGAGTGTACTATATATGCAACATCACTAAAGCAAGTCAACTCTGCAAGCCAAGAACCACTATACAAATCCTGGATGTACCAAATGCATCTAACTTCTACAAAAACATTTAACAGAAGGAAAATCATAAATTTTGCATGTAATATTTCACAAAAAATGCAAAAACTGTAATCGTTTTCACATTAATGAAGTTTGTAAGCACAGTTATGGATATACGTTTCTCACTCACTCAGTGCCGTTGGTGACATAAGTCGACAAAAATACGAATGGTCTAAAGTGCAGAGGGCGATTAACATCGACCACAGCCATCTTTACACTGCTATACCAGTAAAGAATTCTGAAAAATGAAACAGTGACCAATTTTTATTGCCTTTTTCCCGGATTTGCTTTTTTTTTTTTTACATGGTTCTAGATGGCAATATTTTGTTTAGCCTATGTTTGAAATTCATCTATTGATCATTTTTTTAAGTTTCTGTTGAAAATGTTGATACAAAGTAACTCACGCGGAGAACTCATTTTTACATATCTATACAAATTACCAATGATTATGTTCATTTTTGAAAATAAATTATTTATATTACCATCAATATTGTTTAACATTGCTTTCATAGTAAACTGAACCAGCAGGTGTGCCATCTATCCTCATTTGCAAATAATTGTGTTCAATAGGTAAAATAACATGCTTAATTAGAAGTTTGCACATTGGCAGAATCAATCTAAAAATTTTGAATGTCAGCAGCCATATTGGCTAGGCTCTGCTGAGGCTTAGTGTTCCAGAACACTCTGGCATTGAATGAGTTAAGTAATGTCTGGCCCCTTTTTTAGCTAATAAAAAAACTTTTAAAAAATGATAGGGAAAATTAAATGTGATCTAGATCATAAGCATCCTCTAAAACAAATCATGAAGAAAACTTTTGAAAGTGAAAGTTTTTTTTGAGAATGAACCGTGCAGCCACTGCAAGAGGTATATAGCAAGGCTATTCCCCGTAGCTTCAAACATGGCTGAAGCGACTGCCTTATTAAGGAGTTTCCAGCCTAACAAACAATTCCATCTGTTTCGTCTCTAGTGGAAAGAAAAATGCAGTGGACACAACCCGTGTCACCCTCTGCCAGATGTAAACCACCAAAACACACACTGCCTCTTTTCCCTAAATAAGGCAGCCTTATCTGAGTTCCTGCAATTTCTGCGCAACTCCCAAATATCCAAAAATCTACTGTGGTGGTGGCAGGCCACAGCCTGCACATTCTTTTCCCTTGTATGGGTAAATCCCTGAGGTGGGCCGGCTCTGTTTGGAGGAGCCCCGGCTGTTGATTGGCTGGGACGGAGAAGAGGGGCGTGCGCTACGAGGCTGATGCTTTAAACAAACTTTTTCTTTTGTGAACTGACTGCCTTCCTTGGAAGTGAGAGCAGACAAAGGTGCGAGGCATTTTCTAAATAATCACTACCTGAAGAAAACCACCAAGGTGAGATGTCTGTTTGTTTCTTTTCTGTGTTGCCTGCAGGGAAGATGTGAATGGAGGAACGTTTAATTTCTCTGTAAAACTGACAGAAGTGAGGGTGGAGCGGGGCGCCTGCATTGCGTGAGTAACCCTTGCATGCTGGATTGAGGAGAAGATGTGAGCTGGAGCTGAACAAGGGACAACACAAACAGGCAATTTTCTGTTAATATGGGGCTATAATCTTCCAAAAGTAAATGGTATGAGGCTTACTACTGATCACACTAGATTGGCAGAAGAATTTCTCGTGCCTGTGACCCATTTAGTCGTGTGCAATTCAAAGGCTTTAACACAATTACATGGGTACTAATTTATCATCTTTCCAATGCCTTTATAGGGTGTTGGAAGTGGGGACACATTAAAGTAGCAGTGTTTTACTGGATGCCTGTTGTTTTTAGTATTACCTGTGGATATGTGCAGTGAGCATAAAGGACTGGAAGACTTATAACTGACCATGGAGAGACGGGTCAAAGATGGGGTACTGCTGTCCCATCCCTACTCTCTCAGGCCCTCCAGGCAGTGGGCAGTGATCCCCTTGAGCCTGAGAGCATCATGGCTGCAGGTTTAGGGAATAAATGATGAACTTGTATCAGGAATGTGGTGCACAAACATGAATACTATGCTCCTAAAATACATTGTAAGCAAACTATCCAGGGCAAGAGTTCTAGGTTTTAACGGCCGTCTCTGTGTGGCAAAGAGAACAATTAATTCAACGTTGTCACTCTTTTTATTATTTACTTTTACACATATTTAACATAAAACAATGTTTTAGGGCTTTCAGTTGTGAATGTGTCTTGGTCTAGGACGATCATGAAAGGAAAGACTGTCCCGCTGGAAAAACTGGTCCAGGTCATAGTCCCAACGCGCAACAAAACGATAATTGCTTTGAGTTAGCAGCCCGCTGTCCTTACCAGACAAAGGAGCTAGTCAGTTTACCACCCAAATTGGTACTGGAACCGGAATGAGGACGTCGTAGTGCTAAAAGTGTTGGTGCTGTGAGATTCAGGGTTTCTGTAGAGGAAGAACATCCCCTGAGAACACGGCCATGCCCCCACTCTGATAGCGATCGGCACACCATAGAAGGGGATTCTTATTTAAACGAGTGTCCGTACGCCCGAGGCCCTGGCTAAAACTGCAACCGGCCAATAATTCCTTATCTCTCTGAAAGGACCTGGCCTGTTTTGTTTTCGGCTTCCTCAATTACAGCGTCAGACTCAGGCCTCTTTCTGAGAGAATGTGTGGGAAGGTCGCCAGCACCATTCTTTCGGTCCTGCTGCGCCCATGAGCCAAAATGAACACAAACACCAAAGAATAAAGGAAACGGTAAAAGTAAATACTATACAATGTCTGCTTAAAAGTAGCAAGAGAACCATATCAACGCCTGTTACATGTCTCTGATGAGTTGCCAAAAACATCTTTGGTGGATCATACCGAATGAAACACTTTGTGAGACAGTAGTATCTGTATTATTCTAATCAGAGAGAGGGAAATGGTCTCTGTGATGTTGATCGAGAGAGTGAACTGAGGTGGCAGATGTGAGTATTGGAGTTGTACTGACATGGTAAAACAGCGCAGAAGAGGATACAGTAGAGACAGATCCAAACAGCTTGCATTGAACACAGCTTGCATTGAACAGTCAAGTATTTGCATCTAAGATCAATGCTGGGCAGTAATGTGGTCAGAATTATATCCCCCACACTGGCGCCAATTTGTTTTACAGTGGACTTCAGATACTGGGAGACAGTGCAGCACTGTATTCTTGATAAGGGCATGAAGGCAGGTGAAGATAGCCTTTATTAGCTTAGCCTTTATCAGTCTGTACCTAAATGGTTGTCAAGGGACAATGCTGTTTGTGGAGGGGGAAGAACCGTGCATACTTTTTCGGAAATGCCAACGATCGTTTGGCGAACCGGGCCTGTCGACAGTTTTGTGTTCTGTGGCCACAAGGGGCAGGGCGAATTCTAAATGTATTGCTGTTGGGCAATGCAGAAGTACTGATCCCCATCTGCTGCTCTAACCGCTGCCCCTCTGACCAGGGGGAACTGACATTTCCAATGGGCCAGAGGGGCGGCCTTTTATTTCATAACTCCCGGAAGGCCTTTATTGAGCAGCTGTCTTTTTTTCGCTTTGTGGCGTCTTCTAGAAATTCTCAGACTGTTAGTATTCCCTGACATGGACACTATTTAGGGACGCTCTCACAGAACCCTTGGAATTACTTTTTTTAAAATGCCTAGTTCATTTTAAAATGTTATTATGCAAGACATGTCATTTTAACTTTGCATTGCATATTTGTTTCCATATGCTTGCTACGGGTATTGCACACGAGAGGTGTGTTTAAAAAAATAAAAACATTTAAAAGATCCCTTGCATTGGTAATTACATTGTTCTGTCTGTTAGCATCAAATGTCATTCCTGAAAAGCAAAAATGACACGTTCCCTCCCACGAGAGCAATTAAGAGTAAAATCTTTTTCAGTTGCCGCTCAACTATATCAGGGCATGTACACACTTCCTTAGTGACGTTCGGCCGCAGCCTCCCATGGCTCGGTTTGACTGACGCAGCACATTATGCAGGCTTTGTTCTCTATGCTATACACACCTGTCACAGGAAGTCCCGTAGCAGCATGACATTTGGAACCAAACAGTGCAGGTGAAGAGTGAACTACACACTCTGCATTAGCATACATTTATATTCAGTAGGTTCTGTATAAATTAAATGATACAGTGTTGGCAGTGTAGTACAATGATTAGGGAACTGGTCTTGTAGTTTGAAGACTGCGGGTACAAATTCCAGATGGGGTAGAATTGTACTTTCGTGGTCAAGGTACTAGGCTCAAATTACACCAGTAATACAGTAATATAATATTTATACACCCAGCTGTATAAATGGATACTACATTTGAGAAGAAAAGAAAGTTAGTTAGCCATGTAAATTGCTTTGGATAAGTGTGTCTTGTTAAGCAAATTTTCAGAAGAAACACATCAGAGTTGAGTTATAGCTGGAAAGAAAAAAACCGCCACAGGAAATTGGAAGAGGCCAAGGCATGCTGTGACTTTGTGGCATTTTATTTTGCGGTAGCACACTGCAATTCACTGAGTGAGATGAGGTTTATTTATTATAGCGGAATTGTAATGCAATCACATACTATGTTTTCACTGTGCTTTCTGTATACCTACCTGGCGCCTCAGTTCTGTCACAGTTGGCCTAATGACAGCAACCCTCATTCTTCTTAACCGCAGTCCTCATCTCACCACACCAGCTCAGGTCCAGCCAGAGACCGCTGCCACCATGTCGAGCAAACGCGCCAAGGGGAAGACCACCAAGAAGCGCCCCCAGCGGGCCACTTCCAACGTCTTTGCCATGTTCGATCAGTCCCAGATACAGGAGTTCAAGGAGGCCTTCAACATGATCGACCAGAACCGTGACGGCTTCATCGACAAGGAGGACCTGCACGACATGCTGGCCTCTCTAGGTAAGAGAGAAGTGCTGTGGACAGTGATCAGCTGTATTAATCACCATTTAGAAGTATTTAACTATTGATGATTAAGGGCTAAATACTATACTCTCAGTATACAATCGTCAAGTAGCAAACTTAAAATGATCCAACAGATGCTATACAAATAAAGTTAATAATAATGTTCACCAAACTCAAGTAAATACATTTCTGAAGCACAGAGACGGGTCATGTGAAATTTGTGTAAAACAAACAAGTGCGTAAAATATACACAAACCATTTTTGCATGATATAAAGCAAGGGCTTCACCAGATATATTTGTTTAGGGGGACTAAGCCTCTAGTTGGGGGGTCTGGGGCATTTTCTTTTTTTAAAAACAGCCACAAAATGGTTGTTCCCATGAGTTTTGAGAGTAGCAATATGTCTAAAATCAATATATAACCATAGAGAGATACTAAAATCTCTGTATTTATGCTCTCTTGTAGCATAAGCTTCTCCCGATCATTAGAAGAAGAAAAAAAACTTGCACTTTTGTAGCTTTATCAAAATATCCTAACTTTAGCAAATAAGTTGCCGACATAGTCTAGCTACCTAGCTATCCGCAAACTATTATCTGTCTACCCTGTTTTATCCAGTCTATCGCAGTCGCCAACTGCGGACATAAAACCTAGACTAGACTACTTTACGTCGCAGATGCCACGTTTATTTAACAATAACAGGCAAGCACGTTAGGCATTTTAGTCGAACAACAAAACTAACTTAACTTAATTAGCTACCTCATAACCCTAAAACGGAACCAGTTATGCTAGGTTATAATATGTTAATCCAGCACTATGTTCCTGCTCGACCACTTCGCTCTTATACAGCAGGGCGACTCTCGCACTCCCCCCTCCGTGTCAACGGCTCTCGCTCGTCCCGATTGCGGAGCTTTTCCACCCGAGCTCCTCAAACTGGATTCTCACCAAA
This sequence comes from Ilyophis sp. 1 JC-2022, assembly GCA_022702515.1. Classification (NCBI taxonomy): domain Eukaryota; kingdom Metazoa; phylum Chordata; class Actinopteri; order Anguilliformes; family Synaphobranchidae; genus Ilyophis; species Ilyophis sp. 1 JC-2022. Next base: position 42,680,176 of record CM040396.1, on the reverse strand, counting down.
TCCGGCGAGGTACATCGATCGGACACATTCTATTAATTTTCGATGGAGGGGATGCGATGCGATCGCGCGGTGCATGATGGATGTGGCGCGGCGACTGTGTGGTACGTTTGGCGGCTCTGAATTTGAATAGGATAGATTCTGCGCTTCACTTCCGCTCCCATGTTAACGAATTGCCGCGGTGCACGGCTGGCGGGTGGACGGCTCGCGGACGTGGACCAGATGTTTCCGCTGGGCGGAATTTTATGGGCGTCCGCATGCGCAATCTCGAAATACATTGTACAGTATATGGTAAATGGTAAATGGACTGCAAATTCCAAATACAATATCTGTATCATATCACCACATATTCATGTTTTTCAACCTACTAATAGTTGTTATTCATTGTTATTCCTTATTTTAATACATTTTATATTTTAATATAGGCCCTAATGAAAAAGAAAACAGAGACAATCACCATTGTGGGATGAATGAAGTTAAATCAAGTCATACATTTTGCATAAAACCAGTTATTACCGTTTTTATAATGCTTTTTTAAAATTATAGTATACATATTTATTCAATTAATTAAGACTATGCTTACTTCTGTTTTTATTGTACTTGATACCACTGCATCGATTTAAGGTACTACAGAATACCTGCTAAATCTGCTATATTTAAATGTTTAGAACATGTTGATTACTGTCCCAAATAAATAAAAGTAAACTTTATAAAGGAGGCATTGTCTTGTTTGCTACATTTAGCTTTACATAGCTAAATTTAGCTTTGAAGCAGTAAGACATATGTAATAGCAGTATTTACTTAACCATTATTTAGCGAAGCTCACAAATCCGGAATGTAGATTGTTTGTTTGTATAGCGCGTCTCTGTCATTCACGGTATGCGCTCCGAAAAAAGCAATAAGGGTCTGTGCTCTTGCGTGTCTGGTGAGTTCAGTTCTGCTCAAATCTGCACGCGCAATAAGCGTCTGTGCGCTTGCGCGTCTGGTGGGTTCGGGGCGTTAACCTACTTTATGCAAATGAATGCGTCCAGCATTGCTCGCGAAACTCGGTTCAAACCGGACCAAACGGTCAAAGTAGGCGTTTTAGATCAAATATGAATCAAGATTTAGCAACTACATAGACTATTTCTCGCCTCAAATGTTTTCAGAAATGTATTTTGGTGGACCGTTTAAGTGGTAGTCTTATGAAAGAAAGTTTATTAACAGGCCGCCATATTGTTCCGGTTTGAAAACGCAGCAAAATACGTATAACCAATCAGGTGCCGTTAATCTTCTCTCGTTGGCTACTGAACCCGTCTAATAGCACCGCCCGTCAAACGCACAGATTGGGGTTCCTGTGCGTCCTCATGCGTCGTCGCCAGATTTGGTGACAATCCAGCTTTAGTGGTGGAACGAACTCCCCATTCACCTACATTCTACTCCAACACTGCCTGCGTTCCGTCGTGGCCTGAAGACACACCTCTTCAGACTAGACCTTGACTGATATACTAATCTAGGACCTTTTCTCATGGTACTTATTCCCTGTGTTTTCGTGTCTAACTGTTTGATATAGTTTATAATTGTATTTAGAATAGAATTATAGTATATCTGATTTACCCAGTTTACTGTGAACTACATACAATGTTTATTACTAGGGATAGCTGCTACGTTATGTGAAGGATGTGCTTTGTCTTATCTGTTCTGTAGTTACTTCGATGACCTTTCTGTATGCACTTATTGTATGTCGCTTTGGATAAAAGCGTCTGCTAAATGACTGTAATGTAATGGTTATAGGCTAGGAACTGGAGAGGCGAGAGGAGTCTGGAGTTTCAGCAATTAATATAATCACGGAGAAACCTTTTCTACCAAACTAAGGAGTTTACAGTCATATTTTCAACCCAGTTATACCCATAATACATATAAGAATAAGAATCAATCAAGTTATAGTCAAGTTGTTTTAGTCATCATAATCAACAGGCTCTGGTTGGTTAATATGACTCCACACTGCACTCTAAGGAATAGCGGCAGACTCCCCAGGGTCCTAGTGCCGGAAGAGATATGGTTCTGAAGTCTCGATGGCGCATTTTGTCGAATCAATCTGAAAAAATATAATGAATAAAACTGGTGGCTTAAAAATGATTTTGGGCAGGTACAGTACATTAGCTAAAGCCCCTTAAAATAGGTCTGGCAACACCACTTATAAACCAACGGTACTCCCAAAAATGTTAGGGGTGGCAACTGGGGTGGCCAATCATTTCCCAGGGGGGTCCGGTGCCACCCCGGCCACTCCTTTGGCCACACTTGTAATTTCTATATTATATATTAATGTAAAAGTTAACCCCATTTTGTTAAACACATGCTGTTTTGTTTATTGTGGTTGTAATATACACCAAATATTGCTTGTTTTCATAAGCTTTAAACAGAAAGTGTTTACATTTCTGTCACGCTCTGCAAAACTCTTCATTTGATATCGCAATACAATTCCCATCACGTGTTTCACAACCATCTCACACATACCACAAAAACAGACTGAATGAATGATGAGCTTATTGGATTATATTTGATTGAAATTGCAAAGATAACGAAAAGTCAGCAAGCGGACGAATGCTTATGTACCTATACTTTTCTTATTAAACAAGAGTTCTTCCCAACTAAATAATCTTGAGTAATTTGTCTTCTTGGAACACAGTCTTATAGGTCAGGGCACTACATGGCACCTGCAGATAGCGAAAATACCTTCTTTTTTTTTTCTTTCTCATTCTGGGCAAAATTTTTCCTTTTGTACAAGGTCAGTATGTTTCATCAACAGCCTTATACAGATAATCGTGTCAAACAGAGTAGGCTGCTACACACAAGTGATATCCTGTGAGTATAATGGATGTCTGACACATCCCAATTCCCAGGTAAGAACCCATCAGACGAGTACCTGGAGGGGATGATGAGCGAGGCGCCGGGGCCCATAAACTTCACCATGTTCCTCACAATGTTCGGCGAGCGGCTTAACGGCACCGACCCCGAGGATGTCATTCGCAATGCCTTTGCCTGCTTCGATGAGGAGGGGTCTGGTATGATCTGCACCCAGCACTCATCTTACCTGCCGCCTTCAGCTCTGACCTTTCCCCTGCTCCTTTGCACATTGTTTGCTGCATCGAAACCAATTAAATGAGTGTTCAGCATGTGTTGAGGTCTATCTCTTCATGGATTTAGCCTGCTTTCCTATCAAGTAACGGAGTGTAATATTTTCCTGTGTAGGGGTCATCCACGAGGACCATCTTCGGGAGCTTCTCACCACCATGGGCGACCGATTCACCGACGAGGAGGTAGATGAACTGTTCCGGGAGGCACCCATTGACAAGAAGGGCAACTTCAACTACGCCGAGTTCACCCGCATTCTCAAGCATGGGGCCAAAGACAAGGATGACATTTAGGCTATGGCCCTCTTCTTCTCAAGTTCTCGGCCCAATCCGTCCTCTCCGGTGTACAAAACGTACTTTGGCCCGTTTACGCCTCCTATCTCGTTCGCCTCTGCTCTAGAGATCGTTGGAAACCGACGACTCCAAAAATCTGTCCTCACTCTCCCAACAAGTCTTAACCCACAAATGATTGTTCAGATTTCCTCACCTTGATTTGCATCCAGTGATAAGGACAGCAATTCAAAAAGGCTTAGCTGGCATCTGTAACACCCCATTCTCCCCACACACTGACTGCATGGAAGTTCCTATGGTATGCACCAGGGTCAGTTTTTTTTTTTTTTTTTTTAAACTTCAAACCACACTGCTTGCTCGAGGTTGCATGCTGCAATGAAACAAGTATGATCTTAGTGAGATAATGGTAGTTTTTTTTTTCCAGCAGTTGCATAATTACTCATTATTTCAAGAGTTCATATGCCAGCAAAAACAAGTTGCATTTTACATGATTATTCAAATCTAAAATCACAACACTGATCACAAAAGTGGCACACTAATTCAAACGGTCAATTTTGTATTTTCGTATGTTTCTGGACCATGGAAGAACCAGTTTTTTTTTTTTTTAAAGGAAACAAGTGTTCAAATGCCTCATTTATTCAGTATGAAGGAATAATTTTACCACTGCCATATCATGCAGTTGTCCACCTCTTGTATTCTGTATTAGAAGAATAAAATGCTCCCATATACAAACAATTCTTGTCCGTGTGTGACATCATGCAGACCAGACAAGTGGATCATCAACCTTTTGGTTTCTTCCCCCCCCCATAAAAATATCTAGAACATACCAGTAATTTACAGTTACAGGCTTCTATGCAAGCTCATATCAAACTGGGTGTTGGGATTGCGGCATTGTGTTAACTGCTGACAGTGGAGATCAACACTCCCAACAGAAGCATACCTCTTGAACCGTGAAGGGCCACTAGCATATTGTATTCTGCATTCCACTGCTTGTGAAGTGGAAATGTGTTTCTGCAGCCAATCAATGAGCTGGGTCTTTCAACTTTAGTGAATATAAACCAGATCACATGATTGACGTCTTACTGGAACTGAAAGCAAAGGGCATGATGTGGACATTTTCACTGATATTGGGAGCTTTGGTTCCTATCATACTTTGGCACAGCAGGCTTCATTGACAGCTTAATCAAAAAGTTCTAATTGTGAGGAAAGGGGAAGACACACTGCCAGAAATCAATAAACTGCAATAGACCAAAAAAAAAAAAAAAAAGCTAAAAAGAAGGATAAGAAAAACTGAACCTTTATTTTCTGAAATGCTTGTACAAAACACATTAAGGCTACAAAATGCAAGGTTTGAAAGTTTCCATATATTGCACAGACTATCCAAAGGTTTACATGAAGACGGGATAACTATGACCCCTCTTGATCCCAGGTAAGGCAAGATGGCCAGTTCACGGTCAGTATTCACCCATGCTAAAGTGAAACGTTAAAAGGTCTTTATAATGCATTTGGTCAGAATAGTTATGCTATCATTTGTGCCACGATACATGCAAAGAAGAAAAAAAAAAAAACACTAAACAAAAAGAAAACTTAACCAAAAGTAAACTGACATGCGTTTCACATTGGCATCCATTGCCCAACATTCATTCAGCAGCTACATATGAAATACAGTCATCGATTGGGGGGGGGTGTAAAATTCCAGCATCAGAGCAAGTTCAATAGATGCACACGATAGGCTGAGTGGTAGAAAAATGCAATCTCATGAGAAGCACTGGTCATGCATGTTAAAACCATCAGACTGCTCCTACTCAGAATTTCACTTGGCACAGTAAATATTCCTGAACCCTGAACCCCACCCCAATCCCACGAGGGACAGAGAAAACCAAAATCTGCATCTGCGCACGTCTCTACCTGCGAGACAATCGTCACAACGGGAATTGGGAACTCTCTGCCATCAGGAAAATTCCCCATCGGTGATATGTTTCATGCCCATTTCATTCGGAAAGCATCTCCAGTAGTCCTCGCGCTAGCACGCAAGCGATGAAATTACGATCACGTCTTGCCTCCCGCTAAGACTAGTGAGGAAACGGTTGTGATGAGCAACGTTACATAATTGCATCATGCGGTTTCACCCCCCCATTACTCTATAACTCCATTATAAGCATAACTCACAACTTTGAAATGCCCGTGTCATCCCGCCTTCATGCAAACCATCCCTTCATCTCCCGTCAACTAAACCAAGACAACAGGGAGGGTGTAGCAAAGAGGATCGAGAACCAGCAGCAACATCTGTGAGACTCAGACAAAAATCGGTCAGTTTCATGGAAACTACAGCTTTGTTCAGAAGACGTATGAGAAGCGGCCGCCCCACTCCTATAAGAGCATAATGGTGGGAGCGAGTGAAGGAGGGGGGTGACACCTGGGGTTAGTCTAAGTATCAGTACCTGACCTTACTATCATTTCACAGCTCAATTTGAAGTGAAGTTTTCAACGGGAAGATTACAAAGAAAAAGAATGATAACCATTTGAAAATTTCACCCAGTGAAAGTATTTGGCTGGACAGAGACATGAAAAGCAGGGAGACTTATAGGCTGCGCTTTGCATTTAACAAAGATGGAGTCTGCATTCTTCAGGGGACAATACAAGATTCCTTTCAGTGTTTGAGATGATTCAACTAGTAACAGTTTAGAAGGCATCGGTAATTGTCAACATCAAAGGAAAATTTGGGTACACTAATCTAACCCAAAGCCTCCATTCCAGTTTTAATGCATAATGCCGGGGTTTTTTTTTTCCATCTTAATTTGCATGGGACATAATTACTTTTGCAACTTAGTTAAATGACAGAAAATTGCACTGTAGTTAGGCAGTCTGCAGTCTATGCTGAAAAAAATCAGTGAGGAAAACAAATCTTCGCTTGTTTAAAAGACCACACTAAAAGGCATCCTTTTCAATTTATCATTGTTGAATATTTGGGAGGTTACAGAAAAATGTACAAATATAATGAATATGCAAAACATGAAACTATAGGCAGTCCCTTATCGATGTTCCTTTAAATAAAATAAAAAAATGAAATAAAGATAATCTACATGGTGATGCTTTGGAAATGTAGTAACACTGAACAAAAGAGAACACGGCGATACATCCAGTCGACTTGCTTCCACAGCAAATTTCTTGGTCTCGTATTTAAAGCAACTGTGCAACTATTCGGAAATTGCATGCGGGAGTAGAGTGTCCGTGGCAGCGAGATAGCCATTGGAATCAGAGTTATGCGCACAATTCCATGAATTTCCCTTCCCTTCTCTTCTGAAATGTTCCAGCGTGCCGGACTGAGGTCCAGCTGTGGAATTCTCAGATCTGACACTTAAACTAAAATAATTATTTTTCTACCAGCTCTGTGTAAAGTGCATGTGAAAATGGCCCACAAAACAACCAGTCCGTTACCATGAGGAGTGTTTCAGAAAACAATGCTTTTTGCCTATGACAGGATGGTCGACACCGGATGATTGCAACCGTGCCAAATAGCGCCCATCTCGGGGTCAAATACTGATACATTCGACCGCTAGGGCTCTACTGTTGTGTAAGAGAAAACGCTGTTTGCATTTGCTTAAAATACTGCCAGTAAGGAGCGTACTTAACAGAGCTACTCCCAACATAAAAAAGGGGAAAATCCCTAAAGGTCACAGTTCGTATACGTCGTCTGAAGTTCCTGCTCAGATTTGTAGCGTGGTATGTTTTTAAAGGCTGCGGCATAGAATGTGATAAAAACACCTTTGGAATGCGGGCGACTGGGCGTACAGATAGCAATGGAAAAACCTCCCCAGATGTCCACCCTTAACCTCAGTGAATAAAAAATAAAAAAAACAACACTTTATATAAAAAAACAAAATTAAAAAAAAGCAATCCTGATAGAAAGTTCCAGAGCCCCCTGTAAACACGCTGTCCCAGCAGCCTCTGCGTGTCACAGTATAAGCTGCACGGGAGTGATGCCGCGCCCCAGAGAGGGGTCAGATCAGGAGCAGAGGCTGACATTAAAAAAAAGGTAGATAACCCAGATGAGGGGGGCTGGGAATGCGCTCTCATTTAGTCTGTTGATCTCATCACTTGTGTTTCTCAGGAGTTTGTGCATATGTCTGCATGTGTGTGCGTGTGTATGTGTGCGAGTGTGTGTTGGGGGTGGGGTTTAGGTCTTGTGATCCTTTTGCCCCTAGTTAACAGCTTCAGGAAGAGAACACAGGGAGTGCTGGGGCCCCCACACACAGGGTATGGAGCTGGGGGTTGCTGCAGTCTTCCTTGCCTCGTTGCAAACCATGCTCCATACTCCGGGCTCATAGGCCCCATGGCCTGGGGACACGGCCAGGGCTTCGGCCCGTTGCATGCTGGGAGGTGGACTGGCTGCCGCAGTAGTCTGTGTCGTGGTGAGGTGGGAGTCTAGCGCCAAGGTCGCGTTCTTTTCCTCCTGGCTCGACCCACTTGCCGAACCCTTCCCTGCCATATCCCTCTCCCCGGGGGAGGGCGGGGCAGGGGCGGGTCCGGTTCTGCCCGCTGTTTCGATGCCCTGGCCGGTCGATTGTGCCCTCTGCTGGAGCTCCAGCTCAGCAGCCCGCTGCAGGGCGGCATCCACCAGCAGCCGCAGGTCGCTGAAGTCCTGCAGGCACAGCTCCGGGGGAGTGGGGGGTGGGGTGTTGAAGAGGACCCCCGTGGGGCTCACCGTACCAACCCGAGTCAGAGCAGCTGGGGCAGAGGGGCAGGCAATTAGGGTCTCGCCCTTGCCGGCCCTCTTCAGCAGGCTCTGGGCGTCCGTCTGGCCCAGGGCGGCACCAACCTCCCGGCTCAGGAGACCAGAGGTCAGGATGGCTGTAGCGGTGCTGCCCAGCAGGCTGAGGTCCAGCGTGGGGGCGGGCCGAATGACCGAGGGCCGCCGCAGAGGGGCAGGGGAAGGGGCGCTCTCTGGGGAGCTGGCTCGTCCTCCAGCTCCTCCACCGGACATCCGTGGGTCGCCCTTCCCTGCCCGTCGGGAGATGGTAAACTGATTGGGGTCCTTTCCGTCCTTCCGCAGCAAGTCTGGGAGCAGCCTCCTCCGAGCATTGATGAACCAGTTACAGATCTGAAGAAGGAGGGGGAAAACTCAAAACCCACACAAAAACACTTAAAAAAAATATATATATATATATTTTTTTTTTAAACGGCAATGACAAAGGATTCCGACAGTAGGGATGTGATTTTTTTATTACTATTTTTAATTGAATACCCAAACAACAACAATAGTACACTATGCCTGCTATAACAAAAAACTAATAAAATAAAATAAATAAAAAGCATGTGGTGAAGAGAATTGCCCAGAAAAAATAACACTGAGAAAATGGGACTTTGTAATGTCGAGCTAGAATTTTCATAAGTAGCACTAAATTAACAGATTCCTTGTTCCTAAATTAATTAGCAAATTTTAGGCTTGCATCTACAGTATGAGAAATGATGTAGCAATGGGATTGCATTTTGAAAAATTACAGATGGACTCGATTGTCACTAGCCATTCCCAAGAGATGATTCCCACACCGCCGTGTTATGTAGCACCAAAGAAGAAGAAGTTTAGTTTACGAATTGCAAGTTAAGCGAGCGTGAATCGACACGGTGAAAAACAGCAAATATTTGTCTCAAATTCTGTCCGTAAATCCAAGCAGATCAAGCGTGTCCTTCGATCGGCAAATGTAGATTCGCCAGTTCGCAAGCCAAGCTTTTGATTTGTACATGTGAACATTGGAAACATATCTGTAAATGCTATTTGCATTTGTGAATATAATTTTTGCATTCATCCAAATGATGATTTACGAAACACAAATTAAGAGGTGTGTGTATGTGGATGGTAAATACAATTGTGGATTATACTTTTGTGCTTGTTTATTTTTGATAGAAATCTACCTCCAAAGTAGTTGTCCTATATTAGAAATAATATTAGGATACGTTATTTGGATATTTCCACCCAGTTAGCAAGCTGCCTTGTGTTTGTTACATGAATGGTAGCCCAAGTAAGCCAATGAATTGCTTTCACTCCGGCACATTTGAAGCTCGGTAAACTTGGCTACATTGTGTCGGTAAATTATCAGGGCTTGACATTAATGGGATAGTTCACTCATTTTTAAGAATTGTCTACGTTAAGATGTGAAGGTCTAAGACAATTGATTCGCTTAATAACCAAAACCAAAGTAAATTATTAGGCTACCAATTTATTTTGAGATAGCATTATTGTTGTGCATCATAAACTTGTTGCATTTTTCTATATCCACATTTATAATGACGTTATCATGCGAAGATTTTGACTTTTAAATGCTCCATGTTTAAATGTTCCATAGATTGTAAGTTCGTTTTTCAAGCCTTAATTAGGCTTATGTGTTGCGCTCAACAGCGAAAAGAAACCATGTCAACTACATTATGATCCAGTGACGTACCGTCGGCTGTAAAATAGGCCTTCTGTAACTACGGATATATAATGTAAACCTGCCATGTTTCCATTTATAGTTCTTAATTATCAAGCAATTAACTGAATAACAAATATCAATGAATGTTTTTCTGTGCTAGCATTTTTCTGTCATAAAATGTGTAGCACTGACTTATGTATTGATAGCTGGTGCGCTGGAAAAAGCGGGGTAGGCTATATGGTAGCTACAGCATTAGACTTGTTTCCGTTTATTTTGGTTTTGATCATAATGTAGTTCACATGGTTTACCGGGGGATTCAATAAGACAGAAAATGATGTCAAGGAATGATACCAAAGGTAACTGAGTTGTAGCATATCATTTGTCTACTAACCGCATAAGAACAGCACTCGAGTAGCCAATGTTTGGTTTATTTTGCCAAAATATCTTTAGGAAACAACGTGTCAATGTAACCTTCTGACATTATAATAAAATAACGATAGTTAGCTTGATCTACGATGTGTCCCCATTCAGAACGGTGACAGACGAGGAATTATTACCCCCTCGCTGGCCCCGCCCTATGACAGAACACCAACTGAATCTACATACTTATTGCGCTAGGCTGAGAAAGCCATGTCCGGGCCAAGACCTCCAGCGCCCGGCATGCACTAGGTTGACATAGTCGTGTATGAATTACAGGTTCCCCTAGCGAACTGTAGGCTGCGGGCAAGACTGCTGTGTAGACTGTTAAATGTAGGCAAACTGCATGAAGTAGGCTACTTATCAGATTACTATCATCATTGGAATAAATTAACTCACCTGCAGGGGGTCTTACCCACCACATAGAGATATTGTTTGTTTTGGGGAGCTATTTAGTTCTTTATTTTTTATCCATTTAAAATTCCAGTTCAGTTTAAAATAAATACTACCGGAATTTCCAGACTATTGAGCGCACCTGAATATAAGCCGCACCAACTAAATTTAGAAAGAAAAAAAAATGTGTACATATAGGCCGCACTTGTCTATAAGCCGCAGGTGTCCACGTTGTAACATGAGATTACATTTAACCCTTTCGCGTGTACCATCACAAATATGTGATCATTCCAAACATGGCCCAAACGCGTACCATCACAAATATGTGATTAGAACGTATCACTGGAACGCTCCGTTGAGAATGTGGTCACAATGGTTTACTGCCGGCTAAACACGGTTTAGACACGTCACAGAGGTGTGTATATTATGGAAAATAAACCATCAACTTGCGATTTCAGAAGCTGAAATTAACGATAAATGACACATTGCTGTGCATCGAATATCTTCGTTACATCAACACTGAGCTATCTTAGCAGTTTGGTGGTTTTTAACCTCACAAGCTAACAATTGCATCCTAATGTAAAAGTGCAAACATGATTCCAGTGCGGTACCTAGTCGTTTATTGTTGTACTGAAATGCAAATGTTACTATGTCAACGTTAGTTGTTATCAGAATAGTCATCTAGTTTAATTTGCAGTGTATGCATATGGGTTACTACGTAGCTAGCTGTATTATACCGACGATCTCACTTACATGCGCATTCACAAATCGTCTATTTACGAATGACGCAACAATAAACCTGTGGGCTAACCCTAGGACTAAACACACTGTTCCACAAAAACATTGTACCAAATAAACATCTTTACAACATTTACATTTATTTGTTTATGCAGACGTTCACACTTTCACATGAGTAATGTAAGCAGCAAATACCCCCTAGCCTATAACGTTGATTTAGCTACAGTTTGCTAACGTCAGTGCTAACCAAGCTGTCAAAATGAGCTAACTACGGGCTGACAGAAAATATAATATACACAATCTTATAGCGATTACACTTTACAATGTTTTACATCACGGGTAAACTCATCCGTGATCAAAATAATTGACGAAATACTCGAAAAACGCATTTTCAAAAATAATCCGGCAGTAGGCTAATATTGGTTTGTGGCGCTGCCATCTTGTTCTTCCGCATTCAACCAAAGATGATACACGATGAAGAGATGCTCCATTTGCTCCCAACTGTAACCATATCAATTCTCAAACAAGTTAACCTGGAAGTGAGTTATCTTGTCACGTTATCATCTTTGGTTGGACCAGAGATGACGTTGTATGGCTGCGCCCGTGTTATTAGCTTTATCAGAGATAAATAGCATCTCATAGCATATGGTGAGCAGTAACGTACAACCTTCAAAAATGTACTTTACCAACATCATGGGTGTCCATTGCAATGGTTGCTAGAATCGGAATACACCACTTGTAACAACTATTTGAAAACATGCAAAAAATATTAAAAATAAAAACATTTTCACCACACAATTAGCTGACAGATATTTTTATTAATGCAAATGAAAGACGGTGCAGTTAGCTACGGAGTCAGATGATGACTGTCCCTCATCGCCTCACACATACTGAGAGTCATCTAGTGTTGATATATATATATATGCGCAAAATGGCTGTTCAAAACACAATCAAACTAGCGTCTTCCTTGGCGCATTATCGCTTCCACCTGTCTGTTTCGCTCTTGCGCTTCCTGCTAGAGCGCCCCCTGGAGGCCGTTAGCCCGTAAAAATCTATAGATTAGCTGCATCGTTGTTTAGGCCGCAGGGTTCAAAGCGTGTGAAAAAAGTAGCGGCTTATAGTCCGGAAATTACGGTACTCGGATCTCCATGCACTTTATTTTTTAAATTAGTTGAAAATGTTCCGTTTTCTAGTATTCAATTAAACATATGTTTAAAATAAGTTTTGTGTTGGAGTTTGTGTTACTGTAAATTTGGACAATTTTCATATTCACTGCAAATGTATATCGGCCCCAATCATCGGTTATCTGTCTCCTTCATTACTAATAATCGGTATCGGCCCTGGAAAAACCATATCGGTCGACCGCTAATAGTGAGCACTATAATTAATTGGACAGTGAGTAGGGTTGCAAAGGGGATATTTTGCAACCCTAACAGTGAGTCAGTGACACATTTTTGGTTCAGTACTCTAGCACTTTGAGTTTGAAAGGATACAATGACAATGAGGTTGAAGTGCAGACTGTCATATAACTGCATAACTTCAAGGGTTTCTTCTCCTGACTCCTCCCAGAGAGTTCAATAAGAAAATTTGTCAGGAGAAACAACCCTTCACGTGATCCATCCATATCTACTGCATATCTGGCAGCAGAGTGATGGTTTGAGGCTCTTTTGATACTTGCATACTTAAATGACTTAGAGCCATTTAGCCCCTTTTTTGTAACGTAATGCAGGCATCAAATTTGAAATTAGAATATATTTACAAAAACCAATAAAGCTAATAAGGTAAAACATGAAATATCTTTTTTTTGCACCGTTTTCAATTAAATATATGTAAAAGAGAATTTACAAATCACTGCTTTTATGTGCATTTTACATACTGTCCCAACTTTTTTGGAATTGGGGTTTGTATATAATTATAATATTTGTAGGTTCTTTCTTTGAAGGGGACATGGCTTAAAACCTCAGTTTCTCTAAATTACTGACCTTGCAGCCAGGAGAATCATTTTGCATTTAATTTTAGATAAAACATTTTGATCATCCAACTTAAATATGCTAACAAAAGTTAAATGTTAACACTATCCATGGCTATTTTCTTACCGTTTTCTGGAACACAGCAAAGTTATCAGCCCATTAGACTAAAAACCAGTCCCCAACCCCCCACATAAGTCAATAGTTTAATATCAAAGACAGTAGCTGGTTAATTGCGTTATAAACAAAAACACCCTTCATTTGGATGGCAGGCATGCCATCTGCCAGGTTACAGCTTGGCAGGGCATGCCCCATACCTATACAGCAGAGTTTGGCACGGTCAGGGTTTCCTACAGAAATAACCACAATGACCACAGACTCTCAGCCCTTAAAAACATGAACTTCTGTAGCTTATGACCTCATAACCACACAGAATTCAGATACAATTTCACACATCCACACAAAGCCCCAAAATTGGGTTATTTTTGCAATATTTTTCCTGCTACTTTTTCCTGCCGATTTCATGCTCCATGCCCACAAACAATATTAATTCTCCCCATTGGATATTTAGTTAGGCTACTGCCAATAACAACACCTGATCTAAGCAACCTGATCAAAGTAGCCAATCGCAGGACACACATTCACTTGTCAAGAGGCGGCCTAACAGCTCCACAAAACGTGTAGTCATCTTTAGTCCTGTGGTTAGCCCTACAGACTTTCCTGCTGGAGACCTGTGTTTGAGCTCACTGTTAACGTTAGCCTACTCATTAACCAAAACATGGTGCACATGTTTGTTTTCCATTCATACAACTGGCTGGCTTTTCATTAAGGAGCTGCATGACTGGCTAGCTAGCTTTGTAATATCAGCTCTGTTTATTAAACAAATTAAGTGTTGCCTAGCTGGCTAGCCAGCAATGGCATACAGTGGGGACGGAAAGTATTCGGGCAGTGACCATTTTTGTTTGGCTCTGTACTCCAGGTCCAATCCGTTAAATGTTCTGCCCTCCGGCGCTTCCCCTTGCCACTTCCACTTGGGGGAATCCCTTTAGAAACCAGTTGCCAAGAGCGAGTGCAGTACAATCCGTTAGAAAGGCAAGTGAAGTACATGAAATTAGTCCCTCGGCCCTCGATTTGACTCAACTTCCACAAGACTGCAGACTTCGGGAAGTGAAATTGCCCAGAATGCTTTACTGTAACCCCAAGCTTCCTCTGTCGGAAGTTTAAATTTAATGCCTTTACTCCTCGGACAAATCCTAAAAATAGAGAAAGCGGCACCCAAGTATAAAAGATCTTTTAAGTAATTTTATTGCACAACTGAAATGTTGAATAAATTCGGAAATAACATCGATTTAGTAGTTAATAATAGCTTGATAAAATCCCTTTAAAATGTATCTCCAGAGAATAGTTTCATGTTATGCTACTAGGATTCAGTATTAGAATGACTATTTCTGGCCAGTTAATGATAACTAGCAACATAATCAGTTCAGCGAGTATCCAGCAAATGAGCTTGTAAAGGTTATGGGCAATATTAAAAAAACATTTTGCAGATTTTATATTCAATACAGGTTACTCGCCTATTTTATGTTTTATACTTCTGTGCTACATGCAAAGCAATCTCGGCTATGCATCCACCTTTTGGTTGCAGTTTATTAATACATTTTATTGAGGCATTTTGTAACATAGAAGTGTATTATTCCCCATTCCTGCTTATCGGGTATTTTAAAGTGCCGTATATCAATAAATGGATTTTCAATCATTTTCTGCTATTTTGCCAGAATAAAAATTGAGCTGTTGGTTGGAGCTTGCCGTCCTATGCCATTTATTGTAACGTTTTGCACAAACTCATTTGTTAATGGTCTGCTGGCATCTGGTGAATTTCTGAGTGCAAGTGCAGTCCAATTAGAATAATTCCGTGGTTAATCTACACCCCCTCCCCATTCCCATTCAAATGAAGAGGTTATATTAACGCTTGTAATAGTATCAGAAAATACAATATCAAGAGTCCTTTGATGTTGTTGGGTCACAGACATCAGACAGACATGGCATGCAAAGAATATGTAACCAAATATTAAACATGAGGACTAAGTTTGTTCATTTGTCCAATTACAATTGCTACACGGTTCACCCGATATGGATGTAAAAACCCTCAAATTAAAGCTGAAAGGCAGCACTTTAACTTCATAGTCACCGTTCCATTTCAAATTCAATGTTCTGGAGTGCACAGCCAAAACAACAGAAATTGTGTCTCTGCCCGAAAACTTTCCGTCCCCACTGTATGCAGTAGATATGGATGGAGCACTTTAAGGGTAGTTTCTCCAGACTAATTTTCCTATTGAACCTGCGGTCTCGTTGCTGCAACGTCACAGACGGGATTATATATCTAATAACGCACTCCCTCATATTGCTTAATTTACTTATGGTTCATAAATGCATGCATTATCATCAGTTACTCATAACGTAGTACAAAAAGACATGATATTTAAACAAAAAAATGTTTTCAACGTACAGAAATGCCAAGTTAACGACACATACAAAAGACTGTCCAAGTCATTATTTAAAACTAGGCCTGCTGTTAAAGGTATTGATATCAAAATTAGGTCAAGTTACAACAAACAATATTGGCTATCATAGCTCACACAAATGAAACAAACCAATTCCAAAGCAATGCTACTAAACTTTTCCTAAATTATTTAACTTGGACCTGTGATTTTTCATCTTATCTGAAGAGATGTGGTCATGTCAAATGTCAAATAAAAATTGCCTTGTGGAAGAAGACATAATTTATTAAATTAATGTTTTCAACAGTTTATAAATTACACTCCAGAAAAAATCTGTTTATACTTAGTTAAGTTAAATTGGCTTAATTTCAGTAGTAGAACCAGTGTCCCAATTTTTCTAGCAGCATATAACATTCCAGTTAAACAGACATTTATAACAAGAAACATAATTTACACTAGAAAAGGGGGAGATGAATAAATATACAGGTAAAAAAAATTATTAATATCTAGGCCTAGTAAATAGCCTAAATATTGAATCTTATAAACCTATCCAGACATATATTTGCCCCCAATAATGTAGCCTACTCTATGTGTGTGGATCAGATTAAACAAAATAAGTAAAATACTATAATATATTTTTAAATGTAAAATAATTTAAATTATTTTTGAAAACAATTTTGTGAACAAAAGAATGTCTAGGCTCTGTCGGACCATGCAGGTAGCTATTCAAATAAAAAAATAAAAAATAAATACAGTAGAATAGCACTCAGAGAGATGCTACACCCGCGCGCGTGCTAATGTCAACCCTGAATGTAATATGCATGGGGCTAAAACTTTGATCTTGCACTGATTGATTTTTTTTGATTGAACAATTAAAAAAATAAAATTTTCAGTGCCCAACTGTCACATTTCCACAAACAAATCACAATCACAATAGAGTTGTGTTTTGAGTGGATGGATGGGAGGACACACATACAGACACACGCAGACAGGAGCGAAAACAATACCCCCTGCTTGTTCCAACATATTCTAGTCATTTTTGACATTTATATGTGTAACAGCTGAACTGCAGATTATTTCCACTATAAATGATAGCCTTTAGACACTTTGATGTGGCACAAAGTCTGAATGACCACATTCTCTTTAGATGGTAGGGGCCAAGTTACATTAAATAACTTAGGAAAGATTGGATAACATTGCGTTGGAAATAGCTGGTTTAATTAATGTGAGCCATGATAGCAAATACTGTTTGTTGCAACTTGGCCTCATTTTGACATAAATACTTTTAACATCAGTTTTTGCTAGTTTTAATTAATGACAAAGACAGTGCTTTGTATGCGTGAGTAACTTACCAGTTTTGTACGTTGAAAACGTTTTTCGTTGATAACTTTGCATATGACAAGAGTGCACAGATAGTTTTAATATTTAAGCTACCAAGTTTATACTTGAAAATAGAAAGTACTTTTCCTAATCAGATAATAGGCCATTCCTCTCAGGATAAGTTACTTTATGTTTTACTTTACTGGCATTTAGCAGATGCTCTTATCCAGAGCAGCTTACAATGCAAAGATTGGTTATGGAAACACACCGATTCCCCAGAGTTGAGGAGAGACAGCTATTGCAGACTCAACTGACAACTTGTCAACTACCTTTGAGTATTTATTAATAGTACTCAATCATCTCCCCTACCATCGGTCAATATTCTTTAGTTCACACACAATGTTTATTACCTTAGTACTGCAGGACACATGGAAGCGTTACATAAGGTCAAAAACCAGTAACATTTTTCTTCTCTAGCAATCCAAGGTGTCACTGAAGCATCACAACAGAGCTCTCTAGTGGTGACATTATAAGACAGGGTCTTTCAGAAAGGCTCCAAACAGCTGCCATCGAAGTCTTGAGCCAGAAAAGCTGAACAGCCAGACTGACATTACATTATACCCATGATGGGCTATGAGAAAGGGGCTATGCAGTAAAGGCCAACTACCCACTTCAGTGGAGGAGAGAGAGAAAAAAAACTTTACTGGCTCACATCTTGGTTTTAACGCATCAAAGCCATTAAGGGAATGACACCAATTATCCTTAATCAGGATGCAGGATGATGGTGTAAACCTGACATGGTGAGGAAACAATTTACCATCAGATAAATTTTAACCTCAAACAAAAATGAAAAGGGCATAAAGCACATCGAAATAATGGCTGAAACTCAGTGATTACATATACTGGACTTGTTTGTATTCTTTGGTAGTTCCCCACACACTGCCCTCTGCTCTTAACCTTCACCTGCTTGTCAAAAAGCCAAACTAATTCCCTGATATCTGGTCCTCCACTCAGCAACAGCGACCCATAATCACACCCCTGCCTCACGCCAGTCTCACCTGGATTCCTCATCCAAAAACTCCAATATGCATTGTCAAAGCATTTAAAAAAATTAAAAAAACTTTTATAAATGTATTATTAATTTATTTGGTATTTCCCTTCCCCCATAAAGTACCAAAGTGTACAACTGAGGTTTAGGCTTCTCTAGGACACAAGGCAACCAATGAACCCCTCTCCGTACTCCCAGACCATGCCATGGGCCTAATGTTGCAGACAAACAAAGCATGGAGAAAAAGAACAAGAATATCTTGGTTTGGCAGCCAAGCAATGCATTTTTCATCCATTAGCATGACAGGTAGGGCACAATTCCTCTCCTGATAAGGGTGGCAGGAAATGCATGTCCCCAGGGCAGGGATTATCTGACAATATCAAGGTGCACACAATGTTACAGGGGGACAAGTACTTTCACGTCAGCTCTCAGAAAGCTTTAAGCATTCTGCAGCATTAAATATTAGGTCTGATTTCAAATTTTGGAGCTGCAGCATAATCTAGACCAGCATAAACTCAACAACGTTTAGCCCTGTGGGAACACGGAGGAGACACCAGCTCTCAACTCATTTCTTTCACTTGCATAGAGGTTCAGTCTGGTCAGCTTTGCACTAAATACCTAACTAGAATGTTAGTGTCCACTCTGCTCTGGTGCATAATTGTCCTTGCCCGTGTTATTTTGCACTTGGGGTTATTTACCAGGGTGAACTTGTCATGTGCCAAATTAATAAAAGCAACGTTGCTCACCTGCAGCACTGAGAGGCTGGTTTGACCGGAGAGACTCAGCTTCTCCTGCTCGGACGGGTATGCATTGAAGCGGTGCTCGTATAGCCAGCTGCGTAGAACCTGCACGGCTTCCTTCGGTAGGTTTCCGCGGCGCCTGCGCTTCCCGGAGCCTCCGGACAGGTCCAGGGGAGAGCCGCCCCCGTCATCCTCGCAAACATCGCTGTCCGACATCGTCGAGAACTCTGGCTCCCCCTCCAAGGCTGAGAGAACAGAAGGACAATGAACCCACAAAGTATTCCAGGCCTGTGCCATCATTGTCATTCATTTGTGAAAACCCCGCTTACCAGCAATCTTTCTGTTAAAAGAAAAATCAACAATTAAGGGGGCATTTTTAATTGCGGAAGACGAACAGAAAAAAAAGTTAATAGGATACTGGAGACATATGGAGGGCCATCCCAAATTTTCCACACCGAACCATCATGCAACCATTCCAAGTGTGGTTTTTAGGTAGACACTATGGTTGCAGGGTGCAATATAATTCTCGCGCCGTTTGACCAGATATTTGCAACCACCAAGTCTAAGCTGCACCTATGGGGTACGTAATGTGCAACAATGCACATTTAGGCATATAGCAGACGCCGTTACCCAGAGCGACTTTAGTTACATAAGTGCATACACACATTTCATTTAACGGTCTTTTTTTAATTACAATGTTACGAAATATTACTCAATGGAATCAAAAATGAACGCAAAAGCATTTAACCCATACTCTATAAACACTTGGAAAAGTACTTTCACGGAACCTAGTACACAGAGCGCGGTAAGTCATCCCCCGCCGTGAAATCTGATCTCCAGCAGCTAACGTTAGATTGTAGGAATTCCTTCGTCCTCTCCTGACAAAGAAGACAATGCAATGCCCATCACCACCAGTTCCACTGGCGAGGGAACGGTGCACGTCTCGCACGACTATGCAAGTTACAGTTCTCCTAGCCTGAGGCAGGTAAAACTGAATTGGTGTTGGCTAGCACTTGCGAACCAATGTACCTTGGAATTTGAAAAGAAAAAAAGAATGTTTGCACTTTCAATATCAGAAGCAAGCAATATTTAAACCATTAACGTGTTCTGCAATGCAGAAAAAAAAGCATTAACCCAACTGGCCAGCTAGGGTTAAAATGTGTTGCAGCTATGTATCCAAATATGTTGTGTGAATTTTGATTTTTACCATCGACTCAGGTTTGTCAAAGTAAAGTGAAAGGCCTAACTTATAGCTAAAGTTAGTTATCCAAAAACAACCAAAACTGACAGATGGCCTGATTTGAAAGGGGGAGGGGGCTAGCGAGATGTTCTTCTGTCAAAAAACATTGAAAAAGTTTGACAAAACAGGTCTATAACCAGATTAAAATAAATAAAACCATCCCTACGTTAGCAAGCAATTAATCTCGAACACCATTTACAGTTGCTTACTCGCTGAATGAACTCGATGCAAAAAAGTTTGGGGAAAAAAAAATCACCTAATGCTAGCTAAGCTAACCAACTCAGCAAACAGTTATGCACGAGGCGAATCAATTCTTTATACACCCAGAGCAATTCACGGAATGCTCACAACAGTGCGCTTGCTTTATTGATAGCAACATAAATAAAGCTAGCCAACAGCTTCTAAACTGAACGCCAACTGTGGAAATAAAGCTAGCCAATACGGTCTAGTGAAAAATCACAATGAAAAAGTTTAAAGCAAAGCCAAAGGAGCCATTTGTAAGCATATACTCAGTTTGTTGGGGGGTTAACGTTACGGGTAGGATATGCAATTTAGCTACTTAGCTAGCAGGGAGTACGGTTCTCCCCTGCCGTCTAGGATAAGCTGCGAGGCGAGCCAACATTAACTGTGTTTGTGGACGGAAAGGGGAAATGAAACAGTGCTGCTGAAAAAAAAAACCAGACGCAAACCCTCCGATTCATAAGTTGGCTAACTGTTAGCTACAGCTGCGAGCCCGCACCGTGTTTAGCTTAGTTAGCTAGTACAAAGAAACCCCTCTACCATACGCCCTCCCCAAACCGGACTGTTCTCCCTCGCTCCGCCAGATGGACACCATGCTTGTTCCCCAAGATAACTGTCCCTCCAAATTCAAACACAAACACACGCTGCATTTGCTCGCAACAAAAAGCCGCATTCCTTTTAAAATCAACAGTCGACCACACTCCGCAGTTCTCACAAAACCACGGCCAGAAAAGCCGAACGAAAAACAAAACATCTAAAAACATGCATTGCTTCACCCTACCTCTCTTGAAGGTTTTCATTCTTTTACAAAGGTCGAGGGCTTCTTTGCTGGCCGGCTGCGATCTTCGAAGTTCTTCAAAAAAAAAAAAAAAAATACGTGCTCCTAACAAGCTAGTGACAAACGGGAATTTCCAAGCGTACAAGGTATGGCATGCGTTTTCACGGCTTCTGCCTTCCGCTTTTACGACTCCTGTTCACGTTTCTTATATTGTTTTCATCGACGCTTTTCCTTTCCCCCCAATCTCAGTCTCCTTCTAAAACAATATTCCCGTTTTATCAATTGTGTAACGCAGCCTTGTATACCTGCTGCAGCCGAACCAGTTAGTTATACGGGTTGCCAATCTGACAGTCGCAGCTGGGAAAATCCCTCCTCTCCTGTCTGTGCTGTCCAATCACAGTTGCAGAATTGTTTCAGACAAGCCCGTGATATCCGCAGTGACTGACAGAGAGCACCTCATTCAAAAGTCAATATGCCCATGTCGTCTCAAAACTGTTCCTGCATGCAGACATGCTGAATTGTTTGATTTGTATTTGGGTTATGGAGTCTAGCTAAAATATTAATTATACATATCTATGCGAGTCTGCCAAGTGAAAACAAAGCACAAAGTACGATAGTACTATTCATACTACTACTACTCCTAATAAAAATGGAAAGTGAGAATGTTTTATTGCGGTTTACCTTACCACATCACAGTGGTAAGGTAAAGTACATTGCCAATTGCATGGCAAGCCCATTGATTTTAATTAATTTAGTGGATAACTTAGTCTTTTTTATCATTGGAAACAGTTTACAATTTGACTTTTTCTTTGATAGTGTATTATTATTATTATTACAACAACAATAATGTTCATAAAAGGGCTTTTATTAAGATTTTACTCTTATGGAACTAGCTGGCAATTAGTTTAGGTTTTTCAGCCGAAACACGTGAGCGTTTTGTGAGGTGTCCATTCAATAAATGGTATAATAGTTCCCCGTCTTCATTTTTACAATTGGATGTGCGACTATTCTTTTTTTAGAGAACATTTAGTTGTATATTTCCTTTTGGATCAGAACTCCTTGTGGAATTCCACTAGGTGATGCACAACTTTTTGTTAATCTTCTGACAATTCTGGTATTTCAGTGTGGTGAGTGTTCAAAAACTAACAAAACACCAAAAGTGTCTCATCTGAAAATTTTCTCTATAACTGCAGAAATATTTCAAGAAACATCTGCACTTTATATTAAAAGTCAGGTAGCAGAGTATGTATAGCCTTTCTTCTTTGGTGTTTAATTATATAATTTTGCATTTGAATTTTGTCTGTCATATCATAACTGATATTGTCATATCAATGGATTAATATTTAATTTCTGCTCTTTGCTGTGATATGTCCACAAATTGCCTTGCAGACATACAGAAAAATGTTAGAATAAAAAAAAAAAACTGATACAATATTAAATATATAATTATTTAACATTTATCATCGGCATATTATTTTTCAGAAAACATCCACTCATATTTCTTACTCAAGTTTTTTTTATTTTCATACTAAACATCAAAACCCCAACATACACAGCCTAAATAGTATAGCATTATTGATATAGGAGAAATTTTAGTCAGTAAAATATGTGCTTGTTTCATAAAATAGTTATTATTGATAATATTAATAGTTTTGCTACTAATTCTTGTGGTAAGACTTTTTCTTCTTCAATGTGCCTCACTGACCCCCCCCCCCCCCCCACAAAAAAAAAAAAAAAACACAAAGGGAAGGACAAACAGAATTATGGGGAAATTTTCTCTTCTTCAGTGTCCATTGGACTAAGACTGTAGGGGGCCAGATATTCTTCCATTGCAACAGATTGTTCTGGAAAGGGGATATAAAAAAAGTTTACCTTGAGTCAGAAATAACACAAATACCCTACTTTGACCCATATCCCTGTCAGAAATGTTGGTCAGTCAAATGAGTCAGGTCTAAAAAAAGGTTATTTATAATCCAGTGATGTGGCATGTTGCCAATATCAGCCCTGAAGAGATTGACTTGAGCCAGGGATTCCCTCTTTGTGTCCTGTACTCTTGAATGAGAATTATGTCAAAAGCCATCCTTGAGACAGAGAAATTCTTGTTCTGCATTTTCAAAAGCTGTCCTCCACACATCAGAAAATGAAAAAAAGGGAAGAGCTGGTTAGGTGTACTTCCATTCAGCCTCTTTGAGGCTTCAACCCCAACTATAGCCCTTTTGTACTGAAGGTAAGTCAAAAGTTAGGTTGAAAGGTTTCAGACATGGCATATATAACCACAAACTCATTGGTAATGGAGTTGGGGGGAAAAATATGTGTGGGTATATTTGTAGCCCTCTGTAGTCATCACTTCTGTTTGAATGAGGAATGAAGTTCTGAGGGAGGTGACAGGACTGCATTTACACAATACAATGTCACCCCCAAATTCAAGTTGCAGGCAAGACCTGAACATGAAACATGAACCATCATAACCCCTCCCCCCCTCCCAAAAAAAAAAAAAAGTTGAAGCATCAAAAAAGTTGAAGCATCAGACCAGACTGAAATACAATGTCTGTCAATCCTTTAGAAAACACTTCCCCATCAAAACATTGTATACAGTTGCACTCTTAAATCATGATAATATTTGGGGGCTTGAGTGTGAATACAATAACAACAAAAAGTAAATATTCTATGTTTACAAATTTATTTGGTCAGTTGTGGTCATTCTATGAACACAGACTAAATCTCAAAAGTCAGTCCTAAGGTGTGAACTTTTTTATTTAAATCTTTTTTTTTTTTTTTTACACAATGGTTAAAAAAAACAAAAAAACAGGAAAAACGTGAAATCTTTTTCTTGAGACTATACAGACATGTAACCGCCGTGAATGACTGAAGGTACATACAGTTTGACACAATGCTTTTAAAAAAAAGTCAGTCTAGTCCTGGTGCTGTACAGTTCTGCAGCACCCTCTTGTTCTCTACCAAACACACAAAAACATGAATGAGAAATTGGCCCTTGTATTGAAACCCTATTGTATCTATGAAAGGAAATACTTGAAATGTCAGCCTCCTTATGCCCTGTAGTAAAGGGTGCCTGAGGTTACATGAACCCTGTAATGGGTGGAGCTACGATCAGCTACGACCAACCAATCAACAGATTTGCTCTCCAAAGCAAAAAAAAAAAAAAAAAAACACACACAGTGGCTGGTTTAAATCAGTGAGGCTCTGATGGTGTATGGTGGTGTATGGTAGTGTATGGTGGTATGTGGTAGTGTATGGTAACTCGGCCTAATTTTTTGGCATCGCAAAGCCTCGTTCGCCCTTCTTAGCTTCTCCTGGGCAACACAGGATTTATTGTTGGGGCCCCATTTTATTACACTTTACAAAAGGCTAATGTTCTGTAGACCTTTTTGGGTGGCTCTGGCCCAAATTAGAAGTTGGACACAATAAATATCTGCTTGCATGATAAAACCCCGGGCGAGGGGCAACTGTGGATGGTATGAGTTCATTAGGCATCACAAAGGAGAGGCATGCTTCCAACCCTGTCTCCAAATTAGAGAAATGTCTTTGGGCGATTGTGCTTCAGTAGTTTTAAGTGGGCTTGGTTTGTCTGTACAAGATGAGCTCATCCTCCACTCCTAATAATCATATTTGGATATTCTCTGCCTTGCACAGATACAATAACGTGTGTCTATCAGCCTTTGATTTGTGTTCCAAGGACAAAACCACTCGTCTCCCTTGCTCTCCCCCAGAGCATATTAGATGATTCCAGTCACGTGCGTGTACAGTTGACACATCCATCTGTCTGAATCTATTTCAAGATGACATTTAACTGAAATCACCAATTCAAAGGCAAAATAAGTAAAACTCCTTAATTTCAGTCTGAACTTGATTTAATATGCTGTTTTCTGTGTACTTTACTTGTGATATTGAGTATTAATGGGGCCATCTGTTCCTTTCTCCCTGAAAAGATAATTATTCTCTGTATTGATAAACTACAGCATAATTGTGTATGATACAATGATATTTGCATTTTCCTGATCAACCATGGACAGCTTTACAATAATTTACCCAACTACAATCGCTGGGGGGAGATATGAGGAAAACAACATCACTCTGCATGTCATTTTCTGCATGTAAAACACTCAATGGTCAGAAGTTAATTTGTAGCTTAAAATGAAAGATCCACCAGGGGCCACTGAAGAAATACTGTGTGGTGTTGCACCCGAGACTTAAATCTATGGATATTACTTGAGCTAATTTAATACATTTACATTAGCCACCAAGATGAGTGCAAGAAATTATTTTTCAACCCCCACCTGAGAAATATAATGCAATCAATAAGCAAATAGAGTCGTCAAGCAAAACCTGATGTCTCGGTGGTAGCATGCGTGGGGCATTTGTTCCAGGATGTACCAACCCCCAACCTGTTGGGAGGCGAGACTGGTGACTCACTGAGAAGTGAGGCTCCTTCAGTCTGAAATCTCACCAAAGGGTAGAAAGAAGGAAGGAAGGAAAAGAAGCAGGAGTGACTGAACAGCACTCAAATCTGCTCAATACTCAATCGATACGAGGGGGCTATTATTAGCACACCTTGAGGACAAAGAGGATGGGAGGACTGAACAGGATCGGAGAGGTCATGACTTATGAGCCTGGCAGATTCATCTCCTTGCGTCTGATAGACAGTGGCAAACGCCCACGAGGGGGGCCCGGTTCAGAGCACAGGGAAGGGATGCGCCTCTAGTGCATATCAGCGCCTGGGTTTGGGCAGGAAATGAATGAAGCGATGGGCACTCACAAAAGGACAGACAGGGATGTGAATCCTGATAAGACGAGAAGCCGCAAAAAAATGCAGGGGTAGTGGACTTCATGGTCATGGTTCATGTTTTAAACTGTCACATGGGATTCAAATGCGTCTACACGCACAGGACTGCTTTGCAACCCAATTCCAATCTAGTGGAAAGATGTCTGGCAGTTCTGTAAATGTTTATTATTTTATCAGGTGATAACGCAGCTCCTTTCCAACGGAGCCTCTGTACCTGTCCGTTTTAGTATTTCACAGGTGTCTTTCCAGCAGACACCTTTCTCATTTCAAAGCTGGGTGCTGCGCCAAGACCATTGTCTGCTATGAAATTATGCCAACGCACGTAATGCTGACAAAATACAGTGCAGTGCAGCATCATGGGACATCCTCAGAATCTTTTCCTTTTCAGAAGTAGGACCAAGCTGTTACATTTGTCACATCCTTATGCAACACAAATACTTGCTGCTTTGTAATAGATTGGGGGTGATGAGGGTGCCCTCTAGTGGCTACACTTCTTTTTAACGTCACTATTCCCCTAAGCACTCTATTCTCATACACATTGGCATGCCTTCACAATGTTAAAATGGGATTGACAGTGCCATGTTGTAATAGTTATTCAGCATAAAAGTTTCCTAAAATGCAGTGCTCTAGATGTTACTATCTATCCTGTGAAAGCATTTTTGTAACTCTTCCAGCTGGTATACATAAAGATTTATTTTAAGCAATAAGATGGTAATGAAGGTATATTATATAGAAAACTTTACCCAAATTAACATGTATAATCTGTTTTGACATTATTTATGGCTCGTAATGTAAATGTTTTACAATTTAGCATAAAACGTTCAACCTTTTCATGCAAGCAGTAATTTCAGGAGTGACCAAAATAAAAAGTTTGTATAAAACCATCTTTATATATTCCTTAACTTGAAATATGTCATTTTATAATACAGCAAAATTATTCTATTTTAATATTAAAAATATGCATTTTAAGAATACACATTTCTAAACTGAACACAATGTTTTTGAAAAATGTGATTATACAATATGCATGTAGTTTGTTTTTTCTTTAAATACACAATATTAAGAGAAAATAAACTATGTTAAATGATATATTCCAATTTTGAAAAGGCAGCCAAAATAGGCTCTAGAAATACATTTGAGGAAGTGGGATTTTTACATGGACTGTGTTCATGCCATTTTCAAACTGGTTATGTTTTAAACGTGCTGAGCCAGTGTATTTGCCAGTGTAACTGCTTTAATTCTCCCTGACATTTGCAGAAGTGTTAAGTACATCTTCGTAGCCTCCGATGAGACTTTGGAGAGTGAAAATAGCTTAATATGTGGTGCTGACAACAGTGCAGCCTCCATCTCAATTGATCAACATAACCCACAGCTTAAATCATCCAACTTGTTATTTTACATCTGAAATATGTCCACTTTTCATCCATATAATCTCGCCAAATGTCCCAAGCCATGAAGGGGCCAATTCTATATGGTTTGTATGAAGAGCTATCACTATGTGCATTCCTATCTTTGAACATGAATAATATAGCATGTTTAGTGTGGGTAGAGGTTCTGTGTTTTCAGTGATTCTACAAATCTATTACAGTAAGAGTGTAAGTGGGCCATTTTCCAGGAGACTTCCATATTACTAATGTTTATTGATCAGTCAGTCTATTCTATGGCCTTGCTGTGCCAGTTTAATGTACTTCCTTTGGATGTAAAGTCCCCAAGGCAGTATTTAAATGTGCAAATTTGACTGGCCTGCTCCCAGGGCACATGCCATGGTGTAGTAGCTACTGCTTTAAAATTGAATTAGCCACAACTTTGAATACTTAATACCCCGTGTATGAAAACACATATACCTCCCAAACCCAACAAGTTACTAAGAACTGATGTTTGTAGACGAGCGGGACACCCAGTATGGAAACTCCTTAAATGGCCCTAGCAACTCTCCCAGGACCCAGTGAAGCCATGAGTATCTAACACATAATCTGGCGTTCCACAGGCCATTTCTAAGACACAAGTGGATGTCTTTGCACCTGAGCCTGGCTGCTTCTCCTCCGCTCTACTACACAACCCAAAAAGGAAGGTTTTGGGAGAATGAGGAAAAGTACTAAATTTGAAATGGCTGAGCAGAGCCGTTTTAAAACATTTACTGTAACAGAATTTCAGCCTCCAGATCATGAGTTAGCCATTTAGTAACCGCTGTGGTACCATAACAGTTCTTTACAGTTCTTGCATTTTTCACCAGTAATACATACTCTATGGGCAATATGACAAATGATTATAATTTTAAATAATAACGATGACAAAAAAGCATGTAGAATAACGGGGTTTAATGACATCTTTAAACAATGAAAGGTAATAGAATGGTGATAGTCTGATGTACGAGTGACTGAGGAAAAAAAGTTAGCTACATGACAGACTAGCACTACAAACAGCCCCCCCCCCCCCCCCCCCCCCCCCCCCTGCAAATTTCAAACATGATCTTTGTTGCTCCACCACACAGTACACAGTATCGCTCAATAGGTCCTGCCAACTGAGACTTAAGAGACAAGAGTGTGTTGTGGAGACTGGCCAGCAGGGGGAGCCCTCGCCTACATCCAGCCTCAAGGTCAAAATTACCATTCACAACATTGAGTCTGTATCAACAGCATGGAAATTAGGATGTCACTTCCTCCCACAAATATGAAATTTAGTACACATGTTAAGGATTACTCATGGCTGGCAATTAATTAAATGCAAGTATTTCTGAACTGGCATAGATATACATATGAAGGAATATGTACCATCTTCACAAAGTTTATCCTCCAGTTAAATAAACTTGGCTGAGCAAATCATGATTTTTGTCTGTTAGGCTAAGCTGTTGCATGTTATACAAGGTGACTTGAGTCAAGAGACTTCCGTGGCCTTCAATGCCTTGCCTTCAAGAGCACTGGCTTCAGTCGTGTAATATGTCTCTACAAACCTAGAGAACACGGATCCACAAAATATATATTAGCTGAAAACACACCACACAGAGCTATACTCTGTTCAAAAAGCTATAGCTGCCTGTTAAACCAGGTCGCATGAACCCACCGAAAGGGTTAAAAAATGTAAAAAAAATAAAATAACATTAAGGTTTGCCATTTCTATGGACAGTCCCCACACTGTGCTTTGTACCGATTTGGTAGTTAGTGGGACCCTGGCATGGCATGGAGAAGATTCCGGATCTGGTTTGGCACCGGGCTTCCGTGACACACCGGCCAGACAAGGATAATCCTGCTATGTGACCAGGTAGGGCCTCTCACTGCACTGAACCACCACAAGGCCCCGGCTGAGTAACCACAGACCGGTTATGCCTGATATTGGGAGAGAGGGCCTTTAGAGGCTTTTTGCACCGCATCTCCTGCTTATTTTTATCCGTTTGGTGGGATGTCAAATTATACCAAACATGTTTAGTTGAGACAAACAGAGCAATGCTTTGTGACGACAGCGGTCTCTGGGTGTGAACTGACGGAGAACTCTTTTAGCGGTACAACACTGCATATGGAGTGGATGAAGGAAAATTCCAGAACAGGAATTACTTCTGGTTAAAAAAATAAATAAAAAACCCCCCAAAAAAAGAAACATTGTTGGTCTACGCTCTTTCTCCAGCTCATTAGAACTGATCTCTTAACGAGCAGCATTGTCAAATAAGACTGAGACGGAGTGTGACTTTCACGGTTGAGAGAAGATACACTCATACAGAGAGCAACAACCCCCCACCTTGCAACTGGCTGTCCCGCAGGCACCATGCCATCACATTGCTGTTGTGGGCGTGGATGGTTTAGTGACATCAGTATTCCGCCACTACGACATCACGCGTGCTGTGTTAGCCGCGATTCTCTGGGCCTTGAGGTGTAGCGGCCCTTATAGTCAATACTGACAATCTGATGAGAACAAAGTAACTTCACAAGAGTGGATTAACAAAATGTGCCAAAGAACCTTTGCCTGTGTCTGCAGACAACTATACAGTCCAGGGCCTGAGAATAAAACATAGAATAGCAATATGGTGCCACACTAGGAGTGTCCCATTCGTTTAAAGAGACGGGTGGATCTGATGGAGGACGCTCTAGCTTTAATGACCTGGAGCGCCCAAATAATGACAATATAATGACGCTCTAGCGCAGGGGTGGGGAATCCGAAAAGGGCCGGTGTGAGTGCAGGTTTCTGATTTAGCCCAGCACTGAGACACCTGATTCAACTAATGAACTAATCATGGTCTTCAATCAAGACCTTGATAAGTAGAATCAGCTGTCTTAGTGCTGGGCTAAAACAAAAACCTGCACCTTCAGATAGGATTGCCCTCCCCTGCTCTAGTGGCTAATGGCTGACGGGTACAATCAAATACAACACTGGCCGTAACGCGGCCTCTGGAATGGTCTCTGAACCAGAGCGCGCGGGGCGGGGCATGAGTGCAACGCGAGCATGTTTGCGCGTCAGTTTTTACGTACAGTACCTCGCATTCCTTTCTATGCACACTAGTCCCTCAACTAAAAAAAGCTACACGGTTTAGAGGAGGGGACTGAATGGAACACAAACAAACTGAAATGTAGATGGAGACGCTTTCTCAAGGGTGGATAGGCCTTGCAAAAGGAGGAGTGATGAATTGAGTAGCCTGTGCCTGCCCCCAGCTAAAGTGGACCCTCCCTGTATGCCACTTCTCCTTGGCCCCTGCTTAGTTTCTGGGTAAATTTTTTGGATAAGTATCGAACCCCGCCCCCACAACCTTTCCCCCCTCTCCTGAAGACGATAAAGAAACGACCCGGTCTTAGAACGGTAGGCAACCAAAGGCTGACTGCCACAGAATAACAAACATAAAAATTACAAAGATACAGGAAGACAGAGGATGACGGGTAAATGCACGCATGTGTCCTTCTGTGTCTGTTAGGAAATGCAGGGGAGGAAGAACGCGGAGGAAGGGTGGGGCTGGGGCCAGGAAAATGGCAGGAAGTTTGCGCGCTTGGGGGGGATGGGGGGAGGGAGTGTCAATGTGTGCCGTTGCTTCAGTCCGCATTGGTAGAAGATCTCTTATCCAAGATATAATAAAGTTTAAGACAGTCTGATACAGTTACGGAGATAATATTATTATTATTATTATTATTAATAACAATAATAGCAATAAAGTCTGTGTTTGAGGTTTTTCCATGTAAAAGGAGTGCTTTATTTGTGTCTCCCCCGTTCCAAAGTCGTTTGGATTCTTCCTGTGTGCTGCCTCAAGGACCGGTGTACACCTGGGTTCCTTCACCTTTAAAAAAAGGGGGTAAAACCCATACCCCACCCCTCCTCCAAGGCTCCACTCTCTCAGAGACGGGTCTGGGCCTCGGGGACGTAGATCTCAATGCTGTCCGCGCTCTCCGTTGCTGAGTTCTGCCGTACCGAAGCCGCCCGTTTCGCCGCCATCAGCCGCTTGCGGGCCTCCTGCCGCTGCTTGTCCGAGTCGCTGGCGGACTTCTCTCGGCCCCCAGCCGGCTTGGCCTTAGAGGGCTTCTTTGTCACTGGGGGGGCCTGCTTCTTGTCCTCCTGGGACAAACAAATGGGGTGGGAAATAAATTTTGTCAAAAAGAGAGACCATGAGAATTGGGTGACCCCACACTCGCTTCACTCATAAAAAACAGTTTCAGATTGTAAGTGCAGCTATATAAAAACAGAATCGTTACCCACTGACTCTCCCAGGATGAGCTCTTCCAAAACACAACACATTTTTATGATCAGTTTCTAAAAAAAGAAACTTTATAAACCACGGATGAAATCTCTCTGAATAAAATAAATAAAAAATGTAAATTTGTGCACTTTCAAAGATTTTCAGAGAGCATGGGAAACTTGGAGAACGTAATCAGGATTAAAACTTCTAAATCACTGCGAGGCCAATGAGGTCGCAAGCCACTGAGACAGCCAGACAAGTCGCCAGCCACAGGAACGACTAGAAAAGTTGCCAGCCATAGGACCAGCCAGATATGTCGTCAGTCACAGGAACAGTCAGACATGTCACCAATCACAGGAACGGCTAGAAAAGTTGCCAGCCATAGGACCAGCCAGACAAGTCATCAGCTAAAGGAACAGTCAGACAAGTAGCCAGACACAGGAACAGACAGCAAAGTCGCCAGCGACAAGAACAGCCAGACAAGTCACCAGCGACAGGAACAACAAGAAAAGTTGCCAGACACAGGAACAGTTAGACAAGTCGCCAGACACAGGAACAGCTAGACAAGTTGCCAGCCCAGGAACAGCCAGACAAGTCGCCAGCCACAAGAACAACCAGACAAGTAGCCAGTCACAGGAACAGCCAGACAAGTCGCCAGTCACAGGAACAGCCAGACAAGTCACCAGCCACAGGAACAGCCAGACAAGTCGCCAGCCACAAGAACAACCAGACAAGTAGCCAGTCACAGGAACAGCCAGACAAGTCGCCAGTCACAGGAACAGCCAGACAAGTCGCCAGCCACAAGAACAACCAGACAAGTAGCCAGTCACAGGAACAGCCAGACAAGTCACCAGCCACAGGAACAACCAGACAAGTAGTCAGTCACAGGAACAGCCAGACAAGTCACCAGCCACAGGAACAGCCATACAAGTAGCCAGTCACAGGAACAGCCATACAAGTAGCCAGCCACAAGAACAGCCAGACAAGTCGCCAGCCACAGGAACAGCCATACAAGTAGCCAGTCACAGGAACAGCCATACAAGTAGCCAGTCACAGGAACAGCCATACAAGTAGCCAGTCACAAGAACAGCCATACAAGTAGCCAGTCACAGGAACAGCCATACAAGTAGCCAGTCAAAGGAACAGCCAGACAAGTCGCCAGTCACAGGAACAGCCAGACAAGTCGCCAGTCACAGGACCAGCCAGACAAGTCGCCAGTCACAGGACCAGCCAGACAAGTCGCCAGTCACAGGACCATTTAGACATGTCACCAGTCACAGGAACAATCGGAAAATCACACAGCTTTGAATAATCATGTGAACATAAAGAAAATTCAGCAGATTATGGAAGACATGCAGGCTTGAATGATGATTACTTTATACACAGTTGAAGAATATCTATTTTCAGAAGTCCTTCATGAAATACGGGCTTGTTTTAGGCAAGCAGTGCACTCACTCACTCACTCACTCACTCACTCACACACTCACACACTCACACACTCACACACTCACACTCGGAAAGACAGGCAGATGGGTCCCTAGCTGCAGCTCCATGCATGCTCAAAGGCCCGGCGCTGGGTGGGCTCTTTGGGGAAGGGTCCATGCATGTGTAAAGGGAGTTCCACCCCCCCACACCCCGCCCCCCCTTTTACGGCAGCGCGGACGGGGGAGGGGACGCCCTGTGAAGCCGGGGCAGAGGGGGCAGAAATGGAGGGTTCCCTACCCCAGCCCCCCCACAGGGCAGCGGGGGGCGGCAGTACCTTCCTGTCCAGGGACTCGCTCAGCTGCCAGTCGTTGGATTTGAGGTGGTACAGCTCATCAAACTTCATGCTGATGTCCTCGATGGAGAGTTGCAGCAGGTCCCAGAAGCCCGCCAGGTCCTGGGCAGTGGGTCGCGGGTTGGCGTTGACATTCTGCAGCGGGGGAGGGGAGAGATTGGGGTGGGAGGCGGGGTTATACCATGGGGGGCGTGCGAGCCAGGGATGTAGAGCAGATGGACCCAATGTGAACAGGTTCAGGATTAAAGAGGTCTGAACCTACTCAGTGTCCTGCTATGTTCTTCCCACGTTTCACCACTAGAGGGAACTCTGACACAATTTAACTTCAGACAAGGTAAACCTTCCATAATCTTCAAGAAGAAATTACGCTGAAACTTCAGTGTTAAAATGGGAACGAGAGGGGATTTACACATGAAGAGAAAATAATAATCAACCAGAAAATCAACATCAACAGAACCAGCAAAAAAAACTAAGATACACAAACTGCTTTCATTAACTTACAGATTGCTCTCTACTGTCAGTGGGGAGGTTTTAATAGGCAAAGCACTGCCAAATTGTATATATTTTTTTCTATCAAAGGGGCTGAGGGGAAAAGTTGTTCTGAACTTATGAACTTCAGTGGTGGACTATCCACGTTTTGGAAGAATGTATAAAATCTGCAATGTGATAGTATAATTTATCAAAAAGCCTGTCACACAGTGGTGTGCCCTACTGTGGAGGGTATGAATCTATCACCATCTCCTAGGCTGGCCACAACTCTAGGACTACAGGATATGGTTATTACAAAAATTGAGAGACTGGCACTTTGAGCACCCATTGAAAAGGCTGATACAGAGGCTGCATCCCAATAGTTGAAAAATGCACCCTCCCTTCCTCCACTACCACCTCCTCTACTCCGTGCTGCGGAAACCGATCTTTGTGTTTTAATCTAATGTCGCTGATTACATCTTAATTATCTATTAATGGTTACATATGAATTAATGTCTTGACGCAAACCGCAATGAAAGGTACATTGTATACTCTACATACAAATACTTGGACTCGAAACGTTCAGACAGTTTTGCATACTTCCGGGTAGGAGAGGAGTGGTAGTGGGGGCGTGGAGGAAGGGAGGTGGGGAGTGAAGAATATTGGGACGCAACCCGAGGCAGCCAGCACTTGCAGATAATGGTACAGACCTTTAATGCGGTCTGGGGGAAACGGCTCCAGCAAGAGCCTGGGTTCCCATCAGCACATGGAGGTCTATGTATAGCTGCAGGACAATAAATCCAGAAGCGCATTCAATTCTTTGAAATGACCGCCAGAGAGCCGAGAAGGCAAAGAGAGGCCATTTTGAATCCTCGCTCATGTGGGGCCTTTTGAAATATTTGTGAAATTAAGTGGGTATTCGGTCAACGTGAGAGCAGGATCCGTCGCAAGAAGATGTGCGACTGAGCGTATGCAATCTGACAGAGCCCACCTCCGCTGTTTGTGGTCGCTCCCCTACTTAGACGGTGGTGCGGGGACGCTGCTGTCCAAGGGATTTTTGAATAAAAATATTTCAAACATTTGTAGGCTACTGAAGATACACAAGCGAGCTTGGGGGGCCAAATCTAGGTAATATTAACATATTGTAGGTCCAATAACCTGCATTAAAACTGAAGCAATTTATACACTTTTTCATGTCAGATTTGAATCACTGCCTTAGGCAGCAAAGGCTTTGAAAAATACTTATTGCCTCCTAGGGGCAGTTTGGTAGAAGTGCTGAAGATTGCCTTCAACTTAGAGAAAATAAATGAGCCCCTGCGTGAACCCCCTCCGCAGACCACAACCCGGGTTTCAGACCATTTAAGAGCCATGACTCTACCCCAAGCATCCCATAGAGCTCGCTGAGGTAAGACTCACTAAAGCAGTCTGGCTCCTGCTGCTGAAAGAATGTTTAATCTGGTGTGTCATTCAGAATTCACCGTTACTCATTTGTGAATGAATGCGTTTCAATGCGCAGGAACTTACAACGCATTTGGAGAATGTGATGACTCACCGGCTCGTAATGCTGCTACAAGAAAGAGCCGCTGGGAAGCACAAAAGACAACGAGGAGGTTTTTGAACTTTTGCGCTTTTCTGTGTGTGTGCGTACGTGCGTGCGTGCGTGCACAGGGATTTATATGGCATCTCCTGTGCAAACTAGCATTTAGGCAATGATGGGCAAGGGAGTGATTTTAAAGAAATGGGGGGTTGAGGTAATCGAATGAGAAACAGGAAATCGGCAGGAGGACCAGGAGCAGCCACAGGAAGAGAGGTCAGTCTGGTTCGCTGGGATTGACCAACAGAGTAACTGATACATCTCATACACTGAGCTCATTATAGAGCCTGGGAACCTGAGAGGCTCATAGAACAACCGCGGAGAGGAGGCAGGGTTGCAGGAGAACAGTCTGGGACAACCGGGGGTAGGGGAGGGTGGATGGGTTTGCTAATCCTTCTCTTGATCCATTCCCTCCCTTCAGATAAGCCCCCCGAGCACAGTCCGTTCTGTGTCCGGTTGTACCTCCAGTCAGACGGCCATCTGCACATCGCTAACCAACGCACCTCTCCTCTCTCCAAACCCCCATACTGAACACAGATTAAGGACTCACACAGAGCAGGGGTCCCAAGCAGCCCTCCACACCCACACAACGCCCTTAAAGGGTTATGAAACCCTCGGTTACATTCTCTGTCCGCCCACACCACAAATGAAAAAAATTCAATTAAATGGGCGTGGAAAGCAGCAGCAGAGGGGGAGGGGGCGAGAGCGAGGAGAGAGGCTATCGCCACCTGAAGACACGCCCACTAGGGAAAAGTTGGAGTGAAACGGACTATTTCTGCTGTATCAGTCAATGGCTCTTTCGAGGTGGAGGACTTCTCCCCTCCGGAATCCTCTGGGATTTCCACCGACCAGGAGTATGAAGAAGGAAATGGTCCGAAGCCCTATCAGTTTGAGCCGTTGGGAGAAGTTTCTGAGTGGTAGTCTAGCTAATTATCTTTTATCCCACTTGTGAACTCGACTATCTCCTTCTGCTTAAATTGATGTTATGCCCAGTATTGTCAGCACATATTAAGTCTAACCTACCCGTACACAAACTACTTAATGAATAAAATAAATAAATGAACAATGAATAACTAAAATATGTAATTAATACCTTAAGTCACTCCATTCTCAAACTAACTCGCTTTTTTAGCCATCTAACGTAGCTATGCTACACGAACATGACAATGAAACATGTAAACAAATGCCAAGTGAAACTAAATGGCTGTTAGCTGAAGGCCATAGGCTACGCTACGGGAGACTTCACAATCTGCTCAAATCGATGTTCTGCCCAGTAAGTTAACGTTTGTCAGCAAATATTCAGTCTGACCAAACGCTACCTGCAGACTATACAAACATGTAGGCTAATGAATGTCAAGTGAAACTGAACGGCTTTTGAATTTTTTTTACCTACGTTATCCTAGCTACAAATGCACGTTTACTAGCCATCTAGCTATCCAAATAACTTAACACTAAAGACATAAGTTAACAATCACAGCATGGGGCTTGTATCACTTTGTACCTTGTACCATTTTTATTTCAGTAAATATACATGTTCCAGCTGTGTGGCGGTTCCAGATAGTGCAGTTAACCGTTATCCATCAAACGTAACTCCTGCTTCAATCCTGAAGCAGACCCCAGGCCAGTAAGATTGACAACGCAGTATCATCTAACGTTATAGCTTATACGCAAAAGGCAGTGAAATATCACCGGCCAGTTAACTGTGGTTAACGATACGAAAATAACTTGAGTAAATATCTTTGAGGCTACAAGATAACCATCACGTTAGCAAGCTAACGAGACGCCGTAGGCTACACTTAATTTAACTTCCCGCATTTGGAGGGACAGAAATATCAGTAGGGCTTGGTAACGTTACCGCATTCCTTTGGCTGGCATACCGCAATTCAACCTGCTTAAAGGATCCTTGAACAAGGAGCACAAAGGAACTAATTTGTAAATGTATGTCCCTGGACGGACAGGAATAAAATCCCTGGATTTGTCTCCTAAAAACCCCACCTTCAAACTAACCAGTTCATTAGGTAGACTGCATGCTTTGGAAAATCAAATTTTTACGTTAACGAAGAACAGAAACTTAGTAAAAATAGCACCTCTGAGGAAAATCCAACCTTCCACATTCTGTTCGAAATAAAGCATTTGCACAGGTTTTCAAGCGCCCTTGGGGAAACCTGGATCTTAGCAATTCTTGCTCCAGTACTGATCTCAACCAGACCGCTCCCAAACCCGCTTGTTGTCAAGGCCTTACAGCTGTGGGACACTGAGGCTCCCAGCTGTGGTCTGGACGCCGGTCCACATTTGTGAGAAATCCGCAGTGGGCCGAGGTCAGACAACCACCGCAAATTAGTGTAAAAACCACAAATGCTGATCTGAGGACCGGTACAGCAGAAGTAGGAGCATTTGTTCATCCTAAAGTATTTTTTATCACAGACTGCTTTTTCTGAAACCTATTAGCTCTTCGCTAACAACTTGTAAGGACCCCACAGAGTACCGTTCAGTTTATAGCAACTGGCAGATTTAAAGAAAAAAACTGAAAGGGACACAATGGTGAACAAGGCCTGTTTCACCAGCTTAAATGGCAGTGTGCCATATGCTATAAAGAACATCCCACGGTGCTCTTGGACAAAATAATTTATATGTAGCAGAAGTAGCAACAATTTTCAATTATTGGCTGGGTCATTGAATAAACACAGTCAACAACCCTGGTTGTATGCAGGGATTTGGTGGGAGAGTTTACTCACCAGGTTCTGCTCGCAGAGTCCTCTGAACTGTTGGAACTTCTTGGACATGAGGAGCTGCGCACAGCCCACTGCACTACGGACCTTCCCCAGCACTGCAGAGAGACACACAATACAGGCTCAGCCAATCAAGTGGAATGAGACACACAGCAGGCTCAACCAATCAGGTAGGCTGAGAGACACACACAGCAGGCTTAGTCAATCAGGTGGGCAGAAACACAGACCCGGAGTGCCAAGACACACAGATAACAAGCTCAGCCAATCAGGAAGGCCAATATACACAGCAGACTCAGCCAATGAGGAAAGCCAAGAGACATACAGGTTGAGCCAATCAGGGGTTGAGGATATATGTACTTGAACTCACAAAGAAGCAAAAGGTCCTTGCAACAAGCAGACATAATTATAAAGTATTTTCGAGTAGTCAGAGAGGTTCTATACATTTAAAAACATTTGTGCATATACAGTTTATGCATGCTGTTATAAATGTTGTTTGTGAATATGGCCCTAGGTGTGATGAACCAAACACATGTTAAAGCCACACCCTTACAGTCAGAAGACCCTTCCCCCCCCCCCCCCCTAAATGGAGTCTTTGATAATGTTGCTTACAGAGTAACAGGATTTTTCTGGTAGTCGTCTGTTCCAAGCTACCATTTACATTTGCCCTAAAGAACTCACTCACACACAAATATGCTTTCCATCTCTGCTGATCTACCCGTCTCTCTCAGTCTCAATTTTCTATTTACTTAAGCTTTACTGGCAAGAAAAAAAAATGTGTTGCCAAAGCATAACACAACATATAATGCATAATAAAAACACACCATTTTGGTTATATGAAAAACAAGAGTCCGTCTGCCTACATAGATGGGTAAGCATGTAATTCATACTCTGTCTATCTGTGCCTCTCTGGCACTCATGCTCACACTGTCTGTCTGTCTGTCTGTCTGTCTCTCTCTCCCTCTCTCTGTGTACTGGTCCACCGTGGGGTCTGGACAGGCTCCTCTGTCTCGTATGTCCAGTATGGAAAAGAGGGGGGGAGGTTAATTGCATTGGAGAAGACGTGGCGACCTCCTTCCTACTGCCGGCTGACGGGGTTGTGTAGCCGTGAATTCTCAGCAATACATAGGGAGTTGAATCGCAACAGGGTACAATTGGCTAACAAATTGGGAGAAAACAAGGAAAAATCTGAAAACAATTTTTGAATAAGGATTTCCTGACTGCAACTTCAAGCCACGCGGCTAACTGTAATGCACCGATTGACCTGCAGAGACACTCCCACTCGGGTGAAATTACAGGCAATTACACATTGTCCCATGGAGCACTTAGTTACAGTCACCCCCTGGTTACTGAGAAGGTTTAACTGGCTTTTTCAGAAAGAGACCCCATGACGTAATGCTCCAGTGTGTTCATAAATAACAGCCACAGCCCTTTAAAATGCAAAGAAGTTATACAATATAACAAGCAATTTTGAAACGAGGACCAAGAGACGGTCTTAATTTGCCCTTCTATGCATTTTTAAGTGAATGTTTATTTCTCCAGCTCCCGTTAAGAAAAGCATAGGCTGGGGCCGCGGCTCAGGACGCACGGTTGAGATACACCGTGGAACAGCGCTCATCTCCACTAAATCCAACACAACGCTGCGGTACATCTGCAGGAATGAGAGCTGACATGAGCGCATTCCCGCTAATCCCAGGCCCGGGATCTGCTCAAGCATCCTTATGCCTAATTGGACAAGCCGCGGAACCAAGCCTGCGTTTAGCCGAATCGACAAGGGGCTAAACCGATTGGCTGGATTCTCCAAGTCTCGGATGCACCTCAGCTTTAAAGGGTCTGAAGCTAATTTAAGAATTTCAAAAACAAAACAAAGGCTCTCATTTATAATTTTGAGTAAACTAGCCAGGCACATTGGGTTATTTGGACAACAGTTCAGATTTTGGCCTTCTCAAAGCATGCAAGCCATGGTCACCTTGCACCATTAAACAAATCGATTAGAGAGAAAAGCAGATACTTTTATAAACTGCACTTCTTCAGTGCCTCAGAATACATTATAGCTTTGGATTAGGAGTGGAAAAAAAATAGTTCAGCCAGTATCCGCATTGCTATAACACATAAAATCTCAAATAAATTGATGTGAACACTGCATTATGGAGTTACAGCAATGAGATTTCAGCAAGGACCAGCAATGCCAACGCGATGATGCAAAGTTCAATATAAGTGTCACCAAAAGCAGCCCAGTAGTTATTTACAGAAACATACAACATAACATTAAGTGCCACTGTAGATAGCTGCAAGAGGGAATTGATAAGAATATGACATTAACGTTATATTAGCCAACATTAGTTACATAAATGAACAATCGCTAACTAATGTTAAATTACCAAACATTACTTTAAATCATCATTAATGAGAATTCTTCTAATACTATGTTTCCTCTGCTGACCAATTTGGATTTTGTCTTTTACTATCCATTTCAAAATGTTGTTTACGCTATAACTAGCTAAAACTGACGTTAGCTAATGAATCCGTTTATCTAGTGCCTCATCAAGAAGGGAAATTCAAACCATCTCCATGGTAACGTGGGGATTTATCAGTTTTTACCATAACGTGATATGCCGATGTACATTACAATACTTAATACCCTTACCTTAAGAAAACATTTGAGGGGTTTTATGCAATGCAATTACACAATTCCCTTAGGTAATGAGAAATAATTAAAAACAAGCAAACATCTTTTAAGAAAAAAAGGGGAAAATTTAAGATGTTATGAAACCGGGCCCGGGCAACTGAACTAAATTTTTTTATTTTTTATTTATTTTCCTTATCTGGAGTGATTGCAGATCATAGTTTTTACAAAGGAGAAGGAAGAGAAAAAAATAATAATCGAAATACCAGGAAACCAACCAATCCGTGTACAGCTCAAAAGCACAGGGGCCAAAACAAGAGTGATTTATCATTATAAAAAGCTGATGCCGCGAGTCAGTAGTATAAGTATCAACAGTGGTGGGTTGAGTTAACCCTTGGGTGACTCCTTTTCTTTCTTATTACCTCCGTACTATTTTCCACTGGGCCTCAATGTTGTGTGGCTTGGTGAAACTGTTCCCAGGTGAGTTTGTGTGGCTTCGTTGAGGTGAGGTGGGCTGTAGGTGTTGACACCTTAACTGTTCTCAGATAAGTTTTGGCGGGAGTGTCGAGTTTAGGTTGGGAGTAGCTGTTCCCAGGTCAGTTTTACCGGTTGTGCTGTGGCGAGGCGGGTGTAGTTGTTAAAACTAACTGTCCCCAGGGTCAGTTTTAGCAGCCTTACCCTCCTCTGTGAGCTGGTTGTCTTTGGTCTCCTGCTCCATCTGCTGACACCAGCCCTCCATGCGGCCGGTCTCCGCCTGCAGCAGCTTCAGGAACCAGTGTCCGTCTCGGCGGCAGGCGGGCGCGCCGGGCTGGGTGGTCACGCTGGGGGTGCTGCCATTCCCGCTCTCCAGCCAGGGGTCGGGCGGGGGCAGGGACGAGGGGTCCAGGGCGGGGTCCAGGCTCTCCGAGAAGGAAGAGGAACTGCTGCGTGTGGCTGTGCGGCTGGAAAGCTGGCGCGAGGCCCCTCCCCCTGCCCCGCCCTCACCATTACCCTGGTGATGCGGCCCAGGGGAGTCCATGGACTGGCAGGCGCTGTTGACCATGGTCTTCTCAGAGGGCTTGACCGTGGAGTTGGGGAGGTCTTGAGTGTCGGAGTCCGTTTCCTGTTTGGACGCCATGCTGATGGGGCGACTGAGCCTGAACACACAGAAAGAGAGAGTCACAGTACTGCACACACACACACAAGCACAGAGGGAGAGTTCACTACTGACACAGCACTGACAACACCACACTCACACAAATACGCACACAGGGAGAGATAGGGAAAATTCACAACTGACAAATTTAGTCATGAAAGCAGTTTTATTCCATCTTATCATTTTAAAAACAGCCACCAGCTACTAAGCTAGGGCCCGACCATTTATCAGTCCAATATAGAACTTCCACACATATATTTATCGGAGGAAATCCCGCCGATATAGCACTGATAGTCTCTTGAAATGTCAATAAAGAAAACCGCATTCACAGACATGACAGCTATTTTGAATAATAGCCACACATAGAATGCGCTACTAACTCACTTCGCTAATATGGTGTATCACAGGGTCCATCTCTCTAAATTCTACAGTGCATCTTATCACACTGTAGAATTTTTGCGAGTTAAAGAGACACCTGGGCTGGCAGAGCTATTTATAATACTGCCCAAGCGTGCACTGGCTCATTTGCTGGATACTCGCTGAACTGTATCAAGCTTATTATGTAGCTAGTTCTGTAACTATCCTGAAATAATAATTCTAATACTGCATCCTAGTAGGCTATGACATGAAACTATTCTCTGGAGATACATTTTAAAGCGATTTTATCAAACCACTAAATCAATGTTATGTTCTAATTTATTCAACATTTCAGTCGTGCAATAAAAAACTTTTAGAATATCTCTTAGACTTGGGTGCCACTTTCTCTATTTTTAGGATTTTTCCTGGGGGGGAAAAGGGGTTAAATTTAAACTCCTGAAACTGAAAGCTTGGGGTTACAGTAAAGCATTCTGGGCAATTTCACTGCCTGAAGTTTGCAGTCTTGCGGACTCATTCCCTCGAGCGAAATCGAGGATCAAGAGACAAATTTCACGTACTTCACTTGCATTTCGGATTGGACCGCACTCGCTCTTGGCAACGCGCAACTTCCGGTTTCTAAATGGATTCCCCCAAGTGGAAGTGGCGAGGGGAAGTGCAGGAGGGCAGAACAGATTGGACGGATTGGACCGCAGCCGTGGACTGGGATATTCCCGATTAGGAGAAGCGGACGGCCATGTCTGGTAATTTCATGGCAAGTTTCTGGACAAGAACATCTCCATGCACGAGATTATGTCCTACAGCAGACTCGCTTCTGCAAATGTCCATTTTTGGATTTGTGCATGAGTAGTGTCCTCCCCAAATGCACCTTTAAACAGTACCCAGCGATAGAAGTGGAAAATCTGATTAAAATTTTTAAATAATCCAAACATTATGTAGGTTGCATAATGTAAAAATAGTGACTATTAGCATTTGCTAGTGCTGTCAAACCATTAATGAATAACGATATACTAAGTCAGTAACGTTGTTAGCCAAGATACAGTGAGCACCATAATTCATTGGACAGTGACACATGTTTTGTTATTTTGGTTCTGTACTCTAGCACTGAGTTTGAAAGGATACAATGACAATGAGGTTGAAGTGCAGACTGTCAGCTTTAATTTGAGGGTATTTTCATCCATCGGATTAACCGTTTAGAAATTTTAGAACATTTTGTACATCGCTGTAAATTACGCTGGAACAGTATGGAACACATGGTTGGCTAAATGGCCCTAAGTCATCAAGGGTCTGACGTATCAAACAAGTCTAAAACCATCACTCTTCAGTAGATATGGAAGGATTACTTGAAGGGTTTCTACTCCCATAGAGATCCATTGAAATGCAGACATTTAGTATCGCTTGTAAGAATACCAGAAAATAAGATATCAAGAGTCTTTACAAAAATACGTATAAAATTATTTTTAAACGGTTCATCCAATATAGATGAAAATACCTTCAAATTAAACCTGACAGTCTGCACTTCGACCTCATTGTCATCGTATCCTTGCAAACTCAAAGTGCTAGAGCAAAGAACCAAAATAACAAAACATGTGTGTCACAGTCCA
Source organism: Ilyophis sp. 1 JC-2022 (assembly GCA_022702515.1). Taxonomy (NCBI): domain Eukaryota; kingdom Metazoa; phylum Chordata; class Actinopteri; order Anguilliformes; family Synaphobranchidae; genus Ilyophis; species Ilyophis sp. 1 JC-2022. Next base: position 42,636,233 of record CM040396.1, on the reverse strand, counting down.
ATTAATTATGGTGCTCACTGTATGTGATGATGTGTCAGCGTATCAAGCACCCAACATGTGAAAGCATGAACAAAACGTTAATTTGTTTTGTCAGAGCGAGTGTTAGTTACCTGCACATTATCCCCAATCCTGTTCAACTGCAATTACTTCTTGCTAGGGCTGCACAATTAATCAAATTTTAATCGTGATTACAAATTTGGTTTTCAACGGTTACTAAACAAGAATAATCGAGATTTTGAAAGCACGGTCTATTTACAAATGATAACTCTCACTTTACTGGACTTTCTCTTCTGTTCAAGCACTATTTTACCTCCCTCACAGTAAAGGGAAAATATAAGCATTATTCTGTTCATTCTAAATGTTAAAGTGCAAGAAAAGTATTATGTTCCGAAAACCAATGAGTAATCGTGTTAAATAATCGTAATCTCAATATTGACAAAAATAATCTTAATAATTATAAATTTTGTCAATCGTACAGACCTACTTCCTGCATTACAATTTACCACACCTGAGACTATTAGGATGTTAATTTTATGACGTGGCCCATGTGTTTTTGACACTTCAAACTGCAATATTGCTACCAGACAGAAATGTATGGACAGGAAGTCATTGTTGTAACCCGTGACGGTTCAAGTCATTGATGGCATAGAGCACAATTTGAATGTTTTTCTTTAAAGTGGAGGACAAGGAAAAGCCGTAATAAGCTTATGACCACGTTATTTATAGCTACTAAAGTATGTATTGAGCACCAATAAAGCACAAGGAATCAATTCCATTGCAATCTCGTTCAATTTCAGTCTATCTGACTTTTTTCAGCATATCTATACCTGTATGCTGGGGGGGGGGGGGGAAAAAAAAAAAAAAGGGTGGAGTTGAAAATGGGTCCAAGTTGACATGGACTTCAGACCTCAAACAGATCTCATTACATTACTCCTTCCATAGTTTGAGGCAAATAAAACTGTCCTGTCTCACTTCTTTGAGTCTGAGCCAAACACTCGTTTTGTTTACCCTTGAGAATAGTTCGCAATTTGGAATTTGAGATTACGGAATAGTTAGTTAGATAGTGTTTATTTTCCCCCCCACTCTCTTCATCCCTATACCAATTTTATCCCTCTCCCAATCTCTTTCCCCACCTTTTTATCCATCTCTCCGTGATGCTAGCTAGTAACATTAGCTTGCTCCTTGCACAGCTCATCATCATTGAAACAAACTCATCACTCACGCGTCTTTTTTACTTGGTGCTCATTCGTCAGATAATATATCGGAAAGAATAGTTAGCTAAGATTTAGCCAAAAAACCATGCCTTGGAAATGGTTTTGTCATATTGTTCTGTGGCTGGTTAGAGTAAAAAAATAAATAAATATATCTACGAGAACCATGATCCACCGAAGTACTTAGTTGCCATGCACGTAATTTTAGCACATAAAATTAGCAACCAAAATTAATGAGTGGGCCATTAAATAAATGTAAAAAATTTAATAAAAGAATTGTGTAATTATTTGTGTGGAACGTGCATTTGTTGGAACGTTAGCCTTGCAATTTAGCTTGCTTTATAGACTAACGTTAGATCAAACGGTTGCAATACTCTGCTTAGCGTTTATGTTAACTTACCTTGATTGCAAGCTTTTTAAAAATGTATCTCCCGATAGCAGCCGCACTGTATTTTACTTTGAATTGATTGCATTAATTCCTCCCCGGGTTCGAACATGTAGGGCTGGATGACGTCGATGCCACTCGGGCTGAGTCCTTTCAAGACTGAGTTTATTAGCTGAATTTGAGATGTATATTAATATACCTATTGACATTTTCTTGAAAATATATTTGGTGGGTGTGTAGTGGATACACCCCTCTGTGATATGTTCTGGTTATTTTAAGTTTTTAGAATCTCTTGTCCATCACTTTAATATAATAAGTAGATTTCTCTTGTCGAAGAGCATTTTTAATTCTCCTGAGAAAGGTTTATTTTACATATTTTGAATATTTCTTTTATATGACTTTGAATTTGAATTAATGTGAGAGTTCATGTTATTTATTTTATAGAAGGTTATTGATAAGGCTTGTTTTATATATTTGACAGTTTGTGCATTGAAGCTATTCATTTTTATTTTAGTTAATAATAATAATAATCTATTTTTGTATGTGAAATATGTTTGCGTTGACTAGATAAAGTGATGTTTCTCTAATACTATTGGTGTCTTTGATCAAAGCTGAAAAATGGGAAAAATTTTTGGCAGATAATATCGGTAAACAGACCTTTTTCTTTTACGAGTAATTGGTATCGGTACCAGCAACAAAATTTTCATATTGGTTGGGCCCTATACTAACATTTTAACATTTGACCTACTTTCACTACTTTTGACTGTTGAATATTGCAGGAGACAAAAACTGTGCTGTTTCAGTGGTTTGAATCAGTTAGAGTTCTGGAGGGCAAATGCAAATCTTGTATGTAAATAAAACGGTAATCTCTGCTCCCCTCGAAGCAACTTTACAAAAGGCTCCATTTAGCTCATCAGTTGTCCATGCAGTTGGGAAAAGAAGAAAAATAAATAAATAAATAAAAATCGACCAGGGTGTAGCAGTTTTGGTAGGCCAGAAGCTGTAAACGATGGAAAATCGCATCATGTGTGGAAATGCAATCTGAAGAGGTCAGTCCAGAAGGGACGCAAGTCTAGAATGAAATATGATGCTATGGATAATGGTGTGGGCGTGTGGGGGAAGGGAGAGACAGCCGCTTAGAAAACTGAACTAAAACAATTTACATTAGTGGGGCGGAAAAACTAAAGATTTTTCGATTAGTCTGTTTGACGGCACCTTGCGGGACAGGCACAGACAAGTTGGACAAAATAATTTCTGTAATTTCTGGGCAGTTACATGTGTTACATTTTTAAAAACAGGCCAAAGTTAAGCAAGTGCTGTTGCCTAGGTGTGGGAGTGCGTCTGATTTCAGACGTGCAGTCTCTGCGAGGCCCTCCCGTCCCGATAGCACGCTCGCCCTTTAGCATCGCGCTGTATTCAGACGGGCCCCTCGTAAAGCGAGGGCCGCGGTCAGCCAAGCGTAGCGGCAAAGGTCCGCTGCGTCAGAGGAACGTGGTTGTCACACTGTGCTCTCCTGCAGTGGTTCCCCAACTTCCCTGGCCCTCCACCCACTTGAGCGAATCGTACTGTGTCCGACAAAGCTGTACCCTAAATGTGATTAAATATGGAATTTAGCATGTATAAAAACACGCATGTGCATTCATTCATTATGTCCCATGCTCCGATTGCTGTGAATTGCTCATAGGAAGTCTATGACAGACAGCTAAATAGGTATTTTGTTCACATGCATGTCATGACCGCTCTCCTTCTGGAACCCTCCACAGGGTCGCGACCAATTGTTTATTAACCGCGGTTCTAGCAAGTGCAGATTAGGAGAGCGATAGTGCCTCCACACAAACCCTGCACCCCTCCCAGCATCTGGGAATGAGTGGGCAGCACATCGGGTGAGAGGTTAGCACATTAGCATTCCTCTAGACAAAGCTCTGGAGGAGTACGGCAAAAGTAGATGTTCGACTGGCACTGGAGCAGATTTTTCCGGATTCTCTTGCGGTCGCTCTGCCACCAAATATGCCCCATTGAAAAGCACAAGCGCGTTTTGTCATGTGTGAAAAGCCCTCGCGTGTGCCGCCACTTGCAGGAAATGAGACGATCGGGAACGTCAGAAGAGGGCGCTACTCACTGCCAGCCGTCTTCCACCTGCACTCCGATCGACTGGAATCTGGTCAGAGGCGGAGGCGGAGGCAGAGGCGGAGTCTCCTCTTTCGGGACCGGCTGAATGCAGTCCACCTGTCGACCAATGAAAGAGCACGCTGCTTTCATACCAGAAATGCAACATTGCTGTAGATAAAACCATTTTCATGCGATCCATGACGACTATTACACCAACAAATGCCAGAAGCATAAAAAGTGGAATGTGCCATGAAATTTAAAATGGGTTTGGCAACCGCAAGCCATTTCAGTCTCCAATTACATTACACCATTTTGTAAAAGTTCTACATCAGCAGTTGCCCATGGACAACACTGTACACACAGAATTAAAACACTGCCCAATTCATCCATGAATACTTTTCGAAAAAATTTAGTTTTATACACATCACTGCTTCACCAGCTTTGCAACAGATTTGATTGACTGGTCATTCATAAGCGCCTGTGTTGTATATAGGCTACCAAAATGAAAAAATAGAATAAAATACACACTCCCACTTCTGCGGCCCCCCTGCAGAACCCCAGCGTTTTACAAATGCAATTACACATGAAATAATCGACACTGAAAATCACGGACAGACCTACACAAAGTAACACGGCTTCATGCATTGATAATTGTGATTGGTGGAGCTACAGGGGGGCTGGGCTAATACATTTTGACGCAACAAACAATAAAAAATAATAACACTAATGTTACAGAAAAAAAAAACATTAAATGATCCTGGACTAATAGGACGCTACTACATAATTAAATTCACGTTACTAAATGTTTAACCAGTAGCAACGCAATCACTGCTGTTAATTGAGAATGGACAAAGTTAATTCACAAGCCAAATCGAATGCATACAAACCCAATGCTGATGTTATGTGCGATTAATCAAATGTGTCGTTACATCTAATTGACAAATTCAACCTTTAGTTGGCTATAGAAACGATAGTCTGGGATAGGCGGACAGAAACATTAAAGTGACATTATTTAAGTTAATTTGATTGAAAATGACTAGACTCAGTAGGGCCAGGCTAATGTTACTCAGAATGTTTTCATAAACAGTATGTAAAACATAGCTAGATAAAACTAGATCCCAGAGCCATACTTTTTCACGGCTGTATTTCCTTAGTTTTGCTTTATGCCTCTTTTCAGTGTCAGACACTGGAGCTGTGTCCTTACTGGTAGATGGACCAGCCTCTGAATCTTTCCCTTTGAGATACCCTGTTTGTAAAAACTTATCCATGATAAATTCCTGAGAATAAATTCAAAAAGAGAAATGTTTTAGCACTGACTGTTTAGCTTGCACACAGCCAAAATCGTAGTCACATCAATCAAACAATTCTCCAGCCGCCGTAGAGACCAACCAGAGTTCTCCCTAAATCCGATGTTCTTATCTGATGCCTTAATTTTTGCAAAAATTATTTAAATACGCAATTTTTAAATTGTTATTTAATTTGGGGTCATAACCTATTTTTTGACAAATTTTCTTTTCAGTTTACAAAATAAATGACGCCTCCCCTGCAGTACCATCGCGGCCCCCTAGGTTGAAAACCTAACAATGTACGCTATTCAGTATCAAACCTGATGATGTACGCTATTCAGGATCAAACCTAATGATGTACGCTATTCAGGATCAAACCTGATGATGTACGCTATTGAGTATCAAACCTGATGATGTACGCTATTCAGTATCAAACCTGATGATGTACGCTATTCAGTATCAAACCTGATGATGTACGCTATTCAGTATCAAACCTGATGATGTACGCTATTCAGTATCAAACCTGATGTACGCTATTCAGTATCAAACCTGATGTACGCTATTCAGTATCAAACCTAATGTACGCTATTCAGTATCAAACCTGATGATGTACGCTATTCAGGATCAAACCTGATGATGTACGCTATTCAGGATCAAACCTGATGATGTACGCTATTGAGTATCAAACCTGATGATGTACGCTATTCAGTATCAAACCTGATGATGTACGCTATTGAGTATCAAACCTGATGATGTACGCTATTGAGTATCAAACCTGATGATGTACGCTATTCAGTATCAAACCTGATGATGTACGCTATTCAGTATCAAACCTGATGATGTACGCTATTCAGTATCAAACCTGATGATGTACGCTATTCAGTATCAAACCTGATGTACGCTATTCAGTATCAAACCTGATGTACGCTATTCAGTATCAAACCTAATGTACGCTATTCAGTATCAAACCTAATGTACGCTATTCAGTATCAAACCTAATGTACGCTATTCAGTATCAAACCAAATGTACGCTATTCAGTATCAAACCTAATGTACGCTATTCAGTATCAAACCTAATGTACGCTATTCAGTATCAAACCTAATGTACGCTATTCAGTATCAAACCTGATGATGTATGCTATTCAGTATCAAACCTGATGATGTATGCCATTCAGTATCAAACCTGATGATGTACGCGATTCAGGATCAAACCTGATGATGTACGCTATTCAGGATCAAACCTGATGATGTACGCTATTCAGTATCAAACCTGATGATGTATGCTATTCAGGATCAAACCTGATGATGTACGCTATTCAGTATCAAACCTGATTATGTACGCTATTCAGTATTAAACCTGATGATGTACGCTATTCAGTATCAAACCTGATGATGTACGCTATTCAGTATCAAACCTGATGTACGCTATTCAGTATCAAACCTAATGTACGCTATTCAGTATCAAACCTAATGTACGCTATTCAGTATCAAACCTAATGTACGCTATTCAGTATCAAACCTAATGTACGCTATTCAGTATCAAACCTAATGTACGCTATTCAGTATCAAACCTAATGTACGCTATTCCAGTGATTTTCAACCACTGTGCCGCGGCACACTAGTGTGCCGTGAGAGATCGTCAGGTGTGCCGTGGGAAATTATCTTATCCTATTAACTTCACTTAATTAGTAACACTTTTGGTTGGTGGTGTGACTCAGGATTTTTTTTATGTAAAAAATGTGCCTTGGCTCAAAAAAGGTTGAAAAACACTGCGCTATTCAGTATCAAACCTAATGTACGCTATTCAGTATCAAACCTGATGATGTATGCTATTCAGGATCAAACCTGATGATGTACGCTATTCAGTATCAAACCTGATGATGTACGCTATTCAGTATCAAACCTGATGATGTACGCTATTCAGTATCGAACCTGATGATGTACGCTATTCAGTATCAAACCAGATGATGTACGCTATTCAGTATCGAACCTGATGATGTACGCTATTCAGTATCAAACCAGATGATGTATGCTAGAGGCAAGAATTATGCAAGGGTTATGGTGATGTGTAACGTCTGGCCGGGTTGCCAGGTTGGGAAAAAGCATGTCGTACTTACCTGTATGCCAATGGACGACAGCTTCCTCCTTGGCGCGAGGTCGGTTCTGGGCTCCTCGGCGGTCAGGGTCCCTTTGGCGCTCCTCAGGGTGTCATGCTGTGTCTCGTGGGGTGGGCTGGAGGGGGGCGGGGGGTCACGGGAGGCAGTGACGGGAGGTGGGACTCGGTGGACCTTGGCCAGGCTGCTGGCCCGCGTGCTGTCGATGCTGTCTGAGGAGTTGCTGCGGCCCGACTGGCTGTTGGCTTCGCTCTTGTGGTCGTGGTTGTCCAGGTAGGTGTCCTGCGCCGACTCTGTGCTGCTCTGCACCGTCACAGAGATGTAGGGCTTGGAGGTGGTGCGGGGGGGCACGGGGGGCGGGGCTGCCTTCTTACAGGTGGTTATACAGGTGGAGACTGCGGGAGGAGAGAGGGGGAGGCCGTTGGTCAACAGAACCAGACTGGAAGTGTCCGGATAAGCATACTTAAATTCAGTGGTCCTCAACCCTGGTCCTTAATGGCTTCAGGGTCAGCTGGTTTGTTTTAACCTTTAAATTAGCTACATGTTTACAGTTAAGAAGCCATGCAAGTTCATTTGTGCTTTAATTTAATTAAATCCTGGGTAACAATAAAACCAAGCAGACCCTGTAGCTCTCCGGGACCAGGGATGAGTGCTACTGCTATAATTGAACTCATTACGGGGGGGCACTACACTAAACGGTAGTCCCAGAGGAAATCGCCCACGTGTCATGGTGACCAAAAACACTGCAGGTCTAACTGCTGGCAGCCCAATTAACAGAAAAACAGCACAAGGAAAAGCTTACAGATTTGTAGGACGTGAACCAGTAAACGGTAGCGTTAGCGGACTGGCTCTTGAAGAATAGGCCTGTTGGGCCTGGAGCTGAGGCGATGTGTGCAGGACACTGAGGGAAATATGACCTCTGCCTGACCTCTGTTGCTCCGAGAGGTGGGGGGAGGGCTGAGAGCGGGTGAACATGCCCAAACAGGAAGCAGACAATTAGCTGCTGACTTTAATTTCGTCCCCGTGGCCTCATTAGTGGAGGGTAGCTGTGGTTGGGAGATTTGAGGGTTCTACCAGCTTTCCCGTGCCTGATGGACCACTGTTATTAGTAGTAGTGATATTTCTGCATGGCAAATAATTTACTTGTAGATGTAGTAGTGTAATAGAAAAACAACAGACCCAACTGTCACGACACGCACGCTGCTTGTTCTGAGTAATTGACTCATTCATTGAAAGGGGTGTGTTCAAAATAATAGCAGTGTGGAGTTTAATTAGAGAATTAATTAATTCTGTGAAAAAACAGGTGTCATTAATTGTCCTTTATTAAGGAAGAAGGGAAGCAAATGTTTCACACATTGTTATAAAATATATTTCCTTCTGAATTGCTAAGTAAAATGGGCCGTTCCAAACATTGTTCAGAGGAACAATGTAATTTAATTAAAAAGTTGATTGGAGAGGGGAGAACATATAAAGAAGTGCAGTAAATTATAGGATGCTCAGCTAAAAAGATCTCAAATGCTTTAAAATGGCAACAAAAACCTGAAACACGCGGAAGAAAATGAGCACCTACTGTTAAAACGGATCGAAGAATAGTCAGAATGGCAAAGATTCAGCCAATCATCACCTCCAGAAAGATCAAAGATGATCTAAAATTACCTGTAAGTGCTGTTTCAGTCAGAAGACGTTTGATCGAAGCTAAGCTATCATCAAGAAGTAAAGCACCACTGTTGAAAAAACGGCATGTGCAGAATCGGTTAAAATTTGCCAAAAAACATCGATTGGCCCAAAGAGAAATGGCGTAACATTCTGTGGACTGATTCAAATTGTAAAATTGTTCTTTTCGGGTCTCGTGGTCGTCGACAGTACGTCAGACGACCCCCAGGTACTGAATTCAAGCCACAGTACACTGTGAAGACAGTGAAGCATGGTGGCCCAAAAATCATGGTATGTATGGGGACACTACGGTGTTGGGCCTATTTATCATATACCAGGGATCATGGATCAGTTTGAATACATCAAAATACTTGGAGATTATGTTGCCGTATGCCGAAGAGGAAATGCCCCTGAAATGGGTGTTTCAACAAGACAACGACCCCAAACACACGAGTAAGCGAGCAACATCTTGGTTCCAGACAAAAAGGATTGAGGTAATGGAGTGGCCAGCTCAAACCCCCGACCTCAACCCCATTGAAAACTTGTGGGATGACATTAAAAATGCAGTTTCTGAAGCAAACCCCAAAAATTCACAGGAACTGCGGAATGTAGTTTGTTCATCCTGGGCTGAAATACCTGTTTCTAGGTGCCAGAAGTTGGTTGACTCAATGCAACGCAGATGCGCAGCAATTATCAAAAACAATGGTTATGCAACTAAATATTAGTTCAGTAATTTAAAGTGAAGTTAAATCTTGAAAATTTTCTTGTTTATACAGTAAGTGTTTGAGTTTGAAGAGAAAAATGTCAACACTGCTATTTTTTTGAACAGATTAATATTCCTTTTCTTTGCTTCCTGTAAAAGAATAATGCAGACTTGATAAAAATTTGTCAATGCTTTGATTTAGAATTGAATGTGTAATGTTTCTACTACATTTAAAATATGGAACTAAAAGCTATTAAAAATATTTGCACTTTATTCACTTTTTTTAACGCACTGCTATTTATTTGAACACCACCGTACATACAGTCACACTTGGGTTACAAGGCACTTATGCAGATACTGCTAAGTCTCATGCCAGTACTTGGAACAAAAGATATCTCTCCTAATGCATGGAAGATTGAGCCATAGCTCATGATCGCAGTTATTTTGCAGTAGGTAAGGCACCTTCGGTTTTATTTATGGTAAATACTGAAGGTAAAGTCTCTTTTGTGTGGAATTGATTACTACTAAGAGCATCATGTTAAGTGTGGATGCTCTTAATATCTTATTTCACTTACGAGTGCAGTAACTTAGTCTGATCTACTACACTACAACTGAAAAGCTATAATGTCGACTGTTTTGTCAATATGCTATATCTTATTTGTGCTGTGTGAAGGGTAAAAAGGAGATACAATGCTGGATATTCAGCCAAGATATATTAAGATATAAAAATAATGAGATGTGCAACCAGAAACTGAATGCTTAAGAGCTGCACCATCAGGCTTTTCCACTGACAAAGAGGCTGTTGAACCAAACTGGCAGGGGAGACGTCATTCCAATGGCATTCAAATCCGGCATGGGATGAGAAGTCAGTCGGTTTTTTCCCAGGCTTCTGTGTTTCAGGTTGTGTGCCGGAGCCACGCCCCTCCCCCCTCCGTTCTGGGGGGGCGGGTGCTCTGCTGACTCAGGGGAAAGCGGTAACATGCCCTCGGCCCTCTCCGCCGAGCCCGGCAGCGCCCACATTACCACATGACTGCCGTACACCCGTTGTCAGGGATGACTGCCGTACACCCGTTGTCAGGGATGACTGCCGTACACCCGTTGTCAGGGATGACTGCCGTACACCCGTTGTCAGGGATGACTGCCGTACACCCGTTGTCAGGGATGACTGCCGTACACCCGTTGTCAGGGATGACTGCCGTACACCCGTTGTCAGGGATGACTGCCGTACACCCGTTGTCAGGGATGACTGCCGTACACCCGTTGTCAGGGATGACTGCCGTACACCCGTTGTCAGGGATGACTGCCGTACACCCGTTGTCAGGGATGACTGCCGTACACCCGTTGTCAGGGATGACTGCCGTACACCCGTTGTCAGGGATGACTGCCGTACACCCGTTGTCAGGGATGACTGCCGTACACCCGTTGTCAGGGATGACTGCCGTACACCCGTTGTCAGGGATGACTGCCGTACACCCGTTGTCAGGGATGACTGTCGTACACCCGTTGTCAGGGATGACTGTCGTACACCCGTTGTCAGGGATGACTGTCGTACACCCGTTGTCAGGGATGACTGTCGTACACCCGTTGTCAGGGATGACTGTCGTACACCCGTTGTCAGGGATAAATGTCGTACACCCGTTATCAGGTTTTTCTTCACCATTCCAAGTATTCTTGTCATCCACTACACTGGTCATCCGTGGTCTGCCAGGTCGTTTACAATTCCTGAGCTCGCCAGTGCATTCTTGCTTCTTACAATGTGCCAAACAGTTGACACACCTAATGTTTTGGCAATGTGTCTGATTGATTTATTCTGATTCTTCAACCTTACCATGGCCTGCTTGGCATTGACACTTCTTTGGTCCTCATCTTGAGAGAGACAACAACAGACTCCAACAGCAAATGCCACACCTAGAATCAGGTGTTTGCTCTCTTCTGCATGAAGTAACGATTAAACAAAATACACCTGTCGAAGAAACAGCTGAGCAGCCAAACGTCCAATTACTTTTGGTCCCCTAAAATGAGGGGGGGGTGGGGGGTATGCATACAAAGGCTACGCGGTTCACCCAATATGGATGTAAACATCCACAAATTAAAGCTGAGAGTCTGCACTTTAACCTCATAGTCACTGCTTCATTTCAATTCAAATCCAAAGTGGTGGTGTACAGAGCCAAAACAACAAAAAATGTGTCACTGTCTAAATGCATTTGGACTGCACTGTATACTATGTATGCTTGTATACATGCATATGTGTGTGTGTGTGTGTGTGTGTGTGTGTGTGCAGATATACAATTTCACATTCATAAATGGAAAATCTGGCAGCAAAGCATCATTTTAAATGGGTCCATATCCCTTTGAGTGACTCCACAGCTCTCTAACCAAAGAGCCCTTTCAAAATGTCCAGACCAACCAGACAAGCAGTTTCATTAATGGGCCTGGAAACATTCTGGTTGTTTTCAAAAACCTTTCAATCTACGTCATTGCGCTGTAGCCATAACCAACTAAAATAACTGCCAGTTTCATATGGTGTAACGGTAAACAGTACAAAGGTCACACCTTCGCCGACTACGGCTTCACTGTGACAAAACCCACACTGCCATGTTGGATGACACATTACATGAACGATTAATCATTTAAGGTGAATTATTCTCAAAGCTGTGGCTCTTGGCCTGAACTATTCCAAGACGGAAACAAATTGGCATTTTCCCACCATGACTCCACCTCCCTTCCCTTTGTCTGACAGAATGATAAACAGAAGGACAGCGCAGTTTTGCCTGAAATATAACAAGTTGCTTACAAACACATAAATCTTACTTAGAAAATCTCTGCTGCCTTTCCAAATAATTGTGCACAGTACAACATGCTATGTGATGACACAGAATACCAGCCAGCAATTGGGCGGCTTTTAAAACCGGGCCGCAGCAGCTTCCTTTCGTGGGCAGAATGGCGTTTTCCTTTCTGAGCCGATACAGACTTGAGAGATGGTGGCTCCCATCCATAAAGTGTTCCAGTGACCCAGGCCTAGGGCTGGGCGATATGGCAAAAAAGGGTATCACGATAATATTTTTATATTGCTCGATATCGATAATTATCACGATATACACTCAATGCTCCATTTAAACATTGAAGAGTATTACGCTTATAACTGAACCTTGAAGAAGCCAGAAAGTTCATTATGGTTTAAAATAGAAAATGATTATTATATATATATTTATTTTTTTAGAAACAACGGATTGACATATGCATTCAACAGAACCAAAACGTCTTTACATAAAATGAACCCAGCTCAACAAAAAACATGATTCTTTTATAATTTATTTATTGAGCTAAATTATCCAACATTAAATGCTTTGTTGGAAAAAGTATATATTTTTTTTGTTTGTTTTTTGTTGAGCTGGGTTCACTTTATCAAGTTTTAGGACTTAGATGAAGATGTGATCACATTTTAGATCTAATTTATGCAGATATACAGAAAATTCTAAAGGGTTCACAAACTTTCGAGCAGCACTGTATGCAGGCCATAAGGACAGATTTATCTGCGAGAAAGTCAACTTATACAATGTTGCAAAGGTTTGATTAAATCTTAAGCTTTATTGCATTCACAACTGCCTGTCCACGTTTCTTTGCTATTTACTATGAACAGTAAACATGCATGAACAGTAAGAAAAGTTACTGAGAATTTTTTCTGGCTTCAGAAGGGCTGTCTGCAGCAGGCGTAGGCAGCTATGATAGCTAGCGTTAGCGAAGTTAACTTTATTACAGTCATGGTTCTGTTACCAATAAGAGCGCAAAGTAGGTGCGTCTGATGTTGACGCTTTATTTGTTATTGGACATCTGACGTTGATCTAATATATAAGTTATTTCTGTAAAACGTTGAACAAGTTAATATCAACCAACGCCTACTAACTACCATTTTCGGTTTATTTCGCCAGTGACTCATTCCTATGTCAGCTAAACACACGTGGTCACCCTGAGTTGCGTTGTTTTGAGTGGGTGGGCGCATCAGCAAAGTGAAAGTCTAGTTCTGATTGGCTGTTCGTGTTGTATTTGGGTAAGTAGAAGAAACAGACGCAAATGATAGTTTTATTGAAAATAAACCTTGTACGTTTATCATCGTTATCATGGCAAATTTTATTGCGAAAATTATCGACATCGTTTCATCGCCCAGCCCTACCCAGGCCCATATTAACATTCCAGTGGGCTTTAATGTGAGAGAGTTCCATGAGCTCATTATTCTCCCTGCGCTGCTGTGCGAGTGAGACTGTTGATTCTCGCGAGGTGCAGAGAGACAGCCAGAGCCCAGTGCGAGGAGGCTGGGTAAAGGGCTGTTTGGGCGGGGCCAACGGGTGGGGCCGGCGCAGGAAATGCCATGAAACGGGCAGGAAGAGCAGCCCACATGAATGTGACCACAACCTCAGCTATAATCACCCCCTGCTGTAGGCACCAGGGGACGCCGGGGGCAGGGAGGAGTACCAGTGAAGCAGGCATGGAAACATTCCCCATAGATGACAGCGTAATCCAGTCCACGTTTTACTACATGCAGGTAAGTGTACTGAGAGCCGCTCATTGGTGGATTCCAGATTATACTCTGTACCTGCTTCTAGCAAAACCCGGAATGGCTACTATATGCTGGGAGGAGCAGTTCTGTCTGCACTTTTCTCATATTTTCAAGACTGTAAACACACTTTCTTCTGTAAAAGCAAGGGATAAAGTTCTGTCTTGTTTTGTTCTCTTTAAAGGGTTTTTTATTTTATTTTTTTATTTTAAAAAGGAGAGAGGAAGGTCTGCGCTCCTTTCATATTTTATTTTGCTCTATTCAGACCGGTAGAAAGCAGAGAGAATAATGGATAGAAGGGCTGACAGTTCAGAAAGATCCATGGTGCGGGATCGAACCGTCGACCCCATTGAGAATTGGCCGTCCTACGGCTCGGGCTCGCCCCATCTATAGGCTTTTAAAACCGATGAGGAGCTGCTCCCCCGACACTTGGTCTGAATCCTGGGTCCTGTGGATGCGCACTCATGGCCAAAACTAAAAATAATTGAGCGCTGTGTCTGTGGTGACCGGGGTGCGGGGTCAGGTCTTGCTGCACATGGGTGACGCGCTCTGATCGCGACAACAATGTGCGAGTTTCGACCCGCTCCTTCCCCAGGCGTACTGCCAGACAGGGACATTACTCACCCGGAGCGATACGGATTCCTCGCGTGCCTGCAACAGACGCAATGCTAACCCGGCTCGCTGCTACTTGCTGCGTCCTAGTGCTATACCAAATAAACGTGAACTTACTTTAAAACTAAGTCAATACAAAGCTATCGATTACAGAACATTTTAACACTTGATATGTGAGAACTATACCATCTGCAAATTTTTACCTACAGATTCCTGACCCCACCCCCTCAGTCTCCCTGGACACCCAACCAACCAATCGCTACACCCCATCAGGGACCCGCCGGCCGCACTCATGAGCAGAGAAAACTTTGTTGGTAAACTGACCAACTGTGACACAGTAGATGTGCTAGGATGAACAATCTGCCTGTCAAAAGAAAAACGAATCCGGATCCTTTTCCCTTTCACGGACAACGCACGAATGCAGCCCTGCTAATGAATTAGCCAGGACATGGGCTGTGGTGTTTCAACATTACGGGAGTGTTTCACTCTGAATTAAAACTCATTAAAATGAAATACAATAGTACTCTGTTCCTAAATCACAGCTACCGCCTCCCCCCCTCCTCTGTTGACCTACTTGCATTATGAGCACAGAGCCTGAGGAAGAGTCCGCACGCTCATTAATAAATATTCCGTCTTTCAATCACAGAATGTTTGTTTGGAAAAGTTACGGAACACTCTGCCGCTTCACCAGCTGGTGAAATTTACCTGTACAGCTGAGACCAGTCTTTTTAAAATAAAAATCTGTGCTACTACTGATGTTACGTAGCCAACAAACCTTTCACGTTTAACTTATATTTTACCTCAGCGGTGAAAAGAACAGACGAAAATGGCTCCGCGGGGACAATAAAGGTCAGGTGATTGGTTGATTGACGGATGATTGACGGACACTGGGCAGCGTTCCCCAGTCAGCGAGGCCTGCTGCTTTGTGTGCGTTTGGTGCACACAACCAAAAGCTTCTCATGGGTTCGGCTTCTACGGCCCTTTTCTACAAAACTTAATTAGGCTATTACATTTAGCCATTTGTGCTCTTCAAAAGCATGGTGATTTAATCTGGGCTAAGGGGGCTAAGGGGGCTAACTGGGCCTAAACGGGCCCAGCGCAGAGGCAGGCAGTTTCACGTGCGAACGCGTGCGGAACGACGGCCAACGATTTATCAGGCATTTTCCAAAGGGTGGCAAAGGGACTATAACTCAAAGGCCGTTTGCTTGATAAAGCTCACAATGCTCGTACTGTTGACAGGATTAGCCCTCTGAAATCAGATTAGAACTGGGCAAGTAGCTTTCTCACAGTTACAAAACCAGATAAACAAAAGAAGCACATTGTACACGGAAGTCGCCGGGAACAGAAAGCCTGACGGTGCAGGCCGTATTAGCCGCTTGGACATCAGGAATGCCGCGAGGCAAGGTGACCACGTTTAAATTCAGATCTGTGCCGAGCACCACTGAAACACGGCTCAAAGCTGCCTCCTCCCCGGCTTCGGTCGTTAATCACGGTACCGTTTGGTTTAAGTGTACGAGACAAATCGTGGGAGCGAGCGAGGTAGAAAAACAAAACGACACGCTGAATGAGCCCCCGCTGAAGGCAGCAAACATTACAGCTCTGACACGGCCCTCTCTCGTTTGCTCTCTCCAGCTCTCCCTCTCTCTCTCCAACTCACTTCCCTTTCCCTAGGCCTCGGGCTAAATTTGCGGCCGTAAACAGAAATGATTACAGAGTCGCTGACAGCCTAATGATCATTACACGGCGGGACTATGAGCTGGGGGTGTCGGAATGCCAGCGCAGCCGCCTGTGCTCACATTCCGCCGCTCAGCTGCCACTCCTGGTGACAAGCACCAATTTTACACCTGCTCGTGATCCAGGGGGTGGGGGGTCAGGCGAACACAAACAGTCTGCATACGGGAGAGGGGGTCAGCTAACAGACAGTCTGCAGACGGGGGACGGGACGGGGTCAGCTGACAGACAGTCTGCAGACAGGGGATGGGGTCAGGTGAACACAGACAGGCTGCAGATGGGAGACGGGTCAGCTAACAGACAGTCTGCAGACGGGGAATGGGGTCAGCTAACAGTCTGCAGATGGGAGATGGGTCAGCTAACACAGTCTGCAGATGGGAGACGGGTCAGCTAACAGTCTGCAGATGGGAGACGGGTCAGCTAACAGTCTGCAGATAGGAGACGGGTCAGCTAACACAGTCTGCAGACGGGGGAGGGGTCAGCTCACGGACTGCAGGCTGTCACTCAAACAGAAATACGTGTTTAGGAGGGCAGTTTGAACGTGCTCCAGTGCCTCCCGAGCACTTACCAGCACAGATGCACCTCACACTCACATATGAAACACTGTCTTCACAGGGGTGCTGAAATGGTCGGCCGTATACGTCTTTAGAGCAGGATACCCCGTGTTGAGAAGGATGTGATTTCTCGCGTTCTGCCCTTGCACACAGAAAAAATATGTTCTACTGCTCGCTCTATTATGAGCAGTGGGAAAATGCTCATTTATATAATTTACAGAAAAACAGCATTTTTAGGGTTTTATTTTTACAACCATCATTATGCTACCCATAGATATAGAACATGTACATCTATGATGCTACCATCTCACACCCGACCCAGGCCAACTGCTTCACCGCCACATCCAGAACCAGCTGAGCAGAGACCCACAACAATTCTACTGTCTTTCTGCGTAGGTGCATAGAGCAACCCCAAGTCAATACGAACCTTGTATTTATGGGACAATGACGACAGGGCTTAGGGACTGGTGTGAAACTCAGTCCCTTTTAAAACAGGAAAAAAAACATCAATGGCCTTGAGAACAGTGAGGGCTCTATTTTCCGGGCTAGCGCATGGCGTGTGACGAACCGTCAGTCAATCGCGTAGCGCATGTTGCACTGGGCGTGGCCACTGAATTTCGCCATTTTCAGACCAGAGGCGAGGAGCGCACAGCTCACAGCGGAAGACAATAACGTTATATCTATTTTGCATTCATATTGCAAAAAAATGTATACTATCAATGTAATAATGCATGTGTTTCACAGGGGAATGTCTAAAATCACAAACTAAGTTGGCCTATACCTCATCATTCGTGTTTTAGTCCTATTGTTCTTTTATAGGATGTAGTGCAGTGATTGCATCAGAAGTCAATAAATTCTACAAGTTGACACTAAACTAGTATAGAAGTATAAAAAATAAAAGTGTGCCTTTGTGTGGTAGCCTAGGATAGTCCACCATATACTGAAATGGCCCATGCAGAAACTAGTGTATTTGTATCTTTAAATGGCCAGCTCAACAACCGTTAACTAATTATCCCACCTTGCGACATTATGCATTGATATGATGATCAAACATTTCCACTAATCAAGCATTCAATCGTGCATTTGTGTCATGTGGATAAAAGGAAATCAGAAATAGGAGTTAAATCCATCTGTCCATGCTTGCCAAGGGTGTGTGTCTTTCTTTATTCAGAAGCACCATCGATCGCAACACAATCGATTTAATGTAAATAAATTTTCAAAACACTCAGTCATGTAGAATAACGCCAATAACTCGTAAAATAACAGAATTTATACATTCATAAAATGTTTTTTCACTGGCAACATTGCTGCCAGTCTTTTAACCATTTTGTTGCAAGATATTTTTTACAGTGCAGAATATTGATAATCATAATTAGGACTGAGCCTAGCCTACTACTTACAGTTTTGTAGCCTACATTGAGTAGTCTACATATTTTCAAACGAGCTTCACTTTCCTTTCATAATAAGCTACAAATACTACAAATATTACAATGTCCACATCAGCATCACACAGCTGCTTTTATATCTTCGCATTACAGACGGGTGTTAGAATGGAATACAGTAGCCTACCCCTGGGACCACAATGAGGTATAATAACAGCCATAAACAATTAAAAACAGAAATACATAGGAATCAGCCTAACATAAAAAAAGCACAATAAAGGCAAAGTAGCCTACGCATTTGTCCTGCTTGGGGGATTTATATTAAAGTCAAATCGGACAGCATATGATCCACGAAAACAGTTTATTGGCTTTTGAATAGGTCATTAATGATCATGCATGCATGGCCCCGAAATTATCAACTCGCCATGGACTGACACACCCACACAGCAGCTCTCCTCCCACTTTGGCGCACGGCGAGTCAAACAGGCTCATGAAGATCCATGATGATATTGTCATTTTGCCAGTGCGCCGGCTCGCAACGCGCCGTACGCCGGCCGGAAAATAGAGCCCTAAGATACAGGATCAGGATCAGAGGCTACAGGATCAAATCCCAAATGTTGTACCACAACGTACAAAGGTACAAAAAGGTACTTAACCCGAATTGCTTCAGGAAATACATTGATAGTTTGTATAAACGCCCACTGCATAACTCACTTGGAGCTTAATGAATAATGAAAGGACTGTAATGGCAAGACTAAAGCTGATATTTTATTTGATGGGGAGGAGGTGGAAGGGCTGAGAGTGGATCCTGGCCACGTGTTCATGTTCCAGGCTTAACAGCTCAGAAAAGATTATCTCCCGTTCGCCTTCTCCACACAGGAGGCTCAACACAGTGAGTCACGCTGGCTATGTCTGTCTGTCTGTCTGTCTGTGCCGTACCGCGAAACCATGGGCAGGTCACAAAAAACTTTTTCTCTTAAATTATTATTTTATTTTTTTCAATGGCCAGGGCAAGTCTCGCAACACTCGGCAGCGAAAGGAGCCTGGGTCTGATGCAGGACGAGTGAAGGGAAAGATCGCTCGCGCTGACTCAGCGCGTGACACATACAGCGCTCTGGCGTCCTGCCCGGGCCACTCCTGCGGATGTAATGAGCGTGGCTCCATTACAGACTCCACTTCATGACACACTGAGCCCTAGGGCTGAAAAAAAACCTGCTGTGTTGAAAGATTCACGCAGACTGCGTCCTCTGGGCGCGTGCGCGGCTAGGCTCCGGCGCGACGGGTCTGCGAGCAGCCGGGCCTCGGAATGACGTGGCCAGACGCTAAAGCGCTAGCGGAGACGCTCGATTCCTCGGTGCGGAAAAGAAACACTTTCAGCGGTATTATAATATTCAGCAGGATGTTTAGCTGTGAGGGTCAGCAGTCGCACAGGAAATGAATAAAGCCTTCCCTGCTGTCGGGGCCTAGCCTGAACGAGGACAGAGCATGACCGTAGGGGTATGACCACAGTTTGACTGCTTCGGAGCACTTGTGGGGCATGACCGCAGTCTGACGGTTCAGGGCGCTAGAGAGGGGTATGACCACTGTCTGACCAATTTGCAGTCCTAGAGCGGGGTATGACCACAGTGGGTACGTTTACATGCACACTAATCTGAACCCGGTTATGGCAATACTCTGGTTACTGAAATGGTCATGTAAACACCTTTATCCGATAATGTAAGGTCATAATCCGTGTTTTCGAAACCCGATT
The DNA here is from genome assembly GCA_022702515.1 of Ilyophis sp. 1 JC-2022. Taxonomy (NCBI): domain Eukaryota; kingdom Metazoa; phylum Chordata; class Actinopteri; order Anguilliformes; family Synaphobranchidae; genus Ilyophis; species Ilyophis sp. 1 JC-2022. The sequence continues at coordinate 42,616,191 of CM040396.1, read as the reverse complement.
TACATCCCTGGTTTTTTGCCCAAACTTTAGATTTTTCGGTGCACCTTTCTCCAGTTTCTTTCGGCTTTTCAAAACAACGCATGTCAGGCAGAAGAGGCGGTGTAAAATTCTAAATGGTTCCACCCGTCATTTGCTATGCCTGGGGTTCCTTCAGGATCTCACTTCCAGAATTTTATTATTAAATGAACACATTTCACCAGTGAAAATATATTGTTCCAGTGTTACGTGCTTGTGTTTGTACTAGCTAGCTGGCTAGCACATTAAATAACTGAAATTATCGGGAAATTGGCCAGATCGGTAAAGCTAGCTAGTACAATAATATAAATCAACCACTACTAGCAATTAGCTATAAATAACTAGCTAGCTATAATAATAATAAATAACTTACATTTTTACAGGCGGATTATTTTTGTCCTTACAACGGGAAGCAGTTAGTAGCTATGTTTTCCACAGAGCCGATTATAGAGAGAATCGTGTAAACGCGGCATTTGGAGTAATCACATTTCTTATGTCCATGTGAACGTGATAAGTTAAATACTGGCGTAAGCTGATAGCTTCCAGTAATCGGATATTGCTGTGCATGTAAACGTACCCAGTGTGACCGATTCATGGCTCTAGAGTGGGGTATGACAACAGTGTGACGGATTCAGGGCTGTAGAGTCAGGTGTGACCGCAGTGTAAACAGATTGGGATGCTACAGTGGAGTACGGCTGCAATGCGACCAATTTGGGCGTTAGAGCGGGGTATGACCATAGACTGACAGCGATTACCTACCCAATCACAATAAAATTGAGCCGCATTTCCACTGCAGTCAACAGAACTTAAACACAAGTTTTTTAACAGGCTGAGCCCATTTTTTTACCCAGGGTACCACTTTTGTCTGTGCAAAGCTTAAAAAGCTGGAAGGCAGAGAGAGCAGGGCTGGGCAGCACAAAGACTGCGCACCCCATCTACCTTTTCCTGTTTCCTATATCTGGGGAAATTAGCCGAAAGCTGTCAGACAAATCCTGCGGAATACACCGGCTTGGGTGGACTGCCAGGTGCTTTAATCTCAGAGACGGATGACGCGAGCTCCCCCATGACAGAGAGCGGGTAATGGAAAGCTGCATTACGTGAAGAGATCACATCGATACCTTGGGCGCGTAGGATGGCCGTGGGGCCCGCTGGGACGGCCCCGCACAGAACGCTTAGCGCCTGTGGATGAGGGCATGAGGGGTAAATCGCAGGGTCCTCCTGGAGCACTGACGGAAGGCCCAACACCGAAGCAGTCTGAAAATACCAGGGCTGGACCAGCCTGTTTCAGAGGGTAAAGGAACGACAACTGCGTGCGTCAGGCTGTCGACAGCCACCCCAATCTAAGAGGTGCCCCCCTCTCCAGGAGGAGCCTGGCTCAGCACCTTCGCCATACACTGCCGTGCATAAACGCTTCACAGCGTTCTGGACCGGGTACCGCCGGACGTGGCTCCTTGCCCTGGCTTCCCCAGTGGGAGGTAGAACAAAGAGACGGGCTGGGGATGGAATGACCATCTCTCCTCCTTTAAAGACTCCACGCAAGCTCCCCCAAATGAAAATGCAGCCCGAAATACGATAAATATGCAATTAAAAATTATTTTATATAAGTCAACCAGGCATAACACTTCACTAATGACCATTCTGAAGAGTCAACGGCGCGATAGTGAAGGGTCCTATGTGCCGTAAATTACAGTGTGTTCGTGCCACGTCCTTCAATCAGTCTTTCGCCTGCCCTGCGTATAGTGAAACGGTTACATTAAAACGCTATGGAAACGGTCGCCTTAAAGAGGAATACCACCCATTTTCAGCATTGAAATGGTCAAAACTATACCCCCCTGTTGTTTTAAGGTCCATAGAACACATTCCTACCCTTCACTGTGTCCGAGTACAGAGCAAGCAGGCTCCTTGAGCGGCTGGGCTGTGACGTACCCGGTGTGCGTGCTTTGCCACGCCCCCTAGAGAGCCCGTTTAAATTAATGGAGAACCTCAACAAGAGTTGAAACATCGTGACTTAAAGATACAATTTACGCTTTTTTGACCTTTTCCGGGCAAATGAGCTCTCTCATGTACTAGTGCCATGTCTTCTACAACTTAAAATATAGTCCTATGGTATCGTAAACCACCTAAATTTACTTTCGTAGTGATTTTCTCTCCTTACCTCAGTCTTCATCCACCAGAAGTGGGGGGTAGCTTCACCTTGGCTGCCGTTATTATGCTATATATTTATGCCTATATTATGTATTTATGTCTATATTAGGAGTTCCACCTTCCCTGGCTCTATTCATTAGCCAGTGACTGGTTTACATAAAGACAGTCTTTCACAATAGTATACCATAACAATAGAATAACGTTTTGTTTTTCCATTTTTTCATTTTTCCTTTGTTTGAAGAATTGTCTAGCTGCTGCTAAATGTTTTTTTTTCTGGCTGCTGATAAATGTTTTTCTGTTGCCAGTATTTAAAAACAGTTGTGCTTGTGGCCTGCTTGGCGATTCTAGCGAATATTGCATTTGACCAATCCGTGATGTTCAGTACTCCAACTCCACCCCAATAGTACTTTTCCAAACCATCGAAAGGTACTAGCCTACCTCGGGAACAAAGATTTCCTAACACTCAATTTGGCCAACTCCCTTCATTGAGAAAGGAGTAGCCCACAGCGCTTCCCTGCATTCAGAACAGAATGGAGGGGAAGTGGGGGGAGGGGAACTCGGAACACAAGGTAAAAACTTGGGCTAGACTCAGGTTAAGCCCCAACTCCCACGACCCCGTTCTCAACTTTGACACACGCATTTAAATTAGTCTTACTTTTCATGGTTGATTACATCACGTTATGACGAGTTTGGCAATAGCTGACGTCAACAGAAAACGACTGGATAAGTAAATAAATGCAAACGTCCGGCTTGAAACTCCATAGTAGTTAAGATGGAATCTGGCCCTGGGTCTTCGAGCGATGCGGCTGCACAGCCTGCCTGTGCAGCCAGCTGGGTTGTTACTGAGAAACCGCATCAAATATCCTCAAAATGGCTGCACATTATCACAAAAGGAACAGCCAAAAACTCCAAAATTACATCTTCTAAGCCAGCTTCAATCTCCTCTCCGGCAGCCGGTAGAAAAATCTTCAATCCTTTGAGCAGATAATAACAGTAATGAGCCGTTCACTGGCAGGGTGGCTGATCTTTGACTCCAGCCTCCCACGCTGTGCGATTATACCGCTATAGCCTTGGAGCCCATTCGGGTTGCGCCCTTGAGACTCCAGCTCTTACAACTTCTGGTAAAAATGTTTTATAAAATTATATATGTATATATATATTTTCTTTTTAAAGTGGATACAAGAGCAGCAGTTCAATTGGTGGTGTGATTTATAACCCCGATTAAAGTGCAAGTATTCTTTTAGGACTAGAATTAACGTGGCAACAACCCCCAGTTAAACCACAAGTCAGAGAACATGGTAATTGGCAGTAGATTGAAAAGCGAAAATATGGAAATTTTGTTCCGTACAGCACATTGCGCCAGAATCGACGCCGCACCCACCGGCCCTGGCTCGTAAATAAGCAAGACAAATAAGACGGTCGTTATGTGCCCCATTTAAAGGGAGATGAGGCATCTCTTCCATCCCTGCGATTACATTCTTCAGATGAGATCTCAAGCTGTGGGAGAGGGCACTTGGTTTAATATTGCAAATGACTAAGCGGTTTGTGTAAATATTACGCACGGCCTTGTGAAGATTTTGGCCAATTGTTCCGATGCAGAAATAATGGATATTTCTCTATTTCTCTTTCACAAGCTTTTTTTCTCCTGGGAGCCACGTGGACCTCTCTGAATCAAACAGTGGGTGGTGGGAGGGGTTAAGGCAGGCTGCGAGATGACAAATGGAAAAAGAGAACAGGGACATTCACACAAATCAAATTAAGTGCAGCACTGCATACAGTGTATAAGCAGATGTGGTTGCATCGACATAAGAATTCGGCATACTCGACCATATGTTGGGGTACAGTTGCACAAATCGTATTTCCTCATTAAGCGGGTTGTACGCTGTGCTCACAGTTAAACCTCAGCTGGCGCTGGCAAGCTTGAGTGCCCACCCCTACAAACACCCACGCACCCTGAAATATTCCCACCGCTACGCCGGCTGCCGACAGCGTCAGCACCAACACGCCTCCATTCTCTCGTCGCAGTCATTGGTACTACGCTGGCGCTTCTCTACCGTACAACTCGACGACCTCTGATGCAACAGCAGTGCAACTGTTCAGCGTGTGACAGAGACCCCCTGCCCCCGAGGTCCTGGACCGAGCGCACAACAATTGTGTACGGCTTGTTGCTATGTCAATGACAAAACAAGCAGACTTACTTTGATTGACAGCAAAGGATGACTGCAGGGACGCAGAACGCGGACAGGGAAGACTGACTTAACTCCTTCGCTAGATGACAAATTTGGTCAATTCTCACCTATTTAGGGGGTGCTCTGTTTAAGGCTTTAGAACTCCAGGTGTGAGCATCACAAAATTTGGTAAATGGCTTAAATGAAAAAAGAATGAAATGCTGAAAGCTACATATGTGAAACAAGCAAATCTATACATTTCCTGGATCATAAACTCCGTGTCCACAAGTGTGCAAAATCTGAAGATGATATGCAAGTGATACTATAACCTCTCTGCATTTGAATTGATCTCTATGGGAATTGGAGGGTGAGACTAGATTCAGCTGTAAATTACACTGGTACAGTATGGAACACACGGCTAAATGACTAAGTCATCAAAGGTATCAAACGAGCCCCAAACCATCACTCTGCGGCCAGATATGGAGATATCACTTTAAGGGTTTCTTTAAGGACTTTTCCCCCCCATAGAGTTCGGAAAATGAGTCAGGAGAAATAACCCTTGCAGTGACCCATCCATCCACATCTACTCCATATCTGGCAACGGAGTGATGGTTTGGGGCTCGTTCGATAGCTCAGACCCTTGATGACTTACAGCCATTTAGCCAGCCATGTGTTCCATACTGTACCAGCGTAATTTACAGCTGAATTTACAGCTTAAATATGTTAAAAAGGGTATGAATACTTATGTAAATTAGATTTCAGTTTTAGATTTTTTATAAATTTGCAAAGATTTCTAAAAACATGTTTTCACTGTCATTATGGGTTATTGAGTGTAGAATGATGGGCAAAAATGGCAATTTTATCCATTTAAAATTAAATTTACAACACAATAAAGTGTGCAAAAAGTGAAGGGGTCTGAATACTTTCTGAAGCCACTGTACATTTGCCCCTTGTGATGGTTTAAGATGAAAACATTGATATCACACTGTTACACACACCTAAATATGTAGCCTAATCATTCACTCTTGTACCTCAATAAAACATCACCTTTTCCTTTACTCAACAGTATGTAAACTTTTGCCCTGGGACGCATTTTTCAGTAGTTTTTCTTTTTCATAATGACTCCAAGGAAACTTTTACTTTCATCTAGCACATATCAGCGCACAGTAAATTGGAATGAGTATTTTCCATGCTTTAAGTGACAAGTATAGCCTAGAAAGATACGAAGCCTAAAGCCTATATTATGTACAATAACATTACAATAAAATCATATTCCATCAACAAGAAAATGTTGCCAAATGTTCTAGCTTCAATGAAAGTCGGTACATCAAACATAAAACATGCAGTGTTGGGCAAGCTACTTGGAAAATGTAGCAAGCTAAAGTACTAGTTACTCTACAAAAAAAATAGCTTCGCTAAATGAAAGCTATCTCTCAGAGAAATGTAGCTAGCTAAGCTACAAGCCACATGGCAAAAGTAGCTTGCTACATTGAAGCTATATTTCACGCCAAATGTAGTCTCTGAGGTCAAGCAGTCTAATAAATTGGTAGACATTGGATTTTCAGTGAATTGTTTATTAGAAAACATGGAAAATAAGGTTGTAGCTGAGCCTTTTGTTTTAATATATAGCCTCCAAACAGTAACATTAGAATATATAATCTACAGTAGCCTATAAGGATTGACTCTGGATCACCACTATATCTTAATAAATATGTAAATTGCAATGCAATTTGCCATCTATTAAATGACGTAACATAGCTAGTTATCTTAGCTAGATAATGGGCTAATAGCGTTAGTAATAGATACATCGATACTAAAACATAAATAGTAGCCTATTATTAAATATTTGCAGTCCCATCATATGATCTAACTTAGCCTACTTGCTAGCTGGATATCAACCCAGTTAGCTAGCATTGCACTAACGTTAGATAATGTTATATCAGTAGCCTGCAGCCAGCTGTGTGATCTGGGAACTTTCAAATAGATCAATTTATACAGCAGGCTACTCCAGCATATACAAATATCGTATTTTAATGTTAGATGTCATGTCACGCCAGTAGCCTAGGCTACTGTACCTTAGTCTACGTTCACTAGTTGTCCAGTTTTTTGTTGTTACTGAGAAACGTGTGTGCTTTAAGCAGCCGAAATAAAAGCAAAACTGTAAACATAGGCTAATGCAAACAAATCAATTAATTTGGTCATATAAATTTCCTTTTCAAGATGGTTTCGTTTATGGGGTAGTATAACGTTTTTAATTATAGCTCATGGTGAGTAATTACCGGTTACATTCAGACTTGTAGCCAGAACTGCATACCCAGCTGGTAAACAGCGCAAACAAAATGAAAATGCAGACCCGGAAAATACAGACACAGACCCTTCTTCTGGCATAGCTACGGATGCTAGCATAACTGAGAATTCATATGAACTGGTTAACGTTAAAACGTGGCTAAATGTCGCTGATATTAATGTTACTGGTTACATTATAACATTTCTACAGTAGCTACAATGCGAGCTAACTACCTAACATTATTCATCTCAGGTGGACTTAACATCATCAAAATTTCCCCGATAGTTACGTCAAAGACTATGGGTCAAATGTCGCCACGAAGTGCATCCCATGACTGAGCAAAACCTTCCGTGCTACCGTACTTCCACGCTCCAGAGTGCGTAGCTACTCCCAAGCCTTGACTAGAGCACGTACTCTGGAGTATGCGGTTCGAGACACAACCTTTATCACTGTATAAAAAAAATTTTTCTTTGCGCTTCAGTTTTGGAAATGCTTGGGAAAATGTATCGATGTAGCTTTTGTGTACTCTACGGCACCATTTAATTAAAAAAACTGCTTCGCTACTGAAAAAGCAATTTGATTTAAGAAATAGTGACGCTACCACCACAGTACTGGTAAATGTAGTTAAGCTTGTAGCTTCGCTATTTGTAGAACGCTACTGCCCAACACTGAAAACGATGACTGAGGAATGAATACTTACACTACAGTGTGTGAAATGTACTCAAAATGCGAAAAAATAACCATATCTAACAGCCTACTGGACAAGACAGTGACCGAGTGGAAACACTAACGTGCATATGTAGCCAGCGAGAAGAACCGCATATTACAAGCAGTACTTTTTTTCATATTGAGGACGAAAAACTCCCATCAGCAAATGCGTTTTTTGACAATTATCGTTCAAAGCATCCAAGAAAAAATTGCGAATACCGTTGAGAAGAATATACTGTCATCTATCGGACAGAACCATTGTGAATAAAACGGGAATGATGTGAAATACTTCAGAGCTGCAGGTACAGTACATGGGTTGTTGAACGCAGACACTCCACGTGGTGTAATAATGTTCTAAACTGCTGTGTATTTCTCAAACAGATTGTCCAAGACAATAACTGAGCTTGAATAACTGAGTTTGAAAGGAACATCTCTACATGTAAAACCAATGGTAGGATTGTATATTTATTTCATATTTAGTAGCAGATATTGATAGGAGAATGACTTGGTATATGAGACAATAATTTCACGTTTATTTTGCATTTGAGTGAGCAGGGCTTTTCACTGCTTTTTTGGCATACAATCAGGCTATTGTTGGGTTTGTCTTGTTGCTATGATGGAATTCTAATTTTATATGACGAATAAATATATTTATGAACTCACACAGATGCTATTGTCCACTATGTCATGCATGGGTAGGTATAGTTGCAGGCGAGACTGGGTGGGGGGTGCTTGTAATGGGACTTGTTACGGGAGAATAGTGACACTTAGAATCGTCTACCAATAAAGTTAGAACACGTTTGTGATTTCCACACGTAGTTTGGCTAAAATCTTGCCGCTGGCGCCTTGGCGACTAGGCATCTGCACGAAGGGGTTAAATCACGCTCAACCGAAAGGTGCAAATTATTCTTTATTGTCCACAGGTACAAATGCAAAGCCTGCTGCTGAGTCAGAAACTGCTTTCAGATCCCTTTCTCACCAGCCCATTGTAAACATGGATCCGATCTGGCACAGATGTGTGGAGCAAGTCCACACACTGGAACTCAGAAAAGCACATTCTAAAGAGGTGTGGCTTTCACCCTTTCCGCCCACCTCTGCCCACAGTGTGACACTCTGCTACGGAATGTGCAGACAGCACAGCGATGGCCGCACCCTGCAGACAGGCCCTTGGAGGACTCAGCTTTGGGATCCCCTTTTCACTTCCGCCTCTGTAAGTTGAAGCTGATCCGGTGTGGTAAAGCTAGGTTTTGCAGGTAACGAACCGCCGTTCACGAAAGACAATGCAATCTGGGCACTGCGGTCAAAATAGCTCCTAAAGCTCAGGCGTTTTTTTACCAATGAACAGGGCGTGGGAAGGCAGACTGCTTTTTTCTGCTCTCTCTCAGAAGATTTTCAGAAGATTTTAGCATCAACCTGACTTTAATCAATATCAGTATCAATACGTTTTTAAATGCTGTGGAGGCAGATGGCCAAACTATTTGCCTGCCAAGAAAACAACGAAAGTTGTACAATTCAGGCAGCTAACCAAGTGCTATAATATCTGGATCACTATAAAAAGAGATTAAATGCCACTTATATTACAAGAGCCTGAATGTTAACAGTTAACAAGATGACAATATTTGCTGATAAACCTATTCCAGAGTGCCAAAGCTGTTGCTGATAACATTATAAGCGGTTGCTGTAGGACCCATGCAAGCATGAAGTGGCATCTTCTTCACTTCACACAATAAAAATGGAGCAGGATTTTGTTTAAAAAATGTGAGACTGTAGGAGAGATTCAGAGGGTATAAGGCCACACGGTGGATGAATCATTTACTCTGCACAGACACAAACTGCACACACGCCCTCATCACTCTAAGGTTTAATATAGCATATCTGGCATCAATCCATGCCCACTGAGTCAGAAATAAAGCGTCTACTCTTAGCAGAACTGCGCAAAGGTAAAATTTACTGTGGGAAATTGTGCCCTCTGAGCCCTGGGAGGAGGTAAGAGTGACCCAGATCCAACGTCATGTGAAGGTATTGACAGCGTATGACAAACATTGAATGCATTCTTCAAATGAACAGTATCCCGCACGTCACATTTCATGGCTTTCACCCAACATGCGGAGTACTGTTGGCATCCGAGTATGCTCTGGGTAACCACAAGTACTAATAGCTATCGCGTGATGCTTCTGGAGAGCTCCATCTCGCCGGGCTGCTGTCACTGAGAAAAAGCTCTTGTGAATCTTTAAATGATCTCCCGATGTCTGCTGCACAACGCTCCAGCAGGCTCGCGGTGGAACCCGCTTAATTATTGATCTAGTACCAACCACGGAGCAAGGCCGCCGTCCTATCTCGGCAGCAATAACGTACCTGAGAAGAGAAAAGATAGAGCCAGAAATAGCCACCAGGCTTAATTCCCGTGACTCAATATGGAAGAGGAGCGCTCGGTAAATCTGTATTTATCGCTGCAGTGTAACATCTGCTATTCCACACGCAGAAGGCCTCTTCCGGCACCATTAATATCAGCTGAGAGAAAATCTAATCATCTTTCCCTGTCGGATACTGGCTGGCGCCGCCAGTTTTCACTGCCCTACGCAAAGATAAATTTAACAACAAGCAGGCCGAATGTTGAACGGCAAAAGGAATTGAGAGCAATCGTTTATTGAGAATCTTTCAACGCCGGTGCAAGCGGGGAAATGTAATAGTCAATCCGTGTGGAAATCCCGCACTGAAGGCAGTGTTTCCACAAGCGTTCTCCAGGTATGGCAGGCTGCCAAAAATGAGAAAATCTTCCACCAGACTCAAGTCCCTGGCTTGAAAATAAAGCATTTATTACTAAAATGAAATCATATTTTTCAGCTTTGCTTTTCTTTTCTCACAGATAATTTTGCCGTCCATATACTGTAGCACCCGCTGCTCAAATAGATACTTTAAAAAATCATATAAAAAAATAATACTTATTCATTCATTTTTAAAAGTGCAAGATTCACTGCAAAACCATCTGTTACTTACCGTCCCTGTAAGTTCATTCTATATTATTATTTTCACACTATTAAGGCTAATAATATAGGCTATAATACAGGTTTCAGGAATAAATAATGAAATTAAATTCAAAGCATTGCCACTTAAACTGAAAATAAACAACCTTAATACTGTGGTCTTAAGAGTAGGATATGTTATGTTGCAGCCTACAGAGAGAAATAGGGCAAGTATGAGGGCACGTGATGAGGGCTAATTCCTTAAGCTCTCTGGGGAAGCACTCAAGAGATGTTTCTTGTCAATAACATCAAGCAGGCTAATGAACCAACAATGCTTTCCTAGTCTCAACTACCCATGTAGACATCCGTTTAAAATGTGAATGCATGCAAAGTTGCAAACATGGGGGGGGGGAGTGTAAAACATGAGTACAGATTATATTATGACCATATAAAATTGATAATTACAACTTTTGAGGTTCATATGAACATTTGGATATCCAGAAAATGTTTCAGTTCGAAAACTGCCATCCCTCAACTGCACCACAAATGTTAAACTGCAGACTTCTTTTATTGCCCATGCATGAATTTTAATTTCCTGGTGCAAGTTTGCAATACTAATGTTTCTTCTTCTGAGTGGCACAGCTGGAGGGGTTCAGGCAGCAGTCTTAATGTTTCAACATGGAAGCATAATGCAGACCTTCACACAATCCACACATCATTAGTCCATCAGACAGACAGACACCGCTATGTAACCCCAGTTACAACCTTTGACCTTTAGTAAGTGAATGAGTGATATCTCTGTGTGAACAATGATCATGACCTGAAGTGTACTCCAAGCAAGTTATAAAGTAATTTAAATATCTTACATCTGAACAGAGTGGAAACGTGTAATTAACTTTAATGGGTGGCAATTTGTGACTTTATATACCGGAGTATTTGCGCAGCGTTACTGTATTCGTGTTGTGGTCTGAAGTCGCTAAGTTACTTAAAGGTACAGGCTAAACAAACGGCTCGCAACCTTTAATCTCAGCGACGTGAAACGTCTGTGTACGTGTTAACAGAATCTAGATTGCTGATAACCGAAACATAGCGTTAGTAACAAGTTACGTTAAACAGAAAAAGGTCTGCTATGTTCCGTCGTTATACAATTTGATTGTGTTTTAATTTTGTAATGGAAGACATATTATGAAGAGAAAATATTTACCACAAAACATTTATCAAGGGTCAAGACCAAGCCAATGATGGACATCCACTCCATATTTAACAAGACAACGCTTCAAACGAGCAGCGAACAAGCCACAACTAGGCAGGCTATACAACATTAGTTGGCTGCATTCAATTTGATACCTATTTAACTAATGCTGATCAGCGATGAAAATCAACCAAGTACAACCAAGTTTAACTCGAAATCTATTTGGATTAATGCAACAGTGAAGACTCCTGACAGCTCTGCACTAGAAACGTTTCCAATATTTAGTTAACTTATAGTTATGTCTAGCTATGTAGCAGCTGGAAAGAGTCAGGATACGTCTGTATACTTCATATTTACAGTGTAACGTTAGTTTAAGTTCTCACCATGTAGTCACTCAGTATCCAGATTCTGCCATCCTCAAATCCGGAGTTTTTCCCCCCCAAAATCCACAACTAACGTTAGCAAACGTCAGGTAGCCAAATTAATTTAAAGTAACGTGAACTGTTGTTATTAACTCTTCTACTCGGAGTGGGCTTCGCTTGGCCAGCACACACCATACAAAACCCGAAACAAAACGCCAGATACGTAGTTGAGTTTCGTTGTGTCCAGGAAACAGTCCCTTTAAAGCGGGTTTGGTTTAGACTGTGGAGAGGCGTGGCGACATATTAAAACTAGAGCACAGCGCCTCCCTGTGGTAGCTAACCCCAAATTTACCTAAACTAACCTTATCAACGTAACGAATTGGCTAACCAGCGAAACGCTAACTGGCACTCTGCATCATCATCATCATCAGCACGTAATCTGCGACGTGCATCTAAAATTAATTCATGAAAGCATTAGTATGGTCGTTTTCGAAATAAACTGCAAAAAAGAGAGTTCCTCGCCTCCATTAGTTGTTAGCTAGCTTTATTTGGTTAACGTTAGATGCCCAGTGTGCAACACAGTTTAAGAAAGGGCAAGCATATTATATCAAATAATAAAACACAATTGTAGCAGCAACCAATAGCTGCCAATGTAATCTTACAAGGTTGGGTTAACGTTAGCAACTGTCCGAGTTGACATGCGCTAAAATATTAAAGTTAGGTAGCTAGCATACTACTGCATAATGGTAACGTTAACGTTGTGTCACAATGTGGGAGATTTAAAAATGTCTACATGGGTTACCAAGCAAGCATACTAAGTTCATGAAATGACACCCAAACAGTACCTTATGCCAGGTTAATATCGAGCATAAAAAATGCACACCACCAAACGTTAGCTAAATGTTACGCTAGCTAACGGTTTCGATATGATAGCTAAGCCTGTTAGCAAGTTACCTAGTAAAATCAAATGACAAGCAGGCGCATATCCGGGGCAGCTAATCTTAGTTGGCTAGTGTTATAATTTAGCATCAACATGCAGATATGCAAAAATGTCACTGACAGCATGTGGCTAAGCAGCGAGCAAACTAACGTTCACATTCTAATCCCAGCGGCTAGCTAAATTACCTAGCGCCACGTTCAGGGACGCGAGTAACCGTTTGTTACATGAGCTAACGTTAGCTGGACACGACACTATTGAATCCAGCAGAGTAGCCTAACGTATCATGTGAACACGATGTATGTAACATCAGCACCACCTGGATGCATCATTAACTACATCGCAGACAGTGCTAATTATGGCTACATTGACAGCCAGACACCCAAATTAACGTTATTGTCAAGCTATAGCGAGTTAATCACTGAATCACTGATTTTACCTCAGTAACGTTACTACAATATTTCCCTCCTCCTCGTAGATGGTCGACTTCATCTTCACCAAACGTTATGCCACGCTGTATAAATTCCCTCTACCACTGTTTTGTTATGTTGTCAACAATCCGTATTGTGTATCATATGTTCCTTTGTATACTGTAATGTTACTTAACTGGAGCCAAATCTGTTCAATATCTAACCTAATGGTCCACGTCGCTGAAAGAAAGGAACAATTTGGTAACACCTTCGATTAAAAGGATTGGAACAGACAATAAAAAATCCCACCTACACCGCACTACTACTGGTTGGCGGGTGCCTTCAATCTCACAAATGCACGAGTTTTATTGGATTACATTCTCAGCTCACCCCGCCTCACTGAATGCGTCATACCTACTCCAACCCGACCCCGCCCTACATGTAATATCAGAGGTTTATGTTTCTGTATTCCCGCGTTCATTGGACGCTTTTGAGATGCGACCATAGACTATATAAAAATAGGATGTGACTTATTCTTCCGCTCAGATATCAGTGTACGAACTATCCTTGCCCAAGATTCACTGGATTTTTAGCGCGCCACTTCATTCTCATGACTCGCTTATTGTTCTTGAATGAAGACAAGCAGCAGAATGTGGACATCCACCTTACCAAAATTTATGATGCTGTACGATATCTGAAACGTTGATTTAAACATGCCTTTGAGGTGGATATCATCGTACGTGCGATTTACGTTGCCCATAATGCAAAGAAAGAGAAAGGCGTGCCAGCGCAGGTGCCGTTACCGTATAGAGCGGCGCATCACCAGCACGAGGGCACTTTATTTATCGTGATAGAGCCCGGTGCCTGCCGAAATGGTCAGCAGCAAAAATAAAAATAAACCTGTAATGTAGCGTTGTGTGCATGTTTCCAGCTGCACTGATACAGCAATACACCCTGATCATGTATCTTGATGTGATCTGACTGCACTGCAGAATTAGGTTCTTATATCCAATCTGGTATTGTTGTTGTCAATAATGTCAATTATTTAATTTTGTATTTCTGTCTGTATTTTAAATTTTTGTGCTTCAGTCTTGCATGCATGTTCATGTTGTTTCTTGTCATTGTTACATTTTGATTTAGAGTTTGGTGGTTGGTTATTGGTCTCTAAAATTATACCTTTGATAGCTGAAGACTTGCCATTATACAAACCCCAATTCCCAAAAAGTTGGGACAGTATTTGAAATGCAAAAAAAAAAAAAACACAGTGATTTGTAAATTGTCTTTTACATATATTTAATTGAAAGAAAATATATTCACCTTATCATCTTTATAGATTTTTGTAAATATACGCTAATTCCAAATTTGATGCCTCCACACTCCCCAATTCCCATAAAGATCCATTCAAATGCAGAGAGGTTATGTATAGTATCGCTTGTAAGAGTACCTGAAAATAAGATATCAAAAGAGTCTTTTGATATTCTTTTATACCCAGTCATGATAGCATCACCTGTTTACATGTAGAATGTTCCATACAGGTGTTGTTTGAACTTCCCAGTCTTTTTTTTGCCCCAGTCCCAACTTTTTTGGAATGTGTTGCAAGCATCAAATTCGGAATTAGCATATATTTACAAAAATCAATAAAGCTGATAAGGCAAAACATTAAATATCTTTTCTTTATACTGTTTTCAATTAAATATATGTAAAAAAGAATTTACAAATGACTGCTTTGTGCTTTTACGTGCAACTCTTTTGGAATTGGGGTTTGCTGCTGAAATTCAATTCAAGTTAATTCTGCAATTCTGCACGTGTTGCCCAGTTCTGTTTCTGCAGAACCTGCAACACCACATACTGTACATGGAATTGTCATGGTCCGTGGTTTATTTTTCCTTTTTCACTACGGTTTTCGTCCTTTCTCTCCGGTTGGGAATCCATCAGATTTTTTCCTATGTTCCGTTCCGGGGTTTTGCTTCACCTCGCTGATTATTCATTTCACCTGTGCTACTGCCTGCGGGGTATTTAAGCTCCTCACTTCCACTTCCCGGTGCTTCTTTGTCATTCCGTATTACATTGAGCCAGGTATAGTCAGGTAAAGCGACCTTGTGATATTAAACTTGTTTTATGTTCACAAGAGTCTTGCTTCTTAGCTTAGTATTCAGGTATAGGATTATTTTCCTCCTGTTAGCTTCACTGGGCTATTTTCTCCATGCTGTTCTCACTCAGACAGTTATTCTTTGGTGTATTATTATACATTTTTGTTTCACCGTCTCGCGGCCATTTTTATGTGCCGAATATGTTTCTTTTCTTTTCGGTTTCTCTGTGTAAGCTCTAGTATTGAGCTCGGAAAACCTTGTTTTGTGCTCTCACTCATGTGTTCGAGTTCATCCTATTTTCCTGGGTTGATTATTATTTGGCTGTTTAGCTACTAGGATTTTTTCCTTTTTCTTTTCTTACCATTAGCGGTTTAAGCTACCTTAGTGGTTCTCACATTTGTGGGTGATTTGTTCTGACCCCCCTTCCCGTTGCGATTGATTCACCACTACTAAACTGCTTAAAGGAATAGCGTATTTGATCTTCACTTTCGCCTGTGCACACTCAGGCAGTTATAATATAAAATATCATTCATTACGATGTCATTGTGGAACAATAAAAAACAAGCTATTAAATTAATTTGTGTTTCTCCCCTGTATTGTTACGTTTATTTAAGTTACAGCCACAATAAACCGATGCAGTAAACCTTTTCATGGTCTGAGTGTTATTTGTGCCATGACCAAGACTGACCAGTATAAATTCTGGTTATGCTGAGGTTGGTCTGCAGTAGGTAATTTGAATCCGAGCCAGCCAAGCTTCTCCAGACAGCGACTGTAATTTGCTGTGCCTGTTGACAATTTCAATTTTAAGATGGAAATGACAAGTATTTTCTCTATTCGTAATGGATATTTTCTAAGCAGAACAAATTAAGTGGCCTTAAATTACTCTAGCAAGTCTTTCTGGTATTCAGATCCCTTGGTTTTCTCTGAAGAGCTTTGCTAGGAAGTGGTGCAGTTCACAGAGGAGAGGACACCACAATTATTTATATCCCCTCTAAATTCTTAAACAATGGTGCATCTGTTGGATGTCAGAGCAAAGGTGTGATGAGCTTCCTTGTGGCTAATCTAAGCATGCATAATTTTCACCAACTTTACCAGCCCTGCTCTTGGTACAAACAAGCCTCAAGCTGCACCCAGTCGGCCAGAGATCGCATTGAGCTGTAAATACTCAATTCATCCAGGGATAGCAACCTGGTCCATTTCTGTCTGTCTTTATAATCTTTGTACCCACTTTATCAAAGACTGAGGGTCCTTTGTGATTGGCTATGACACTGTAGGCCAATGCACATGCTGTATTGACATAGCCACACTGATATTATGGCACAGTTCTAAGAGAAGCTAAATATAGACTCAGTAGCCACTTTATTAGGTACGCCTACTGGGTAGGACCCCCTTTTGCATTCAGAACAGCCTGAATTCTTTGTGGTATGGATTCATCAAGGTGCTGGAAACATTCCTTAGGGATTTTAGTCCATGCTGACTCGACACACACATGAGTCCCCACACCATTACACCACCACCAGCAGCCTGCACCGTTTACACAAGGCAGGATGGATTCATGCTGTTTCTGCTAAATTCTGACCCTAAAATCTGCATGTCATAGCAAAAATCAAGATTCGGCAGACCAGGCAATGTTTTTGCCCGGACGCAGAGCGGGCAGGCCTAAACGCCTGAATGTAGGTAACTGGCTGGCTGAGTGGCTACTTGGCTGCCTGTTCCCCGTTGTTGAAACACGCATATGCAAATTGCGAGTGGTGAAAAGCACATGCGCAAAATTCTAATTTCGCAGTAGTCAATTGCATTGAATTGAAAATCCAATGTCCAGTGCTTCATCCTTTATTCTTTGTAACTATCCTATGCACTCATTCTCCAAGTCCAGACCCCACTTCTCTCAATAGTTTACTTGATGCCAGCCAGCAGAGAATGCATACAGATGTCCCCCCATTGCATTAGGACGGTCAACACTCACAATCCGACAGTGCTCTGTCATCCAAAATATGTTTGCGTTCGATTTTGTTGCTAAATCAATAGTTTATAGATATGAAAATACATCTCTTCTTTCCACAAGACATTCTGTGCTTGCCTACAAATACAGGGAAATTTGTGTCTGTAAAAATTGCAATAGTTTTGCTTTGGAAAATTGTCGGATCACCCTCGTACAACAAACAGAGCCAGTAGCTGTTGTTCCGTTGAACTAACGTATACATTTTTTTCCCATCCTACAACAATACCGGATGGTAACATTGGACAACATAACGCATGCATAAGAGTTTAGCCTATAGACCACTCCCTCTCAAAATTTCTTCCTTTTTCCCTCCCTTTTCTCTAGCCCAGGGTGTTTTCCCACTTAGAGTTTTTCCTTGCCACTCTTGCCATACAGTTATGGTCAAAAATATACACACCCTTGATAAAGATGTCCAAGAAAAACTGCTTAACATAAACAACACAGATAAAAACTCTTCTTTTTTACAGCATACTACTTTTTTATCTCTATATACGCCGTGCCTTCTCACCTGCTCCTCACTGGCTGCATAAAGACGTCCAGTCTAAGCTAGGCCCTTCTCACCTGCTCTTCACTAGCTGCATAAAGATGTCCGGGTTGAGCTAGGGTTGCCTAGTCTTGTTCTAATCTTCAACCTAGACGAGAGACGGCATTTCACCGTCTTTTCACCGACTTTTCAACACAAACATGTTCACTGGGTAGCTGACATGAGTGGAACCTGGCATGGCCTTCTGCTGATGTAGCCAATCGGCTTCAAGGTTCAACGCGATGTGCATTCAGAGATGCCCTTCTGTGTGCACACCACTGTTATATAATTTAAAGCTGTTATTTGACTTGTTACTTTTTGTTAACTTAAACGAGTCTGTCCATTCTCCTTTGATACAATTTAAATAATGTATGGGTCATGTTACATGGTATCAAATGGATCAAATAGCAGGTGCTTTAAACTACCCCCGCAGGAAACAAGTACTTTTTTTAAGTGGGCACATTAATGCTAACAGCTGACCGGTGAAAAACTGAGAGGGAAAAATCTGAGTGCATAAACTGACAAAATGATAAGGAACAAACTAAAGATGGATATCCATAAAATGTTCTTTTAGATAACCCTCAATACCAGTTTCCTACAAGTGCAGTAAAACCACTATGGCAGAATGCCCTTAAAATGTAACTGCATGGCATCCTAGTTTTTTTTCTGCAGCCAAATCACTCATTGAATTACATCACTGATTTAATTACATTATTAAACTAGCGATGAACTTCCATCCTATATGTTGTGTTTATGAGTGTTGCAGAGAGCTATTGACACTGGTCTTCTACCACAGTCTCTGCTAGCGATCAATGTGTGTGTGTGTGTGTGTGTGTGTGAGAGAGAGAGAGAGAGAGAGAGAGAGAGAGAGAGAGAGAAATGGAAATGGCTGTTTCAGTAGAAACTGTCACAATGCGTTAGGCAGGGCAGATATTGTTGTCCTCGCTAGAACCGGGACCCAGACTTGGTCTCGCGCGAGAGGCAGGATGTCATCTGGAAGAGTGAGCATGTGCAGGATAAGGCTGCCAGCCCCACCACTGGCCCTGCCCCAGTTGCCATCAACCACACTCTCCTTCCTCTGCACACATGGCGGAAGCCTTTCGGTGTCCCCTGCCAGACAGAGAGGATTCACAGCCCACCTGTGGCTGTGTAGCCTGTTATCACTAGAGTGAGGTGGTAGGGATAACAGCTGGTTATTTGATACCTGTAAGTAGTTACTGCAGCTGAGTGGGGCACATTGCCCTTCACACACAATTGACTGAAACAAGGCTCTTTCCTTTAAAAAGGTGTGTGGATAGCATTTTAATGGCATGCTAAAAACTCATACATATCAGTTTGCTGCCTTCTCAAAAGCTAGTGGGGACACCATTGTTGGAGCCTTTCATTCAAACACAGTTTCATTTGTGTGTTTCAGTCTCCAGCATTGAGTGTCCGGAAGTCCTTTGTCAATTTAGAGTGACACCCATAGTTTCTTAGTTTCTTTCACAATTCAGTGCGCAAGGATAAAAGAAGAATATGCTTACGGTGACCATAGTTTCTGACCTGAACATTCTTCTCCTATGCAAAGTAGCTTCATCAATAATGTTATGTCCTTAAACTCAACTTTAAAGGCAAAAAAATCGTCTTGTTAAAATTTTTACCTAAGATCGGGCGATAGTTTAATGTAGTGGATAAATGCCTGGACTTAAATTTGTGGGCTGATGAGGCTCTGCTATTGTACCCTTGAGGAAGGTACTTAAACTTAATGGGTACTGTAAATATCCAGCAGACTAAATGGTTACAGTGGGGAATATAAGCCAAACTGCGCACATCTGCTACTGTTCATAAGCTTATGATGACACCTCAAGGAAGCAAGCAAAACAAACTGATGGCTGGTGACTCTGTAGAGGGTACACAATCTGTACAAAATTTTGGAAATTTGGAACAATTTGTGGGAATTGAACAGGAGAATGCTTATAACATTCATGCAAAAAATTGTGATTGAGAAAATGAAATAATGCTAGGGGCAATAATGTTCACAAATATGGGGCGTTACTGGGTGTGTCCAACTCAGTAGAAAATATTTTTGGTGGATTCTGATCCAGTGAAATGTTTCCCCGAGTAGTTTCCCACTTCTATATTAAATGGTACAGTAACCTTGGATTTTGACTTTAGACATCATCTTGTTGGCTTTTGGAACATATTAAATCAACATTTGTCCTTAAATTTGATGTACAAGAAAAAAGATACAAACTCTCTTTGTTTGTATGTAAAGGCAGGACAAATGCAGATTGAACTGAATTATAATAGCGTATTCAGTCATTTTTCAGTCAGGATTCAGTATTAATTGTACTTGTAATCAAGGACCTAAGTAGCCCCACGTGGTTTATGTAAAACAAAGCTTTAGACAGATCATGTATTCAGTATTTCGATGTTTCTGCAGAACCCCCCCCCCCACACACACACACACAAATGTACACACACACAAATATCCCAGGTACTCACTGGTGCTGGTGCTGTAGGTGCGGACAGTGGTGGCGGTGGGCGGGGGCGAATCCGAATCCATGGAGGCGGTATCGTCATCCTGGGAACAGCCGGCCTGGATGGCGCGCAAATAGCTGTGGCTGCGCGAGCGGAAGCAGGTGGGCATGGGCAGGTCCAGAGGCTCCGCCCCCTGAGAGTCCATCTCGCAGAACACCGGCTCAGAGCACGTCTCCTCATACCGCTGGCTCACCTCCATCTCTTGCATCTGGAAGGACATGCACTGGCTGAGAAACAGGGGGTTTGGGAGAGCATCCTAGAGCAGCACGAGGGATATCCTGGATGGGCACATTTCCCCTAATATACAGTATAGGGATATAACCTAATCTTGCCCTGCGGGTCTAGTAGCACAAATCTTTCACAATGCCATTGGTTGATTCCCCACTCATGACTTAGAAGCAAATGGCGATCCTTAAAGTTGACAGTGACTGTCATTTCATTACATTACATTAATTTAGCAGGTCAACTTGCAGTGTAGAATAACATTCACCTGATTTACATGAATAGTAGAATAGTAGAATAGTAGTGCAATACCAGGCTAACAACATACCCAGACAGTGTATGTATGTGTGTGTGCACGTGTGTTTAAGTGTGTGTATACCATCAGTAAATCACTAATGCAAGTTAAATATGCTAAGCAAGAACCGAAATACAGGTCATGAATACATGAAAAAAACGAAAACTAAAAAACGAGATAAAAAATACTGTAAGTTAACCTGAGCTAGTACAAAGAGTGTTAGGATGAGAGGGGAAGAAAGATGCAGTTGGAAGAGGTGGGTCTTCAGTTCGCATCTGAAAATGACTGATACTGCTGTTCGTGTTTTATCAAAAAATAAATGTCTTTAAAAACCAATTTTGTGAAACTTTGCTTGGAATGCATAACTGAGGTGTATTTGGTTTAGATTAATGAGAGGATAAGTTGTGAATTCAAAATAAACGGACCAATT
The DNA here is from genome assembly GCA_022702515.1 of Ilyophis sp. 1 JC-2022. Lineage (NCBI taxonomy): Eukaryota > Metazoa > Chordata > Actinopteri > Anguilliformes > Synaphobranchidae > Ilyophis > Ilyophis sp. 1 JC-2022. The sequence continues at coordinate 42,594,922 of CM040396.1, read as the reverse complement.
TTCACTTTATAGGTCCTTAGTGAAGCCTGATATAAACAGATACTGGCACTCTGGCTTGGGTAATTACATGGCTGTTGTATAATTGAGAGGCTTGTGTGTGTGTGTGTGTGTGCCCCTCTAATCTCACAATATCACTGTTCTTTGCATTACAATTTGTATCCTCCTGGACAAAAGCAGCGCACAAGTGAAACAGAAACATCATAATCTAGTAAATCATAGCCTGAGTGCATTGTTTCGGCATTCACTGATTAGCCGCCACAAGCCGCGAATTTGTCAATGGCAGCAAATTTCAGCAGAGAGGCTGAAAATGGGAAGAAAGGTTGACGCCCAACGGGAGTCCCGGAGAGCCACAGCTCAGCTGAATCAACAGTGCTCCCCCACAAGCCCCTAACTAACGAGGGTGACCTCACTGTTCAAACACATTGTCTGCCACATAAAGGCAGAACCAGAAAACAACACTTAGCCTCTGTTTGTGGGTCAATAGCGCTGCGACCACAGGTGTGCTGTAAAGAAAGAACACTGGTTTGGGATCCTTTGAAGACACACAAAAACATATCCTGGGTCAACTTATTTCTCTCTATCCCCCATTGATCTCTTTAAACTTCATGTGTGGTAAAAAAATATATATATATATTTTTTTTCTTCTCCTAGACCAGCAACCCTGGGAGAGAGAGCCCGGTCCTGCTGGTTTTTGTTGTTGTTTGCCATTTTTAATTGATCAATTAAGCAGTTGATTTACACAGTTAACTCACCTCACCTGGTTTCTTGGTCAAAAGTAGTTGTGTATTTTAAGTGAAAAACAAAAAAAGCCATTACCCCTGCGGCTCTCTCCAGACCAGGGTGCCTACCCCTGTCCTAGACAGACCCTTTAGGATCTTCAGACTTTAGTTTGGTGACCACGATGTGAGGGTTTGTGCAGAATAACGATGAGCCAAACGCGACAAATGAAAGAAGGGATATATAGTCCCTGGCCGTAGCCAAACAATAACACACCCCTATAAAACGGGCTAGCCTCGTAACACGGGCAGAGAGGAGACGCCACTAAATAAAATAGCGAGAGAAGAGAAGGAAAAACAAGGCACCTTCGGGACGTGACTATAACGCCCGATAACTGGTGAAATAAAAGAAACAAAAATACTCATACCCTCAGAAAACGAGAGAGTGGAAGCGTAGAGAAGAAAGAGAAAAAGGGAACAGAAAAACAAATTCCCTTGGCTTCAAAGCCAGAAAATTTCAAGCTGCGATAAATACATTTTATTTTATTTTTTCTTCAAACAGAAATGACTAACCCTGACTTCGTAAAGGCACGGAATGATAATGAAGCATCCGGAAGCAGAAGCGAGAGGCTTAAATACCTAACAGGTAGGAAAACAGGTGAAATTAATAATTAGCGGGGAAGAGCAAAACCCCGAGACGGAACGCGGAAGAAAATACGATAGATTGCTAACCGGCGCAAACGAGGGAGAAAGCCACAACCCATAACACACGGCCTTAGAGTGGGCCATCATCCGTGAGGATGGGAAAAATACACACACTCCCCAGATCCTTGGGTGACCTGCAGGCCTCATGTCATTGTGTGTTTTGGCCTGATACTTGCTGATCTTTACAAAAAGGCCAAACAATATTTACAGTAAAAGGCAAATGTTTGAATGACAAATGATGTGTACAGATTCCGTAGAGATAGGAAGGTAAGATGCACTGTTGCAGACCCTGAGAACGTGAGATAAATGGTGGAGGGGGGACACTATTTAATACAGCTGCTGCTGCTGGCAGGACTATGAAGAAGACCTGCCTTGGGGTCCAGCTTTCAGCTCTCAACCACAGCACTATAATGTCGCCCTCTGCTGTTTATGATTTGCGCTCAAAAGGCCAGTTTCCCAACACAACTGAGCATGTCTGTTGAGCACAACAATTATACTCCTAGGTTTGGATGCGCTCCAATAAGATTCTACTGGCATCACTGTCTCTACATATTGGGGAGCCTTGGGGAGTTCAGTATTTTAAATGACTTCAATAACCACAATCCCATTCTCTCAAACAGGTGACATGCTGATGCAGAATACAGCACAATCTCCAAGATATTGTAACAAGTGGATTCCACAAAATTCCAAGCATACGGTATATTCAAGAGTGTCTTTCATAGCTAATTGTTTATAATTAGCGTCAAGCCAGCAAAAATCAGCATACTCGGGATTAGGTAAAGCTGAATCACCAAGATATATTTTTTAATAAATTCCTGGGAAAATAATTCCCTGCATGCATCATACAGCTTATGTGCTTATTAACTAGCCAGCCAGTATTTTCTGAGCTCATAAACCTGTGAACTCATTTTCAATGGTCACAATATTACCCTGAGGTGCCACTCAAACCACATATATGTATGTACAGTATATGTATGTATTTGAAATACAGGTACATATTTCAAAGTAATTTAAATTTTGTCATTTGTATTTGATCAGTGTGAAAAATAAATAAAATTATAAGAGTGGTATTTTAGTATTTTGAAATAATCAAATGACTTTTCTGTGATACATCAGACTAATGGCTCTATTTTCCGGCCGGGGCATGGCATGTGGCGAGCCGTTGCACTGGCAAAGTGGCATTTTCGTCGGATTTTAAAAGCAGTGTAAGTTATGGTAGCAGTTTTTGTAGAAGTGTTTTGTTTGGAGTGTGGAGATGAGAGGCTTAGATTATATTTATTTGGATTACATTTTTTTTTAAAGCTGCCAATTTCCCCCTTCCACCAGTTTGCATGAAAAATGCCACACAGGAGAATTTTTTTTACAGTTGTAATTGAAGAGAAAACAATACTATGGTCAGAGAGTAATTTCTCTGTAATTACTGCGGTTATACTGTCAGAGAAGAGGAATGGGTGTTTTCAGAGTGCTAATTAGAGTCCTCAGTAACACTGACCTTCACTGTTCAGTCAGCTAAAATGAAAGGCGGGCCGTAGTAAGAACTTGTGTAAATGTGTTTGAGCCTTTATGTGGATAGTGGTGCGATTCATCATTTTACCAGGTGTGGGATTTTTACATTTTTCTGTATTTCAAGAAAAAAAGGGGCAGACAGACCTGACACAGGGCTATTTTGGTCTGCATATTCAGTTCACGTGGCAAATAATCACGTTAATTATTAGATTATTAATTTGTAATGACGCGACACAGCAGCTGTAAGCTGGAGGCCAGCGCGGGTCAGCTGATACCATTTTTTCACCCTTTTCCACTGACGAATGCAGAGCCAAGCTAGGCCTGGCTGATAAGGTTCTCTTGGATTTCCAAGAACAGTGAATAAAGAAGAGGCCAATATAAAGTACAGAAGGTAACTGTATACAATCTGACCTGACTTTAGGTATACACACACTGATCTGGGTTCAGGTAATGAGACACAATACACACACTGACCTGGGTTCAGGTAATGAGACACAATACACACACTGATTTGAGTTCAGGTAATTAGGTATTATACACACACTGACCTGGGTTAAGATAATGAGGTACTGTGCACACACTGACCTAGGTTAAGATAATGAGGTACTGTGCACACACTGACCTGGGTTAAGATAATGAGGTACTGCACACACACTGACATAGGTTAAGATAATGAGGTACTGCACACACACTGACCTGGGTTAAGATAATGAGGTACTATGCACACACTGACCTGGGTTAAGATAATGAGGTACTGTGCACACACTGACCTGGGTTAAGATAATGAGGTACTGCACACACACACTGACGTAGGTTAAGATAATGAGGTACTGGGCACACACTGACCTAGGTTAAGATAATGAGGTACTGTGCACACACTGACCTGGGTTAAGATAATGAGGTACTGTGCACACACTGACCTGGGTTAAGATAATGAGGTACTGTGCACACACTGACCTGGGTTAAGATAATGAGGTACTGTGCACACACTGACCTAGGTTAAGATAATGAGGTACTGGGCACACACTGACCTGGGTTAAGATAATGAGGTACTGTGCACACAATGACCTGGGTTAAGATAATGAGGTACTGCACACACACACACACACTGACATAGGTTAAGATAATGAGGTACTGCACACACACTGACCTGGGTTAAGATAATGAGGTACTGCACACACACACTGACATAGGTTAAGATAATGAGGTACTGCACACACACTGACCTGGGTTAAGATAATGAGGTACTGAGCACACAATGACCTGGGTAAGATAATGAGGTACTGGGCACACACTGATCTAGGTTAAGATAATGAGGTACTGGGCACACACTGACCTGGGTTAAGATAATGAGGTACTGGGCACACACTGACCTGGGTTAAGATAATGAGGTACTGGGCACACACTGACCTAGGTAAAGATAATGAGGTACTGTGCACACACTGACCTGGGTTAAGATAATGAGGTACTGGGCACACACTGACCTAGGTTAAGATAATGAGGTACTGTGCACACACTGACCTGGGTTAAGATAATGAGGTACTGCACACACACACTGACCTGGGTTAAGATAATGAGGTACTGTGCACACAATGACCTGGGTTAAGATAATGAGGTACTGGGCACACACTGACCTAGGTTAAGATAATGAGGTACTGTGCACACACTGACCTGGGTTAAGATAATGAGGTACTGTGCACACACTGACCTAGGTTAAGATAATGAGGTACTGGGCACACACTGACCTGGGTTAAGATAATGAGGTACTGCACACACACTGACCTGGGTTAAGATAATGAGGTACTGCACACACACACTGACCTAGGTTAAGATAATGAGGTACTGTGCACACACTGACCTGGGTTAAGATAATGAGGTACTGGGCACACACTGACCTAGGTTAAGATAATGAGGTACTGTGCACACACTGACCTGGGTTAAGATAATGAGGTACTGTGCACACACTGACCTAGGTTAAGATAATGAGGTACTGGGCACACACTGACCTGGGTTAAGATAATGAGGTACTGCACACACACTGACCTGGGTTAAGATAATGAGGTACTGTGCACACACACTGACCTAGGTTAAGATAATGAGGTACTGTGCACACACTGACCTAGGTTAAGATAATGAGGTACTGGGCACACACTGACCTAGGTTAAGATAATGAGGTACTGTGCACACACTGACCTAGGTTAAGATAATGAGGTACTGTGCACACACTGACCTGGGTTAAGATAATGAGGTACTGCACACACACTGACCTGGGTTAAGATAATGAGGTACTGTGCACACACACTGACCTAGGTTAAGATAATGAGGTACTGTGCACACACTGACCTAGGTTAAGATAATGAGGTACTGTGCACACACTGACCTGGGTTAAGATAATGAGGTACTGGGCACACACTGACCTGGGTGGTACAGCTACTCTTTCCCAGCGTGTTACAGCCCTGGGTGAAGTCCTCATCGTCCCATCGCGGGAAGCCCGAGCTGACCGGCCCGCCGATGCAGTCCAGGTTGTCCAGGCTGCGGTTGTTGGAGAGTTCCCGCAGGGAGGGGAGACAGCTATGTGGGGGGCAGAGAGAGAGGAAAGGCCCAAAATCATCTCCTGAAACACCCTTATCTGTGGGCGTCCGACGGCCTCCAGGGTCTTGCTGCGATCTTTCTTCCGAACATCCCACGGCACGCAAGGCAAGCGAATGAAGACGAGGAAAGCGAGCGTTATGAGTTGAGAGCTTTGAGATTATTTCCTGTTTGTGGGTGTTGTGGAAATGGGGTCCGGACATTTGTGTCCATGCTGGCTGTTCGGCGTCCCCTTGTGGTGGCATGTTTTGCAGGACAAAGACAAGGCGCCTGTAGAGTGAAGGGGTGGGGGGCAGAGACTGAGTGTGCTCGGTAGCGTGGGTGGAGGCGGCCCTGGGTGATTGGACAGAAGTCCCCCCCAGACAAGCTGAAGCGCCCTCGCTGTAGCCCCCGGCCCCCCAATACTGACACGACCCGACACTGACCTGCCCAGCTGGTGCAGAGAGGACACACTCTGCAGGGGCGACCACAGTGCCTCCAGGTCCCCCTGCAGCATCGAATAGCCCAGGGACCTGCAGGCCGCGTGGGACGAGGGCAAAAAGGAGGAAGAACAGAAGGAGGAGGAACAGGAGGAGGATGAGAACGATGATTGGAGCATGTGGAGGAGGAGTTTAATTACAGCCATAATGGTGGAGGTGCAGACCGCCTAACAAATGCCTCAAAGGCACAAACCACAGACGAAGGAGATGAGAAACCTGAGGAGATCAGAAAACTACAACCAAGACATCTGGCTTTCTTCAGTCTGCAGACCAAATGCTGAAGAGTCCCCATATTTCCCCCCATCTGCTTGTAACCTTCCAGAGGGGTGTAGTTTTATGCAGTGGCAACATTTAAAATCAACAACCCATCATAATAAAACTACCAGATGAATTGTATATGATAACACCACACATGGGGGTTATGTGAGACCTACATTGAATTTAGGAAGGGAAGTGCGTGGGAAAGCAATGGCCAGCTCCCTTTGGCTTATCAAAACGGCGCCATCTAGTGTCTACTGAGTGAACTGACAATATGTCAGCTTTTACCTGCTCATCAAAAGGAACACCCAGAATGAACAGGGACACCCCGTACAATTATAAATTACATGCTGTTGAAATTCATACAAAAAAAACAGTAAACAAGAGAAAACAATACATTCTTGTGTGAAAGGATGTTATTAAAAGACACTGGCTATACAGTAAGTAGTAAGGAGCTGCATTATCTCACGACCCTATCTTTCTTTTATCTTATTAAAGTAGTCAATGGTAAAACCTATAACCTTGGTTGAAAGAGAAACACTGTGCTGTCTGTGTCTGGTATTTGGTAAGAGGAAGGAAGGGTAAAAGCCAGTCCCAGAAGTTGACATTTTCTTAGCCCTTAGCAAACCATACTACAGGCCCAGCATGGCGCACAAACTACTTGTGGTGTTGCGATTTAGTAAGTAAGCATCCGTGGAAACCGAGGCTCGGTGATGCATCGCGTGCATCACTGTCCAACCATGTGCAAGCAGGAGCAGAGGCGAGCCCAGCGTTTCTAACACCGTGACCTGTCTCAGCGCATTTGGCTGCACTCCACCCGTTGTCATTCCACGTCGCTGTGCCCACATGCTTGGATCCAGTTCCTGGCAGTTGGTTCCCAGTGAGTCAGGCTTTCGGCCATGGCTCTGTGGTGGCAGTGGGCAGGTGTGTAAGTGATATCACACAATCACCATCGAGGCGACTCTGACTTTTTTGGTTCTGAAGGGGTTGGCAGTGAGGCTGCAGCTCTTTCAGTTGTTAGTTTGGCCACAGCTGTGTCCAGATGGACAGATTTGTGGTGTGTCAGATTTTGGGATGCTATCAGGATTTTTTGAGGTTATGTCAGGTTTGCTTCGGGTTTTGTGGTTGTGAAGTTTAGGAGCTTGTGCGGGAAGTTTACAGATGGAGTGTGATGGGGCATTGAGGTCATGCTTGCCGACTGCAGTGTTTTTGGATTGTGTCAGGGTTCTGTTGGTGTGCTGGGTTTTTGGGTGGCGTAATGTGGCATTATTGGGGTCTTACTTGCGTGGTGGCAGCTGCTCACTCAGAGACTGCTGCGTGGCCTTTAGGTAGCTCTGCCGGCGGGCTGCTGTTTTGGGCGAGGGTTTGGGGCTCCCCTCCGAATCTTCGCTGTCCTCCAGGTCCCCCATGGCCTTCACATAGCTGCCGCTGCGCATACGTCTACACGGGATCTCACTGGAACCCCCTCCCCGGCCCAGTGTGCTGTTCCAGTCCCCTGGAGGCACCTGCAAAGTCCCGAGACCACACCCCATTGGTCACATCACCCTGTATCAACCTTTCAGCTGATACTTTTCTAGTCACTCAGGGCCAGATTTACTAAAAGGTTGCGACTGCTTTTCCGACGCAAAAGCAGTCAATACAAGGTCGCAATATCTATGTTGAATTTCCTAAATGGTTGCAATGGGTTAAAATCGCTGTAATCAATGTAATTTGATGGCATTACTTCACCCTGCGACTTTCCTTTTGATGCAGTTATATGTGTTCATACATATGTGGGCCTGTACCTGGAGTGATTGTGCTAAAATCGGATGGAGATTATGTACATTAGGCCAATTAAGTATTCCATCCAATATCCTAAAGCATGCATCACTCCTCTTTGCGTGATAATTTTTAGAACTCCTGAAAGCAGGCGGTAATTTGTCTGCGCTGATATAGCCTATAGCTCACACACAAGATACCAGAGAAGGGTGTTGGACTGTACGCATGTCCTCGGCACTCAAATCAGTTTCCCTTGTGAGCTGTGTCTATTCTTTCCATGTCTTGCTCATTTTGCAGGGATTTTTCCACCTGTTGCTCTATCTGTGTTAATATTCTTTCCTTTGTTGGACTACCATCTCCTACTGTTGATGAATTAATTTTGTGTGTGATGTGACTCCATGATTCTCTCCTCTCTTTTGGTGTTGTATTCCTATGCTGTAACACGGCGTTGTGTACCTCGTCATTTTAAGTTTTTCTTTTCTTGTGGTTACCTTGCTACTTGCCTGGTTGCTCCATATGGATTTTTAATCTGGACAGGTCATTGTCTCTGACCCTTTTTATGTGTGTCCCCTACTCCAAAATTGCGAAAGAGGGCATTCTTTGATTGCATAAGTAAGACCAGTCATAGTAAATCAGTTGTTAATGGGTCAGGCATGGCTTGGCTTTGGTGTGAAAGTGACGACACAGGTTATCTTTGCAGCAGGGTTATCTGACCGACCCTCGACCCCCTTGATATGTCTTTGACTTGTGCAGAAACAATGTTCCAAAACTTTTATATAAATGACAGAGACCGTAGGCTATTCATGTGAATGTATATTGGAACCAAACAATTCTGGAATTATCTTCATTTTCACTAGCAAGATTCACACAAGAAGAGAATTGCTAGCCGCCGTGGTAGTACAGCGGTAAAAGCGCCGACTTTCAGTCGGTGCAGTTGTACTCCGAGGATTGGGGTTCGCGGCCTTGTGGGAGCAGCAATTGGCGGCTGCTTCCAGGTGGGGGGAGGGGCTCAAAGAGAATTGCTGTGCATTGCTCGCCATTCCTGGGCGAGTTGGAATCGCGGTGGAGTCGCGCCCTGAAAAGGATGTGGCGATCTCCATCCTACTGCTGGCTGACAGGGTTGTGCAATGGTGATTTTCTAGCGATTGGAATAGAGGGTTCAATTGGCTACCAAGATAAAAAAAGAAGAGGACTGCTCAGTTATCACAGGTAAATATGTGAACAGCCTATAAAATAACAAATAATACGTTACTTGAAATGTTTTGTGACAGTTTTTACATAAAATCAACATACTAAGTTAAACCAGCTTGTTACCAAACTGGCTGTATTAGCAGGAAAGAAATGTATATCTACAGAAGTAAACTTTTAGTTTGGTGTGAATGGGTCAAACGAAGGTCGAACCCGTGTTCAATATCCCGTGTCAATCCCGGGTTTTGGTGTGAAAGGGGTATTAGTAAATCCAGCCCACAAAGTGTAACCAATTGCCATGCTGAAGTAATTTATTCCATTACATTATGTTATTAAGCACTGAGTAAAACAGAGTAAAATAGTATAAAATTAATTTCAACATGCCTGTTAGTAGAGCCAGTAGTCAGTAAAAGTAAGACAAAATAGGCAAATGCTTAGGCCCTTGACATAAAAAAAATAAAGTACCAAACTAAAAAGACGTTAAAGGGACAGGTCACCCAATTACAAAACATTTGACATTTTAAGTTGCCTTACCTTTAAAGTTTCCGACAGCTGAGGAGAGACTGGGATTTCTGTTTGATCATATCGGTGGCGAACACCAGATATAAACACAGAAATCAAGGATCCCAGTCTCTTTTTGACTTTTAGCAACTTTTAAAGTAAACAAACCTTTTGGCATTTTAAAACTGTCCCTTTAAGGAAGGAGCAACCCAAGGTCTTTTAGTTTGCAAACATTCCTGAATGAGCTAGAAGGTTAACATTCTGTCCGAATACTCACTCGACTCCGTACCTGCAGGTAGTGGCAGGCCAGGTCCTGGTGGCACGACTTGGACTTGAGCAGTGACCGGTCGATAGTTGCCGAGCCTCTCTGGTTCAACTGCCTGGCCTGGCTGAGGGTCAGGGTTGACCAGGAGCCCCCCTTAAGGAAGTGAGTCGGATCCCCCCCGCCCCCTCCCTGCCCGGCCAGCGTCTGGCAGGCCTGGTACTCCATGCTGTTGTTGCTCTTGGAGGCCTTGAGGGTGTGCTCGCTGATTGTGTTGTAGCCCTGGGGGTAGTACTTGTTGGGACCCTGGCCATCGGGCCCCTGAAGAGCCATCATGGCTGCAGGGTTGCGGTAGTTGCTGATGTCGCCATCGAGATCATCCGAGCTCCAGTAGCCTGACATGTTGGAGCGCGGCCGGCGCTTAGCACCCTCCGTTTTAGCCCGGTCCTTGCTCTTGCTGCGGCGTCCAAGCTTGCCGTCCTCTGCCCCAGCGCCCCCAGGCCCCCCGCTACTGCTGGCAAGTCGGCCGTTGACGTTGCCCTTGCCAGAGGCCTCCAGTGACTGGGACTTGGCAAAGAGCTTCTGGACAGAGTGCACCAGGTAGCGTATCCTCCCGGGGCTGTCAGCACGCTGCTTGGAGGCGGAGCTGCGGTGGAACTGCAGCGTGCTGAAGCCGTCACGGTGGGCCGGCAGCTGCTTCTCGAACTGGTCCAGGAGGTTGGGCGGCAGCCTCTGCATCCGGCTTCCGGCAGAGATAGTCGCAGAGCCGCTGGTGATGACGGGACCCCGGCCCAAGCCCATCCCCATGCCCATGGACACCGAGGTGCCCAGTGTGCCTGTGCTGATCCCGCCGATGCTGTCCCCCCCGGGCACCGAGCCGTGCGAGAAGTCACCCTGGTCATAGTGGGAGTTGTAGTGGATGCGGGGGAAGGTGCTACTGTTGGAGAGCTGGTTGTTGAGGGGCAGCATGCAGTCAGGGTTGGAGGGGGGGAAATGGTTGGGGTCCAGGGTGCCGTAATGATCCATGGTGGGGTTGAGGAAGTAGGGGCTGCGGGGCGGGACGGGGGGTTGAGGGTACAGGGCCTCCGGGGCCCCTGACAAGGGGTCGCAGGACTCGGACAGATGGCGGCTGCGGTTGGCTCCCAGCCCTTTCATGGCTGCCAGGGAGTGCCCTTTAGAACATGGTTCTGGCCAGGGAGAGACTACAGCCCTTAAGGGCTATTCCTGTAACACAAGAGGAGAGGAGCGTGAGCTACTCACTGACACACGGACCCACTGGTATGCACACACACATGTATATACACAGGTACACACACATACAATCACATGTCTGCACCTACTTTATGAACCTACAGAGGTGCACAAACACACACACACAAGTGAATATGTGTAGGTCTATACAGATGATTGTTTTTCCTAAATTCATTCCTGATTCAGTACGTGTTCTGTATTCAGTTCTTCTGTATGGACTGAAAATGCTCAAGGTATAAGGATCGGCTTTCTCTCAGCAGCTATATAACTGGCAGAAAGGGAGCATGCAAACATCACAGGACTTGGCATCAGATGTATTGATGGTAATTAGCCAGCATCCTCCTGAGAACATCAACCCCACAGAGCAGAGATCAGAGGAACAGAGAGTGCCACACGATGGCAGAAACAATACAATGTTTAGGCAAGGAGCACAATTGGCATTTTTGGAGAGGAACACTATCAGGCATTCTAGAGCATCTCTGATCTATATTATGCTGCTTCCAACTGCATGTAAAATGAGGGTTGCCCATATTTCATAGGGTGAATAATCTCACTGTGCCTGACTGCCTCACCTCTGGATAGCCGTATCCTTTTTCACTCATGCACCAGATGCCTTGGCAGCCTGGAACTGGCAGTGAAAGCCCTAGGACCGGGGGAAACTAAGGTGGACCAGCCCAGTGTCTGAGTGAACCAGTAAGTGTGAGCAGCCCAGTGTCTGGGTGAACCAGTAAGTGTGAGCAGCCCAGTGTCTGGGTGAACCAGTAAGTGTGAACAGCTCAGTGTCTGGGTGAACCAGTAAGTGTGAGCAGCTCAGTGTCTGGGTGAACCAGTAAGTGTGAGCAGCTCAGTGTCTGGGAGAACCACTATGGTCACCTCATGCCTGGACTACTGCAACTCCCTGCTCATAAGCCTACCAGCCTGTGCCATCCTGCCTCTTCAACTGATCCAGAATGCAGCTGCCCGGCTTGTGTTCAACCTCCCGAAATTTTCACATTTCACCCCCCTGTTGAGGTCACTCCACTGGCTGCCAGTTGCAGCCAGGATCAGGTTCAAAGTTTTGACCCTGGCATACACTGCAGCCAATAGGACAGGCCCCGCCTACCTGCAGGACTTGATCCGGAACTATGTTCCTGTTCAACCACTTTGCTCGTCTACAGCAGAGCAACTCATACTTCCCCCCCTCTGCGTCAATGGCGCTCACTCGTCTGGACTGTGGGGCTTTTCCACCCTAGCTCCCCAGTGGAGGAACGAACTTCCCATTCAATGCCAACCCTGCCTGCATTTCGTCGTGGCCTGAAAACACACCTTTTCAGACTCCACCTTGACTGATACACTTATCTAGGACCTCTCATGGTACTTGTTTCTTGTTTAACTGTGTGTTGGAGTTTATAATATTTAGAATATAATTGTAGTAGAGATGATTTACCCAGTTTACTGTGAACTGCATTCAATGTTCATTACTGAATTGTTCAGCACACTGGGTAACCCAGGAAGAAGCCCCTCATGCCCAATGCCCAGACAGCACACTTATCAGCAGGTAGCACAGAGGACAGGGGCCAAGGCACAGTCAATCAGTAGCACAGCCAGGCCGGGCCAGAGTCACTGTATCAAACTATTCCTCCGGCCCTGAAAATGCAAACAACTGCTTTTCTAGGCCCCACACTCAGATAGAAAATCCCCAGCTGTGTGTGCCGATTCATGTCTTTCTTCATTGACTGTCTTACACCTTCATCTTAGTGTGTTGAATATGTTCACAGTTGCTGCCACAACTATTACCAAACACTCAAAGTAACGGTTGCAGATTTGTATCGTATCCACAGTGTCTTATACAAGTTCAGGATCCTCACTGAAGGATATAACAACCCAACCTGCCCAACCTGGGATTGGCCCAGGGATTGGTTACAAGGCTAATTCCCCAATCATTACACCACATTGCCAACCTACTCATGACGTGTCTGGACTTGATAGGACAGCCAGAGCTCCAGACCCTCCTGTGGAAACTGATCCGCCTGACAGGTTGCCAGGAGAGAGGCAGCGGCTGAGGCCGGTTTTTGCAGCTCATGGAGGCAATCCGAGAGGAGATTAGAGAGGCCCCTTCCCGTGAAAAGCGCCAGATGACTTTCCATTTAGCGACGCTGATCGCAGCTCCACCGGCTGACGGATTGAGAGCGTCACAGTGGCAATGTAACCGCCAGCTCAAGCCACACGTCTCATCCCGCTAAGCCACCCTCCCTGTGCATGACACACACTCTGGGCAGAGAAATGAGTTTGCCCGATCCCTCACAGTCAGCACAGATGTGCTGAGGAAAGATAACGCCTCACAGGAACATGCAAAGCAGTCACCAGGACATTGAATGTAAATGTGATTCATTTCCCACTAATCCAAAATAAACCTATTAAAGTATTATGTAATCTGTCAATTCTGGCTCATCAAGAGTCTGAGGTGACCAAGGGAAACAGAATTGAATCATTTGTAGGGGAGCGTCACTAAACGTTTGATACGGCAAACTGGCCCATTTCCCTGAGTGTGATGTCCTGGGTCTTTGGGGTGCTCTGGTCCAGGAGAACAGGGTAAATGATGCTTTATCACAAAAAACAGAGGGTTCCCCAGGGGCTAAATTCGCAAACCGACTCTCAATCTGCCCATCTAATCAGCCCCTAATATAATTGCCTAAATAATCCTGACCTCTGGTATCTTTCTCATGTGTGATGCATGTTCTAGTGCAAATTGCCAGCTGTGCCTCACCCAGGTGCATGCTACATTACTCTTTAAATCACCTTTTAAATTGTGAAAGGTGCGATATACATGTCATTGGTTAAGAATAAATAACAATCACAGAGTAAGTATGGTTACATATAATTGGGATGGCATGCCCCATACCTCTACAGAATAGAGAGTTTGGCACTTTTCAGGGTTTCCTACAGAAATAACCACAATGACCACAGACTCTCAGCCCTTAAAAACATTAACTTCCGCACGTTCTGACCTCATGTAACCACACAGAATTCAGGTACTTCACACATCCACACAATAAAGCCCCAAACGTGGGTTATTTTGCAGTTTTTTCTTATTATTATTTTATTTCCTGTCGATTTCATCATCACAAATGCTGCTTGCCCACAAATAATAATTCTCCCCATCGGATAACAACATCTGATCAAAGTAGTCAAAAAGTAGACAATTTCAGAATACACAGGCACAATGAACGCCGCAGCACGTAATGCTTTTAGCTGACATAAGGACGTGAATACGTCATACTTTTGGACATATAAAGAAGTGCAGTCTGCACACATGATGCATGTCACCCAATGGAGTAATTGCTACAATATTTCTCAAAAATAATTGTAAACATTGTCCTCGCCATCTTTGTTGTGTGTAGAAGCGAGCTTTTAAAGTTGTATAATCCTTGTGGGAAGCTCATTTCTATTTTTGAAATGTATTCTCTATGATTTCACAAGCAAGCCGCACATTATATTACTTTGTGACTCGGATAGCTAGCATAACTACAAGGTAGGCCATGAAAGCCTCGGACTCAATATGTAACGGTTACCCCCAGACAGCACACTGTGCACAGCTCAGTCTGTGGGGGATAGGCACTCTGTGTGTCGTTAGCACCACATGTCCTGCAGACGGACAGTAATTTACCAGTCTAGTAGACTGTAGAAAAAAATAACATTGACGTTAGCTGTACACAGAACACGATACCTGAATACCAATTCTGTCTGTCCCGGAAAATTGCGGTAAATCAGCCCTGAGAACAATACAATAATAAAAACACAACAATAAATTAAAATATTACAAGCGTAATGTGAACAATATGAAAATAATTCAAAAATAACAAATACATAATGAAAAGCAAGTACAAGATTCCTGAAAAATCTCAAAATAAGCCTGAAACCCTCAATACTTGTCAGTCTGTCCAATTTGAGGGTGACCTGTAACTGATTCCATTTAAATGGTGCATAGAAGGCAAAAGCAGCCTTTCCAGTTTCAGTATTCACACGTGGGTTGCAGAGAGTGAAATACTATAAGCTCTCTGCATTTGAATGGATCTCTATGGGAATTGGGGGGTGAGACTAGATTCAGGTGTAAATTACACTGGTACAGTATGGAACACATGGCTGGCTAAATGGCTATAAGTCATCAAGGGTCTGAGCTATCGAACGAGCCCCAAACCATCACTCTGCGGCCAGATATGGAGTAGATGTGGATGAATCACTGCAAGGGTTATTTCTCCTGACTCATTTTCCTATAGAACTCTATGGGGAAAAAAGTCAGGAGAAACAACCCTTAAAGCATACCTGCCAACCTTGAGCCCTCAGAAATAGGGAGATTTTCCGAAACCACCACGGGGGGTCTGGGGGTCCTCCTCCCCTAGAAAAAAACTTGCGTAACTCACCCCTTTAGCGCTTTCAGATATAAATATGAATTCTTCTTTCCAGGATTGCTGAAATTTTGAAGAGTATTTCTTTTTCTTTGGCTCCATTTTCTTCACGCGTCGCTCCTGAAGTGTGTAGCTGCAGCATTTACACTCGATCGAGTGCTGCCTGACGGATGGCCAATCACAACATGCAGGCGTCTCATCGCGTTGCATTATGATTGGATAGTAAATCGCCGTTAACCAGCCACATAGATACAAGCGTCAGATTAAAAAAATAAAATAAAAAAATAAAAGAATACGGATATTCTCCTAATTCGGGAGAACTGCGGGAGAATGTTGTCTCCGGGTGATTACCGGGAGAGGACAGTGAAAATCGGGAGTCTTTCTGGAAAATCGGGAGGGTTGGCAAGTATGCCTTAAAGGGATCCATCCACATCTACTCCATATCTGGCCGCAGAATGATGGTTTGGGGCTCGTTTGATACCTTAGACCCTTGATGAATCTAGTCTCACCCCCAAATTTTCATAGAGATCAGTTCAAATGCAGAGAGGTTATAGTATCGCTTGTAACAGTACCTGAAAATAAGATATCGAGAGTCTTTTGATGTTGATTGGTCACAGACTTCAGGAAGTAACAGCATGCAAAGGATATGCGACCAAATATTAAATATGATACTTTAAAAATATGTTAAAGCAAAGGGTATGGATACTTATGTAAATGAGAGATTTCAGTTTTCGATTTTTAATACATTTGCAAAAATTTCTAAAAACATGTTTTCACTTTGTCATTATGGGCTATTTTGTGTAGAATTTTGAGACAAAAAATGAACTCAATCTATTGTAGAATATGTCTGTAACGTAATAAAATGTGGCGAAGGTGAAAGGGGTGGGCAGACTTTCCGGCTTGACTGTAGCTGTCAGATACAACTGAACAGTACGTTCATAGCCAGAGCCACGATTTTGACTATACTAGTCCTTCCTCATCACTGCATTGTTGGCGATTTAAATATAGAAAAATATTGGACAGGGCTGCGCTTTCTAATGTTCAATGGTACGTTACCTCCCGGGATAGAAGTTCAGTTAAAATTAAACTACTTAATGTTACTTTAGTGCCAATCAGCATTCTCTCTTATGGCATAACTAACACTAGCTGCAATAGCTGTAACTCCCAAAAAAATCATGGTAATTATGTATAGGCTTAAATGTTTCTTGGTTCGTGGGCAACATAGCCTATTTAGACTATTTATTTATTTATGAACAGTCGATTTCTTAAGCGTACATTATGTAGGTATATTTTGTGCCAATAGGTTACATGTTGGTCCATCTGAAATTAACAGGAGAAATGACCCTTGAAGTGATCCATCCATATCTACTGCATATCTGGCAGCAGAGTGATGATTTCAGGCTCATTTTATACATCCGACCCTTGATGACTTAGAGCCATTTAGCCAACCATGGGTTCCATACTATTCCCATGTAATTCACGGCTTAATTTAGTCCCACCCCCCAATTCCAAAAGAGATCCATTCAAATGCAGAGGTTATAGTATCCTTTGTAAGAGTATCTGTAGGACCACACAGGTTTCCATTTATTCAAGTACAAATGTTCCAAATAAATAATAATAATAATAATTATAGTAATAACACATCATTTTAATCATGATGTGCTTTTCACACACCCAAAACATTGCATGCAGACAATAGTTCAAACATATAGTGTAACACAGCTGAATTGCACATTATTTCCAGTATAAATGATTTCCCTTTGACATTTTCATGTGACACATAAAGTTTGAATGATCACATTCTCTTCAGATGATAAGATGAAAAAACAAGTTACATTCAATAATTTAGGAAACATTGGGTAGCATTGCTAAGTTTGGAATACAGCTTGTTTATTTGTGTTAGCTAAGATAGCCAGATATTGTTTGTTGTAACTTGGCCTCATTTTGATATCAATACTTTTAATGGCAGGCTTAACTTTGCTTGTTTTAATGTAGCCAGTGTTTGGCATTGTAGTATGTTGAAAACGTTTTTTGTTGAGATAATACATACACTGCAAGATCCTATGCCCAATTCAAATTCATTCTGATCCACTATCACCATTATGGCACCATTAGGTAAAAACAGTACAAGCTCTCAAACTCTTAAAACGGTATTCAATATTAATCCCGGTATCACATCAACTACATGAGCATTCAGATGGCAACAGTCTCTCCATTACAAATACTTCTGAGCTCATTTAATGTCATTAACGGCTAGATTTTCATCACAGTCTTTGCCAATAGCCAAGAGGTCAGCTTCTCACAATCCCAGTGCATTATTACATTAAACTCCACCATGCAATTGCCTGCTCTTGAATATAAAACAGTATCAAGCAGCAGAAAATGAAGCATCGCCCAATTACTGCGGTTAAGGTCATAGAAGCCATTTTATTGTACCCACTCACCAAATTATTACCGTCTCCTTCACATTCATTGAAAAGTCAAGAAAGTGCCCACTGTTTGGACCCGATTCCAAATGAAAATGAGGCAGACACACAACAGTCAAAGCAAAGTTAAATAAGCTGATCTAATTAATGGAATGTCATCATTTCTAGACTTCACCCTAATTGCTTCAGAAATGGTTAAATTTTTCAGATGAACTGACAAAAGCATAGATGCCAATTAGATTAAATAAAATTGCATTCATAAACTTATACTTGGATGGTGACTAATTAATATACATAGGACCTGATTTAACCTTTTAGCACATGCAAAACTAATAAAACAACCAATGATTGGTGCAAACCAAATACCCTGACCAATCGTTGGTCATGTTATTGGTTTTGGGTGTGTTAAAAGGTTTTGTACACGCTAAAGGTCCTATAAATCAGGCCCATACAGAACACATTTACAGTGAGCACCATAATTAATTGGACAGTGACACATTTTTTGTTATTTTGGTTCTGTTCTGTTTTGTTATTTTGGTCGTACTTTGAGTTTGAAAGGATACAATGATAATAACTCTGCTGCCAAGATATGCAGTAGATATGGATGGATAACTTTAAGGGTTTCTTCTCCTGACTTATTTTTCCATAGAGTTCAATAAGAAAATAAGTCAGGAGAAACAACCATTAAAGTGATCCATCCATCACTGCATACGTATCTGGCAGCAGAGTGATGGTTTGAGGCTCATTTGATACCTCAAACCCTTGATGAC
This sequence comes from Ilyophis sp. 1 JC-2022, assembly GCA_022702515.1. Taxonomy (NCBI): domain Eukaryota; kingdom Metazoa; phylum Chordata; class Actinopteri; order Anguilliformes; family Synaphobranchidae; genus Ilyophis; species Ilyophis sp. 1 JC-2022. The sequence continues at coordinate 42,576,128 of CM040396.1, read as the reverse complement.
TTATAGCCATTTCGCCAACCATGTATTCCATACTGTTCCAGCATAATTTACAACTAAATCTAGTCCCACCCCCCAATTCCCATAGAGATCCATTAAAATGTAGAGAAGTTATAATATCGCTTGTAAGAGAACCATAAAATTAAATATCTTTTGATATTGTTGGGTCACAGACATCAGCAAGTCATGGCATGCAAAGGATATGCAACCAAATATTAAAAATGTATTACTTTATTCTACATTATGTTAAACTGTCCAATATTTTGATGCCCGAAAATGGGGGGGGTGGGGACTATGTACAAAAGGTTCTATACTTTCTAAGCAGTTGATCCGATATGGATGAAAATACCATCAAATTAAAGCTGAGTCTGCACCTCAACCTCATTATCCTTTCAAACTCAAAGTGCTAGAGTACAGAACCAAAATAACAAAAAATGTGTCACAGTCCAATAAATTATGGTGCTTACTGTATGTTTTGCCTTTATACCAAATAAGCTTATTAAAATGCCCAAACCACTGCTTTAACACATGGGCTCCCATGAAATCAATCAATAATTGTAAAACTGTTCTTTGGACATAGATATAGTAACCTTTGTAAATAAATTCCGCAAGAAGTTTCATGACATTTTATGTAAACCTGTTAAACAATAAATGTAAATAAGCCTAACTGTTTTCCTAACCCCTAGGTTTGTCATTGTGTCACTTGTAAATGTAATTCTGAATCTGAATTATTGCAATTTGTCGAAGTTGTGCTTGGCCATGTAAATGATAAATGGTAAATGGACGGCACTTATATAGCGCCTTTATCCAAAGCGCTTTACAATGGCCTCTCACGTACCCGTTCACACACACATTCACACACCAATGGCGGCAGCTGCCACGCAAGGTGCTAGCCTGCTCATTGGGAGCAATTTGGGGTTCAGTGTCTTGCCCAAGGACACTTCGACATGTGGACAGGAGGAGCCGGGGATCGAACCGCCAACCCTGCGATCAGCGGACTACCCGCTCTACCTCCTGAGCGACAGCCGCCCCATGTCACTTGAATGATTTGTTTAAACCACAGCATCTTAGAAGGGCAATAAAATATCGTAATCGTAGCTGCATAAGCACGCATGCGCACACTTTGTGTGTGTGAGGTTTCTGAATGAGCATTCACTGGAGCCACACAGGTGTGCTCAAACAAACTTGGTGTACATTGGGAGGAGGACTGAGAGCGACCACTTTTTCCAGCGTTCCACATTACGCAGAGGTGAAAAAGACTCCTCAAGACACCACGCATTCACGGCATTGCCCAGCGTGTTCAACATGCTTCACAGTGTTTCACCCGCAATGAAGGCACTACAGCCAGGCATTTCCCTACTGTTATCCAGGGGACACAATGTGTATACGTATGGTTGCGGAGTATTCATTCAATCCTTACCTTTTAATCCATGATTTATAACTGAGCCATTTATTGAACATTCATCTTGGTTTAGAACGCCTGTTCTGCAGTGACGGGCTTCTGCAGTGCTGTTAATCTTTTTTAGAGAAATGGTTTGTAAGAAGGGTATGTTTTGTAACCTAAATAATCTTTCTGAATTTGTACCTAAATATGTTACATCACACCCAATGACAAACTTAAGCAATGTACATATTAATTCATTTCATGTTGTTCAATGAATTGTGTTTAGAGCTAAAAAATGAATTTGCCAACTATTGAGGCAAGTACCTTTAGAGGGCACATTACACACAAATTACACATTATGATTACTTGTAGCGAGACAGATCAGTAACAGCACACACTGGTGTAAATTAAAACATCAAGGCTGATTGATGGCCAAATGTTAAATGTCAGATGCAATGTGATATAGTTATCTGTGCATACAATGAAGGAGAGGGTTCTCTGAAGAATCAGAGAGAAACCATTATACATTCTAACACATTCTGCCTCCCAAACATTTTCTCTGCCAGTTGCTCCCAATGCATTTGCTCAGGTAACGCACAGCTATGTGCCAGGCAAAGATTTGTGAGACAGGACAAGCATCGGTGATTATGTGCCTCAGATTGGGTTCCTGAAGCCGAGTTTGTTGCTCTGTGTTTGGGGATGTGGCCATCTGTCAGTACAGTGAATGAGTGCTTGGCACACCTAGCAGTCCCTGACCTGACATGCTGCTGTACAAGCTTAGCACAGGGGAGAGCTGCAGTTCCACAGGCCACCACAGGGTGGCAATATAAATCAAAGCAAATAGGCCATTTACTGCAGGCTGTGTTATCTACAAAACTCCAAACCGATCACGTTATAGGCAACATGACAAACTCATAAAACGTTAATTTAATGTGCTCATCAGGATGCATTCAGAATGAGCATCTGTACACAGCTTTTTTTAATACTGTAATGAGACTTTTATTGCTTATTAAAGCATTGCATGAACGCCTCACTAATTCCTTTCGCTAAAAGCTGTCAAATAACCATGATGATTATAAAAGTAATATTTACAACTGGGGGGAAAAAATCAGCTACTTGCTTATAATGTAAAGGCCAGCCCAGTTATGTCCTTGAAGTGGAATGATGGCAGCCTGGTTTAGCAGTTATCCAGAACAAAGCTTTCATTCCCAGTACAGAGGTAACCGTTTGACTTCTTTAAGAATGCCTCTGGCTCTATGACATGGCGACAGATTAAAGAGGAGTCTGAGCAGTGGATTATGTGTTTCTGATTGATTATTTCAGCCTGGTCTTGAGGCTCAAGCAACTGCCATTTATTTCAGGGAGAACTGCACTGAACAATGACAGGCTCACAAGGCTGACACGTAGCATCCGGCTCAGCTCTTTCGTAACAAGGGCTGTAATGATACTGTAATGATCAGCGTAGTTTACTAGTCTTTGAGTGCAATAATGCAGCAGGGTAGGGGGTGGTGTTTGGCATAAATTTGGGAGTTTTATTGTGCACTGTGCACAGATCCCAGATTTCTTATAACAACAAGATGGTCAGCTTCTGCAGTAGCTCTGCCCCATCTACGCTCTAGGATCTTCCAGGTACCAGAGGTTATATTGTATGAATAATTACTAACAGGTGTGCCCAAAGTCAGAGCATCTGTTCAGCAGGTATTGGCCTTGGCCACGCCCATTTTTGACATTCATAAAAAGCATGAAGTGGGAACGTTTCAGCCTCAGTGTCAGAAAAGCAGACCTCTCAATGTCAAGACCATCTGGTTAGCATAGAGAATCTGGGACTGTGCACAGCAGAGGTCAGCTATTGGCTGGGCTGCAGGGAGGAGACTCCCAACGCTGTTCTCCTGCCCGCTGACAAGACCTCCGCTCTCCCAGAATGCCACTCCTAAGTCACACCGTGCAAACCCAAGAACATGCAGAGGAGCAACGTAGTGCTAGAGATTCCCTGATCTCCTACCTCTCACTAGCCTGTGCCAAATTTACAAAGCGAGACCTGAAGATTGTCGTGACAAAAAAGTATCCTCTGTAGCAGTTTTTCCAGTGAGCCCACCTTAGTTTGTGTGTGTATGTGTGTGTGTGCAATCCTAGTGCACTGGTTTGCTTATCAGCTGGTAGGGGTCTACTGCTCTAATGCTGATGAACTCTGGAAATCTTTAGGGATTTTATAAAATGTGCACATTTTCTCACCAGCTTAAAATCCTGATTCTTCTATGATCTGTCTTGGACAAACCACAAGAGACAAATGGAAGCAAATGATGTTGATTGCTAACAGATGGTGGTGCATAGCATAGCATAGGAGAAAAGTACTGGATTTTACTGCGTAAAAGCTTTGGGTTCTTGGTAACTATTAATAACATCAACAACACTGCTACCTAGTGGAGGCAAGTACTGCTAAAATGTGAACGTGATTTCATGGGAAAACCACTGACACCATATACAGGTCATTCTAGTCATTTGTGGCCACATTTTGAAAGCCCTTCTCTAGGATGACCGAGCAGCACAATGGTCCATATGCACAGTGTGTGTCAGCGTTAGCCCATTAGCTTTGCCAAGGTGTGTTCTGATAAGACAGCCAGGCATCTGTTGGGAGGGCTGGAGAGGGTAGGGTGTAAAAGGTGCGTACGCTCTCACCAGACACCTCTGACGCAGTGCTGGGTACTGAGTGTGCGAGAGGAAGGAAATGATCAGTTTTCAAGGGATCTGATTTTTCATCTCGCTGCGGTCAGAACATCTGAGTCGCCAGCCGTCTTCTGGCGCAGACTGAAAACCCACCTCTTCGAACTGCACCCACCCCGACCCACCTCTCTCCAAGCATGTTCCCTAATCTTCAGCCCTTCTTTACTGCGAGAGTTCTTTGGAATTAATGTTACATCCCTTTTTTACGATGGATTGCTATTAACATTTCTTCTTCGGTGTGATGCTTAAGAGAGTCAATATGTTTATTACAATATTGTATTTTACAACGACACTCACAACGATTAGACGTGTTAGAGTTTTATTTTTCATCTCTACTGGTCTTCATCCAACCTCCAATGGTGTCTGCATTATGTTTTAAGCTGCCCTGGATAAGAGCATCCACTAGATAAACACAATGCAATGATGAAAGGAGATCACACAGCGTTGGGAATAAGAATGTAGGTCATTACAGTAATGGCAACTGCAATGTGAAATGCATGCGACACAGAAAGAGAGGATTGTGGGTATTAAAAGGATTCGGAAAGCAAGTCAGCATCACTCACAGACCTATTGCACATACAACAGAGGTAGTCAAGAAAAGCTGCCATCACAAGGTTTTCTTGTTACCGTCTTTGTCTGAATGTCTGTGTGCCACAATGGAAAAATAAGCAAAAAATAAATAATACTGACAAGCCCTGAATACATATTTGCATTTTTCATATAGCAAAAACCAGAGTATGTCCTGTAGATTACTATAGTGTGTGCATCATTGAGCAGCATCACCAAGTTCAGGTGTGAAGACAACAAGACTTGTTCATCATTTTCCCATTAGAAGCATTTGTCTCTGTTTTGCCTAGTCCCTGCCTCTAAAGTTTATTTTTAATGCGTTCTTACTTCTGGGAATAAGGGAGTGAAATGATCTGTGAACATGTCTGGACAAGGCCCGGATAACAAGGGAAATTAATGGAGAAGGTTTGAATATTAAACAAGGCAGTAATTGTGAGTGAGAGGATTGGGAATGAGGGTGTTGGAGCAGAGGATTGTGGGATTGAGAGCCTCACAGTGAGCATGGGGGCTGCACAGCTCATGCTAACTTTGTCCTAATTATAGTCTGCACTGCCTGCATGGCTCTGGTCTGCCCTGCCTTATTTTCTCAGAGATAAATTTACAACCTTTCTAGGTTGTGATGGATGGGCTCCTTGTATTAGCCAATCTCTGAAGACTAGCAAAAAAAGAGAGAAAAACCACTGAAAGAGAGGAACCTCAGTAGTGGGGACAGGGGTGCAGAGAACTTTCCTTGCCCTAAAAAAGGAATGTGACACACTTTTCATCTTTGCTTCAAAAAGTTTCAGTCCAATTCTGTGTGATTCCGAGAGGATTAGGAATTGTACTTTCATGCACCTAAAATTCTATATTTTCAAAAATAAAAATAAAAAATTCCATGTTCAGATAAAAATACTTTAAAAAAAAACCCATTGAAGCCAGACTGCTCCTAATAGAATCATTAAAATGTCAAATTTTACAAGAGCCACATCATTATAAATTGTGTTTGAGAACACTCTCAATATCTACGTGATGCATGTTCCCCCAAAGTCCACCAGAGAGCTTTTCATTGTGGTCAGCATAGATCGCCTGTCAGGTGGACCAATCGATCCATGACCCTTTACCTTCAAAGAATTGCTTTACACGGAATGGAACAAGGACGACTTCAACAGTTGAGCTTGTTTTAATGATTTGATGCAGTATGTCTATGACCAATGCATGCAATTTACTCAGTAATGGTGCAAGAACCGCATTTATTTATGATTTGTCTGTCCAATATGGCATTTATTGACACAGGAAAAATAGAGTGACTGAGCAATATTGCCACTTCTGTAAGTTGACTTGGAAACACAAAACCAAGACAGAGCACAATGATTTTTGGGGGATTTTAGCATGTTAGCGCTTGAACGTTGCTTGACATTGTTTCAACGTTGCAAAACTGCACAAAGACGTGTTTGCCCAACATCCTTTCAGAATTATACCTGCATCGGCCATGCTAAACATGACAGAAAGGAGAAGAGAAGAAGCTCGGCTTGTGGCCGTACAGTAAACAGGATGATAAATGAGCGTGACATTTGGGCCCGTGCGTCTCTAACTAATGTGCGTGCCGATCGCTCGTCACATTTATACCAGTGATCACCCTCAGTTACTTTTGCTGTAGAATTACAGGCATGGGGTTGTGTGCAAAACAAACCCAGCAACAGTATTTCCAACTCACAAAATACTTAGTGTTACAACGACGAATGTGTGCAGTATGTTGGAGTTAGAAACATGGTTTGCTCGACAAATGGCACAAATGCACAAACTAAGTCATATCCTGTACACGCCGAAAGAGAAATGCAATCTGTTATCATTGTTAGCTATATGGTGCTATATTATAAGACACAAAATATTCGGATATTGCTGCAAAACAGGTGCACACTGAACAAACCAATCAATCAACTTGCGCTTTGCATGGCGTGTAGCGACACTTCTTCAGACAGCGATTTCAGACTGTTGTTTATTGTCCGTCGGCTTGGAATGCTACTCACACATCCTGTCAAAGTTAAAGCTGTGTATCAACTAACAAACAGCATTCTTGTTTCATGCCTGTGAAAAGTTGCTTTATGCCTATACTTTCAGTGAGAGCATCTTTACATTTTTGGAACATTACACTGTGAAAGAAAATGTCCTGTCAAAATAACAACAGCCTTTCTCTGGACTACCGCCTCAATTTGTTTCACACACAGAGAAGGTCAGGACAGTATTATAAAGGTTAATTGTCAAGTTGGTGAGTATCCTGAAAGGCCACATTTCAAGACCTGAACTGTACAATTCCAGTGTCCTAGTTCAGAACTATTTGAACACAGTCAGCACCAGTTAAGAATAAGCCTCAAACTGAGCTTCTGTTATAAACTGTTACTTCTTTGCTACCTTGTATGGTTTGCTTATCTAATTACTGACTGCCTGTCAATCACTGCACTCCCATTGCCTCCATCACAGATACATTACAGCCAACTCCATGTTATCTGAAACACTGAAAGGTCTGTCCTTCTACTGTTGAAACTGAAATTGTCTAATTTGATACATCTCATGAATAATCACGAAGGGGCAGGACCAAGAAGAATACCTCTGGCAATGGATATTACGTCATTGGTCACACCACTTCATGAATATTCAATAAACAGAAATTGCATCAGCTGACACGATTCAGGGACCTCCTGGAGCGAAGAAAGAGAGAGGACAGAACCTGGCCACGTGGTTGCTATAGAGAATCTGTGCCCGCCTTCTCAAAACTGTCAGAAGACAAGGGAAACGTGTGATAGGGCTTCCCTCCGGTTACTCTCCATCCTTTCATTGTGTTCAGGGCAGTGTCTGTGCAGGAGCTGCTTGACTGTGGTTGCCATATTCATTTAGTGTTGAGCTTGCGGGTTTGAATCCTAGTTCATATAAGTTGAACCCCAGCTGTAGTGCCCAACTTTAGTAATAATATCCAGCTGTGTAAACTAATGACATCGTAGCGGTCATGACTGTCGGACAGGGTGATGTTGCTGGGAAGAGCACTGTAGCGGAATATTTTACCTGACCATGAGACACAGTCTTTCAGTGACATAGTAACGTTGCTGTGCTGCAGAGTGGGAGAGCAGGGTTTGATTCAGTGGGCACAACACATAGGTTTTATTTCAAGTTTGGGGGAGACATACTCCAATTAATTAATTCACATAAAAATATTGGGGGTCTCCCTGTCTTCCCCCCCAAACCTACACATATGGTCACATTTATCACTTTGGTGGTCCTGAAGCCATTAATGCAGACATACCACAACAAAGCAGCAAAGGTAAGTTTCATTGATCTACTGGAAAATATGACTGTCATGGATCTGACCTTTCTTCCCTTATCTCCACGTCGCTTTATTCGTTTTTATGGTTTACCGGTAATCTATCGGATTTTCCTGTGTTCCGTCACGGGTTTTGCTTTCACCTTGTCATTAGTGAGTTCACCTGGCAGGTATTTCCGCTCACTATTTATACCCCGCTTCCGGCCTCTCTCGTTGCTTCCATGTTATTTCACATGACATTCGAGCCGGTAAAAAAGTGTATAGGAAGTTGTATTGCTATCTGGACAAGAAACTGCAAGGTGATGGTACGGCTCAATGGACCACCAGAAGAAGCCAAAGTCATTACGGTAAGAGACCTCCAAGAATTAGACAAATACAGATAAGAGACAATAATCTGGCTGGCATGGAGTATTTTTGTTTTCATTATGATGGCATGGCTTATCTCTGTTTGGAGAAGTCGATTGCAGGGTCTATCCTTGTCTTGAAGATGTTGATGGCACTGAATCTTTTTTTCCTCGTTCTGATGGCATGGATTATTTTTGACTGGATGACGTGGCACATTTCAGTGTGGAAAAGTAGATGGCTTGGATTCTCCCTGTCTGGAGACATCGATGGCTTTGTTTTTCATTTTTCTCTCGTGTTGATATCATGGAACGTTGTTGTCTTCCTGGCATGTTTTAATACAGTATGGAGCAGGACTTTTTTCCGCTTTGATGGCATGGATAATTTTTTTTTTGGAGAGACTGAGGGCGTTGACTTTTTCGTTTGCTCTGATGGCATTTCTTCCAAGAGTTATAGATGGCGTGTGCGTGCATGCGTGCGTGTGATTGCGCGTGCGTGTGTGTGTTGGGGGAACACTTACAAGGGCTATTTAAAATAACATGACAGAACTTGAGGACTATTTGTTCCCGTTCAGAGACAATGATGAGGAGGAGTTGGATTTAGTTATTGGCAAGGATTGTAGTGATCATGTACACACACTGTATAGTAAGTATGAAAACTTGAACTTTAAAACATTCAACCACACAGACCATAAAATGTATGAGTTTGATAATGAGATTGACCCCGATAACCACTTTTACAATAACATCAATAGTAATTGTGAGTACTACACTGATGAACAATTCAAAAGTAATATGAAATTGGAAGGTGCTTTATCCATTATACACTTCAACAGTAGAAGCCTTTATAAAAACTTTTCTAAAATTAAGGATTATTTGAAGCAATTCAATAAGTTTAATATAATTGCTATATCTGAGACTTGGCTTGATGATGAAAAAGGCAATGATCTGGAACTGGAAGGCTATGAGTTGTTTACGCTTAACAGAAACAATAAAAAAGGAGGAGGAGTCGCCCTATATGTTGACTCTGCTTTAAGATGCAACACTGTTAAATGTATGTCAAATATCATAGAAGACATCCTAGAATGCTTGACAATAGAAATTGACACTGTAAGATCTAAAACTATAACCATTAGCTGTGTATATAGAGCTCCAGGGACCTGCTTTGATACTTTTAATGATAAATTAGCTAGTATGATTGATAATTTTAGAGACAATAAAGTACAAATTGTATGTGGTGATTTTAACATTGATTTGTTAAACCCACACGTTAACAAAAGAACAACAGATTTTATTAACACAATGTACAGTAATAGCCTATTTCCTGTAATCACCAAGCCAAGTAGGATAACGTCAGACACTGCAACATTGATAGACAATATATTCACAAATACAATAGAAAGCAAAATAGTGGGTGGCCTACTCATAAATGACATTAGTGATCACCTTCCTGTTTTTGCAATTTTTCAAAACTTTTTTAATACAAAATATGAAAATAAGACCAACACTACTATGAGGATGAGACACAGAACACCAGAAACCATTGCTGCCCTTAAGGAAGACTTAAGCAAAGTAAATTGGAATGCCGTTTATGCTAATGACGATCCTAATAAGGCATATGAGGCCTTTTTGAATATTTTAATTAATTTATATGAAAAAAACTGCCCATTAAGAACTTACACTAGGAAGCAAAAATATGTGGACAAGCCATGGATTACCAAGGGGATAGAAAATGCATGTAAAAAGAAAAATTTACTTTATAGGAGATTTTTAAAACACAGAACAAAAGAAGCAGAAAACAGATATAAGATATATAAAAATAAACTAATAAGTATTATAAAATCTAATAAGAAGGAACATTATCATAAACTACTGGAGCAGTATAAGAATAATACCCAAGGAACATGGAAAGTACTTAACAACATAATTAAAAAGGGCACTGGTAAAGCAGACTACCCAAATTACTTTGTAAAAGATAACTCAATACTAAATAACACAAAGGAAATGAATGAATTTAATGATTATTTTGTTAATGTTGGAAAAAACTTAGCCAATGAGATTGTAGAGCCGATAAATGAGGATGGCCTAGCAAAAGACATTGTTAATATTAATTTCTATTCAATATTTATTAGGGGTGTTGAGGAAAACGAAATACTTGACATTGTTAAAAAATGTAAGAGCAAGAAGTCCACTGATTGGACTGAAATTGATATGGCACTAGTTAAAAATATTATAGAATGTATAGTGAGACCATTGACACATATCTATAATCAATCCTTTCAAACAGGTATTTTCCCCAGTAAAATGAAAACAGCAAAAGTCATCCCAATTTATAAAAGTGGAGACAGACATCTACTAAGCAATTATAGACCAATCTCTCTGCTTTCCCAGTTCTCAAAAATTTTAGAAAAACTATTTGTGCTAAGGCTTGATAATTTTATAGAAAAACACAATATTTTAACTGATCAACAGTACGGCTTCAGAGCGAATAGGTCCACCACAATGGCAGTGATGGAAATGGTAGAGGATATATCCAATGCAATGGACAAAAATGAATATACTGTAGGGGTGTTTATTGACTTAAAAAAAGCGTTTGATACCATTGATCATGGTTTATTAATGAATAAGCTAGAGAGATATGGTATCAGAGGGATAGCCTATACATGGCTAAAAAGTTACCTTCATGAGAGATTTCAATATGTCCAAATAAATAATGCTAAATCCGACCCCCAGAAGGTTACTTGTGGGGTTCCACAGGGTTCTGTGCTAGGCCCAATATTATTTATTCTATATATAAATGATATATGTAAAGTGTCAAGTTTGTTAAAATTTGTTTTATTTGCTGATGACACAAGTTTATATTGTTCCGGGAGAAGTTTGGAACAGCTTCTGAGGACAGTTAAAAAGGAACTGAAAGTTTTAAAACTGTGGTTTGATATCAACAAGTTGTCATTAAACTTAAGTAAAACAAAATTTATAATATTTGGTAATCGGCAAGTCAATAATCAACCAAAAATTATGATCAATGATGTTGAAATAGAGAGAGTATATGAAAACAATTTTTTGGGTGTGATAATTGACCATAAATTATGTTGGAAATCACACACAAATAATGTAAAATCGAAAATATCTAAAATTATTTCAATACTCAATAAAACCAAATATATCCTGAACCAGAATTCATTATATACACTGTATTGTTCACTCATAATTCCATACATTACTTACTGTGTGGAGATATGGGGAAACACATATAAAACAAACACCAATCCTATTTTCATGCTACAGAAAAGAGCCATACGAATTGTAAACCGAGCAAATTATTATGAACCAACGAATGCACTCTTCATTAAACTATACGCTTTAAAATTCTATGATTTAGTAAAACTCAAAATCATACAAATAATGTACAAAGCATATAATAAGTTGTCTCCATATTGTGTTCAGAGGCTGTTCCAAGCTCGAGAGAGCCACTATGAACTCAGGGGAACAGGTGTCTTTAAAAAAGCAAGGGTAAGGACAAATGTTAAAAATAGATGTTTATCCATCATAGGGGTAAATTTATGGAATAGTTGTGACAATGACTTAAAAATGTGTAGTTCAATTTCTAAATTTAAAAAAATATTTAAAGATAAGGTGGTAAATAGATACAAAACTGAAGTATGAACATCTTTGAGTATGAATCGCTGGAATTTCTGTTTCTGTTTTGTTTTTTTGTTTTTTTGTTTTTGTTTATGTTTTGTTCTTGTTTATTTTGCTTTGTCTAAAAAAGTAATGTAAAAAGGGTAGGCATAATAAGCCTTAGCTTCAGTCTACACCTTTTCGGTCATCTCCTTGTTCTGTTTTTTTCCACTATACTGACACTTTATTGCTTATTATTTATCTCTATGTACTGTATACATTCTGGAAAACTGTCAAAGAGAACCGAAATAAATGAATACTAACTAACTAACTAACTATCGACCGCTTTGATTAGCAACGCGGGACTTGTTAGCAGTACAACCTTAGAAAGAAAGCTGTTCTAATTATACGCTCTTATTTCAGAGCAGAGGTTTCGTTTTCTTTTGTTCTCTACTCTACCTACGAGTGTCTCACCCAAAGTTTTTTGGGTCTTTTCAGTTTGCTGTTTTTTGTTGTTTCACTCCACATACGGGAGTTAGATAAGCGTTATTGCTTATTTCTTTGTTTTGCTCGTTTAGCGAGCTCCTCGTTTATATTGTGAGGTTTGTTGTTCTTTAATTTTTTGTTGTTTCTCCACTACGGATTATTGTCCGTTTCTAGTGGTGTTCTTACGAACACTTTAAGATTGCCCAACTACTTGCACTTGGATCTCCAATATTCCCATCTCTGTTTCTGACAGAGATCCCTCATAATGACGGAAAAACAGAGGGACTGTATCCTTCACTGCCCCGCCTTCAGGCCAGGGCCGTGGGCTATGCAGCAGCCTTTGTCACTCTGCTGCCTGGCGGCTTCCCCTGGCAGGGTCTTGTGCTATTTCACTTCTCCCTTGGCAGGGCGGATTACTTGGGTTGCTACAGGGTATTTATAGAGCTAAGAGACCCGGGCACCTATCCCAGAATGGCGAGTGGACACAGTGTTTTTGCCATGGCTGCGCTCTCTGACAGAACCCTATCTCGCTCGCTCTCGCTCAGTCCGAGTTAAAGCATGCCCCTCTCCCGGTCAGGCGTGACCCACTTTGCGACCACCGTACAGCGCTTCTCTTCGCTTAATGTGTCTTCAGGCCACCTCTGCCAAAGCCTGCACTGAACACTGAAATCTCACAGTCTTAATTTACATCACAAACCGCCAATAAATATTTAATTTGTACTTTTAAAAAAACCATGCAGAAAGCTGCACTACAGGTCTGGAAAAGCCAGTCTGCCAGATGAATAAATAACTACGGGTACACTCAGACTCAGACGCAAATGAAACCCATACCGTGCTTCTCTCAGCCTGCGAAAACATTCTTGGGAACGATCTGAAAAGCCTCTTTCGATGTTCGAAGCACCACAGCGGACCTCTTCAGTTTATCGGTCCCTCTTGGAGTGCGGCCGTGAAATGGCAATCAAGAGGACAGAAAGGTCGCCTTCTAACCAGCCGAGGATAAAAGAGCGGTCTGTCCTTTGCGTTTGTTAGTTGGAGGCCATGAAATGCGGCGATGCGGGTGGAAGCGCCGTGGCGTACTTCGGCCAAAGCTGCCCCCCGAAAGGTGGCTGTGTCTCAAACGGCAATCGAAGGCAGGAAGGCATTGAGTCACATCTCATTCGAAAGTTAAGAAAAAAGTTATGCCTTCTAAGGAGCTTCTGAAGGTAGCATCTCATGTATCTTTCTCCGCGTATGATATCCCATAAGTCTTTGCGATTACCTCAGGCTTCTCACTTCCATTAAATTAATGGCTTCTGAAAACAACGAAGCAGCGGTTGCGGCGGCAGCAGAGGAGCTTTTTTACAGTGCGAATATACAGTAAACAAAACATTTTGTGCAAACCCCAAGTCAAAGAAAGTTGGGACAGTATGTAAAATGCACATAAAAGCAGAAAGCAGTGATTTGGCTAAATGGGTCTAAGTTATCAAGAGTCTGACGTATCAAATAAGCCTTAAACCATCTCTCTGCTGCCAGAAATACAGTAGATATGGATGGATAACTTGAATGGTTTCTTCTCCTGACTTATTTTTCCATAGAGTTCAATAGAAACATTTGTCAGGAGAAACAACCCTTAAAGTGATCCATCCATATCTACTGCATATCTGGCAGCAGAGTGATAGTTTGAGGCTTGGTACATCAGACCCTTGATGACTTAGAGCCATTTAGCCAACCATGTGTTCCATATTTTGTCCTGACTTATTTTTCCATAAAGTTCAATAGGAAAATGAGTCAGGAGAAACAACCCTTAAAGTGATCCATCCATATTTACAGTATATCTGGCAGCAGAGTTTGAGTTCTGGCAGATGGTTTGAGGCTCGTTTGATACCTCAGACCCTTGATGACTTACAGCCCTCTGTAAGAGTACCTGAAAATAAGATATCAAGTCTTTTGATATCCATTTATACCCAGTTATGATAGCATCACCTGTTGCCTTGTGGAATGTTCCAAACAGGCGTTTTTTGAACTTCCCAGTTTTTTTTTTGCCCCTGTCTCAACTTTTTTGGAAAGTGTTGCAGGCATCAAATTCGGAATTAGTGTATATGTGTATGTGTATATTAGTGTATAGTGTATATTTACAAAAATCTGTAAAGTTGATAAGGTAAAACATTAAATATCTTTTCTTTGTACTGTTTTCAATTAAATATATATATAAAAGAGAATTTACAAATCACTGCTTTCTGCCTTTATGTGCATTTTACATACTGTCCCAACTTTTTTGGAATTGGGGTTTGGATTATAACCTCTAAAAATGTATTTAAATTATTTAAACACTGGAATAGTGTATGTGATGTTTTTAAGCCTCTGTGAGCTTTCCATTAACTAGGCAGCTAACTTGCTAGCAAGCTAACATAGCCTAATGAACAACCGTAAACACTGATCTCACGTGACATCATCCTGCCTTGAGAAACCCTCTGCTTTTGATTGATTGATTGAAACCTTTATTTCGACAGGGAAGAACATACTGAGACTAGGTCTCTTTCACAGATGTGCCCTGCTTACAATCAACATATACAATCAATACAGTAGCAAAGGTACAAAAAGTAGTAAATATAGTGATAGGTACAGAAGTGCAAAGTACAGTAGTTATCTAGATACAATAAGCAAATGAAACAATAAAACAATAAAACCTGCATATCTCTCTATCCTAATACAATACAACCTGCATATCTCTCTATCCTAATACAATACAACCTGCATATCTCTCTATCCTAATACAATAAAAACCTGCATATCTCTCTATCCTAATACAATAAAACCTGCATATCTCTCTATCCTAATACAATAAAACCTGCATATCTCTCTATCCTAATACAATACAACCTGCATATCTCTCTATCCTAATACAATAAAAACCTGCATATCTCTCTATCCTAATACAATAAAAACCTGCATATCTCGCTATCCTAATACAATACAAACCTGCATAAATGCATAGAACATAGGAAAAAAGAGGGGGGGGGGGGTGGGCTACTGGGTGGGGGGGGGGGGGGGGTGGGGGGCGGGCAAAAAACAATAATCATATACCATGTCTCTAGGAGGCAAGGTATATGATCTGGGGAAAAAAAAAACCCATATGTCCGTAGGCGGGTGAATGCATGCATGTGTGTGCAAGTGTATATAGCTGTGAGTAGTCCGTGTTTATGTGTGCGTAAGACTGAAGGTTACATTCTGGCACTCAGCAATCTTGATAACTCAAGTCCGTAGAATCTTTTCACGAAACACAGCAAGTTGCTATGGAGATATCCTCGATGTAACTAGTCCGTAGGTCTTTTCGCGATAACACAGCAGGTTGCTATGGAGATATCCTTGATTGCCCTGTCCAGAAGTAAACAACAGGAGTCCAGGGATGATGGGTGCGTAGGAGCGCCTCTTTGCATGTGAGTCTTCTGGGGGAGATTTCTGCAAGCGGCCTTGCCGGGCCGACAAGCGATGGGGCTCCGAAAACAAGATTAGATGTTTGGGTTATAGCGAGGAAAACAGCATTCCAATTCGTTACTCCTCTTTACTCTGGGTCTCTCAGCTTGACCACTTCTCCTCGCAAAACAGTGATTTCCTCCAAAACGTTAACCATCTTGCGATTTAGGTCACATATCGCAACAGTCTGAGTACTCACTGCTCTGCCCACCTCGTTAATCATCACGGGCAGCCTTTGGCCTTCTTGAATAGCTCCCATCTTTCCAATTTTCCAATAGACCAGGGCAACGCTCAGTCCGAGAAGCAATTGTCCTGCCATCATAAATCCAAATAGGTAGACGTCCTCCACGTCTTCCACGGAGCGAACCGCCAGGCAAAGAACCCGCCAGTTCTCCCACGCATCCATTATGTAGCCCGCAGCGAAAGTCCCGTCTGGGCAAGTAGGTTCCCCCGAACCAGTGCTTCTTGTTGAGATAATTTTGTCAATTGCGTTGAGAGACCAGCTTATCAATTCCATAATTTTGTAGTTTCAAAGATACCGTGCAAAGAGTGGCTCCGAGCGGGTGGGAGAGGAGAGGAGAGAGGAGAGAGAGAATATGCGACCGCCTCCGTCAAGAGCCAAGCAGAAAAAAAAGCACCTCTAAGGCTACCTGTGAGCCTCGACCATGCCTGGAGCCAAAGGGCCAATCTTCTGAAAGCCAGAGTGGGACCGAAAGGCCGTTTGCCCATACAGCTTCGGTTACGTTTCAGCAGATGCACATCTCAGTGCTGCATGGCACTCCACACACCGTCAACCTCCACCGGCAATGTGGTTATCTGGCCTCCACAGAGAACCCAGACAAACTCTCGACCCAAATTCTCATTGGGTCCTCGAAGCAGCCAATAGGCTTGCTGCTCACAGTGGTTCCTTCTCCCTGGTGTAAATTCCAAAAATCGCTGGGTAATTCTAAAACCGTAAATCCCTTTATCAGTGCAAGAATGCAGAAACGCGTATGCGCCAGATGTCCCGCACGCAAACCCCCCACAAGCGAATCATGTGACAGAGTCGTCTAAGTGGCCCTGCAGCTATGACCTCATGTGCGCATGCACAGTGGGGATAGACAGCTGGAAAAAATCGCTCCACAGGCTCGCCGGCAGGCGCTCAGTCTGAATGACTTCTCTTAAAGATCCTGCTGAACGAATGTCAAATGTACAAGTGGCCTGGAACAAGGGAACGTGCACAGATAAATAAATAATGCATGGCGTCCTGTCACATGTTCACAGCCTCTGCACTGCCCTACATAGGCACTGGCGGAACATGTGACCGCTGCGAAAGTGCAGTGTGGATAAAGATTGCCGGAGAGTCGCCAGGGATTTTCAAGCTTGTTACTGAAAAACAACCCTAAAAACAACCCAAAACAGGAGTCAGATCATAACGACTCCAAACTTTCATTCTGTGGCCTTTATGAGTTTTATAACACCTCCTTTCCCCTTTTATTCTACCCAATTTGGAATCACTTATTGTCCTGCTCAAATGACTGCTGTGACACCCATGCACCCGGGGCACTACAGCTGATGGGTATGCACTATTCTGATACAAGTCAGTGCATATACTGTGCAATACAAGCCACACAGACTTGAATTTGAGTACCACAGAAGAGAGGCCACGTCATAGTCGTCTAGTAGCACAGCCGAGGCAGAGGGTCAATAGTAGCACAGCTGAGGCCGAGGGTCAATAGTAGCACAGCTGAGGGTCAATAGTAGCACAGCTGAGGCTGAGGGTCAATAGTAGCACAGCTGAGGCCGAGGGTCAATAGTAGCACAGCTGAGGGTCAATAGTAGCACAGCTGAGGCCGAGGGTCAATAGTAGCACAGCTGAGGGTCAATAGTAGCACAGCCGAGGCCGAGGGTCAATAGAAGCACAGCTGAGGGTCAATAGTAGCACAGCCAAGGCCGAGGGTCAATAGTAGCACAGCTGAGGGTTAATAGTAGCACAGCCAAGGCCGAGGGTCAATAGTAGCACAGCTGAGGGTCAATAGTAGCACAGCTGAGGCCGAGGGTCAATAGTAGCACAGCTTAGGGTCAATAGTAGCACAGCCGAGGCCGACGGTCAATAGTAGCACAGCTGAGGCCGACGGTCAAACCTGTGACTATAGAACCCTGCCTCGGCTCCACAATCAGCACAGTCGTGTGGGTGTTCAGGTTGCTTATGGAAGTATAGTAATGTTTGTAGGCTGAGGGAATGTCTCTTTCAGCCTCCCTGTCCTTGAAATAACTGATTGGCACTCTGGAGAAAAGAAGAAACACATTTTTCTGAACTCATCTTTGTATGAAATATGATCTGTCAAGTGTTGAGTGTTAAGGGCTGTAATGTTTTTTCTTTATTATGCTTGCCATTATAGATCTGCCAGAGGGGGTCAGTGTGTGTGTAGGGTGGGGTGCCAGCTGAAGTGACAGTGGGGTGGACTATGTTGGAAAGTGTAGGTAACTCAGAGGGAGAGAGACCAAATGTACTTATCCAAGGCTACTCAATAGTGTGAAAGAACTAACTTTGTTGAGCTAATTTGGCAGCAATTCTACGTGAATTACAGATTTTTGTTTTGTAATGATTTGGATTGTATCCCAAAAATTTGGATTGTATCGCAATGACATACAAAGTTTATCTGACTCCAAACTATAGCGAAAACATTTCAGCACAGTTTTTTCTTCTTTTGTGTGTGTATGTGTTTGTGCGTATGGAACTTGGGGCTCTATTTTTCGGCCGGTGCCATCACACTGGCGAAGTGGCAATTTCGTCATGAATCTTTACATGCCTGAGCCCGTTTGGTGATTTGGTGACTCGCCACGCGCCGAAGTGGAAAGTGAATCGCTGTTGTAAAGTACTTGGAATCATGTGCGTATGTGTGTGTGTGTGATGAAATAAAGACGTTATTTTACTTCACAAATAAGTGACGTAATCTTCGGCAAGGATGGACAGCCGCAAGCAAGCAAGTGTGTGTGTGTGTGTTATTGTGAAAGAAAACCAACTCTAATATTCAGATAAACTAATGTTAATTACTTCTACCCATTTTACTGTCAGGACTGGACTACGAGAGGAGAGGACAGGACAGTAAAGAGACACAAGAAAGAAAGGACAAGGACAGAGGAGGGACAGAGGTAGAAATACAAGACATAGACAGACAATGGCACACACACATGCTATAAAACAAATACATTGACCACAACAGTTTTTCCAATTCGAATAAACATATTTTTAGTGATAGTAATTAGAAAGTATTCTGTTTCTACTCAATGCTATATACCAATTCTCAGTTTTCGATACCACAATTCATAATTAATCTGTAAAGTAAACCGGTTTTTGAGGTAATAATATCAATTTCTCAATGATATATTTTGACAAATCAATGTGCCAGAGTTCATGAAAAGGCATCAAAATAGTTCATCAAAGATTTATTTCTGGGAAGGATGCCCCTGGACCCCCCTACAGAGGGGCTGAGCCCTCTATGTCTTCACATCCTAGAAACGCCCCTGCCCTCAAAGCCCCATTACCAGTGCAGTTGTAATATATTACCATCTATAATATGATAGGTCAAATAAAAATGGCCTAACTATCTGTTATCAGCTCATTCAACCTCAGTGCAAACCCCAACTGTTTAGAGTAGAATAGAGTACAATGTTCCAGGATCCATTTCTAAAGGCCCAATTTAAAAGATAAAACTCCTTTGTTAAGCCCAACAGAGATTTATTTATAGTTTGTTTTCTAAATTTGAGGACTTTCAAGGATCTAAAGGACTACTGATTTAATGTTCCCAGAGACAACTTCCTGACTACCTCCAAATGGACCTGGACAAACCTGATTGATTAAAGCACAAACTTCACAGCTGGAACACAGAACACTATGCTGTGTTATCATTCCTGCCTCGCAAGCACATAAGAAAATCAGCAAACAGAATTCACTTTTAAACAGTGCTTGCAAATCACTAAGAAATATTAGCAGATATACAGTGGTCACATCCTATGCTGTGTCTTATCACTCCATTAAAGGGAATAGACAGATTTCTTTATCAGAGCAGAGCCTTTGATAATCTACTCACCTGCATAATTCTAACAGAACAGAGTTTCATTGAAGTAGAGGCACAAGAATAATTTTAGTTAGGGTACATTTAATATATGTCAGCATTACCTTGACTCACTCAAGCAAACTGTATTGAAATACTTCAGTGAAAATGATATTCAATCTCATAAACACAGTGTCCTCCTTTGTGAGCTCACTGAGCTGCATAAAGCTCTACACTGTAACATTCGGGTGAGTAATGCTCTTTTTTAACACTGGTCTGGTCCTTTAATTTTATGACAGAAAATCAGCTGAATGGTCAGACATGTACAAGGTTGAATTTATCTTAGCTCCTCGAAACAAGTGGTTTCCGTCAATTTTTGCTCTCTGCATGCATGATGATGAAATAATAAATGGTGGAAGGAAATACAGTAGTCTTTCTTCCTCCTTTGATCACCCACTGTCTTTATGGTACAAGCAAATGCTGAATAATGATAAAGAAAATGGTTCAGCAAGAGTGAGAAAAAAAGACACATGTGCAGCAGAAGATATACGAAATATACATTTTCAAAATAAAATATATAATTTTCATTAACCATGGGATGTTGACTCATATACAGTCAAGCCGGAAAGTCACCTTCCTTTCACCCCTTTCACCTTCCCCACGTTTTATTACATTACAGACATATTCTATAATAGATTGAGTTCATTTTTTGTCTCAAAATTCTACAAAAAATAGCCCATAATGACAAAATGAAAACATGTTTTGAGAAATTTTTGCAAATGTATTAAAAATCTAAAACTGAAATCTTTCATTTACATAAGTATTCATACCCTTTGCTTTAACATATTTTTAAAGTATCATATTTAATATTTGGTCGCATATTCTTCACCCCCAAATTCTCATAGAGATCAGTTCAAATGCAGAGAGGTTATAGTATCGCTTGTAACAGTACCTGAAAATAAGATATCAAGAGTCTTTTGATGTTGATTGGTCACAGACTTCAGGAAGTAACAGCATGCAAAGAAAGGATATGCGACCAAATATTAAATATGATACTTTAAAAATATGTTAAAGCAAAGGGTATGAATACTTATGTAAATGAGAGATTTCAGTTTTTGATTTTTAATACATTTGCTAAAATTTAAAAAAAATAATAAAATATGAAATAAATCTTTGAGACGCCACCAGTTAAAATTAACACCAAAAACACTTATAAATGTAAACAAAAATAATGACTTTTGGGTGACTTACTAAACCAATTAACATAAATGTATATTAACAAACTAATTGTCTATCTTATAGTTAGATACTAACATTTAACCAGCTTCTCCGCTTTATCTTTTCGACCTGCATTTCCAACTGCTCCTGAGCTACCTATGTAATTCGTTCCAGCTGTTTGTACTTAGATCTCACCTCCCCTGATTACTGTGCACACTCCGCTCCTATTCGAGCCCGTTGTTTGTTATGCATGTTTCTGAGTCCCTTCGATGTTTTCGTTATGTTCTCATGATTGAATTATTGTTTCCCTAATGTGTTAACCTCACGTTGTTTGTTACCCCTCCCTCCTATGTGTATATAAGACCCACAATTCCGTTTCAACTCACTAGATATAAGAACAATAATATATTTTTTAAATGTTGTGCAAATAAGCATTCTGTGTTCTCTTGCTTACTGTACAGTACCCAATGTACCTTTGGTTTAATAGACAACGAATTATTTTCTTCAAAATCTCTGGTATAAAAATGTATAATTAAACAAATATCCTACCTGGTTATGAAGCTACAACTGTTAAGCTTTCTGGTTAACCCTGAAGAGTTTCTTATTACATTTCACCAAAGTCCAGTACAGTCAACATTTCCACAGCCACTATCGCACTTGCGGCTGTAATACGTTGCTGTTGGTATGTAAAAACACACGTACTTTTGTACATATATTTTTTAATGTATATAAAAACGTTAGGCTATGTATTTTTAGGCATATTATGTATATACTATATGTGACGATTATGACAACTGTATTCTGTTGAAAAGTTCTGAATGATACAGCCTCTTCTTCAACTTGAACTTTAAACCATGGATGTGCATACATTTTTTTTTAGATATTGAGACTTAAATAAGACTAGTAGAAACTAGGTGAAAAGTGCCTTTTGTGGGCCAAAGTTAGATAGGGTTACAGAGAGCTGGGGGATTGGTGAACTCTGTCAAAATGTGCTTTTCACTCGATATCACACAAAAAACATGTTGGGCACTGACTCAAGTCAGTATGCGATGACCTCCACCGGAAGGGACTCGAGCCTTTGCCCTCCCGTAGCTCATTAGAATGAACATTTGAAATCTGCAGTCCCCGTTTGACAGCACCATCATGTTGGTAAGTCAAAGATACAAAGGACTTCCTCCCTGTCCACCGCTGGCCTTTCCTGTTAATAGAGAGAGCCCGAGAGTGCCCTACATTTAAAACAAGGTCATCTCAGACCAGGTGACTTATTTGTGCAGTGCTCTAGATACACCCTGGCTCCCTAGATTTCTCCCAGCCAGCTGTTATAAAGGAAAAGCTGCTCAGACTTACATCGGCTGCGCATTCTTCAGGGGCTTGGGTCAGGGGAACATCCGCTAGTTTTCTTTCCTGTCAAAAAGAGAAAGAGAAACAGATTCAAAAAGTTTCATTAAAAAGGTTTTGCATTCACAGTGTCCCTTTGAATACCGTCAAAGCAGTTCTCTCTTGTGCTTATAAACAACCCCAAAGCAATCAACTTTGACAATTTGACATGTTAGTTTGCCTTTGAGAAAAAGAACATCCAAGGAAAGTCAAATCAAATAAAATCTAATTCTTTAGCTGAGAAAATGTTCTCTATGTTAATTCTGTAGTAAAACACTTTAGTTTATTCAGAATTTGTGTTCTAATGCATATTAATAGAATGCAGAATGCAAATATTTACAGAACAGAGAATCCTTTCACACTTGTCCAAGCATAAACGTGGTTCTGACAGATGCTGCTTGATTACATGAAAATTACGATGAATAATAAATACATTCACGTCTCCCCGCCGTTCCATTCTTTGAACACTGATGTTTTATGAATAAGAATAAATAAGCATAAAGACCTTCCTGCATTCTCACCAACAAAACAGACCCTGAGATTCCTGTTTGAGGTTCAAGAAAAAACAATGTCCCTCAGTACCCTGGCCTACTTATGCCTCCTTCTGCCTGAGTGAGTAGAGCGGTTATTTCAGGAGGTTGTGAGTTTGTCAACTCATCCCACATAATTAATTTGCATTTCTCCGTTCCACCTTTGTAGCAAATTGCTACATAGCCCCCACATCAGGTCTGAGTGAAGAGGGTATTTGTTTCTGATATTGCTTAACCAACTACCTGTGATCAACTCCCGGGGACATGCACATCCTTAATATCAATCTCCCTCACCCAGACAGACTGGGTAATGACAAACATCACATGACAGCTTTCTGGGAAAAGCCTGTGACACAGTAACGGGTGTGGGCTCATCATGAAGAGAGGCGATTGGGGAGACAAAGGGAAAGTAAAGAATTTGCCAATGGTGCTTTAATTTCCCCATTTCCCAGAGTGGGCAACTTTATGACTAAACCAAACAAAGAAAAACCAGTCAAAACTGAACCACAAAGCCAAAGAAATTGTGGGGAGAACTCCAGACCCTTCCCAGACAGCAACTCTACTCAATAAAGCCTCTCCCTCCCTAGTCAGGGTAGGCTGGGCCTTTATAAAAGATCCACAAAGGCAACTAACAACACCTGGGCTGATTACCAGTGTGCCTCAGCTGTGCATGCCTGTAATTTAGGCTTATGCTTCTCATGGTTTCTCATGCTTTAGCAGCAGCTAAAGAGGAGGAGCAGGTCTCTGTGGCTTATGCTCCTCATGGTTCCCCGTGCTTTAGCAGCAGATAAAAAGGAGGAGCAGGTCTCTGTGGCTTATGCTCCTCACGGTTTCCCATGCATTAGCAGCAGCTAAAGAGGAGGAGCAGGTCTCTGTGGCTTATGCTCCTCATGGTTTCCCGTGCTTTAGCAGCAGATAAAGAGGAGGAGCAGGTCTCTGTGGCTTATGCTCCTCATGGTTTCCCATGCTTTAGCAGCAGCTAAAGAGGAGGAACAGGTCTCTGTGGCTTATGCTCCTGACAGTTTCCCATGCTTTAGCAGCAGCTAAAGAGGAGGAGCAGGTCTCTGTGGCTTATGCTTCTGACGGTTTCCTGTGCTTTAGCAGCAGCTAAAGAGGAGGAGCAGGTCTCTGTGGCTTATGCTCCTGACAGTTTCCCGTGCTTTAGCAGCAGATAAAAAGGAGGAGCAGGTCTCTGTGGCTTATGCTCCTGACGGTTTCCCGTGCTTTAGCAGCTGATAAACAGGAGGAGCATGTCTCTGTGGCTTATGCTCCTCACGGTTTCCTGTGCTTTAGCAGCAGCTAAAGAGGAGGAGCAGGTCTCTGTGGCTTATGCTCTTGACGGTTTTCTGTGCTTTAGCAGCAGCTAAAGAGGAGGAGCAGGTCTCTGTGGCTTATGCTCCTCACGGTTTCCCGTGCTTTAGCAGCAGCTAAAGAGGAGGAGCAGGTCTCTGTGGCTTATGCTCCTCATGGTTTCCCATGCTTTAGCAGCAGCTAAAGAGGAGGAGCAGGTCTCTGTGGCTTATGGTGCTTTAGCAGCAGCTAAAGAGGAGGAGCAGGTCTCTGTGGCTTATGCTCCTCATGGTTTCCCATGCTTTAGCAGCAGCTAAAGAGGAGGAGCAGGTCTCTGTGGCTTATGCTCTTGACGGGTTTCTGTGCTTTAGCAGCAGCTAAAGAAGAGAAGCAGGTCCCTGTTCATCCCCCATCGCTCTCGGCGTCAACGAGCCCTTTGAATTCTTCGTGCTCACTGACCTGTGGCTGACCAAGCTGTGACTGCCTGAAGAGGCACGGTCTGTCCGTCACAAAAAATAAAAACCAAACACGTGTCCATCATGCACAGAACGAATGACCACTCTGACATAGGGATAAGAATAGAATCAAAATAGAACGGACTGGAATTCTGCCAGACTGACTTGAGCATTCTGAACGGATTGAGCAATCGGTTTTGTTGCTCCCTCATTGCTCATGGTTATCACTTTTGTGCCTGTAAACATGAACCTTTGCAGGGATCCAAAGCCCGCCATTGAGCGAAGAAGATGCCCCCTGGACGGGATTAGTTCTGCTTGTGTGGGTCAGGCTGAATCCTGCCAGAGCAGTCCTTACAGAGGTGGAGCCGGATAAGAGCAGAGAGGTCACTAATAAAGTGCTAATAAAGTGAAATAAAGTGCTTCGTTTACAATACCCTAGACAAGACACCAGCTTATTACAGGGCAATTGCTGCCAGCACACCTCTTTTTATGCTGCGTACTGAGAAAAGATGCAAGGGGTGTTTGCTTTTAATGTCTTTGGTGTGAGGCTAGATTGAACCCCTAAATTTCCAGTGCATACATGCTTACTCACAAGGCTACGGAATAATTTCTACAGGTAAATTAAAAACAAAACACTTTACAAAGAGTATAAACATGGCCCAATACAGCACAGTTTAAAAACATAGCAGAAGGCGCTCTCATTACATTGGTGAAATAGAAACAAAATACGTGTTGCAAATCAGTACATTAACAGAATGTTTTTAACTCAGCATGAAGCCACTTCTTATCCAAAAGGCTACTTTCAAAAAGGTCTATTGAAAACAATCTGAAATTCAGACTCTTACGCACAAAGTTTTAATTACCATTGTTTTATTGTAAAAAGGCTTATTCTTTTCAAAAGTTTTATGGTGAAAATGTATACCATGGTGAAATTTTACCATGAATGCACCTCTAAATCTCAAGAGAGTTCCATTAAATATTTAATTCTTAAAGTCTCATCTGTGTTTAGAGGATTGTGAGATACAACAAATGCAGTGAAAACGGAATTAAATTGCCAGTAACGTTGCCCACCTGTTAGCCTACGATTGACCTCAGCATATTTGCATTTTCAGCACAAGCAAAGAATTTCCTCTCAACATCAAAGATAAGCATGTGTGCAAGTTGAATCTGAACTTAGAAAACACATAACTAACAAAAAAGCAGGTGAAATCTGCTAAGACTGATTAGGGCCTGATGTGGACAAAAAATAAAAAAAGCAAAACATGCCTTAAAATAATCCCCCTAAAATCCCTTGTTTTCCATATTGAGTTTATTTGGTGAAAATAACAGTAATGAGATCAGTAAGACAAACAAATATATAACCTGGTGCAGGTTTCACAAGTGTTCTAGTAAAAACAAAGATGACTCCCATGTGGCTTAGCCATTAAAGATGCTTACCATGAGCAACAATTGCAACTGGCATTTAAAGTGATCATTAACCTTCAATATACCCATTTTTTGGGAAAATTACAAAAAAAAAACTTTTAATGTAAAGTACACAATTTCTACATAGGAGAGCTAGAGGTTAAACATGGCATTTGGCGTCTGTTTGATATTCACTTCCCCAGTTTTTCAGCCCACTAAACATTTGCACTTGCTCATCATGTTAATTACTCAATGTTAATTAGATATGGTCTCCAAAATCAAATTAAGTAATGGGTAGTACAAGAACTTTGTTGCTTTTGTTACAAAATTAGTTTATTAAAATATCACAAAGAGACATAAAAAAGGACAAAGACAACAAAAACGGGTTTTTACAGAATAACAGACACAGACATGACGGCTGGCGGTTTTGCACTAGAAAGCGTTGGAACCCCCGTAACCAACCTTTCTGAATTTAGAACAATTCAAAAGTCTCCAAAAAACAAAACCCCAGTGAATTTGCCTCCAAGGTCTTCAGCAACAACCGACATCAAGAATCCAAAGAGAGTTGGACATTGAGACATGACGGCCGGCGGTTCAGCACTACGAAGCGTTGAAACCACCAACCTTCCCGAATTCAGAAGTTCTCCACAAAACAAAAGCCCAGTCAATTTGCCTCCAATGTCCTATGCCTACGGATGTCTTCCGCTGTCGCGAGAATCTCCACAAAAACACAAGTATCTTTCACAAGGGAAAGACTACAACACAGCAAAGTAGTCATAAACAAACAAACAACTTACTACCTGAAACAATGTTCATTTAAAATGAGCTTCAGCACAGCAGCAAGCTGGCAATGTGCATGCAGTTAACCAAATGGAAAACGAACCAACCTCGAGCTAGGGTGTGTCCCAATAGTCGAGAAGACAAGCAAAGCGGCTTCAAACTCGGCTTCTCCTCCCCTCCGGCGAAGCATACATCGATGTATCCTACTGCGGAAGTTTTTTCACATTTTTGAGTGACACCATCGTGCTCACGCCCACATAAGAAAAGGCAGCAGTGATGATGTTAGATAATTTAAGTTGGGGAAACTTTTTATTTATTTTATTTTATTTATTTGCTTGCTTGCTTATTAACGAACATGACTATACATAAATATAGCCTAAGCATGACAGCTACCATTTCAGTATGTGAATATGCATTAATGAATTTATTCAACCATTCCAAAGGACATTTTTAAATTTGATTTTAGATGTTAAAGTGGGAAATAGGCCTAATTGTTTTTCGGTGTGACCACTACGATAGTATGAACATTGGAATGATAGGCCTATATCCGATAATATGATGATAATTCGTTCCACTAATCTACGGAAATGTTTCCCAATTTGCCTATGTGAGATTCAAGGAACTGGCAATAGTAGGCTGTAGTGTAGCTACAGTAGCCTATAGGCTTATGAGGTGAATTAGTGCTCGGTATGTTCAGACATCGGGAACATCGGGATTCTGGAATTACAGTAAATTGGTATGTTTGCGTTGCCTATACTACAACATGTTTACTTGGTAATTAGTGTTTCGACACGAACCACAATACAGTCTATGTTTACACTGTACATGCAACTAGGTTACTTGCACTTGTAACTTAAAATATATTTAGCAGTTTTAAATGGGCTGACTATGTGGAAGATTTTTGATTGGCTTTGGGAATATTTGTGGGCTCGGCATCAGTCAAAGTTATAATATGGCAAGTTCATCAATCGTCGACAGCAATTTTGATGTTGGGGAAGCAGATTCGCTGTCCCAATTTTCTTCACGGCGCCTTTCCTCCACTCCCCTCCTCTCCTCCCTTCCTCCACATACTTCCGGGTAGTAGAGAAGTGGTATTGGGGGAGTGGAGGAAGGGAGGTGGGGAATGAAGAATATTGGGACGCACCCCAATCCTCCAATTACTGCTGGCTCTCTCCTGTGCCAATATCTGGCCTGCAGGGGCTAAAGCAATCTGGCATCGGAGGTGTGCACATGCTTCAGCCGCAGTGTTCCTGGTGTGCAGGTGAAGGAAGCTTGACGGTAACTTGAAAGGCACAACTAGCACTTCCAAAATTGGGACAGAAATAAAGACGGGGATGCTAAAAACACAAAGAAAGACTGCTTTCTGTTATCCCTTCTCCCAGACCTGCTAAGCACAAACGCCTGGAGAAGCAACAAAGAGCAGATGGTAAACGGTGGAGTCGTCCTCCGTGAGAATAACTGGGCTCTAATTAGGAATCCACTCCATCTTACCCACCTCTCTCCAGAGTCCTCATATCTAAATGAGAAAAAACTGTACACTAATGCCTAATTTAGTCCTCATTTAGCTCTTTTACTTACTATTGTGATTGGCTAGGTCTTCTTTATACTTGGTACATCCTAAAACACTACAGTGGGACAGGTCCTACTATAAAAATTAGCTCTTGTGGGCTTGCAATTGGCTCGGCGTCTAGCGCGTGCAATCCAACTGTGTCTCAGCTCTCTAGTGCAGTAGCTGCAGCAGCTTAAATGGAAAATTCCAGTGTAGGTAATGATAATAATAATTATTACTATAATTACAGTTAGATTAATATAATAAAAAAACGAATGGACTGGATTTATTGCAACTTCCACAATCTCAAAGCAAGTTACAGTTAAGAGGGGAGGCTCCCCTCAACCACATCTGTAGCACACACCTGGTGATGAACATTAGAACTCTCACTACGCTTATAATTATAGAGACTTTACTACTTATATTCTAATTTAAAAGCTTAAAAATCTTCCATTCATACAAACAGACATTTTGTGCATTTTTTGGCATCTGCCAAAGCAGCAAGTGCTAAGCCAAAAATACATGCCAAACAGAAGAGTAAGATGTGGATTTTATTGAGTTATGGAGTTTAATTTGTTTGCAAACACCCACCACTACAAACAATGGAAGCTCCATACATATAATTACATAGTAGGATAGCTCAATATAAACATTTGGAGTTATGGTAGGTGCTTTATAACCTTATTGGGACCCATGTGCCTATGAAATAAGATGGCGGACCAAGATTTTCATTGGGCTAAAAAATCCCCAGTTACATTTCGCTCCACTCCTAATGGGTCAGATCTACTGGCAGCAAAAACTGCTTTCAAATCATGAAGTGTGTTCTTGGCATTAGGGTAGAACACTCTTTAATCTTCATTTTGACTGTTTGTCCCAAGACTCTATTACTGATTTAATCTGGTTGTTTATCCATTTGCAGTTAACTTAACAGATTTTGTTTGTACTGGACAATAGGGCACCATCTGTTTTTCAGCAACATAACAAATTATTTTTAAGCACCAGTGTTAAAACTTCACCAGAGGCAATTCCGCAAAGTCAGTGATCATTCAGGATTTACAGCAGTAGAAGGATGTGGTCCACCATGCAGCACGGCACGTACAATTTAAGACCATATTCCCCGCAGTGATGACCCACACGCAAAGCCAGCCCAGAGGACCAGGGGCTGGCCAGGTAAATCCTATTATGTCTGTAAACGGGCTCTTAATTACTGTCAATTCTACCATCGCACATGTTTCTCCTGGCTGGCTGCAAAGGGTGGTGGCAGAAAGGTATTGATTTAAAAATGTCTCCCAGGGTTACAAGCGAATGCACTGCAACTGAACACCAGCTGTAGGGCTTCCCACATTAATCTCTCCTCCCATCCCCAGTCCCCACCATGCCTTTCCTACACATCACTCCCTCTTCACATTATCATTGTTCCCTTCACATTTTAGCTCACCGTTTTCAACGTAAAAAAAAAAACCGCATACACACATAGTCTCCAAAGCACTGTCTCTAAATCCTAGCTCTATTCCAAAGCAATGCTATCCAAACTTTCCTAAATTATTTAATGCAACTTCGCCCTGTGACTTTATATGTCAAATAACAAAAATGGCCGCATGGAACAACATATCATTTCAATGAATGTTTTAAACAGTTGACAAATAATTACTCTCCAGAAAGGATATGTTTATACTTTGTTGTAAAGTTTACTTTAGAAAATGTACAAGTTTTAAAATGTTCACTTCTGCTCCAGATTTCTATACAATTCACAAACAGAGATTTACACCAAGAAACATAATTTACAATAAATAAAGAGTGGATGAATAAATAAATGCAGATAAAAAATAGAAATATGTTGATTTTGAAAATAGCCTACATATAGCATTTTTACAAACCTATCCAGACATGTTCGCCCTGTCAATGTAGCCTACTGTATGTTTGTGGGTCAGATGATGCCAAATAAGTAATAGTATTAATTTGTTAACATAATAATAGTTTGTTAACAACATTTTGTGAACACAAGAATGTCTAGGTTCTGTAGGACCACACAGGTTTCTATAGAAATCTAAATATTCCAAATAAATAAATACATCAATAAATACATAATAATAATAATACATTTTATTCATGCTGTGCTTTTCATAGACCCAAAGCACTGGATGCAGACAATTGTTCAAACATACCCTGTAGGGTAGTAATTGCTACACATGTGAATCTCAGATTACTTCTACTATAAATTATTGTCCTTTCACAGTTTGATGTGGCACATACAGTTTTATTGACCATATTCTCTTGTGATGGTAAGATGAAAAAACACATTTCATTGTGTTTCATTCTGTAAATTCCTGAATAAGACCTTCTGCTAAATGGATGTAGTGTAAATGTGAGGTAAACGATGGGGCGCATCTGGTAAGAGTCATGGCCTCATGGGAAATGTTCATTTAGCTGGCAGTTTTAATGCATGCCAGACATTTCCAGACCCCAATTGTGTGCGTCTCCCAAGGGTGTGACAAGGTTGGTTATTTTTCTGAGAGCCCTCACCACGTCCCTACAGGATGTGGACCAGCAGAGAAACTGAATACAGGACCAGATGCATTCAGCTCTTTTAACCCATGGAGGCTGCTGGGTGCACGACCCTGCCAAGGCACTGTTCCAGTGTATAGACATGCATGGCTCCCAGTCTGGTGCCCGACTATGGCTGGCATTAAGGAGGGTTTTAGGATTTTTCTGCGATTCATTGCATACCGATGTCCTCCTCTTGCTGATCAGTCAATCAACTACCTACCTACACATTTTTTCTAAATTATATTACTTATATAGTGAGCGCAGGCTCATATGTGGAAGGGGAATTAAATTGTTTACTGTAAAAAAAAAGAAAAATAAAGCCTGTTCATTTCTGATGATTTTGACCTGAGCCGTTTACTGATGCCACCCTGCTGGCATCTTCGACTGAGCGAGCAGCAGGGAAGGTTTA
Organism: Ilyophis sp. 1 JC-2022; assembly: GCA_022702515.1. Taxonomy (NCBI): domain Eukaryota; kingdom Metazoa; phylum Chordata; class Actinopteri; order Anguilliformes; family Synaphobranchidae; genus Ilyophis; species Ilyophis sp. 1 JC-2022. The sequence continues at coordinate 42,544,670 of CM040396.1, read as the reverse complement.
AATCAAAATTAATTCTAGGGTTATAGCACCTCATTTGTGTCCACTAGGTGTGGCATTTTAATATTCATTGCTTGTAAAGTTCTCTCAGGGTTTTATTGAATGCAGAGGCATTGTATTAAGTGAAATTATGCGGGAGGTACGTATTTGCAAACTGGTACTGACAAAGCAATTTTATAGAATGTTGCTGTCTTTGCTCTATGTAGCCATTTACTGTACACTGACCACATAATTGTAAGCAGGGGATATTACATTTCAGAACAGCACACTCAATCATCATGTTGGTAATGCCATTATTAGTGATCATTATGGGATGTAGGGAGATCACAGATCATATTTTTTATAGTCAATTGTGTGTGGCACAAAATCCCAATTAATTAAAATGTTGATATTGCCCTGCATATCACAGATTATAAGGAAATTCTAAAAAAAAAACAGTTACAAGCAAAGATACTTTGGTAAATGATTCTGAATGCAGAAATGTTGCATATTTGGAAAGAAAGTGAGTCAAGAGTAATACTTACATTAATTTGTTAAATTCAGCAGGTAACAGATACAGTTCCCACCGGAATTATTGGCAACCCTGGAAAATATTAGTAAAAAAGTCTATAAAAATGTCTTTGTTGTTTATCAGCATGACCTTACACTCAAAATATGAGAAACATCTAATCTTTAATTTAGATAAAATTATTAAAAGAAAAGATACATTTTTAATTGAAATATTTGCAAAATTTTTAATCACACCTGAGTATTTAACTATTATATGATCATTCTCAACTTCCCGTTTTTCTGGGGTATAAATATGAGGTGACATGGTCAAGTAAGTATGGTGGTGCAGTGGTTAGCACTGTCACCTCACAGCAAGAAGGTACCACCGAGTTAGAATCCCGGCCAAGAGTCTTTCTGTATGGAGTTTGCATGTTCTCCCCGTGTCTGAGTGGGTTTCCTCCGGGTACTCCGGTTTCCTCCCACAGTCCAAAGACATGCAGGTTAGGTGAATTGGAGATTCTAAATTGCCCATTGGTATGAGTGTGTGAGTGAATGATGTACGTGCCCTGTGATGTAATTTTTCCCTGTGTCATCATGGAGCTTTAAGGCGCTCTGGATAAAAGCGTCTACTAAATGACCAAATGTAACTGTGTAACTGTAACTGTGACTCACACAGAAGCCAAAACCCCTTAGTCATCCATCAACATCGGGAAGATCAGAGAACACACTGATGAGCCTGGAAGAAGACACACGTGTAGTTTGCCCCATGCACAGTGAGGAGGATGGTTCAAGAGGCAAGAATTTCTCCGAGTATCACAGTTTAAGATTTGCAGAAGTTGGTGACCAAGTCTCCAAAAGTACAACTGGATATCGAAACAAGCAATTTAGAAGACTTGCCAGAAGAATGCAAAAATAAACCTCTGTTGTCAGCTAAATGTTACCAGTTAGATTGAAACCGGGTGCTATGGTCAGATGGGATGCAAATGTATCTTTTTGGCAATAAATACCAAGGATGGGTTTGACGTAATAAGGGACATACAGTGAGCACCATAATTCATTGGACAGTGACACATTTTTTGTTATTTTGGTTCTGTATTTTTCATCCATATCGGATGAACCGTTTAGAAATTATAGAACCTTTGGTACATAGCATACAAAAGACTCTTAATATCTTATTTTCTGGAACTCTTACAAGTGATACTATAACTTCTCTGCATTTGAACGGATCTCTAAGGGAATTGTGGGGTGGGACTAGATTTAGCTGTAAATTATGCTGGAACATTATGGAATACATGGTTGGCGAAATGGCTGTAAGTCATCAAGGGTCTGAGGTATCAAACTATTCCCATAGAGATCCATTCAAAGAAGTTATAGTACCTCTTGTAAGAGTACCAGAAAATAAAATATCAAGAATTTTTTGATATTGTTGGGTCACATACATCAGGAAGTCAAAGCATGCAAAGTATATGCGACCAAATATTTAGAATATAATAGAAAAAATAGAGACCAGTATGGAAACAAAAAGTGCAGAATGATAACAGGAGAAACACAATCTTATACCTGAATTAGGGATGTGCGCGTTTATGTCATGGTTTCTCAGCCTGCTTTTCCCTTTTTGACCACTTCCCTGGGGAGCGCTCGTGTTGCGTCTCTTCTCTTGGTTTCTTTGTCCGTTTCGTGTTTTTGGGTTTGCTACTCAGTGTATTCACCTGTTCTGTAGTTCCTGTCATTATTTAAACCTCGCGTCACCTGTGTTAGACGCTTCCATATTGCCAATCTTTTGACAAGGAAAGCCGGTAATTTACGGGTTATTGCGGACATTAAGCGTCGACTGTATCACCTCAACGTGTTGTGGTTCCACGGGACAAGGGTGCATGTGTTCAAGAGTTTGTTAGAAACTTAGAATAGGCTAGTCGTTTCTATCCTGTCTCTTTTTTTCACCCCTGTCTTCTGTCTTTGACAGATTGTCTTCTCCGTCTCTATTACCTCTTGTTTATGTGTTTCGGCTCCCTCGTTGTGAGCTATAGGGTTTTTCGTTGTTGTTTGCTTTAATATCTAGTTAAGAGTTTTTTCGCCCTCTTCGGGTCGCTTTGAGTTGTAGCGGTCTCTCTCCTGGTGTGGAGAGTTATTATTTGTTTGTAGTATTGTTATTCCCTGTTTGCGGGGTTTCCCTCCCGCTTTGTGGTGTTCAGTCGAGCACCCCTTTCTGTCGCGTCTGGTTCCTCGTTCCCACGCTACCCCTTACAGTTTAGTTGACTAGCCGATTAAACGTTGCTACCCTCGCTAGTCGGCACCAGAAATGCTAGTCGGTTAAACTTACTATTTTATTAATGTACACATTTAAATTACATATTGACATAATTTGCACTGAAATTTCATGTTTTCCTGGTCAAATGTTGCTTTATAAAAAAACGAGAATCCGTTACTAATGTTAACAACGCCGGATTAAAAAAATAATTTAAAAAAAGGTATTTGCTATGCGATCGCGTTCACCCAATGAAAATGCCGTTGTAATAATCAGGCACGTTTCCTAAAAATGTTTTGTTACGTTGAATATTGTTTTCAATAAATGTTATTTGTTAACTTTTATTTAGTGAATTGTTGTCATGTTTTGTAGGATAATGTGCAATGTTCATAATGCAAGGCGCAAAGTGCCACACATTTCAGCGGCATTTAAAATACGATTTGGTTATTGAAGAATGGCTCTTATAATATACGCAATATTTTTTCTGACAATGTTTAACCTTATAGATTAAATTGTGCTCAATTTTGACTGTTTTCTGAGTGTTTTCTTACTTTTAGACTAGTCGACTAGTCTAAGTATAAACTTCCGTTTAAACGTCAGGGAAATTAGTCGTTAGGAACATCCCTAACCTGAATACAGCTATAAGCAAGTCCCTCCTGAACATAAGCAAGTTAATATCACAAGGTCGCTGAAACCTGACTATACTTGGCTCAATGTATAAATGAATGACAAAGAAGCATCGGGGAAGTGGAAGTGAGGAACTTAAATACCCCGCAGGTAGAAGCACAGGTGAACTGAATAACGAGCACGAGGAAACAAAACCCCGGACCGTAACGTGGAAAAAATCTGACTCTCAATCGGGAAAATAGGACGAGAATCGCATCGGAAAAAAAAACAATAACCCACGAACCATGACATTACCGACTTCGTTTGTCAACAGTTTAGACAATCTCGAAGTGTAGGAAAACGAAAGTCCTGAGCTATTTATAACCGGCAGGAAACTAAAAACAGGTGCGAAGAATAATAGCCGGGCGATATCCAAACACCTGAAACGGAGGCGGAAAAGATTTAAAAATCTAATCTTTTTTTAACGATTTACCTAATAAAGTCATGTAGCCTAAGGTGGTTGAACACAATAGCATATATTCAACTTCATTTCAACAAAAATTTTGGAGAAACTATGCTGATACAAATCGTCTCTCTGTCAAAGCGAATATGATCCAGACATAGTCTATCAATGAATCCATCTAATATTGGTCTGGTATGATATACCAGATGGTCAATCATAGCCTACTTTTACATATTTTTCTTTTTATGACAGCTCTTTGATAATTGTAAGTAGGCTAGGCAAAGGAAAATAAGACCAATATTATTTTAAAAAAACATGCACTCATTCTAATATAGATTTTTGCAAAAGATGCTGTATTTTTCATAATCTATTGGCGGCGCTAGACATAAACTACCTTTTTTTCCGAACAAAGTTGAGCGGAAAAATATGATTAAGTGGAAACTCTGAATACGCACGATTTGCAGACACGCCTCACTTTCATCGAATATCCACCCCACGCACGTAATGCCGTGTACCTACTGGACAGCGGATAAGTCAAATGTCTGAATCGCAAATAGCTTAAGCTACGTGGAATTTCGGAAGTAAGTCCCATTTGGGTGCTTATCTCAACTCTGAATCTGGCCTTAAGTCCGATTTGCATGTGATTATCTCAATTCTGAATCTGGCCCAATGTGTGTAAGCTGGCACTGGCAATCAGAGTGGAGCGTTACAGCTGTGAGTTTTGATACTGAGTTATTTACTGCCGCTCAGCTGCGGAGAGATGCAGCGATGATTACGTGTGTTTATATTTCTCCTGCTGCTGAGATAGTAGCTTAGCAGTAGTTTGTTATATTGTCCACTTGATTGTTTTTAATTTCTTTAGGCTATATTATTTGACACTGGTGCAGAAACGTGTTAGCAGCCTACAAATTGACGAGCGCGTTATTCCCACATTCATTTTTACACACAGAATCAAGGTTCTGCCAATTAACATGATGCCTTTATGTTTTCAACAGCAATTTCTTTTAATCCAGGTCAGTATTCACACCAGACAAGCATTTTCCTGCCATTACTGCCAAGCCCGCTGCACATGGCCCAGGACTGGAAAATACCAGCAGACCTCAGCCAGAGACTTACTTTCCCATCAGATGTTGCCATAACCTGAGGCCCGAACTAGTGCTATGGTCTAATTCCTTGCAGTACATCGTAATTATTGAACCATCGGTTCCCTGAGAAGATGCGGTGGATGCAGCGGATGGCGCAAGAAGCTGCTGTATTTTCTCTGGTTACATAGGAAGGACCCCATTTAAACCCCACAAAAACCAACCAGGTAAAGCAGAAGGGGGTGAATTGGGGATGCCAGATAGCACCGTTGAATCCTCTGATGATGTAGTGGGCTTATCGATGAAATATTAAGAAAGGAAGGTGCCCAAATGATGACCCTGATGAAGTATCCTCTTACTCTAGCTGTAACCCTGATAAAATCTACCCCACTGGTACTATCCCACCAAGACAAGTGCTAACATGCCAGGGAGTGTAAAAACTAGTCTGAGTAACAGATCTTTTACTGTTTCATGCCAGAAAGATAGGTTGCTCCCAAAGGCCAATGTCAATGCAATTATCTATTTCATTATTTTATAATCCTCAAATGTTTACCGTAGTGCTTAGTTTCAGATATTACTCATGTGAAAGGTACGTTTTTATGCAGAATTGAGAGTAAGAAAAATATAAAAAATAGGGCATTGTAGATAAATACATGATGCCATTTGCAGAACACAATATGGTTAGAGGTATGTTTATATATCGTGATTATTGTGTAAGCAAAGTGAGAAAATTTAGTTTTAGAAAGCCACCGTTTGCTTTGACTTACTGTGGATATTGATAGATATTGTATGTACTAAATTGCCAGTGTAGTTACCAAAATGTCATTGCACATTAAGGTTATAGAAACCATTTTTAAACAATATGTTATGTTCTGAGTCTGAGTTTGAGTCTGTCTGAATTGTATTTTTATTTTCATTATTATTACTTTTCATTTTATCTGTTCATTCCCCTCTGTTCGTGGGTTGTCCGAGTCGCATTCGTGTGTTTGTTTACCCTGTCTCGCATATGCACTGTTTGGGTGACTTCGGGATTTTCAGAGGGTTCACGCTGTATTTCCGAAGTTTTGTTTTCTGTTTACTTCCTGCTTTACGTTTCCCGTGTTTATATTGTTGATATTACTAACTCGTGCTAACAATCACTTGGGTGTTTATTAGTTAGATGCACATTACTAAAACCATTAACTTAAATGTTTACTAACATACTAATTGTCTGTATTTAGTTAGAACTAACAATTAACAAGTTTCCTCGCTGTATCTTTTCTATCTGCGATACTGAGCTGTCCTTGAGATACTGTTTAACTAGTTTCAGCTGTGTCTCCTTTGAGACCACACCTCCTTAATTCTAGTCACGTTCCGCTTCGACTTGAGCCCGTTGTTTGTAATGCTTGTTTCCGAGTCCCTTCCGTGTATGAAATCTGTGATGTTTTCGTGATTTCCTTGTTATCGAGTTATTGTCTCCTAATGTGTTCACCTTACATTGTTTGTAACCCCTCCCACCTTGTGTATTTAACCCAGTCGTCCTAGTCCCTCTTCGTGAGTTCCTCAATCTTTATAGCGTTAGTCTGTTGCCTGTCTTTCGAGTAATCAAGTATCTGTTTGTTTCCGAGTTCTTGTTTCGTGTTGGTTAGTTTTTGTTGTCCGTTCTTTTTGTTTATTTTTTCGTGCCTCTGATTTCCTGTTTTTTTTAAAAACTTCTGCCCGTGTTCTCGTGACACTGTTTCCTGGACTGTGATTCTGTACCTCTGCCGTGCCTTCCCGTTGTTGACCTCTGCCTGTTTTTTGACGTTCCTTTGGATTTTGATTTTGTACCTTCCTGACATTAAACTTCAGTTTTTTGTACTCTGCCTGCTACTGGGTCCCTATATTCCACCGGCCTTAACACAGTACAACGGACAGAGCATAAGCTACTGATTAAATGTAAGTATGAGTAGTATATGAAGAAAAGTTGGAATTTTTTACCCTCCTCATTGACAAGAACACAATCCCTATAGACAGTCGCTTGTACTGTTGCACTCTTTCTTTTATAATAATAAATAATTATAATACAATCACACTAATGAATACAGTTTCAAATCAATTTCTGTTCCAATCATTTTCTCATCCAGAATGTCATTAATCTTGATTGAGCACATGCAAGTGAATTTAAATAATTAAGGTGAAGAATCGCTTAGTTTAGACAAATTCCTGGGTGGTAAAATAATTAATCTTTTTTAACAGTTTAATAGACTGCAATTTTTGATTGACTTTTGGTGCAGAAATTGTGGACCAGGATGCTCCAGATAGATATAAAAACAAACACCAATCATGAACTAGCTCTCTCACATGCCTCATGTTTATAGGACAAAGCGCTCTGCTTCTCCTATAATAGATTCCCGCTTAAAATAGAAAGAACAATCCAAACAAAAAGGGCTGCAGTGAAAATGACGGCGTTAAAAAACATGACTGTCCCTGACAAAATCCAAACAGGCTTCATGACAAGACTGCAGAGGACACGCGTGCGGTTTAAAGACCCTAATGAAATGACGCAGGCTATCACTTAAGTCTGGTCTTTAAGCTCCCCCCATCCCTAAACGCCCCAGAGCCAGATGTGTGTTCTGTCCAAACTGAATTGCTAACCCCCTCTTGGCAAAATATGTTGTGATCAGAATCCCAGGCTATACTTCTCTGTGTACCCCCAATTTTCAAAATAAGTTAAATAACTTATCTGGGGTAACAGTTTTTCCCCAGATTCATTAAACGTGTCTGTTTGATTTCTGTTCCATCCTCCAAGTGCAAAGGGAGTAGGTCTATATTGTATTTCAAACCTTTGCCCCCTGTTGGCTGTTCTGCATGACAAGAGATACGATTACCTTGCTTAGCTGAAGACAAACGCTTTCCAGCCAAAGGAATACATTTAACTTTTATTGATTCTCCAAGATGTGATGTCACCTTCTGTAGTGGACTATCAAGAGCTCGCTCACATCCCTGAACGCCACTAAATTAGCTACTTTTCAATTTCGGCCAATACATGCCCAGAATAAATGCCCTGGGTCTGCTTCAAAAGGTTATGGACTGTTTATGTTTAGTTTCTGAGGTTATGGACTGTTTATGTACAGTTTCTGAGGTTATGGACTGTTTATGTACAGTTTCTGAGGTTATGGACTGCTTATGTACAGTTTCTGAGGTTATGGACTGTCTATGTAGTTTCTGAGGTTATGGACTGTCTATGTACAGTTTGTGAGGTTATGGACCATTTATGTACAGTTTCTGAGGTTATGGACTGTTTATGTAGTTTCTGAGGTTATGGACTGTTTATGTAGTTTCTGAGCTTATGGACTGTCTATGTACAGTTTCTGAGGTTATGGACCGTTTATGTAGTTTTTGAGGTTATGGACTGTTTATGTACAGTGTCTGAGGTTATGGACCGTTTATGTAGTTTCTGAGGTTATAGACTGTTTATGTACAGTTTCTGAGGTTATGGACTGTTTATGTACAGCTTCTGATTGGCTGAATAACTGAGGCACAGATGCAGGTTAATTTTTGCTCGACTCTTCTGTTCCCAATTATGCAAATTAATTTTTGTCTGTTTGTCATGAATGAAAAGGGCAATTTAAATGAAAAAAACTGCTGCATCATTAAAGCAGGGTCAGAGCCAAATGTCTACTTCTGTTTATTTCTAAACGCTGTGGCATTTTGCCAGCAATCTGTCATGCTAGAAAATGTCAAAACAATAACTTGGCCAGTTTGCCTCCTCTGACAGAAGCAAAGGTCTGTCCAAAGGGGTTGTCAAGGAAATGAGCAGAATATGAAATACATTTTTTTAAAAACATGTAGATATAGAGAAGTTCTTGACTTCTTTGTTGGATTTGTGTGTGATATATTAACCCAAAAAGATTTTAATTTTTTTTTGTGAATACACACTTCTCAGTAGAAATGCAAATAAAAGGGCCAAACATTTATTTTATACAATTTTATCTGCTATGGATACAGACTAGTCAGTCACAATAGTCACACTGTCTAAACACTCTCACTCACTCATACACACCTTCACAACACAATGTATAATATATAAACTATGTCAACTGAGACTTAATCAATGTTGGAGTTGCACATTATTATAGCAAGCACTGATCCAGTAGGCTTCAGGTGTGATGCAGGCCCAGCACGTTGAGCCTGGCCCCAGGGGTCTAACAGGCCGTGGGTTTGATCGGCTCACAGCGCAGCAGCAAAGCTGGAGAAATCCTCGAGTGGCGGAGAGTCCCAGATTGGCGACATACACACAGCATCTGTCCCCAGCAGCCCGATTGGCCCAGATGGACCAAGATGAAATTAATAAAGAATTGTATTTGTTTCCGTGAGTAAAAGGATTAGACTGTGTTTATTGCAGTTTCTCATGGTTGAAAGGAGCAGCTGTGTCTCTCTAATATCTGGGTAGGCATGAGAAAGCCTGTGGTGAGTGTCCTGACAGCCAAAACAAAGATATGACAACAGAACAACTGACAGGTTCAAGGCAGTCAGGGGTTATTGTTTTTTGTGCATACTCTATCAGAGGTCATCATGTGTGTATTTCATATTAACATATTAATTCTTCCTTTTACAGTCCTCTAAGTACTAGGTATTTACTAGGTTAATACATGGTAAGAATAGCACATAAGTGGGTAATTACCACTGGTAAAAGAAAAATAGGCAAATACGAAGAAACTAAAACTGAAATACTCAGAAATACCTCTATTACCCATCAATTCAAGTAACTACCTCATAGTTATCAAAGGTTTAGATTGTTTATAGCCTGAGTTTAATTGTGTAGCCTGAGTTTAATTGTGTTCATCTCCTAGACTGTCATGTTTAGTATTGTCCGTTTCTGTAGCATACACTTTTCCATGTTTTCCGCAGCCTTGCGTTCTGTGCTGTATCTCTCGCTTCCTCTCACGGAGTTTTACTTTCGTTTCTGTACACTTCGTTTGTATTACCCTGCACTACTAATATTTATATAGGACTTATTAATTACTAACTGGCTAAACACGGGGTGGTTAACTAATCTACTAACGTCAGGGTTTAATAGAATTATTACTAACACAAACTAACAATTTAGTTCTCATCACGTTTCCACAGCTGTTTAGTGTTTCCTTACGTATCCAGTCATTGTCTTGTTAACTAATTTACTAACGACAGGGCTAGGATAGGATAATTACTAACGATTTACTAATTGCCTTGTTACGTGTCTCAGCTCTCAAGCTGTTTTCCATTTCCTGCTATTCTCAAGCTAAGTGTTTGCACCTGTCTACACATGCATTTATACCTGCTGTCTTTGTTCCTCGTCACGAGTTCGTCATCTAATTTCACGTGAGTCTGTTCAAGTTAGCATCTCTGTTTCCGAGTCTGTTCGAGTTTAGCATCTGTTTCCGAGTCTGTTTCCAAGTCTGTTTCGTGTTTAAGTTCGGTTTTGTTTGTTTTTGTGTTTATTCCGAGTTAGTGAGTTTTTGTGGTCTGTTCTTTTGATATTGTTTTTCTCCTGATTGATTTCCTGGCTTCGACCTCTGTCCGTGTTCTCGCGACCCTTCTTTTGGATATTGTTTTTGTACCTCTGCCGTGTCTCCCCGTTATCGACCCCTGCCTGTTTGACTTCCCTTTGGACTCTGATTTTGTACATTCATCTGAGATTAAACCTGGTTTATCGCACTCCTGCCTGCGTTTGGGTTCCTGTTCCACCGGAACGTAACATAGACATTTTGACAATACGTTCTTGGAAACACCTCCACCTTGGAAACACCTCTATTACCAATCAATTCAACTATCAAATATTTAAGTTGGTAATAGCCTGTATAGTTATGTACTAGGTGACTGTAAAAGGTAGCGCTACCATTAATATTATTATAATTGTTCTTTGGTACAAATTTACATGTATCATGCATGTCACTACCAACCCCTCAAACACAATGAGAATACAAACCCAGGTTGACAATGGAAGTAGTTTATAATTTCTTTGATCATTCTGTCCAGTTCTGTCCTCTTTGGTTTTTAGGGGGCATAGACTGTCTGACACTGATAAATTACCAGCAAGGGTTCAGCATGTATAAATATCCTGAATATGACCTGGACAGTTGTTAGCAAGTGCTGATAAATTAAGAAAGCTCCAGTACTGTAAAAATCCAAGACATTTTTGGATGTTTGTGAACACACATGGTGTCTGGGCACCGTAAGACTTGCTCTTTCTTATGTTACCTTCTTCACTCAGCAGGTTAACTTTAAATATACAGTGCTGCTCGAAAGTTTGTAAACCATACAGAGATAGTCAGTATTTTTGTACAAAATACTAAAATAACCTTATGAAATGTTAATCTATACCCCAATTCATAATACTGACATTCCATGGACTCAAACAAAATAAAATTATATATTGTCATTATTTATTTAACAAAAACTCAGATTTCATGGGTGCAAAAACCATGTGAACCCTTTCAGTTAATAGGGTATTGCACCTTTCCCAGCAATAACCTCAACCAAACGGTTTCTGTAGCGACTAATCAGTCTCTCACATCTGTTTTGGGGATTTTTTGCCCACTCCTCCTTTCAGAACGCAGCCAGTCGAGTGAGGTTGGATGGGTGTCTGGCATGAACTGCCTGCTTCAGGCCCCGCAACAGCATTTCAATTAGATTCAGGTCCGTACTTTGACTGGGCCAATCCAGAACACAAATCTTCTTCTTCCTCAGCCATTCCTTGGTTGTTTTGCTGGAATGCTTCGGATCATTATCATGTTGCATGATCCATTTTCGGCCAAGCTTTAACTTCACAACTGACAGCTTGACGTTATGTCATCTGTCCACAGAATGGACTTTCAGAAAGCTTCAGGTTTCTTCAGGTGCTATCTGGCAAATTTGAGACGGGCAGCTTTGTTCTTTTTTGAGAGCAGAGGCTTTTTCCTAGCAACCCTCCCATAAAAGCCATGTTGATTGAGTTTTCTTCTTATTGTGGAAGCATGCACATGTGTCAAAGATGCAGCAAGAGAGTTCTGCAAATCCTTAGATGTTATATTTGGGTTGGCTTTTACCTGAATTATCACTTTTCTTGTGGCTCTAGCAGATATTTTAGAAGGTCGTCCACTTCTAGGCAGAGTTGCAGTCATTTTTAGTGCTCTCCATTTGTAGATGATCTCTCTCACGGCAGACTGATGGAGCTCAAATCTTTTTGAGATGAATTTATAGCTTTCTCCAGACAAATGTGCTGTCACTACCCTCTTCCTGAGGTCCTCTGAGATTACTTTTCCTCTCTGCATGATTGACCTGTATGGGTTCACTTTGGTAAGACTAAACTGACCTGGTTTGATCTCTGTTTCAATCGGTGCTGCCCAATTTCTTCCCTAAAGTTCTCTCATTTCATTGGTCCATTTCATTGGTTAATTTAGCCACCAATTTTGTCCCACCTGATTGTATTTACCTGCTCGTTTTAAGCAATTCAGCGCAGTTCACTAACTTTTGTACCTACAAATGTTTACAAAAAAATATTTTTAATTTAGTTTTTTGACTACACAATTGATTTTCTCAAGAAAGGTATATTGAATTGATAAACATACACCTGTTATTTCATATAAAGGAGCACTGTATGCTTCCACTTCGATATTTTAATCTACATATCCGCGATATGAACAGCAGCCGATGAATGTTCTTGTGCGTGTATTTTAGCGTATTTTAACGTTTTCCAGAGCCAGGTAGATAAGACCCAGAACGCAAGGCAATTGACAGTTCGTCGTATTCCTTGGCAAAGGGACAAAGCTTTGACCCGCTCTTTGGCCCTCCACCGTTTCCAAAAGGCGTCTGTGAAAGCAAGTCAGTATTTTGAAGAAGTTATCATGCACATTGCAAGGCTGCATAACCTTTTATTCCCCCTGTGTTATAGAATTTTGTGCATTTTGTTCTAAAATGAGTCAGCTTTAATCAATTTAGTTGCACATAAATGTAAAAAATATATATATATATATTTTTTAAAAGCATTTAAAAAGATCTTGCAATCTTATTTCTTGCAATCATGTTCTGGTGTAATGTAAGTTTAGTTCAAGCTGCTTGATGGGATTTTGTTGATTTTGTGTCATGGACATGTATTACTCTACCCAAGTACAGCTAGTCTTTGAGATCCTATTTAGCAACAGATGAGCGAAGATAACTGCAGCCGTTACATTTTATCAGACAAATATTCTTTATAATGGCTTCACCCTTCCAGTTGCAACATTTAAAATGGCTGTTACTGCAAGTGAATTATTAATTTATAGATGTTGGATGTTCCCCTGGGTTTTGTATTCATACTGCTTGCCTCGGTGCTGTGAGTAAGACACTGATGCCGAGGTAATCGTTACTACTGTAGCTTTTCTCACATGACAGAGGCAAGCTCTGTGGAGATAATTACAACTTAAAAGTGACTTGTGGCTGTTTTTGTCAGGGCTCAGCGCCGAGTTTGGAGGGACGCATGTGGCTGAGCGCTTTAGGTGCGAGAGCACGATTTCCTGGGTTGAAAAGGTCCTAACAGGAGAGCTTGCGCAGCTCCATTTGGCTATCCTCATCTTTCCTGGAACCGAGGCCGGTGGGTTGCTCGTGAGTCGGGTCGCAGGCCCGGGCCTCAGCTCGGCTTCTGCGTAGCATGCCGCAGCACAACTTACTTTACAACCTTGCCTTGAGCTGCCAGGCAGAGGGAAGCGATCACTATTCCCTGATCGGTGCCTCGTGTTTTTATTCCTGCTGTTTTTAGCCTGTCTCTCGTTGCATACTACTGAGAGCTTTAAGCCTTTGCTTACAATTGCTTCCAGGGCCCAACTTACAGCAAGCCAGTGTAGGTCCTTGTTTAAAGGGTAATTAAACCCTAAAACCATTTTTGCTGATTACTGATATATTTGGACATAAACAAGTAGAGATTGATCCTGTTGCAAATTGCGACATTTCATCGCAATGCGTAGCATCATATAGGAAGAGTAGTGTATTTTGGCTAACTAGCGACATGCTTATGAAACGTAGGCTATTGCAGTTGTAATTTACTATTGGCTGTTGTACAGTATGTGACGTGCCAGTATATGTGATGTCACACCAACTGGGTGCATATTGCTAGGCTACGTCTGTTACGTTTCAGACAGAGACCCAATAGCAGACAAGGAAGTAGCAAGAACGAGGTTTATTTCAGAGTACGAGGTCAAAAAGCCAGGATATCAGATATAGCGACAGTACAAAAACAGTATGCAAATAGAGTAGTAAGGGGTAAAAAAGTCGAAGAACCGGGAAATCACAGGCAGAAGTACAAAAACGGCAGGCAAAGGCAAAGTCGAAAAACAATCAATAGTCAAAAACCAAATGGCAAAGGCAAACAAACAAAATCGCTAGGCTAACTCGGGTCGTACGGAAAGGGTGTCTCAGGTAATCAATAAGTCGCTGGCTTTCAAATCACAGGCTCAGGAAATAAAGGGTACGTTCTGACAGGGAACAAACTGATTTGTGGGTCTTATATACATATAGGAAAGGGAGGGGAACAAACTACGTGGGGTTAACACATGAGGTAGCAATGATACAATCACGAAAACATAACAAAAACACGGAAGGGACTCGGAAACATGCATAACAAACAACGGGCTCGAAGAGGAGCGGAGTGTGCGCAGTAATCACGAGAGGTGAAGTCTACATACAAACAGCTGGCGCGAATTACAGAGATCGCGGAAAAACTGGTTAATCTATTAGTATCTTACTATGACAAACAGTTAGTTGTTAGTATACATTTATGTTAATTGGTTTAGTAAGTGCGTTTAACTAATAAAGCACCCGAGTGATTGTTAGCGCGAGTTAGTAATCTATACAATTACACGTAAAGGAATCAGGAAGTAGCAGAGTTGTTCAGTTTTTTTAAAGAAACTGGACTAATCAAAAGACTCTAGTAGAGTAAGTGTTGGATACTGATACAAGCCAGACAGCCAAGGACAGACAGCTGGCTGGTGGGCCTTCACTTGCCTACCATAGGCCTTCAAATACAGATAAAGATTAAAGTGAAGAAAAATAAGTGGAAATTGCTACCGGTAGGAATAAAAAGCACAGGCACATAGAAAATGGAAAAATACTAGAGTCAGACCCAGAGTTTACAAAAAGATAAAGAATTATTTAAATACGCAACATAAGGAAGCAGTTGATGGAGATAATCAGAAGGAGGCGGTAATGCAACAATTTGGATGCCAACCGCCGTTAAACCCCACAGAAGAAGAAGAAGAAGAAGGAAGTAGCAGAAACGAAACCCTCGGAAAATCCCGAAGTCACCTAAACAGTGCATACACGAGACAGGGTAAACAAACACACGAATGCGACTCAGACAACCCACGAACAGAGGGGAATGCGATGATGAATGATAACAATAATATAAACAGACATACATAATTACAGAACATCACAACGTCCTTCCACCTTAAACTATAAATGTGTTTTTTTACAACACACATTCTCTCTGGGAGATAGCTTGGTGCAGTGACCACAGGTAGTTCTGCTTGCATGTAGGCTACTTAATGATAGCATAGGTGTCAACCAGTCCTTCTCCTTATGACCCTACAGTCCTACCTGACCCATCCAGATCGCGCCATGGCTCTAGAGACACCAATTAATACGAAATTACACATACGCAAGTACACACATATAAATTCACAACCAAAACATATCATATTATCATTCATCAGAATAACATAGTTAATTTCATATCAATTTATTTTATTTTTTAATAAATACTTTTTTAAAACTAAAATTTACTTAAAATAAATAATTAAAAAACTCTTAAAAAACTTTTTAATTAAAAAAAATTTTTTTACAAAGTTTTATTAGTTCCACCAAAAGTTTGTTACAAATGTTTGTTAAAGTTAGCAAAAACAGTTTGTTCGCTAAACAGCGCATTGTCGAACCCAAGCAGTAAAAAAGAAAAAAAAAAACCAAAAAAAAAAAGGCAAACAAAAAAAAAAAAAAAAAAAAAAAAATAAAAAAAAATAAAATATATTTATTATTTGGTGAAATTGATGAAAGTATTATTTTGAGTTACTTGCTAGCCGCTGTCTACACTCGTCTCTCGCTAGCTTCGCTTCTTAGTCGTTCCTCTGTTTCTCTCTTTCTGATCTTGAAAATGCTTTCTTGATTATATCTGCGACCAAATCGATATCTCTTCCTCCCAAATCTTCAATTCCTGTCTCAAAAAAAAAAAAGAAAGAAAGGAAAAAAAAAAAAAAAAAGTCAAAAAAAACACAAATCAGCTCATCTCTTTCATTTCTTGTTCTCCTCCTCTGCTGCCCTCTCAAAAGCAATCAAGCCAAAAAACAATCAAAACGCACTGACGTTAGCGTACGCCGCTCTAGCTGGCCTCGGCTGGCTCAAAATCCTCTGATTGGTGTTAACGCCACAGTTAAGTTAACGTTTTTACTTTCCTACAGGGGGCCCGCAATGTTTCTGGCCTAAGCCTAAGAAGGCCTAATTTCCCCTGGCACACACATGGGCTGAAATATGATTGATTGGATAAATCTAACATAAAAAAAGGCAGCCCAAGCCCTCCTTGAGGCTGGCTGAAGGCAGCGCAGCCAAGAGAAAGAGAAATGAAATGAAGAGAGAGAACTATGGGGAAAATAATAAAATATATTTTGTGAAAAAAATAATCAAAAATTTAATTTATATTCTGATGATGTTTAGGCCAGCAGAGAAGGCCTTGCTGGCCCTGACGGCCCGCCACTGGTGTCAACCCATACAATTTGCCCGTATGAAATATAGTTTTTCCACCTTTTCGAAGGCATACGGGCGTAGCCTATAAGGTAATGATACGTGAAATCTAGTCTAATACGTTTTTTCCCAACATTTTCCAATATAATTCATTCAATCGAAGCAAACACTTTTTTTTTTTATCCTCTCTCCCGCTATTTTCTCGATTTCTGAGGCCGTGAGAAAAGCAAGCAGCAGGACTGATCTAAAAATGCACTTTATGACAACGAACCACAAAGACACAGTAGCCCACTAACGTTAACTTAGCTAACAGTTAAATGGTTATGACTAGACAATTTTCATGTTTATGCAGGTTTGACCGAAATTAGATAATGTTCCATGACGTTTTAATGTGGCTATGACTCAATTTAGCGAAGTTACTACACGCTTCATTGTAAATGAATTAATGGGTAACTTAGCAGTCTTTAAAGGGTAACAGAGCACTAAAACCACTTATTTTAGTTGAGAACTGATATATTTGTTTTTTTCTAAGTGTTACTGATTCTGATTCTGGTTCAAATCTTGACGTTTTACTGCTATCAGTGCAAAACAGCGTAAACCCAAAGGATTTGGCTGAAAAGTGTCTCTAGTGGTAAAACATTATGTACTGCATGTTCAGTCTGTCTTTGGCCTAAAACTTCATCCAGCTGACGTAAGACTCCCGGTTGTTACGTTCCCCCAAACTGGAATGGACCCAATCGCAGGACTCGGAGACAGACTCCGCAAGGAGTGAATTTATTGAGAATGAGCAAACAAGCAGGCAGGCTGGGAAACTGGGTGACGGACTGGATACAGAGTAGGTGAGAACAAGAGGGCTAGATAGGGTTATACGACAAACTGTCAATTGCCTCGCGTTCCAGGTCTTATCTACCTGGCTCTGTGTGGTTGCACTTCCGTAGAGAGCTACAGTTGACTATACTCCAGCCTCAGGCAGTCACCTGTAAACTAGCCGAGGAAACAAACAGGCACTGGCTGGCTTCTGGACTTTCCTCCAGCTCCTCTCCCAACAGCTGATTTTCAGATTGCGCAGCCAAATTGTGTTTTTCGGGCGTATTGTGGACGGCAACATCAGTGGTGCAGGTGTTGCGGGCAGAGTGTGCAATTACCTCGCCCCGCGGCGTTAATCAAACGTGCTTAATTTTGCCCGACTTCGTCTCCCGCAGCAGCGCACCCCGTCTGTGATGTTTAAACATAATCAAGCTCGTTTTGAGAAGCTGAATCGCTTATCACGGGCCATTTTGTTTTTTATCGGTGGCATCTGTGCGAGTTCTGTTACAGTTGCAAGCAGATCCACTGGTTGGGTTTTTTTGTTGTTGTAGAAATGAAAATCAGTTAGCCTACTGACAATGCAAGAAAATACTGGACAACTTCTGAATCGAATCTGGCTTCTGAAGCCACACAGTGAGAAGGTCTTTTATTAGAGGTAGAAAGAAGAATAATTACAGAAGAAGGGGAAGAATAGGAGGGTAATTTGTTATTTTCACCCCTACACTGCAGCTGCAAGCATCAGGTTCCAATGACTGGACCCATTAGACAGACGTCAGCAATGCAACAAAATCAAAAGAGTAGAACATATAAGGGCACAACATGAATAAACACAAGGAAAGCGCAGAGGATTGGTCGCTCACCAGTATTGGGATTTCCTCTTCTCATAAATTTAACAGTATGAGAGGGCACTTTACTTGATTATAATATCCACCAAGGATTAGGTTGCAGTTAAATCGAATCAGCTTAATGTTGTGAACACGGTGAATGAAGGTAATTGTTCTTTAAATCCTTTCATTTCGTTTGCTCTTAATTTATTTTCCAAGAGAAAAAAAGTGTGTAGTTAAAAAAAGTGTTTAGCCGACGTGGAAGTTTCAGGGCTATTGAGATGGGTGAAAAGTGTAACACAGCTGGAAGTCAAAAACGACGTTATACGAAAAGCCTGGTGTGGACCATTTAGCTTGGTTGTCATCTAAGGTTGATCCATAGGTGGCCATAGGTGTTTCAAGGATTACATATTTCGTTAACACTTTACAATAAGAGAACACAACTCATGCCTTAACTAATGCATGACTCATCAGGATTTCACTCTGTGTGACTCAATATTAATAAATGTTCAAGGCATTATTAGTTCATGTGATTACTTTACACTTAATGTATCATCAATGAATGAACATTAACTCACAGTTAAGTCATACATTAAGTAACATGTCATCAAAGTAGCTGCAAACCAGTTAGGTAGACAAAAGCTTCTCAGACCATCAGTGATGGATTTATACATTTTTGGGGCCCCCAAAACTCCTCCTGACAGTGTGCTGACAAAGCTGTTCCCTTTTAAAACTACTAATAAGTGAAATTCAGATTTTTACATGCTTTAGTCATATTTTTAACCCAGTTATACCATAATACAAAATAATCAATCTGTGATTTTACTTGACACAATAACAAATATATAGTATTGATGTTTTACTTAGCGTACAGCTAACAAAAAACTCTGGTTGGTCAAGATATGACACTCAACATATGACTCTGATTAGGGAACGGGTACAATAATGATGAATAGCCTACAATTACACGCATGTTAGGACCGTGAAAATTGAAAAATACAAATAGGAAGTAAATGATAAATGGAAGAGTAAAATAAATGATTTTTTAATTAATTTTATCGACTGATTGGAGGCTAAGGAAATGATTAAAAGTGTTTTTATTTTTTACAATCCAGATAACCTGTTTGTGACTTTTGTCGCCTTTAGGATTCCATATACCACAACCGTAACGTATGGTAGTTCGAACTTCCATCAAATATGAATCACAGAACTCTGTTGTATAGATCTACTTTCTACAGGCTATCTATGGTATGGATCCAGCTAGCAAACTTGAATGCACTGCAGAAGATCCTAAACAAAACCTTGACAAAAACAAAAAATTGACAGCAGGGAATCAATCGCAGACACAAATAGCTAGCAAGTTAGCTGCTATGAGGCCTAAGTTACTGGCACTTGTAATTTTGCTTGCTTTGCTTTATCAGTCAAAGTTATGATAGGGCAACTTCAACAGTGATTTTGATGGCCGTGAAACATATTCGCTGTCTCAATTTTTTTCACAGCTGCTTTTCTCCACTCCCCTCCTCCCCTCTCTTCCTCCACATACTTTCGGGTAGTAGACGAGTGGTAGTGGGGGAGAGGAGGAAGGGAGGTGGGGAGTGAAGAATATTGGGACGCACCCACTCTGTTTCTCAACCCTGGTCCTGGAGATCCACTGTGTATGCTGGTTTTTGTCAAAGCCAATCTCTTGATCAATTGTGGCTGTCTAATGTCGCTGATTACATCTTAATTACGTATTAACGTTTACGTAATAAGTGGTCTAGATCAGTGGTCCCCAACCCTGTTTCTTGAGATCTACCATCATGCAGGTTTTCTTTTCAACCCTAATTTGGCACACCTGATTCTACTAATTAGCAGCTCAATGAGATCTCTAGCTGTTGAATGAGGTGCGCTTTGTTAGTGTTGGATTGAAAACCTACAGGACGGTAGATCTCCAGAAACAGGGTTGGGGTCCACTGGTCTAGATAGTCTGAATGGCCTTCCTTGTCATTATGTATTCTTATGTTATTAGGACAAATAGGACTTGAATCCAAGTCTGAAGAAACTAAACACAACATGCCATGAAGAATTCCCTGATTTTTCTCATAGTGCTGCATTTTGGTGCACTAAGTTACTACACTACTACATTTTTGGTCTCTGCATATGAAAATAATTCGGAGCCTTCCAAAATTTGCTTAATATGACAACGCACAGCTGGAAGCCGGAGATTGGAAGTTGGCTGTCTTCAGCATGGCATAAGCAGCACTGTCAAATGACCGATGGTGCATGTAAGTGCACATGAGTGCAGTCAATGGGCAGCCAGGATTGTTTACCAGGAGAGGGGATTTATGGCGAACGTACAAAAAAAAACTCTTTGCAGAGCTGTGGAAAGAAACAAAATGCAAATCTGAGCTGGTTCTATGGCCCATGTGCGCTAAGCCTTTACAGCGATAAACCTGTGAGTGGCTTCAACTGCTCTAATAAAAAAAAAAAAGTTCCATTCTTCCCAGGTCTAAGCGGACTGAAAGCTCAAATCTGCAGCCGCCTCTCAAGCATCTTATCCAGAATATGAGAAGCAGTTCCTGCCCTCTCTATCTTCCTCTGAAGATTCTGTTGAGAAGAAGCGCCCTGCTCTGCGTCGTGACCCTCGTGAGGCGGAGACGGAATGTTCATGCCTTCCAGCTTTGTGATGTCATAATATGGAGGTCTGTTTGACTCACGGGACTCGGGCACTGCGTTTGATGCTGATGCACAGGCAGGGTACCTCTGTACTGTATTTGCCATGACTGCCAGGCCAATCTCCTCACAGGTCCTTTTGTGCATTTCCCTGACTTAATAACGATTGCAACCAGCACAGGGCCTATAAAACAGGACCTGCCACTCATTTGTGATAGTCTGCTGGTGGGGAAGAAGCTCTCCCTTCTTAAAAAACCTGAGTGGCTGTATCGACACAAATCAAGCTTTCTGCATATATGGAGCACTGTAACACTTCACAGCCAGGCTGCTCAGTTGACTAATCACTATATTCAGTTCGCTACCCGCCACCCGCCACCCCCAACCCTCTGCCAAAGAGCTTGACATCTGCTGGTCTAGAATTCAGTAGCACCTCATATAGACTTTACATGATATAATAAATCGTAATTCCAGACGTCTCAGAGGAAGGCATTTAGCATTAGACCTGGTGCACAATAAATAATGTGCTCCAGGTCTGTGTATAAAAATGTGCTTTAAGCACCATGCGGTACTTGTAACTCCAACATCTGTGTTCTGTGTTGGTCATTTAAATTTTATACAAGGAAAAAGCCCTTCTTTTTCAACCTTGATTGGTCTTATCTTCCATGGTGGGAGGGTGGGGGGGAAGTGTCTCCTGCATCACAGCTGCAGGTGGTTATCCCCTGTGGGTAGATTTCACCATATCGTGTGCTGCAGGCCCAGTGACGGCCGGGGTTGGCGCGATCTGCCTTAGCATTTTGTCCCTGTTCCGCGGCCTGGTAGCGCTGACACGCCAGGGAGTTTAATGATGGGAGCCTGAGACAAAACCAGCTGTCTGCATCTCGAGGCTGGAGATGTGTTTATCATCCTCCACAGACCCTGCATCGCCAGCAATGAAGACAGATGCTGCTGGCGGAGAAGCCAGTGTTAGAAGGATTCAGTGTTGATTATGTAAAGTTATCGACTGCAGTGGACTCCAGTAAAGGAGGATCTCTCTCTCTCTATCTCTTTCTCTCTCTCTCTCTCAGCTGCTATTTGCCATCAGTGCCTGAGAATACAATGGATGCCTGGGCCCTTTGGATCTCAGTAGCACATTGATAGATAAAGACTGCAGGACCATGCTCCTGACTGCATAAATCGGCATGCTGATAAAAACCACCCATAAAGGCAGAGGGCCACGGTGCGCCGTGTCTCAGATATTCGTCTCTATTATAGCTGGTAATCACTCCGGTGTGGGTGTAATTTCAGGGTCTGTGCCGAGGGAGAGCTCATGGCTAATGGCACTGCAGAGCCCAAACCAGGCAGGATTCCAGGCCATGAGTCCCCGTGTCTGTAGGGAGCGCTCCGACAGTTACCGAATGGAAGCACACCATTGTTTTCACGTATATGTATTGCATGTATAGCTATTAGCTACACTAGAAAATAATAGATTCCCTCCTTTTTATGAAAGATGTTTTGCTAATGTGCATAACAATGTGCTAGCAATCTAGTTAGAGAAACCAGTTTCAGCATCAAACCATCAATTTACATAGCATTATTATGCTAAAAACAGCAATCGACACCTATAGTGCCCTCCACTATTATTGGCACCACTGGTAAAGATGAGTAAAAAGGGTTATAAAAAATTCACCGTTTGGTGAATTAGCTTAATTTACTGAAAAAATTAGAAAAATCCAACCTTTAATTGAAGTAAATTTATTATGAGAAAAAAAAATCCCTCATCAAGAAATAATTATTTTTAACAAAACCACATGTGCCACAATTATTGGCACCCCTGCATTTATATAGAATAAAGTAATATTTGGTCACATATCCTTTGCATGCCATGACTTCCTGATGTCTGTGACCCAACAACATCAGAAGACTCTTGATATCTTATTTTCTGGTACTCTTACAAGGGATACTATAACGTCTCTGCATTTGAATAGATCTCTATGGGAATTGTGGGGTGGGACTAGATTTAGCTGTAAATTATGCTGGAACAGTATGGAATACATGGTTGGTGAAATCGCTGCAAGTCATCAAGGGTCTAACGTATCAAACGAGCCTCAAACCATCACTCTGCTGCCAGATATGCAGTAGATATGCGCGGATCACTTTAAGGGTTGTTTCTCCTGACAAATTTTCCTATTTGACTCTATGGAAAAATAAGTCAGGAGAAGAAACCCTTTAAGTTATCCATCCATATCTACTGTATTTCTGGCAGCAGAGGGATGGTTTAAGGCTTATTTGATATGTCAGACCCTTGATGACTTAGAGCCATTTAGCCAACCATGTGGAGACTTCAATTAAAGGTTGGATTTTTCTCATTTTTTAAGTGTGAGATTTTTTACAACTCTTTTTACTCATCTTTACCTGACTACAAAACTAAATAAAAGGCCAGTGCTGTAGAATTACACACTGTAAAAAAATATTGCCTAATTTTGTTATATCCACATACATATTTTCATCAACTTAACTTCACCATAAGTTAAAAAATTCTACTCATTTTCTTAAGTTCCCCTGAATTTTAACTCAAAATTATTCATCAACTTGACCTCAAGTGAGTTTACAAATGCTGAATGATGTCCTGCTGTGTGAAAGTAATGCACTGGAAAAAAATACCATTACATGCATTGAAAAATCGACTTTGAAAAAACATGTGATATATCAACCCATTATTAGATATATGGCATATTGCTTTTTATTTTATTATTATTTAAAAAATGTTATATCTTTGGCAATTTTTTTTGTTTCTAAATGTTGTTGAATTACAGTTTAGTTGAATCCATGTGACATTTTAAGCCAGCAACTGTTTCATAGGTTCAAACTGTCATATTTTTAGTTAAACCAATGCAACTTAGCATAATAAGTTAAAACAAGAAATGGTATTCATTCTTACCAACATTCACAAGTTGAAACATTAAATAAGAATTAGTCATGTTCACTTGAAATTGGGGGCTGGAGCATATCCCAGCATGCATTGGGCGAGAGGCATGAATACACCCTGGACAGGTCGCCAATCCATCCCAGGGCACATACACCATTCACTTACACACTTTATGGGCAATTTAGAGTTTCCAATTAGCCTAACCTGCATGTCTTTAGACTGTGGGAGGAAACCGGAGTACCCGGAAGAAACCCACTCAGACACGGGGAGAACATGCATAAAGTAGCTCAAGGGTACGATGCTCGGCCGGGATTCAAACTCGAACCTTCGCGCTGTGAGGTGACGGTGCTAACCACTGCACCACCGTGCCGCCCCCTTAACTTAAATCAGTTTTTTATCAAAAAATTCATATACATTCTTTTAACTAAATGTTTACAAGTTTTAATATTTAGTAATTTGTTCTTTTAACACACATTGCTAAGTTGAAACAAGAAATAATCTACAGTCATATCAATTTTTACAATTTACATCAGGAGATTAACACAAATAATAATTTATAGTCATGTCAATTTTTTCAATTGAAAATGATGAGTTGAAACAATAAATAAGCCCACATTGATTTTACTTGAAATTTTAAGGCAGCAAGGAAACTTAAGTTTTTAAGTTAAACTAACCTGGAATTTTTTACAGTGCATGTTATAACCAGTATATCACGTCTTGTAATAGGCACATCTCTCAGGTGGTCATTCCCCGTATGTGAAATACCCAGCTCAATAATTACTATTTAATTATTTTCATCAGATATCACTCTGTTGTTTGGAAAAGGTATATTTTGGAAGTGAAACAGACTGGCCACATTATTTGTGACAAATTTCAACCACTCCACTCCCCCAATACTGTGTAGATCCCATCACAGTGAAAAATTAACACAAAAACAACACTGTCTAAAGCCTCCGTTTCAACCACATGCTCATGTAGGAGAGTGTGACTGGGTTTCTGGCTGTGTGATATCAGTGTGAAATGATGTGGGTGTATGTGAAAGGGAGAGAGTGAGAGAAAAAGAGAAAGGGATACGTCTTGACCCTTGCAGAATGTCTATGTATGCTGACGTCTGGGTGAATGGGATGGAGTGGAGAAATTTCATTCATGTCCTGTGGCCTTTCTGTGCTTACAAGCTGTGCTCCTTCAGGCATCTGTAGAGACGCCTGCATGAATAAAATGCACATTTAACAATTTATGTTAATGTGCTTTCCTTCTTCTTCTTCTTCTTCTTCTTCTTCTTAATAATAGTAATTATATTGCTATTATATGCAAATAAGCCTGTAAAAAGATATATGCCTCATGTACAGTGCTTCAACATGCATGGTCTTAGAGGTCAACCCCTGAGCAGAACACTTTCTCTTGTAGTTTCTAATTCACATGACGTGAATACAGTGTGCATTTTGAGTAGAAAAGCTCCCAGGCACCTTGTCTCATTTGCAGCTTTGCTAGCGTGAGCAGCCAGCCCACATTAACGTGACAGAGAGCTGCACGGCCTGTCACATCGATAACCACTGGAAAGGATGTGAGAGAAATCTAAAACTAGTGTTTTCACCATGCATCCTCCATCAAAGCCAGAGAGCTGCTTTATTGTCTGCATCAGAATGAGAACCTTATCCTTTCCTGTAAAACGAGGGTAGATGGATGGGTGGGGGGATGAGAGAAAAAGAGAGGGAGAGAGAGAGAGAGAGATGGGACTCAATTACCCACTGCAGTCAATAATTTCTGTACACAATTGAGGATTATTTTTTCTGCAACTGAGCTTTTTGTCTGCCAAATCTATAATTTCTGGTGATACAAACATATTTCATGGAAATATAAGTCAGGAAGCCTTACTGCATTGCAAGGTCCCAAGGATTTCCCTTGCCTTGTTGACCTTCCCATAAATATTCCAAATAAAAAGATTGCTTTATATAAGATGGACCTTATAGAGAGAGTGAGAGTCACTTACAATACAAAGACGATATGGCATGATGACAAACCATCCATCATGCTTGTTTATGTGAAAACAAAGGAAGGGCATTAAAGGGCATGAATGCATACCGTGTGTTTCCAGTTATGACAAAAAACAAAAATAAGGAAATAACAAAAGTCCCATCTTTTTATAACTGGTATAATAAGCTGGTTTACATTTTCATGACAACCATCAAAACTGTCATAATATGACTACTGGAACTGTGCCAGTGATAATGTTATGTCTCAAGGAGCATAGATATTGCAAACAAATGGATTCCGATAATAAAAACGAATATATAATCCTACATAGAGTCCTTTAGAGTCCTACATAATGATCTCAATTGTACGCTAGGTTCCAGAGTTACATTCAAGGCCGTATTAATGGTCACAGCACAAAACAGTCACTATATTGCGGCTCAAACATACCTACACATTAACAACCCATTTAATATGACGCAATCAAAGAAATTAAAGGCACTCATTCTCAATTTTGAGGTAGGTGCTCAGAAATGTATACGGAGCAACCAGGCACAAGTAGCGAGGTAATCAGAAGAAAAAGGAAACTTAAATTTACGAGGAACACAACGCCATAGGAATACAACACCAACGGAGAGGAGACATTTTTGTGTGTGACATCACAATCACAGACAAATACAAAGTACAAAAATTTCAACAAAACTTTCCGACAAGAAACAGGTGGTGGTCCAAGTAAGGAAAGAATATTAACACAGATAGAACAATATCAACACAGATGTAAAAATCCCTGCAAAATGAGCAAGTCGTAGGGGTGGAAGGAATAGACGCGGATTAACTTGTGATGAGAGAAGGCCAAAGAACATCTGAAGGTACAACTGTATTCGCAATTCATGATATACCCTACTGACGCATAGCCACAACAACTGTTTAAAATTCAGAACTGCGTTTTTATACTAACTGCTGGCTGATGACTTCAGTAGAAGATAATTTCATACTATAGCAGAAAAAAGTGATTTGTAGAAACATGTGTGAAACATGTTTTAAATCGCATCTCTTTTCCAGAGTGCTAGGCATTAGAGGATGCATTCATGTTTAATCTCCACCCCATGCAGCCCACAAGGAAAACTTTAATTTGACTGCTAAGGACATGCGTACAGCCCGACAACCTTCTCCAGCATCCTGTGTGTGAACTATAGGCTATATCAGCGCAGACAAATTACCGCCTGCTTTCAGGAGTTCTAAAAAGTCTCACGCAAAGAGGAGAGTTGCAATTACTGCAAGCTTTAGTAAATGAGAAGAAATACATAATTGACCTAATTTACATAATCTCCACCCTGTTTTAGTGTGTT
Source organism: Ilyophis sp. 1 JC-2022 (assembly GCA_022702515.1). Classification (NCBI taxonomy): domain Eukaryota; kingdom Metazoa; phylum Chordata; class Actinopteri; order Anguilliformes; family Synaphobranchidae; genus Ilyophis; species Ilyophis sp. 1 JC-2022. The sequence goes on along the minus strand of CM040396.1, from coordinate 42,517,595 downwards.
CACTGCAGGTATACATATGCATGATCACATTTAACTGCATCAAAAGAAAATTTGCAGAGTGCCGTAATTCCCACAAATTACATCCTAATAATGATTTTGACCCATTTAGTAAATCCGATTTAGATATTGCGACCTTGTAGCAACTGCTTTTGCATTGGAAATCCTTTAGTAAATCTGGCCCTCAATCTTTTAGGACATGGCTCCAATTTACATTTAATCAGACACCCAAATATATAATCCATTAGTCCCCAAATAAAAAACTAAAAAAAAAACTGAAATGTGACATTTGAAAGTCTTCACGTCCATTCTTCTGTAATTACAGCACAGATATTATCTTCTGCATATGCTGATAGAAGCTTGAATATTAATTAAAAGCAGATTTCAATTTAAGTTCCCCCCCTTCTCCCTCTTCAGCATTTTTAGTCAGATAAGGACAGAGAAGTGACAGCCCCTTATTACAAAAGACCCAAATTCTTCAGAATGGCACATATGCGAAGAGTTATCTATAACCATTATCAGTGACAGTAGGAGTATGAAAGGCTCATTAAAACCCTGCTGGAATAATCCAATAAGGAAGGTCTCGGCTGAGATGCGCTACTCTTGAGTGGGGCATAGATGCCCAGATTGGACCTGTCAGAACTGGGTCTGTGGGGCGTCTAGGGTGAAGGTGCTCAGGCCTTCACCCATTTCAGCATGACGTGTTAAAAATGTCAAATATTTTTTCTTTGTATTATTTTAACGAAGGGACATTTAAACTATCCAAATTAGTCAAGGTCAAGGACGAAGCGTGTAGCATCAGAACAATTCATTAAGGAAGTGAAAACTACCCCTGCAACCTTTCTCTCGACCTCTCCAAAACTCATACCCAAGGGAACTAAGGCAACTGACGTGATTTTAGATCAATGGCTGGTTCCGTTCGACTCTTCCCACTCTTCCCGATGGGTTTCTTAGAGCTGGCCAAAGTAGGGGTTTTAAAAGGGGGTGAAACTGTCTTTTGAAAGCAAACCTCTTTGCCATCTGTCAGACTGAGTGAGTGAGTGGATAAACGAATGAGTAGATGGATGACTGAGCAAGCGAATGAGTAATGGGGAAGCATTAGGGAACAAGTTATCGCGTGGCGATAAGGACCGTCCGTAATCGAGAATGATGCAGCTTCCTCCCTCCTTGACGCCACTCTCGGTGGCTTGATAATTTGTCACATGGAGGGAGGGTGTTGTAGGCCAGGCTGCTCCAACAGGGGGTCGAGGCACTGGCAGGATAAAGAACCCTGTGCCACGAGAACATGCTTCGTTTAACCCGGCGGACAGTAGGCTAGAAGCATAGCATTGCAGGAAAGCATATTCATCGCAAGAGGCTGCCAATTCAAACCAACATAAAAACGTCTGAATCAGGTGAATGCCCTTATGTTCTGTTAAAGAAGTCGTTCAGGGGAAGAGCATCTGCTATAATGACTGTAATTGAACGTAATGTAATATGAACAATTGAGAAAACATGATAAAGGTCACTGAGTGTTTTGGCTGTTGAGTTTGATCATCCAAATTCCAACACACACAAACGTATGTTAAAATGGCCTTATTATATGAATGAGACCGTAGCTTCAAATGACCGAGGCTAACGGGCCTTCCTAAGGGTCCAGACTGCAAATAGCTTCCAGAGAGCCTCATTCGGAGAACCCTCATCCTTGAAGCCTTCTTGTTTGTTTTTCTTAATACAACATAATGAGCTCTGTGGGTTACTGAAATTAACCTAAATTGTTGCGAAGCTCACGTAAAGGGGTAAGCCTACCATGGCCGCTTAAATTGTTGCCGTTCAAAACTTCAGGGCAAACAGCATAGCAGTTTGACTATAATGGTCCTCTTTGGTGCTGAGTAGGCTACTGTAGAGAGATGGCAGGCGGATCACACACACACACCATGTGTATACATGGGGCCTTAACCCTTTTGCGCAGAGGCTTAATTTTACCCATTTTAGTCTGTTTTGTACCGTTCTGTTTAAAGCTTTATAACTCCAGATATCAATGAGTCAAATATGTGAATAAGGTTAAACTTTATATTTTCTGGTTTGCAAACATCCTGTCTGCATGTGTACAAAATATCAAAGTGATATGTATTACTGCTCAAATCCTATGAGGCAATTTTAAACGGTGTACCTTGGTGTCCAAAAGTCTACCCAAAATGGATAATTGTGCATCACAGTAATTAAAAATGTTTCAACAGATACTTTTGACTTGTTGAAAATATATTTGCATCTATATCATTAGATAATTTCCAACTTTTGCAAAAGATGGTTTAGATGCTTGGCCAAGGGGTAGCTGTTGCACTGCCTGTTCTTGCATGCATAACGTTAGCAAAGATACTTATAAAGTGAAATCGAAGCCACAATTATGACTGACTATGAAACAGAAGAGGCTTTCGGCTTCGTTGCCAAATGTTATTTATTCAAGCTTGAATTCATGGATGAGAAGTTGCAACAGATGGAGGCTGAGAGGTCAAAAAGGGAAGGTGAAACAGCGTGCTGACATCCTGTTTGAAGAAAGCGAGCCACATTTTTTATAGTTCTGGGTTGTCTCAAGGTAGTTGGTGAAAGTGACATGTAAATGTTTTTGTAATTTTTTCCTGCAAGTTGAAATTTAATTAATTTCCACTCCTGTCAATTTGTTTCAGCTTTGATGTGCTTCTCTCACATGCACTGCTGTTATTACAGGAAGCCGTGTCACTTATTTCTGTCAGTACAGCTGTCTCAAGCTGTGTGTATCATAATAATGTAAGGTAATAATGAAGAACTCAACTGTAGATGAGATTGAACGTCATTGTATTTTTTAGAAAATAACACACACAGGTAATATAAACATGTAGAGGCATAACACCACTGTAAAAGCAGCTTTTGAGTGTAGTTTCTTGCTTTAATCCACATACCTGTTAATGCCCCTACACTAGCTAACGTGAAGCTGGCAGGTCATGGGACACTTCTGTAAGTATGTCAAACATCCTTCAACACACACAAACACTGGCTGGGCCTACTAAAAAAAACAGAAGCTAAAACTGAAATAATATGTAAAAAACAAAATGTGAACTATCCCTATGGTAATCAAATGGCACTATTGCTAGAGAAACAATTACAATAAAATATCAAATCAGTGCCACCATCAAGGTTCCTTTCTCTATACCTATGAAATTACAGGTTAGATTTTTTGTTTGTTTGGTTACAGAACTGTTTGATTACCACAGTGGCATCCAATGTGCTCCTTCATCATTTTCCCAATGAGGCTGGTGGCAGTCCACTTAATTAAAGCCCACCTCCCTGGAGTCTTCACATGTAGAGATAGAGCGCACAGAGTGCATGTCCAATGACTTATTCATGACAACCTGCCACCAGGGGCTTTGTGCATGGACTGCCAGTGACAGATCTGAGGCATTATTGTATTTTTTTCCAAAGGCATGTTGGGAATAAAAAACCCCACAATCTGTCTGGAAGTGACTGTAGAGCAGCGCTTGTCAGAGCTCTCCGCTGCCCTTGACCTTCCAGGAGGAGGGGTCGGAGCGTGCCGAGCGCGGCAAGCCAGCGGAAAGGAGTCATTTGGCTTGGAGGGGCAGCGCCTAGTGCCGTAGCTGGTTTGGTAAATACCACCCTGTCACTGTGAGTTGCGAGACAAAGGCACCCGGCAGCTGTGTGCGGGAGCCGTCTTGGAGCTAATGAGGGACGACGGAGAAGGGACGTGCAGCTGTAGATAACGATCAGGCACGCGTCAGCCTTTGCCACATGGGGACGAGCAGGGCTTGCTGGGAGAAGTGGCGCTCTCTATCTGCAGATACCACAGCCTGCAGCGCCAGCTCGACCCGAACCGCTCTGCCAGGTGCCGTGCAGTGCCGAAGATTAGGCCAATTCCAGCACAAAAAGGCTTTGGACAAAATGAGAATCCACAGCTGGAGCCGTAGAAAGGACACACGATCAAGCAACATGGGTTCTCTCCCCACAAACCCTTAACACTTAAATTAGCATTTTTCTTGAAAACCAGCTTGATTAAACTGGCAAACTGAACTGGCACACTTGCAACAATGGCACCATGAATAGCGCTGCTCTCTAATCAATGGTTTTATTGCAGTTATCAGCATCCGCCTGGCTTTAAGCACAAGAGTTTTATGTGATGTTACAAAGTGCTGACAGTTTAAGAGAATCGCCCAGAGAACATCAGTGAAAAACGCATCCCGTGTCCATAGTTCTGCGACATCATGTAACCCTCAGGGCAGAAAACACAGGCTAAAGGTTACAGGCAAATAATTAGCAAAAAGGGTTGCACAAAACACTTACAATAGGTCAAAGTCAACAACTGTCCTCCGCCAACAGCAACACACCACAAGTTTGCCATTGATAAATATGATACACATTATATGCTGCATTCCTGGCCAGTTCCTTCTTGAACAAGAGATGACAATCTCAATGGGGCTCTCTCCTGAATAAATAAAAATTAAATAAAAACATTTGTACTTACAAAGGAATGCTTGAGATGCAGTAACAAGAAGGAGATTGTAAAAATGAGCTTTTCCACTTAATTAGAAAATGTATTCACAAATTACATGGTGCTATTAACAAAAAAAAAAAACTCTGAAAGCAGACAGCTTGTTGGATGAAAGGCTGTATATATGAAACTAATGTTGAGTGATGCCATTAACTGTGGCAGCTCTGACTGCCACAAGACAAAACCTTCTCTCCCGTCCGATACCATCCACCACTCTGCCTACAGCCACAGAGGCCTTTGCTACTGGCAGTGCGGTCTCCACTTATTTGTGATGCTTGCACACAATAGTCTATGGTTTCAAATACATTTGTTTTATTATTACACATGTTATCTGCAGTTAGAATACCAAAATTGTAATTACAGAACAGTTACATTGTTCTGTTAAGTGTCAGGGATGCAAAATGTATCATGGAACTGATACATCAAACACCAAACAAAAAAAGAAAATTGAACAAAAAATAAATGACTTTTTTGCCCGGACGCAGAGTTGGCGGGCCTAAACGACTGAATGTGGGTAACTGACTGATCCCCCTCCTTGCTCACACCCGCCTTTGAGAATCAGATGCACTCCTCCAACCTGCATGCTCCAGACCACAGGTTAACTGAACACAAAATCAAGCTTCTGCCATGGCCATCTCAGTCCCCTGACCTAAACCCCATTAAAAACCTGTGGGCTGAGCTGGAGAGGAGAGTGCACAAGAGAGGACCTATGAATCTGGATGATCTGGAGAGATTCTGTAAAGAGGAATGGTTTCAGATTCCTTGTTCTGTATTCTCCAACCTCATTAGTATTATAGTCTTCAGGTGATATTTCTCTCCATATTCAAATGACATGCAAGGCTAAAGCACATTTGCAGGAAGGCAAGATATTGCCTGAGATTTCAATAGCTCCTGTATGTTACTTGGTTGGGGGGTACGGGTGGTGGGGGGTGAGACTTTTCGAATAAGGGCTCTGTCTCTCAGAGGGACTTAAATATACCCTGAGGCTGAACCACTTTGAAATGATTAGACTGTGGCTTTTAAAATATTTGTCCAAAGTCACTGATCGGCTTATGGCTTTGTTGCAGAGGCTTTTGAGAAAAAAAGAAAAAAAAAAGAATCTGGAGTACATACTACACATCTGAGCCGGATAACTGAGGTGGAAACTGCAACGGTCCGGCGATGACAGACGAGGAAAGCAAAATGGTCAAATGTGAAAACTCTCTCCATGCACGCACACACACACACACACACACACACACACACACACACACACACACACACCTCACGCTGTGTCCTGGTTTATCAATTTAGGTGTTCCAAACCTTTCAAGCCCCAGTTCTACATAAAACATTTTCTGAAATCTACCACAAAATAAAATGTCATGTAGTATACAACATGTTCACATGTACAATGTACAATGAATTTTTATATATACAATGTATATTGAAAACACACCTTTTCAGACTCCACCTGGACTGATACTTATCTAGGACCTCTCATGGTACTTGTTCTTGTTTAACTGTGTGTTAAAGTTTATAATATTTAGAATAGAATTGTAGTAGAGCTGATTTACCCAGTTTACTGTGAACTGCATTCAATGTTCATTACTAGGGATAGCTGCTACTTTATGGGAAGGATGTGCTTTGTCTTATCTGTTCTGTAGTTACTTCGATGACGTTTCTGTATGCACTTACTGTATGTCGCTATATATTTAGACATATTGGGTTCTGGAACACTGGGCCGCATGCAAGTTAACAATGTAAAATGTATCAGGAGAAACAACCCTTCAAGTGATCCATCCATATCTACTGCATATCTGGCAGCAGAGTGATGCTTTGAGGCTCGTTTGATACCTCAGACCCTTGATGACTTCCTGGCGGAGCTACGTAAGTGTTGGACACGCCCTGGCTTACAGCAGGTGGCCAAAGACTGTAGGACATTTGCATCCATGTCGGACGCTGGGGTACATGGGCTGGACCATATGCAATGCAGAGTAACAGATGATCTGCTCTGTAAAATATATGATGCGGCTGCTAAAACGGCGCGGATTGGTAATTCGCTTTCTCAGCTGATGCTCACTAAAGTAGCCAGACAGACACCGTGGCCCCCCCCAAGACGCTTTTGTTCGTTGGTCCCAACCTATGGCTAGAGGTGACGCACAGCCCTCGCATGGGAGGGGAACCCCTCGTCGTCCGTCCGTCCATGTACCGGCATCGGACTCACGATGCAACCCTATGGGTCCATCTGGCAGTCAGGCTAGGGGACAGCAGGCTAACCAGTGTGACAGTATTGCCATGACCAGCTGGTGATTTGAGCGGCACTCACGAGAGAACCGTGGCATTTTTCCACAATTTTAAAAGGCTACCGCCTCCAGTTCAACTGTCGGCCCCTAATATTTTCCGGGGTCAGATACACACGTGGCCTGGACCCCATCCAGTCGGGAAGGCTGGGGCAGGAAATTACAGGCTTCCTAAAAAAGGGCGCTGTGTCACTGGTGCCTCCCTCCGAATGGCTCAGTGGCTTTTACTCAACCTATTTTCTAATACTGAAAAAATATGGTCTCCTCCGACCAGTTCTGGTCCGGATACCATCACGACGCATGGTGGTAACGACAGACACTTCGTTGACCAATTGAGGACCAGTCCTTGCTTGACCACAGCAAGGCAGCCAGCACACTGAAGGTCTATGCTGCTGCCATATCATGGCCATGTCTGGTTGCACAACAAGCCTGCAGAGAGCCATCACATTGTCAGCCGGTTCCTGAGGGGTTCCCGGCAGCTGAGACTTGCGAGGTCCTTGGTGGCTCCCTCCTGGGATCTCCCCTTTGGTATTGCAAGCGCTCACGGGTCAGCCCTATGAGCCTCTCGAGATGACCAGCCTTAAATGGCTTTCTTTTAAGATGGCATTCGTGCTAGCAATGGCGGAGTGTGGAGGTCGGCTGACTCGGGAGTCACACTGCGGCCCAATCCATTTCGTTTCGGCATTTTACATTAACCAGCGGATCGAGCTCGCTGTGCTTTGCCCCCCCACCAGGCGAGGACCTGGGAGATGCACACTTGGTATGTCCAGTGCGTGCTACCGCTTCCATTAGACGTACAGGGCAACTCTTTGTTTTCTACAGTAAAACTAAAGGGAAACCTCTCTCAGCTCAGAGCCTCTCCCGTTGGGTAGTGAAGGTGATAGCTACAGCTTATGAGGCTAGTGCTAGGTCCTTGCCTATAAATATGCAGGGTAGGTGAACAAGAAGTATGGCTACTTTATGGGCAGCCCTGGAAGGTGTACCGCTTAAGGAGATTTGTGAGGCAGCGACTTCCATCCTGCCGTCGGCCTTGGCATCCACTTAAAGATATGACTATCCCTGGTAACATTGTTGGTATTAGTCATCCATGGTTGATGACCCTAATGGTCGAAGGAACAAAATAAAACTAAGGTTATATTAATAACTGTAACCAAGGTTTTATGAGTTCCGAATGACTATTAGGGGTTATGGTCACTCTGGACCCTTTAAGGGCAAGAAATGTTCTGAGGACTTCCGCATTGATGTGCCTCCCTTTATCCATCACTACATGGAGATCATGTCCATGACAAATGTTGGTATAAGAGTCTCGATGCATCTGGCACCAAGAAGGTTAATTTGTGGATGATGACACTAATGGTCATCCGGAACTCATAAAACCGTGGTTACAGTCGTAACCTTCGTTTAACCTTGTTCACATACTGTGTTTGACTCACTGTTCACTGTAAACTACAGTAGTGGAACTTCATTTTTCACCGGGGTTTGTGTATTCACTGCCCATAATTTACATATTAGTTATGAAAATAATCTAATTTAACGCATGATAATAAATGGTAAAAGGGTCTTTATTTAGCCATCATTGCTGTTTGTGTAATATTGACATCTGGAGTTATAAAGCTTTAAACAGAACGGTACAAAACAGATGAAAATGGGTAAAATGAAGCCTCTGCGCAAAGGGGTTTAAGTTGTGCTAGCTACAGGTTTCTTTGCTACACTGCCTCAAAGCACTGCTATCGGTACAGCCGAAGGATTCAGTCATTGTGACTCTGATCCTCAAAGGAACAAAAAAAAAAAAAACTGAACTTTATGTCTTCTGTGAGATTTGTAGCCTCATGTGCACATACTGCCATCTATGTTCCATTTTGCCATCCCTACTATATATTATTCACGGGATGTCCACAGGAGGAGTAAAATGAGAAACATGCGACCCGCTGAATCCATAGTTTGGGAACGGCCACTGAAATTAATGACATGGCTCACAGCAGCATGTTATGTTAGGGTGAACTCAAATATAGATGTTTGCTCATACATCAGGCCCACACAACGGAGCCATAAGAGCTCTCCTTATAGAGGGGTCTCAGTGTGCACTAACATAAAACCAAAGCCTAACTGGCTTTTTGATCCACAACAGGCTAATCTGGGCCTGCTCTTACTCCAACACATCTTTAAAACACAGATGAAGATCAGCTCTCAGCGACATCTTACTCCTTTCTCCCAGAGAAAACTACAACTCCAGAGCATTCCATCAAAGGCTTTTGAGAGCAGAACAGCTCACATGCCGCTCAGATAGCCTGAAACAAGACCAAAAGGAATGCGTTCATGCTGACATTAAATAACATGCATTTTTTCCTGTATTGAATTAGGTCTTAAGAACTAAGCAAAGGCCCTGGAGTTAATGTTCATGCACTTTGCCATCTTGTGTATGCAAAGGCTGCAGGGGGTTAGCCTTTAGTATACTGTACTTCCAGAGCACTAAACATACACTACAGCCATTCTCAAGGAGGCATGTTCATTCACTAGAAGGGGTTGGCAGCACTTTGAATTATTAGATGAGGACCAGCAATGAATGATGAAATATGGTTTGGTCCTCTCCACACAGAATGACAGGTTTGGTTTCTCTGTGTACTGGCTGGATTTTTGTTTTGTGCAGAAGTACATTGAAGATGTACAAATTTAAACTTGAATGCGGTCAATGATGCATATTGCTAGCTACTTTATTTAAATAAATTTAGCCAGACAATGATTGAACTGTCAAAGAGCAGCAGTGGTGAAATAAAAAAAAACACCTATCCAATTATCTTAGGGGCATGTTTTAATGTTTAAACCATGCGGTACGGAGAATATTTCAGGTTTGGGAGATTGTGTAATTTTCTGAAAAGGCTGGTGAAACCATTTAGTTGGAAGGACATTGTTCAGCCTGCTGGAAAATGCAAACACATACAACCATGCAGAAGGAAGCACTCTCTCCAGAGGGGATTGATTGGATCTGCGATTCTCTCAAAGGAAAAGAGTGTGATGTTTTGGAAGAGCATAAGTGAAATGATTAAAACGTGACAAAAACAACAACCTGCATAATCATAAATCATATTTCAAAAAGGGGGAAATTAAATCACAATGCAACGAGCCGAGCAACTGCAGAATAAACCCGTTGTAAAGATTCTCAATCTAAAATGTATTCCGCACACAAACAGTGGAGGTAAAAGCCAGAGGGTGTTGAAACTTTGAATTTCATTAATTAATCTTATTGTCTCCCAGCCTCATTGGTTAGAACATTGAAGCAACTTTTGGCCATTCATACAACTGCAGCACTTTCTACCTATACACTATGTATACTGGGAGGGTTATGAGGTGTTTATTGCATTACTATCTTGTGATATATATTATGCTGGGAGTATAAGCAAGTGTATTCCCTTAATCAGTGCAGTATACAGTATCTGTTGTCCAACATAAAATGCCTCTTTAGGACAATAAAGGTTGTTTTATGCTACCATATCATTGCTTAATGGTATTAGCAATAAAGCATCAGCTACTTACTGGCTTTATTAGTGGTGCATCCGGCTAATGAATTTGTCCAGTCCCCACAATGCAGCATCAAATGTTGACAGCTCCAATGCCAACTGTGGCAGGAAGCCCAGCAGGATGATTGGCTGTAGCATTGGCCAGAGAGGGTGCGTGCTAGTCTCCCCTCTACGGAATCAACAAAGCATGTTGCAGTGATGGGGTAGGCCTGCCAATACAATTGGAAATTGCAAATTGAGATAAAGGGAATAAAAAGCATAAGAGCCTTCAAAAAAGGTTTTAGCTACAAAACACATGTTTGACTTATTTTTGGCTTATTTGTTTACTTATTTTTGGAAGTTTAGATTATAGACTGGTATATGCAGTCTTATCAGCTACAACTCTCACTTACTGAACAAAGACTTTGACTTTATGAAATATTTCATAAATAAATGGATGAATGAATGTGTATTATTATTTATACTGTGTATACTTATTGTTTGTAACCCTGTACATTGACATTGATTGAACAAAACAAAAATGGACATTACAAAAACAGTGTTAGAAATATAACTGTGAACAGCAGTACAATGTATCATTAGAGATGTATTACTTAGTAATTATATTATCAGTTTTCATAAAAGTGTGGAATTCACTATGACCTACTGAACTCTACTGGGATCCATAAAACCTCAGAGCAAATGACATATTTAATTTCCATCTGGTGCTACTTCAAGCTGCCAGACTTAAATGTGATGAGGTTTTCCCAGTTACTGAGGCAATAAATATACTGCTATCATTGTATGAGAGCACTCCAAGCCAGTCTCTCCAGAACATGATGCATCAGAAGGACATTGGAGGTCCTGATGAATTTGTTTCACCTGAAACAACATCTGCTGGGCACAGCTGGAGTTTAAGATGGCAACATAAATCACAGCGCTGCACTCTGTGCATTCTGTAGACATCCACTGTGTGCAATTCAGCATAATGTGCAGGTATAATATTAGGAAATGAATATGGTTTATGTTCATGGATACGAGATGCAAGCAGACATCTCCATCTCATCCTCCATGGTAATCCATAGCTGAGAGTCCAAAACGGGTCAATTATGAAAAAACGTCCTTGCAGAAGATTGAAAAACAAATTCCTGTAATCCAGCATAGCAGCATTACAACAACATATGTAATCATCATAATAATAGCAACTTAAGGTAGCTTAATGCTTTCTATGAACAGTTCTGTAAAAATAAATACATAACATCATCATAAGAACTGACTAAATTCATGACATTCTTCAGTACACTGGCAAATGCAGTCACAGGCTGTTCTGTTACCTTCAATATCATGACTTAACATGATATGCCAAGCTTTAAAAAGAACAGTGGATATCCTAATACTATCATAAAGGTGTATGTCATATTCATTGCCACATCATCACAACTGTATACATCACAATCAAGTTCACAGAAATAGGAGGACTACAGCAAAAATACTGGGGATACAATGTTGTTGAAAGTTGTAATGGTGAAACTAAGACAAAGTGAGACTTGCACACTTGGTGTAGTGCTCCAAAAATAAAGTGTGCACTGTTCATTAGCCCTTTTAAAAAGTCTAGCCAAGACGTCCATGTATTCCGTACGACCTGTCCATAGGCTGTATTCTCTATGGGTAGCACATCACAAGTAAGTGCTGGAATATGAACATAAAAAAATTTACAATACACTTTAACACCAATAATCATTATGTGTCCTCTTTGCGATATGTTGGCATTGAAAAGGAAAAAAAGGGGGGTATAGATGATGCCCTCCTCAGACGTGAAACATACTGGATTTACCATCTAAAAACCTTCACTCATGGACTTACCATGGAGTTTGACATTAAACCATTTTTCTGACTGTCCTGTATATTAATGGCTACTGTGACTTTGTTTGTTTTCTATGTGTTTTAATTTCAGTTTGGTTGAGGTCACACAATCTTTATTTTAAAATATTTAAACATTTTAACTGATAACTTTTAAAAATGTTTATATGTTTAATGCTACCCATTGAGAATATAGCCTATAGGCAGGTCATACGTAATACCTGTCAGAGTACATGCACCTGTAGTCTTCTCGGCTAGCCGTCTTAAATTGGCTAATAAACAGAGCACAAATATGTTCTGATGAAGGCTTTTTGATTGAGTCTCTTCCCTTCACTGTAGAAATTTTGAGTTCATAAAAGGTGCCACATAAATGAAACCCACTCCACTGTCTCAATGACCATTGGCAACCATGTAGACCCCTATAAGAGCCTGATAAACAAACACAAGCTATGATCCAACCAACATTTAAATATCCATACAACCATTGATTAGGAAGCAGGTTAGAACATTAAAGGTGGCGTTGGCTGTCATGGTGGTAGGGGTGGGGGTTTGGGGGGAATACTGGCTACTGACATGAATTTAAAACCATGGCTTCCTTGGCTTCCTGTCCTTGTTCTGCAAAATTCGAATGGAGAGAACTTCAGTCAGACTGACCTGTAGAGGTGGTTTTCTTTCCCTTAAATTCCCTAATGAGTCTCACTCCACTGAGATTTCCTGCTCGCACAAAAAAGGCATTTACCATAGTTGGACGAGACAGTTATGTGGAAGGGAGGGAAAAAAAAAACTGGGAATAAAAGGGAGAGAGATAGCTTTGTTTGTATTGAGTGTGTTGATAAAATGACAAAAGAGAGCTGGAAATTCAAAATGAAATGAAGACAAGCCTTTTCACACAGCTGACTTTCTCAAGAAAGCTTCACACAATCTGTTGTAAACACAGCTTGAGGGCTCACAATTGCTTGGCTTTATCAAAAATCTTTTGTTTAACGTGAGTTGTGAACATTGGTATGCTCTTTAGCCTTTTGATACACAATACATTAAAACAGCAGAAAAACGTACGTATCACATAAAAAATGTAATGACGTGGAACTTTGTTACAGACTTACAGAAACCTATTATTCCACAGTAATTCTGTCTGAAGATACCATCCTTTAATTCTCACCTCCTGAACCTTCAAACGCATTTAGTTACATTAGGCAAGCAGTTTCTTTAAGCGCTGACAACTCTATTTGTACAATTCTAACTTAGTGGACTGTATATAAGCTTGACTCACCATGTTGAGAAATTTTCAAAATGAACATCGCCAAGTAGAGATTGTTTGGGGGGAAATTACTTTGGGAAACAGGAAGTCATTTCATCCTGGTAACCACGCTGCTGTGGAGATGTGTTTGAGCGCCCTTTGCTGTTGCATTATTGCTCTGTTAAAACCATGTGAAGCAGAAATTTGCTATTGTACATAAATGTTTGTTGGAATTGTCTGTGCTTGTTACCTGAAAAAACATATTGCAATGGAAGTAGTAAATGTTATTCAAAAAATAAAAAAAGAAAGTTAAATTTGAGTTAAAATACACTTTTGTATTTGTTCCATTTTTTATATTCTGCAACTTATAACAATAATTAAGTAGTCTTGGATAAAGATATCTAAATAAGTAATATTACTACTACTACTCCTATTATTACTACTACTACTACTACTAATAATAATAATAATAATAATGTGGTCCATTAGTGGAAAAGGTTAATGCAATATTCAGGATTAAATGAAAAACAAGGTAATGACCTTATAATCACATGAGCGACATGGCCAGCCACATAGTTACTCTCTCCATGAGCCCCATCAGGAGGACGTCCCACAGGCACATGGAGGAGAGAGGAGAGCGAGTTTGCTTTACAGGCTCGGAAATGGTCAGACTCAATCGTCCGGCTCCCACGCGGCATAGGTAGCCGGCACCAGACAGACGGGTATACAGGATGGCGGAATCCGAACCGCCATGCGTCAAAGGTTCCGCAGAACTCACACTTGCCTCGCTGCCCAAAATAACAGGCGTATGTGACCCTGGCACCGTACCCAGCTATTGCTAGATCGTCTCTTCCTCTCCATCTCAGCTAATGCGTGCTGTGGAAGTGCTGGTGCAAAAAGCCTGCTACGCATCACCCTCTTTGGAGGCTATGCTGGTGGGTGGTGGTTGAGGTGAGTTACCACCTTTCACTGCAAAGCAAACTGAAGTCCTGAAAGGGTCTATATTAATACAAGCCATTATTATTTTGAATAATATTGTGTGGTATCATACACATCCTGCAATACATTTTATTCGGAGAGAAGTGCATTTGGATAATGGATCCATTTCCACATGCATGTGTGGGTCTGCTCAGTAACATTACAGGCTGGCTAATGATGTCTCTAATGTAGGCCATCTCTTTGCCCTACAAACTGATGAACTGAATGTTATCTGGAAAAAGGTGTAAAATAAAACAGGCCTATATCAACATTGCAAATATGAATAAACACACTGTCCAAAAAAAGATGCCACTTTAATTCTACCTTTATCAACTGTTGTGATAAGTCATGGCTCCAATGGCCGGATATATTACTATGAAGTAGATGTCTGTACCGGGATAAAAATGAGGCCCGAGCCTGCCTAAGCCCAATGTCTTAGCCCTAGTCGAACCAGCCCGACAAGCTCTAGCCAAACTATAAGCCTGACTCTGATAGAGCCTGATCACTGAAATAACAAGATAAATAAAAAATAATGCAGTGCTTCACGCAGGAAAGTGAAGATGCTTGCACTCGCAGAACAGGGGGGGACAACTAATTTGCTAGTTGAGCATAATGTTACACTACTACAAAACCGGAAGCTTTGCGTCCTTGTTGTCAATCGTTGTTAACAGCTGACAGAAGTGTTGCTAGGCTACTAATTGTAAAGTTGCAGGTTGGCAGCGGGCCCGTACCTGGCCTGTACCTGACCCGACCCGACGTCACATCGCTAAATATTGGTCCGATACCCGGCCCGATCACAGCATATCTTCGGGCCTCGCTGGGTTTGTGTGATTGAAGACCTCTACATTAAGCATTAAGTGTCATCATAGATAAGACAGAGGTCTAAAGGCAATATTACTGTGGGCGTATAGTGATAATGGTCAGACTGTTAAGAGAACACTGACAAAGTGATTTTGTACTCTACCGTGCATCACCACACGCAGACAGTGAAGCGATATAGTGGTTAAATGTGTTCCTGCTTCCCAGAATTCTCAAGTCAGCGGAGCAGAGCAGAGCAGAGCTGCCTAATTAACACTAATTGCTACAGTCTGCTCATCAGTGACCCCACACTGCTCCTGTGCCCTCTCCTCCTCACGCGACACATGTGCGAGCTTGCTGGGTTAAGCAGTGGGGGAATCAGAGCTGGATTAATTTGTAAAATGAAAGCTCATCTTCAAGAGCCTCGTCCGTAGGACCCAGGAGGGAAACATGCCACAACCTGCTCTGTGTTTCACCAGGCACATTACCACAGGAAACAGGAATTCAACGGTATTCAATTGCAACCCTCTGGTTGACGTCAATGTCGTTGCTGATATTGTGGTAAGCAGTTGGTTTTCAAGGAGGCAAAGAACAACCTATAACTAAGCTTTTATTATACACAATATTTCAACAATATCCAAAGGCATGATGCTGGGTAGTCCCCTAAACTCTGTACAGTAAAGACAGTCAGTCAAATTCATGGTGCCATATGCAAAGGTTTGGGAAGAGACAGGGAGGCATGTCACCCCCAATATTTAAATTGGAATTGGTCTCTAGACTAGCTAGTATGTTTGTGAGACCTGAAGTTTGACTAAGCGGGACTAGGTGTGTCTCCCCCAAAGTTGAAATAAAACCTACGTCTATGCATGGTCCCATAAATATTTTAATGATGCTCGCCTTCGATGTGACAGAAAATCATTCATAGTTTCTCAAGATGTAATCTCCCATTTTTAAAAGTGATATGAGCCAAAACTAAAGACTCTCATAGATTTCCAATTTGAGACATAATTTAGCTCTACAGCTCTACTGTACAGTAGCCATTAGTACCACCTGTATTTGGAGTGAGGCACATAAACCGAAGCCAAAAGATCTGCATGTGCAATTTTCTCTTTCAAATTCAGTGATGCACAACATTAGAACAATCCGGAAGCACGGAAAAGTTGTAATACCTGTTGTTAATTTAAACTACATTAACTTTCAGTAGATACATCTGAGTACCAGGGGCCAATGTTTCTGATTAATTCTGATTAAGGCGAAGCAACAGTGTGTGACGGAGAAAGGAGGAATAAATCACAAGCTGCCAACAATCCGCCCAGTTGCGAGTAATAATTGCAGAGGATTTTGATTCCTAACCAGTTTGATCTTCTGTTTCAATTGACTTATGATGCAGGCTTGCATGATGTACACATACTTGTATTAATCTCTCATTCACATGGATGTATTTCTGCAAAAATGTCCTGAGAGTCTACACAGGTATTCACATCTAAAGACAGGCTATTATAAACTACAATGTCTGTTGTAAGATCATTATGGTTTTCAAGCCTATTGCTAGTCAGAACTGCAATAAATATTTCTGACATTAGAAAAACAGTACAAGCATGACTTAATTTATAGTTTCATATCTGTGGGTTCCATTAGCCTCTCAGATACAAAGAACCAAAACTGAACTTTCTGACAAAAAGTTCCAGTTGGTAAGAGGAGATTCCTGTAATTAATTTTAGTGGCGGATAATCAAACGCGAAAATATGGGGATCAGAAACAAGTCACTCACGCACTCAGTGAGGACCAATAAAGGGAATAACAAAATAAAAGCAAAAAAAGTAAAGACAGGAAACTAATTTATTGTGGCTAAACAGCCGGCTAAAATCAACCCACTAAAATAGTGTGAATTCGAATAACGAGTGAAACACAAATTAAATCTCCCGAGCTCAATACTGGAGCCAAAGCGGGAAACTTAGCAAAGAAAAGAACACCTTTGGCACATAAGTTCGGACGGCCGGAAGTGTGTAAAACAAACGAAACAAACAAAGAAAACTTTCTCAGAGAGAACAGCAAAGAATAAAATAAATAGCACAGAATGCTAACAGGAGGAATAATACGAATACCTGAACTAAAAGCTAATAGCAGGTAGATGCACAGGTGAAAACAGTGATGAGGGAAAGCAAACCCCGAAACGGAACGTGGAAAATATCAGATAGATTCTCAATCGGAAAATAAGGACGAGAACCGCAACGGAAAAGAAAATAAAAACCCACAAACCATGACAATTCCTTTTTCTCTCTCTCTCTCTTATGAATATTTACAAGGAGCCATGCCTAAAGACAAAACACCCACTACCACTGGTACTGTCCTTGACCACACCCCATTATTAATATTCATATGACACATCAACTTGCACTGGATGAAAATAGGAATTTCTGGAAAAAATAGGATTCTGCATGTTCCCGTGAAATTTAGAACATATGGAGGAATGAGTTCACCCAAGGATTTCAATTATTGGTATCTGACCATTTTCGGGTCTGTTTATTCCCGTTCTTCTGGTGTCTCTCTTCAGATATCCGAGAATTCTCAGAATCAGACATTTCTGTGCGACACAGCACCTGTCTCCCGGCATTTACCACCTGGTGGACATTAAATATTATCATTCATTACCACAAATGGAGTGTTTTGCGCCTAAAGGGATTAATTTATGTTTCGGCTACCGATATGCAATCTGTACCTAAATTGCTTTAATACTCCAAAGTCAGGAGAAAATGTCTTAGACTACTTTCACATACAAAGCTGTGAGATAAAAAAAATACCATGTCAGTTTATATCTAAATATTTCTTATTTCAAATGAACATGTTGACAACAATATACATTGTTACTCCATGCATGAGCCATTTAGGGAGTTATAGCAGTTCATTGATGACAGAAGGAAACGGCATGTTCTTCTTTCTCAATAGCATTCACTAAACAAGAATACAGATGTACAGAATAAAACATTAATTTAAAACAGAACCACAAGTACCACCAGGTTTGTGGTGGTTTTAGCACAAGCACTTCCTGTTGGCTCAAGATAGCAATACACCAAAACTTATCCTGGCAACATCTCATCTTAAGACCAACCTGCCCAGTTCACTTGCTATAGGCGCAAGGTCACTTGGTATTTAAAAGGCGTGCGCGCTGGGCGCCAATATTGAGTTAGATAGCTGCCAAAACGTTTCGTAAACGTAAATTACGATTTGCAAATGTATTTGGTGAGACGTAAATATAAAAGCAGGATTGTATATCGGGTTCGAATTGTTGTTGGACGTGGGAGAGCGCCTTCCTTTTGTTAAGTGAAATTGGGAAAACGGTCCCCCTAGTTAAGATACGCAATTCTGTTAAACGAAACTCAGTGGGTTCAGTGCAATCGCTTATTTTCAGTCCTTGCATCATTTCCTAGTGTCCTTTCCTCTGTCCTTAGCTCCACCCAACAAAAGACGTGAGGAAGAGATGCCAGGATGAGATACGAGGATGGTGGAATCGAGGCAACATGCATTACGCAAATGGAAAGTCCTTGCTCAGTCAAGTGTCAGTTTAAGCAATGTCAATTACTAATGACGTGGGCATTTTACAGATTGCTCTTGTCTCAGAGTTTGTTTTTGCACTGAACATGGTAGCCTACTGTTTTACCGGACGCTGTAGCCTATTTCAGGCATGAAATATATAGCCTACTGTAAATTAAAAATATTGTATACTAGCCTAAAACATGAATTGCATTAGGAAAAGTGCCAATTCACATAAATAGATCTAATTTACATTATTTTATCACAGTCATACAGTTTTAATGACGTGGTTCCCATTTCTGCTCCTTATTAGCACAGGACAAATCATATGTCTGTTTGTAAAATTATGGCTGAATATAATAGCTTGTGGCTTACCTTTTAGTTACAAATTTAGATTTTACATTTTCAATTTGACTTACATTTACAAATCTCAATTTACAATTTTGATTTTACATTTGCAATTTGAGTTACATTTGCTTATCTCAATTTACATTTGCAAAATGTTTTGGCAGGTATTTAACTCCATGCGCTAAAATGACACCTGCGCCGGTCTGAAACTAGCAAAGACACTTGCATTTGGGTTAGTGCTGCTTAGTGCCAGATGTAAGATAGGGCCCTATGTGGTCTTTACATTTATATCGGTTGAACCGTGTATAGCAATTGTAGCCATTTTTATACATAGCCGCCTTTGTATGCCATGACTTCCTGATGTCTGTGACCCAACAATATCAAAAGACTCTTGATATCTTATTTTTAGGTACTCTTGCAAGCGAAACTATAACCTCTCTGCATTTAAATGGATCTCTATGGGAATTGGGGGGTGGGACTAAATTAAACTGTAAATTACATGGGAATAGTATGGAACACATGGTTGCCTAAATGGCTGTAAGTCGTCAAGGGTCTGAGGTATCAAACGAGCCTCATCACCCTGCTGCTAGATATGCAGTAGATATGGATGGGTCACGTTAAGAGTTGTTTCTCCTGACTTATTTTTCCATAGAGAGTTCAATAGGAAAATAGGTAAATGTTATGGGAGCAGGGAACTGTGGTTGGTTAGCAGTGTTTACAATGAGCCATGTTTATCAGGCTGTGTTATTCTGTTGTGAAATAAGCTACGGTGATATGTATGGACCAGTGGGATGTTGTGGAAGTTGTAGCGAGGATAATGTTAACTTAGTGCCAGCTAGCCTGGGTGGTTATTTGAAGCTCTAGCAACCAAACACTTCATATTCTCAGGAAAAACCCCTATCAAGGAGATGTGGTTTGATAGAATGAATGAGATCACGATGATGTCTTCACTTTGTAATCTCATTTCATGATTGTAACAATATATGGTAACAAGATAGTTTGTTCACCGTCGGACGGTTTATGTTGCAACACATGAACACATGGTATGTTGCATACCATGAATGCATGGTATGTTGTTATGTTGCCAAGCTGACTAAAAGGTTAACTATAAAGTCGTTGTTTGTGGTGATTTACCAGCGACCATACGTATACATATTGAAACATGGTGGCAGCGTCACAAACCTGGACTGACGGACAGAATGTTTGAGAGCTGTTTGGAAAGTGAATCGTTTACGTGCGCTGACGAACATTTCAACAGGCTAGCTATAGCAAGAGCTAAAGCTAACTCCAGGATTCTCGCCATCAGGCCGTAGTGAGTCACTTCTCTCAATTGTAGCATAACGCTTCGTTCACACCCATCTGCTCGCAACAGAGGCAAAACAACTGTCCTTGGTCACGTGCAGCAACAAAGGGGCGTTGTAAGTGCAATTGGTGCAACACCAACAACTTACCGATTGTAAACACTTGATTGCAAAGTACAATACAGTCACTAGACATGCCGATGGTCTCAGAAATTCAGTCGCCAATTCGTGTTTCAGCTCGGCGCGATTATTAAAAAGTGAAAATGAAGCGAAGCTACCCTAGCGGTGCTGAGAAAAGGAGGAAGCAGGAGGAAAGTAAAAAGTTTGTGGCAAAACTACCAAAGCTAACTACATTTTTCACGGCGGCTAGTAGTAGTACAGATGCCACTAATGAAGAGCAGTCAGTCTGAGCGAACGTTACTAGGGATGTGCGCGTTTAGTCGACTAGCCGATTAAACGTTGCTACCCTCGCTAGTCGGCACCAGAAATACTAGTCGGTTAAACTTACTATTTTATTAATGTACACATTTAAATTACATATTGACATAATTTGCACTGAAATTTCATGTTTTCCTGGTCAAATGTTGCTTCATAAAAAAACGAGAATCCGTTACTAATGTTAACAACGCCGGATTAAAAAAATTTAAAAAATTTAAAAAAAAACGAAGGAAAGAAACAAAACGCATTCGCCTGTTCGCCCTGCAAGGTAAACCAGCGAGGTGGAAAGAGTAATTAGGCCTATCGCGTTGTTGAATAGCCCAATAAAACAAATCTAATGTCACGTCGATCAGTCGGCCTAATTGTTATTTTTTTGTGGGCCTATTATTGGTAGCTTTTCTGATGACCGATTATTATTTTTTACTGTATTTGCTATGCGATCGCGTTCACCCAATGAAAATGCCGTTGTAATAATCAGGCACGTTTCCTAAAAATGTTTTGTTACGTTGAATATTGTTTTCAATAAATGTTATTTGTTAACTTTTATTTCGTGAGTTGTCATGTTTTGTAGGATAATGTGCAATGTTCATAATGCAAGACGCAAAGTGCCACACATTTCAGCGGCATTTAAAATATGATTTGGTTATTGAATAATGTGATTAACGGTTTCAAATTTCAGGGAAATTAGTCGTTAGGAACATCCCTAAACGTTACCCATTGCTGCTGCTGGCAGTGCCAACCTAGATTGCTCCAGCAGCAATGATGATGATGATGATGATGATGATGATGATACATGCATCACAACTGATCTTTCTTAGATAAATAAGGATTGAAAAGGGGGGAGAGCAAGGGATGTGTGAGGGCCCCATGCCTGTGTTTGCCTTGGGCCCCAAAATGACTAAGTCCGCCACTGTCTGTCCTTAACCTAATGTTAGCTAACTCCTGACACGCTAACGATGCTAACAACAGTCAATAGCGCTTTCCATTATACATTAGCTAGTGAAGCTAACTCCCTATAAGTAGGCTACTTCCAAAGCTGTTACCTTATGTTGCTTACAGGAAAATATCTTACCTGGGGGGTATACTATGAAGCAGGATTACTTAGTTAGCTGGATAACTGCACCCGGAACCATCCAAAATCTTGAACACGGACTGAAGTAAAAACAGCTGTTCCTGGTAGACTAGCCCATTAGCCTACGCAGTGCAGTTATCCAGCTGCCGTTAACGAAGTAATCCCAAAGATTCTGCTTCGTAGTGTACCTGCTTCGTAGTATACCTTCGTAGCCTATACCCCCTGATATGAAATGGGTCGACGAGACGTAGGCTAACTTATGAATGACTTCATCAGACCAATCGGTTCTTCTTCATGCTTTGATTTGCTTCAAATGGTCCTTTTTAGACGGTAGCCTATTCTATAAACATTTTATTTAATTAGTAAAAATTTTTCATAAAAAGTCATCTTTCTTTAAAATTTGTAGCTACCATTTAGAGATCAGGTTAGCTTCTGTTCACTTATTAATATATTTACATCAGATATTAATTGTAAAAGTAATTTTGAGCAGGGGTGCCCAAATTTTTGCAACCCACTGTAGGTAGTCCTTTTAATTTAATTGCTGTGCAAGTGTGGTGCTGTAAATCATCTTGTCCTTTCAAGTGTTCAAATAAAAAAAATGTTAAACAAAAATGTACTAGAAATAGAAAATAAATTTATCTTGCGTCTATCTGTGCGTTTTATTAAAATATAACTGCGTATATGATTTTTTAGATATTCCAAAAAATATTAGAAATGCTTTTATAAATCAATTAAAACTGTGAGAGAATGTCGCCAGTGTTGCTTAACAGTCTCTTAACTTGGCACAGAGGTTGGCTCACTGTAAAAAGAATGCTGCAATTATACAGCGAGCGGTCGTTTATGAATGGAACTCCAGCGACATTGTCCGCCTCAAATTAAATGTGGAGCAGCCATTTTTAAATCATAAAATATAACTAAGCCTACATGATTGTCTTTTCAGTTGGATAGACTACATGGGCAATAGTTCTCAATATTACTTTATATTATATTATAATATGCTTGTAAATACTTCACAATCACTGTTTCTAGCCTAATGACCAATTCACTTGCTAATATTACGCTAGTCTATATTTTAGATTCAGCCAAACCCCAAATAGAATCCAAAAGTAAAAAGTTAAATAAATAAAACAATCAGTGAGGTAACGCAAGTCCATGAGACGCTTGCGTGTTTCTATGGACGCGTTCTAAAAGAGTCCCTAACAACCAAGGGATTCTGGCACGATCATAACGTTAACAGCAATAGAATAAAAAATAACTGGACAGAACCACGTTCCATCACAATTAATAAAGGTAGCATACAATATAATATGCCTACGGGCAATGCTGTAGGTGCCAGGCAGCATAAAGAGTGGGGTTTCAACTGAATACAATGTATCGCATCAGCGCTCAAGCGCATCACAGAACGTTACATTGATATTGCCTAAATGCAACAAAGTAAAAAAAAAAATGGGACAGACATGTGTCTTCAATAACGTGCATGCTTTATTATATCAAAACCATAAATACAAGTAGCCTAGGCACATTGTTAACTTATAGGAAAGTGAAATGAAGCACTCGCACTAGTTCCCGCTGCCGGCATTTGCATTATCTGATCACCACCATCCTGATTTTCTAATGCTTGTGGCTCTGATGTGTTTGAGGATTACATTGTTTTTTCATCCCATTCAATAAGAAAATTCAGCATCACTGAGCTGACTTAGTCCACCATGCTCAGCTGGTGCACAAAACACAGTGTGTGATCTGCGTATACGGAGAGGCGGGCCTGTTTAATACTGTTAATTTAATCCACGTGGGATTCGGATTTGGTCCAATTTTTGTGAAGAATTCAGCCAAATCCCAAACCCGTGAAAAAGGACGGAATCCAATTAAATCCGAAATCCTGGATTCGGTGCATCCCTAGAAGTGACTGAGTACTGAGTACAGTGTTGTCAATACAGTGTCGTAAGGATCATGGTGGGCGCTTTAAAACCTCTGGGAAAGATTGACTTTGATGACAGTAAAAAGATAGTACTTCCTTACATGTAGCCAGGGCCGGGATGAAAGCTTAGACAAATATCTCTCAGAACTGAGAACCCTGGCTGCCACCTGCAATTTTGGTGACATCACTGATTCTCTTATCAGGGATAGAATAGTGTGGCACATGGGACTCTCATCTGAGGCAGCACTTACTCAGAGTCAGATCTGGCTTTAGATAAATGTATTTAGATTGGGAGAGCGGCAGAGCTGTCCGGACAAAGAGCCAAAGTCATTGAAGTTCAGAGTGCCGAAACTGTTATGGCCGGTGGGAGATAGGGACCCAGAAGCAGGCAGGATGCAGAAAACTGAGGTTTAATGTCCGGCAAAGGTACAAAATCACAATCCAAAGGAAGGTCAAACAGGCAGAGGTCAAAAACAGGAAGGCACGGCAGAGGTACAAAATCACAGTCCAGGAACAGGGTCGCGAGAACACGGGCAGAAGTAAAAAAAACCAGGAGATCAAAGAGACACAAAACATAAAACGAACAAACTAAACAAAGAAAACTCTGGGAAAACCCAATACTAAAACACTAACTCACACACGAAACAAAAACAAACAGGTACTTAAAACACAAACTCGAAAGAACAGATACTATATAACTTGGGGAAAACAGGCAACAGACCAACGCTAACAAGATATGTGACGAACTCACGAAGAGGGACTAGAAAGACTGGGTTAAATACACAAGGAAGTGCGAGGGTTTACAAACAACGTAAGGTGGACACATTAGGAGACAATAACTCGATAACAAGGAAATCACGAAAACATGGACAGGACTCGGAAACAAGCATTACAAACAACGGGCTCAAATCGGAGCTGAACGTGACTAGAATTAAAGAGGCGTGGTCTCAAAGGAGACACAGCTGACATGAACAGTATGTGAAGGACAGCTCAGTATCGCAGATAGAAAAGATACAGCGAGGAAACTTGTTAATTGTTAGTTCTAACTAAATACAGACAATTAGTATGTTAGTAAACATTTAAGTTAATGGTTTTAGTAATGTGCATCTAACTAATAAACACCTGAGTGATAGTTAGCACGAGTTAGTAATATCAACAATATTAACACAGAGAACGTAAAGCAGGAAGTAAACAGAAAATGAGACTTAGGAAATACAGCATGAACCCTCGGAAAATCCCGAAGTCACCCAAACCGTGCAAACGCGAGACAGGGTAAACAAACACACGAATGCGACTCGGACAACCCACGAACAGAGGGGAACGGACAGATGAAATGACAAGTAGTTATAATGAAAATAAAAATACAATAACACTCAGAACATAACAGAAACAGTCCATGCAGTAACACAAAAAGACAAGCCAAAAGGGAGAGGAAACTCCACAGAGGAGGTGAGCACTAATCAATGAAGATACTATGGCAGGAGACATGAAAGAAAAAATTAGAAATGCCCTGCATATGGCAAAAAAATGCAAGAGCTGTGGGAAAAACAATCACTTTTCTACTGTATGTAAAAGCCACTGGTAAGAGAGACAAGGTCTTACCGATTGGAAATCCTTCAGGAGACTCGGAAAGTGATGGAGATGGTAAATGGTAAATGGACTGCACTTATATAGCGCCTTTATCCAAAGCGCTTTACAATGGCCTCTCACTCACCCATTCACACACCAATGGCGGCAGCTGCCATGCAAGGTGCTAGCCTGCTCATTGGGAGCAATTTGGGGTTCAGCGTCTTGCCCAAGGACACTTCGACATGTGGACAGGAGGAGCCGGGAATCGAACCGCCAACCCTGCGATCAGCGGACGCCCTGCTCTACCTCCTGAGCCACAGCCGCCCCAGTTAGATGTCCTATGCATAATAGGCCCCGCTTCAGAGACTGTCAATATGCAACCATGATAGTGAATAGTAAATCAGTCAGATTTCTGCTAGACTGTGGTGCTAGTTGCAATGTCATCCCGAGAAGCCTCGCCAAAGACATGCATCTAGAGACATGCAACCAAGTGTTAGTGATGTATAATAAGAGTACACTGACGCCGCTTGGAAAGTGCACGCTGAAAGTTACTAATCCATGCAACAGGAAGTAATACAGACTAGAGTTTGTTGTGGTTGACAAAAACGTACACAGACCTATTCTGGGCAATAAAGCTATCGAAGTAATGGACCTGATCACAGTACAACACCACAACATTCTGTTCAGTGAAAGGTTGTGGTCGGTAGAGCAGATCAAACAGGAACATGTGGATGTATTCCATGGAGAAGGAGTCCTACCTGGCAAGCTGAAGCTGAAAATGAACGAGTGTGTGGATCCTGTGCAGCTACCAAAGAGGAGGGTCCCATGGCACTATACGAACCACTTAGAGAGGAGCTGTCCAGTCTACAGAATAGAGGGATCATAACTCCAGTAGAAAAGAGCACAGACTGGATTAGTAGCCTAGTCGTCAGAGTCTCCGTAGACCCAAAACCTCTGAACAGAGCACTCAAGAGAAGCCATTACCCACTACCCACTATAGAGGATGTCCTTCCAGACCTTACCAGAGCATGTGTGTTCTCAGTGTGAGATGTCAAGAATTGATTCTGGCATGTGGAGCTGAAGGAAGAGTCCAGCTTTCTTACAACCTTCCCCACACCTATAGGCCGCTACAGGTGGCTCTGCGTGTCCATGGGAATTAGTCCCGCACCTGAAATCTTTCAAAGAAAGCTAAACCATTAGATGGAGGGTCTTCCTGGGGTCAAGATCATCGCTGATGACATCCTGATCATGGGAGAAGGAGATAATGACGAAGAAGCAACACAGGACCATGACAGAAAACTGAAAGGACTACTGGAAAGACGCAGAGAACGCAATGTAAAGCTGAACTCAGAGAAACTACAGATCAGACTGAAGGAGGAGCCCTACATTGGTCATCTGTTGATGTCAGAGGGATTTAAAGTCGACCCGGAAAAAGAAGAAGCAATCAGTCAGATGCCCAGACCTACAGATGTAAAGGGTGTACAGCAGTTCCTGGGCACAGTCAATTATCTAGTAAAGTTCTGTGACCACGTCTCGGACCTCTGTGAACCATTGCGGAAGCTGACACACAAAGATGCTGTGGGAGTGGACTGAGCAGCATGGAAAGGCATTTGAAAAAATTAAGGAGACCATCTCAGAGACCCTGGTACTCAAATACTACAACCCAGCCAGAGATAATGCAGAGAATACACTCCTCACACAAAGGGGTTGAAGGATATTTCAGAAGAGCCCAGGAGTGTGTCTACTGGCCAGGTATGAACACACAACTAAAGACATACATGGAACAGTGCAGCACATGCAGTGCTTGGGGTGTGCAGCAACAAAAAGAGACTCTGAGCTCCAAAGTTTCCTTCGGAGAAAATAGGGACTGACCTGTTTACATTCAATGACAGGGAATACATGATCACAGTGGATTATCGATCTAACTTCTGGGAGGTAGATCATTTAGAAAAAACACACAGTCAAAAACAGAGATCCGAAAGCTGAAATCTCACTTAGCCCGCTATGGAATCCATGACACTGTATACTCATACATTTTGTGAACCGAAATGGCCCTCAGTACACGTCTGTGAAGAGCTTAAAAACTCAGCAAAGCCTGGGAATTCAAACACAAAAACCTCCTCGCCAGGCTACCCGCAGAGCAATGGAAAGGTGGAATTAGCAGTGAAAACGGCCAATAGGCTCATGGCAAGAGCAAAGAGGGCAGGGGAGGATCCATATCTAGCAATGCTGGACCACAGGAATACCCCATCACAGCATACAGACTGCAGCCCTGCAATGCTGGACCACAGGAATACCCCATCACAGGATACAGACTGCAGCCCTGCAATGCTGGACCACAGGAATACCCCATCACAGGATACAGACTGCAGCCCTGCAATGCTGGACCACAGGAATACCCCATCACAGCATACAGACTGCAGCCCTGCAATGGTGCTGATGGGAAGGCGCACAAAGACATTGCTGCCAATGAGCGAGACACTGCTGAGGCCGACAGCAAACAAACAGCATGAGGCAATCATAGACAGACAACACCTCCAGGCACAGTATTACAACACCTCAGCTAAGGACCGACAAAGTGAGAGTTCAGCCAATAACGGGTCCAAAGCAATGGTGGCCAGAGCAACAGTACTCAAATTTAAAGACAATCATTCATTTGGGCACTACTAAAAAAATAAAAAATAAATACGGAGAAAGACAATCATTTATGAGTTCTTATTTAGTACTGAGTGGGACAATATATTCATGAGTTCATGATTGCACTTGTATTGGTTGTTACAATGAGTTGATGGAAAATCAAGAGTTTATTTTGCACTACATTTTGGAAAAAAAGAGAAAACATGTAACAATATTGTTACGGTTCAGACACAGAGACCCAATAGCAGACAAGGATATAGCAAGAACGAGGTTTATTTCAGAAGGTGAGGTCAAAAAGCCAGGATATCAAAATGTACAGTACAAAAACGGAATGCAAAGAGTAGTTAGGAAGCTAAAGTCGAAAACCGGAAATCAGAGGCAGAGTTACAAAATCGGCAGGCGAGGCAAAGTCAAAAACAATCAAAAGTCGAAAAACCAGAAATCAAAGGCAGAGGTACAAAAACGGTAGGCTATCTCGGGTCGTACGGAAAAGGTTGTCTCAGGTATGCAATAAGTCACTGGCTTTCTAATTCTCAGGCTCAGGAAATAATGGGTACGTTCTGACAGGGAACAAACAGATTTGTGGGTCTATATATACGTATAGGAAAGGGAGGGGTAACAAACTACGTGAGGTTTAACACATGAGGTAGAAATGAAACAATCACGTAAACATAACAAAGACATGGAAGGGACTCGGAAACATGCATAACAAACAACGGGCTCGAAGTGGAGCGGAGTGTGCTCAGTAATCACGAGAGGTGAAACTACATACAAACAGCTGGGGCGAATAAGAGATCGCGGACAAACTGGTTAATCTTGTTAATACCTAACTATAAGACAGACCGTTAGTTCGTTAGTAGACATTTATGTTAATAGGTTTAGTAAGTGCATTTAATTAATAAACCACCCGAGTGATTGTTAGCACGAGTTAGTAATCTATACATTTAGCGTAAGGGAAACCAGGAAGTAGCAGAACACGAAACCCTCGGAAATCCCGAAGTCACCTAAACAGTGCATACACGAGACAGGGTAAACAAACACACGAATGCGACTCAGACAACCCACGAACAGAGGGGAATGCAATGATGAATGATAATAATAAACAAACAGACATACATAATAACAGAACATCACAGTACCCTCCCCCCTAAGGAGCACCTCTTGGTGCTTTAACAGGTGGCACAGGATGGTTCTTGTGGAAGTCCTTAATGACAGTCTTATCCAGTATAAAACTGGTGGGAATCCAACTTCTCTCCTCGGGGCCGTAGCCCTCCCAGTCAACCAAGTACTGGAGGCCCCGACCCCGACGACGGCAGTCCAAAAGTTTACGTACAGTATACGCATCGCCTCCATCGATGAGACGGGGGGGAGGGGGGGCATCAGGGGCGGGACAAAGGGGGTGGGTGACTACCAGTTTGAGCCGTGAGACGTGGAAAGTCGGGTGGATCCGACGCATGGTGACCGGCAACTTGAGTCTCACGGCTGTGGGGCTCAAAACCTTGGTGATGGTGTAGGGCCCAATGTAACGAGGTGCCAACTTGCGAGAGTCCACTTTGAGGGGAATGTCCCGTGTCGTGAGCCACACCCGTTGCCCCAGCCGATACTGGGGTGCCTTGGACCGACGCCGGTCGGCCGTTACCCTCATCCTGGCGCTGGCACGAAGCAGATTCTGACAGGTAGTCTTCCGGGTGCGGATGCAGCGCCGGATGAAGGCTTCGGCCGACGGAACTCCCACCTCCTCCTCCTGGCTCGGGAACAGAGGTGGCTGGTAGCCTAAACAACACTCGAAAGGGGATAGTTTAGAGGCAGAGGAGGTGTGAGAATTTATAGCATATTCGGCCCAAGGTAGTTGGTGACTCCAAGATGTGGGGTTTCTAGAGCATAGACACCGTAGAACTGTTTCTATGACTTGATTAGCCCGCTCAGTCTGGCCATTACTCTGGGGGTGAAAACCTGATGACAGACTAACAGTGGTGCCTAAGAGAGTGCAAAAAGCTTTCCAGAACCTAGCTGTGAACTGTGGACCTCGATCTGAAACTATATCTGTGGGGATGCCGTGTAATCTAATAATATGTTGAACTAGGATGGATGCCGTTTCCTTGGCGGAGGGGAGTTTCGTGAGGGGAATAAAGTGAACGGCTTTAGAGAATCTGTCGACAGTGGTGAGGATTGTGATGTAATTATTAGAAGGGGGTAACCCAGTGATGAAATCTAGTGCGATATGTGACCAGGGGAGTAGTATAATACGATTCGGTATCTGTCAAAATTTGATTGATTGTAATTTTTGAATATTAATGAGTTTATGAAAAATTATGATTATGCATAAATTAATTTTTTTATGATTTTTTTTATTTTTATGATTATGATGATGCATCATCATTCGGGGCGGGGGTTTGTGGGTTTTTCGTTTCAGGGGTTTGGCGATGTCATTTTATTGGTAATTGTTGTAAGCGTTGTGGTTTTGTGACGAATTGTTTTTAGGGTTGGGGATAGGGGTGCTTAGGGAGACATATTGGCAATGTAATGTGCGGTACATTGTTTTGAAAAACATCGTGAAAAAGTATGGTTGTATAAATGTATATGTTGTTAGTTGTAGAAGTAGTAGCAGCGGCAATTAAGTTTTATTTTTAAAAAGCCGTTTGTGCTAGCGGCAACAGCCGCTTGTTAAAAAGAATAATTCAAGCATGCTGTTAAAACGTGAAAAATCGCTATAACGGCTATAATGAAAAAACATTAAACAGAATCATTGTAAAGACTTGTTAGAAGCCATGAAGGAAGAAAAATAAACTCCGTGGTGAAAGGCGTTCGCAAAGCATAGTCCGCTCGCATAGACACGGTGGGCAAAGCACTTAGAAACATTTCCGGAGTCCGTGAAATCACGATATTGTACAAAATAGACAAAAGATAGGTGTAAAAGGCGAGATAGCGCTCTTAAAAGCCTAGAATGGTCCGCATGAAAGACTATGAAGAAAATAATTTAAATAAAAGAATATGTTACGTTTTAAAAGAATTAAAACGAAAAACGCAAAAATAACTTGGGAAAAGTTTTCTGTCATTGTATCGATGTCCGGAGTTCCGTGGTGATACGCTAGAAGATAGAGCGCTAAAGCCACAGCGCGTCGGCAGCTAGTGGCTACAATGCAGGACTAAAATTGTTCAGAGAGGGGACATTGGGGTGTATCAGAAGCCGAAATGACGTACCAACGTTCTGTCACGTGGATTTGACGCAAGTTTACGTTGGTGTTTTTGATGGACGTTCGCGCGAACCAATGGTCGTGACGGTGTCGGAGGGTTGGTCCAAAGAGGTTTTGACCGAAACGGTAAATGACAAGTCTTGCAAAGACGTCTCTAAACAGGTGTGGATTGGTGTGGGGTGTGGGGTGTGGGGTGTGGGGTGTGGGGTGTGGGGTGGGGGGGGGGGGGGGGTTGATGTGAGTGTGCAGGCCTCAACCAAGCGATTTTGTTGAGGGGTTATTAAATACAGGGTTTTTAAATATATAAAACTAGAAACAAACTGCCAGAAAACAAAAAATATATAAAGATCTTTTTGGGGGCTTTTTTTCCCCCAAAACAAAAGTCGCCAAACGTACAAAGCCTATCAACGCGAATTTCACGGCCCAACTTTTTATAATTAGTTTTTTCTGCAGGGGCTTGTAATAGGCCTGTCTGGTATCGAACGGTTTGTAAAAGATTATGCAGTTTAAACAGTAGCGTTATTATATGTCGCATATAACGCGTAAGAATATTTACTTTTAAAAGTGTATCTAAATGTTTGGGGGTTTACGTTGAACATATGGCCAAACAACGGGGGGGAGGGGGGGCGTAATTGTAAAACATGATACAACCAATCAAAGATGAAGGAGCCGGCCTGAATCCATATAAGAACAGACACTTAGGAACTCTTCTGTCTCTACGATTACGTCCGAAGATATTTGAAGAAGCCACAGGTGACAAAGACGCTACGATAGAAGAAGTAATGTCGGAGGGGTACTTTTCAATGCAAGGTAGGTGTTCCATATATTTCATTATCGTACAAGTATGAGATTTACAAGTTAATTAATCATGCGGTTTGTTCTATTTCTTAACATGGCTTTGTTACTGTATTTTAGACTACTCCACAATATTTGCGGAAACAGCAGACGTTATCGACTTGGGATCGGAACATCTAGCCGGCCTGGACGAGTTGATACATATGCTACCTTTGGAAAACGAATTACACAGCGTTGTAGAAATTGGTGCGGGTGAGTTGTCTTATACATTTGATTAAAATGTACTTTTAAAAGAGGTTGCGTGTGTATGGCGCGTGTATATATTTAACTGCGAATGTTTAAAGGTGTTGGCCTTGTGTCGAGACAGCGTGTCTAACAAAAGCCATATAAGCCAGCCCTCTACGCAAGGCCTGGGGTTCTGAATATTTTAAAGACCGATGTAAAAAACGGTTTTTGGATTGTTTAACATCGTTAGGGTCTATTTTAAGGTTTTTATTTCACAAAGACAAAGACAGTAAACAGATCTGGCTTCTGTTGTTGTAAATGTGTTAGACTACGTTGATATATGGCCTAACAGTCTGTAGGCCAGGATGTTTGTTACCCCAATGAAAAGTGATGAAGCAGTTCTATAGAACTTAGTGTTTGTAATTTGTATTATACATTTGTTTAAAATTTACTTTGAAAGACTGTGTGTGTGTATATATATATATGTGTGTGTGTGTGTATATTTATTGGCGACTGTTCCAATGTATTACACGTGTTCTCGAAACAAGGCCTCTTGTTTAAACGTGTGGCCATGTGGTCGGCACATGGCAGACAAAATGGCTGTTCGGGGCACACGACGTTAGCTCGACAAAGTTTATATACCGCTTCGCAACATGCGTATATATTTTTATATATATATATATATATCCAGAGTGAAACTTTTAAAGTTTTTGGACTGTTGAACATCGTTAGGGTTTATTTTAAGGTTTTTATTTCACAAAGACGGAACCATTAAACAGCCTGTTTTTTAAATATATATTATTTTTACGGTTGTTTAAATGATCCTTTTAAAGCTGTTTTATATTTATATATGATTGTTTAATGTTTAATTGTTTTAGACACAACGGTTACAAGGCCGACAATCGGCATCGAGGCGCCGGTTCTGGAGTCGTTGGAGGACCCACGACACACGGCTATCCAAAGTAGGAAACGTTTAAACTTTTCTGTTTTAGGGATATTTAGCATTTGTAGTTATCGTTTTGGCGGCTTCTAACACATTTTATTTTTAAAAAGCCCCAGAAGCACATCTAGAGGTGTGTACAGAGGAGTCAAGCACCCGACCTGAAAGTTCGACGTGGGAAACGTCTGGCCGTGAGTTGTACAAGTCTTGAATACGCTTGTATAATGTTTTTTAAATAACTGTTTGCTTTAAATTAAATATGAATATTAGTCTTTTTAATTTAGAATTTTAAAGTATAATTAATTTTTAAATTTTTATTTTTAAAATTTTTTAAATTTTATTTTAATTTAGAATTTTAAAGTATAATTAATTTTTAAAATTTTTAAATTTTTATTTTTAAAATTTTTTTAAATTTTATTTTTAATTTTATTTTAATTTAGAATTTTAAAGTATAATTAATTTTCAAATTTTTCTTTAAATTTTAGTGTGTTTTAAACTAAATATGTAAAGTATTTTTAATTCTTACAGACGGTGAAGTAACGGATGAGGAGCTGGTTTCGATACTCGAAACAGAAAGGCGTCCGGGCAATCGTGGTGCAGCCGAGCAAGCTATTGTGCAAGAGCCGGGGCAAGCAAGGGGAACAGAAGCCACACAAACCGTGAACCGAAGGGGCCACCCGGCGAGTGTAAATGCTCAACTTCTATATATTGTAAATAGAATTGTTACAAATGATAGAGAGCGAGCAGAACTCTACAATCGTTTCCAAACACTTGTAAACAGACATTTGTAATAAATATGGCCCCGAAAAGACCACGTACTGCTTCTTGTTCCGAGGGGTCGAACGGCAAAAGACCTGCTGTGGATGATGCTGAAAACACTAACAGTTTAGAGTTAATGCCTGAAAATGTTAACCCACATCTCTTAGCACTTGTTGAGGATGTTAATCAAGGCTCTATTGACACGCATGAAACAAGTAGTGAAACTGTAGTGCATGATTGTTTTTTTTCCGGGCTGTTAAATGCGCTGGCCGCGGTAAACCGTGAACGCGCACGTGCTGAAACGGATATTGACCCAAACACAGAAAATAACGCGCATGGCATTGCTGTGTTAGAGAACCCCCAAAGCCCTGTAGATGATAACGTGCATGGACTTCCAGAAGTCAACCAAGATGGTGGTGCGGTTGATGACACAGACATTCAGGTGATACGAAGGCCCAAATTCAACAGTACAGAAATTCGGCACCGCTTTAACTTTGCAGCACTGTACGACATTGACAACTACGCAGAGTTTTATGTGTATGTCTTAAACACTTTAGAACAGATACTGGTCAAAGTTCGCGAGTTGTCGCGCCCCAATGATGTTGTACAACTAGAATTAAGGGGTGATTCGTTGTCTGAGGGCGTAACCGTACAACTAAACGGCGACAACGTTGAATTGGATATTTTTTTGGACATGGTTGAAAAGTTGATACAGAGCAATTTTGAGATTCTGGCTGATGAAACGCTGATGCTTGTGGCTCACATTATTCAGAACCCTAATGGTGGTGTGGGGGACCGGCGGAAATTATCGTCATGTCTCAAGAGCGAAATCATTCGCAAAAAACTAAAACACCTAATTGTTAGCTACAACCGCGGTAACAACCTATGCTTTGCAATGTGTTTGACTCACCTTTTACAGCCGACATTAAACACGTGTGAAGCTGAAAGAGAGGCTGAGCAACTGCAACGTTCCGTAGGCTTGGGTGTTCAGCACAAGGTTTGTTTTTCAGAAATTCATATGTTTGAAAAGTTTTTAAACATCAAGATTGTCGTGTTGTCACACAGTGCAAATAACGGGGTCTTAATAAAGTTTCAAACATCCGAGGCTATACATGAAAAAACACTGTTCCTATACCTCGATGGCATGCACTATTATGGCATCAAATCGTTGAAAGGTTTCTTAGGCAGCCAATATGTTTGCAACTTTTGCTACACACCATACACATCGAAACATAATCACAAATGCAAACATACTTGCAACGTCTGTGTACACGCAGATTGTTTTAAGCATCGGTCTGCCACGATACGGTGTAACGACTGTATGCGTATCTGTCGATCAAGCTTTTGCCATGCCGAACATAAAGTTTTGAAACAGAAGTCGAGCGGCAAGATGCTCAGTATCTGCGACACATACAAGTTCTGCAGCAAATGTGCCCGCACATATGAGGTCGGTAGTCCGCCTAAACCACACACATGTGGTCTAAAGACATGCACAGCCTGCAAGGCTTTATTGACCCCGGATGTTGAACATGTGTGCTACATACAGCCTGTGAAAACTGAGAACCCAAGCGTACTTTATGTGTTTTATGATTTTGAGTGTCGGCAGGACCATGGTGAGCACATTGCAAATTTCATATGTTGCATTGATTTTAATGGTAAGCGTTGGACGGCAGCAGGTGATGATTGTGTAAAGGCTTTTTTTAAGCGATACCGAACACCAAAGTACAAGGGGTATACATTCATTGCACATAATTCGAAGGGTTATGACGGGTACCTGCTGATGCAGTATTTGGTTAAGCAGGGTGTGACACCAAGCATCATAGCACAAGGTAGCAAACTCCTGTGTGTTACAGACGATGCTTTTGGGCAGAGGTATGTTGATTCACTCTGTTTCCTGACTATGAAGCTTAGTGACATGCCCAACGCGCTAGGCTTTGACAATGTGAAAAAGGGGCATTTTCCCCATTTCTGGAATAAAATTGAGAACCAGAATTACATCGGCACGTACCCGCCACCCTTGTACTATGGCGTTGACACAATGATGGAGAAGGATAGGGTTGCCTTTAATGCATGGTATGATAACGTGTCTGGGGGTGTGTTTGACTTTCGTAAAGAAATGTCAGAGTACTGCCAGAACGATGTTGTTATTTTGCGGGAGGCCTGTTTACGTTTTAGGACAGAGGTGCTTGGGAGCACGGGTTTAGACCCGTTCCAATGCGTTACAATAGCCTCTGTGTGTATGAAGCAGTTCTGCACAAACTTTTTACCCAAAAACACCATTGCAGTCACAGCGCCCGATAATTATGTCCGACAGCAGAAAGCCTTTTCCACCGCATCAATCCAATGGTTAGAATATGTGAGCCACAAGGAAAAGTTTTTCATTCAACATGCCTTGAACCATGGTGAGGTTAAGATGGGTAACTACCATCTAGACGGGTATTCAGAGTCGGACGGTGTACGTACGGCTTTTGAATACGCTGGTTGCCTATGGCATGCTTGCCCGAATTGCTTTCAGCCAAACACGATTAGCCCTATCACAAAAACAGATTTTGGCTCAATCTACCACAAATTTCAGGAAAAAATTGACACTTTACGCCGCGTGTACAATCTGAATGTTGTCGTGATGTGGGAGCATGAATGGGTAAGACTTAAGCGTGAGAACCCCGATGTTCAGGAATTCCTGAGACATCAGGACTATCCCGAACGTATGGAGCCTCGGGCGGCTCTGTTTGGTGGTCGAACGAATGCTTTGCAACTTTACCACAAAGTTCAAGAAGGTGAGCAAATGCACTATTTTGATTTCACCAGTCTATACCCGTTTGTGAACAAAACCAAAGTTTACCCAACAAACCACCCCATCATCATCTTCCGTGACTTTGAACCGCTCGAAAACTATTTCGGTCTGATCAAAGCCAGGGTCAACACGCCAAGAAACCTTAAAATACCAGTGTTACCATACAGAGTCTCTGGTAAATTAATGTTTCCACTCTGCCGTACATGTGCGGAATCCGAGCATCAAGGTTGCTGTCAGCATTCTGCTGATATGCGCTCTCTAACAGGTGTGTGGTGTACCGTTGAAATGCTTAAAGCTATTGAAAAAGGTTACACCATTGACAAAATTTTTGAAATCTGGCACTTCCAAGACAGCTCCGAGTCTCTTTTCAGTGACTACATTAAGACGCACCTAAAGGGTAAACAAGAAGCGTCAGGATACCCCTCTTGGGTTTCTGATGATTCTGACAAGGCTGCATATGTGCAGAGTTACTGGGAGAAGGAGGGCGTCCGATTGGAACCAAACAATATCTGTGTAAACAAAGCCAAAAGACAAATTTCTAAACTGTTTTTAAATAGTCTTTGGGGCAAATTTGGCCAGAGAAGCAATCAGTCAAACACAACCTTGATCCGTGATCCCGAGCAGTTTCTGCAATTCATGTTTTCGGAGGAGTATGACATCTCACACTTTTCATTTCTTACCGAGACAGTAGCCATGGTCCAGTGGAGACTTGCAAAGGGTTTCCCAAAACCGCCCAAATACAGCAATGTGTTCATCGCGGCCTTCACCACCGCTTATGCCCGGCTCGAGCTTTATGAGCTCATGGATAAAATGCCCGACAGAGTTCTGTACCACGACACAGATTCTGTAATCTTTGTGAGCCGGCCGGGCGACTGGATGCCTTCTCTCGGCGATTTTTTGGGTGAATTGACTAGCGAGCTAGACCCCGGTGACCACATTGTTGAATTTGTTTCAGGAGGACCCAAAACATACGGCTATAAAACACTGCTCGGCAAAACCTGCATGAAGGTGAAAGGTATAACCCTGCACAATACTAACACACAAGTTGTCAATCTTTCATCACTCACAGCCTTGGTACAGCACTATGTACAGAATCCCGAGGCAACAGCCCGTGAAATTATGACCAGCACAAAGCAAATTGTTAGGGATAAGAGAGGTTTCTCTCTCAGCACACGAACAGTTTCCAAAATATTCAGAGTGGTTTACAACAAACGAGTACTGCTCCCGGATTTCAAAACCTTACCATATGGATTCTAAACAAGTGCTTGGGTGTGAAGGATTTGACAATCGTCTTCAGCATCCTTTTTCATGCATAATCTCCGGCCCCTCAAGCAGTGGTAAAAGTGTTTTTGTGAAAACACTGCTCCAAAATGCACAACATGTTTTGTCACAAGTACCTCAGAACATTGTATGGTTTTATTCCTGCTGGCAACCAATGTATGATGAGGTGCTTCTTAAAATAAAGAATGTACAATTTGTAGAAGGGCTTCCTGAATCTTTGACCGATGAAGTTTTGCTACCTCTGCACAAAACCAACATGGTCATTGTTGATGATCTTATGCAAGCCGCCAGTCAGAGCTCTGAAATTGAGAGAGCTTTTACCAAGTATACACACCATAGAAACCTAAGCATCATATATCTTGTGCAGAATCTTTTCTTCCAAGGTCGAAACAGCCGCACAATAAATCTTAACGCAAACTATATTGTTCTGTTCAAAAACCCCAGAGATAAAATGCAAGTTAATGTTTTGGCCCGACAAATGTACCCCAGAAATTCAAAGTTTTTCCTAGAATGTTTTGATGATGCTACCAGAAAACCTTATGGATACCTGCTGGTGGACTTAAAAGCACAGACGCCTGAGGAATACCGCATCAGAACTGGTTTGTACGCTCCAGAGTGGCCGGTTGCTTACGTGCTAAAGAAAAAGTAATATGTCGACACGTATTAAACGGAACTGGAGTCTTCTAAAAGCTCTATTTGAAGGTGATGCCCGGCAAAGACGGGGTATATTACAGTCTGCTTCTGATGAACTCATAAATACAATTTGTGAACTAGCTCTCAATGTTTTGCGCGGTAATATACCCCTAACGAACACACAATTGAAAAAAATAAGAAAACAAAAGGCTGGTATTAAACTGTTGGCTAACAAGAAAACATCAATTAAAAAAAAAATTAAAGTTATAAATCAAAGGGGCGGTTTCCTTCTACCTCTACTGAGTGTTGCGATACCTTTTCTAACCAGTTTGATAGCTGGTCGCGGTGGCGGCTAAAAATATGGAGCATGCACAAAAGATGTTTCTGGTACCTCAAAGTCAGATGGACAAATTAAAGAATCTTACTTTTACACCGGAACCCATCCGACAAACTGTTGAAAATGATTTGGATCAAACCATACGTAACATCTTGTCGAGGAATGATGTTGTACCACACGAGAAGGCAAAAATGTATACGATTGCTCTGCAACGTTTTATGGCGCTGATTAAACAAGGTGCTGCGGAAACACAACAATTGACCCTATCCTTGCCAGTCGAGACTCACGATACTGTAAGACCTGAGACCTCCCGATTTGATGATGTCTTACAAAGTGTACCACCTAGAAGCCGGGAAAATGCCACGTACGTGTTGGATAAAATTTCAAAATCAGGAGATGTGGTAACGTGGAACGCTGATGGGGAGTTTGTGTTTAAAGGCAACGCCGTAAGTGGCTCACATATGTTGGATCTAATAAAGAACATAACAGCACATCAAAAGATTTCTGAGAATAGAAGACCCAGGGGTTGGGGTGAATTTATAGAGGCTATGGCCATGCTTAACATGCCTCTTTCTGTTATACCTAATCAGAATGTTCGCGACATGATAAATCGGCACAAAAAAACAAAAAAAACACCAAGTGCGGGTGTATTTACGCCAGAGCATGGTAATAGGCCGGTTTTCTCATCACCGGTTTTAGATCACTCAGCTTGGTTAGATTTCTGAAGCAGAATGTGTGTGTGTGTGTGTATTCCTAATGCTGAAAATGTCAAATGTCATGTTTAACGTGATTTTATTTTACAATAAAATACATAAAGTAAAAACCAGACGAAACACGCTTGTTTATTTTTATTTTTTATTTTCAACAACCGTGACAGATATTAAACATTACACCACAGCCAACCGTCTGTACACAGTTTAACATGTTTTTAAGGCATTTATTCAAATATATTTTGTCAACATATCTTGACACCATAGCATCGTTCTTTTTCAAATTATCAGAGTATAGGTCTATAATGTTGCTAAACGGAACCCCTTTGGCCCTGTTGTGTAGATAAAATATACAATGCTGGCCACACTTTGCGCTGAGCGGGTCTTGCATCTGTACTGTGTTGTAAGTAATCCTTGTGCAGTTCTTTTGCAGAAAAGTGTTGATGCTATCCGGGAAGTAAATGTAGTCAGGTGGGTTGCCGTAGGAGTCGAAAAATTCGCCCGTCTTATCCGCACACACATACAAAGCCAGCCAGTGTTCCCCAGGCTTATTTCGAGGGTGTGTATTCACAATGTACATGGCGGGTAAATTATCTAGTTTATCAGCCGGTAGCTCATCGCAGGCCACCGTTCCACAAAAGTAATTTGTGGTGTATGGGTTGTTGCACAAAATAGCATCTAGTTCTCGGGTGTTCATGTTTAATAATAATCATACAAAACGTTCCTCCTCTGGTTCACTTCAATAATATTGTCGAAGCATGCGTAAACAATTAAATTAACGGTTCTGGGTAGCGGGGATCTGAATCTCATCTCCAGACGTATATTGCCCGTTTTGATCAGCGACAGATGTTGGCTACAGCCTTCATCGGGGGTCAGATTGAATGCATAAAGTGTGTAGCCTTTTATGTATTCTTGACGATCTATACACAATGGTGAATCTTTCAGATGTCGCCCCGTTGCAAGTGCTAAACCATAAAATTCACGAACCGCCGAACCGGTTGTGTAATCTGGGGTAAAAGCCTTTGCCGGAATCTGAAGACCATCCATATTGAGTGATATATGTTCGGCGTCATAATGTTTGAAATTGAAAGGGTTCTTGTTGTAAACTCCTGTAAAAGCGTCGTTATCTACTAAACCTATGATGACCGATTTCGGTAATTGTCCCAAAAACAAATTTTCTTGATTGCAAACTCTAAGACCAGCCGCCAAGCTGAAAGTTTTAAGGCTAACACGGTCAATAGGATATTTAACATTCGCGGTTAGCAGTGCCTGTGCATGGCCTAGTTTAACAGGTGGTGATACCCCGATTTTTTTAACAAACATTGTTGCCGAGACTATTTTAAGCTTGTACGGATGTTGTTGTGCACCCCCGGCTGTCATTAGACAGAAAGCATCCTTACAGCGCACCATCTTGATTTTAATATCGACACCGTTTATAAGTAGTCTCTCCTGAAAAAACATGTCGGCGTGGATGGGTCCGAGCAATTCAAAAGTGTTGCTCCCCGCGGTATATATGGCTCTGCTTTTCAAACCGTCGTTGTCCCCCTCCGGGTCTGTTTCGTCCATATGGCCACCGGTATCCTTATAGAATAAGCCACTCGTAAATTGATTAGACAACGTGGCTTCAGAATAATTAAGTAGACATTCCATAATTGCTCTGTAGGGGTATGTGTTGCTAGACTGGCTCACCAGCCTGTCACCCAACGAAACATCCACCTGTGAAAAAAGGGTCGCTATGGGGTAATTAATAATCCCAACCGTGTCTGCGTTGGTGATATTGGTACCATCTGCACGGGTTATTTTACACTGTAGGTATAATAGAGTGTTGTTTAAGTCAAGGTAATCTTCACCATTGCCGGCTATATAGAACTCTAGGGGGCCCGTGTCCGAAAGGGCTGACAGGGGGGATACTTCAACATAGATGTTCTTATCAATGCTTGTTTGCGTATACGGTACTGCGAAAAGGTCCAGTTCTGACTTCATACATTCCTCTGACATGTTGTGTATGAAGGCCATTTTTAAAAAATGTATCTACTTTTTCTCTTAACCTTCTTGGAGCGCTTTTTCACCCTCCGCGTGCTTTTCGTCACTGTGGCTCGACTGTTCACTGTGCGACGCTTTTTAGCTTTAGACCTGCTCGTGACACGCCCCCCTGGAGGCCTCTTACGTGCCCGTCTTGTCATAACCATAAGCCCCGAACCATCCTGGTCACCGGTGTTCAAACGACTCATCACAGCTTTGTTGACCACATCTTTGGCGATGTTCTTGGCTGCTGCTTTCAAATGTGGCTTGGCTATGTTGAAACCTTTCTTTAGTAGGGGCAAGGCCATTCGGAATAAACCGCGAAATAGTCCTCCAAGTCCACTACCATACATAACACTAGCACCCTTATACCCCGGCAGACCATTACCAGCCTGTTCCGTATAATATGCTATATACCTATTCGGATCTATGTAGAGTGGTGTCCTCGCCATTTTTATTCGTGATACCGATATTTCACAGGCCTAAAGTGTAGTTTTATGTTGGCTTTGCCGTAAGTAAAGGCTATGTTCTCGTTCTGATCTGATTTCAGCTCAATTGTTATATCGTCAATGTGTTTCTTGCTGACATGTACGTAGTGTGGCTTCTCGTAAGATATTGTGATTACATCGTTGCTAGATCCTGTTATATGTACACATCGCAGCAGTGGCACAAAACTATCACCGACTCTCTGGTAGTCAATAATGTCTGTGTATACATACATTGTGTAGAACCCCGCCCGAATATCCGAGGGGTGGGGCGCCACAGGCTTTGCACCCGATAATGCAACATTTGACTCCAACCCCAGCATTCTGGCGAGCTTTCCATTAGCCGATAGGGATAGATTTTCGTCGGCGCTAATATAGATTCTGTTTTTCATTACGGCGTGGCCCACCTCAATAGCCATTTTTTTCATCTTTAAACTTCTGTTAATCTCATCCACAAGCGCTTTCATGCTCTTGTAATAACCCCAGCTTACTGTGACAACATAGCTTGTGGCTTTTTTCGCGTCGCGCACGATAAAATAGTTTTCGTCAGTATTTAGCATGCACCAAGTATAGGGGTATTGAATCTCCGCCAAAGCAACCTCCCATTGTCCTCGTAATTCGAGGGCTCGTGCAAACTTTGTTGTGTAGCTTGAAATTTTATTCCCCGGATAAATATCTAGACACGCATTGCTCGGGAGAGTGACATAAAAACCGTCGTC
Organism: Ilyophis sp. 1 JC-2022; assembly: GCA_022702515.1. Classification (NCBI taxonomy): domain Eukaryota; kingdom Metazoa; phylum Chordata; class Actinopteri; order Anguilliformes; family Synaphobranchidae; genus Ilyophis; species Ilyophis sp. 1 JC-2022. The sequence continues at coordinate 42,474,723 of CM040396.1, read as the reverse complement.
TTCCATGGCGTCCCCTGATGATTTGGTCGGGTCTGTAAACTTTTCAACTCTTTTAGAGATCGACAACACGACTTTCGGGTATCCAGCTGTTAAATTTTTCGGGCCACCCCACCCATTTTACTAAAACAAACTTGCGTCTATTGTGTGTTTTCTCTGCAACAATTTTTTCGACCTTATAAGTTTTGTCTTTCCCAACTATAACTTTTTGTAATTCAGCCTCATAAAACACTCCGTCAATGTTCGTACCATCATAATCCTTCAATCTGTATACAGGCGGTCTTCTGTGAACCCTTTCAACAACCGTGAAATATTCCTCTGTATATGTTTGTTCATATCCTTTTGCAAACTTTCCACGTACTTTGGAGACCCTGACGGTGTCACCCTCCTCAAACTTAAACTTTGGCTTTTTAGATTTTTTTGGAAAGAGACCATACAAGTTTTTAAAAACTTTAAAAACATTATCTTTGTTTACTTCAAGGGGTTTCATTTTAATAGCGCTGTGATAGCTATTATTGTACCCCAGCACCAAGGCCTGCACAACATCTATATAGCGTCTTGTATTGTGGGCTGTAAAATAACGCCACATTCTCGTTTTCAACGTTCTATTGAAACGTTCAACCACAGATGCTTTAACATCTTCGTTATCTGTGGCAAAGTGTATTATTTTGTTGCGTTTCATCAGACTTTGGAACATTTTATTGAAAAACTCTTTACCTTTATCTGTTTGTATTTTTTTAGGTTTTCGACCTTTTGCGAGAATGCTTTGAAAAGCCCTGTGCACTTCGACAGCTGTTTTGTTTTTAAGAACACACACCCATGCATGTTTTGACAATATATCTATACATGTTAGCATAAACTTCATATTATCATTATGTTCAGAGACATTTGACATGTCAACTAAATCGACCTGCCATTGTGAATCAATGTTACTCACAAAAACCCTGTTTCTCTTGAAATTGACTCTGATGGGTTTGTGTAAAGTGTACGCATCTTCACCAGATAACCAAGCAGCGACTTTCTTGTCTGAGACTCTCAAATCTTTTGTATCACAAACACCCCGCTGTAGGCGCTTTTTGCCGCCGTAAGACCCAGGGTTTTCTGGAGAATAATACACATCTTTCAGGTGCTTATCAACATCCATCCTTACGTTTATAGAAGTAATGATGCACAATATAAAAAAACACAGTATTTATTATTTCTTTTTTATAAAAAACACAGATTTCATTTTACAATTGTGTATGTGGCAATGTTTCGCCTTCAGAACATATGGGCCACAGGTCTTCCTTCATGGCGCCCTCGATTTCCCTGAAGTCTGTATCGACCGCCCAAAAGGCCTTCTCGCTGGCCTGATCAAGGTCCGTTTGTAGGATTTCACGCAGTTTGTCACGAATGTTTGTTTCCTCGCTAATTTCAGCAATAATCGTATCAACAGACCCCATGATCCTCATAGGCTCGGGTTTAGCCACAAACAGCTCCATGGCTTTGACAAGCAGAGGATTTAACCATGGTTTCTTCACGCTTGCAACGAAATTGTCAAAGTGGTATGTGAAATAGTGTGCGTCCGTCTCGTTTAAACAACTGTGTCGAAGCTGGCTTGGATGGTCAACTTCACACCCCAGACATTGGCTCTTCAGATGCTGTTCAATAGCGCAGTCCAGAAGTCTCGCAATGATGATTTTCAAAAGTTTAATCATCGGTGTTGTTAGACAACCGTCTGTTTCACAGCCTTGTCTTTCGAACGAACCAGCGTATAAAACATCGTCCACCGCGCTCGTCTCGTTAACGAGCCAAGGCCCTGTAGCCGGAACGTCATTGTGACCTGGGTACTCAGTCTCCCAAGATTCTGAACACTCTGCCGCCTGTAGGGGCGCGTACACTTTGTCAAAATTCTGAGACATGTTTGTCAAGAGGTTTGTATCAGGGTATGGTATCAGGTTTGTACCGCTTGTCTTTTTAAAGGCCAACTCAAACTTATAACCACGCCTTGAAAACCCCTAGAGTTCTGAAAGGGCTCTTTGATTGGGTTTTCGTGTTTGCGGGGCGTGCTTTGAATTTTAACATGCCTGAATGGTTGATATAACAATGATGACACCGGTCTTTAGTATGTAAAAGAAATACTTTTTTATTTTAAAGTTCACAAAACAATAAAAAACAACAGCGCCACAATATGTATACATTGATATTGGCAATATACAACCCCCGCACAAAACAAACTAGAACACTTTTTAAAAAATCAAAGTCACGCTATACACGTCTGTAAAGCGTGTCTAACAATCTTCATCATCAGAGACACACTGCGTTGATGTTGCCGTGCTTTCCAAAGCATCCGACATGTTGGCAGCGGCGTCAAATCTTGCCAGCAGGTTAGTTTTCACAAAACCCATTGAACGCATTAGCCGATAGTCCTCAATCCTTGTATTGGCTTGTTCGATACAAAGTTCCAACAACGGCAGGTCATCAAAATGAAAACAAATCTGTACATCTGGGGTTATGTCTGTTGCGAATTGCTCGCTAATAATTAGTCGCTCAGGTTTTCTGCGTCTTCTAACAAACACCACCGAGCAGATGGGTTCTTGCCAGCTCACAAAGTCTCTTTCGCCGGGTATCTTGTTGACAACAGCCCTGTAACAGTTTTGAAATAGACCCCATTCCTTAGGCTCGAAACTCACACAGTCTGTGTTCTCATCAAACAACTCTCCGGCACGCATGTTGAAAAGTGTGACTCTTGGCACGCCAGCAACATCTGTGTTAAGTTGATATCCACATTGGATATCGTCGCGACCAGTACAGGTCCAATCCCTATACACAAGGTCTACACGTAGCCGTGATATCGCCGCAAAGGGCTTTCTTGGTGTCTGCAACACCATGCTGTCAGCCCTCATAGCGTCTGGTGATTCGGGTGTCATCAGTTGTGCGTTCGCCATTTTCTGGTTGCTTTGACAAGTTAGTGTTTCGATACCTGCTTCTGCTAAATATCTGTGTCGAAAAGCCGGTCTTTTATACACGTCTTTTCGACTGCAGAGCCTGTGGGCCGCTCCTGTGTGCTGTGCTACACCCCACCCCCGTCCCCCATCAATCACCCCCACCCCACACAACCCCCTCCACACCTGTTTAGAGACGTCTTTGCAGACTTTGTCATTTACCGTTTCGGTCAAAACCTCTTTGGACCAACCCTCCGACACCGTCACGACCATTGGTTCGCGCAAACGTCCATCAAAAACACCAACGTAAACTTGCGTCAAATCCACGTGACAGAACGTTGGTACGTCATTTCGGCTTCTGATACACACCCCGTGTTCGTTCTCTGGACAATTTTAGTCCTGCATTGTAGCCACTAGCTGCCGACGCGCTGTGGCTTTAGCGCTCTATCTTCTAGCGTATCACCACGGAACTCCGGACATCGATACAATGACAGAAAACTTTTCCCAAGTTATTTTTGCGTTTTTCGTTTTAATTCTTTTAAAACGTAACATATTCTTTTATTTAAATTATTTTCTTCATAGTCTTTCATGCGGACCATTCTAGGCTTTTAAGAGCGCTATCTCGCCTTTTACACCTATCTTTTGTCTATTTTGTACAATATCGTGATTTCACGGACTCCGGAAATGTTTCTAAGTGCTTTGCCCACCGTGTCTATGCGAGCGGACTATGCTTTGCGAACGCCTTTCACCACGGAGTTTATTTTTCTTCCTTCATGGCTTCTAACAAGTCTTTACAATGATTCTGTTTAATGTTTTTTCATTATAGCCGTTATAGCGATTTTTCACGTTTTAACAGCATGCTTGAATTATTCTTTTTAACAAGCGGCTGTTGCCGCTAGCACAAACGGCTTTTTAAAAATAAAACTTAATTGCCGCTGCTACTACTTCTACAACTAACAACATATACATTTATACAACCATACTTTTTCACGATGTTTTTCAAAACAATGTACCGCACATTACATTGCCAATATGTCTCCCTAAGCACCCCTATCCCCAACCCTAAAAACAATTCGTCACAAAACCACAACGCTTACAACAATTACCAATAAAATGACATCGCCAAACCCCTGAAACGAAAAACCCACAAACCCCCGCCCCGAATGATGATGCATCATCATAATCATAAAAATAAAAAAAATCATAAATAAAAAATTAATTTATGCATAATCATAATTTTTCATAAACTCATTAATATTCAAAAAATACAATCAATCAAATTTTGACAGATACCGAATCGTATTATACTACTCAGGGGCGGTGAGGAATAGGGAGGGGTTGAAGTAATCCTGCAGGGTGTGTGTGTGGTACCTTATTCTGGGCACAGACTGAGCAGGCAGCGACAAAGTCCTTAATTTCCTCCTTCATGTGGGGCCACCAGAACCGTCGCTGGATGAACGTGAGTGTCCTGGTGACCCCTGGGTGGCAGGACAGATTGGAGGAGTGACCCCACTGCAGGACGTTGGTCCGGACTGCCTTGGGAACATACAGTCTGTTAGTCGGGCAACCACTGGGACCTGATTCGCCATTGAGTGCGTTGAGAACGGTGGTTTCTACGTCAAACTCAATGGCATGGACGAAGCAGCTAACCAGAAGGATGGTGTCAGGGTCCTCCTGCTTAGTAGGTGTGTCGAATCTGCGGGACAGTGCATCGGGTTTAACATTCTTGGATCCCGGTCTGTAGGCGAGCACAAAGTGGAAGCGGGTAAAGAATAAAGCCCAGCGGGCTTGACGAGAGTTAAGTCTCTTGGCTGTCTGCAAGTACTCCAAGTTCTTATGATCGGTCCAGACCAAGAAAGGTTCTTGAGCTCCCTCTAGCCAGTGCCTCCATTCCTCCAGAGCCATCTTGACTGCCAGGAGCTCCCGGTTGCCGATGTCATAGTTTGCCTCCGTAGGGGTGAGGCGATGGGAAAGGTATGCACAAGGGTGCACCTTGTTGTCCTTAGCGGACCGTTGGGACAGCACCGCCCCTACTCCGACATTGGAGGCGTCAACCTCCACGATGAACTGGGCCTTAGGGTCAGGGTGGATCAGGATGGGGGCGGTGGTGAAGCGATCTTTCAGCTCCTTAAACGCTGTCCCGGCTCGAGGATTCCATGCGAACGACGTCTTGGTAGAGGTGAGAGCAGTGAGTGGAGCCGCCAATGAGCTGTATCCTCGGATGAAACGCCGATAGAAATTGGCGAATCCTAGGAAGTGTTGAAGGTCCTTCCGGGTCTCAGGCTGGGGCCATTCCATGACGGCTTTGACCTTCTCGGGGTCCATGCTCAGACTCCCTGCGGAGATGATGTACCCCAAGAAGGTCGTGGTGGAACAATGGAAGTCACACTTCTCAGCCTTGACAAACAGTCTATTTTCCAGGAGGCGTCTCAACACCTGGCGGACATGGGTGACGTGCTCGGCCTTAGTCTTGGAAAATATCAGGATATCGTCCAGATAAACAAAAACGACCCTGTTGAGTAGGTCGCCGAGCACGTCATTGACCAGTTTCTGGAAGACGCCAGGGGCGTTCGTGAGGCCGAATGGCATCACCAGATATTCCCAGTGGCCCGTGGGCGTGTTAAAGGCCGTTTTCCACTCATCCCCATCACGGATACGTACCAGGTGGTACGCGTTGCGGAGGTCCAATTTGGTGAATATGGACGCCCCCTGGAGCAGTTCGAACGCAGAAGCCATGAGAGGGAGCGGGTAGCGGTTCTTGATAGTGAGGTCATTAAGACCCCGGTAATCTATGCAGGGCCTCAGGGAACCATCCTTCTTACCCACGAAGAAGAACCCCGCTCCCGCGGCCGAGGAGGAAGGTCTAATTACTCCTGCCGCCAGAGACTCCCGCAGATACTTTTCCATGGCTTCGTGCTCGGGACGGGAGAGGGAGAAGACTCGCCCTCTCGGAGGGACTGCGCTAGGTTGCAGCTCAATGGCACAGTCATAGGGACGGTGAGGAGGCAGATTAACGGCTCGGGACTTGCTGAACACCTCCTTGAGGTCCAGGTACTCGGAAGGGATACGGGACAGGTCCTCGCACATCTCGGAAGAGGGGGGGCTCGGAAGGGGAGAGTGGGCTTCTCGGAGACAATGAGATGAACAGAATGGGCTCCAGCCCAAAATCTCATGTGTCGACCACTCGAACGTGGGGTTGTGCTTGACCAGCCAGGGGTGTCCCAGGATAATGGGTGAGTGGGGAGAATCGATGATGTGGAGCTGAAGCTCCTCCCGATGGTTGCCTGAGATCCGCAGCTTGAGTGGGGCGGTGATGTGGTTTATGCTGGCGAATCTCTGGCCGCTGAGGGACTCGGCGGCTAGTGGGTGTGACAGCTTGAGGAGAGGAACTCCCCATCTGGACGCCATCCCAGCGTCCAGAAAGCTCTCCTCCGCTCCAGAATCGACGAGGGCGGATGTCCTCCTCGCTTGATCTGCCCACTCGAGCGTCACAGGAAGGCAGGTGCGGTTCCTAGAGGAGTGATCAATTGGAATAACGCCCACTAGTGCTCCTCTGGTCACTAGCGGGCGTTGGCTTTTACCGGGCACTTGGCAACAAAGTGACCCGGTTGGCCACAGTAGAGGCAGGCTCTGGAACTCATCCTCCGATCACGTTCCTCCTTCGACAGGCGAGTACGATCCACCTCCATGGCCTCCGTCTCTGGTGCCCGGGACGGCGGTTTCTTGGTGGCAATGGATGGATCGTTGATGTGGGATCTCCAGGTGGCCCCCTGATTAGAAGTAGCCTGCTGACGAAACCTGCTGCGGTCCTGAAGGCGATGGTCAACGCGGATGGCGAGCGCGATGAGGTCCTCCAGGTTCTCCGGAAGATTACGAGTCAGCAGCTCGTCCTTAATCCGTTCCGCCAGTCCCATGAGAAATGCGTCGTACAGCGCCCTGCTCTCCCATCTGCTGGACGTCGCCAATGTCTGGAATTCAATGGCGAAATCCGATACAGAGAGATTGCCCTGGCGCATCATCAGCATCTCCCTTGCCGCCTCATGCCCGTGTTTGGAACGGTCGAAGACCCTCTTCATCTCCTCCGCGAACCCGTCTGAGGTCTGGACGCACGGAAGACCCTCCTCCCAGGCCGCCGTTCCCCACTTCTTGGCTCGACCAGATAGCTGCGTGATGATATAAGCCACCCGGGAGAGCTCAGTGGGGAAGGTGGTAGGCTGCAGGTGGAAGACGAGCTGGCACTGGGTGAGGAAGGGCCGACAACCGCCAGGTTCTCCGGAGTATCTCTCCGGCGGGGGAAGACGAGGTTCCCGGACCGGAACAGGAGGGGGTGCTGAGGGAGCAGGAGCAGGAGCAGGAACCGGAACAGGAACAGAAGGTTGCTGGGGAGCGTGGCCAGGCTGAAGTGCCTGGAGCGTAGATGTCAGCTGCGTAACACAGAGGGTGAGGTTTTGCAGATGCTGCGAAACTGAATCCAACTGGGTCTGGTGGCGACCCAGCATGGCACCCTGCTGCTCGAGGGCGTAGTTCACCCGGGAGCTGTCTGCTGGGTCCATCTCTGGTCAGAACGTACTGTTACGGTTCAGACACAGAGACCCAATAGCAGACAAGGATATAGCAAGAACGAGGTTTATTTCAGAAGGTGAGGTCAAAAAGCCAGGATATCAAAATGTACAGTACAAAAACGGAATGCAAAGAGTAGTTAGGAAGCTAAAGTCGAAAACCGGAAATCAGAGGCAGAGTTACAAAATCGGCAGGCAAGGCAAAGTCAAAAACAATCAAAAGTCGAAAAACCAGAAATCAAAGGCAGAGGTACAAAAACGGTAGGCTATCTCGGGTCGTACGGAAAAGGTTGTCTCAGGTATGCAATAAGTCACTGGCTTTCTAATTCTCAGGCTCAGGAAACAATGGGTACGTTCTGACAGGGAACAAACAGATTTGTGGGTCTATATATACGTATAGGAAAGGGAGGGGTAACAAACTACGTGAGGTTTAACACATGAGGTAGAAATGAAACAATCACGTAAACATAACAAAGACATGGAAGGGACTCGGAAACATGCATAACAAACAACGGGCTCGAAGTGGAGCGGAGTGTGCTCAGTAATCACGAGAGGTGAAACTACATACAAACAGCTGGGGCGAATAAGAGATCGCGGACAAACTGGTTAATCTTGTTAATACCTAACTATAAGACAGACCGTTAGTTCGTTAGTAGACATTTATGTTAATAGGTTTAGTAAGTGCATTTAATTAATAAACCACCCGAGTGATTGTTAGCACGAGTTAGTAATCTATACATTTAGCGTAAGGGAAACCAGGAAGTAGCAGAACACGAAACCCTCGGAAATCCCGAAGTCACCTAAACAGTGCATACACGAGACAGGGTAAACAAACACACGAATGCGACTCAGACAACCCACGAACAGAGGGGAATGCAATGATGAATGATAATAATAAACAAACAGACATACATAATAACAGAACATCACAAATATGTTGAATCTGTGCTACCATAGATGTATGCTACAGTTAAAGTGACGGTCAAGGAAAATCCGTAATATGCTTATAACCAGGTTATTTATGGCTATTAAGGTATATATTGAGCACTAATAAAGCGCGAGGAATACATTCCATTGCAATCTCTTTCAACTTCAGTCTATCTCTATTTCTTTATTCCTGTATGCTGAAAAAAGGGTGGGAGTCGAAATGGGTCCTTGGTGACGTAGACGTGAAACCTCAGCCAATACATACTTTGATCACATTACATAACTCCTGCCATAGTTTGAGGCGAATAAAACCGTCCTGTCCCACTAAGAAATCCTATCTGAAGTCTGAATCAAACGCTCGTTTTGTTTGCCCTTGAGAATAGTTATCAGTCCGCGTTGTCAGCATTTGGATTTGGAATAGTTAGTTAGCTAAAGTGTTTATTTTTTCCCACACTCCTTATCCCTATACCAATATCCCTTCACCTTTTTATCCATCCTTCCGTGGTGCTAGCTAGTGAGATTAGCTTGCTCCTTGAACAACTCAGCATGGAAACAAACTAATCACTCACATGTCGTTTTTACTTGGTGCACTGCTCATTCATCAGATTATAATCGAAAAGAATATAGTTAAGATTTTGCCAAATAAACCATGCCTTGGAAATGGTTTTGTTGTATTGTTCAGTGACTGGTTACAGTAACAAAAATAGAATTTACCAAAAGCGAATTGTTATTTAAACTGAGAATATTAGGAGGGTTGGGATCAATAGATCTGAGTATCAAATTAAAAATAGCAATTTGTAAGATCGTTGCAAGTGGAATTAACAGACAAATTAGCTGGATAGGCAATATTACTAATTGGAAAAAAAAGAAAGGAAGGAATAGAATCGGACAACCTTATTTTAAACTTATGTATGGCGATTTTGTAGATAAATTTTAACACTTAGATATTGACTGGTGTAAATATGAGAGTAAGGCTATATATAATTTAATAATTACTGAAGTTTATGGTGGTATAATTATGTATAGACAATTAACCAACATAGAATGTGAAAGAACTCGCACGAATATGGAATAAAAATATTTCCGAAAATATGAGAGATGTAGCCTGGTTAATATCAGTGAGGAGATTACCAGTGAGAGCTGTTGTAAAATGTTGCTTTGTTAAAACGAAAACTTGTCCAATGCCTGAATGTAATATGGATGAAACTTTGGAACATCTACTAATTGAATGTGATCGCTCAAAAAAAATATGGGAACAGATTAAATGTATTGGGGTCAACATTTTAATTACTCCGGAAACATTTTTTTTGGGGAAAATGTGTAATACCAATGAAAAAAGTAAAGATTTGTACTGGTTAATAATATGTCTAGTGAATTTACAAATATGGAAAACGCGATGTAAGATGACGATTGACCACCATATTTATGTATCCAGTGACTCTGTAATGAAGAACCTTTTAACAGAACTAAAACGCAGAAGGACTATTGATGCAAACAACGGTAATGCAAGCCTTTGGGAAATCCTGGATTTTTGAATTTTCATGATGTTTTTTATCTAATGTAATCAAGTGTGCTTTTTTTTTTGAGTATGTGATAATTGCCATGTTTAATGTATGTGATCATTGTAATATTTGATTTTATTTTTTATTTTTAAAAATATTTAAAAAAAAAAAAAGTAACAAAAATAGACGAGAACTATTATCCACCAAAGTAGGGTACTTAGTTGCCATGCACATAATTTTCGTTCGATTAGCAACCGAAATTAATGAATGGGCCTTTAAATTAATTTTTAAAACTTGATAAAACTTGTTTGATTTGTGTGGAACTTGCATTTGGTGAAACGTCATCTTGCAATTTAGCTTGCTTTAAATAGACTAACGTTAGATCAAACGGCTTAGCGTTTAAGTTAACTTAACTTTGATTGCGATATTTATCTCTTGATAGCAGCCGTATTTTACTTTGAATTGATTGCATCAATTCCTCGCCGGGTTCAAACCTATGGTTCAAACCACATAACTGTATAACAACAGTTCTGTGGTTCAAACATGTAGGGCTGGATGATGTCGATGACACTCAGGTTGAGGGTGTGGATTTAGACCACACACCTACAATCCTGAGTCCTTTCAAGACTGAGTTTATTAGCTGACTTTGAGATGTAAACATCGAACAAAAAGTTCGGAAATTTGTGTTTGGTAGATTATTTCTCTGTTGTAACAATGCTTCTTGGCAATACATTTTATACCGTTGGAAAGCCTGTTTATTTTCCTTTTAAATGGTGCCCCATTTGTAAGGAACATGCATTTGTGGGATGAGCAGCACAGCTGAGTATGTGGGTTGCGCCCATGTAAAATTTGCCAGATCTTCTCTGCTAATGCCAAACAGCTTATTCTGCTGTTGCTAGTGACTCTTGTTTGGTGTTGTTTGGTGGATTGGATGATTGAAGTCGATCAGTAACAAGGAAGAAACAAGACATATTGACAATTTTACAATTAATTAATTTAACAAACAGTCAGGAGCCTCAGTAGCGTGTGGAAGAACCATACACAGCCACAACAGCCTGGCACCTCCTCCTCATGCTGGTCACCAGCGTGGTCACACACTGCTGTGGGATGGCATTCCACTCCTCAACCAGGATTTGTCGCAAGTCAGCTAACGTGGTTGTGTTGGTCACTCTAGCACGAACAGCACGCCCAAGCTGATCCCACAAGTGTTCAATTGGGTTGAGGTCAGGACTGTTGGCAGGCCATTCCATTCTCTCTACTCCCAAATTCTGGAGGTAGTCTATGATAAACCCCGCTCTGTGGGGGCGAGCGTTGTCATCTTGGAGGATGGAGTTCGGTCCCAGACTGTGGAGATATGGGATTGCCACTGGTTGCAGAATCTCATCTCGATATCTCTCTGCGTTGAGATTGCCTCCAATGATGACAAGCCTCGTTTTTCCAGTGATGGAGATGCCGCCCCACACCATCACACTGCCTCCACCAAAAGGTGCTACTCTATCGGTGCAGCAATCAGCATAGCGTTCTCCCCGTCTTCTCCACACTTTGACCCTACGATCCAACTTCCGTAGGCAGAATCTGGACTCATCGCTGAACATAACGTTCCTCCACATCTTCAGGTTCCAGTGCAGGTGTTGCCGACACCAGCGCAAACGGGCCTGACGGTGAAGGGCAGTCATGGCAGGCCTCCTGGCAGCCCTATGAGCCCAGAGATTGGCTGCGTGCAGTTTGTTCCGGATTGTCTGGGCCGAGAGCCGTGTACCATATCGTCCTGCAAACCTTGACTGCAAATCTGTAGAAGACAGCCTACGGTTCCTAAGTGCTGAAAGGGTGAGGAACCGGTCTTCTTGGGGTGTCGTCTTCTTGGGACGCCCACTTCGCGGTCTGTCTCTTGTTCTCAGTGATTGTCAGCACCTGGGGGTACTGGAAGCTCAAAACAAGAGTCAATAGCAACAGCAGAATAAGCTGTTTGGCATTGGCAGAGAAGATTTGGCAAATCTTTCATGGGCGCAACCCACATACTCAGCTGTGCTGCTCATCCCACAAATGCATGTTCCTTACAAATGGGGCAAATTTACAAATACCATTTAAAAGGGAAATAAACAGGCTTTCCAACGGTATTAAATTTATTGCCAAGAAGCATTGTTACAACAAAGAAATAATCTACCAAACACAAATCTCCGAACTTTTTGTTCGATGTTTATATTAATATACCTATTTACATTTTCTTGAAAATATATTTGGTGGGTGTGTAGTGGACACATCCATCTGTGATATGTTGTGGTTATTTTAAGTTTTTAGAATCCCTTGACCATCACTTTAAGTCATATTTAACAGCCTGCCACAGCTGCTGATGTTCATAGGCCATTGATGCTACAGAGTAGCCCAGGCTTGATTGTCCAATGTTGATATAAATTTCATATGGATATTTGTAACTCTAAAAAGTATACCTTACAATGTCAGTTGGTTTAGTGGTTATTTCAGAATTTAAAAAAGCAATAGATTATCTTGCGTTTTCTAAAAAGAGATTTATCACGGTTTTTCAAGGCCTAACTACTTGCCCCATTGGAATGAGTTTAAACTCACTGACAAGCTGCAGCTGAGAAGTAAGTTTCTCAATTCTAAACCTATCAGTGAGGTTGTACGATGCATGATTATAAATGATGGAAAACAACATTTCAAGATGTAATCATTCATTAATTTCACGAAACAACCTGGGAAACGTTTTATGAACCCCTATCGACACAGAACTTTATAATATGTATTTTTCCCAAGCACTTGTATTTTTACTTATTATTATTTGCTTATTTCCAATTATCGATACAGGAACTGTTTTCTGCGTAATTATACTTAATGCGTAGTTCGGCTAGCCATTAGGGATCAGTGCAAATGGCGGGGCTAATCCAGTAGCAAGGCTCCAGAATACACTGCAAGTAGTCATTTAATTTCTATGTGGATTTTCTCACATTTAAAAATATGTATCTTAATTAAATTAAACTTTATATTATTTTTGACTCCAGTTTTGATAAGTATGTCAAGTCAGTTATGTTTCCTCCAACTGAGAAGACTTTTCAAAATTGTTACACATGCTTTTATTTTCTTGCACCTTTCCAACTGCAACTTGTTATACTCATCTCTAAGTCTCCAGAATATTTCTAAACTACAATTATTGCAAAATGCTGCAGCTAGGCGCCTGAGATCCTCGGGAAAGTCTCTTTTGGTTGTTCCAGTTGTGGCAGCCGGCCGGGAGCACCCTGCGGCTGGGTAGTGAATGACCGCTAGCAGACATATCCGTGTGTTTCCCCTATGCCCATAGTAAGAGATCGGAAGCCAAGCCGGGAGCAGACGGTAATCAGCTGGAGACGCCGCTCACCTGGGAAGGATCAGCGCAGCCCAGGTGCACGGAATCACCAAACCAATCAAGCTCCCGACACACGAAAACAAACTCCCTTTAAAACCAGGAAGTATCCAGCATTCGATGGAGTAGCTTCGGCGAAACCGTGGTGGAAGTAGGAGACGAGTGGAGTGTTGGAGAGTAATTAAAAAGCACCGTGTATGATCTTTGATTTTAGGAAAGCCCTGCCGTGTGAAAAAGCCCTGAGACCCCGAATTGGATTTGACCCTCGCCTGTTTGACTACCCTCCACCTTCACCAGCCCTGGACAGTAAGAGAACCCCTTCCCGTGTGCCGACACCTGCTTTCGGACACCGACGATTCTCTTGGACTGTGGACTGGCAGCTGTTGTTATTGTGTGTACGCTTTTGTATTCTTGTGTACAGCAGTAACTTCAGTAAAGCTTTTGAACTTTATTTGTGCTGTGTGGACATTCAAATCCTTGTTCTCAGTCAAGTGGCAGCCCTCTCCTCCCACACGGCTGCCACACAGTCTAGGTTGAAAACAATGGGTGATCGTGCTTTCTCCATCAGGCCTCCTAGACTGACATGACCTGCCTGAGGAGATCATGGGCTCGTTTCACAAAAATTGCGACGTGCGAGCTGCGATCTGCGAGATGCGATCGATTTATCCTGCTCTTTTTGGAGTGTTTCACGTAGAAATCGCAATTGCAAGCCACGAACGCATGTCGCAAAGCGCGCTCATCTAAGCAATCCGTAAATCTGCAATCGTTCTCATCCCCCTGCCTCGTTTTTTCGTCAATTATCCTAAAACGCAATGCTATGTGCTATGGATTGCAGGGTACTTGACTGTCTGTAAAATATTCTAAATACTTTTAATAACCAGAATTTTTACAATTTAAAAGGTCTCTGACCTTAATCCAACATTATAATATAAAAAAATATCATATTAAAACTATGTTAATGGCCAAAGCACAATTCACATTTGCCCTTCAGGAACATTTTTTATCAGCATCATCTGCTGAATGCTGACCATTAATGATATATAGCAAGATTGTATCATCCTTCTTGTGAGCAGTGTGAGCTGGCCACGGGTGTAGCCAAGGTTGCAAGTGGTATCCGGGGGAGGGGGGTAGGGTGAGTTGAAAAATTGTATTTAGATTAAATTGGAATTACGCGTTGTAGGCTAATATAAAAATGTAATTTCAAATATAAATTTTATTTTAACTATTAGGTCTCCGCAGTAGGCCTAATATAGCCTAGCCTACACTTTATAGTAATGTTATGCGTATTGCTATTTGTTATATTCAAATTAAACCTACCCATTGTCGCCTAGAAGCCATCCATCAGTAATACAAATTGCTCACAGTTGCTCCAAATGTAGCTGTTGTGTGTGCTCCCATTTAGTCCCAGGGCATCACATACAACTTTTAGGCTGTGTTTAACGAGTGTTAGGCTACTTTTCTACACACAAAAGTGTGTTCGTTCTCATTTGATGCCCTGGTGGGAATTTGCGACCCATCAATTGCACCAAGGAGTTTTGGGAGACCATTCAATGCGCAAATGTTTCCTTTCACTTGACGTCAGCTGTGTTGCGGGCTGAATGAAATCAGTAGGCTAGGCTATTTACGAAGCATAGTGCTGTCGTCACTTTACAGACAAATTTGACTTTTCGTTGCTTATTCCATAACATTGTCCGATGTCCGACAAACCAGAAAAAACACAGAAAGCGCAGAGATGTCACTATTTGAAGCGAGACAGGTAGGGCCATGATCTGTTACATGTTATGTATGGCCTAAGATCAAGAAGGCTGCATAAGCGTAATATTCCATCCCTTACAAAAAATAAGTTTTTAAATGAAAGCCTATGTCTTTACACTTTTTCTGAACTAAATCCCAGACAGTGTAGGCTACTTAAAGTGCACTTTCATTTTACCTTGCAGAAGTAAATTCAGATCACGGTTTCAAGTAGCCTACACGTTTAGAAGTAGGCTAGTTCATAAATGGTAGTAGCCTATACTTAACGTTTAGTTCCAGGAAATACATAAATACTGGAAATAATTTAGTTGTATAAAGTTGTCTACATAAAATATAGTCTACTTTAAAATGAACTTGATGTACTTAAGTATACTTATAAAAATAAACTTAAGTGACATCTTTCTAGCAACTAATCTCCGTAGTTATCTAAATGGTGGAAGCAATCACAAAGAAGATTCTTTCTGGAGCGCGCCTCTGTCTCCGCACAATCAAACGAAACGCCATGTTTGCAAGGAAAAAATTGTATGCGGGTGGCTTGTAGTCGTCGCACTTTTATTTGCGATTTGCGAGCGATGCACTTTTGTGAAACGCGTTTTGACAAGAAATTGCGATCTGCGAGTGGAAATCCTCGCTTTCGTGAAACGAGCCCCTGGCTAGCAAATTTACTGTCTTCTTTTAAATAACTTTTAACAACACACCTTTTATGGTCTGCTTTTACTTGATCTTTTAATTGTGATTTCCTTTACTGTATTTTATCTCCCAGATAATCTGAAGGTTTCACTGATTTGTACGGGGGCATTGCTTTGTTTTAATTATGCTTTTACTCACTGTATTCTACTCCATTGCTACCCGATCATGTATTTATTTGTATACTCTTTTAATATTGTAATACTCTTCATAACTGTCATGTATTCAATGCCTTATTCCTTTTATTTATTTTATTACATTTTGCTCTTTTAATTTGTGTCATGGTTCGTGGGGTATTGTTTCTTTTTCCGAAGTGATTTTCATCCTGTTTTCCCGTCTATCGGATTCTTTTCATGTTCCGATCCGGGGTTTTGTTTCCTTGTGCTCGTTATTAAGTTCACCTGTGCTTCTACCTGCAGGGTATTTAAGTTCCTAATTTCTGCTTCCCCGGTGCTTCTTTGTCATTAATTTATACATCGAGCCAGGTATAGTCAGGTTTAAGCAACCTCGTGATATTAACTTGTTTATGTTCACGAGGGACTTGCTTAGCTTTATACAGGTATATGATTGTGTTCCTCCTGTTAGCGTTCTGCACTATTTGTTTCCGTACTGGTCTCTACGAGACAGTGTTTTCCTTTGGTGGTTTTATTTTGTTTCACCTTCCATCGGACGTTGTAGAATTACGTTCTGAAGGTGTTTTCTTTGGGGTTTTTTTAGTTCGGGAAATTTAGATTTGTGTTTCGCTCATTCTATTCGAGTTCGCCCTATTTTCGTGGGTAGATTTAGTTTGACTGTTTAGCTGTCAGGAATTAGTTAATGTATTTCTTTTCTTCTGTTCATGTTATTTCCCTCTTATTGGTCCTCACTTGCGTGGGAGACTTGTCTGATCCCCCCACCTATGCGTGTGATTCGCCGCTACTAAATCCGTCACAAATTAGTAAATCACATAACTGTTTTTATAAATGCTATATAAATAAGGTTATTATTATTATTGTTATTAACAATTTATTTGATGTAAATTTTAGTTTGCCATTATATTTAGTATTTTATATATTTTTTTATTATTAAATTAACATTAAGAAGATTTCGGAAATGTTCAGCCACAAAATGTGTGTGCTTTCTGAGAAATAACGGGTATGTGGATGTCAAATTGTGCCTTTCCGTCCTTGTGTACGGAGATAAACTGGACGGAAACAGGCTTTTTTTTATTTCAAGGGGCATGAGACAGAGCTTTCAATGTTAAGAATATGGATCCAACCATCTGCCTAGTCCACAGAATCTGTGACATTGCGAAGCAACAACAGATAATGTATCTGGCTTCTCCACTTACATTTGATCGGAGCTACAGAGATGGGAGGGAGGGTGCTGGTTGTAACATAGGGTCATTTACAGGGGGCTGTGCAATCTGACCAGATAATAGTGCTCACCTCCCTCCCTGAAAGGCACACAGACTGACCGTAATGATGAAGAATATTACTGCGTATGTTCAGCTGCGGCTCCCTTTCTCGTGAAGTGCGAGTGACACTTCAGGCAGCGGACACCTGGTGAGACCTTGTGACTAGCAGCAGCATTGCTGACTCATTTATTCAAGCTCAGTTACAGAACATTTCTTTTTTTGGGTCAAAACGTATTTGTGATTTTCAATGCCGTTGGGAGCGAGCAAGTGAGTGTGCTGGGCGTGGTTTGGGGTAAGAGAAGGACAAAGGAGAGGGTAGGGAGAGAGAGAGATGCAGTAGCATGGAGCTTCAGGGCTAACACTAATGGGACATTACACTGGCACAGTGACCCTTAGGCGTAGAGTTGGCAGGGAGGTGGGAGGGTACAGGGGGCGATGTTGGCAGCTTGTTTTAATAGGGCTTTGCACAGAGGCCGGATGACGTACGTACATCCCGCTGTGACGCATTAGCTCAGACCGGCGATAATTATCCTGCCCGTCGGACCAATCTTAATCTAATCTATCATGCACATGGACAAAGCACCCTGGTTCAGCTCATGTCATAGTCGAAAAACCCATTTTTACAGGACTCGCTGGAGCCTTTGCTAGCATACAGCCAAACCTCCAACAGGAGTCAACACAACCTCATCCAGACTGAAAAAACTGACGTGAGTTTTTCCTGGAGGCGGCAGCATATCACATCACCCAATTCCCTTAACATAAATCAGCTGCAGTGCTGTCACACTGATTGTTTGCTTGTTGGATTTGATGCATAATATAACTCATTATGTACAGCAGTCAAAAGGGGAAACCAGCATAGGCTAAATGACATTCAAACTAAAAAAAGAAAAACCCTGTTCAGTTGGTAAACAATAAAAAAATGCATCAACTACAGAAACCTCCCCACGGCCCTCAGCAGAAGTGTGTTTGAGGCATGAGGAAGGATTAGCGCTCCAGTAATTCTGCGAACAGGATAAAGAAGGATCCTCATCTGATTGTTGTCTGACACATGTCCACAGTTAATGCAGTCATAAATCAGTTTATGCGCTCTTGCAGCATGCACAATTATGGAGGGGAATCCTTCTCTTTACAGATGTTCGCGAAACATCTGGACATTACTGTGGGCCGACACCCATGTGAACAACACCCTCTTATGCCCATAAGAAACAGTTCCTCGGAGAAGCATTGAGGGTGGATAGGGCTTGTATGTATCTAGGTTACCCAATGCAGGTAATTAATTATTATTATTATTATTAACCAGGTATTTTAATCGCAAATTCAATTCTCATTTTCAAATTTTTAGTTTTATATATTTGTACCATATAGGTCATTTCCACTTTGCACTTGTCAGAACAATTGAACGACATTGAAAACCTATAATTACTCCTGCTCTTTCAAGTAGGAGTTAAGAAACGGTTCCCATCACCTTGCATCCCTCATGTTTCTCAACAGCCCTGAAAGAGCAAGGAAAACAGCATAGTGGGTGACATTTCGTAGCGGTTTATTTCTTCGCTTTTATCCGAGCCCCAAACACTTTGACATGTAGATGGAGCCATGGATCGTGGTCCTCAGGCTGAACAAGATGCAAATGGAGTAACGCTGAATGACGGCTAACAGGCATAAGACAACATGGTCCAGGTCCCAGCTGCTGCCCCTGCCGAGGTTCTGACGCTCCGGTATTAATAATTCAGGAGGTTCTGTTTTTCCCCAAGTGCTTTGGCAGGCCTGAATAACCGCCGAAAAAGAAGTGAAGTTCAGAAAGTGCCTTAATTCAATAAGCTTAAATGAGGCTGTGATGAGGCTGTGTCTGCTTGCCACAGCACAGGTTTTTCAGTGTGAATCCTGAGGGTGGGGGAAAGCGTTGCGGTGGCATGGTGTCCTGTGATGCATGATTATTGGTGGTGTGTGAAACCTGCTGAAGGGTGATGTTGCCCACTGGGGGAAACACACATATATCATTTCTGTGGTTTGAGTTATTTTAATAATTTTTGTTAATTGGATTAGGTTCACATAGTATATCACCATACTTATATCACTGCTATTGGCTACTTCAAGTCCGAACTTTCACATGGCTGAAATAAGGACCTATACTTTATCACAGCGGGTTTGTTTGGCTGGCATAATTAAGTGATCATTTCTCAGGAGCTTTCCGCTGGTTGATTTAAGTCAGCCATCCTCTGGGGTTCATGGCTTCAAGGTTTCTTATTGGTTGAAATTTCATAAGTTGAATACAGAAAGTACAGAAATAATAAATAATTATTTTGTGACCCTAGCTGAAGTGGATGCATGGTGAAACACCCCAATCCCAATCCATTATAAGCCCCTGTGACTGCAGACTTTGATGATCCTGCTGAGGCATACCTGCGAGAAGCCCCCTTCTCCTTGAGCCCCCCTATGGCTAAGCAGCCATGCATGTGATGTGAATGATGCCATGTGAAGTTCTTAGCTAGGAGAGGGTGCTTAAAAGAGCAGAAACAGTTGAAACAGTTGCTGCAAACCAGGGGCTAGCAAACTTTACACCTTAAGTGTATATCTCTTTGCATACCCACAACATGGATCTGATAAACATTTGTTCTTAACTTTGACTTACAAAGAAATGCAAGTGTTTGCTTGCTTCTATGTACACAAACAGGAATTAAACCAATTAATTTTAGTGATTTAGTGACTGGCTAAATGGCTATCAGTCATCAAGGGTCTGAGGTATCAAACAAGCCTTAAACCATCACTCTGCTGCCAGATATGCAGTAGATATGGATGGATCACTTTAAGGGTTTCAGTTTATTGGAGGATGGTAAGAGAGGCAAACAAAAGAATCCCCAAGGATCACTGTTGGAGAATTACAGAGGGAATAAACTTACCATCCTCCTCACTGTGCGTGGGGGCAAAATAAACTTCCGGTCCGCTTCCTGGCAAGTTTGTAACAGTTCCAGTTGCTTTGAACTTTTTAAGTATTGCCCTAACGGTAGATATCGGCATTTTCAGGTGAGTAATTATTTTTTAATAACTCAACACACTTTTCCTTTATTTGATTTGTGTGTTCTCTTATCTTTCCCTTGTTGATGTATAAATAAGGGAATATGGCGTCTGTATCACCTCATATTTATACCCCAGTGTAACTTTGTTATTGGATTACTGCTTGAAAGTTCTTAAACACTCTGATCAACTTACATTTTGTTCATAAGAATTTCTAGGGGTGCCAATAATTGTGGCACACGTGGTTTTGTTAAAAATAATAATTTCTTGAGGGATTTTCTTTTCTCAGAATAAATTTACTTCAATTAAAGGTTGGATTTTTCTCATGTTTTCAGTGTGAGATTAAGCTAATTCACCAAAAGGTGATTTTTTAATATCCCTTTTTACTCATCTTTACCAGGGGTGCCAATAATTGTGGAGGGCACTATACCTCATCAGTATTATCACTATTATAGAACAATTACCATTCACATATAGTATTATTCCCATTATATGCCATGCTTACGCTGCCATTATACCATGGCTTGGATAAATACTGGATTCTGATTGGTTGACAGCCGTGGTTTAAATGCTTGTATATGAACGGTCATCCGGGTCACAGGTTTGATCACCGTTCTAAATTCATGCGCTGCCTGGCCAGCTACATGACATATGCTTATGGATGGGAAGCTATTGCACCATAACCGGCTAATTCAGAGTCCAAAACATTCAATAAAATAAGTGGAATGAAGAAAGTGAATTGATACAGTAAAATTAGCAGAATGTAGCCTACCTTAAAAAAATATAGCAAGGATTAGAGGCCTACTATCCAAACCAGATATATTCCCTATGAACTATCAAGAACCCTTAGATCATCTAGAAAGGGACTACTAACTGTTTACAGACCTAAAACAAAACACAGTAAAGCATCATTCAGATATATTGCTTCCTACACCTGGAACAAACTCCCAGAGACACTTAAATACGCCCCAAATGTGGCAATTTTTAAATCCAAGCTCAAAACTTTCTTGTTTTGTAGGGCTTATGAACACTGACTGGCTTTACTAAGAGTAGCCCCACAAAGGTGTAATTTTAATTGGTTTATCTATTATTGTTTTTATTCAGTTACTTCTGTTTTCTGCTGCTAATTTTATTGCCTTATCTTTTTATTTATCTTATGTATTTTAATTATTTCCTCTTGTAATCTTGTTATTGTATATGGAAAGCACATGTGTATGAAATGCGCTCTATAAATAAAACTGCCTTGCTTACTTTCTTTCTCTCAGTGAAAGGTATTGGACGGCAGACGGCTACTCCGCCTCGTAGGCTACAAATAGTAACTTTAATTTAGGCAACTGCATAGCTGGCTACGATAAACTTTTGTCATTTTTTTTAAGATAATGCAAATGCAATATGTGGATAGGTAATTAACGTATCTAGGCATAGTTGCATCATCACGGAGTTAGCAAAGCAGTTTAGTGTTTAATCTTTTTTACTGCGAGCCATAACGTTAGATTTGTCTCTTCTATAAGTTACCCTAGCAACAGCACACAGCTGATTTATAAAACCGGTAAATAACATTAATCTGCAGATAAAAAAGGTTTGCATTCGGCAAATATCTTAGTTAAAACAACTTTAATCTAGCAAAACATTTTTGTAGTTAGAAGTGCAGTATTTATTCAGTTATGTAAGTTAGGCTAAATGAATGTCTGCAACATGCGGACTGCTTGTGAATGCAAGTCACTTCACAAAGCACGTTAATATTGTAGCGACCCTAGGGAATGTGTACTGTAGTTCCTCTAAATGTTTCTGTTAGGCCGTTGTATTGTTACACATGTCTGTGGTGTCACCTGTCACTCAACCTACTGTCTGCCAAACGGGAAGGCCTGGGCTGTTGTGGGGGGCATGTGACATTGTGGGGGGTGGAACTGTCATTGCGGGGTATATAAGGGAAGTCCGCCATTTTCAGGTGGTGTTATAAAGGGTTGCCTCCAAGCTAGTTAATTAAGGCTCTGTAATTAATTACGGCGTGAGCTACGGCCTACAGTAGCTTGTTCTGGAATAAACCGTGAATTCGAGACATCATACTGGCTTGTCGGTCATTATTCAGCAGGAACGTTACAATATGTATAGGCTATAGAAAACCTTTTATCCAGCAAAATTTCTTAGATAAGTTACATCTAACAAACTCCGTAGTATTCTTCAAATGTTCCGGAAGTTACGAATGTAACTATGGTTCTACGAATACCTGGAAGACCGTCAGTACGGTTGAAAGTATGGATATTATCCCTCGCGCTCCGTGCAGGTCGAGTAATTATATTAACAAGTCAAGTCACGTCACTTCCAGGTATTACTTCATTCTACTTCATTCCTTTCAGACCCTCAGAACGGCTGAAAGTATGGATGACTCATACCAGCAAGTTCACGAAGAATAAGCATAGCTTCCTCTACTGCACTGAAGCCACTGGGAGAACAGAATGTCCCCAATGTGTGATGGAATGCAACATTGACCTTGTAGAATTTGGAGAAAGTGCAAGGCGATGACCAAGCAGCCGCTGCACAAATTTCATCAAGCATTTGAGTGAGCGAACAGGGCACAGGAGATTTGCTTGCTCTTCCTCCTCACTCTGAAAGGGGGGAGGATAGAATGCAGACAGTTTTATAGGCTGGTTCATATAAAAAGGAGACAGAACTTTAGGCAAACAATCTGGGTTGCGCCATAAGGTCTCCCCCAGTTTTTTTATCCTAAGAATGGGATTGAGTGACAAGGGAAGAAAAGGTCATTGGAATTATCTTCATACATAGTGGAGAAGCGAGCGACATAGTATCTCTGTGTGTGTGTGTGTGTGTGAGAGATCATGTGTTTGGGTATAGTTTGGTGATATAACACTTTATGAATTTAGCCTGATGAAGGACCTAGGTCCTACGAAGGGTAATGCCACACTGTATTTACATCTTCATGATGACCAGCAAAAGGTCACTTTCATACATAATGTAATGTCTTGTTTTCATATGCCTCAGTGACACAGTGGTGGAGGCTGATCTTTTACACGGTCTGTAATAAAATTTAAAAAACAGGAACGTTTCCTCTGATGGACAGGTCCACTGCTATTGAGCATCAAAATCATTCTTGCGATTCATTTCTGGAAGGTATTACTTGGCTTTTGAAAATGAATAATTGACAGGTGCTGGAAAACAGAAAAGTGTGTGTAAGATAGAGGTTTACTTTTAGGTTCTTAATGGTCTGGAAATGGAGCAGGAAATTATTCTGTCGAGCAGGAGTGAAGTCCAGGAATAGCAGTGTAAGACTGAAAAATTGATTATCAGTCATAAACCCTTGGAGCTGGTGGCGACTTCTTTGAGGGTGCAATAAAACAATTCACCAGGTGGCCTGAGAACTTTTTCCCTCTGATCTCTCATGGCCTCGTAAACTACAGCTGGAATTGACCCTACAACTGAACATTAGAAGGCATTCTGCAGGATGTTTGTTCCTCCTAATGAGGAACCCAGGTTTTTCACAGGCCGTAAAAGACATGTAAGCACCCAAGGCTCTTGGACTGAATGGCTCTTGGACTCTTGGAACATATTAAACAAAGCTGTATGTGTATCTTGCATCACATGTATGTGCATGTAAATAATTGTGGATAATATGATAAATGTGGTGAACCGGGATTAATACTAATTGAAGTGTGGGGTATGTGAAAGTATAGGAGGGGAAGAAATAAAGAATGTGAAAGAAAGGAGGATTGTATAAGTTATCAGGGATGCGCTTGTCCATATAAGTATCTGGAACCTAGAGTGGCCATCACCGGGACCTCACCTGATATCTAGATAAATGATAGGGAAGATCATAAGATCACGCGCCGTCGTTCAAAGAATCTTATTACTATCACGAGATCGGGGGGAGTAGACTATGCAGTTTATCTTCCTGGAGGGGGGGGCTCCGGGTGGTGAGGAGTGACATCTCTTCCTGCCAGACCTTATTTGGACAAACAAAGGGAATTGTGAAATGTGGAAGGCCTGCTCAGGACTGCATTTAAGGGAAGCCCAAAGGGATATTCAAGGAGAATCTGCTTAACAGTTCTCCTGGTACCATAGTCACACCGTACGGAATCATTTGGTTATATACTTTGTTAGTGAACTTGTTCATGTTTATTTGTCTTAGCAGCATGTTATCCTGTGTTTAGCTATAGGTATTGAATGTGTTTGTGTTTGCTCTCACAGTCTTAACCAGTGATTATTGTCATTAATAACCTACCATGTTTCACATCATCTGCATCTTTCTTTTCAACCCTTTTTCCAGCTTCAATTGCCTGTATGATCTGAGCTGCAGTGTTCCGAGCCCTGTGGTATGTATGCTTGAGTACAAGTTCCCAGTATGGGAGAATCTGCGTAACAGGTCTCCGGGTGCTGTAGTGATACCCTAGTCATTAAAGTATGGGTAAGATTATAACTGACTTCCCACACCATGCATATTCTGGTTCTGTGTGTAGCTGAACAGGCTAGATAAAATATTTACTCTCTATTTCCTTTCTTAAATTTTTACATTCTGTAATTGACTGCTAATTCTAAGCTAAGGACCTCCCTGCCTGTTATTTAATTCTTTTTATATTTAACTTGCGTGGTCTCCATGACTCTAATCCATTTTATACCCTTTTCAGCCTAAATTACGACTGAAGACTCAGCGGGACAATTCTGACCAAGGACCAACTGATCAGTGGCCTGGTTACAGCAAGTCTTTAGTGGCGTTCTCAAGTTGGGAAAGGCAGCCAAGTTCTGCCCGCAAAACACTGTTGGTAGTGCATGGTTCTGGTGATTTGATGTGAAGAGAACCCTTGGACATTCTACGTCGGTTCTTGTCAAATTCGCCTTAAGGAGCCCTCTGAATGCACTCTGACCTGGGCTCGCAACTATCTATGTAAAAAATAATGCATGTATTGTGTTGGCTAGACCCCAACCTCTGCGTTCTCCAACGAACTGAGATTCAGCAATAATGCTGATTCCGGCAAGCATATATTGAGTAATGGTGGTACCCAAGGATGAGTCGAGTGTAACCACTCCGAGCTCCACGCATGATTAAAACCAAATTCTAAATTATAATTTTAAATGGAGTCAGATAAACGAGTAAATAAATGAGTGATATTTCATACAAAAACTTTAACCTTTTCCCACAGCAATAGCGGAATACATCACGCTTAAACCTTCGCTCCAAGCTATTTCCTCATTGGTCTAGCTGCGTGGGTTCTACAGCAGTATCCCCAAAAATCTTTATGATAATTCAAATTCACGAGAGCAATATTTTACGAAGAAGACAGGAATTAATCTGCACCATGCCTGTGCTCATTACAAATTTTTCATAACAAACATCGGCTACAGTATTGCAATTGTGCCTCTTTAAAGCATTTATGATGAGATTTCACCTTGTAGGATCTGATTATATAAACAAAGTACGTACACAGTGGGATATGGTAGCACTGTCTTACTGAAGAACTGAAATATTTAAGTAAAATTTAGAGATTAATCTTGTGGAAAATTCAATCCACTGTTGCCCAAAACAACTTCCAATATCCCCATCTGTCTTCGGGGAACTGATAACATTGCTGTTTCTTCCAAGCTAATTGCTAATCATATTTTGTTGACTAATT
This sequence comes from Ilyophis sp. 1 JC-2022, assembly GCA_022702515.1. Lineage (NCBI taxonomy): Eukaryota > Metazoa > Chordata > Actinopteri > Anguilliformes > Synaphobranchidae > Ilyophis > Ilyophis sp. 1 JC-2022. Next base: position 42,448,988 of record CM040396.1, on the reverse strand, counting down.
GGATGCAAATATCAGTGAGAAAAATGGAGAGTAAGAATTGTTTGAGTCACTTGGGCAAAAGGAGAAACTGGACTCAACACAGCACATAATTACAGACCTTTGTCTTCACATAATATTTTGTTAATTAGATTTGCATTTTAGATCTCCTTTGTCCACAAATATGGCTTCATCTGTGACTTATCTGCAAAACGTTTACATGTTAAAACTTTACTGTGCATTTCAGTTTAACACGGTATTTAAATCAGCTGAGCACGATTGCACCAAAGACCTGGCTGAATATGGTACAATGGGTGATAAAAAGATGGGATTGTTCTGAAAGAACAAACAGACGGGGAGAGAGTTTGTGAATAACCCATCACTGCATGTCATGATTCAAAGATAAGTGGATCTTCACTCGAGATGCCAAACCTCTGTTCGGGTTGGTCGGCCTATCACGGGCTGAATGAGAGTGCCGGGCTGCACCAGGTCTAAATTAGCAACATGAACTTGCTGACAGGTGAAACATTTCACTTGGCATTCTCACTCCTGGCAAGGAAGCAAGAGATGAAGACAGCAACGATCGATTATCCAAGAGTCTAATGCCTGTCAGTGGATTATAGGTCAGCTCACAAACAGGGCCCGTCTGTGTGATTGTCTGTCTAATGTCTGCTGTACCACTATGGCTGTTGATATAAATACATCAAATAAAATCATAATAAAATCATCAGATATCACACATTGTTAAAAAAGCAAAACCAACACAAAATGCAAAATTATTGAAACACTTCAATGTGGAACCACATTGAAACACTGGTTAATATCTTGGTATTTTCTCATTTCAGACATAGACATCTTTATTTAGCAATGCATTACTGCAAATCATCTTATTTTACATTTTGAAGAAAATGTCAGCCATGAATCTCAAAAAAAGAAAACAAGACAATATCAAGGTCATGCTAATACCCTGCCAAAAACTCTAAGGCACGTACTGCTACGATTAATTCATTGTGGTGCCAAGCACAAAACGTGGGCTATTGTAAAATCTGCCTCTGCTAGAGGAATGCAGTAAGTCCAGGGTGCTAGCTGTAGTCCTCAAAAAAGACAAAGAATAATGATACCGCAAATGAAACGCTGTCAGCTGAAAGGTGATAGAACATTTGCAAATTACAGCTATTCAGGGTGGAAAATAAGCTCAGCAGATAGATTTCATATATCAGTTTATAAACTGAGAAGGTGTGTGCACATAGATTCAAATTACTTAAGCTCAGTACAATGGCTGCAGAAAAAGGGAGAATATTTCAGTATTATGTTTTCTTTGATGTAAGCTCCAGCTGTGACCTCAGAAATGACAATGCAATGTCAATTGCAGCTGACTGGTTCAGAGTGAGGCTTAGCAGTCAATTTTTAAAAAGGGGGTGGAGTCGAGTCTACATCTTCTCTTAAGACCCAGACCCATTTTTTCCAGTGCCCAACCAATTTTTCTCAAACTATGACTAGATCCCAAAAAATAATCAAACCTCCAATAATCTGTGGTCCTGTTGTTTCTCGTAATATTTTCTTATAATATAATATGACACCAATATAATGCACTGCTTAGATTTGTGGTTTCAGGAGTTTCCAGTATAAATCAATCTCCAATGTCTCCTTATGGCTTGGCTTTACTTTATTCTCCACAGGGATATTTATCTAACTATTATAATGAGTCTGACAGATAACTAAGGGTTAATACATTTAACCTTTGCTATGCTGCAAATAATTCAATGATTGCATGCATTAATGTAATGGAAGCTTAATTTAGAGTTTTAATTCCACAGAAATTCATACGAGCTATTATTGAAATGTTATAAATGTTTTAATTCCTATTTGTGCAAATTCAATACACGCAATACTCAATGCTTTATATATCTCAGACATCCAGCAGTAGAACGTAGAATTCAGGGCTAATTTTAAATAGGGGGAAGTGAGATACTTACATTCACTCAAAGTAAACCAAATGTAATCAAGCCATTTTCTGAATGGCTGTTTTATACGTTTAAGAAATGCATATTTTAACACAGTATCTGAAACAAGGAAGATGATAATTTTCTTCAGGAGATTATTTACTTGAAAAGCTATTAAATTGAGACAGCTAAAGTATGGGTATTAATGGGGGGGGAGCTAGAGTTGTGCCATACTGTAGATATCAAATGGTGACAGGATTTCCTTCCATTGAAATGCAAATATGAACATAAATACTAACCCTTCCTCCTTGTATTTTATAAAGGCTGGTTTGACATTTTCATTTGCAGTTGAGAGCATTTCATGTACAGTAACATACTGTTTTAACATTAACTGCCTGGTAGTTACTACTGTTTTCTGTCCCTGTCCAAGTAAACAAATCTAACATTTCTTTAATGTTAGCGAATGGATAAATATATTTTTTTTTATCAAAAAAATCTAAAAGTAATTTTTTTTTACTCAAACTGCTACCAAGCCACTGAACTTGGATGTGTCAGAATTACTCAACCAATTTTAGCTGCATACGCAGACTAGTAATGCTAATTTAATGCCATTATTTAAAGAAAAGTACAATTGGCCGGTTGCAGTTTAAAGGAACGTGAGTCACAGCATAATTACCGCTTACAAAACGGTTGTTATGATCGGTGTAACAGGAACCCAGTAGCAGGCAGGAATGCACAAAAACGACGTTTAATCCAGATGAAGGTACCAAATCAAAGTCCAAGGGGAAGTCAAAAACAGGCAGGGTTCGATAACAGGAAGGCAAGGCAGAGGTATGTAAGACTGGAATTGAGAGATCTCAGAGCAGCTGAACATGATACCATGGGGGGAAGCCTGTGCCGTCTCTGGGAGGCTGTGATGCCAGAACTTCAATGCCGTAAAGTCCATCTGGCGTGAAGTTTATGACGGTCAAAGAATGTCTCCAGGTGTCATGGCTTTGTGAGGAAACGCTTGGACTGTCGTGGAGACAGGCACACACAACACAACATGGTATAGATTGCTTTTGTCCTCAAAAGCTTAAAAACATACAGATGTGATTGATACTTTTGCTACATTGTACAGTATACACTGGAACTAGTCTGGGCACTGGAACATACATTATACACTCTTTCCAGAGAGATAATCATGTATTGTTCCATTTTTGAGTGTTACATTAGTAAATACATCAAGTTAACGTACCTACATTAACAGGGACAACTAGGGTGTAAATGTAATATTCTCAACAGGAATTCTGGTAGCTTTGTGGCATTAATATCAATCACATCTGAGAAAACTGTGGAGATGGGGAGTCTCATGGCAACACAAACTTAGATTTACTGATGTTTGATATCATTTTGATGGTCTCGGTGTGAGTGGTGCAATGGTCTACATGTCCTAAATGTGTAACATGGATGGAAGGTATATTTCATAAACACTGGCGTAAGCTGCCGTTGTTAAATTGCCCTTACATAAAACCATTCTGTGAAACCCCATAGAAGGGGGGCGAATAGTGCTGACCAGTTTATGGTTTTACGACCGTCTGCAGCCAGATCAAACACAGAGTTTGAGCATTTAAGGAAGGGAGACAAACTAATCTGGGAAGATTGTAACCAGTCTTTCCGCACATCCTACTTCAGGTCATTGTGTGTAGCAAATTGCCAGGTATGACTAAGTATTTTCTTCTGTACTGTATTTGAATTTGGAATGTTCAATCTGTAACTATGTATTGATGATTTAAGTAAATAACCTACCTGGTAATAAATTAGTTAAACTTGATTTGTGTGATTTCTCTGAAAATTGACTACTCTGTTCACCGGTAATGGGTTGATTAATTTCCTCAGTCTTGATTTTCCCCCTCAGCTGGTCTAGGGAGGTTGACTATTTAAGCTTAATGTATCACGGAGTATTGCACCCGTAGAACTATGTCTTAAAGTAGATCACCTCCGCTTGTCGGTTATACATGTTGAGAACGGTGGTCGTCAATGTTCCTTCGTCGGTCCCTGAGTCTTAACCATAGTCTATACCTCACGAAGTGGCTTCTTCCGCAACCTCTGAGATAACCGCAGATATCTAGTCAGCTGTGAGTTGTGTACATATCTGCAGCATGTAATGCACGGTGGAACAAGCGCATCCAGTTCAGAGAACGTCTTTAAAGTATAAGGGTCCTTTAACAAATCAAGTGTAAATTGTACATACTAAATTATAATATTAAATGGAGTCAGATAAACGAGTACAGAATCAGCGTTGGTGGCTGATGATTTACTGCAATATACACAGGCTGTTCTTTGGATAAACTGGGGTCAAGGTAGACCAGACTAAAAGCGGAAGGTAACGTGGTACGAGTACCTTTGATTTGTGGCCCCTTATTAACTAATCCCGTTAATCTAAAGAGCAGTCTAACCCGGTTGCAAGAACCTTAATACTACTTTCCTAACTTTTCCCTTTTCCCACAGCAATAGCGGAATACATCAAGCTTAAACCTTCGCTCCGAGCTATTCCCTCATTGGTCTAGCCGCGCGGAGTTTTACAATTTGGTTTGTAACATGATTTTAGTTTATGTTTCCAGATGTTACAATTTGGAGAACTCGAAATGATTTGTGTCGCTAATTCCCAGATTTACAGGTACAAAACAAATCCAAAACCAGGGTCGCGAGAACACAGACTGAGGTCTAAACCGGGATATCAATCAGACAGAAAAACAAACAAAAGAACAGACCACAAAAACTAACAAACTCAACACCTAACGTAACTTCGAAACACAGACTCGGAAAAAACAGATAACTCTAACTCGGGGGGAAATACAGGCAACAGACAATGCTACAACTTAGTTTTACGAACTCGCGACGAGGGACAAAGACAGCAGGTATAAATGCATGTGTAGACAGGTGCAAACACTTAGCTTGAGAATAGCAGGAAATGGAAAACAGTGAGAGAGCTGAGACACATAACAAGGCAATTAGTAAATCGTTAGTAGTTATCCTATCCTAGCCCTGTCGTTAGTAAATTAGTTAACACGACAATGACAATTGTTAGTTTGTGTTAGTAATAATTCTATTAAACCCTGACGTTAGTAGATTAGTTAACCACACCCGTGTTTAGCCAGTTAGTAATTAATAAGTCCTATATAATAATTAGTAGTGCAGGGTAATACAAACGAAGTGTACAGAAATGAAAGTAAAACTCCGTGAGAGGAAGCGAGAGATACAGCACAGAACGCAAGGCTGCGGAAAACATGGAAAAGTGTATGCTACAGAAACTGACAATACTAAACATGACAGAATAACAAAACAGACTCAGAACATAACAACGGTGACAAGCTTTTTATTCCCTTTTTTCAGAATTATTTAAAAAAAGATTTACTACAGTGCTCTGTCTAGAGTAAATAGCACTATTGATTCAGCAGACTCCCCGGTCCTGGTAGCCGCACCCTGGTTCCCCTCTCAGTGCCCAGCGTGTGCCGTGCAGAGACGGGTGGTGCCAGGCAGCCCCCTACACTTTCTCTCTGGCCTTGGGCACCCGCCTCAACAACCGTACTCCACAGCACACTAGAACACATTTTAGAGCTTTGGATCGCTCCTGCACATGCCTGCCAGGTAGGGTCTCCCATTTTCAAACAATAACCAAATCAGCCCAATGCCTTACACCATGTTAATGCATTAGTATTACAATTTTTTATTTTAAATAACATTTTTACCAAATTTTTTGACATTTTGGCCTTCATAATCTTAACCAACCGCAGGGGCTAAAAACTGGATTGCCTGAAGGCTGAACAGGTGGGAACCCAACCGCCAGGCCATGGCCTACAAAATTTTCACCTGATGTAGCTCAGATGTCAACAGTTAAAACCCACAGATACAAGGAGACATCATTACATCACACCGTGCGATGAATATTTAACCAAAATGAGCAGCTTTTTTTTGTCGCATGCTCATACTTGTAATCTCATCAAACAGGCACTCAGCTATTAAAAGACACTGATCAAATCAAATACCCTCAAGGCAAACCAGTCAAATGGATGGGAATGGCACTTGTATTCCAGCGAGGGCAGGGATGACACCATTGAAGTGGGACTGGGAATATCACAAGGGAATTCTGTTCTCCTGTTACTCTCGTCTTATATTTAACATGTTACGTTACTCTTAGAAAAAGCCTACAAATCTGAAAAATAATGGCAAGGTTTCTAAATTACAAGCAACATGACACCACTCACAATTACCAGAAATATGTGTAGCACTTAATAAATTATAAATGTTTGAGGAAAACGCAGCCCTTCTTCTTCTGGTCAATGTCAATGTCAATGTCACTTAAAATTGTATTACCATCCTGTTGTAAATTTATATAACGTATATAAACATAAAACAACAAATAGGGCCCTGGCCATTTCAGGAAATGAGACATGACCCTGTCCAAATTATACCCATACTTTCAGGCCCAGATGGGTTTGAGTTGTCAGGTAGAGCCTGTGGTGTGGGATTGGGCCTTTTCTTGCCATCGCCAGGTAGCTAGGTGAAGAACAGGAGGTACAGCGAAACAACAAGCCTGCAGGGCATGTTCAAGAAGCGGAGTCAACCTATGTTTCTTTTTTCCTCAATGGCGACAGATGAAGTTTAGCAAGGGAATGAAAAGTGACACGGAATTAGTGTTTTCTGTTGGAAGTGTAAGTATGCTACGTTACCTCTAGCTATGCAGCAAGCTACATTTGGTAACTAGGTGCTAAAGTCAGGTACCTTTTGAATCAAAATAATATTACGTTGTATTTCAGCAAATAAATTATATTTCTATACAAATATCTTCATGAAAAAGTAATTGGGATGGCATGTAGCCTACTAACGCATTCTCTCTTATGGTATAACGCTAGCTGTGAGACGTAGTGCGTGGAGGGTTGGACCCGAGAAGCACAACTCAGAACAACAGATGTAATAAATACCCGCAAGGGTTTTATTAAGGAAAGTCCAGTAATCGTTGTCTTAGCACAAGCAAAGGTCATACACAAAAAGATCCAGCCAATAAACAAAAGTACCGAGGGAGAAGGCAGTCTCGTCGTCGGTAAGCCAGGCAGTAGTTCGGAACCAGGAAGGCAATCAGCGTGGCAGAGGTACAAAAGGGAGAAGGCAAAAGAATAGTCGAAAAACAAACAGGGTCAGACCGGAGTCCTCGCCGCGTGGCAAAAGTACAAAATCAGCAAACAGGAATCGTGGTCAGGACAGGCAGTGAAAACAAAAGGCTGGCAGTAAACAGTGGTCAATAAACAGGCTTGGATCAAAACAGGAAATCAGAATAAGAATGCTTGACAAAATGCTTAAGAGTGCTAGTGAGGCAACAATTTCGCACAGAACCGGTGAAAACTGAGGGCTTATATGTGTGTGTAGACAGGTGCAAACGCTTAGCTTGAGAACAGAGAGAAATTAGAAACAGCTTGGGGAAACGAGATGAAGATCATTAGTCAATTAGTCTGTTAGTAATTATCCCATCCTAGCGTTAGTAAATTAGTTAATTAGTAATTAGTAAGGACATGCACTAGAAACGTAAGGTAACAATTAACTACAAGAGATTAGATGGTTAGTAAGCAATGATCTAGCTAATTGTTAGTAATCTGTTAGTTAGACAAGGAATGGCAGATACAATGGAAAACACGTAAGCAAAAGCGGGAGAGAGAGAAAGCATGAACGCGAGTTCGCGGAAACACATATAAATGTATGAAAACTTAATAAACTATGACAGAACGTGAATACAATTAAGGGCGTGACATAACAATAAACATAAAACATGGCGTGGAACGGTTAGAACCGTAACAAGCTGGAGTTACCGTATAGACTAGAAGAAAATAGCTGTAACGTGTAACGTCCTTGTTTTTGACTGTCCCGGAAAATCCTGGTAATTCTGCATCGGGGTTTATGGCCAATGAAGCCTCACGGTATTTATTTATTTAGCCTACTTTGTGAAAAGCGCTGTCCAGTTTTTTTTTTTTTGAGTTAAAGTTTGCTATCCTACAGGTTGCCACCTAAATTATAAGGCTTACAGGTAAGATGCATGACAGTGTTTATAACTTTTTTTACTTAAACAAAAGTCCAAAGTCATATCAGAACGTTCAATAGGCTACGTTTGCGTAGGACATCACGAAGCCATGGATATCACAACGACATAATATTTATTTCATGATTTCTCTTAAAGTGACAACGGTCTGACTCGTAGCGTTCCTAGTGTTATGTTAAACAAACTAAAGCTACAGCGGGTAGCACGTTACCGTGAAAACGCCAAGTTTTTACTCAGTTACCTAATGTTAGCTAGCTCTATAAATCATCACCCCACATTTGAGCCAAACAGTGTGTGTGTTCACCTGTGTGTATGAATTTCTGTAGATTTAATTACGCTTCATTCATTTATACAGGGGGTGGACAAAATATTGGAAATGCCAGAAACAGAAAAAAACAGTTTTTCATAAAACAGCTGCTAGCCTATACGTTTGCTCCCATTTCTCTTACCTATATATTTCTACATTCTTTTATGACTGGCATGCCATGTATACATTTTAGTTTCTGCTGTAACTTGGCTTAATTTTTTTATTTTGTTTAAGATTTTTTCCCATTTTCTCCCAATTTGGCAGCCAATTAAACCCCTATTCTAATTAAATTCCCCGTCTAGCAACCGCTAGAGAATTGCCACTACACAACCCTGTCAGCCGGTAGTAGGAAGGAGGACGCCATGTCCTCTCTTCAGGGCGCGACGCCTCGTGCTCCTGACCGTGATTCCCACTCGCCCAGGGCCGTTCTGTGCGCAGTGATTCTCTCCGAGCCCACCCCCACCCCCAGGAGCAGCCACTTGACAGCCACATTTTGATATCAATACTTTTAATGGCAGACCTAGACTTTATTTATATGTTTTATTATAGACAGCGCTTTGTATGCGTGCCCTTGTTTTTTGTTGAGATTTACTTTACAACGGCATTAGCTAGCTATGATAGACAAGATATGGTCTGCTAATGTTAGGCTACTTATTCCACACACGATTCCGTCATTACATCCCAGTTCTAAATTAATGTTCAGAATAACGTTAGCCAAACACTGAACAAGCACACCATTTTTTCAGCCAGACATTTAGGGCCGGATTCAGAGATGGCCAACTTAAGTCATGCGCTTATATTGTGTCGTTTGCTGTATAGTTGTGCATGTTTTCGTATTGTGCTTCTGTTTTGAATGTTGAAACGGTTTTCGTTTGTTTCGTTTGATTTAACCTTATCCGTGTAAAAGTTATTTATTGTGATTTACAGGACAAATTGGGTGATAAGAGATTTCTAGACAGCTGAAATTGTAATTGAGAAAATACCTGAGCAGAATTACAATTGGTGTATACCTAATTATGTATACCTCTCACGTCCCGTGCCTCTGTGTTATTTCCTGGGTTCACCGTTTCTATGTGTTTTCTGAATTTGTATTCCGTTTCACGTTTTCCTTTTCTCCGATTGCGTGTCTCCGCCTCCCGCACCTGATATGTGTTTCCTCATGTGTTATCGTCTCACCTGTTCCTCGTCTCATCATCAGTCTGGCATATAAACTCCCCAGTTTCTCTGTTCTGTGCCTGATCAGTCTTGTGCCCTGAATTCGTGCTTGTCTCACTACTTTCCAGCGGTTTTTCTTGCCTGTTCTGAGTTTCTGTTTCCAGTCCTGTGTCATCCCGTCCTGCTCCTGTTCTCCTGTCTGTCTTGCTTGTCCTCGTCCAGTCCTGCCCCAGTCCTCCTGCCCGCCTACCCATCTCCGTCCAAGCCCCGTTCCAGCTCTTCGCCCTCCTGTTCTCCAGCCCCACGGATTGATCTCCCGGTTCCGACCCCTGCCTGTTCTGGGACTTCACCCTGCCTTCTCCGCATTGCTCTGTTTCCGACCCCTGCCTGTACTTGAATACGATTCTGCCTATCCTGTATTGCACTGCTTGCAGGACTCTGACCCCTTTTCTATCAACTCTGAATAAAGCCTGATTCCTGCTACATTTTGGTGTCTGTGTGTGGTTCTGATCAGTTCCCCTAACGGAACGATCTGCCCACTATGGAACCAGTAAACCCACGAAAGGCTTCCGAGGCCCTTCGTTATCAGGGACAGCATGACACGGAGCTGCGGTCATTCCAACAAGCTGTACAGACCTCGGAACAAATTACGTCCCTGTGACGCTGCTGGCCCGAGACTCCCCGACCTCCTCCCAAGCCGCCAGCACCGCCGTGCGGAGAGGGACTTCAGGGTCTCCATAACTTCCCGGAGTAGTTGGTCATGCTGATAAATAACTACCTCTTGGCAGGTGATGGCATGGTGGATCTGCTCTGTGTCCACTGGGTCCATCATGGCCAGATCGTGATCGTACATGAACAGATCAATCGCAGACACCAGAGTAATGGGAATAGACTTTATTCGATGTCAGACAGAAATGGGTCATTATCTAGCAACACAGGGCAGGCAGAAATGTAGTCAAATCCAGGGAACAGGCAGGAATAAAAAAAGCTGGAAAGTAGTGAGACCAGCACGAATGCAGGGCACAAGACGATCTGGCAGAGAACACAGAAATAAAAGAGACTAAATACAAAACTAACAAAGAAACAACGAGGTGTCATGGTTCGTGGGTTTTTATTATTTTTTTCCCGTTGCGGTTCTCGTCCTGGTTTCCCTATTGAGAATCTATCAGATTTTTTTCACATTTCGTTCCGAGGTTTGCTTTCCCTCATCATTGTTTTCACCTGTGCTTCTACCTGCAGGGTATTTAAGTTTCTCACTTCCGCTTTCCCGGTGCTTTTTTGTCATTCGACATTTCATTAAGCCAGGTATAGCCAGGTACTAGCGACCTCGTGATATTAAATGTTGTTTATGTTCACGGGGGACTTGCTATTAGCTTTTATTTCAGGTATAGGTATTATGCCTCCTTTTAGCATTCTGTGCTATGTATTTTTCTTGGTTTGTTTCGTTTTGGTTTTACATCTTTTCGGCCACCCGAACTCATGTGCCAAAGATGTTCTTTTCTTTGCTAAGTTTCCTGTTTTGGCTCCAGTATTGAGCTCGGGAGATTTAGTTTGTGTTTCACTCATTATTCGAGTTCGCCCTATTTTCGTGGTTTGATTTTCATTTGGCTGTTTAGCCACAAGAAAGCAGTTTCCTTTCTTTCTTTGAATTTATTATTTTGTTATTCCCTTTATTGGTCCTCACTGCGTGAGTGACTTGTTCTGATCCCCCTACCTTCACGTTTGATTATCCGCCACTAAAATCTATTACACGAGGAACAGGTGAGACGAAACGAATGAGAACACAATTTAGGTGTGGGGAAGCGGAGACACAAAATGGAGGGAGAAAACACGGAACGGACTGCCAGACAGAAAATACATATAAACGGAAAAACCAGACGTAGACTAAGACATGGAGGCACGAGACGTGACAACTATGATTCTGTAGTGGCCCTGCTTGACAAGCTGAAACACTACAGTCTAACAGCTGTCAGTTTTGACAGTGAGGGAGACACTGAGGGAATCTTTGCCCGCAGGATACTTCTAGTAAATCTCCTGTGCATGCAGGATTCAGGCTGATATTACATAGGTGAAGAGAGGGACTACTTAAAAATGGCTCCTTAAATTGAACCTGGCAGGAGTGTGGCATAAATACCATATTTCAGATGCACTCGTATAGGAACTAAATTGCACATCATCTTATCTCAAATATCAATATCATATACAACATTATATTTATTGTTTATAATTATGTATCTTTACTGGATGCCCAGTCATGTCTTTTGGGGGGGAAAAAAATTTAATTGTCTTTTCTTCAAAATTATGATGAAATTCATCTAACCTGATTGTCCATCATATCCCGGCCCAGAAGCGAAGCTGGTGGATTAATCAAAAGGTCAATAAAGAGGTGGTATTCTAACACCTTAGCTTGGGATTTTTATTCATTTAGTTTTTTTTTTGTAGTGTAAACTTTTTTTCTGGTCGATCATCCTCTCCGCATTCTGCGCAGCTCTGATGTTGGAACATCAGTACTATTACATATGTTGGTTCCATCTTAAGAACAATTAATAAAAAAAAATGTTTTTTTAAATTAACCACCGAAAACTATGATGTTACTTGGGTAAAATATTTTTTTACATTGTAGAGAATTAATTTATGAAATGTATTCAGCTGTAACTGGTCACATATCTGGCCCATTTTCAATGTTTTCTGACTGTCCACACATCTACAGGTCTATCTCACAAGTGACTTGTATGTGACCCTGTGCGTTGCACACTGAAGCAACATGCAAGTGTAAATTGAACAGACATACACAGAGAAGGTGATATATGACATAGTAAAAAACACTTAAATGCAAATAAATCCAATCTGCACATCCACATACAGGTCACATCCAGAAAATCTGAACTGACATAGAATCAAATACTACATACAAATGTAGCTACCAGACTTTTTTTTTTTTGCTATTTATACATTTGGTTCAAAAAAATCTTTGTTTCATTACTGATTAAAATCAGTTCTATTTCAGATAGTAATATAGCCTTGGAGGCAACAGTTCTGATGAAACTAAAACAAAATGGAAAACCCTCAATTATGTCTTGAATGTTGTGATATTGATTGTTCTGAAATCCCAATACACAGTGTTCTCCAATGCAAAACACACCTCCTAGGTATATCCCACTAGCAACATCACTTCAAATGGCATTTTGCAGATATATATATATATGAAAGATTTGGTTTCGACACATGACATACAGGTCACACCAAGGATTCCTAAATGGAGGGTAAGCAAACCATAACAAATTGTGATTTTTGTGTGAATTGTCCTTTTAATATGATGTGGGACTACAGAAGACTGGAAGTTTTTGGAAAGCATTTTCTTTGTATCCATAAGCCCCTTATTAAGAATGTTTGCACTCAGCCAGCCTCTGAAAATATACAATGGTGCATGCAAAGGAATATAGCCTACTGACAGGTGACAACTTGAGTCACCATACTAAAGCTGTTGGTGTACTGCAGTCATTGCACATAAGAGAACAAAAACTAGAGCAGTACCTTTGAAGGACATACATCTCAGAAAGGTCCCTGAGCATCTCTTCTATCAAAAAAAAAGTACAGCACAGTAGTAGAGCACATCTCCTGACTTACTGCTCTTTGTAGACAGACATAGATCATTTTCTTGTTACATCCACATGCTGGACACTTTTAAAAAATTAGTTTGATCAGAAAAACCTCTCAATTTTAGTGCCATTCTGCATTTTTTTCCAAAGATAAAAATATCATTGAGGAACAAATCATATTCTGCAGTAATCTAAAAGTTATACCAAGGTAAATCAACAAAAGAAAATTCCTTTTTAGAAGATTTTTATAAAGATTTGAGGTTTAAGATTAGGATTAGTTTTGCTATTTTAAAACATGATTAGCAGGATTACCCAGTAGGCTGAAATGTACAACAAAAAAACACAACTATATAAATATAGCTGCAAGCAGCAATGAAGAGGCCAAGCGCTACAGCACTTCCATATGACCAATTCTGTAGGTTACCCAATTTGGACCCGCTACTATAACGTACCCCCCAAAATTTGGTTGAAATATCTGCTTTAATTTCGGAGTAATTGCAGTAATTTAAACCAGTTTTTTTTTGTATAGTGCCCCCAAGTGGCCAAATGTCATGAAACTAGGTGTGTGCCCCCCAGTTCTCATAGTACGCATTTATAACAAGATTGATGCCAATAGACAAAAGGGTTGCCGATATATGGCCACTTTTCCTTAATGATCCTTTCACTGCCAAATTTGTTGGTATATTGCAGCCATTTTTGACTGAGCAACTACCTTTTAACAACCCTTAAAGACAATGGTCCAAAGACATAATAACTAAAATTGCAGCTAGATTGGACGATAACTCTAAGACAGGGGTGGGGAATCTTACCTGAAAAGAGCCGGTGTGGGCTTTTCATTTTAGATTTTTTGATTTTGTGGGTTTTTGATTTAGCCCAACACTAATCAGGTGTCTTAGTGCTAGGCTAAATCAAAATCCTGCACCCACACTGGCCCCTTTCAGATAAGATTCCCCACCCATGCTCTAGGAGGAGATATTTAAATAGGTTTTTAGCAAAATCCGATTTCGTATTCACGTACGTATGTTCATACTTTCCGATTCATCGTAAATGACAGGCGCATTCACATTTTGTTCACGATTAGCATAAATCCACCCCCATGAATTGGCATATATGGAAGTTGCAAATTCCATTTACAGGTGTATATTAATTCAAAATGGCCCAGAAAAATCGAAAGAAAAAATGATTCCAAAAATGACATTATATTAGCAGATGTTCAGTAACGGAAAAAAAATATTTAGTACCCTATTGTCAGTACCGGTGTCATAGGAACTGGTAAAGTAAAGGCCTGGCAGGAGATAATGTGTCATCAATGCAGGATCACCCATCACACAAACTGTTAAGGTAGTAAAAAAAAAATGGATTGACATTAACAGGCCAGCCGCCTGTCACAGCACGGTTGAAAGTGAAAGGTTTTTAAATGTTAGAATGGCAATGCTGCAGCTCAGGTAGACATAAAACAATGGAATAATGTCTCAAATTGATTGTCAGTATATAACATTAACTTTACGTTCTAAAGTGGTTGAAATTTTTTAAACATTAAATTCACAACGTTAAAAATAGTTTGTTGTGATGATGTTGCAATTTAATGATCTATTTGTGATGTTGCCTTTGAGGTGTGTGAAGGTTGAAAATGAAAGTTTATTCAAAGTTATGATTAGGCTATAATGTTGTGGCACCATAAGAAGTCAGAATAATAGGCCTATTTCAATTTGACGGACAAACTCTGACATTGATTTTGTGTTCCATTATGGTTAGAAATGAAAGTAGATTGACGGTCATTTTGTAATGTTGGTAGCCTACGTGATCGCATAATCCTTATCACAACATTATCCCTTAGGCATTTTTGCCCATGCGACCGTCTATGTAACGTTGTTTTCTGGTTGTTTGATTGTTTATCAGCCATGACCAAATATAACTGGTTTCCACAGCGTATGAATCTTGACAATGTATGTGTGGTAACTTAACTTAGGAATAATAGGAATGTCCTCCAGGATCCAAGTTAAACATTTATTGTTGAACGTCAATATCACACGTGTCTCACTGGCTACTTGATAGCTTAATCTGGAACCCAAGACTGTCTACCGTAACTAACGCCCAACACTTCTGGTGGTGCCCCCACCGGCGTGGGTTGGTACTTTAACACAGGATATCACAGTATGAATGTGAACAAAAAGACGTAGTTGCATTGTCACTTGGTAACGTTATCAGGACGATTGAAAAATGTATGCGAAACAACGTAGAAACCAGACATCATACTGCCATGTGCCATCAATAAATATATGTAAATTATATTTGGATCATTGTGTAAAAGTAAAAAATGAGACAGTGGATCAATGTGTTTTTCCTGACGTTGTGAATCTTTCTCAAAAGTGCCAACGCTTTAATGTTATTATTTGACCGGCTCATAAACATTGATAGGCTACTCAAGATACAGCTCAACGTAAGAACCGGGACATATGTTAAATAACGTTATTATACAATCTCATACAAGTTGTATCACGATAACTGCTTAATGGTTTAAAAAGAACACTGGAATGTGACGCCTTTTTCTTTATCAAAAGAAGAGCATAAAGATGAGGGAATTAAATCAATCTTTAATCTCCCTGTCAACCCATGTATTATTATGAAGTTACATAATAAAATAAAATTCAAATGCATGTGTCCACGTGTTAGTTTTAGACTTGTACAGAAGTGTGTCAACTTTCTAAAACACATTCAGAACACTAGACATTAACACAATATACATAATACATTATTATTAATAATATACAGAATATATTATTTAAGCTTTTAAATAACCAATGCACAGTGGTTTGTCCATTAAAGCTATGAAAGTGAATGCTTTCCCATTGATGAAATTGGCTGAAACAGCTAGAAATTGTAGTACTGGTGTACTGTAGTGTAGCGCCGTAATATTGCATTGTGTTATGCTGGTGATCTGAGCTTAAATACAGCTGCATCTAAAGCAACCAGGTCATTTCTAATAAAAGTCAATGCCAGTATAACAAGTTCTACCTGTTTCAGCCAATTCCATCAATGGGAAAGAACTCACACTGTTTGTTTTCTTTTCTTTTGCGGCTCTCATCCTGCTCTCAGATTTTTTCCCCGTTCCGTTTCGTGGTTTGCCAGCCTCATTATTGTTTCCACCTGTGCTTCTACCTGCAGGGTATTTAAGTTCCTTACTTCCGCTTCTCCGGTGCTTGTTTGTCTTACGACATTGCATTCGAGCCAAGTATAGCCAGGTACTAGCGACCTCCTGATATTAAACTTTGTTTATGTTCAGGGGGGACTTGCTATAGCTACTTAATTGTTTTCTGCTTGGTAGCATTTGGTGCTATCTATTTTGTACTTTGCTGTTCTCCAGGAGACAGTTTTTCTTTGTACTTTCATTTTGGTTTTACACTCTACCGGCTTTGAGGTAAGGGGGCCGAGAGTGTTCTTTTGTTTTACTAAGTTTCCCATTTTTAGCTCATTACATGAGCTCGGGAGATTTAGTTGGTATTCTACTAGTTTTGTAGTTTGCCTGTTTTAGTGGGTTGATTTTTTTTTTGGCTGTTAGCCTAAAGGAATTAGTTCCTGTCTTTTCTTTATTTTCTTTTATTATTTTCTCTCCGTTATTGGTCCTCACGGTGATTATTTTCTCTCCGTTATTGGTCCTCATGGTTGTTCTGATTCCCCCACCTTCAAGTTTGAACCTCCGAACCAGTTAAAAACCCATTACATCACTTTCATAGTTTTAATGGACAAATCACTGTGCATTGGTTGTTTGAAAGCTTAAATAATTCGACTTTGCACATTGTGTTAATGTCTAGTGTTCTGAATGTGATTTAAAAAGTTGACACACTTCTGTAAAAGTCTAAAACTAATGCTTTGACACATGTATTTCAATTATATAGGTCAGTTTTATTAGATTTTCTATGTAACTTCATAATAATACTTGGGGTGACGGGAAAGTAGTGTGTGGCTGAAAGTAGCCTATAACAAAAAAAAAACTAAAAATGTTCTCAACGTAAAAAAAAAAGAAGCCAAGTTACTCACACATACAAAGCACCATCAATAATAAAACTAGCAAAATCTAGGCCTACCATTAAAAGTAGGCCTATTGATATCAAATTGAGACCAAGTTACAACAAACAATATTGGCTTATATCTTAGCTCACACAAATTAAACTCTATTCCAAAGCAAATTACTTAATGTACTTAATGTAATTGGCCCTGTGTTAATACCTGAAGTTAATACCCTGTGTTAATATCCCCCCCCCCCCCCCCCCTTCTGTAGTGTAAATGGTTGTCTCTTGGTATATGTTGCAGCGAACATTTTAAATCCTGTAGGCTACATATTCTAAAGTAAACTTGACAACATAAACATATCTTTCCTGGAGTGTAATTATTCGTCAACTGTTGAAAGCATTTGTTGAAGTTATGTGTTTTTCCATGAGACAATTTTTGTTATCTGACACATTCTTCTTGAGATGGTAAAATGAAAAAAACACAGGGCCAAGTTGCACTAAATAATTTAAGAAAGTTTGGATAGCATTGCTTTGGAATAGAGCTAGTTTAATTAGTGTGAGCTACGATAAGCAATATTGTTAGTTGTAACTTGACCACATTTTGATATCAATACTTTTAAAGGCAGGCCTAGTTTTTGCAAATTGGAATTAAGGACTGTTTAAGGAATGTTTTTGTTGAGATTCCATTTATTTCACAGGGACCATGTGTAATTTTGAACATACATTTCACAAAGTGAAATATGATGCATCACACCAGAGTTAGCTACAGCTAAGTTCCATCTGCAGTCCTTTGGCAGGACATAACAAAAAACACAACAAACAATCTGTACAAAATACAACTGATAACTGTTCCAAGACTAAAACATATAATTCCATATGATATACAAGTATTTTAACAATCGTACATATTCTAATATTGGCAGTTTTGATGGGCCTTTATCCAAGTTTTAGCTGCCTGAGAAAATGTTTTAAAATTGGTGCATGTCTTTATGTCACTGGGGAGAGTATTCCATTGAGTGATAGCTTTGCAAGAGAAAGCAGATTTACCAAAAGAAGTGCAACGATATGGAGTTATACAATTTCCTCTTGAATTATACAACTTCCTCTCTGGAAGTGTTTCTGCTGTTGCCGTCGGAGCATAGTGTAACAAATCTTTTGAGTGGTGGTGGGGCCAGATTGTGGATGATTTTAAAAACTAAACAAACAGAATAAAAACAAAAATAATATAAACTGAATAGATTCAACTTGGAAAGTATCTTGCAGTAATGATATTGCATTGGTCTTTTGTCCAGAATTTTGAATGCTTGTTTATAGAGAGATGGGTTTTATTGAATTCTCTCCAGCTTGAGACCAGCTCATTATAGAATAACTAAAATTCCATTTGTATGTATCTAAGAAGAATGAAAGCTTCCATAACATGATGTTTTAAAATAATTTTCAATTATGCCTGAAGGGTTGAAAAAGCTTTGGAATAATAAATAAATATTAAATAAATAAACCACAGAGTAATATCATTACCCTCTTGAGCCTCTAGTCTATTAAAGAAGATGCAAACTGGCTTTAAAAAAGACATAAAATAGTATTCAGTATAAACGTCTTCAAAGAGTATCCCAGTGCTGCGGGAACATGAAAGGAACACATATCCTTTTAATGTAATTTTAAGACCCCCATTCATTGGGCATGAGAAAAATGAATCATGAAACAATTGTTTTTTTCAACAGATTACACATACCCGAAAACATCATTAATATCTATGCGTCCACAGCATTTGTTAGCTATTGCCAAATAATGAAGTCTTGAAAGATAAATAAAATAAGCTCAAAATGTCAGCTTGTATCTACACAAAGAAGACTCCTGGGCTACGGGTGAAGGTTTTGTTCAAGGTCTTTGGCCTGGATTCAAATAGAATTGTCCTCACCATTCCTGCACAAATAAATGTTTTAGATATTTTACGAATGTTGTTCAGAAAGCTTGCCTTAATTTGCTGGTCGAAGTTAAAGGCAAATGAGTCCAAATCTTTTTCTTTTCAAGAGTTGGGCACAGCTCAACTCATTTACTCTGCCTGTTAGAACATTCTAAGAATAATAATTTCAGATCTTTTTGAGTTTTGGCATATCAATTCTTTTTATATAAATTTTTCTGTACATTAAAAATAGAAATGGTTAAACACATATTAATTTATGTGACCTAGTTAAAACATTTAAGTAGATTTCTAAACCCTTTCTTCTTTTTTGGAACTTTTGAAAAGCAGTTTAGATTTCGGTATGCTCAGATAAGACCCATTAGAAAAGATGGGTTTTCAAAAAGGTTTGTATGCGGTCTGTTTAAAGGGGTTGAAAGCCCACTTCTTAAGGGCTTGGCTTTATTTCTACCCAAAAGTTGAACTTGTGCTGCCAATGTAATCCCCCCACCCCCCCACACACTCCCATCTGAAAATCTCCAGGTTCGGCTCGAGGAACAGCCAGCACCACAGGAGGAAATCCCTCACGACAAGGATTACACACAACTTTAATTCACCCAAGTAACCTGCTCTGCCAGCCAGACACAGAAGACTTGTTGAAATTAAAAGGGCACAGGCTTTAAAAGCTTTGCCAGGGAATTTGTTTTCTGTAAAGCCGTGGACAGATTAGAGCATGTTAATGCAATGCTTACACAGACCAGGCTGTGATTTGGCAGAGAGAGGGACCAATGCGAGCTGGGATGGCACCAGGCCGTCATGGCTGCTGGCAGGTGACCTCCCCGTTTCCCTGACGACTGGATTTACCGCAGACCACTACGTCGGCCCCCGCCGCTACAGCAGACCACGGTCATCCAATCAATCCTCTCCTTCCATCAGGAAGTCGGTCAAGCTTATCCCAGATTGATGCACGGGCGCTCACTCCGGCCGAAAGATTCCTTGACGGAAACGGATTCATTCTGAAGCAGATTTTTCTGTTTTTCTACTCCTTGATTGCTTCTCTCCCTTAAAAGCCATGAATCAGCCTGGAAATGAAATGGGGGAAATATATACGCCCATGTTTCTGTCCTGCATGACCTGTGCAAAATGGTGGAACAGTTATATCAATAGTAACAATAGCAGTACCAATTTGGAGATAAAGGTAACATTATAAGCAATATATTCTGACAGCAGGCCTTTTTCTTTCATTCTTGTTTATGCTGTTGAATGTAACTGGAAGTAATACAGGCCACAAAGAAGCTGGGGTTGTTTATTTTCCTATGATGAGAAGAACTAAGGCTGGAGGGTCAGTATAAGTCACAGAATGGATTCACTTTATGGGGTCTATTTTGGAGGCACACCTGCAGTTGGAGAAAATAACAAGACTTTAAAGTATTGCATCTGCATACGTTCTGGAAACACAAGAGTTGATATATTTCGAAAAATGGACAAAGATTGTAAAATGTGCCACTGGGCTGGCCTCCAAATTCAGGTTACATGCAGCATGCACGTCCTTCTACTCTCCTCCACACTCCAGACCTGGTCGCTCTCCCAGCTTTCCGCCCTCAATCTTCATTGAGAATCACCCGATTGAGGTCACTTTGCCACTTACCCTACTTGCTGTTTTTTATTGCCCTCGTGGACCTGTCACTCATTCTGAGATGAACAGCACTTGTTATTGTCCTCTATCAGTCTCTCCATCCCTCCACTGTTATTAAACTAGGTCTTTCTCTGGACATTTCTTGCCCGGCATTTCAAAATAATATTCACAGAACTGAATCCATCCATTCCTAATAACCTACATACAGTAGCTCCATACACAAGGTTTGGCCTTTTTATTGCCTTGATGCCTGCGATTAATTTTTTGCTGGATGTTCTCTTTATGGTCTGTATGCTCTTCAGCCTTCACAGGTTATCAGAACTGTGATGGTTTGTTGTTTTTCACTCTGTTCCATCATCTCTCTCTGACCCAATTTCTAAATACCAGTATTTTCTGGTATATTTCTAAATATCAGTCTGTTTTTATACCAATTTTTATGCGTGCACTGTTTCTCTCCCCCCCGCCCAGTTTGGAATTCACTGTTGTATATTTAGGCATGTCTGAAATTAACGAGGGGGTACACTCAGCGTGCGCTCTCCTCTGAATGCTTTGCAGGCAGACGGCGCAGGCAACATGCTAACACCCGATTGGCTGGAAGAGTTTCTGCCGTGAGATGAGATGAAAACTACACCCAACTGTGCACCGCCCTGCTGGCCACATCCAGTGAGGATTAGATACATCACTGCAGTGAAACTCAGTGTGATGATCATTATCAGTGGTCAACTGCCCAAATTTCTAACTGCTCCCCATCCTCTCCTGAAAATCTGTTCTTTTGCAAAATTATTTTCCCCTAATATTTCAAGTGTTC
The DNA here is from genome assembly GCA_022702515.1 of Ilyophis sp. 1 JC-2022. Classification (NCBI taxonomy): domain Eukaryota; kingdom Metazoa; phylum Chordata; class Actinopteri; order Anguilliformes; family Synaphobranchidae; genus Ilyophis; species Ilyophis sp. 1 JC-2022. The sequence continues at coordinate 42,427,584 of CM040396.1, read as the reverse complement.
AAACAAGCGTTTAATGTTTTCAAATGACTAAACTCTGACTAGACTAGACACTCTGTGTCTGTTTAATAACCCATGGTTTTTGTTCCAGAATTTTAGCACTTTTTCTTTATTGCTTGCTGTTTAACTGCAAGAAACAATGTGATTAATAAAGATTGCTTGCTGTTTAACTGCAAGTAGCTATGTGATTAATAAAGACAAAATAGATTTTTCTTTCTAGATTTTTGTTTGCATCTCTCATTTTCATAATGCTGCACTGCATATTGTAAGTTAAATGCTAAATTAAACAAAAAATAATCTGCTAAATCTAATTATTTTATGAGGAATTAATGGTCGTAACAGAGGCTTTGGTTGGGATTCAGTCAACATGTGTTCTTTACATTTCCCATTAAATTCAAGTTTGGAAACTAAATGAAAGTTTGTGTACCTGAGGACAAATGTTAACTGAATTCACTCTCTTGTCCCTTGGAAGTAGTCAAACAAGAGAAGAACCTCCCATGCTCACTAACTGACCAAATAGATGGATTGTTACGATCGCCTCCGCCCTTCCAGTTTACCTTCCCTTTTGTTCTCTGTGATTTCCTCCTCCCTCTCGTTCTATGTCTCAGTTTCTTGTTTCTTGTGTCTTCCTGTGCAGGCTGGGCGTGGTTTCCCTTCTCGTTTTCCCGTTTCCACTACATTATCTCACAACCAATCACTCGCCATCCTCTCTCACATTCCACACGCTTTCTCATTGCTCATTCATTCACGCACGCATTCTCACTCTAGTTTAGTCATTAATTACCTCATTAAACCCGCCTATATATTCTCCCTTCTCTGTCTGTATCGTTGCCAGTTCGTACTCTTTGTCTTAGTGTTAACTCGTTCTCGGCCTGTGTAAACCCGTGTCTTCAGTTCAATGTGTTCAGTTTTGTCTCCGTATTCAGCCAGCCTGCTTGTTCCAGTCCTGCCACTGCTCACATTCTCCTGCTGCTGCAAGCCCCCGGTTGTTATACCTCATCAGTCCCGCTCCTGTTCCCGCGGCTCCAGCCTGTCCTTCCTAGACCAACCCCGTTTCCAGACCCTCACCTGTGAAGTCCCTTTGTTTACAATAAACATTCTCCTGCGGAGCTTATCATTGAGTCTGTACCTGAGTCCTGCATTTGGGTCCACACCAGTGAAGGAAGTTCTAACAGGAATAACACAACAAATCTCATCACTATAAGGACAGAAAAATAATCACAAGGGCCATATTATAACCAGAAAAATAAAGTAATTAATTGAAGAATATCAATATGCCTTTTTGTTGAGAGGTCACGGCATACATTTTTATTTTTGAAAATGAGGAATAAGAAGACAACAACTTTAAGTCAAAAGAGCTTGGTTACAGGGTAAAAACAATGTTTGTGGGTTAATGCAAAAAGTTCCATTGAAAACGTAATAGGCTACTGTAATGTATTTTACAACACAATTTGAGTTTCCATAAAGTCCCCGCCCAAGGAAAACTCATTAAAATGAAATGGAGCTGACCTGTTCAGTACTGCCTGTCTAATAAAGCACAAACAATGGTGTCAATCACTGGGTGAAAAATATTCATCATTGGCTGCGAGAGTTTAAGTTGTGCTTTAAACATAAAATGGTTTGGCGATATTAACAGAATCTAGACGAGCAAAGTGGCTGCTCCCCAACCATGGTCCTGGAGAGGTACAAGTATGGGGGTATTATTGTTTCAGAAAATAAATAGGATGAACCTTCCACAAATAAAATGAGAATAAAATCTAATAGATGCAACTGGTTCACAAATAAATGCAACTGATTCACAAATACATTTTGCATATTTGTTGCATTTATCTGTGAATCTCATTTAATTTGTGGTAGGTACACCCTATTTATTTGTTTATTTTTGAGAATAATACCCCCATACAGAAGGTCTGATGGTTTTTCCTTTCACTTCACTTAAAATCAGGAAGCAATTCAGTCGAGAGGGCCCAGGTGAACTGTGCAATCAAATGCTTCAACTGATCAATAATGCTTTTCCCAAAGATTTCTATTTAAATTTTCCAAAATAATAAAATATATAGATAGACAATACATAAAGGTATACAGAATATACATATATACATGCAGAACATAAGCAAAGAACCATTTACCACCCCCCCCCCCTCCCGTGTGGTATGCTTGTTTGTATCTTATGTGTCAGCATTCACATCAGTATTATACATATGGATTTATGTAAATGTATTAATATATGTATATGTCGCATGTACCATCCCACCCCCCCATAAAAAAAATACATACATGAATATAGACAAATACATACCACAAAAAAATCTAAATAAAATTTACAAAAAAAACAAACAGAAAAACAAGTGAGTGACAGCAAATCGATAAGAATTATTCTAACCCAAATAGTAGGTCAGTCATACCTCATACGTGCCAATAAGGGAGACCATATTTCTTGGAATTTAAGCCCACGGTTATTAATTTCAAGCGTCAATTTTTCCACGGGTAGAAAGTCCATTATTTGATTTAGAAACATTTTATAGGTGGGAGGAGTGATCAATAATGCTAAGAACGCTGAGTCACAACAAAATCCAACAGACCCTGTGGTATCCAGGACCAGGATCTATGACTGCGCCTGATCTAGACTCAGTCATAGAGGGTCCAATGGGGGACATCATTTCAACGTGTACTGCAGTACCTGGGTGAGTGCCAACCTGTGCCACCGGACCCAGGCGCTGTGCGTGTGCACAAGCAATGCGCTTCAGGGCTGCCATCTTTGCATGTCATGCCATTGTAACTGGAATTTGTCATAATCTTCCTGGATTGGCATCAAACTAGATTTTATTCTCTGATTAATTTTACCCTGGGAGCAAATCCAAAAGAATAAGGCCAGAGAGAGAGAGAGAGAGAGAGAGAGAGAGAGAGAGAGAGAGAGAGAGAGAGAGAGAGAGAGAGAGAGAGAGAGAGAGAGAGAGAGAGAGAGAGAGAGAGAGAGAGAGAGAGAGAGAGAGAGAGAGAGAGAGAGAGAGAGAGACTTTTGACGGTACCTTTATTTAGAACATATTGCAAATATGTTGTAAACAGTAACTCATCTAACATCTTTATAACATTTCCTTATTTGTATGTTTTTTCTTTATATTTAATTAAATAATAAAAGTAATTATAACACAGATCTTTTATCAATTTTTCCGTGTTAAAAACCAATAATAAATAAATAAATATATTTCCGCATATACATAAAAACATGTATATACACATACAAACCCTTACATTAAAAAAATAAAACCAGTAAAATGGAAAACTCCATAAAACCGGTTATAAAAACGTTTTTTTCTAGAAACAAAATAAACTAAAAACACAAACTCGAAAAAAAACCCACCTCTTATCAGGCAGTTTGATTTAAAACAACACCTCATAAGAACTTTCATTTTTCATCCTACATATTGCCTCCTTGACACACCAGATTTTCTTAAAATCTTCTACATTGTTCATCAAATTATAATACACATACTCTACCCTAAGGCGCTCAGAGATCATCCCTCTAAATATCAGCACTGGGTCAGTCACCAGTCCTTCTTGAATTTTTTTTTTCCTTGACAACCAAACAGCCAATTTGGCTTGCCCAAACAAAAAATTGATCAGTGTCAACATACATTTTTTTTTCGCAGAATAGCCCATTCCTATAACAAAAACTCTACTGTCAAAAAACACCCCAAACCTCTCACATAGCTCTTTTAATAATAAAAGCAGATAAGACAATCGAGGACAAAGAACAAAAATATGTGACACAGTCTCCACTATCCCACAAAAAGGGCAGCCATCATCTTGCTCATGGTTGACGTGTGCCAGGTATCTATTGGTGGCTATGGCTCCGTGTATAATCCTCCATTGGAGGTCACCTGATCTCTTTGGCAAGGGTGATTTGTACAATAACCGCCAATTTGTAACCATGGGCACAATTTGTTCTTCTTGCCACGCCCCTGCTCTTAGATCTTCTAGTGCATGCAAGTGCCGAACCTTCACACTTAAAACACTCAAGGCTTTTTTAGCCACTGTCTCAAAATTCTCCACCTCAGGAGTCTTGAACGTCAACAGTTTCCCCTCTTCCTCTTGCCAGTCCCCCACCTTCGCTCTTATACGGACCGATGGGAAGAAAGGAGCCTCTGCAGTCTGAGCTTCTTCACTATTTCTTTGATTCTGGGAGGGCCAAAGTGCTCTGACTCTCGCCATTATTTTTTCCACCATTCTTAGTGAATGAACTCCAGCCTCTGCTGCTATTTCCTCCACAGTTCTCCAGTCTCCACCATCCTCACTCCTTAGATGGGCCAGTTTGGTCAGACCTGCCCTTGTAAAATGGCGCCTTATGTTTTCTAAAATCAAAGGAGGCAGTTTCAAAAACGGATTTCTAAATATTGGTTCTTCCATTGTCCATAATGTGTCCCTCTGAGTACAAAGTGTATCAGTCCATGCCTTTATTACTGAGGCGTAAAAAACAGTAAGACCTACTGTGTCCATAGGCTCTAGCTCCATCAGGAACAGATGTCTATCCAGCCCCATTCCACCTGCTTTTCTGAGCAGTGCACAGGCAGTCTCCCTCCAGCACACCTTCTTGTACAGGAGCCTCTGAGCCGCTTGCAACCGGAAAGCTATTACCCTACTTTCCAGGTCCATGAGTCCCTGCCCTCCTTCCTGCAGTGGCAGATACAACACTGCTGCCCTGAGCCAGTGCTGCCCTGACCAAAAGAACTGCACCATTAATTTTTGAAATTCTTTTAGGAATCCACCTGGTGGCGTCAACACCGCCAACCTGTGCCATAGTGCAGATGCCACCAAATTATTTAAAATTAACACCCTACCTCTAAAAGATACCTGTGAAAGAAGCCATTTCCACCTAGAAATCCTAGCACACGCCTTTTCCATTACACCCTCCCAATTCTTCTGCATATATTGAGAAGTCCCCAAGTACACACCTAGCACTTTCAGCCCTTCTCTCTTCCATACCAGATTTCCTGGCAACTTGGGAGGATTTTGATTTTGCCATGAACCACAAAGCAAAGCCTCACTCTTCTCCCAATTTACCCTGCCAGAGGAGGCCCGCTCATAGGTCTGGATACATTGTTCTAGGGCAGCCAGATCCCCCTGATTTTTTACTACTACCATTATATCATCAGCGTACGCTGAGACTTTAATTTTTTTACAGAGAGACTCTCCTGGCACAATCAGACCACTCAATTTCTTCCTAATGAGGCAAAGCAAAGGTTCAATGGCTAAGGTGTACAGCAGCCCTGACAAAGGGCACCCTTGTCTGATGCCACGCTGTACCTCTATTGGCCTGCTTAGTCCCCCCGCTACCTTTACTAAGCAAGACACATTTTTATACAGCAGTCTCACCCAAGACAGAAGGCCATCCCCAAAACCAAAAGCCTCTAGTGTCTTCATTAAGTAGCTGTGATCCACCCTATCAAAAGCTTTTTCTTGTTCGATAGAGAAAAGGCCAAAATTTAAATTATAAACCTTTGCCAGCTCTACCACATCTCTAATCAGAAACAGATTGTCTCTGATTGATCTGTCTGGAATGCAATAGGTTTGATCCTTTTTTGTTATTCTAGAAACATATTTTTTTATTCTATTTGCTATACTTTTTGACAGTATCTTAAAATCAGTGCATAAAAGTGCCAAAGGTCGCCAGTTTTTTAACAGGCACAGGTCCCCTTTTTTCGGCAGCATTGTGAGCACTGCCCGGCGACAGCTTTGTGGAAGCTCCTGTTTCAAACTGCTCTCCATAACCACCCCATAAAAATCCTGCCCCATACATCCCCAAAACTTTTTATAAAATTCAGCAGGTAATCCATCAATGCCTGGGGCACGGCCTGAAGACATCTGTCCCACAGCCTCAGTGATCTCCTGCATACTGAGCTCAGAGTCCAACTCCTCCTTTTCTTCTGCAGTTAGCTTTGGTAGGTCTTTATGAAGTGTCTCAACCTGCTGCATGTCCACATCTTCCGCTTTAAAAAGTTCTTTATAAAAACACACCACTTCTTCCCGGATTTCCCCAGGGTCAGCAGTCGTTCTCCCACCAGGAAGATTTAAAACACACAACTCCTTGCGTTGTACCACCTTTCTTTCCAAATTAAAAAAGAACTTGCTAGGAGCATCCATGTCTTTTAATGTACAAAATCTGGCTCTAATCAGAGCCCCCTTAACCTTCTCATTCAGTATAGTAGCCAGATTTCTTTTTTTTTCCTTAAGAGCCTGCAACATACCAGTATTATTGGTCATTATCACCTCCTCCTCCATTTGAGTAATTTCCTTTTCTAGTTCTGCCACAGCCCTTCTGCTCCTAGCAGTACTATACTCTGTGTACTGCTGACAAAATGTTTTAATTTGAACTTTGCCCACCTCCCACCAGAGTCCTACTGTTTCGAACCTTTCTTTTTCCCCTTTCCATTTTTGCCAGAAATCTTCAAATTTTGCACAAAAATTTTTGTCTTCCAGCAATTTTATATTAAATTTCCAATAAAAACTACCTTTGGGCCTCTTCTTAATGCACATACTTAAAACAATTAAATGATGGTCCGTAAAACCCACTGGTAAGATACCAGTCCTTGTTACCCTGTGCCTTACATTTTTAGGAATATAAAACCTATCTAACCTGGCTGCACACACTGTGTTTAAGGCACTCTTTACCCATGTGTACTGTCTCACATTTGGATTTTGTTCTCTCCAGGCATCACACAGATCAAAATGTTTTGAGAGCTTCTTAAGAAACTCTGCAGATTTAAAATGCGGTTCTGCACCATTTCTGTCCATTGTAAAATCTAAAGTGCAGTTCCAATCACCCCCTATAATATAAACTGCATCACTATCTGCAATTTTAAAAAGTTTTTTCTGTAACTGTTCAAATAAAAACTGCCTATCTGTCCCCACATTTTGGGCATAAATATTAATAAAAAAATAAGAAATCCCCAATATTTCTACATTCACACATAAAAGCCGGCCTTTAACAATTTCCTCCTTAGCCAATAATTTAACATTAAAAGCAGGTGAAAATAAAATGGCAACCCCAGCACTCAAGTTTGTCCCATGGCTCAGAAATCAATCTCCTTCCCACCATAGTCTCCACTCAGTTTCATTTTCTATGTTGCTATGAGTCTCTTGTAAAAAAAGGACATTCAGTCTTTTTTGTTTCATTACTTCAGCTACCAATCCCCTTTTTACCCCATCTCTGGCGCCGTTAACGTTAAGTGATCCTATATTTAATGTATTCATTGAGTAAAAATGAAATAAAACCAAACATACAAGGCACCGTGAAGAAAGGAGAAAAGTGAAATAAAAAAACCCACAAGCCATTTATTTCACTAGTTTTGAAATCGACCTCGATTTTCTAACCGATGTGCAATGTTTTTTCAATCTGTATCTTTTCTGGCTATTCAATTCAGCCATGCTAACGTTATTAATGATATTTTTAACAGACCGCACGAATTTATCTCCATCAGGAAAGAAATTAAGCACATTAACGGTCTTTCCTTTTGTTGCATCTAAAAAACTATTTATTTCTTTTATGGTGTAAAGCGTATTATCGCCCTCTTGGCTGGTTACACTTTCCGATAGGATTGAAGAATCCGAAAACTCTCCGTCATCTTCCTGCACACAGCTATCTTTACCATCTTCACAATCCATCCCAGCTATATTGTCTTGTTCTGCCTGCTCAGGTAGGCTCTGTGGTTCTGAAAACGAAGGGGCTTCTACTACTTTTTCTGCAACCACAACTTCTTCTTCATTTAAGCCCGTTTTCTCAGAATCCAGACTTTCATTTTCTACTCTACCTTTTTTTTTTCTCTCAGTGGACTGTTCATTTTCACAATGAAAAACACGTTCATTATTGGATTTACGCTTCTCAGTTCTCCCTAGTCTACCAGAGTTCAGCACAAATGCTGTGTACTCACTAGTACCTTCAAGGGGATCACCCAACTGAGTTTTCCCTTCTGTTTGATCCCCCATTTTACCCATCTCCACACTTCCCAGCACATTTTCCTCTACCTCCGCCTTATCATTACATTCCTCTGAAACAACAGCAATATCTTCTCCGCCCTGCTTTTCTGCCTCAGCCTCCTCACCTTTAGAATCCTCACTGGGCCGTTCTGCTGAACCCGCACCGGTTTCTTCATTAGCCGGTTTATTTTTATGTGGGCACGATCTCTTTTTATGTCCAATGTCCCCACATTCAAAACACCGCAAGCTATCCGTGCTCGCAAAAACTATGAACGAACTTTCCCCATACCTGACCCTAAAAGAAATATCAATCGTTTCCGTTTCGGCATTTAAAAACATATATATTTGTCGACGAAACGACAGTATATGTTTTAAATTGACATTTTTGCAACCTAAAGGTATCATTTTCATGGTGCCAGCGAATTTGCCATATCGCACAAGCTCTCTTTTAATATCTTCATTTTTTATGAACGGCGGGACATTGGAAACAATTACCTTTGTGGCTGGTGCGGAAAGTGGGGTTACTTGTACAAACACCCCACGAACCCATATTCCACTCACCACAAGTTTAGTGACTAATTCCGTTTTTTTTAAAAAGACCACCACGGCTTTATTCATTCGAGAAGCCGAATCGATGTTTTCCCCTCCTACCTGCTCTGCAATTGCATTCAGATCGTCCTCGACTGATGTGCTATTTTCGGTAACACATCTTACCCCATGTCGGAGAGACAAAGTTTCTCCTCCTAGCTGAGACGCCATTACAGCGTCTCAAACTGAAAACCCTCCCGCACCTACCCCACAAAAACCCCCCTTCCCCAAATAATACTGTAGTATCCCACTAAACCAAAAACAACTAAGTATCTGTTTTAAATCAGTAGGTAAACATATAAAGAATAGAAAAGTAATAGAAATTGAAATTTTAGAAAAACAGACAAGAGCTCTCACAAACACAACCTCCACCTCAGAGAGAGAGAGAGAGAGAGAGAGAGAGAGAGAGAAAACACATCCTCCCTCAGTTCAAAGCCAACAACCCAGATATAATCCAAGCTAAAATCTGCTGGCAGAGCATGAACCAGCAGTAACAAGACAAGATATTTCAAGCTCTCAGATCAATACTGGTATTCAGAAATAAACAGTGATAACAGCCTTTCCAGACAGTCCTTCAACCTGCCTGTCGCTGTGCTGTTTTAAACTCTGAATTCATTGCCCGTTTTAGTGAAATATCAAGTATCAGTTTTTTATTGTGATTCGTTACGGAAGTTGAAGAAAAGATGTGCTGCCGGTAAATATTTTCTTAGGATTTCAGTCATTTCTTTATAGTACCTTTTGAGTTCCTGCAGGTTTGTGAATAGGAACAAACAAACAAGAATGCGTCAAGACTGGAACCCGACATGTTGACTTATTGTCTTACCCAAGGTTATGTGTGACAGTGTCCACCTGGAATGCATCCCAACTTTTCAGATTCAGAGCGACTGGGGCGTGACGCTGGTATAGTGCTTTTTCAACATCATCTAATCCTGAAGTTTCTTAACCTGCCGTCGGGAGTTCCGTAATTTGGATTGTGATTCACTGCATAAAATAGCATGTTTGCTGAAGGCAAATTTTAAGCACACCACGGGAAGTATAATGGAGTGGGCGTGTCCTCGCTAAATGTGTCCTCAAGGCCTGAGTTATGCTGCAATTATAGAAAGTGGGTAGCATCTATTTCCTTTCCTCACAAGTAATTGCTTTATTTAGGACGTACTATTGAGACAGGTAGACTTTGATTGCATTTCCTGTTTTTGACTCATTTGCTCTATTACATACTTAATATATGCATATATACAGTACGCTCCCACTTTGTCGAAAAGGGTGCCTGTCGAGACGGCAATGTTCCCGCCCTTGAGTCTGAGCACAAGTCGTCTGCCCAATGGTTTCATGATGATGACATTAGACATTATCCATATGCCAATGTCTTCACAGTCTCCAGAACCCTGAACCCAATCACACACGTTTAAGTGTGAGCTGATTCTCTCGTGGAGGAGTGGTGTTGTATTCCTCCTATAGAATTCCAGACATTGGTGGAATGTACATCATACATTCAGGCCATTCTGTTCACATGTGGTAGCCTAATAACATAACTGTAGTAAGGAAGTGAGTATGAAGTTCCATTTATTTGTTCACTAGCTGTATGTTCCCAGTGAAAGGCAAATAGAAGCCCTCCAATTCAAAATGTAATTTCTACAAGGTTGAAAGGAAGAACAGGGTTTCCTAAAAGGGATTTTACTTTCAGCCTTAAAATACAAATAAACAAATAACCGAACAAATAAATGGAAACTGTGACAATAAAGACACTTACAAGAAGCACAAAATGCAGTATTGTAGTGCTTTGCTAAAACACGAGCTGAAAAGCACATTACGACAATGAAAATCTAAAGTAAAATCTAAAAGAGGAAAAAAGGCTTTGAAGGGTTTGAGACAATGGAGCACAAAGCAAAACCATGAGACAGAGTGAAAGACTAAAATCCCAGCCTTTTCCAATACCTCAAAAATGAATCTCAGGAGCCATTACACAAACAAATGCTAAAATATGAAAAAGGGCACAACTTCACTGATTTTAAAAGGGATTTTCCAGTTAAAAGACTAATGAAAATCCAAATACTGAATATGGAAAATTTGTGAATACCTGTTTTTCCATAAGTATTAAATATTGCAATGATTCCAATTTTATCATCTGCAAAGCAGACTGTCAGAACAGTGTTACTATCGATGTGATAGTGAAGCCTAGGGAAATGATGCATTTTAATACGTGCATGGGGGGGAAAGCAACATAATTATAGACTCAGCAGTTTCATATTGCATATAGCTGGATTGTTTACATATGGAACCTTATATATGAAGTGCTGCTATCTTGGCCTAGGTCTCTAACAGATTACTTACTAACAGCTTACATTCTTTTACATGCAGTCAACAGCCAGGTATTTACTATGACAATTCAGCTTAAAGTTACCCAGTTACCTGACCATACTGCTACACTGCCCCACCGTAATGAGACTCTGGTTATAAGGATACATCAGGTTCATGTAAAATCATGTTTGAATGATGCCAGTTTTAATTTTTGTAAGAGGAAACATAATGGGTAGCAGGGGAGTTTTAGAGGAGGCAACAGAATTTAGACAGGAACATGGCCTATTAAATTTGTCATTAAATGCCACTGTTCAAGACACAAACGGGATAATTTGAAGAAGTTTACTGTTTACACCAAACTTGATGGAAGCGCATATTCTGATTTTTAAAACATAAAAAGTATTATCAGTTACTTTAGAGTATGTCATGCAAGACTGGCCAAAGAACGAGAAATTCAATGTGACTGTTCATAATTTGAATATCCTAAGTGCAGCGTTGGCACAAAAACCTTTCAGTGTATGAAGCATAGTATGCATCACACATTCTAACAAAGAAGAACAACATTATTCTTATAAAACATGACACCAAACCTGTGATGTAACAACAATGCAGAGGCAATTGCTTTTGTGCAAGCACACTTTCCTTGCTGGAAATGTCATGTGAGAGGAAACCTTGAGCAAAGAAAAAAGGGCATTAATATAGTAGCCCATCCTATCTGACCTTTAGTTGACCTTCTGCATGTCCCGATTGCTGCCGTGTATGTTTTTCTACCCTGTGTTTAGATTAGTGTATGCTTTGATAATGGCTTACTGAGACACTGTGTTTCGGATGTCCTGAGCGAGCAAAACAAAGAGAGCGAGAGAGCAAGCAAGAAAGACAGAAAGAGAGTGAGACACTTTACACTTTTGATGTTACTTTTTTGAACACACAAAAACCTTCATCTTTACATAAAAACAATGAGAGGAGAGGGGAGGAAGGGCGGAAGGGAGAGGGAGAGAGATGGAGAGAGACAGAGAGAGATGGCGAGAGATAGAGAGAGAGAGGGAAAGAGATAGAGAGAGGGGGGAGAGAGAGACAGAGAGGGAGAGAGAGATAGAGAGAGGGAGAGAAAGAGGGAGAGAGATAGAGAGAGAGAAAAAAAAAGTTGTGGTCTTCCAGAAAAAATCCAGATCACAGAGAAACAGGTACCAATTTACCCTAGGAGCCCACACCTTGGAGCATACCACCAGCTACACTTACCTGGGTCTGGTGATTAGTGCTTCAGGGAATGTCGAATATAATTGCATTTAATGCATTATGGGACAAAGCACGCAGGGCCTACTATGCAATTAAGAAAACTATTTCCAAATTCAATCCCCTGGATAAAAAAAAAAAATTGAATAAAAATATTTGACTGCATTATCGAGCCCATTCTCCTTTATGGGAGTGAAGTGTGGGGCCCTCTATTGCGCAACAAAAACAAAAAATGGGATAAAAATCAAATTGAAAAATGTCACCTGGAGTTCTGCAAAACTGCATTAGCTACATGTCCACAGATATGCCCCAAATAATGTGTGCAGGGCCGAATTAGGCCGCTTCCCCCTCCTGCTGCCAATTGAAAAAAAAGCACTCAAATTCTGGGTTCATCTGAATCAGGCTGATCCACACTGCTACCAGCACAAGGCACTGAAAAGCAACCAGCTCTACCCAAAGAGGGACCCCATTGGACAACTGGCTATCAATAAACAATTAGAAAAAAATGCTACAGCCACAGCGTTAAAAAAGATCAACAAAAATCTGTACATTGACAATTGAAACTAAATTAAACAATAAATTGGAAATTTACTGCACTCTAGGTCGAAATGACTCCGTCTGAATACCTAACAAGTTAAAAACCCAAAACAAAGACACACATTAACAATGTACCTGACTACGTGACCACAGCCTTGCCATTGAAACTGGTCGCCACAAAAAGACCTGGCTGCCAAAAGAGAACAGGCTGTGTGCTCACTGCAACCTGGCAGAGGTAGAGATAGACAATGCAGAAAGAGAGATAGAGAGAGAAACTTATTTCCGCAGAATATGCCTCTACTGAAATCAGGTCAGTGATGGCCCAATGCGGTTTTGAGCTGCATTAAGGTCACTCTGTCCTCCCAGAGGACCAGGGGAACACAGCACTGACCGGAACATGATGATTTATAGCACAGCAGCTGAAGAATCCCCTTGATTGCAAATGGACACATTTACTCCAAAGGAATGCTAGTGAGTATGCTTGCACAGGGTAGAAGTTGGGTCCTATACAGCAGGCATTACACTATTATTTTCTTTTGATGAATGTCAGCTGGAAGAAAAACAACCAGTGTCATGATAAAATCTTCCTATTTCCCTCCTTTCAGACAGCCAGGGTTGCTCTACATGAACAAAATCTACTAAAGCTTCCTATTATTATGACAGATTAGATAGTATTTTGAGCCAGAACTAGGGAAAATTCACAGAATATCTTTGGTCGAACCATGCCGAGGATTTACTCTATTGCCGACCATAACCGCTCCTGTCATCGTGCCCAACGTTACCCAATCTCAATTTTTATTTTTAACCAGATAACATTTCTGGGTTGCTCTTGAACCCTAATCTGTGTGTTTACTGTGCTGTTACCATGGCCCGCACGCATCCGCTGTCTGTTCTTTTCCGAGGCACAATTACAGGAAACAGCGGGAGGATCTGACCCTTTGCGGTGGCGAGATTGCCCGACAAGGCCACATTGTCTGCGATCCAACGGCCTGCTGCAGAGAAGCGCGAGGGGGCAAACGCACGTTAGGCCAGACCGGCAGAGACACTGCAAAACCTGATTGCACGCTGTTCCTCTAAAATTAAAAATTAACCATTAATGCTTGGCCATCCTCCAGTTGCCTCAATAATTAATTATTTTTAATTATTACATTTCTGGTTAGGAAACCGCAGTGCAAATGGGAAAATGCTTCACTTCTGCTGAGAAGGTTTTTTGTTTCCACGCTGAAGAGCTGTAATGATTAAAAGCCATATCTCACTGCTTGCAGTTAGACAGCAGCCAACACTACAACATCATTTTGGTTGTTTAAACTGATCTGGTAAGCAAGGATTGCAAGCATATAATCCTGACAGTTATTTAAGCGTGTTTTGTTGTTGTTTTTTATCCCCCTCTCCGTTCTAAATAAAAACCAACCTTTTCAGATGCTGTATTTTCACTGTCGGCAATAATGTTTGGTTGAGCAAATAGAGTCTGCGCTTTTTGACAATAAAATCCTAAAGGATTTGCATGCTAAATTATAAGATCCGAATTATCCTGTTTGTTTCTAGATTGTATCATGTAGAAGGATTTACTGTAATCCTGTAGGGAAGATTTAGAAGCCTTGTCTCTTTTAATCTGATATGATCTGTGCTGTGCTCTTCTGACTGGAGTGGTTGACAAAATAAGCAGAATCCTGATAATGTTGTGGTTTGTCTTAAAGCAGAGTGGTATCCACACTTCTCTAAATACCAGATGTTCAGTTTGGTAACAACAAACCGTGGGGTATATAGCTTGATTTTTAAATGGGCATTTGGTTGCTCTCATGCTTTGTACATTTTTTCTTCTCCCTTGCATATATGGAATAATGGGCCGATCCGTTTCAGGGCCAACTTTTGCTAATTATTTAATTATTTAATTAGCTCAATCATATCTTGAGCTGACATTTGTATAAGCACCAGCTACAGCTGCAGACCGAAAGTGTATACTAAAAACTTTACTGTGCTCAAGTACAGAAGTAAACCAGCGTAGTTTATAGAACTTTCAGAAAGCGAAAACTAAGGTAATTGGTTGGAACTAAAACCAGGACCGGAGTTGTGAACCCCTGCTTTAACCAGCCAATTTGTTCTTGTAATATTACTGTAAAACAAAAAGATATCCCACTCTGTAAATTGGCATGTGCATACACTGAACTGTATAGAACCCAGGCTGAATCCCAAACTGAGCCCTCATGGACTCGTTGACTGCGGACTTAATGGCGTATTTCCGAGGGCAGGTAAGCCTGCATTGATGCAGACTTGCAAAAAGTGCAGGGGCCGCATGTATAAACAGGGCTGAGCAGTAAAATGCCCTCAGAAAGGCGCGTAAGGGAGTTTTCATGCAGACATTCAGATGTATAAAATAACACGTGCTGTGAGAATCTGCATACCTCTGCACACGCTGGACACCACATGTACGCAATGTTTGGCGTCTGTGTGATATGGTGACATAGTGACCGAAAGGCAGAGGTAAAAAGAGCAAAATGTTTTTAAAGCAGATTTACGACTTTCACCCTGAGCATTCTTTTACTAAGAGTTTTATACATGTGACCCCAGGTGTGTGAAAAGTCCGCAAAAGAGCACTTGTGAAAAATGCCGTTTTCACAATGGGACAGCCTTTAGCACTCACAGAGCTAACGAGAACGCACCTTTGAGTCCACAAATCTGCAAGTCTAGAGAATGGGATTCAGCCCAAGTGTGGAAGGCATTAGTCTGGGCAGGGGAATCAGGCTGATTAAAGCAATGCCTACAGTCAGAGCAGCAATTGCACACAGATGAGCCCTGTTAGCTGTTTAACATATAGCAGCTCTGATCTCTCAGGAGGTGCCTGGAACACGGCATCAAAGGACACACAAAAAGAGAGAGAGAAAGAGAAAGGCTGCACCGAATATGATCCCTGTTCCCTGCCCCCTGTTCCCTGCCCCCTGTTCACTAAGACCCCTGTTCACTCAGACCCCTGTTTAGTATGTGCCCGCTCCCCTCACTTTACAAGCAGTGTGTGACAGAAATAAACTAGTGTGGAAGTACTTTGTAATATTTTATTTATTTTTTTATTTATATTGAGAATATCAATCATTTTACACGTGACAATGGTTACAAAGTGTAGATTATGAATGACGATAGAATTAACAAAAATAAAAAGAGAGTAGTTTGTAATATGTCCCACTCTTGTACTACCAGTTGTAGTTTTTACTTCCGGTTTTCTTCCTGAAATTGTCAGATGAATGTGCTCCTGAAAACAAAACCTCGGAAATAAGGGGTTTTCCTGGGATTTTAAGTGCCCCCATTTGTGAGAAAAAGTCGCCCACTCAAAATCTTTTTGATGAAGTTGACTCAAATATGCGCCCTGAAAGGAGTGATGGGATCATATTCGGTCACGGCCAAAGAAAGCTGAGACCTTGGCCCAAAGGCGGACATTATTAGTTCAGTTTATTATTTTCTCTCTTTCTGAAACCTGTGAGGGCAATGGTAAAAAAGTTTTTTGTTTGTTTGTTTGTTTATTTATTTTATTATCTGGGGCATGTGCCAACCTGCTCACTCTCTCTGTGTCCACAATAAAAGGTTGTAAAGACAAAATCGGTAACCTACTCCGTTTCCCTGCGTCTTGCTGTTTTGCCCGGGGTGATAGTGACATCAAGTTCTATTTCATATCGGTCAACACGCTAAGGTATGGGTCATCCTCGCCGAGAGGAGAAGCTGCTTAGGAGGCTGAATAGCAAATGAATCACCACTATGGGCTTAACTATATCACGTCATAAATATGGCACTTGTATGCCACCTGACCTCTTTTTGCCTCCTCGAGGTTGAGCTGAGAGTGTTTTTTTCTGGTTTCTTTTGGAACTTTTTCTGGCCCTCTCCCGATTGCCCGGAGCTATGTCCTGAACGGAGTATGCTTTCCGGGGCTTTCCCTCCCCCAGCAATACGGATTGCAGTTTGTTGCTGTTTGTTTGGTTACTCTGTAGAGTTTGTTACCTTTGTTGTTAAGCAGTTCACTGCTGATTTTCCTTGCAGAATTAGGTTGGGTTTAAACCAATATGTTTCTGATTATATTTAGCCGTGTTAAGGCATTGAATTATTTTCTTTGTTGGTACAAAAAAAAAAAAAAAAGGATAAGCTAAAAAGACCCTCTGTGTCCGCGAGGACATACACTACCTGAGGTTTCCGTGCCCTCTCATGGCCCTTCAGTGCCACTGATTCGGGCCCTTGAATTGCCGCTGGACATGTTTGTAATTGTTATTGTAGGCAGATTGCTGCCATTTCTGTACAGAAATTATATTAGTTTTAACTAATACTTTTCTGTTTATACTAGCCGCATTAGGCATTGTGTTGGTTTTCTTATTAGTAGCACAGCAACAACAACAACAGTAACAACAAAAATAAATAAAATGAAAATAAATAAATAAATAAGCTGGAAGCAGCCTTTGTGCCCGTTAGGACATACGCTTCCTGAGGCTTCCACACTTCCTCGTGGCCCTTCAGTGCCACTGATTCGGGCCCTTGGCTTAGTGTGGGACACATTTGTTATCGTGGTTGTAGGCAGGCTGCTACTGCTTTTCTACAGAAATTATATTAGTCACCCCCAGGGAACCCCCCCCCCCCCCCACTGCTTCGCGTGGCTATCCCAACTCAGGAGAGACCGGGCTACTGTGCGTACTCTCCGAGATAAGATTCTGGTGTTGCGGAAACGCTTGCTGTCCGCTGGTGCCGTTTTTTTCTCAAAAGTATACCAATGGTCATTACTCCAAGGTTACATTATGGGTGTCAAAAAGATCTGAGAGATTAAGATGCAAAATGGACCATTTTCCCCCAGAAACGACCCCATTTGTGAACTCGCCAAACATTATCTCACAGTTCACGATCCTCATTGTGAAAACACAAAACAACAAGGTGCATTGCATCTCCTATTAGGAATCTTGCTTGTGGAAAGCCCATACAAATATATGTAGCTAGCTAAACTGACTAGCTTTAAAATACTAAATCCTATCAAGCTTGTTAATCATATCAAGCTATCTGATTCCAGAATATTTTGGGATTGTTCACTCCTGGGAATGCCCTGCCAACAGAAGCCTGCCCCCCTGGGCCATGCCATAGCCAACTATGTGTCCTCCCATTGGACTCCCAGACTCAGTTGACATGAGAACTATCAGAATTATAGTATGGACTGTGGGGTTCATCACTACAGTAGTAAAAATCACTTAGCCGTAAATGCCCCTGAAAAGCACCTTCATATTGTGCTTATGTCATTTTTGTTACGCTAATAGAAATTGTAGCTCACTGTTATATAGCTTTATAATTACAGGCTACATACTTGTCCTCAGTTAATTTAATACCTTGTTTTCCAAACAAAAATGTAATCAAGAAAAAGCTATCTTGAAAAGTATTCGATTAGATGCTAATGGTAGTTCAGGCAAGCATTCTAAGTATTTCTTATCAAGCAGTTAAACAGCAGCTCCAAAGCTATCAGCTTGGAAGTGCTGTGTGGCTATCCTGCTAGCTACTTGTCAAGGATCATAAATGCCACTTAATCTAAAGGCTATTCCCACCTTGTAATGTAATGTTTTGCACTGGAAAAAAATGTGCAACCTGTGCAATTACACATACAGTATGTAGTTTCTACAGTATATAGTATACATTTCACATTTTTCATTCACAATAATACCGTTTATTTATTTTTGTTGTTTTACATTGTTTTGCAAAGACACTGTAGTCTTTTTCCATACTGGAGGAACTACAATCCCTCACAGTTCACCACCAGACTCATTGTTAGGGAAACAAACAGACAGGATTGTGCATGCTAGTACGCAGTAACCGCCGCTGGCAGGACACCTGCGGTCACAGGTCATACGTGACCGAAATAATAAGAGCAGCCTAGCTGTGCCGCAAACATCGACACACAGCCAAAATGTACATATACACAGTACATTACCTCAGCACTGAATTTATTGTACTGCCAGTATAGCATTTTATTTCAGATGTTTCCCATCCCCCATGACTTTGGCAGTTATTAGAATTAACTCAAAAATTACATAAGAAGCTTTAGAAGATTAACTGGTTGTTGAAATTCATCACTCAAGAGGTGGCAAAGCAAGTCGACTCTAAAGACAATATGCAACCTCTCGTCTGAATATTGCTGTGGAGCGTGAACTCAGCGGTGTAACACAGTGGTATGGTTCTGGCTTTTAGAGATCCCAAGGCAACCTGTTCCAGTGCGTGTTAGCGAATAGACACCCCAATACACCTCAGTCGACTGAAGAAGCCAAACCCACCATGGGCAGCTCAACCCTGCCGTACCCCTTTCCCTATTCCAATTTTTTTAAATATACCAGGGCGATGGTTGCGCTGCATCAAAAGGCCTCGTGTTTGTAAAATCTTAACCTACACAAGAACACTGCACACACCATCCCCCCATAGTGAGGCTGCCTGTACCACATACAGAGCTACGGCAAACAGCAAGCCGCTGTCTCCTTTACGGCGCCTGTCTAAACAGAGAAAGAGCCGGTGGGATTCCTGGCCCTCCCTGGAAGCAGGGAGGAGACAAACCTCAAGGTCAAAATGGCGTTTTAGCAGACCGGCATGCACTTTGGCAGGGGAGAGGGAAAGGAACAACCCCGCAGCACGCACCTTGCCGCCGACTTCAGGGACCTGATAATCCGTTTCCGTTTAAGGAGGAGAGAAAATAATCCCAGAAATAGCCCTGCAATGAGAAATACGGGGGATTAAACACTTTCAAATCATTCAGATGGACCAGACAAAGATTTATACATAGACCCATTGTAAATCTGGACCCCGTCATTGGACATAAGACAGACACATAGATGCTTAATTGTCTACCTAAGAGTATATTCTTTCCACAGCTGGTGGAGGTGACTTGCCTAACACAAGCTCATGTAACGTCAGCAAATACACATAAAAGACCAAACTTTCAATTACAGAAAACAGTCTAGCGAGTTACACAGGGGTTACAAAAAAATAAGGTTAATTTACATTTCATATTTATGGCAAACATGTTTTCACGCAGTACATGTACCTATGCCAGTGTCCAGGGGGCAGTTTGCATGAAGAGCAATGGTTTCAGCCTTTCTTCACATGACTTATTAATGTCAAATATGTTTGGGGTAGGTAGTCTGGTGTGTATGCACACTGTGTCTTTATATCAGCAATAGAGGCTATTTGAGTTTTCAAATGGATATAGGATGTAAAGTGTAATTATTCACATGAGGTTTCATAAGAACCCTGAGTGATGCATACCCATCTTGCATTTCAGATTCAGCCAAGAATAAACATAAAATAAAATCCCTAGAATTTTATATCTGACCATTTCTCAAATAGAAATGTTCACATCCAAACTTCCATTGTGCTACAGTTTTTAAAATTGATTTAACTTGCTTACAGTTAATCTTTTCATAGTTTTCATCAAATTAAGCTGTCCCCTGAAATTATGAGTTATTATTTTGCATAAAACTATTGGCTCCCCAGTTCATATTTAAAATGCATGAATTCCCATAACCAATAGTATAATAGAGCAATAACAAATAGAGCAATATTTTGCACACTATGCAGGGATATAAAAGCAATTGCACTCACTTCCCAGTAAAGGCAGGAAAATAAGATGCTCAATATCCATGAGGGTTGTGATTTATTTGTACAGTGTGCATATGGAAAAGGTCATTTTTATTCAGTCAATATATCATTTCAAACCTGACATTAAAATTGACAGTTTTATTTTTTCAGAATTATTGTGCCCTCATGAATAAAATAAAAGTGATATGTACATATATATATATATATATATATATGCACACACACACACACACATAGTTAACTGCACATAGTTAACTATAGGAAACTGCACACCTATTTTGCCAGTGATGTGGATATGTTTTAACTGCAAGAAAAAAATATTGAAAGTCATTATAACATTGAGAAAAATAGATTGCCGATTAACTGGACACATGCCAGTGCTTATAGTTTCTTCCCTATTTCGTGAAGCATCAATCACAAAATGTCCTCATTTTTTGCATCTTTCCATACTGCCAAGATATTAGTTTTTTGTCAATCACTAAAATACACAATTCTCTCATGGGAAAGACCTGATGGGGTTTTCTGTAAATGATGACCACTGGAATGTTTGTGAAGGGTAATATTGGAAGTGTGGAAGTTACGCATCAATCATTTTTCGTCTTGACAATCTCGACATTTTAAAACATACGGCATATAATGCTTTGTCTTCAGATCAACACTATGTTCACAGTCACCATGCTCACACCTTCCCTCTAAATACATAATCCAAACCATTAATTGTGAAATCTACTATAACTACTTTTTTTACACGGACACAAAAAAGTAACAGTTGACTTGTGTGAGATGAACAAACTTAAAAAAAAAAATTAAGCGGCCAACATTGCCTTTATTGATAAACAGATACAATGGACAGCATGGTCCATAGAACAAGGCAGAGACATAGTCAATTGGTTCTTTGATCGCAAGAAAGGCAAAGCTTAACAAAAAAAAATACAAAAGCGCAAAGGTATACGAAGATGATTGCCGGAACAAGGAAATCTCGCACAGTGGCAGTGCACACTGTAAACAGAGAGGAAATTACCTTCTTCCTTTGTAAACAAGGCATTAATAGATTAAGTACAAAGCTATGCATCATTTTCAGTCATTCATACTTCATGTTAATCTAGAAAAACAAAAATGCTTTTATTTTCATTTGTATCAGTTTGTTAAATGGAGGATGAATAAATAAATGCATGGTTTTATAACTGGTTTTATATACGTATAATCTCTAGAAATAATGTTTATGTAACTGTTGTCCTATTGGTTTTTGGTATCCTAAACTGTATTCCCCTGTGATACATTACAACAATTCAAGAGGAAATTATTGAAACCTTACACATAACTAAAGGGAAAGGAAATGTATATTTATATGATGTGTGTGTGTGTGTGTGTGTGTGTATATATATATATATATATATATATATATTAGGGGTGGGACAATGCACCGATGCATCGCGGTGCATCGATCCGAATGTGTAAATACAACTGCATCGATCTGTAAGATTCGAATCGATAAGCATCGATTAATATCGCATTTTAAATGAATGTGCACATGTATTCATTTATTCAAAAAAAATTTTAAATATATATTTCTGAGACACGACTACTTTTAAAACTGTTTTGACCAGCTTCAATCCATGTTTCTGCTCCAACCCCCACGTAAGCGTGAGTTGAAAGTAGGGACAGGCGGGAATAAAGCGACAATGAGACGGACAGATCTGAGCGAAATGGCTAGCTGCGTGCTCGCTGAGTGCGACAAAAGAGACAGAAACTTACAGAATTAGCGATGTTCCGAACAGAAAAATCAGTGGTATGGAAGCATTTCGGGTTTAGAAAGAAGGAGGGTGTACTTGACAAAACCGCTGCAATATGCAAGATCTGCCAAGTAGAAATCAGATGCACAGGCAACACCACAAACATGATAAACCATTTGAGCCCCCTCCGCCCCCTTCACCCTCCTCCCTCTCTGCAGATGACTTCCTAACCCACTTCGAGGGGAAGGTGGCCATGATCCGCAACTCCTTCACACCTCAGGTGACACCCCACATCCCCCGTACCGAACCCATCGCCACGCTGTCGTCCTTCAAGACTCTGGAGGAGGCAGATGTGCTCCAACTCGTGACGCACCAGCGCGCAACCACCTGTGCGCTGGACCCCATCCCGTCGGCAGTCCTCCAGTCAATATCCGCTGAGCTTGTTCCATACCTGTCTTCTATTATCAACACCTCCCTAACCTGTGGCCATGTCCCTGCTGTTTTTAAGACTGCCCGTGTAACCCCACTCTTAAAAAAACCTAGCCTGGACCCCTCTGATGTCAGGAACTACCGTCCTGTATCCCTCTTGCCCTTCCTGTCCAAAACCCTTGAACGAGCTGTACATAACCAACTGTCTGTTTTTCTCCACCAGAATAACCTGCTTGACCCCCATCAGTCCGGCTTCAGAACCGGACATTCCACTGAAACTGCTCTCCTGGCCGTGACCGAGGCACTCTCCAATGCTAGAGCCTCATCCCTCTCCTCTGTCCTGATTCTACTTGACCTGTCAGCAGCATTTGACACGGTCAACCACAAACTCCTGATCTCTACACTCTCTGAGATGGGCATTTCTGGGACTGCCCTCTCCTGGTTTGTATCGTACCTCACTGATAGATCCTACCAAGTCTCTTGGAAGGGTTCTGTTTCTGCACCCCATCCCCTGTCTACAGGAGTCCCGCAGGGATCTGTACTTGGTCCTCTGCTGTTCTCCATTTATACAAAGTCTCTTGGTTCAGTAATCAATTCACATGGCTTCTCATACCATAGTTATGCTGACGATACTCAACTCTTCCTTTCTTTCCCTCCCTCTACCCAACAGGTGAAGGAGAGGATATCTGCTTGTCTGGCCGACATCTCTGAGTGGATGACTACCCATCACCTGAAGCTCAACCTCGACAAGACAGAGCTCCTCTTCATGCCGTACAAAACCTCCCCGCTACTCGACCTCTCCATCACCGTTGACGGGACCGTGGTGGCTGCCTCCCGCTCTGCAAAGAACCTGGGGGTGGTCCTGGACGACCAGCTGGACTTCAAAGACCACATCAGGGCGACGGCACGGTCCTGCAGGTTCCTCCTGTACAACATCAGGAGGATTCGACCGTACCTGACCACCTACTCCACCCAGCTTCTGGTCCAGACTATGGTCACCTCACGCCTGGACTACTGCAACTCCCTGCTCGCAAGCTTACCAGCCTGCGCCATACTCCCTCTTCAACTGATCCAGAACGCAGCTGCCCGGCTTGTGTTCAACCTCCCGAAATACTCACATGTCACCCCCCTGTTGAGGTCACTCCACTGGCTGCCAGTTGCAGCTAGGATCAGGTTCAAAGTTCTGACCCTGGCCCACACTGCAGCTAATAGGACAGGCCCCGTCTACCTGCAGGACCTGATCCAGACCTATGTTCCTGCTCGACCGCTTCGCTCTTCTACAGCAGGGCGCCTCGCACTTCCCCCCATCCGTGTCAATGGCGCCCGCTCCTCCCGACCGCGGAGCTTTTCCACCCTAGCTCCCCAGTGGTGGAACGAACTTCCCATTCCCCTACGCTCAATACCAACCCTGCCTGCTTTCCGTCGTGGCCTGAAAACACACCTTTTCAGGCTCCACCTGGACTAATACTTATCTAGGACCTCATGGTATGTCTTCTTGTTGAACTGTGTACTCAAGTTTATACTATTTAGAATAGCATTGTAGTAGAGATGATTTACCCAGTTCACTGTGAACTGCACTGTGTTCGTTACTAGGGATAGCTGATACTGTATGGGAAGAATGTGCTTTCTTATCTGTTGTGTAGTTACTTCGATGACCTTTCTATATGCACTTACTGTACGTCGCTTTGGATAAAAGCGTCTGCTAAATGACTGTAATGTAATGTAATGACACACAATTGACGTGAAGGACAGCAAGCGGGTTAGCAAGCTAAACTCGGGAGTCATTGACACTTCCCCCGAGTTTCCTGGAGAAATGGCCAAACAGTTCTATTTTTTTGTATAATTGTTTTTATTAGTTTTTATACACATACCGTGTCCAGACAGTTAATTGTAAAGTGCTTTCTGATATTTAAATTTAAACCATTTTCTATTCAAAATCAAGTAGACGCTAGAGACAAAAAACAAAAATAGTAAGACTATTTCCAATGTCTTACGTTCAATTAATTATTACTACGTTAACTGTCCGATTCACAAAATGAATGTCGTAGAACCTAGATACACCATACCATGCAGAAAATATTTGAGTGAAAAATGTATACCTGCTCTGTATGAAGAGGTGAAGAAAACTGTTCGACTGTCCTTGCAAAACGCTACGAGAGTAGCTTTAACTACGGATGGATGGGCATCTTGCTCCACCGAAGTTCTAGATCATACTAAGATTTAGGAAAGTACTATGCATGACACTAACCT
This sequence comes from Ilyophis sp. 1 JC-2022, assembly GCA_022702515.1. Taxonomy (NCBI): domain Eukaryota; kingdom Metazoa; phylum Chordata; class Actinopteri; order Anguilliformes; family Synaphobranchidae; genus Ilyophis; species Ilyophis sp. 1 JC-2022. Next base: position 42,402,952 of record CM040396.1, on the reverse strand, counting down.
ATAGGCTATTTCATTTTTCTTGGCCCAGTTTAGTAATTGTTATACATTTTGCCATTTTCATTTTGTAAATAAAGGAAATGTATTAGGGTACCATGTCTGACACTGTTTGAAAAACAATAACCTAAATAGGGCAACTTTAGAAAATACACTGTTAGTCATGTTTATTGCTGCATTATTTGCTGCAGACAGTTGCAAAATGTATGGCATGCCTTAACAATAAACATAATGCTGTGAACTTGGTGTAAGGTTCTAATTGAATATTTAATTTCTGCTGAATGTATCGGTATCAAATCACATTAGCATACCTATTACTTTTTTTAAAGTATCTAAATTAATCGAACCGAATCGAATCGAATCGAATCGTGGTCAAACGTAAGATATTACGATGCATCGAACCTTTGCCTAAAGAATCGTCATCGAATCGAATCGCGATGGGATTGAATCGTCCCACCCCTAATATATATATATATATATATATGTGTGTGTGTGTATAGTGCCCTGTGGTTGTAAGTCAAGGGTCTGAGGTATGAAACGAGCCTCAAACCATCACCCTGCTGTTCTCCTGACTCATTTTTCTTTTGAACTTTATGGAAAAATAAGTCAGGAGAAACTACCCTTAAAGTGATCCATCCATATCTACTGCATATCTGGCAGCAGAGTGATAGATTGAGGCTAATTTGATACCTCAGACCCTTGATGATTTACAGCCATTTAGCCAACCATGGATTCCATACTATTCCCGTGTAATTTACAGCTTAATCTAGTCCCACCCGCCAATTCCCATAGAGATTCATTCAAATGCAGAGAGGTTATAGTATCGCTTGTAAGAGTACCTGAAAATAAGGTATCAAGAATATTTTTATGTTGTTTGGTCACAAACATCAGGAAGTCATGGCATTCAAAGTCATATGTGAACATGGGACATTTATTCTACATCAAAAACATGAAAAGTGCAAATATTAAATATGATTACTTTATTTAAGTTTATTAAAATTTTCCAATTACTTTTGGCCTCCTAAAATGGGGGGGGGGGGGGTATTCACATTCACATTATTCACATTATTCACATATTTGTAATGGTTTCCAGTGGCGAAGAATCAAATGCGATGGGAAAAGGAATCAGAACAAATCACCCACAAAGGTGAGGACCACAAATAGCTTAATTATAGTAGCTAAAACAGCCAAATAATAATCAACCCAGGAAAATATGGAGAACTCGAAAACACAAGTAAGAACACAAAACAAAGTGTCCCGAGCTCAATACTAGAGCAGACACAGGAAACCTGAAAAGAAAAGAACACCTTCGGCACGTAACACTAACACGGTCAGAAGAAGGTGAAACAAAAGTGAAACTCAGTGAGAACAGGAATGTTCTCGGAATGACAAAGAAGCACTGGGGAAGTGGAAGTGACGAACTTAAATACCCCGCAGGTAGTAGCACAGGTGAAATGAATAATAAGCGAGGTGAAGCAAAACCCCGGAACTGAACGTGAAAAAAAATCCAATCAGAGAGAAAGAACAAGAACCGCAGCGGAAAAGAAAAAAATAACCCACGAACCATGACAATATTCCCATATTCACATTATACTCATTATATCTATTTGAATGATGAGGTGACAAATTATTATAAATATGTTTATGCGGGCGAAACAAAGTTGTGTCGGGCGAGCATGCTCAGCGAGATACTCGTCAATCTGGGTTACCATGACATTTGTGAAAAACAAATCCAGAGGAAAGAACAGCTGTTTCCAGGTTGTTGCCTGCTATTGCGTCCCTCGCTGCGATACCCGCGCTTGCGTTGCTTGAAGACACATTTTAGAATGCAACAACACGTGCAATCGATTTTGCGTAGCTCAAAGCGTCCACGTTCACGTATTTGCGTAAAGGTGGATTCTCACCAAATCCGGCGACGACGCATGGGGACGCGCAGGTACCCCAAATGGTTTGAAATCTTAGTAAATACCTTTTACCCTTTAGTTATTTCTACATATTACCACAATTACACTATTGTAAATGTAAAGTAAATATGTACGTAAAATTACCTACTCAACATAACTTTACCACATGGTTTAATTTTAAAAACACCTTATAAACACAGAATATATTTGAGAATGTGGATTTTAGTTCTTCATGTTTATTTTGGCACGGTTGGAGTTTTTCCTTTAGATTAAAAGTTCATACACTGGCACTAGCCTTGCAGCAGAAGAACACCTGGCACGGTTGCACCCAATATTAAAGGCCTAATGACATTTATATGAAGTTGAAAACAGTTCAGAAGCATCTGGATTTGACTGTACCTCAGAGTGCCTGAGGTAGAAGGAAACTCCCAATGAGGGCAGCTGAATTGAATTGAATTTGTCTGTACCTCAAAGGACTTCTTTGGCACACAGCAATAAAAAGCTCCCTGCCACTTTCCAGAGGAAAACACAGTCAACACAGTTCACAGTTGAGCTGGCTGTGTTGGCTTTCCCCTACACAGACATAAGAGAGAGGTTAATCAAATTAATATACATTTTTTTGCAATGTAATGAAAAAATAGTCTTTCTCCAAAGAAAGTGGCTTCTTTTTTCCACATACCTATAGCGCTTTAGTCACACGTACAGTTTTGAACTGACTTTATTAGGCATTGGATAATGAAACATTGACAGTACATAGAGATGGATGCGATGTATGTTAACACACCAACATTGCAAAACATTTACATAAGAGGCCTTTCATGACCTAAACAATATGTAAAATCCAGGAGCCTACAATTTCTTTTAGTTTATTTCACCAATCACAATGCTTTGTGAGCCTCCACTTTCAATAGATGAGCAATGGAAACTACTATCTTTCTGATCATTCCTCCCCTCTAATCAGAGACTGATTTAAACCTGACCCACCAAGTGAGTGCAATCTCTGTCCAATCATTATTGGACTATGGACTATATCAAGCAGAAGAAAAAAACCATCAGTACTACTGACCTCAAAGACCAAATTTGAGTATTCTTGGCCTAGATGACATAATGGATGTCCGTTCAAGCTATGCTGTTTGCGGCAGGCCCAGATTGCTGCTTTTGAAGCTCTCTGGCTCCAGTGCCAGACAAGCCAGGACCAAAGGAGGCTCCCGCACATCGATGCAGACGGGGGCGCCTTTGACCCGGAGTGCCACCTGCTGACTTACAGAAGTGCAACTTGCACCCTTGTGCTCATGAGAGAGATGAATGAAGGTTTATGATGCTACAGCCAACATATAATGCAGCCATCAATTTCTTTTACCTGGCTCCTTAACTATGAATAGGCCCTCAAAAGAAGAGGAGCAGAGAGGCCTGGAGGACACAACAGGGAGTTTAACTGATACAATAAACAGCCACTCACTGCTGAGACACAATCACTATTTCACTTGGTGTTTCACTTCAGTGTCACTTCAGTATTCAGTGCAGTTTTTTTTCTTCCCATGATGCATTGTTGTCAGACAGGATACGATAGAGATGAAGCAATCCACACAAGATTGATGTTTAGAAATGTTTGGAAACACAGAAAAAGGAGCCGTGTGTTTAAATCTTCTCAATATCATGGAACTGTATATAAGGACAAGAAAATAATACTAATAATAATAAAAAAACAAAAACACTTGCAGTGCTTATCACCTGTCAATGACCTCTCGACTCGAATGAGACGATTACCCGCTCTTCAAAACGCCATCAGTATGACATTGTGGAAATTGCTCTAAAGTGCCCTGGGGAACGGTTTGGAGGAAGAGCTGATCAGATTCACATCTAAAAGAAAATTGTGCTTCATATCACAAAAGCAACCGGCCCTAATGTCTGAATATAGAACACAACATTGCACCTGAAAGTGGGAAAAGCTGGGAAGTTCAAAGCATCCGGTCAGCACTATAAGATTAAAAAATTATTGACTTGTACCACAGAGGACCATACAGAGATGTTTTAAAAGATAAATAAGTGTAAATATCTTGACCTTTGCTTCTGCTTTTATTTTTAGATTCATGGGTATATTTATTTCATGGAAATCATTGGAAATTTTCCAAATGTATGAAGCACTAAATAAGCCTTAGGAGGTTGATATATGCCTGACATTTCCTTGGAGTTTGCTTTTCAGTGGCATCATTCTAGGTGCTTTTTAAAAAAAAATCGTAAGCTCCATTTATCAAATGCATTTTATTGTTTGTCAGAAAGTATGGATAACCTCATTAAACCTCTCTCTACCTCTTGTGGGTTCGCTGGTCGTAAACATAGACCGTAAAAAAATGGACAAAGTCACTGTTACATCACCCATTGCCTTCCCACGGGCTCGTAAAAACCGTCTTGATGCTGTGGAAGTTAGGCGGAAGTACAGTTTTCGCCGCCATGTTGTCCAAAAAGAGTCTGAGCAGTGGAGACTGGCACCATTTTTTTTGGTTTGTCCATTAAGCACATGTGATACTAGTGACGCGCAGTAACTAGGAGGTGCCGCAAACTGCCATGGATTGGTCCACAAAAATGTTTAAACAGATAATACACAATAGCTTAACAAATCGGCACACGGAGAGACATTGGACGAACAAAAAGCACCTATTGCGACTACATGTTCTGGTGAGAAACATTTATTTACTTTTTTAATTTATTATTTTTAGAGCATTTGGTACACAGTAAAATGTCCAGTGTTAATTCAACTCTAACAAAGTACATATGAGCCTAATTTGGCCAGAATAAACTCATATGTACACTGCTAGATTTGAAGTAACACTGGACATTTTACTGTGAATTTACTGTGTACCATTGACTTACAATGAAAAACAGGCCTGAAAGACCTATACTGGAGCCAGTTGTACTGGCACCAGAGAGCAATGTTCACAACAAGACCAGGAAGTGAGCTTCAAAAACTAAGCCCGGTTTTGGCCCCTTGGTCATAAGCCACCCATGAACTGTCCCAGAGGCTGTACTGTGACTCCTAACTCCTGAAGGGTTGTCATAGCCCTCTCTGGCTGCTCTCCACTGCAACAGCACTTTGTTTTCTGAGCTATAGCCCAATAGTTAAATCTTAATTCTGAATGAAGCTGCGTAAAATTTCTTGTTTCATGCCGCACAACATGCTTCTGGGCACCTGACTTTGGAAGAGCTGAGCTTGCGTATCGCCAAACCAATTTGGGTTCTGGTTCTGCCTCTGGTACGACTTTCTCAACTGAATATGGTGAAATGTGAAAAAATGAAGAGGGTGGGACAGCAGGGGGTGGGATTCTCTGGGAGCGTTGTGATTGGTCGATATTCCCAGATGAGAGATCTGCTCTACTGGGAATACTCATTCCCCCCACCATTATTAAAAATGCTCAGATCTGGCTGTAGACCCACTAGGAGGACAACAGGAGGGTATAGGGGTGGGACAGGTATGAGACGTTGTCTCCTCATCTTCCTCTCCCTACCAATGTTTGCTTGGCGTGCAAGGCCGATCTTACACACATGGAACCATCCTAGTATGACTGCCAGTCTGATGTCATAGAAAGAAATATTGGCTTCCAAAAAAATGGTGTTAATCCCATACATTTTTGACTGAAAAAGATGTGCTAGTTAAATGTTGATGCAAAATAGCATGCAGTCCTAAAAATACATCTTGAGGCAAGAATTGTTGTTTATTTCCCTTCCAATGAAGAATTGACAGCTACATCTTGATTCATTATTATGCCACCCTCACCTTCACAACAGAAGCACTGCAGCTGATGTGTGTGCAGTCATCTGATGCACTGGCCTGTAACACCCTATAGTCCACACAGTGCTGCAGAAGATTGTTCGTCATAGAAATAACATAACTTTGGACCAAATGCGCTGCAAAATGTTTCTTGCCTTGAATTTCATCCATGTAGCTTGCAAGACTACCCTGTACTAGCGTAACAACTGCAAGAGACAGGCTATCAGGATTCAATCCATACAACCTTGTGAAAAGCACTTTCACAGATCAGTTACTAAAATTACACAAACTTTAAGCATTAAAAAAATACTTTCAATTGTGTCAAGGATGCGCTCTTCTTCCGATCATTTATTGTATTCATATTTTTTTACATGGCAGTGCAAATTATTTTCACTGTCCAGTCTGTGCCCCCTCCACCACCCATTTCCACTGAAGCCACTTCCCTGTACAATTACCATAAATATCAAAGCATAAATATTTAATCACATGCGATTGAAACACTGTTTAAAAATTATTAATTTAGAAAATACCATTCATCTGTGGACTGAAACCCTCCCTTCCTTAGAAATGTACCACTCGCATTGCTCCAGTAAGCATAGGCATATTATTTATTTGGATAACATGTAAACTATGCTGGATTTGAGTGTCTGCTCAGAAAACAAATAAGACTGTAAATATTTAAATAGACCCGTAGACCAGTGCTTCCAGAACTTTCTGTGACCACAGCCCACTTAATGAGCGATTTTTTTCTCTGACCCACATCTTATAAAAATGTCGTAGTCTAATTTGTACAGTTTTTCAGGTTTATGCAATATCTTATGCACTGTAACTTTTGCAGTACAGTCAACAGGTGCAGTGTTTCATTTGACTGCTGTGAATATCAATGGAAAGTGAATTATATCTATATTATAAGTTTTTATGTGTCTTTTCCAGAAACGCTTCCCATAGACCTTTATGTAGGCTACAAAACCGCACCATGCCCGCGTGTGTGAAAATATGTGCAGAATGAATGACAAGGACAGATCTGAGTGAATTCATTGAATGACAAAAAAAAAATAATGCATCGATTTCATTTACCAGACGTGACTCATTTCAGCTGAAACATCAAAAAAATTCAGTGCATTTGCAGACTCTCAGTATGCGATGACTGCTGTCTTCACTGGCTTTGCATTCTTCCATTAGCAGTTTATTATCTCAGCCCCTAAAGACTACCAGTACCTACATATCGTTTTTTTATTTTGTTCATATTTACGTTCCCTTCATTGCGGCTTTCTACCACCTCCAACCCACACACACACACACACACACACACACACACACACACACACACTTAACTTAGAATATAATAGTAATTAGAAATGGATTATAAATTGATTAGATATAATATAGGCTATAGCCTAATGTATAATATTTTCCCACTCACAAGACGTAGCCTATGACAACGTCCCGTCGATGTATTATGCAAGGTAGTGGAAGTTGAACGATAGAGAGATGACGGATAATTTGTGAGTTGAAGAGCTAATGCAAACTCTCTGTTTATTTTTGCAAGCAACACAGGTACCAAAACAATGCATTCCATACCCCGTAGAGGTGCATGGGAAATGTATTTAAACCTACCAACTTTGTGAACTTTCCTCTGTATTTTTAACCGCGACAGTTATTAACGTTACTAAAATCTTATAGGCTATGGAAATGTACTCAAATATAAAATATAATATACCAAAGATATTATGGTCTCGTTTTATTAAATATTTTTGATGAAAAAACTTGGCAAAAAAGAATGGCTCAGATATCTATGAAACTCGGTTCCCTTCGTTCCTACCAAAAAGCCGCTCAAAAAAATTGGATCGTTCGTGAACGACACGTCACTATTTTGAACTCATTCAGTGCTGCGGACGACATAAGTCGACAAAAATACGAGCGGTCTAAAGTGACAAGGGCGACTAACGTTGACCAGAGCCATCTTTACACTGCCGGTAAAGAATTCCGGATCAGATGCAGCCATTGGCAATCCGATGACAGGTTGACCCACAGTGCTTTGCGCAAAGGCTAGCTTTAGCCCTTAGCATTTTGCCTCTAAAAAGAATATGTTGTTTGAAAAAGAGAAGGCATTTTGAAAAAGAGATGCTTTATTTAAAAAGACAGTAGCTCATTTAAAACTATTGCTTCTCATTAAAAAAGAGATGTCTTATTTAATAAAACAGTGGTTGTTTTTGTTTAAAAAGATTGCTATTTCATAAGAGATGCTTAATTTCAAAAGTGCTCATTTAAAACCTAAAAATACAGTGCTTTCAAAAAATATATAAAGCATTTTTTTTTTTTTAAAGACAGACTTTTTAAAAACATTTTTAAAACATTGTGAAATAGGGGTTAGCACTTGTGGGCCACCGGCTACAGCACATAGCAGTTGCACTTTCTACATGTACATAATTATATAGATTGTGCAAGCCACCTATGCCGCCTACTCTATAACAATATGTACTTAGCAGTCACATAGCAGTTACACTAAAGTAATCTGCGGAACCGGGAATCATTCCAGTTATTTAATATGGGCTAGCCATGGGAGCTTTTAATAAGCTGAAGAATGGCAAAAAGAAATGGAAGCATTTATCGCTTAACCAGCTCATGTGAAATGATAATTTCCAAGTCATTAACAATTGTTTTAGTGCAACCCATCAAATTACCATCGAAACAGGATTTGTTCACTCAAAATCCCTGCTGTATACGTCTGCATTTTTTTATTGCCGTTTAAAAATTTCTGTCCCAAGTGGTGAGCATTTAAATGACGTAAAGTCACGGTCTGGTCCTCCTTTCGAGTCAATGCAGAACAGCAATATTTTATTAATAAAATCCAGAGAAAAACAGATTAGCACATTCCATCTTCTGCCTGGACACAGCACTAAAGCTTTAATAGTGAAGGCTATGTAGATTCTGAGTATCCTTGAGCCCCTGGCCTTGGTCTTATAAAAAGAGCAGCTGTGGGTATGATCAAAAACACAAGACACATGAATAAAACATATGGGATGACTATGACAGATGCGCTCTTTAAGCCCGAAATCCAGTACAATTCAGCGGCTACTGAAGGTGGCCTTTGATAGGGAATTGGTATTACATTACATTACTGGCATTTAGCAGGCGCTCTTATCCAGAGCAATTTACACAACTTCTGAATTTATTTTTACATATTATCCAATTACACAGTTTGATAGATACTGATGTGATTTTAGGTTAAGTTCCTTGCTCAAGGGTACAATGGTGTCGTATTGGCAGTGTATTGGCAGTGTCCTACCTGGCAATCAAACCTAAGATTACAAGCCCAGTTCCTTACCCATTTTACAACATTGCCGCCATCACCTGCACATGCCGTGGTATCACCTGCACATCCCTGACTTCTTTTTAATATTCAACAAAAAACACAATCTAACTTTCAATATGAGGCTAGATGTTCTGATTGTTTTCAGAAAACCAGCATTGCAAAAATGCAAGTAGTTTTAGAACACTTGGGAGGAATTATTGCAGTCGTTTAGTGCATCGACTGAGGGAGACAAACCTACCCCCACATTACTGCTGGAAGCTCTCCTCACACTAAGTAAAATGACAAGTCTTATAATTAAATAAGCAGAATGGCCTGTTCTCATCATTGTGTTCTTATATTTAAAATTTCAAACATTTAAACTAAATTCCTGGAGCCATGTCCAAATTTGATACGTTTATAGGCACAGTGCTTACAGTATCAGACTGATATAATATTTCGGACTAGGCAGTTTTTTTTGCACAAGCACCATAGATTAATCTCTGTCATAAAATTTCTAAGCACTTTTCATAAAAGTACAAGAATGTTTGTTCATGAGAACTGGCCATTCAGCCTATCTAGGCTGAGGTTGCTTAGCCTACTGTCTATTGAATTAACAGCATTATAGCAGCACTCGCAAGCTATTTCTTTTTTTAACAGCTCTCCATGAAAAAAACATAGATCTGGATATCAGTAGGATAAGTTACTCTGATCATTTCCATCTAAGCCCCATTGTTCCGCTGACAAAACTCAACTTGAAATGTCTCCTACAAGCTAATGTGTTAATCCCTTTTAAAAATGCAGAGTTTACATGTTGATTTATGATCTTATGAAATTACTCCAGTAGGGATGGATCCTCTGCCCCTGCTGTCAATCTAACTACCAGACAACTGCATCAGTAGCAGAGAAAGTGCCCCTTAATATAATTACACTGACAGCAATGACATCTCTGTCAGAAGACAAGTCCTTGAGCTCTCTGTCCTTTACCTTAAGTCGTGTATTTTCTGAATTGATGATTCTAGCCTGTGATTCAGTCCTCTGGCATCACATCAAACATACTGATACATCCTCAACAAGACACCTGTTAAACCATCACTAAAAACCAGACATCTTTAACTATGGAATTGACTAAAGAACTACATTTTGAGCCCAAGAAGAACGTTAATGAACAGAAATGTTCAATATAATTATTCTGTATAATGCATTGGTTGTATTGCACCAAGCATATTGCAATCGGTACTACTTCCTCTAATTCATGACTGCTTTATCACAGCACATTATTTTATTATGCATTAAGCAACTGTACAGTTTTGTATTGTTGTATCTACCTTTATCAATACAAGTATGAATGTGGCTTTACTTAAAGTATTTCCGATGGTGTACAGTGCACTTACTCAACTCCTCTCACCTACAATGGCTTTACGGGTTGTGATGCACAACCACAGGTGGTAGCTGACTAATCTCCTCTATCTCCATCTGTTTGGCACCTGATCCCTTCCTTGAACTGAATGTTTGGATCTCCCCAAGAGAGGTAGAGGAAATATGAATGATGAATGCCTACAGTGCCTTTGGGAAGGCTTTGGATGGGGTGATGTTGAGGTGAAAAGGGAAGAAGAAGGAAATAAATACACAGTATGGGGGGAAAATGAGGTGTGTCTCTGAGAGAGATAGAGAGCAGCTACAGAGAGAGAGAGAGAAAGAGAGAGAGAGAGAGAGTATGGGGGGGGAAATTAGGTGTGTCTGTGAGAGAGATAGAGAGCAGCTACAGAGAGAGAGAGAGAGAGAGAGAGAGAGAGTATGGGGGAAGAATAAGGTGTGTCTGTGAGAGAGATAGAGAGCAGCTACAGAGAGAGAGAGAGAGAGAGTATGGGGGGGAAATTAGGTGTGTCTGTGAGAGAGATAGAGAGCAGCTACAGAGAGAGAGAGAGAGAGAGAGAGAGAGAAAGAGAGAGAGAGACAGAGTATGGGGGGAAGAATAAGGTGTGTTTGTGAGAGATAGAGAGCAGCTACAGAGAGAGAGAGAGAGAGAGAGAGAGAGAGACACAGAGTATGGGGGGAAAATGAAGTGTGTCTGTGAGAGAGAAGGGGGGGAGAGCAGCTACAGAGAGAGAGAGAGAGAGAGAGAGAGAGAGAGAGAGAGAGAGAGAGAGAGAGAGAGATTTTTTATTTTAAAACTCCTTTTATTGGGACATTCTCCAAGAACAATAATCACAGAATTTCAAAAAGAAAGAAAAACAAAAAACCTAAACATGTCCAAAAAACCCTTGTCCCCTTCTAGACTCAACCACCAAATCAGAGTGTGAGGTCTAAGGCAGGGGTTCCCAAACTTTTCCATGCCAAGGACCCCCAAATAGTCGTAGCCTCTGGCTGGGGCCCCCCTATTGCGAAAAATGGCTTTAAAAAAAAAAAAACTTTTAAATTACACTGGCAAATATAAAAAAATCGAACATACAGCTTCTTAATACACAACACAATACTTTTGACCCTATTTTGATTCCATAATCGGGCCGTTAGCAGCTCAACGTAACGCTTTGACTGACAGGCAGACGGTTAGTTATTGGCTGCGATTGAAAGAAGGGCATGGCAAAGACCTAATTTCGATATGAAAGGATTTATAACAATTTATATCTTATTTTAAACCGGCACAGTAATCTTATGAATTTAATAAAAATAAATTTAAAAAAAAAAAGTATTTTTTTTTTTTTTGCATTTTCCATTTTCCTCTCCCTTCCAATTGGCCCCCCTGGCGCCCTCTGGCGGACCCCCGTTGGGCCGCGGCCCCCACTTTGAAAACCCCTGGTCTAAGGTCCCATAATTGGGGTCCACTGAACACAAAATATTCCCCATTCCTCCCAAAAAAATTTGTAGTAGGCATGTTCTATCCTAAGGCGAGCAGCCAGCACCCCAACATCATATTCTTGGGGTCCACTGACCCCAGCCCCCAAATGGCCAACTTAGTTACCCCGGACAGATCATATAATAAGTTACATACATGCCTCTTGTGATAGACATATTCCGGTCCCAAAATAAATGTTTTAAGGTGAAAACCTCCCCCCCAAAAAAATAAACCACTGCTTTAATGATTAAAAATAAGCCTACCAAGCCGAACACATTTAATAAAAAGATGTTCAAGTGTCTCAACTTGAGAACAAAAAGGACACTCACCCCCCACCCCTGGATCGAGGTGCGCCAGATGTCTGTACGTAGCTACAGCCCCGTGAAGAATCCTCCACTGGAGGTCAGCTGTCCGTTTTTCAATCGGACGCTTGTACAGGGCTCTCCAGCTGTCTCTACTGGAAGAGCCTGGGCCAAAGATCTCAGTCCACTTTGTGGCACTCAGCCCTGCCAGTGATTTCAGATGAATCGCCTTCACACAGGTGTTGTATAAGGCTTTCTTCCCAACTGTTTCAAACTCCCCCAGCTTAGGAGTACTGAATGACACATGAATGTTGCCACTTTCCCATGACTGCAGTAACAGTAAGGGAGGGGAAATTACTCATGCTCATCATCCTGAAGGTCAGATAGAGTTCTGTTCTCCAAAAACTCCCTATAGGAAGCGAGGAGTGACTTGCGTACCTCTTCCACCAACTTTTCCAGAAGCCGCGTTGATCGAACGCCAGTCATCTCAGCCAGGTTCTCCCCTGACCGCCAAGTGAGACCGTCCAGCAATTTCCCCAGCTTCACGCACCTGGCGTTTAAAAACCGTGCAAGCAAACTGGCTGATGACAAGACTCTTGCTTTAACCCATGAATTGTGAAACAGCGGCTCTTCCAGTATCCACCGCCCTGGTGGCAACCTGTCATTACGGGAGACTGAAAAAACATGCCATGCTTTCAAAACAGACTGGTAAAACAGAGTCAGTCCAGATAAATTCAGGTCCCCCATGCTCAGCAAAAACAGATGCTTGTCCAGCCTCATCTGACCAGCCTTCTGAAACGGCGCCCGTGCAGTGTCCAGCCAGCTCACGTCGTCATGGTACAGAAACCTCTGGACCGCCTGAAGCCGGAAAGCTTCCATACGACAGGTGATGTTCACCAGGCCTTGGCATCCCTCTTGTAGCGGTAAGTAAAGGACAGCTGCTCGAAGCCAGTGCTGGCCTGACCAAAAACTTTTTACCGGTATTCGCCGGACAATCTGGATGATTCCCTCTGGGGGTTCCAACACAATCAGCCTGTGCCACAAGCTGGAAGTGACTAGATTATTGACAACCAGGACTCTCCCCCTGTAGGAGAGACAGGACTCTCTCCCCCTTTCCATTTAGACAACCTGGACGACACCTTCTCCACTATTCCCTCCCAGTTATTGTTCCTGAATTCCTCAGTGCCCAAAAAAATACCTAAAATCTTCAGCCCTGCCCTTCCCCACTGTAAGCCCTCTGGGAGTACAGGAGCACCCCTCTGCCACTGACTAGCTATAAACGCCCCACATATGCCCCAGTTTACTTTTGCTGATGATCCCTTAGCATACAGCTATAAACATCCCCCAAGGGCTCGTACATCCCCTTCTCCCTTAATGACTACAGTGACATCATCTGCATACGCTGACAGTACAATAGGTGGTCGGCTTGGAAGCAATGGAATTGAGAACCCAGTCAGCCAACAGAGCAATGGCTCAATGGCTAAACAGTAAAGCTGTCCTGAGATTGGACAGCCTTGCCTTATCCCCCGCTGAATAGTGATTGGGCAACTCAGCCCACCTCCCACTTTCACCATACATTTAGCCCCAGCATACAAAAGTCTCACCCATAAAATAAAACCATCTCCAAGCCCAAAAGCTTTCAGTACCTTATAAAGGTACACATGATCGACTCGATCAAAAGCTTTTTCTTGGTCAAGTGAGAGTAAATCAAATTAATGCGAGAAACCATCTGCAATATCAAACATATCCCGCATTGAAAACAAACTGTCCATAATGGACCTTTTGGGAACGCAGTACGAACGATCCTTGTGAATCAATAACCCAAGGTACTGTTTAAACCTGTTGGAGAGACTTTTTGATACTATTTTATAATCTGCAGTTAGAAGAGCTACAGGTCGCCAGTTCTTTAACAGTCCCAAGTCTCCATTTTTTGGCAAAAGGGAGAGAACAGCCCGTCGGCAACTAGCAGGGAGTAAGCCCCCTTGAAAGGACTCCAACACCACCTGATAAAAGTCTTCCCCTACAACTGTCCAGAAGTGTTTATAAAACTCAGCTTGTAGCCCATCTCCTCCTGGTGCTCAGCCAGAGGAAAGCTGCTCAACTGCAGCAGTAAGTTCTTGCAGATCAGTGCACTATTGAGCGGTTTTTCAAACCCGTCTTTTGTTATGATCAAGCCTGTTTTTGACCATTGTTATTGACCTTGGTTTTGTTACCACTGCCTGCCTGTACCACAAGTTTTTGCCTGCTGTCTTTTTGTACTTTTGCCCTGCGGAGCGGACTTCGGTCTTGACTCTTGCATTGCCTTCGACCCCGAGCCTGCCTACCGTCTGCCTGTACTTCTGCCCCGCTGACGGCTACTCTGGTTACTGGACTTTTGCATGGTGTACCGATTCCGAGACTGCCTTTTCCTTCGGTACTGTACATTGGTTTTGGCTGGATTTTTGTGTATGAACTTTGCTTGTTTTTTGACTACACTCATTGGACATTCCTCGAATAAAGCCCTGACGGGACTTTATCCTTCGACCACTGTTTCTGAGTCGTGCGTTTCGAGTCCAACCCTCACGCACCCGTCTCAAACTGCTTTATTCATTCTAGACACTAATTTCTCAGCCTACCTGTTCTCCTACCTGTTCTCTAGAACGTCTTCTACCTGCGCACTTGCGTCAGGTACACACCTGAAGCCATGGCGCAGAGAAAGGGATGACGCACCCCCCTCAGGGTTAGACGCCATCCCCACTCCACGTCTAAATCAACAAACAAGTATAAACTAGTATTAATAGAAAGCACCTTTGCGAAACACAAACTACACTGTTAACACAGGAAAAAGCAAGAAAAGGGGGAAAAATAGGAAAGAAGAAAAAAAATATATTCAAAATAGGAAAAACGGCATTCAGAGAGAGCGAGAGAGAGCGCGAGAGCAGATGGATTGAGAAGTGATGACTGATTTCTGAGATGTGTTTCAAATAGCAGACTGGTCACAGGTGCGATCCATGGTGTAATTATTAAAAGCACCATCGTTCCAGTAATGCACCTCAAATGATGACATAAACATACCCCCAATTCTACACAGGCAGATCATATAATTATCCTGTTTGGTCGGAAAATCTAAAATAGCCCAACAGATTCGGGTGAACAACAGCAATTGAATTATAGTTGAAAGTTGAAATATACTGATTCACAAAAAAGCTATTAAATGTGAGTTATTTTTTGTCCTTGAAATTAACTGCATTTTTCTGTTAATTTTGTTTTGAAATGTTAATTGAATCCAGACCAGACTTTCGATAAATCCGTTCATTAACATGTTTTAAGTCTTCCATGTAAAGCTGAATATGTCATTTCAGAATTTTGGTCAATTTGATGACTGTTGGTCACAACAATTAATTTTCACACTCCAGATACCAGAGTTCCATTTGAAACGAAGCTACATGCCCAAACAAAGCAGCATGGTTTGCTTGGGGGTGTAGCACTTGGAGCACATTGACAGTTTCATGTTCTTAGAAGATAAGCAGTAGTGCTAGCGTTTTGGAGAAAGAAGACTACCTAGAGACGATTAACAATGTAGTCCAATGTAATATTATTTTTGGGATTTTAGGCGCTTGCTCTTCCGCGTTCGACATGCAAGTTCCTGTGCATGCATCATCATATTTGAATACTTGGCGGGATTGTGCAATCTGGCCATAAATGGAAAATAGCGTAGAGGAGCAAATACAGAAGGCAAATACATTGAATGAATATTGCTACAAATATGGCAGCATTCAAACACATCAAATATTGCTTTAAAAAAAAAAAAAACATATTCCAGCTTTAAATTAGATACCAAAAATTATGCCACATCTGAATCATGGACATCATAAAGAATGCACGTGTTTGTTAAAAATTATTATTTCTTGATGAGGGATTTTATTTTCTCAGACTAAATTTACTTCAATTAAAGGTTGTATTTTTCTCATTTTTTCAGTGTGAGATTAAGCTAATTCACAAATAATTGTGGAGGGCACCGAAGTCTGCTCTGTCTGGCACAAATATATATTTTGTCATGGTATCCAGGTGACATAACCAGCTAAACAGCTTAGTCTGTTTTAGAATTCAGTAGTTCAAGCTCAATACTCAGAATTGGTATACTTGGCAAAACAACAAGCTATGATTCCAAAACTGAATATTTTGTCTGCCAAAGGTTTTTGGACCACAAGGCACGCTGCTTAACTTTAAACAACACTAACCATGTGTTAAATTGAACATGTTGAATTAAAGCAAACAGCCCCAAACAAAAGCCAAAAAATCTGATAGCTGAAGCACAGTGCGCTGACTTGATGTTGTGTTTGTTGTGATTAGCTGGGGGAAAGCTTACAGTGCAAGTGGAATTGTCAATTTGGGCATAAATGACACGGACTGCCTTGTTACATGCAGTTATATATATATGCAAAGTATATATGAAATCCAATCTGTTTAGTTGTTTTAATCACAATGCAATCCCCCTATGATTGATGCTTCAATTTTAAAATCAACAAACAAACAAACAAACAACAGAAAGCTCAAATTCTGTAATCAATTTCAATAGAACATTTCCAGCCGGATGTATTTCAACACTTTTGCACGTTGTGCACCGCTGTTCTGTTAGAGCACTGTTAGAGTGCATCTCTGTTCTTGCATGTTTATACCTCCTTGTTAAATGGCCGTGCGCGAGACGCAACGAGCCGAGCAGGGTGGCGTTCAGCTTTACAGAGGTGACCTTGGCAAAGCAGCAGAGCCTCCAGCCATCGTCATGGAGACAGCGTCTGGCTTAAGCGAGGCCGTTGTTAGAGGCTGGTATGAGAAATAAACAGAGGCTGGGAGTACTGTTCCATGGAGCAGGACTTCCTCGTTCAACAAATCTCCGCACCATCATTCCATTCCAGATTTATTAGCGGCATCCTCTGAGCTGTCACTCTCAATACTGTGAGCTTTTGGGAAAGCAGTATACAATGTAAAGATTAAAAATCGTAATACAAAAAGCAGTCCAATACATTATTTTAATATCTTAGTCAGTATGTGTTTTTGAGAGAGAGAGAAATAGATATTAATAAATAAGTCCAGGCCTTTTCAGATAATGCAAACTGAAGATCTTTACCCAGATTTTCAAATTCAATTTGCTCCTGCTATTCCATCTGTTAAATGATCCACTTTTTATGTGCATATGTGTGCGAGAGACAGAGTAGAGCCATTGTGTCCAAAGAAATACAGCAGGCTAATAGTTTTCCATGCATCGTTGCTTTCACAGATTCACATAGCTTCACCTTTGATATTTTTTAGCAACTATCACAGCCATGAAACCAGTCCCAGCCAGGTACCAGCACCACAACTAACCAGAGTACACTGCACATTGTTCACAGACAAAAGATAAAAGATCAAGGTCCTCATTTTGCCTGGGTTGCCTCATTTTCAAGTTTGGGGGGGGGGGGGGGGGTGGTTGGGGACGGCGATGACTCTGTCCTTACGAGATGTCTTCGAAATCAACCAGATGCTGAGGCCTCATCTCCACATGCAGGTGGAACATGCAGGTTGGAGCGAAGAAACAATTATTACCGCTGTCTGTTATTGTCAGATTAATGTTAAATTACTTGTACGCAATAAATTACATTGTCTCAATCAATAAATGAGTCATCCCCGCTTTCAGAATGCGAGGTCTTTCAGGATAGCAGGATAAAAGAGAAGGGAAATGACTCCTTTATTCCGTGATCAATTTTGCAGAGGGAGCTATATATTCAATAAAATATGCCACATGTGCTGCTGTTCAGTATGATTGAAACTGCTTGCTGCTCGATCTTGGCCCAACTATACATGATCCAGAAGCTTAACTAACCCATTTGAGCCAGCAGTTAGTCCTATCTGCTGAAGGAGTACATCTCTATAGAGGTAACATCATTTCCTTTTGAAGATTACAGCAAATTGTTATTAAAGATTCATAAGACTACCTTTCTGCACAACACCATGTGTAGCTGTCTTCATGATCACGCTCCTGGAACATTGTTGAAGTGAATCAGCATCCCTCTGGCATATTAATGAGGACAATGAATGTTGTGAATGAATGCACAGTTTCAGTTGAAAATGTATGTTTTTTTTTATTCATGCCCTATATGTAAATATATATTAGGTCTGAGACTGATCTGATGAGGGCACAGTTCCCTCCCTGTGGAAAGAGAAATTTGCTACTTACAGTTTCTTCGGTTCGGCTTGGTTTATAAAAGCATGTTTTTCAAAAATACACGCTTAGAGCTACCCATGTCTACCCATCTCTGGGAATATGGCTGTATTTCACAAACGTTTTTCCCCCCATCCATATCACACTGGCTGCGTTTCCATTACTTGGACCTGAACACCACAGTCAGTTAGAGAGTACTGATGTTCTGTCTCCTCATCCTCACATTACTGGGCCTGAACCTACTCTTGTCATTGGGAAGGTTTTGAGAACCGCAGGTGTGCCAGAGAGAAGCCCTGATTAGCAGCAGCTCTTAGGTGGAGAGGCTTGTTATCGTCGATGCTCTCGCGCCCAGCCTGAGGCTCTGATGAGCGACACTTAGGAGCACTCATGGGCCCGGCCCAAAGCCCCGCGGCTTGGATGTAGCTAGGGTGTTGGGGGTGGTGGAATAGAACATGCTTCTAAAATGGACGGAACATTTATTTGTCAAAGCGGGAAGAAAGCCTCCGTAAACCAGAAGAAATCAGACTATGTGCTGCAGCCCAAGATGTGATAGAGTCCATCTTTCTCTCTATCAGTTGTGGCAAGGGTATTATATTTATTGAACGAAAGTGCGTGCGAATCCAATCTTCCCGGAATTATAGGTGAGAGGTAAATATCAATATAGATGATGCCAATGCAATGCTATTGCTCCTAGAAGCAGGGATTTCCTTGTGCAGTCAAAATAAGGTTTTCAGTTTGACCACACTGGTCATCATCAAGTAATGCAAAACAGAAGGCAGTAAAAACTTCCTTTTGATTCTGCATTAAAAGCGACAGCAGTGTTGCAGGTATGATTTCTCCGCAAGGCTATTATTTATATTTTTTGTTGTTGTAAGCAAAGACGACATCAGTTTTAGCCACCTGCATATTACTCACTTTTCATTGTAGGAATAAACAGCATGCAGGCAGGTGCCTGGACCAATGGCGTGAGGCGAGGAACGGCATGTGACAGGGTGGGCCGATGTGGTCACCGTGAAGGTTGACACAAGTGCCCTTTGTCGCATTCAGACCCGTGGGACTGTACGGAACACATGTACAGAAATGGGACTGGGATCCTCCATATCGCTACATCACAACATCCAACCTATTCAACATAATTCCAGTACCCTAAAAATTGTACTTACCTTACGAATGAAGGACTCCACATCACGTGACTCGACGAGTCAATTACGAGCCAAAATGGAAATCCACCATTTTTTTTCAACAGTGAAATAAAGCCAATGGATAAGCCTACGGTATTGTATTTATACAAATAGTTATAGCACATTCATAGAATACCTTTTTTATTTCGTGATTGCATTTTTAAAAAATTATGTATAATTCTCTAGCTCAGGGATCTTCAACAGGGGGTCCGCGGAGGTACTGCAGGGGGTCCCGCAATTTTTGTGGGATTTAAATTTAAAAAAATCTAACAATTTTTAAATGTATTTTCGACAAAAAATATATAATATTGAGTAAATTCAAAACATTAATAGGCAATAATAAGCTACTTTTGTTGACAAAAACTATATAAAAAAAGAATGATTCCCATGATGCAACCACTTGTTTTTGTTTTTTTAAATATCTGGGGGTCCCCGCTCTGTTTCTATCAGCCAAGGGGGTCCTTAGGCTGAAAAAGGTTGAAGACCCCTGCTCTAGCTTCGTCCTCTCTCCTTTATTTGTGTGGGTGGGTGTATCTTGTTACGAGAACCAATCGCAGACACCAGAGTAATGGGAATAGGCTTTATTTGAGGTCAGACAGAAATGGATCGAGGTCCAGCAATCAGTGCAATACAGGGCAGGCAGAAACTATGGAACACATGGTTGGCTAAATGGCATCAAGGGTCTGACGTATCAAACAAGCCTTAAACTATCACTCTGCTGCCAGATATGCAGTAGATATGGATGGATCACTTTAAGGGTGGTTTCTTCTGACAAATTTTCTTATTGAACTCTATGGAAAAATAAGTCAGGAGAAGAAACCATTCAAGTTAGTTTAGTTTAGGCTGGGTTTTTCTGTGAAGCACATTGTGACAACTAGTTGTGAAATGCGCTATATGAATAAATATTGATTTGATTCGATTTGAAGTTATCCATCCATATTTACTGTATTTCTGGCAGCAGAGTGATGGTTTAAGGCTTGTCTGATATGTCAGACCTTTTTAGTTATCATTTAGCCAACCATGTGTTCCATACTGTTCCAGTGTAATTTAAAGCTAAATCTAGTCCCACCCCCCAATTCCCATAGAGATCCATTCAAATGCAGAGACATTTAGTATCGCTTGTAAGAGTACCAGAAAATATGATATCAAGAGTTTTTTTATGTTGTCACAGACATCAGGAACTCATGGCTTGCAAAGGATATGTGACCAAATATAAAAGATTAATACTTCATTCTATATATAAATGCAGGGGTGCCAATAATTGTGGCCAATGTGGCTTTGTTAAAAATAATTATTTCTTGTTGAGGGATTTTTTTTTCTCATAATAAATTAACGTGAATTAAAGGATGGATTTTTCTCATTTTTTCAGTGTGAGATTAAGCTAATTCACCAAACTGGGAATTTTTTATAACCATTTTTACTCATCTTTATCAGGGGTACCAACAAATTTGAGCACGTCTGTATGTACGTTTTTCTATTCGATTACTGTCTTTTCCAGTAGGCTAGCTTAGATATGGTTATTTTTGCATTTTGATTGCATTTCACACACTGTAGTGAAACCATTAATTTCTTCTCCTGACAAATGTTCCTATGGAAAAACAAATCAGGAGAAGAAACCTTTCAAGTTATTTATCCATATCTACTGTATTTCTGGCAGCAGAGTGATGGTTTAAAGCTTATTTGATACATCCGACCCTTACAGCCATTTAGCCAACCATGTGTTCCATACTGTTGCAGTGTAATTTACAGCTGAACGTAGTGTTATCTTAAAACATCTAGTGAGTGCATTTCATTCACATTAATTTACATTACATTACATTACATTTCATTACAGTCATTTAGCAGACGCTTTTATCCAAAGCGACGAATTTACATCCTATGCATGTACATGCATGCAAGTGCTGACTGCATGGAGTTTTTTCCCTCCATCTACAAATAGAATGCTTCAGTCAACATATCAGTAGCAGGTCATTAAACCCAGCTTATGCTGGCCAATACCACGTGAGCCTTTCTCACACAAGCCTTTCAGTGCAGCCATGGTGTCGTGCAGTGCCCAGTATGTACTGTTAATTTCAGTCGGATTTAAAAAGCACTTTGCAATTCTTTTTTCTCAGGACCAACACTGCTGAGCCTGCACCAACAGCAGCGGCCCCTTCGATGCGTGAAAGGTTCAGTCACGATGCACACCCAGTTTGAACGAAAGGTTGAGTCACGATGTACACCCAGTTTGAGCGAAAGGTTGAGTCACGATGTACACCCAGTTTGAGCGATGGGTGTTCTCTTTCATTTGCAGGGAATTTTCCAAAATTTTGGTTATAATTTAAATGACATGCTGACCGGAGCTAAATACATAGCCTGCTTTCACAAAACTCAAGTGAACTTGTTTATTTATTTATTTATTACATTGTGCTAGTCTGCGCAGTTATGCTCACCAAGAAATAGGCTAGTTCGTGTTTTTTGACAGGTCATTCATAGCCTTTATTAAGTAAGGAAAGGAGCAACTGTTCTGTACTCTAGCACTTTGAGTTTGAAAGGATACAATGACAACAAGGTTGAAGTGCAGACTGTCAGCTTTAATTTGAGGGTAGTTTCATCCATATCAGATGAACCGTTTATATAATAAATTAATTATATATAAACCGTTAAATTATATAACCTTTTGTTCATAGTCCCCCCCATTTTCAGGCATCAAAAAATATTGGACAGTTTAACATAATGTATAATAAAGTAATACATTTTAATATTTGGTCACATATCCTTTGCATGCCATGACTTCTTGATGTCTGTGACCCAACAATATCAAAAATATCAAAATATCATTATTTTCTGGTACTCTTACAAGTGATACTATAATTTTTCTGCATTTCATCTCTATGGGAATTTGGGGGGTGGGACTAGATTTAGATTTAGTTGTAAATCCAGTCAGATGCCTAGTGACCAGGACGCCGATGCCAAGATTTTGCTCAACTGAGACATTCATTGCTCCTGCAGCCAAACTATGAGTGGAAACTACGAACTCCGTGTTGTAGCTTTATTAGTACATGATTTGTGACAACTCGTGACAACGAATATGGAGTAAGTTGTTACGGTTCTAACCGTTCCACGCCATGTTTTATGTTTATTGTTATGTCACGCCCTTATTTGTATTCACGTTCTGTCATAGTTTATTAGTTTGCATACATATTTCCATGTTTTTCCGCAGCCTTGCGTTCATGCTGTTTCTTCTCTTGCTGTCACTCACGCTTCCCTAATTGTTTAATTCTCCCTTGTCTAATTACTAATATACTAACATTAGATCAGGATTGGGTAATACTAACTATCTAACCATGTGTTCATGTTTACCTTATGTTTCTCGTACATGTTAATTACTAATTTACTAACGCTAGGTCAGGATAGGTTAACTACTAACGATTTACTAATTGCCTCGTTACGTGTCATTTTCTCAAGCTGTTGTGAATTTCCTGCTGCTCTCAAGCTAAGTGTCTGCACCTGTCTACACCTGCATATAAGATCAGTGTTCATGTCATGTCCTTGCGAAATTGTTGCCTCACTAGCACTCTTAAGCATTTGTCAAGTCTACGCATTCTGATTTCCTGTTTTGATCCAAGCCTGTTTTTTGACCACTGTTTACTGCCAGCCTTTTGTTTTCACTGCCTGTCCTGACCACGATTCCTGCTTGCTGATTTTGTACTTTTGCCATGCGGCGAGGACTCCGGTCTGACCCTGCTTGTTTTTCGACTATTCTTTTGCCTTCTCCCTTTTGTACCTCTGCCACGCTGATTGCCTTCCTGGTTCCGAACTACTGCCTGGCTTACCGATGACGAGACTGCTTTCTCCCTCGGTACTTTTGTTTATTGGCTGGATTTTTTTGTGTATGACCTTTGCTTGTGCTAAGACAACGATTACTGGACTTTCCTTAATAAAGCCCTTGCGGGTATTTATTACATCCATTGTTCTGAGTCGTGCTTCTCGGGTCCAACCCTCCATGCACTTCGTCTCATAAGTGTCACTATGTCGCATAGCTAGTCCATTTAATAAGCAACCCCCCACCCAGTTTCACCTGCAACTATACTTACCCATGCGTGACACAGTGGACAATAGCGTCTGTGTGAGTTCATTAAAATATTTTTTACAACCAAAAATTTGTATTTCGTCACGGCAACAAGATAAACCCAACAATAGCCCGATCGTTTCGCAAAATAGCCGTGAAAAACCCTGCTCACTCAAATGCAAAATAAACATGTTTATTGTGTCATTATACCACATCATTCTACTATCAATATCTGCTACTAAATATGAAATAAATATACAGTCCTACCATTGGTTTTACACATAGAGATGTTCCATTCAAAATTAAGTGGTCATTTATTGTTTTGGACAATCTGTTTGAGAAATGCACACCAGTTTAGAACGCTATTACACTATCTGGAACATCTGTGCACAGAACCCCATATGCTGTACCTGCAGCTCTGAAGTATTTCACATCATTTCGGTTTTATTCACAATTTTGTTTTCAAGTAGAGGACAGTATATCCTTTTCAACAGTGTTTGCAATTTATTATCCGATACTTTGAACAATAAATTACAGCCCAGCGTAAAAGCATTTTTTTCAGTTTAGTATGACAGTTTAGTATGACAGGGGTTTTTCGTCCTTGATAGAAAAGTAGTACGGCTTCTAATATGCGATTGTATGTACGTTTGTTTTTCCACTCGATCACTGTGTTGTGCAGTATGCTATGTTTGATATTGTCATTTTTGCATTTTGAGTGCATTTCGCACACTGTAGTATAAGCATTCATTGGTGGCTCAGTCATGTTTTATGTTTGATGTACCAATTTTCATTGAAGCTAGAACATTTGGCAGCATTTTCCTGTTAGTGGATATTTTATTATTTTTATCATATAATAAATATTTATTGTATTTAATTATTTTATTGTAATGTTATCGTACATAATAGGCTATAGGCTTAGTATCTTCCTGGGCTATACTTGTCACTTAGGGCATGGGAAATACTCATTCCAATTTACTGTGCACTGATATGTGCTAGATGAAAGTAAAATTTTCCTTGGAGTCATTGTAAAGAAAAATTACAGATTAATGTTATCCTAGGGAATGGATAATACTGTATAGTACAAGAAAAAGTGATGTTTTATTGGGGGACAAGAGTGAAAGATTAGGCTACATATTTAGGTGTGTGATATCAGCGTCAGACCAAGCTATTTCAATGAGGATTTGCTTGTTTTGCATGGTTAGGTCTCAAAATGTTCTCATATTATTTTCACACAATCCTTGTCCATCCAAATGAATAACGCTGCACTTTCGTCATAATATTTTGCATAGTTGTAGAGATAGAGGGGTCCAAATAGGCCAAAAAATGGGCACCATGATGGGGGTTGGAACCCTTTATGTGAGTGTATTTCAGGCAATAAAGAAAATAAAAATCATATTTTTGGAGAGATAATTTCACAGAACTCATATAACACATATTTATCTAAATAGTAATGCTGCCATCTATACATGGCATCGAACAAATCATTATGACATGTAGCTAATGTTTACTGTTTACAGAAAGCCATCATCCTTATGAATGATTCATAGTGAAGATAATTGTTCAAACTCCTACATTAAGCCAGTGTGATGTACTACACATATTGGACACTAGGTGGCAATTGACTTATAATTATTAAATTATTATAACTTATTTAATTATTTTCAAAGACCCAATGGCCCCAATTTACACCTCTTGTTTAACCCTAGTTCAGATCTCAGTTATCAGATTCAATGAGAATCCTCAAATCCTTGGATAACTGGAAATGATACATTAGAATCATTAGTAACCATACATTGAATCAACATTTCTCTTTGTCTTCTTCTTTATTTAAGTTCATAACTGAGATGTGATTTTAAAGTTGTTCAAATTAAGTTTTGGTGGGTCACCTCAATAGCCAGAAATAATGGCTCTAAATGATTTCTGTTATGTTCTGAGATTCTGTCTGTCTGTTTTGTATTTTTTACTTGTTTATTTATTCTGATTATGTATTTATGTTTCTGATTATTTGTGGCTTCACTGTTCTGTGTTTTGTATTACTATCACTCCCTGTCCCTGTCACACTTTTCGGGAGTCTGTGGGGATTTTGGTTTTCTCTGTATTTCCTCTGTCATGCGCTTACTTCATTACTAATTACTTCATTGTAAATAATACTAATTAACTAACAACCACTAACATCTTAGAATTAGTGTCTACTAATCTACTAATAATTAACTTGTATATAATACTAATCTACTAACGCCATAGAATCAGGGTTTTCTACTAACTTACTAACGTCTACTTCTTTCCTCGCTGCAGCTGTCTCTCTTTCTGCCTGTTCTATCACTAATTATCTTTCTTTGGTTCTTCTTAACTACAGCTGACTCTCGTTTCCACTTTTCTATCCCTTATTGTATGCACTTGTCTTATTGGAGTCCTTGTCATGTTATCTCTATGTATCTGTTTCCAGTTTGTGTCTTACGTTCTCCCTTGTTATTTTATTATCTGCTCATTACGTCTGTCATTTGCCCTTCCCGGTTCCTCACACCTGATCCTCATTGTTTCTTGTCTCCCTATTTATGTGACCTCCCTTGATTTTACCTTTTTAGGGTTGTTTTAACGCACTTGTTCCTAGTTCGGAAATGCACTATGTACGTAGCTCTGGATAAGAGCGTCTGCTAAATGACTATAATGTAATGTAAATATTATACTCTGTGCTTTCAGTCCTTTGTTGCGAGTTCCTCACAGTTTTGTTATTCTAGCTTTTTCAAAATGTCTTCCAAGTTGCCCATTAGAGGGTGGATACCCGACCCGAACCCGACGGGACCCGACGGGACCCGAACCCGACGGGACCCGACGGGTCGGGCCGGGCTCGGACTAAACTTTTAAAATTATGTTCGGGCTTGGGTCGGGCTCGGTCACGGCGGCCGAACAACTAGCGAACATTTTACTTTTGAACTACTAATTAGGATGGGTTAGCTTACTTCACATGGTGCTTCAAGTTGTTTTTGGTGAAAATATAGTGTGAAATAAATAAAAATGATACCGAATATTGTGTGTGTGTCTGTTATCTACCAATAAAACAATGCCTTTTGACAGCATTTAGGTGCCCAGTGTCCACTAAACAGGGAAGCTGTTCAGTGGCTTACATTAACTGCGTCGGGCTCGGGTCGGGTTCGGACATAAAAAGCAGAATTCCTGTCGGGTTCGGGTCGGGCTCGGTTACTACTATTTCGGACTCGGTCGGGTTCGGACAGAAATATGCGGCCCGATCTGCACTCTATTGCCCATTAGTGTCCACCTCCCACTCCGTTAGGCTCGGAGTCATAACCCTTCAGCCGGCCAGCCCTGAGCCTACTACCCTTCCTATTGCCCAACCCCAACCATCACTTTTCGAAGGGACCCGTCTAGTCCTGTGTCCGGGTAACTATGGGCCCAGCAGAAAACGAGGGAGTCCTGGTTCCCGGCTCCGTCGACGAACTCAGCTACCCATCGGACCCCTTTTCCACCCATCTGTGTTCGGCAATATTCCGCCTGTTCCCCAGTCAGGCACCCTCGCCGACACCCTGTCTGTTCTCCTGTCCCGTCCTGTTCCAGCCCTCTTGTCCCGTCCCAGCCCTCCTGTCCCGTCCCATTCCAGTCGAGCTGCAGAGCCAACTACCTGCCTGTCCTGAGCTGCAGAGCCAGCTACCCGCCTGTCCAGAGCTCTAACCCATAAGTCAAAGTAGCTCTAACCCACATCTCCAATCTCGTTTCATAGATTGGACTCCAGATGCTCTATCTTGGCGATCTTGGCGCTTGGTCTAAGCGCATGATGTAAAGTCTATTTAGGACATGTCCAAGTCCACTTTTGCAATTTTAACAGCGTGTTTTTGGGGCACTAAGCATGGTGCAACGTGCAAATAGGCTGAACTTAGTCTCTTCATTAATTATAGGTGTGTCTTGGGCGTGACATGCAATAAACCAATTAAAATGTCATATCCCATTCCCTTTAAAAGCCTGCTTTTCTACCTTGGCAGATTGCTTGATGGCGAAACAGACATGCTCGTGCATGTTTAGTGCGATCAAGGAATAGGCTAAATGGATCAATAGTATGATCCATATTATTCGGACTAACCATTAGCCTATGAGTTCCCGATAATTCTCGACAGGCAGGTATTTTACAAACTATATGTGGTAAAATTTTGTTAAAAGAACCTGCAACAGCTGAGAATAAGCTATCGATGGCTTCAGTCTCACCTTAGAAAACGCCAAATTAGCCTGCTTGTTCGACAAATTTTGGTTGATTATGCAATGAAAGTGTCAAACATCAATTCCATGATGCTGTTCTCATGGAGTTCTCGAAGTTAAAGCTTCATCCAAAGTTCATTAGGCTACCTGCATATTAATTAATAACATAAATACCGTTATTTTGCCTTAATGATTACACTAAATACTATAAAGCTGTCAGGTTGGCAAACCATATGTTCACGCATATTTCCCCTTGTTTTATAATGTCCTGCTTATGGAAATGTGACCAACCTGTTTTACTCATAGTGTAATGCTTTAAAACAATCCACTTTCCCAGGAAGACTGTGAAACGTGCGATTTACAGCAGGGAAAACAGAACAGGCAGCACACATGCAGAGAATGGTATTAAAATTAATTGTGAATTAATTGTGTAACATGTTGCAAATTTGTTTTCGATTCTCATTAGACACTTAGTTCTCTTTAAAATCGTTTTGTTCAATTATGGAATAACAGGTGAAATCAGCCGGGGTTTAATAAGCTGAAAGTATGGAAACCTTGTCACTGTAATTAAAAAAATATAAAGGACGAAGAATACTAAGGATCAAATTCAGTTAACATGGTGACATTTATCGCTATGGAAAAAAACCTTATGCACAGCGAATCCACTGTAGCTTTTTAAAAAACAACAAATGCAATATTCACTGGACAAGTATTTGAAATTTTTTCAGTCAAAACCATTCTATTTACTTACCGGCTGTATGCCTTGAGAGCTGTATTGTAATGACGTCCATCTATTGCAGTGCGCGAGTTTTCCATTGAATGACAATTCATGCATTAAATGACAATTTGCGCATTAGACTTGATATAGGTGTTATCAGCAAATGGAAAGCCATTTTTAATGGATAGCCATTGTCCTGTAACAGAAGATTGTCCCCCCAGAAGATTACAGGAATTATTGGCAAATATAGGCTAAATCATAGCTTGATCCAGGATAATTGCCAATAGTCTATAGCCTACATATGTAACCATACATGTACCATTGCCTGGATATTGATGGAGTGGGCTGAAAGCTATTTAATGAGGCATTCCCCTTCGCTGAGGGACAGGTAGCTATGTGGTTTTTGTCCTATGGACCCTTTTATTATTATGCATTTTTTGATATAGCCTACACAATAATAATATTTCACATTGTAATCTTGATATTTTGTCATGCTTGTGCGCGCCCCTGTGTATAACAGACAGGAGGGTGTACACGTGTTGTGCACACGCCTATGTAGACGCACTTATATGCTCCGTTAAAATAACATGTAAACAACTGCGACATGACTTTAGACCAGGTTTGTGGTGGTTTTAGCGTAAGTGCTTTCTGCTGCCTCAAGATAGCAATATGCCAAAAAGAAATCCTGGCCACTCCTCAAGACCAACACACCCAGTTCACTTGTAATGGGTGCAAGAATACATGGTATTTAAACGACGTGAATGCAAGGCGTTATAATGAACCATGCGCCGGGTGTAAAATACACTTGCGTTTGGGTGAGGGCCACTTAGCGCCGGGTGTAAGATAAGGCCCCTGCCCTGACTTTTCTTAAAAAGTTATACTACAATTAGCTTTTGTTAAAGTCATTAGCCTAGGGGTTCACATACTTTTTCCAACCTACTTTCATGGTTTGTGGGTTTTTGTTTTCTTTTCCGTTGCGGTTCTCGTCCTGGTTTCTTGATTTTTTCCACGTTCCGGTCTGGGGTTTGCTTTCCCTCATTATTATTTTCACCTGTGCTTCTACCTGCGGGGTATTTAAGTTCTTCACTTACGCTTCCCCGGTGCTTCTTTGTCATTTGACATTGCATTGAGCCAGGTATAGCCAGGTACTAGCGACCTCGTGATATTAAACGCTGTTTATATTCACGAGGGACTTGCTATTAGCTTTTATTTCAGGTATAGGTATTATTCTTCTTGTTAGCATTATGTTCTATTTATTTTATTCTTTGCTGTTCTCTCTGAGACAGTTTTCTTTGTTTGTTTAGTTTTGGTTTTACATATTTTTTACCGCCCGAACTTAAGTGCCGAAAGTGTTCTTTTCTTTGCTAAGTTTACCGTTTTGGCTCCAGTATTGAGCTCGGGAGATTTAGTTTGTTTCACTCGTTATTCGAGTTCGCCCTATTTTACTGGGTGGATTTTCATTTGGCTGTTAAACTACAAGAAAGTAGTTTCCTGTCTTTTCTTTCTTTGCATTTATTATTTTGTTATTCCCTTTATTGGTCCTCACTGCATGAGTGACTTGTTCTGATCCCCCTACCTTCGCGTTTGATTATCCGCCACTAAAATCCATTACACCTACACTGTGAATGTTTGAATGTTGTATTCAATATGGACAAGAACAATACAATAATGTGTGTGTTATTAGTAAAAACAGATTGTGTTTGTTCATTATTGTAACTTAGATGAAGATCAGACCATATTTTAAGACAAATTAATGCATAAATGCAGGTAATTCCAAAGGGTTCTACTTTTTATTGCCATAGTATGTTCAGTGATATTAATAAAACTACCTAATGGCATACAAGTTGTGGTTTTCTTCAGCCAGCACACACTCCTACATGTGGCGACGAGGATGTACCGATGTTGAATGTCGAACTCGGATGAGGTAGAAGTGAAAACAATTATGCCATAGGAAGAAGAAGGCGAATATCGTTATCTGATGAATGACATAGCTTTTTTGGCTCCAATGCAGCCATTCATGTCCATGCCCGGGGAGCCGCCACTTGTATAGAAAATATAGAAGGAACAGTTTGATATCTACTTGCTAGTCACTCGACTGAACAAAGCTCAACAGATCAACAGTTGGCTATCCTGTGTCACTGTTTAGGGGCAGAAGGGCAACGCATCTTTGCCACGCTCCCTGACACTGATGAGGCTACAAAGGTTAGTGAAGCAAGTGTTATTTTGTAGGGAAATTTTTTGCCGAAGACGAACGTGGTGACTGAACATGCAAAGTTTTACAAATGAGTGCAGCATCAAGGCGAGTCAGTAGCTAATTACATTGCAGAGTTGAGACGGCTATCTGCATGCAAATGGGGACATACAGATGAAATGATCCGTGATCAGCTCATAAACAAGCAACAGGCTTAGAGAACATTTATTAATTGAAGGAGATATTACTCTAACCAAGGCTATAGACATTGCCACGTCTCAGGAGGCTGCAATGGAACAAGTGAAGCTACTGGGCCCCACCTCTAATATGAAAGCTGACGTGAAGAAAGTGGATTCCTCACAGAACAGATCTGACAGATCTGTCAGAGCGCTGAATAAAAACAGAAACAATGGTGGAAATACAGATGATCAACAGTCTATAAGTGTAATGCAAATACAGTGCATTCCGTAAGTATTTGGACAGTGACACAGTCTTTGTTGTTTTGAATCTGTAGTCCAGAACATTGGATTTGAAATGTAACAGTGACTATGAGGTTAAAGTGCAGACTTTCAGCTTTAGTCTGAGGGTTTTTACATCCATATCGGGTGAACCGTGTCGCAATAGTAGCCATTTTTATACATAGTCCCCCCATTTTAGGGGACCAAAAGTAATTGGACAAATTAACATGAACTTAAATAAAGTCATAAATGTTTAATATTTAGTTGCATATCCTTTAGCATGCCTGATGTAACTTCATAACTTCCTGATGTCATGGAAGAACATGACACCGCCTGTTCTCGCCTACTTTCATCCAGACCGTCAGACCTAACTCATATGTAATGCTTCTGGTGTTGGGTTAGGTGCGGTCCTTTCTCAGATTGTGGATGATGAGGAACGCCCAGTTGCTTACACTTCAAAGACACTGATGACCACTGAGAAGAAATTCTCAGTTTGAGAAAGAGAAGCACTAGCTTGTGTTTGGAGTATGGAGAAATAGCATTTGTATCTGTTTGGTCGGCCGTTTACCTTGAGAACAGACCATTAATTCCTGACCACCCTCCTGCTGACCTCAGGAACAGGAAGATACAGAACAAAAGAGCCTACACTGAAGATTAGAGTTCATTTCTGGGTAAAGAGACCACTGAGAGGACATAAGCTACAGACTAGTCTGTCTGGCCCTCACAGGATCGTCGCCCTGCGAGGACATTACACCTTCAAGATGGAACCTGATAGAACTGAAGAAGGCTGTTTCACACTAACCAGCCAGCCCGAGAGGAATCGGACACTGACATAGACATTCAGGTGTAATAGACATCACACAGCATAATGGTGCACCTGCTCAACAACCAGGTCGAAAATGGAGAAGTGCCCTATGTTAGACCACAGGCTGATGTGGAGCCGCGCCCGGCCCGTGCTAGAAGATTGCCTTCTCACCTCCAGGACTTTGTTTTGACTTAAGTAGAAACAATTTTTGTTTCACCGGGAGGCACCGTCTAAGAAACAGGTAATTAGAATATCATGCCCTGTACCATCGACATTTTGACATAAGCACCTGTGCAACACAGGTTAGTCAGCTCGCGTTAAATCCGAGCAGGAGAGGCACTTAAGAGCATGACTTAAGTTGGCCATCTCTGAATCCGGCACATACGACTTGCAGACACGCCTCATTTTCATCACATCTCCACCCCGTGCGCATATTGCCGCATATCTACTGGAGAGATGCTTAAAACAGCGGTCAAATGTCTGAATCACAAATAGCTTAAGCTACACTGAATTTCGAGAGTAAGTCCCATTTGCGCGTGCTTATCTGACCTCTGAATCTGGCCCACAGTTATTAAAAGAACTACAAATGTGAAAAGACTACAACAGGAAACAAAGTTCTGATCCAGTTAAGCAATTGAGACTATGCTGTTAGCTAGTTGTAGTTAGCCAGCAACAAATGCAGCTGTATGTTCAGTGGCATTAATAAAACTACCTAACGGTATACATGTTGTGGTTTTGTTCAACCAGCACACACTCCTACACTCACAAGTCATCTTTCTGTTTCCACTGAGAAGATCTTATACCCTTGCTTTCCTACATGATTCGTGGGGAATAAAAAAACAATTCCATTCTGTGGAATTAAATAGTTTTGTCAAATCATAGGAAATCTCGATAGGGAATGCACGCTATGCCTGCACAAATAAAAAGGGAAACCGACATCCACACATGCAGAGTACAAGTCTTTACCATATACTGTGGTGGCTCTTAACCTTTTTCTGTATACAGCGATTCAGCTTTCTGTCCTCTGTTGCTTCTGTTTGAGATAGTGTGAGACAGGCGCTGTTCAGTTCTCCCAAACAAAAAAACTGGCTCTGCCGCAATAGCACTTTTGTGCAAACAGGGTTTATTTACAATGCTAAAATTCCACAACTAAGACAATAGAAGAAAAGAAATACAAAAAAATATATGCACACAGTGTCGAAAGTGATGAATATATGTAAAAAATGATTTACAGATACCTACTATCTACTTTAGGCTCCCCAGGAATTTGGGTCCCCAATTAACCCCGCCCACTTCACACCTACCACAATCATATCAAATCCATGAATCTTCAACACTAGAACCACCAAGTGCAACGCCAATTGGCGTTGTGATTTAAAATTTTGAATAATTTAATCTGTGTTTATGGCATATTTCTGTCCTGCCCTGGCTTTTTAAAAATAGTTATACTGCAAATGCCTACGTTGTTATAATTCTAAAATTCAACTTAGAAAACTGAGTTAGATGAGTTTTTTATACCTCTAGATTTTTATACCTCTATTTTTTTTTTTCTCGCTCCACTTGTTGCCTAAAGCAGTAGCCTAATATTATGTAGGTTATGTAAAGCACGGTAGCCTAATAGGCCTATCTCACATTTCCGGTAGAGAAAATGGCGCATCTATGGCGCATCTACTGCTGACATTAAACATATGCCTTTAAGCTTGCAATCGCAAAAGACATTCTTAATCCAACATTTTGGTATTGATATACAGATATTGGTCACACAAGGAATGTCTTAACCTCAAGCTGATGTGGTTCCTCTTTTCCTCAAGGACCTGTAACACCTTGCCCTTGACACAACAACAAGACAAAATTGTAGACACACAAATACGACAGTTTCAATCTTTTATTGTCTGGCCAAGTATCACTGCACAAAACAACTATAAGAAATCAATCTTCAGTGCAAATCTATAAAAGTGCCATTACAATCAGTGTAACCTTGCTATACAGGCTATACATAAACCGTGATTAAGGCTGGGTTTTGTCAGGGAAACTATTGACGAAACAATCACAGAAATCACAGAGTGTTGTATAATAAAACATTAATTTATTAAATTAATCAAAGGTGGAAGAAGTACACAGATCCCTTACTTAAGTAGAAGTGCAAATACCCACTTAAAATACTCAGGTAATAGTTAAAGTACCACTTGCAAATGTATACTTAAGTCAAAGTTAAGTACATGCTCTTAAATGTACTTAAGTATCAAAAGTAAAAGTAGTCATCTGAGGCGAGGTATTTGGGGATATAGGTAGTATATGTAATACTTTATGATGTCATGAATAACATTTGAAAATAGAATGTTATACAGGGGGTGGAAAAAATATCAAAAACAGCAGTTTTCCAGAAAACAAAAAACACCTGCCACATGTTTGCTATGCATAACCTCAACCTCTGTTCCTAACCTGATTATCTATGCTGTTTTGTAAATCTTGTGCCATGTGTACATTTTATATGATGACTTGTTTTTTAAAAATAATTATGCCAATCAACCATAATTGCCTGTTAGTCCTATTTTTTATGAAATGCTAATAAATGTCGCTGTTATATCAGTAATAAGTGAGTACACTTCAACAAATCTATAAGAATAAATCAATTTTGGTCCTGAAAAGGAATAAGTAACAATTGGGCCATATTTGTGACTCATGTTACTTGCAAGTGTTGGATTCTAGACCAGTTTCAATTACCTTTTATTCAGTGTACACTCCCCACAGCTGTGCAAAGGTGCACGTCTCCGGTTGTCATGGAACAAAATGCTTTTCAGTGTTCTCACTTATTACTGACACAAAAGCAGCATTTAATTGACAAATTAATATTATTTGATAATAATATAATTAATGGCTAATTATGCACATCATAAAAGAGTGTTTCCCCCCCCCCCCCCCCCATTCCTGGTGTTTCTGATATTTTGTCCATCCCCTGTAGTTATCTACATTATCAGGCTAGAAAAAACATCCATAGTGTAGCTAGCTAGCTAATAGCCTAATGTTAGTTCATAAATTACCTCGACGTGTTTTAAGACTCAAAGACTTGATCGTTCTTGAACGATAGGATCTCGTGCTGTTTTGGCAGGCACAGGAGACTGCTAAATCTGTAGGAATAGTTTTTTGTACCAATAATTTCTAACAGTTTGCTTAAATAAGGCCATGAATGGTGAATGGCTTCATCCATATATGATTAAATATTTCTCTGCACTGCAACAAATGATGATCCCTGTCTGCACTCTTTTCAGCTACAAGAAATTTTTAAAAAGTAACGACACTGTCTTAGAAATACCGGTTTTTGATTTAAAATGTTGTGGGTAAAAGTGAAAAGTCCCGCACAAAATAAATATTCAAGTAAAGTACAGATACGAGAAAAACTTACTTAAGTACAGTAATGGAGTATTTGTACTTTGTTACGTTCCACCTCTGAAATGAATAGATAATTAAATTAATGAATCATGCGACTGGTGCATGTTCTCGTTTCTGCCCATTACAGACAAAGAGTGCATGCTTTTAAACAGAACATGCTCAAATTGCATTACTAAATATAAACCAAAGTTACCATGTCCGTTTTTATTTGTTAAAAGTTTCGTTAGAGAGATTTGTGTGTTTGATGGAGCATCAGTTGTCACTGACAACGTTACCTCAACAGGGGAAGGAGTGCTGGGGTGGGCAACAACACTGAATCTTTATCCCAGCGAATTCCGCAATCTGTATACATTGTTGCACTTTTTTTCTGGCAGCATTTGGCAATATGGTTAGAATGCTTAGACCAGGGGTTCCCAAACCGGTCCTGGGGCCCCCCTGTTTATGCTGGGGGTTTTTTGCAACCACAGTTGCAATCCCAGAATTTTAACAAGCTGTTAACCTTTCTTAATTAGGTGCCTTTCATGTTTAGAGGAAGTATTTAGCCTCTTAAGCCACATTATGTCAGAAATAGCTATGCATGCCATGTAGACTAAACTCCCCATGTTCACATTGTGCCTATTGTGCTATATTGCAACATATAAAATATGCTATATTAAAAAGGGAACAAAATTATGTATTTTAACTGATCAAATTAAAGAGTGAAGTGAATCAATAGGCTCCTAATTAGGTTGTTGAACACGTTAAACTTTCATAATTTTTTCCTTAAGCTTATTAACACAATGCAGGTTTGGCTCATTATCATTTGCTTTGTGTTTGAATTATTTATTATCTATCAAATGGTTAGTTTTAGTGGTCACGTGTCCACACTTTCACCAATTAGGAGCCTCTTGATTCAAATCAGTCTTTCAATGGATCAGTTAAATAATTGTCTTATCTATTTAAAATAATATAGCACAATAAGCACAATGTGAACATGGGGTGTTTATTCTACATGGCATTCACGGCTAGTTCTGATATAATGTGGCTTAAGGGGGTAAATAATTCCTCTAAACATGAAAGGCACCTAATTAAGAAGAATTAACAGCTTGTTAAAATTCTGGGATTGCAACTGTGGTTGCAACGAAAACCAGCATACACAGGGGGGCCCCAGGACCAGTTTGGAAACCCCTGGCTTAGACGTATACAAATGACATTGCAAAATAATTGCAAAAATGCACAATGTTGAACACTAGTGTTTTCATTGTAAGAGAGGTAAAAAGCAGGCAGAGGGTGGGATATATAAATACAAGTTTATAAATACTGACATCATATTAAGAGTCGCACCTACCAAAATTTGATTCAGCATTTCTTCACGCATATTTCTCCGGATGATTCTAATCATTATTCCCATTATAGTAGGTCTACGTTTATGACAATGTTTGTGAAGACATATGTGTTCGACGTGTTAACATTGCAGAGTAACTTTCTTGTGTCGCAGTGTCAGACGTTTCGCTTCGTTTTGTGACATGTGGCACCAGAAACAGTCTGAAGGCAGAGTCAGGAGACGGGCCGTCACAAAATAACGTGAACGCACTTGTCTGAACATACATACGTGAATACGAAAAAATCTGCCTTTCCCACACGGTTTGATGAATCCGGCGTAAATTTTTCGTACCAACTCATTTCGTACCTAAATGTACATGCATATTTAGGACACTTCATGAATGAGGCCCAGTGCACCCACCGAGTTAGCTAGCGAATAACACATTTATATAAGAGTGCTGCCGCGGCCAGTGAGATGGATTATACCCTAGGCTCATCCTGCAGTCTCCTGTAAGGGTGTCAGTCTTGACTGAATTTCTGGTAACGTGTTGCATTATGTACTCCGATAATATGGAGTAAAGCATACACTGTGTCGATACTTAGACAAGAGTCTAATCACTGGCACTAGAAACGCTCCTTTCAGTAATTAAATCTGGAGAAGTGTTGAGATGCGAGGGGGAAAAGCTGGAAATGGATGCGTATTTCCTTTAAACACAGATTTTAAAAACTTAAATAAAAATATATTTTACTGCAACATGCATGACACAGGTGCACCTGTCATATCCACTATTTGAGGATGCACTGGCAAGTGACAATCCCAAAGATATTAGCTGAAAGACAGACTGATGCCTGATTAACATTTTAAAAGGAATCAAAGCAGGTTCTGAGATGAAATTCAATTAAAATGGAGTTTAGAGTTTTGAGTTTTCAATTCAGTTTTCTGGGGAAAGGCAATCATTTCCTGGAATAAGTTAATCTAGCAGTGCTCTAGCAGTGAAAACTGGGATAAAACAGTTATGGTAAATTGACATGAACTTTGAAACAAGCAATTGCGCAGATCGAATCCGGCCCGTGGTGACTGTGGCTGGCAGCCCCGCGGGGCAGCGCACAATTGGTTTCACGTAATTTTTATGTGGGGAAAATTTGGCATATAATATGATGTCAAAAACAATGCAGCCAATGTCATTTAATTACAAGACACAGAAGGTAACATTAGCTTTTTATGATTTTTTAACATAATGCTTTTTAATAATTAGTTTAGTTTGGTCACAACCATACCCTGTAAATACAGTCGGGCTCACGCTTGCATTCTATTAGATATACATACATATGGATAATGCTACAGATGCAATCCATGAAAATATACGCAGCCTCTGGTGTGACTACTTGAGGTGGTCTACTTGAGGAATACTCGGGTAACCCCTTCCTGGGATATCGATGAGAAAGCCTGCCCCGTTTAACGTATCTGCAGAGTCTTGCTTGCTCAGTGCCAGGCCTCCAAAAGAACAGCACTGGCATTCAACAACACAGGGCCCACAGCTTTATGGCGACTTTGAGAAGGTTTCAGTAGAATTCATGCACTGAAAACATGAGCAGGATGAAGCAAGATGACATGTTATTCTGACCTATAGTGACAGTATTGTATCTGTATTTCAACAGAACATACTGGAAACAGTGCTGAGCCATGAGTCATGTCAGGATAATGCATTGAGAATTGTCACATCAATGGATACAGTGGACACTAAAAGCCATGCTCTTACCTTCACATTTTTCCTGTCTACTTTAGAGCTGTTACTACTTCATATCTAAAATACAGTACACTCGCAATCAAGACCTTTGACATTTTGTGTTAGAAGAGGCATTCAGTATATTACCATTTTGTCAAGCTGTGCTATGGATGTAGTTATACATGTGTACTGCAAGAAGGCATTTTTCACCAGAAGTGTCCCACCTTTTTGCCATGAACAGTTGAAACAGTAAATGCACCTGAAAATTGAATGAAAAGTTGTGACTCGGTATATGCCAATAGGCTATTTGTTGTAAATCAAAAAATTGTCATTTGTTGGAAGTTACAGGAAGTGAATCTGCAGTGGATATGTGTTCTGCACCAGCTCTGATAAGAATATCCTCTCTGGATGAAAATAAAGTATCTATGTATTGAGAAAACATGGTTTCTGGAATTTCATGCATAAGACATAAGTGCATTGGAACTAATAAGATACTTTGGATTCTTTTTGTAAATGTTTGTAAAAATATTTTGTCCATCTCATCCAAAGATGGTGTATCATATATAGATATTTGCAGCAAATTGGAGGTTTCTCCACATTTTTAAGAAAATCACCTTGCATACCATGTTGGTCTAAATAAACGTGGCTCTTTGCGACGTATGTGTTTTTTCAGGCAAATCAGGAACAAAACAAATGTTTTGCTGGCGCAAATACTGGAATAAATTGAAAAATACATCCCTCTATCAGCCCTCTGGTCTTGAGAGGGAAAGAGATTTGCTCCCTGCAAATGCACGCAAAGAGGATTAATCACACAAATTCACTAGATCCAACACTCTACCAACCACAAATGAAAAACACAAAGGACTTTGTGTGGCATCACACACATTTAGTCATTATAACACTTTGTGTAGCACAGTTGTGATCTAATGAAATGCTAACTTCAAAAGGCAAGATGACACGGCTTTATCCTGCCATCAGCTGTATGCTGCAAGACAGTGAGTCATTCATTGTTGCCGTTTATATCAATCTGGCAACACTCCTGCAAACACAAATAAGGATGATTAAGCAGGGAGATTTTTTATCAATTTTGAGAACTTCAGTTGTGAGTAAAAAGCAGCTTCATATAAGTAATGGCTGTGTGTATTAAAACCTTTTTTTACATAAAGTACAAATATACCATATATTACAAAACATTTGTTGCCACATTCATGTATAATGACCTTGGCTAACACAACTGATTGTATGACCATAAAAATATTTTGTGACATATACTGAAAATTCTGCCAATCAACAAAGACCAAAAAAATTCCTCATATTAAAATCAGGGATGAAGACTCTGCAGAGGGGAACATTTTAAAAAGAACACACACATCATAAGTGTCATCGCAGAGCAATACCGTGGTAAACAAACCAACCGGAAGCCTGCTTCCTGAAGGTGGCCGGGGTAAAATATAGAAGGGGCTATTTTGGTCAGGGCCGCCTGTGCACGAGGCGGCGGTTGTTTTTTCAGCCGCACAGTTCAGAGGAATGATAGCCCAGACAGCCTTCTTCTGTCATCCTCCTGCTCCTCATCAGGGCGCAGCATCGTGTCTAGTGACAGCTGCCGCACTGGCAATTAGGTCAAGCAGCAGCCTATTTTAAGAATTCTCCTTGAAGAGGAGAACATTTTATGTTTCTCACACCATGATGAAAAAGGCAGCAGGAGGTGTTACCGTTTTCTAATCAAACGCGCCTTCTGCGGAACATTCTGGATAACCTTTTACATGGCCTCAGAAGGTAGCCCGTGACACCTTGGAGGGGATAGATGTTTGTGCTCACAAATCTCTTTTCCAACTAATTAACTTTATTCACTTCCAATACACTTGCTGTTGATCTGGAGGATTGGACATAAAATAAATCTATTACCCTTTTCTTCAAAATCATCGAAACCTTCCAAGGTGCTTCTGTGCAAAAGTTTTTCATTGCTTTAAAATACTTTAGGTTGACATTGTGTGAGCCTGCTGAATCACACGGCAGATTACCCGTATACAGCATATCAAAATGGGACCAGGGCTGTAACCCGCTGTAAAATGCAAATAGAACATGCATTTAAATTGTCACAAAAGAGATGAAAGGTTGCAATAGTAACCCTGTTACATAAGCAGCTTGGATGGGAGAGTTATGCAGCTATGCACATGACAGGTGAGGGGGAAAAATCTTTCAACTTATAATGCCACAATGAGCTTCATTTAATAATGAATTCAAAGAACGTTTTAATTCCGCCTATTTGAGAGATTATGGAAGGAACCCCAGTGGGATTAACATATCTGCTGAACCTCGAGGTTTGGATCATTTTTCCTTGTTTTTTTTTCAAATACCTAGATACTGTAATCAGGATACTTTAAATGGACCATTACAAACTCATGTTGTGGAAAAATCATTTGGGCTAATTGTAGCTAAAGTGTGCACAGCCTTGCAGACAAACTACACAAAATTCTGTTTTGTTGTAAATTTTGTTCTCATTTGTATTATTAATAAACTTTATTATGATATTACACATTTGCTACACACTGGGTGACATTACCACACACATTCTCATTCAGACTGCTTTAATATTTATGCAAAAGGCCTATGGCATTGAGGGGTTCATAAGTACATCTTCAGAGTCACTACACTGACATGTACCTACTTCAGCAGAAGCTACAAAATCTGTGCTACAAAGCCACAAATGTGTGTGGCTTTGTGA
Organism: Ilyophis sp. 1 JC-2022; assembly: GCA_022702515.1. Lineage (NCBI taxonomy): Eukaryota > Metazoa > Chordata > Actinopteri > Anguilliformes > Synaphobranchidae > Ilyophis > Ilyophis sp. 1 JC-2022. The sequence continues at coordinate 42,361,926 of CM040396.1, read as the reverse complement.
TGGCTTGTGATTCGATGTCCTACTTTTTTATGGGTCGCGGGTGTTATTGCAGATCAGCTAAAAGGGTGTTGCTGAAAATTCACAGGCTCAGTCGAGCTCTGGGACTTAAAGACCTCTTTGCTGCTTTTGACAGAAAATAAATGGTGGTTTTACAGAAATGCCTTTTTCATGTCCAGAAATGGACAAGAGTAGCCAATCGCATCAATCCGTCATTAATCCAACTACTTTCAACAATGTAAAATGACACATTTGGAAAAAATGTCATTCATAATAAACATTTTAAATACTGATCTTTGGAGGTCTGGACTATGCCCATTTGTTCGCCTAAAAAATTTCATTAATATAACTTAAGTTAAGAAATATACATGTAAACTTATTAACTAATTTGTCCCAGTTCTTAAATGATAGTTAGTAAAAAATGCATTCATTTAGCCTGGGTTTAGGCAGCATCCACCCTTTCCTGTAGAGTAGATAGCACTCATACGATTCACAGACATTATGTAATGTGGATAGGGTAAGGTTGGCAGGGTAAGTATCAATCTCGACTCTGAATTTGCATGCCGTGGAATTATGAGTGGCTCACTTATCAAACACTCCTCAGTTGACCCTTTGGCATGTTATTGTTGTTGGAAAAAAATGTGAATGAATCACAGTGCTGTACTTATTCCCCAGAAGGAATACAGCGGCGATTGTTCAGGATCTTTTTTCAGCTTTGCAAATGTGCTCATTTTAACTCGATGACATTCCTTGCAAATTATTTCTTTTGCAAACACTGCTGAATATTTTGTTTGTGGTTTTAATAAAAGCTTATTTACCAAAACCTTTTAAAAATTCTGATGTATTCGGTCATTCATCACAAACTTCACCATTCTGGATGCTTTGCCACTCCCGACAGCATTCCCCAAAGCCTTTCAATCAAGAGGTGTGCATTAAGCAAATATAATGATAGCAAGCACTGCCCACTCCATGCATACTTTATTGAAGTCTTTCTGGACAAAAACAGTTTCTCAGAATTAACATGCAAAGCTCTCTCAATGTTGCCTCAGCGTTAATGCAGTACAGCAGCGTCACAGCCATGCTATGTGAGCACTATGCATGCATTAGCTAAGCCCTGTTCTGGTCGCCACAGGACTGAGAGGCAGAACAGCTCAGTGCAGGGGATCAGCCTACCAGGAACACTGCAATAACAAGACTCACATTTCCAAGTAACCCCAGAGCTGGATAAAGCGCAGTACGATATGTTCATGTCATCTGTGTGTGGTGCACATGTCTGCAGAACATGGATTATGCATTCAAATAGATTAAATTTTTTTTTTTTTTAAATGTACAGCAATCTGACCATAGGATTTTTTCTATGTAATATACAGTCTATACATTAAAACGTATTCAATGTATTTTGAATAAACCTCCCTCCCCCTTGATACTCGCAGATTTTCAATGGACTTGAAGGTTGTTGAGTGGGAGGTGAAGGCTACATGCTAGCAGTATAATATATCAATTATATTAATATTTTGTGTCTGTCACGGCTATTTTAATTTCAATTAAATGGAGTGAGGTTACAGTAGGCTACAGTAGTTTAGTGGTAGTGGCTGTTTTAACATGATGAATTACAGTAGCTCAAGGAGATGAAATTGTCATTAGCGATACTTTCCATACGATATCAATGAAACCAAACCAGCAGGATTAAAACATAAAAAACTACACAATATTAATACAAAAAAAATTGTTTATTTATGTATTTGATGGAAAAACATTTTTTTTACAGATACACTCTTCTCTCACAACAAGCTTTATTGAATAGTATTTATTAAACTAAAAGTCATAATTTATATATTACTAGCACGCTTTTGACTTTCAAACTTTGTATTAAATAAAAGCAAGTCAAGATGAATGATAAAATTTCAGTGACATTGTGTGACTCTTTCCTATATTTTAATTTTAAAGCACAACTGAACTTTGGTAGAACTTTGGGTTGTGTAGTTACCTGGCCATGATTTGAGTCCAAATGGTGGCGAAATATGTTGGTTAGTTGCTCTGTGCTCCCCTGGGGTGATCCAGAATAGGGTATTTCTCATATTTTATTTGGTAGTATATATCTATGGTAAACAAACCGACCCGACATTTTGATAGTCTTTTGTGGTAGCTTTCTAACAACATTGAAGAAACTTTTATAACTAATTTTAATTACACAAAGAAAATACGTAAGAGGACTGGCTATTGTTTATATTGACAGAATCCGCTTCATTCGCCTTCGTATGCTTGCTAGAAGTGTCATTTTGAGACCGTTTTAGCTGCCCTATAGAAGTGAATGAGAGCGAAGGAGAGCGACGCATACCATATTCTGGATTATCACCCCAGGGGAGCACAGAGCAACTAACAAACATATTTCGCCACCATTTGGACTCATATCATGGCCAGGTAACTACTCAACCCAAAGTTCTACCAAAGTTCAGTTGTGCTTTTAAAAACCTCTTAATCTTGAAAATCTTTTAAAAAATGAGATCAGACAGGGTCCTCACAGGCATCAATCTTGGGAATGCTACTGTTCTTTAAAGGCCCATTTTGCCTTTAAAAACCCACAGTGCGTAAATAAATTAAAAAATAAAGTAAAATACAGAGTCAATCTCTGTGACTGATGGTATTCAGACAAAACATCAAAGCCTCTCTAATGTCTCTTGTTTTCTTCCCTTTTTCTGCTACCTTTTTGCACCTTGTGTCATCATAGCTACACAGATTGATCTGAGCCTGGGACCTCATTTATAAAATGGGCTTATGGTCAAATTGTATCTTAAATAGTGGCTTACACGAAAAACCATGAATAAGTAGTTATTTCTAAAATCCCACTTTAACATCAATATGATTGTATCTCTATGTAAAGTTTATACTAGATGCTAGATAATTACCTGCTGGTTATGTGGAGGTACTGCACATGAGTCTCGAAGTGGGCTGTGTTCACGGTTTAAGAATAACATTTAATTGATAATCAATTTTATGCATGAATAGTACAGGAAATGTTGAAATGCAACCTTATATAGAGGATAATGGTTGTAACTGGCCGCATTCACAAGATTGGGTAATTGTAAAGCACGTTCACGTGAGTTCAAATTGAAATTCATTGCGATTTAGCCTATATATCACGGGTGTGGAAGATGCAGATACGCCACTTTAAACCAACGGAAACAACTTTTTTTCTATTTCAGTTATTTTTTATAAATCAAGAGTAAGCACAATTTATGAAATTATCTTACAATTTTGTTTAACCCCTTAGCTAGCACCGGCCGTTTGGTTTATTTTCATTCATTGCTTTTTTTATGGTGAAATTTTAAAAACATCTGGTCACACAATATACTGTCTGAAGGTGTTAAAACCCATAATTATATCTCTAAAAACTATTTTACAATCCCAATGTTATAGCAACAACGGTTCCTTATTTTGTAACATGACACGAAACAACGACGGGTACATTTTATGTTTTCCATGGAAATCCACAGATGACACAAACAGCGGTAAAGTCTGTATCCTTATCCCGGAAAAAGATACGTATATCTTTTAGGCGAGAAAAAAAAACTTACACTTCCACTGTGTTTGCGCTTCTGTTACTTTGTTTCAGTAGTTCTGACTCTTGAAAAACAAACCTTACTAAAGTTACCTGACTTATGACCAGGATTATGCCTGTAGTCAAAGAGGTTCAAGAACAGTAACCATTTTATTTTCGGGGCTTGTGTTAAAAAAAAGTGGTGCTAGAGAAGGGGTTAAGTTTAAATCTAAGAACATTCTTATAAATGAGGCCCCTGGATTCAAACACTCCCTTAACTCTGACAAAAAAGAAAGAATTTCTACTTTCCCCCCACAAACACAGTCGAGTCAAAGTTAAAGACTCATTTTGATGGAATTGTGGCCCTTTTTTCCAGTACAGTGGCACAGACACTTCTAATGAGACAGAGATGTGAGGGGAATGTTTCTTAGCATAACTTAAGAGTCTCCAGGTCTAAAAAAATATTGAGTTCCACAGCTAGCTCTTACAGAGCCCAATTTAACAGACTATAACAGAAATAAAGGCTGTCACTGCCATGTTTCACAGAATGCGAGATGAGACCATTTGAAAATTCCCGTTGTTACCCACAATAATAATATGATATGCATATGCGGCTCTGTTGATTCATCTTAATTAACTGATTTTGTATGGCAGTGGGTTCTTTGGGTGTTCTTTCTTCCGTGCAGAAATTCAAGCAGAATTAATATGCAGGCAGATGGTTACGGGTTGCCGTGGAGGGCACTGCCATGAAATATCACTGTTGCGTGTGCCCGCGTGCCTGCAAGCACCTAATAATGTTAGGATATTTAACAGAAGTAAAATGTCACGCATCCTCTGTTTGAAGCAGTGGAGGTAATCTTGCATTTATGTCATGAAACGTGAGGCAGTAAATAATGTTCTTCAAGACCATAAATTATCGCACATACATGTGCAAACATCCAATTGTCCACTTCTTTAATAAATCAAACCTAAATCAAATCAAACCCTAATGGGATCTTCTTGTATCTCCTGAACGCTGCGTTCAGCTGTCTCTGCTGTATACGAGCCAGATCCTCGACTATGCCGGCAGGTTGGCAGCTGTCTTTGCACTATTATTTGCAGTATTAGCTACCTACAGGGAATTGGTGTGATGACGTGGCCATATTGTATGGGAACCGGGCTTTCGAAAGCATTGCTTCCCTAGAAACTATAACATGTAATCCCTGTCTAAATGCTTGATGTAGCCTGATGCATCACCCTATCCATTCACTCGATCCATTCACTTGCATCTGGCAACACAGTGTGCTGTATCTTCCATGCTGTGCTGCTTGATCCGAGTAAATGTTTTCCCAATTAGAAAAAATACACATAACAAATTATTATAAAATGTGTTTTATACTGCTGTAAAAGTAAAATACCTGAATAAAGTATTTGTTAATTACATATACCTGAATAAACTATGTGTTATTGTCCTCGATATGAGAAAACCTTCTACAGCATGAGAAATGTCGACCCTACATACGTCACAATACCCTGCAAATGGAAGTCATGTGACATTGTGTCACCTTTCACTGGGGATTCAGTAGACAGTGTTCATTATCAATTCTGAAATATATAGATGCTGTTTGCAGAAACAGATTGCATAGTTGTATGGGACCTGCGTATATCTCAGAAAAATACCATTTGGAAAACAATATTTGATACTATAATTTACAAAACCCCAATTCCAAAAAAGTTGGAACAGTATATAAAATGCACATAAAAGGAGAAAGGAGTGATCTGTAAATTCTCTTTTACATATATTTAATTGAAAGCAGTACAAAGAAAATATATTTAATGTTTTACCATATCAACTTTATTGATTTTTGTAAATATACGCTAATTTTGAATTTGATGCCTGCAACACGTTCCAAAAAAGTTGGCACAGGGGCAAAAATTAGATTAAGCTGTAAATTACATGGGAATAGTATGGAACACGTGGGTGGCTAAATGGCTGTAAGTCATGAAGGGTCTGACGTATCAAACAAGCCTCAAATCATGACTCTGCTGCCAGATATGCAGTAGATATGGATGGATCACTTGAAGGGTTGGTTTTCCTTACTTATTTTTCCATAGAGTTCAAACACAACTCTCCAGTGCATAAATAAAGGCCATTAAGCACCCACAGAAACTAACAACAGGCCACGTCTGAGAGTGATAGCACAGGGAAATGGATCCCTTTGTACTGACTGATCAAAGCCTCACTACTGATAAATGTATATTTATACTGTGTTTGTATGTGTGCGTGTGTGTGTGTGTGTGTGCATGCATGTGTATATGTCTGCCGACAAGTACGTGCGTACACATGTATGTGCATGCTTGTGTGTGTGTGTGTGTGTGTGTAAACCTCATTCATCTGTCTCCTTGAGAGCTTAACATCCAAGACCAGCCTTCAGTTCCATTGTTTATGCGTTTAGCATTGTAGCAATCGCACCATTAATGAATCACACATCACTAAAGGATCTGACAAAGAGGCGTTCACCCACACTCTGGTTCTAAGTCAGGCAGATCAAAAATTGCCTTCATCTGCATCTTTGACGTTGGTGATGCGGTCTCCTGTGTGGGAAGATGTGTGCGATCATACTATCAGTGAAATCAGGGGGAAAAATACAGAATTTCGCTTTCACACTTCATATGATACCTGTAAATTACTGATGTAATTACATGGCATTTTAATGGTGTAATTACATCCAGAATTAGTTAACTACCATGCAATTACCTTGTTACTCAAATGTAATTACAAAAGCGGGCTATGGTTAGATTTGGCATAGATTTTGAGTTTGCTTTCTGTATGGGTTCATATTTCTGTATATGATTAGTGTTGATGTAAGAAACATCAATTTTTCAAGCACAAAATAAAAAATATTCCATTTAAACATGTAGCTTGAGTTAATGACTGAACATTTTGGATTGAAAAACTTCCTGATCTTTTATTAATACTTTGTGAATGCATAGCTAAATAGTTATTGAAATATTAACAAGAACAGATGGACATAAACATAATTTACTGACAAAGAAATGGCAATAAATAAGTGTTTTTTCTCCACACCATTTGGTGAGTTCATTTTGGTGATTGAAACATACTGCACTGGAAAAAAAAACTTGCATTTGCATCAAATTGTAAAATAACAAGTCAAATGAATGACATGCTCTACATCGAGTAGCTATCAGAGCAGATATGACTGACCTTTTAATTGTCCAAAAAGTGTTGACCTCTTGCTAATATATTTTTTGAAGTGAAGCCATGCTCATTGTGCACAAGGATGCTCATGACACTCATTCACACTGCACAATTACTAGTGTTATACTCCAGCACTGTTCAATCCAGTGGGGACTATATGTAATCTATTAATTAAATGTACTCTAACAGAGTTGATTTTACACTGAAGATTTTGCTGTGTATATTGTTGGGAAAAAAATGGTGGGAAAAAGCTGTTATGTATCTTTGCTTTGAGCTGAATGGACAACACTGGATTCAACGAAACAAAGGATAGAGCGATCAGGCTTGGATGATTAAAATGGTCATATACAATGCTGAAAAATGATTGAGTGCTTTTCTTACAATCAAGTGAACAATCAGTTTTTTTATTAAAATTGCTAGGCATAAGCTTAAGCTTCGTTTTGCTGTTAGCCATTTTCCAATTATTATTGTCTGTCCAGACTTGTTTTTGTGATGTCAATCTAAAAATAAATATAGATAAAAATCACTAATAATGAATGCTGGCAAGCTGAGACATTAGTCTCTTGGTATGTTAATATAGTAGATGCTCATTTGTTAAAAAGCAATTACATAGGCATGTAGCCTGTGACAAGGTGTAAAAGATTACCAGATACAGAGATTTCTTTCAGATTCAACCATTTTCTAGTCTTTGCTGGGACTCAATGTTCTTCGAGAAACATCACGGTGTCTTGTCCATTTGAATTCAGTGAGAATGTGCTTTACGCAAAAAGATGAATGTACTGTATAAATGATTGCTCTGCAGGGTCGTTTCTAGACTGCTTTGATAGGGGGGGGCATGAAGACATTTTGTTGGGGCAGAAGGGAGGGAGGAAGTATCGGGGTTCCAGAAAAATGTGAGCCTTTTAAAACTAATTTCCTGCATATCTACACAACCTCACACAGGGCATTTTCTAAAATAAAATGTTTAATTTATGAACATTTTGAAATGATGCCCTAAATTTTTTTGAGATGCTTCATATCAAGCAAAGGTATAGTAAAATCATATATATTCGTGGAAGATCATATTTTTAACATTATAAACCACCCCACCTCCCTCTCCTTATAGGAGGACAACTTTTATTATGCCCAATAATACCAAATCATTATATAATCTTTATATGAAAATAAGTATATGAAAGATGAGCTATATTCCTTCATCATTTCATCATCTTTGTTGCTTTTTTCTATTTTTAATTTAAAACTATTTAATACTTAAACTACGTTTAATTTATATTTTATTATTTTACCCCCCCCCCCCCACCCCCCACTTTATCAATGCCCCAAAATTATTAAATTATAATTTATATTATTCTTACTTATTTTATATTATCATCTTTCATCATTTCAGTTTCTTTTCGATTTACATGTGAAAAACTAAGGTACTGTATGGTTCATTATTTTCATTTATATACAGTTATAGATGTGGATGGATCTCTTGTTTTTCTGTTTGTTTTTTTTTTTTTTTAGAGTTTATTAGAAAAAATGGAAAGAAAATGATAAAGAAGTGATCCATCCATCATCATCATCATATCTGGCAAGGCAACAGAGTGATTGGGTTCGTTCGATAGCTCAGACCCTTGATGACTTACATCCATTTAGCCAGCCATGTGTGTTTCACTACTACCAGTGTGTAATTTACAGCAATTACAGATCTAGTCTCACTCCCCAATTTCCATAGAGATCCATTCAAAATGCAGAGAGCTTATAGTATCGCTGGTACAGTATGGAACACATGACTGGCGAAATGGCTTCAGGAAGTAACAGCATGCAAATGATATGCGACCACATATTAAATATGATACTTTAAAAATATGTTAAAGCAAAGGGTATGAATACTTATGTAAATGAAAGATTTCAGTTTTCGATTTTTAAAAACATGATTTTTTGCAAAAATTTCTAAAAACATGTTTTCACTTTGTCATTATGGGCTATTTTGTGTAGAATTTTGAGACAAAAAATGAACTCAATCTATTGTAGAATATGTCTGTAATGTAATAAAATGTGGAGAAGGTGAAAGGGGTGTTCAGACTTTCCGGCTTGACTGTATATATATATATATATATATATAGGCCTATATAATATATTAGCAATATATATATTTTTTATATACAGTATATTTTATGCCTGAGACACCGGGGGGCTTGCCTCTGTTGACGGCAGCCGTTTCACCGTGAGAGTGATAGAGAACGTAACAGAGAGAGACTATGATGGTGTATTTTAATATATATAGGCTATGTGAAGTATTCCAAAGTTTGAGGAAAGTAGGGCTGACTATAGCCAACACACAGCAGGAGGCTAGCTAACACACACACACACACACACACACACACACACACACACACAGATGTGCAGCCAGCTATTGCAATGCTGCAGATGTTTTGTAGAATCGCAGCTATAACAACTAGCCTAGATGCAACATGTAATCAATCTATTTAAAATCAAATCGGAGACTCTCGCCACTATCCTCAACTCACTGGGTAAGCAAGGCTTGCAAATATTATATCCCAAGCAATGCATTACAGTCACAGAACTCTTTAGTTATCAAGAAGAGACAGCATAGATTGATCAAATAAACTGACCTCTCTCTCTCGCTGCGTCTCGATGTTTCATAAGGCCAAACCAACCAATCAGATATTAGATATATTATTTTGATGTGTTTGGCATTTTTATGATTGGCCGAATCGTCTGTAGCTCTAATAGCCTACTGACGGCACTACGGGCAGGCGGATAATTTGCCCCTCCCTAGACACGTCTCTAAATTAATTTTATATGTCCTATAATTTTTCCTCTGCCTACATAAAACTGTGAAACTTCCTAAACTTTCTGTGCCACTTAGTGTACGTCATTGACTTAAATAAATGACATGTTTAGATGTAATTTAATACTGATATTAGCTTGGCACCAGGCACACAGAGATTTATACTTACGCAATACAGTTTAAAGCAGTAGCATCCAACCCCTCATGAAATGAAACCAGTAGAAATTAAGTTATAAAAATTTATAACGATTAAGTGAAATGAAAAGGAGCGTTTCCTCTTTGGAACGAATGTAAAATAAAACCGAGTTGCCCAGGAAACAGACTCATTAATTTCCGCAGGCCGATTAATTGTCCCCGGTGAGCGAGGTTTGACTTAATATGGGATTTGTGCTGATGGATCTATCCTGCACGAGTGAAACAGAGCCAGCGGTGGGTCTCAGTGGCCAGTGATCTGCAGAATATAGCAGTGCAGACCCAGAGTTTCTCAATGAGGCACAGACCTCGCCCAAACAAGAAACAGAGCTCTTCCAATGCATTTAATAAAATATATTGTTATTGAAATTGCAAAAAGAAATTCAAATATCTATAAAGAAAGCAATTTACTTATTTATAAAACAATGTAACCTAAAGATCTAAAGGGTTCCTGAGGGGCTCAGTCCCTAAGGCTAATTAAAAGCGGTACAGCCTTCGCCCTGTACAGTGCCTCGGTCAGTATAAGCTTTTGCCATGAGCACTAGCTAGACTGTATGCCTCAGGTAGTAAAAGATTGGCCCTGTAGTTACACATTCAAATCTGGTTCTTTGCCATGTCATCAGTTGACTGCAAGCATGAGTCTAGAGCGACAAAATGTAATTCGACTCATGCCAACAGGGGTATATAGGGTGGGTTTAAGTCCACCAGGATTGCTTGGGTTCCCGCTACATTATTACCTTCAAACAACAGCCTAAGAACCTGGAAGCTACCAATTTTCTTAAGTGGTACAGCTTGCCTCGGGTACATCACCTAGCTGGTAAAAATGTCATGGGAATGTTATTCTTTGATAAACCCGTCTAGTGTTAAGGAAAATGAATTCACATTATTTGATGAACACCGGCCAGCTGCTCCAGCTCACACACACATGTTTTCCATCTCCCTCATTTGGCATGATTTTGCCACCGTCTATGAGAACTATGAGAGAGTAGACATTCGGGGGGAGGAGGGGGGGCAGAACTTCTTTTAGCTGCCATGTTGAAAAACAGACACTTATTTTGTGCAATTTGTGATTGTGTGTTTACCTAGGCTGGGATATGCTGGGTGGGCTACACAAAAGGGCAAGAAGATTTTAAATTTAAATGTCTTTTAAAAGCTCATTTATTATGCTGAAAAGTAAAGGAAAAATAATTAATTATATGACATTAATAGATGGCTGACTGTGACAAAAACCATTATTTAAAACAGGCAACACAGTTCCATGCTCACAGGTGAATATAGCAGTACTAAAGCTTCAGCAGCAGAGTTCCTGGCAGGTTTATGGAATAATTATATAGTTCCATATATATTTCCCAATTTATTTTCCTATTTACTTAGGGCCAGATTCAGAAAAAAACTTTGTTCGGAAAAAAAGGTGGTTTATGTCTAGCGCCGCCAATAGATTATTATGAAAAATACAGCATCTTCGCATAAATGGATATTAGAATAAATGTTATTTGAACATAACATTGGTTATATTTTCCTTTGCACTGCTAATTTTCAATTATCAAAGTATAAAAAGAAAAATATGTAAAAGTAAGCTATGGTACTACGTTAATTCTTTCGGGTTACGCCTGTGTTACGCTTACCGCCAACCTACGTGGAATTATTGTTGTTTCTGCTATTCCAACAGTGTCGCAACTACTATCGCAGGTAACGTTACGGTATCTCCGCCGCAGCACATCAACACATTAGCTCATTCCACAGAGAACATAGGGCCATAGCATAAAGTAAAGGATTCAACAATAGTTTGACTTCAAAATCATGGTATTAACACTGAAATCTACCCCTATAATCTGTTGTGGTATTTTATTTGCTTTGGGTGCACCGTGGAGTGTGTTTAAGTGCGTTTGGTAGTGGACGCTTCCAGGATGGAATCAGCTGAAAATGGTCTCCATCAATTCACAAGATCACGGCTAAGTAGCTCCAAAGAGGTACTCTGACATCACGATTGGGGCAGGGGCAGTATGGGGAGCAGAAAGGGAATTTCAACTGTTAGAGGGAAGCACAAAGACGCTTTTCTACTTATGTTTCTTATGATATACAATATTACTTCAGAATTGTTGAAATAACAGAATTGATGAATAAGTTTTATTATAAGGTAGGCATATAAGCATGTTTACAGTGAATACAGTCAATAGAAGCTATGATTATTCTATCATTGTGATGGAATAACACGTTCACTGCCTTCCCCATCACGCAACTACGATGCACAAAGGTTTTAATTTTACGAAGGCAAATGCGGTTATTAAAGGCAATGTCACTGACATGTTGAAAATGTATACCCTATTTCTATTTTAGTAGAAAGCTGGCAACCCAGGGAGAAGGTACAGAATATTATGCCCTGTACCACCCGCATTTTGAGAAATGCACCCGCGGAGCGCAGGGAAATAATTAAATAAGTAAATATGGAAATAAATTCCGAAATATATATGGAAATAAATAAATTAATATATTAGGACAAATATTTGAAAATAAATGTAATAACTTAAATCAATTGCATATACATTTGTATTTCGATATTCATTCCCAGATTTATTTATTGATTTCCAAATTATTTTATTTATAAATTTTATGTTTCCATTTGTTTTATTTATTTTTAGATTTTTTATTTATTTATCATTGTGCCACTCTTTGTGTTCAATACAGGGTTGGGTGTAAAGAAAGAAATAACTCCAGATGCATAGTGAAGGACCTTTTTGCTGAACTGAGACATTCGTTGCTCCTGCAGCCAAACTATTTGTGGAAATCACAAACTCTGTGTTTTAACTTTATTGGTAGACGATTTGTGCCAACTTTGCTGAATAGAGAGTGTCTAAGTGTCACTATTTTCCCATACTATTTTACCTAACCATGCGTGACATAGTGGACAATAGCGTCTTTGTGTGAGTTCATAAATATATTTATTCATCATATAAAATTAGAATTCTGTCATAGCAACATGATAAACCCAACAATAGCCTGATCGTATGCCAAAAATGCAGTGAAAAGCCCTGCTCACTCAAATGCAAAATAAACGTGAAATTATAGTCTCATTGTACCACGTATTCTACAATGAATATCTGCTACTAAATATAAAATAAATATACAATCCTACCATTGGTTTTATAGATAGAGATGCTCCTTTCAAAATTCAGTGGTTATTTTGATTGATAGGCCTATTGTTATTTTCGCATTTTGAGTGCATATCACATACTGTAGTGCAATCGTAAATGTTATTTTTGATGTAGGCTACCGCGTTTCATTGAGCATTTGGCAGCATTCTCCAGATGGTGGAATACTATTCTATGTTCATGTTATCGTACATAATATAGAAGAAAATATATAGAATATAGAAATATTCAAAAAACAACAAAAAATGCAATCCCAGGGCAAAAGTATACATACTGTAGAGCACATGGAAAAAATATGTTTTATTGAGGTACAAGAGTGAATGATTATGGTACATATTTAGGTGTATGTAACACTGTGATATCAATATTTTTATCTTCATCCATCAGAAGAAGCAAATGTATATTCTTTATAATGAACAAAACAAAACAAATTTTATTCCTTTTATGGCATGTTTTGTATAGGGGTTTTGGACCCATAGATATCTATCCCCATATGCTGATGAAAATATAGTCATTCCCACTTGAAAATGATGCAAAAGTGAGTTTTATAAGCCAAAACTGTTGATCTGTAGTTAAATATATATTTTTTTTTATTGAGAGCAGTGCCAGTTTAGCCATTTGGATTGATTTGGAGACACTAATGGAAAACAGGGTACACTGCCTATATTTTGCATCATAGACCTTTAGTAGTTCTGCATATCATCCTCAGATTTTGCACACTTGTTGACATAGAGTTTATGATCCAGGAAATGTATATATTTACCTGTTTCACTTATGTAGCTCTCAGTATTTTATTGCAAGCTAAAAAAAAAATTTTTTTTTTTTTTTTTTTTTTTTTTTTTTTTTTTTTACTCAAAAAAAAAAAAAAAAAAAAAAAAAGTTTGTTTTGTAAAAATGTACACCTGTCTTGTTTCATTTTTTAAATTTTTTTACCAGTTATGTGTGCTCATCATCATCACAAGCCTTAAACAGAGCGCCCCCTAAATAGATGAGAATTTACAAAATCTGCCATCTGTGCAAAGGGGTTAATGGAAGAAAAACCATATTTACAGGGAAAAAAGGAGTGCATCTATATTTCACCTGACTTTGTTATCCAACAGAAAATAGCCTCAATACATTACACATGGGGGAAACTGTCCAAACATGGTGTTAGCCAATTAAACAAAGCAAATTGAAAAGCAAAGCACTTTGTAACAATTAACTATAACTAATGCAGCAGATGAATGTAGCTAGGTAGCTGGCTGACATTTTAAAAATTAATGCTGTCTATCTTGCAATCAGTAAGGACTAACATAATAGACACCACCACTGTAGATAAGATTCTGTTGCCAAATTATACAAGTGTCCAAATTAGTTGCCACACCAATCTCTTCTCTCTCTCTCTCTCTCTCTCTCTCTCTCTCTCTCTCTCTCTCTCTCTCTCTCTCTCTCTCTCTCTCTCTCTCTCTCTCTCTCTCACACAGACACACACACACACACACACACACACACAGACACACACACACAGGCTTTTTTGGTATTTGAAAAAGGAAAACATGTAGACAAGAAAGTCTGCTTCTGAGAAAGTTTCATAACCTCTTCATCAGCCTCTCAAACGCATCATTCCTGTCACTGATTAGCACAGTTAATTGCATTTATGCACTTCATTAGGGCTAAAGCAGGAGGTGTTAGGAACACATTAGCATTCTTGAATTGCATTCATATTGTGGACAAAAATGGCCTAAGTCGATCTGTTCCTGACTGGGCTGAAATTAATTGTGGTAGACATGAATAACTGACCTCAGTACATTCACAGTACATACACAATAATTTAAAAATAAGTCTAATAACACAAACATATAATATTCCAGACTGGGGAAGACAAGAACAATGGAGAATAGAAAGGCAAAAGAAACAAAAATCAACCATTATTTATTTATACAGCTGGATATTTACTGTGGCAACCCGGCTCAAGGCTCTTCTGGTCAACAGTACAGAAGCACAAACCCACATCCTAAAACCAGCCTGCTCCTGCAAGACTCAAACAGCTTTTCAGCTGATGGCTTCCAGTGGTAGGCTACTCTTATAACCTGAAACGTGTTTTATATCACCTATATTATGTATATTTTCCATGTCACGGAAAATAAACACTCCATAATAATCAAAAACTCCTAAAAAATAAACTTCTGCTCAGCGGGACCCAGCACAATGTTGCATTTCATGCATTTAGCAGATCCTCTTGTCCAGAGCAAATTACATTCTTTTAAATGCAAGCCAGACATAGAGCTCGATATTTACTGGAGCAATTCAGGGTAAGTACAATGGCAGTGCCTCACTTGGGAATTCAATTTAATTTGTGGTGCTTTTCATTTGGTGTGAGATGTGTTTGGGTAGTGTTTGGGTAGTGTGAGACCATTAAACAGAGCCTGAAAGTGTTTATCTCATGCCTGAAGTGTGAGAGTTGGCAAACATTATGCCATTATGCTACAAAGAAACAAAGAGCATAAAAAGACACACAAAGAGCATACTTATTCTACAGGCGTCTATGGATCTTATCAAACTACATTCGATTTTAGAACTGCATCAGACCTGTTACTGTTACTCTGGTAAATAGGATCATTTGCTTTAGCAGTCCAGATTTTTACAACTCACCCCTCACTTGTCGTTTTCTTGCGAATCCGACTCTTCGGCATTAAAGAATCACAACAGCGGGGATGGCGGACCATATGCTGAACAAATGGATGGTGTGAACCTCAGCAAGTGTTGGAATTAATCTAATGACAAGGCACAGGATACCCATTCATTATCCAGGAAACAATAACATGTTTACAGACAGCGAGGCTATAACTAGATCATGTAGTAGGCTCATAAAATGCAATCTCTTACAAAACTGGATAGTTTGCTGCAAACTTTTCCAGAAGTGAATGGCAGTTCCCACAAAGCAAATTTTCATGTGAAAATATGAACTTGCGGCAAACCTGTGGCAACAAATTTGCTGGACGGCCTATATTTTTGTAAGGGATCACTCCTACATGTTTGCCGCACAAGTAGTTTCCGAAAGGGCAGTGATACAAAAACTAGATGCGCACAAGAAAATCAAAGCATTTGTCTAATATCATAAGTCAAAAGTATATTCATCTCCTTTTCTGAAAGCATCTATTCAAAAGAGTCGTTGGGCAGCGATTAATGCGGGGGTGTTCTTTTCTGGTGAGACCCGAAATTAATAAGAGGAGAAGAAATGCTTTAGGGACACAACGGGTCAGAGACATTAGATGACAAGGCCATTTGGTCCAACTCAAATCCGAGCTCAAATATCCGGTGAATGCAAGGGAAGATCAGGGATCCACATCAGATCGAGAGGCGCAATTAAACGCCTTTGGTGCATTGGGTTCCGTTGCATGCTGCGCTTTGTCATCGAGTTTCTGTTGCGCACTGCACTTTGTTATCGAGTCTGAATGATGGCTATAAGCGAGCTTTTTTTCCCGGTTCAGCTGACCCAAAGTGCTTTTCACCCCGTCAATTCGATCGCTTGAGGACGATCTCCGGCGTGAAGCCGCGACGCCCGGGTGTGACAGTGCCACCGAGATCAGGGGTGTTTGAGGAGAGATGGTGAAAGATGGAAGGTGGGAGGCGTGCGTCAGCGGGTCGTGACCTAGACCTGCATGCGGCCCCTACCCTGATGTGTTGGAGCTGATCCAGAGAAATACTTGAGTGAGAGGCTGTGCTACACTGGCAGCGGGAATTCCAGCGCCCTTTCAGTACCCCCTGTCCACCCAATGACACCCCCCCCCTCAAAAAAGCAGCCCTCCCAAACAAAACAGTCAATAACAAGCACCCTCTATCTACCTTCTGCATCCCCACCCATCTGCCATACAGCAGTCAATGACACAGCCATTCTCTGACTACACGCTGCCCCCCTCCCCTCCCACAACCTCACCCTCCCAAAACAGCAGTCAATACACAGGCACTTACTAATTACCCTCTGCCCCCGCCCATCCCCCAAAACAGCAGTCAATACACAGACAACCTCTAACTACCCTCTGCACCACCGCCCCTCCCTCAAAAAACAGTCAAGACACCAGGTTGTGAGATTGAAGTGAAAAATAACTACAATACATAATTTGATGCACGTTCCACACTCACACCAGTTAAATGAAACACTGCATTATTCAAATGCACAGCACACATGAGCAACATTGTAAATTAAATTATCCTCCTGACACCTGGCAGAAAAAAAAGTATTTAAAATGTTTTAATAAAATTGTCTTGGATGACAAAAACATATTATATTATTTATTTTTCATTGAATGTGCAGGTTTTTTTTATAGTGTAGGTTTCAGCATAGTAGAATGTAAGGTTCTTGAGATTAAGACCAGAAACGTACGCACCCCACAGGGGGGAAATAATCGGCGGGTCTTAGGGGGATTTGTACAAAAATGTGCTTTGGTAAGCAAACATATGAACGGCTCCATGTGGGTCACAGAAAATAGATTCGCTCATTAAGCGGGCTGTGGACAAGTAAAGTTTTGAAAACTGCTTCTCTAGGAAATGGGTAGTTCTATACCAACACAGCACAGATCATTGTAAGGGTATTTCATGCACCGTTTGGCCCCCGCTTCTTCCTCGTCTGGTTAATTGCATCTGTTAATCCTGCTGAGGTGAGCTGATCGCTTCGTCAATACCGCTA
Source organism: Ilyophis sp. 1 JC-2022 (assembly GCA_022702515.1). NCBI lineage: Eukaryota > Metazoa > Chordata > Actinopteri > Anguilliformes > Synaphobranchidae > Ilyophis > Ilyophis sp. 1 JC-2022. The sequence goes on along the minus strand of CM040396.1, from coordinate 42,344,388 downwards.
GTTTAGCAGCAGCCGTGGCCCAACGGCGGGGCAGGGATGTGGTCCATGTCAGAGGGGGAATACTTGTCACAGGCATCACAGAATCATTCTGCTCTAACAATAACCCACCAAATGTGTTTTATCAAAAAGCAGAAAAAAAGTGAGAATCAAGAGTGAAAGCTGAAAAATGTCCTGTTCATGGCCAGGTCCAGTCAATGCATGACTTTATTCAGTTCTACAGCTTTTACATATACAAACAGCGTGTATCGAACAGAAGCTTGCTGTAGGAAGGACAATGAGCACTTTCATTTTAAACCCTGGGAGGATTTTCAGTTGGACGTTCCAAGCGTGTGCCAAGTGTGCGTTCCACATGGGCTTGACCGATGAGCGCTGGCATCTCCAGGCAAACGATTTCTGTTGATTGTTTTTTTACTATTCAGAATATGGGAAGATCCCACAGCATTTCTGCCACGCGCGTAATTACAGCGGCTCGCTACGCGGCTGCCTGCTTCCGAGATGGAGTGGACGGTCCGGTCCCTGAGGCTAGCCTGGGCTAGCGCCGGCATTGTTTTCACAGAACGCGAAGGAATGCTGCCATCCTTGCTGTTAACATGGCGCCCAGGTGATTTACGCCCATAGCTCCGGTGACTAAGCAGAGCACCTTGGAGGAGAGGGACGTTTTCATTAGGGCGTCGCTTCAGACCCTGATGGATGGGCGGTTCTTTTATGACATCCATGGTGCCCCTGGCAGATCTTTGCTGAGATCAGGCAATGTGACTGAGGCCCAAGGGAAGAGGAAAACAGAGAAGGATGTGGAGCGGGTAGTCGCCGTCGCATAAAATGGAGAAGCAAACTGTCCTTTACACAACCGCGTGCGACGTGACAAACGGCCATATACTCCTGAGTGATTCATAGCCACATAAGAACAATGTACTGTACAGTGGTCCTCAATCCTCTTCCTGGAGATCTACCAAGCTGTAGGTTTTCATTCCAACCCGAACAAAGCACACCTCATTCAACAACTAGAGATCTCGTTCAGCTGCTAATTAGCAGAATCAGGTGTGCCAAATTAGGGTTGAAATGAAAACCTGCAGGACGATAGATCTCCAGGAACAGAGTTGGGGACCACTGCTCTACAAGTCAGCAGCAGAGTAGCTTTGACTGGGGTAGAACCATCAGGTGAATGTTAGCATGGTGTTTGTGTCTGAGTGTGTTTTCAGAAGTTCATTTAAGAGTTTGGGTATGTTTACGTATATTGGTTTGTGTGTGCATGTGTATGTGTGTGAAGTCAGCTAAGGATCTGACAGGTAAGTCTTTAAGCCTTGTTTGAATGACATGTCAGGCCAAGTGTTACACTGATTTTTCTATCGATGATATAGCTCATATAAAAGACTTATTTAACTCTCAATTATAGTGCACTTAAATTGCACAGAGCCCCTTGTTCTCAGACGTGATTACATGTGTCCCATATAATTTGTGTAAGTCGAACATCTACCAAAAACAGTGCTATTTCATTTAAAACCTTTAAGCTAAAACAAAATGTTACACTTCTGTAAAAAAATAAAATAAATAAGTCTTCCATTCAGTCATACAAATTATGATTTTTTTGTTGGTAGTGTGCTCCATTAATGCTGGCCATTTATTTTAATTTATTTTGGGCAGCCACCTTTTACCTTTTACAATATAACACAACTTGGTTGTTACCTGCCAAGGTGGCTGCTAGATCTTACCAGCCACAATAAAAATTGCATTTGGTTGGTGGCGGTGTTAATTTCACACCCTGCTTTTGATTATTGTTTTTGATAGAGAAAAGTATGCTGCTTCATGACAATTGAACCAAGATTGCATGAATAACAAATTCAGCAATAACATGTCAGAAAAATCCTATTATTTCATACATCAGACTACAAATTACTTTGAATCCTAGAGGCACAATCTGTTCAAAAGAGACAGAGGTTGTTTAAACGGTAGGAAGGGGTTCCCACCACACTGGGACTGAAAAACAGGAGGTATTTAATAGTCTGCATACCTACATGTCAGGCTGAGTACGGTCAGCAAAGCTGCTATAATTCAATCCCACTCAAACACAACAGAAGCGTAAAGGTGCTTGTGTCCTGACATGTTAGGCTACCATTTCTTTGACTAAAAATTTGATCTGTGAAGTCAGAACTTGAGAAAATGATGACATAGACACTGCTACAGAGGGCAAAATCATTGTGAGAAGCTCACCATAATTCATGAAAGATACACTGGGCTTGTCCAATGAATGATGGTTTAGTGTAGGCAGACCGCACACTCAGAAACAAACGAACAACCTTATTATAAATATATCGTATTTTAATATTAATTATCTCAATTATCAGAATTTATACCCTCAAAGTCTGCTTTCTAAAACCAGCAATTCGGCCCAAATTTTTGTTTTCAAAACAAAGTGGCGCATAACATAAACAAATTGAAGAGATAGACCGGTTCACATCGCGAACCAATCAACAATGAGATTGAATTTGCACGTTCACCAGCTAGACATTTCAACAACAGTAACGGAGAAGCGCCCATTACAGCGGCGCCATTTCACACAAAAAAAAAAGGGATTTGGATAAAGCTTGCTCAAAAATTAGAATAAACATAGTTGCTAATTTTAGAAGGTGGCGAGATGTTCGGGAGCGGATTGGTTTCATTTTATAGTGGTTGAGACGTATCCATCTCAATTACAGTATTCATGTTTGTCTGAAATGATAAACTACAGCTTTAAGAAAACCCCATAAGTTTTGATGCAGTACTGTTTAAAAGGGTAGTCTCTTGCAAAAACCTCAACTTCTCCAGTTACACCACAGTGCAATAAAATAGGAGGTACGTTGTACAAATGAGCATTCATCATTTTCTTTTGCTTACTGTACTATATACAGTACCTGATGCACTTTTGGTTTAGAAGACACCTAATTTTTTTATACAAAATTTCTTGTATAAATATGTTTAAGAAACCAAGTACTTACCAGTATATTCAGCTACAGCTGTTTTCTGATTAACCCTGAAGAGTTTATCTTGATACATTTCGCCAAAGTTCCGTACAGTCGACATTTCCACAGCGACCACCTATCGCACTTAGAGCTGAAATACATTGCTGTTGTTGTGTAAAAACTTATTTTTAAAACGTATTTAAATACATTAGGCTACTTATGTTTATTATGTATATACTGTATGTGACTATTCTGAAATAAATGTATTCTGTTGCAAATTTCTGAATGATACTGTGAAGGTTGGTGTAAGGTTCGGAGAACCAAACGCGACCAATAAATATTGTAAAAGCGTATCTCAAAAGATAAACCACAAAAGCAGAAGAAACCACACCAGGAAAGGGTGAAACTAAAAAACAGGAGCAAAACTTTCCTAGCACAAGGCAAATTTATACTACCTCAAAAGGAGGTGAGACTTGAAAATATCGGGTATAAATAACAAAAGAACCTCACGCTCTAAATCAAAGAGCGCAAACAAGAGGTTGAAAACCAAAAGAAAAACCCAGGGAACGGGTGAAGAAAAGAAATAGAAAATCAAGCCTGTTACCTAAGCTCTGTTTAGCAAAACAGCTAAACACAAAAGGTAATAGATCGAGAGATATTAGGATAAAGCAAAAGATTGGAAGTGAAAGAAATAACCCAATCTAATCCTAAACAATAACTGGACTTTCTGCGTTTTTTTTTTGTACAAACCAGAAATGCAGTGACGACTTCCTATACCGTTTACCGACTTTGTTTGTCAACATTGCAAAGACAATATCGAAGTGCAGGAAGACGGAGGTCCTAAGCTATTTATAACTGGTAGGAAACTCAAAACAGGTGTGAGGAATAATAACCGGGCGAGATCCAAACACTGCAACGGAGGCGGAAGAAATCCGATAGATCACCCTGCCGCCGCCAATAAGAATGATGACCGCAGAAACAACCGAGGTTGCCAATAACCATGACAGATACAGCTCTTCAATTCGAACTTTAAACCATGGATGTGCAGGGAATATTTTTTGAGATATTGACAGTTAAATAAAACTAGTAGAAACTAGGCGGAAATTGCCTCTGCAGGGCCAAAGTAAATAGAGTTAATGACAGACGTGGAGCTCCCATTGTTTCTACTGGACAGGTAGGTCAAAAGTTTCAACAGTAACTAATTTACCAGTGGTATTTCTGCTTGCCAGCCAATTGTAATTACCTATAATGAATAGTAGTAGTAGTAGTAGTAGTAGCTAGGTTGCTATTATACTTAACATTACTTTGTTCGGCAGATAGAATTGTTAGCTAGAACCGGCTACTCGGCTATAGCCATGCATGCCAGCTGTAGCCAGATAATGCCTGGTTCAGTCTAACACTACACAAACTCAGTGTGATGCAACAGCCCTGCAACAACAGAAACAATCCCATTGTTTTACCTTGACTCTTGCAGCTGACATTTTTACTGGAACATGAGCTATACCAGTCTAATCCTGCATTTGCATCTAGAAAACATGGATGCACATTCAGGACAAGGTCTGTGGAACCAGTGGGGTTGTGGTCTTTTCTCTGTAGGTAGGGCCAAGGGGGGTTATGACAACAAAGTGTCCGTGGGTTATTGTTTCTTTTACCGCTGCGATTCTTGTCCTGTTTTCCTGATTGAGAATCTATCTAATTTTTTCCACGTTCCGGTCCGGGGTTTTGCTTCCCCGTGCTCGTTATTCAGTTCACCTGTGCTTCTACCTGTGGGGTATTTAAGTTCCTCACTTCCACTTCCCTGGTGCTTCTTTGTCATTCATTTGTACATTGAGCCAGGTATAGTCAGGTTTAAGCAACCTCGTGATATGAACGTGTTTATGTTCACGAGGGACACTTGCTTAGCTGTATTCAGGTATAGGTATGTTCCCCATGTTAGCATTCTGCGCTATTTATTTCTGTGCTGTTCTCTACGAGACAGTGTTTTTTTTTGGTGGTCTTGTTTTGTTTCACCTTCTATCGGACGTTTTAGAGTTACGTTCCGAGGGTGTTTTCTTTGCTTTTCTAAGTCTCTTGTTTGGGCTCTAGTAATTGAGTTTGGGAGATACTTCACTCGTGCTATTCGAGTTTGCCCTGTTTTTTCCTGGGTAGCTTTCAGTTAGCTGTTTAGCTGTCAGGAATTCGTTTCTGTTTTCCTTTTCTTTTGTTTGTGTTATATCCCCTTTATTGGTCCTCACATTTGTGGGTGACTTTTCTGATCTCCCTCACCTACGTGTGTGATTCACCGCTACTAAATCCATCACACAAAGTTGAGTACTCCAGCTTTAAGAGAGACTGTGCTCTTCTTTAACAAACAAATACATTACATTACAATCACTTGACATATGCTCTTATCCAGAGCAACGTTCAGTCGTGGAGAACACCACTGTTACTCTCAGGAATACAACAATGCAGTTTCATCAAGGTGGCACATATGTCTATTTATAAGCAGTTCGTGTAATGTTAACCTAACAAACAACAATTTGTGTTGTAACAAAAAAAGGAACCACTAGACAGATAACCTATCTTTACACAGCTATAACATTATCTAAAATTATTATTATTAACATTATCTAAAATGAAATCCAGAGGAAAAATAACCATAATCTTTTACCCCACTCAGCCGTATATGCTAAATTGCTCTCTTTCTTTTTTTCCAGATTATTAAAAAATGACATTGTGCTCGCTAATGACCAGAGCCAAATGGATGCAGATTCTACTGATCCAACAGTATTGATGAATATGATGGAGGGGACAGTAAGGCTCCATGCATCGTACTGTCACTGGTGTGAACCAGTAATTTGGTTGGTTCAAATGAGTGATTGATTGACAGTTCATTGTAGCTCCACCCATTGCAGAGTTTGTGAAACCTCAGTCACATTATTAGGGGATAGGTTTTTTTACCCAGGATGTTGGGTTTAATGCCAAGAGGGGCACTGTGGCGGTCTCCTTGAGAAAGACATTGAGCTGCTTGAGAAATTATCGAGCTCTCAAATGAACAGTCTATACAGTGTGAGGTGCTGTATCAGGCTGGCCTGGATAAGGAGGTCTGCTAAGTGGATTAATAAGCTACACCACCGCTCTGAGGTTTACTGGAAGCACATGCGATTATTACTTTTTTTTAGTGTGGTCATTTAAAAATAGAAACATGCATCAATTACTTGCGTACATTTAAAACCACCTTCACCAACAGTGTATCCTTGCAAATATCAAGCTTTTGTACACAGCTCCGCTTTGCAGGTTGTTGATAACAGCAGTGATATCATTTGGAACATCCTGTTTTTTAACCTCAGCATTACAAGGGGGATGATGGATTAGATCCAGGCAGACTCAAGAACATTAAACATATGCCCAACTTCAGAGAAGGCCCAAAGGCCTGAACATTGTCCTTCATTTTGGCTCACAATTAGATGCAGTGCTGCTGCTCTTCACAAACAGTTTGGTGAGTTCAGCATCCATCACAAGTTTTTGTTGCACCAAAAAAAGCTAAGCTTATTTCACTGAATATTTATTTGTTACATAATGACTTAATTATTTGTAAGTCAAAGGCAAATGTTTATTGGATCCAGGCCTGAGTGTGCGCTGTGCTCTGATCAGTGTAAGCAGGTGAAATCAAGCTGACCTTAGCTGTGCGCAGATCATCAACTGCAGATATATAATCCAGCATGTGGCATACATAATGCATGCCCACCGTTACCAACCTTCCCTCTATATGCTCAATGTGTTTTTTTTACATCCGTGGAGGAATACCGCTTAGTTGTACAGGTGAGTGACAGCAGAAAAACGGCGCGGTCGCAGGTCTTATTCTCAAGTGAAGCACTTCTGTTGAACCCTTGAGCGATGAACTGGAGTTGCCTGAACTGCTTCAGTAAATATTAAGCAGGGTTGGACGGGAGGGGTGTGTGTATATTTTTGTGTATGAAGTGAACGCGAGTTTCCTCTTTTCACCTTAATGTGCTTGGTGATCATGAGATGAAACACAACACAATCCAATCCATTAAAACCTATGCTTTTTATAAGCATCCTGTAAAATAAAATATGTGTATGAAAATGGCAATGCGACACCAAATTCAAAAAAAAGCTTTGAGTCCTCATCCCCGAAGAAAGGTGGTGGTGAAAGGCTGGGCTGTGGTGATAAATATGCATAAACGTCTTTGTACAGTGATATTGATTTCTCTTTGATTAGCAGTCCCTTCCTAGAGCAAAGGCTGAGTCTGTCCACTGGTCCTTCCCGGGAGCAGCAGAGCAAGCGTCGCACCAGTCGCCCGGCGCGTTAGCAATCAGCAGATCTGTTGCAGGCCGAAGATGAATCATTAAACATCCTGTTGGCTTGTTTCATTGTTAGGTTCCCCGGCCGATGACAACAGAACGGGGTGGGGATTTGAATGCTCCGTCGCTCCCAACATCGATCCCATCATGCTAGTTTTCACAGACACCACAAACCTTCCCCCATTTCTGCTTATTGTCAGAAAAGTACAATCTCAATGGGCAAAAAAAGCCTGCTTAAGACTTTGCACATTCTCCAGTCTAGCTATACTATCCTGCAGTCTTCTCCGCCAGAGCTATGTGGCACCATGCCTCGCTATTATTTGGACAGGACACCTTGGGAAACATAGGTCAGGTCACTGCCGTGAGTGGTGTCCTACAGGGGGCAGTCTTTCCTACTGACCAAAACACATTGCATTAATGAAAGAAACATTCTGTTTGAGGTTCCATCTGACACGTAAAGCCAAGAACTGAACTCTCTTTGTCTGTTAAAGGTACCTAAATTCACATATACATCTCACTTGCGATGCACGTGCTATGCCCTCCTGTGCATGCCAGAAACATATGTTAGATAAATAATGGCACTGTGTAAATAATAGCATCATTCCCTGCTGGATTACTGCTAACAGTTCACTGATTTTTCATTGCCCAGGAGTTTTTATGTTTTACCATTTGATTAATGTACATATTGCATTTCCAACACGTAGTAACTGGAATGGGGAGGATGGTATATAGAACCGGTATATCTCGGGTAAAGTGATCACTGGGATTGTCCCTGTAACACATATAGTTAGACTAACAATAACAATCCCTATAACAGTCTGAAGGTAGTCTGTCTTTTTTGCACTCTATAGTGTTGTTCTTTTTTTAATACCATTTATGTTGTACCGTATATATTAAAATTATTTGTTCATTGTCTGCTTGTACAGAGAGGTAGAGAGAGATGAGCAGGATAAGAAACTTCAAAAACAAACATACTTTTGGTGTCTTTCTCTACTCCTCCCCTTCACTTTTTGATTTCACCTAACTGATGGTGCAGTCGCATACTCCATGTCGGCCCTGTCTCTATGCGTCCCGTTGTGATTTCGAAGGCTAACTGCTACACTATTGCACACTATTGGTTTGCGACAGAAAGACGTTTAACGCAAGACGGAACAAAACAACCTCTATGTTGATTAAAAGACAAATAAATTATTCAACATAATCAGAGGTTACAGCGGGGCATGCATAGCAGTTAAACCTTTTGCACTTCTGAGGTGTAGGATATCCACATTACAGAGTAGGGCAAAAGCTGACATGACGCATTATACGATTGTCGATTAATCTTAGTCGACACAGTTATGGGGTACCAAAAAATACCTTGATACAGATCACATTTTTTTTAAAACAAAGTCACTGTCCAATACCACAGGGCAATCCTTGCATCAAAGTGTATACAACTAGATTTCAGGTAACGAGATCGATTTCCTGATGTCACTTTCTACTCCGTTAAATTAGCCATTCATCGCCCAACCCCCACTCTCGCCAAAGTGAAAACTGATGACTTGTAGCCTACTGAGTGAAATATTTTTCAAGGTTTCCTTTTAACATAGTAGTCCATAGACGTTACCAAATGGCCAAATACATGTGCAACACACTGTACAATGTGTGCCATACATTTGTATACAATACAAATGTTTGTCATACCAAAACAGCATTGTACTTTCTTGGCACATTTCGCCATATGCTACATAAATGTTTCAGTGCAAAATGCGTGTTTTAGAACATTTAAACGATTTAAATCACCCACAGTAACTGCTGACACGTTAATCAACTGATGCATAAACGCATAGACTGTGTAACCACTATCAAGTAAAAAAGCGATCATTTCAATCAGTCAGCCAAAGCCCTGAACACACGCGTTTCTTACAAAATACATTTCACATAATATGCCGACAAAACACAAACACATAAACAAGAATCGAATTTAAGAGTTGCATCAAAACATACCTTTGTCTCCTGGAATATTCGTAGATTGGCGAAGATCTACCCAGACGCGCTATTATCCTGGACTGGTGGATGCGTCCCGAATGTGACAAATTTTTTAAAGACCGGCACTGCTTGACTAATTGTACACAATTTTAAAAAATAATAAGAAGCTCGTTTACACGAATTGCCTTGACTTGAGCCCAGCGATGCCCTGACTCTTCAATTCTATATTTTATTTCACGTATAACATTTAATTATTGTTTTCATTCGCTTTTTCTATCACTCTCAAAGGCGACGGGGAAAACGCGAGCGCCCCGGTACATAGTGATCCTTGTTACTGAGCAGTTCATTCACGTTTGCAGGAAGGAGACAGGGTTCTGTGAGGCAAGCGGTGATGCTGCAGAGCTCGACGGTCCCTGGGGAGGGAGGGAGAGAGAGAAAGAGAGAGAGAGAGAGAGAGAGAGAGAGAGAGAGAGAGAGAGAGAGAGAGAGAGAGAGAGAGCAAAATCCCCTCCTTAGGTATATCAGCACCTTGGACAGCGAAACATTACCGTAGTTAAAGTTTTGCTATATTCTTGTAATAACAGCAGGCAGCGAATGCAAATACGAAAGATGTCCTAAAAACATACATACGGATTGTGCGCGGACAGTATTTTTATAAGCAGAAAATAATGAAAAAAGGCCATAGTTTAACTATAATGATAACTGTGACTGTCATCATTTCTGGACGAAAATACCTGCAGAAGATAAAGAATAGTAAAATGTGTCTTTTGTAAGAAAAGTATTTTGTAATAGTAGATTGTGGAAGAATGGCATTCAATCATGCTTGCGCCAGCATTTCAGAGAAGACATGCTGAACCTTGATGTATGGATAGATAACACTGATTAACAGCACACTAAATTAAATAACATTAAGTACTAAAATGTGATAAATGAGATTAATACAGATATTGCGGATTTGACACATTGGTTGAATATTCAGTCTGAAGGTATTCAAATAGTAAAATTATGAGTTAGAAATGCATATTAATTTTCTATCATCATACCAGAATATTTGTATGAGCAGGGCACGATAGTAGAGAATACGCATTTCGTCCAGAAATTCCTAGAGACTTATGCCCTTAAAGGAAACCACTTTAAACCCGACAGGTATGTGTTCAGATCAATACAAGCACATTCATACAATTTAATCTTCTGGCAGACGCTTTTAGCCAAAGCGATTTACAACAGGGAATTTCACACGGTAAGAAAATATCACTACTTCTTTGCACCACATAAGACTAAAAGAATTAGAAAACAACATTTTCACCTCGATTTGTTGCACGATGCATACTGTAGCACATGTTTTGTTTGTTGTGTTAATTTAACATTGCTGAAAAGTGCTTCTTGAGGTCAGTTGTTCAGTTCACACAGTGAGGAAAAAGGATTGCGCTGCACAGTTCTCTTGGCAAAATTCCACCTGTCAGGTTTGATCTACATGGAACCTCCAGCAGCCTGTTCACCAAGTCTAAGCAGAGACATGAAAGCACCACTAACGCCAGTGAATCCTGCGCATTTCTCATTTTGCCTTGTGATTCATCCTTGGTGATGAGGTTAGGTAGAAAACATTGAGTTACTATGCATGTTGATAAATGTAAGAATTTTCTCTTTTTTTTACCCTTTTTTAATCCTTTTTTTTTACCCTTTTTTTACATCAGGAAATGAATTGGAATACTTTGCCCAATGTTTGATGCATGATGACTCTTTGGCTGTCAGGATATTTTTTTATTAAAGAGAAAAACAGGTCAACTGAATAAGTGCTACTATTCCAATGCTCTCCAGCCAAAGAAACCTGAGCTTTCCCTTAAACATGCTAAAGGAACCAACCATCACAAACTGGGCATGGTAATCACAACATGTTTCAATTTTGAGTTTCTGCATTCTAGAAAGAATGAATGAAGCCGCCTCTGGCTCGCTCACCGGAGGTATTTCAGGCCTCTTCCTGAAAACTGATTGGATCAATCAAGCATAGCTGACACTGTGCGGACAGACCGAGATTGCCAGCACATTAGTCTACTTCCTCTCCAAACTAATTTGATTAATTGAACTATCGATTTATAATTTAACAAACGTTTGACTGATTGATGAGCTGTGATTAATATTACTGGAGGCAAATCTGTTTGTACAATATATTTATCTAAGGGAAATTATTTTCCAATTAAATGCACAGCATGGTATGAAATGCAGACGATGTCCAATGCTGAAATATGAGTGGAGCTGTCTGTGGACAGCGCTATAAAAAAGGACAGTTTTGATAAATTACAGGCTTTTATCAACATGATTCGTACCCTCTACAGTGGCTGGATGGCATGGGTTCAGACAGGTTATTCTGTATCCCCCAATTTCACGCTACAGAGACACGATACAGGGATACCCTCTGTCTTTGAAGGCCCTGGCCCAAGCTGTCAGACAGAGCTACTGCATTAGACCAATTATTGTAAAGGAACCGCAAATCATCTCTCCCTTCACACTGACACCGTTCTTCTATATTTGTCCGATTTTTCTAATGCTACACCACATGTTCTAAATATTTTTGAAGACTTTGGCTCTTTTTCTGGATTCAAAATTAACTGGTCTGTGTCCATCCTTATGCTGTTAAATCTCACAGCCAAATAACCCACCTATTTCCGCCTTCACTCCCCATAGACTTGTAACCAGATGGCTTTATTTGGGTTTCAATGTCCTCCCTAACCTGCGGTAGTTAAATGCAAAAGTATTGTGACCGTTGTGTCAATTGGTTGTTTTTCCTCTGTATTAATCAAATCTGTATTTTTAAATCAAACAAAGACTATGAGGCAAAATTCACAATTACATTAATTTCATGTTTTTTTTTGTGTTTTTTTAAACAGTCATTGAACTACAGTGAGCACCATAATTCATTCGAATGGGAAATTGTTTGTTATTTTGGTTCTGTACTCTAGTTTGAAAGGATACAATGACAATGAGGTTGAAGTGCAGACTGTCAGCTTTAATTCGAGGGTATTTTCGAGGGTACAGTTTAACATAAAGTAATAATTTTTAATATTTGGTTGCATATCCTTTTTGCATGCCATGATGGTCTGATGTCTGTGTCCCAACAATATCAAAAAACTCTTGATATCTTATTTTCTGGTACACCTACAAGCGATACTATAACCTCTCTGCATTTGAATGGATCTCTATGGGAATTGGGGGGTGGGACTAGATTTAAATGTAAATTACACTGGAAAAGTATGGAACACATGGTTCTAAGTCATTAAGGGTCTGACGAATCAAACAAGCCTTAAACCATCATTCCTTTTGAACATTTCCCACGGAGCAGGGAAAATTAAACTGGGATTGATATTTAGATGAGAATATAAATAGTTGTGTCCATTGCTATCAGCCCAGAAGGGTATAATACGTCCTAACTCAACATGATCTCACAGGAATCCGTGAAATAGCCACGGACATTCGTTTAACTCAAAATCCGTGGTGGGCCCACGGAATCACTGAAATGTCCGTGAAACACACACGGATTTCGCTCCAATACAAGTTAATGACACTCATATCCCGTAATACAAGTTAATGACACTCATATCCCGTGGCTATTTCACGGATCCCCGTTTCAACAACTGAGTGCAGATTTTGCTCAACGGACGTTGTTATCTCATTGGGAAACACACTTTTGATACATTCAGTTCGTTTTTTTGTTTGTTTGCTTGTTTTACATTAAATGTCTTATGTATATGAGTGTCATTAACTTGTATTGGAGCGAAATCCGTGTGTGTTTCACGGACATTTCAGTGATTCCGTGGGCCCACCACGGATTTTGAGTTAAACGTCCGTGGCTATTTCACGGATTCCTGTGAGACCAGGTTGCCTAACTAATTCTCTGATCACAATGCATATCTGATCCCTTATGGAAATGTAATATACTGCAGTATATTGTAAATATGTCACAATTATCATCACAATATATTTAAAATATACTGCAGTATATTACATTTCCATAAGGGATGGCTGCTTGAGGCTATGGGGAGACAACACATGCTTCAGGTAAAGCAATGAATCAGAGACCTACTTATCTCAAAAGCGAGCAGGTTGATGGGGCAGCCAGAAGAACAGATAACAGTAAGAAAATAGTATTCATTCAGTTCATTGGCATTGGCAGATTGATTGTTTCCTTGCATTGTGTCATTGTGTCCAATTGCATCACCACATGATGGGGAGACAGGAGAAATTAGAAAACCAATAGCAGTGGGGTAAAACAACAGTGGACCGGCAGCAAATTAAAAGTGTGACCTTACACATGAAAGAAGGAGGAAAGATCTACAAGATTATTACAACAGAGCGAAAATAATGACCTTTTTAAATTTGCAATATAAAAGCTTGACAGTCAGTTCCAATTAGTCCATATAAAGCTAGCAGCTGTGTTGCATTAAACATTAAAATATGGTATGATGGCTGAATACTTGATCCAAACACTGGAATAATGCCTTAACAGGATGAGCTACCCAGCAGCACCTCAAACACTATTTACAGATTTTACGCATAATTTAATAACATTGCTTGATTGTGCCCAGGTTTGAAATCATTATTTTTTTATTGTCTCTTGATGCAAAAGATATGGAGGACTACCGCACACTCACAAAAATAAAAAATAAATTGCTGGAGGCAACACAGCAGTCTTAATGCAAAATGAACAATAAAGCAAAATGAATGGGAAGCATTTTGTCTAGGGCCCCGGTTTCAAGTTACGCCTCATAAGGACACCAAAAGTGGCTATTTTTATCTACCATAGATGTAATCACTTTTTCACATTTGTCAGGAGTTAGGACTGCTAGTCATCACTCTTGGTTCCCCAACATTCTCACTCGCGGTCAACGCGGACACAAAACGTGCGACCCTGAGAGAGAGAAATGGAAAACAAAAATAGCCAAAAAAAATTTGCACAACTGATAATCATGCGAGCAGTGTGTGACCTGATTTGAGTTATTAATGTGATATTTGTGCACACTGCTGGCTGTAGCTCTAGGGCCCCAGGTATGGACAGGCACAGCTGGCCTCTCTCAATTTATACACAATCCAGAACATACCCCCTGATTATTGAACAAAAGTCACAGCCACCAACCATTGATGTTGAGAGCCATCTGATTGCTTGCATTTTTTGTTTCCTTTTTAAATTCACTGATTTGCATTTAAATTATTCACTTCTTGTGCCACATACGGTGCAGTCTGTAAGTATTTGGACAGTGACACAATTTTTGTTGTTTTGGATATGGAGTCCAGCACGTTGGATTTGAATGGAACGGTGACTATGAGGTTAAAAAGCAGACTTTTCAGCTTTCATTTGAGGATTTTTACATCCATATCGGATGAACCGTGTTACAATTGTTGCCCTTTTTAGACATAGTCCTCGCCAAATTAACAAAAATAAAATCATCATATTTAATACTTGCATATCCTTTGGCATACCATGACTTCCTGATGTCTGTGACCCAAAAACATCAAAATATCTTATTTTCAGGTACTCTTACAAGGGATTCTATAACCTCTCTACATTTGAAAGGATCTCTATGGGAATTGGGGGGTGGGACTAGATTAAGCTGTAAATTACATAGGAACAGTATGGAATACATGGTTGGCTAAATGGCTGTAAGTCATCAAGGGTCTGAGGCATCAAACGAGCCTGAAACCATCACTCTGCTGCCAGATATGCAGTAGATATGGATGGATCACTTTAAGGGTTCTTTTCTCCTGACAAATTTTTCCATAGAGTCCAATAGGAAAATGAGTCAGGAGAAACGACCCTGAAAGTTGAAAACAAAGAAGTAGATAATCCAAGTCAGTGTTGAAATGTATAGTGATTGTAACCGAAGAGGTTTTTCTGTTTACATTTTATTTGACCATAATGCATGATGTGCATGGGAGGAAAAATACACAAATCAAAACAAGTCAAATATAATTTTGCTGATGCAATTACTGTGAAAACTTCCGTGATTCTGGGAAGCAGGAAAACAAAGGATTTTCTAGCGCTGAGAATCCACGGAAACTCTTGTTTTAGAGGCATGCAAGATCATTCAGCCACAGCCGAATCACTTTGTTCTGTCCCGAGGTAAACATGGTTCAATTCTCTACAGACAGTGGTTCCAGCCCATCCATGGCAACTTCCACTGACTTAAGACCTCCTGGGGTGGGCGGCCAGGCAAGAAAATGTTCTGAGCTGACAGTCACCCATTTCTCATTCTGAGTCTCCTTAAAAATGGAGCGGGACTTGAACACACAAAGTTGCAGAGTACATTGCTCATCAGAATGTTACATAAACGCGTGCGATGATGTTAATTAAATGTGCGCACCTAGATGAGGGGCCACAGGCAATGCATGCAATGGCCATTTTGATCTGTGTCTTCCAAGGTGGTTTGCAAAATGTTTTTAAAAAAGTAATTCTTTGTTGCATTATGCTACAGCATAAACAAATAACCAAAACATATTGTTAATTGCTATCCTGCTTTTTCAATGGATACAGAAAGGTAAATATTGAGAACAGCAGGGCACAACTGACTATGTACTGTACTTGTCACAAGTCTGCACGTTCCATGGTCCCACCTCCACATGATGGAAATGCATAATCGTTAATCAATTTCACGTGCATATAATATTTTTAGATATTTAAAACAAAAAATATGTAGCATGCACAATGTACACATTAGATTTTTGCAAATGAAGAATGCTAATTAAGTGCACATAAGCAGCTTGAAGTCCTGGTGTAAGACGGCAGGACGCTGCAATTCTTTCTGCAAACACGTTCCAGGGTATTGATTTTAGACTAGGCTCGACAGGGCTTATCTTTGGAAGATCTCTCCACTCAGGTGTCCCAGACTGCTCAAGAGAACAGCACTCCCTGTGGAAAACAGACGGCACAATTAAAGCAAGATCAATACATCAGCCGCAGAATATCAAAAGCAAGATCAATGGACCGCGTGCTCTCTTGATCTAATGCTTGTGGTTTATCCAATGGCACTTTTATCACATGGACACTGATATTAAAACTGTGAAGTCTAGGCCTAATTTTCTGATCCCGGACCTTAAAAAAAGTTTGGCCGCTGGAATTGTCTGCCTCTGTGATTCTGGTGAAATGATGTGATGAGAAGGCATCAGGGATAATCTTGAGCCAGCCTAGACAGAAACCAGTACCGAATACAGCAAAAACACAATTCCAACAGGTTTTTTTTTAAAAAACACTTCTTATGTAAATTTCCTAAATATACAAATTATATGTGCATGATTTTTAAATTAAAATGTCCAACCCTCAAGTCCCCTTAAGTTTTGTGGAAAACGATCCACACATACTTGAAACTTAACTTGTGGAAAGGAGTTTACATGGACAGGCCAAGAACAAACCAAACCACCCTTTACCTCGATTTTTCATGGCTGCTGATTCAGCCTTGGTGATGTTTAACCTCTAGGTTTCAAGAATGAACCTGTCTGATATGCAGCCTGATTATTTTTACATGTGCATCTGGATAGGGTTCTGTTGTTAAAGGTGAATCTGTGACAAACTGCAATGAACAGCGAACATTGTCAGGTGGCAAGTAGACCGTCTCTAATTAGTTTTGCACAAGTAGTCAGAACTAATTCAGGCTTAAACACACTCAGGTGTTGCAGTAGATGCACGGAAGCTGAAATGCAAGTTAACTGTACTAATCAAGAACCAAAATACAAGTCCTGAATATACATAGTATATAGACTAGATTCACAAAAGAAAAGAAACCGTAAAAACACCATAGGATAAAATAATTATTAAAATGTCAATAGTACAAAAGGTGAGAGTGTGAGAGGGTGGTGTTGGGAGGAGAATCAAAATGCAATCTAAAGAGGTCTTCAGGGTCTTATTTTACTTGATGTTTTTTTTTATTTTGATTAATTTGATCATTTGCATTGTTATGCAAAATCCTACCATAATTTACATATCCACACCACCAAGAATAATATGAAAAAATAAATGTATCATACGCATAATGATAGAGTACAAATTATTTTGTTGTATGGTACATGAGTCTCTGGTCGTATTATACTATGCTGAAAACTACAAGGGACAATCAAGAAAAATAAATGATATTTTTAAAAATATTTTCACTGCGACATGTTTGTGTCAACCAAGGCACTTATATTATGTAAACAAAATTAACTTTTTTTCTGCCGGATGTAAAGAGGATAAGCTTGTGACATCTCCCAGGAAGTGAAAATGCCTTCACGAAAAATGATTACAGAGAAGCTCGCCTGTAACTGGATAACAGAGGGTTCGGTGAAGCACCTTCTGCCCCCGATTGACCCATTCCAGCATGGCAGGTCACGGTTTTGCAGTCCCGCTGTGCCCTCTGCTTTGGGGATGAAGCACAGGCGGCTTTTTTTAATGATGCTCCGCCCCGGCAGGCTGCAGAGCGGTATACCCTCTGACATTTGAGTCAAAGACAATTTAGTCTCATTGGAATGAATGGCTCTTTGTGCCCGAGCCCGCCTTGCATTGTGGGCCTTTCCCCATTTTGCTTAGACTGAGAACCGAGGTTCCACTTTCAACCTGTCTACTTTTTTACTACTTTAATTCAGCTTAGGTGTGGCTTCTGAAACTTGCTAACAAGATATTTTGTTGGACAGATGAAAATATAAGAATGGTTGCAGACTGAGCAAGTGCCACAGAGAGATTTTTGTTCAGAAATGGAGAGTCTGGTTTAATGAGAGTGGGCTGATCCCTGTGATTTTTACCCTGTTAGCAAGAGCAAGAGCAAGAGCATTTTAATTTAATGCCTCATTAAATGTGAAAAATATGTTGGGGATTAACCCACTGCCCAAAAATCATATATCTGTGATCTAATTTAGTCTACTTAATCTCAATCAGTAGTCAGCTGGGGCTCAAGGGCTCTTGTAGCAGATGCATAATAGAATATATTTTCAACATGGAAAGGGGTTCATTTAAGGCCATAGATACCAAGATTTGGGGTTCTAGAATTAGAGTCCCCAGGGGGCCCAGAAATGGTCACTTTCAGAAAGACCTGGATTGAAAAAAAGTTAAACATCATTGGTGATCTTACAATCATCACAATCTATTACATATTGTATTAAATGCAGGCCTGGTATCAATTAACAGTACATGACATCATGATTTAGACATGCTTCAATGTATTAATGTATTATGGATTAACCCCTTTAGACATTTGTTGCCCTTGTAGCCAAACCATTAATGGAAACCTCAAACTCCGTGTTTTGTTTATACAGTTTCTAAGTGTCACTATTTTCCGTAGCACTTAACAAGCAACCCTCCACCAAGTCTATACCTACCCATGCGTGACATAGTGGACAATAGCGTCTATATGTGACTTAAAAAATATATTTGTTCATCATATAAAATTATAATTCCGTCATAGCAACAAGACAAACCCAACAATAGCCGAATCATATGCCAAAAAAGCCGTGAAAAGCCCTGCTCACTCAAATGCAAAATAAACATGTGAAATTATTGTGTCATATTCTATACATATCTGCTACTAAATATTATATAAATAAACAATCCTACTATTGGCTTTAAGCATAGAGATGTCCCTTTCAAAATACACACCAGTTTAGCTTGTTATTACACAATGTCGAACGCCTGCGCGCAACACCCATATCAAAAGACTATTGATATCGTATTTTCTGGTACTCTTAGAAGCGATACTATAACTTCTCTGCATTTGAGCGGATCTCTATAGGAATTGAGGGGTGGGACTAGATTTAGATGTAAATTTCACTGGAAAAGTATGGAACACATGGTTGGCTAAATGGTTCTAAGTCATTAAGGGTCTGACGAATCAAACAAGCCTTAAAACATAAATTATGCTGTAAATTATGCTGGAACAGTATGGAATACATGGTTGGTGAAATGGCTGTAAGTCAACAAGAGTCTGAGGTATCAAACAAGCCTCAAACCATCACCCTGCTGCCAGATATGCTGTATATATGGATGGATCACTTTAAGGGTTGTTTCTCCTGACAAATCATCCTATTGAACTCTATAAAAAAATAAGTCAGGAGAAGAAAGAATTGTATCAATTCAAACTGAAAGCAAAGTGCTAGAGATTTGGAGACACTAGTGGACAACAGGGTACACTGCCTGTATTTTGCATCATAGATTTGTAGTTGTTCTGCATATCATCCTCAGATTTTGCACACTTGTGGTCACAGAGTTTATGATCCAGGAAATGTATAGACTTACCTGCTTCACATATGTAGCTCTCTGTATTTCATTGCAAACTAAAGAAAAATATTTTTTTCACCCAAAGTTTCTTTGCATTTGTGGTACTTTATTTTGACTTAAATTATGAAAAAAAAAAAATACAAAGTTTGTATTGTAAATGGTAAAACTGTCTTGTATCATTTAAGCCATTTGTCAAGTTTCTCTGATGCTCACACTTGAAGTTATAAAGCCTTAAACAGAGCACCCCCTAAATAGGTGAGAATTGACCAAATGTGTCAGATAAAGCAGAGGTCCTCAATCTTATCCAGAAAGGGCCGGTGTGGGTGCAGGCTTTTGTTGCAACCAAGCAGTTACACACCTGATTCTACTAATCAAGGTCCTTAGTGAAGAGTCAGGTGGTTGATTAGTAGAATCAGGTGTGTAACTGCTTGGTTGGGACAAAAGCCTGCACCCACACCGGCCCTTTCAGGATAAGATTGAGGACCCCTGAGATAAAGAACATTTGCATTATTTCTGAAGAGCCATGGCAATTATTTTGGCTCTGCACTCCGCACACACTTTGGCTGAAAAATCACAGGGCCAAGTTACAATAATTTAGGTAAGATTGGGTAGCATTGCTTTGGATTAGAGCTAGTTTAATTAGTGTGAGCTACAAGAGGCAATATTGTTTGTTGTAACTTGGCCTCATTTTCATATCAATACTTTTAATGGCAGGCCTAGTTTTTGCTTAATGACTTTTAATTAATGACTTATATTTATTTGTAGGCAATGTGTGAGGAACATTTTTGTACGTTGAATATGTTTTTTGTTCGTATATAACACTCATCGGCCACATCTTCACGATACGCATCAAATAAACCTTGCCTTTTAATTTTACAATGTGTCTTTATGATATGGAATGATTACACTTGCAGGAGAGATGTAACAAAACTGGCTTTGTTTCTATCTGATTTTTCTGTGTTCCGCTACGGGTTTTGTGTTCGCCTCAGTGATTAGTGAGTTCACCTGTATTGCATTTCCTCTCGCTATTTATACCCCGCTTCCTCCTGTTCTCGTCGCTTCCATGTTATTTCACGTAACATTCGAGCCGGTAAAAAAGGTATAGGAAGTTGTGCTGCTATCGACCGCTTTGCTTCTCAACTTGTTAGCAGTACAATTTAGAAAGAAAGCAAAGTTATCTTTTCGCTCTTATTTCAGAGCAGAGGTTTTTCGTTTCTTTGTTTTTCCACTCATACCTACGAGTGCTCTTACTCTAAGCCTTAGGGGTTCTTTTGAGTTTTTCTGTTCTTTCTGTTGTTCGCTCCACAAACGGGAGTTAGATAAGCGTTACTGCTTATTTCTTTGTTTTGCTCGGATATCGAGTTCCTCGTTAAATAAGCGTTACTGCTTATTTCTTTGTTTTGCTCGGATATCGAGTTCCTCGTTAAATAAGCGTTACTGCTTATTTCTTTGTTTTGCTCGGATATCGAGTTCCTTGTTAGATAAGCGTTACTGCTTATTTATTTGTTTTGCTCGGATATCGAGTTCCTCGTTAAATAAGCGTTACTGCTTATTTCTTTGTTTTGCTCGGATATCGAGTTCCTCGTTAGATAAGCGTTACTGCTTATTTCTTTGTTTTGCTCGGATATCGAGTGCCTCGTTAGATAAGCGTTACTGCTTATTTCTTTGTTTTGCTCGGATATCGAGTGCCTCGTTAGATAAGCGTTGCTGCTTATTTCTTTGTTTTGCTCGGATATCGAGTTCCTTGTTAGATAAGTGTTACTGCTTATTTCTTTGTTTTGCTCAGATATCGAGTTCCTCGTTAGATAAGCGTTACTGCTTATTTCTTTGTTTTGCTCGGATATCGAGTGCCTCGTTAGATAAGCGCTACTGCTTATTTCTTTGTTTTGCTCTGATATCGAGTTCCTCGTTAGATAAGCGTTACTGCTTATTTCTTTGTTTTGCTCGGATATCGAGTTCCTCGTTAGATAAGCGTTACTGCTTATTTCTTTGTTTTGCTCGGATATCGAGTGCCTCGTTACTTTCGCAACTTGATGTACGTTGTTACCTATTATTATTATTAGACTTTTTTGGTGAAACACTTCAAGAGCCATATTATTTCTAGCAAAGAGCCAAGTATGGTTTGAGAGCCATAGGTTCCTGACCACTGATCTAGACAATCATAACAAAAAGCACATTTATGAATTTACATTTTGTGTACTGCTCCAATGTATAAGATTCAAAACTTAATATAAATAGAAGTTGTGTGGTATCACAGTAACTACTCAATAAAATAATATTTTGGATATAAAATTGTAATTTAAAATGCCGCCATATGCTTTACTTTCATAGGGCGGCATCTGTCTGGAGGGCTGGAAACTGTCTTGAGGAGGGGGGGGTGCGAAACAAAGAAGACAAAATAAAGCAATGTGTGGTGGCAACCCAAACCACCCTCCTCGATTGTATGGACCCCACCAAAATCACCCCCGCCACAATCTTGCCTAGGGTGGCAGAAAGGCTAGAGGAGCACGCTCACATTCAGGGAATAGTACGTAGTATTCAAAATTAATGCTGAAAGATAAGTATAATGACAGATAAAAATAATGAATACAAAAACATAACAGTGCTTACGACATATAAATGCAATATCACCTTCAAGTGCTGCCATGACTCGATATTTGGATAAGGGCCTTGTTGTGCTTTCCGAGTTCAGTATTGTGTTCTCCCCTTATGAAATTAGAGCATGTTAGAGGATGACCTCTGTGCTTACCGCTATGCCGTCAGGAATACATCCGATACCTATCCCCTTCCATCTGCCCTTCTCCCTCATCCTGCCTCGCCCCTATCCCTCACCCCCCACCCTCTTTCTCACTCTCAGCACACAAGGTGAAGTAAAACAGAAAGATGGATGACGTTATCAGTGATTTCTGATAGGCTAGGGAGCCTAACATCCTGCGACCAATGTGGGATGACTGTGTACGATCCCAATTAGGCATACATCAAAGAGTGGCAGTGCATCTTTCCTTGTGGAAAGGCATGTCAAAATAAAAGTGTTGCATGAACATAAACATCCATCTTATTTTCAGATAATGGGAATATTCATGTTAAATGAACAAAAAGACATATCTGCAACTTCCTGCTCATGAAATTACAATCTCCCATAATGCACTGTTCAGCAGACTTCCCTGTCATGCCTGCAACAATACAAACTAAATGCATTAGAGAAATGGGTCACTGTCTTTCGTTTGTACTATTTAGCAAAATATAGATTTTGTCATTTCAATCTAAATGGCTTTGTCTGTATATTGTGAGATCCTACACTGTACTTATGCCCTCCAAACATGCTGTGAAAAAGGTCAAAATATAACACCCAATCAGGGGTGTAAAGTACTTGAGTAATTGTACTTTGTTACAATACTTAAGTACTGTTTTTGGGAATTTGTACTTTACTCGAGTATTATTAAGTTTGTATACATTACATTTCAGAGAAAAAAAACATACTTTTTACTCCTTACATTTAAAATGCAGACCTTCAAAGTACAAAGTACAAATCTTGCAGGTCCAACAATTTTAATTAGTATATTTGTTTCTCTGGCCGAACTGACATTAACGTTATTAATCCTGCGGCCGCACTTTATTTAAAACAGCCAATCAAATCCCCATCAATGGAAAATTTACCCGCCCATACCCATGCTGATTGGTCCTTTTGTAAGACTAGACAGCGGGGATCTTTGATTAGACACCTGCTATCAAAATAACTATTTGAAAAGAACCTTGTTGAACCCACGTATTAAAAAACTGAACTAAACCTTCCAAGGTTGTAGTTTGCCCAACTTTACAACTGGATGCTGTGATGTGAATGCCGTCCATGTTAGTTTACCTCGACATGTTTTTTAAAATTCCATGGGGAAGTGCATTAAATCATCTTAATGCAAAAAAAGTGTCCTCTTTTCTTTAATTTCAGCATTGTCTATCGCAAAATTCATTCCATTGTGGACCGAGTGTATGCTGGGTTTCATTCCAGCCTTGCCTAAACACCAGCTGATGATTTCACTAATTAGCTCACCTCTTCAACTAACTCACCTTGTGCAATGTGTAGTTGAAACGAAAACTTGTATACACTCGGCCCACGATGGAATGAGTTTGAGACCCTTTGTCTATCCCTTGCAATAAAAAGGTTTTTACTTTTACTTTTTAGTACTTAAGTACATTTAAAAGTAGGAACTTTTTTACTTTTACTCAAATGTATTTTTAGCCAGATACTCTGACTTTTACTTGAGTAAGATTTTGAGACAGTATCCATACTTTCACTTAAGTATAATTTCTGGGTACTTTTTACATCCCTGCACCCAATACAATCCTTATCTTTCGCTGCTGTGAAGGATCACTGCCTCATGTAAAATTTTATTGTGATAATTGTGATATACAGTGAGCACCATAATTCATTGGACAGTGACACATCTTTTGTTATTTTGGTTCTGTACTCTAGCACTTTGAGTTTGAAAGGATACAATGACAATGAGGTGCAGACTGTCAGCTTTAATTTGAGGTATTTTCATCCATATTGGATGAACCGTTTCGAAATTAAAGAACCTTCTGTACATAGTCCCCCCCATTTTCGGGCATCAAAAAATCTTGGACAGTTTAACATAATGTAGAATAAAGTAATAATTTTTTATATTTTGTCACATACCCTTTGCATGCCATGACTTCCTGATGTCTGTGACTCTTGATATCTTATTTTCTGGTACGTAAAAAAAGTTATTTTACACATTCCCATTTAGGTGGCATCGTTTACAGGCAATATTATTATCGCCTTTATGTCAGCCTTTTCTTCAATAAAATTCCATTCTAAATGTCTCACACAACATAACCACAACTGCTTGCACCCCCCTTCCCAGCCACATGAACTCAGTACATTTTTATGTCCTCATAAAAATCACCATGTTTAGTAGACCCAAATGTGTTTTGTGTGTCTGCTGTGAGTCATGAACTACAATCCTTGCCAGCTGTATGTCACAAGAGATACAATTAACCCGCTAAGCTAAAGGACAATAAGCCCGCTAAGGACAAAGTTTTTTGCCAAAGGAATTCAATGCGCCCTTATTCAGACCCCAGGGCGCATGCTGCTAACATGATTTTCCTTTTTACTCATTAACCTGAATTTAAAAATGTTTTTCACCAAACAGTCCCCTCCCGTTTGACTTCTCAAATATTATCAACCCAGTACTAACAGAAGGAAGCTCACTTCTCTAAATCTCCCAAGTCGACTTTAATTAAGGCTCATCTTAGGGAAGTGAATTTGCTTCCAAATGTCCTTTAAAAAACTCATTATTCTAATACCAGACTCTCCCTCCTTGTCAGATATTCAATTTGTGGATCAACAACTCTTCTGTCCGATGCGTTTGCATAACATCTACAGAATATTTGAATGACTGAGGCCTTGATTTAAAAAGTACTCATCTCTGATATTAGAAACACTTATGATCAAATAAAAATAAAAAAAATATGAAAATAAACAGACCTTGCCTTGGCAAACAAAAGATATCCAAAAATCTGCAAAGGACTCTTGTAGTTGCAAGTTTTCAATGCTTGTCGGTTTTCCAGTGCTTTCAGTCACACAGCCCAAAAAAACTGATTTATTTAAATGTACACAGGATTCAGGGTCCATATTTAAATACACAATAGAAGAGTTTAGAGTTAGGGTTGTTTCTCCTGACAAATCTTTCTATTGAACTCTATTAAAAAATAAGTCAGGAGAAAAGACCCTTCAAGTTATCCATCCATATCTACTGCATATCTGGCAGCAAAGTGATGGTTTAAGACTTGTTTGATACGTCAGACCCTTGATGACTTGTTCCAGTGTAATTTACAGCTAAATCTAGTCCCACCTCCCAATTCCCATAGAGATCCATTGAAATGCAGAGAGGTTATAGCATTGCTTGTAGGAGTACCATAAAGTAAGATATCAAGTGATATCGAGTCTTTTGATATTGTTGGGTCACAGACATCAGGAAGTCATGGCATGCAAAGGGTATGTGACAAAATATTAAAAAATTATTACTTTATTCTACATTATGTTAAACTGTCCAAGATGTTTTGATGCCCGAAAATGGGGGGGGGGGGCCTATGTACAAAAGGTTGTATAATTTCTAAATGGTTCATCCGGTATGAATGAGAATACCCTCAAATTAAAGCTGACAGTCTGCACCTCATTGTCATTGTATCCTTTTAAACTCAAAGTGCTAGAGTACAGAACCAAAATAACAAAATATGTGTCACTGTCCAATTAATTATGGTGCTCACTGTATATCACAATTATCACAATTAAATTTTACATGAGGCAGTGATCCTTAGATTTTTATTGGGTGTTATATTTTTACTTTTTTCACAGCATGTTTGGAGGGCATAAGTACAAATATACAGACAAAGCCATTTAGATTGAAATGACAAAATCAATACTTTGCTAAATAGTATTGCTTGTAGGAGTACCAGAAAATAAGATATCAAGAGTCTTTTGATATTGTTGGGTCACAAACATCAGGAAGTCATGGCATGTAAAGGATATGCGACCAAATATTTAAAAATAATTTTAAATTAATTTTACTTTATTCTACATTATGTTAAACTGTAAAATTTATGATGCCAGTAAATGGGGGAGACTATGTACAAAAGTCAATGGATTAGCTATCGGATGAATTTCTAAACAGTTCATCCGATATCGATGAAAATACCCTCAAAAAGCTGACAGTCTGCATTTCAAACTCAAAGTGCTAGAGTACAGAACCAAAATAACAAAAAATTTGTCACCGTCCAATGAATTATGGTGCTCACTGTATGTATGTATGCAGTGTGTGAATTTACAGGGGAAGGGGGGGATTTCCCTGCCACTGCTCACCCTTCTCTGCTTGACCAACTTTCATCCTAGGCTGGAATGCTATTATTCCACCATCAGATACGTGTCTCTCACATGTCAGATACGTGTCTCTCATTCTGAATGTGTGCTATAATAAATCCCAAACAACTGAAGTGCACGTCTATTTTGGAAAACAACACGTATCACATTCACATGACCCTAGACTGCATTTCCAAAAAAAGACTACATAACCCAACATGCGACAGTCATGTGATCCTGGGTAGAATTTCCAACCGACTTGACCAATCAGGACTGAGTTATCGCCCTATAAAACTTTAACTTCCTGTCTGGCTCATTCGCTTACTATTAGCATTTTGACTTGTCGGAACACTTGTCTCCTGTCCATCTTCCCGGCTGGGGAAGGGCTGACATAGGCAAGGGAACACACGGAGAGAATTTCTCTCTCCCTCGAATTAGGCGGTCACAACGACTGCTCTTCTCAGCTCTGTTAGTGTGTTTTGAGAAAGCCACTAAGTCAAGTCACTTTTATTTATATAGCACATTTAAAACAACAGTAGTTGATCCAAAGTACTTTACAGTCACTACAATACAACACAACAAACCACAACAAAATAACATCACAGTACATGTATTACAACACAATAAAATAAATGGAATAATAAATATGAGGATCAACCTCATGCAGTTTATGGGCAACCTCAAACTGCACTAAAAGCAATAAAAAAAGGCGGGTCTTAAAATGTATCAACGGTGGGACTGGACTTAATGTGGGATGGAAGATTGTTCCAGAGCCTAGGGGCAGCAAAAGAAAAAGCATGGTCACCTTTAGTTTTGAGACGTGAGTGGGGGACTAAGAGGAGTTGTTTTGCGGATGACCTAAGTGACCTGGGAGCAGAATATGGAGTCAGCAGATCAGTGATGTACTGTGGAGCTAATCCATTGAGGGCTTTAAAAACAAATAGTAACATTTTTAAATAAATTCTATATTTCACTGGTAACCAATGCAAATGAGCCAGAGCCGGAGTAATATGTTGCCTTTTCTTTGTTCCAGTTAAAAATCTAGCAGCTGCATTCTGAACCATTTGCAGTCGAGACAGAGTGGAATGGGTCAATCCCATATACAGGGAATTACAATAATCCATGTGAGAAGTAAGAAAAGCATGGATAAAAGTTGGCTATGGTTCGAAGCTGATAAAAGCTGCCCTTCACAACACTACTAACGTGTCTGTTAAAATTCAAAGAAGTGTCCAAGAAGACACTAAGATTTTTAAATACAATTTGCAAATTTGTAGACAGGGAACCAAGCACATTGCTTAGGCTAGTGACAGAGCTAGGAGGGCCAAATATAATTACTACCGTTTTTTTATCATTTAGTTGTAGAAAGTTCCTCGCCATCCAGCATTTAATGTAATCTAGACAGTTAAAAAGGTTCTTCAATGAACAAGCATTGCCAGGTGTAACTGGCAGGTAAAGCTGTGTGTCATCTGCATAACAATGATACAAAATATTATATTTCTCAAAGATAGAGCCAAGGGGAAGCATGTGAAGTGAAAATAAAAGAGGCCCTAAAATAGAACCTTGGGGGATGCCACATTTGATGGAAGCAGGAGATGAAGAACAGTTTCCAATTTTAACGGAAAAGGTTCTTTCTTTCAGGTAGGAGGTAAACCATTTTAACACTGAGCCCTGCAGACGTCTTACGAGAATGCCATGATCAATTGTATCAAATGCTGCGCTGAGGTCGAGCAGGACTAAGATGGCACAAGAACCAAAATTGACAGAAAGAAGGATATCATTAAATACCTTCAACAAAGCGGATTCTGTACTATGCAGAGCTCTAAAACCAGTCTGAAATTTCAATGTGTTCAAGTAGGAGGAGACCTTGGAGAAGACAACTTTTTCCAAAATCTTAGAAATAAAAAGTAGCTTAAAGATGGGCCTGTAGTTTTTATAATCATTGGGGTCTAGGCTAGGTTTCTTTAGTAGGGGTTGCGCAATAGCATGTTTAAAACTGGAAGGGATGACTCCATTTGTTAAACTGCTATTAATTATAACCAGAATTAGGGGGCAGATTGTGACAAAAACTTCCTTTAAAAGGTGTGACGGTATAATGTCTAAGGGACAGTAAGTGGGATTCATGTGTAAGACCACTTCAGACAGCTGGGAGGATGGCACAGGTTGAAACTGCTGGAGGCGGCTGACTGGACAATGTGTCTCTGAAGGATCAGAGGTGAGATCTTATGTTGTCAATTTTGTCTACGAAAAAACTTTGAAACTTTTGGTTTTAGTAGTGGACTCAAAGGTAGCTACAGCAGCAGTATAAGGATGCAAGATAAAGTTAATTGTGTTGAACAGTATTTTAGGTCTGTGGGCATTTTTCTATTAATTAGTTCAGCATAATTGTTATGTTCTGAATTCTGAGTCTGTCTGTTTTGTATTTTTTTCATCACTCAAGGACATGCACAGACTTTCTCCGAAGCCACTCCTTTGTTCTCTTGGCTGTGTGCTTCGGGTCGTTGTCATGTTGGAAGGTAAACCTTCGCCCCAGTCTGAGGTCCAGATCGCTCTGGAGCAGGTTTTCTTCAAGGATCTCGGTGTACTTAGCTGCATTAATTTTTCCCTCTATCAGGACTAGTTGCCCCGTTCCCGCTGCTGAAAAACATCCCCACATCATGTGCCATGCTTCACTGTAGGGATGGTATTAGCCAGGTGATGAGCGGTGCCTGGTTTCCTCCAGACGTGACGCTTGGTACATTGCATTCATTTGGCAGATGCTTTTATCCAAAGCGACACACAATAAGTGCATACTGAAGGTCAATGATATCAGTTCAGATAATAAGCTAATTTCTTATAACATAGCAGCTACCCATAGTCATGAACATTGAGTATAGTATAGTACACAGTAAGCTATGGCTAAGACAACAAGATATTATAAACTATAAAATCAACTAAGAATTAAGGAACAGGAAACAAGCGAAAAACAGTCCTGGTACTAGATTCAGTAAGCCAGTCAAGGTGGAGTCTGAAGAGGTGTGTCTTAAGACCATGACGGATAGCAGGCAGTGTTTGAGCAGAACGTAGAGGAGTGAGAAGTTTGTTCCACCACTGGGGAGCTAGGGTGGAGAAGCTCCGCAGTCCGGACGAGCAGAGCGAAGTGGTCAAGCTGTAGTTTAGTGTTGTATTATGTCCTGCAGGTAGGAAGGGCTTGTCCTTTTGGCTGCAGCGTAGGCCAGGGTCAGAACTTTGAACCTGATCCTGGCGGTGACTGGCAGCCAGTGGACTGACCTCAGCAGGGGGGTGATGTGTGAAAACTTTGGGAGGAGTAATCCAGGCGTGAGCTCAAGGTTGAGCTTCAGGTGATGAGTAGCCATCCACATAGAAATGTCAGCCAGGCAGGCAGATATCCTCTCCTTAACCTGTTAGGTAGAGAGGGGAATGACAAATAGTGCTATATAAGAGAAATGTCCAATAAAAAAAACAATGGTATACTGAAAAGAAAAACAGCACAAGTCTAAATGATACATTAAGCAAAATTTCAGTAACATGGCAAGTGTTGATGTATAAATCACTGTTAATATACCCCTAAAACGCTATTTCAAAAAGCAAGACTTGCATGCTAACAATTAATTCAGGGAGCAAAGATGCAATCTGAACAGGTGAGTCCTGAGTCTACACCAGAAGATGGTCAGAAGGGCAGAAGAGCAGAAGGGCCAAGACCAGGGGCCTCATTATAAAAAGTACTTTCGATCAAATTTGATCTTACGTGTGGAAAATCATGACAAAGTGGTGATTTATAAAATTTCAACGTGACTCCATTTGACCGTGGAAATGGTCGTAGCTCCACGTCAGGTCTTCACTTGACATACGCACATTACCTGCTGGTTATGCCAAAGTATTGCAGGCTTGAGAGTCGCACGTGAACGCTTATTTGGCATGGAAAATTATCGGTGTTGTTATCAGCCTACAAAATTAGTTTAATTCCAAATTAAAAAGAAAACTGATAGTCTAATTATTGAATTTTAAGTCTTCCTTACATTATATACCATTATTGTATGACATGCAGAAACTTGTAAATTGGGGCATGATGAATGCGAGATTCATTATGATTCACAAAGTGTTGCTCATTGATGGTAATGTATCCTGCGCTGGCTTTATTGGAGGACGTGGCAAACCATGCGTTCAATTTGAAGTTTATTTGGGATTTATAGACGGAATGTACGGATGACAGACGTACGCTATTTTAAACAAGTGCAGCCAATTTTATAAATAATGCTTACATCCATTTAAAAAAATGTGCTTACATGAAAGTTAAAGATGACATCCAAGTACTTTTTTATAAATGAGGCCCCAGGACCTGAGTGGAGTAGGTGGTGAGAAATGGGCAGATTCTTCAGATGTTGCAGAGGAAGAATCTGCACGCCTGGCTCACCAATGCTATGTTCTCAGCGAAGCTCAGGTTGTTGACGAACGTCACTCTGAGGTTGATTGCAGACTGGATGGAAGTCATTATAGTGCTGTCCAAGGTGATAGAGAGGTTCCGTAACAGAGAGGGCTTTTTAGGGATGAAAAGCATCTCAGTCTTGGCCAGACTTAAGCTGTGTCAGCTGTTCATCCCAGATGAGATGCCACAAGGCAGGCTAAGATGCGTGAATAGAAACGAAAGAACAGAACAAAAACAAACGAACATGACCGAAAATGAAGTAACAGAAAACGCAACACAGGTTCAAATACTGACAGCTGGAGCCTAGTTGAACGCGGGAGGATGGCAGGCGCGAAAAACTGCTCAGTGTTCAGTGTTGGTGAGTGACGTTACGAAATGCGACCGATTGCTGTAGTAATGTAGTTCACTTTAGCATAACGCTATATTTAATTTATATTAATTGCGTGTGTGGTTTGTGTGTTTTTTTGTGGGGATTATCTTGAACAAAACGTGAAAATATCTTAACCACAGACCTTATATTCGGCAAAAATCCGAAAACCACATGGTAAGACCCCATTGGAAATCTGGCGAGGGAACCCATGCCCAGAAGAAACCTCCGAATTGGCCTACAAAAATACCTCATGACTGTAGCACTCTATTGAATCCAATGGCAAGATGCTAATTGTTGGCATTGTTCTGATTCAGTTTTAGCCAATTTAATCTACAATGGTGGGACCAGAGTGGTATATTATGAAGGGAGATTAAGAGGATAGCTCCGTTTCCCTGTCTTGTTTTGTCCTTTTCTCCTTTTTTCCCCTTTCCTTTTGTGTTTTCCCCTGATGTTGTGTTCCCTTCTTCCCTGTTTTTTTCCTTTCCCCTCCCTTTCCCCCCCTCTGTTTTTTTCTGTTCCTCCTCTTTTCCCCTCCCTTCCCAGTTTCCTCTCCCTCCCATTTTTGCATCTTTCTCCTATTGTCTTTCTCTTTGGTTATTCCATCTTATTGGTTTTGCTTTGGTCTATTTTCCTCCCTTCGTTATACCTCCGTTCCCTCTTCGTTCGTGGGTTATGTTCGTTTCGTTCTGGCGTCTGTGTTGTGTGGTTGGTGTTTTTCTGTTCTCTGTTTTCTGTTTTGGTTGGTTTTTTTTCTTTTTAACTCCTTGGTTCTCCTCCAGTGTTCTGTAATATCTGTGTCAGTCCAGTCTGTCCCCCGTCCAGTTGTGTGTGTTTGTTGCTCCCCAGTAACGTTGCCTGTGCAGTGGGGTTGCTCCCTCCAGCCCCCCTCCCCTGTCCCCCCTTCCTCACCCCCATCCCGTTCATCCTTCCCCCCCAGGTCCAGTCCCCCCTCCATCTCCAGTCTGTTGCCTCCAGTGCCCAGTGGGGTGCTCCCCTCCAGTCCTCCAGTCCCCCCCCCCCCCCCCCCTCCCGTCCCATCTCCAGATCCAGGTTCCAGTTGGACCTCAGCTCCAGTCCAGTTTGCCTGCCACAGTTGGTCGTGCCTCCCAGTCCGTCCCCCCCCCCACCCCCCCCGGTCCTCCCCCCGTTCCTCGTGATCCTGTCCCTGTCCAGATCCCCGTCATCCATCCCAGTTCCCCTGGACCCCCGCCCCCATCCCCCGTTCCCCGGTCCAGGACCGGTGTTCCTCCCCGTCCTCCCGGTCTCCGGTCCGGTTCCTTCCCCGGTTCAGTCAAGTCCGGTTCGGTTCGTCAACCAACCCTCCGTCCCCGTGACGGTCCTGTGTCCTCACCTCCCGGTCCTGTCCAGTCCCGTTTTTCGGTTCGTTCAACGTTTTTTTCCTTTGTTTCGGTCCCAGTGTGGGCTCCCCGTCCAGTACAAGTCAGCTCCGGTTTGGAGCAGTTCGCTACTTCCTGACCCCTCTTAACTAACTTTGTTGTGTTTTTTGTTGTGAGGGGGGGACCCCCAAAGCTCCGAATAAATCCTCATTTCTGTTTCCCTGTCTCTTGGTCGTTGCATTTGGGTTCAGTCCGTGTTTGGGTTCGTGACAATAGCGAGCTAAATAAAGCTTCAACCCTGGGTTTTCTGTATCACGAAGCCAACTCACCTTTAATCGGGGTATATTGCCACTGTCATGGGTAGTGGCTGTCTCTTTTTGTTTTCTACCATTGTTTTCCGTTTGGCGTCGTCTGAAGCTCTATCGAATTTTTTCTTCCTCCGTCCCGGTGTTTGGATCTCTCCAGGTCATTATCTCCTACACCTGTGTTTGGTTTCCGTCGGCTATAAATAGAGCTTGACTTCCGCTTTCCGGTGCTTCTAGATTGACGTTGCAGTAGGACTAGAAAGCCGGTATATGGTTTTATAAAAAGAAAAACTAAGAGAGCTGTAGTTACAGGCTTGCTATTTTGTTTGTTTCTTTTCAGTTCTCGACCTCTTATACACGCCGATCCATAAGTGCGTGAGGCCATTTCTTTTTGTTAGTTTCTCGCTGTTTAAGCGAATTTCCGCCTCCGTTTGAGGTTGTTTTGTGTTAGCCTTGTGCTAGGGAAGTTTTGTTCCCGTTTTTCCGTTTCCCTTTTATTGTGCGGTTTAATTCCGCTTCTGTGGCGTATCCATATTTAGATACGCTTTCTGTATCCTTATCTGTCGCGTTTGGTTCTCTATTTTCTAAACCTAAACCTGACAGCCACGGCAACTTACTCTGCACGGCTAACCTGCTCCAGGGCAGGTTATGACAGATTGAAACATATAAAAGCACTGCCCTTTGACCAATCAACTCATTGGCTTTAAAAAAAAGGCGTCTCCATTCCAAAGGATCCCATAGAGCAGAGGTTTTCAACCTGTGGGCCGCGGCCCACATGCAGGGGGGCCGTCATTTATTTTTTAAACAAAAAAAAAAAACCGCCAATAAATAGGTTATTACCTAAAATCAAATAACAATTTAAAAATCACGTATTTAAATTATTTTAGCAAAAAATAAGACATCAGATTTAGGGAGAACTCTGATTGCACTTCCCCCCCTCCGTGTCAATGGCTCTCGCTCGTCCCGACTGCGGAGCTTTTCCACACCTTTTCCATGATTGGTCTCTATGGCGGCTGGAGAATTGTTTGATCGATGTAACGACCATTTTAGCTGTGTGCAAGCTAAACTGTCAGTGCTAAAACATTTCTCTTTTTCAATTTATTCAAAGGAATTTATCACAGTAATAAGTGGTTACAAACAGGGTCTCTCAAAGGGAAAGATTCAGAGGCTGGTCCATCTACCAGTAAGGAAACCGCAAAACGAAAAAAATACAGCAATGAACATGAAAACTTTCCTTTTTATTTCGTACAAGCTTTTTATATAATTGTAAATTACGGCTCTGGGATGTAGTTTTATACAACTGTTTATGAAAACATTATGAGTAACATTAGCCTGGCCCTACCGAGTCTAGTCATTTTCAATCAAATTAACTTAAATAACGTCACTGTCATGTTTCTGTCCGCCTATTCCACACTATCATTTCTATAACTAAAGGTTGAATTGGTCAATCAGATGTAACGACACTTTTCATTAATCGTACATCACATCAGCATTGGTTTTGCATTTGCATTTTTTTTCTGTAACATTAGTGTTACTATTTTTTATTGTTTGTTGCATCAAAATTCATTAGTACAGCCCATGCTTCACGTTGTTGCAGACACCGCCCCTTTTATGAGAACGCGCACATACCTCGATTAATAAAGCCAGTGTTCACTTAGCAAGTTGATAACCACGTCCGTAGTATCAGTTAAGCCAGATTGTGGTGTTTAGGCTTTCTGAAGCCAGATAACGTAAACCCTGGCTATGTTAAACTTCCTTCGTAGTATACCCCTCTTGACAGCATCACTGAAGCCTTACATACTATTTTGGGGGTAAATAAAACAATATAAAGTTTTTCAAAATGGGTGAACTATCCCTTTAATTGCAGAAATATTCATGTAGGCCTGCGCTAACAACATTTGCTATATTGAAGTGCTTTCTTACATAGATTTTTAGGAGCCTAGACAAATTAAAATACTCGTTGAATCACAGCGTTAATCGTACATCACATTGCATGACACACGCCTGCAACTATAGCCTACTGTTTATTGCTTTTCCGTAAAAAATAACGCTACCACCGTTTCTTTTACCCGACCTCACACATTACAGAACTATTCACGTAACACTATTTTAGTGTTTAGCTCTCCTTTTGGAATGAAAAATAATTCTGCAAAAGGGAGGACCTTACGTTAAAGGGTTATTTGACCTTAGAGTGACATAAGTGATTTTGTGGAGCCTACCCCATTATATTTGCATAGCGTGAATATTAGCCACACCAAATGTACCTGCTGACCATTAACGGCATCCCCGGTAGTCCCGGTTGTCAGGGTCCCCATTCACTCCCATTCACTCCCATTCATCTTCGGGACCTCACCAAAAAGCAAACACGAACTACGGCAGATAATTCATCGATAAAAGAGAACACACCGGTGAAAAGGTACGTGTTTGTTTAAAAGAAAAAGAATATCTGGCAAAAACCTTAGTTATTTTAACTCTGTGAAGAATCC
Organism: Ilyophis sp. 1 JC-2022; assembly: GCA_022702515.1. Classification (NCBI taxonomy): domain Eukaryota; kingdom Metazoa; phylum Chordata; class Actinopteri; order Anguilliformes; family Synaphobranchidae; genus Ilyophis; species Ilyophis sp. 1 JC-2022. The sequence continues at coordinate 42,309,156 of CM040396.1, read as the reverse complement.
TTGCGTACGATAAAGTTGACATCAATTTGCCAACTGTAGTAGGCTACTGTTAGTTGTTGGTTTACATCATACTGAAAATCTAAACTACGGCTTGTTGTATATCTACACAATAGCATATCCGAAAATAGTTCCAATATTATAGCTAATTTAAACGTGACAACATATTATAAGCTCAAAACAAACACGTACCTTTTCACCATCATGCGTGCCGCATTCTCCACCATTGCTTCTGCCTCGGCAGCGGCTAGCTTCTTGAGGCTCGGCCGTAGCTGGAGATAGCGTATCTGTTTGTGTGTGAGTGAGAGGTAGCGAGAGATGAAGAGAGTGGAACAAAACAGCTGCCAAAAAAAGCAGCTTGCCCCCCCAGAAAAGTGTGTGGGGGGGGGGCGGGGCAAGGCCCATAGTCCTACAGCATGCCGCCACCACTGGTGCATTTTCCCTCTCGGTCTACATATGTGTTTATGAAGCATAACATGAACACCTTCAATCCTAATGAGAGGGGTTCATTGGCTCGGCAAATAGTTTGCCTGATGTTTCAAAAGAGAGAGAGAGAGAGAGGTCAACTGCAATACATTTGCTTGATTCCACTCAATGTGCATTTTTAACAGGCTGCTCAGTTTCCCGCCCAGTAAAGCTTGTTATATCTGATGTTCTGTGTGCTGTGTATGGGGAAGGGGGGTGGGGGTTGCATGCTGGGGGATGACAGCCCAGCACAGAACCCACGCCCACGCTTCTCTCAGAGCACGCTAAAGCAAATCAGCTGCGACACCGAGACACGGAGCCGAGACTTCCACATCAACGCAGACCCCTCTGTCAAACGTGTCCCAGTGTGTTTGCTGGATGTAGACCAGGGTTAGTGTGTCCCATCATCCACATCGCATTCAGCTGGTCAGTAAATGAGAAGACAGAACTGAATCACTGCCTGACTTCTTGTTAAGTGGACAAAGCTGACAATAAGAAAAAAATAATGGAAATCCTAATTAAGAACTGCATGCTATAAAAAATTTACTTTTAACTCTCCTGGCCTCTTTTTTAACTGGCCTCTTTTCTGGTTCTCAAGGGGTTCTCCTGGTGAAATGAGTTAATTCACCTCATCCGACTAAGACACCGGACGGACATGCCAAACCCAGGGGCAAGTTTACCCCACCATCGTAAGCCACGCTGTACTGTATATGTTTGTCAGTCAGACGTGCACGCCGAGGTACCACATTACAATTAGTTAATGGACACGGAGAGAGCAGAGCGGCTCTTATCTAGAACAAAAATCCTCTTACTAATCCTCTCTTAAAACCTCAGCTAATCCCGCGTTGGCCTCGCTGTGGAACATAATGACGGCCCTTCGCTGCTATAAAAATTACATATTTCAAAAGTTTTGTCGCTAGTTGTTTCGTCTAAGGCAACACTGAGGAGAGATCTCACTCAGGCCTAAACCCCCCCCTCCTCAAAATCTTTGTGCCACTTATTTTTTTAACCTCACCCTCAGGCTTCCCTCTGCTTTCCTCAGTACAGATATGCTGTCCCTGCTTTCTACTATTTATTTAAAGTCTTTTTTTCTCTCTCACTAATTAATTCTGCTGTTTGGCATTCGTGTCTGCATTAGAAAGCCATCTGTAGTGTTTCTCTGCTGGCTTCAGGCTTAATGTGTTGCTGTGGGTTTCCCAAGGGCTGCTGATGGGGTTAAAGACCCAGGCTCGGAAGGGTTCACTCCATGAGATGTTTGAGCATTGGTTAAGAGAGGCTACCGCTACAAATGACCACTCAGCGGCTTGCTAACACACCATCAGCATGATTGCATTGGCTAAATTCATTCACATTAGGTGCTCTATTATAATTTTTTTCACTGTTCAGGTAGTGTTCACATGCATGAGGGCTCATCTACGTACAGCATTCGAGTCTATGTGGTCTGCATGTTAAGAGATTTATAAGAGCACTCTCATACTCAAGCCAGGACACAGAAGAGTCAATATTTCAGAACTGAAGGAGACTATTATGATTACTGAAAGGAGAACCTTAGTGACTGAACCCTCAAGTGACTCAAACAATGTGTTTTTATGTCTGAAATGCCTTTGATGCCGTAATGCTGCAGATAATTACTTGAGCTTACCATGCTACTCCCAGCTAAGGAATGTTTCATGAACATTGTGGAAGGTTCCAGTTAGATTCCCTAAAATTTTGTGTCATACATGGCAATAATATTTTCAGAACATTCCATTGAGATGCAAGTCAAACCAAATTTAAGGAAAAATAAAGCTTCCACAATCCAAAGTATTTTTTAACAGTGACAAAACACCGAGTTACACAGCAAGTCCATTTCTGCAGAATTAAAAAGAAAATGTATGGGATCTCCAGGAAACCAGACAAAGGGGAAATGTTTTGGAAACCAAGTGCTGGGCTGTTGTGGGCCAGGCCTCCTGAAATGGGAAATGTTCAAAAGTAGGGGTGGGGGGCAGATGTGGATTCGAGGAAAAGGTAATGACACTCTTAATTCTAATGTTGCCACACCTTTCTGGATGGCCACCTGTGTCTCTCTGGTCCACCACCACACCATGCTCCCTTTAGGGGGGAAAGGGATGCTTCATTATCCGTGAATGTGATGGATTTAGTAGCGGATATTCAAACGCAGAGGTGAGTGAGATCAGACAAGTCACCCACATAGGTGAGGACACCCTTGGAACGTAACTCTAGAATGTCCAATGGAAGGTGAAACAAAATAAAACCACCAAAAGAAAACACTGTCTCGTAGAGAACAGCACGGAAATAAATAGTGCAGAACGCTAACAGGCGGAAACACAATCCTATACCTGAAGAAACTAAAAGCAAGTTCCTCGTGAACATAAGCAAGTTACTATCACAAAGGTCACTTAAACCTGGCTATTCCACGCTCAAAAATTATTATCAAATAACTTAAATACCCTGCAGGTAGAAACACAGGTGAAACGAATAACGAGCACAGGAAAGCAAAACCCCAGACCGGAACGTGGAAAAAATCAGATAGATTCTCAATCGGGAAACAGGACGAGAACCACAGTGGAAAAGAAAAGAAAACCCACGAACCATGACAGTGAGCAATAAAAACAAGCTCCGCAAAATCGTCAACATTTCCAGCAAGATAGCTGGGATACCACTTAACTGTATGGTGTTGATGTGCGTGACCCGAGTGGTTAAAAAGAGAAAAGTTATGACCAATGAAACAACGCAACGCACCCACTATATCAGTGATTTTCAACCACTGTGCCGCGGCACACTAGTGTGCCGTGAGAGATCGTCAGGTGTGCCGTGAGAAATTATCTTATCCTATTAACTTCACTTAATTAGTAACACTTTTGGTTGGTGGTGTGACACAGGATTTTTTTTAATGTAAAAAATGTGCCTTGGCTCAAAAAAGGTTGAAAAACACTGCACTATATAACCAATATCACCTAATGCCACCAGGACGATGGTACAGTATACTCATTTTAGATCATCGTAGATTTTTTGTCCCTTCAAGCATAGCACTTTTGAACAAACTGATAATATCCACATCCTGTGTATAAATGTTGTCTCAGTTACGTATCAGTCTTATCTGTGTATACTAGTTGTCCTAGATGTAGTTTATATGTCCTTGAAAATCTAATGCAATGTATTGTCATGTTGTTTATGTTATGTGTTCTCTGATGGCTGCATGACGCAAAAATAATTTCTAAACGGACTAATAAAGGTCGGAATCTATCTATTTTAATCAGGTTAAAAGTACGCCTGTGGACAGTGCTCATTCAAAGCCATATTGTGCAGTGCTGTCATGGACCTCCATACTCCTAACAGAGGGATTTGAGCTCCCAGCTCTCTCTGATGTGGACCCCTACTTGTGAAGCGTTCTCTTACATAAGTGCATATGCTTTAATCTCCACCGTTTCCTCTCTGGCTCCCTGGCCTGTCAACAGACCCCCCTGCCATTCTCACTCATTCAGCTCCTGCAATCCTTTCCCCGTTTTCCTGCCATCTGGACAAATCTATCCTTTTATTTATTTATTTTTCATTTTTTGTATTTCTCTGGTTCATCTCCCATGGAAATCATAGATTACCAGTTGGCACACGTCTACACATGTACTGCAGCGTCCAGTTTCTCTCTCCACACGCATGTTTTTGTATTTACTAATTTCTTCTCTGTGTGCTATTATTTGAAGGAAATAAGATTGCAGAGCACTTTTACTGCAGCTCTGAGGAGCACACTGATAGCAGACTGCTTTCTATTTAACAGAATTACCACAAAGCAAATAAATCATTGCCCCACTTCAACATACCAATGCAATTGTCCACATATAAGAGTCAAATGGAAATGACCATAATGATGGATTATTAAAAGAATATTGAGCAATAAGACTTTCAGTGAAGCAGAGCTGTAGAATTCCTTAAACCTTAGTTATGAAAGGCTGACGGCCATTTCGGTTTATAAATTTAGATTAAATTGCTTAAGCAATGACACTATCATTTAGGTTAGTAAGAGATGCACATTTCTTGGATAGAGATATACAGTGCCCTCCACTATTATTGGCACCCCTGGTAAAGATGCGTAAAAAGGGTTATAAAAAATTCACCGTTTGGTGAATTAGCTTAATTTTTTACCACTCCACAGATTTCATGTTAGCAAACTATAGTGTTAGCAAGTCAGTTATGACATCTACTTAGTCATTTTTCCAACAATTGTTAACAGACAGATTATTTAACTTTTAATTCACTATATCACAATTCCAGTGGGTCAGAAGTTTACATACATTAAGTTGACTGTGCCTTTAAACAGTTTGGAAAATTCCAGAAAATGATGTCATGGCTTTAGCAACATCTGATAGGCTAATTGACATTATTTGAGGCAATTGGAGGTGTACCTGTGGATGTATTTTAAGGCCTACCTTCAAACTCAGTGCCTCTTTGCTTGACATCATGGGAAAATCAAAAGAAATCAGCCAAGACCTCCACAAGTCTGGTTAATCTATGGGAGCAATTTCCAAATGCCTGAAGGTACCACGTTCGTCTGTACAAACAATAGTACATATAAACATCATTGGACCACGCAGCCGCTATACCACTCAGGAAGGAGACGCGTTCTGTCTCCTAGAGATGAACGTGCTTTGGAGTGAAAAGTGCCAATCAATCCCAGAACAACAGCAAAGGACGCTGGAAGATGCTGAAGAGAACAGGTACAAAAGTATCTATATCCACAGTAAAACGAGTCCGATATTGACATAACCTGAAAGGCTGCTCAGCAAGGAAGAAGCCACTACTCCAAAACCACCATAAAAAAGCCAGACTACAGTTTGCAACTGCACATGGAGACAAAGATCTTACTTTTTGGAGAAATGCCCTCTGGTCTGATGAAACAATAATTGAACTGTTTGGCCATAATGACCATCGTTATGTTTGGAGGAAAAAGGGTGAGGCTTGCCAGCCGAAGAACACCATCCGAACCGTGAAGCATGGGGGTGGCAGCTTCATGTTGTGGGGATGCTTTGCTGCAGGAGGGACTGGTGCACTTCATAAAATAAATGGCATCATGAGGAAGGAAAATTATGAGGACATATTGAAGCAACATCTCAAGACATCAGCCAGGAAGTTAAAGCTTGGTTGCAAATGGCTCTTCCAAATGGACAATGATTCAAAGCATACTTCCAAAGTTGTTGCAAAATGACTTAAGGACAACAAAGTCAAGGTATTGGAGTGGCCATCACAAAGTCCTGACTTCAATCCAATTGAAAATTTGTGGGCAGAACTGAAAAAGCGTGTGCGAGCAAGGAGGCCTACAAACCTGACTCAGTTACACCAGTTCTGTCAGGAGGAATGGGCCAAAATTCCAGCAACTTCTGGTGAGAATAAATAATTCTTTCTACTATTCTACTATTATTCTGACATTTCACATTCTTAAAATAGAAATTTGTGAAAGTCGTGATCCTAACTGACCAAAGACAGGGAATTTTTACTAGGATTAAATGTCAGGAATTGTGGAAAACTGAGTTTAAATGGATTTGGCTAAGGAGTATGTAAACTTTCGACTTCAACTGTATATATAGAATAAAGTAAATAAATAAAGTTTTTATATTTGGTCACATGTCCTTTGCATGCCTTGACTTCCTGATGTCTGCGACCCAACAACATTAAAAGACTCTTAATATTTTATTTTCTGGTACTCTTACAAGCGATACTATATTGGCTCTGGGTCAATGACATGACATGCATATTTTTGTGTCCGAGTGCATTATTTCCTTTAAAAATAATGTAATCAATTCATGACATGTATCACTTTATTCTATAAAACCTATTTAGTTTGAATAGATTTTCAGTACATTCAAATAATAATTATTTTATGTTTTGGCATCTCAAACCTCCAAAATGTCAGCGCAACCATCCATGCAAATGAACAGACTAAGGAAACTATTAAAAATGGTATTTCAATGATAATAAATTCAAAATAAAATACTATGGCATGATTTTATGTTTGAAACCATGTTTATGTTTGTTTTATTAGTTTTAAGTTAAAGATGTTATACACTTTCAAACCTTTTTCATGATTTATAATGAAGAAACTCTGAGTTTGCATGTTATTGAACTTTTCACTGTATAATTTTATGTATATTTTTGCATTGTCCTGTGTGGTACGACATTATAAGGTTTAGAACAGGTCTTCCCTACAGAAAGACAGTAGACAATATAAGTTTGACCACAAACTTCAAGTTGGCTTGAAAAAGCAAAGGACAGAGAACACTATATTTTGGTAATAGAAATTAGGCATTACATAACAAACAATAGACATTGTTAGCAATGGCATGTATTAGTATTGACTTTAAAAGAGATACAATTTTAAGTGGAATATACCATTAATTGTATGAAATCTTTCATTACAGTGTATCTAATCAATCTATTGCACTGTAGCCTATTCCAGTTGTTATGTACTGAATGTGATGTATCCTGTTTTTGATCAATTTACTACTTTTACTTCAATAGAGACTGTTGACTAAAACACTTTTTTGTATTTGAAATAAAAATGCAGTTATGCAGCATATTTTCTGTCATTACTAATATTGTCAGGACTGATAATCGTCAGGTGGTGCGACCAGGTAAAATATTCATTAATAAATAATAGGTTAAAGTGAACAAGTGGTTGATAACTATGAAGTGAATAGCTTGAATGCATTCATTTGTATATTTGTAAATTTGTATAATTATTTTTCTGTCTTTAAATGTGAAATCGGATTATAAAGATACTAAATACCTGGCCACTAGAATGCAAAAACACAACCACAAAATAATAATGTGTTAGGCACTGTAGACACTCTAAGGGATACTTGCCAAATATTTCATTTAGAATGTATAGTAGGAAAATATATATATTTTTACAAATATTTGGTTGCACCACCTGACATTTTTTGGGTGGTGAAGTTAAAAAAATTAGTCAGAAAATTAATTGAAACACTTTGAAATGTTATTTAACAAATGAGACAAAAATATGCATTACATCCATTTTGAAAATACTTTTTAAAAATACCTTTTTAGAAGCTTTATGCTGTTCCAGCATAATTTACAGCTAAATTTAGTCCCACCCCCCAATTCCCATAGAGAACCATTCAAATGCAGCTTGTAAGAGTACCAGAAAATAATATATCAAGAGTCTTTTGATGTTGTTGGGTCACAGACATCAGAAAGTCATGGCATGCAAAGGATATGCGACCAAATATTTAAAATTATTACTTTATTCTATATATACGTAAATGCAGGGGTGCCAATAATTGTGGCACACGCAGTATTGTTAAAAATAATTATTTCTTGATGAGAGATTTTTTTTTCTCATAATAGATTTACTTCAATTAAAGGTTGGATTTTTCTCATTTTTTCAGTGTGATATTAACCAAATGGTAAATTGTTTATAACCCTTTTTACTCATCTTTACCAGGGGTGCCAATAATAGTGGAGGGCACTGTAGTTTGTTGAGAGCAGGCTGTTGAGGGAAGGCAATGCTAGTCTGGTGTTAGGCAGCATTATGTGCATAATTGACCATTGTCTCCTTTTTCACCCGCATTTTTCAGCATGCAGTGTCATTCTCTGCCTTTGTTAACTGGAGCCCTGGGCGAGTAGGAGCAGAGCCAGTGTGAGACAGACACGGCTCGGCCAGGGCAGAGGCCAGGTTGGAAGTGTGCCGAATCTCTGCTGATTCACTGGAGATTGTATCAGTGACTGGGAACAGCTGATCAAACAAAATGATCAGAGTAATTTTGAGATCAGTGAAATCTGCCGTATTGTGATGCAGATCCCACCTATCTGAACGTTAACTACCACTCAAATGTCTGGACGTGCATCACGGCCTGCTGTCGAATCCTGACCGTGCTGGTGTTGCTTGAAGCCCTGGTGTCATTGGTTGCAGCATCCTACAGGAGGGAGGGTTTCAATCGGTGTGACCGCCCGCATCTCGTGCTAGCAGGTGTGTTTGTTTGGTCAGCCACTTGAACCCTTCTTGCACAAGTGGCACATGGGATGAGATGTCGGAGGTCACCTTGCATCAACCCGAGCTGAATGTTTTCCACCAGCAAATGAGAATGAGACTCTTTCTGGCATACTTGAAAGGACTGCGACATATGCAAATTCCTGCAGAGGAAAGCAGCGATCAAATAATTTGTTAATTACATCAAAGAAAAGAGGTAAGATAGGTAATCATGAAAAACTAAATAAAATAAATTTTAAAAAAACTCTTGGAACGTTGAAGAAATAATGTTGAGGGGGGTGAACTAAAGCCCATTTCCAACCACAGAAACCTCTTCCGGAAATCAGGAACTTTTTGAGGAACTCAAGCCCCTTTTCACTGAAGGAACCAGGGCTGATTTTGGTTCCTGGGGCATGGTTCCTATCCCCATTTTTAGTCCCTGCTCGCAAGATAGTACTTTTCAATGGTTCGCAAATTATTGGGGCTTGCAGTACTGAACATCGCTGATTGATCAAGGGCAAGAATCGCCAAGTAGACCGCTTGGGCTGTTTTTAAATACCAGCAACGTAAAACATTTAGCAGCAATTAGAAAAAAACTATTAGCAGCAGCTAGACAGAAATCAGTGTTCAAAAAAAGGAAAAATGAAAATGGGAAAACAAAATCAGACAAAACGGACCAATGACGAAGTGCAAGTTTTAAACAACTGACAACATTTGCACATCTGACACGCAGCAGTGCTTGCAGCAGTTGCCTGCTACCACTGATTCTGCATCTCACCTATTTCATGTGAAACTAGTTTGAGTTCATTCATGATTATGTTATTCTTACTATTGTGAAAGACCTTGTGAGTGTATGGAACATTTTGTTAGCTACTTTGTGTAGTAGGAAAATACAGAACAAATTGTGTTCCGTATTGAGTCAATAAGGAACACAACATTTTATCTTAATATGGGAAGAATAAGGAACAAGTGGCAACCCTCAACGAAAAAGTCTGTGTTTGGCTGAACTGGACATAGACCACTCAGTTAAACAGTGCTGGGGGAAAAAAATATATAGCAGGATTACAAAAAAATAAGACCACAATACTTTTTAAAATGAATATATAAATGTGGCTTTTTTGCCCGTCACTTCCTCCTATTTTACCTAATCTTCACGGTTCTCGAAGTGTGGTGGGAAAGGAAACACAAACACACTCCAGGAACCATGCGGATAGCTCATGCCCTCTTTTAGTTCAGACAACCTGGTGAAAAAGGGGCTAAACCTCACAGACAAATCAGAGCTATCTAACTGAAGGACTGCAGAGCTTTGCCAGAGTCGCAGGTCATATGACAGGGGGCTAGGTCACGTGACGGGGAGCTTCTAGGGCTCAGACTGCACAACAGCTCAGCTGGAGGTGCCACATTTTTGTGACAGCTGTTTTGTTTTGAGCCTTTCAGTATAGGGGGGGAGCATTTCCAGTGCTTATTTCAAGAAAGAAATCCATAAATAGCAACGTATCTGCACCCACACAGGAACTCAATTTGCATGACCTCTCACAGGCACTAGATAAAGGGGAGCTGTCTGGACTTTTAGTGTCACAGACAGAGCCTGTTACAGACTTGGTTGAATGGTTTACACCATAAGAATTAAGACTCGAGGGGCATCAGTGGGAGAGGAGCACCAGTGACGGTTTCTCACTTATAAAAAGCTTACACAGGTTATTCATGTTCCCTACAAGAAGGGGGAGAAAATAAATGCGTTTTCCTTAAAATGTTGCAATCCCAGTTTCCAACCGGCTCCACATAAATTAAAGGAATGGTAGCATGCGCTATGTAAATCAGACATGTTAACCGCCCTTAGCTGTCGCCTTTGTGAGTAGAATGCGAATTGCACCCAACCAATAACAACGCACCTCTATTTGCTCACGAGTGGAATTAATTTGCCTTCTCTTCTTAGCCATTTACATATTTGCTTCTGTGTGTGTGAGTGAGTGTGAGAGAGAGAGTGTGTGTGTGGATTTGATCAACTATGTTGCAAGTAGTCATGCTGCATAAGATCACCCATTGGCATCTGTCATAGTACAGTAACCAATATCGTTGAAACAGCGCTGGATGCTTGAAGCTACTAAGATGAAAATATTGTATGAAAATTATAGTAGGCTATTTATTTTCAGCCCATTCATCTTCCTGGGATGAAAGAAAAAAAAATCATGCGATAATGCATCTGCATCTCATTATAACCTTCTTTCATCAAATATTCACAATCACACAGAAGTACAGGCTTCCAGCCTAGCCAAATTGTTTCAATAATTTAGGCTTAGTATATACATGCCACAGCTATGTTCCACAATCAAATAAATCAAATAATATCCTACTTTCTTTCTTGACTTCCAATCTGGTTACAGGACTGGATACTCCGTCCATTGAGGTTGCCCTGCTGTCCATCAGTGGAGCACTTCAGTCAGCTACAACATCTTTCTTTTTGGTCGTAATCCTACTGTACCTTTCTACCACTTTTAACACAGAAGACCATATACCCTTCATTTCATCCTGGGGATTTCAGGCACAGCTCTTAAGTTGACTGAACGGACAGTCTTTTAGGGCAGCGATACAAAACATCGGGCTCTCAGGGCCACTGGTACTGCTGGTTTTCATTCCTCGCCTTTAATCTGGGACTGATATGAACTTATAAAAGAGAAGAGAGGGACAGCAGTAAAAAGAGAGAAGGACAGTAACTCAGCCTTTTGTTTTATTTGGGCATGGACGCGTTTCGACTTCCGCCTTCGTCGGCGTGCATAAACAACAAGGACAGGTATAAGACTTATATAACATGACGTGAGTCAGTCAACTCGAACATTCAGTCAATCAATCCATCAATCAAACAATACATCAATGTTTGTAATATATCATAACACATTGTATAGAGTATCATATCTGCGTGTCAGTATTGCCACAGAACAGCAAACTTTCAAAAGCACAAAAAAAAAAAATTATTAATATAATGTGATCACATATCAAAGCAATTTTAAATTAAATTTCATTTTATGTCTGTTTTAATTTAGATATTTGATTGGTTCACTTTGAACAAACACATGGAATAATAAGATTATAAACACACTTGTAGCCGGAACCACACAATGTATGGCATGTTGCATTTTTAAGAATAGTTTCCGACATAAGAATCAATAAACCACATCATTGTGAAAAAAGTGTTTGAAGTGGTCACAATTTTGAGAAGTGGTTTAAGAAAATACACATTTCACTCATTCAATAGATTTCACAAAGTGGAACAATATTTCAAAAGAGTAGGGTGTTTTGTTTTGAAAACCTATTAGTAAACAGTCACCGTCTTAAAGAAAACACAACAGGAAATGACAGTCATTAAGCCCTCTAGGAGAGACCGTGGATAGATGGTGTATCCACCAGGCCTCCCTTTGAAGGAGCTATTTATCTCTATCGCCGCCCTTGCGTGGACTTTTTACATGTTCAATGCCCATAAACCGCAAAGAACTTACTTTGTGTTTGAAGGCATTGAAATGTCGGGCAACAGGTGATTTCTCGTCATTATTCCGAATTGTGCTTTTATGTTCACATATTTTTAAACGAAGCTCTCTCTTGCATTTTCCCAAGTAAAAAAGACCACATCGACATTTCAGAATGTAAACACAGAATTTCGTAGTACATGTAATGGTTCCTCTTACTTTTAATTTGACCCTTGAGTGGGGATGGTAGAAAGTGTCACCTTTAATCATGGCATTGCAACTGACACAGTTATGGCAGGGGAAATTACCTTGGGGAACATTGGAAAGAAAGTGAGTTGGACTTTTTGAAATGTCCGCCTTGACCAAGTAGTCCCTCAAGTTATTCAACCTTTTATAGGTGAATCTGGGACATGTAGCAAAAATATCGCCAATATTAGGGTCACTACTTAAAATATGCCAATGCTGGTTGACAGAGTATTTGACATCTCTAGAGATTGGGCTATAGGTGGAGATACAAGTGATAGGAGGAACAGTAGTGTATTGAGTTTTAGGAATGAGAAGAGTTTCTCGTTCTATTTTCCGCACTTCCAATGTAGTGTTCAGCTTTTTGACATTATATCACCTTTCCTCAAAACGTTTGCACAGATCCATATCATGTTTATCGAAAGTGATGTCACTGCTGCATATGCGTCTAATTCTCAAGAGCTGACTGTATGGCAGGCTACGGCGTAGTGAGGGAATGTGGAAGCGGCTATGATGAAGAAATGTATTTCTATCAGTCTTTTTTCGGTAGACCTTCGTTTGTAAGTGTCCTCGACTTTCTTAACAGAAACGTCTAGGAACGAGATCAAGTGACTCTGAATCTAAGGTGAATTTAATTGTAGGCAATCTCGTATTTACATGTGTATGGAATAGCTGTAAATCTTCATCTGTCCCACTCCAAATGAAAAATACATCATCAATATATCTGTAAAATCCCTTTATGTATATATGAGATATGTCGTTGTAAATAAAATCCAATTAAAATTTTCCCATGAATAAATATGAACCTGACGCACCATGTGATTGTAATCTCTGGCCAATCAGTGACATTATTGGACTATGGCCTGTCAGGCAGAAGAGAAAACCAGCAGTTTTACTGACCTTGAGGGCCAGATTTGCTTTAGGGTTTCCAAGGCTGTGTCCGAATCAGAGCCCTATCTACTGTGTCCTGTGTCCTCTGTACTGTGTACTAGCATACTGTGTACTGTTTACTGTTTAGTACATGAATGCAGTATGAAAAAAAAATCCTCCATACTATAATCAGCGAAAAGCCGGAAATAAGTAAGACTGTATCCGAATCAGCACTCTTCCATACTATTGAGTATGCTTGTTGAGTAGTCTGGACGAGAAAGCAGTAAAGTAAAAAAAATGTTCTCGAAATGTAGTAGATCAACACTTAAAACCCCCAGATGATATACTGACTTCCGGGGTTTTGCTGAGTACATTCGGGAGCATTGTTTTCAAGAAGCATTTTGGTTGCATAAATATGAGGCACAGCTCGCTGACATTTTCCTTCAATAACAAAAAAAATAACACGTGACACGCGCAAGGGTGGGATGTCTTACGACACTTCCACAGTACGTTTGGAAAATAGTATGGAGGATATTTTTTTGTGCATACTGCATGTCACATACTAAACAGTACACAGCTGCTAGGGCACTGCACACAGGAGACAGGATGCAGTAGATAGGGCTCTGATTCAGACACAGCTTAAATCTATCAGGGATTTTAAGTACACTGCATTTAGAGAACATTTCATCTACTGAACAACTTTCTCATCCAGTGTACTCAACATGCATACTCAATAGTATGGAAGGTTGTTGATTCAGACACAGCAAGAGAATGGTGGCTTTTCTCATTCCGGTGACCTTCCTACAGGTGTACTAATGCTCAACCTGACAAAAACTGAAATTTCACTCCCCCCAAGTTTTCCCCAAAGCTGGATGGTACAAGATGACTCACTCTTAACTTATATATACAGTAGTATGGATATAGTATTTGTATGGTTTCATGATGCTCTTTTTCAGGGCATGTTATGAATGTAATCTGTATGTATTCTATTCAGAATTAGCTTAAACGACATAATCATATACAGTAATTTGAGCGAAAATATCATGCTTGTGCATTCTGTAATCATATGTGAATTTTTGTTTCCAACAATGGCACTTGTAAAGATGTTGTTAAACCTTATGTGAGTGGATTTAGGTGGTTATTTTTAAAGCAAGTTAGCCGGGGGGACATTATATCCAATGGCAAGATGCTAATTGTTAGCATTGCTCCAATTCAGGATAGCTACTACAACGGTGAGACCAGGACAGCATCACTACAGCCTTACATACCATTTCAGGGGTAAGTACAAACCCCAATTCCAACAAAGTTGTGACAGTATGTGAAATGCACATAAAAGCAGAAAGCAGTGATTTGTAAATTCTCTTTTACATATACAGTCCCGGCCAAAAGTTTTGTCGCATGAGTGGACAAAAGTGACAATTGCTAATTACCCAACTCTTAATTGGGTAAAGTTTTAGAATTGAGCATTCAACACGATGATCTCAGTTTCACTATTTAATGAACGTTCTCAGACATTACAGATAAGTCCCTGCTGTCATGTCGCTAACAATCTATATATTCCTAATCCTCCCGCTGCTTCTCTAGCTAGCGTATCAAGAGTCCCCGCCCTGGATGAATAACCTAGAGTAAAACCTAGAGCGCCCTCTGCTGGTCAGAACTTACTATTACTAACAATAGAACAAACGGAGGCATGAACCATAAACATTACATCAGCTTTATTGATTTTTGTAAATATATGCTAATTCCAAATTTGATGCCTGCAACACAGGTGTTGCTATCATGCCTGGGTATAAAAGGATATTGATATCTTGACTCTTGATATCTGATTTGCAGGTACTCTTACAAGCAATATTATAACCTCTCTGCATTTGAATGGTAATCTGTAAATTACAGGGCAATAGTATAGAATACACTGCTCAAAAAAATTAAGGGAACACCAAGACAATTAAACTTCTGGGATATCGATCTGTCCAGTTAGGAAGCGTAAATGATTGTGAATCAATTTCACCTGCTTTGGTGCAAATGAAAGTGACAACAGATGGACAGGAGAGGCAACAGCAAGACAACCATTACATTACATTACATTATAGGCATTTAGCAGACGCTCTTATCCAGAGCGACTTACACATCATTTATTTAGCATTTATACATAGTATCCATTGATACAGCTGGATATATACTGAAGCAATGCAGGTGAAGTACCTTGCTCAAGGGTACAACGGCAGTGTCCGACCCGGGAATCGAACCTGCAACCTTTCGGTTACAAACCCAGTTCCTTAACCATTATACCACACTGCCGCCCTATAAGTAACCCCCAAAAAGTAAATGGTTTTGTAGGTGGTGGTCACAGACCATTTCTCTCTCCTTATCCTTCCTGACTGATTTTTCTCTAGTTTTGCATTTTGCTAGTGCCCTTGTCACTACTGGCAGTATGAGGCGGGACCTGCAGCCCATTCAGGTTGCACAGGTAGTCCAGCTCCTCCAGGATGGCACATCCATACGTGCCGTCGCAAGAAGGTTTGCTGTGTCTCCCAGCACAGTCTCAAGAGTGTGGAGGAGATACCGGGAGATGGGCCATTACACCAGGAGAGCTGGACAGGGCCATAGAAGGGCAACAACTCAGCGGCAGGACCGGTATCTGCTCCTTTGTGCGAGGAGGAACAGGAGGAGCACTGCCAGAGCCCTACAAAATGACCTCCAGCGGGCTACTCATGTGCATGTTTCTGACCAAACTGTCAGGAACAGACTCCATGAGGGTGGCATGAGGGCCCAACGTCCTGTAGTGCTCACAGCACAGAACCATGCAGCTCGATTAGCATTTGCCAGAGAACACCAAAATTAGCAGGTTCGCCATTGGCGCCCCGTTCTCTTCACAGATGAGAGCAGGTTCACACTGAACACATGTGACAGACGTGAAAGAGTCTGGAGACGCAGTGGCAAATGTTATGCTGTCTGCAACATCATCCAGCATGACCGGTTTGGTTTAATTGACTTGGTGTTATACTGTGATGATTAAGTGTTCCCTTCATTTTTTTGACCAGTATAGAATAGAACAACTTTTATTTTCCTGCTAGGGAACTTCAGTTGTAACCAACAACAAAAAAGACATAGACAGTGAGGCAGAACCACAACACACAAACATATCAAACAAAGACATTCAATATAATCTGAGACGGATGTGTGCGGGTTGGACCCGTAATGCACGACTCAGAACACTAACTTGATAATAAATACCCGCAAGGGCTTTATTATGGGGAAATCCAAAAACGTAGTCACACAAGCAAAGTCCAAAAACCAATAAATCCAGCCAGACCAAAGATACAGTACCGAGGGAGAAGGCAGTCTCGAAATCGGTATCCATGCAAGAGTTTGTTAACCAGAGTAGCTGTCAGCGGAGCAGAAGTACAAAACAGGGAAAAAGCAAAGTTCGTAGTCGTGCGGCGTAGCAGGAGTCAGACCGAAGTCCTATCCGCGGGGCAGAGGTACAAACAGACAGCAGGCAAAACTCGTGGTCAAAAACAGGCAGTGGAAACAATAGGCAGGCAGTAACGATGTTCAATAAACAGGCTAGATCAATAACGGTAGTCAAAACAATGGAAAACGCTCAAAAGTGAGAGATGTCCAGTGTCAATATTAAGCAGTCCAACACACAAACTCCGCCTTCACGACTTTCCTCCATACATGCAGTGTTGCGGTCTCTGTACACTGTCGAAACGGAGCACCGAACTGCGTCAGCCTTCCCAGTCGTCGCCTCACTCCTCCCCCCCCCACATTATCTTCTCTTTTCTCTTCCCTGGTGGCCTTTTGAAGATTGCCTGCAGTCCTAGATCAGTCCCGAGTCCCGACATCTTCAACTCCGATGAACGAAGGTAAACTTTCTGGCTGCAGATCCAACGGACATTCCTGAGCATATGTTGTGAATGCGTCTCCATGGTGATGGCCACAAACAAAGTCATCCCGAATATAGTATAGAATAGAATAGAATAACTTTTATTTTCCCGATAGGGAACTTCAGTTGTAGCCACCAGCAACAACAAAAAAGGCATAGACAGTGGGGCAGACCCACAACACACAAACAAACATATAAAATAATACAGCCGAACGTCATGATTCAAAATAGCCCCCGCTGTCCAGAGATGTCAAATGTCATGAACCAGTCCAACACACAAACTCCGCCTCCACTTTCCTCCATAGGCTACATGCAGTGTAGTGTCTCTGTCCACTGTCAAAACGGAGCTCAGCCTTCCCAGTCACCGCCTCACTACTCTGCATTATCTTCTCCTTCCCTGGTGTCCTTTTTAAGATTGCCTGCAGTCCTGGATCAGTCCCGACATCTTCAACTCTTCAGTGAAGAGCTATGGCAAACTTTGTGGCTGCAAATCCAACGGACATTCCCGAGCATAATGCGAATGCGTCTCCATGGTGACGACCACAAACAAAATTATAGCGGCTAGACAATTCATCAATATTATAAAAACAGGAGTGACCTGAAAAATCACACAGCGCATGAATAAAAATGAAGACAAAAGCCAGACACAACAAAACACATTCAAATGAACAAACATGAACACGAGAGACACCTGGACTACATGTCGCCATTACAGCGCCACGTGACAATCTATGTAACCTATAGCCAATCAAGGGTCATCTAGGGTCTGAGGTATCAAACAAGCCTCAAACCATCACTCTGCTGCCAGATATGCAGTAGATATGGATGGATCGCTTTAAGGGTTATTTCTCCTGACTCATTTTCCTATTGAACTCTATGGAAAAATAATTCAGGAGAAACAACCGTTCAAGTGATCCTTCCAGCTTACAGTTCATGGGCGGGTGTCAAAGAAGGCCAGTCACAGTTTGCCATGCCCACTCACTACAACAGGAGGGGCTGGGCGTTACTATAAGTCCTTGAAGTGGTTCTTTGAGAGAGGCTCACGTTACTCACTGGCAAGCTAGCCACTAAAGTTCTACTGAAAAAAATGTCACCACTATTAGCTGGAGTCTCCAGAGAAAAACAGGGAAAACACAACCCTTCATTTATCTACTTTTGTTATCGTGAAAACATAGTAGCTAGCCTAGCCTGCAACACTTATTAATTTCTCCTCCCGGTCCTCTAACGTAGATCTGGGTCTCTTATGCCAGTTCATTTTTGAGGATCTATAAAAATGTCTCCAAAACCCACTTCCTTCTTCACCTGTCAAAACACACTTCCTTCTTCACCTGTTTTTTGCTCGATAGATGACAAATGAAACTGTGCTCATTGCAGCAAACATTTTCATTTCAGTTGGCATTGCAGCACAGTTAGACTACCACACATACACCACCAGTCAAGGTGATGGGTCACGCCTACAGCTCTTCGGCCATGAATTTAGGCACAAAATGGTAGTTTCCACCTCTGATTCAAGTAAAATTTTTCAGAAGGTGTCATTATCCAGTGTATATGATTGACATAATGACAAAGATAACTACTTGAGATCTTAGTCATTCAACATCATTATTAAAATTACTGCAACCGCACCCTATGCCTTAAAATAAAAATAAACTTTCCTCTGCAGAAACAAATTTATACGTGAATAAAAATCTGTTTAAACATAACCAGTACACCTACAAATCAATCCTTACCCTTAAGCTAGGCCCATTATTTTGAAATAGATGGAATTTGCAATCAAATTAAGAGTTCTTGCACAGGTAGTCTCTCTCTCTGCTTTCTCTCTCTCTCAGGGTCACTGTAATAGATTTGAATGGTAAACGTGTTCTATGACGTCAGGGGCCAAAGGGATATGGTGCTAAAATGGCACCATGTGACATTTCATGACAAAGGCCTCTCTCAAAATGCACTTATTGGATTTTGTGCCTTCCTCAGTCTGCTTTCTGAGAGACGGATCGTTTACCCGTTTGTTATGGTTTTATTGATCGGCTAGGAGCTGTTGGTGAGATATGGACCCCACAAAACATACTGTGGAGCAGTGAAAGTGTTTGCTTCAGATGATTCAAGAAGAATGCATTTTATTTTTCCTTTGAAAGATGGACAGATGCTATTTCTTCCAACTCGATACATTTTGAGACAGAAAACATTCTGGTAGTTTTATCAAAGAGATAAAGTTGTAGTTCAAAGCTGAGAAGCAGTTGAGAGAGAGAGCGAGAGAGAGAGAGAGAGAGAGAGAGAGAGAGAGAGAGAGAGAGAGAGAGAGAGAGAGAGAGAGAGAGAGAGAGAGAGAGAGAGAGAGAGAGAGAGAGAGAGAGAGAGAGAGAGAGAGAGAGAGAGAGAGAGAGAGAGAGAGAGAGAGAGAGAGAGAGAGAGAGAGAGAGAGAGAGAGAGACCCAATTCCACAAGGATCAACAAGCATTAGACAAATGGACATGTGTTCTAAAAATCACTGAGTGTGATCAGAATGACAGCATGCTGTCCTTAAAGCCGATAGAAAAGGTAAGCTGTCATGAAATGATTTTGCGAACAACACGCAAGCAAATAAAAAAAGAAATTTTAAATTTTTACAACAAAAACACTTACGTATCCCTCTAAAAAAATATATACCTTTTTCGGCATTACGCGCGCGGTGTGGAGATTTGTTCAAAGTTTACACTTATTTATTTTTTTCCACGCAACTTTGTTCTGAAAAAATGTCTAGCGCCGCCAATAGTTGATTATGAAAAATACAGCATTTTCACCAGTGAAACAGCAGGGATGGGCAACTTAAGGTATGAAATTCTGGGCCCTGTGCAAATGCAGTCTCTGTGGGTCCGAAGCATCAGGTCATATTTTTGCGACCAAAATGTTTCTGTATTTCTTGGGTGTTTCAAGTGTACTGCAATTTGAAAAATATTCGCCTACTCAACGACTTTATCGTCCTATCTACTCACCAAGGCTACTCAATAGTGTGGAAGAATGCTGGACACGGCCTTGGTTTTCGCAATCCACCTTCATTTTACTCATTTTGCCACTGAACAAATTTAGCTAGCTGGTGTTGTGTTATGGTGCTGATTTTTTATTTGCGGCTGTAGAAGCCTCTCAGCAGACAGTACCAGAACTGTGCCTTAACTGGATGAGCCCCATAGCAGCCCAACATTTATCATTTTACTTGAATGTACAGTACATTAGATACAGGAAATGAAAGCCATGACCAGACTCATCAACTACCTTCCATAGCAAGTCACACAACTGTCAGTCAACATTTCAGAAGTAGTCACTCTTAAACAAAACAGCACAGTTACAAATACAGCCCTACCATCACCCACACATAAATAAGACTTGAAAATGGACAAAAGCCGCATCAGCTATGAATCCTACACCTTCTGTGTACATCTTATAGTCCAAATAACATGACTAATTCCTTACAATTGTTATTGCATGCAAAACATATTCATTTTGCACCATTCTCCAAATCCGCCACAGTGATCTCTCTCCCCTCTCCACGCATGATCATTCACTGCTGCAAATCATTCATAGATAGATCCGCAGACCTGACCCATCCACAGGAGCATGCTCCTCATAGTTACTGTTGCCATGTTGGAGCAAGAGATGTAAGAGACCGGGGATTTTGGGGACCTGATTGATTTATGTAGTCCAGTATTTGGAAATCAATGGGAGACTGCTGGAGAAGAGTGGCAAGAATCCATAGATCCTAAAGATTCCTCTTGAATCACAAACCCAGTCAAAGTACAGTGTAATAATGATATAGTATATACTGCGGTGGGGGATACCAATTCAACATCCACACTGGGAAGTAAATAATCGACTGATGGTAAGGCTATATTTGCAGTATGCACCTGGCAATGGTCTGCACTGCCATTTTCTGAATGAATGCAGGCTGCATTCCAGATGGAGATGTCTAATGAAATATTTGCCTTGGATTTATGACTCATGTCTAAAGAAAATTACAGGTTTAATTCGTTTTCATAAGTGGATTTGTGCAGCACAATCTGTCACTATGTAAGCAAGCATTCTGGACTTCAAATTGGGCAATTTGTGATCATAGTGAATCAATATTTTATGTAATATATTTTGCTCTGTTTGTCTATGGTGGCTTGGCTTGATTGTGTCTCACCCAAAAAGCAAACGAAGGTAAGGCAATCTGTGCATTGTTGCTCTAGGAGGGTTTTTCATCTGAAAAGGTGATGTGTGTTTAGGCTGTTCCACCTTTTACACAAGATTTACCTTGCTGCTGGAAGAGTACTCACGTTTCAATCCAATCGAAGATTCCATTGTCACACACACAAAATGCATATAGTGTACACAGCTGTGGCTCAGGAGGTAGAGCGGGTCATCCGCTGATCGCAGGGTTGGCAGTTCGATCCCTGGCTCCTCCTGTCCACATGTCGAAGTGTCCTTGGGCAAGACACTGAACCCCAAATTGCTCCCAATGAGCAGGCTAGCACCTTGCATGGCAGCTGCCGCCATTGGTGTGTGAATGTGTATGTGAACAGGTGAGTGAGAGGCCATTGTAAAGCGCTTTGGATAAAGGCGATTTATAAGTGCAGTCCATTTACCATTTACCATTTGAATGATGTGCTTACGTTGATTGTCTGTTAGCTCGATGATAACAAAATAAACTTGGGTCCTCTTCCAGGCAAGTTTGTAACAGTTCCAATTGCTTTGAACTTTTTAAGTATTGCCTTAATGGTAGATATGGGCATTTTCAGATGAGTAGTTATTTTTTTTATAGCCATTCCCTGACTTATGAAGCTCAACACACTTTTCCCTCATTTGATTTGTGTGTTCTCTTATCTTTGCCATGTTGATGTATGAATAAGGGAATATGGACTCACCTCATAGTTATACCCCAGTGAAACAGGAGGTCATAGATTACTGCTTGAAAGTAAACATAGAAACGTAAAAGTAAACATATGATCAACTTTAAAAAGTAAAATATGAATGGGAAAAAAATAAAAATTTCTAGGGGTGCCATTAATTGTGGCACACATGGTTTTGTTAAAAATAATTATTTCTTGATGCGGGATTTTCTCAGAATAAATTTACTTAAATTAAAGGTTGGATCTTTCAATTTTTTCAGTGTGAGATTAAGCTAATTCACCAAAAGGTGAACCATTTTTACTCATCTTTACCAGGGGTGCAAATAATTGTGGAAGGCACTGTATATACAGTCAGGTCCATAAGTATTTGGACAGTGACACAATGTTTGTTGTTTTGGCTCTGTACTCCAGCACATTGGATTTGAAACAGAACAGTGACTATGAGGTTAAAGTGCAAACTTTCAGCTTTAATTTGAGGGTTTTTACATCCATATCGGGTGAGCAGTGTAGCAAATGTAGCCATTTTTATACATAGACCCCCCCCCCCCATTTTAGGGGGCCAAATGTAATTGGATAAATTAACATAAAATTTTTAAAAGTTGGTTGCATATCCTTTGCATGCCATGACTTCCTGATGTCTGTGACCCAACAACATCAAAAGACTCATGATATCTTATTTTCTGGTACTCCTACAAGTGATACTATAACTTCTCTGCATTTGAATGGATCTCTATGGGAATTGGGGGTGGGACTAGATTAAGCTGTAAATTATGCTGGAACAGTATGGAATACATGTTTTGCAAAATGGCTGTAAGTCATCAAGGGTTTGAGGTATCAAACGAGCCTCAAACCATCACTCTGCTGCCAGATATGCAGTAGATATGGATGGATCACTTTAAGGGTTGACAAATTTTCCTATTGAACTCTATGAAAAAATAAGTCAGGAGAAGAAACCCTTCAAGTTATCCATCCATATCTACTGTATTTCTGGCAGCAGAGTGATGATTTAAGGCTTGTTTGATATGTCAGACCCTTGATGACTTACAGCCATTTAGCCAACCATGTGTTCCATACTGTTCCAGTGTAATCTACAGTCAAGCCGGAAAGTCTGCACACCCCTTTCACCTTCTCCACGTTTTATTACGTTACAGACATATTCTACAATAGATTGAGTTCATTTTTTGTCTCAAAATTCTACACAAAATAGCCCATAATGACAAATCATGTTGTGGTCAGTACAGCATTGGCCATATTATATCCAATTATTAGTATTACATTTGTATTATTCTAAATCCATGTGGTTTTTATACATTTGTGCTAATTTATTAAAAATCTAAATGTAAAATATCATATGTACACAAGTGTGCACACCCTTTGATATGAAACCCAAAAGTGAGCTGAGGTGCATTTTGTGTCCAATGATACTGCTTGAGATGTTTCTACAACTTAATTGGAGTCCACCTGTGATAAATTCAATTGATTGGACATGATTGGGGATTGCCAATACCTGCCAATATAAGGTCCCACAGTTGACAGTGCATGTCAGAGCAAACTCCAAGCCATGGGGTCAAAGGAATTATCTGCAGACTTCAGAAACAGGATTGTGTCAAGGCATAGATCTGGAGAAGGGTACAGACAAATCTCTGCAGCTTTACAGGTCCCAAAGAGCACAGTGGCCACCATCATTCGTAAATGGAAGAAGTTTGGAACCACCAAGAGTCTTCCTAGACCTGGCCGCCTGGCCAAACTGAGCAGGAACCCGAGGGTCACTCTGACAGAGCTCCAGCGTGTCCTTGTGGAGATGGGAGAACCTTTCAGAAGATCAACCATCCAGGCAGCACTCCACCAATCAGGCCTTTATAGTAGAGTGGCCAGACAGAAGCCCCTTCTTAGTAAAAGGCACATCACAGCCAGCTTGGAGTTTGCCAAAAGCCACCTAGAGGACTCTCAAACCATGAGAATCAAGATTCTCTGGTCTGATAAAACCAAAATGGAACTTTTTGGCCTGAATACCAAGCGTATTGGTGGAGGAAACCAGGCACCGCTCATCACCTGGCTAATACCATCCCTACAGTGAAGCATGGTGGTGGCAGCATCATTATTACATTACATTACATTATAGTCATTTAGCAGACGCTCTTATCCTGAGCGACGTACATAGTGCATTTCCGAACAAGAAACAAGTGCGCGTTAACAACCCTAAAAAGGTAAATACGATCAAGTACCAGGTACCAGGCGCAGTCAGTATGATTGGGTTTGTTTTTTTTTGTTTTTTTTTGGGGGGGGTAACCACACAATATTGATGATAACAATAATATGGAACCAATAAGTAACCTTACAATTATGAACTAGAAGCTTGAACCACTTAAACAAGGTGATGTGGTGTGGGGATGTTTTTCAGCAGCGGCAAATGGGGCGACTAGTCCTGATAGAGGGAAAGATGAATGCAGCTAAGTACACAGAGATCTTTGAAGAAAACCTGCTCCAGAGCGCTCTGGACCTCAGACTGGATTTACCGTCCAACATGACAACGACCCGAAGCACACAGCCAAGAAAATAAAGGAGTGGCTTCGGAGAAAGTTTGTGCATGTCCTTGAGTGGCCCAGCCAGAGCCCAGACCTGAATCCAATTGAACATCTGTGGAAAGAGCTGAAAATGGCTGTGTACTGACGCTCCCCATCCAACCTGATGGAGCTTGCAAGGATATGCCAAGAGGAATGGGCAAAAATGTCCAGAAACAAGTGTGCCAAGCTCGTAGCTTCTTTTCCAAGACGCCTTGAAGCTGTAATCACTGCCAAAGGTGCAGCAACCAAGTAATAGGCTAAGGGTGTGTACAGATATGTAACCCCTAAATAACCTATTTTTGTCAGTAAAATGAAATTGCATATTTTAAAAAAACCTGTTTTCACTTCGTCATTATTGGCTATTGTGTGTAGATGTTTGAGGCAAAAAATTTACTCAATCTATTGTAGTATAAGTCTGTAACGTAATAAAACGTGGAGAAGGTGAAAGGGGTGTACAAACTTTCCGGCTTGACTGTATGTGTGAGTTCATAAATACATTTTGTAAGATTCTAAATCTATGTGACCCACTCAAACACTGACAAATCAACAACACTGCCAGCCGAATCAACCAACTTATCATAAATACAATGAAAGGTTAAAATGTAAGTGTAAGCAGTGACTCTTCGCCACTGATAGGCATAGTATTCAATTATAGAATAGCAGCTGGGAGTGAGTGATCAAGGCCTATTCCAACCAAGGAAATTAGATTAGCAATACAATAGACTGGTTCCTGGTTAGACCACGGGAAGTTGCACCTTCAGACCCCCTACTGAGGAACAGACTGATTGATTTAAGGGAGCCAGACAATGGCTTCCTTAAATCAATCACATCATTTTTGAATATACATTTCTGTTTCCCGCCTGTAGAAAACAAAGCCCGAAAAGGGTATTTAAAGTGATACATTTCACAGAACAGGATTCAGTTTAACTCCGCTGAATCCAGAGTGCATTGCTGTATCTCTGTCAACTGCTGTTACGAAGAATAAACTTTGTCATTTTCAACGAACATCGGAGACGTACTTCCTATTTCTTACAATTTCTTCATCATATAAACTTAGAATTCTGTCATAGCAACAAGATAAACCCAACAATAACCTGATTGTATGCCAATAAAGCAGTGAAAAGCCCTGCTCACTCAAATGCGTAAATAAACACGTGCAATGATTGTATCATTATACCACGCATTCTACTATGAATATCTGCTACTAAATATGAAATAAATATACAATCCTACCATTGGTTTTACACATAGAGATGTTCCTTTCAAAATTCAGTGGTCATTTTGTTAGGGATCTCTGTCAGAGACAGAGATGGGAATATTGGAGATCCAAATGCAATAGCTGGGCAATCTTAAAGTGTTCCTAAGAACACCACTGGAACGGACAATGATCCGTAGTGGAGAAACAAATAAAATAAAAGAACACAAACCTCGCAATAAAAACGAGGAGCTCGATAATCGAGCAAACCAAAGAAATAAGCAATAACGCTTATCTAACTCCCGTTTGTGGAGTGAAACAACAAAAACAGAGAACTGAAAAGACCCCAAAAACTTTGGGTGAGACACTCGTAGGTTAGAGTAGAAAACAAAAGAAAACGAAAACCTCTGCTCTGAAATAAGAGCGTATTAAAGAGAACTGCTTTCTTTCTAAGGTTGTACTGCTAACAAGTCCCGCGTTGCTAATCAAAGCGGTCGATAGCAATACAACTTCCTATACCCTTTTTTACCGGCTCGTATGTTATGTGAAATAACATAACATACGAGAGAGGCCGGAAGCGGGGTATAAATAGTGAGCGGAAATAAATGCCAGGTGAACTCACTAATGACGAGGCGAAAGCAAAACCCGTGGCGGAACACAGGAAAATTCAATAGATTACCGGTAAACGATAAAAACGAATAAAGCGACGCGGAGATAAGGGAAGAAAGGTAAGATCCATGACACATTTATTGTCTGGTACAATCCGTTTGAGAAATATACAACACTTTATACCACTATTAGACTATCTGAAACATACCCCCCATGCCCGGCAAGCCTGTCTCATTTATTACAGTTCATTCTGGTTTAATTGGCTCTTTTATCCAATAGAGTACATTATAACCTCAGCAATGTCTTATTGGGTGCTTTGGACAAATGATTACAGCCCAGCGAACGGCAGTATTCTTTTTAACGGTCTAGTATTACGCAAGCTCGAGATAAAACACATTCCACGACTGGAGTTTTCCCTTCCCGATATGTAAGTAGCACTGCTTCTAAAATGCGGTTGGTCTTGCTGGCTACATATGTATGTTCGTTTTTCCACTTGAGTACTGTCTTTCCAATATGATGGATAGGCCTATTGTTATTTTCACATATTGATGGCATTTTGAGTGCATTTCATATACTGTAGTGCAATCGTTAATTTCATGTTTGATGTAGGCTACCGATTTTCATTGAAGATGAACATTACATTTGGCAGCAATTTGCAGATGGTGGAATGCTAGTTTATTTGCATGTTATCATACATAATATGGGCCATTCTACCGAATTGGATCAAAGTCAGGTTGGAAATATTTTGAAATTTTGTATGTTTTTTCCCCAAAACTTTGTCCATATATATTTTGTACCATATCTAAATTACACATATCTAGTAAAAGAACAGTACATTTTTATATCGTATTTTCAGACTGTATTGGAATGTTCTTCCTCTCCCAAAAATTGTCACTACCGAAACATAGTAAATACACTGTAGGAAAAAAGTATTATATTAACCTGTTAAGATTGTTTTACCTTCCCTTCTGTAAATAGTATTTAAAAAAATATTTCTTGAAGGTTTTCACAATTAAATCAATAAAAGTGAATTTTTAATCAAATTTCAAAGTTCAATTTATACAATTCATCAAAATCTTAATGCAATCTTTCTTTGTAAAATTCATAATACTGATCATATTGATTCCAGAGTTGATGATTGTTGAAATTGAACATACAATAAACCAATCAGTATCATATCATTTTAGTTGACAACTCAATATACTTTATTTTTTTCAAAACATCCAGTGTTTCGGTAGTGACTGCACTGTTTCGGTAGTGACCAGTATTTTGTTCTCAAGGTTGTATCATATTCCCTCAACCTTATTGCTTAATCTTAACTCATTACATGCCTTATGTTGGAAATATTACAAACACAAATGTTTTGGGGTCAATAGAATCATTTTATTTTTGAAGACATAACAATTGTTCATCCATAACCATTTAAAGTACACAGAAAATAATTACCCATTTTTATATATCCAAGACCCATAATATATGCTTAAAAATAATATAAAAGGAGACCTTTAAAACATTTATTTCAAAACAACCTGCTTACCATTCCTTTTTGTCACTACCGAAATGATCGTCACTACCGAAACTTAACCATATGTTTCGGTAGTGACTGTTTCGGTAGTGACGATTCTAGCTAAGTTTGAGCATAGCTAAAGAATGCTAGCAAGTACATGGCTAGCATACATGTCTTTGAAGAGGTTTACACACATAAAAACATAATACTTTGCATAAAACCCCCAAAAAGTTTACTTAATAGAAGAGAATATGTGTTCGGTAGTGACAATTCTTAAGGTTACACACCGATTTTCAGAACAGATTTATATCAAAAGTATGGGATATAGCTACTTACCATTCAGCCATGAGGGACAGGGATGCACTGTCACTGTCTTGTCAAAAATGCAGGGGTGTGGCTATAAACCAGGCTCAGCCATTGGACTAAAATACCTTGTGTTTCGGTAGTGACATGAAAACAGGGGACATGATTTTTTGAGTATAGTTTATAGTTTAAAAAATTAAACCCACAATAAATCTAAATATTCCAACTTCTGTTTGAACGTAATCATAAAGATCTTCTAAATACACCATCGAACAAAATTAAAAAAAATGTTTTAAGTGTTATTTACAGAAATTGACATTTAGATGTCAGGGTTTGGGACAGCTACTTCCCAATAGAAAGTACTACGGTGGCCCAGAGGTGCAATCCACATTTCTAAAAAGAAATCTTTGTTTCTAAATAGAAATCCTCTTTTCTAAAAATAAATCTTTGTTTCTAAAACAAAATCCTTATTTCTAAATTGAATCCTTGTTTCTAAAAAAAAATCCTTGTTTCTAAATGTAAATCCTTGTTTCTAAATGTAAATCCTCGTTTCTAAAACACAATCCTCGTTTCTAAAACACAATCCTCGTTTCCAAAACGAAATCCTCGTTTCTAAAACCAAATCCTCGTTTCTAAAACCCAATCCTCGTTTCTAAATCCAAATCCTTGTTTCTAAAACCAAATCCTCGTTTCTAAAACACAATCCTCGTTTCTAAAACCAAATCCTCGTTTCTAAAACCAAATCCTCGTTTCTAAAACCAAATCCTCGTTTCTAAAACACAATCCTCGTTTCTAAAACCAAATCCTCGTTTCTAAAACCAAATCCTCATTTCTAAAACACAATCCTCGTTTCTAAATCCAAATCCTTGTTTCTAAAACCAAATCCTCGTTTCTAAAACACAATCCTCGTTTCTAAATCCAAATCCTCGTTTCTAAAACACAATCCTCGTTTCTAAAACACAATCCTCGTTTCTAAATCCAAATCCTTGTTTCTAAAACCAAATCCTCGTTTCTAAAACACAATCCTCGTTTCTAAATCCAAATCCTTGTTTCTAAAACCAAATCCTTGTTTCCAAAATAAAATCCATAATTCTAAATAGAAATCCTAATTTCTAATACAAAATCCTCATTTCTAAATGTAAATCCTCGTTTCTAAAACAAAATCGTTATTTCTAAATTAAATCCTTGTTTCTAAAAGTTAATCCGAGTTTCTAAATTGAAATCCTTGTTTCTAAATTTAAATCCTCGTTTCTAAATTCAAATCCGAGTTTCTAAATTGAAATCCTTGTTTCTATTAAGCCTGAAAGCTAAATGCTACAGTTAGCCTGTGCGCAAAGCATACTGGGGCCAGATGACGTATGCACGAGTGAGTCTGAGAGTGCAATTTGCATAGCAAGTTTAACGAGAAGTTGGTCTTCTGGCATAACAACTATCACAAAATTGCCGAACAAATTAAAGTTGAGTTTTCTTGCAGACATATTAACATAAAGCCTGTTAACAAGTCCAATAATTTCAGGAATATAACGGAAACTCGTTCTTATACGGAACTGCAGCTTGATTACAGTAGCCTACATTAAGCCAATCGTGTGGTTCACTGTTTGTCACCTACAAAAAACAGGCTTATCATTTCCCGTTCATTGTAGGCTACGTTGCCTACAGTACGGTACACACTAATTAGCTGTTATTTTATGTAAAACGAAATTGATCTCTCGCCAAAGTAAAATGAACTCCATGTAGGCTAACTTAGCCTGCATGTGGTCCTGACAAATTGTTAACTAGGCTACTAATTGTAGTACTGTGGCGACCTGGGGATTGTCAACTGGCC
Organism: Ilyophis sp. 1 JC-2022; assembly: GCA_022702515.1. Classification (NCBI taxonomy): domain Eukaryota; kingdom Metazoa; phylum Chordata; class Actinopteri; order Anguilliformes; family Synaphobranchidae; genus Ilyophis; species Ilyophis sp. 1 JC-2022. Next base: position 42,279,388 of record CM040396.1, on the reverse strand, counting down.
AGCTAGGACCGGGTAGTGAGCCGCTACCCGGTCAAGGTGTACATAATTGTAAATAACATGCTGTGTGTGTTTAAATTGTGTCGTTAACTTGTTAGCCGCGTCTTGTGTTAACCGTTTTGTTTTAAATGTTACTGTCAATTTTAACTGTCTGTTATGTGTGGCTGTGATTGGCTAGGAATCGGTAAGTGTGTGCGCCAATCACAGCCTATATAGTTCCTATATAAGCAGCGTCTGAAGCGATTCAGTTGTTAGTGTGAAGAAGTGTTTCCAAGCTGAGCTGATTGTTGTGCAGAAATTCCAAAGGCTCTTTTGAGAGCTGGTAAGGTAGCGCTAATAAAACGAAGCTCGGCTGAGCGATTCGGAACTGCAAGCCGCTGTCTCCCTCCCTCATTCTCCGCGCTCGCTACAGTACATTTAGATTCTTTAAAAAATATATAAAGTCAACACTTTTTATGGACATGATAATGGCTTGACCAATTAATATTATCGTGAGTGGTAGCTTAACTGTCGGGTAGCTATATAAAAATACTGTAAATCCTTGAAAATAGCAACTGTATTAGCCATGATTCACCCAGTAGAGCGGGACTGGTAGCAGCATGATGCTAACTGCACAACAAATGAGCTATTCAGGTGTATAGGGCAGGCTAATTCATAACGCTTTCATTAACCTTAATTTGTGACTTTATTTATGGAGGGGGCACACTCGGCTAATTGTGAGATTTAAAAAATCAGGCCGTACCTACATAAAAGGAAACAATGTTTGTTTCTTAATTAGCTACGTTGTCTAAATTAAACGCGTGAAAGGTAGGCTATAGGCGAGCCGATGGCTCAGATCACAAACACCGCTTTTGAAAGTAGAACAGCAAAGTTTCCAGTTTGTGGAAAGTGCTCTCTGGTAAATAGAGTGATATTATTTTTAAGTTAACGTGCGTACGGATAAATGTTCTGCAAAATGACGTTAGCACAAACGCATTCCTGTGGTTTTCCCTGCCTCGATTACTTGCGATTAAAAAGTAAAACCGACATCGGCATGTCAAAATTGGAAATGAAATTCTCAGGTTATGTGAAATTTTACTGTGTAGGCAGATTTCAGATATCAAGAGGCAGCCTTCTAATGGATTTCATGATAAGAATTGCTTAATCGGTATATCAGTACAGCAAGAATATGAAACACAAGGCTGATATTATAGTATGTAGATTGCTTTATTATTACAAACCAAGAGGACATGACATGTGTTGCTTTAAGGGCCTGGTTCCTTCGGTAAAAATGTTATACATTTCCCGCAGTGATTGCAGAATGACTGCAGAACTGAAAGGACCTTGCCACAAAATGGACAAAACATAATGAAAAAATACGACACGGAAAAAAATGTTTTACGCGAGTATTGGAGGCTAACTAAGTTAACTATCAAGCAATATACCTTGCTTGGCAACGTTATGCAAGCAAGGCCAGCGAATAACTTGGCTTGTGAAGTATAATAAATCGAACAATCCTATCACCGCCCTGTCGGGAGGGGTCAGGACCATTCAACTACACTTTACTAAAACTTTCTTCCAAATAGACACCACATTCCAGAGTCTGGTATAACGTAATTTATTATAAAAAGATTTGCACGAATATACATACCCAGGCTGATCGGCTAAACATACATATGTTAAAAACATTCTCAATCACACGGTCCAGTCTAAGTCAGTCAATTTCATGCTCACCCACAAGACGTAAAACAGGTCCGTTAATGACAGAAGCAAAACATAACAAGCGCATCATGAAGTTCAGCTGACATCTTATATGTTGTTGCGACCCCCCTTTTTTTGGGGTGTTCCCATTACCTGGGCGATTACTTTTCCATGGTCTGCAGCGGTCTCTGCCAGTCCTAATTAAGCATTACATATGACCCTTATTTATGTGGTAGTTTTGATGAAATGCCATGATTTAATCATATCAGAAACATCCTAGTCACGGTTTGACAATAGTAGTTCAATACATAGTTTTTACACCAATGTTTGTAAAGATAGAAGATAAATGTTTTCTTTGGATTTAATAAATTCCATCAGTTCCTCAAACCGCACACACACATACATCTCCAAGGCCAGAGTGCCGGACATTCTTCTCGACACTCAGGCCTCAAAGAACGTGTAGGGAGTCATTCATGCTTATCTCTTCAGACGGGCTAGGAACATTTAATTGCCTGTGTGTGTGTATGTGTGTATGTGTGTGTATGGGTGTGTGTGTGTGTATGGGTGTGTGTGTGTGTGTGTGTGAATGAATGGGTCCATTGCCTTCTTTTTGAGATAACTAAAAGAAATTTTGGGGAGTGTATTGCAATATGGCTGTTTTCCGCTGAGAGCGAGTTTTTCTTCAATTCCCCTGCATGTGGGTGTGTGTATATGTCCTTGATTTACAGGTGTCGAGATGAGCTCATATTGGGTGCCTAGCATGGGACCATTGTTCATTGAGCACACTTCGATACAAATAATGAGCTCATTTTCCGGCGTGAGTGTCTGAGGCCTTGGATATGTGCTGTTTTGCACATATGGGCCTTTTGTGCTATTCATCCTACCACAGAAGAACATATTCATATTAACACTACATTTTAATACAGTTGGTCCTACAGTATGATATATAATTGTATATAAATAATGAATAATCTATAATTTGTCACAACACTTGTGTAAAAAATAATGTATAGTACACCATACTAACAAATTGGTAAATAGCTTTTCAAGTCCACGAAGCACGCGTGAGCAACGTTACGTAGAACGGGGAGTCCTGGAGTACAACTCACAATTCATTATGATCATCATAAAATAATTAACAACTTTTCTGTCAAAGCATCGAAGTTGACCACAATTGGTAGGGTGTCTGGACCACATGCAGGCTAAATTGAGTTTGTTTGGTGAGAGATCAATTTCGTTTTACATAAAATAACAGCTAGTTAGTGTGTACCGTACTGTAGGCAACGATTCCTAGCCAATCACAGCCACACATAACAGACAGTTAAAATTGACAGTAACATTTAAAACAAAACGGTTAACACAAGACGCGGCTAACAAGTTAACGACACAATTTAAACACACACAGCATGTTATTTACAATTATGTACACCTTGACCGGGTAGCGGCTCACTACCCGGTCCTAGCTGGCCAGTTGACAATCCCCAGGTCGCCACAGTACTACAATTAGTAGCCTAGTTAACAATTTGTCAGGACCACATGCAGGCTAAGTTAGCCTACATAGAGTTCATTTTGCTTTGGCGAGAGATCAATTTCGTTTTACATAAAATAACAGCTAGTTAGTGTGTACCGTACTGTAGGCAACGTAGCCTACAATGAACGGGAAATGATAAGCCTGTTTTTTGTAGGTGACAAACTGAACCACACGATTGGCTTAATGTAGGCTACTGTAATCAAGCTGCAGTTCCGTATAAGAGCGAGTTTCCGTTATATTCCTGAAATTATTGGACTTGTTAACAGGCTTTATGTTAATATGTCTGCAAGAAAACTCAATTTTAATTTGTTCGGCAATTTTGTGATAGTTGTTATGCCAGGAGACCAGCTTCTCGTTAAACTTGCTATGCAAATTGCACTCTCAGACTCACTCGTGCATACGTCATCTGGTCCCAGTATGCTTTGCGCACAGGCTAACTGTAGCATTTAGCTTTCAGGCTTAATAGAAACAAGGATTTCAATTTAGAAACTCGGATTTCAATTTAGAAACTCGGATTAACTTTTAGAAACAAGGATTTAATTTAGAAATAACGATTTTGTTTTAGAAATGAAGATTTAGAAATAAGGATTTTGTTTTAGAAACGAGGATTTACATTTAGAAATAAGGATTTTGTATTAGAAATGAGGATTTCTATTTAGAATTATGGATTTTATTTTGGAAACTAAGATTTATATTACAGTTTTTCTCGATTGCTAAAGCACAATTTCTAGATCTCTGAGCACAATGACCAGTTGCCTAAACACATTTAATAAATCAGGCCCCCAGTTGGCTTAACTATAAACACATTTCACCTCAATCTCCGATTTCACAAAACTCTGAACTCATTGGCATTTGCCAAAACACACGTTGCAGAACTCTAAACACATTCGCACTTACTCTAAACACTTTCGCACTTGCTAAAACATATTATAACTTGCTAAAACACACGTTGCACAACAATATGAACACATTCTCATTCACTGAACACATTTTGCTCACACGATGCAAAATGGTAGACTCAGTCATCAAAAGTTGAACACAATGAAAGCACGGGTGTCATTGCTTAAACACGGTGACTCAAAATTGAAGACACCTGCCAATGATGTGACAACACCTATATAGGCCAGTTTAGAATGCACAGTTTGCTGAAGGTGCCAAACAGCAACACAATGGACAGAGGCAGAGTTCGTGTCAGAGGTGGAATACACAGAGGAGGAGGAGAAGCAGGCCAAGGAGGGAGAGGAGCAGGCCAAGGAGGAAGAGGAGCAGGCCAAGGAGGGAGAGGAAGGGGGCGAGGAGGGAGAGGAAGGGGGCGAGGAGGGAGAGGAGGAGTGCAAGGAGGAAGAGCAAGACAACCACGTACGATCATCACAGATGAAATGCGAGCTACTGTCATTGACCATGTCATTGTCCATGGAATGTCAATGAGAGAAGCTGGACAAAGAGTCCAACCCAACCTCAGCAGGTTCTCAGTGTCCACCATAATTCGGGCATTCAGAGAACACAACAGGTATGTACTGTAGTTACTTTGTCTAAATGTTTGTAGCCTACAATCTAAATTGGTTTCACCACAGTACCTTTTGCTGGGGGAGACTGGACATTTCCATTGATGTTTGTATTGTAGACTGTAAGTCTTTTTTGTGAAGAGTGAAAGCATATTTGTTTCTATAGGGTTGAAAGATTGCCACATGGTGGTGGAAGGACTTCCCTATTCACAGCACAGCAAGAGATCCTCATTGTGGACATGGTCCGGGAAAACATCATCATCAGACTCAGAGAAATAAAGGAGAGAGTCATAGCTGACAACGTCAATTTTGGAGGCATTGACAGAGTCAGCGTGGCCACCATAGACAGAGTCCTCCGTCGCCAGAAGCTACGCATGAAGCAAGCTTATAGAGTTCCCTTTGAGCGTAACTCGGACAGAGTCAAAGAGCTACGTTTCCAGTATGTGCAAGTAAGTATACATACGGGTACACAATGTTGATTGTTCACAGTACAGTGGGTGTACAAGCCCACTGTACTGCACAGTAGCCCACAGTGTAGTACTCCTTCTGTGACACTACCTGTACTCTATTCATTTCCACAGAGAATCTTCGGGTTGGACGCCATGATGAGACCCCATGAATACATCTTCCTGGATGAGGCTGGCTTCAACCTCACCAAGAGAAGGAGGAGAGGCCGTAACATAATTGGCCGAAGAGCAATTGTGGACGTTCCTGGCCAACGTGGGGGGAATATCTCCCTATGTGCAGCCATGACCTCGGAAGGGCTTCTCCACAGGCATGCTCTCCTTGGGTCCTTCAACACCCAACGTCTCCTCACATTCCTGGGAGAGCTACGAGACATCCTGAATGACCGTGAGCAGCAGAATCCGGTTCCAGCACAGCCTCCTCCCATCTATGTCATCATCTGGGACAACGTCAGTTTTCACCGCACCAACCAGATAAGAGAGTGGTTCAATATAAACCAACAATTCCTCAATGTATGTCTGCCACCCTACTCACCTTTCCTCAACCCCATAGAGGAGTTCTTCTCATCATGGCGGTGGAAGGTGTATGACCGGCAATCGTATGGAAGAGAGAACCTCCTCAGGGCCATGGACCTGGCCTGTGATGATGTGGCTGTGGGGGCTTACCCAGGCTGGGTCCGGCATGCCAGAGCTTTCTTCCCCCGCTGCCTGGCGAGGGAAAACATAGCCTGCGATGTCGACGAGGTCCTGTGGCCTGACCCCGCCCGACGACGTGATGCACAGGTCCCTGCACAGGCCCCCGCACAGGCCCCTGCACAGGCCCCCCCACAGGCCCCTGCACAGACCCCATGATTGCAGTCGTGTGACCTTGCACAATATACAGTACCTCTTTACATACAAGAATTTGTGACATGTTTTATTTTGTACTGTATTTCCCCTGTATGCTATTGCTCTCTTTTGAAATATTTGTTTTGGGAAAATCTCTGATGTCGAGAAAAATGGAATGGCAAAGTACAGGTTGTCATCAATAAATGGGGTTCAATTCCCCCAAAAAGAATCTGTGACTTACTATTGATTACTATACAGATGTGATTACTATTCAGATGATGGGGTATTTAGAACATCACACCCTGAACATTGTGTTTTCAATTTTTTATTGAAGTGTGTGATGGATACCCAATAGTGTTTACATTTTTGCAAGCTGTGAGGACGATTTTGTTGTCAAAGTTTGGTTTTGGCCATAGGAGCAACAGTTCTGTGGTGAAAGTTTGGGTTTTGTGGTGAAAGTTTGGGTTTTGGAGTGAGAGTTTGGTTTTGCAAAGAGAATGCGAGTTTTTGTGGAGCTAGCTTGAGAAAAGTGTTTTGTGTTTAGAGTTTAGTGAAAACGGAGGGCAGTTTCCTGAAATGTGTTCTGACATTCGAGAAAAACTGTAAGAAACAAGGATTTGGATTTAGAAACGAGGATTGTGTTTTAGAAACGAGGATTTGGTTTTATAAACGAGGATTTGGTTTTAGAAACGAGGATTGTGTTTTAGAAACGAGGATTTGGTTTTAGAAACGAGGATTTGGATTTAGAAATGAGGATTGTGTTTTAGAAACGAGGATTGTGTTTTAGAAACGAGGATTGTGTTTTAGAAATGAGGATTTGGTTTTAGAAACGAGGATTGTGTTTTAGAAACGAGGATTGTGTTTTAGAAATGAGGATTTGGTTTTAGAAACGAGGATTTGGTTTTGGAAACGAGGATTGTGTTTTAGAAACGAGGATTGTGTTTTAGAAACGAGGATTGTGTTTTAGAAACGAGGATTTGGATTTAGAAATGAGGATTGTGTTTTAGAAACGAGGATTTGGTTTTAGAAACGAGGATTTGGTTTTATAAACAAGGATTTGGATTTAGAAACGAGGATTGTGTTTTAGAAACGAGGATTTGGTTTTAGAAATGAGGATTTGGTTTTATAAACAAGGATTTGGATTTAGAAACGAGGATTGTGTTTTAGAAACGAGGATTTGGTTTTAGAAACGAGGATTTGGTTTTAGAAATGAGGATTTGGTTTTATAAACAAGGATTTGGATTTAGAAACGAGGATTGTGTTTTAGAAAAGAGGATTGTGTTTTAGAAACGAGGATTTGGTTTTAGAAACGAGGATTTTGTTTTGGAAACGAGGATTGTGTTTTAGAAACGAGGATTGTGTTTTAGAAATGAGGATTTGGTTTTAGAAACGAGGATTTGGTTTTATAAACAAGGATTTGGATTTAGAAACGAGGATTGTGTTTTAGAAACGAGGATTTGGTTTTAGAAATGAGGATTTGGTTTTATAAACAAGGATTTGGATTTAGAAACGAGGATTGTGTTTTAGAAACGAGGATTTGGTTTTAGAAACGAGGATTTGGTTTTAGAAATGAGGATTTGGTTTTATAAACAAGGATTTGGATTTAGAAACGAGGATTGTGTTTTAGAAAAGAGGATTGTGTTTTAGAAACGAGGATTTGGTTTTAGAAACGAGGATTTGGTTTTGGAAACGAGGATTGTGTTTTAGAAACGAGGATTGTGTTTTAGAAATGAGGATTTGGTTTTAGAAACGAGGATTTGGTTTTGGAAACGAGGATTGTGTTTTAGAAACGAGGATTGTGTTTTAGAAACGAGGATTTGGATTTAGAAACGAGGATTGTGTTTTAGAAACGAGGATTGTGTTTTAGAAACAAGGATTTGGATTTAGAAATAAGGATTTAGTTTTAGAAACAAAGATTTCTTTTTAGAAATGTGGATTGCACCTCTGGGCCACCGTAAAGTACCCTATAAATGATGTTTTTGTGTATATTAAGCTTATCACTATCTAATTTAATGCATTGTGTTTAAATAGACCATAACATATTCTTAGTAAATATCTATGTCTGAAGACTTAATTGTTTTGTTAAATCGTTTTTCTTGTTGTGGGACCGCACTTTGTACTAATTCGGTAGAATGCGCCATATAGGCTATGGCGTATATCCTTGTCACTTAGGGCAACGGAAATGCTCATTCCAATTTACTGTGCGCTAGGTTAATGTAAAAGGTTAATAGGTTCATGTAAAACTTTTCTTTGGAGTCATTATGAATGGGAACATTAAAAAAAATGCAACCCTGAGCCAAAGTATACATACTGTCGAGAACAGGTAAAAGTGATGTTTTATTGAGGTACAAGAGTGAATGATTAGGCTACATATTTAGGTGTATGTCATGGATCTTGCCTTTCTTCCCTTATCTCCGCATCGCTTTATTCGTTTTTATCGTTTACCGGTAATCTATCGGATTTTCCTGTGTTCCGCTACGGGTTTTGCTTTCGCCTCGTCATTAGTGAGTTCACCTGTCATTTATTTCCGCTCACTATTTATACCCGCTTCCTGCCTCTCTCGTTGCTTCCATGTTATTTCACATAACATTCGAGCCGGTAAAAAGGGTATAGGAAGTTGTATTGCTATCGACCGCTTTGATTATCAACGCGGGACTTGTTAGCAGTACAACCTTAGAAAGAAAGCAGTTCTCTTTAAAACGCTCTTATTTCAGAGCAGAGGTTTTCGTTTTCTTTTGTTTTCTACTCTAACCTACGAGTGTCTCACCCAAAGTTTTTGGGGTCTTTTCAGTTCTCTGTTTCTTTTGTTTCACTCCACAAACGGGAGTTAGATAAGCGTTATTGCTTATTTCTTTGTTTTGCTCGGTTATCGAGCTCCTCGTTTTTATTGCGAGGTTTGTGTTCTTTTATTTTCTTTTTTTCTCCACTACGGATCATTGTCCGTTCCAGTGGTGTTCTTAGGAACACTTTAAGATTTCCCAGCTATCGCATCTGGACCTCCAAAATTCCCTCCGTGTCTCTGACAGAGATCCTTTACAGTGTATGTAACACAGTGATATCACTGTTTTTATTTTAAACTATCGGAAGGGGCAAATGTATATGCCTTAAAATGTATTTGCCACAAACATGCAGCTAATATGAAGGACATTTGCTGCAAACTAAATAGTTTTCCACAAAATGTTGGCAGAGGTTTGTCAGTGTTTGCCAGTAGCGTCAACCTCAAGACTTTGCCAGAAGTGAATGGCAGTTCCCACAAAGCTAATTTGCATGTGAAAATATGAGCTTGCCTCAAACATGTGGCAACAATTCCAAGAGTTTGCTGCAAATTTGTTTGAAGGCCAATATCTACCCCTGTATACTGATGAAAATCTAGTCATTCCCACTTGAAAATGATGCAAAAGTAAGTTTTATGAGCCAAAACTTTTGATTTGTAGTTCAACATATCATAATTTAGAGCAGTGCACAATTTAGCCATTTGGATAGACTTGGAGACACTAATGGACAACAGGGTACACTGCCTATATTTTGTATCATAGTGTAGTGGCGTTGTAGCGGTACAACGATGAGCCAAACGCGACAAGAAAAGAAAGAATGAAAAAACCTCCCAGCCGTAGCTGAAACCAAAAACACCCTTGGACAACGGGATAGCCACGTAAACACGGGCAATAGTAATAATGGTAGAAAGAAGAACAGCAAAAAACAAAGGCACCCTCGGAACGTGAGAAAGTGCCAGAAAGCGGAACTCAGGGGTTTAAATACCTCATGACGTGGACGACAGGTGAACCAGATAATCACCTGAGCGAAAGAAAATTCCGCAAGGGAATGCGAAGAAAAAATCAAATAGACCGAAAAGAAGAGGCGTGTTATTAGAGGGAAGGAAGGGAGACCATGACACATAGATCTTTAGTAGTTCTACATATCATCCTCAGATTATGTACACTTGTGGGCATGAACTTTATGATCCAGGAAATTGAAAGACTTACCTGTTTCACTTATATAGCTCTCAGTATTATGTTGCAAACTAAAGAAAAACATTTATTTTTTTGCATTTGTGGCACTTTATTTTGACTTAAATTATGAAAATAAACAAATCTAAGTTCGTGTTGTAAAAGGTAAACCTGTCTTGTTTAATTTAAGCCATTTACCAAGTTTCTCACACCTGGAGTTATGAAACCTTAAACAGAGCACCCCCTAAATAGGTGAGAATTGACCAAATTTTCCATCTGCACAAAGGCGTTAATTACGTATTAATGGTTACATATTAATTAATGTCTCGACGCAAACCGCAATGTCAGGTACATTAAGTATTTGCATGTACAGTATACAATCTAAACTTTTGGGCAGCTTTGTATACTTCCGCGTAGGAGAGGAGTGGTAGTGGGGGAGTGGAGGAAAGGAGGTGGGGAGTGAAGAATATTGAGACGCACCCCTGGAATCAAGGGGACTACTCATTCTGCCACACCTGGTATACTTCTAAAAAAAAAAAAAGGCTGTTGATTAACACGCCAAACAGTTGAAAAGGTACACCTATTTCTTAGTTTTACTACAAAAACTTGTAGCATTGGACCTTCTTATTTCCAGAAATGCTTTTGTACCATTTTACGAAATGCACTACACCATGCTTTAGAAAAGTAAAAATAACAGTGAATTCTTCAGTTGATGTTTTCACCTATCATCAGCTTATTGTGAAAAAACATATAGGAAAACTGCAGTCATGCTACTGTTAGTGACTAGAAGGGTGTAGAAATTATTTTATTTATTGGAAATGGTAGTATCATGTTGAAGAGTATGATAACCATAGTTATCATAAAGTACCATAGTGAAACCATGGTAGTATTGTGGTTAAGAGTATAAAAACCATAGTTACCACAAAGTACCCTTGTAAAACTATGGTTAAAAAAAACCAGTTAGATCATTTTCGTAAGGATGTAAAGCACTTTGTGTTGTATTGCTATATGAAGTTATTATATAGAGCAGGGGTAGGCAACCCTGGTCCTGGAGAGCCAGAGTGTCTGCTGGTTTTTGTGTTCACCCTAAATACAGCAACTACTTAGACTAAAGAAACCAGGTGAGGTGAGTTAACTGTGTAATCAACTGCTTTAATTGATCAATTAAGTGGCGAGTAACAACAAAAACCAGCAGACCCTGTGGCTCTCCAGGACCAGGGTTTCCTACCCCTGATATAGAGTGCCTAACATATACTTGTTATGTTCTGAGTGTCTGAGTTCTGTCTGATTGGTATTTTTATTTTCATTATTATTACTTTAATTTCATCAGTACATTCCCCTCTGTTTGTGGGTTGTCCGAGTCACATTCGTGTGTTTGTTTACCCTGTCTCGGGTATGCACTGTTTGGGTGACTTCGGGATTTTCCGAGGGTTCACGCTGTATTTCCGAAGTTTCGTTTTCTGTTTACTTCCTGCTTTACGTTTCCCGTGTTTATATTGTTTATATCAGTGTTTTTCAACCTTTTTTGAGCCAAGGCACATTTTTTACATTAAAAAAAATCCTGAGTCACACCACCAACCAAAAGTGTTACTAATTAAGTGAAGTTGGATCATTTCCCACGGCACACCTGACGATCTCTCACGGCACACTAGTGTGCCGCACAGTGGTTGAAAATCACTGGTTTATATTATTAACTCGTGCTAACAATCTCTCGGGTGTTTATTAGTTGCACATTACTAAAACCATTAACTTAAATGTTTACTAACATACTAATTGTCTGTATTTAGTTAGAACTAACAATTAACAAGTTTCCTCACTGTATCTTTTCTATCTGCGATACTAAGCTGTCCTTGAGATACTGGTTAACTCATTTCAGCTGTCTCTCCTTTGAGACCACGCCTCCTTAATTCTAGTCACGTTCCGTTCCTACTTGAGCCCGTTGTTTGTAATGCTTGTTTCAGAGTCCCTTTCATGTTTTCGTGATTTCCTTGTTATCGAGTTATTGTCTCCTAATGTGTTCACCTTACGTTGTTAGTAACGCCTCTCACTTCCTTGTGTATTTAACCCAGTCATCCTAATCACTCTTTGCGAGTTCCTCAACCTTTATAGCGTTTGTCTTTTGCCTTTATATTTCGAGTGTTCTAGTATCTGTTTTTCCTGAGTTTTTTTGTTTCGAGTTTCTATTAGTGTTTTCTGTTTGTTCCTCGTCTGTTCTTTTTTGTTTATTTTTTCGTGCCTTATTGATTTCCCGTTTTTTTTTTACTTCTGCCTGTGTTCTCGCAACCCTAATTCCTGGACTGTGATTTTGTACCTCTGCCGTGCCTTCCCGTTTATGACCTCTGCCTGTTTTTGTACTCTTCTTTGGATTTTGATTTTGCTACTTGACATTAAACTTCGTTTTTTTTGTACTCCTGCCTGCTACTGGGTCCCTATTTTCCACCGATCATAACAATTCTACCATACCTCAAATGAATATATACCTATTTTAGCTCTGCCATTGCACACAGAAGTTGGGTGATGATGGCGTGTAACATATACTGTACAATCCATGTCATGCTTTATTGGCCTTATTCATGTAGGACCTATTTCGATCAATAGAGCAGCATAATCATGCTTTTTTTTCACTTTTCAGTTGAATTTTAGTGATCTGTATTTTATTCAGGCCGCATAATCATGCAGAAAAGTGATATTTACCCCACACTTAGCTTAGTTTTGTGCCCCAGTGTTTGCCGTAGTTGGTGTTGTTGCTCTGTGTTTTTTAAGACTACAGCTGCAAGCGATGGAGAGGTTCTTACTTCCCTCTTAAACAATGGTATTACCAGTTTTATAGTTACGTCCGCTGCTTCCCTTCCAGTCCACCTCCCTATTGTTCTCAGTGTTTTCCGCATTCCTCTCGTTTCATGTCATGTTTGTCTTCTGTGTTGTGCAGGCTGGACGTGGTTTTTCTACTCGTTCCCTTGTTGCCCCTCTCATTATCTCTGAGGGTTTGTGCAGAATAGGAATATAGGAAAAGAAAAAGAAAAAAGGAATATAAAATTCCTGGCTGTAACCAAACAATAACACACCCCTATAAAACGGGCTAGCCTCGTAAACACGGACAGAGAAGAGACTGAGAATAGCCACCACTAAATAAACTAGCAAGAGGAGAAAAGGAAAACTAAGGCACCTTTGGAACGTGACTATAACGCCCGATAATAGGTGAAATAAACTAAATAAAAATAAAACTCACACCCTCAGAAACGAGAGAGTGGAAGCGTAGAGAGGAAAAAAGAAAAGGGAACAGAAAAACGAATGCCCTTAGCTTCAAGGCCAGAAATCTCTAAAGCTGCTAAAAACTCAGAAAATAATCTTTTTCTTAAACTGCAGAGACCACAAATGACTAACCCTGATTTTAAAATTATAACGAAGCATCCGGAAGCAGAAGCGAGAGGTACCTAACAGGTAGGGAAACAGGTGAAATGAATAATTAGCGGGGAAGAGCAAAGCCCCGAGATGGAATGCGGAAAAAATCTGATAGATTGCTAACCGACGCAGAGAGGAAGAAAACCGTAGCAAACGAGGGAAGAAAGCCACAACCCATCACAATTTCAGCCAACCACTCACCTTCCCCACTCACATTCTACATGCTCTCTCATCAGCTCATTCACTCTCGCATACATTCTCATGCTTCATTCATTGATTGCCTCGTTATCTCGCCTATATATTCTCCCTTCTCTCTTTGTCTCGTTGCCAGCTCGTTACGACTTGTCATGCTTGTTGTTGTCGTCTGTGTCTTGTCTAAAGTCTTGCTAACCTGTTTATAGTTTGTTTCTAGTTTGCCTGCCAGCCTGCATTCCCTGCTCTGTCATTGCCCTCACCAATCCAGCTTCCAGCTCTGTTTCTGGTTTGTCTACCACTGCCCAGCTCCTCTCCTGATTCCCCTCATCTGCTCTGCTCCTTTTGTTAATGCTAACCCCGCTTCCAGACCCTCACCTTGCTCTCCCTCTCCTTTGTTGTTTGCTGATATTAATAAAGTGCTCCACTGGAGCTTATTCCTGAGTCTGTCTCCGAGCCCTGCATTTGGGTCCATACCAGTTGAGGGAAACGTTACATTTATCCTGGTAATACTATTGTTATATACTGGTAAAACAATGGTATTATCCCTTTAAACTTGATGAACAAGTGTGCCAATGATCTGAGTAATCCATTGGCAGGTAACTGTGTTAGCTTTGAGCACAACTTTGCAAATAAGGCTATCTTTAACAAAACCTGCTCTTCAAGATAATTTAAATGACAAAATCTGCATTTCAGATCTTTGCCATGAATATTCTCCAAGTGTGAGAGTGGAGAACGAAGAGTAATTACATGAATCCACAATTTTAAATAAGCTAATGCGTAACGGTATAGGCTCACTGTATGCCGCTGATTAAAACTAACAATGTGATACGCTTAGCTCGTAATGTTAACAAGCTAAAAGTTGTCCCATATTGGCTTGAAGGTATATTAAATAATATTTAGTGTGATTTTGTTTATGGTTGCAAAATATTGCAGAATTTTAAAGATCCATCACGGAATTGTAACATTTTTACCATGGATTTTTGGGGGGCCTGTTTATTGATGCTTTATGTTTATAGGTATGGACAAGAAGTGGGAAGAAATCTGCCATTTTCTTTCTGTGGGATCATGCCATTCAGGGTATGATAAGTCACAGAAGCAAAATCAAAGAAGATATGCCTCCACATTCAAGCTAAATGGTTAGTATTTTAAGTACTAGCAAGTCTGATGTCCTATTAATGTACTTCTGTAATTAAAGTGGTTTCACTTTCAATGTAGACGGAGAACTCTTCTTTGAAAATAGGAGAGTTGTTAAAACTGAAGAGGAAGCCAGGAAGCTCTTTCAGGAGTTTCATACAATTCCACTTGGTGGGCACTCGGGCATACCTCCATGGGTTTGCGATTTTACTGGCATGTCAGCTGACATTTAACATTGGGTATGTGTTCACATAGTTATTGTAGGTTTTCCAAATAACTGTAAGGTGTAATAGATATTAACAATTTATAGCTTGTAGGTCTTGGAATGTGATACATGTCAAAAGGTGTGTGTGGTACACTCAAAATATGTGATCACTTTGGTATTTATTTTTGGAATTATTGTCTATATATTGCCATAATTATTTTAAGTATTCTATTTTCGCTATTTGTAATGAGCAAAACATTTAGGTATTGGTATTGAGACCCAAAATAATTAACCTCACATTAATTGTGAGAAGAAGCCTTTGTTCATTAGCGCCCGTTACGCACCAGACGCGCAAGCGCATGCGCACTGGTGCGCTTCGCTTTCACTCCTATGTTGACGAATTGCCGTGGCACGCACGGCTGGTGGGCGGACGGCTCGCGGACGTGGAGCGGATTTTTCTGGGCGTCCGCATGCGCAATCTCATATAAATACATTGTATATGCACAATATCTGCATCATATTAATGTTTTTCAACCTACTAATAGTTTTACTATTGTTATTCATTATTTTAATACATATTATATTTTAATATAGGCTCTAATGAAAAAGGGAACAGAGACAATGACCATTGTGGGATGAATTAAGTTATATCAAGTCATACATTTTACATATAACCAGTTATTTCCGTTTTTATAATGCTTTTTCTTTATTATAGGATACATATTTGTTCAATTAATTAAGACTATGCTTACTTCCCGAAAGGGAAATAAACGTTATTCTATATTCTATTCTGTTTTTATTGTACTGATATCACTGTATCTGTAAGGATCTGTGATCTGTCTGTTATGTATTTGTTATTTTCCAGCATCTTGTTTACTTTCCGGTTTTTTCTTAGTTGTCTTGTGTCTGCTTGTTTACATTCGATCTGTCACTCCCAGTTTACGTCTCTGTACTTTTCCGGTGTTTTCATTGGTGTTCGGTTTCCCTCTTGCTTCTTACCTATCTCTGAGCAATTAGATTTACTAATTACCACTAACAGACTAACGATAAGATTAGATCTACTAACTCCACTAACAGACTAATTTGTATATTCTTACTAATCATACTAACGGCAGGGGTGTGTGTATAGTTACTAAATCTCACTAACATATTAGAGCGCACATTTTTCACGCTGTTCTTTCTCTGCTAATCATTCGCAGCTGCACCTAATCTCCTCTTCCTGTTCTCTTAATCTTTGCACGATTTCCTGAAACTCCAGGTCATCTGTTATCGTGTATATGTTTGCAATCCAGTCCGCGTTTTCCCTAGTTGTCTACGTGATTGATTATCCGCCCAATGTATCCTCATTGTTTCTCGTTTGGAGTCCCTCCCTCTCACACACCTGATTCCTCTTGTGTCATTAGTTACCTGTGTATTTAATCCCTGTGTTCTCTTCAGTCCTTTGTCAGAACGTTGATCTACTCATCCTGTGTCTACGCCTTTTTCCTAGCCAGTGATTTGATAGTTTTTCCTAGCCAGTGATTTGATAGTTTTTCCTGAGACAACCTTGCATTCCGACCATTCTTTTGCCTTGCCCTTGCCTGCCTTGTTTTGATTGCCGTTTACGACCTAGCTTTTGTTTTTTACTATTCTCCTGCCTAGCCCTTTTGTACTTTAGCTTTTTGATTTTTTGGTTTACTGATTTCTGGATTGTCTCACTATTCTATTGCCTGTCGTTTTTGTACCTCGCTATCTCTGACTACCTGGCTTGATTTAAGGAACGGACAATAAACTACCCCTTTGGAATTATTCTGTGGTCTGCGTCTGGGTCTTCCTAGGGAACGTAACAGTACGTTCTGACCAGACATGGACCCAGCGGACCCAACCTATCTGCATGCCGCTCTCCAGCGGCAAGGAGTCATGATTGGTCAGCAACAGGCAGCCCTCGAGTCCGTGACCCAAGATCTCCGGTCCCTGATGAGCTACATGAAGGAGATGGCGCCCAACAGACACCCTTCTGCACCCACCAACGTACCCCAACCACCACCAGTGCAACCTCCTCTCACCCGGGAGCCGCGCCTACCTCCACCGGAACGGTACGACGGGGAACCAGGGGAGTGCAGACCATTCTTGACACAATGCACGTTGGTGTTTCAGCTACAGCCTAACACCTTCCCCACTGAGCAAGCCCGCGTAGCGTACATCATCACTCAGCTTACCGGGCGTGCCAAGAAGTGGGGAACAGCCACCTGGGAAGCGGGTCTACCGTGCTGCAGTCGGGCAGAGGACTTCATGGAGGAGATGAAGAGAGTGTTTGACCGTTCTAAGTACGGTCATGAGGCAGCCCGAGAGATGCTTCGATTCCGCCAGGGGAGAAATTCAGCATCTGACTATGCCATCGAGTTCCAGACGCTAGCCACATCCAGCGGCTGGAACAAGAAGTCAATGTTTGATGTCTTCCTCAACGGACTTAATGAAGAAGTGGTGGATGAGATCGTGACCCGAGAACTCCCTTCCAGTCTGGACGAACTCATCGCTTTGGCCATCAGGGTGGATACGCGCCTTCGAGACCGGCAACGGCCATTCCAGAGGAGGCATACTCCTCAGTTCAGCCAGCACGGCAGCAAGGTCGACTCAACTACATCCCTCTCCAGTAAACCTCCAAACCACCACTCACTTGAACAGGATAACATGGAGATTAACCGCTCCAGGTTATCGGCGGCGGAGAGGGCCCGTCGCATCAAGGACCGGGCTTGCCTTTACTGTGGCAAGACTGGGCATTTTGTGGATAAATGTCCAGTAAAAGATCACGCTCACTAGTGGCCGGAGGAGCACTAGTGGGCGTCATTCCAGTCGACTCCTCCAACCGAAATCGCACGTGCGTTCCCATCACTCTTCAGTGGGACACCAGTTCCAAGAAGACCCTGGCCCTTATCGACTCCGGAGCTGAGGCCAATTTTCTGGACGTTGGGGCCGCGACCCGTTGGGGGGTTCCTGTTACACCACTGGAGCGCCCAGTAGTAGCTCACACCCTCAGTGGGAGTCAGATCGCGGAGATTACCCAGCAGAGCCTACCCGTCAACCTACTTGTTTCCGGAAACCATCAGGAGGAGCTTCAGCTCCACATCATCGATTCTCCACACTCACCGGTGATCCTTGGCCATCCCTGGCTAAACCGTCACTGTCCAGAGATCGATTGGCGGAAACATGAGATTGTGGGCTGGAGCCCCTCATGTGCGGTCAGCTGTCTCCAGAAGGCCCACTTACCTGTTCCTGTGCCTCCTGCAGAAGAAAGCCCGGATCTGAAGGGGGTTCCAGTCAAGTATCATGACCTCAAGGAGGTATTCTGTAAGGCGCGTGCTTCGTCATTGCCTCCTCATCGCCCTTATGACTGCGCCATAAACCTGAGGCCTGGCACTTCCCCGCCTAGAGGCCGTCTGTTTTCCCTGTCCCGACCCGAGACGGAGGCCATGGAGAAGTACCTGTCAGAGTCATTGGCAGCTGGCATCATCCGCCCTTCTTCCTCTCCGGCTGGAGCAGGATTCTTTTTTGTGGGGAAGAAGGACGGGTCTCTCCGTCCCTGCATCGACTACCGGGGCCTGAACGACATCACCGAGAAGAACCGTTACCCACTCCCGCTCATGTCCACTGCTTTCGAGCAGCTCCAGAAGGCCGTCGTCTTCACTAAGCTGGACCTCAGAAACGCCTACCATCTGGTCCGGATTCGTGAGGGCGACGAATGGAAGACAGCCTTCAATACACCCACTGGACACTGGGAGTACCTGGTGATGCCGTTCGGGCTCACTAATGCCCCCGCGGTCTTCCAGAACCTGGTCAACGATATTCTTGGTGACATGATCAACCTGTATGTTTACGTTTACCTGGACGATATTCTTATTTACTCTCAGAGCCTGGAGGAGCATGAGAAACACGTACACAAGGTACTGGGTCGCCTCCTTGAGAATCGTCTTTTTGTCAAGGTGGAGAAATGTGAGTTCTCCACGTCATCTACCACTTTCCTGGGATTTATCATTGAGGAAGGTCAAGTCAGGATGGATCCAGCTAAGACCAAGGCTGTGTTGGAGTGGCCACGCCCTGAAGACCGGAAGGGACTTCAAAGGTTCCTAGGGTTTGCCAATTTCTACCGCCGATTCATTCGGAATTACAGCTCGGTAGCGGCTCCTCTCACAGCACTCACCTCAGTCAAACTGAAGTTTGCCTGGAACCCCAAGGCTGAGGAGGCCTTCTCTCTCCTTAAAGAACTGTTTACCACAGCCCCCATTCTACGCTACCCCGATCCGGCCGTACAGTTCATCGTAGAGGTGGATGCCTCCAACGTGGGGGTAGGGGCCATCCTATCTCAACGATCCTCAGAGGATCAGAAGGTACACCCTTGTGCCTTCTTTTCCCATCGTCTCACCCCAACGGAGGAGAATTACGACGTTGGAAATCGGGAGTTGCTGGCCGTTAAAATGGCCTTAGAGGAGTGGCGCCACTGGCTGGAGGGAGCACAGATACCATTCTTGGTCTGGACGGACCATAAGAATCTAGAATATTTACAGTCCGCCAAGAGACTTAATTCCCGCCAGGCCAGATGGGTCCTCTTTTTCTCTCGCTTTGACTTTTGTCTGGCTTATCGGCCAGGGACTAAGAATACCAAGCCTGATGCCCTTTCCCGGCGTTTTGAATCCTCATCTAAGGACCCCTGTCCAGACACCATCCTGCCCCAGAGTGTTTTCATTAATGCTATCAGCCTCCCCATAGAAGGTATTGTTAGGAGTGCTCAGAATGGGGAGGCCACTCCCAGTCGCTGTCCTAACCATTGCATGTATGTTCCAGAAGCGGCTCGGTCCCAGGTGCTCCAGTGGGGACATTCGTCGCGACTCTCCGGCCACCCAGGTATCAATCGTACAATCACATTTGTTTTACGCAAGTTTTGGTGGCCGGAGGTCCGACAAGACGTCGCCTCATTTGTCTCCGCCTGCTCAGTCTGTGCACAGAACAAGACATCTCACCAACCTCCTCACGGTGAGCTTCAACCACTTCCCATTCCTCACCGTCCCTGGTCTCATATTGCACTCGATTTTGTCACAGGTTTACCTTCCTCCAATCACTACACCACTATCCTCACCATTGTAGACCGATTTTCTAAGGCTGTTCACTTCGTTCCCCTCACCAAACTCCCTTCCGCTAAGGAAACCTCTAATCTTCTCATACAACACGTGGTGAGATTGCACGGGATTCCCACCGACATTGTCTCCGATAGAGGGCCACAGTTTATAGCACGGTTTTGGAGAGCTTTCTGCAGGTTACTCGGCACTACCACCAGTCTCACATCCGGTTTCCACCCTCAATCTAACGGCCAGACTGAGCGAGCTAATCAGTGTCTTGAGACAGTGCTTAGATGCCTGTGTTCTAGGAATCCCACCACCTGGAGTTCGCAGTTACCCTGGGCCGAGTACGCTATTAACTGTCACACTTCATCTGCCACCAAACTTTCTCCATTTGAATGTACCCTAGGTTACCAACCCCCTCTATTTCCTAGCCAGGAAGCGGAGGTGGGGGTTCCGTCCGCCGAGGCCTTCATCCGGCGCTGTGCCAGAACCTGGAGAACTACTCGCATTAACCTTACCAGAGCCAGTGCCCGGATGAAGGAGGCGGCGGACCGCCACCGAGCCAAGGCTCCCCAGTACCGGGTGGGTCAGAAGGTGTGGCTTTCTGCCAAGGACATTCCCCTCAGAGTTGCGTTACGTAAGCTAGCCCCCCGGTATTTGGGTCCCTTCCCAGTGCTAAGGGTCATCAGTCCCACGGCAGTTCGACTCAAACTCCCCGCTACTATGCGGAGAATACACCCCACGTTCCATGTATCAAGAATCAAACCTGTTGTAACCCACCCCCTTTGTCCCGAACCTGATCCCCCGCCACCCTCCCGAATCATCGACGGCGGAGAGACTTACACCGTTGCTGAGGTGTTGGACGTTCGTCGTCGGGGCCGTGGCCTTCAGTACCTGGTCGACTGGGAAGGTTACGGTCCCGAGGAAAGATCATGGATTCCTTCACGATCCGTTTTGGACAAGGACTTACTCAAGGACTTTCACAAGACTCATCCTGTACCACCTGTTAAAACGCCAAGAGGCGCTTCTTAGGGGGGGGGTACTGTAAGGATCTGTGATCTGTCTGTTATGTATTTGTTATTTTCCAGCATCTTGTTTACTTTCCGGTTTTTTCTTAGTTGTCTTGTGTCTGCTTGTTTACATTCGATCTGTCACTCCCAGTTTACGTCTCTGTACTTTTCCGGTGTTTTCATTGGTGTTCGGTTTCCCTCTTGCTTCTTACCTATCTCTGAGCAATTAGATTTACTAATTACCACTAACAGACTAACGATAAGATTAGATCTACTAACTCCACTAACAGACTAATTTGTATATTCTTACTAATCATACTAACGGCAGGGGTGTGTGTATAGTTACTAAATCTCACTAACATATTAGAGCGCACATTTTTCACGCTGTTCTTTCTCTGCTAATCATTCGCAGCTGCACCTAATCTCCTCTTCCTGTTCTCTTAATCTTTGCACGATTTCCTGAAACTCCAGGTCATCTGTTATCGTGTATATGTTTGCAATCCAGTCCGCGTTTTCCCTAGTTGTCTACGTGATTGATTATCCGCCCAATGTATCCTCATTGTTTCTCGTTTGGAGTCCCTCCCTCTCACACACCTGATTCCTCTTGTGTCATTAGTTACCTGTGTATTTAATCCCTGTGTTCTCTTCAGTCCTTTGTCAGAACGTTGATCTACTCATCCTGTGTCTACGCCTTTTTCCTAGCCAGTGATTTGATAGTTTTTCCTGAGACAACCTTGCATTCCGACCATTCTTTTGCCTTGCCCTTGCCTGCCTTGTTTTGATTGCCGTTTACGACCTAGCTTTTGTTTTTTACTATTCTCCTGCCTAGCCCTTTTGTACTTTAGCTTTTTGATTTTTTGGTTTACTGATTTTTGGATTGTCTCACTATTCTATTGCCTGTCGTTTTTGTACCTCGCTATCTCTGACTACCTGGCTTGATTTAAGGAACGGACAATAAACTACCCCTTTGGAATTATTCTGTGGTCTGCGTCTGGGTCTTCCTAGGGAACGTAACAGTATCGATTTAAGGTACTACAGAATAGCTGCTAATTCTGATATAATTAAATGTTTAGAACATGTTGATTGCTGTCCCAAATAAATAAAAGTGAACTTTATAAAGGAGGCATTATCTTGTTTGCTACATTTAGCTTTACATTGCTAAATTTAGCTTTTAAGCAGTAAGACATATGTAATAGCAGTATCTACTTAACCATTATTTAGCGAAGCTCACAAATCCGGAATGTAGATTGTTTGTTTGTACAGCGCGTCTCTGTCGTTCACGGAATGCGCTCCGAAAAAGCAAAAAGCGTCTGTGCTCTTGCGCGTCTGGTGGGTTCAGTTCTGCTCAAATCTGCATGCGCAATAAGCGTCTGTGCGCTTGCGCGTCTGGTGGGTACCGGGCGTTACCAACAAATATCTCATGACATTTACAATCTTTTTACACGTTGCTATTACCTTATGAATATGAGTACTGCACGTGAGCCTCGTATTGAACCACATACCTAAACATCTAGCCACATTCATCCCCTCAAATCTTTTCCATACAATTTCACTTTTATTTCTTCCCCAATATTTTTGTATGAAAAAGTTTTTTCCACAGAAAACATAAATCCCTACTCCAAGGACCATTGCTACACTTTATTAGCCTAGTTTTTCACTATATGATTATAAGGATTAGATATCCTTCCTCTCTTCCATGAAGCCCCATCATCAACAAATAATGATCTCTGTACCTTGTTCCACCTTCGAGTACGCATCATCAATCATAATTGAAAATAAAAGAGGACTAATAACGCTTCCTTGTGGGGTTGCATTATCCACCAAAAAGCAAGATGAATACTTTCTTCCCACTCTTTTCATTTTAATTAGCAACCCATCCTTCCACATTAAATCATAAGGTTTTTCCACATCAAAAACCACCATTTATTTATGTTTTTCTAATCTCTGATTTTAGTCATAAAACTGTATCCACAGATGGATTTTAAATAATATTTACTCAACAACTGTGGTTAATTCAATTAATGAAAATGTTTTTGAAAACATTATGATGAAAAAATTTAGTTCAGTGCAAAACATGTAAGACTATAGTTTTACGGCCATCTCCAGATGGATGCACAGTAATATTTATTCAACAACGATATTTGAGAACTTTAAAATGTATTTATGTATTATATTATTTTGTTAATACAAAAAAAATGTACAGCCAAAATAACTACATAAGAAAATTGAATATTTGACTATGGACAAGCTGTGATTGCATGCAAAGCATTCTTCTCAAGTAGTGTTTAAAGTTATGAATTCCACCCTTGTGGATCTGATTAAGATAAATGCAATTTAATTGGCTAAAATTGCTGATACTGATGTAGTTATCTTGCTGCTTGCACAGCACACCTATCTCAGGGATAGTTCACTTTCTGAACATTTTTGATTAATCTCAGAAGTAGTGAGGGCTTTAGATTGGCCCAGAGCATTTTTAAAATGTCGAGTATCAGGGCACTCAAAAGCAATAAATACTTCAATTAACTCCTTAGTTGTGTTTTATTTAGTTGTGTTTAATTTATGTGGGTGATTATTTTACACCACTGTATTTTACAGTTTTCCAACTCATCTACTTACCTGCCTTTGAAATACAAGACCCGCAACATATCCAGAAAGCACGAGACAAAAATAACATTTTCATCAAAACAAATGGGAAACTCGTTTAACATTGCAACACAGCCCCATTCTTAGCTGCCTCCCTTCTTTGAAAAACTTTGAAAAAAGAAGCAGCCAAATTATTTTTAATGCACTAAGCCACAAGCCTAAAGAATGTTCCACCCATATGGCATATCTCTCACTCTGCAAAAGGCACAATAAGCAATAAAACACAAAATATTGGAGTATGCTTTATTGAGAAACAAATGAATGTTCTACAAGATGAACTACAAGATTTATATTTAATAGTTATAGCACTGTTAGGTGTTTTGATTAGTGCAGCCTGGCGCTATGCTGCTCTTAGGTGAGTTTTGATTGGTGAGTTTTGGCACGTCAGTCAGTCTGTGTGCCACGAGGTTCTGGAAAAGAGAGCGAGAGAGAGAGAGACATACAGTGATCAAAAAGAAAGCTAAGAATGTTACTCGTGTTATGCATTTACACCATTAAGAACTGCAAAATGAAAACCCTTCCTTATATCAGTACAAAATGCAGCTTTAACTAACAGTTAACAGGCAGTGGAGACTGTGAATATAAGGGGTCCCTTAGGCAAGAGGAATGTGCTGCAATGAACCGTAAATAAGTTTAGGAAAACACACAAACTTACCTTTCCTGGGTGCAGGAAACTGACTTTCAGAAAATCCTGCGCTGGACTCAAAGATTGGTCCTTGAATTTCAGCCAATGTTGTTTTCAGCTCAGCCAGCCTTTGGGAAAAAATTTGATGTTATAACAACGAAATCCTGTGGCTTTGAATGATGCACTCTTAGTGCTTGTCCATAACTATGTTCAATAAAGTGGCCTTTAATTCAAAGACTCACAGTTTGCAAATGTTCTCCGTCTCTTTGATTTCAAGCGACAGCAATTCATCCGGAATGGAAACCTTACAAAGAACCTTACGTTCCTCAGCTTGCTTCCTGTAAAATAGAGATCACGTAAGATTCAATGCCGTGAGCTAGCTTCCTGCAATAAAGAGACCACTGAGGCTTCAGTCCTGTTCTGCCTTAAACCAGCTTCCTGCAATAAAGAGACCACTGAGGCTTCAGTCCTGTTCTGCCTTAAACCAGCTTCCTGCAATAAAGAGACCACTGAAGCTTCAGTCCTGTTCTGCCTTAAACCAGCTTCCTGCAATAAAGAGACCACTGAGGCTTCAGTCCTGTTCTGCCTTAAACCAGCTTCCTGCAATAAAGAGACCACTGAGGCTTCAGTCCAATTCTGCATTAAACCAGCTTCCTGCAATAGAGAGACCACTGGGGTTTCAGTCCTGTTCTGCATTAAACCAGCTTCCTGCAATAGAGAGACCACTGGAGCTTCAGTCCTGTCCTGCCTTAAACCAGCTTCCTGCAATAAAGAGACCACTGGGGCTTCAGTCCTGTCCTGCCTTAAACCAGCTTCCTGCAATAAAGAGACCACTGGGGCTTCAGTCCTGTTCTGCATTAAACCAGCTTCCTGCAATAGAGAGACCACTGGGGCTTCAGTCCTGTTCTGCATTAAACCAGCTTCCTGCAATAGAGAGACCACTGGAGCTTCAGTCCTGTTCTGCATTAAACCAGCTTCCTGCAATAGAGAGACCACTGGGGTTTCAGTCCTGTTCTGCCTTAAACCAGCTTCCTGCAATAAAGAGACCACTGGGGCTTCAGTCCAATTCTGCATTAAACCAGCTTCCTGCAATAAAGAGACCACTGAAGCTTCAGTCCTGTTCTGCCTTAAACCAGCTTCCTGCAATAGAGACCACTGAGGCTTCAGTCCTGTTCTGCTTTAAACCAGCTTCCTGCAATAGAGACCACTGGGGCTTCAGTCCTGTTCTGCCTTGTTTCCTGCAAAATAGGGAGCACTCATTGGGCAGCTTTAACACTGTCCAGAGCCATGCGCTACATGTACAGTACTCATCCATCTCTCGGCTCCGTAAAGCTGCCCGTTACTTACCGAGCAAGATAATACTTTCTCTCCTGGCACTTTCCGTTAATGTTCTTGAGGAGATCCTGGACTATAATTAGCTCCGTTTTCTGATAGGCCCACTCTCTCTCATAGATCCCCAGCTCAAGCTGCAGGACCTTGACCTTCCCTGGAGTGCACACACAGAGACGAACCCATTCAGGTGTTGTTGAATTAAGCGTCAATCAATGTTGCACTGGGAGGGGGCGTGGCAATGTGAAATTTGCACCGTAAAAAAAAAATGCAGTCTAAAAAAATAAAACTTAAGCCTAAAACTTTAATGTTTAATGTGTTGCCATGGTAAAAGTTGTTTCTACTCTCAAAAGGCAGAAAAAGGACTAAAATTGTTGCTTAAAAAAAAGGGAAATGTGTTTTAATGTGCCTGCCATGATGCTGTGTTGTGTAGGCGTTTGCGTTGTATGACGGCGTACTTTCCACAGCACGGGTCGTTTTCTGCTCCTCCTGCAGTTTCTTGTAATTCTGGTCGAATTCCTCCTCAATGTGCAGGAAAGTAGAATTCACCTGTAAGGGAAACACAGCAACCAATGTGAACCATTTCACCTGTGTGTACCTGCAACTACAGCCAAAAAAACCCAGCAAAAACCCAGCACAAAACGAGCAGCTGATCGATGACGTCATCATAGACAGTTCATAATCTGGCTGATATAAACCTGATCAGGACACAGAGCTTTTCATAAGCCCCTCCCCCTTTACTCATTAACATGTAATTAATTAATTTATTCATAAAAAAACCATAATACACAAAATACTTACAAAGCATCGTGCGATGAAGAAGGTGGCAATAATAACAACAGCTTCCACAGAGACTAAGATGATCAGTAACCTGCAGTTCCACTCTTGCAGGACGGTGTCCAGCTGCCATTCTTCTGGCAAAATGCCAGAAATCTGGTGAAAAAGGGTTTCATAATAAAAACACTTTCCCACAGTACTTACCTCCACTAAGGCCTCTTGTTCATCAGAGAAAAGTATTTCACTGGGTCTGGTCTGGTCCCGCGTTCCAAGTCCAAAGACAAGGTGGCTTACAAGCTGTTAATAAATAAAATGGTAAATAAAAAAGTAAGCCTGGTCTACATACACATTTCTTATAATCTGTGATTAGATTTTTTTCCAGTGCATTATTGCAAATAACATTTAATTAAATGCTTCATCATTACTACTATTGTTAATTATTACTATTTTAATCATTTGTGCATCAAAGATTTGAAGCTGCAACCTGTTGTGCTTAAACACAATTGCATGACCTTTGACCTCTACGCTAAGCGATTCTGTGCTACACTGTATTTATACTCACTTCTCTCACGTAAGCGCTGAAACGCTCCAGACTTTGGCGGAAGAAGCATTTGACAGCGGCAAAGACAGGCCAGGAGGATTCTTTTGCTGGGCCGTTCTCGATCAGCCCGACGGCAGAGGAGACAGATTTCAGGCCCCTGCTGCCACGGGCAAATGATGTTTCCTAAAAGGGAACAAAAACAAGCTAATGAACAAACAAACGGAGAAATAACTGAAATTATCTGAAAATACTCATCTCATGCGCAGAGGGAATTGTGGGTATTTGTCTGGAAGCAGAGAGAATTGTGGGTATTTGTCTGGAAGCATAGGGTATTGTGGGTATTTGTCTGAACGCAGAGGGAATTGTGGGTATTTGCCTGGAAGCAGAGGGAATTGTGGGTACTTGCTAACACTGGCAATTTGGTTAAAAAGTGGATGAATATAAAATCACATTTCCACAGTTGGCCTACCTCCACAAAAGCCTCAGAGTGTATTTCACTGGGTCTATTGGGGTTACCCGGTCCTGGTCCAAGCCCAACAAGCTGTTAGTAAATCAAACAGTTTAATGGTAAATTACAAATTAATTTCACCCACACAAACATAACATGTATTTTAGTGTTATAAACAAGAGTGATTTTTGTTTTAGTGCTTGATTGTATAAAGCACTTTCAATTTGACAGATCGGTGGTATTTATTCACATGTATTAGCACTGGCGCGCCTTCAAATAATTATTTGAATCCAATTAATTAATAATCAATTTAAGTTGTTATTATTAATGTTACTATCATTATAATTTCATTATTATACAACTGAAGCCATTTTGCAACATCTTTCAATTTACCAGCTCAATATCGAATGGAATTCATACTTACGTTTGCTAAATCAGTGTCAAATGAAACACAACAGTTTCCATGAGGATTCTGTTCTTCCCCTTGGTAAACTGACACTAGTGAGAGAGAGGAAATCACGTTAGAAATCGCGCTGCTAATATGAAGCAGGTCCACAGGAAAGTGTTCGAAAAGGAGTCCCGCTTACATCAGATAGGCCTACTGATTAATAAAAAGTGGTAAATTGGTTCATTAGTAAATAGCATCCCATAAATTGGGCGGTGTTATACCATATTTGCGTTTGAGGTTTCTGCATTTTCTAGTTATGCATGAGACACAGACACAAGTGATGCATGCTAACGTTGAAGATATATAGGCTAGTTTACTGTATATTCACCACATTTTGATGGTGAATTTAGCTAGCTAGGTTGGATGTGCGTAATGATGTGCGAATAAAACTGGGAAAAGGCGAAAATGTCCTTTTACATGATAATCTGAGTACTCACCATAGTAGCTAAACCACCAGGCAGGGTGAACGAACTAAATTTTACGACCGAAAGAAGAGACTGGTGGTTGAAAGCAGTGAGGAGTGAGCTGGATTTAGACAGCAACCAGGCTCGGATCATTAATGGTAAATTACGTTTTATGAACAAATTATAAAGTTAGCCAGTTAATATATACATAACTAGCTGGCCTAATGTACATTTATGTTCATTATCTTAATGTTAGAAAGTTAAAAGTGAATTAATCGCTTGGTTTAGCTAACGTTAGTAGCTATATCATTTGTGTGAACGACTGCTACGCCTGCGAAACATTAATGTTAACCTAATGCGATACGTCAAGCATATTGTGAACATCAAAACAGTGTTCATTTGAACTATTATTACATTGCTAGGGGTGCTACGTTGTACGATGTCTCACAAATAGATTGGATAAACTGTAAACATTAGCTACCTGTGCTGGCCAGGCAGGGTTCGAGCAATATGAGAATCCAGAAGAGGGCGAAAATAAAATGTAACGTTACGATATTAAGCAATAATGAATAATGAATGATAATGAAAGTAACGGTAAATGTACTTTATGTGTTGAACTGATTTGCCTTTTATGGTGTCTACAACTGAAGTTCCCTATCGGGAAAAAAAGTTATTATATTCTATCCATCGAGCTAAAATGTTTTATTGCTGAAGTAGGCTACTGTAGCCTACCTAACATGTAACGTATCACTTTGCTCCCATATTAACTGCACAAGCACTTTACTTACCAAGGTGGTATACTACAAAGCAGGATTACTGAGTTAGTACTAGCTGGATAACTCAATAAAACCCAGAACAGCTCTTTCTACTTCAGCCCATGCATGTTCCAGATTTGGGAGGGTTCCGGGGTTTACTCTAATTAATCTTACTTCGTACGTACACCCCCGCGATACTCCTTATAATATTTGTTTATGTTGGTATTATTAGAATAGAATATAATAACTTTTATTTCCTGGCAGGGAACTTCAGTTGTAGCCCCAGCAACAACAAAAAAGACATAGACAGTGGGACCCACAACACACAAACAAACAAAGACATCCAACAGAATCATGACATCAATCAAGTGAATGAAAGTGCAATACAGCCATGATTAAAAATGGCCCCCGCTGTCCCGAGATGTCCAGTGTCACCAAGCAGTCCAACGCAGAAACTCCACATCCACGAATTTCCTCCATACATGCAGTGCCGCGGTCTCTGTACACCGCCAAACTGAGAAATTGTTTCGTTATGTTGTGCACTGTATATTTTGTATATTGCTGAACTACCTGTAAGCATTGCGCAAAGCAAATTCCGATGATGGCAATCAAGGGAAATTAAGCAACCTCCCGATTAAATGTGATAGCCTATTAGTTTGGTTTGCATAACATTATGGAACACCGGCATTTGGTCTTCCAGTAAGGCGGTTTGCGTAAAAAGTGGGCGTGTCTGGCCAAATTGTGACGTAGGTGACAGGCCTCTATTGTGTACGAGCTGCGAACTGCGGTACATTTAGGAAATGGCAGTTGTCACGTTAGGAATTTCAGATTGCATTTATATTTCTATGGGGTTGTCTCAATTAGCAACATTCCTAATACTGAGGCCCTGAACACTTGACACATATTTGTATAGGAGTATTTCTGTTGGCAGAATGTTTATAAGATTGGTGAATAATTTGATGGCATAAATGCAATTAGCTAAACCTAAAGGTGTTTATTGTATAAATGCACTTAGTTAAAGTTAACGGTGTGTATCCTCAATTTTGGGATTTGGAGTTAATTGACATTCCCTATGTGATGTCTTAAATGTTCTTAGAATGGGAACAGCCTTAAACTTAAAGTACTAAAGAACTAAAAGTAGCTTAAAGTGAAAGAATGTTGATTTATGTTACTCAGTGAGTAATTGTGTAACCTCTAGTTGATTGAATGGCATTGTGTGATATTAGCCATGGAACCAGCACAAATGCTGAAATGATGCATTGGAACAAATAGTACTGTTCACTTGGTTTAAAGAGTGTAGTGAAACTGATAATGAGTTAAAAGAGAAAAGAAAATCATACTAATGTGTCTTTTTGGGACAAAGCATGAACATTGAAACAAAGAAACATTAATGCACCGGGGGAAGTTTATCTCATGTTTTCAAGCTATGGTAATAAAAGAGGAAAATTGGTCATGCATGGTCGCGTCTTCATTCCTTTGAACATTTCAACATGTTTTTCAGGGAACTGAGAGACATTGACCACCAATAATTTGTTACTGTGGTACCAGCTTTTGGGATCCGTAACATGTGCAGACTTTACAGTATATTAAAGTGCCTTGGAAATGGTTTTGTCGTATTGTTCAGTGGCTGGCTACAGCAACAAAAATAACTACAAGAACCATGATCCACCAAAGTACTTTGTTCCCATGCATGTCATTTTTGTTTGATTAGCAAACCAAAATTAATGAGTGGGCCTTTACATGAATTTAAAAAACTTGTGTGTTACTATTGTGTAATGATTTGTATGGAATGTGCATTTGGTGAAACGTCACCTTGAAATTGAGTTTGTTTTAAATAGACTAATGTTAGATCAAATGGTTGCAATACTCTGCTTGAATAGTCGACAGGTAACAAGCACAGGTGAAGCGACTGAGTGCAGGGAGAAAACAAAACCCTGAAACGGAAAATGGAAAAAATCTGCAGTTTCTTTTCCGGTAGTGTAGCCTAATGTTGGCTGCGGGAACTGTAATTTTTGCCCTGTAGCTGTAATTTGGGTTCTTTGGTGTCAAAAGGGATGGGAATAGAAATGGGATCAAGGGGTGCCTGTGCAACGAGAACGGGCACTTGTGCAACTGGAGGGGGTGTGATGGTAAGTGTCATGGTGCGGATGCTGTCTGCCAATTCGCGCAGACAGTCGCCCTGATAATGCAGTAGAGAGCTGCGCCTGCTGAGTGTGCAGAGTTTGTACGGAGGCCTGAAGAGCTCGAATGCCCTCATCATGGGTAGCAAGGGCCACCCCCTGAGCACTGAGAATTTGTCCTGGAACTGTCGCTGGTACCTCACTAGAGGCTTCCATATTCTGTCAGGGCGTGCTGGGTCGGAGGACCAGGCGCAACAGTGGGGATCTTAAAGCGCTGTGAAACAACGCCACTAGAACTGAGACTGACTCTGTGAAAGGGACGAGAAAAACTAAAACAGTAAACCAGACTCCCTCTCACGCAGAGAGGATGTTTTTTGGGGGAGACTGGGAAATACAGGGAGAACGAAAAACAACTTGCAGTAAGGCGAACTAACTCATAACCCCGAGATATAAGCAGATCCTCTTTATAAACAAGGAAATGTGACAACAAAATAATAACCCGGAGCGAGCGATAAGGCTTCGGGATAAACAGCACGTAAAGAAATAACAATAAACAGAAAGAACCCCTCGCTCTCTATATACGAAAGCAATCTAAAAAGAGAGGTAACACAGGAAAGGCTAACAGAACTGTCTCGGACTAGAGAGACAGAACGTAACACAAAAAGAAGGCAGAGGGAAAAAAAGAGTAGGAGATTTCCAAAATAACTCCAAGACAGCCGAGCCAAGTCCCCCGTTGCTTCAACAACTTTATGTTTAAGGCAAAGAGGTCAGCTAGATCTGTCTGTCCTGTACCGTACCGGCATTCCGTGTCAAACATAGACAATATGGAAGCGTAGAATAAAGAATACGCAAGGTTTAAATAAGGAGCGGAAATGCAGCGCAATGAAAACACTGAGTAGCAGGACAAACCAAAACACGGGACGGATAACGAAAACCAAAAGAAAGAGGACGCTACACGAGTGCTCCACAGAGAAGTGGCCAATAGAGGAAGAGCAGGCGGAGAAACCATGACAATAAGTCATGTTTCGTGAAAAAATGAATGAAGACATAATAAAGAAATGTAAAAGGCGAGCGTTGAGGTTAATTTTCCACAGTGAGTCAGTGATGACTGAAAGAGCACAGCATAAGCTCCACACAGACACATTTTTTTGTCTGCATTTGTGTGAGATGAAAACATGTAGCCAATGGCACAGTTATTTATTTTTTACATTAATGCAACAATGTGATGTTAAGAAGATGATATTCTGCGTTAAAACGTTTGTCTTTGCTTGACAAATGGCTATGGGATACCTGTTCCCATAACGTGAGCTATTGCATAACTGTCCAGTGACCGAATTGTTTAACTATCAGGCTACAAGTGAACAGTTAATATTGTGAACATGTCTTTGCCTTTGCAATAAAAAATCATTGTTGTATGATAAAACCAGAACATGTGCACACTGTCCAAAATTAAATTACACTTTTGTAATATACCAGGCGAGGATTGAACACCGGTCTCTCACATTCTAAGGCTAACCAGTACACCAAAGGGCTTTAGTCATGTGATATAGGCTATAGGCCATTTGTTGCTATACTACATAACGTTACTTGAAGTTGTGTCGTCTGACTTTCACCATTTCGCTGTAGTACAAGTGAAATACAAGTGAAACATTGAACAGTTAATATTGGAAACGCCTTTTGTCTTTGCAATAAAAATACATTTGTTTGTTATTGTGAAAATAATAAGTCTAATAAATTTAAAGTATTTAACAGTTGAACATTGTTTTTGTTGAAAATAAACTTGTGCCCTGTTGGGCTCAAACCCCCAATCCTCTGTGTGAGAGACAGCAACTCTAACCATTAGGCCACAGTAGCTTCTTGGAAAACACCGAGCCATTATGCAATGTTGTTATCCAATGGGGAGAATTATTGTTTGAGGGTACAGAGACAGGCAGGTAGTGAGGGTTTCTGGGTAGGCAGGAAGAATGGGAAGAAAAATAAAAAGCAGAAGAAGAAGCAGAAGAAGAAAAACTGCAAAATAACCCAAGTTTGGGGCTTTATTGTGTGGATGTGTGAAGTTGTACGTTAATGCTGTGTGGTTACGTGAGGTCAGAACATACATAAGTTAATGTTTTTAAGGGCTGAGAGTCTGTGGTCATTGTGGTTACTTCTGTAGGAAACCCGGAAAAGTGCCAAACTCTCGGTGCTGTATAGGCATGGGGCATGCCCCACCAAGCCGTAACTTCCCAATGTGTGTGCACGGAGCGTGCAGGATAGCGCACGGAGCATGCAGGATAGTCCAGGCATGACCAAGTTAGCTGCGATGTCAGAGGTTATGAGTATAGCCTGTAGTCTAGGTATTATATAGGCACACACATACAGTTATTTATCAATTTTTTTCAGTATGGCGTTAAAATGAGTTCTCGGTTCTAGTCATGTTTGAGTAGGATGTTAGGTAGTAGTTACAGATTTACGACATGGGAGTGACATGTATCTAAGATGGTTTTAGAGGGATTTCCAGTTGTTGCGCCTCACGGACCATGTGCGGGTGGGGATATCCTTCGAAAAAGGGAATGTTGAGGGGACGGGGTGGGGGGATAAAGGGTTTATTTTTGGTGTTCCTTTTGTTTGTTACGGTTTGTTTAGGATTAGGGCTGTCATGATCATGAAATTTTAGTTGACGATTAATTGTCATACACATAATTGCGATTAACAATTTAATAGTTTTTTTATTTTATGCCACTATTATAGTATAAGCCTAATCATAGTTTAATAATACACATACACCTTATGAAGAAGAGCCATTTATTGGCATTGAACATTGGAACATATAAATAAAAATTACATTTAAATTGTAATTAAATTACAGAATTACAGCGCTACTAGCTTAAAAATGTTCGTGGACGTAGTAGCTAAATCTGTCCATGGGGAAAAAAAGAATAATTCAGCAGATATCTTAGTTACAACAAGATTCAGCTAGCAAGGCAGTTTTGTGTTTATATGTGTGGTATTTATTCAGTTTGGGAATCTGTAGAAAGCATTAGCTCAAGTTGGCTGGCTGACTCAACAGGGACTAAAAATCGTCTCTGTTTCTAGGTTGTTACTAAGGGTCAAGGTTCAAGGTTCAAGGTTCAATTTTATTGTCAACTCTACTATATATGCAAGACATACAGAGGATTGAAATTTTGTTCCTCTCATCATCCACGGTGCAATAAAAGAAAAAGAGAAAGATAAACATAAAATACAAACACATACACAATATAAAAAGATATAAATTTAAAAAGTGCGTGTAAATATAAATACATGTAAACTAAAATATAGTGCAAATGGACGCAGTGCAAGTATGGATGCATGTTACAGTGCAAATAGCAGCAATTGTATCAGATATAATGATAATTTCAAGTACAATATAAATAAAAGTGGCTGGTGCCAATAGTCTGTGCATGGGGGGGGCAGGGACAGATCAGGACAGGGGCCAGCGATTTTATGGGGGGGGGTTAAAGGTGTCATAGTCCAGAGTCTGTGGGGGCAGGGGGCAGAGAAGGGAGGGGGGGAGAGCTGAGAGAGAGTTCAGCTTCCTGACCGCCTGGTGGATAAAGCTGTCCCTCAGTCTGCTGGTCCTTGCCCGAAGGCTCCTCATTCTCCTCCCAGACGGCAGGAGACTGAAGAAGCGGTGTGAGGGGTGAGTGGGGTCGCCTGCAGTGCAGAGTGCTTTGCGGACCAGGCGTGTGTCATAAATGTCCTGGAGAGAAGGGAGGGGGGCACCAATGACCTTCTCAGCTGCTCTCACTATACGCTGCAGGGTCTTTCGGCAGGATGCAGTACAGGCCCCGTACCACACAATTATGCAGCTGGTGAGGATGCTCTCAGTGGTGCCACGGTAGAATGAACGCATGATGGGGACTGGGGCTTTGGCTCTTTTCAGTTTGCGGAGGAAATAGAGCCGCTGCTGAGCTTTCTTGGCCAGTGATGTGATGTTAGTGTTCCAGGAAAGGTCCTCTGTGATGTGCACACCCAGAAACTTGGTGCTGCTCACTCTCTCCACAGCCATGTTGTTGACGGTCAGTGGAGGGTGCTGGGTGTGTTTTTTTCCTGAAATCGACAACAATCTCCTTCGTCTTCTCGACGTTAAGAATGAGATTATTGTCGCTGCACCATCTGGTCAGTTGGCTCACCTCGTCTCTGTAGTTTACCTCATCGTTCTTTTTGATGAGACCCACCACTGTTATGTCGTCCGCAAACTTGACGAAGAGATTGGAGCTGTGTTTTGGTGAACAGTCATGGGTGAGTTGCGTGAAGAGCAGGGGGCTGAGCACTGCTCCTTGGGGGGCCCCTGTGTTCAGGATGATGGTGCTGGATGTGTTGCCGCCGACCTGAACCGTCTGCGGTCTCCCCGTCAGGAAGTCCAACACCCAGTTGCACAGGGAGGTGTTCAGTCCTAACCGGTCCAGTTTCTGTATCAGCTGTTGGGGGATGATTGTGTTGAAAGCTGAACTAAAGTCTATGAACAGCATCCTCACGTATGGGTCATTGGAGTCCAGGTGGGTGAGAGCTGAGTGGAGGGCGGTGGAGATTGCGTCATCAGTGGACCTCTTGGCCCGGTATGCAAACTGAAAGGGGTCCAGGGAAGGAGGGAGGATAGATTTGACATGCTGCATGACCAGTCTTTCGAAGCACTTCATAATGATGGAAGTCAGTGCTACGGGACGGTAGTCATTGAAGCCGGATGGAGAAGCCTTCTTCGGAACCGGGATGATGGTGGTGACTTTGAAGCATGTAGGGACAACAGCTTGGCTCAGGGAGGTGTTAAAAATGTCTGTGAGGACATCAGTGAGCTCCTCCGCACAGTCCTTCAACACACGACCAGGTATGTTGTCCGGGCCCCCAGCTTTGCGAGGGTTAATCCTGGAGAGGGATCTTCTCACACTGGCTGGAGACAGGGACAGCACCCGGTCATCTGGGCCGGGGGGTGTTTTTTGTGCAGGAGTGTTGTTGAGATCTTCAAAGCGTGCGAAGAAGTCGTTCAGGTTGTTCAGCAGAGTGGTGTCGCTGTCACAGGTCTGTGGTCGGGGTTTGTAGCCAGTGATGGTCTGAATCCCCTGCCACAGGCTCCTTGTGTCTCTGCTGTCACTGAAGCGGTGGGCTATCCTTTCTGTGTACTGTCTTTTTGCTACTTTGATGCCACGGGACAAGTTGGCCCTAGCTGTTCTCAGGCCAGCCGCATCTTCTGCTCGGAAAGCAGCATTTCGGGCTCTTAATAACCTATGGACCTCCCCTGTCAGCCATGGTTTCTGATTTGCCCGTACTGTGATGGTCTTGGTCTCCGTTACATCATCGATGCATTTGCTAATATAGGAAGTAACAGTGTCTGTATATTCCTGAATGTTGACCTGGTGGTTGTAAGTGGCTGCCTGCTTAAACATGGCCCATTCTGTGGTGTTAAAACAGTCATTTAGTGCTGAGGAGGCATCGTCTGGCCACACCCTTACCTGCTTCTGAACTGGTCTGATGACTTTGACCCTTGGCCTGTACACTGGTGTTAGCATAACAGTGATGTGGTCAGAAGAGCCAAGATGGGGGAGGGGTGATGCCTTATATGCTCCTCGCTGGGTTGTGTAAGCAAGGTCCAGTGTATTGTTTTCCCGTGTTGGAAAGTCAATATGTTGATGTATCTGTGGTAACACAGACTTGAGGTTTGCATGATTGAAGTCGCCAGCCACGATGAGAAAACCGTCTGGATGGGCTGTCTGTTGTTCGCTGATGGCATTGTACAGTTCCCGCAGTGCTGTGTCTCTGTCCTTGTTGTTAGAGCTGGGGGGGATGTAAACAGCAGCTAGCAAGATGGCTGTAAACTCCCTCGGTAGGTAGAACGGCCGACACTTTAGGATCATAAACTCTGCCACGGGTGACCAGTGTTTACTGACTACCACAGCGTCCCGACACCAGGCATCACTGATATAAACACAGACCCCGCCACCGCAGGTCTTACCTCCTTCGATGAGGATTCTGTCTGCTCGGTAGCATGTTAGCCGGTCGAGCTGAATGGCGGAGTCCGGGATGCTGTTGTTAAGCCATGTTTCCGTGAAAACAAAAACACAACTGTCTCTCACAATCGGCTGGGTAGATCTCAGAAGGTGTATATGGTCCAGTTTATTATCCAAAGAGCGTACGTTGGCGAGTACGATGGATGGTATAGCCGGCTTGTATGGACAAGCCGCTAGCCTAGCTCGGATACCTCCTCGCTTACCCCGCTTCTGCTTCCTCTCACACCGCCTGCGGCGCACCCTCTGCGGACGTGGTGCAGTAGTGGGGGTCGGTGATGTACTGGGCTGCCGGAGTAGACCGAAGCCTCGTAGCTCTTCAGTGTATGCAGGGTTTAACTCACTATTTGCAGTCTTTTTGATTTCGAGCAGAATCTCACGGCTGTATACACGCTTTAGAGTAGACAAACTTAACGAGGTAGACAAACTTGAGGTAGACAAACTTGACGAACACAACAGCGAACACACCGCATTATCGGGACAGAGAGGAGCCGCTGCGTTTGTACGCGCCGCCATTTGGTCGGCCTACTTGCTGGAGTAGTGAACTAGGTTTCATTGCACAGGAGTCTACTGACATGACTGATTGTTTTCAGGAAAAATATGAACACATTTTGATGATATTTTTTATTTTGTTGGTAATCGTTGTATAATCGCAATATTGCTTAATTAAGCGCCTCGAGATAAACAGTTGGTGGCGCTAATTTCCCCCTCATGTTCCATTAAACCATAGCAGAAGAAGGGGGCGCAACGAGATGAACGTCATTAAAAGAGCGCCAGTCAAACCTCAAACGGTGGAAAACGACATGGAAATAGTGATGGAAATATGACATTTCTGTTCGTTTCATCCAGCCGTTTTTATGATGAATGGAAACGATTCTAACGATTATGCAAAATGATTGCAGTCAGCTCAAATAATCCTGATCAGGCGATTATGTAATAATTGTGACAAGCCTGTTTAGGATAGTGTTTTATGTGATATGCACAGTACAGGTGATGGATCAAAGGGGTGGGCGCTTTTCTCTCATGTGGGCACACTCGACTAGATGCAAGATAATACTATGTAGCTTAATGGCTAAATATATATAAAGATGATTACGTGGAATATTAACGGATCCCAGAATCCTTTAAAAAGAAAGAAGTGGTTGAGTTATTTGAAATCTATCAAAGCAGATATAGCCCTGATTTAGGGGACACACATGGAGGGTAAATATGCAGACAAACTTCAGCGTGACTGGGTAGGGCAGGTGTTCTCATTTACTAGTAAAAAGAATGGGGTGGCAATATTAGTGCATAACAAGCTGAATTTAGTTGTACTTAACCAAAAAAAGGATGATGAGGGCAGGATGATATGTATACAGGCCACCATTGATGGACTAAAAGTTAACATATGTAATGTGTATGCTCTAAACAAAAATGATTGCAATTTTATTCATATGGTTATCAAGACAATGGGAGAATTTGAGGAGGGTCGGATGTTGCTTGCTGGGGACTACAATCAGGTGCAAGATGCCCAATTAGACCGGACACCATATCATATAGCTGCGCCAAGAGATAGATTAGCTATACAGTTGATGATGAAAGACCTTGGCCTGGTAGACATATGGAGGTTGGTCAATCGCAGAGAAAAAGAGTATACCTTTTTTCATATATGCATAAATCATACTCAAGGATAGATTATTTCCTGGTCTCTAGAGAAATGATTGAGGCAGTGGCAGATTGTAAGATTAGGGTTGAATAGAACTAGGGTAAATAGGTGGAGACTAAATACATTGCTGCTTCAGGACCCCACATTTAAGATTGCTCTGGAAACCTAACTCAAGGATTTTTTTGAGCATAATATTGGCTCAACGGAGAGACTGGGGATGGTGTGGGAAGCGTACAAGAGCTCCTCTTCATGCCATACAAAACCTCCCCGCTACTTGACCTCTCCATCACCGTTGACGGGACTGTGGTGGCTGCCTCCCGCTCTGCAAAGAACCTGGGGGTGGTCCTAGATGACCAGCTGGACTTCAAAGACCACATCAGGGCGACGGCACGGTCCTGCAGGTTCCTCCTGTACAACATCAGGAGGATTCGACCGTACCTGACCACCTACTCCACCCAGCTTCTGGTCCAGACTATGGTCACCTCATGCCTGGACTACTGCAACTCCCTGCTCGCAAGCTTACCAGCCTGCGCCATACTCCCTCTTCAACTGATCCAGAACGCAGCTGCCCGGCTTGTGTTTAACCTCCCGAAATTTTCACATGTCACCCCCCTGTTGAGGTCACTCCACTGGCTGCCAGTCGCAGCTAGGATCAGGTTCAAAGTTCTGACCCTGGCCCACACTGCAGCTAATAGGACAGGCCCCGTCTACCTGCAGGACCTGATCCAGACCTATGTTCCTGCTCGACCACTTCGCTCATCTACAGCAGGGCGCCTCGCACTTCCCCCCCTCCGTGTCAATGGCACTCGCTCCTCCCGACTGCGGAGCTTTTCCACCCTAGCTCCCCAGTGGTGGAACGAACTTCCCATTCCCCTACGCTCAATACCAACCCTGCCTGCTTTCCGTCGTGGCCTGAAAACACACCTTTTCAGGCTCCACCTGGACTAATACTTATCGAGGACCTCATTACCATGAGGTAATCATGTCTTCTTGTTGAACTGTGTACTCAAGTTTATACTATTTAGAATAGAATTGTAGTAGAGATGATTTACCCAGTTCACTGTGAACTGCACTGTGTTCGTTACTAGGGATAGCTGATACTGTATGGGAAGAATGTGCTTTCTTATCTGTTCTGTAGTTACTTCGATGACCTTTCTATATGCACTTACTGTACGTCGCTTTGGATAAAAGCGTCTGCTAAATGAATGTAATGTAATGTAATGTACATAAGGGGCAGGATAATTTCACACACTAGCTCTCTAAAAAAACTGACCAACACGAGAATTAAAGAGCTTGAATCTCAGGTAAAAAATATGGAAAATTAGTTGTCGCAACTTTACAGTGACAACCAGTTAAAATAAATTTGTGACTTCAAATATCAGCTAAATGAGATGTGCAATAAGAGTGCTGAATATTCCCTCTTTAGGTTAAAAACAAGCTTCTATGAAAGTGGAGAAAAATCTGGCAAGCTGTTGGCAAGACAACTGAAACAAAAATATGCCAGCTTCTTAATTCCAGCAATTAATGATGATAAGGGGGAAGTTTTAACAGATAATGTGGAAATCAACAAGGTCTTCAAAAGTTTTTAATGAGAATTTGTATAAGTCAGAGGCATCTGTAGATGAAAGCAAATATCAGGAGTTAAAAAAAAAAATGGATCTACCTACGGTGTCCCCAGCCCAGGTGGAGATGTTGGATGCACCTGTAGATGAGTCTGAAGTTAGGGAAGCTATATTGTCAATGAAGTCCGGTAAATCACCAGGTTTAGATGGCCTTACAGTCGAAATATTATAAGAAGAACATTGACATAGTAGCACCTATTCTGACCGAGGTTTATGCAGAAGCGCTGGCAGAGAGGCAGCTGCCACCAACATTCAATGATGCAGTAATCACTGAACTGCTGAAAAAAGATAAGAACCCCAATAAGCCAAGTAGCTTTCGGCCAATTAGTTTGGAAAATACTTTGCAGGCTTTTGGCTTTGGGGCATGATTTATTAAATGGGTTAAAGCAGTGGTTCGCAAACAATTTACAACGCATACCACAAAATACTAGGGTCTCCGCGTACCACCATCAATGACCGACATTTAAATACACACACACAAAATAAACAATATGAAAAGCACCTACACATTCAATATGATATTAAAATACAAAAAGAATATGACCGATATTTAGACTAAATAGGCCTACCCCCGTAAAATGAATAATGTTAAAATATAGTATCTGTTGGTGTAGGCTACATCGACTGGTTGAAGGGCTGCTTAGGCTACATAATGGTGAGAATGGTGCGCCTGCTTCTGTGAATAAAGCCCTACTACTTGTGCTCAGTCCACTGATAACTACTTGTCAGTTTTAACAAGGTTGTTCAAAATTTTACTGTCCTCTCAACCCTCATTTCTCTTCCTTCCTGTTTTGAGCCACGATGTAAGGGCATTTTTTTAACCATCCATTTTCAGTTTCTCTGCACTAGTTATCTGGCTAAACTGGCAGTTTACTGACAGGATGAAAGTCAAGTGTATGGAGACACCACACACCACACGCTACGACCACCGCCCGTCATGAACATAGCCTGCAAGGCAAAAATTACGTTCTAATATTATTAAAATGTTTTTAATGATAGAGTTTTAATTCAAGTATTATTTTAATTGTAATTTAATTGTATTTTAATAATATTTTTAATATTTGAATTTTAATATATTTTTAACCATAAAATGAGACCTCTCGCGCACCACTAGAGGGAGGCTCACGTACCACAGTTTGAGAATCAATTGGTTAAAGTACTATATTCAGCACCGCGGGCAGCGATTCTTACGAATGGCATACAACCCACTTCTTCAATTTGGGATGTGGGACCAGGCAGGGTGATCCTATGTCCCCGTTGCTCTTTACTCTGTTTGTGGAACCACTGGCAGTTTCAATCAGAGATGATTTGAGAATTAAGGGAGTGATGGCGGAGCATAAACAGTTTTTGTACACGGACGACATTGTTGTTACTATCAAACCCAGCGTCCTCTATTCCAGGTGTCATGGGCATTGTTGAGAGTTTTTCTGAGATTTCAGGCTATAAAATCAACTGGCTAAAATCTGAGGTAATGCCAGTCTCCAGGGGTTGCTTCCCTGCTGACATTGGAGCATTTCCATTTAAATGGCTACCATCTGGGTTGAAATATATGGGTATAAGATTGACTACAGACTTTCAGGAGATTGTTCAAATTAATATAAATCCAGTGTATATATCAGGGGATAAAGGATCAATGTAATCTAACTGATAAAGGGGACTTTTGGAAATGCCTCCAATTACGGAGTTGTGTTCAGTCTATGGGTTATAATACAGGACAGGATGAAAGTGTATTGCAAAAAGTTTTCCAATATTGTACAATCATCCTGTATTTTATAAAATGGCAGTGTAGAACCCACGCAGCTATGAGGGAATAGCTTGGAGTGAAGGTTTAATCATGATGTATTCCGCTATTGCTGTGGGAAAAGGTCAAAGTTGTTGTGAAATATTATTATTGTATTTACTCGTTTATCTGACTATTTACTGTATTTATCATTTATAATTTGGTTTTAATCATGCGTGGAGCTCGGAGTGGTTACACTCGACTCGTCCTTAGGTACCACCATTACTCAATATATGCTTGCCGGAATCAGCATTATTGCTGAAGCTCAGTTTGTTGGAGAATGCAGAGGTTGGGGTCTAGCCAACACAATACATGCATTATATTTGTCATAGATAGTTGTGAGCCCAGGTCAGAGTGCATTCAGAGGGCTCCTTAAGGCGAATTTGACAAGAACTGGCGTAGAACGCCCAAGGGTTCTCTTCACATCAAATCACCAGAACCATGCACTACCAACCCTGTTTTGCGGGCAGAACATGACTGCCTTTCCCAACTTCAGAACGCCACTAAAGTCTTACTGTACCAGGCCACTGATCAGTTGGTCCTTGGTCAGAATTGTCCTCCTGAGTCTTCAGTCATAATTTAGGCTTAAAAGGGTATAAGATGGGTGAGAGTCATGGAGACCACGCAAGTTAAATATAAAAATAATTGAATAACAGGCAGGGAGGTCATTAGCTTTGAATTAGCAGTCAATTACACACTTGAGTCTCAGAGTCAATTTCTGACTCTGAGACTCAAACATACATACCACAGTGCTCGGAACACTGCAGCTCCGATCATACAGGCAATTGAAGCTGGATTGAAAAGATGCAGATTATGTGAAACATGGTAATTTATTAATGACAATAATCACTGGTAAAGACTGTGAGAGCAAACATGAACACATTCAATGCCTATAGCTAAACACAGGATAACATGCTGCTACGAAAAATAAACATGAAAAAGTTCACTAACAAAGTATATAACCAAATGATTCCGTACGGTGTGACTATAGTACCAGGAGAACTGTTAAGCAGATTATCCTCGCATATCCCTTTGGGCTTCCCTTAAATGCAGTCCTGAGCAGGCCTTCCATACTCCACAATTCCCTTTGTTTGTCCAAATAAGGTCTGGCAGGAAGAGATGTCTCACCACCTGGGGACCCCCCTCCAGGGAGAGAAACTGCATAGTCTACTCCCCCCAATCTAGTGATAGTAATAAGATTCTTTGAACGACGGCGCGTGATCTTATGATCTTCCCTATCATTTATCTAGATATCAGGTGAGGTCCCGGTGATGGCCACTCTAGGTTCCAGATACTTATATGGACAAGCACATCCCTGATAACTTATACAATCCTCCTTTCACATTCTTTATTCCTCCCCCTCCTATACTTTCACATACCCCACACTTCAATTAGTATTAATCCAAATCCACCACATTTATCATATTATCCACAATTACTTTAAACTAATTTACATGCACATACATATGATGCAAGATACATATACAGCTTTGTTTCAGTCAATAGTCCAAAAAGCCATTCAGTCCAAGAGCCTTTGATCCTGTGAAAAACCTGGGTTACTCATTATGAGGATCAAACATCCTGCAGAATGCCTTCTAAAGTCTGGTTGTAGGGTCAATTCCAGCTGTAGTTTACGAGGCTATGAGAGGTCAGAGGGAAAAGGTTATCAGGCCACCTGGTAAATTGTTTTATTGCACCCTCAAAGAAGTCGCCACCAGCTCCAAGGGTTTAGGACTGATAATCCATTTCTCAGTCTTACAGCAGCAAATGCTCTGTAAGGTAAAAGTGAGAATCTGAGGATAATATGGCAAAGGGTCCTAGACATTGAGCTTGAACAAGAGGTCTGGGGGAATATTGTCCATAACATGGGTTAGCCAGTAAGGGATATTAAGAGCAAATTTATACATTATAAAATAATTCATAGATATTATTGGACTCCAGTCAGACTTAAAAAGCTTGGTCTAATTCAAAGCAATGAGTGCTGGGAATTAGTTCTATGGGTACTTTTCTACATGTCATGTAGGACTGCCCGCTGGTTTCCCCATTTTGGACCCGAGTGGTTGGGGCAACTGAGGAATGGTTGGATCAGTCCTTGCCAAGCTCTCCACGTTTTTGCCTTCTTGGAGAAAAATCTGTTGTACCAGCTGGACTTACAAAGGCACAGTTTGGGTTAGCCCTTGCAGGCTTCCTTAATGCAGCCAGGATTATATTAAAGAACTGGAAAAATACAAGTTATATAAAATACCTTGTTATAAGGACTGGATCGAACTCATGAGGGTTACAGCCTCATACGAGTTAATGCTAGCCAAGCTGAAAGATTCTGTGTCTAAATTCACTGAAATGTGGTGTAGCTTCCTCAGATTTATTAATGGTGGGGATCATTAGATAGCAATATGTAATAGAAAGCCTTAATATATGTCATGTATGTACTGATAACAGTAGCTGTCGTAAAGAGAGGGGTTGACGGCAGTAGGCACGTGACGTGTGATGGAGTGGCAGTTCAAGTAAAGAGACTCAACTGAGAACAACTTGTGAGACTACGTTATTACTTATCAACATAACATTACATGGTACCAGGATTTATAGAACACACGATAAGGACATACTACAACGATGGATGGAATAAAACCCCCGGGTAATCTGCTACTAGATGGAAATGTGGACGAAAATTCGCGAACCTTCAAGCAACGCTTTCTTCTCTACGTCACAGCGATTGGCGCTTCGACTAGCACTGAAACACGTAAAGTAGCTTTGTTGCTAACAGTGGCTGGCGCGCAAGCTATAGAAGTGTATAATACATTTACGTTTGCTGAAGCTGGAGACAA
The DNA here is from genome assembly GCA_022702515.1 of Ilyophis sp. 1 JC-2022. Lineage (NCBI taxonomy): Eukaryota > Metazoa > Chordata > Actinopteri > Anguilliformes > Synaphobranchidae > Ilyophis > Ilyophis sp. 1 JC-2022. The sequence goes on along the minus strand of CM040396.1, from coordinate 42,234,415 downwards.
GGATAAGCTGGACAAAGTGTTGCAACAGTTCGACAATTATTGCACACCTAAGAAGAATGAAATCTACGAGAGATTTGTGTTTCGTTCCCGTGTGCAAAAGCAAGGAGAGTCCTTTGATGTTTTCTTGACTGACTTAAAAATAAAAGCACAAACATGCAACTTTGGACAACTCAAGGAATCGATGATTAGAGATCAACTCGTTTTTGGAATACTGGACAAGAAGGTGAGAGAGAGAATGCTTAGAGACAGTGAACTAACTCTGGATGCTGCAGTGAAAATGTGTCACACTAGTGAACTTTCAGCCATGCACACGAAAACATTCGGAGAGAGGACCACCGCAGTAGCGAGCGTGAGTGCGCTAGGACTGGAGGATCTGTCGGTGGGTGTCGTAAACAAAAGGGACACAAGAGGGCGCGCCGAGTCAAGAAATGCGACGCAATATGAATGCAGACGGTGTGGTAACCGACATGCCGCGAGACAGTGTCCTGCGTACGGAAAGAACTGTGCGAAATGTAAAGGCAGAAATCACTTTGCTAAGATGTGTTTTTGGGAGGAAAAAACTGAAGGTAAAAAGACAGTACATGCTATTGAGACTGAAGAGACAGAATCAGAGACATTGTTTATTGGAACGGTGCAAAGCGAGTCAAACAGTGTCAAAGTAGACGAAGTGCATTCTGTAGGAGTAATGACAGAAGTTTGGATAGCTCCCTTGCTGGTAAATGACACTATAGTACCGTTTAAGCTAGATACAGGTGCTAAAGCAAACCTTATAAGCTGGAGTGATGCACGGAGTCTCAAAGTGAGACCTAAAATACTAAACAAGACAGTGGCTTTGAAGGCATACAATGGACAAAGCATTGAAACTAAAGGAACATGCAGGCTGAATGTTAAGGTAAAGAATCGCATTCACCCACTGATGTTTGTGATAGTGCCTGATGGACATGAATCGTTGCTGGGGGATAAGGCTTGTCTGGACTTGGGCTTGGTGAAAAGAGTCTATACCATCAACGACCTGGACTCTGTGGAGAGTGCCCACCAGAGCAGTACAAACCTGACTCACAATGCCATAGCAGACAAATACGCAGATGTGTTTCAGGGTTTCGGAGCACTACCTTGTACATACTCTATCAAACTAAGGGATGATGCTCAACCAGTGATTCACGCTCCCAGGAGAGTTCCAGTGGCTCTCCGTGATAGACTGAGGACAGAGCTAGACCGCATGGAGGGACTTGGCGTCATAAAGAAGACCGAGGAACCCACCGACTGGGTAAATTCCATGGTCTGTGTCAGCTCAAAGAAAAATGATAAGTTGCGTGTCTGCATGGATCCCAAGGACCTTAATGCCAATATCAGGAGAGAGCATTATCAAATACCAAAGAGAGAGGAAATAGTCAGTGAAATGACAGGAGCAAAGTACTTTTCCAAGATGGACGCCTCTAATGGGCTTTGGCAGCTAAGACTGGATGAAGAGAGTGCTAAGCTGTGTACTTTTAACACTCCCTTTGGTCGGTACTCGTACCAGCGTTTGCCCTTTGGTATTAGCTCCGCCCCAGAAATCTTCCACAGAGCGATGGAGCAGATGATCGAGGGGCTAGATGGCGTCAGGGTGTATGTGGATGATCTGGTGGTTTGGGGCTCCACTCAGGAAGAGCATGACACCAGATTGGAGGAAACACTACAGAGAATACAACACTACGGACTCAAGCTAAACAGAGACAAATGTCGGTTTGGAGTCAGCGAGATCACATTCCTCGGGGACAAGATCTCTGCGGAAGGGGTGCAGCCAGACAAGACAAAGGTACAGGCTATACATGACATGGAGAAGCCAAAGGACAAGAAAGGAGTGCAGCGTGCCCTGGGTATGGTTAATTACTTAGGAAAATTCATTCCAAACCTAGCCGTGAAGACGGCTCATCTGAGAAAGCTGTTACAGCGAGAGACTGAGTTCCAGTGGGGACATGAACATGAGACAGAATGGAAGGGACTGTTAGAGGTTTTAGCAGGTGAACCACTACTGATGTTCTTCTGTCCTGAGAAGAGGACAAAAGTGTCCACAGACGCTTCTAAGGATGGTTTAGGGGCTGTCCTCCTGCAGGAAGAGGAGGGAGCATGGCGGCCAGTGGCGTATGCATCGCGCTCCATGACGGCAACAGAATGCCGTTATGCACAAATAGAGAAGGAGTGCCTTGGCTTGGCATTTGGGTGTGAAAAATTTCATACCTACATCTATGGACTCCCTAAATTTATCCTGGAAACTGACCATAAGCCACTGCTTAGGATTGCAAAGAAGAACCTATGTGACATGTCGCCACGGATACAGCGGTTAATGATGAGGCTGCAGCGTTATGATTTTGAGCTTACATATGTGCCAGGAACGCAAATGTACATCGCAGATACACTGTCCAGGGCTGCGCCGTGTGTCGCACAAACAAGTGAGTCAGAAGAGGATGTGACTCTTCATGTGGATATGGTCTATGCAGCGTTGCCTGCCACACAGGAGCAACTATCAAAAATAGCCAAAGAGACATCCGAGGACCCTGTTCTGAGGAAAGTGATGAGACATCTCCAAGAGGGCTGGATAAAAGGGTCATGTAAGCAGTATTATCAGATTCAGTCGGAGCTCTCTGTGGTAGATGGACTTTTGCTCAAGGGTGACAGGATTGTGGTGCCCACATCTATGCGACGTGAAATGCTCAACAGGATACACGAAGGGCACCTGGGTGCAGAAAAGTCCAAGAGGAGAGCACGGGAAGCACTCTACTGGCCAAACATGAACTCTGATATTGACCAGCTGACCAGTGAGTGTGCTACATGTCAGGAGTATCACTACAAGCAGACAAAAGAGCCCCTCATTCCCACAGAGCTCCCTACACAACCGTGGGAGAAGGTAGGAACAGATATATTTCATTATGAGGGTAAAGACTATTTGTTAGTTATTGATTATTATTCCAATTATCCTGAGATAGCTCTCTTATCCAGTACCACATCAAAAGCTGTGATAACTCACCTGAAGTCAATCTTTGCCAGACAGGGCATCCCGCAAACTCTAGTCTCTGATAATGGCCCGCCTTATGCCAGTTATGAGTTTCAGTCATTTGCTTCAGAGTATGAGTTCAGTCATGAAACATCCAGTCCTCTCTATCCTCAGGCCAACGGGAAAGCGGAGAAAGGGGTGCAGATTGTGAAAAGACTACTAAAGAAAGCAGCACATAGCAACACTGACCCGTACCTAGCCCTGACGGCATACAGGGCGGCCCCGCTGGAAAGCGGCAAGTCTCCAGCTGAGCTCTTGCTGGGTCGAAACATACGTACGCGACTGCCCAGGTATGTCACATATGAACACAGAGATGAGGTGTGGGCTGACAAAGCTAGAAAGCTACAGCAGAAACAGAAGACTTGTTATGATCGCACAGCCACAGCTCTTGTGCCCCTACAGGAGAAAGATGTAGTTCGCATTGAAGGGCCTGCACTCAAAAAAATCATTTGTTGGGTGAACATAAAAAAATTATGGAAAGTATTTCCACCCAATTATAATACGCTAATTTAGCAAGAAATTGTTTTGTTGAGTGACATAAATGTAAACATGCTGGGTCGACGCAAGGTGTTGGCGTTACTATTACTCAATTACAAGGGGTAAATCCAACATAATAATCATTTGTTGGGTGAACATACACAAATTTTGGAAAGTATTTCCACCCAATTACAATACGCTAATTTAGCAAGAAATTGTTTTGTTGAGTGACATAAATGTAAACATGCTGGGTCGACGCAAGGTGTTGGCGTTACTATTACTCAATTACAAGGGGTAAATCCAACATAACTTTTAAAGGTTAGTTCAACTTAATAACAAAAGGTAAATTCAACCTAACTTTTAAAAGTTAGTTCAACTTAATTAAAAGGGGTAAATCCAACATAACTTTTAAAGGTTAGTTCAACATATTTACCCATGTTTGATTTAAGTGTGGGTGACCCACTTTAATGGGGTAGGTACAACTGTATTTTAAAATGATACACCACAACTAATAAATTGTGCTGATCAGACAAAACTAATGTATGTTTGACAATCACAAATACTTTAGTTTACAGTCCTTTCAGTCATATGAAAATCAATAGTAATAATTCAATAAAAGTCAATTCTGACATCAATATTTACTTTAAACAATTTAAACATGCATCATCCTAGTTTACAACAGTTAATATCACGTTAGGGAAAAAAACACCCAAAAGCAAACAGGATTTCTTGAGATTGAACTTTATTGCCCATGAAGTTAAATGTTATACATGTTATAATGTCATTGTCGTGTGTTCATGTTATATGTTATAATGTTGTTGTGGTGTGTGTGTGTTCATGTTATATGTTATGTCATTGTGGTGTGTGTGTGTTCATGTTATGTTATAATGTTGTGTGTGTGTTCATGTTATATGTTATAATGTTGTGTGTGTTCATGTTATGTTATAATGTTGTGTGTGTGTTCATGTTATATGTTATGCCATTGTGGTGTGTGTTCATGTTATGTTATGTCATTGTGGTGTGTGTGTGTGTGCGTGTTATGTTATAATGTCATTGAGGAAAACGTAGAAAAACCTCTGGTTCTGCAAAAAATTTAAATACAATAAAAGTAAAAAAAATTAAAAATGCATTTGAAATAAAATAAATAATAAAATTCTTTAGACGTAAAAATGAAGTAGAATTGTTACCATTGAATATTAATGCATTGAAATCAATCAGCTGTTATTTCTGTTAGTCAGCTATCAACTCCAGCAATGCTGACACAATTTCATTTTGTTTTACATTAAAGACCCAATGAACAGGCTGGATGTTGTTTGACTTGATCTAGAATCTCAGCTGTTTTAATGCATTTCATACTGCGTATTTTGATGCTTAATTTTGCTGGTTGAATTTGGCAGCTTGAAACTTTATCAATTAAATTCTAAACTTTGTATTTTTACAAATTAAATTATTTCAATTTATTTTTTTAAGCATGAAATTTTGAATATGAAAATATTGAAAAATAAAGGTGAAAATTCACTATTAAATGTTATGTCATTGTCGTGTGTGTGTTCATGTTATATGTTAATATGTTATAATGTAATTGTGTGTGTGTTATTGTTGTGTGTGTGTTCGTTCATGTTATAGTTGTGTGTGTGTGTGTTCATGTTATACATAATGTTAGTTGTGTGTGTGTGTTTGTGTTCATGTTATGTTATAATATTATTATTCATATCAAATATATAAAGCTTTAAATTCAGATTAAAATAATTCAGATACACAATTTCAATGCATTAATATGCAATGCTAAAAATTCAGTCATTTAAAATTCAAAATCAGATGAAACAGATTTACCCATTTGTCATCTTTGCTTTTGTATGGAAAAAAAAATCTGAAATACACATGTCCTTGAAAGGCAACAATTTGAAGCATTGTTAACACAGAAATAGATTAACAAAGAACAAATGGTTTCTTGAAATTACATGGGCAATTTGAATACAGGCATGAGTAGTGTTGCCTATTGCGGTGCATTAGTCTTATATGTTTGAGAAGCTCATACCTACTCTGAAAACACACACTGCACTCCTTGCACCTCCACATAACTCAAGAGTAAGGCCTAGCCAAGCCTATCTGGATATATCACAGCTGTTTGCAAACTTCCCCTTTTCATGTCATCCTTACTTATCTACACTACCTTCACTTAGGCCTGTCACTGGCAGATGATCCCCTTTTCTGGGACACTTTTGCGAAGGGATGGCAGTTGAGGTGGATGACCCAACAAACTTGGTCTTGAATTCCTGTGATGACCAGAAAGAAAGAGAGCAATCAATGAGGGTGTACCATTTTCAAACTGTTAACAAGAACATGGAGAATACTGGATCTTTCATCTACTGTGTATACAATCACACATATTACAAAAATGCAAAAAAAAATAAAGCTGTGTGTATGTCGTCTGGCCATTTAACTAACTCTGCCACAAATCTTAAGTCTTGCAAACACTAGGACACCCAGCCTCACTTCGCTCAGTATGCAGGTTTCACCAAGTCAAATTAAGACTTTTTAAGACCACGATGGATGAAATTTAAGACCTTTTTAGGGTTTGACGCAGGGTTTAAAGCTTCAAATCTCTCCATCTAAATACTAGTAATTTTATTATTTTTATCATGACTATTCATGATTAATCACAGAGTAATATTTCTATTAATAAATTACAAAAATCTAATAGTTCGACAGCCCTACTAAATACACATACAAACACTGTACTAACTATGGTTAATCATTATTAATCACACATTTTTATCTGCTCCAAACATACCTTAAAGTAGAATTTTTCCAAATAAATAACACTAATTAATTTGAATGTGGACACACGCTCTTTTTTATTTCCTATTTTCATAGATTGAGTTAAATTATAGATTAAGCTACACAGACAGTGGATGGAAAATTATGACTACCATTCAAAATGTCTTTAAATAAACCCAATAATATCTCATTGGAAACAACAAAAAGATGTCAATAAAGTAAATCATATTCCTGACATTAAAATACAGAGTGAGGTTTAGACAAAATACTCTTCTGTTCTCTCCCTCTGTTCCCAATCTGCAACAGCAGAGGGACGTGCTGTTTCAGAGTTTGTAAGATTTTAGATTCATGGCAAAGAAAGTTAAATTGTTAGATGACAACATATTAGAGTGATTCTATAATTTAGGGTACATTTCAAATAATAAAGGGAAAAAAACACATTGCCGTTTCACTTGAAATTCTATTTGTTTCTATAGTATACCCATGGACTGTGCTAAATTCATTATTTAGCATGCTTAAGCTCTAACTTTTTTTAGATATTTAAATTAAAATATACATCTGCTTCATCATTTTGTCAACTGTGTTACCAACAAAAAGTTGGATGTATTAAATGAAAGGCATATGATACCGAATACAGAATGGTAATTATTCAAAATTGATATTTAAAACTTTGCTCAAATTTGATGAACACACCATGGACGTGAAATGTACATTAGCTTTTTTGTGACATATATTACCATAGTTGCTTAGCTAGCATGCACACAGCATTGTGACAGTGGACAGAGCCAGGGGGGTTCTTGGTGTCTGAAACATCCGGGGCTAAGTTTAGAACATCAGGGGCTAACAGTAACGTATCCAACAGTATCCGTATCCGTCGGTATCTGAGTAACGACGCATAGGCTACTGTGCACCCAGAACTGCTCTCTTTTTTTTGGCGTTTGTGTGTGTGTGTGTTTAACCCGCGGGACTCGGTAACCTTACGCCGTGTGCACATCTTTGTCCGTTGTTTTTTCGAACCGTTTTACTCAACGCAAATCCCTGCCTCCGGCACACGCAGCGACTTTCCGTCCCTGACGGATGGATTCATGACGAATGAAATATTACGACAGAGACCGTAGCCTACATTATATATGTTACTTTAACCGGGAAAATAGCTACCCATTTAATTTGCGAGGTAAAGTGCCCAAAAATATACCAACACCACCAGAATCAACCAACAATAAATGTTTATTGAGAAAAAAATATTAATACTTATTTTATTTTGCTGAAATAAAGAAAAGATTGATTATTTCCTTTAGCTATCGTAGCTACAGAATGCTAAATGTATGTAGCTATCGCCATCTATATTCTACTTCCGGTTACCGTGACGGTCCGTTATCAACGCAGAGTTTTCCAAACTCTGCGTTGAGAACGGACCGTCACGGTAACCGGAAGTAGAATATAGATGGCGATAGCTACATACCAAGGGCGTAGGTTTCACTTGACCATTGGGGGGGACACATTTGGCGGGGGGTCAACTGGAACCCTGGAAATTTTGAGCGTCATTTAATTACATTTAATTTCCTGCATTCTGGTGAATTTTTAGGCAACCATTTTCCCTTTTACTGCATCTATTTATTGTGGAAATGTTTTATTTATGTAAAGGAAAAACAACATTCAGATAGGCTTGCCAAGTAAAAAAAGGTAAATAATGAAGTAGACTGTCATTATGTATTTCAAATATTTATTAAAAGTAGTCACCAGCACTGCCACAGTAGCACCATCTCTATCACTTGGCCTACTACTCCTCATGTCTGTCTATCCTGCTGTCTGTATTTGTAACTATTTCTCTCATATCCTCCTCCTCAGCCATTAAAACCGAAGTATGCGTCTACTCACTAATACAACCCCCCTAAAACTTCCCAAAGACCTTTCTGCGTCGGTCATTCAGGGAGATGAACTCTTGACAGATTTTCTTTCGAACCACTTTGTCTAGTATGTGCTTGTGGACGTGACATACCGCCACATGGTTGAGGCGATTGTCCCCCATTGTGTTACGAAGCCATGTTTTGAGCCTCCTCAGGGCACTGAAGCTTCTTTCCGCTTCAGAAGATGATGCAGGTATCACAAGAAGCAACCTGATGAGTTTCTACTTCTCTGAACAAACTGGAATTGATGATCATCCCTATTTACATTATTCAAAGTCTGCATGTGTTACTCTATGGCATCATTCACCTTTTGCCATGATATGGGGTTGAGCTATCAGCTAGTTAGACCTCCTATGTCCCAAAAAATGACAAAAACACAATTTTGATTATCAAAAAAACGATTTAAGGTGTTTTGCCTTATCAGGGCAGTGCTGTGGTGGTCACATTAAGCACTGTGCCTCAGTCTAATCTGCCTGATGATGGAAGCAGCACAGATCGTGCAAATGAAAGTAGTCATGCATTTTGAACAAGCTAATACACAAATCGGATTAGGATGAAGCTAGCTAGCTAATTGTCATAACTTATGTGCCTGAAGTTATCAGTTCCATAAAGTTAGCTAGCTAGTTTTTTTAAGTAACCCCAACTGAACTGATAACTTAAAACTCAAGTTAAAAACTAGATACAGCTATTCATCTGCAGAAAGGTAAGAAATGGGTTTCATTTGACTGACTTGAGCATTGAGGGGACACATTATGTTTTATATTATTTTTCTGTACTGTTCTCCACTTTCTGAGTGTTTACAAAAGTCGCGATTTTTAAAATTTGGTTATTTCTCAAAAACGGAAGGTCAGATCGATTCGGGGATGGTTGCAAACGATTCCTTGTGCAATTTTACTTTGAGAAAAGTTGGTTTTAGGGACTTTTTGAAGGATTTTTGAGGGAAATCAATCAACTTACATTGTCTGCAGAGTAACTCCTCTGTTAGCTCCTGTAGCCAGGCGCGATCTGCAGGGAGTACAGTGTGGGAGGTTGGAAGGAAGACTGCACGCGGTGAAAATGGTATGGTCCAGTGCAGGGGTGTAGGAATTTTCTGAAAACAAGTTAAGGGATATCTAACAAATAATCTAAGTGTTTAGAGCCTCTGTGCTGTTATAAAAGCCTGTTTTGGTGAGATGGTTATCATTCATGATATTTTTGGGGGGGGGAAATTCATCTCTTATAAATATTGGAGGGGACTAGTCCCCCCTGACCCCCCCTAAATCTACGCCCTTGCTACATACATTTAGCATTCTATAGCTACGATAGCTAAAGAAAATAATCAATCTTTTCTTTATTTCAGCAAAATAAAATAAGTTATTTTTTTCTCAATAAACATTTATTGTTGGTTGATTCTGGTGGTGTTGGTATATTTTTGGGCACTTTCCCTCGCAAATTAAATGGGTAGCTATTTTCCCGGTTAAAGTAACATATATAATGTAGGCTACGGTCTCTGTCGTAATATTTCATTCATCATGAATCCGTCCGTCAGGGACGGAAAGTCGCTGCGTGTGCCGGAGGCGGGGATTTGCGTTGAGTAAAACGGTTCGAAAAAACAACGGACAAAGATGTGCACACGGCGTTACAAACGATGCTAATGCTGCTATGGTTAGCGAGCACACATACGAGCACACTACAAAAACATTCGGTGACGAAATTAATCGTTCGAAATCATAGAGCGGACAATAACACGTTATGTGACATTTCTGTGCAGTGGTTTATTTTTTAGTCGATGGGTAGTACAGGATTTAGCTTACCTTCTTCCACAGCGTGGCTGCTCTGCCCTCTCTCCTATCTTCCAGGCGCTCTCAGGTGCTGGAACTTCCGGAAGTAAAGATTTTAATGCACTCTCTGCTCGCGCACTACTGCCACCTTCTGCTCTGGAGTTCGCGATTTGCTATCTTACCCAAAAAGCATTAGGTTCTGTCAACATAAATGAATTTAGAAAATGTTAAGTTATTGCACATCATGCTAATATAACGTTACTTAATGATGTTCAACCACAAAACATGACTATATATGGTAGAAGCTACATGTTACACATAGATTAATGTAGCAGACACCCAATTTGGCTTTTTTGAGTGTGGCTCATGGCCAAAAAGAGCCACCATTCTACAACAGGTCGCCCCCAGGTCGTACAGTGTCATGACGGAGAATGGCAATGTGAGTCGCAGAAATAGGAGGCACTTGCTCAAAACCACAGAAACCTTTCACCCTCAGGTGGACGGAGAGGAGGAAGCGACAATAGGAATCCAACAACGTGAGGAGGATGAAATGAGAGCAAGTGATGAAGGACACTGTTGTGACAATGCGACAGGAGACATGTGTGGCACAGACAGGGACCTAATGGACACAAACAGGGGGGCGCAGCATACACCAGTGCAACTACGCAGGTCACAGCGCACCAGAAACCCTGTAGTTAGACTGGACCTGTAGACATGGACTAAAAAGACTGTTCATTGAATGATGGGTGTGGGTAATGTTCATTACTACCTGAGATGTTTCTAATGTGTAGTTTACACTGACTATGTTCATATGCTGTTCTGTTGTTGTTGTTTTAATTTATATGATAAGCTATCTATTGTTCATTGAGGGGGGAAGATGTACTGATAACAGTAGCTGTCGTAAAGAGAGGGGTTGACGGCAGTAGGCACGTGACGTGTGATGGAGTGGCAGTTCAAGTAAAGAGACTCAACTGAGAACAACTTGTGAGACTACGTTATTACTTATCAACATAACATTACAATGTAGAGTGTGTGTTGTGGGGAGGGGGAGATGCTGTGACCTATCTTGCTGTGCTTGTCATGGTCCGTGGCTATTTTTTCCTGTTTCGCTACGGTTCTCGTCCTCTCTGTCCGGTTAGCAGTCTATCTAATTTTTTCCACGTTCCGGTTCGGCGTTTTGCTTCTCCCCGCTTATCATTCGTTTCACCTGTCCAATTACCTGCTAGGTATTTAAGTCTCTCACTTCCACTTCCTGTCGCTTCTTTGTCATTTTGTGCCTTCACGTAGTCAGGGTTGGTTAGAATATAGCTGCTCTATATTTTCACTACTAGATTGGCTTTAGCTGCCCTTGAAGCTCTTTAGGGATTAGTCCCTTTCATTATTTTTGTTTCTTACTCTCTTCTACTCTCTGCTAGAGTGAGAGGATTATTTTAATTGAATTTATTTTTCACCTGTTATCGGGCGTTATAGTCTATGTTCCGAAGGTGATTCTTTGTTTTTTTCCTTTTCGAGCTTATGCTCATGTATTTCTGTTTGGGAGTCTCTGTTCTCTTACCTTTCTGCTTGTGTCTACGAGCCACACCCATGTTAGTGGGTTGTTTATTATTTTGCTACTGAGACTCCTTTAGTGGTCCTCATGTTAGTGAGTGACTTGTTCTGTAATCGTGTTTTGTTTTGTCGCGTTTGGTTCATTGTTACAAACCCAAACCCTTACAGTGCTGTTATGTTTGCTTTTGTTTTTAATTTTTGTTTTCTGTCTGTGTTTGTGTACTTTGTTACCTGTAGACTAAAAAGTATGTTTTATGTTGTAATGTTGCAGTAAAATTAAAACATTTAAATAACAAAAAAAAGGCTATATTGTATTAGCTAATTCATGATGGAAAATTGCACGCATATCAGCAACACACGCCTTCAATCAGAGTACATCATCATCATCATTTTGTATCCTGATTTATGTACAGCTGACTGCTAAAATAAAGTACTTATTTTATATTACTGTTTCCTTTACATTACCTTCTAGTACACTAAAAATGTCAATCATTCATTTTTTCAGTTCATTTATTTCTAATTACATTGCCATTTTGTTTTTAATTGAATTTTAGCTTTCCACCATCATTCTCCCTGAGGAATCTATGTACAGTGAGCTTGTAGATTCCAAAAGAAAAACTATGGAGGCTGTTAAAGGAACAGCAGGAGAAAACATCAGTGCATCACAGGAAAAACAGAAGGAAAGCATATGCCAAACGGACCCAGAAGAAGTACCACGACATAGGGGTCGATGTACTAAAGGTTTGCGTGTACGAAAACACGTGTAAAACTGTTACCACCCGCAAAAAGTCTTCCAAGGTGATCACCTAAGGAGGTGTAAAGACAATTGTGTGCTAAAATTCAAAGATATGTTGATTTCTCATTTTTGCCGGTTAGCCTGAATGTATATTCAAAATTTGGTTATGTTGTGAAATAATGGGAGGTGGTCATGCAGAAAGATTACTTTAGCATGTGTAAAGTTATTTACTAAGCCTGAAAGGAAGGTTGGGATCAGTATTTGCGGGTGCATTTTAGTACAAATAGAAAGCAGGTATTAAAAGACACGGAATCAAGATGACGGCTGTCATTGTAGCAAGACGCATACGGGTGTGTTTGGAATATCCATAACTGAACGTTCTGAATGAATGTGTAACAATGGCGGCTAATTAACTGGCCCATTCTAGCTAACGCTCAAAGTACACAAGAAGAGAATTTGTGGATACATATGCTACATCACGAACAGTAAGAATATATTTTTTTAATCATGAAGCAAATCGTGTTACAGAATACAAGAGTAACTAGTATTTGAATCAAACAAGCAAAACAACTTCTGTTATAGCAAGCAAATAAAATATGTTAAAGCAAAATATTCAAATTTTCTGAGACATTGAATTTTGGGTTTCATTAGCTGTAAGCCATAATCATCAAAATTACAAGAAATAAAGGCTTGAAATATTTTACTCTATGTGTAATGAATCTATATAATATATGAGTTTCACTTTCTGAAATGAGTGACAAAAAATATTGAACTTTTTCACGATATTCTAATTTTTTGAGCTGCACCTGTATATATACTATTGTGCTGCCCTTAATGTATTATAGATCTATAGCCTAATAGCCTATGTCTAAACCTACTCTAGTGGGACCTCTTTAGCCTAATGCAGCAGTCTTACTATTTGGAAGAGCATGAATTAGGCCCAATATCTGCCCAGTGTAAGGACATGTACGAATCGGATAGCAGTGAGCAAGATGATTAGTAATATGATTTCTTTGTAAGCAGCACAAACTGGCATTTTGACTAAATAGCCTACTTCGTAGGCCTAGGCTACAAATGTAGGCTACCAACACTGAAGCAAGTTAATGTGATCACTCTGATAGTTGGATTAAGGTTAGCTGGCAAGCGTGCAGTATTCTGAACCAATCAGATTTAGAATTATATAATAACATTTAAAAGAACAGGACCATACACACGTAATAAGCAGTTGTTTTATGCTACTTGAAAAAGACTATACTGAGGTACTTGTTTTTAGAAATTTAGAAAAACTTAGAAAATTACTTTTAATAATATTGTGTCATGATATAGGGGAAACATGGTAGCCTACGCGTTTCAGCTTAGCAGCTATAGGTTTTATTATCATGTAAGGCAGAACATTGGCAGAACAAATTAATTAAAAATGCCTTAATTCATTCATTCATCAACACAAGCGACATATGGCCACACTGCAATTATGACAAATAACCTAAGAAAAGCAATTGGACTACTGCAGTTTTTCTTTCTGCCTGATTTTAACCTTCATTATCAAGGATAATAATATTGTAGCCTATATAATAAAGTAGCCTAATCACCGACATAGTTATTCCACCATATTCAGCTTAATCATAGGCTAATCGTTTTATTATATTTTTTACAAAGAATTAATCTGTCTTCAATGTGAAAAAGTTTTCAATTTACTATAATTTCCATCTCAATGGCATAGTATAGGACATGTTCATGTAAATAATACAAAAAATAATTATATCTTTGTCTGTGTGGTAAAAATTACTTTGAAAAAATCACAAGTGATTTCTTTAAGAAATATAATTAGTTAATATCCCAGAGTTCCCAGTTTTTATTTGGCATCAAATTTGGAATTTACAAAAATCTATGAAGTTGATAAGGTAAAACATTAAATATCTTTTATTTGTACTGTTTTCAATTAAATATATGTAAAATAGAATTTACAAATCACTGCTTTCTGCTTTTATGTGCATTGTATATACTGTGACAGTCTGTCCCAACTCTTTTGGAATTGGGGTTGTATAATAATACAACAACAGAGACAATAAACAAGCTAAGGTTCTCTTTTGAAGAGAGCCTGGTCTAAGATCACCTTGGGACTGCTGACCCAAATACTGTCCACAGCTTTTCTGTTTGACAGGTGGTGACTGCAGAGCCATGCTTAATGGGAATGCTGTACCACACATGTGACACTTAGGAGCTATATTTATTTAAAAGAGGTCATTTCTACCAACTCCTCATACCAGCTGATCATAAGAAGGCCAGAGGTATCTCCATGGAACTATGAATTAGACCGTGTCATTAACCTTTTTTTTCTACTACAAGAAGTTTTATTGCTTCTCTTCATAAAGTTTACCACATACTGCGAATGTCAATTATGCAGTTTTTTTTTTTTTGTACCCATTAAAATCGGAAAAGTAAACTACAAAAGAGGCATTACACTTACACAATAACATCAAAGAAAATACACGTGCGCAAAAAAAACCCATAATGCTACCCTGACCTCTAAATGGTACAAAGTTAAATATTTCATCAAATTTTAAAGCAAGATTCATTTTTATTAAAAAATTTTACATTTTCAAAATAATAAAAAAAGGAAAACGGCCTTGTGCAAATGTTTGGGAACCCTGTCAGTTAGTACTTTGTAACTCCTCCTCGGGCAACTATAACAGCTAGCAAACACTTCCTGTAGCCAGCTAAGAGTCTTCCAATTCTTACTTTTGGAATTTCCCCCCATTCTGCCTGGCAGAACACCTCTAGCTCAGAAATATTCTTCAGCCTCCTTGCATGCATGGCATGTTTGAGATCATTTTGAGGTATGCTTTGGATCATTGCCTTGCTGGAATACCCAATCTCTCTCAAACTTCAATGTCTGAACTTACCTTCGAACATTAGCCTCTAGAATGTATGGATAGTTGGTGGAATCCATTCTTCCTTCCACCCGCACAATATTTCCTATGCCCCCCGCTGCCACACAACCCCAAACCATAATGAGGGGCAGGCAGTGTAGTATAATGGTTAAGGAACTGGACTTGTAACCGAAAGGTTGCAGGTTCGATTCCCAGGTAGGACACTGCCATTGTACCCTTGAGCAAGGTACTTAACCTGAATTGCTTCAGTATATATCCAGCTGTATGAATGGATACATGTAATAAGAAGTTGTGTAAGTCGCTCTGGATAAGAGCGTCTGCTAAATGCCTATAATGTAATGTAATGTAATGGATCCAACTTCATGCTTAACAGTTGGCAATGTGTTCTTTTCTACAAATGCTTCCCCCTTTTTTCTCCAACCATACCTTCTTTAGTTGTGGCCAAAAAGTTAAATTTTTGTTCCAAATTGGTTCAGGCTTCTCAATGTTTTCTTTTGCATACTTCAGATGCTTTAAGGCTTCTTTCTGGCAACTCTCCCGGAGCAAAAGTATACATACTGTAGAGTACAGGGAAAAGTGATGTTTTATTGAGGTACAAGAGTGAATGATTAGGCTACATATTTAGGTGTATGTAACAATGCGATATCAATATTTTTATCTTAATCCATCAGAAGAAGCAAATGTATATTCTTTATAATGGACAAAACAAGGTTTATTCCTTTTATGACATGTTTTGCATAGGGGTTTTGGACCCATATATATCTACCCCCCTATACTGAAGAAAATTGAGTAATTCCCACTTGAAAATGATGCAAAAGTGAGTTTTATGAGCCAAAACTGTTGATTTGTAGTTAAATATATCTCTCTTTTTAAAAAAATTTAGAGCAGTACACAATTTAGCCATTTGTATAGATTTGGAGACACTAATGGACAACAGGGTACACTGCCTATATTTTGCATCATAGACCTTTAGTAGTTCTGCATATCATCCTCAGATTTTGCACACTTGTTGACATGGAGGATGATCCAGGAAATGTATATATTTACCTGTTTCACTTATGTAGCTCTGAGTATTTTGTTGCAAACTAAAGAAAACATTTTATTTTTTGCAAGTTTTGCTTGCATTTGTGGTACTTTATTTTGACTTAATAGATGAAAATAAACAAATCTAAGTTCATACTGTAAATGGTACACCTGTCTTGTTTCATTTATGCCATTTACCAAGTTTATGTGATGCTCACACCTGGAGTTATAAAGTCTTAAACGGAGCACCCCCTAAATAGATGAGAATTTACCAAATTTACCATCTGTGCAAAGGGGCTAAAGACAAAATTAAGGTATGTGATTGTTCCTCCTCCTCAGACTCGAGGGAGGAACGAGTTTGTCTCCATGAACAAACTATTGATTTTGCAGATATTAAGGGATATGTTACAGTGATGTATGACAGTTACTGGTGGCTTGCATGTGGTAAGGAGATCCTTCCAGCATCCCGAGAAGTAGAACTGAGTTTTCTTCATTCTCATGGACCATCTCCATCTTTCAAGTTCCCCTATCACCCAGACACACTTGTAATTAATTGCCAGGATGTACCAACAGCAGTGGAACCTGTCACTAAACCAGGACGCCTATACAAGATCTCCACCAAGAAAATGAACACTGCAACACAGACTTTGGTTGAGTGAAATATGAAAGCGTAGATGTATCCCTCGAAATAAAGACAAACATGTACATGTATATATAATATACTTTATATCATCCAGTTTAGTTACATGTTGTGGTACATGTAAATTAATGTATGTAACTAAATGAAGAGATTTATAAAAAAAAACATGTACTCACAGATGTTTTCAACTTTGCAAGTACATATTTTGTTTGTTTAGTTTGATTGGAACTTAAATTTTCCATCTTGTTCTACATGTTCTAAAAGTAAACAAAAATGTAGCTAGATGCTCTACATAACAGAAAGGAAGTTGTACAGAACATCATGTGCATGCACAGTACATGTTCAGTTAATGTAATGGTACATGTATGTCCTGTATATAATTAATGTATGTAGTTATGTACATTCACATGTACATTTAAAGATTTTTCTCCATGGACAGGCTATCTTAAAAAAATCCTAATAGCAAAACATTCAGAGCGCCCATCATAAGATTTTCCTAGATTGTTTCTTACATCATAAACTAACATTTTTAAAAATATATGAAATTTGAAGCGTACCGATTTTCGTAATTCAAGGTAAAATGTCATTTCATTATGCACTTTCTCTGCGCTTCATGCTACGATTTTGGTTTTATTTTATGAAATGGAGGCCATTCAAAGAGCTTTAAAATGATGTAAACTTGGCTTTGTAGGTGCTATACTTTTGAAGATAAAAGTATGTAAAGTTTGGAGTTCATGGTAATTAATCAAACGTTTGTTGACCCGTACCGCAAAAACTAACAAGCCAAATTACAAAAATAAATCTGTTCTGGGGGTTTCTCATATAGGCAAATCATCACACCATATTGTGACGTCCGGAAAGGGACGGACCCAAATGCACGACGAGACAGTCTTAGGTTCAATAGGTTTAGTTTAATGAAGGGAAAACAAATATAAAAAGTCAAATAATAATTCGTGGAACCCGTAGAGCGCTGGCACCGGAGATCCAGCGAAGTAGCAGTGGCTGTAGAGCGCTGGCACAGGAGATCCAGCGAAGTCGTAGTGGCTGTAGAGCGCTGGCACAGGAGATCCAGCGAAGTCGTAGTGGCTGATCACCGCTGGTGGAACCAGGATCCACACTGGGAAACAGGAATGGCAATTTGCTGGACCGTGGAGTACAGCTTGGGTAGAATTAGCAAGCGAAGAGACAAGTAAGCTACCAAGACATACAGGAACAAACCGCAATACTTTGACAAGGAAACACAGGAACAGCACGGTAATATAACTAGTGTCATTAGAGCTGATAAGCTACAGCTTGCGGGAAATGCATGCGCGATCAGCGAATTGATTGAACGATTAGCAACAGCGTGAGGAATGCGGTGAAGGCGATTGAGTGTGAGTTGTGTTATTAAGATGTGGTGTAAGTAATCAAGTGAAATGTAGACCCAATCAGGTAATAAACGCAGACATGATACGATTAGGTTCGGGGAAAACAGAGGAACACATCAAGGAAGGAACGGGGAGTGGAGCGGATCGTTACAGTACCCCCCCGTCAAGGTACGCCTCCTGGCGGACCACAGGCTCTGGTCGACTGGGCCTGGCGGTGATGGAAATCCTGGATGAGGGTAGGGTCCAGGATAAGACGGGGGGCAACCCAGGAACGTTCCTCGGGCCCATACCCTTCCCAGTCGACCAGGTACTGGTGGCCTCGTCCCCGGCGCCGAACATCGAGGATGCTGGAGACTGTGAACGCGGGGGCACCATCAATGTCCCGGACAGGTGGGGGGGCAGGAGTGGGAGCGCTGAGAGGGCAGGAGATCACTGGCTTGACCTGACTGACATGGAAGGTGGGGTGGATTTTGAGGGAGGCAGGGAGACGGAGTTTGAGAGTGACTGGGTTCAGGATGGAGTGCACAGTGAAGGGTCCGACGAAGCGGGGTTGGAGCTTGCGGGAGGTGCCGGGGAGGGAGAAGGTGGAAGTCGAAAGCCAAACCTTCTGTCCCGGGCGGTAGCGAGGGGCTGCGGACCGGTGCTGATCCGCCAGGCGACGATTCCGGGAGGAGGTCTTTAGGAGGGCGTTGCGGGTGGCTTTCCAGATCCGCTGGCAGCGTCGGACGTGGGCGTCCACAGACGGGACCGCCACCTCGGCCTCCTGGGTGGGAAACAGAGGGGGTTGGAAGCCCTGGGAAGCCTCAAAGGGGGACCTCCCCGTAGATGAGCACACCAAGGTGTTGTGGGCGTACTCAACCCACGGGAGGAGCTGGGACCAGGAGGCGGGATTGCGGGCCGTCACGCACCGTAAGGCGGCTCCCAGGTCCTGGTTAGCCCTCTCTGCCTGACCGTTCGTCTGCGGGTGGAACCCGGAGGATAGGCTGGCGGTGGCGCCGAGTGCGGTGCAGAAGGCCTTCCAGACCGCGGAGGCAAACTGGGGGCCCCGGTCGGAGACGACATCCGTCGGGATCCCATGCAGCCGCACCACGTGCTGCACCAGGAGGTCGGCCGTCTCGAGGGCAGAGGGAAGTTTGGGGAGGGGAACAAAGTGCACCGCCTTGGAAAACCGGTCCACCAGGGTCAAAATGACAGTGTTACCGGCCGAAGGTGGTAGTCCGGTAACAAAGTCGACCCCGATGTGACTCCAAGGCCGGCCCGGGATGGGAAGGGGACGGAGGAGACCAGCAGGGGGGGAGTGAGACGCCTTACTCCTGGCGCAGACAGGGCAAGCGTGGACGAAGGCCAGGGTGTCCCGCCGGGCGGTGGGCCACCAGAAGCTCCTGCGCACCAGCTCCACGGTGCGGTTGCCTCCGGGGTGGCAGGCCAGTCGGGAGGAGTGAGCCCACTCCAGGACCTGGGAGCGGACAGGGTTGGGGACGAACAGGGCAGAAGAGGGGTTAGGGCGAGGATCGGGATGCGTCACCTGAGCGTCCAGCACGATTTTCTGGATGGGCCACCGGACCGCAGCCACGACGCAGGAAGCTGGGACGATGGTCTCCGGGACAGACAGGTCGGCAGGGGAGGAGTGGATCCGAGAGAGGGCGTCGGGTTTAATGTTTTTAGATCCGGGTTTGAAGGTGATGGAGTAATTGAAACGTGCGAAGAATAATGACCAACGGGCCTGTCGGGAGTTGAGTCTTTTGGCTGACTGAATGTATTGTAGGTTACGGTGGTCAGTCAGGATCAGGAACGGTTGAGTGGTCCCTTCAAGCCAGTGTCTCCATTCCTCCAGTGCCAGCTTGATGGCCAGCAACTCCCGATCCCCTACCCCGTAGTTGCGTTGGGTGGGGGAGAGGCGGCGGGAGAAGAAGGCGCAGGGATGGAGCTTGTGGTTGAGGGGGGAGTGTTGGGACAGGATAGCCCCTACGCCTGTGTCCGAGGCGTCCACCTCCACCACGAATTGGCGGTCGGGTTCCGGGCAGCAGAGGATGGGGGCCGTGGTGAAGAGTGTTTTGAGTCTAGTGAATGCCTGATCTGCCCGGGGATTCCAGGCAAAAGGGTTTTTTACGGAAGTGAGGGTGGTGAGGGGTGCGGCTACCTGGCTGTAGTTCCTGATGAACCTCCTGTAAAAATTCGCGAATCCTAGGAACTGCTGCAGGTGCTTGCGAGTAGTCGGGATGGGCCACTCCGTGACCGCCTGGATTTTGGCCGGGTCCGGCCGTATGTCGCCCCTCTCCACAACAAAACCTAGGAACGAGACTGAGGGGGCATGGAACAGACATTTGTCGGCCTTGACAAATAACTTGTTCTCAAGTAGGCGTTGTAGCACCAGGGAGACGTGGTCTTGGTGTTCCCGTTGGTCTCGGGAAAAAATTAGAATGTCATCCAGGTAGACAAAAACGAAGCGGTTGAGAAAGTCCCTCAGTACATCGTTCACTAGGTTCTGGAACACGGCTGGGGCATTAGTCAGGCCGAACGGGACCACCCGGTACTCGAAGTGGCCCAGGGGGTGAACGCGGTCTTCCACTCATCCCCCTCCCGGATCCGTACCAGGTGGTAGGCGTTCCGGAGGTCCAGTTTTGTGAAGACTCGGGCGCCCTGCAGCAGTTCAAAGGCCGAATTCAGGAGGGGTAGAGGGTACTTATTCCGGACGGTGATGGAGTTGAGGCCCCGGTAGTCGATGCAGGGGCGGAGGGAGCCATCCTTCTTCTTCACAAAGAAGAATCCCGCTCCGACGGGCGAGGAGGAGGGACGGATGGTGCCTGCTTGGAGGGAGGACTTGATGTAGTCCTCCATGGCCGTTCTTTCCGGGCCGGATAGGCTGTACAGGCGGCCGGAGGGTAGGGGGGCGCCTGGAAACAGGGAGATGGCACAATCGTAGGGTCTGTGGGGGGGTAAGGACAAGGCCAGGGACTTGGAGAAGACCCGGGACATGTGCAGGTAACAGGGGGGGACCCCCTTCAGGTCGACCTCCGGAACGGATGTTTTGATCTCCGTGCTGGAAGGAGGTTCCGCTGAGTGAAGACAGGAGGTGTGGCATTGGGTGCTCCAGCTGGTGACGCTGGATGTTATCCAGTTGAGCAGTGGGTTGTGTTCATGTAGCCAGGGCTGACCAAGGACCAGAAGGGAGTGGGGAGTGTTGATGATGTATAGTTGAAGTGTCTCACGGTGGTTGCCGGATAGGAGCAGTTGGATGGGGATGGTGCGGTGGGTGATGTGGGCCAGGCGGTGGCCATCCAAGGCATAGGCGTTTATGGGTTTCTCCAGTTCTTCCGTGGGAATCCCGGACTCGTCCACGAACTGGGAGTCCACGAAGTTGGAGTCGGCTCCTGAGTCGATCAGTGCCTGCACAGATACGGTAGCGGAGGCCGTAGTGCCCCATTTGAGGACCGCCGAGAGCTGGAAGCGGCTGGAGGTTAGGCTCGGTGTTTGGGTTTGGCTCGCCAGTAGGCCTAGGGTTGCTGACGGGCCCTCTCTTTTGGGCGCACTGGACAGGAGTTAAGGAGGTGATCTGTGCGGCCGCAATAGAAACAAGCTCCGGCGGCCCGGCGTTGGCGGCGGCGCGCGGCAGGGTCGGACGTAGTGCCGCCCAGCTGCATAGGTTCCCCGGCCTCCGGAAGTTCGCAGACCACGGGCGCCTGATGGCGAGGCGCAGGATGCGCGAATGTGGTTCCCAGAGGCGGTTGAGTCGGCGCATACGCCCTCTTCTCGCGGGTGCGGGCGCGCAGACGGTTGTTTACGGTGATGGCCAAGGAAATGAGGTCGTTCAGCGTGGGCGTGTCGTCGCGGGTGGCCATCTCGTCCTTCATATTCTCGGCCAGGGCGGAGCGGAAGACGCCCTGTAGTGAGGCGTCGTTCCAGCCAGACTGCGCCGCGAGGATCCGGAATTTGATGGCGAATTCCGCCACACTGCGCTCGCCTTGTTTCAGCGCCAGGAGCTGCTGGTTTATATCTCTCCCGCAGACGGGATGATCAAAAGTCTGCCGCATCTCCCTGGCGAAGTCCAGGTACTGGGTGCAGAGGTCGGGTTGCTTCTCCCACAACGCGGCGGCCCAGTCCCGCGCCTCTCCTCCCAGGCAAGTGATCACGTATGCCACGCGGGTGGCATCCGCGGAGTAGGAGGACGGCTGCATGCGGAACGCCAGCTCGCACTGCAGCAGGAAAGGCTGGCATTTCCCCAGCTCGCCAGAGTATCGTTCAGGAGGGTTGGCCCGAGGCTCCCGATGAGGTAGAACAATAGCTGGTACCTGCGGTTGAGGTGGTTCCCCCGCTTCAGGACGGAGTCCTGACGTCTGGGCAGCCAACTGATTGACCATCGTTCCCCATTGGGTGGTCTGTTCCACCATGCCCCGGAACATCTCCATGGTTTCATCCAGGCGACGGCTTTGCTGGGCGATCAGGGTAGCCTGGCAGGTGAGCGCGTGTCGAATCTGCTCCGCGTCGGCTGGGTCCATTTCTGGTCAAAGTATTCTGTGACGTCCGGAAAGGGACGGACCCAAATGCACGACGAGACAGTCTTAGGTTCAGTAGGTTTAGTTTAATGAAATTCCGGGTCGGAACCACGCCGGGAAAACAAATATAAAAAGTCAAATAATAATTCGTGGAACCCGTAGAGCGCTGGCACCGGAGATCCAGCGAAGTAGCAGTGGCTGTAGAGCGCTGGCACAGGAGATCCAGCGAAGTAGCAGTGGCTGTAGAGCGCTGGCACAGGAGATCCAGCGAAGTCGTAGTGGCTGATCACCGCCTGGGTAACGGCGTGAGTCGGTCGGTGGTGGAACCAGGATCCACACTGGGAAACAGGAATGGCAATTTGCTGGACCGTGGAGTACAGCTTGGGTAGAATTAGCAAGCGAAGAGACAAGTAAGCTACCAAGACATACAGGAACAAACCGCAATACTTTGACAAGGAAACACAGGAACAGCACGGTAATATAACTAGTGTCATTAGAGCTGATAAGCTACAGCTTGCGGGAAATGCATGCGCGATCAGCGAATTGATTGAACGATTAGCAACAGCGTGAGGAATGCGGTGAAGGCGATTGAGTGTGAGTTGTGTTATTAAGATGTGGTGTAAGTAATCAAGTGAAATGTAGACCCAATCAGGTAATAAACGCAGACATGATACGATTAGGTTCGGGGAAAACAGAGGAACACATCAAGGAAGGAACGGGGAGTGGAGCGGATCGTTACACATATATCATTTCAATCTGTGAAGATCAGGTGAAAAATCACATTGAAGTGACACGGAATGACCCTATATAAACAGTATAATATGCATAAAATAAGTAGCCTAAGGTATTTGAATACGCTTTAAAAAAAACATACGCAAGCATGTGTGTTTTTAAATAACAACAGCAACGTATTTCAGCCGATCGGTGGTCACTGTGGAAACACTGTACGGGACTTTGGCGAAATGTAACATGATAAATTCTTCAGGGTTAATAAGAAAACGGTTGTAGCAGTCATATACAGGTAAAACAAATTTGTGTTTGGTATTCTAAACCGAAAGTGCATCAGATACTGTATTGGGATTGCAGGTATACAGCACAGAGAGTTTGACACTTTTCAGGGTTTCCTACAGAAATAACCACAATGACCACAGACTCTCAGCCCTTAAAAATATGAACTTCTGCACATTATGACCTCACATAACCACACAGAATTCAGGTACAACTTCACACATCCACACAATAAAGCTCCAAACTTGGGTTATTTTGTTTTTTTCTCCTTATTCTACTCATTTTTCTTGTCGATTTCATCATCACAAGCTGCTTGCCCACAAATAATAATTCTCCCCATTGGATAACAACATCTGATCAAAGTAGTCTGGTCAAAAAGTAGCCAATTGCAGGATACACAGGCAAAATGAACGCTGCAACACGTAATGTTTTTGGCTGACATAAGGATGTGAATACATCATACTTTTGGACATCTAAGAAAGTGCACACATGATGCATGTCACCCAATAATCACTACAATATTTCTCAAAAACAATTGTAAACATTGTCATCGCCATCTTTGTCGTGTGTAGAAGGAGCGGCAGTGTAGTATAATTGTTAAGGAGTTGGACTTGTAACCGAAAGGTTGCAGGTTCGATTCCCAGGTAGGACACTGCCGTTGTACCCTTGAGCAAGGTACTTAACCTGAATTGCTTCAGTATATATCCAGCTGTATGAATGGATAAATGTAATAAGAAGTTGTGTAAGTCGCTCTGGATAAGAGCGTCTGCTAAATGCCTATAATGTAATGTAATGTAATGTAGAAGCAAGCTTGCTTGCGCTGCATCAATTGCCAAAAAATACAACTATTGCTTTTACAGCTGTATAATCATTGTGAGAAGCTTATTTCCAATATTTTGTCCACCCCCTGTACATGACGCATTATCATTAACTTTACTCATAACAAACACATTAAAAAAAGTGATATCTCATCAAATACGGCAATAGTTTTCAACATACAAAAAAGTTACTCAGGCATACAAAGTGCTGTCTATAATAAAACCGACAAAGTCTAGGTCTGCCATTAAAAGTATTGATATCAAAATGAAGCCAAGTTACAACAAACAATGCTAGCTGTCTTTGCTCACTAAAATAAAAAAGGACTTATGAAAAACACATAATGGAAAAAATGCATTATTATAATTAGTTACACATACAGCAGCTCAAAAAATTAGAATATCGTAAAAAAGTTCAATATTTTTTGTCACTCATGTCAGAAAGTGAAACTCATATATTATATAGATTCATTACACATAGAGTGAAATATTTCAAGCCTTTATTTCTTGTAATTTTGATGATTATGGCTTACAGCTAATGAAAACCCAAATTCAGTGTCTCAGAAAATTTGAATATTACATAAGATCAATAAAAAAGGATATTTTAAACAGAAATGTCAGCCTTCTGAAAAGTATGTTCATTTCTATGCACTCAATACTTGGTTGGGGCTCCTTTTGCATGAATTATTGCATCAATGCGGCGTGGCATGGAGGCGATCAGCCTGTGGCACTGCTGAGGTGTAATGGAAGCCCAGGTTGCTTTGATAGTGGCCTTCAGGTCGTCTGCATTGTTGGGTCTGGTGTCTCATCTTCCTCTTGAAGATGTAATACCATGGTCATTGAACCAGCTTTTGGTACTTTTGGCAGTGTGGGCAGGTGCCAAGTCCTGCTGGAAAATGAAATCAGCATCTCCATAAAGCTTGTCAGCAGAAGGAAGCATGAAGTGCTCTAACATTTCCTCGTAGATGGCTGCGTTGACTGTGGACTTCAGAAAACACAGTGGACCAACACCAGCAGATGGCATGGCACCCCAAATCATAACTGACTGTGGAAACTTCACACTGGACTTCAAGCAACGTGGATTCTGTGCCTCTCCACTCTTCCTCCAGACTCTGGGACCTTGATTTCCATATTAAATGCTAAATTTACTTTCATCTGAAAAGAGGACTTTGGACCACTGAGCAACAGTCCAGTTCTTTTTCTCCTTAGCCCAGGTAAGATGCTTCTGACGTTGTCTCTGGTTCAGGAGTGGCTTGACACGAGGAATGCGACATTTGTAGCCCATGTCCTGGATTTGTCTGTGCGTGGTGGCTCTTGATGCACAGCCTCAGTCCACTCCTTGTGAAGCTCCCCCAAATTCTTGAATGGATTTTGCTTTACAATCCTCTCAAGGCTGCGGTTATCCCTGTTGCTTGTGCACCTTTTCCTACCACACTTTTTCCTTCCACTCAACTTTCAATGAATATGCTTGGATACAGCACTGTGAACAACCAGCTTCTTTAGCAATGACCTTTTGTGGCTTACCCTCCTTGTGGAGGGTGTCAATGACTGTCTTCTGGACATCTGTCAAGTCAGCAGTCTTCCCCATGATTGTGTAGCCTACTGAACCAGACTGAGAGACCATTTAAAGGCTCAGGAAACCTTTGCAGGTGTTTTGAGTTAATTAGCTGATTAGTGTATGACACCATGAGTTTCCAATATTGAACTTTTTCACAATATTCTAATTTTCTGAGACACTGAATTTGGGTTTTCATTAGCTGTAAGCCATAATCATCAAAATTACAAGAAATAA
The DNA here is from genome assembly GCA_022702515.1 of Ilyophis sp. 1 JC-2022. Lineage (NCBI taxonomy): Eukaryota > Metazoa > Chordata > Actinopteri > Anguilliformes > Synaphobranchidae > Ilyophis > Ilyophis sp. 1 JC-2022. The sequence goes on along the minus strand of CM040396.1, from coordinate 42,208,143 downwards.
AAGCTTGAAATATTTCACTCTATGTGTAATGAATCTATAATATATGAGTTTCACTTTCTGAAATGAGTGACAAAAAATATTGAACTTTTTCACGATATTCTAATTTTTTTAGCTGCACCTGTAAATGGGCAAACATGTGGATATGTTAGTAAGATTCCATATTTAGTAGGGTTAAATATTTTATAATTTTTATGTATCTGAATTTATGTCTCCCCCCCCCCCTTGTGTAGTGAAAATAGTCGTCTGTTGTTCTTTTTGCATTCAATTAAATCAATCACGTCATGCTAAAACCTTTACAATAAGGGAACACAACTCATGCATTAACTAATGCATGACTAATCATGATTTCATCATAGATCATGCACTCTGTGTGGCTCAATAATAATAAATGATCATGGCATTATTAGTTCATGTGATTACTTTACACATAATGTATCATCAATTAATGAACATTAACTCACAGTTAAGTCATACATTAAGTAACATGTCATCAAAGTAGCTGCAAACCAGTTAGATAGACAAAAGCTTCTCAGACCATCAGTGGTGGATTTATCCATTTTGGGGCCCCCAAAACTCCTCCTGACAGTGTGCTGACAAAGCTGTTCACTTTTAAAACTACTGATAACTGAAATTCAGATTTTTATAAATCACCCCCCTCCCCTTTGTTTGTGCATATAAGAAGACAGGATCGATGTGGCTTACAATATGACGTTTTATGTTATTTTAATATTTTAATTTATCTTAGGAAATGTATAATTTGTCGATGATGGAAGTAGCTAAGGAGTGAGACATCTTGCTTCCTTCTCATCTTTGTTGATAGGTGCGCATTTCACTCTTAACTCGGCCAAAAAGGCTGTGAACTGCAACATTTGCAAAGATGACCTTGCCTGGCATGGGAGCACATCAGTTTGGCTGGAGCATCTGAAGACTCGTCTCGGTAAGCTAGTTAGCTTGTTAGCTAGCTAGCTACAGTAGCTAATGTTAAAAGCCATGTTACTTCATGATTACTTCATTATGAGCTGTAACATTTTCTATTTTGAAATACATTTTCTCTTGATCAATGAATTGTTAATGGCATTGAACATACAGTAGCAAATAATAACCTATTATTCACAACGATCCCGTTCACATTCCAAATGTGCCCTTAACTTTAGAATCTTAAACGTTGCATCATTGTCATCATGGCGACGTTTATGGAGAATGTGTTTCTGTCGAGTGCACAAGTTTAGAGAACACCGGAGAATTTGATACTTTCTGAATCGCAAAAAATTCTACAACTCCTGTCTATGCGTGCGTGCCCAAAGTGCGCTGCATTCCAATTGATTCGAACGATTTATGGGTTTGTTTGATCTCATTCGAACTTGACTTTTGGAAAAAGTGACATCCCTAATAACTCACATCTCCATTTATCGTGAAACTGGACATATAGAGGGGCAAATTTATTTAGAACGCATTTCAATATCTACACAGGATTCTAGAATCAAGAACAAAAAATATGGCTTGAATGTAGATTTTTTTTAATGGAGTAACTGGTTTTCTCGTGGCACAATGCCTTCCATAATGGTTTTGTCCACCACCCTTCTTCCGTCATCATTATATGTTACAGGGAAGCCAATATGCTTCCATACATACGACTTAAATGATGCGGGAGGCCTCAAGTTCTTATATACAATTCAACAAGAACAAGTATCATGAGGTCCTAAATAAGTATCAGTCCAGGTGGAGTCTGAAAAGGTGTGTTTTCAGGCCACGACGGAAAGCAGGCAGGGTTGGCATAGAACGTAGGGGAATGGGAAGTTCATTCCACCACTCTGGAGCTATGGTGGAAAAGCTCCGCAGTCGTGACGAGCGAGTGCCATTGACACGGAGGGGGGGAAGTGCGAGTCGCCCTGCTGTAGATGAGCGAAGTGGTCGAGCAGGAACATAGTTCTGGATCAAGTCCTGCAGGTAGACGGGGCCTGTCCTATTGGCTGCAGTGTAGGCCAGGGTCAGAACTTTGAACCTGATCCTGGCTGCAACTGGCAGCCAGTGGAGTGACGTGAAAATTTTGAGAGGTTGAACACAAGCCGGGCAGCTGCGTTCTGGATGAGTTGAAGAGGCAGGATGGCGCAGGCTGGTAAGCTTGCGAGCAGGGAGTTACAGTAGTCCAGCCGTGAGGTGACCATAGTCTGGACCAGAAGCTGGGTGGAGTAGGTGGTCAGGTACGTTTGAATCCTCCTGATGTTGTACAGGAGGAACCTGCAGGACCATGCCGTCACCCTGATGTGGTCTTTGAAGTCCAGCTGGTCGTCTAGGACCACCCCCAAGTTCTTTGCAGAGCGGGAGGCAGCCACCATGGTCCCGTCAACAGTGATGGAGCGGTCAAGTAGTGGGGAGATCTTGTATGGCATGAAGAGGAGCTCTGTCTTGTCGAGGTTGAGCTTCAGGTGATGGGTAGTCATCCACTCAGAGATGTCGGCCAGACAAGCAGATATCCTCTCCTTCACCTGTTGGGTAGAGGGAGGGAAAGAGAGGAAGAGTTGATATTGTCAGCATAACTATGGTATGAGAAGCCATGTGAATTGATGTGTTACTGTACTAGTAGTAGTAGCTTTATTGTCATTGTCACAGGTACAACGAAATTAAAACAATACAATACGGATACAACGCATATACACATAACCATACAACAGATAAGTGTCCTTCATAATGTTCTCTGTTTTTTTGATACAGCGGGAACTGTGTAGTTCGAACAGTGTGGGGAGAGGGCAGCCCACGATCTTCTTTGCTGAGTACCCTCAGGAAGTACAGTCTCTGCTGGGCCTTTTTCAGCAGCTCAGAGGTGTTCACGCTCCAGGTCAGGCCCTCCTCAATGTGGACTCCGAGGAAGCGGAAGGAGGACACCCTCTCCACACAGTCTCCGTTTATGATTATTGGTGTACTACTGTGGTGTCATCCGCAAACTTCACCATGGTGTTGCTGCGGTGGGTGGGGGTGCAGTTGTGTGTGTAGAGGGTGTAAAGCAGCGGACTCAGTACGCAGCCCTGAGGGGAGCCGATACCAAGGCTGAGGGATGTGGATGTGTGATGGCCCACCCTCACCCTCTGGCTGCGATCGGTCAGAAAACTCTTAATCCACATGCAGGTGTTGTGTGGAAAATCCAGGTCCCCCAGTATGTCCACCAGTCTGTGGGGGAGGATGGTATTAAAAGCGGAGCTAAAGTCCACGAAGAGCATCCGCACATAACTCCCCGGCTGCTCCAGGTGGGACAGTGCAGCATGGAGGGCTGTGGCTACTGCGTCCTCTGTGGATCTATTTGCCCTATAAGCAAACTGGTGGGGGTCAAAGCCTTGGGGCAGGAGTGATGTGATGTGACCCCGGACCAGCTTTTCAAAGCACTTCATCACCACTGGGGTGAGTGCGACTGGCCGGTAGTCATTTAGACTGGAGATGTGGCGTTTCTTAGGCAGGGGGACTATGGTGGAGGATTTCAGACAGAGTGGGACAGTGGACTGGGCCAGGGACTGGTTGAAGATCCTGGTGAGGACCCCAGCCAGCTCATCTGCGCAGTCCTTCAGTACACGTCCAGCGACGCCGTCAGGACCTGTAGCCTTCCTCGGGTTGATGGCCCGCAGCGTGCGCCTCACCTCATGCTCCTCCACTGTGAGGGTAAAACTGCTGTGGGCCATGGGATGTGACGTAGCTGCTTCAGGTGGGTCTGCCTCAAAACGGGCAAAGAAGATATTGAGCTCCTCCGCCAGGAGGCGTCACCTTTGACAGCTCCGATGGTAGTCTGTCCTCGGACCTGAAGGCGGTGTTCCTCTCTTTCAGCAGCCGCTGGAAGATACAGGAGGGATACAGGACGATAGTTCCTGACATCAGAGGGGTCTAAGCTAGTTTTTTAAGAAGTGAGGTTACACGGGCAGTCTTAAAAACAGCACGAACATGGACACCGGTTAGGGAGGTATTGATAATAGAGGACAGATATGGAACGAGGTCAGTGGATATTGACTGGAGGACTGCTGACGGGATGGGGTCCAGTGGACAGGTGGTTGCGCGATGGTGCGTCACGAGTTGGAGCACATCTGCGTCCTCCAGAGTCTTGAAGGACAACAGCGTGGCGATGGGTTCGGTATGGGGGATGTGGGGTGTCACCTGATGTGTGAAGGAGTTGCGGATCATGGCCACCTTCCCCTCAAAGTGGGTCAGGAAGTCATCTGCAGAGAGGGAGGAGGGTGAAGGGGGTGGAGGGGGGATAAGTAGGGAGGAGAAGGTGGAAAATAGTTTCTGTGGATTAGACATACATGCATTAATTTTAGACTGAAAAAATGAAGTCTTCGCCGATGTAGTTGCAGCAGTGAAGGCTGCCAGCAGAGTGTGATAATCTGGCCAGGTCATCTGGGGATCTGGATTTCCTCCACTTTTTCTCAGCGGCTCGCAGCATAGTTCTGCTGGATCTGAGAGAATCTGTCAGCCATGGGGAGGGGGGTGATAGTCGAGCTGGTTTGGAGACAAGAGGACAAAGTGAGTTGAGAGACTGAGAGAGGCAGGAGTTAAACATAGAGGTGGCAACATCAACATGCATATTAGCAAAGGAAGCAGGAGGAGGAAGTATAGAGAGAGAGGAAGTAGTGAGAGGAGTGCGAGAGTGTGCGGAGATTTCTCCTGAACATAACAGTGGGTGGGTCGTTAGTGGGGTTGAGGGAGAGTGGGCAGGAAAGAGAGAATAAAGAAATGGTCCGATACGTGGAGCAGGGTAGAGTAGTCTGCTGCTGTAATAATATATGTTTGATATAGTAGCCATTGTAATTTTCATAAGATGTTATGGACAAGCTGACCTGCTGAGCTAGCTTAGTTTTGGTGAGCGAGCACAAGTGGTTACGCTGCAGTAGCCTCAGTCATCAACACCGTAGTTTGACAACGCTTGACGACAGGCTGATATTGAGTCATATGAAGCTGATTGAAGTGAAATTACGAATTGGTTACTGTAAATATATGGTTGCAATGTGCACACCTCTGAACTGACACTGCATTCACTGCCACAGTGATTAATGCCACTCCATAAAGAGCATTTATTTTCTTTTTAAAGTTTCCGTTTCACAAATTTTTTTTTTCTTCACTCTATCTGCCAGTGTTTCCGACATTTCTTCATGGATATGAACGGGGATACGTACACTATTTAGCTAGGTTAGCTGTGGGCGTTTTCTGACAATTGCTGAGAATATATGAGTGGAGACCTGTCCATGTGAAAAAGATTAAGATTTCATCTGGATGCTCTGATTTATATTGAGAAACTGGTAGGACATGGTGTTTGATAAATAACAGAAAAGCTTATACAAAGAAAAACAGCAGGCTAACATATGTGATGTGTTCTATAGCACCGGACTTTTGGAGGCTATACATTATAGCCAGCTTGTAACCAGTCACACAATATGCTGCTTTTGCGGCGACAAGCTAATGAAAGTTATTCGGTTTAATCAAATTTTACTCTAAAAAGGCTTTCATTATCTGCGTGTCTTGATGTCAAATCCAATGTGAAACTAGTTTTGAATCATTTAAACGTAATATAACAAGCTAACACCGACCGGATTATCGTTTTTTCGGTTATGAAACCCAGCCAAGTTTCTCTCCTGTAATGTTAACGCAACTTTCGCGGCTAAACTTTGAAGGGGTTTTTCTCAAAAACATGGTTTGATTGCATTCCAAATATAATGGGACATAACTCGCTTGATATTTGGAATAGAAAGGTAATTTTGGTATCATTAGAAAGCTTACATCCTCTTTCAGGTAGTACATGAACGTGTTATATATTTAGTGTGGCGGGTGACCAAATTGAGATGTGTGTTTATTATATTTATTGACATTACTTTCAATAGATATTTGGCGGATATGTAGCGGATACATCCCTCTGTGATAATTTATAGTTATTGTAACTACTTTTCAGCCACTTTAAATATATAAAGCATTTCATAAATATATAGTGTTTTAAATTTTTTTTTTAAAAGATAGCTGAGACGGATGTGTGCGGGTTGGACCCGTAATGCACGACTCAGAACACTGACTAATAATAAATGCCCGCAAGGGCTTTATTATTGGGAAATCCAAAAATCGTAGTCACAAGCAAAGTCCAAAAACCAATAAATCCAGCCAAACCATAATACAGTACCGAGGGAGAAGGCAGTCTCGAAATCGGTATCCATGCACAAGTTCAGTAACCAGAGTAGCTGTCAGCGGAGCAGAAGTACAATACAGGGGTAAAGCAAAGTTTGTTGGTCGTGGGGCATAGCAGGAGTCAGACCGAAGTCCTATCCGCGGGACAGAGGTACAAAACAGACAGCAGGCAAAACTCGTGGTCAAAACAGGCAGTAGAAACGATAGGCAGGCAGTAACGACGGTCAGTAAACAGGCTAGATTAATAACGGTTGTCAAACAATGGATACCGCTCAAAAGTGAAAGTAGTAAACTAACAATTTCGCAAAGACATGACATGAACACTGATCTTATATGCAGGTGTAGACAGGTGCAGACACTTAGCTTGAGAGCAACAGAAAATGGAAAACAGCTTGAGAAAATGAGACACAACAAGGCAATTAGTAAATCGTTAGTAGTTATCCTATCCTAGACCTGACATTAGTACATTTGTAAATGACATGCATGAGAAACGTAAGGTAAACATGAACACATAGTTAGAGAGTTAGTATTACCCAATCCTGATCTAATGTTAGTAGATTAGTAAAATGACACATGAAACAATTAGGGAAGCGTGAGCGACAGCAAGAGAAAGAAACAGCATGAACGCAAGGCTGCGGAAAAACATGGAAATGTGTATGCTAACAATGAACTACATCGTAACATAAACAGAACACAAGCATGACATGAACAGAAAATAAACTGTGACAAACACTAAACCTGAAACGTGGCATAAACATGACAGAAACGTAACAATAGCTTCTTATTTCGAGATAGGGGTTCGCAATTCACAGCCCCCGTACCTAATGAATACACGCGTAGCCAAAAGCAAACCCCAACGAAAACTAACTACTATAGTAAAACTATAGCAGCATGTAGGCTACTATACAAATACTATAGTATTGCTGTAGTTTTTTTCATACACACTAGGCTATAGTCATACTATTGTCCTATAGTGATAAATAATAAAAAAATATATTATAGGGGTGAAAATACTATAGTGAGGCTATTGTCCTATAGTGACACATATAGAATTATTATAGTGGGCGAAAAAACGATAATATTCTTATAGTTTTCTAAACGATAACTATAGCAATACTATAGTTAATTTTCGTTAGGGAAAGATACAATGCATTGTCGTGCAGTCTAGTTTACTACAATTGTAGCCTATACCCAGATAGCAAGGAAACGTTTAATCAATGTTGAATTAACATAAGATGAAGTATTGATTCAATGTTGATATCTGATGTTGATTCTGCGTCCAGGTGCTCATCGAGTTCACGTTGAATCAATGCATTGATATAATATTGAAACAATGTTGATATTAACAATGGAAATCAACGTAACTGATGTTATATCAATTTATTATCAATGTAATCTATCATAGCTAATGATAATATCACTTTATAACTACATTTTACCTTGCTCAAAGTAACCAATTCTTAGTAGTCAAAATAAAAAATTATAATAATCCAAATACTTTGACATCAATTTAAAAAATGCAAACCTCTTTATTGATTTTAAACCTCTGCTTAATGGACACAATACTCTGTAGTAGTAGTTATAGTTTCATGCTGAAAAACGAAAGTTGAAGTGTTTTAGAAGCTAAACTCGTCTAAAAATAATTTTTGTAACTGTTCACAATGTGGGTCGCGGTGTGCGCCGCCATGATGATGTGATGTCAAGTTCTTCCTAGTCGGCAGGTCGGGGTTGATTTCCCGACCCCTGATTTCAGATATGGAACTAGTTGAAAGGGCGTTTTTTTTACATTTTCCCTCGTCGGATATCGGGATTCCTAGTTGGAAATGAATAAACGAATGCAGCATTAGCATCAACTACAAATACGCTTTGCTGTTAATATTCCTTTTGTTTATTTTTCTACGTCACCCGTAGCAACTTGAACTTTTAACTTAACCAATTTAACCAAGAAAAAATAAATTCACTTACTACGTAACACATAGGGTGTACGAGCGTGCTAGCATGTAGGCTACAGCAGCGACCACAGAAACAGCCAATGAATAATTCTAACGGTTTGCTATTTGAAAATGAAAGCGCACCTGAATCTGATTAATCTGATCAAAAATACATGTTATTCATCAGTATGATTACTTTGGTTGTTATTGTTACATTGATACAATGTTCCATTTACATTACATTACATTATAGGCATTTAGCAGACGCTCTTATCCAGAGCGACTTACATACACTTATCCTCTTATTCTTATTACATTTACCCATTCATACAGCTGGATATATACTGAAGCAATGCAGGTTAAGTACCTTGCTCATAAGGGGCAAACAGTCAACCCCTACCCTGGAACGGAAAACCTGCACCTTTCAAGTTACAGTCCCAGTTCTTAAATATATATACTACACTGTCGCCCGTCGCCATTCAAACCTACATCATCGACACCACCAAAAAAAATTTCCATTAAAAAAATTGGTTGATACCGATGCTTATAACACAATATCAATGTTGATTCAATACTTCCTTGCTATTTGGGTAGAGTCTACTAATTGTATAGCCATAGTTGACTAGGCCTATACCTCATTTAAAAAGGTTTGTGTTCAGTGCGTTCATTCGTGTTTTAGCTGTGGCTCAACCTCAAAACAATGCGTGTAGTCTACTCCTAAATACTTTTCTGCACTCACTTGGACTGAACCGCTTATTTGCCAACCCTGGTAGTAGGACACCGCCACACTCGAGACGCAATGGCACCAGGATGACTTCCTCAACTTGACCTGACGACCGGTCTTGTCATTCAAGCGCGTATCATTTGAAACACAATCTGGACGCATTACGTCGTAGACCGCTCTCTGCTGATAAAGGGAATAGTTGAGGAGGGAAAAGTCCACCACCTGTTCGTTGAATCAGTAGCCTTCATTCCCTGACGGAGACGGAGTTCTGTCCTGTTCACAACGCGGTGGAAGAAGACATTACTAGTTGCAGTTTGACTACAGGCTCATTGTCCTTGACGGATTCTTTTGGACAAATACGATATTTGGGAGAAGACATTATTGAAAAAGGTACGTTTTCTGTAAAATATTTTATGTTAATAATCATTTAAAATGTTATATTAATACATATGCTACACTGTAAACTGCAGTTGAAATAGGCTACAACAAGCTTGATCTTGAACTGATTTGGATTTTCAATATAGTCTCTTAACAATGTATAAGCACACGTAATGAGTCGGCTACATTAGCCTCTATGTTTTCATAGAACACAGGCAATTTTGTTGGCTCGTTTATAATCCACGTTTAAACACACATGCTTATTTTTTTAAATTACAACCAGTCTGTTGACAGTCGTTTATGGATAGACGCCTAATTAGAGGAATTAAAATAAATACCCTAAAATGATTGTATTAATATTGTGATTCAGCGTAATGGCAAATTATAAAGATAGTGATTCAGAATCACATATCCTATAGTAAAGTAAAACTGAAAGCATACTTGGACTAATGAATTTGAGGGGAATTTAATCCTAATTAAATAACCAGTAACTGTCCAACTAATGATGTAAACCTTGCTTGGATGGTAGAAATTGTTTAGGCTGGTCTCCTGGACATTTAACTTGGGTCATTTTAAAAATGGATTTGAAAGAATCTGGAAGTACACTGTCAAAACCAATACTTGGACAACAGCCTGGGAGCAAGATTTTTTCCCCCTGAGGATCTTTAAACTCACACCCTACTGCAGTCATGTCATCTCACGGTCAGGCAGTTACAGCGAAACAAAACAAGACACAGTGCTCACTCTTAAGCCCGACATAAAACTAGACAGAGGAGAGGTTTTGTGACAGTTTCCAGTGAAGCGAGTGTTAAGTTTACCCCTGGGCATGTCTGGTTAAGTATCCAATCAGTTTCTGTCGACAAAGGGAATTTAGTTCACAGCACTTCAAAGACACGAGACAGAAAACCTCTACGTGCTGTCAATATGTGCCATGCCAAATCACTGTTCAGGGAAGGCTTAAAGTAAAAAACAAAAGGATGGTGGCGGGTGCTTTTTCACGCAGGTGGTTTTTGGTGTGTTACTCCTGTCCTGGATTTGAACAGCCACCAGGTGCTGGTAAAGTAAACTAAGAAATGCACCAAAAGTGTTACATGCCCTTTTTATTTCCGATGGCTAAGCAAACAAGGAAGCAATATGTTTAGTAGGCCTATAATTTATGTCTTTTTCCAACCAAGAAGCTACTGGCAATATTTGACAACGGGTGTCGTTCTGTCACACTTCTGTGTTCAGTGTAAGAGCGTACAACTTTCCATTTATATGGAATGCTTAAAGCAGAGAGGCTTCAGAACTAGACGCCAGAACGAAGTTGTGAAATTGCTGCTGGTAGCCTTTAGTACAAAGAGGCTTTTCCAGTTGTTTGCCTCAGTTTATCATACATGAGCCCTGTGTAGAAAAAATCGAACACTTTCATATATTTGTATGCAAGAGTTAACGACACATTCCCAATCCAGGCAGACTCCATAATGTCTGCCACAATGTGACCAAGTCAGATACAGTTGTATGTCTCATTTTAAGCTACTGCATAGGAGTGTGTGTTAACTTGTCCAAATGAAATAGAAAATAATTACATTTTGCTAAGCAACATCTATAACTCACTGTGAATAACCAGATTAGATCTTGAAATACTTGCATTTTGTGGAGTATACAGGAGTTTAGCAATGAACCCTGATTAGCTAAAGCGTTATGCAGACAGAATGTGGTTATGAGCTAACTGGATTGATTCACTTGACATGCACTTTAATTGTATTGTGTGGTATTCTGGGGTTCACCAGTAGGTTTTACCAGTTAGTATTATTCAACCACTACCACGTGGATTATTTTGTAAAATACTGTTGCAAAATTTCATTGTCTCATATTTTTCTTCCGTTTCTTAGTTTGCACAAAGAAACGGGATGATATTTGAGATTTGGGTCACAAATACTTTTTAAGAAACTTGCAATCAACATGGCCATTTTGACCCTGTATAGGTATTTTACAAATACTTTAAGACCCTGTGATTTTTCTGTGAGTGTGTGTTGGGGCTTGTATCAGATAATATAAACAACAAATTATGTTTTCAATATAAGACACTTCTTATTCATTAAGAAGCTAAATTCAGAAATATTTTTCACCCATTTGCTCTTGCTATTGCACTGCTCCATGTTTTTCCTTAGGGGTATCAGATTGGCAACCGGGAATAACTTTTTAAGTTTGCCAATTGAGCAAGGCAGCTGAGGCAGTGTGTTTTTCTGAAAAATGCCAGGAAACAGACAACAAGGTAATTGTATCAAGATTCGGAGGGATTGTCCCGTTATGGCAAATAACTCCCAGAGCAAAAAAACCCCCAAAAAAACAGGAAAAACAAACATGAGGACAAGAGTGGACTATAACACTATAGATATTTACTTTAATGCTTATCAGACTCAGCCACTACACAAGTGAATAAAATTAAAGTGCAAATACTTGACCCCATGTTATTACATAGATACATGATATTATGCGGCAGTGACAGTAAACATTTTGTATGATATTATATTTTGAATACATTGAAAATTATAAGTACTTGTATAAAAACAAATAATATGCAAGATATGAATAAGTAATAGCTTGCTGTTTGTAAACTTTGTGTATATATTTTAATGTAGTTAAACAATAGTCAGGAGGTGCATAATTAATACAATACGTCATTACAACGGACCTTAACAAGATATTTTATAACCTAAAACCTTGTAAATCAGACTCGTAACTTTTGATAATGATATAGTAACGTAATAATCTGGACTAGGTTTAGATGAGAGGTGAAAGCCAGGCATGTTTTTGAGTAATAGTTCTGTCGTTATTCAAAATTTGAAAATGTACCTCCACTGTACCCTTATTTCTGAGAGTGTACCTCAGGGATTGTTAATCTAATTTGATGACTTGTTTTATTCTCACTTTTGTTTAGTCATTATGCACGGACTCCTTAGCATCTACACAAACTAGATTGTATTCAGAGCCATCAAACGGCATTGAGGGGAAAAAAACTAAAATAATCTGGTGTGGTTTCTCCCACAAAAATATCAGAGTTTACGTAATCAACGTCATTACTATAGTACATGGTTAATACATTCATTTGTGTTCAGCTAAATGAGGTAATGAGGAATGTAACATTCCATGCAAATTTCATACATAAGACACATAGACACCTAGAAATCTATCAGGGGTGAAATGACTGATGACAAAAGGATGAAAGCTTAGGACGGTGATAATAGCATTGAAACTGTGAGCCGGTCCTCTACTCTCTGCGGCCTCATTCGTCCTTGTCTCCCGTTCTGGAGTCGCGGAATTGCTGTACGGCTGCAAGGTCAGATTCAGCCTGCAGCAAAATAAAGTCACTCATATTTTAAGGCCTTTTTGTTCCTATTTTAAAGTCATGGGAAAACAGTCTATTCATTCATGCCATGTAAAGAATGAAGCGCGGTAACCTCATTCATTGCCTTTACAGTAGTGTGAACTGTGAATGCAGAGATTGGAGAAATCACAAAATGCATTTTTATATATGTTTCTGTCATTTAAGCAAGGTGTTAGAAGGCTCATTTGTTGTTTTAAGAACATCCTGAATACTGTTTTGAGTCAGCACAGTTTCACAATGTGAAAGGATACGTCATGGGGCACTCCCGCCATAAACCCACAGTTTCACACCTTTTCCGGTGCATTTGCAATGCCTCAGTGTGGTTTTTCCTCTGATTCCCAGTGTGTGACCGCTGCACCCTGAATCACAAACAGTGAGGACACCGAATGGTGGACTGGCTGGAAAGGAAGTGAGTCATTGTAATCCAGACATAATTACTATCATTCAGAACGGAGATAAGAGCTACCGTTACACCACTGGGTGTATTTTGAATGCTGTATGAAGCGTACTCTGCAAAGCTGAACCCAGGAGATTCTTGTCATTTGTGGGTTTGCGATTTCAAGTACTCATGTTTGACAGAACTTCTTCCCCACATACGATTACATAAATATACGTATCACTCCCCTAAACGCTACTTTGTACCTAAGCCATTAGTATTATCAACACGTGACTTTATTCACAGATTTACATGCTTTTGAGGAAGCACTACAATATCCTGTGTCAAGGATGTCCAGTGTGTGATCTTCTCCATAAGGGATACAAGAGAAAATGACAGATTGCGACATAACTGTGCAGTAATTTCGTATAAAGGCCTCCTGTAAATAATTCACCCAGGGTGAATTATATTAGATTATAAAACAAATATCATCCTTTAAAGTCTTTCATAACATTTTCCTGTAATACATACATGTAGTGCACATACTGCTGTACAATACAATATATCACAATATGACTCAGACTCCTGAACATAATTCTTCTTCTCTACTGTGAGTAGATGGGTCTATGCCTGCCTCTCCTTCATAACCAGATTACAGTGCACTCCTCACCTTATTCTGTAGAGTATATCACATGACAGCATATAACTGCAGGTCAAGGGTGAAATCTCATTAGACAATGAAGAACCAGTTGATTCAATATGATTTGATGAAGTGACCCACTTGATAAATGGCTTTACTGGATATGAAATTGCTTATGATAACCTATGGTTTTAGTGTTTTTCCTGTCGGTGGTTTGCACATGTGTGGCATGGTGGTGCGTAGCACTGTCACCTCACAGCAAGAAAGTACCGGGTTTGAATCCTTTTTTAAATTTACATTACAGGCATTTAGCAGACGCTCTTATAGCATATACTACACTGCCGCCCTATGTTCTCCCCCGTGTCCACATGGGTTTCCTCCGGGTATTCAGGTTACCTTCCACAGTCCAAAGACATGCAGGTTAGGTTAATTGGAGAGTCTAAATTGTCTTTGGGGTTTGAATTTGTGAGTGGTGTGTGGGCGATGGATTGTGACCAGTCCAGGGTGTATTCCTGTATTTCACCCAATATTTGCTGTGATAGGCTCTGACCAGTATACGGTTTTGAAAATGTATGGATGGTTTGCACGCTACACTGTTGTGTTTTGTAGATGAACTGGATCACTAGAGTGTTATGGGTTCTCTGGGTGTTTGTGATGTGGTCTGTGCGGCTGAAGACCTTGTTTCCTGTCTGTGGGGCCTGTAGTGTTCTGGAAAAAATGGAGCTGCACCTGCAGGGGCCATGCCATACTTTCTGACCTGGATTCTATCATTGGGCCTCATTCATCAATCACTCTATGAACAAAATGTTCTTAAGACTTTCTTTAAAATGTTTTATCAAACATTTCGGGATGAACCCATGTTTGCATTCTGAGCTTCTGTTCTACACAAGAAAAAAATCCAAGTAAGAAAACATTGGTGAATGCCATAATGTTCATAAAAAACGTTTTAAAGAAAGTCTTAAGAACAAATTTGTTTGTAGAATGGTTGGTGAATGAGGCCAATACATTCTTAACTTTGACCTACAAAAGAATACAAATGTTAGATTTCTTCACAAAAGTGGTTTAGCAGTTTCAGTAATCTCCAAATGAAATGAGCATTTCTTTGTGTGACGACAAAAACACTTGCATTTATTTGTAAATAAAAACTAAGGACAACATCTGATCGAGTCCAGGCATACATTTCAGCTTTTTTCAGAAAGGAGATTCACTATGACTCTAATGCTTTACAAACAATGTGTCATGTCAAACTGCTTCCTCAATCAAAAGGGGTGTGTTAACCTCTCTGCAAACAAGCCAGGTTGTTTCACAGCCAGTTTAAACTGCAATAGATACAGAAAGGAGGAAATAAACTTTATTGCTATATGGCCCTGATAATTAATAAGTAGCGCTGTAAAGATAGACAATGAAGAAACAATGTGTGCTTATAGCTACTTGCACTCAGTGTGAGATGCAGCAATGCTTTTTGAGCTGTTGGGTCTTCTGCTGAATATCCTCCTGATACCTAATTTTACAATTTTACAATACAAGTGTATTGGATGACAAAAACATGTTGCAGTGGAAATATTTTCAAAAATATTAATTATTTTTATTGAATGTCTCTTGTAGTGTAGGTTTCAGAATAGTAGAATATGGTTCTTCAGACAAAAAAGGGCCAAAAAGCAGGTTTCATTTCTACCTTTCTGATTGTGTGCTGCTACAATAAATTAAATTGCTTTGAATTAGAATTCTGTGCAGCAGGCAGTAAATTTGGAGTGATTCAAATTAATTATTCAGTTGACCCTGGCTAAGGATGCTCAGTCAAATGTAGCACAGCCTACAATACATTGAGAAATGTCATGTTTAGCATTTTTTACCCGAAATTCTACTCCAGAACAACTAACAAGGCCGTCATCGGAAGGTACATATACATTCTCTTGGAATAACTTCAGAAAAGGGTTGATAATGTCTGTGCTGTTGCTATCCCTCAGAATTAAATTTCTCTGTGAATAAAGCATCGAGAATGTGTGTAAGCTATTATTTAGGCTTTCTGTGACAAGGTCAGGCATATTACAGAACAAATTTTGCCTCTAAAATACGGGGTTAAGCTGGTTCATTCAGAGAGGCCTATGTACAGTAGTTTTCCGCAGGAAGATGAAGAGTGGGGCCACTCTTAACTGGCAGGCCACTCATCCAGGGAACACGCGCCCGGGCCGTAGGCTGGCGTTCGCTAACAAAACGTCTCAACAAGCAGAGCTTCTGCTGCCGGTTCTGCTCCCACCTACAGCGCCCACATCAGAGCGTGGTGAAATGCCCACACGTCCAGGTGCGCTTACCTGCCTGGGCCCACAGAAGGAAGCAGGTTTGTGGGGGTAAAAAGTGGAGGTAGATGGATCAGCAAGTAAACAGCAAAGAAAAGTTGCTGTTTGTGTCACGCTTTAGATTAACTGTAGCGACGAGCCTTTTACTACAGCTGGCCAGGTGGAAACCTCCCTGGGAAGACTAGTGACCCTCTTACCAAAAGCATTTGTAGGTTTTTCCCCTATCATTTAAAATAAAAAGAGGTGCTTGCTAGCAAGGTTGTATATCACTTTTTTTTAAAATTCATATTGATAACTTGTAACGCTTTCAGACCAAAATGAAAAAGCTAAACTGTATTTGCGAATGAAAGAATGTACAGAAATGAACACTTGGCTTTATTATGTCAAAATTAATGACAAATGTTGCGTGACTTCAAACCAAAGAACAAAAGTATAAGGTAATGCATTCATTAGGTCCACAGGTTGACATTCTTTAAAGGTGGCTTCGTTCTGCTGAAGCTCAGAGCTGTTTGAAAACTAAATGAAACGGAAACAAATTTGCAACACATTAAACAATTATTTCTGAGAATTTTAATGGACTCAAAAGTGAGTTTCATGAGTCAAAACAGTTGATTTTCAGTTAAATATATGACGTAAAATAGTGCACAATTTAGCCATTTTGGATAGATTTGGAGACACTAAGGGACAACAGGAATAGGATACACTGCTTACAGTTTGCATCATAGAGGGTATGATCAAAGAGGGTAGGCGGAGCAAGAGGTCCAACTTCGGGGCTGGAACATCCGCACTTGGAACTTATTAGACAGACAACAGGCGTTCATTGAATGACTGGCGGTCAATGGAGTTTTACAAAACAGTTTGCTAAACGGGTCATTATCAGACAGATGTAATCAAAAATCTCTTTTCTTTTTTTTTTATTATATATGCCTAGATTGTCAGGACCCAGTACTACTACTTACAACCCGTTATGATTTTGACTATCCAACAAAAACCAACTTTAAATCCAGCTAGCGCCGGTCAGATGCACGCCACTCTAAGCATACGTTATGTTAGTTGCTAAGCTAACTGAAAACACTACTGCGCATGCCTGATCACTTCCTCTTGTGCGGACAAAAAATCTAATGGAGAAAAGCGCAGTTGCGTATCTTGTCATATATCTAAAATTTTTGGTATGATCCAGGAAATGCTTCATTTTACATTTGTAGCTCTCAAACCTTTTTTATTTTTTTGCCTTTTTTAAAAGATTTCTTTGCATTTGTGGCACTTTATTTTTTACCTAAATTATAAAAATAAACAAATCTATGTTAGTATTGCAATTGTTACAACAGTCTTGCTTCACTTAAGCCATTTCCCACGTGTCTGTGATGCTCACACCTGGAGTTATGAAGCCTTAAATAGAACAGTACATAAATAAAGCTGAGAAATATGAATAACTGTATTAGAGCAGAAAAACAGACAAAGGCTTTTGATACCCAGTAAGTAGCGCTGTAGCATAAGGCTTGCAGCCAGCTAACAGGAAGAAGAAAGTGAGCTGTGACTGGACACTGAACCAGATTTTATTTAAATAACATAAGAAAACCACCCCAGCACCACTCTGCTCTTAGTACCTGCAGCACAGTGCTGTCAGAATCATTAATATGCTCCCTGTTGAATTTACTGGGCCTTATATTCCTTACTCACCCTTAGGAAAGAGGGGTATTTTCTGTAATCTACAGTAATGTGGAAACACAGTTTTGGGCTGATGTGTGGCCGGTAGGGACCTTTGACTGCTTCAGGTGTGTCTGGGACTTAGTATGACTGTGCTCACTGGTTTTAATTGCATTATTTCCCTTTGACACATATATCCATAGAATATGTACTGAAATCATTAAATATTAATAAGCTTTTTATTTTAAATCGACTGATCAATAAGGATATATGTAGAACTGTCTGTTATGTCATTTTTTTTCCTTTTTGGAAGAATGCTGTCACTGGCAGACATTTTTGCTCATGTTAAGGAGTGTGAATTTTTTGAGAAGCTAATGCTCCAAAACCACAGCCAAGGTCAGTTCATATGACTTACTTGGATTAAGAAATTCATGTTTCAGCTTGAATCACCCACAGTTTTTTTTTTAATGAAACCGCAAGCTCTGCCTTTATAATACTTTACGAAGCACACAAAGTACTGTAACGTGCCTGTTGTTTATTAAATGGCCAGTAGATGGTGCCAATGTTACCATCCCAGCCAAAGAGAACCCAATTAAACTGATAACTGCTTGGATCATGGTCAATTTCACCTCCCTGCAGTGGCTCATTTTCTGAATCATGAACTGGCATATCAGTCGACGCTCTGATTGTGATCAGGCAGCTTGGATTCCGATGCATAAACGGATCTGTGCGAACCCAGACGAGGAGCATGTGATGCTCATGTGCTTCAGGAATGAGTACATCTGCCGTTTCGCCATGTAGGGACCGCTCTGCACGCCAGGCTATTAATACCAGGCCTGGCAGCGCCGGCAGGCCGGGTTCCACTCCACTGTTGTTTCAGCAGCTGGGGGGCCATCGGCCGGGTCAGGGGCAACGGCCCGTCCTCCGGCTTGGAGCCAGTCAAAGGGCCTTGATGCTGCCCTCTCGACAGAGCTCTCACCAGGGTGTCTGCGGACCTCCTCACACATCCTCTTTTGAGTGGCCCTCTACAGATAAATAGAAACCATGGCGTGTTTTTTCAATCGCTGGGCGCTTCTCCAGATGCCCGCCGACAAGGTGTGCGCTTTTGTCTCGCCTCCACGGCAGACAAACAGCAGCAACGAGAGCGGACGTGCGGCTACAGGGCTGGACCGAGCTTCCACCCCCCCCGAGAGTGGTGCGGCAGAATGTCAACCGCTACACCAGACACGCCGTCTCGAAGAGAACGGCTAGATGCTAAGCTGTTGCACTAAAAACAACCAATGGAGTGGCTGATTTACGGTGGCTGGACCCAATGAGAGACATCTAAAAGTCAGGGTTAGGGATTGGCTTTGGGAAGTAGATGACCAAAACAGAACTTTCAGAACAGGGCCCCATTTCCCAAAAGCATCTTAAGAGTTAAGATCATCTTAGAGTGTTTTTTGTTTGTGCTTTAATAATTTTATGATTAAAATTATTAAAATTTACTGATATTACATAAAAAATATAATAAATATAATATAATAATATATAATAAAAACTGATCACAAAAAACAAACAAACAATTAAACTAATATAAAATCGAAATGGCTTACGATGATCTTTGTCTAAGATCCTTTTAAGAAATGGGGCCCTGCTCTGTTGCAACAAGTACATGCTGCTGTATCAGGTCATGTGATACATGCATTCAAAAATCAGCACTGGTCTTGGGCACAAGGTTAATCATATAAGGATAAATATTCTATGCTCGTAATTTCTCACTGCGTGAATTGTTGGATGGTGCTTAGTTAAAACACTGCACATGATCTAAGAGTTGGCTCAATGCCTTGCGCTGTTTGATCATTCCTATCTCAAATTCTATCAGTGCCAGCTGTCTCACGCCCATACATCACGTTCACTTCTTGCCCCAATGCATTAAATTACAAGAAATGCCCTGTCCATCATTACTTCCAGAGAGGGTGTGATTTGCTACAGTAATGAATGCCACCTCCAACTACCACAAACCATATGGATAAAATTTAGTGCTTCAGTTGTTGGCTCATTCAGTAACCGTGAAAAAAACAAAATCACTTCCACCTGTATTTGAGTGGAATTTCAAACAAAGTGATTCGCTAGTTTTTTCTGTTGTCAATCTGTTTGACTTCACTATATCAGATGGAAACCTGCAGTGGGGAGAGTAGAGGAGGAAAAAGATTAGTATAGCTTGTCGTAGATCACAGTCACATGCATGCATTTGGTGTTAGTGAACAGAAAAGCAAATATGATGCAGAAATTATACAAAAAAAAACCTTCAGTTTTCTTGTGAAAAAAGGAACAAATTGATGAAGCTGGGTCCGGAGAGCTGCTTGCCTGAGAAATGCAGTTGCTCACCGGACATGGTAGCCGTTATTCTTCGATGGATCTGCTATGTAAGAGCCTGGTTCACACATCAAAGGGACCGGATGGAGCATCCCTGAGGATGTTTTGTAGAGGCCTGTATTTTAGGGCAGGGGGCAGAAATGGTGCCATAGCACTTTTGAAGGTTTTAAGGTTCCAATTCCAGTCCTCTTATGTTCTTTCCTTAGTAGCCTGCACTGGCGTTCTACTACAGAAAAAGCTTACACTCATATGCTATTATATAGGTGCTCACAGTTTTCGTTCAAATATGAAATGGAAATATTATGAATATACATTTGACTATAAATTAATACCATTTACAACAACGTAAAGATTATATATTTATTTAAAAAATGACTATTCATTATGCAATATATATGTTTAATGGCCTCTTAAATAGAAGAGGCCATCATTTTCAAACACTGTAAAATAAACTTTCATCATTTCATATATTAAGAATTTTTTCTGAGATGCCAGACCTCATGTACATATACATACAGTATGCGTGCACACACACATACGTACAGGGGTCTAGAACTATGTCGGTAAGAGAGACCTGCCGGACTGTGATTAGCTCGACAACAAACAAAGATCACACAAACAGAAAGGTTTTCGAAGGTCATCTTCCACTATCTAGACATGATAACGAAACAGTTATGCAGCGGTTTTATAATGACAATGCAATCCCTGATCATCACAGCTAAAAAAAGGATAACAATCATACAGTAACCTTTCTAATGAATGTAACCTTAAACCTGAATAAATATCTCTTCTGCTAGACATCACACGCATTTTCAGTCTTGTGCTGTTCCAGTCTTGTGCATGAATGTGTCGGTTGTGTGATATTATACTGTTTCTTAATTGTGGATCATGTTTTCATATTGTAGGAGAGACAAGAGGGTCAACAGGAAATTAAATATGTGGGGGTCCTAATGCTGCGTTATTACCACTTTAGTATCACTTTGTGGTCATTCATGGTCGCATTGTGGTTAAGAGTCTGGTATGGTGAACAGACTGATACGTAAGGTTCAAGTTCATTTTTAATCTTAACCGCACAAAACGAAGTGACCTGGCATAAATGTATTGTAGAAACACTTGCCTGAGGCTGATAATCATAAAATGGAATGAAACCGAGGTCTCTTTCAGTTGCTGTTTTCGAGATCTGCCATCTTGGCTAGCTACGAAAAAGTCTCATTGTGGAAAATCAACAGCCAATCACAGCCTTTGAAAATGTTCCTGTACCTCAAACTGAAAGAAACACTGAACCTCAATTCAGCTATTAAAGGCCAAGAGCATTCATTTATGATACTTATGCAAATGTATGTTTAATGTGCTCATGCACTTTATTTTATAAGTCAAAGTCTGGATTTTATAACGTGGCTAAACAGATGTAAAAAGTAAACATGTACATAATAGAAGAAACATGCATCCCCTGTGCGCCCCCTGGTGTTTTGCGTTTTAGGTATTTTCTTTTCTCAAGCAATGGTAATGAAAGGGCCTACGAACGCCATAATAAAACACGCTGGAGAGTGGAGGACTGCTTCTAGACCTCAACTTGAAACCAGGTGGCTGGGATGTGTAAGACAACCAGTAAACACAACGAGTAAACATACTGTATACATGCATAGGTTAGATGTAGATCCTAAATTGTATTGCATATGAACAATGCAAAATCATTCTCTGATTTGTCAAATGTCAGATTTAGTTCATTCAGTTATGTGTTTGGTGTTTATGCATAATCTTTTATGTGAATGCATGATGGATAATTGTGTTGGCATAAAAATCCTTGAGTGTGCCTTTCAACTGTTCAGAGCCATGTAAATTGAATAGTAAATTCTCAATTTTCTCTTCATTGAGTGGCTCTGGGTAAAAGGTCACTTGTTTCAGCATCCTCATGTGGTCGAAATGGCTTGCACGTATACCACATTATTACAGAGAATATAATATGTCATATATGCATGCATATGTATGTTTATTTATTTACTTGATTTATCTGACAGGGACCGTGTATAATTGAAACTGAAATTTCAGAGGCTGATATAGCTAAACAGTAGTAGAAAGTAGTACAGTACATGCGTCATACTGGTATCGCAGGTAATTTAAAAAAATCAACTAAAGTATGTTACAAGGTGTAACTTAAAATTAATGAGCACGCGTTTGATTAATTTCTTAATCTCTGAAGAAAAGGCTGGAAAATCCTTGCGTATATTCGTGTGTAAGTGTTTGTGTGTGTGAGATAGTGTTTGTGTGTGACTCTGTTGTGTACTTGGTCATCTATTGGTGTCTATTACTTCTTTTGTTTGGGTTTGTTGCTGTGGTTGATTTTTTTCCATCTTGAAATAAGTAGCATCTTTGTTTTGGTTGTCGTGCAACCGTCCTCAAATTTAGTTTTATTCACCCGCCGAAAGCGGACAGACCACAGTGTCTCTGGCACCTCATCCAGCCAAAATGTCTGTTTACTCCAATCCCTGTACAGCGAATGGCCTTCACACCCCGTATTGCATTTCCACTGAGGATTAGCACCTCCACACACCAATGAGAGGTGATAAATTAGGCAAAGATTAGCCCCTTACCCACCAAGCTCTGCGCCAACTGTCCTCTGGATCTGTCTACTTTTCATAGCTGACCGCTGTTTCACCGGGGCGTTAACAAAGAGAAGCAGAGAGAGAAGGAAAGGTGACAGGAAGGACAAGAAGGAGAGAGAAGGAGAAAAAAACCCATTTCCCTCAGGATTGTAAATGTATAACAATCTTTGGACTTGTATACTAAAAATCGCTAAGAAACAGAGAGAGATAGAATGAAAATCATAGAGGTCTTAGTGTTTTTATGGAACTAAACCTCAGCATGTCAGCTGTTGTGGCAACACAGTTTACCACTTACTAATATTCATTCATAGTGATGAAATTCAACAGAGGACACTGTGATAAAATCTACAGCATGAATGAGCCGCAGAGCCTCTCACCAGTGGCCATTTTAACTGCTGAGATGAAGGGCCACTTGTAGCCCTGCCAACAGCTAGTGTGCCTTGTATCGCAGAGACTTCAAAAGAGCAGCCATCAAATAAAACAAAAAAAGAGCGCCAGTGGGGACCAGCCCACCCGCACCTGCTGTCGAACCAAAACAGCAGGGCCGGCCATCACGCGCAGCTTGAATCAGGCCTGCTCTCTCCCAGGCAGTACAATCCCCCCCCTCGCCCTGTTTTCACAAACGCCCATATTCTCCAGTTTTGCTTTTTCAGCCCCGCAAAACAAGGGCACTTTCATCTGCCTGGGGGTCCTCCCAGCTGCGAACGCGCGAGCGTAAACGAAGGTGCTGGTGGGACCCACAGGTGCAAGCCTCCGGAGCTGCGCCCACGACCGCCGCATGGAAAAGGCCGTTTAATAGCTTCTCTCGGCTTTGGTCTGAAAGCAGGCCGCCGTAAGAGAGGGGCGGAGGCTGTCGGTTTCACGGCCAGCGGCACGAGGGGGCGTCACTGCGCCGAAACAGTCCCACTGATGTGGACTGCACCGCGCATTCCTGAAAAGGATCTGCGGGGTACGAAAGGGTTCTCACCAAGCTCCCCGGAGAAAACCAGCTGCCTCAAACACTGAGGAAAGCGCCTTTAACGCAATTTGACGTAATTGCCACAATTTAACAGGGTAATTGGTGGGAAGCCGCAGGAATGACATATGCATGACTCACATTCTCTGGATTTGTATGCCAGTCCCATGAATAATAAGTCACACTCGACCGAAGTGTAAGGATGGATTATACAAATAAGTGTTGCAGTTCAGGTTTCACAGTTTTCACGGAATGTGGGATGTTTTCCTTGGGATTTCTCCACCACGTTCATAAGGTGTTGCTCAAAAATGAAGTGCAAGTTAAATGAAATTGAATAGACTGAATTCAATATGGGAAGTGAGTGGAGTGTACCTCAGTCACCATTAAGGATGCTCATAATCTGGACTATCCCTTAACGAGTCATATTAAGTGATGTAGTGATTAGGCGCCTTGACTTTCCTAAAAGCTTTAAAGCATTCAAATATTTAATGGCTTATTTTAAGGGCAGAACTGCTGTAATTCACACATGTATTCCATCGATAATGGGTAAAATGTATTTACATTTATTCTTATTAGGTTTGTCTTGGATAACAAAATCTGCTAAGCAAAGTGTCCTACTTTTATAGAGATATTAGCAAAAATATTAACAATGCTTTGTTTCTCATTTTAGTGTGTTTGCCTAACTACCTGAGACTTCAGTGTGTGTTAAGGAATACCATAGTGGCATGGAGCTTTGAATGTTTCCATAAGTAGGGATGCACCGATACCAATACTGGCATCAGGTATCGGGTCCGGTACTGCACGCATGTGCTCTACTCGTACTTATAAGAATGCTCCGATACAGAGACCCTATACCGACAACGTCACATGGCATTGAGTTTCTGTAATTGAGAGAGAGAAAAAATGTCAGCAGTTCAGAAGTTTAAGATAAGGAAGATGATAAAAGCACGGCAGACTGCAAGCATTCGTCACTATTTGCATCGCTGCACAGCCTACCTGACGATGCAGGCTTTTAAACCTGATACATGCAGGACATAGACATACGTTATGATTACGTGTCGTTATGATTGATAAAGAAGTGAACACAAAAATATATAAAAAATTATAAACGCTCCAGGGTCTTCAAAATCAACAGTCTCACTCACAAAACAATACCATATATATTTTAAATGACTTGTATCGGTTCTCGGCAAGTACCCAGACCTAAGTCCTCGATACTCGCACTCAGTCTGAAAATAATGATATCAGTGCATCCCTATCCATAAGCATTCATTTTACAAAGCTGCAGTCCAGGCAGAGCACCCATTTCATATTTGAATACTTGATATTCCATGAGCTGGCCTAGTTTGCCATGCTGACACAAACGGCAAGATATTCTTGACTGAGGCCAGTATGGAGAATAAAAACAGCCCAGTTATAGGTCACGTAGAGGGACGTCCTTGCAGTGAGACTGCACTGGTATGGGCTGCATTAGGTCAACCCACCACCTGGTCAGATCCCCCCCCACCCAATCCCAGGAATCTTTTTAGAATGAATGGGACACATGTTCCCTCCTGAAATACCAGGCCTGTCTCTTGTAATTTACTGTCACTGAGCCCATTGGAGGCAGGGTCCTCTAGAGGGAGACCGGATTTATGAGGCCGGCCACAAAAACCAGCGACGTATCTCTTTCACAGCTCCATTAAAGAATCTTTCAGGCAATTAGGCTAATTTTCACACAAGCTTCTGAAAATCATGGCCATGTGGGTGGGCTTGTAATGCATCAGTTTCAACAGGACTTGTACCATTGTGCAGTAATTGTTATCAGATCGAAGAGGCTTTTATACATTTGATATTAATGTTAAGATTTCAATCTGACACCGAGCCTTAGTTTTATTGACATTTTTTATGCCATTACACTGTATTTGAAATGTCTTCCATAAATTACACAACTTCCGTGGTTCGTCATTTTGGATAAGAACTAAATGAATGCCTTACTGTACATGATTTCTGCATGGTAGGAGCTTCTTCATGTCGTTTACAAGTTACCAGTGATAATCAACGCTGAGCTTTGTAAGGAATCGTTGATTTGAACAGATTCGCAAATGGGAGAAAAACACATTGACTGGCACCAAAGTAAGCAATTAATTTTTGTAAGAGCCAAAAAAGGATGTATGATATATATATTTCGGTTAAGCTAAACTATGAAAATTGGTGTGAAGACTTCCAAAAACAGGGTTGTGTTACTTCTGTGTTCACACACCAATCAGTTGTGGCCAGCAAAGCCGCTTGGGGGAAGTGGTGATTGGTGGGGAAGAGAAAGGGGACTTTTGAATTGAATCAAAAGTCTCTGTAAGGGAGATGAGTCGTAAATGAAGACGGCTTTGAATACATGTTCGCGACGACAGCCGCAATGGAACGCATGTGATGGAAACACTACTGTCACTACTGTGACCTTTTTGCCTGTTGCTGGATGTATGTTACCTGTTGTGTGCTTTGGAACGGAGTAGAGGGCAGGTGGTCGGAAACACTGAGCCCTACAGAGAATTCTTACATTCAGTGATTTACCGGAGCAATACACAGGGAAATCATTTTAGTTATAGCGAGTGTCAACAAGCACTGAACTTTCAGTCAGCACTATTCAATGTGCGTGTAAAACTTTTTATTAAATTTTAAATTTAAATCATTTAAATCATTAAAGATCTATTTAAATCATTTCATTGTGATTATTGGGAAGGGAAAATTACTTGCCATTAATAGTATTTGCCATTTTTGTGAGAAATCATTGACTCATGGAATCACTAAGAAACCAGAGAGCTCATTACGCCGGTCATTCTCTCTCCACGGGGGGAGGGGGCTGTCGAGGGTGATTCCTGTCTACAAACAGATTGCGCATATCACCATAATTTATGGTCCAGATAAAGCAAACAGAAGTCTAAACAATCCAGTCAGAGTGGTAACTGTTTTATTATCCGTGCAGGACAAGGACACTATGAAGACGGGGAAGTCACAACCTGTTTTTGTTAATGCTTTTTAAGTATGAAAACTGCACTTTGTTGATGATTACCAATAAAAATATTCCGGTGTTTACTGTTCTGTGCTTGATAAGGGAAACAGCAGTAAACAACATTTTCATTGGTAATCATCAATCAAGTGCAGTTTTCACCAAAGAAACAAAGTTTTACCTGACCTTTAGCCCTTTAGAGAATGAGACTTATCTTTCAATGCCTTCTGATTGAAATGGTGGAAAAGGTTCCAGTGCACTTATCCCTGATAGGTTTTCCTTTTTTAGGCCTCATCTTTGTTCTCATGTCCAGAATGTGTTTGCCTCCATATCGGCAGGTCGGCATCAGCTGTGATCTATGGGCTCTCTGCCTCCAGAGTAGCTTTTGTTTGTTCAGTCCCTGCTGCCACGCAGAGTGGCTCCTGTTGGTTTTAGCCCAGCAGAACATGCGGAGGGTCTCATTGTTTGACCCCATTTAAAAGAGAATCCTGCTGAACCGTGGGTCAAGCTTTGTAAAAAAAAGTTTTTTCTTTCACCATTGCCTTGATTCTGTATACAAATATAGGCCTATTGTTCTTAAATTTCTGGCTATCCTTTAATGGAGTTTATATTAACCTCTTTTTCAACAGTCATATCTGAGTCATGGTGATCTGTGTTTATGAGTAGATGTTTATTGGGTTATTATGTGTGGTTTGTGGTTATCACAGAATGATGCAACCACACTTAGGGCCTGATTTAGCATGTGCAAAACCTTTTAGCGCATGCAGAACTAATAGCCCGACCAATGATTGGTGAAAAACAAATGCCGTGACCAATCATTGGTAATGTTATTGGTTTTGCCTGTGCAAAAAGGTTTTCCACACACTAAAGGTCTTAATAAATCAGGCCCTTAATTTTTAAATTATCGATGCAGCGGGGATAATATATATTTATACATGGTTCGGTACGTACCTTGGTTTTGACTAAACGGTTTGGTACATTTTCGGTATATCAGAAAACAATGAAATATAAAATTGCTTTTCGTTCATTATGAGCTGCTAATTGGCCATAATTTCTTGCTGAATTACCTGTTTTTTGTACCTGCCCCCTGGGTTGCCAGCTCTCTAAATGTATTGGGGTATACATTTTCAACATGTCAGTGACATTGCCTTTAATAACCACATTTGCCTTTGTAAAATCCTACCTTTGTGCATCGTAGTTGCTCTTGCGTGATGGGGAAGGCAGTGAACGTATTAATCCGTCGCGTTGATAAAATTATCAGCTCCTATTGACGACTTGGATATACCCATCACACAATCAAAATAAATAATCGCTGGACAGTGGTTGCACACAATATTATTAAGTAAACAAATAAATAGTTGTAATTACAACAAAAAAAAAAGATTAAAAAATTAGGGGCCCTTTCTTATACCTGGCGCTAAGCGGCGCTAACCCAAACGCAAGTGTCTTTGTTATCTTACACCCGGCGTATGGTTCATTATAGCGCCTAGCACTCATGTCGTTTAAATACCAAGTATTTTTGCGCCCATTGCAAGTGAACTGGGCGTGTTGGTCTTAAGATGAGGTGTGGCCAGGATAATTGTTGGTGTATTGCTATCTTGAGCCAGCAGAAAGCGCTTGTGTTAAAACCACCAAAAACCTGGTCAAAAAAGTAATGTCGCAGTTGTTTACATGTCATTTTAACGGCACATATAAGTGCGTCTACATAGTGTTCACAATGCGCGCACACCCTCCTTTCTGTTTGAAACAGGGGCGCGCACAAGCATGACTAAAAATATCTAGATTACAATGTGAAATATTATTATTGTGTAGGCTATATCAAAAAATGCATAATAATAAAAGGGTCCATAGGTCAAAGACCAGATACCTGTCTGTCAGCGAAGGGGAATGCCGCATTAAATTGATTTCAACCCACTCCATCAACATCCAGGCGATGTGCGATACGTGTAAGGTTACATGTATTGACTATTCGCAATTATCCTGGATCAAGCTATAATTTAGCCTATATTTGCCGATAATTCCTGTAATCTTCTGTTACGGGACAACAGCTATCCATTAAAAACTTTGCTGATAACACATATATCAAGCCTAATGTGTGGAATTGTAATTTACAGCTAATGCATGAATTGCCAGCAGGTTGGTGTTATATTTATTGAAATGTTTTTTGAGGGCAGCATTGCAACCCTTACCGTAACCATAAGCCTAACCCTAACCCTAACCCTCTCGATGATTGGATGGCTGAGAGAACCAATCACATGCAATGCTGCCCTCAGAAGACATTTCAATAAATATAAAACCAACCTGCGAATTGTCATTCAATGGAAAACTCTCGCACTGCAATAGACGGACATTTGAGTTCTGTCAATGCGCTTTAGATGTCATTACAATACAGCTCACTTCATCTAGGCCTACAGTCTGTAAGTAAATAGAATGGTTTTGACTGAAAAAAACCTTGTCCAGTGTATTGTTTTTCAAATAGCCTAGGCAGTCCCGGGATTCACTGTGCATAAGGTTTTTTCAATAGCCTATAGGCTACGGTTAAAAAACGGAGATTAATTAAAATGTAATATGTTTTAAATTACAGTGACCAGGTACTCTCATCTTATTAAAACCCAGCTGAAATGATTAATAGTCTAATTAGAAACTAAAACAAATTAGCAGCACATTACACAATTAATTCACAATTCATTTGAAAGGCATTCTCTGCATGTGCGCTTTAACTTCACGCAGAAGCAGGTCTGTTTCCCCTGCTGTAAGTCACACTTTTCAGGGTTTTCCTGGGAAAGTGGACTTAATTATTTTAAAGCATTAGCCTAGGCTACCAGTAAAACAGGTTGGTCACATTTCCATAAGCAGGACATTATAAAACAAGGAGAAATATGCGTGAACCTATGGGTTCCCAACCTGACAGCTTTAGTGTATTTACTAGTGTCATCATTAAGGCAAAATAACGGTATTTATGTTATTAATCAATATTATAATGCACATCATGAACTTCGGATGAAGCTTGAGATGAAGCTCGAGAGTTCAATAGGAAAATAGGTCAGGAAACAACCCTTAAAGTGATCCATCCATATCTACTGCATATCTGGCAGCATAGTGATGGTTTGAGGCTAGTTTGATACGTCATACTCTTTTTAAAAAAAAATTTGTTTCTGATTTTTTCCCTTTTTCTCCCAATTTAGTAGCCAATTGAACCCCTATTCTAATTCAATTCCCCCCGTGTAGCAACCGCTAGAGAACCACCGCTGCACACCCCGTCTATCGGTACTTTTTTTTTGATACGTCATACTCTTGATGACTTACAGACATTTACCCAACCATGTGTTCCATGCTATTCCTGTGTTATTTACATCTTAATCTAGTCCGACTCCCAAATTCCCATAGTGATCCATTCAAATGCAGAGAGATTGTAGTATCGCTTGTAAGAGTACCTGCAAATAAGATATAAAGAGTCTTTTGATGTTGTTGGGTCTCAGACATCAGGAAGTCATGACATGCAAAGGATGTGCAACCAAATATTAAACATGATAACTTTATTAAAGTTTATGTTAATTTGTCCAATAACTTTTGGTCCCCTAAAATGGGGGGGACTATGCATAAAAATGGCTTCAATTGCTACATTTACTATTTACTATTCACCCGATATGGACGTAAAAACCCTCAAATTAATGCTGAAGGGCTGCACTTTAACCTCCTAGTCACTGTTCCATTTCAAATCCAATGTGCTGGAGTACAGAGTCAAAACAACAAACATTGTGTCACTGTCCAAATACTTATGGACCTGACTGTACTTGTATATATACTATACAGTATACCTGTATAATTTACTTTTATCAATAACAAAGGACCAGTGATGTTGCTGTGTGCAAATGTCTACTGTGAAATGTTTTCTGCCAATACTGCATAAAAAACAGGAAATAAATGAAGCTTGTGCTTTTCTAGGTCATGTGCTCACAGTGAGTTGAAACTGAGTAAGGGCACATGGAGGCTGGGCCCAAATACCTTCTGGAAACACTGCAGACACAGAAACATGGAGTCGCTGTAGGATAGTTTATTTACATTTTGGAGAGGCTAGCCGCCACGTTTTCATCCACACACAGATGGGAGGTTGTCTGTTTAAACATAGTCATAGTTGGGGGTAAAGTGGAAGAATGCCAGAGATCTGTACTCCAGTCCCACAGCAATGTCCCCCCACCCCCCAACCCCACCCTATGGGGGTCCGCCACTCACTGGAAAGGAATTACCCAGGAGGACTTGGGTTTTGTCCTCTCTCCGTAAGGATAGTCTTAGACAGAATGAGGGCCTGGATGAAGTGAGGGAATGAGGGGGGAAGAAGGTGGTTGACTGGAGCTTTGCCCTTATGAAAATCAAAAGCTCTGTGTATTCTGAGGTGGAACCTTTCCCCATGTGACTCTTTAGTCAGTCTTTTTTAGAAATGAAATAGCTTTCTAACTACTGTGCATCTTTGGGGGTGCTATGTGAGCCGAGAATATCCAGAGGCACAAAATGGTTTAATATTCTGGAAACCTGAGGGGGTGGACAAGAGGTTTGAGTAAACTAGTGAGTCAGTCTCACTTAATACTTGGCTGCTCCTTCAGCTTCGATAGCACCAGAAGAGGATGTTCTCACTGGTCAGACCCCCGCCCCCAACCAACATTATTTACTACCCCTGAAGACAAAAATGAAAACATTTTCTACTTTAGTTCTTTCCTGTACTGTACTGTAAGTTACTGTTACTGTAAAGACTCTTCTAACCATCACACGTAGCAAATATTTAGTTATATTGTTTGTATTTTGCCCGTGGTCAATTGTAGCTTTTATTTATTCTTCCCTGTGTTACCTGTGGAAGCCTTCAGAAATGGCTGCCCAATTTTCACTCTCTTCTCGTGTAGCGTGTGTTTCTTAACGCTGGGGCCAGTGGCAGAACAGTGGTCATGGGGACTGCATTTGTAGTGGGGGGGGGCTGGTTCTGGTTTGGAAATAAAAGGAAGGGTACTGTTGTACTGGCTTTCAAAGGAAAGGAGTATTTTAATGAACAAAAGGGAGTGGTAATTGGGGGATAGGGTCTGGGGCTTTTTTTACTGCACTCACACTCACACAGAGGAGTGTGAGTGAGAGTTTGTATGAATGTGAGTGTGTGTGTGTGTGTGTGTGTGTGCGTGCGTGCGTGCGTGCGTGCGTGCATGTGCGTGTGTGTGTGTGCATCTGCTTGCATGTGTGCGTGCGTGTGTGTGTGTGCGCGCGTGCATGTGTGCGTGTGTGTGTGTGTGTTTTGTGCGCGGGTGTGTGTGTGCGCGTGCATGCGTGTGTGTGTGTGTGTGTACGTGCGTGTGCGTGTGTGTGTGTGCATGTGTGTGCGTGCGTGCATGTGTGCGCATGTGTGTGTGCGTGCGTGCGTTCGTGCGCGTGTGTGTGTGTGCTACTGCTGAGAGAATTCTGAAAAGCCTTGAGGGAGGTTTCCTCTGAAAGAAAGGCTTTCCTCCACCCTCTCTCTCTCCCTCTCTCTCTCTCTCTCCCTCTCTCTCTGTCACACTCACTCACTTGCTGGCATGATCTGCCCCCTCTCTAACTCCGGTCAAATAACACAGAGCTGAGAGGGAAAAGCCGACGGGAGCCACTGGCGGCTCTATTCTCGGTGCCTCCGAGTTCTGTGCGCCTCCTTTGGGACTTTGTGGAGAACGGGGGAGAATGGGAGCTGCCCTACTTCACCTCCCCTGTTTACAGGCTAACATGCGTTGGGAGATCCCTTCATTCCAGAGAACCTCTTCGGTTTTAACCGGCACGGACAGAGGAGGGAAACGGCCCTAGTGCGGATAACTAAGGGGATTTCTCTGGACGGGAATAATGAGAGAAACATGACAACTCTTATCAATGGGATAACCAAGATACTTTAGAAAAGATGGTAACTAAACACCTTTACGTTGCTTTTACATGGCATTGCTTTTACATGGCATTGCTTTTACATGGCATCTCCTTTTTTTGCATGTCTGCATTAGTAGTAATATTATCTACATATCTTGCTACCTCACAGCATGAAGGGAGAGATTTCAACGTCTGCACTCCTCTAAACATTTCATAATGGCACGTGAATATAGTTTGATTTATGTTGTACTGTTGTCACATTTAGCAGTCACTGGCTTTGCGGCTTGTTCCTCACAAACATAGACATGCCTTTAGATAAGCGTTTGTTCCTTTCTGACACAAAATGGTCTTACACAGAAACTATTGTGCATTATTATTTATTACTGATCTAAGAGGACCCCCCACCCCAAGTTTAAATCCTTTCTACATCTACATACCTTGTACTTCCCCAGAGAACGCTGATTAAACAATGGGTGATGGAATAATTTAATAATTCCTGATTGATCGAAACAGCTTTTATCATTTTAAGCATTTCAGATTTGCTGTGATTATTTCTGCAGGTTTTCTGTATATTGCATGGTCTAAGCAAACTGAATTAACTTCTGTTTGGAGACTTTCAATATTAGGACATTACCTCTCGAAAGCCTGTGTCTTTTTAACCAACATCAAATCATACGGCTGATGTACATATTCCCATAAGGAATTCATTCGTTTCAATTCTCAAAAGTGCGTGATGATGATTTTTATATAGAATGCACTTGAAATGTAAAGGAAGTGAATCCTCCACTGTACATATTAAAATAATATTCACATGC
The DNA here is from genome assembly GCA_022702515.1 of Ilyophis sp. 1 JC-2022. Taxonomy (NCBI): domain Eukaryota; kingdom Metazoa; phylum Chordata; class Actinopteri; order Anguilliformes; family Synaphobranchidae; genus Ilyophis; species Ilyophis sp. 1 JC-2022. Next base: position 42,175,054 of record CM040396.1, on the reverse strand, counting down.
GTTGAACTGCTAAGCTGAAGAAATCTCTAAATATTTCTCTAAATCATTTCTTCTAATTTGTGCCTTGTGTACAGGTGGTTTTTCTCATTGTTGTAAACTGCTCTGGGGGGAAATGTGTAGGTGTCCTGGTCTTGTAGAGAGTTCCCTGCAAAACTGTCACTGCCTGAGCATAATTATCTTATGTGGACCTATTAGATCACATGAGTTGCTGAGTGTTTTTTTTTGTTGTTATTGAGGGAACCCAGTTTCCATTGCAGGCCATTTATTGGCTGCATATTGTATACATACTGCGTAATTACGGTTGGGCATGCGCATGCCTCTGGAGGTAGGGTCACTGATTGACAAAAGACATGCTCGGGTATACTGTACTCAGTGCATTCAGTGAACCATGATAGGTTCGGCTCTGTAATGATGGAAAAAAACTGTTCATGGGAAAAATGGCACCATTTAAAGCTTATGTAAACTAGTGCTTGCAGGTAAACTTGCAAAACTGGTCTGTGTTGTGTAACTGCGAAAAACAGGGCCTAGCTATATTGGCTCCCGTGTGAAAGAGCTGGTATAAGGCATTTTCCATCAATGCAGTCTATGGACATTTTTTTTTAGCCAGGGCTATCTCGTTAGACCGTGACTTTGAAACTTTACAATTGACTTTCTCCCCTCGGTGTTCCTTAGTTTAATGCTGCTTTAGGCCCCCGTTTAAATCCATTTTGTATGACCTACAGAAAGGACAATACCAAATGCATCATAATGATGTATTCCATTAAAACATTTCAGCATGGGTGAGAGCCATTTTCAGTCATACTGTGTCATGCATTTCAGCATGGGTGAGACGGCCATTTTCAGTCATACTGTGTCACGCATTTCAGCATGGGTGAGACAGCCATTTTCAGTCATACTGTGTCACACATTTCAGCATGGGTGAGACAGCCATTTTCAGTCATACTGTTTCACGCATTTCAGCATGGATGAGACAGCCATTTTCAGTCATACTGTGTCACGCATTTCAGCATGGGTGAGACAGCCATTTTCAGTCATACTGTGTCACGCATTTCAGCATGGGTGAGACAGCTATTTTCAGTCATATTGTGTCACGCATTTCAGCATGGGTGAGACAGCCATTTTCAGTCATACTGTGTCACGCATTTCAGCATGGGTGAGACAGCCATTTTCAGTCATACTGTGTCACGCATTTCAGCATGGGTGAGACAGCCATTTTCAGTCATACTGTCTCACGCATTTCAGACTGCATGAACGCTGAAATGCGCGTCTCACTCCTGCAGAAGAGTAAAGAATACACCATGATGGAATGGTTTCTCTCTGGAGCACGGAACCTGCAGCTGCAAGTCTCGGTTTAGCATCTACGGTTTGAGGGCAGCTGTCTTTTTTGCGTAGTAAGGACGGCCACATCGCACGAGGGAAAGGGGAGAGAAACAGAAATCGGGTAGGTGCTAATTGGTTTTCTCCTCTCGAGCTCCAGTCACACAATATGCCTGTCACCACTAGGCCACAGGTAGGCTACCTCCACACCATTCCGAGCACTGGGGATGGGAAAGATAACTAGATATAACAAGTATGGAAAACAATAACTGCTCACGCCACTCACACACAAAAACCAACAGACATTTAGGCACACAAACGCATGTACAGGCACATACGTGCACATGCTTAAAAAACATGCATTTACAGAACCGCACAGACACACGCACATACAGTAAACATAGACACAGATCAACTCCTCAACACAGCAGAAGTAAATCATGATCTCTCCCACATAGTCTAGATTCACTTTTTTTCTCAGGGCTCTCTCTAGTTTGGTCGACGATTTACTTTCAGTTGGTAGTATTTAATAATAGCAAACCAAAAAAAAAAGTTTGAATACTGTAACGCCAAAGAAGCACTATTCCAAGAAAAACACTCAAAAAACTTTTTTTTATGTTATAAAAAGCCTCTTTTAAAATCCGCAAGGGATATAAAATGGACATTAATTGCTTTGTTATGCTAATTACTTAGCGACAATACAGCATTTGGAAGTCTGCCTGCCAATATGCATTTCAATTGTGGGTACTCCACTGGAGCGGAAATGAACCCGCATAATATTCAAAAAAGTTAAAATGAAGTTTTTTAAGAGCCTCTCTATCCATAAGGGTGTACAAACATGAGTACCTAAGGAAATTCAGCAAATTCAATTGTCTGAAAATAATGAGGACAGCTGTCAAAAAGTGCCAAAAGCGAGGGCAGCTGCACCACTCAGCAAAGAGCTGTCAGACAGGCTAACAAATTTCTGGTTGTGCTGCTGGTGTGCGGGTGGCATGAAGCAACTTATCTGCCTTGGTCCTATAGACAGAAGTGTTCACTCATAAGAAAGCGATGGTGTATTTTTTATTTGCAAAGCTGTAACAGTCGTTCAACACTCGACAGTGCCGGATGTTAAAAGGAATCGTCTCTTCAAAGCCCTAAACAGAGAAACCAGTCTTGTGCGATGCGGGCTTATTCACTGAGACGTTTGACAGATTTAAGACCGAGTTTTTGCATGCCAAATTGGGTGGATAGTTTGCCGCAAATCCTATTCTCCCTCCGGCATTGTGGATCTCCCATGGCGTCGCTCATGACTCCCGGAGGTAACTGCGGGCGCGGCCCACCTGGCCGTCCAGTCACGTCGCATGACCACTGACTCAGTGTCTTGGATTACACTAAACTAATCTATGTAATTCTGCAAAAGTGCCGATGACATAGCTGTGTTTTCGACATGTCCTCGACCGGTTCTGTGCCATCATTCAGTTCACCGTTCAGTGTTTGTGGTGCAGGGAACTGTTATTTTCTGATGTCATGCATTGTGTGGTAAAAAGGATTTAGTACTGATATTGAGGTAATGTTGCTCTCCACAGGTTTACAATCAACAATCACTGACCGTGTGTCATTCCGGCTACATGTACAGTTCCCTCCACTATTATTGGCACCCCTGGAATAGATGATTAAAAAGGGTTATAAAAAAATCACAGTTTGGTGAATTAGCTTAATCTCACACTGAAAAAATTAGAAAAATCCAACCTTTAATTAAAGCAAATTTATTATGAGAAAAAAATTATCCCTCATCAAGAAATAATAATGTTTAACAAAACCACATGTGCCACAATTATTGGCACCCCTGCATTTATATTTAGAATAAAGTAATAATTTTAAATATTTGGTCGCATATCCTTTGCATGCCATGACTTCCTGATGTCTGTGACCCAACAACATCAAAAAACTCTTGATATCTTATTTTCTGGTACTCATACAAGCGATACTCTCTGCATTTGAATGGATCTCTATGGGAATTGGGGGGTGGGACTAGACTTAGCTCTAAATTACACTGGAACAGTATGGAATACATGGTTGGTAAAATGGCTGTAAGTCATCAAGGGTCTGAGGTATCAAACAAGCCTCAAACCATCACTCTGCTGCCAGATATGCAGTAGATATGGATGGATCACTTTAAGGGTTGTTTCTCCTGACACATTTTCCTATTGAACTCTATGGAAAAATAAGTCAGGAAAAGAAAACCTTCAAGTTATCCATCCATATCTACTGTATTTCTGGCAGCAGAGTGATGGTTTAAGGCTTCTTTGATACGTCAGACCCTTGATGACTTAGAGCCCTTTAGCCAACCATGTGCTCCATACTGTTAGTGTCATTTACAGCTAAATCTAGTCTCACCCCCCAATTCCTATAGAGATTAATTCAAATGCAGAGACGTTATAGTATCGCTTGTAAGAGTACCAGAAAATAAGATATCAAGAGTATTTTGATGTTGTTGGGTCACAGACATCAGGAAGTCATGGCATGCAAAGGATATGCGACCAAATATTAAAAATGATTACTTTATATAAATTAGATATAAATGCAGAGGTGCCAATAATTGTGGCACACGTGGTTTTGTTAAAAATAATTATTTCTTGATGAGGGATTTTTTTTTTCATAATAAATTTACTTCAATTAAAGATTGGGTTTTTCTCATTTTTTTCAGTGTGAGATTAAGCTAATTCACCAAATTCTTTTTACTAATCTCTACCAGGGGTGCCAATAATAGTGGAGAGCACTGTATATATCTATCACTGACAAGGTGTCATTAGACTATTCAGAGTACATTGCTACCAAAGTTAATTTTGTGCATGCAAATGTTTACTGAAAGTTAATTGCTACAATTGGAAAATGTGTAATCAATGGAACAGAATTTATTTCATGTAAAGGGTAAAGGTTCAAAACTAGATCAGACACTCCACACCCAAAAAGACATATTCAAATGTTTTGAATCTATTACAAGATACTAAAGGCACCACGCTTAAAAATCTTGAGTGCAGTCCTCTTTGAGAAAGCTCGTTATCATGAGTACAGTTTTTCTGAACTCAAACTCAGTTATTGATGTGAACAGATCTTACAGCTTCCCCACTTGCTCAAAGGGAATACACATATTATAAAGAAATATATAAGCACTGTCTGATACCCTATTTCTGTTGTCACTTTGAATGTAAGCTGTGTTTTTTTTATTGTTGATATATATTGCCCAGAACACTGCTCAAAATTAGATTATGTCTTATAGCATTTTTTTCAAACATAGTTGCTCATAATATGAGTTATGAGTAGAGTTCATATCTGCTATTTATTTTATGCTGCAATTTTAGCCATGTGGGAATTTAATGTATCTTTTGATTTACTTTTTTGAAAGCTAAATACAGTACAGTACAGTGTACACAAAACTGAAAGCCAGTAAATAGTCTCATTGTAGCTAATAAAAAATTTAAGATGTAGCAAAGTCATTCCAAATGTCCTATGGCTTTCTGTGTACAATGTACCTTCCCCGTTCATTCACTATATTACAATGAGATATCCATGTTTTGGAGAAAAAGTCCCTTACTAGATTTTAGGTCAAGAAACAGAATCGTTTGCTTTCAAAGGTTGCAAAATGGCAGAAACACAACGCACTACTTAGTGTCCTTTTGAGCTCAGATAACACTGGCTGATTTGGCCTGTTAGAGTAAAGGGGTTTGAAGACTTGTGTGTACATGCTTGGAAATGATGGAGCAGTAGGGATAAAAGGGTTAAAGGAAGGAATTGATGCAGCGCTCTCGCTTTTAAGAGTCCCTTTTTATTGAGCGCCAGTGAAAAAGGGGATTTAGAATGGCCCGCTCGAATTGTGTGCATTGCGCCAAACCCCTAAGCTGAGCTTATTAGAGCTCATGAGACAAAGGCAGTACTGTCCTAGCGACAAGAGAGCCCCCCCCCCCAGAGGGGCAAAGAGACAGGAAGAAAGGTGAAAGAAATGCATGATGGGAAGTGAGAGAGGGGGGACACTGCTTTTCTCCCAACTGAAAAGTCATTTTACACTATTTAAATTGTTTGTTATCTTTTCATTTGCAAGTGCATAGGAGGATATTGCCTGCAAGTGGACCTTGTTGAAGAAGCAATCTGCCCTGCTTGCATTTCTTGCAGGGTGGTGTGATTTGCTCAGGAAATTTGGCTCCTTTTATATCTTTATATCAGCCAAGAAAAACCAATATCACTCAAGACAATTGAATAAGGGGAAGGGAATGGAGCACCATTTTAAAGTTATGTAATTTTGTATGATTTCTGTATTATTTTGTTGCTTTAACCTGGCTTTCAATCGTGAACGGCAGGGTGGTGACAGCCATATGGGCTGAATAGTTTTCTATCGCATTATTGCTCTTAACAGGGGTCTCCGAACACTGGTCCTGTAGAGCCAAAGGATCTGCTGGTTTTTGTCATTACTCAGCACTTCATTGATCAATTAAAGTAGCTGATAACACAGGTAACTCACCTCACCTGGGCCCTGTAACTCATAGCTGGCTAACTGCTGTGTAAAACCTCGAACCCAAGAACAGGGCCTAGGTTTCTCAGTTCTGAGCAGGTTTCTAATTTCAAAGTGAAAACAAACCTGTGGCTCTGGTTCTCCAGGACCAGGGTTGGGATCCCTGGCTTAAAATGCTAAGACTTTCTCTGGCTATGTCTAGGTCCAGTCACAGCCAGTTTAGGTCCTCCTTTAAATGGCAGGCGCGCCGTACGCGCTCCCAGCGCTGTTGCGTATTAGGATGAAAATGAACAGGAGGCACTGCTGTGGTGCCGATTCATCCCCAAGCCAACTGCAGAGAAAAGGCTGCACAATCTTCAGTTAGTTTAGTCTCAGGGCACGGGTTATTCTACCTGCTTCGTAGCAATCTGGGGAAGCTAGATGACTGAATCACCGGCATGATGCTGGCAGGCATTTGTAAGCCACTGTCACTTTTATTTTTCTGAGCCAAATTCTTACGTGTCCCTTTTAACGAAGGTGGTCTTGGGCTCCCTGCATAGTGCCTGAGGGCTGAGCCTGGGGGCTCGAGGCAAAAGGGGAGCTTTGTAGGATCTAAAAGCTTTGATTGAAGTGCCATGACGACATGGCACAATGAGAAGTGGGTGGGAACAGGGTCAGGGGTCACTAGGGGAACTGTCGTCTCTCAGGTTCTCTAGAAAAGCAAACCTTTTTGGGGCGGCACGTGACGAACATGTGCCGAGCATTGAAGCTCCTCCAAACCTCTCTGTAAATAAGTTCTTCCAGTTAAAAAATGCCATTTAAGTAAATAATATGAATTATTTGTTATGAGTAATTCATTTTGACAGAATATCATTGTATTGTTATATGGATCAGCCTATGTTACAGTATATTCTCATTATGTTTTTTTATTGTAAACTAAAGAAAGACTCACACAGCGCGCGCACGCACACACACACACACACACACACACACACACACAATTAGGTTGTGATGTCATTTGGGACAAAGTAGTCATCAGTTCTCTTAAGCCTGTGGTTTTTGACCTTTTTGGTAATTGCCTGTCTGACAGCCCAGAAAATCTATAGATAAACAAGTCCCGTCTGTCAGCTTCTTTATACTGGTCTGTGAAATAAAGGGGGTGATGTAGGGGGAAGTGGGGGGGGGGGGGGGGGGGATAAATTGGGGGTCATCCAGTCGCCTCCAAGGCAACAGAAAGCTGTATGAATTACAGCCACCACATACACCTCAAAATTATTTCAGGCCTCAGTATGTTTTGACAGAAAATAGGTCTCACCGACAGATGCCACTTTCCACAGCAAAACTGTTTAATCAACAGAAGTTATGCAGCCACAGGTCCATTGATGTAAAAGCACTGCATACGTGTTAATTTTGCCAATATATGAAATATATTGAATATATATATGAAAAAAACACTGCCCAACAAAAAGATAATTGTCTCCTTTTCTTGGGGCCCTCAAATGAATAAATCAGTCCTCTTTTTCCAGCAAGAGAGTGATAGACATGTGACTCAACATAAACTCCCCTCTGGATGTTGGAGAATAACTACAATTCTAATCTTCAGATTTAGTCATAATGAATCATCTTTTTATTGCTCATACAGTAGGCCTGTCAAAATAAGATGGGATAATTATTATGCAGAATGCATGTGAAACTCAACAATATAGTCAATAGGACAGCATTAGCATGCACATTCCTTTTCAAAAAGAACTGAAAATGTTTCCATCAATTGCAATGAACTACTGATGAACTGCAATGAGCTACTGAGAAGTGCTTTTTGGAATATGACTGCGAGGGCTTGTTAAAGTCAATTCAAGCTGTAGTACTAAGCACACATAAATGACTACTGTTTATATTATTCATCAGCATTGCCCAGTCTTGGCACTGGTCAAAGTATGGAGGGGCTTCATGGTGGCCCATCCTATTAAAGCACACTGTTCTTGTGCATGGATGGGCCCCAAACTTTGGGACTGAATCTGACTTTTCCAATGCCATCTGTAACACCTGAGAGCAAAGCACAATTTGTTATGATTGATGGTAACATCATCAACGGTTAGCTAGCATTCGCTCGGCTGAGATCCACGTCTCATCACTCTCTACTGACTCCCACTGGTTGTTTAGGCACCCGCGATCTGCTTGCTAAAGCTCATGTATGGGCAAGCTTGGTTTGTGGACTGTGGTGTGAAAAGAAGCAGCTGGCAACATAACATGCTTCAGAGGAGAATGTGTGCTTGTCTGCACTCTCTTGCATTGGCTGTAAATGATTGGGCATTCCAAATAGTGGAGAAAATGGAAAATGGGGGGGGAGCAGTTTGGCCTGGATTTTATTTCAGGGAGAATATTCATGGTGCTGGGCAATCAACTGCTCATCATCACATACAGCTGGGCCCATTTCATTGTGAAAAAATTTAAATATGCAAGCCTTTACACGTTGTCATTTAGGGTAACAGAACAGATTTTCAAATGTACTTCAGATTAATTTATGGACATTCCGTCGCATCTGGTATCAAAAAAAAAAAAACGTTTACTGTCGTCTCTACCGAACCTACTCTGAAGGATTCCGTTCAATTCACTCCTTGGACTGTGGAGAGCTCGCTGGCAGGGTGTCAAGTGTAATCAAATACTAAAGGCCTGGCACAAGATTTCGCTGCTTTTTATACAGCAAGGAGTCAGAGCTGGTCTGGGAACAGTTCCCTGGTGGCGTTTCAAGGTTCCCTCAAGGCTTCCGCCTTAATGGATGGTGCCTGCCATGAGGCTGCGCATATATTGTCTGTGCATTTCCAAGATCCCACGATCCCCTGTGAGAACGGGCTTAAACCGTCGATGGTTCGTAAGCGACAGGAAGCAGACTGGCCTCTCATCTGACGGCGGCGAGGCAGGGAAAGTTGGAGGAGATTCACCAGATTTCCTCTCTCCCTCCCCTCCACATCTGCAGCTGTGAGCCATTTAAATCCAAAGAGCGACCATGGTGGTCACATTTATGTACTTCAAATGAACTCATTATGCGCTCAAGCAGACTTGCGCTATTAGTTGCGAGAAGCATGGCTTTCTGATGAGAACATTCAGCTATAGACTAAAGCTGTATTTTAGCAGTTTGGGTGTGAAAAGTTTCTTCAAGGTTGTCACCTTTGTGAATAACGTGCAATCTCTCTGCAAATTCTTGAAATGAACTGTTGAACACTTTCGTCATAATGGTCCCCTATTGAAAGACAAAAGGTCTGGATACTAGGCGGCTCATCTTGACTGCATTCTGCAGTATGGAATTTAATCCACTGACCCTCATGGAGGCACAAAATTGGCTTCAGTGTTATCCAGGGAAGGAGGGTTTCACTCAGCAGGGTTGCCCAAGTAGCAGTGAACGAGTACATACTCCTCCAGTGTGATGACTGCTAAGCTCTGCTGGCTGACTTGAGAATGGAAAAAAGCAGCTGATGGCTGCACGTGGCTCAGAGTACATTGACGCTCATCTGTGCTCTCCCAGATCTACAGAGGACATTGCAGCAGTGAAATGGGCCTACAATTTAAATTGTGAATTCCAATTAGAAGAAAAAAAACTAGTTTAAAGATGAGTTTAAAAAAGCCATCGATGATTGGACACCTAAATGCTCCCAAAAATTAGCTAACAGAATGGATTATAAAAAATAGGGCCGTGACCGAATATGATCCCTGTTCCCTTTCCCCTGTCCCCTGTCAACTCAGACCGCTCTCCCCTCACTGCAAGCAGTGTGAGAAAGAAATCCTGCAAAACTCTTTCCAAACTAGTGAGGAAGTAGTAATATTTTTTTTTTTAATTGAGAATATCAATCAGTTTACATATGACAATGGTTACAAAGTGTAGATTATGAATGAAGAATGAACAAAAAAATTGTCGTTCATACTATGTCCCGCTCTTGTGGGCTACTGCAAGTTGTAGTTTTTACTTCCGGTTTACTTCCTGAAATTGTCTTATGAGTGCACAGTTCTGTGGATGAGTTTGCTCCTGAATCCCCTCAACAAAAGAAATAAGGGTTTTGCCCCCATTTGTGAGAAAAAGTCACCCACTCAAAAACATTTTGACAAAGTTGAGTCAAATATGCACCCGCAAAGGGTACAGGGATCATATTCGGTCACGGCCTAGAATGGACTCCCAGCATGCATGTTTAGATCTCCTGAATTGTGGACACAGGAGCCTGTGAGCCCCAGATCCACCGGTGGCTTTTGCACGGAGGCCAAGCTTATTCAGGAAGGATCTAAAAGTGGAGTCATCCTCAGGTTCAGAAGGCAAAGCAAAATGCACCAGCATAGGACGTCCCGTAGACAGCTGCACAGATGATCACAGAGTATTGATAAGCCGACACATCTTGCAAAAACACTGTCCAATACAAATAAAGACTATGTGGTAGGTTTAAAGAACACTTGTGAAGAATAGACGCAAATAAATTCCAGGCACTCCATCTGTGATACATTATTTTATTTGCATGCACGTTTAGGTGCAGAAACATTTGTTTGCATACACAGAGTGGCTTGGACATTTACATAGTGTGCAATCTAAGTCTTTATAAACAAAGGATAGAATCATTACCTCCGGACTCCAAACCTGTGTATCTGTTGGTGGAAGAACACAAAAAATCAATAGTAAAACAAGTCACATCAAATAGGTTAATAAAATGTATTTCCTCACAAAAGGTGAAAGCTCCAGTCAAAAAAAAAAAAAATTACTCAATTGCTTCCATGTGTGTGGTTGTTTTTCGGCCACAGCTGGTCTGAAGAAGACTGATTATCTTGACCCATAAGCTTCTTTCTTGTTGGCCGGTCTATCTGTAGCATACATGTCATGTTTGACTGCCACTCACATCTGTGTCATTTAACACAACTTACTAGCTGCCAATGTGCTACAGGGCAAACATGTCTTTGTCCGATCTTTCATTCCCATCTTTCTCAGTCCGATCACAATCCTCCCTTCTCCTGTTTGCAATGGCACATGTGAAATGGCGCGCGTCCTTACAGAGAGAATTGCAAAACTCTTACTGGCCTGTAGGAGATGGGCCTGAACATGCGGGGGGAAAAAATCTAAACCTTGATTTCTCAAAAATCCATTAGTCATGGGTTATCAAGTTTCTCCAAAACATCCCTGATAACAACCCAGATAGCAATTTTCTGTGAGAGCATTTGCTGTTGCTAGGTCTGTTACAGTTCACATGTGTTATGAGTTCTTGCTTCATTGCCAGATGTAATTAAGCACAATTTAACATGCTGAACAAAAGTACAACTTTATTCTATTGTTCTATTTCTTTGAAGCCTTACAGCCACAGCAGGCAAAAATACTCTTTCTATTGTGGAAGCCAAGTTTTTATATGTAATGGCCTTTGAAAATCCATGGTGGAAAGCCAAATAATGAAGTTAGAAAACTTGAAAACCTGTCCTGAAACCATACCACGTTAGAGGCACAATAGAGATGCATTCATTTGGCAGACTCTTTTATCCAAAGCGATGTACAATAAGTGCATACCGAAGGTCATTGGAGCAATTCCTCCTGTCATTTTGAGGAAACCAGAGCCACTGGAAGAGGAACAGTCAGCTATATTTCATTTCACATGTATATTTCATAGTGACGTATTACTCACTTTATAGTTTTTGGCTTTTTCAGAGGGAGTATAATATGCATTCAAAATAAAGCAGGTAGGAATTTGCATCTATTAAAAAAATTATTAGCATTTTGGCATGTGCCTTCTTAAACAATTCACAGGACATGCAACTGTTCAACTTATAAAATATCACATGACCTGAATTCTGACATCAAAACACAAATTGTACTGAAAAGGCATTGTACTGGGTGGAACTTTAGTTATAATAGTTCGGGAACTGGGCTTGTTACTCAAAGGTTGTGGCTTGATTCCCAGTTGGGGTGCTACCGTTATACCCTCGAGGAAATTACTTAACCCAAATTGCTGTAGTCTAGTACATACAGCTGTATGCATGAATTATGTAAAAGAATTATGCAAGCTGTGTTACTTGCTCTGGATCAGAGTGTCTGCTAAATGCTGAAATGTAATAGAATAGAATAGCTTTTATTTTCCCGTTAGGGAACTTCAGTTGTAGCCACCAGCATCAACAAAAAAAGAAAGACAAGTGGGCCCACAACACACAAAAAAACATATCAAATAAAGACATTCAATAAAATTATTGCATTAATCAAACTAATTAAGTGAATTAAAGTGGAATACAGCCATGATTAAAAATAGCGCCCGCTGTCCCGAAATGTCCATTGTCATTAAGCAGTCCAACACACAAACTCCACCTCCACGACTTTCCTCCATACACGCAGTGTTGCGGTCTCTGTACACTCGAAACGGAGCACCGAACTGCATCAGCCTTCCACTCGTCGCCTCGCTCCTCCCCTGCATTATCTTCTCTTTTCGTTCCCTGGTTGCCTTTTGGAGATTGCCTGCACTCCCGGATCAGTCCAGACATCTTCAACTCCGGTGAAGAGTTTACAAAATATGAATTCAATTAAATCCAAATGTAATATAATTGAATACAATTATCAATTGGTATTTCACATGATCTATTTGAAAACATAATTTTTTTTCTTGTACGTATAAATACCAGAACAATTAATCATTTTTTAAATATTAATATAAATGGAAAATGAAAAATAAAATTAAAAAAGGGAACCATTATAGATGTCATCACAGATGTCTTTTGGAAGATAAAATCACAATGTTGCCAACTACTGCCCTGAGATTAAGATTTAGCCTTTGTAAATAAACCTCTAACTTTCTCCATTTGGGTCTAAGATCGGGCAAGGACTCCATCCACGTACAGTCAAGCCGGAAAGTCTGCACACCCCTTTCACCTTCTCCACATTTTATTACGTTACAGACATATTCTACAATAAATTGAGTTCATGTTTTGTCTCAAAATTCTAAACAAAATAGCCCATAATGACAAAGTGAAAACAAAAAAATATCATATGTACACAAGTGTGCACACCCTTTGATATGACACCCAAAAGTGAGCTGTGCATTTTGTTTCCACTGATACTGCTTGAGATGTTTCTACAAGTTAATTGGAGTCCACCTGTGATCAATTCAATTGATTGGACATGATTGGGGATTGCCAACACCTGCCTATATAAGGTCCCACAGTTGACAGTGCATGTCAGAGCAAACTACAAGCCATGGGGTCAAAGTAATTATCTGCAGACCTCAGAAACAGGATTGTGTCAAGGCATAGATCTGGAGAAGGGTACGGAAAAATCTCTGCAGCTTTACAGGTCCCAAAGAGCACAGGGGCCACCATCATTCGTAAATGGAAGAAGTTTGGAACCACCAAGGATCTTCCTAGACCTGGCCGCCCGACCAAACTGAGCAATCGGGGAAGACGGGCCTTGGCCAGGGAGGTGAGCAGGAACCCGAGGGTCACTCTGACAGAGCTCCAGCGTATCCTTGTGGAGATGGGAGAACCTTTCAGAAGATCAACCATCCAGGCAGCACTCCACCAATCAGGCCTTTATGGTAGAGTGGCCAGACGGAAGCCCCTCCTTAGTAAAAGGCACATCACAGCCCGCTTGGAGTTTGCCAAAAGTCACCTAGAGGACTCTCAAACCATGAGAATCAAGATTCTCTGGTTTGATGAAACCAAAATGGAACTTTTTGGCCTGAATACCAAGCATCACGTCTGGAGGAAACCAGGCACCGCTCATCACCTGGCTAATACATCCCTACAGTGAAGCATGGCGGTGGCAGCATCATGATGTGGGGATGTTTTTCAGCAGCGGGAACCGGGCGACTAGTCCTGATAGAGGGAAAGATGAATGCAGCTAAGTACACCAAGATCCTTGAAGAAAACCTGCTCCAGAGCGCTCTGGACCTCAGACTGGGTCGAAGGTTTACCTTCCAACATGACAACGACCCCGAAGCACACAGCCAAGAGAATAAAGGAGTGGCTTCGGAGAAAGTCTGTGCATGTCCTTGAGTGGCCCAGCCAGAGCCCAGACCTGAATCCAATTGAACATTTGTGGAAAATGGCTGTGTACCGACGCTTCCCATCCAACCTGACGGAGCTTGCAAGTATATGCCAAGAGAAATGGGCAAAAATGTCCAGAAACAAGTGTGCCAAGCTTGTAGCTTCTTTCCCAAGACGCCTTGAAGCTGTAATCGCTGCCAAAGGTGCAGCAACTAAGTATTAGGCTAAGGGTGTGTACAGATATAACAGATATATAACCGCTAAATAACCTATTTTTGTCAGTAAAATAAAATTGTACATTTTCTAAAAACCTCTTTTCACTTCGTCATTATTGGCTATTGTGTGTAGATGTTTGAGGCAAAAAATGAACTCAATCTAAGTTATAAGTAATAAATGTAATAAATAACGTAATAACGTAACGTAATAAAACGTGGAAAAGGTGAAAGGGGTGTGCAGACTTTCCGGCTTGACTGTATGTCCTGAGCTTTGACTTGCATATTTTTGTTTGTAAAAATATTTTTAAAATGTAATTAAGTAGATATTTGTTGTTGATTGGCTGTTGAATGGTTTTAGTAGATGCTCTTCCCCCACATGCTTTCTGGAAGATTAAATTGTGAATTGTCAATGCCTTGAGATTATTATTTGGGCCTGGATTCAATGAAATGTATGACCTTTACTTGAAATGTAGCTGTTTTCTTTTCTTCACAGTTTGAGGAGTCAGCTATGGTTGTGAGACACATTCTCATATACAGTTCTTCCTGCATTTACAGAACCCAGAGTCGCTGGACTCATCCATCCAGAGTGCTTTGTCCACTCTATACCCTCCCTTCGAGGCCACGGCCCCGACTGTCATCACCCAGCTCTTCCGGGTTATAGAGGAGCGTTACCAGGGCGACGCACTCCAGTGCCTGCTGGACTTCCTCATCCCCGCCAAGCGCATCCTCGAGAGCGTGCAGCAGGCAGCATGCGTGAGTCTATGCATTCTGTGCGCAAAAAGAGCATTAATACAGCTCAGCTTCACAGAACACTGAAATGCCCTGTAGCTTTAGCTAGCTTACAAGTGGGTTAGACCATGTTGCTTTATGGCCACAGTGAGCCACAGTGAATTAGCCTGTGTATACAACATTTACTTTTTAAAATTGTAACCATAGTCATAATGTATAACAAACTTTGATTTACAGTGCAATAAATCCCACTGGTGTCGTAAGGAAGCACTCCAAACTGTTCATAAATCAGATTCTAGGTCTATATATTGATTATTTTAAAACATTTCAAACTAAAAGGTTTAACAAAAAAAGCACTCAAATCTCTTTCCAGATTCATTGCAGCTAGGAGATTTAAATACACATGAGAAGTATGCTTCCAGAAAGGGGTAGTACAGAATAGTTTGTGCTCAGAGGAAAATAATCAGGGTTTTGTTAATGAGGTACTAAACCCAGACAGTGTAGATGTGTCCAGCGCCAGACATGAAACCGTGCTGACGGGCCAGAGGTGCGAGGGATTGTTTTGTTTCATCTTGGAACAGACTGTGAAAAAAACGTGCTACAGCATTCCTGGTATTTTCCACGTTTGGGAGGTTGGGGAAATGTTTTGTTCTTGCCTGTATCCGAGTCTCTCTCGTGAGCTGCTCAGACATGGCATGGCAATGTTTTCTTTATTAACCACAAGGAAATATCTTCAAGCCTTTCAGTGCATCTCATATCGTTGTGATAGGATGTCTTTATTGTCTAAATTTTTGTTTAATCAAATTCAGGTGCTGATGGATTTGACTTCTTTTCACCTCATTTTGAGGGTTTTTCGGACGTTAAATTGTCAGTTGCTCTCTCAACAGGGTTCTTTATACTTGAACCAGCTGTGAAAAACATGACCATTTCCCAAACAATGACTGTGAATGGGTAGAATAAGCAAAATTATTGTTTCAGCTTGTGAACTTAAGAGCAAATTCAAAATTGAGCAAACAACACCAGCATTGCCCTATAGCGGTCAATGCTTTTTAAAAATTTACATTACATTACATGACACTTTGGACCATATAGATATATTTTCTCACTGGAATTCTGAGTCTGGCAGTTGAAAATGTGTAAAATAGCAGGTACAGTAAAACATTGCTAGGCACATAAAGGAACTTAGTGAGTTGCACGGTGGTAGTGATGCAGTAAGGTATACAGTGGGTTGAAAATGTATTCAGCCCCCTTACACTTTTTCATATTTTATTCTGTGTGAACATTTGTACACTGTACATAGTGATGTGATGCAGTGAGGTACACAGTGAGGCACATAGTGATGTGATGCAGTGAGGTACACAGTGAGGTACAGAGTGATGTGATGCAGTGAGGTACATAGTGATGTGATGCAGTGAGGTACACAGTGAGGTACATAGTGATGTGATGCAGTGAGGTACACAGTGAGGTACATAGTGATGTGATGCAGTGAGATACACGTGAGGTACATAGTGATGTGATGCAGTGAGGTACATAGTGATGTGATGCAGTGAGGTACACAGTGAGGTACATAGTGATGTGATGCAGTGAGATACACGTGAGGTACATAGTGATGTGATGCAGTGAGGTACACAGTGAGGTACATAGTGATGTGATGCAGTGAGATACACAGTGAGGTACATAGTGATGTGATGCAGTGAGATACACGTGAGGTACATAGTGATGTGATGCAGTGAGGTACACAGTGAGGTACATAGTGATGTGATACAGTGAGGTACATAGTGATGTGATACAGTGAGGTACATAGTGATGTGATGCAGTGAGATACACGTGAGGTACATAGTGATGTGATGCAGTGAGGTACACAGTGAGGTACATAGTGATGTGATACAGTGAGGTACATAGTGATGTGATGCAGTGAGATACACGTGAGGTACATAGTGATGTGATGCAGTGAGGTACACAGTGATGCGATGCAGTGAGATACACGGTGAGGTACATAGTGATGTGATGCAGTGATGTACACAGTGAGGTATACAGTGATGCGATGCAGTGAGGTACACAGTGAGGTACATAGTGATGTGATGCAGTGATGTACACAGTGAGGTACACAGTGATGCGATGCAGTGATGTACACAGTGAGGTTCATAGTTATGTGATGTAGTGGGATTAGGGATGTTAACAATTAATCAACTATCAATTAATTGCTAATACAAATTTAATCGATAAGATTTCAAATTAAACAATTAACTGAACAATCTGCGGTCTTGTTTCAATGTGTGAAATGTAATCGTGATTTAAAGTAGCCTATACACGCCTTCATATTCTATTTTTTTTATGCTACAATAATGCCTGTTTCTCAAATGTTACAATAAATCTTTGATTGAGGAATATAACATGCATTTTGTATTCTGTCTATCATAAGCTATATTTTGCTTTTATGTTATCAATGAATCGACGATTGTTTGTTAAGGTTAACAACTATCGATTAAGGAAATTCCTTAAAATTTGCATCCCTAAGTGGGATACTCAGTGAGGTGGTGTAATAGCTTGTTTCCTCTGTGTTCCTGGCAGGCTGCATATTCTGATGTGCTGTTCAGGTGTGAGGGCTGGCCCCTCTGCCTGCGTGAGCGAGTGGTGATCCAGCTGGCCTCCCTCAACCCCCTGCTCCTGCGCCCGGGTGATTTCTATCTGCAGGTGGCACCCTTCGCCGACCAGGCAGCCCGCATCGTCCTCAAGAGTCTGCTGGAGGAGCATCGGCAAATAGAAGAAACTCCTGTCTCAGAGACATCCTACTCCTGCATCTTCACTGAGGACTGGCTGAGCGAGATCAACCGCGATCGCCATGGCACCCCGCTACGCCGCTGCCTGCTGTCCACGGACCAGGGTGTGGTAAAGGTCCTTTGGGCTCAGGTAGCCAATCCAGAGTTTGTGGGCAAACCCAAAGCCATGGCAACCGCCTCCCCCTCCTCCATCTCGGTCCTCCAGAAACCCCCCTCTGAGCCTCCGCTGCCACCAGCAGTAAGCCCCTCCCCTTTCTCACTGGAGACCAGGATCTTGCCAGCCAAAGATGGGATTGCCGTGTCGCTGCGGCTTGTCGAATCTGGCCACTCTGGGCCGGTCAAGGTGGGCGGGGCCAGGCCAGCCGGGAAGCCTGTGGGCTGGGTGTCGCCTAGCACCTGGGACGGTCGATACGTTCGCGAGCTGGAGGGCGACTATGTGGACCTGGTGGATTTCACCAAGGAGAAAGAAGCCAGGACTCAGGCTCCCTTGCCCAAACTCCCGAACATAAAACCCGTCCGGCCGGCTCCCCCTGCTCCACCTACCTCTCATGGGGACCAACCGCCCTGCGGTCGGACTCTCCGCTTTTCAGAGGAGCCCTGCACCCCGTGCTTGAGGAGGAAACTGGGGCAGGTTGTGGACCCACAAGAGCTGAGATGCCGGTATCGGGACTCCTACATGGCAGCGCTGCAGAACCCGGTCAGCTTTGAGGCCAGAAGCATGCTGGCCATCCCAGAGGAGTCCCCCCCTGTTGGTGGTGGTGGTGGTGGGTTGGAGATTAATAGGAAGGCTCTGGACCAGACTCATGGAGGACACTTCTGTCACTCTGGGCACCCCTGCCAGACTTCCACTGCTGGGGACGGGAACATTAATCCTTTGGGACACTTCGACATACAAAATTTTAAGAAGGCCCATAAAAACGTGGGAAAGTCTCTCTCCCCTTCCCCTTCCACTGTATCGGAAACTTTCAGAAGATTTCCCATGACGCAAAGACAGAGCAAAAGGAGCAACAGTGATATCTGCCCTGAAATGATTCCCAGGCTACACGTTATGCAGTGCAAAAAAACCACAGCTTTCGGACTCGTTTCTCCAAAACTCGAGAGAAGAAAATCTTCTAAAAAAGGTAAGAGAAGTTGCTGGTGGTATTTTCCTCATTTCTAATTCAACTACTGTCAGCTGCTTTCAACCTATCAACTTTGATTTGGTTAAAATTTTAATCGGGTCATCTGAATCATGTTAGAAGTGTTCCAAAATGTTTGTACAGCACTCTTATTGTGCTCCACATCTTCAGGCAGCTGCTAGTCCAACCAAAACTATACAGGTTTCTTCCCCCCCTAACAATTTTTTTGATATGCGGCATCCCCAAAACCACTTCTTCGCATAGTGTTATCAGGCAGAGACGTCTGAACACAGCTCAGAGGGTTGAATTTAATAAGAACCCCACTGTGGTGCAGACCAAAGTTAGAATAAAGAATGACCTCTGACATTCCCGAGGGATGCCCTGTATCATGACCTCCTTCTAGAATGACAGCATTCAAGGGAGCCAAAAACTCAGACAACACGCACTGAGAGTCCTCTGTTCTCCACCCGCATTGGCCAGATTAAAACACTGCATTCCTGTAACGGAGAGAAGCATCGGCCGTGGAGGAAGGAAAAGGTGTGAGATTGGCCCTCAGAGGCGCATCACAAATTCCTCAGACACATGCGGACTGTATTAGATTAGGGGGGAAGCATGTACGAAAGTTTCAGTTGGACTAGGGCGCCTAATTTCAGATGTTAAAAATCAAAGTGAAGCCAAAGAGCTTGAGGCAGTGTGTCGCTCTTGGAGAGAGGGAAGGAAAGCTGGCGGAGTAAGTACCGCTGTGGTGCGAGACTACCTGTTAAGCAGAAAGTCAAAATGCCTTCACAGGGCTGGACTGTTTCCAGCACTCACCGTGGAGGCTGAGGTCACTTGACAGGAATGAGAAATCCTCTCAGACAGAGTCCAGGAGACAAAACAATGTGGGAAAGCTGAGAGAAGTGTCAAGTCAAACAGTGTCAGGATACATACTTTATCTCCTCAGGGGAACATAATTCTACAGCTGAAATCAGTGCTTTCAGGCGCTGATTTTGAGTTGTATCATCATTCAAGGCAATTTGTAATTTCTCAATGTTTAGTCTTTGATGTTTTGTTTAGTATTTTTAGGGGAAATATAGCCATAATTTACTTGAAACTACTTGAAAAAGGTTTCAGGGGCTGAATGTCTCACAGTAAATGATAAGATGGGAATGGTGGATCAATTTTATTAATTGGTTTGTAATAATTAAATGCTTAAATTAACCAGATGACTGAACAAATAACCTTCTCATGTGGTTTTAGTAGCCCAGTAAAAGTTCATTTAGGCACTTAATAACAACAGGCTATGGTGATTCTGCAGTGATCTTTACTGGGGGCAGTAGGGGGTTCTAAACTAGGGCCCAGGAACACCCCAGTGGTGCTCAGCAAAATAGAAAAATATATTTACCTCATAATTTACATTTTTGCTCATAGTTATTAAAATATTGCTATATACATTTTGTATACATTTTGTGATTTACTAAGGCACATGCAAAACCAATAACATGAACAATGATTGGTCATGGTATTTCTTTTGTACCACTCATTGGCTGTGTTATTAGTTTTGCGTGTGCTAAAATGTTTTGCACTCGCTAAAGGTCTTAGTAAATCAGGCCCTTTGACTTTTTCACATAAAAACTTCAATTCTAAAAAAAGTTGGGACAGTATGTAAAATGCAAATAAAAGCAGAATGTCACGGTTTTACAGCTTCGTTTAATTTCTGTGGTTGTTTTTCTTTATGACGACTTACCTTTCAGTAGTCCGCTTCAGTAGTGAGTTTCCTGCTGGCTATAAAGGCTCAGGATTTCCGTCTTCCGGTGCTTTGGTGTTGTTGTTTTTTGCATCACTTGTTGCCAGTAAAGTATAGGCTTTGCGTTTTAAGGAGACCACTTTGCCCCATCACTTTGCTATTGGGATAATGTGGGACTTGCCTTTTATGCACTTAGAATCTGCTTTTGTGGCTTTTGTTGTCCTCTGTCTTATCTCTAGTGCTCGTCTCTCTGAGACTGCTTTTCCTTACTTTCCTTGTTGCTCTACTCTCCTTGGAGAGAGAAAGGTCTTTCTTTTTGCTAATGTGTTATTTTGTTTTGAGTCTAGTTCGCCCAGTTTTCCAGGTTGTTTTACTTTCTTCCTTTATCTCTCTTTGGTATTGTTCCAGTTTTGGGAGTGAGAGATAATTCTCCTTTTGTTTTTGTTTTTCTACACTCAAGCCTAAGAGTGTTCTCGGGGGGTTGTTATTATTTCTCCTCCGTTTCCACTGCCTCTGTCTGTTCACTCTCCTGGAGAGTGAGAGGTACATGCCCTTTCCCTGTCTTATTTCTGTTCTCCCTTCTCACGGACTATATTCCGTGTTTGTGGTTATTTCCCTTGCGGAATTAACTTTTAGACTCCATCTCTGTCTCGACTGGTCCTCCGAACCGGCTCCCCCTCAGACAGAAAGCAGGGATTTGCTAATTCTCTTTTACATATATTTAATTGAAAACAGTACAAAATATATTTAATGTTTTACGTTATCAACTTTATTGATTTTTGTAAATATACGCTAATTCCAAATTGTATGCCTGCAACACGTTCCAAAAAGGTGGGACAGGGGCAACATAAGACTGGGAAGGTTGTGGAATATAAAAAAACACCTGTTTGGAAAATTCCACAGGTAAACCGGTCAATAGGTAACAGGTGATGCTATCATGACTGGGTATATAAGGAGCATCCACGAAGGCTCGGGCGTTTATGAGCAAGGATGGGTCGAGGTTCACCACTTTGCGAAAAACTGTGTAAGCGAATAGTTAAGAACAGCGTTTTTCAATGCACGATTGCAAGGGATTTCGGGATTTCACCGTCTACAATCCATAGTAATTTAAAAGATTCAGAGAATCTGGAGAAATCTCTGTGTGTAAAGGGCAAGGCCGAAAACCATTATTGAATGCCCGTGACCTTCGATCCTCAGATGGCACTGCATTAAGAACCGAAATGCTTCTGTAATGAATATAGCCACATGGGCTCGGGAATACTTCAGAAAATCGTTGTCAGTAAACTACAAATGCAAGTTAAGACTCTACTACGCAAAGCATTAGCCATATATCAACAACATCCAGAAATGCCGCCTACTTCTCTGGGGTCAAGCTCATCTGAGGTCTGACGAGTCCACCTTTCAAATTGTTTTTGGAAATAATGGACGTCATGTTCTCCGGGCCAAAGAGGAAAATTATCATCCAAATTGTTACCAACAGAAGGTTCAGAAGCCAGCGTCTGTCATGGTATGGGGGTGTGTTAGTGCCCATGGCATGGGTAACTTGCATCTGTGAAGGCACCATTAACGCTGAAGGGCTTTTTGGAGCAACTTATGCTGCCGTCTAGATGATGTTTTTTTCAGGGACGTCCCTGTTTATTTCAGCAAGACAATGCCAAGCCACATTCTGCACGTGTTACAACAGCGTGGCTTCGTAGTCAGAGAGTGCGGGTGCTAGACTGGCCTGCCTGCAGTCCAGACCTGTCTCCCATTGAAAATGTGTGGCGCATTATGAAGCGCAACATACGACAATGGAGACCCCGGACTGTTGAGCAGCTGATCTTATATCAAGCAAGAATGGGAAAAAAAGAGCGAACCTGAAGAAGGACTGCCGAAACGCGTTGTTCGTCTCTCTCTTGTTTGTTTGTGGTTCTTTAATTTTGACAAATTTAATTAATATATTTATAATAAGATTGTTCCTGTGTTGAGTGCACGGTTTACACTGAACTATCAATTATTGGACAAAGCTCCAATAATTCAATAATTCTTTTTTGGACATACTCTTGCAGCAACCTGCGCCTCTATTGTTTTATTGAAGAAACAGGTGTGCATTGAACTGTTGGTGTTAAATATCTTGTCTTTGTACTGTTTCCAATTGACTACAGGTCAAAAAGGATTTGCAAATCATTGTTTTCTATTTTTATTTACATTTTATACACTGTCCCAACTTTTTGAGAATTGGGGTTTGTAAAACAATCCTTGTCTGCTTTGCACATTCTTAAATACCTGGTATATTCATACTGAAAATATTAATATTGACTAATCCATGCATTCATGTAGATCCATGCATTAATGGTATCAGGATTTACACATGTTTCCAAGTACTGGTGTGTTAAATGGCCTGTGGGAACCTGCTTAGGAACCTTTGATTTATATGACATCTTGTTGCTGGTAAAGTTTCTCATAGTACAAGTTCACAGCTCCTCTGAAGCCCCCCTGAAGGCACCACCAGACATCCTGAGCATTGGCAATTCTCTGATGGGACAGGGTTATATTTAGGCAAAGGCTCAGCTGGAGAGAATAGTCCCAGCAATCACCATGCTGCCAGCTGTCATCATAAAGTAGGGCATCTCTGGGGGTCCAAGATCAAACAGTGAAACTATTTCTATGAATAAAAATCCAGAAGCTAAAACTGACAAAACTACTGCTCTGCTCCTTTTTACCCAACTTCAAAATCTGTTTTTTGTATTTTCAACGCAGTTGTTTATCCTTTAATGAAGAGGATGTATAAAATGTTGTGCAAATATGGCTGTAGTTTCTTAATTACTAGCTAATTACTGCTGCTGCATCTGGCAAAGATATACAGCACACTTGCATGGTTACAGCTTGTGAACGGTATTTTCTGTGTCCTCTGTCAATGCCCTTTTTTAAGGTGCTTATTTTAGTCTTAGCTTGTTTATATATGTAAATCCTTAATTTAAAAAAAACATCTGAGGTTGCCTTCACATAAAATGATAAAATGTTTTGTTTTTTTTCCATTTATCATCAGATGTCACCCTGCCTTCTAAAGCCGAAACGCTGTCACCTCCACTTCCTGTAAATGGACAGGAGAAAGAGCTCCAGACCCCACTAGCAGAGAAGCAGTTGGGCCCCCAAATCCACCCCCGCTCCCTCCAGGCTTCTGGCCCACTGCCTGTACCTTCCCCAGAAACCAGCAGCTGTCTCCTCCACCTGGGAGTTGTGTGTCTGCCAGGTGTAGTACCTACATGGTTAAAATGAGTGGAAAGAGTGACAGTGACAGTTATAGAGGATTTAGACTTCCCTCACCACGCCAGCTAATGATTTTTTTGGTATGCTAGTTGTTTATCAGGGAAGGCGTAGTTATTAGTGCATTTCCTCATCATACCTTTTGATCTTGTTCATACAATCAGCTCTTAAAGGCACTTCATAATCCTGTCTAAGGAGAGGTAGTGTCTTGGTAGAAACATTTTCACATGAGGGTATGTGGAGCTTTGACACAGTACAGATTCGCTGCTTTCACTACCTCCATTTCCCATAATAATTGGCTCTCTCATTCCAAAACCGCCTTTCCTTTGATGTGTAGCTGCCTCCATTCCAAGACTACATTTCTTGTCATGCCCCCTTCCCCCAGGAAGCAGAGACAGGACAGGCAGAGCCATAATGGAGGTGTACGGGAACCACCATGGCTGGAGGTCACCTTTGGTGTCCAAGCAGGAGCTATGCAATCTGCTGCTTCACTTACACTCAATTCCCAGGTACTACACTGCTGCTTTGGTATAGCAATAACTTTGACAGCCATCTTCATTTCTCTGGTGTTCTAATGTTAATAATTAATGTGTCTAATGAGAGAGCCTTTTCATTCTCCAACTAGGTTTAATACATTCTGAGAATTACGTGCAAAAGGGTTAAACATCCCTGTAGCCAGCCATTAAGATGTTTGTCTTTTTCCTCCTCAGACAGAAATCAATACCTCAACAGCAGTGTGTGAACATGAGAACATGAAATTTTATGGCAAATTACTTCTAGAAAATCTACATCAACCATTATTCATCATGTTGTGATGACTAATTATGATGGTAGTCTAGGCCTATTCGCTGAAAAAATTATTAAGAGGCAGTATACCTTCATCTTTTTTTAATGTGTATGTGAGTGTAATAATTTGAACATAATATTTGTTCATAATGTAACAGAACATAACATTTTCCTGAGAAAATAAATATTTGAAGATGAAAAGGGAGTAGTATTTTTCCTGTTCCATGTGCATGTAAATATGCAATAAAAAAGCAGCAAAGCTGATTTATCGATGATTGGCTCTTCCACCCAAACTAAACTTCCATTACTGCAGCATTATTTTATTAATAGGCTAACTGTCTATTAAGTTAACAACCAGTTGTGAAATTAATGGTAATCAGGACCTCAGTATTCATTGATTCTACTCAACGACACACACACACCTTCTTTTCAGTGATCCTGCTGTATTTGGCCTCGTTTTCAAACTGTGTGATTTTCCTACACTGTATTCATTAGCAATAGTGCTAGGTACAATTTTGATATTATTTATATTAATTCTATCAATCATCTCTCAAGTTTTCTACCAATCATAGATTTCATATCTGGTGGTGCCGTCAATCACCTTTTCAGTCTGCTATATTTTCTTACCACAAGAGGGCAGCAAGCCATTGTGTTAACCTGAATTGAATCCACTACTGTTGAGGCAACACAAGGAAATGATTCACTGAAACAAAACTCTAACGCTGTGTAAACATGCTGTTCCATGTTAATTCGCCCTGGGACAAGGCCTCTCAACTACATGTTCTCCTCAAATGTGTAATGCTTTGTATAGCCTTGAGGCTTATGCATTGTTTTTAATGCTTTTACACATCTTCAACAGATGAATTTTGAGGTTCAAGTTGTTGGCAGGCTTGTTAAACAAACTTATCTGCTCTGCTTCCGCATCCCAGAGTAATGCATGTTTCAAAACATCGACAACACTATATCCATTCTGAGAGCCGCCCCGTCTGGTATGCGCGCTCGTAAAAACTGGCCAACATGTTTTGTTTGGTCTCACAATCGGGGCTTTCAAAGACGCACTGTTAGGCCAAGGGGGGTGTTACGAAAGGAGATGTCTGCAGTTATAAGGAGAAAGAAGGGAGAGAGAAGTGTTAATGGGGTGTTTTGCTGTGCAAAATAAGTATTCGGATGCATTCTCACGCATTCTTGTGCTTGAACCTTTAGGAAGGAGGTTCGAAGTCTGGGAATGACAGTGGTGATAGATGCAAGGAAGAAATCACCTCCAGAAACACTGTTTAAAGCTCTGCTAATGGTTCAGGTCTGTGTTCTTTTGCACATGTGACTGACTGTGCATACAGGTACTACTACACATACCCACCAGAGTGCAGTGTAGTATCGGAGCAGCTTTACGCAACTCAATCGAAATACAGCTAAGCCAGTTGTGCATTTCAAGGCTATGTATTTATAAAGGAGAGAAATAACTGTAGCACAAATCATACCTTTAGTACCTTTAGCTTTTCTTAGGCTACAAACCTGTAATTAATCTAGTTTTTAAATGTAGATTTTACTATTTATATTTTTCTTTCAGGGAATTTATTTATCTATTTATTTCCCTAAATGTTGTTCTGTGTACTGAAATGAATTCTGTCTGTGGGCCCAGGTGCGGGCCCCACACATCATCAACTGCATCCTGGTGCTGGTGGACAAAGACACCAGTCCTCGTCCAGAACGCCACCCAGGACTACAGGTGAGGGCAAGGGGTCTTGGGATGCCTACATCATCAAAGGTTTTTTTATATGTGTGTGTGTTGGAAGAGACTGTGAAGAGAATTCTAGTTTGTCAAAAACAAAGATGTTTCAAAAAAGTATGTATATGTGACAGTGTGGCATATTGGTTAGGGAACTGCGCATTTAAACAACATAACTCAGAGATTGTAGGTTCTATTCCCAGGTGGGGCACTACTGATGTACACTTGAGGCACCTAACCTTCCTTCAGTGAATATCCAACTGTATGAATCAATTGTATGTATAGTGAAAGCTGTGTAAGTCGCTCTGTACATGCTAAATTCCTATATAGAATGTGTGACAATGACAATAGAATTTTAGACAATTGATATCATGCCTGAGAGAACAAGTTTACCTTAGCTAGAGTTTCTGCAGTTTACAAGTCACAGTTTAGTCATTATTTTTAGCCGTACTTAAGTACATTTTCACACCGTTCTCAATTGTTTCTAGATCAGTAGTTGTAGAGGAAAATAAAAGGAATGTGTGGGAAAAGAAAAAAATTTGTAGGAAATATTTCTTCAAAAATAAATCAGCTTGGTAAGAGACAAAAAATGTGAGATCTAAAGAAAAACAGATACCAAAAATTCTGAGGGTGGGGGGGGGGGGGTGCAATGGAACTTAAAATCTGTGGTCACAGAGTAGTTGGGTTTGCCATGTCAGTGTTAGCTTTGGTACGTCAGAGGCATTGCTACGTTGACACGTCATCATGCCCTGTGCACCTTGCTCAGATGGATGTTGTCACCTCGATGAAGGCACTCCATAAGTCAGTGGAAGGCCAGCAGCTTACATCACAGCTGAACGGCACCTTCCTGTACAACCACAGTGACTGGCTGAAGCTCTATCAGGTGAGACATGCTCACCTGTGAAGCAGGTTGTATATGCCTTAACCCAGGGGAGTTTAGGGCCTTTCAGGTGCTCAATATTCTCCATATATTGTATTGAAATGGTTGAATTAAATTGCATAAAGGCATCCAAGAGCAGCATTTAATTCATTTAAATTAGGATAATTAAAATCTTCTGCTTTGGCAACTGGTATATAAAAATGTAAGCCCTAAAAGTGTTACAAATGATCTCAAATCACCTTTCCATGGATGACATTGAAGACCAAAAGACTGAAGCATTAATAAATTAATAATAATTGGATATCCTTGTTCGAAGTGCTTAATGAATTTCATTCAGAGTTTGGCTTTGGTTCCAGCTTAGACTCACAATCGTATTGTAGAATATGTGTGTGTGTGTGTGTGTGTGTTTGGGGGGGGGGGGGGGGTCACCTGTGTCACAGACCAATAGAACCTCTCTTTCTTCCAGAAACTAGATCCTTTCATGTCAGACTTGCGAGAGGCATCCAATTTGCTCCAGAGGGCTATCGAGAGGCTTGCAGACATCAGAGCAGTGGACACTGTGCAGGTTCATTGATTAAATATCCTTGCATGAGCTCTTGTTACCTCAAAGGCCTTACAGCTTCTGGCAGCTCTGATCTCCCAGCATCTGGTTTGTCCTGGCAGGAGGTCCAGCAGTGCATCAGGGAGCAGAAGGCTTTGATGAAGGAGGTGCTGGAAGACACAAGATTGGTGGCTCTGCAGAGGGAGGGCGGGGCCACCCTGGCCAGAGTGAGAAAGGAGGAGACCAGATTTCCTCATTCTGAGGACTATCGGTAAATCACACCAGATGACTTTTACTGGAGTGTAGAAAGACAGGGTGGACATTCATCTACAAAGCCACAGGCTGTTGATTGGACTGGTTTCAGAGAATGAAGTCTGATGTAATCCATGAGGAAATAGTTGTAGACATATGTTATTTGGCTGTAGTTGATTTTAAGCACCACCACTTACTTAACATTTACAATGTAGACAGTCCAGATAAAGTATCCTATCAAGGATAAAAAACAGGATTTCTCATAATCCGAGGATGTAACAGGCAAAGCTCTCACCACTCTTATCTTTTGCTTGGCCTACTCAAATGTGATTCTCAAAATGTAGTAATAAGTCACATTTAATCAGTGACATTTCATCAAAAGGATTTTCGATCCTACAGAGGAGACATTAATCCAAGCACTTAACTCGCTGGTGTTATTAAAGATCCCATGGCACTTTTCTAAAGAGGAGGGGGGGAAACCTACATACATCTACATTCCTACATACATCTGGCCGCCTAAACACCCCTTACATCTGAATGGCTACACAATCGCTTGCATTCTTCATCAACATATTCTGCTGGTTGTCACTGCAAGTGATAATTCTCAGTTGATCTATCTGTTAAATGAAAGTAAAATAAAACACATGAGAACATTTGAGGAGGAAGTTGTGAGCACGTTGAGGAGTCTGACTGATTGACTCTCACTGCAGGGATGCCATGGACTCAGTGATCAGCCTGTATAATCGTGTAGAGGAGCAGGTTCACACCCTGGTGATGAAATCCAATGAGAGCCTACAGCATCTGGAATTCCTACTCCATCTCAAGGATTTGGAGGACAGATTCAAGAGGGTAAATCACTCAAGGCCACAAGGAGAAACTTCCAGAAAGAAAGGCTCAGGCTAACGGAAAGACGAAAAGTAATAATTTTATAAATGCACAACTTTGTTCACATTATAAGAGGATCCCATCATCATCAGAGCCAAAATACAGCTGTTTTATTCCCTCTAAATATGAGGTGTATGATGAAGGTTGTGCATTCATAAACACAAGTTATTGGTTGCCCTTGTGCTTTTGTGTCATACATGCCTTTCCTGACAATTGTTTCTATGATACAGTCATACGTTTATTTTCTATCCCTTCACAAAACTAGGCAGATAAGATGCATCGACATTTTTTGTTGTCTATGCAAATATTCTTTCTTTTCAAATCCTTTGGAGTTTGTACTCCTTCTATGTTATATAATGTATTTAGCTGGCAAGCTATTGCTATAGATTTGTAAGTGGGCTACAAGAAGCCATTATACAAGAACCATTCTTTATGAACACATCGGTACAGTCAGATAAATCTGTAGGGCAGTGTGTTTGGAAGAGCAAGTATCCTAGTTAGCTGCAGAAATTGCTAGCTACCTTACTAGAAATAGTTGTAACACAGTGCAGTCAAGTATCCATTGCCTTTTCAATCTGACTAATGTATCATTGCATTATCCCTGGCACAAAATTGTCCTCTACAGTTCAGGTTGTGTAACAAATAATCCGCTAAAACTCCACAAATCCATTAAAAACAAACAAAAACTGAACAAAAATGGTCAATCCAGGATCCAATAATAATAATTTTTTTTTTCTGTGGTGGAATGTTCCTTGAATTTTGTTAATTCGGAAAAGTATGCTTGTGTATTCCAAAGGTGGATTATTCATACATAATTCACCTTTGTTCACTTTTGGAACTGACAAGCAGATATAGTAATCAAGTTCTGACTGGCTGATAATAAATTAAAAGGTTGGGAGTAGATCCATCAAGGACTTTAAATCACAAAAGAACTTGAAAATCCCTTTGTGTAGACCATGGGCTGGTTCACTGATGAAGGAGGATGGCAGCTTATGGAAGCCAACGCAGCTCTGGATACGCTGGAGAGGGTGGAGCAGACGCGTCAGCGTTTCAGCGCCTTCCTCGCACAGACCAGTGTAAGTTACTGTGTTTTATTTTACGTGTTTTCCCTCGCTGAGACGAGACCTGCTTTTAAAGAGAGACATGAAGCAGCATCAGCAGGGAAATTACAATATAAATACACATACACAAATTCCCATTTAAAAAATATACACACAAGCACCCGTATCTTAGGTTATGGCTAGTCAAGGGTCATTACAGTTTCATTGTGTCAATAATCTGACCGGAACATAGTATAAGAGGAGGAAATGGTATGGAATGGGTGGTGGGACGGGCGTAGAAACTACAAACCTGTAGTCAAGGGCTCTGTAGCTTTCCAGCATTTAACATTGAGCCAGAATGTTAAATGTGAGATATTAGGAACAATACACACCTATTGTTTGATTTTTGCATAGGCCATGCAACGT
This sequence comes from Ilyophis sp. 1 JC-2022, assembly GCA_022702515.1. Classification (NCBI taxonomy): domain Eukaryota; kingdom Metazoa; phylum Chordata; class Actinopteri; order Anguilliformes; family Synaphobranchidae; genus Ilyophis; species Ilyophis sp. 1 JC-2022. The sequence continues at coordinate 42,144,933 of CM040396.1, read as the reverse complement.
GCAAAACATTATTTTTTTTTCTTAAATGAAAAATGCAATATAAGAGTCCTGCACAATTATTTAATGACTTGCATGTTCAAATCAAACAGCTAGCAGAAAGATGGACGACCAGTAACTCAAAGTTGTGTCTATACTGGCCGTTCATTTCAGGAGCAAAACCTACAGGCTGTGGCTTTGATAGCTGAAGCAGAGAAGATGGAGGAGGCATCCTATCCTGAATCAGGGGTGTTTCAGTCGATGGTGCGCACATTCAAGGCCAGCCTTACTGACTTCACACTGAGGGCAGAGCGGTGCCGCGCTGAGCTGGAGACCATGGCCAGCCTTTACCGCTTCTGTGAAAAGGTTGGTCTGGAACCAGTTGGGTGGATGAAAAGCTCACATTGATTCTTGATTCTCTCTGTTCTATTAAAACATAAAATACCAATGCTGTTTTTGTCTTTACAAACACATTTTAGCCATTTAATTTTTGTGATCGCCAAACTGGCAAAAAATAGAGATTTAATTTGGTCAAGTAAATAATGAGCTCAATTTAATTGAGTAAAAAATGAAGGGCAAATGCTTATTGAATTCAGGCCTCAGTTAAAAGTTAACAGTCTGTAGTTTAAAATGTTAAATGCTAGAAATCACTTAAAAATCTCTTCTTAAGGACTTCTTTAAAAATCATGATGGATATTTTATGTGACTGTTTTTTGCCTCTCCTTTCAGGCTACTGAGCTTGCCAAAGAGTGCAGACAATATATGGACCAGGCTCAGCCTGGATGCTATTCAGCAAAGACTCATATAAGTGTACTGAAGCGGTTCCAAGAACGATTTGGTGAATTTTCTGTAGAGCGCTTCAAGGATATTAAGACCCAAGCTAGCACTTGTTTGCGGGGAATGAGGGTATGGAATGTGGCTTGGCTCAAGTGCCAGGAAGCCAGGCAGCAGCTGGAGGAGAGACTGCAGGACCTTGACAGAACCCAGAGGCCCGCGGTTGGGATAGCTGAGCTGAGGTGTGAGGCGAAGGAGGATAAAAAGCTTTCACCACCCTCTCCACGAGCAGCTCCCTCCCGCCCCGCGGACGTGCGACAGGAGCTGGAAAGGGCTGGGGCCGGCCTGGCAGAGGGCAGGGGCCGCTGTGCCAGTGAGGACAATAGCGTTGGGGTGACGTGCTTTAACATCAATTTCAGACCCGACGTCAACCAAACCAAAGCGGCGGCGGATTCTGGGGCGGAGCTCCCAAAACTGGGGGCCGAAGAGGAGAGCAGCCAAGCACATGTCGAGAGGTCTACCAAGGAGCACGACAGCGACGCAGGCTTTGGGAGAGGGGACCCCGCCGATGGCCAGGAACGCTTGCCGTACCACCAGGCCCTGGTAAGATCGCTGAGCGAGGGTTCCAGCGTGAGCTCCTCCGAATTCCAACCACTGGACTGGCTCCACCCTCTCACCTGCGCCCTCGGCCTCGCCCGTGCTCACGGCCAGCCCTCCTGCCGAATCCTGAGGGCCGCACAACACTACCAGATCTCCCGCCACGGGAGCTTCTGCGCCGAAGACCCCTGTGATGTCTATGACCTTAAGACCGTAGTGACTGCCACAACTGCTGTGAACAGTGTGCATGAGGCCGTTACCCCGATGGGCATGGCACACGTAGAGGAGAGCGGTAGCAGTGCTTTGTAAGTTATGATATCTCAATTTTAAAAGTCTGCTGTATCAATCAATAAGATCCATAACAAAGATTTGGTACTGAGAATATACTTTGTTCATGCGTTCTCCTCCTCTCCTTTACAAAGCCTGCTATGATGCCATACAGGTACAGTTATTCACCATAACCCTCGTTAAAGAACATGCTAATACAAACATAGGGGCAATGCTTTTTGCCTATTGTAAATGTAAGAGCATAAACTTTATTTTATGGGTCAGATGATAAAACAAATAAGATCAATTAACTTTTGTTCAAACATTTGGGAAGCATTCATGAGACGGTTAAGAGCACGCTTCAACACCAAAATAAACAACAATATGCCTAGAGTACAACCATCCTACCGTTCACCCACATTGGGTAACAGGTTAAAATGAATCTGGTTATGTAATACAGGGGTGGAATTTTAGGAAAAACTATAGGAATACTCATAGAAAATCTGAAAATCCTGGACCAGGGTGGCCAAGCCCTGTTATACACATTTATATGGTTAAATCCAGTTTCATATTTGAATAATGTTTGACACATTATCTGTCTAAGATATGTAAGACGTAAGTTTAACACATGCGTTCCACATTAATCTGTGTGCATTTGTGAGGTGGCACATCGGCTCAGTAATGCAGATGCCATGTGTTGGTCAGGAAGCTGCAGCGGATCGTGGAGGAGCTGCTTGCAACGGAGCGGGAGTACGTGCGCTCGCTGGGCTACATCACGGCGCACTACATTCCCGAGCTGGAGCGGCCCGATGTGCCGCAGGGCCTCAGAGGCCAACGCGGCAGCATCTTCGGCAACCTGGAGAAGCTCCACGATTTCCACCGTCACTCCTTCCTCCGAGAGCTGGAGGGCTGTGCCAAAGAGCCGCGCCGGGTCGGCCGCTGCTTCCTGAGACACGTGAGACCCACGACCCCCTTCAGCGCACGTTCCTGCCACCCCCATCACAACATATTCATTTTCCACCTAAGACCCGCCAATGAATTTATGTCCCCTATAGGAGACATGAGTCTCTGGTCTTAATCTCAAGAACCATATATTCTACTATGCTGAAACCTACAATACAAGAGACATTCAATAAATTCAATAAATATAAATTAAATAATAATTTAGAAAATATATTCAATGTGACATCCAAGAAATTTTTTATTTAAATTTAAAAAATCAAATACACTTTTTTATGATGGGTCTCAGGAGGCGATATATTCTAACTTTACTTTTCCATGAATGTATTTATTGGGTGATGTGAGATCATCTTGTCTCTTAACAAAATCATAGCACAAAATGACATGAGGTCACAAGGTGACAGTTGTCATGTCTCAAACAAAGAGATAAAGAATCGCAGCTCCTCAGTGCTTGCCTGGTGAAGTGGAATGCTTAACTGATCAGAATGATTTAGACAGCTCACAAATTAGGGCGGTGCATCTGTAATTGTGATGGAGCTAATCACCTGCCAGTGGTGATGTTCACTTGTGCCTGGAAGCCGAGAGAGATTCAATCAGAACTAGCTGTGCTCTGTTAGGGCAATTTCAACTGAGATCTAAGCTTGTTAACACAAAGGGCTGGAATTTTCCACCCCTTGCACAACCAGGAATTGTGCAAGAATGACAATAAATCTTCTATTGTCAGGCTTAAAATCTCTGTGTCATGAAGTAAATGTTGTTGTGCTTCACATAATTAGTCCAATTCATAATGACATCATAAACTGCCATAAGTGACTAAAGAAGATGACGCAATTTGATGTTTCTCCCAGAGTGTTTCATTGGGGTTGTTTTGCTTTCCCAATTTAGAAGGAGGGCTTCGCTCTTTACGCACTCTACAGCAAGAATAAACCACAATCAGACATCCTGCTCAGTCAGCATGGACACGCCTTTTTCAAGGTGAGAAGCCAACAGCCAGAAACGTATTGCTTCATTATCATGATTTTTTGTTATTAGGTTGGATTAGAATATATTTATTTCCCCCAAAGGGACTTCCAAAAGAGCAGCATAAGTGTAGATTTGTGTTCAGTATGCAAATAGAAAACACAAAAATGTTTAAAAAACTTTTGTATGTGACAGCTGCCTTCTTTGTATAAACAGCAACAAAATAAAATATGATATAATTGAATATAATTGAGTTTGTTGCATACTGCACAACACCGGCAATAAAATCACAGACAATTATAGTTCATTCTTATATCCTACCACAGTGTGTGCCAGTTTTGTTTGTGACTCAAAAACCTTGGAGCATTTTGAATATTTAAGGTTTTCTTAGAGAATGGGATAATCTTCTCTGAATTTTCTCACAAAACTATTTCAACATCACACAAGAAAGCTTGAGGCTATTCCTTCCCAATGCAATGTACTGCACTTTGATAACTTCATGATGTAGTTTCCAAAACTTTCCAAAAGTCAACCCCTTTTTCCAGGTGACTTGTGACTCATTGGCAATGAAGTTAATTGCTATGACTGAGAGCAGGGCATGATTCAATCAACACTTGTTCTTAAAGGGGTAACATGGTGGTTTACCTTACTTTCTGGTGTTTTGTATGATATTGGTACATATGGGCATTGCGGCAACACTACAGAACTATCAAATTTGTATTTTCTTTAGGTTTGAAGAAATAGACTTTAATTTTGCGGTCCCATTTCAGGTCGTTTCTCGTATGACGTCATACGAGAAATGACCACTTCCCGGTGTCTCAAAACAGTCTATGGAACACTTCCCCATCCACACCCACAAAAGAAAAAAGACGTGAATTTAAACTTCAGTTCACCAATTTCAGCCATAACCTCTTTACCCATCGGTAAGTTCACAGCCTTGTTACTGATTTACACAAAGCATGATTGATTATCTATTATTGCATTTACTGAATTTATTGTTAGGTTGCAAACCTTAGATAAAAGTTAGCAACATTTTAAAACATTGACTGTTAAGATAAGCAACTTATCTGTAACCTAACAAGGGTAATTCGAGTTAGGCTAGCGTTAGCCAGCTATTGATAGCTGAGCACTTTCTATGTTATATGAAAAACGATTTGATAACTGACCTTTGATAACGTTAACGTGGCCAACCTTACTCCTTTATCGCACTTGTCACACTTGCCCGTTGCATCTCAGGGACAATAAAGATCCTCTACCAATACAGATTTATGTCATGTTGTATTTATTTTATGCACAACAATTGCCCCTCGGGGACAATACAGATCTACTATCAATAGTTTTTCTACTAATAAACTATTCTGTATAGGTTTTTCATTTTCTCACTCATCTTGCTTGAAATCACAGCTGTAACTAGCTAGCTCTTGCACATTAGCTACATAGATATGACAGGACCGACAGCAGTAATCTAGCTAGCTACGAGCATAACTAGCTAATTCAAAGCAGTTGATCTTTGCCATCATGCCATGATTAAATTATTTCAGTCCTAATACCCACAAAATAGCTAGATAGCTATTCAGAATCAACCCTTCTCAGCATGCTATCGATAGCGTGGCCGACTGCAGTGGACTTTTTCTCGGTGTCGCGGGAGACGCTCCATTGTTGTGCTTTTATCGTACTTTTTTTAAAATTATGCAAATTCGAGATATGGCCTGTTAGGTAGCGTGTACCTTAACAATGTTTGGAGGTTAAAAGCTGGTGTGACATCTCACATTGCTTATATTATATTATTGCTTATACAACAAATGTGTGTAAGGTGGGGGGAATGGCCTGTCAATCATATCTGACTGACAGTTCTCATTGATACGCCTACAAAACGAGGTGAAATTGAGAATGGAAAATTTGGGTTTTATAGTACTTAAAAATGTCTGAATAACAACATTAATGGACACATTCACTTTGATGTTACCTAAAGATAACTGCCATGTGTCACGTTCAACCACCATGTTACCCCTTTAAACGTTGACTAAGAGTTGAAAGCAATAATTATTTTTACACTTCACAAACAAGGTGTGGAGAGTTGAACACTAACACTAGCTCACCAAATTGAGTTTGTGATGAAAAAGTGTAATGTTTGCGTTTATTTGTAAGTCAAATTTAAGGACAAATGTTAATTGAATACAGGCTTTATTTTCAGGTCAAAGTTAATGAGAAAATGATTGATGATTGGTAGAATCAGGACCACAGACTTATTCAGAATTATTCTTGTAATGACTTATACAAGAATATCATTCATGGTTAATAAGAACATAAGAACATATGTTTGAACAGGCCAGTCAGCTCATCTCGGCTTGTCATGCCTACTGGCTAAGGTTAACAGCACTACGTCAGGCCTAGTTTGGGACACTCTTAAGTTCTTGACCTTTACTACATAACCTAGCAAGCTACAGTTTTACATGCATTAACAACTGCCTTTCCACTTATCATTTTCAACTGCCAGAACTAATCTTTAAGTATCTTTTTGAAATCTGTCTATTAATAGGGGTTCTCTTTTTTTTGTCTGAGGGCAGCAGAAACAGGCTGAGCTGGAGGATAAGATGGACCTGTGGTCTTACCTGCTGAAGCCGGTCCAGAGGATCAGCAAGTACAGCCTGCTGCTACAGGACATGGCGAGGGAGTGCGGTCCTCAGCAGGCACGTGAGAGAGCCGAGATCCAGGCTGCCCTGGAGGTCATCCGCTTCCAGTTGCGTCATGGCAACGACCTCCTGGCCATGGACGACATTCAAGACTGTGATGTAAGCGATGAGGGCTGACGGGAAGCACAGATTCTGTGGGGGCAGGGGTTCCCAAACCCAAATACGTTTACTTATATATTTCCCAAATAAATTTACTCTGTGATACATTTGAAATGCATTTACTGTCACCCAACTCATTTTAAACACAATGTGAGCGAATAATGTGTGGAATGAATAACATTATGTTATCTGCATGCACACTGTAACTTATACAGGACATGTAATTGGTACAGTTTTTATTTTAAAAGTTCTGAATGTCAATGGAAAGCGTGTACAGGTTCATTTTGAACTCAACTCTTTGTTCTTAACATTGAAAGCTCCATCTCTACTGTCAAACGGGAAATATTCCAATTTTATGCATCTTCTGAATATTCATGAAGGGCCATGACCAAGGTCAATACCTGGCAATTGATGTTCTTTACTTGTGCATGGCTCTTCATGAATATACATACACTTTAATATAACACCAGTAACTACTGTCACCAACCAGACTATCCTACAGTAAGGAAGTAGAAATAGAGAATAGAAAAAACACAGGAGTTGATCTGTTTACTTTAGCAAGTCTGCAGATGAGTGAGGATGGTGCTGGCACTATGGTATCTGTCAGGGCACCTCCACTTACTGTCTGCCCCCTCTCCAGGTGAACCTGAAGGAGCAGGGTCAGCTGATCCGCCAGGACGAATTCCTGGTGTCCTTCAGGAAGAAAAAATGCTTCCGTCACATCTTCCTCTTCCAAGACCTCATCCTCTTCAGCAAAACCAAGAAGACAGAAGTAGGAAATGACATGTACATCTACAAGCAGTCTTTCAAGGTAGCTGTTAATCACTGAGGACAGCGAGGTTTCCTGAAACACAACATGGTTTGAGCTATCATACTCAATAGAATATTCTAAACAACTTTATTAGTTCATCCCAAAATTAGCTTGAGTATATCAGAGTATCTCATGATTTCTTTGTTGACGGGGTAGTGAGATGGTGCGAGCCCAGACTGTGGGGGTGGATGGGTGTGGCCTGGGGGTGGTGCGTCCAGGCAATAATCACCTTTACATGTTATGTGTAGTCCAAAATGGCAGACATAGTCCAACCTTGCTTGTTTGGTCCAAAAATGGCCACCATTGTCTGACTTGTTCTTCTTTCTGGGCAGACCTCTGACATCGGTATGACACACACTTCTGGGAGCAGTGGGCTGTGCTTTGAGATCTGGTTTCGGCGGAGAAAGTCCCAGGACACCTACACTCTCCAGGCTGAGAACGAGGAGTTGAAGAAGGCCTGGAATGAAGACCTGGAGCGGATTCTGTGGGAGCAGGCCATACACAACAGAGGTCAGTGTTTCAGCATCGCAAACTAACCAGATAATGTTGAATCAATACTTTCCCTCTTGACTTTCCACTGTGGCATTACAACCTGAAAGCCAGGAACATTGCACCTATAGAGTGTGTACTCCACTGATACACTCCGTTGTAAGCCAGTCCCTATTTCACTCGCTACAGTGCACACTGTACTACAGGAGCACTGAACGGCAGGGCGATGTGTCCATCCTTGACATAAACAGGTAGCTTGTGGGGACCTGCTATGCCCTGGAAATCAACTTATATAACGTGAACACGTGAAATTAAGATACAAGCTTTATTTGTTGTGTATCATGAAGATGTGGCCGATAGGTGGAAATAAAATATTTCTAAATATTCTCATATGTAATTAAAGGGGAATTCCACTGAAAAACAACATTAATCTTATTTAACAAATCATGACACAACTAATTAAGTCTCTTTTTGTGGCTTTCCAAAACAATTTCTGGACTGAAATATCCGCAGGTAAAGATTCCATTTTGGTAGAGGTATACGTCGTAATGAATTTGAATTGTCATTGAACGCGGGGAGCGCTGCTCCTCTTGTTAAGGGAAATTGGGAAAATCGTTAAGATATGCAATTCTGTAAAATTAAACTCATTGGGTTCAGTCCAATCGCTTATTTTCACTCCTTGCATCATTTCCTTGTGTCCTTTCCTCAGTCCTTAGCTCCACCCAACAGAGGACGTGAGGAAGAGATGCAAGGACGGAGGAATTGAGGCAACATGCATTAGGCAAATGGAAAGTCCTTGCTCAGTCAAGCGTCAGTTTAAGCAATGTCAATTACTAATGATGTTGCACAGCTGTATCATCTGTCAGTGTGCATTTAACAGATTGTTCTTGTCTCAGAGATTGTTTTTGCACTGAAAATGGTAGCATAGCCTACTGTTTTACTGGACGCTGTATTTCAGGCAAGAAATATAGCTATAGCATACCGTAAATTATAAAAAATAGCATAATAGCCTAAAACATTAATGACATCATTAAAAGACAGCCAATTCACATAAATAGATGTAGGCTAAATTACATTATTCTTTCTCAGTTATACAGTTTTAATGCCGCGGTTTCCACTTCTGCTTGTTATTAGCACAGGACAAATCATATTTCTGTTTGTAAAATTATGGCTGAATTGTTAAAATTTTATTTTTGGTTTGACGGGGGATAAATTACATACAGGTAACTAAACTGGTGGCCTGTAAACTGTAATTTGTTCTGCTACTGTTTCAGAACAAGGGCAATCTGCACCTAAAAAAACTGAGGGGGCACAGAGGAATAATGATAGCTGATAACAAAATCCTGTTTGGAGAATAGTTCTGAGGGAATATACAGTCATCTTACAAGTTCTTTGGATGTATAATAACATTTGGAAATAAAATAATATTTACTTATTTCTATGTAGATTCTGAGATAGCATAATCTGAAATCTGGCCAAATCTGAGGGGGCTCGTTGAATGGGCAGATCGCCACTGTTTCAGAATGAAGGCAAACTTTATTTACTCTCATAATGAACATAAAAGATCGCTACTGCTTTGCAACGCCGCTTGAGCTAAGCCATCGGTCCAGAACGCATTTTGAGGAGACAACATAGTTTGCGGTAAATATAGCTACATTGATGTGAATGTGTTTACAATGGTTTACAACATTATTTCCAGCATCAAGTTAGCAAAGCTGTATCCTGACTGAAATTGAATGTGATCTCTAAATGTGACGTAGCATGCGGTGCCATATATTTTTACTGCAATATTGGACTGTGATTCCAAACACTTTAATTTATTTGATAGCTCAAGTGTAGGATTAAGTGTCTTGCAAGTTGATACAACTGCATGGGTTTTTGCATTGTTTACAAAAGCACACAATTCTTCACGTATCTAGATTCACAATTATTCACGTAAATTTACTCAATTGTAAGTCCCCGGACGCCCCTAGAGGGCGGGGGAGTACCACCTCATAGTAGAGCAAATTTGTTTCATTATTTATTTTTTGCCGGATGCATTCATCTGTATGAACATAGTCTAAACGTGACATATTGCATAGGCTACATATGTCAAAATGAACTCTATAAACTTTGCCCCTAGTGCGTATCTAGACGTATCTGTCTCAATTACAGTATTCATGTTTGTCTGAAATTATAAACTACAGCTTTAAGAAACCCCGTAGATTTTGATGCAGTATTTTTTAAAAGGGTAGCCGCTTAGCTTCTCCAGTTACACTGCAGTGCCATAAAATAGGAGGGTCTATTAATTGCCCGAAGCACTTACGACCCTCCTCTCGCCACAGCCACAGACTATAAAATGCACCGTTTATACACGCTAAGAAAATCATGTTCATGTATAGAAACATAATAATATATTTTTTAAACGTTGTACAAATGAGTATTCACCGTTTTCCCTTGCTTACTGTACTATATACAGTACCTGATGCACTTTTGGTTTAGAAGACACCAAATTTTTTTCTCAAATTTCTCGTATAAATATGTTTAGGAAACCAAGTACTGTATCAGTATATTCTGCTACAGCTGTTGTCTGATTAACCCTGAAGAGTTTATGTTGTTACATTTTGCCAAAGTCCCGTATTTCCACATTTCCACAGCGACCACCCGTCGCGCTTAGGGCTGAAGTACGTTGTTGTGTAAATACACACGCGCTTTTGTATGTTTTTAAAAAAAACATATTTAAATACATTAGGCGAGGTATGTTATGGTTATTATATATATACTTTATGTGACTATTCTGAATTAAATGTATTCTGTTGCAAATTTCTGAATGATACAGCTTCTTCTTCAATTCAAACTTTAAACCATGGATGTGCAGGGAATATTTATTGAGATATTGTCATTTAAATAAAATTAGTAGAAACCAGGTGGAAATTGCCTCTGGAGGGCCAAAGTAAATATTAATAGGCTATATTTTTTGAAAGGAAGGGTTAACGTTAAGCATTGAAGATTGCATTTTTCCATGAATAAACGTGGCTTTTGTTCATCCTAAAAAATGAGTGTTGTTATGGATTAAAGCGCTTTATAATATATGAAAAGGAATGGTAAGATTGGATTGTGTAGTGTATAGCAATCACTTATACATTTTAGTTTAAGGCTGGTGAGATGCATCCATGACAGCCATGTAATTGTTGAAGTCATCAGAATGAACCATTTCAGAGTGTTATTGGACAAATTATCTCACAGGGGAGCATGCCCCCAGCCCACCCTAGAGTGAATCAACCCCCCTGTCGACAAACAGCGTCTCCCTTGCTAATATTCTACAATTCAAACCATGCCTCTACCCTTCCTCATTTTTGCAAAACTACAGTGGCGTCTATGGAGGACCAGAAATGCCAAAATTAGAAATTAGGAATTTATTTCTGTATTTTTTTGTCCATATGGTAATTAGGAGATGGCTTTGATATTTAGGAATAGTAGTCAATCCTAGAGTAGGCTACAGATCAGGGTTATTATAGTTTAAAAAATTTCAGTTTTTATAGTTTTTATTTTTATTTAGTTTTCCATTTTGATTTCAATTTCAGTTTAGTTTTAGTTAGTTTTAAGATTTGATAGTTTGATAGTTTAAAAAAATAGTTTCCATTTTTTGGAAGTGCTTAGATTTAGTTTAGTTTCAGTTTACATTTTTTTGGGCAGGTACCCCATTTGTTAGGGGTGATGTTTTAAAGGTTTAGAACAGGTATTGTGTGGGTTATATGTTTGTATATTTAAATTCATTTTGCAAACCATCTCAAACTAGCTTGAAGCCCTGAATGATTGAATGGAAATGACAGGACAACAATGCACTATATGTGGACATCATCAAACACTGGCCCAGCTGCCAAAATAAATAGGCTATAACCACTTTTTAAAGGAGATTATACAGACTATTTGCAAAAGTTTCAAAAAGCCAATCTGGCACTGGTTTAAAATAAACTTTAGTCCTTCCCCTTTCCTGTGAGGGAACTTCCGTTGTAGCCACCATCAACAACAACAAAAAAAAGCACATAGACAGTGGGGCAGACTCACAACACACAAACAAAGATATCAAACTAAGTGAACTAAAGCGAAGGTATGAGTTGAGTGGAATACAGCCAAGCGTCATAATGAAAAATCGAGCATCAAAAACAACAACAGCTCCTTATGTGCCTCTGCTGTCTTGAGATGTTCAGTGTCACCAGGCAGTACAACAGCCGTAGGGACAACGCTGTTATCAGTTGACCAGAGAAATGCGTCTCTCGGATCACAGCTGTCGACATATACACAAACTCAGCCTCCCTGACCTTCCTCCATGCACCCACAGTCTGTCCAGTCGAAACGGAGCACCAAATATCCACCCAGCCTTCCCAATCGTCGCCCCATTACCCATCCTCTTTTCCCTCCTCTCCTGGATGGCTCCTCGAGGATGACCTGTAGTCCGGACACCAAGCCACCCAAACTCCGTAGCAGATCCAATGGAAATTCCAGAGTACATGTTATGAATGCGTCTCCTCAGTGACGACAAAACCAGCCTGACTGGACAATTTGGTAATATTATCAAAAACAGCAGCAGGAGTGCCCTGAAAAATTTTCAGCTTGCTTCCCTGTCCTATAACAGACATACCAATGCATGAAAAAACAAAAGACAAAAACTTGATACAACAAAACACATTCAAATGAACAAAACGAGAGACAGCTGGACTACATGTCGTCATTACAGCGCCATGTGACGATATGGAGGATATTTTTAATATAGGCTGCATCCAAATATTCTTCACTCTCCACCTCCCTTCCTCCACTCCCCCACTACCACTCCTCTCTTCCCCCGAAGTATGCAAAACTGTGAATGTTTCGAGTACAAGTATTTACATGTAAAGTATACAATATACCTGACATTACGGTTTGCGTCGAGACATTAATTAATATGTAACCATTAATACGTAATTAAGATGTAATCGGCTACATTAGATTAAAACACAAAGATCCGTTTCCGGGGCACGGAGGAGAGGAGTGGTTGTGGAGGAGGAAAGGTTGCATTTTTCGACTATTGGGATGCACCCACAGTGCATGTCAATAAACAGTATGCAGTAAGCAGTACACAGTACGCTAGCCTCCCTACACTAGAGACAGGACACCGTAGATAGGACTCAGATTTGGACACAGCCACAGAGAGAGAGGCGGGGAACCTACTACTACTACTGTTAACAGTATTGGTTCTTAGCTAAGTTACCAATTATTCCAGTACAATGGCTTTCAATGATTTTGTGGATTATAAAAATGGATGACGACACCTGCCGAGACATTGTTTTTGAATCGGAGGCGGAAGGCTTCAGTTTTGGGCCCGAATACACGGCTGGATGCAGAGCTGAATGCGCTGCTGACCCGGGACTGCTTCGACCGGATTTACTTGTGGTGTACATGTGGTAACTGTACCGCAATGCCAACTGAAATGGAAGTGTTCACTGCAATGAGTGGGACGGGGCACAGTTTCATTTGTCATGAAGAGGGAAGTCCATCTGACTAATCTTACACACCCTGATTTTGAACACCACATGCATAAGTGTGTTTTGGAAACATTGTTCTGGATCCCCAAAAATGTACTGGTGAAAGACACCCAGACCTAGCGTAGCCTCTTTTGAAGAACTGCTTGAGGACTAGCAGTAATGCCCAACCCCTCCGGTTGTATTCAGTGGGAGTGGCAACCTGTGACTGGCATTGTCTGACACCGCCCATAAACTAAGCGAACGGCCATTGTAGTTCACAGTAAACAGGTACCTGGTACATGTAGTAGTTTGGTGCTATATCTCTGCTCTCACTACAGGTAAAGAGTTGGCTGAGAGCTCATTTTAATCAGGAGGAGAGCTACTTTTTTCCAAATTAAACGTAATTTTTTGGTGGAATTCCCCTTTAAGAATACCGCTGACTGTTGTTCCATGTTACCTACTTTGGAGTTGCTCAGTAATAACCTCTTTTTACCAAATTAGTTACAATTTAACTACACCGTTATAGGTACAACTTATTGCAAAGTGTTACCACCTTTTTGTATGTGATCTGTGTGTATCGTAGAGATCCGGATGCAGGAACGGGTGTTCATGGGAATCGGCAACAAACCCTTTATGGACATCAAGCCGAGTGACGCGGCGATCAGTGACCGGGCAGTCAACTGTATACTGACCGAAGGAGGTGCTGTCAGTTTATTCTTTAACAATTCACTTAAGTTAAAATTTTACACTGGAACCAAATAGCAGTCAGTGTTGGTGCTGAGTGGCTCTTACTGATCAGACTCCAGGAAAAATGTGAATCCACTTCACAGTCTGTATTGTATCCTGACTGTGCCAGCTTCAACAGCAGTCTGCAGCCTAAGGCTCTAAGAACTTAGAGGGCAGGATGCCATTGATGTAGCGTTGCCCAGATATGATGGGTAGTAACAGCTGTGTGCTGCTAAAAGGCATGATAAGGATAGGCTTGGGAATGTAATTTTTGGGGTGTTATTTGACATAATGGCTTTATGAGTCAAAGAGGAAAAACCTTTGTGCATAAGCCCTGCTAATCAAAGGGGGGTGGTGCTCAAACCAGCCAGGACCGGCAACTTCTAAAGGGTGAGACTAGTTAAGTAAAAACTGTAGTTGCATGTACGTATATAGCTTAATTTAATAGAACCAAACAGGGACTAATGAGCCATACTCTGAACAAGACGTTGAGTCGAAAACGTCAGTCTGGCTTATTTGACACAGTTTTATTCTATGAAATTAAGTTATACACATACAATTACATTTCTCAACTAGTCCCACCCATTGGAAATTACAGCTGGGTAAGGAAATTATGGCTTTATAAGTCACTTTGGACAAAGGCACCTGCCAAATTAATAAGTGTAAATGTAAAGTAATTATGTCTCATTAGTTAGTGTATGGCACTATATTTTCTGATGTCTTTTTTACCTCCCAGAATCCAAGGTGTCAACCTCCTCTGGGGTGTCAGGAACTCCGGGAGCTCTCATTTTGCCATGGCCTAATTCTATTGGATCACGCAGCAGTGCATCATCTTCTGAAAGTCATTCCTCTTTCTCCTCGGGGCGAGGGTCCCTATCTGCTATTGGATATTTATGTGATCAATCCCGGGCAGGCAGTGGCCATAATGTCTATTCAGCCACAACAGCTTTGGAGGATGATGACCTGGACAATGAGAATGACAGCTTTCATCTACTTTGTGAGTGGCTGTGAACACAATAAACTCAACAATAATAATCTCAACAATTAAATAATCATTTAATGTAATTTATCTTTCCAGTGGACAGTTCAGAATCTTCAGGGGAGAGTGTGAGTGGATTCAGCAGCTCTGATCAAATTTGTCTATCTGTGATTGGTGGAGAAGCAGAAGACACATCCTCTTTGTCTTCCTCTCGTTCCTCTGGGAAACGCCACGCAATACATGCCTCTCCAGTCCCGTCCAGACAGTGGTCTTTTGCTTCTCCCTCACAAAGGGCTCAAATGAACCCCAAGCACTCTGGAAAGGTGGGTTAGATGGACAGCCATACTGAATTTAAAAGACTATTTCACCCGATGGCCTTTTGTTTAAAACAATGTGTAAAATTAAAATAGTTATATTTTTGCTATCACTATAATTGTTACCACCTCTCTGGAAAGATGTTTACATTAATAATCTTAACAAGAGCGCCCAGGTGAAACAAGATTATACTTGAAATATACTTTTAGTAGTTTTTGTACTAATTATGTACTTTGTGCTTAATTGGCAGTACTTTAAGTATACTAAGTGCACTAAAGTTGTTCAAAAGTAGAACTTAAGTGTAAAGGCGTTGTAGCAGTACAACGATGAGCCAAACACGACAAAAGAAAGAAAACTATGAAAAACCTCCCGGCCGTAGCCAAGCCAAAAAACACCCTTGTAGAATGAGATAGCCACATAAACACGGGCAATACCAATAACGGTAGAAAGGCAAGAACAGCAAAAACAAATGCACTCGGGACGTGACTATAACGCCCGATAAACGGTGAAATGAATGAAAATAAAAGAATGCTCACACTGTCAAAAGACAAAGAGAGCGGAAAGTGGAAAAGAAGGGAACAGAATAAATTAATTCCCTGAGCTTTCTAGGCAGTTAAAAAAAAACTCTACAAACAAAGAAAACGAATCTCTTTAAATACAAACAACAAACCCTGACATTCGTGTAGGCATGAAATGAGATAGAAGCGCCCAGAAGCGGAACTCGGGTTTAAATACCTGGTGACGTGGACGACAGGTGAATTAGATAATCACCTGAGTGAAAGGAAAATCCCGCAAAGGAATGTGGAAAAATCCGATAGACCAGGAAGGATGAGGCGTAAAAATCGAGAGAACGAAGGGAGACCATGACATTAAGTCGTACTTAAGTGTACTTCAAGTGCACTGTGTATGTTAAAATGGGACTATTTTAGAATACTTAAGTATATTTAAGTGTACTAACAAAAAGTATGATTTTTTGGTATCTTAAATACTCTTGCAGTACAATTTCATTATGTCACCAGTATGTTTGAAACAAACTTTAAAAGTATTACGGTGTGTTTGAGACTATACTTGAAGTACACTTTTTTTAAACATACTTCAAATTAAGTACAAAAAGGAAAAGTATACTTGTAATAACCTTTGTATACTTAAATTATATTTTTATTACACTAAAGTATACCACTTTTTCACCTGGGGCAATGTGTAAATCATGGTTGTTTTTTTCTGCAGGCTAAAGAAATTGGCCCTATCGGAAAATCTACAGAGGTTTAACATGGTAAGTTGTGGTCAGTAATTCAAGTTTACTCAAATTAAAAAATCTGGAGTGAAAGGCGGATTCCAAAGATCAAGTTGGACACCTTGAGAACCTCTGCCGAAGTGATACCACAGTGAAGTTTCCTGTTAGCAACTAATATAGGATGAACCCACCCCACCTTTAGCAGGACAAGGCAGGTGTCCCACTGCTGCAGACTCCTAGTTATGAGTGGCTGATACCCAAACCCCCAACCATAGAGCCCAGCCTGAGCTCAAACCCCTCTATGCACAACTGAGTGAGTGTGCTTACTGGAAGAAGCAGGAACTTACGTGCCTGAGAGACATGACTAAGGCAGTTCAGTGGAAGTGGTCTGACTGTCTGAAGCATTAAACATCAATGCCCGAAACATTAAGTGAAGTCACTTAATTTGCATACATTCCTACCTCTCCTGGCTTCACTAGTTTCAAACTGTCCTAATAAAAGGAAGAGGTGCTGTAGAGATTGAGTTTATATTGTTCCTAATAAAAGGAAGAGGTGCTATAGAGATTGAGTTTATATTGTTCCTAATAAAAGGAAGAGGTGCTGTAGAGATTGAGTTTATATTGTTCCTAATAAAAGGAAGAGGTGCTGTAGAGATTGAGTTTATATTGTTCCTAATAAAAGGAAGAGGTGCTATAGAGATTGAGTTTATATTGTTCCTAATAAAAGGAAGAGGTGCTATAGAGATTGAGTTTATATTGTTCCTAATAAAAGGAAGAAGTGCTATAGAGATTGAGTTTATATTGTTCCTAACAAAAGGAAGAGGTGCTGTAGAGATTGAGTTTATATTGTTCCTAATAAAAGGAAGAGGTGCTATAGAGATTGAGTTTATATTGTTCCTAATAAAAGGAAGAGGTGCTGTAGAGATTGAGTTTATATTGTTCCTAATAAAAGGAAGAGGTGCTGTAGAGATTGAGTTTATATTGTTCCTAATAAAAGGAAGAGGTGCTATAGAGATTGAGTTTATATTGTTCCTAATAAAAGGAAGAGGTGCTATAGAGATTGAGTTTATATTGTTCCTAATAAAAGGAAGAAGTGCTATAGAGATTGAGTTTATATTGTTCCTAACAAAAGGAAGAGGTGCTGTAGAGATTGAGTTTATATTGTTCCTAATAAAAGGAAGAGGTGCTGTAGAGATTGAGTTTATATTGTTCCTAACAAAAGGAAGAGGTGCTGTAGAGATTGAGTTTATATTGTTCCTAATAAAAGGAAGAGGTGCTATAGAGATTGAGTTTATATTGTTCCTAATAAAAGGAAGAGGTGCTGTAGAGATTGAGTTTATATTGTTCCTAACAAAAGGAAGAGGTGCTGTAGAGATTGAGTTTATATTGTTCCTAATAGAAGGAAGAGGTGCTGTAGAGATTGAGTTTATATTGTTCCTAATAAAAGGAAGAGGTGCTGTAGAAATTGAGTTTATATTGTTCCTAATAAAAGGAAGAGGTGCTGTAAAGATTGAGTTTATATTGTTCCTAATATAAGGAAGAGGTGCTGTAGAAATTGAGTTTATATTGTTCCTAATAAAAGGAAGAGGTGCTGTAGAGATTGAGTTTATATTGTTCCTAATAGAAGGAAGAGGTGCTGTAGAGATTGAGTTTATATTGTTCCTAATAGAAGGAAGAGGTGCTGTAGAGATTGAGTTTATATTGTTCCTAATAGAAGGAAGAGGTGCTGTAGAGATTGAGTTTTTATTGTTCCTAATATAAGGAAGAGGTGCTGTAAAGATTGAGTTTATATTGTTTCTAATATAAGGAAGAGGTGCTGTAGAAATTGAGTTTTTATTGTTCCTAATAAAAGGAAGAGGTGCTGTAGAGATTGAGTTTATATTGTTCCTAATAAAAGGAAGAGGTGCTGTAGAGATTGAGTTAATATTGTTCCCAATAAAAGGAAGAGGTGCTGTAGAGATTGAGTTTATATTCATAATTGCCTGTAAAACTCACATAGGTGTTTAGGTTATGTCTAAGTGTACAAGACGGATAAAGGTTTTAATGAGACTGGAATCTTGAAGTGGAAGACTGCAATTGAAAGGCAATTATCCAGACTGTGTACCGTAAAATGGTTAATTAATAAATAAACCTTAATTGTTCTAATATTACACCAAATTATTAATGTCTTTTCTGCTATCTGCCACAGGTGGATGTGACTTCATACCTTTGAGCTTGCCCAGCGGAGATGGGTCAGTGACGTAAAGTGGAACTGTAGATGGCTTGACGTCACATTGCGAATGGGATTGTCTCAAAAAGAGAAGGACAATCATTTGATCGCCCAGTCATTTCTATCAACATAAACTGACGGCTTTGTCAGTATTCTTCACAGTGAAAGCTTACACTAACGGACTGGCTTGATGTTAATATGGGTGTCCACTTACAATACATGGCATCAGGTAGTCTAGATCCAGGCAATGTGTTCCTCCCAGACATTACAATAAAAATGAAGAAAAAAATATGATTTTTAATTTACTGTACATTTTATTCGTTTCTCAGTTTTGGAATTGAATAATATTAGCACCATGGTCTGTATCCTTTATTATGTGTCAAATAATATGAGGTAGTGCACTCTGGACATTTCTAAATATGTCCTAAATTATACCAGGTGCCAGGATACGTTTTTGTTTTATTTTATGTTGTCTCTGAACTTTTGTAACCACAAAATGTGTTATTTTATTGTCATTTAAATTGTGTTTTGATATACTCAAATACTGGATTCTGATACCAAAAACGTAATTTATAGACATACATGAAACAAGATTGTGAGCAAAATTAAATATCATTATTTGACACTTACCATCATTCTAGTATCTTGGTTATTTAGAGGGGAAAATGTTCCACGTGTTTTATGAAAGCCCAATGGTAGCCAAAGCAAGCAGGGGCACTTACACAGATCAAATGAACACATAAATCACAAATTAATGAAAATGTGATGAATCTGCTTGGGCAATGTAATCATAGAGGTAGCTGCACACCTACATATGATTTATAATTTGACAATAGCTCACCTCTGTTGAAACACCACTTGCATAATGAGTGATGCTAATGATTTCAAGATCATTTTCTGGTATTTTCTGTACCTGGTAAAGTAAGCATATTGGGGCTTTAAAACATTAAATATGCTTTATTGAATAAAATTACAATACAGTGATTTTGTAATGCAATAAGAATTGAAAGTAACACACAAATATTGTCACACTTGAGTGTTGAGTTTTTGGCAGTTGGTTTCCCATCAGACCACACGCTTATCCTGTTTGGCATATGGCAGCCTATTGATGATGTGCCTGTGCAGATAATAGGAAGCCTTGTGGGGAGCAGTATTTGCACCCTGGTTTTGACCCATTTCTTTTGTTTTTATCAGAAAATGCAGTGTGCATTGACTACTTATAAATATGACATGCACCTATAGAACATGAATTTAAGAGACATGTCGCATTAAAATGAGAACGTGCAGTAAGCTAATTTTACAACCGGTGGACCAGAGCAAACCTCAAACCATCTATCTCTAAATCAGGAAAGTACCGTCACATACGCCTTACCTAAGTGGTGATCTGTAGGTTAAAAACAATAGGTTAAAAACAAAGTACAAACTTGACATTGAGCTCCATATAGGACGACTTGCCACAAAATATCAGTGATTTGAAAGAATATTCCAGCATCCACTAACTAAACATAAAATACTTCCAGTGTGTCAGATAAGATTTATTATACGTGACTCTAGGAGATGGCTCCCTTCTTGGAAACTATTGCTTTGGTCTCGCCTGTATGGGTTTTCTTTAAGACCTTCCAAAATCAGAGGTGTAATCATTTAGATTTTGTGGTTCATTTCTGAAATGTGTTGTTTGTTGGTTACTGCCCTGGCTTTTTTGACCAATGATACTATATTTATGAAATCTGATTTATTTGTGTTTGGTTCCATGTTATACTGTGATAAATGTGGTGTCTGCACAGCCTTTGTTGTTTGGCGTTTGTTTCTCCTGGATGGAAAAATATGAACGCCAACAGAGGTTAACTTACTTGTTTTGGAAAGTTCTGGTGTATGCGTACACTGTAAATTCTAATAGCTGCCATGACTTACATGAATTAGTTAACTCTATTTGGTTATCAACAATATGTACTTCTTACTATGTTTTATAAAGTAACAGTTCATTGCAGGATGAAAAAAACAATTTTCTTATTATCTTCACTCACTCTGAGCGACTATTCACGAATGCACGAGCAGTTGCTTTGTATTACAAATGTGCAAATATAGTTACACTTTTTGAGTAAAAATATCATCTGGACAAGTGAGAGTGCTGAAAAAGTAAAACCATGTCTGAGTTCCTAACAGATATGAGGGGAAAGAAACTGATTGAAAACAGGTGGGATGTGTTGCAGCATAATTAATAATGGTGATGAGTAGCAGCTAACACATTTGGTCCCCTGAACACTCCCTAATTCTGAAATGTGTGCGCTGAATCCGCAGGCAGCTCGTATCTGTTCAGAGCTTCAGAGAAGGAGGATGGCTTTTATGTTAAGCCTGCTGAAAAGAAGCAAGTCACTGAGGCTTGAACCCATCAGCATTGAAGCATCCGTAGCCCATGCTTCCAAACAGCGGAAATTGTACAGTTAGAGATAACCAGGCCCATTATCAAAGGAGAAAATGTATTCTACATTACATTCTTCTGTGGTGTGTACACTGGGATAACAATGGATTATACTACAATCAAACCAACTTTAAATGGAGTTGCAAAGTCTTGGAACAACCCTCTTTCCCTCTGTAAATTATCAAGCCAGTTGAATAGTCATCTTTATAGACACTGAATCTTTCTCAAGACTTACTGACTTTGACTTTCTGAAGCTTTATATGTGGAGATCTGGGCCCCATTAAGTTCTCATGAATCATGTCATGATGTAATGCTGCCACTGCCAGCACTTGTTTTAGTGTGTTTCTTCTAACATAATGCTTGCTTAAAACACAAGAGATTTCCACTGAAAATGTTCATTTATGAATAACCCTACTAATACCTGGAGCAGACTTCAACAAACTGAGCTTGAATAATTCAGACTTTTATCTTTTTGAACTGATAAATCAAATGTTTCCATGGATCAAAGATACATCATAGATAACATGTTTCCTTTGCAGAGTTATATTCTAAATGTACTGGCAATTACCTTAAATGAGTAGTGGTGTTACACAATGATGAGACAATGGCTTTAATGATTTTTGTTAATGTATGTTTTGATGATTGAACAGGGGTGTCGTTACATGTGGGGGAAACAGGATAAATCGTTCTTCAACTGCATTATGATTGTGTAATTGAATATGTAGCTTGGCTGGAAAATTCCACAACAGCTTTGGTAAATCATGAGTGACAAATTGTAGCGTCATTAAGCAAATGCTGAAACTGTATGACTCCACAGGAGGAGAGATGTCAGGTAGTGAGATAAGACTGTTTGGCAAAAGTTCATCTTACCACTAGGTGCATCCAACACACATCTTTTGACCTATGAATTTACAGCACACAGAATTTATTAGGCTGGTTTATTAATAAATACGTATTTTTTCTGTTATTGTCATCAAAACTGGTGAAGAATTATATAAGCATTTATGTTAATTTCTCTCGTTCTTCTTGTCATTTATTATAATTTGAAAGAGTACTTGGGAGGTCAGTTTGGGTATAGGTCACTTAATTTACAGCAAACTGCATAAGAAATTAAAAATTGTATAAGTTAGCCACACATAATGAAAACGTATAGATATTATTTCCACACACGCGCGCGTTTATAATCTTTATAGCACATTAGTTGCCGTTATTGTAGAGTAGCCTATTAAACATTCATTTGTTTTTTTTGTGTATCCTATTTATCCTATATAGGCTTCGGGTAGGCTATGTTGTTTGCGCGTGAGGATACTACTGTTTTTTTCCAGTCAAGTTTTAGCAATTGCTAGTTTTCAAAACTTGCGCTAGTATACTTGTCATCGGGTCTGAACCGTAGCCTACGCAACACCAGACATTACTAGCCGATTTATTGCGAAATGTTCAATCATAATAATGGGGGTGTTCACTTGCCTCCAAAAAGCCAGTATAATTCCGGTGACGTCTTATTGCCCGCTCTGTTATAAGAACTGCACTTCAGTTCAGCTCAACTCAATCTACAGCAAGGACTGAACGCAAGTGAAGACAAAGCGTTACAGTAGGCTACCGTCAACATCACACCAAATGGCTCAAGGTAAGGATTTTAAGAATTTTTATGTCATACTTATGACGGAAAAACAACTGGTTTTATCTTTCCCTAGAAGATACACAATGTATTGTATCCTTTAGAAAATAAGAGAATAATCTGCCGACCTTCACTTTCAGTCGTTATGGGTTTTTTTCTCTATAGCATAGCGTTTGATTCTGAGAAATGTAAATATTCTGGAAGTTGATGTGACTTTGTAAAATGTAAAAATATCCAAAAAGTCTGTTAACAAAGTGTTGAATAACTGTAACCTGACATCATTTTTGGAGGTATAAAGTTGAAGGGAATTTTGACGCTGCCTTTTATGGAAGTTAAATGGCGCGACAGTGTATTAAGTCTAGCATATCAACACAGATGCTAAAAGGTGATGATCATTTAGAAGTTAACTTGGATTTTATCACCATACATATTTACAATTAAAAGAAAAACATACATTTTGTATCGAATACTTGGAAAATAATTGCTTAGTGATTTTAAAATATGCTATAGACTGCCGCAGAAGATGTGCGCCATACAAATTAACTTTGTTACACAATAGCTTGCGCAGAGAACCATATTAGGTCAGTGTAATATTGATTATTGCATTTAATATTTAATTTGTGTGATTTTATTTTATTTGTTTACTCTGCATTTGCATTTATGAAGGAGATGATGAAAGTATTGTAGCAGACAAAATAAACAAAATAATACAGAAAAAATAAGTCAGGGCCCATAGAATAAATAAATAAAACTGGGCGAAAAGTGGACTTTATTGACTCAGCTCCTAATTTTAGTGTAATCAGGGCACAGCAGCCCAGATGCATTTGTTTGGCTTGCAAGGGTCACAGTGGGTTTAAATTGGTTAGGCTTCCTGAGTTGACCTCAACATTATTACCCCCAGCAATGCTTCAGGGCAGCACCTTTCACCAGTGTGTGATAAGCCCATCCTGCAATCTGAGATGCCCGTTCTCAGTACAACATTCCTGCAATCTATAGTGTTGAAAATAGTAACTGGCTCCAAGCTCAATTTTGGGTGACACATACCCCTTTTCCCTCAAGCAAGTTCGATTCTTCGTGTTTCAACAGCAAAACAACTGGCTCTCGGCTAGGAAAACTGGTTCCAGAGCGGCACCAACACTTAGCTGGTCAGGGGCTTCAGCATGGACGTGAAATCAAAACCAGTCATGTTTGGATGCCAATGTAGGCTCGTAAAGCCAGGAGCAACACTAGAGATGCTATGTAGTCCGCCATTGTTGTTGCTGTGCTTGAAGTTATACAGACGTATACAGTGACGTAATGACGTGGCTTTCTAGCTCGTGGAAAAGCAAACCGGTTCTTAGAAGGTTCGCAAGTTGAACCAACTGCGAACCGGCACTAGCACCAGCCAAGAACCAGAACTAGGTTTGAGTTGGTGGAAAGGGGGTAACAGTGTTAACTCAAGCCACAGTTAGTGATTCCAAATATGGAATAAAAGATGGGTGAGGTGGGGGTCAAAGTTATTTGGGAAAGAATTATGTGAATCCGTGTCCAACCAATGAAAAACAGTGGAACTCTGTCTGAATTACTCCAAGTAAAACATAGAAAAAATGTTCTCATGCCATGTTTGCATGAGGAGAGCAATTTTGTTGACGATCTTTATTATCTCTCCAATTCAGCAGTCTAGCCTAACCAAGATTGAGTTTAATAAATATGAGTAAATATATGTGCCATAAAAAAATAATTGAAGGCTCATACAAAGACAGCAGCACATTCTGTACATGCTTTGAGATTGTGTTGCCCTTGAGTTTATGCCTACAGAAAGTTATAGGAGGGGAGACGGGGGTAGGCTTGAAATTGTGCTGCCCTTGAGTTTGTGCCTACAGAAAGTTATAGGAGGGGAGACGGGGGTAGGCTTGAAATTGTGCTGCCCTTGAGTTTGTGCCTACAGAAAGTTATAGGAGGGGAGACGGGGGTAGGCTTGAAATTGTGCTGCCCTTGAGTTTGTGCCTACAGAAAGTTATAGGAGGGGAGACGGGGGTAGGCTTGAAATTGTGTTGCCCTTGAGTTTGTGCCTACAGAAAGTTATAGGAGGGGAGACGGAGGTAGGCTTTTAATAGCTGTGAAAGCACCAGCTGTAACTGCAATCAGTCAGTGACAATTCCTGTGAGTGGAATGTCGTGGGAAGAAGCTGTATGCAAACATTGGAAAGAATGTCACAGAACAAAATATATTTCATTTCCTACGAATAAGGCAAAATATTGATTCTTAAAGGTACATTATGCTGGATTTCTACCTTGAAAATATGATAAAATAATCATGCTCAGTCATATCTATGATGCACTGGCAATCTCTGTCAGCTGACAGGGCGTGTTCAAGAAGCAGAGTCAACCTAGGATTTGCTTTTCCTCGATGGCAACAGCTGAAGTTTAGTAAAGGGATGAAAAATGACACGGAGTTGCCTTATTTTCTGTTGGACCTGTAAGTAACGTAATCTCTAGCTATTTTAGGGAGCTAGATGGCCAAGTCGGGTATCTTTTGCATCAAATTAATATAATCGTTGTTTTTGAGAATATAAATAATATTTTTATACAAATAACAATGAATAATAATGAAAAGGTTATCTATGATAGACCAAATCAGACTGCTAATGTTACTTATTCCACACGCAATTCCGTCTTTACATCCCAGTTCAATGCTGAGAATTGCTAAATACTGCAGAAAAAAACACAAGATGGCTTCAACTGCACAAGGGCAGCAAGCAAAATGCTACAGCTACCGTTTAGTAACAATGTTGCTACGAGGTGCACTTATAGTGTAAAGATCGCTATAACACTGCACAATTACTCTTACACCCATGTAGAACAGTGCATGTTGCTAAAAATGTCATTTAAATTTTTATCTTTGCTTGATATTTAGCTTTCTGCACTCAAGGGTGTTTCTTGCCCTCTACAGAGGTGCGTGGGTGGCGTTAAAGACGGGGATGTAGCACTTCTTTGATTGTAAACACAGGACCACAGCAAGGCTAAAATCCTGCATAATGCACCTTTAAGACCATTTTATAAAAGAGGCCCCTGGTTACAGTAAATACCTGTCTTTTGAGTGTGACATCTGTATAAGGAGCTTCTGTATAGTCCCTGCTCTTAAAATTAATTTAGGTGTAATCCATGTAAAAAATATTGTCACAAACGTCTAGAATGTTTGCATGCCACTTAATAACCACTAGATTAGTTTATGGAAGTTACACATTATTTGCCACTTTCACTGGTATCTGTATGAATGTATTTGTCTGCTTGAAAGAATGTATGGGAATGCTGCATTCAGTTTCAAACAGCTAGAATTCTGTATCGAACAGTTATGTGCTTTAAAACATTTTAATAATGTGCTAAAGGGTTTTTATTAAAGGTCCCATGTCATACTATTTTTTGTCAATTTTATATTATTCTACAAGGTCTACCAAACATGTTGGTAAGGTTTTTTAAGGGAAAACGTATTGCAATATATTTGAAAATCGCAATTACCTAACTGTCTGAATTATACTTAGCCTATACTTTTCAAGCAGTTGAACACAGTGCATCCCTGCATGCTTTCATTATATTGTACGTGTTCCCCCCCATTTGCACACTATTGTTTTTAAGCATGTCTGAATCCTTTGGGGTAAAATACAGCCACACTTTCGGAAGTTTTGCTTTTGGAATTTTAACCAAGTTTAACGTTAGCTAGCTTGCTAATAGCAGCCTACATGTGGTCACTGACTGAGCCATCATTAAATAGTAATCGGCAGCTCATGCATTGTATTTTAAAGTGGCACCAAAATCTGCATTGGCTTCTCTACGGTAGGTATCGATCGTATGGGAACCGGTACCAATGTGATATGTTACTGGGTTCTGTACCCAACCAGGCTGCTTGCTAGAGAGTTGTAAAGCCCAAGCTCTTACTATTGTAGCTGATTATACTTGCTGGAAAGATTAAAAGTGGCCTGACGCAGCACATTTAACATGGGCAGTTTTGCTAGTCATGTTTGAAATCTCCGCTTGCTCGTAATTATACTCTGTGGTGATAGATGCTAAAGGAGAAAAGGCTGGTGTTACCCTACTCTCTTTTTAAAAAAATGGGAGTTAGTAGGCTACCGAGTTCATATTTTACCAGCACATAAGTATCATGCTGCTCATGCGACATCAATGCTAAAAGTAGGCCTAGGTAAACTCCGATTTCTAGGTCATGGGACCTTTAATGAAATCGATCCACTTTTGGCACAGAACTGGATCTTTTGGAAGGGTGTACAGTGATTTAACAGCTGGACAGCCGAGAATAGCTGGGTATGTTAAACTCGTGAATTTAACCATCTTAACTTAATGTGCAATTTTATAATGCATCGATATTGCCAGCGCTCTGAATGCCAACCAGGAAGGTCGCAAGTACCAGGGCAGGGCAGGCAGGGATATGCAAATAGGTTATCTTTGATTGGACCCCACTTTTGACGTAGAAAAGGCAAACGATTCTCAACGGCTTGTAAAAGAGAGAGGGCTATTTGTCATTATTGGTTCATAAAAATGACTAAAGGCACATAATTCGTATTTTCACAGTTCTGTCTCAGTGCACAAATATGAAAACATGCAGGGAAACAATCTGGGACCTTTAATTTGCTGGGATATGAGCCACTTAACTCAAGACAAAGTCAGTTACATTACTGTACTGCATTGCATATTTGTAGAGCGTAAGAAAGAATGAAAGGAAGGAAGCAGGACAATTGTCTGACATTTTGTTTGCCTGTCTTATCTGGTTAAATGCAGACACCAGTAACTAAGCATGTCCTGAGTGTTTGGCTGCTTGCCTATGTAAAGGGTAACATGAGTAACCCTTCCTAAGTAAAACAGAATGTGTAAACTAAGCAGGAATCTTTAAAAGAGATTGACTGATGTGAGCCGCGCCTCCGAGCTACGCTAAGGACATGCAGTCTGGCAGTAGCAGGGTGTGTCACAGAAGGTGGCCACACACTGGGGCTCTTGTGTACGGCAGCCTCCGTAAACATAAACCAAGGTAGGGGGAAAGACTGGAGATCATGATGTAGAGACAGGAGAAGAGGAGTCATATCCCGTCCATTTTTGTAGTATTTTTAGTAGTAATTTTATGGCTAAACATTACAGTAAACCCGACTAAACCTAATTAATTATTTTAGAAAGTACATTTTTTTATTGTTTAATTTGCTTAGCAAAGGCCCTTTCTCAGGACAACATCTATCATTCATTAAAATTTTTACATACTATGTGTTTATACTGCTGTTCAAATGAAGTGCCTTTGGTCAAGAATACAATGTCAGCAGCACCCCATCTACATATCTTACCATCTCTAAATGGATTTCTACTTGTAGGTAGCTAGATAGCAAGACAGACAGATAGACATTTTTCTTTGTCATGCGCTGTTAATGCTTCAAGAAACAGCCATCTTTTGTGAGGGATTTTGGGTTTATGCCAACTGTTTTTTTTGGAACTTTTTATTTGTTGTCATTTCTTATTAAGGCTTCTGCAGAATATTCCAGCAACACAATTACAACTGTTTGTGCAGACTAACAGGCTCAAACGTGCTACGTGCTACATTCCCCTGACCAGAGGTCAAGCTTCATCAGGCTTGGCATTGTTCTGAACTCCAGAAATATTTCAGAACGTGCAGCATAATACTTTGCAATGTTAACCCCCCTAATATATGTGCGTTAGCAAGGGCTACGTACTTTAGGAAGCATCCATCTTTATGTACAGATGTTTGCTGTGACCTGATTTCAAGATGTTAAATGATGAAAAGGCTGTGAAAAAAACCCTCCTTTCTGTCAGGAAGGGAGTGTTTTCCCTTTTTTAAATCCCAAGGAACAACCCAACTTGTCATGGAAGTTTTCCTTCCAAAATAAAAAAAAAGATGGAATTAGAGGGTGGGATGTTTTGACTCATGCCAAACCCTGGAGAGAAAGAGTGTTTTCACCCCTCACAAGGGAATGACAGAATGCAGCCAATTCAGCCTTGTCGTGCTAATGGAAGGAAAGCCGTGTTTTTAAACAGCACCTTGGGTGGCTCTCTGCAGAAAGTAAACCCAGGCATGGTGTTTGGCTGCATTCACAGTATTAAAGTATTATATTATAATTTTTATAAGAGTCATTTCATATTACATTGTATGCAAAATATCATTATCAATCCATTTGCACATTAATCGGTTATTCTCAAATGACCCCAACAGTTGATTTTGTCAATGGCTCTTGCAAGTCATACATGCATGCTATGCTTTATTACCTAATG
Source organism: Ilyophis sp. 1 JC-2022 (assembly GCA_022702515.1). NCBI lineage: Eukaryota > Metazoa > Chordata > Actinopteri > Anguilliformes > Synaphobranchidae > Ilyophis > Ilyophis sp. 1 JC-2022. The sequence goes on along the minus strand of CM040396.1, from coordinate 42,116,068 downwards.
CTAATAAAAGGGTTTTTAGTTTATTGTTTCATAATTCAATAATTAATACTGTTTATTAAATATCACAGAAGGGACAAGAATGTGGGGAAAGAAGGAATTAACTAAAACCCAATGTGAAACTGGTATAATTGCAAGAAAACTGTAAAATGAAATCCAATTAAAACCTCTGTTACAGGACATCGCAATCACTGTGACCATATACCAGATACTCTGATAATCCCAAACTTGTTGCCTGTTCTTTTCATCAACCATAATTAGTCTGGGACGACCTGTTCTCCAGTGGTCAGTGTTTCTTTAAAGCGTGCTCATCCATATTTTGCATCAATCTTTATGTCAAAAAAAGATGCGGCAAGATTAGCAACAGTGATTTTATGGCAAGCCAATGTTTTTGTAGGACCACTGCTTACACCGCAAAACGAATCAAGATTCCCTTATATGGCTGTGTATTCCCTTATGTGTTTAAACCATTGGGAAATGTTCTGTACTTTTAAAATCACAATCTCTATGTGCATGATTTTATGGGCCATTCCGAAAAACTCAAGTTTTGTTTTACAATGGTTTTTTAAATGATTTATTCCATTTCGGACTACATTCATCTTTTCAAGGGCAGTTATCGTACTGGCTAAAACCAAACATGCTGATACGGGCAATTTTTATTTATATTAAACTATGTGCATGCTCTGATATTAGCATGAAGTTCGAAATATCAAAATAGGCTTAAATATACAAGTCGATCAATGCTTTACAAGAGTTTGAGGAATTTAGATAATTGTGCAAACATTTCTGGAGACCAGATATGAGTGCCCACGATTGTTTGCTAAATATGGCCAGAAAACCAGAGAGTATCGATTACTGCAGGACACAACATGTTGGCTCGTGGTCCAGGAGAGCTCTGAAAGAGAAAAAAATGTGACGTTTGTTTAAAGTACCACATGTTGAAATGTTTTACAAAGAAAGGGGGTAAATGAGACAAGGGGATTGTTTTGAACCAGAAAACATCTCATAAGAGGTGTTAATAAGGTGCCTGTTTGAATGCTGCTGTAGGGGAAAAATAAGTGATTTCAGATAAGAAAGAGGAGAGGAGGTCCAGAGCACAAGTTTGGTCAGTTTGTGAGATAGGCGTAATGTGGAAGACATTGATGTCTGTCAGTGGAGAGAAGGGTAGAGGGGGAGAGGGAAGACTGGTGATAAAAGGGATGATGGTGATCAACCAATTTGGAACCCCAACCAAAAATAAATAAATTAAAAACAAACAAAACATTCTGAAACACCAACTGAATACTATCTCTGTGTTTTACACCCTGAGGCAGTGTTATTTGAATCATGAAAAATGCAAGTGTTTTTTGTTTGTTGTATATACAACTTGGCAAGTTAATTTTGGTGATTGCTGAACTCATTAAACTGTTTGTGAAGGAAAACAAATCAAACACTTTTCATTGAGTCAATATAAGGAGTGAATGAGGGATTATTTGTCCCTGATCTGTGCTATGAATCAGATAAAACCCACAGTTCAACACGCAGTTTTTGTTCTTTTATTGGATGTTTAAAGTTCATCAAAAAACTGTCAAACAGTCATTGTTAAGACATACTGCTTTTTATGTACATACATGTATCTGTTTATATGTGTTTGTGTGTGTGTGTGTGTGTGTGTGTGTATTCATTCCTCTCTTTCATTAGTTTTGGACATTGGCAGATGGGATTTGGAGTGCGAGTTTAACAACACAGATCACCGCACTGATCTAAATGGGGTGGACCGCTTGGTCGTCCGCAGAGGGCAAACGTTCACCATCAGCCTGCACCTTCGCTCTGGCACATTTGAGCCGGGAGTCAGCGCTTTTAATCTCATCGTCGAGACAGGTATCCTCCCCGCATTCCACTAACATGTTTCATCATCTATGTGTGTATGGATGTATGGATATGTGTGTGTGTGTGTGTGTGTGTGTGTGTGTGGTACACACTCACATACACACACACACTGGTAATAACTCCAGGTGTGAGCATCACAGAAACTTAGACAATGAAGCAAGATAGTTGTACATTTACAGTACTAACTAGATTTGTTTATTCTCATTATTTATGGATAAATAAAATGCCACAAATGCAAAAAATATTGGCGAAAATGTAAAAAGTAAGTTGTTCTTCTTTAGTTTCCAATGATATACTGAGAGCCCCATATGTAAAACAGGTAAAACTATACAGTTCCTGGATCATACACTCAGAGACCACAAGTTTGCAAAATCTGAGGGTGATATGCAGAATTACTAATGATCTATGAAGCAAAATGTAAGCAGTGTACCCTCGTGTCTCTTAGTGTCTCCAAATCTATCCAAAATGGCTAAATTTAGCATTGCTGTAAATCATAAAATAATATGTATTTAACTACGAATCAACTGTTTTGACTCATTGAACTCACTGTGGGAATTAGTTTTCATCAGTACAGGGGGATGGATATCTAGGTGTCCAAAAACCTACCCAAAACCTTTCCGAAAATTAATAAAATGTAAATTTTTTATAGAAATTTGCCCCTTATGATGGCTTAAAGGGATATTTCACCTTTGTGTGACATAAGTAATTTTGTGGAGCCTACCCATTATATTTGCATAGCGTGAATATTAGCAAGATCAGATGTCCCTGCTGACTATTAACGGCATCCCCGGTAGTCCCGGTTGTCAGGCTCCTCATTCACTCCCATTCATTTTCGGGACTTCACCAAAATGTATCGTTTTAAAGCACAAACTACGATGGATAATACATCGATAAAAGAGAACACGAGGGTGAAAAGGTACTTATGTCACATTGATATGGCACACAGGTTTAGTTCAGTGTTTGATGTCTAATATGTCCTTTTTTCACCAGAGCCCCATTAGCCAGCACTTAAGATTTGGGCACTAATTACTAAATGGTTATCTCTGGATTACTGCCACAAAATCTCTTTGATTCATTTCCATGGAGAAAGAAAAGAAAATAATGGCTTTCACCTGGCATGTCGACTTTCTCAAGATGCCAGGCTTCAGTCCTGAGTCTGATAGGGAAGATTAATGGAGTAAAGGGGTTCTTACACTGTGAAAAGAAAATGAGCACCATACCATAGTGTATATACTACTAAAGGCATTTAAAAATATTTATATTTTGTTTGCCTTTTTAAAACGCTCATTTATCTTTCAGCAGTCTTTAAAATAACAAAAATTCATTAGGGTAGATACTGTGGGAATGTTGGGTTTACAGTGTATTGCCAGGAAAATGTCCAGAAACACATTTTCATTAAATGCTTCAGGGCGACCATTAGAAATGCTAAAAACGTTAACACATGAGAGAGCGTTTGTCAGACTACCATCGTTCTGTTAGTAGCAAAGGAAACAGAGGGCAGAACAGGGAAATGTGTTCTTTATCAAACATATTTGAAGTTACCATGCAAAACTATTTAACAAAATGTTACAAAGGCCCTGGGTTTTCAGCGGTTATATTTACTCCCTCATTTAAAAAAAAAAAAGGCTTAAGATAATATCCCTCTCGCCTCATCCATACCACGGAAGGTCGAGTTCAAAGGGACTGATCCTGTGGGAATGCAACAGTGCGAACACAATGGAATTCCAGTCTCTGCAGTTGTCCAGCCCATACTCTGACTGAGGTCATAGTTGGAAGTATGAATCCCAATAGTCATCATGTACATCAGCAGGCTATGCTTCAACAGGCCATAAATTCCATGAAGAGCGGAACAAAGATTGGCGGTTTGGGTGGAGACGTCAGCTTGGGGCTGGTTTGATAAACTGCGGTCAGTGGAAACAGTCAAGTTATTGAACTGAAAACATAGGTACTGTAGAGAAATGCAGATTTCACTTAATTCCTAACTTGTGAAACATAATTCACATTTAATGAGAAAGATACCACTATTTAACAAATTCCAGCAAAACACATACTAAATAACAAGAAATGCACATTTGTACATAAATTCCTAATGGAATGTAAGTAACATAATAAATGGATTTAAAAGTTAAGTGAGGCAAGTGCATTGTTTACTGGACTAAAATAATACAGCTTGTGCTGGTCACCATTCATAACAGACTGGAGCCTTTTGACAGAAATACGATTGATTTAAATTGAATTAAATAACATTTGTAATGACTAGAACTCCAGCAACCAGCTCAGTGCATCTGCAAGTGAGTCGGCTTCGTGATACAGAAACCCCAGGGTTGAAGCTTAAGTTAGCTCGCTAACCCTTTAATCTCGCTTTGTAGTACACCCCCCTGGTTAGCCATGCAGAGGAAGTTGCCATGGCAATATACCACAATTAAAAGTGAGTCGGCTTCATGATACAGAAAACCCAGGGTTGAAGCTTAAGTTAGCCTGCTAACATCTTAACCTCGCTTCGTAATACACCCCCCAGCGGTGTCAAACTCCAATCCTGGAGGGCCGCAGTGTCTGCATATATTTGTGGTTTACTTTAGATCAGCAGCCAGTTAAGGCCAAGAGAACATGGTGTGTGTTCTCTTTAGCTAATCAATGACTTAAATTAATCACTTGTGCTCAAACGCACTGAAAACCAGCAGACACAACGGCCCTCCAGGACTGGAGTTTGACACCTGTGCGCTAGACCATGGATATTCAAATCTCGACCTCAAATCCAAATCTGGCCCATGGTTTTCTTTCTCACAGGTAATTAACAGAACAATTAGTGCCATTGGCCAGACTCTCTTCACACCTGACTCCCAGATAAATGGAGGGTGGAAAACCAGCAGTTCTCGGACCTCAAGGACTGTGATTTGAATACCAGGGCTGTAGACAGACATAGTGCACACTTACGTGACTGACATTACAATTTAAATTATTTTTCCCACAATAATTGAGCATTTGCATTCAGTGTACCCACAGCCAAGTTTTAGAGACAAAAAACTCACCCTTCACACAGGTAAATGGATGTTTGCCATAGTGTATTCCAGATGAAACAGAGGTCGCATGGTTTATGTTATGCTAAACAAACAGTGGTGTAGTATGTGACTATCACTCACCCTCGTCTTTAAAACAAGCTGCTAAGAGAATTGGAATCTTTTGGGCTGAGAATGTAATCAAGTTTTTTAAAGCAGCTCATTAAATGGCTTTTCTTTCTTGTTTTGTTTATGCGCATGCATGCAGACACACACACACACACACACACACACACAAACACAACAACAAAACAAAAATACATTTAAATATTTATATCTTTTGAGTATGAGGCCTACTAAAAAGCAACTGTTATAGTTATTTGAGATACTGTATTTTATCCACCAGTGAAGGGTTACATTCAGATCCAATTTAAAGTCTTATTCTGACGGGACTAGTTTTACCTCAGGACATCTGCAAAGGAATTTTATACTGGTTATCTGGGGTAATTATAGTGGTGCATTCTGACAGGATAAGAATTCTACCCAAATTACTCTTATAGAATATAATTACTCCCTCTCCTTTCTTAAATTGGAGTCGAATCCCACTTGGGCTGTGTCCGAATCAGCACCCTTCCATGCTAGGCTTGTTGAGTAGACAGGACGCAAAAGTAAGGAAATTTTACTCTAAATGCAGTATACTTAAAACTCTTGGATGATATACTTACTTTTTTGCTGAGTATATTTGGGAGCATAGTTTTTCAAGAAGTATGCAAACATTTTGGTCGCATAAATATGACGCACAGCTTTGTTTTAAAAATGAGACGCAGCTTCACTGACGTTTTCATTCAATAACAACAAAAACGACACGTGACATGGCCACGCAAAGGGTGGGACATGTTATATGACACTTCCACAGTATGGTTGGAAAATAGTATAGAGGATATTTACTAGTTGGGTAATAAACAGTACACAGCTGCTAGTACACGGGAGACAGGATGCAGTAGATAGGGCTCTGATTCAGACACAGCCTTGGTGTGGCTGCCATATTTCATCCTGACATCCTTTTGGGGTTCCCCCTTGAAGCAAGGGAAGGCAACGACAGGAAGAAAGCATAAAATTGGATCCGAATGCAGCCAAAGATCACTGTTTTCTCCCTTGTTTCTTTCTCTTAAAGGGCCATGTTCCTCTGAGGGGACAAGCACTAGGGCAGTGTTCGGTCTGAGCGACTCCATAGACGAGATGTGCTGGAGCGCAGCCGCGTCCTGCCCCGATGGACGTACCGTCTCCCTGTCCATCTGCTCCCCCCCGAACGCCCCCATTGGCCGCTACTCTCTCACCCTGGACCAAGGCCGCGCAGTCAGCCTGGGGGACTTTGTGCTTCTCTTCAACCCCTGGTGTATTAGTGAGTAAATCCACCTCTTTTCGACAGAGATTGTGTTTAATACCAGCTAGAGGATCGTATTACTGGGGCCCTGATCTAATTAATCACCCTGTCAAAATAATTTGTTTCTTGGCAACAGGTGATGTGGTATACATGGAGAACGAAGAGGAGCTGAGAGAGTATGTGCTATCTCAAGATGGAATTATCTACAGAGGAAGTTATAAATACCCCACTGGCACACCATGGAACTTTGGACAGGTACCAGAAACAACAGAAATGATGTTTGTTAAATGTATCCCCCCACGGCTGCCCTCCTGGAAAAGGAGACCCGATATGAACATTGTCTTTGTTGGATTTTATGGGTGACCAATTCTAAACACATTTTGTGATAGATGCAGGGTAGTATGAGTAACCTAGTTAAAGTCTGTATTACCATGCTTAGCCCAATCTGAGCATTTGCAATGGATTAGTAGCCCTGAGGGGTGTACTACAAAACAGGATTACAGAACTGAGTAAAACCCCAGACCTTAGAAAAATAAAAAGCCAAAACCTCCCAAATCTGGAACATGGATTTAAGTAAAGGGAGCTTCCGGGTTATCCAGCTAACTCAGTTGGCTAATCCTGTGCCATAGTTATGTGGTCTTGTTTAGCCATGTTGTTACTGTTAGACTGTTTTCTAATGAGTTTTCTCCAGCTTGTCTGCACCTCGTTTAAGATTTTGCGTGTGCATCTCGATCTTACATTTTATAATACTGATGCTTGGAAACATAACCTATATGGGAAAGTAGCTTACATTAAGGGAAAGGTTTTATTTGCCTCTCTTTTGAACTATAAAGGACTTTGTTTTAAAATGGAACCTTTTGCACACGTCAACTATTTTAAAAGTATTTTCTGAAGAAACGGCAGAAGTAGCCAATTAGACTAACAGCTGTTACGTTACAATTCATTTAGATATTTCCTTGAGACAACCAAATGGCAACTCTAATCAAGGCGATGTTTTCATTTAGTTTGCCGGTGGTTACAACCGTTACGCCACAATTTATACCTCTGTAGGGGTAGGTGTAAATTTAGTAGCTAGTAAGTTCAACGTAACAACCAGTTTGGTGCAACCCATTTTGATTGAGCAATATGTAAACCTTAATTGAGTAAACACTTAACATTAACTAGCCTACGTTTGATTTTACGTAGACTATAGCTGGTGTAACCGGCCGAAATTTTTTTTTTTGTTATTTCTTATTTAGATTGCTAGTTGCTACATATGTATTCATGTTATTTAGTTTTATTTTTGATATAACATGTTACATTAATGGTGTTCATAGATACTGTGTTTTTGAATAGCCTAATAAAAAGACGATAGATTGATCTGTTTTATTGATCTCAGCTGATGGCTATCGCCTATGTAAAATAGCGCTTCATGGTGGCCACTTATGGGTATTGCAACATGTGATTCTATTGTTTTTTTTTTGTGGTTTTTTTGGACGATAATATCAAATATTGTCGTTTTCTTTAAAGCAATATCGTCTGCTGGGGAATTTCAATATCGCCCAAGCCTATTATCAAGAGAAATTTAAAACACAGATCATACAATAAGATTGGATGCATAGATACAAGTGTAGATGGATAAATAGAGTGTAAAGTGGTCAATACATCATTCTTTAAAATTCTTAAATCATTCCTTAAACTTTGAGAGGATCTCATTGGTACAAATGTATATTGTGTAAATGTTCTTCTTGTAAATCTCTTGTCTGCGTTCACTTCCTGTAGTTTGAATATGGGATCCTGGACGCGTGTCTGCGGATCCTGAATGAGAACCCGAAATATATGCACAGCCCAGATGAGGACTGTTCGGGGAGGAGTAATCCCGTTTATGTGAGCCGGGTGCTGAGTGCAATGGTGAGAGCTGCAGGTGATGTCTGTGCGAGAGTACCATCTGTCTGCAATGGCGGCTGAAGCAGGAATACCTTATATCAGTGTTTCTCAACCCTGGTCCTCGGGATCCACTGTCTATGCTCGTTTTTGTCAAAGCCAATCTCTTGATCAATCATGGTTGTTGAAAATGTGTTTCAGTTCTACCATAATTGTGTGGTTAAACTTATTCTAACGCAATGCAGGTTTGGCCATGTGCTGTCAGTAAACTACATTCATTTTATACAGATGGTTTCAGGTTTCCACACTCTCAGCAAATGGGACCCAACTGATTTCAGCTGTCAGTTATTGAATCAATTAAAAATAGAACCTCTTTCAATTGGAATTATTTGTCATATAGTACATACAGCACAGTAAATTAAAGCAAAAGTTGGTCTGACCGATTGAAGTTCAATTTGTGAATATGGGACATTTATTTTTAGTGCATACATAGCTATTTCTGGCATAATGTGTAAAAAGTTCATTTCAATGCAGCACTTACTGTGGTTGGAACAACAATCAGCATACACAGTGTGTCCCCAGGACCAGGGTTGAGAAACACTGCCTTAAATAACATGTTGATGGAGACAAATAAAAGGGGCTAAAAAGCCAGTGTCACACAGCAATGTATCGCCACCCTGCTGTGTGAGTGCTGTGTTTAAGACTCTGAGTGGGTTTTTTCCCTGCCTTAGGTGAACTGTAATGATGACAGAGGGGTCCTGTTCGGGAAGTGGACGAACGATTACGAGGGCGGGGTCAGTCCCTTGTCCTGGAGAGGCAGTGTGGAGATCCTGCGGAACTGGGACGGCACTTCCTGTCATCCCGTGCGCTACGGCCAGTGCTGGGTTTTTGCCGCTGTGGCCTGCACTGGTGAGATTATAATCACAAATATTATAATCATAATAAGAACATTTTAGCATATTTATTTCAAGCTTTTCATCAACAATTGTGATGAAAGTGCCTTACAGGCAAGTACATGGTAAAATAGCTACACAAGAAAAACACAAGTTCTCTTCAAGCAAACAATGAATGAAGACACATCTATAATTAATGAAGAGACTAGGTTAGAAATAAATAAATTTAATGCATTTAATTTTCAATGTCTCTCTCTCATTCCCGTTGGATTTTTTAGCTCAAAGATACATCTGTCTTACTGAATAATTTGAAAGAACATTTTCTGCATATCAAACTTCAAGGATTGTTTATCTTCTCTCATTCTCTGTGTTTACCAGTTTCCAGAGCTCTGGGGATCCCCTGTCGTGTGATAACCAACTATGTCTCCGCTCACGACACCAACAGCAACCTGGTGATCGAGCGCTATGTGGATGAGAACGGGCAGCCGGTGCAGAGGTCCAAGGACATGATATGGTGAGGGACCCGGGATGAGCTATGGAAGATATTTATTCATTGGGAGGTAAGAGGGCTATAGGCAAAGAGATGTTGACGTTGTGCTTCCTGTCGGGCTGATATGTTTCAGGAACTATCACTGCTGGGTGGAGAGCTGGATGACTCGTCCTGACCTAGGGTTTAGCTATGATGGTTGGCAAGCTAGTGACCCAACACCACAGGAGAAGAGTGAAGGTAAATCCTATGGGCTATTCAACTTGTTAATATAGTAATACAATACAGCAAGCTCTTATATAACACTTTTCATATGTACACTTTCCAAGGACATTAAAATGAACATAAAGAATCAGATTCAGTTATAATTCCAACCAAAGTGGAAGATGAGAACAGGCAAAGATTGTTCTCTCCGACACAGTTATGTGATCTTGAGATCACACTGCCAATAAATTTGGTTCCCTCTGCGTCTTACTTTTTGTCCAGCATTCCCCTTTAAAGCAAGGAATTATTTTCGGTGACGTATCCTCTCTCCCTCTCGTCTGTGTCCCTCCCAGGGGTTTACTGCTGTGGTCCCGTCCCTCTGAAAGCTATCAAGGAGGGCGAGCTCGCCCTTAAGTACGACGCCCCGTTCGTCTTCGCGGAGGTCAATGCAGACGTGCTCACCTACATGAAGCACAAGGACGGCAGCCTGGAAAAGATCATTGGCTCCACTTTCGTGGGCCAGAAAATCAGCACCAAGAGTGTGGGGAGTGACAGGAGAGAGGACATCACACACCTCTATAAGTACCCTGAAGGTGGGCAAGACCGATACCACACACTCAAAGAAGGACATACGCTGCATATAAATCCTTTAACATCAAATCAAATCAGTATTTATTTATATAGTGCATTTCACATATACATGCAGTTGTCACAATACGCTTCACAGAAAAACCCAGCCTAAACCCGCCACAAGAGCAAGCCAAGGGCAACAGTGGCAAAACTCCCCGGTGTAACTAGGAAGAAACCTTGGGAGGAACCAGACTCAAGGGGGGAACCCATCCTCCTCTGGTCGGCTCAGGGTCTAGGTCTTATTGACCAGTATGGTCAAAACAGCCAATGTCCATGTTAATAGAATTAGCAGCAGCTAGATGACAGTCCAGATGTGGCGGAAATGATGGTGGGGAACATCATTATCTGGCGGCAGTGTAGTATAATGCAGTGTAGTAACCTATAGGTAGCAGGTTAGATTCCCAGGTCACATCATTATCTGGCGGCAGTGTAGTATAATGCATTGTAGTAACCCATAGGTAGCAGGTTCGATTCCCAGGTCACATCATTATCTGGCGGCAGTGTAGTATAATGCAGTGTAGTAACCCATAGGTTGCAGGTTCGATTCCCAGGTAGGACACTGCTGTTGTACCCTTGAGCAAGGTACTTAATCTGAATTGCTTCAATATATATTCAGCTGTATAAATGTATACTATGGAAAAATGCTGAAAAGTTGTGTAAGTCGCTCTGGATAAATATTGTAATTATCCAGGGTGACTAATGCCGAGCTCACACTACACAACTTTTGCCACGATTCTGACGTCAAAGACGAAGTCCCGACAAATTTTCCAGTCCTACGATAATCTTTTAAAGATCTGCAAGAAATCTTGGTTCCGTCGGCTGGAACGGTCTTTTAATCTGAGATGGTCAAAGACGTGATTATTTCTGTCGTGAACCAGTCTGGACCTCGTCCGGAGAGCCCACAATCTTTTCAAACTGGTTTGATTTTGTCGGGAGTCCTGCCTGACTTGCAGTGACGCATTGTTCTACTAGAATGTCAACATCGCACAACAAACGCAACGAAAAACGGTTTGAAATGATCCATACTTCCGTAGCCTTGGCAACTGTGCATGGAAATCTGACCTCTTGATTTAGTCCTGTATACATTGTGTAGAAATCATGTGATGTGCAACCCCTGAGTAATTATCTGTCTTCCTAAAGTCGCCTAGTGTGTCGCTGTATCGCGCAGCAATTTTTTAAAGATTTTTTTTTTTGGTTAGATGTGAGCTGCTCTCCTCGGACGGGATTTTGTAAAGATTTAAAAGTTGTGTAGTGTGTGCTTGGCTTTACACAGATTGCATTTTTCTTTACATTGCTTGCATTTATAAAGCTTTGTTTTACTGAAAACACATACAATGGCATTGCTGCATCTGGGATTTGACCTTTCGGTCTATCAATGTCTTTAGGTACTAATGCATTTATAATCCCAGATCCCTAACCTACTGTAATAGTAGTCCCAGATCCCATCTACTACTGTTAAATAGCACTGTGGAGATCAAAACCAGTGGGTAAATAATTGTGTTTATTTTTATAAAATTTATACAATCCTGCATTTGTAGGTTCCAGCGAGGAAAGGGAAGCCTTCAAAAAAGCCAACCATCAAAACAAGCTCCTGCAGCAGAGCTCTGACTCGGGCCTTCGCATCAAGATCATGGTCTCCACGGAGATGAAGAAAGGCTGTGACTTCGACGTGTTTGCCGTGGTCGTGAATGACACGCCGGCCACCAAGCTGTGCCGGCTCATGTTCTGCTCGAGGGCCACCTCCTACACCGGCATCCTGGGAAACGACTGCGGGTACAAGGACCTGCTCAACCTGCAGATGGCCTCCGGTGAAGGTCTGTGACCCTCTCTGAGGAATTGCTTCATGCCGTTTGCTGTAAGGCTTTCAAGCAGAAAATATTGCCAAGCCAAACCTGTGTTTTACAAACACCATGTGCTTGTTAATTTGCTGTTTTTATCAGTCAAATTAGGGTCATGTACTGTATGTGTTGGAAATTATGTGAATCAATCTACATGATTTGCAAGTCACATGATTTTGAGAATACCTAACAAAGTAGACGAGTGCTGTGTGGTACCTTCCCTTATGATTATGTTTTCTTCCAGAACATTGCTTGCATATTGCAATAATTATTGTAAGTTGCTTGTTTGTGGTTATATACGTTATTAATATGACACTATATTGCATGTTGGTTAGAGTTCTCAGTTTCAGCCTGAGCCCGACGGGGCCCGAACAAGCCGGTCATAGGGCCGGGTTCGAGCCGACAATTTATGCTAATTGGTCGGGTAGGGCTCGGGCTGCACAAAAAAAAAAGAATGTCTCTGTGTGTGTATTTACAGCAGGCTAATCTCCATTAGAGTGTCTCTGAGTGTGTATTTACAGCAGGCTAATCTCCATTAGAGTGTCTCTGAGTGTGTATTTACAGCAGGCTAATCTGCATTTTTACATGTGGTGCTGATTGCTAATTTTGGAGTCAATCAATTGTCAAGACTTACTCTACTTGTTAAAATGTAGCTATTTATTTTATTGATCCAACATCTCCCGTTTGCTGTAACTATACGGCGAATGTAGGCATTCAAGTATCGTCTGCTGTGTGATAAATGATAATAGGGCAATAATAATGAAGCAAGAACATGCAAACGACACAACAATAAAAAAGTTGAATCCCGTTCTAACGAAAAAACACAACTAAATTCTATTACAGCATGGCAAACATTAAAACATCAGTAAAAATCAAATTTCTTGCTTTCGCCAAAATTGGTTTACTCTGCTGCTCTCAATTACTAAATCTGTTAAAAACTCAAAAACAGTAGGCTAAAAACACAGTTTGTGGCATTCCTGCTTGCTTGCTCCTTCTCTCTCTCTCTGTCTCTCTCATGCTCTCTCTCACCCCGTTGTGCTATGTGATTTCAGTCGCCACGTACGTAAATTGCACAGCCTTTTCTGGCAATAACCGACTCCTGTTTTTTTTTTTCCGGGTTTGGTCAGTCTCGGGCTCAATATTGTATGTGACGATCTCGGGCGAGCCGGGCTCGGGCTTCAACTCACTCGGGTCAGTTCGGTTCGGGTTAAAATTTTCAGGCCCGTGTTAATGTTGGTTCTCTGTAGCATATAGTGTGTGACATACGGCGAATTTTAACTCACCTACTTGATCTTTTCAGAAAAACAAATTCCTCTCAGACTGAACTATTGCCAGTATGGAGGGAACATCATGGAGGATAACCTGATCCGGGTGTCTGCTCTTCTCACTGACTACAGCAACAAGGATATCTACCTCACTGTGAGGACCATTGTACTGGACAACCCAGAAATCAAAATAAGGGTATGCTGCCACAGTCCATTACATGGGTGCATTAACACCTAGGGGCTCTATCTTGACGATCTTAGTGCTTTGTGATTTATTTTGTCAAGTGCATTTAGGGCGTGTCCAAGTCCACTTTTGCTAGTTTGACAGCGTGTTTTTTGAGAGCTAAGCATGTGAAAAACGTGCTGAACCTAGTGAAAATGGGCTGAACCTAGTTTCTTCATTAATTATGAGTGTTGGGCATGCAAATGTCACATCCCATTCCCGGGATAGTGCTGTTATTTTACAAAATATATGCGCTAAAATTTTGTTAAAAGCACCTGCAACAGCTGAGAATAAGCTACCAATGGCTTCCGTCTCACCTTAGAAAACGCCAAATTAGCCTGCTTGTTTAACGAATTTTGTTTGATTATGCAATAAAACATTGTCAAATTGATATTTTTAGTCATGCTTGTGCGCGCCCCTGTGTGTATGCGTGTTGTGCACACGCCTATGTAGAGGCACTTATATGCGCCATTAAAATAACATGTAAACAACTGCAACATGACTTTAGACCAGGTTTTTGGTGGTTTTAACGCAAGCGCTTTCTGCTGGCTTAAGATAGCAATACACCAAAAATAATCCTGGCCACACCTCATCTTAAGACCAACACACCCATTTCACTTGCTATGGGCGCAACATCACTTGGTATTTAACCGACGTAAATGCTAGGGGCTATAGTGCCGCTTAGTGCCAGGTGTAAGATAACAAAGACACTTGCGTTTGGGTTAGCGCCGCTTAGCGCCGGGTGTAAGATAGCAAAGACACTTGCGTTTGGGTTAGCGCCGCTTAGCGCCGGGTGTAAGATAGCAAAGACACTTGCGTTTCGGTTAGCGCCACTTACCGCGGGGTGTAAGATAGGCCCCCTAGTTTCATCGGCTAGGCTGAGGGGAATATGCTCGAAATTAAAGCATAAAGGGTATGAACTGCATTCAGATTTTCCCCCTGTGAGAACCAGTTCTTACATGTGATTCTTTTTTCTTTTTATTTCAATAGAATATTATATCATTTTCTGAATGACTTGACAGGAAGTGGGATTATCAGTTTTCGTTAGGCTGTAACCATAGAATGCAGGTCATACTGTTACCATGGAAACATGTTCCGTTCTACAGATCCTGGGGGAACCCAAAGAGAACCGCAAGCTGGCCGCGGAGATCACACTTCAGAACCCTCTCCCAGACCCGCTGGACAACTGCTGCTTCAGTGTGGAAGGGGCCAACCTCACGGGCGGGAAGACCATCACCGAAACGTACGTCTGTACTGCGATCACCAGAAAACAAAGAGGGGACCCGATCCACAAAGCAGAGATTATAAAAAAAATAATTGTAATATTTTTAATATTTTTCGATTTTGGGGGAACTTAGTCCTAGCACTAAACTCATGTGCACTGTTTATATGTCTTGAATGCCAAGCCTCCTACAGATTAAATATGAAATACAGTATATAGAATCTGTCATATATATTTTTAAGCAGATCATAACCTCTGGCCAAAACGGTGCTAGACATTCTGGTATAAACCGAATGATTGAAAACAATACAGTGGCATTATAACACATCAAAGAATGGGATATACTGTAGGCTGCTTATCAGTGTTGTGTACTTCTGTTTGGATTCTTGTCTTATAGAACAAAAATATCAAAGTTCACTCAAAGTTTTACCACTGTTTTGATTTCCCCTGAACAGATGTTTAGAGTTTTTGTATTCTTCAGCATATCCCTTATACGTCCTGTTAATTAAGAGAAGTAACTCTATTATATAGACTCTATATAAGTAAATATATTTCTACAATATATAGCCTACCTTCTCTGATAGTGATAGGGTCATGGTATATACAACATAATTAGAAAAATCTTGAAAGTATAATGATAGTATACACATTAATAAAATGATCCTCTCTGTTGATCTTGATGTTACGAGCTGGCGATACAGCAAGGTTAATCCCTGTTGTTCTGTTGTACTGGTCTTACCCACCTTCAGGGTATTTATAGAGGTGTGTGATGTCCTCTCTCCCGTCACTCAACATGCTCTTTGTGCTGATTTTCTGACCCACGAAAGTGGAGCCAATGATCTTCTCCAGGCTGCCGTCCTTGTGCTTCATATAGGCACAGAAGCAAGGATGATAACTTCACCATTATGGCGAGCGTTATAGGCTGTTGTAGGCAAAGGGAGAATAATAAAATCACTCATACTAAAATTTCATGTGTTGTAAAACTAAAATTAATGTACACACACTGTAAACCAAATCAACCTAATTTAAAAAGGGAAACTTCAACTAAAACATAAATACATGCTAAAAAACTGAACTTTAATTGCATTGGTGCTTATGAAATCTTAATGTGTTTATTCTGTGTGTACGTATATGTGCTGACTGTGTAGTTTATTGTCTCCGCAGGTTGGGATCTCCAGTGGGGCCTGGGCAGGAAGCTAAAGTGAAAGTGTACTTCACCCCCACCCGTTCTGGGCTCAGGAAGCTAGTGGTGGATTTCAACAGCAGCAAGCTCGGTCATGTCAAGGGCTACCGAAATGTTATCATTGGAAAGTAGAGCGCAACCCGCTAGGGCTACAATCTCCTAGGCCTCCGAATGCATGATAGCCATGATATATATATATAAACATGGGGTTATCATTCATTCTGAGGCCTTGGAGGAGCATCAACTATATAGCGTGCAGTATGATACTCCTCGAACTTGCTGAACTCACAAGCTGCGATACTTACACATTGTATTTTGGATTGTATCCAATACAAATCTTGAGTATATATCCTTTTTGCTTATGACTTACAGAAGACGCCTGTTAATCAACAGTGACGGGCAGGTATTCAGCCGTGTTCATTAATTAGGAGACTTCACGTTATGCATTTTACTGCCAGATGTTTCTTCATGTGAAAGTGAAGTTTTTTGTCCATGTGTATTTTTTTCTTTTTTTACATTTCAAATATTGATGAACACCTCAATGCAAACTAAAGATCTGCAAAAGAAAATGCTGAATTTAATGTTTTTAGGTACTGTGTACTATTGATTTTTATATAGTGGCAATTACAATCAAATAAAGTGCCTTTGAATATTAAACTCATTCTACTAGTTGTTTAGTATTTCTTTATATCCGCTTCTTTCCCGGTTGTATACGTGCTAGAAGTGTCATTTTGAGACCGTTTTAGCTGCCCCATAGAAGTGAATGGAGAGCAAAAAATACCCTATTCTGGATTATCACCCCAGGGGAGCACAGAGCAACTAATGAACATATTTTGCCACCATATGACTCATATCATGGCCAGGTAACTACACAACCCAAAGTTCTACCAAACTTCAGTTGTGCTTTAAAGACTGCCGATATCCATACTATAACAAATCAAGTTATGATAAGAAGAGAATTTCTAATAAACAAAATACATAATCATATTTTATAGCTAGACTCTCTCTTTATGACACTCCGCTGTTCAGTCTATTGGTGAGCAATCATCACATCAGTCCATGAAACATTAGAATCGTAAACGATAAAAGAAAATTATTAAAAATCAATTTGTGTGTGTGTGTTTGAGAGAGAGAGAGATAAAACAATGTTATAAGCCTTTTTCTGGCTTTCGTTCAGAACTACCAAAGGATTAATTTAAAGCTAATAAAATCTCAAGGCTATGCTTGAAAGAGTGTAAAACAAAGAGTTTCTACTGGTTGCTACTGTTGGTCAATGCAGTCAACAATTTGTCATAAAATAATATAGATCTATACTATACCTATAATATAGTCTATACTGAGGGTTTTAGGGATGTTCTTGGGATAGCTTCCTTGTGTCTAGCGTTTGGTCTTTATTGTTCCACAAATCTTAAAGCAGACATTTTTTGGGTGTTTCATTGAAATGTGGTGGATAGGCATTGCACTGAAATTTTGAGACTTAACAATTTAGTCCAGTTAAAGCCCATGCATCAGCATGCTATTGTAAAAACTAAGCAGAATATTGCCTCAATTATTACTTGGGAGTAATCCCAAAACTCTTTTGTGGCTATTCCATTGCTTTGCTCTTACTTCAGACCCAACGTGCATCATTTCTACACATTTGGAACAGACTTGCACAATCCTTTCCTTCCAAAACATTGCCTGAAATCAAAGCATTTTTATCATTTGCTGATTCCGATGTTGAAAAAAGAGTAATTTACACAAGTCACATTTTCTAACATACAAGTATTTATAGAGCTGGATATTTTTACTGCAGAAATTCAGGTTGAGTATCTTGCTCATGGATACAACAGCATCCCAGCTGGGAATCAAACCCACAACCATAGAGTTACGACTCCAGTTCCTTTTTAAACATTATACTACACATTATATCATATCTCATCTTATTACATTGCATTTATATTACAATCATTTGGCAGATGCTTTTATCCAAAGCGACGTACAATAAGTGCATACTGAAGGTCATTGAAGCGACTACAAAGCAGAACTGACAAAGCACAACTTTCTCATAACGTAGGAGCTATCCCTAGTAATGAACATAGAATAGTTCACACAGTCAGCTATACATAAAATGTAAAAAGAATTTAAACATGCTCAAGTTTAATATAAAACAGGAAGCAAGTACTATGGAATTGGCCCAAGATGGGTAGTTTAGTCGAAGTGGAGTCTGAAAAAGTGCGTCTTCAGACAACGAAAGAAAACAGACAGTGTTTGAGCTGAGCACAGCGGAGTGGGAAGTTCGTTCCACCACTGGGGAGCTAGGGTGAAAAAGCTCCACAGTCAGTACGAGTGAGAGCCGTTAACACGGAAGGAGGGAAGTGCAAGTCACCCTACAGCAGCAGAGCGAAGTGGTCGAATGTTGTTGGTTTTTTTCCGGAAAAAAGTGTCCCCACCACTTTTCAAAACAAAGTGACGCCCTTGGTACTGCGTGCAGTTCTGGGCACCATATTACAAAAGGATAGAGAGGCTCTGGAAAAGGTCCAAAGAAGGCCAAACTATGTTAGTTCCTGGTATGAAAGATAAACGTTATGAGGAAAGATTTAGGATACTTAATCTCTTTAAGCTTAGAAAAATTATGGGTGATTTGATAGGAGCTTTTAAATTCATAAAAGGGATTAATAAAGTGAACTACAAGAGATTCTTCGGGTTCAGTTCTGTTAGTAGAACGAGAAGCATAGATAGAAATTTGCAAAAAGTGAATTCTGCACAGATATATACAGGAAGTACTTCTTTACACAAAGAGTAGTCACTCTGTGGAATAGCTTGCCAGGTCATGTAGTAGAGGCAGAAATTCTGGGTGTTTTCAAGACCAGGCTTGATATAGTGCTTGATAATATCTAGTTTGTAGGGGAGCGCTGGGTACCCTTTTCGTGGTAGGAAGATGGCGAGCATTGTTGGGCTGAACGGCCTGTTATATGTTATATTATGTTAAATTATATTATACTATACTACCACCCTTAGACTACAGCAATGCCCTCCTATCTGACCTGCACCTCCAAACCTTCCACCTGCCTGAAATCATCCCTATCATTCAAGGTCATAACCTTCACAACCTGTAGTGTCTCCATGTACGTAAAACATAGAGTGGACTTCACACTACAGCATCTACAGCGCCTTGAAACATGGCCACATTTCTCCTATTTATCTCACCCAACATCATTTCCTTCACTCCTTCAGCCACCCTGGATCCCATTCCTACCCCCCCTCTCAGAAACAACATAATTTTTAATTTTCTTTAAATGCTTGTTGTATGTTTGCTTATTTATTTGATAAGTACAATCAGCAATGTCCAAACCACTTTGGCCAGATATATTGACAATATGTTTGCAGCTTGCGAAATCCCTTTACAATACTGAATTACAATATAGTATGGCAATGGAGCAGTTTATGGGCACAGAAATGTTGGACAAAAAACAGCAGACCCTGTGGCTCTCCAGGACATCAGGAATGAAGATCCCTGATATAGAATGAGAGGGACAGGCCCAAACATCAGACAAACTAGCCTCTGCTCTGGAGGCAACTGCAGAAAGAAAACTAGTCAGGTCGACCCCACGACTCTTCCAAGGCACAGGAGAGTCATACAGCGAAATCTACATTTGTTCCTAATCGCTAAAGCGATCACTTCTGCCACTCTGATGGTTCTACTTCTCCCAGAAATAAATATGAACAAAATATGGCTGAAATTAAAGCTTTCAAAAACAAGCATGTACGTAACTGCATCACATCAAACAAATGAACCCTGCCACACTTCCCAGAGTCCCTATCCAGCAGTTCAGCATGTGCCCGCGTGTCTGAAAGCATCATCAAGCAAATTTCTACATCTGATTGAGCTGACTACCAAGCTAGAGATATCCCACTATGCTCGGAGTTACGTGTGGTGTACTGCAGTTTCATGTAGGTGGAGACAAACGCTATTGTCATGATAGTGGAAGGAGTTTATGGGTGTGGGTGCGCACCAAAATGCAGATGTTCTGGATGAAGGCTCAGTTATCTCACCCTCCTTCACTGTTGTCCAGTTCACAGACCAATATTATAGACTGTACTACAGAGCACCCAGATGACAAACCCAAGTTACTCAGTGTCAGGACAAACCCAAATGACTCAGCAGCACTGATCCCAGAATTAACACAACACAAATTAATCAACATTTATTTACATGCATGTACATCATTAGACATTACCTTTTGCCAACAGTGTCTGAAAAAGTACACACTGAAAGCTGAAATCTGCAGCTGTGAAAGTGATCAAAAAAAATAACTTTGGGGTGTTACTGTTTGTCAGAGAGCAGTGAAGTTAGGGGAATTACAGAGAACATTTGTGGTAAAGCCCTTTATATAAAGTGTGATGCAATCTACAAACAGAACCACTTTATGGGAGTCACTTCCCACATTCATGATGGATGCTATAATGATCTATTTGAAACATTAAAACCCATTTATTCTTGTTGAATGTCATGAACACACAAATAAAACATATTTTTCCATACTAAAAGTAAATTTTTAGTACATAAAGGGCTTGATTTACTAAGCCCTTTAGCGTGTGCAAAACATTTTAGCACACGCAAAACTAATAACATGACCAATGATTGGTAATGGTATTTGTTTTGCCCCAATCATTAGTTGTGTTATTAGTTTTGCATGGGCTAAAAGGTTTTGCACATGCTAAAGGTCTTAGTAAATCAATGTGTTACATTTGTACAAGTATAGTTATACCCATATGTACTTTTCAGAGAATATACTTGTGATGTATTTTTGGCAATTTGTATGTGCCGTCATGTGCAATGTACAGGTTTAGTATGATAATCATTAAAACACTGTAAATGTGTACCTTATCTTAAGGGTGCAGGAAAGATACAGGTAGCGTTAATGCTGCCACCACCTTGAGGTCTGGTAATGAGAAGAATACCACAATAGATAAAATAGATAACACTGATTTGTTTATTATGATAAGTTCAGGTTTATCTTTTTTACTCCTTGTAATAAAAATGGACAGCAGAGGCTCATACATCTGTTTCATTAAAAGGTAATACCTGTGTAGCACACCATGGGCCTGATTTACTAAGACTTTTAGCGTGTGCAAAAACTTTTAGCGTGTGCAAAGACTTTTAGCGCACGCAAAACTAATAACAGAAACAATGATTGGTGCAAAACAAATACCATGACTGATCATTTGTCATGTTATTGGTTTTGCATGTGCTAAAAGTGTCATGGTTCGTGGGTTATTGTTTTTCTTTTCCGCTGCGGTTCTCGTCCTGTTTCCAAGCTCGACCTCCGCAATGCATATAATTTGGTGCGCATGCATGAGGACGATGAATGTAAAACCGCCTTCAACACACATAGCGGCCACTACGTATATAAGGTCACGCCATTCGGGCACACTAGCGCCCCCTCTGTGTTTCAGGCATTGGTGAACAATTGGTGTGCTTCTACCTACGGGGTATTTAAGTTCCTCACTTCCACTTCCCCAGTACTTTTTTGTCATTCATTTGTACATTGAGCCAGGTATAGCCATGTTTAAGCGACCTTGTGATATTAACTTGTTTATGTTCACGAGGGACTTGCTTATAGCTTCTTCAGGTATAGGATTGTGTTTCCTCCTGTTAGCGTTCTGCGCTATTTATCCCCGTGCTGTTTTATACGAGACAGTGGTTTCTTTTGGTGGTTTTGTTTTGTTTCACCTTCTATTGGACGTTTTAGAGTTACGTTCCTTTTTCTTTGCTTTTCTTGTCTCCTGTTTGGGCTCTAGTATTGAGTTCGGGAGATATAGATTTGTGTTTCACTCATTCTATTCGAGTTCACCCTATTTTCCTGGGTAGATTTTATTTAGCTGTTTAGCTGTCAGAAATTAGTTCCTGTTTTTCTTTTCTTCTTTTCGTGTTATATCTCCTTTATTGGTCCTCACCTCTGCGTTTGATTCACCGCTACTAAATCCATCACAAAAAGGTTTTGCACAGGCTAAAGGTCTGAGTAAATCAGGCCCCATATGTTCAAAACTCAGTCACTGATTTTGGCAGTAAGCAGCTTAGCAAGCGACACATTTGACAATACATAAAAAGTATACTTGGAGCAGAACTGTACAACTTCCTGAGCATTAAATTGCATGGCACTCATTCATGCACAATTTTCAGTAGTATTGCACAATTTTCCCAAGAACAAGCTACACACCATTCCTGAGAAGTGGATTGGCACTTAAAAAAAACACACAGATGATCATTTAAAAAAATATATAATCTGCCACCCAACATGGGGCTGTGCATATCCAATTTACACCCTAATTTACGCCAATAGTCTGCAAGTGCAGCTGTACATACGGTTTGGGAGAGTGTAGACATCCACGTTCCACCTCCGAAACAAGTGGTGTCACCAGCTGCTTCTTTTCATACCACAGACTACAACACCAAAATTTCAGTTGAGAGTTGAGTTGGAGGAAGGACCTTTCAATATGTGGCTTTGACTGCAATCTATGGGTGCCCAATCAACCAGCTAGATGTAGATAGCAATGCACATGGAACCCTATCCGACTGAGCTGTCTATCCACAGTCGGCACTGGCATGGTCTCGATTCAATCCAAGGCCATGAGGCTCATTCATGCACCACAGTGTGGTGCCTTAACTAAAACCACTATCCAGTAGCCCACACATTGATGGTAATATTGCACAATTGGCAAGTGTCAAGCCAGAATTACCACCATTAAAGGTGCACAATGCAGGATCTTTTGCCTTACTTTGGTCCTGTTTTTACAATCAAAGAAGTCTCCTCAGCTGTGAGCCACCTTCTATGAGGACGGTACATCATGCCCGCAAAAGAGAAAAGCTGCTTGTTGTGTTGAATCTTACCATGATGTTGAATCTTTATGAGAGGATATGCATCCAATGGGCCTTTAAAACACTGGATTTAGAGTGTGACTGGGCAGGGCACATCTTAGAGTAATAAATCAGGGATGTCAACTTTGAGAGTGGGGCAAGAGTGAGAATAGACTTTCGGTGACCCAACTCGACCCGACCCGACTCACCCCACCTGACCAATCACTGCCTCACGAATGAGAAAATCCATTCACAGATCCCTCTAACCCCACCCCAACAAACAGTAGTATATAACATCAGTTCTAGAAGTTTGACGAATAGTAAGAAGCTGGGCCTTGGGTGATAGTTTCTTCAGACAATTTAATATTTAGTATTTTCAGTGAATATGGAGATGGTTATTTTCTCTTGTACAGATTGAGGACTCGTTGAAGTTGTTTGTGGTGTAATGATTTAGACATGTAGAGTTATGTTGGAGAATCGATTTGTCAACCATAAACGTAGGAACCGGGACATATGTTAAATAAACGGGTACTTCTACATTATATAGGGCCTAATTGAATATAAAATGAACAACTTCAATGATTCATTCATTTGGAAAGGGGAAAATAACCATATTCACTTAGAAGAAAACATTAAATATTATAAAAAAACAATACTCCAAGGCCCAGCTTCATAGTACTTGTCAAACATAGAGAGCTGGTATTGTATTGTGGTCATCAGAGTGGGATTGGTGTGGGTCTTCGGGGGTCCATGGCTTTATTTTGACCATTTATTTGGAATCCTCATGTCTTAGTCATAATTACAAAGAGCAATTTGGTACAAATTGGATGATTGAATATACAGAATATTATATGAATGAACAGTAAAGGTCCAATCAATTAGCTTAATTTCTCAATTTCTTCAATTAATTCCTACAAATGTCTACTAACCTTATCTATTTATAACTATAGAGAGCATTTTGTAACAATCTGAAAAGGTCGGTGTCGAAATCCACTTTTCTGTGTGTTTTACAAGGAATGATCCACCTCTCATTTTAATTTGTCTCCTTTTTAGCTAGCTAGCTAACGTTATCTAACGTATCTAACTATGGGCTTGTCTTAGTAACAGCTAACATTACATTAGTCTGATGTCGCCTACGTTAACTAATTATTAGGTTAACAAAGCATTCATATTGTTATTGCTGCAATTTATACGCCAACAGTTAATAGTGCAAACATGTTTAATCACTTATTCGTGACTTACATTAAAGTGCATTTTCGTTTACTTACAGTCGACATTTGCGCTCAAGACAACTCGGTTCGAGTTTGTTTTCCAAACTGCGCGATGCATTGTGCACTCCACCCTCTCACCCTTTCATCGCCAATGATAAGTGATTGGCCGGCGGAGAGGGTGAAGTGTACGTGGAAGTGTGCCAGTTGGTTTGGAAAGCGGCTATGGAACAGTGTGCAGTGCACGCGCACGGGTTTCAGGACACGGGAAGTTTAACTATTTTTGCTATGAAAAGAAAATGCAGTGAAACTGTGTGAGAATTGTTGCTGTTCCATGAAAATGCGTGAGATATTTTGCTTTAGCGTGTGACCGTGAGAAATGCGTGAGTCTCACGGTCAATGCGTGAGAGTTGACATCCCTGATAAATACATGCAGAGAAGCACAGATTCGGCAAATATGCACAAAGACAGAGATTGCCAGTACATCATAGATATGACTGAGCATGATTATTTTATAGTATTTTCAAGGTACAAATCCTGCATTATGCACCTTTAAGAAAATTATGCAAAAAGATAGTTTAGTCAGACAACTTAATGCCTCCCTGTATGCATAAAACAATTTTTTTGTATAAACCAGCTTAAGCTGGGGACACATTACACGATTTTTTAGCCCTATTTGGCAACGATTTGAGGTCGGGTGGTAGTCCAGGGCAGTCCAGGCTAGTCGCGCTGTAATCGTTATGTGTGTGGGAGTGAAAGTCTGTTTCCTACGATCCGAGTCGGGCAAGGCCGGCCGGCCCTAGCCTTTTAGTAGCCCTAGGCAAGATCTGTAGATGGCGCCAATGAAAAGTGACTTTGCGACAGAGGAAGAGATGGGAAAAATACGGAAGTAAAAAAAAAGTAACAGTCACATTGATGTGCATGTCCCACACAGCTCAGGTTTTATCGCAATATAGCCTGCTGGCCACATTCTAACCGGTTAAAAAACTTTCACTTTTAAATAAAGTTTATGCGGTTTTCCCCATGAACGCGAGATGGTGTTTCACTGACTTTTCAACAAAAACGTGCACTGGGGTGTGTAGTCTATGGCACCGATATAAAAACAATTGGCAATTTCATAAAAACTCTGCTTTACTGCCACCTGTCTTTGCATCTTGTAGGGGAACTGGATGTACTGTACGTTGGCATTAGCTGGATTAAGCTGTTGACCACAATTGCAAACCTGGCTATAGACATATAAGCGACTTTAAAGCAAATTTCGTACATTGGTTAAATGTGTGTTTTAATTAGCATAGCCTATGTAAGGTCATGTGGAATTAAATTTTTTAGCAATTTAGAAAAAATAGTAGGCTACTGGGAGCATTCATTAGCCTACATTATGGGTCTAAATAAACAGCTTCATAGCCTACAATTGATTAATAGGCGTTATGTAATGTAATGTAATCTAAAGTGTTTGCTTTTTACAATCATAATTTATTATGTTTGTAATGTGTATTTCAAAGGCTACATTTAGTCTTGTGAATTTAACAGAAAATAAAAATAAATTTATATTCTAATTATCACTCAGAAGCTACATTTACCGGGTGCATTTTGAATTTACGAACGCGGTACGTGTGCTCTTGAGCAGGTGTAAAATTTGTTTGTATGTCCAATCAAATCTCAGAAATGAAAACGTTGATGAATGCCAAAATACGGGCAAAATTGGTAATACGAACGATTTACGTGCAAATTCGTTCTGCTCACATTTCATGAATGAGGCCCAATGTGTGGAGGCCTGCGCACAGTTTCAACGTTTCAGCGCAAAGTATGGCACAGATTACCAATGCCACACGTTTTTTGTATTTTTTTTACATTTATTTTTGTTTACACTAAACACTGGGGCTTGGGCGCGGCCGTGTTTTTTAAAATCATATCCAACTTTATTGGAAATTGTCAACACCCAGAACTGCCCTAGGGGGCCGTCTCATCGCACAGTCTGAGCACTCATGTCATGGGATGATATCGGATCGTCCAGTGTGAGCACTACATTTTGGGTTTTGGTCTGACATGACGGACAACTCACTAGTGCAATGTGAGTAGTCATCAAAGCACACAATTTAGAAACTTGTACAGTGTATGCCTGGCTTAATGTGCCCCCAGCTTACGATGATAACAGGGAGTGACCACTGAGAGATAAAATACAAGGACAGTGGAATCAAGGTAACATGTAGGCCTGTTAGACAAATATAACATATATTTACAGAAAATATACCGAAGTAGGGGAGACCGAGTACAGTTCCAACACTTTTTCCTTTTTGCATGATAACACTAAACCTATTAATGGTAAACACCTGAGTTTTATACATAGTCTTCTAACTCCGTCTTACATTTTATGTCAAAAATGTATGTAAATAGCTTATATATTCCACAATTAGTGTGTAAAGACAAGGAATACATTTGTTACAATTTTCCTCATGTCAGTTGTAACAGTACCATGGGACAGTTGTAACACTCATTTAAAACTCTAAACTATAGGTAGTCAAAATAACATTGCTTTAGGTCTCTACAACAATTGTCCTATATTTGCTATTTAATTTCAATTCAGTTTGCTATTAAATATTTTTCCATTGCTAATGTATCAATCTGATGTAAACATACACCTTACACAAATTTTCAGGCTGTAAAATATTTATTAACATTTTTTTTTTTCAAACACTGGAATAAAACAGATTCAAATGATAAGTTTGGCTCTAGAAATCTTGTTTTATTGTACTGTGATAAATGCTTACATTTTTTTCTGATTTCTGAACTGACATCTGAATGTCCAATTAAATCAGCGCTTGTCTCTATCAGCACTTGCTGGACCAGAGAGCGTGATTTTGGGCTGTTTTCTGACCATGAGTACAGTTGCAACACTGTGTTAGATCTGTACTCAACTGACCACCTTGCACATTTGTTTTGATTT
Organism: Ilyophis sp. 1 JC-2022; assembly: GCA_022702515.1. Taxonomy (NCBI): domain Eukaryota; kingdom Metazoa; phylum Chordata; class Actinopteri; order Anguilliformes; family Synaphobranchidae; genus Ilyophis; species Ilyophis sp. 1 JC-2022. The sequence continues at coordinate 42,089,021 of CM040396.1, read as the reverse complement.
CACAACAAACTAGCATCCTGACACATCAGTATAGATGCCATTTTTTAGAGAAGAGATCATAGAGATCATAACTATCTAAGTTAAATTTTATGGACACATAAGCATAAGAATATATCCAGAAACAAAGCGAGGTAAGAAAGTGGTCTGACTTACCCCGCAAAAACGTTTTTCTCTTTATCTTCGGAGTGAAGGTCCAAAAATCTTTCACATTTTTCAAGTAGAAAGAGGGTGATCCTACACATGTGCATAGCTAATACGACAGTTCAAGCTTGTAACGCAAAGAAGGTATTTTGCGTGTTTGAACTGTACTGTAAAACTGTAATCAGTCTTCTATATATTTTTTTTAATTGGGCAGAATGGTATTGAGTTATGCTGAGTTCACACTAGGCCTACATGATAAAGGCTAGGTTCACACTAGGCCCCGATTTTTCACTCGCAGTTTTTGGCAATCGCCGACAAAAGCCCCAGATCGGAGGCAAATCGTTGCGCGTAAGACAGCCCTGGGAGAGCTGGACTCATGGTTAGGAGCTCAAGAAGTCGCGCCCTCTATCCTGCTACAGGACGAAGGGGTTGTAGCGGTGGTTCTCTAGCGGTTGCTACAGGGGGGAATTGAATTACACTGGGTCTGATTGGCTACCAAATTGGGAGACAAAGGAAAAGAATCAGGGGGGAAAAAAGGGGAGAAACTACCACATGTGCCAAGGGCCAATTTAACAGAGCTGTTGCAATCTGTGTAAAGAGTTGTTATTGCATTTCTAAATACATTTTCTAATTTAAAATACTTTAATATTTTGAACATAAACTGTTCTATTGTGTCAAAGGCTTTATAAAAACCAATAAACAAGATCAGACTGTCATCATTAATAAATTGGTTATAATCTATAAGATCAAGGACAAGATGAATATTGTTACATATATTTCTCCCCTTCATGAATCCTGACTGAGACTGATCAGTCAGGGAATCCAAGCCCAGTTTCATTCTATTAGCAAATATAAGTGCAAACAATTTGGCATCCTTGTTTAAAAGTGTAATGAGTCTCCACCCATCTAATGACAGTGTATCCTTATTAGGTTTGGGTATTAAAGTAATGATCCCCTTCCTGTCTGAGAGAGGGGGGTAATATTCCTTTTTCATCTGAGTGCCTCTTTCAGCAGCACAGAACAATTTTGGAGAAAAAAAATACACAAATACTAACAATTTTGCTGATCGTGTAAGCTTCAGGAGGGTAATACCTGGGCTATTTCTGGCTTATCGGTCTCTCTCTCTTTACTGGTAACTTCAAATGAATATATTCCTTTTTGTAAATTCTAAGTAGTCAGCCTACATTCATTAATGAATGAATGATCTGCAGTCATTATTCCAATTGACTGTTTTTCTTTTACTGAAACTATGTACTCTTAGGCCTGAATTAGACTTTGTTTTGACATGTTGCTTCCACCAGGTTACTGTCCGACTGACCAATGGACGAATTACGCGATTGAATTGAGGATTGTCATTTCTAATAATTATGAAATGATATGAAATATATATTTACTGCAGGATAAGTGAGGGGTTCTAGCACGCAATATCGCCTGTGTTCAGTATTCAGAGTGCTGAACATTTTAACAAGGGCATTGACTGTTGGAAACTTCAGATTCAGAAAATAGAAATTTTACAGAATCCTCACTTCCCCGACAGGTGGTTGACATACATTGGTGTCAAAGTGGTATGCTTATTGTGTGTTTTTAAATAAATAAAGGTTGTAATGAAAATGTGGCACAGAAAGGATGTATGAAACTGATATGTTTGTATCCAGAAGTGATTTTATTAACAGTAACATAACAAATAAAACAGATTAACACTATGGACAGAAAGAGGGGCTGCAAGGGAGAATATACAAACATAACAAGAAAAAGAGACATGAACAAAAAGCACTCCTGTATAGATAATATTTCAAACAATTGCCAAATTACATATAATCATGTTCATTCAGTGCTACTGGACACACATTTGGAGCAGACGGTTGCCCCGCCAGTCGGCCTCGCCGGCTATGTCCGCTTTGTTCCCCCCTCACTGGACGTGGTGGAGCCACACCAATATCACCAACATCCTCGACATCCTCAAGGATGTCCCCCTTTGTCAGGCAGATGTTATGGAGCACGGCACATGCGGTGATGACCGTGGGTACAAAGGTGTGGTCCACCTCCAGAGCCTTGAAGAGCAGGCACCTCCTGGACCCTTAAGTGGTGTGCCCAGCCAACGCTCCCCCATGCGTCAGTAGCATTATCAATGCTTCCATGGAGCCATGGCTCAGACGGTAGTCTATCATGAGGTCCTGGTCCCCATTAAAGTAAAGTTGGAGCACTAGCACAGTGGCATTTACTTGGGCATAATGCCCAGCTGGTACAGTTCACACAAGTTTATTGATTAACACCAAACCACAGTAGCCAAATGTACAGTTTGTAGTCCTACATGCAGGTAAATATGTGGTATTATAGAACATGCAATTACTATGTGTGCATGACATAACTTCGCTGTATATTTATCCAGGTGAAATCTACTTAAAAAGTTAATTCTGGTAAAAGTGCTTCATGCTTATCAATGTCCATGTTTGATCAGGAGCACTGTTTTATGACTACTGTTGAGAATACGCAATTCTTACCTCACTTAGGAACAGGACGGGGCGACGCAGTCGCAATCTCCTGAACTGGCAACGGCACCGTTCCCGCTGAAGCCGGTGCCATGCGGTGGCAATGTATTAATGGAACACTGTACGGCAAACACAAACACCTGTAATTGAGAGACAATATCCCTGTTTCACATGTCATTTTCACATCTGTCAAATTCCATGGGAAAAAAATCATTGCAAATAATTGTGATAACTTCACAGTGCAATATAGCGTCAAATAAAACAATAGCTTATACCATTTTGCATCCATTTTGCATGCAAAAACAAGCTCAGAAATAAAAATACGATAGGCTACAGAACAATCCGTTAGCCTTCATGGCCACTGACAGGTGATACAGCTGTGCAACACGTCATTAGTAATTGACGTCGCTTCAGCTGACGCTTGACTGAGCAAGGACATTCCATTTGCCTAATTCATGTTGCCTCAGTTTCTACGTCCTCATAGGGGATCTTTGGATCTTTTCCTTATGCCCTACACTGGGTGGAGCTAATGAGCGAGGAAAGAACGTGAGGAAAGGATGCAAGGAGTAAAAATAAGGGATTGGAATGCAGCCCTAGTGAAAAGATATTTGTAATGTGTGACCCCGTCGCCGAGCAGTCATGTAGGCCTAGCGTGGCACCTACAACGACTTCAAATACCAGAAAGCCGTGCAGTACAGCGATCTGACAACTTTGAAAGTTGTGTAGTGTGCGAGTGCGTAAATGTACGTAATTTTAATATGACTTACAGCCATTTTACCAACCATGTATTCCATACTGTTCCAGCATAATTTACAGCTAAATTTAGTCCCACCCCCCAATTCCCATAGAGATTGATTCAAATGCAGAGATGTTATAGTATTGATTGTAAGAGTACCAGAAAATAAGATATCAAGAGTATTTTGATGGCAAGTCATGGCAAGGATATGCGACCAAATATTAAAAATGATTACTTTATTTTATATATAAATGCAGGGGTGCCAATAATTGTGACACGTGGTTTTGTTAAAAAAAAATATTTCTTGAGGAATTGTTTTTCTCATAATACATTTACCTCAATTAAAGGTTGGATTTTTCTCATTTTTTCAGTGTGAGATTAAGCTAATTCACCAAACGTGAATTTTGTATAACCCTTTTTACTCATCTTTACAAGGGATGCCAATAATAGTGGTGTGAGAAAGAGTCTAATATTGGCCTTTGATTAAGTATAAAAATAGTGGAGGGCACTGTACGTCTTTCTCTCTCTCTTGCATCTGAAAATGATCAATAACCATATGATTTATATTTAGGCATTGAAGAGTTGCTGACTGAGTCTTCTTACCTTTCTAAATCCTGTTTAACCAATAAATCTATTAAACATAACTAATACATGCTTTGTGCTTTCCTGTCTCCAGTGATGATTATTCCAATCCAGAGGAATTTCTGATGGACAACTTCTGACTCCTCAAGCAGAAATGGTCACTACACCACTGTGAAACTCCATAGGATATGATGTAATCACGCACGTTTGCGACATAGGCTATGGTAGCCTGGAAAGTGAGATGGGATAACGCATTAGGTAACACAGTGTAATCAGGGTAAGGAATTCTAATGTTACTGTCATTCATTAAATGTAGGCGTACGTGTCAGGTGAGTTTATATTTGTGGTCAATTTACATTGAACAAAGTTTTTATGGTCTGGCCTGCCCAACATCTGCTAAAAAAAGAATTGGCCTGGGGGTAAATGTACTTTCCTACCCCTGCCTTAGAATAAGAAATGCAGGCAGATGAGCACAGATTCAGCAAGTGTGCAAAAAGGCAGAGATTGGCAGTGCATCATAGATATGGCTGTTGGTTATTTTATAATATTTTCAAGGTAGAAATCCTGCATAGTATGCTATTAATACTTACATATTGTATGGTTAGGATTGTGAATATCAAGACGGTGTTATATGTGTCTAAATATGTTAAATAACTCCATAGAGTTCAATAGGAAAATGAGTCAGGAGAAACAACCCTTCAAGTGATCCATCCATATCTACTGCATATCCGGCAGCAGAATGATGGTTTGAGGCTTGTTTGATAGGCCTACCTCAGACCTTTGATGACTTCCAGCCATTTAGCCAACCATGGGTTCCACTATTCCTGTGTAATTTACAGCTGGTCCCATAGAGATCCATTCAAACCTGTTCCAAACAGGTCTTTTTTTTTAAAAGCGTGTTGCAGGCATCAAATTCGGAATTGGCGTACATTTACTAAATGCAAATAAAGTTTATAAGGTAAAACGTTAATTTCTTTGTACAGTTTTCAATGAAATATATGTAAAAGAGAATTTACAAATCACTGCTTTCTGATTTTATGTACATTTTACATACGGTCCCCTTTTTGGAATTGGGGTTTGTACAATCATGGAACATTCAGTTAATAAAGATGCCTTAATTCGTTACATATTAATTTGACAACCGTTGCATACAGTACTGTGAATGTTACCAGAGGCATACAAGACAATGTGAAGGATTGGCAATCAGAGCCTGTTTTAAGTTTGTTCATAAGTTCCAAACTGGTGGCCCTGTATTTGTTGGTTTTGCAAACAAAGTATGGCAAGGGGTGTGTGCATCTTCAGCCTCAACTTCCGTGAAAAACTTTGAGGGTGGCGAGGCACTGCAATAAAGCTCAAATGCTCACATCGATCTTTAAATATTTTTTTATTCAAATCACAAATAGGAAATTCAAAAGGGAAAAGATTTTCTCTTGGTATATGTCACATTCCCAATGCTCCCAAGACAGTTAATTGGCTGCATTGTCTTTCATTCCATTTTCCCAAACCAGCAGACATTCCAAAGCATTAAATCAGTTGATTCTCAAGAAATGGGCAGTCCAAGCACATCCAGCAGACATACCAAAGCATTAACTCAGTTGATTCTCAAGAAATGGGGCAGTCCAGGCACATTTTAAAATGTCTTCCCAGTTGTTCAACTGTGGCCAAATTCCAAGGTGCAATGTTAGAAATTTTACTTGTTTTAACAGCAATATTACTGTATTATGAACAGAACTTTGCTCTTTATGCTGAATACAGCATGTAATTGTAGAACCCTCACAGCTAAACCAATGAGGAAATAGCTGGAGGGGAAGGTGTAAGCGTGATGTATTCCGCTATTGCTGTGGGAAAAGGTAAAAGTTATTGTGTGAAATGTCAATACATTTATTTAATTTACTTTGTCTGACTCCATTTAAAACTAGAATTTAGAATTTGGTTTTAATCATGGGTGGAGCTCGGAGTGGTTACACTCGACTCGTGCTTGGGTACCACCATTACTCAATATATGCTTGCCGGAATCAGCATTATTGCTGAATCTCAGTTCGTTTGAAAACACAGAGGTTGGGGGTCTAGCCAACACAATACATGCATTCTTTTTTACATAGATAGTTGCGAGCCCAGGTCAGAGTGCATTCAGAGGGCTCCTTAAGGCGAACTTGACAAGAACCGACGTAGAACGTCCAAGGGTTCTCTTCACATCAAATCACCAGAACCATGCACCACCAACCCCGTTTTGCGGGCAGAACTTGGCTGCCTTTCCCAACTTGAGGACGCCACTAAAGACTTGCTGTACCAGGCCACTGATCAGTTGGTCTTTGGTCAGAATTGTCCCCCTGAGTATTCAGTCATAATTTAGGCTGAAAAGGGTATAAAATGGATTAGAGTCATGGAGACCACGCAGGTTAAAAATAATTTAATAACAGGCAGGTAGGTCATTAGCTTAAATTTAGCAGTCTTGAACCAGACGGGAGTGCCATAAATGAACCTGGACAGGTGGTCAAATCTGGAATTTAGACCCCCACCTTTGGGGGATGTTTGAGTAGGGAGAGGGGAAAAGGAGATGATTACCAGAGAGGACATTCCACTGTTACAGTTTTTCCCTGAGTTCTTGAAACTATGCTTTATTAAACTTAATTTGGTATGAAATGCATTTCAGTCAATTCCTTGATTTTTCCTGAATCCATACATACCAAACAGGTTAAGGTGATATAATATTATGCTGCAGTTGTCTTGAAAATTCCCTCCTGATGAACCATTTTACAAGCAATTCCTGTTACTACCACATAATACATAATGTAACAATATAAGGATCACATGTGCAATGTTTGTAGGTTTTTACATGGTCTGTTAACAATTTTAACAGAAGTTTTAGAGTCCTGGTACAGAAGAGAATTAATGAGTGTAATGACAGGGGTGCCCAAATGAGGGCACTGTGGTATTGTCCAGAGGCTTTCCCATAGGAAATGCCCAGGTGTCAGAAACATGCACACGATTAGCCCGCTGGAGGTCATTTTGTAGGGCTCTGGCAGTGCTCCTCCTGTTTCTCCTCGCACAAAGGAGCAGGTACCGGTCCTGCCGCTGGGTTGTTGCCCTTCTACGGCCATGTCCAGCTCTCCTTGTGTAATGGCCCGTCTCCCGGTATCTCCTCCACGCTCTTGAGACTGTGCTGGGAGACACAGCAAACCTTCTTGCGACGGCACGTATGGTTGTGCCATCCTGGAGGAGCTGGACTACTTGTGCAACCTGAATGGGCAGCAGGTACCGCCTCATGATACCAGTAGTGACAAGGGCACTAGCAAAATGCAAAACTAGAGAAAAATCAGTCAGGAAGGATAAGGAGAGAGAAATTATCTGTGGACACCACCTGCAAATTTGCATTTACTTTTTATGGGTTGTCTTGCTGTTGCCTCTCCTGTCCATCTGTTGTCACTTTCATTTGCACCAAAGCAGGTGAAATTGATTCACAATCATTTTCGCTTTCTAACTGGACAGATTGATATCCCAGATGTTTTATAGACTTGGTGTTATACTGTGTTGATTAAGTGTTTCCTTAATTTCTTTGAGCAGTGTATTTAGTTTGTATCGTTTTTTCAGTTTTTGAAAGCAGTGTTATGAAGAAGCACTGTTGAGGTTAGTAATCAAGAGTTATGAAATACACTGTCAAATTGCTCAATAAAATTGCTTTTAATACAATTTAAGGCAAAAAGTGTATTTCTTTCTTGACACTTGGTACATTCTGCATTTCTTACACTTCAACAAAGACTATAATTGCTGTAATATGGGTTACAGTAAGACTGCAGTATAAAATACAGTAAACAGTTGCTGTAATATGGATAAAGTAATGCTGTCAATGACAGTGCAGTACTTTGCTGTAATATGGATTACAGTAATGCTGTCAACAGTACAGTACTGTAGTTCATTATACAGCATGGGGAACAGGTATTGTAAATGATTTACAGCACCTTGCTGGCTAATTGTTGCCAGCAATTTACTGTAATTTTAACAACATGTTTCTAACAGTGTGGGAAAACAATGCAAAAATATGCATTTTTTCCATAAATAGGTATCAACACACTCAATTGCTTTTCTTCATTTTTTGTTATTAAAGCCCAGGTGATTTATGATTTTCGGTACATGAAAAAAAGATACATTGTGCTGCTATGAAAACTTTTTTTCATTTGAGAACTCAAAGCACTTCCACTGAAAGATGATTCACACAGACATATTAATCCAAAGGTTTTAGTCAGGCATCTGGGCTATAGTTTTTAATTAAATTAATTATTCTCCCCTCCCACAAGGACCCTCACTCACCAGCTGGTTCTCTTATCAGGATGCATTATTCAAAGTTGTAGTAACCAGGAAAGCCAACAGGATCACTTTTTCTGAACAAAATAGCATAGCAGGCCAATACCACATGTATGACAGAATAGTAACATTGGAACTGTTGTAAAAGCTTACATAATCAATTGCATCTTTTGAGAATTCGTTTTTATTACTGGTAGTATCGGTTTCAAAATTGGTCTGGAGTAATTTCAGCAATTAGAGACAAATAAAAATGCAAACAGAATTTTAAGTTCTGTAAAATGACTCAACCGGCATTGTGTTAATAGGTTTAAGGGAAAAAAACTATGCAAGAATATGAACAACAACCTTAACCTTAATTGAGCAACTGTGACAAAAACCAGGAGTGCCCAGGGCAGAGTTTGAGAACCACTGACTTACGGAATGTGTCCAGCGTAGATCCCAAATGTATTGCCTTCCAGCCAAAAAAGCAAAAAAAGATGCACGCTTAAAAACAAAAACCCTTGCCTCCAGCACCACTTAGATGTGTAATGAAGTTATATGAAACTTATATGGTGTAAATTAAGTTATATGAAGAAATTTTTGTCTATTTATTATTTATTTTTTACAGTGAGAGACAGTAGACGATACCACCGTGTCATACAGTGATCAGAATTTTGATTGAAGAAGGTACTGCTTGAATCAGCAGTGGTGCAATATTAATGTGCTCAATATAGTTTATGTGTTCCTGCCACAACTACAAGTATGTGTTTGCAGCATAACTTTATCTGTTCCGATTTCCATTTAAGCAAAAGCGTAACCTTATTTTCCATTAATATTTAAAACAATTAATCATTTAGATTATGCATTTTGGCTCTTGACAATTCTTACAGCAGAAAAAAAAACATTGGAATAAAATGTGGTGGAATGGAATTCTGAGTTTATCACAGGATTTAATTTATCCAACCCTTGGGAATTGATTTAGCTAAAAATGTGTTATCTTTGAATCTAACAAAGCCCAAATAAAGCAGGCAAAATACACAAAATCTCTTTCTAGAGTATAATGTCAGCCATTGTTATCGCCAACTCCTCTCTTTGGGAATCTAAACAAAAGGGTAACTTTGGCTATTATACAAGCATGATGACTGAGTAAATCTGTATTTGCCTTATAGATGAAAAATGTTCCTGACCTCATTGCCTATTTACACAAAGTTGTTAATAAAATAAATTGAAATGTCTAATGCAACATAAACACAGACAAGAGGTTTTCAGAGTGAGGTTGGAGCGGTTCTTGGATGTCAAATGTCACAGAGTCCGTAATTGGTGCAAAATACAGCACCCATAAATACCCAGCATTACATAATACATCTTGTAAATTTGTGTCTTGTACCCCATGGTTTATTGAAATCAATGCATATGAACAATTTGGTAGGTAATAGACTATATATTGTTTAAAACATTGATGTTTCTAGAGACAATAAATCACCTCTGAGCAGGGTGTGACAAATGACTTGGTGGCACCATTCAAAAGCAGCTTGTGGCCCCTCCTGGTTACTAATGATTGCATCAATTGATCAATATAGACATGGGCTAAGGACATAGGCTACTATCTATTTATGGACTATATACAATCAATGATGCCATGATTATAATTATCAATAGTCTAAATTTGGAAACAAAATCTATATCAATGGCTCGATCAGATGAACAGTGCATTTCACCATATTTCAATATCTCTTTGTTTCTAGCTCCATGTGTATCCTGTCAGTGTGCAAAAGCAGCACCTGCCTCCCATGGTATCGACCATTGAATGTCAAAAAAAAAAATTCAATTTGAATGTAGGCCTACTGAATTTTATCTCATAAAATGCAATGTGCTGAGCATTGCTGCACTGGCAGCGACTTTCTGCCCGCGACCTGACGTTAGCGATTAGGCTCAATAATAGGCCTAACTTTGATCAACAACTGCATTGAGGCTATATAAAAGTTTTCAGAAACAGAGTTAACCCTATGATGCGGAGCCTAACGGGTGTTATAGCGCGAGAGTGGTCCCTGAAGCATACGGTTGTGATTACAACACAATATAGAACGTCTGTTTACAAATGACGCAACAATATGCTTTTGGGTTAAACCCATAGACCGTAAAAAGTAAACCTTGTTCTTTCTAAGACAAAACACACTTATGTTCCACAAAATATTGCACTAAATAACGCATAATATTGCATAAATTCTTTATGTCTGAGAATCCATTTGTTTATGCAGACGTTCACGCTTTCTCAGAAGTAGTCTAAGTTAGTGTTAGCAACAGTTTAGACTGAAAAATATATGGGAGTAGGCATATTTCACAATGCAGGATTACTCAGTGAGCTGGATAACTGTAAAATCTCTTACTTCAGTCATGATGTTCCAGATTTCAGGTTCTCAGTCAGCACAGTTATCCAGCTAACTCAGTAGGCTACAGTTAGCTAACGTTAGACTAGAACCCCAATGAAGCCCATGTTATCCGTCATTTTAATGCTGTTGTGTTGTAACTTGTAAAGATACACACTTTTAGTATGCTACAGGCGTAACACATTTGACTTCATTATTTACATGTTGGAAACAAAGTAGTCATTCACCTAAACACACAAAACTTGTTTAACCACCATACTAGCAGTTGAGAAAGCTCTTTCAGTTTCACGAGTTACAGACCACACTGAACAATTTACGAGCGAGACCAGAGGAGCTAGCTATATGGAAGATGCTGAATTTAATAGCATGCCAAAATTCCAGCATGTCACACAACTGTATTAAAAGGTAGCCTATTGTATTGAACAACTGTATTGAACTCCAGAGTGCAATAGGAAAATGAGTCAGGAGAAACAACCCTTCAAGTGATCCATCCATATCTACTGCATATCCGGCAGCAGAGTGATGGTTTGAGGCTTGTTTGATAGGCCTACCTCAGACCCTTGATGACTTACAGCCATTTAGCCAACCATGGGTTCCACTATTCCTGTGTAATTTACAACTTGTCCCAGAGATCCATTCAAACCTGTTCCAAACAGGTCTTTTGGAACGTGTTGCAGGCATCAAATTCGTAATTGACGTACATTTACAAAAATCAATAGTTTATAAGGTATAACGTTAAATATATTTTCTTTGTAGTTTTCAATTAAATATATGTAAGAGAATTTACAAATCACCTCTTTCTGCTTTTATGTGCATTTTACATACGGTCCCCTTTTTGGAATTGGGGTTTGTACAATCATGGAACATTCAGTTAATAAAGATGCCTTAATTCGTTACATATTAATTTGACAACCGTTGCATACAGTACTGTGAATGTTACCAGAGGCATACAAGACAATGTGAAGGATTGGCAATCAGAGCCTGTTTTAAGTTTGTTCATAAGTTCCAAACTGGTGGCCCTGTATTTGTTGATTTTGCAAACAAAGTATGGCAAGGGGTGTGTGCATCTTCAGCCTCAACTTCCGTGAAAAACTTCGAGGGTGGCGAGGCACTGCAATAAAGCTCAAATGCTCACATCGATCTTCAAATATTTTTTTATTCAAATCACAAAAGCATAGGAAATTCAAAAGGGAAAAGATTTTTCCTTTGTATACACCACATTCCCAATGCTCCCAAGATTGGCTGCATTGTCTTTCATTCCATTTTCCCAAACCAGCAGACATACCAAAGCATTAACTCAGTTGATTCTCAAGAAATGGGGGCAGTCCAGGCACATTTTAAAATGTCTTCCCAGTTGTTCAACTGTGGCCAAATTCCAAGGTGGGAAAACAATGCAAAAATATGCATTTTTTCCATAAATGTGTATCAACACACTCAATTGCTTTTCTTCAGTTTTTGTTTTTAAAGCCCAGGTGATTTAAGGTTTTCGGTATATGAAAGACTTTTAAAAAAGATACATTATGCTGCTATGAAAACTTTTTTTAAATTTGAGAACTCAAAGCACTTTCACTGAGCACACCCCTCCTCCCCTAGTAAGTTGCAGTAACCAGGAAAGCCAACAGAGTTACGTTTTCTGAACAAAATGGCATAGCAGGCCAATACCGCATGTATGACAGAATAGTAACATTGTAACATTGAAACTGTTGTAAAAGCTGACACAATCAATTACATCTTTTGAGAATTAGTTTTTATTACTAGTCGTATCGGTTTCAAAATTGGTCTGGAGTAATTTGAGCAATTGGGGACAAATATATGATAAAATAAAAATGCAAACAGAATTTGAAGTTCTGTTTATACTTGAAGGGTATTGGATGCTTTAGGAAATATATTTAAAAAATACATCTGTGTTAAAAAAAAAACATTAACCACACCAATTAACCCCATAATTATCGTATTACCCAAAATGTAAACTTAGAGGCAAAATCCTCACATTTGAGCTTTATTTACTCCTGGTATTCAAATGAAGCATTAAAATTAAGCTCTGACACTTGCAAACTCGAGAAACCAAGTAAGATTATGCCCACTGTGTGTGATTACAGCCCACTTCCATGTCATGTTAGACCAGACCTGTTGCATTTAATCGACCAGGAATTCAATAGGGATGGACTATGTAAAGAATGACATATGCAAAATAGCAAAGGCTCTAAACAAGAGAAATGCCGGGACTCCAGTAAGTATCCTTCATACTTAAGTATTTAATTTAGTATGTCTCAAGGCGGTCTGGAACAAAAATGTACCATTGCTGTTTTTTTAAAGTATTTGCTTGAAATTGAGGCTGGTCAAACTCCAAGCAATAAAGTGAGAAATTGACCATCCAAGTCTATTACGGGAAAAGGACCAGTGCGAAAAGCCCTTGTGACTGGCGCTTCAAAACCAGAATAAACGCGCTGATTGTGAATATAAAACCCTGGCTTCGAGAACAAGTACCAGGTCTGACAGGTCTGTAAACACATCAAAGAGGTCAGGTTATTCAGCCCGACCGACAGCAAACAAAAAATAAGCATTAAAAGAAGGAAGGTGTACTACATTTTTGTAACCTGAAGTCCAACTCAACACACTGCTTCCCTTTTTACCTGGAGAGGGGGTAGAAATGTGCCCTTTTTGTTTTGTGTGTTTGTTTTTTTAATTTATTTTTTATTTTTTTAAAGGAAAAAATATCAAAAAAGCTGCTGAAGGTAGTCGTGCTATTGGGTAGTCGCAGTCAGGGGCGTTTCACGCGCCTGGATCTGCTTCAGTAGTCTTGCGGAAGGTGAAAGGTCGGTGGCGGAATCGCCTCCGTGTGATCGCCCCATTTTGGGTCAGGCTCAGTCTGTGGAGAAAAGATCTCCGGCGGAGGGCAGCGGGGCCAGGCCCCCCGTGACGTTCGGCAGAAGGGAGAGGTCTGGTAGGCTCTGGATGTGAGACTTGAGCTCCTTGCGCACCTGTGTCACCCGGGCCAGCTTCTGCTTGTACTCCTGTAAAAGAAAGGCGCTCAGCTGACTGCAACTGCAAGGTTTTACTGCCTTTTACTGCCGTTCTGTTGCCTGTCTGTCACTGGCCCCGACCCCATTGGCTGACAGCTCAGCTACAAAGATAACAGCTTTCTATCCAAAACAGGCTGAAACCTTTCCACAACTTCAGCCAACGGTTCTCAGACTCGGTTCTGGGGACCCCTGTGTAAACTGGTTTTCGTTCCAGCCACAATTGCAATCCCAAAGTTTTAAGAAGCTGTTCATTTTTCTTAATTACTTGTTTAGTGGGATTATTTAACCTCTTAAGCCACATTTTGTCACAAATAGATGTGCATGCATTTATTCACATTGTGCTATAATGCAAATAATTACATAAAGGGTTAAAATATTTTTACCAAATTAAACACTGAGGTGAATCAATAGGCTCCTAGTTGGTGAAAGTGTGGACACCTGGCCACTAAGACTAACCATTTGGTAGATAATGAAGAATTCAGAGAGTAAAATGACTCAACCTGCATTGTGTTAATACGTTTAAGGGAAAGAATTATGCAAGAATTTGAACAAATGTGCTCAACAACCTTAATTGAGCAAGAGACTGGCTGTTACAAAAACCAGCATACACACGAGTGCCCAGGGCAGAGTTTGAGAACCAGACTTACGGAATGTGTTCAGCGTAGATCCCAAAGGTATTGCCTTCCAGCCAAAAAAAAATATTCTAGTAGGAAAAATAAACAAATACAACAGCTACCATGCAAAATAAATGTTACAAATGATGCACGCTTATAAAGAAAAACCCTTGCCTCCAGCTTTTTCTCTCTCTCAGACAGCGCCGCCTTCTGGCTGTGGATGTATTCAGTCAGCATGCGGGCTAGCTGCCTCCGGTCCTCCAGCTCGGCAGCCAGGCGGCCGTTGTACTCCGCCAGCAGGAGGCAGGCTTCGTCCACCGTCTTGGAGAGCTTGTCCGCTGCCTCCTTATCTAGGGGCAGACACACACTTCTAGTGTGAACGGCAGGTATCGCGTGGACAGAAACCACGAGGCGCTGTGCAAAACCACGAAGCGCTGAACAGACTAGATAAACTCAGTGTAAAATAAGGCATGTAGACATTCTCCCTCCCCTTTCAACACAGTACCTACACTACATCAACATCAGCTGAACCAATAAAAAGCCGTTTTCTTAGTCGGCTCAAAATATAATTAATTGATAATGAAGGAATATTTCTAAGAAGTCTCCCGAACTTGGCTGCTAAATTGGGACAAACCAGCTGTTCAGAAAACAAAATATTCAAAACAGAAATGTTCACTGTGTGCAGGGTTAGTCCAACAATTAAAAAAAAAAAAAAAAACACCACCCATGTAACACTAAAACCCCGTTGAGTGCGTCTACAGGACCTCGGGACAGGACATCAGCAGATGCAGCGCCCCTGCACCCATTTGCCTCTCACCCATGATCTTCTCCAGCAGGGAGACGTCCTGCACCTCCTGGGGCAGGGAGGCGATCTTCTGGCGGACGGAGGCGTCCCCCGACGCGGCGCTCTCAAGGTCCTGCAGGGCTTTCACAAGCTCCTCAGTCTGGGGAGGCGAGAAGAGGAGACACGAGGAAGGGGTTCAGATGTCCTGCCAGGATTCTGGGGTGCCAAGCTGTCAATGCACCTAGTGGCCTGGCATCCAATCCAATCACTGTACCAGTGTCCACTTGGGCAGGATTGATTTTCTGACTAACTGGGGCTGAGACCTAACTGGGCTGGGCCACTTTAAGCTAGAGATGTTCCGATACCATTTTTTCCTTCCCGATACCGATTCCAATACCTGAACTTGCGTATCGGCCGATACTGAGTACCGATCCGATACCAGTGCGTTTAAAAAAAAAAATATATATATATATTATTTTTTTAAATTTTTTTTTTTAACAGCTGTATACTTCTAACCCTGTATGGATGTGATATGATTGCTATCATTGTTGTATGGCCTGGCTCAGGTTAAACCCTTTAACAAATTTAAAACATGAACAAATACATACAGAGAATGAATGCCATAGAACTTTATTTTATTATCTAGGCAGTCAGTCATAACTGAAAAAGTATAAACAAAAACATAAATAATAATAAATAAACTGAAAAACATAAATAAATAAATCTAAGAATAAATAAATAACAATTCCTTTTCAAGTGAACATGGACTGGGACTGGGGCTGGTGACGCCGCTCTTTAAATGGTCATTTGAGAAGTAAAGCAACATCTGAACAGCAAAACACTTCCCCCATCAGCTGGAAGCCAAACCTGAGAGATACAGATCTCAAATGCTATGTGACCCCTGTACCATGTGATCTTGTTAAAGTGCAGCCACAATTTAGTAAAAATAAATAAGACATTTAAAATTTTAAATAGTACAATATTTAATAGTAATTTTAGTAAATTTTTAATAGTACAGTATTTCCAGTTTACCAGCATCTCTTCAATTGCTTTAGCAATTGACGTGCCAGTATGTGACCCACAGAAATTGTTTGCTTGCAGTACCGCACTATGAAGAGCTTATGTCGAAGCCGGGTCCACCCATTGTGCAGTTAAACTGAGCAAAGACATTGGGCGCGCGTCGTTGCTCCAAATTTCAGTTGTAGAGCTAATCGCCTGCACTTTTAGCCTATATGAAATGTGTTCCCTCACTGTCTCGTATAGTTTGGGGAGGGCAGTTTCGGAAATATATTTGCGACCTGGCAAACTATACCGTGGCTCCAAATTATCCATTAAGTGGCGAAATCCCACATTTTCGACGACCAACGGGTTGGTCGTTCATAACAATGCATTCGACAAGTTTGTCGGTTATCTTTGTCGCTTTTGGGCTGTCTTTGTGGAATTTATTGCGTCGTTGGAATGCGGTTTCCAACGTTTGCTGCTGCAGTTCGTCCTTTTTTCCCCCATTTGCCTTGGTGAACTCATCGTGCTCTTTCGCGTGATGCGTCATCAAATGCTTTATAAGATTGCTGGTGTTGAAATTGGCAACACTGGTGCCACACCTTGAAACTAAAGCCTTGCATACTGTACACACCGCCGTTTTACTGGTGAGATTTTCCAGTGTAAAATATTGCCAAATTGCTGACATGCTAGCTCTGACCACTCAGTCTCTGCTAGCACTTCACATGTGGTTGTTTGCCTGTGTAGCGTAAATGAGCTATCATCACGTGACGTGATATCGGATCGGTGCATAGACTCGCGTACTCGCAGATACCCGATCCAGCATTTTAGGCTATATCGGAGGCATTTCCGATACTGGCATCTACTTTAAGCTGAGCCTATGTACAAAAATGGATTCCCCTCAACAGGCTAAATTTTCCCATTTCCGAGCAACATCTCACCGTTTTATTTTGCGGTCAAGAGAAAAACTTTATGAATCACATGGATTACATTTATGCTAGGCTATAAAACGCAACAGTCATTGCTTGGGGTCTTTTGTGGTAATGCGAAGGCCTTTGTTCAAAGATATATTATTCCTGGCAAGACGTTTAACTACTTGCTTCAGGGCCCAATGTTTATGAAAGGTTTGGCACAATGCGCAAGGAGAAAATACAGCCCTGATTGAACCTTGCGTTGGGGAAAAAGAACAAGGAGAAAATAAGGCCACTCTGACATCTACTGGTGAGTGTGAGAAAGTGCAGCCTGGTCCCAGCTGCCTCCTGGCACAAGAGGACGGAATAAAAGCTCACCAACAGTGGGACCGTCATGTCTGTTTCCGTTGGAGAGTAGTGTCCCCTGTAGTCATCGTCATCCTCCTCTTCCTCCTCTTCCTCTTGCACCTTTTGGTGGGGGCGTTTGGTGGCTTTTTTCTGTTCTGCAAGTCATACAGGATTTGGATGAATTCTGACGATTAACCCTTTCCTTTCCAACAGGGGTGTGCGGTATTGGTATCCGTTCAATCATCAAAACTATCTATATTCAAAAAGAAACATAGCAGTGGGCAGAAGACAGTGGGCAGATAAAGCAGTACGGGAATGAGGACACAGGTCATTTTTTCCCCCTTTCCGGGTCAACCTGGAACAATCAACTGCTCGTGTTCATCGCAAAAAATTCCTCTCCTGAAATTTAGGAAAGCGCAAACAAGCACGCGCTGTCGTGATGTCTTTTCGCTCCACAGAGCATAAGGCCATTGGCCACGGTCGGTGACATGGTCCAGATTTGATACCAGGCTTCCTGTCATGCATCATGCCAGCTAAACGGATTAAAGGCCCTGTGGGGTGTTTATACAAAACGTTCACATACATTAAATGGGTTCACGACATGGCACCTGCCAGATAACCCAGTTAGCTGGCTGATTGTGCAGAGTAAAACCCGGAATATGGCACATTAACTATTAACTAGCAAAAACACTGTCCCGGGTTTTACTCAGGGCAGTTATCCAGCTAACTCAGTTAGCCAGGAACATGCCCAGGGTTGCCAGTGTGTGAAAACCTACACCTTAAGCTGCGGATGGACCACTTGGCCCTCAGCTATAGGACAAACAAATACAGTCCACGCATAATCCTCCTGGAGGAGGAGGAGCAGAGGAGAATGTCGTGTGGCGTAAACTGAACTGACAATTTGGAGTTAGTCTGAGAAGCAGCTGCTTTCTGAAGCACTGCAGACCCCAGAACAGGTTGGTGTAAAAATGCAAAAAGAAGTTCTTGTTTGTTAGGTTTACTTTACAAATTCCAACTGGCTATTCTTGCTGCGACCACCATCCATGCACAGGTGTTCAGAGTTGGACAGATGTGACTGCATTGCAAACCACAGCTTACATTACATTATATTAGTCATTTAGCAGATGCTTTTATCCAAAGCGACAAAATGCGACTTATGTTTTAGACAAATAGTGATGCAAGCCTTGCTACTTCTATGAAATGGTAGAACTTACACAATAATTTTCACCTAAAAGGTTTAGTTGACACAGCAAGCTGTACAAAGTATATATGTGGATATAATGAAATATATTAAAATATCTCAAAACTCATTCAAATCCACAAACAAGAGCTGAGGAACAAAAACATATTGCGCAAACCTTGTCTCAGTTTATTGCAATGCAAATTTCCAAGTTTTATTGAATTCCTGCAAGTGTGAAGCAATGTCCACCACTGGAAAAAAGCACATATCCTACAACTGCTGCTTTTTACTTTAAATTTCTTTCACATTTTGTGTATCACGGATTTTTTTCCCTTTTTTTGGCGGTTCTGTGCCTTTTCTCATTCTTGCCAATTCCGCGATTTCCCCCGTTTTATTCCTTTCCGTGATTTTTTCGACAGATTAGGACTGTCATCCTTAACGTAGCCTACAGTTTGATTTGTATACGTCAAAGCATTTTAACCATATTGCCAAATGCTGGGAGAAATAAAGTGCGACAATGATTGTAGAATTCATTGGGATAAAGATTCCGGTACTTGTCAGTTGTTGTACGAAAACAAAACGGTCATGGTAACCCAGTATTATGACTTTTATGCACTTTCTTTCTGTGGAGAAACGAGAAAATGCGCCAGGCGATAAATGCATTGTAGCCTACTCGCATGATTAATTAAAACACTGTGATTTCTACCGTTTTTTTCTGTTTTCTCCATTAGTCAATATTTTCTGTGACAAAAACCCAGGCTTAATCATGTTTCATGAATCGCCTGTATAATAAGGTTGCACACGATTGTCGTTTACACTGATTGTAAAAAGATTATGCCTTTTACAGAATTGCACTGAAGCTTGTTTGAATGAGGCACATCTCAAGATCATTTTAAAGGCTATAGATACAGCATCTTTCACCCCCTCTAGTGTCTCATATGGAGATTGCATTTCATAACACAGCCGGAACTGGAAGGGCACAACATCAACTGGTTGCCAGATTGACTCGTCCATCTGCATTTGGTGTACATAACATAACTTCATCTCAGAGTGGAGTCAGAGACAGAATCAGGCTCAATCATGTTGATTGTCAAATCTTTTGGGGTTGGGTTGGACAAGTAATGAATTCAAACAAATTTTGCAATATGCAGCAATACATTATCTCCATAGACTTAGGTTACTCTATGCGGTGGTGTTTCAAGATATGTAATCCCAGTGAGAAAAAGCCAGAATCTAGACATCTAGAGGGGTGGAAATCTCAGAATGAGAGGCGTTTTGAAATAAACGCGTGAATTTAGCCCAAAGTAAAGCCTGGCTACATCCTAGCCGGTTAAACAATTTTCACTTTTCAACCAAATTTAGCCGGTTTCTCACCTAAACGCGAGACAGCGTTTCACCGTATTTTCAATGCAAAAATGTTCACTGGGACGTTATGAAATAGCTACCGTTAGTTAATGAGTTTGTATGCATCTCGTCTCTGCTAGCTGTATGTAAATACCTTCTTTATTAGAGCTATCCATCTATCTTAGGCAGAGCCGGTTTTTGGCATAGGCAGTATAGGCAAATGCTAAGGGCGCCACCACCCAGAGGGGGCACAACAAATGGGAAAAAAAAAAAAAAAGTTTCGCTTTAAAAAAAAAAAAAAAAGTTTCGCTTTAAAAAAAAAATTTATTAAAATAATTTTTTACTAATACTACTAGTTAACACTGTTATTTCAAAATATTAAATAACCCCACAACAACCAGCGTAGCTCTATAGCATAGCCTATTAAATAATAATAATTTCTTAGTTCATGTCACCCCGCCCCCCTCCAGCCAGGCAATTAGACTTTACCTGCGCTCCCTCTCCGGGCAATGGTAAAGTGTGGCTATCTGACGTGACCCTCGCATTATATGCTATCAACATGTCGAAAAGACCAAAGCTGTCCGGTGCTCAGGGAAGGAAAAGAAGGAAAGAAGAGGAGGAACAACGTGAAAAGGGCAGAGGTACAGTAACGTTAATGTGATGAAATGAATTGTCTAGTGCTCTCTGACTTTAGGCGCATCCTGCCCCGGTACCGGGGGCGCTTGGGTTGAAGTAGAGTCCCTTTATAGAGAGAGTAGCGACAACTAACGATTTGACGCCATTTTGAGTACATTCAGTGCGGACTGCGGAGCCGCCGTATGGCGCTAGTGCACTGAACCGTGTATTCCATTATGTTCTCTATGTATGAGAGATGGGAATGGTCTTTTCCATGTTGATAATGAACAAATTATGTGAAGATGACAAAATAGAAGATTTATGACAACTAAGAGCCATATGATAAAGAAGAAAATCACAGAGCTGGTTGTGATTTAACAGTCACAGACATTTAGAACTAGGGATGTGCACGTTTAGTCGACTAGCCGATTAAACGTTGCTACCCTCGCTAGTCGGCACCAGAAATGCTAGTCGGTTAAATTTACTATTTTATTAATGTACACATTTCCCCCGTCAACTGTTCTCTATCTTCTCCTCCCTCCTCAGCAAACCCCCTCCTGCTCCTCACTCCTCGTTCACTGCAGACGACTTTGCAGATTCCTTCGATGAGAAGATCGCAGACATCCGCAGCTCCTTCAGCCCCACTCCCCCTCCCCTCACAGACACTGTTTCCCACTCTCTTTCTCTCTCTACCCCTTCTGTGTCCCCCCCCTGCTTCTCCACCTTTTCTCCCCTTTCTCAGACTGATGTGTCCCATCTCCTACTCTCCCATCGCCCCACTACTTGTGCCCTCGACCCTATCCCTTCATCTCTCCTCCAGGCAATCACCCCAGATATCCTCCCGTTTGTGACCTCCCTGGTGAACTCCTCCCTGACCTCTGGCTGTTTCCCCTCATCCTTCAAAAGAGCCCACATCACCCCGATCCTGAAAAAACCTACGCTGGACCCCTCCAACATCCAAAACTACAAAACTTCTTTCTTTTCTTTCCAAAACTATCGAACGTGCTGTTTCTAACCAACTGTCGTCTTTCCTCACCCAGAACAACCTGCTAGACCCCATCCAGTCCGGCTTCAAACCCGGCCACTCAACGGAGACCGCACTCCTCTCCGTCAGCGAGATGCTTCATGCAGCTCGGGCAGCCTCCCTCTCCTCGGTGCTAATACTTCTAGACCTCTCTGCCGCCTTCGACACCGTAGATCACTCCATCCTCCTGTCGTCCCTGTCTGCAGCGGGGATCCGCGGCTCGGCCCTGGCCTGGATTGAGTCCTACCTCTCGGAACGCTCCTCCCAGGTTGCCTGGGCTGGTAAAGTATCGGCACCCCGTCCCCTTACCACAGGAGTCCCCCAGGGCTCAGTCCTTGGTCCCCTCCTTTTCTCCATCTACACCAAATCCCTTGGCCCTGTTATCACTGCTCATGATCTTTCTTACCACTGCTATGCTGACGATACTCAACTCTTTCTCTCCTTCTCACCCTCTGACACTCAGGTATCAGCCCGCGTCTCCGCTTGCCTGAGAGACATCCAGAGCTGGATGGACAACCGCCATCTCAAGCTCAATCCTGGCAAGACTGAGCTCATCTACATTCCTGCTTTAACCTCTCCTCCTCTCAATCTCTCTATTTCCCTAGGGGACACTCCACTGACCCCAACGCCCTGTGCCAGGAACCTCGGAGTCGTGATGGACAACAGGCTGTCCCTCTCCGAGAACATCGCAGCAGTAACCCGGGCATGCAGGTTCTTCCTGTACAACATCAGGAGAATCCGCCCCTTCCTCACCACCGACTCAACCCAGCTCCTGGTCCAAGCAATGGTGCTGTCTCGCCTGGACTATTGCAACTCTCTCCTGGCTGGCCTGCCAGCATCGGCCATTAGACCCCTTCAGCTTATCCAGAACGCAGCAGCGCGCCTGGTCTTTAACCTCCCCCGACACTCCCATGTCACCCCCCTGCTCATTGACCTCCACTGGCTACCGGTGATGGCTCGCATCAAATTCAAAACATTGGTGCTCGCCTTCCAGGCAGTCCGAGGATCTGCCCCCCCATACCTCCAAAAACTAATCAGACCCTACACACCTGCCAGATCCCTGCGCTCCGCCTCCTCAGGACGACTGGTACCCCCCCCCCCCCCTCTTCATGCTAGCACCCGGTCTCGACGTCTGTCTGTCCTGGCCCCACGGTGGTGGAATGAGCTCCCCGTGGAGGTCAGAACAGCAGAAAGTCTGACTGCCTTCAAGCGCAGATTGAAGACTCACCTCTTCAAGCTGCACCTCTCTCCACCCCTCCCTACCTCCCTGTGACTATTGTTATTAATGTTGTGTAATTCCCCCCCCCCCCCAAAAAAAAATAAAAAAAATAAAAAAACCCAATCATACTGACTGCGCCAGATTCATATTTGCCTTTTTAGGGTTGTTTTTAAACGTTCTTGTTCCTAGTTTGAAAATGCACTATGTACGTCGCTCTGGATAAGAGCGTCTGCTAAATGTCTATAATGTAATGTAATGTAATGTAATTGAAATTACACATTGACATAATTTGCACTGAAATTTCATGTTTCATGGTCAAATGTTGCTTTATAAAAAAACGAGAATCCGTTACTAATGTTAACAACGCCGGATTAAAAAAATTATTTTAAAAAACGAAGGAAAAAAACATAACGCATTAGCCTGTTCGCCCTGCAAGTTAAACCAGCGAGGTGGAAAGAGTAAGTAGGCCTATCGCGTTGTTGAACAGCCCAATAAAACTAATCTAATGTCACGTCGATCAGTCAGCCTAATTGTTATTTTTTTGTGTTCCTATTATTGGTAGCTTTTCTGATGACCGATTATTATTTTTTATTGTATTTGCTATGCGATCGCGTTCACCCAATGAAAATGCCATTGTAATAATCAGGCACGTTTCCTAAAAATGTTTTGTTACGTTGAATATTGTTTTCAATAAATGTTATTTGTTAACTTTTATTTAGTGAGTTATCATGTTTTGTAGGATAATGTGCAATGTTCATAATGCAAGGCGCAAAGTGCCACACATTTCAGCGGCATTTAAAATACGATTTGGTTATTGAAGAATGTGATTAACGGTTTCAAATGGCTCTTATAATATACGCAATATTTTTTCGGACAATGTTTAACTTTATAGATTAAATTGTGCTCAATTTTGACTGTTTTCTGAGTGTTTTCTTACTTTTAGACTAGTCGACTAGTCTAAGTATAAACTTCCGTTTAAACGTCAGGGAAATTAGTCGTTAGGAACATCCATATTTAGAACCATGACAAAGAAGGAATGAACTAGACAGGTACACGTGCTGCTTATTTCAGCCTCATTTTAATTTCAGGGAGGCGAGAGCCAGACTCGAACTCTCACCTCCCTGCTTATACATGTACATGTACAATACACTGTTATTTATTTATTTATTTTATTAATTAATTTCCAGGCATGAAATCAGAAATATATACAGAACAATGTCAAGGTATGACAAAATAGAACCACATTACAGAACAATGAAGAAAAAAAAAAGACACACCAGCCAATGCCTGGGGATTGCCTAAAAGAATTGATAAATTCTGTCGAGAGGCTCTCCACATTGGCAGGTGCACATAAAGAATTACATTTTGAAATTAAACAAGTATGTACACGTACTTAAAAAACAAATATACGCATATGGGACCATGACCACCATCACACTGACCTGGCAGAGAACTGACGAAGAAGTTGCTTTCCATCCAACACGACTGACTCTGTTTTCCCAGATTTTCCGTCTTTTAGCATCTGATGGAAATCTATACATCTTGAATCCCTTCTCCGTTCTATTTGTGCACCCACAGGCGCTACAACCTGTCATTTTGTCGTAAAATCGATGTAAAACACGAATGAGAACGCTGCGTACAGCGGGAACGTTAAAACGCTGACCGATATGCGTACGATCCTGACCGCGATGGACTCAAAATGGCTCCACGCAATCACGTGACTAGATTTTTCCGGACCCTCTATGTCGCTACTCTCTCTATAAAGGGACTCTAGGTTGAAGAGGATAGTGCCAGATAACTTAAGTTAGCTAGCTAATATTACTGTAGCCGAGCCGAGCGTTACATTAGCTAGTCACTAGTCACTCACACACACACATCAGCTCTCTCAGTCACTCTGCACCTTCTTGCTAGCTAGCTGGACAGCAGCAAGAGAATGGTCGCCTCATCTTGAAAAATACATAGACTATGCGTGCATAACAGTAGCCTACATAAAATAAAAGTAGGCTACATAACTAATAAAAATAGGAAAACTGTAGTACCAGTCATCATCAGGGAAATTAGGTCTATTCAGCAGGTGTTAGTCCTGTGTCATACTGTAGGCTACATTTTTATTGACATCTGGTTACCCTGTAATCAAAATGCTATTCCCTGATGAGGGGGCTTCTAAGTCTGTTACAAGTCGAAGCTTTGTGCTTGTGTGCCTTTTGTGTTTGTGTGCAATTATTTCTTTATTTATTTTACTTTATTTTACTAAGTTAATTGTAATTATATTTTACCTTACTTTATTTATGGCAGTAGGCTACTGGTTTCTTTAATATATATATTAAATATAATATATTGTAAATATCTATAATAATAATGTCACTTGTTCACTGTTTTGATGTTAACTGTTTGTGGGTTATTTTCAGTAAAAGAAAAATGTGAAAACAAAAGTGTGAGTGCATGTTATTGGTAGTGAATAAACTGTGATGCAAGGGGGCGCCAGATAAAATCCTGCCTAGGGCAGCCAATTGGTCAGAGCCGGCCCTGATCTTAGGCAACGTAGGTTATAGCCGAAAATGGACATATTTATTCATAATGAATAAGTATTTCTTTAGTTATTGTAGTAATGAATTAGACATACAGGGGTTGGACAAAATATCAGAAACACCCCTGAAAAATGGCTTTAACTTTGAAGCATCTAAACCACAATTACCAAAGCATCTACACAGGTGATTTGAATTAATTTAAATGTTAACCAGCAGCACTTTGCTAGGTAAGTCTCCGAAGCAAGATGAGGATATTAACAAAGTTCCAAAGGGGCTAAATAGTTGGTGCCTAAATTGCAGGTGCGTCGGTCACAAAAACGGCAAAATTATTCAAGATGGCAAGGGGAACAGTGTCAAAAATGACAACATATGCCCAACACCAAAAAACAGCATCAGAAAAAAAGAACTGTGGCCGCAAGTGAAAGCTCTCTGACAGGGACAGACACTTGGTAGGATAGTTGCTAATAACCACAGAACTACAGCTCTTAAAATCACCACAGAACTGAATCAATCCATATCTGAACCAGTCTCAACAAAAAAAGTACGTTGTGAGCTTCACAAAGCTAGTATTTACGGCAGGGCCGCCATTCAGAAACCATTTGTATCCAAGGCTAATGCACAAAAACGTGTAACATGGTGTAAATAACACAAAACCTGGACCCCTGAGCAATGGAGAAAAGTGATATGGTCTGATGAGTCATCTTTTACTCTTTTTAATGCATCTGGACGGGTTTATGTTTTGAGAAAGCCTAAGAAGGCATTCAATCCACAATATCTGTTGCCAACTGTTAAGTATGATGGTTGTTCCATAATGGTATGGGCAGCCATTTCATGGGACTCATTGGGTCCAATGATTGCTCTCCATGGACGTGTAACGGGCAAACAATATGAAACCATTTTACAAAACCAGGTGCATCCTATGGTGCAAACACTGTTCCCTCATGATGCCCCCATATTCCAACATGATAACGCCCCCATACACAGATTACACACTGCTAAAAACATTAAAGAATGGTCCCAAGAACACAAGGATGACGTCAAATGCCTTCCATGGCCTGCACAATCACCAGATCTAAACATAATTGAACCTTTATGGGAAGTTCTGGAGAGCAAACAACATTTCCACCTCTTTCATCCTTCAAAGAACTGAGGACCGTCCTTCTTGAACCAATATCCCACTACACACAGTTCAGAAATTGTATGACAGCATTCCTAGAAGGATTGAAACTGTTTTGAAGGCAAAGGGTGGGCCTACTCGTTATTAGTTACTAGATATTCAGTTTTGTAGATTGAAGATGTCTTCATCAAGGAGGTTATATGGCATGCAATGGAGCTATAACCAATAATAATTAATGAATAAGCTACATAACTTGGTGGTGGATCAGGGCGCTCGCTTGGCATCAAATACCTCACTGTCAGACTAGCTGAATCCGGCAACCAATTGAGACTCCTGATACAGAGATGGGTGTGGTACCAAGACCATAATACTACTGGCTCAGGAGTTTGTTAGAGCCGGGAACCAAACTCTGACGACTTAGACAGGGATAAACACTCTTTTAAGGCCCGTAAAGAAAATGTTGTAACGATAAATTCATAACCAATATTTATTTTTAAGGAAAAGCAATACTTTTATTTTGCATCTTTCATCAAGCTCTGTGGATGTATTATATAAAAAAATGTTTTTGTCTCCACAAAAATGTTATATCTATAGCCTTTAATACCTTTAGTTTTAATCACCTATTTTATTTGGCTTCTTAAATGCCTGTATGGCATGTTTTTTGGACGCTCAGTCGTTTATTCGAGGCTGCTGTTCTATTGACTGTTTACTTCTGTAGTTTTATTAATCAAATGCATGGCAACTTAGCACAACATTCTTGTTTACAATGATAGTAATGGCAAGTAATCTATGTGCAATTAAAAAACATAAGGAATGTGTGCAACACTTTGCATTAACATTTTCCAAGTAGAAATTGAAGCAAGTGAAGACGGCAAAGGAAATTCCTCCCACCCCCCGGTTTAACCATCTACCGTGGGTTAATTTAAGAACAGTTAACAGAGTATGCCAATTCTGTTACCGGCACAGCCCTAGTGTAAAGTTCCTGCAGCTATATTATATTAACACTTCCTTAAATTTTGTAGTTCAGATTAGTTTTACCCTACAGTTGTGAAATGGTACGACCCGCTGAAAATGTTGTGCCAATAGCCTCAAGACACAAGGTTACAGAGGCTCAACTGACCTGCGGGCTTGGTCTTGGGGCTGTTTGAGTCCTCGATGGCCAGCTTCAGCTGCTGGATGAAGTCCGGTCTGTATACCCCACGCTCCTTCCAGATATGCAGCAGCCTCTCCATGTGCTTCTTGCTGCCCTCGTCCCCATCTCTATGGCACGTGACAAATTGGTCTGGTGTGAACAGGGGTTGGCAGCCAAAATCCAGAATCCTGCCCTTTTCACAGTTATATTTTAAAAAGCAACAGATTTTAAACTAGGCACGCCAGAACAGTTGGTTTCAATGCACAATGATTAAACAAAAGATTCACCTCTCAATGTATGTGTTGTTACCACCTGTTGTTCATTACACTATCAATCTATACCAAATATGGTTTGATTCATTTTGTATGTGAAATGTCAAAACTTTTCAAAAAATTTGCCGCATATTAAACAGGTCCTCCAGTTTTGCACTGTGACAATCCCCATCATACATTTAACAAACTTCTCAATCATCGCTTTACAATGCACTTTGGGAAACACAGGCTACCTATCATAGAATACCCACACTCTGCTAAATGTTTAAAGGTGCACTACGCAGGACTTTTAGCCTGGCTGTGGTCCAGAAGTCGCCTATGTCCTCAATCTCGTCCAATTAAGGTACCAGACTACGACCATCTAGCTACCCAACATAGCTAACTGGATAGCCGGAGGTAACCTTACTTACACGTCAAACAGAAAACACACCAACTCCACGTCGCTTTTCATCCCCTTGCTAAACAGCTGTTGTCATTGAGAAAAATCAAATGCTAGGTTGACTCTGCTTCTTGAAAACGCCCTGCCGACTTGTTGTTTGGTTTAACTTGTGCTGTTACAGTAGCTAGCTGAAGCTCCGCTGAAACCTGATCCCACCCCCACAGGCTCTCGAACATATCTTAGAATAATAAATAGGACCTACAGGCAGACGAGCACGGATTTGGTAAATGTGCACAAAGACAGAGATTGGCAGTGCATCATAGATATGACTGATTATTTTATCATATTTTCAAGGTAAAAATCCTGCATAATGCACCTTTAAGAGATAGAAACATCTTACTCATCTCAACTGACAGAGGACACATACCAGCACACATACAAATGACTGACATTGGAAAGATTGTCTTTTGCCCAGAGAGAAAGTTACACCAACTCACCTATGTACAGTTGTTTATGGTTATTGAGGCAAGTTGTGTAGCAAACAAGAAAATTGCAAGAAAAATGCAATTGCTCTTATTTCCATATCTGACACCAATATTGTTGTGTTACTGTCTTGTATGTTACCGATATGCCAGAAGCTATGCCACAATTAACTGAGCTAAAAAATGTGAATGCCAAAACGAAGACACACTATCTAGTACAAAGAGCCCTTTGACTACTTGATATGGAAAGGATGGGGAGAGTGGTGCAGAAATACTCTAACTGACACTGAGGTGCACATGCTTATTGCACGTTTGTTCTTTTTTACGAACATCAAATAATAATATAGCGAATTCTACTGCTCAAAGTACTTGTGCCAGCAGCACACAGCGGCCAAACAAAAAAGACTGTCACAGAGCCTACCTACCTTGCAACATGAGAACAGGCATCAACGAGGACAGTCTCAAAATCCCGGGTGAACTCCGGCCCTTTTCTTTTGCTGTTCTGGATCACGTCATTGGCAAGGTAGAGGAAAGTCAGCTTTCTACTGGTTTTGGCTGAAATACAGTGAAAGCATCAACTTGACACAAAATAATAAAAAAGGGAAATAGTTGCATGCCTATAATAACGAACTAAAAGCTGTGCAAACGTGTTCAGTCCAACCAGGAACTTCGCCTATAGGCTAAACGTATGTAGATAGTTGTAGGCGAGGTCGTTGCCATATTAACGTTAAGGTCTAACAAATGGAGCATGCACAGGGGAGCCACAAGTTGTGTTATGTCGACGTTTCACAACTAACGTTAAGTAAATAGCTAGCACCGGCAGAGTTAGTGAACAATCTAAGTTACCAAAGACCAGTACATAGGCTGTTACTTAATTGATTTCTCTCACCCACCTTTTTTCATTTCTCGGTGCCATACATGCACAATGGGCGAAGAATGTTTTCGGTGATGAATAATCCAGAGTGACAGTGTCTGGACGCTTTGCTGAGAGTTGCTAAGTTCCGACAACTTCTTCTCCAGAGCAGATTCCGAAAAAGACGACATTCTGTCTGCTAGCTAACGTTAATTCACCTTGAATTAACACTAGCAAATTCAACACTAACTAACGTTAGCTCTCTCCGTTAATTCACTCCGCATGAATAAACTGGTCTCCAGATACTTTCACATTTAACAAGCAGACCACATGCATGCTTGACTGAGAAATATCTCGCTGTCTATTAACGTAACCTACATAGCACTAGCACTTTCTGGCTAACGTTACGTTACCTTGTTATATAACGTTAGCTATTATTTTGCTAACTAGCGTTCCAATATTAACGTTAGCTTGTTCGCCCTATAGCACTAGACAACCTTAATTAACCAACTTGCAGATTTAGAAAAATAGCCTTAGCTAACGTTACCTAACCTGGCTAGCAAACAAATCCCTCATTCGCCAGTTCTAACGACCACTCCACTTTGCTAATGCAAACTTGCTTTAGTTAAATTAGCAAACTGCTGACTATGGCAGAAGGCCGTTTGAAAGTTGGCTTGCTAATGCTAGCTGGCTACCCAGGCTAACACAGCAAAACATTGCAAGCTTGATTGGCAATACAAACCAAAATGAACAATTAGTTAACGTTAGTTAACAAAAGCTTGTTAACTAGCTAGCAATAACAAACAACTCACTAACGCAGTCACGACAGACCAATGGTGCATACATCTACCAAGTTACACAAACGTCTTGCTTTTGCAATGCAGGTAACTTAGCTAGACTAACTTACCTAGCTAACGTTAACGTTACTCAACTAAGTTAACCCAAGTTAGCTGGCTAGCTTAATTAATTAAAGTTAGCCAATTAATACAAAGTCACCATAAGCAAAATTAAGGAAATTCACAATCATAAATACATTCCTCTCAATCGTTAACAGGTTGTTGATGTCAAAAACCTAAAATAAAGCTGGCTGCAACTTCATGAGACCTTCGTGTTGCACTTAGCAGCGTTCGCTAGCTGGCTAGTAACGAACTACGTCACGTCACGATGTGGTCGTGTGACCTTTCACCCGTATGTTCAGAGACTACCCAGAAACTGGAAGTTACACTCTGGCTGTGTCCCAAATCGCATACTACCGTGCTCGCTATGCGTGCTAGGAGCATGGAAGTATGCGTTTTGGGACACAGCTTCTTTGTCTGTAACCAAAGAGGGTAGGCGGAGCAAGAGGTCCAACTTCGGGGCTGGAACGTCCGCACTTGGAACTTATTAGACAGACAACAGGCGCTCATTGAATGACTGGTGGTCAATGGATTTTTTACTAAACTGTTTTATAAACGGGTCATTATCAAACAGACGAAATCAAAAATCTCCCGTTTCTTTTTTGATTATATATGCCTAGGTTGTCAGGACCCAGTACTACTACTTACAACTTGTTATGCTTTTGACTATCCAACGAAAACCAACTTTAAATCCGGCTAGCGTGCATCGGGCACGCCGCTCTAAGCTTACGTTATGTAACTTTAGTTGCTAAGCTAACTGAAAACACCACTGCGCATGCCTGATCACTTCCTCTTGTGCGGACAAAAAATCCAATGGCGAAAAGCGCCAGTTGCGTATCTTGTCATATATCTAAAATCTTTGCTGTAGCCCCTAGAGGCTGGCGGCCGATTTGGATCCATTTAATTCAGCGAATTTTGAAATACAAGTAAATATATTTCTGGTCTCGTTTTGGTCTCCGTTTTGCAATCAAAGCATCTTTCTAAATTTAAGAAGGAAACACTTTATAATTGAAAAATGTATTTATTTGGTTTTTAATAATTTTTTTTCTTGTGGATTAATTTAAATCAGGAAATATATTTTTAGACTATAAAGTCGCGTGCTGCAAATAATTATGGGCAATTCCCTTCACCGAAGGACATGACCAAATGTGATCCCTTCACCCCTTTGATGGTGTATACTTCATCAAAAAGCTTTTGAGTGGGCGACTTTTTCTCACAAATGCGGGCACTTAAAATCCCCGGATCAAACCCTTATTTCCAGGGTTTTGTTGAGGGGATTCAAGAAAAGTCTTCCGACAATTTCAGGAAGTAAAAACTACAACTTGTAGTACAAGGCTGTGACCAAATACGACCCCTGTTCCCTGTCCTCTGTCCACGCAGACCCCTGTCTACTATGTGCCCTGTCCCTTCACTTTGCAAGCAGTGTGCAAAAGAAATCCTGCAAAACTATTTCTAGTGAGGAAGTAGTTTGTAATATATTTTCTATTTTTTTTGTTTTTTTTGAAAATATCAATCAGTCTAAATATGACGATGGTTACAAAGTGTTGATTATGAATGAAGATAGAATGAACAAAGATAAAAAAGAGTAGTTTGGAATATGACCCACTGTACCACAAATATGGGGTGCGTCCCAATACTCGAAAAATGCATGCTCCTTTCCTTCAGTACCACCTCCTCTCTTCCTTGCCCCAGAAACAGATCTTTGTGTTTTAATCTAATGTTGCTGATTTGGCTACATATTACTTACAAATAGTTACAAATTGATTAATGTCTCAACTGAGACATTCATTGCTCCTGCAGCCAAACTATGAGTGGAAACCACAAACACAAACAAAAGTGTTTTATCTTTATTGGCACACAATTTGTGACAACTCTGCCTAATACAGAGTTTCTAAGTGTCACTATTTTCCCATAGCAAGTCCATTTAACAAGCAACCCCCCACCCAGTCTCACCTGCAACTATACCTACCCATGCGTGACATAGTGGATTCCTACCTTGTAGCCTAGGGAGAGGTTCAGGTCATTCAGTTTGGCGAAGATATAAAATAAATATCCATTTTCAATCCTGAAAACGTTGATCAGCATATTCTTGTTGATGGGGTGAGTCGTAGTTCACCAGAAACATTCGGCATTCTTCTTTCAGCTCACCCTGACAAGCACTCGCCCCCTCAAAAGCAACCTAACCTCGGTAGCCTATTTAAGAAAAGCTGAGTGTACGCACTCCCCATCTCCTCACACAAAGATGAAAAAAGTTCAGAGCACGGGACTTGGATCAGGTTGACCGTGGTCGACAAGCAGCCTGAGAGTTCATTTGGCATTGCTTTGGCAGCGAGCAACTCTCTGTGTGAGGGTTTGTGCAGAATAACGATGAGCCAAACGCGACAAAGGAAAAAAGGCATATAAAGTCCCTGGCAGTAGCCAAAACAAAAACACACCCCTATAAAACGGGCTATCCACGTAAACACGGGCAGAGAAAAGAATCAGAATAGCGAACGCGACAAACACCTGATAATTGGTGAAATAAACTAAATATAAATAAAACACACACTCTCAGAAACGAGAGAGTGGGAGCAAAGGAGAGGGAAGAATAATAAGGGAACAGAAAAACAAATTCCCTAGGCTTCTAGGCCAAAGAAAATCTCAACTGCAAAACCAAAGAAAATAATCTTTTTTCAAACAGCAGAGAGACAAACTGTTATGTTCTGAATGTCTGAGTTCTGTCTGTTTTGTATTTTTATTATTATTCTGGATTTATTATTTTTCATTTACCATTGCATTCCCCTCTGTTTCTTGTCTCCCTCTGTGTATTTAACCCAGTCATCCAAGTCACTCTTTGTGAGTTCCTCACCCTCGATAGTGTCGTTGGGTTTTTGCCTGTGTAGTTTGAGTTTTCGGAGTATCTGAAAACTCCCCCCCACATCTTAAGAGTAATAAATACAGGCAGACAAGACCAGATTTGGTAAATGTGCGCAAAGACAGAGATTGCCAGTGCATCATAGATATGACTGATTATTTTATCATATTTCCCAGGTAAAAATCCTGCATAATGCACCTGTAAGAGATCGGTAAGATGTTTCAACTTACAGGACAAAAGGACACATACCAGCATACATATAGATGACTTTGACGTTGTAAAGATTTTCTTTTGCCCAGAGAAAAAGTTACACCAACTCACCTATGTACGGTTGTTTATGGTTATTGAGGGAAGTAGTGTAGAAAATTATTTATGGTTATGTTATAATATTTTCAAGGTAAAAATCCTGATAGTGCACTTTTAATAATAATGGGACAAATCCTAACCTATGATTCATAAATGTTACAGATAACATGACTTAAGAGCTATTCAATAAGCTATAGCCTAGCCTGATGTTTACCAACATTTAAAATTTTTCTTCACCGCGATGAAGTCCGCTCTTTACTTCTGTGGATTAATGAACAGGCTACTGCCTGGCTGAATGGGAGAATGGATACTCTTTCTGGTTAGGCTGCAACATAAAAATATATCCTTCAGTTCAGTTTAAAAAATACTTCCAGATATTTTCCCCACAGGACTAAATTAATATTAAGCAGCAGTTAAAATGTCTAGAGTGAGGTCAATATTGATTGAGAAACCCATCCTTGTTGCCCCCTGAGGGGAGTGATTGTTATTTAGCTCTATCGATCGATGTTTGTGTCAGCAAGAAGCCATGAACAATCACCAGCTGATTAGAAACCTGTAGTATTCAAGGTTTTAGTTCTTACAGCCATCCAGTTCATTGCATGAGCCTGGAGGGTGCTCACAATGAGGACATGGGATAAGATCTTACAAAAAATCAAGATGGAGGATT
Organism: Ilyophis sp. 1 JC-2022; assembly: GCA_022702515.1. Classification (NCBI taxonomy): domain Eukaryota; kingdom Metazoa; phylum Chordata; class Actinopteri; order Anguilliformes; family Synaphobranchidae; genus Ilyophis; species Ilyophis sp. 1 JC-2022. The sequence goes on along the minus strand of CM040396.1, from coordinate 42,054,858 downwards.
CAGGGGAGACTGGGACATTGTGACTCTCCAGATGGGCCACTCTCACAGTCTAGTTTTGGAGTATAATGTCATACTAAGACTTACATCACGTTGCAGAATTTTACTCATGTGATTTCAGGCACATTTATTTTATTTACCTTTACTTAACCAGGCACCTGAACTGATTGCAGTTATGATTTGCAGTTCCAACATAGGAAAGTTTGTAGAGAATACAAGGGGTCATGTAACCAATCAGGTGTAGGGGGGATGGTTAGGTGGCCAGATGTAGATAGTTTTATGGGAATGTGGCACTACTGTCTATCTGGAAAGTGTCATGAGCTGTGTTTGCTTTTCCTTTTTTTTACAGACGTTCGTTTTTCTAGCGACGACAGGGCAATCTATCGGATTGTCTGTCTTTCATTCTGGAGTTTCGTTCTCCTCAGGTACTCAGCATTTGCACCTGCTCTCATGACCTGCGGGTATTTAAACTGCGCACTTCCGCTTTCCGGTGCTTGTTGTTGTCTTGCGACTTCACACAATGCGGTAAGGTATAGGATTCCAGTCACTGCGTTGCTGGTTGTTTCAAATAAGCATAGCAGAAAGTCAGGTTAGAATTTGAGTTTTTGTTAAATCTTCGGATTTTGTCTGCTCCCTTATTTACTCTTTTCACAGTCCTCTTTTCATTTCCTCCCTTTCACCGATTTCCTCTTCAGTTCTGCTTCCTACGCGTTCTAACTGGAGGATTTCTGTTCCTATTTGTCCTTTGTTATTTTTACTAGTTTTTTCGCTCTGATTTCCAGGTTGTTTTTAGTTCAATTATTTTTTAAATAATCCGTCTCTCCTGTGTCGAGAAAGAGAGACATTATTTTCATTGTTTAGACTCTAGTCAAGGAGTTATTATACTCTAGTCGCCCTAATATTTTGGTTTGATTTTCTTTGTTTAGTTTTTTCTATACCTCTTTCGAGACCCATGTCTATTTTCATTTCCGAGGTAATTCCCCCTTTTCCTTGCGGAGTATATCGGCTCTTGTGGCGATCTCCTCGAGGGTTGCTTTGTTTGGTCTTCCGTTCTTGACCACATTACAGAAAGTTAAATGAGAACCTTAATAATCACATTGAGTTAGGTTTATTATCTCATCTGAACAGTGGCAGCTTCTACACCAAAGTGCTCGTCGCTGTACTGGTGCAGTGAAGTTTTTAATTTGTGCCAGAGGGAGGAGTTTTCCCATGTCTCCCATCTAAATACTAACAAAGCCTTTCCTTGCTTAGCTCCAGCAGTTTGATCTAAGAAGGGTACAAGGTGGTTGGCAGCTGGCAACTGAAAATCTGAAGTTTTAAGAGGAACAGCATTCAGAGGAACAGCAAGAGACCAACAGGGATTTGGGGAGGAACAGGCATTCTGCCCAAGTAACTGCTGCTAGTCAATGTTGGAGGGACTGATGGTTTTTTAAAGTGTTTTTCTGAGGTTAGATGCAGGTACAAAGTGAATATAGTGCCTCCTGGGATCTGTAGTTCTGTTTGCTTTTCTTTTCTCGATTCCCTTTACCATTTTCACACAACAAGGTTGAATTCTGCAAAGATATATAGGAAGTATAAGTATGGCTTTGATGGAATTACTGACAGTAGGTCAATAGGGTGGTGATCAAATCGGGGGTGAGGGAGGGGGGGGTAACATGAGTGAAAATGTAATTAGTTTCAGTTTAGTGCTTGTATTGTTTCATTAGATATTGATATTGATAGGAAATAATTGCTTATGCCTCATGCAAAAGAGAGCCCATTTTTTATGAGTGGTGGTAATCACTTTGTTTCCAGTCGAAGTTCCAATGTTCAAATATATGAATGATTGGAAACAGGGAGTCCAACGATGGTCAGATGAAACAAAAAATGAGCTTTTTAACTATGCACACCAGCAGTGGGTTTGATGTCAGAAGAAGAGAGTTCATGTTGAAAAGGACGTCATACCTATGGTGAAATATGGTGGTGGATAGTTTAGTTATTTTAGGTTTATTCTCAGAAAGGCTTCCATGTTTCTATTTGGAGAGCAAGATATTTACCCCCAGGCTTTTCCCACACAAGATATTTACTGGTTGTTAAGCATAATTTTATTTACACAAAGAGCATTTGCCATTATTCTATTCCCGCAGAGTATGTTTACCATGTTTCCATTTATGCCATGATCCTGTTCTCAAGCAGGATAGCGTGATTAGCCTTTTAAAAGTTGTATTTACCACATTTCTATTTCCACAAATGACATATACCTTTATTTTATTCCAGAAATATGATATTTACCCTGATTTAGGCTATACTATGCTTCCATTTTGAAGCTTTTATGCCAGGATGCTGGTTTCAAGCAATTTATCTGTTTCGAAAATGGTATTTTGCACGATTATATTTCCACAAGGGATATTTACCATTATTCGATTCCCACAAAGGACATTTACCATTATTTATTATAATAAACCTGATTTACCATGATTATCTTACCACAAACTGTGTTTGCCATGTTTGTAATGCTGTCAGTGACAGAATTATCTGTCACAATTCTCCCCAAACTGGATATTTCCCATGGTCCTCTTCAAACACAGAACATTTACTATGATTAAACATGATTCAGAAAGCAAATTTATGCACAATGGGCCTCATTCATGAAATGTTCTTAAATATGCATGTACATTTATGTACGAAACAAGTTGGTACAAAAAATTTGTATGCAAAAATTAACTGGTTGAAAGTATGCAAAACCGCCTGTATGTTTTAAGTACAAATAGTTGCATGACAGTATACAATGTACCTGACATTGTGGTTTGCATTGAGACATCAATTAATTTGTAACCATTAATATGTAATTCACATGTAATCAGTAACATTAGATTAGAACACAACAATCGGTTTCCGGGACACGGAGAAGAGGAGGTGGTAGTGGGGGAAAGGAGGATGCATTTTTTGAGTATTGGGAGGTACCCCAAGAGAAAATAACAATCAGGCTCTTTGAGCGGCTGGGCTGTGACGTACCCAATGTGCATGCTTTGCCACGCCCCCTAGAGAGCATGATTGAAATGAATGGAGAACCTCGTGGCTTGAAGATGAAATTTAAACTTGTTTGAGCTTTTCCGGACAAATGAACTCTCACACATTAGTGCCCTGTCTTTTACAATTTCTAATTGACATTCAGAAGGTACATTTAACTGCATTTGTGGTCCTGAGCAGGTGTAAATTTTGTTTGTATGTACTAACAAATCTCAGATATGAAAACTTGGATGAATGCCAAAATACAGGCAAAATTGCTGATTTACGCAAATTTTTGGATTTACGCACAAATTTGTTCTGCTCAAATTACATGCATGAGGCCCACTGTCAACGAGAGATGGCGATTCATCGATTTTTCAACATAAAAATGTTCACTGGGATGTGCAGTCTATGGCACAGATAACATATGGGCAGGTTGCAAATTTCATTAAAAACCCCGCTTTACCTCCACCTGGCTTTGCATCTTGTAGGGGAATTGGATGTACGCTGGCATTAGCTGGATTATGCTGTTGCCCACAAGTGCAACGCAGGCTACAGACATGTAAGCCACTTTAAAGCACATTTTGTTAATAGGTTAAACGTCTGTTTTAATTAGCATATTTAACGTCATATAGAATTTAGAAAAAATAGTCAGCTACTGGGAGCATTCATTAGATTATGAGTCTAATTAAACAGTTTCCCTACAGTTGATTAATAGGCGTAATCTAAAGTGTTTGCTTTTTATAATTGTAAATTCAGTTCAAAGGCTACATATAGTCTTGTGAATTTAACAGAAAATAAAAATGTATTCATATTCTAATTAATATTTAAAAAATAGCGGCATTCTGAATTTACGAACGCAGTACGCGTATTCCTGAGCAGGTGTAAAACTTGTTCGTACATAGGCTACGAACAAATCACAGATACAAAAACTTTGATGAATGGCAAAATATGAGCATAATTGCTAATACGAACGATTTATGCACAAATTTGTTCTCCTCACATTTCATGAATGAGGCCCGTTATCATCCCAACACTGCATATTTACCTTGATTCTTCTTCCCAAAACAGATATTTAACATAATTATATTCTCACAGAGGACATTTACCATAGTTATCACGATTTACCATGATTCAGTTCTGAATTAATATTTAACATTATTCTGTTCCCAATTCCAAGATATCTACCTCATATTTATTTATTTATACCTCCAAATAAGACCTTTATCATGTTTACATTCCAGTGAATTAAGGAATCAGGCTGGAAGAACAGGGGTTGGGGGCTGGATTAGGATTAGGTTTGGAGACATTGGGTTTGGGTTAGGATTAGCAATGAGGCATCACAGGACAGAGATCGAGGGCTGGATCAGAATATGCAATCAGACATTCTGAATATATGCAATCAGAATAGAGGAGGGAAATTGGGCATTTCAATTCATTCACAAACCACCTCTCTAATGATATTACAGACATGCAATATTGAAAGTAATGTATAGCGATATTGAAAGTAATGTATAGCGAATGTACCTCCCAAGCAATCACTGTGCACTGTGAGAAAAAGCCTGATGATTGCTTCCCTGCGTTGAGGTATGTATGGCGTTGAGGTAGTGAGCAGCATCATGTCACTGAGACAGCACTATGGATCTTTCTCACTACCTTTGGCATGAGGTCAAGTGGCACAGTGCTCGTATTTATTAGGGCTGCTGTTTGACTTCATAACCTGAAAAAAAGGCAGAAATGAGATCACTCCTGCCATCTTCCGGTTTGGGTTGCTGGGTTACAGAGGTGCAGGGAAGCAGGAAGTGGGTGGTTTAAACTTGTGCATTTCCTGATTACATTCATACCTGCGTACATGTACATGTTTTAGACACAAGGATTTTCATCATGCTAGCAATCCAGTATAAACACTTGGCTGAGTTTAGAATACTGTATCTACGGGGAATTTGCAGGTACACAGATGTTTTTTCTCCGTAAAAATACCATATGAAGTAAGAAGGGTACACCATTGCCAAAGAAGCAAGTAGACAATAGAAAAAATGTTAGTTCAGAAAGTCAATGGATTTTTGTTATAAAACATATGAATAAAACATACCGGTATGTACAGCAGTAGTTCATATTTGTGACCTTATTTCTGTAAGTTGGCCATAGCAGAAAATGCCAGACCCGGGGAAAAGGCCTGAAGGCTGTTCTGGTGTGAGTCGAAGAACAGCTAGGGTGAGTCCACCCATTTCCCTGTTTTGACTATATGAAAGTTGGCTCACCCTGGTTTTTCATTTCCATTGTGTTACGCACGCAGGCACACACACACTTCCTTTTTAGTAGGAAACCAGTATAGCACACACCTCTTTGGGGGTCTAAAGGGAGGGTATTATCAGATGGGTTAAACACCCAAAAATCACCCTAGAGCGTTCTCAATATGACAGACAATTTATCCCAACTGATATACAGAGCTACTGTAATGTTGCTTCCTGACCTTACCTTTGCATTTCTGTGATTATAAAAGCTGTGTTTGTATAAACATAATTGAGAAGCCTTGCGCCTTTCACTGCATAATGAGGAAATGGAGAGGCTTTAAACAAAATAAAGATGGTACATTTTCTAACCAAAACCCAGACCAAGCTGTGACTTTGATCTGGAGGTGTTGATTTCCAAAAAAATTGCATGTGGGAGGTCAGGTCAAAAGCTAACGCCCACACACCACACATACTGGCTGTTGTACATGAAAATTATGTAACTGTTATGGTTAGAAAAAACCTGCCAGTTCTTCAAAATAAAATTAACATCAATATTTTATTTAATTTGACAATAAATATCTAATTCAGTCAAATACTGCCTTTGAGTTGCACAATATAAACAAACAAATTATATAATAAATACTGTATATGATGACCTGATTTTTGCAAAAATAAACACTTTTTATATGTAAATTGTTTACTCACTAATCCACAATTAGTTATGGAACATTCAATAAGTAGCAAAGCTCCTCTGAATATTTATAAGCAAATACTGTAACTGCATTCATTTTGGTATCAGTTAATAGAATTCCATGCTGTATTAAGAATAGCCACTAGGTGGTGACCATGAGGCAAAACATTTTTTCAAAAAGATTCCGTCTGCATTGAGCAGTGTTTGTGCATTTAAATCTCCTCGCCTTCCCCTGAATAGACACATCACTGCTGTGTTTGTCAGGGGTGATCAAGTTGCCAGGCGGAAGCTCTTATTAAACCCATTTTTCACATGTAGATGCCTTATGGGACCTCTTGTGTATTTGGCTCTTTTTAGTGCCAGACAGAGAAATGAGCAGCTACTGCAGTAGAAGATACACCAATATATTGCAATTGAATTGGCTGATATTATACAAAAAGTGCACCTTGCAGTCTAAAGCAATGGACAATAACTATTGGAACCACCACCAGAATGCAATTACCATCAACACCGCAATAAGAATTTGATTTTGTCTTTAGTCACAAAGCTACAGAGAATTTCTACCTTGATGTTTTTCTGGGTGCAATTTAAGAAGCAGTCTTGGGACATGTTTTTGTTGTTGTTTATTATAATTTTTTTTATTACCTCCCACAAAAGTCTCCCAAAAGAAGTTGTAGCAAATAAATGTAAAGTGGCTAGATTATGAGTTTTGAAAACATGTAAGAAATGGTCACTTTGCCACAAGCAATTTTAAAATTGAATTTAGTTGTAGTGTTAGTCTGCAGAGCATTAGTCTGATACTTGCTTAGGCAGCATCAAAGCTGATTCAGAATGTGTTATAATGTTGGCTAGTTATTACATTGCGTTACATTAATTTAGAAGATGTCTATATCCAGAGCAACTTAATGCAGGAGAACAGGCATTCGCCTGATTTATAATATGAGAAATAGTGCCAAACCTGGGCAACATTTCCACAGTATAGTGAGCATAGATGTAACATCACTAAAGCAGTTGTGAAAGTTTACTATTTATGCTTAACTAAGAATAAAAAAACTCATTTTAATACCTAAATTCCTTTTATTATGAGTGTGAGAAGCGGCCACACCGGGACAGGTGAGTCAGTCACCTTGAGTTTGTGGACAGAGTGTGGGGTTTGCTGATTGACTGGAGGTATGGTGGAGCTTTTCCATGTTCTGCCCTGTAGGCTAGTGCTAAGGTTTTGGGAAGGGAGTGAAGGGAGATGAGCAAGGCTGTGACGCGAGCACGCTTGGGAAGATTGCAGACTTAGACGCGTTGCTGCGTACTGAACTAGCCGCTGGGGTGCCATGGCGAAAGCAGGGAGACCGGTGATAAGGGAATTGAAATAAAGTCCAGATGTGAGTATACCAGGGCCTAGACAAGCAGCTGTGGAGAGTAGGTGGTGAGGAATTGTGTATGATTTTGAAGTATGTAACTTGGTTTTACTATTATCTATCCTTCTATCATTCTCAAACAGGCCTGCACTTGGAAGGAACCCAGCTGTGCACTTGTAAAGGATAAAGTAGGCCTGTCTGAATGAGAAATTGACTTTCCTCCTTTGCTTCTTTTTTGGTTCCATTTCAAATGGGAATCAAATATAATTTAGTATATCCAATTGAGCTCTCTTGGGATTGGTTGCTCTGTTATATTGATCGCTAGTTAACAACCCAATATATTTCTCTATATTCACCTCATTAGCTAGGTAGAAAGCTCAATATCTTTTGGTTTTTATATTCAGTAAATAGAGCAGCATTACCCAAGCAGTGTCCCTGTAATAGTACCGTTTTGATATAATGAATGCCTTAAAGTTTTAAAATGTAGAAGTTTTAAAAAGTATCAATTTATCAAATATTGTCTGACAAAACAGATGAGGCCTTGAAATAAATTGCTGCTGCAGGGCGACTTGCACTTCCCTCCCTCCGTGTTAACGGCACTCGCTCGTCCAGACTGCGGAGCTTCTCCACTCTAGCTCCCCAGTGGCGGAATGAACTTCCCACTCCGTTGCGCTCAACCGAAACGCCGTCGTGGTCTGAAAACACACTTTTTCAGACTCCACCTTGAATAACTACATATATAAGGCCAATTATATAGTATGTTCTTTCTGTTTATTTTCTATTTGGTTTTGCTATTTTATAGCTTAGAATGTATAGCCGACTGTATTCTGTTGATTACTAGCGATAGCTCCTACGTTGTGAGAAAGTTGTGCTTTGTTGGATTTGCTTTGTAGATTGTGTCTGTGACCTTCAATATGCACTTATTGTACGCCGATTTGGATAAAAGCATCTGCCAAATAACTGTAATGTAATGTAATGTAATGCCATTACACTGAAAATGGACTCCCAGCACAGTATAGGATAAGATCATGCAGAATACTTTGAATTCCTGTGAGAACTGATGTTTCTGCTCATTTACATATTTATGAATTCATTTATTATTTATAATGTTTTAAAGATATTTTTTATATACTTAGGCCTATTCAGTAAGATTAAGTATACAATGACAATTATCTGGTATACATACTGTGCCTAATGATAATATGGTTAACACAAGTCTACAGAATTACTACAGGCACAAAGGACAGATTATTCTCAGAGACAACACTATTAGAACTATCACCACGCTGTTCATGTTTCTGTATTTGAGGAGTATCACTCACATCAGTTCTGACCCAGGCACACTTTACAGTGTTCATGATTCATTGCAGATAGTTATTACATTTACACTTTGTCTTATTTGAATAGCAAACAACCATATCTAGGACAGAACAGTCCGGGAGCTGTGCCCAAACTGGGACTTCCTCAACTACTTCCTCAACTGTCAACCTATACTGTTGCTCTTCAAAGTGGGCAGCCCATTTTCTTTGTACTGTTTTCAATTAAATATATGTAAAAGAGAATTTACAAATCACTGCTTTCTGCTTGTATGTGCATTTTACATACTGTTCCAACTTTTTTGGAATTGGGGTTTGTACTTAACCATGTTTGCCTGGATAACATGGATACCTGGATCATGCTTTATACATGGATATTATATTAAGTCTAAGCTCTGAAGGTTGTTCTAGGAAAAGGCATCTGCCAAGCAAGTGAATATAAGTAAAGATAATCTAGTGGGGAAAGTGAACTGGACAGGCATGGTTGCTCATAGAATAAATAATGTCCTACCTGCCTGCCAGGGTGAAGAGGATGATGGGTAAAGCCATAACCCTCATTATCTTCAGGGTCATTTTTTCACCTTATATAACATTTAATTTTTTGTTGGGATTAAATGGTAAACATGCGATAAGCATAATGCTATATTTTCAAATATCATGTACCAACTTTGTATACAAAGGTGTTGTGTGGGATAGCTATATAAAATGTAATACGAAAATACAGAACCTTGTTTATTTTTTATCTCAGATTTTTTTTGTGGGTAATTCTGGTGGGACCTTCCCATACAGGTTTTAAAATTCACAAACCTTCACTTACCTCGGGATCTAAAATGAGAATGTTTCATCACAGATGTTTTATATTTAGGGATAAAGGGCTGGTCAATTGGGAGACGCACAACAGGTGAAACAGAAAGTGTCAACATTTATCTATTACAATAGTTTTGTGTCAGTCAACATAAAGAGTGAAAATAATAGAAGGGTTAAGTAAGATAGCCCTATTTTTCTAAGGTGGTGTCCAAAACTGAAGCTGTCTCAATTAGGAATTCTGAGGTCCCCAGAGCGGCATGAAGCTACAATATAATTTTTTGTATATACTGTATACAGGATTATCATGCTGACCAGTGCTGCAGTGCTTGAAGCTAATGCTCCAGGAGAGCATCTCGGCTCCATACTGCAATTAAAAGCATTTCACTTGGGGCCGGTTTCACAGACATGGATTACGCCTAGTCCTAGACTAAGAAGTCCTTGAAGTCCTTATCTGGAGGCAAAACAGAAAAGTGTGAAGTGAAGGTGCCCACTGAGTGGTAAAGAGACATTCTATTTCCCTGCACTCAATTTAAGTCTGCTTAGTTTGGCACAGACTGATATGAAAACAATAACTCAAATGGTACAATATCTCATTGGGCCCTGAAATGTTATTTTTTTCTTTTCTGTAGGTAATATACTTTAATTTACAGGTGCTGTGTACAAAGTGTACAACTGTATGTATTTTTGCACTGGCATTTGCCAACATCTGTCCTTCAGTAAATTCCTGTTCCTTCCTTACATGTATAGATGATATATTTTTCCAGTGATGGTTGTTTTTTATTCAGTGAAAGCTGCCTTGGGGTGCACCTTTGAGACCACCCATCCATGATGGCCACTTTTTGGTACTCCCTTTCACTTTTTAAAATATATTACCATCACAATACGGTCACCTGCACGACGTGGTCGGCGGCCATGCTGTTGCTTTCCCACAGGAGCTTTATTGATGCGTATGATGGCCAATAGGCAAAGCAGAGTTGAACAAATTTCTCTTTATGAAAAGGAGCCTTAATCCCTTTCCCGTTTCCGAGAAACACTTAAATCTTATTTTTTTTCTTGAGGGGTCGGCACGTTCTCCAAAGATTGGTATTGTAGTGGCGGCTAGCATAGTAGCCAACTAGCTAGCTACTGCATGGCTAATGTTATGTGTGCTGTCATGTTTGTTGATGTTCGCTTGTGTTGTACTTGTAGCGATTCCTTGTTGCTTTGCATGTATTGTAATGTGCGTCTAACCGTAGATGGAATCGCACGGGTAGAGGATGACCCTTGGTCATTCTGGTCTGATAATGGTCTCTGCTATATACATAAAGAAGCATGAGTGTTATCCCAGATCTGCCTGGTCTTTGTCTCCTGTCAGTTGCTACAGCATTTAAAGGGATGCTGCCATCATTGTCGTTGTATTGTGGATCATAGTCGTACTCCGTGAAAGTTACTAGTATCGGTGAGTGATTAGAAAAGTTGATGGAGCCAAAATCGCTCTGAAAATCGCAGAGAAAATGGGTGGCGGTCATACACAAATACAGTGACACCTGCTTTGGTGGTCACCTTTGTATGGCGGTAGGCTGCACATGACCTTAGACACACTGTAATTCTGCCTAGCTGGCACCACATCTCCTCCAAATACTAAAGAATGACCTTGGTTCATTCTGTAACTTAATTTACAATACATTGAACGCATGATTCAGTTTTGCCTCCAATTCTACTTGAATATAGTTTGCTCCCTCTAAGCAGGGGTGAGTGCTTTCTAAAGAAAAACGCAATAATTGGAAAGCTCGCCTATTCTTGGCTCAAATTACATATCACATGCAATATAAATCTCATGGGGAAAATGAATACGTTTGTGTGTGTGTGCGTGTATGTGGTTGTGGTTTCAGGAGAGTTGCATAATTTCAGCCACGTTGGCCCTAGTCACCTCCAATTTCACTTTTTAGATTGGGGATGAAAAACCTGTTCTATGCTGGCCTCAGTCTATGTCCTCTGGCCCATTGAATTGAAATGGCAAAGCCAATTTCAAAACCTTATTACTATCTTTAAAGATATATTCAGTACTTTTCTGTGGATCACATTGGGACAGGTTATTTGAAGGCATCCACATATCAACCCCATGTCCTCTGGGATAGCCAGGACTGGTGGGTCTTTGGGACTAATTATAGTAGCATTCATACTTGGCCTACAGTCTATTCCTGAATCTACTGTACTGTCTATGGTGAAAGAAGTAAAATAAAATAAACCCTATGAATGGGGCCTTTTTTATTTTCATCATCTCCATTCAAAAAATGTTTATATTTTTATTTTATTTTAGAAGAGTTCAAATTTGTTTCCTTTCATGTTTTGACAGTGAATGGTGCAAGGCTTTTGGTAACACTTTACAATACTGATGCATAAATACATATGAACTAATACTTTAACTAATGCTTGAATAATGATGAATTAGAGCGTTAACATATCAAGAATTAATGAAGCGCCTACCTTAACAACTAAGTGAATCATATATGAATAACGTCCGAATGAATGCATTAACTCATGGTGTTAATTAATACTGAGTTCATGTATTAACTACCGTTTCGGTTTCGGGATTGCCGGTCCACCTTTAATCGGTTACGTTACGCGATTGTATGCATTTACGGTCTTCCTTGTGCTTTGATGTGCTTCGAAATGTGTTTCGATACCAGGAGATGGGCCATTACATGAGGAGAGCTGGACAGGGCCGTAGAAGGGCAACAACCCAGCGGCAGGACCAGTATGTGCTTCTTTGTGCGAGGAGGAACAGGAGGAGCACTGCCAGAGCCCTACAAAATGACCTCCAGTGCTCATAGCCCAGCACCGTTCAGCTCGATTGGCATTTTCCAGAGAACACCAGAATTGGCAGGTTCGCCATTGACGCCCCGTTCTCTTCACAGATGAGAGCAGGTTCACACTGAGCACATGTGACAGACGTGAAAGAGTCTGGAGACGCCGTGGTGAATGTTATTATGCTGCCTGCAACATCATCCAGCATGACTGGTTTGGTTTAATTGACTTGGTGTTATACTGTGATGATTAAGTGTTCCCTTAATTTTTTTGAGCAGTGTATAAAAATATAAATATTTTTTAAATTTTATTTAGGCTATGTTCACTTCACATGTAGCTTGAAAGGCCGTAATATGGAAAGATCAAATATGAGCGTCACAGAATTTTTTCTTTCCCAAATATAATTCTCAACATTCTGCCAATTGTAGGCTATATGAGAGGTAGCCTAGCCTACTGATGTAGCCTACAGCTGAAATTATTTGGATGAAATAGCACCTCTCCGAGTTCAATTTACCACGCTCCTCCTCCAACATAGGTAGCATGCATACTGCGGGTGTGTGGCCCTGTAAGCTACATCTGAACAGAATACTGAAGCTAACATAACACCAAGTCATCATAAGATCTTACTTTTTAGAGAAATGTCCTCTGGTCTCATGAAACAAAAATTGATCTGTTTGGCCATAATGACCATCGTTATGTTTGGAGGAAAAAGGGTGAGGCTTGCAAGCTGAAGAACACCATCCCAACCGTGAACCACGGGGGTGGCAGCATCATGTTGTGGGGGCGCTTTGCTGCAGGAGGGACAGGTGCACTTCATCATGAGGAAGGAAAATTATGCTGATATATTGAAGCAACATCTCAAGACATCAGCCAGGAAGTTAAAGCTTGGTCGCAAATGGCTCTTCCAAATGGACAATGACCCAAAGCATACTTCCAAAGTTGTGGCAAAATGGCTTAAAGACAACAAAGTAAGGGTATTGGAGTGGCCATCACAAAGTCCTGACCCCAATCAAATCGAAAATGTGTGGGCAAAACTGAAAAAGCGTGTGCAAGCAAGGAGGCCTACAAACCTGACTCAGTTACACCAGTTCTGTCAGGAGGAATGGGCCAAAATTCCAGCAACTTCTTGTGAGAAGCTTGTGGAAGGCTACCCGAAACATTTGACTCAAGTTAAACAATTTAAAGGCAATGCTACCAAATACTAACAGAGTGTATGTAAACTTCTGACCCACTGGGAATGTGATGAAAAAAATAAAAGCTGAAATAAATCATTCTCTCTACTATTATTCTGACATTTCACATTCTTAAAATAAAGTTGTGATCCTAACTGACCTAAGACAGATAATGTTTACTAGGATTACATGTCAGGAATTGTGAAAAACTGAGTTTAAATGGATTTGGCTAAGGTGTATGTAAACTTTCAACTTCAACTGTATTCTCAAATTGAATTACCTCAAACTCTATTTGATAAGTGTACTTTTTGTTTTTTTTGTGATGTCACATAGAGCATTAAGTGCCACTTGACAGGCAATAGTTGCATGTTCAAACTCACGGTACAAACTTGGAATGACAACAAACATTTATTAATCTGTCCATGTGTACAGTATATTTTGTAAAGGCCTCTCTTCTAAATAGGAATAGTCATAGATGAGCAGTGGTGTCAGTTACCATACCTTCGCTTCATGGTCAATTCTTGGGACTATCTTTCATACTTACATTGAGTCCATTGCTTTAATTGCAATAGGCCAAAAAATCATATTCACTTCATCACTGTTATTATTGTAACGTCCCGCTCCCTTCCTGTCCGTTCTCCAGGTTTTCCCTTTCCTCCCGTGTCATGTTTGGATTCCCTGTGTCCGTGTTTTCCCTGTCGCTACAGGCTGGGCGTGCCCCTTCTGTCTGTTCCTCTCTGTTCCCTCACTTCAGGTTCAACCTATCTCCTTTCCCCCTTCTTGCATGCATTCCGCACCAGTCAATTAGTCAATCACTCTCGGTTACATTCCTCATGCTTTTGGTTATTGGTTTCAATTTCACTCCCCTACTTATACCTCCCGCTGGCTGCTATTCGGCGCCAGTTCGTTAACGTTGTTCGTGCGTGTCATGGTCTCCTGGTTTCTGGTACTACTTGACTGAAAGCTCTGTTGTGGTTTTTTCCCTGGCTAACTCCTTGGTTCCAAGTCCAGTGTTCTGTAATATCCAGCCTGTAGCAGTCAAGTCTCCCCTGTTTGTGTGGCGGTACCCCTGCTCCCAGTTAACGTTGCCTGTGCAGTGGGGTGCTCTGCCTCCAGCCCAGTTCCTGTTGGACCCCCCGGTCCAGATCCCGTTCCCGTGATCCAGTTCCTGTTGGACCTCCCGGTCCAGATCCAGTTGCCTGCGCAGTGGGGTGCTCTGCCTCCAGTCCAGTTCCTGTTGGACCCCCCGGTCCAGAGCCCGTTCCCGTGATCCAGTTCCGGTTGGACCTCCCGGTCCAGATCCAGTTGCCTGCGCAGTTGGGTGCTCTGCCTCCAGTCCAGTTCCTGTTGGACCCCCTGGTCCAGAGCCCGTTCCCGTGATCCAGTTCCTGTTGGACCTCCCGGTCCAGATCCAGTCCAGTTCCTGTTGGACCCCGTGGTCCAGAACCCGTTCCCGTGATCCAGTTCCTGTTGGACCTCCCGGTCCAGATCCAGTCCGGTTCCGGTTCGGAACCCACATCCCGTCTCAAGTCCAGTTCCGGTTCGGAACAACCCTCCGTTCCCGTGACCCAGTTCCTGTTGGACCCCGCGGTCCTGATCCAGTCCAGTTCCGGTTCGGAACAAACCTTCGTTCCCGTGATTCGGTTCCAGTGTGGGCCTCCCGGTCCAGTACAAGTCCAGCTCCGGTTTGGAGCAGTTCGCTACTTCCTGGACCCTCTTAACTATTGTGTTAAGTTTGTGTTGAGCTTGGGACTACCCCAAAGCTCCGAATAAATCCTCATTTCTGTTTCCCTGTCTCTTGGTCGTTGCATTTGGGTTCAGCCCGTGTTTGGGTTCGTGACAATTATGCTTCAATTATATTTAAAAGTGTTTTTATTTTGTGCCATGGCAGTAACTATGCTGCTAGATCATTGCTAGTTTGCTATGGACAGCTAACCACTTGTAAATAGCTGCAGAACACATTACAGTATACTGTATAGTTCCATGACACCTAAGTCTAAGAAAGCAGTATTGCTAGCCAGCTAGCTAGTTAACCAATGGGAGGAAATGTACATACAGTATATAACGTATAACATTGCACTAACAATAACAAAACTGGGTGGCTTTATAATATGGCAATATATGAAGTATGTATGATGTAACTTGCAAGCCATTTAAGTTTATATGAGCTGTCATAGCTTGCTAACTTTAGCTAGGCAATTTAGGGAATGGATGAAAGCAGCACTAATCTCCTTGCCTGTGCACTAATAATATGAGGCAACAGTCTAAGACTAACATGATGGCAGCAATGTGGGACTTTACTTACATTTTGGATAGCATGTTGTAATTGTTAGCTTTCCAAGTATTCTCTAATGAATATAAAGCTAGCTAAGTTGTACAGATGTTGCCGGAACACACAATTGTATTCCCGTGGCACTCCAGATTTCTAATGATTTGTGTTTGTTATGTTTACATGCTCACAGTCAAAACCGGACAACAAGGTTACAGATAGCATAGTCTATTTTCTGCGTTCATATTTATGGTAATTTATGCAAGCCGCATACATCAATCTGTTTAGCAGGTGAATATTACTGTGATGCACAGGTTTGGCAAATCAATACAGACACCTCAATCATTCGATTTATGTTGTGTTCACTTATGACAGCAGCTGTTCAACAGTAAACTCTGTCAATATACTCGTGAATCCTCATAGATACCCCCCACCTTTTCTTTTTAAAGAGCAATTGCAAAATCTAAAATATGAAACTCTAACATACTTTATGAACCTTAATAATGATTCATACACATATCCCAAGGTCTACTATTATTTTCAGAATTGTGCACATTTCAGTGGTGTGTGCTGAAAATTGGTGGCGGGTGACAGAAGTGTGCCCTGTTCACTGTAAAGAAATTTGAGATCCTAATACCATGGAAACAAGTCAAGTGACTGGTTTGGGTTCATATACAATTAATTTAATGCGATGAAGGCATGTATATAGGGTCAGACCAACATTC
Organism: Ilyophis sp. 1 JC-2022; assembly: GCA_022702515.1. Lineage (NCBI taxonomy): Eukaryota > Metazoa > Chordata > Actinopteri > Anguilliformes > Synaphobranchidae > Ilyophis > Ilyophis sp. 1 JC-2022. The sequence goes on along the minus strand of CM040396.1, from coordinate 42,038,520 downwards.
TAGAAGTTATTTAAAAAGTTACAATATTTTTTACATTGATTTCTTACAAAACACTAACGCAAAATATAGCTTTCAAACATACCTGTCACAAAGCTTAATAAATGCTGTCCATAAGAAAGCATAAAACATTAAAATACTGTAGCTTTTTTTGTTTAAAGTTTTATATATTTTTTTAGCCAAAGACCAATGAAATATGTGGAACTTGAAAGCACATCTCACTCAGCAGACAGTGTACGGCCATTTTTTATCCAACGCGCCGTACAAAATATTGTCCCATTAGGCAGCACCCTGGCGTCAGAGCCATAAAAACATGGACGAAGCGTAAAACGACTCGCTCAGCAGCAATGAGAAATACATGGGAGTCAGAAATCACCATGACCATGTCCACCTGCCTTCTCACAAGCAAAATAATTAATTAAAGAAACTCAATACAACCAAAATCAAAGAGGAAAAAAAACAAAACAACAAATTCAATCACCGTTTGGATTCAATTAACATTGTCCTCACTTGTTACAAATAAATGCAAGTGTTCACTTTTTCCTCACCAGGGGCCACATGTATAAAACTGAGTAAAAGAATGTGTAAAAGAACGCTCAGGGTGGAAGTCGGAAATCTGCTTAAAAATTGTTTCGCATTTTCTACCTCTGCCTTTCTGTCATGGCGTCACCATATCACACGGACTCCAAACATTGTGTACATATGGTGTCCATCGTGTGCAGAGGGATGCAGATTCTCACAGCAGGTGTTATATTATACAATTTCTGCGTGGAAACTCACTTACGCTGCTTTCTGAGGTCACTTTTCTGCCCAGCACTGTTTATACATGTGGCCCCATAAGTTTGAGGAGTTCAATCACCAAAATTGAAAAATTGAACACTCACATTTGTTTGCAAGTCAATGGTCAAAGTTAAATACAAACAAATGTTTGTATCAAACCTGGCCTTGGTGTGTCCTGCCTCTTCATGTATATGTGATTAACATTCAGAGAAACATAACATGCACTCCTTGTTTCCTTATGATTTTAGACAATGTACAGAGAGGGGCGTGTTACCCAGTGGCTTAGTAACTGGGGGCGGAGCTACAGCACACAGCTGTCAGCGCAGTCATTGCCACTGTCCACAGAGCGCTTCTTCAGTTCCCTGCCTCCTTTGTGGTGGGTGTGTCCCGGTGGGTGTTTGGGGTGCTCTGATTGGGTGTCCTGGGGGTTGGCTCCGGGGTGGCGTAGAGAGGCGTCCTGCTCCGGCTCCACCTGCAGGTAGGCACGGACCCTGTGGTGGCGGGCCTTGCTGTCGCTGAAGTCGATGACCCGGCACTCGTACGTGCCCTCGTCTGATGGCTTCACGCTGGACAGTCGCAGCTTGTGAGAGATGTTACTCCCCGCCACTTTCACCACCTGCACATTTACACAGCATGAACAGCATTTAAATTACACAGCTATTTTAAAATTGGATCTAATGCCACTGCTAGAATGATTGCCTCAAGATAAATTCAGCTGTTCAGCGCTCTAGTGCAGTGGTTCTCAACCTAGGTCCTGGGGGCCCCTGCGTCTGCTGGTTTTCATTCCGATTACAATTGCAATCCCAGAATTTTAATGAGCTGTTCATTTTTCTTAATTAGGTGTTTTTAATTTGGGATTATTTACCCTCTTAAGCCACATTATGTTAGCAATAGCTATGCATGCCATGAAGAATAAAAGTCCAATATTCACATTGTACTATATTGCAAACAATTAAAAAGTAAAATGTTTTAACTGAATGTTTTAACTGATCAAATTAAAGACTGAGGTGAACTAATAGGCTCCAAACTGATGAAATTGTGGACACATGGCCACAAAAACTATTAACTAAAAACGTTTGGTAAATGATGAAGAAGTCAAAGACAAAGCAAATGACAATGAGCCAAACCTGCATTGTGTTAATAAGTTTATGAAAAACCTAATTACAATTACCTAATCATGAGCCTATTCACCTCAGATATTACCTCTTTTTTGTAATTGTTTGCAATATAACACAATTTTACTCTCCATGGCATGCATAGCTATTTCTTACATAATGTGTACTAAGAGGGTAAATCATCCCTCTAAACATGAAAAATTAAAAAGTTGAGCAACCACAAATCTCATACTCAACCAATAACATGCACACACCTCTAATGAGGCGCCCTTTTAAAAACCAAGAATCAGACCTCCCTGTGCTGCTCACTGCTCCGCTAACTCTCCCTGTGCTGCTCACTGCTCCCCTGCATTAAAAAAAAATTGTGATAACCCTCCACCACCCCAGCTTCCACCTGTTGTTTGGATCTTCTTTAGTACGGGGATTTGGCCCTCTGTGCAAATACTGTGGGAATGGCCTTTAGACATTTTGAGAGCGTGTTCAGTGCATTCTTAGATGGGTGATCTAGATAGAAGAGTGAGAATGTGAACTCAGAGAATGAGCTCAGAGTACTGTATTATTTACGCTGCCATGCTGAGAGAACACTTGCTTTACAGTATCCCTAGTTCTGTGAATCCCACAATGCTTTGCATTGTAAAAAGATAGGACACAGCTCAGTCTTCCTGGAGCCTAAAGCCTGCCGTAGACTCAGTCTGTCGTACTGCTGGCGAAAGCAACGCACCGCTGAGACTGGGAGAAACAGTCATGTATCGGGTGCCTTCTCTCAGGGCTGCCACAGCATCCACACAACACCTTGTCGGAACCCCATTATGTTGCTGGTAAAGCCTTCTGCCAGAGAGGCAGATCAAGGGTGGGGTACACAGATCGGGGGGTGGGGTACTCATAGTAAACAGAGTGTCCCCTCAGATGATGTTTCTCTCCTTTCTCACAGCGCAGAACCACATGGCTGTGTCCTGCCGAGCTTTCTCAGCTTTCCAGGGAAAGCGAAACCAAACTAAATCTCATTTCGCTTGTACCTTGGTCATCTTTCATTCAAGCAAAAGCTCCGTACTTTGTGTGTTCAGCATCTTGTTTCACTTTTACAGTGCCTGGAATCTGCCCCTTAGTTTAAACCTCTAAATTCTTTGTCATTTCTTTGTACGTGCAATCAGTTCTTTATTATTATTATTATTGCCCTGAACCAAAATAGCTTAAACACGCTAATCACACAGGGGGGCTTCATGTTTGTGATGTGCCAGCATTTAAAGTCCATTCTCTTAATCGTTCTCCACCTGCACAGGTGTGCTTGGATCTCCTGTTGTTCTGTAACTCTTAATCATTCTCCACCTGCACAGGTGTGCTTGGATCTCCTGTTGTTCTGTGGGCAAATGGCCAAATGCTGCAGCCTCTAAGTGAATAAACAAACTAAACTTTTAGAACTCGATATACTGCAAAAACCACCATTTTGGGACGGACCTTCATAGAAAGCATTACTGAATTGGCACATTAATTTCAACCTGGCAAATACCAGAGTCCGTTATACGTCCATTGTAAGTGAAAAAGGGCGCGGTTCTCAAATTCGACGAATGGAAGAATGATCTTTATTAAAACAACGGCAGTAGCAGAGCGTGAGCATGAAGTAAATCAGAGTCAATCTGAACCCTTATATGAGAACTGAATGGCTGTACAATACCCCTTCTCATCTTTATAACATAAACACATATTCACAATGATGTGACTGATTAAATGTCTGGTTCCCTAAATCAATCAGTGTGCCAATCAGTAGGGGGTCTGATGTTTCAGCTTCCAGAGGCCTAGCCAGAAAATAGTCTATTGTACTGTTAATCAAGTCTCTGTTGGAATAGTTCTCAATCAACTCCATCCCAGTCACTATTCTATAATTAATTGCATAATTAGCAGCTGCGATGTCACTCTCTTGTAGTTATGATAAGCTGGCTGAAACCTTCCAGGCAGCCGGCATGGCTGATAGACAAGTGTTTGAGTCTCGAGTGGTATTAGGACAATCTTACAATCGTATACCATGCGACATTGTATGTCTTTTAAAAATGCATAGCAAAGCATTGCAAACATTCTAATATTGAATGAATTGCAATGCTCATTGAATTAAAATGCACATTTATAACAAGGCTAAACAGTGGCATGCTTATTGGAGCAATTCAAGTTATATAACATTGCTGAAGGGCTGCTGGGTGGCTCATTCGGTTAAGGCACCACGTGCAAGGATGAGCCCCACAGTCTCGGGAGAGTATGGGAGAGTTCAGTCGCTTAGGGGTCTGGTTTCAACGCTGGTTGATCGTGCACCCATGCCGCATATGAAAGGTTTTCCTCCGACTCCACTCTATGTGAGTTTAGCTGTAGTCTGTAGTGTGAAAAGAAGCAGACATGTGACACCATGTGTTTTGGAGGAGAACAATAGTTGTCCACACTTTCCAAAATCAGCAGTGGGGTTTGTGCATAAACACGGCTGCCATTGCGGATCGAAATTAGGGTGGGAATTGGATGTGCTCAGCCCCAACATTTATTTTCAAAATTAGCATATCAATTCATTAAAAAATAAAAAGGAAAACATAACATTGCTGCAATGTGCTGTCCAACTCAGAATCTGAACATGTTTCCTTACGTATTTGTATTTTGTTGTCCCATGTCTACTGAAAATATAGTAAAAGTACTGCTGTATGTAACACTCGACTTGAACATGTAACATACGTATAAAGCCTAGGACAACATTACGTAAGCTTTATGATGTACAGTTTAAGTATTTCCCGTTTCTCTTGTCCTAAGGAAGATTTCAGGCTATACAGCCCTCCTTCCGCTCTGCATCTCAGCTGATTCAGATGCCAGCAAAGCTTAACCATTCAAACCAGACACAGAAAACAACGCGGATGACTAGAGATGGAGCAGACAGCAGCCAAGTCTTCCAGTTCAAACAGAAAACATCAATACGGCAGGTGTCCACCAGGTTAATCTCTGCAAACTGCGGGTGAGTGCGTGAAGCTGTAAAACATGACTGCTCGTTTCTTGGAGATGAAAAGTCCTTGCGCAGTGTATGGGTACGCGCTTTGACCTGCTGGGGTGGGGTGGGTAGGCATTGTTTATTTGAGGAAAAACAACATACACCTTGCCAATATTACTGTCCTCTCTTGGGCCCTGAAAGCTTTTCCATCCCCCCTCAACCCCCCCTTATGTGTGGGCCTGCGTTGTGAGGCTTTCGCCTTTACTGATGAGAGCTTTCGCATTAGAATTCAAGATGGTCTTGGTTAGAGGCAATGACTTTACACAGGATTACTATTTTAGTATTGTACAGCATTAATGTGTTGAAGAGAGCAGTGATTTTATGGATACGGTTTACGAACGCACGCCACCAATCACTTAGAGGTCAATTTACTAAGATTCCAAATAAGGGGTGTTATTTTGCGGGTGCAGCCAAAGTATTTGCACACGTTATCATTTCACACTTTGCGGTGATCAACTAAGAGTCATTATGTAAATTACTTCGGTTGCAAACAGCCATATTTAAATGAGAGATTATGCGTGTTTGGAATGGTTACACTGTAAGAAAACGGTGAAAAGACTGAAATTAATGTTGCTGTATTTTATGTTTTTTTTTTTACAGTGTAGGAGTTATACACTGAACAAGCTGGCGGTTTAAGATGAACTGTTTGATGTGTCTTAGTTTCTGCCAGGAGTTATAGATGTTTGTCAGGACTGAAATTATCATAAGTATGCTTAGTAGCACTAAGCCGACTTACGTCACACGTCATTATTTTTAGTGTCACAAAAAATCACATTTCCATGTGATCATGGGTTTTATTTTTGAAATTTTTTTATTTGCTTTGTTATTCACCATTTGTTGTAATATTTATGTTGTATTGCAAGTTTGATTCAAATACTAGTTACTCTTGTATTATGTAACACAATTTGCTTCATGATTAAAAATATATTTTTACGGTTTGTGATGTATCCACAAATTCTCTTCTTGTGTATTTTGAGCGTTAGCTTGAATGGGCCCGTTAATTAGCCACCATTGTTACGCAATCATTCAGAACATTCATTTGTGGATATTCCAAACACACCCATACATGTCTTGCTACAGTGACAACCGGCATCTTATCAATTCCGTGTCTTTGAATACCTGCTTTCCATTTGTACTAAAATGCACCCGCAAACACCTTTCCCAAACTTCCTTTTCGGGCTTAGTAAACCACAAAATAAACTATTTGCATGACCACCTCCAACCTCACAATTTTAGCACGCGCAAAGGTCTTTACACCTCATTATTTGATCACCCGATTTTTTGCGGGTGGTAACAGTTTTACACATGCTGTCCTACACGCAAACCTTTAGTAAATGGACCCCTTAGTGTTTTTACTACACTGCGTGTCTCTCGGCTGACTTCCACAGAAGCGCTTCTCAAATTGATGCATACATCTGCATCTCCCTCTCAGTAAATGCAGATATTTATTAAAGCACTCTCACGTCACCATTCATTACAGTACCACGTTAGAATAAAAATGGCTATTAAACAAATGTTCACTACATTTCCTTTTTGAAATGTATCGCTAAGTAAGGTATGGCAAAACATGCAACCAAATGCACTTCCCTTGCTCGGCACTATATATGAGTTATTTTTGTACCTGGTGAAAGAAGGTGAAAGAAAACATCAACAATAAGAGGAAGGGCTAGGCTGCCAGTTTGAAGGGCTAGACTGCTATAATTGCTTAAATTCATTATTCATATCAAACACTCTTTCAGGGTGACCTAATGAATATAACATGAGAGTGACAAAGGGTTGGAAAGGCTGATTATATTGTAGCGAGAGCGTTCAAGGACCAGCCAGGCGGATCTTGTTTCGAAGTCATCTTCTCTTTATTGAGCGGTCGCACTGTTTACAGCTTAACAACAATACTGACCTCGAGCCTGGGCGGCCAGCCCCCTTTATCCCCCTCCCAAGCTCTTGTATGCAAATTTATAATGGCACCCTTTTTTCGCCAATGGGGCGCCTGGCTAACCAGCCAACCAGAACACAGAACAGGCATTACACACAAAAACAACCCCAGCATTAGGTAGCTAAGCTACCGCTACAATATATAGGATTATATAGCCTAGCTAGCTAGCTAGCTACATTAAAGGTTGCTCAGTCTCCAGTAGTTTTCTGAGCTCAATATCATGCCCAAGTGTGACATAAGCCCATTTGGGTTAAACAGAAATGTGTCTCACAGTATGCTTGTTTTTTTACAATTTTATTTTTATTTCTTTGAAATGTACACTTTCTTGTACACATTACACTTTACACAGAAATGCCTGGATGCCCCTAATCTAGTTTTTTAGATAAACAAGGACAGGACTCAGTGATTTAAAGCCAGAACATCGGGGCATTTCTGGGTAAAATGTAACTCGTCAAAGAATGTGTGTATACAAAATAAATCCTAAGTGTGTTGTGAAACTGGGACAGTTTCTGTTTGGCCCAAAGAAGATTATGTGACACTTGAGCATTATACCGGTTTGGGTATTCTCCAAGTTCGAACCCCCCACAGTAAGTAAGAAGTTTCAGTAAAAGTAACGAGTAAACATAGGCAGTTCAAGCTCGGAGTAGGAGGAGTCAGTAGAAGTAGGCCATTCCAACAGTACCCACAAATTTCCTCTAGGGAGAAGAGAACCGACAAAATTGGAACGGTTTGCAGATTTAAGGATATTGCGCACAATCTCGTACGCATTTCTAATGTAATTATATGCATTTACGACGAGTACATCTGTTAGATGTGTGGTTTCTTTGGTGCATTATTTGCTTGTCATCCACAGTTGCTTTCATGAAACTGGAAATAATCAGAAATGGAAAATGTAAATTAATCTTTGACCTTTGTACAGTGAGAGCTGGGGGCACGGTAAACAGACAGAGAATGAGCTATAACGCACTACTGCAGGTATGCCTCAGTACCTGGCAGGCAGACAGTATAATTCTGTGAAGAAGATGCCTTTCCCTGAGGCTTGACTGGCTGGCTATTGGTTTATGCATTTCATTAAAAGAAGGGCATTGCTGTCGCACCGTTCCACTGAGCTCACACCGTGGACTAGCAAACAAAATGGAGCTTTTTAACTACACTCTTCTACTCAGATTGAAGTTGGGAGGAGGGGTATGCTTGTACAAAATAAATGTCAGGTACCGTACAATGCATGTTACTGGGCTTCACTCTTGGGGCAATATTTATAAGACTACCGAGGATGATATGTTGGGGACACAGTGTGGGGGAAAAAGAAAATTAAGAAAAATCCTTCCTGTGGAAACGGTCATGATAACAGCAGTAACAAAGGCTTTTTGTTCTCAAGAATACTCTTAACTTATTTTTAGGTATTGAAGAGTTCCCCTGAGCTTTCATTACAGTATATAGAGAGCCAGGAGATGGCTAAGGTAGTCAGAACGACGCAGAAGGCCTGTGCCATTGGGAAAAGAAGAAAGCTTTAGAGCTGAACAATGCTGTAAAGGTACTGAAAAGGCTGCATTTTGATTGGGTAGGACTAAGAATTGTGTTTTTATTTCCTTTAGTGGGAAGTCATTCAAGGGGACCTTCATTTGAAAAGGTTTGATAACCCTTGGACTAGAACATGCTTTCAAATCTGAAGTATAGGATAATTTCAGCAAATGAAGAATTTGAACAAACTCACGCTTATTTTGGTAGCATCCTTTGACATTTCTTCCTGGGGCAACACCTATATTGAGAAAAAAAGTCAAGATTAAGTCGAAACAAAGATAAGTCATAAAACAAGAACATTCAATACCTTGCAGAAGTTAACTATGACATTACAGTCCTGCATGATACCAACAGTAGCCTTCAACATCTTTATTAGAAATCTAAATTCTGGATAAAACATGATATTTACTTGCAGTTATTAGGACACATTTTGGTTGAGCGAGAGAAGGGCATGCTGGGGAGGTCAACACAATCGAAACGATTCTTTTAACAGTGACAGCAATTATTTTAAACAAGTTCAGTTAAGCAGATGGAAGCCAACCCGGATCTGTTTGGGTCATAACAAAGTAGTTACATTTAAAGCTATTTTAAGGAGGCAGTGTGAGCCATCTGGGGAGACTATTCTCTTGGACTGTAGTATGAATTATGCAGGAAGAGATTTTTTGCAGAAAGTTGTTTTAATGAATCCCTCCACCCTTCCAATTAATATGACTGACAGAACAGCAGGAGATCAGGAACTCCTCTGGTTTATTTAGCAGCAAATTCTTCATTCTTCCCCCTACTGTAGATGCTTTCCGTTGAATGGGTGCCATTTTCTCTGTGACAGTGACTGAACAGAAAGCTAGCTACCTGCTGTGCCTCAAAGTTATTTTTTCCAGTGTTTTCAAAAGCAAAAACAAGAAATTTAATTAATCTGGTTTCACATTCCCATAATGCTTGTTGCGTAATATTTAATGCAATGTTTTTATCAGTCATCTTGTATTTACAGAATAAAATATTTGATTAAAATATAGGCAATTTTCTTAATGAAGGACCAAGTGTATTTTCTAGCTTTAATGTATTGCTATTCCTGGGGAGTTGGATTATAAAGCAGGCTGAATAGAGGGAGCTGCTGCTGCTGTAGTCTCTGTTACACCATTAAACGGCTCTCTTTCTTTCTCACACTCACACAAGCATGCGGCTGCATACAAGCACACAAACACACAATACATATGCATGCACTGCTGAGATTCCCTCAGGCTCGATTCAGGTGCGTGACCCCACCCCCCCCCCAAAAACTGTATGTCACCTGATTGGTGGTCCAGGCCTGCTTTTCTGTCCATTCTTTGTGATTCCTAATGTACCACCACTGGATCTCCAGGGAGTAGGAGGGGGAGCCTGCCCCACGGAATGAGCAGGCCATCTCCACATCCTGCCCGCTCTGCGTTGTGATGTCATGGGGGACCTCTGTAAAGAGTGCTGCCGGAGAGAAGAAGAAAGGCGATAATGCAGCGAGACGTGTTGTATTGTGAGTTTAAATCCAAAAAGCCATGCAGTGAGGTTTCATTATCTCGCTTGCTTGGAATAATTTTATTCTTCCGTGAAACAGAATGCTCCAAACAAGATAGATAGATTCGTACCTTAACTTAATCTTTTGAGAACTCAAAACAGTATCATGTTCTTAACTTCAATTTTGTGAGCCTAAGAGAAACTGACAATGGGCCTTTTATTTAGCTTTGTGCACTCAGAAAATTACAGATGGAACTTTTGAATAATTTAAAAGAGAGTAGCCTAACTTCTTTTCTATCCCATTAACTTATTTAAACAAATCAACTTGTGTACAATTTGCTTTGAGAATATTTCCCTTTTTCAGTTTTGTGAGCTTACTATTTAATGGATAAAGCTAAAATGTTCTAAGCACTTTAGTCTGAAAACTCAAAGAAAACCATTCACTTTCTTTCAGTTCAAAGACACGATATCCTTAAGTAATTCACAGTCAGCCAAACCAGATGTAACCAGTCTGACTCAGAAGCAAAATAAGCATCACAGCCCACAATTAATTCCAAGCCAGTACAAATAAACTTGTCCTCATCCATGCTGAATATGCAGTTCCAGGCCTGAATTCAATTTCAATTTCAAGGGCATTGTCGCAAAGCAGCTTTACAGAGATCCAGGCATAAATCTGAATTCAATCAACATTTGTCCTCGATGTTTTTCCGTGAACAGAGTTTAAAGAGAAAGTTTTTACGATCGCTAAATTCACTACGTTATGTTTGGGAGTAAAAAATGAGCATTGGCGTTAAACTGATGCAGCTCTAAACTGATTAAATCCAGCCCTATAATGTATATTTGGATTGCTGTACTTAAATGCACTATAGTCTCACAGAAGGCCTTTTCCTGTGGAACCAGAGGAACACATCCTGTATTAGCAGATTCACTGAAAAGGAGTAACTGCTCCGCTGGCCCATCACCGTGCATAACATGGGCTGTAATCCCACATGGTTCTAAACTACCTCTGCAGAAGAAGACATCAGTTTCTCAGATCCCAGCACATCCGACCATTAACTGTATCCAAATCCTCTTAACTGCTCTCTTTAACAGATTTTAATTTTCAGCTAATCCCTTTTATGAACATGTAACCACAGAGGGAGGTTCTAAATAACAATAAAAAAAAACTTTAATGACATTTATAATGGCAGGAGACATTTTAGAAGAACCGACTGCCATCTAGCAAACACAAAAACGTGTGGATGTCCGTGTAGCATGCACACAGGGTTTTCATTGTTGAGCAAAGTTAAACATTTGCTCCCACTTCTCCCTCTTTCAACAAAACAAAATTGAGAACATTTTCCAACTCAATGAAATGCCTCATATGACATCCTCTCCTTAAATGTGCAGGAGACATTAACTATTGTGTGTGATATCAGAGCTGACCAATACCTTTTTATGTGGGGTGGACTCTGTTTCCTATAAACCAATCAGCGCTGGTTGACCAAGTGGATATAGGAGTCCAACACGCACAGTCTCAAGAGTTTTTTGGGGGGGCTTCTCTCTTCTCTTCAAGTTATCGCACCTTTGATAGAGTGCTTTGCAGCTCTGTTTGCTCCCAACGGGAACAGACTCCAAGGCGCTACACCAAGCCAGGCATGCTCTCATGATGAGACCATCATAAGAGACATTGTCAAATAGGCTGGGACTCAACTCGTTACTCGTGATGGAAGATTCAGAGTAAACCAGAGGTCAACACATTGGTTTCACACTGGTCACCACGGACCAGCTCAAGTCTTCACCGACAATGAGATAGACTAAGTATAATGACCTCAAATCTCGAGAGACTTGAGAATATTGAGCGAAACACATATTATCTTTTCTATTAATTATTTTATCAATGTCTGTTGTCAATTATTTCTAAGTAAATGTTTTGTGTCACAAATTGTGTTGTCTGTATATTCTAATAAGTGGGCTCTACTGATTAAACAAACTGACATTTAAAAGGTTCCTCCTAAATTATTAATTATTTACTGTTAATGTGAAATTAATTAGCTGGTGCCCTGTGAGAGGAGAAAAAACCTTCCACTTTTGAGGTAGATAACTCAGATGGCTGAAGCAATAAGAAGTACCTCACTGCATTACATTAGTTTGGTGAGAATATTTTTGCTTGGCAATATAAAACATTGGACATTGCACAGCACGTACAATGACAGGTATAGGGGTATTCATGAATTTGTGGTTTAAAGCAAGAAAAATAAAGATCAGGTAACTCCAAATCAGCTTGTATAGCAATATTATACCCCCAGATTACAAGATTTATTTTTATTTTTTAACAATTAATTTTCCATTGGAACCATTTCCTATGGGCCGGCTACCTAAGAGGAAGAAAAAAAAGTATTACCGGCACAATATAAAAATTATTAAGGACATATGTATGCCATAATACCAAAACTACGAAACACGTATCATAAAGCCATCTCAAAATATAAACTAGGTTTAATTAAGCCAACTCCTATGGCATAGTAAGTCATCTTATTTTGAAATCCGTAACAAATTATTCACTGCCAATATTCTTTTTCACGTCCTTTCACTTAATGTTTTATTTTTGACTAGCATATATTCCAGTCTTTCTGGTCAGGTTTCTGAGAACGAAGAATCCACATTTCAGAAGTTTCTGTTCAGTACTGTAAGGTACATTTTTTCTATACAAACACAAACAGCTTTGTTCAGGCATCAAATGTATATGCCAGTGACATGGACGAGACAGCTATACCATGGGGTGTGTGCATTAGAACTCACAGTTGACATGGATGACTGACAGCTATACCATGGGGGGTGTGGATTAGAGCTCACAGACAGCTATACCATGAGGGTTTTGGATTAGATCTCACAGACAGCTATACCATGGGGGGTGTGGATTAGAGCCCACAGACAGCTATACCATGAGGGTTTTGGATTAGATCTCACAGACAGCTATACCATGGGGGGTGTGGATTAGAGCTCACAGACAGCTATACCATGAGAGGTGTGGATTAGAGATCACAGATAGCTATACTATGGGGGGTGTGGATTAGAGCTCACAGACAGCTATACCATGGGAGGTGTGGATTAGAGATCACAGATAGCTATACCATGGGGGGTGTGAATTAGAGCTCACAGATGCAGAGCCTGGAAAACATCTATCTGCAGGCTGCAGGAGAGTGGGACTTGACATCCACTTTTGGCATCCTTTCCTCTCGTGCAATCCAGAGCTTCCAAAGGAGGAATTGTTTATAATCAACTGCATGCAGGTTCCCCCTGTACAACATCAGGAGGATTCGGCCATACCTGACCACCTACTCCACCCCGCTACTTGTCCAGACCATGGTCACCTCACGTCTGGACTACTGTAACTCCTACAACTGGTCCAGAGCGCGGCTGCCTGGCTTGTGTTCAACCTCCCGAAGTTCTCACACGTCACCCCCCTGCTGAGGTCACTTCCCTGGCTGCCGGTCGCGGCCAAGATCAGGTTCAAAGTTCTGACCCTGGCCTACACTGCACCCAAAAGGTCAGGCCCCTCCTACCTATAGGACTTAATCCAGCACTATGCTCCTGCTCGACCACTTCGCTCTGCTGCTGCAGGGCGACTTGCACTTCCCTCCCTCCGTGTTAACGGCTCTCGCTCGTCCAGACTGCAGAGCTTTTCCACCCTAGCTCCCCAGTGGTGGAACGAATTCCCCACTCCGCTGCGCTCAGCTCAAACACTGTCTGTTTTCCGTCGTGGTCTGAAGACGCACTTTTTCAGACTCCACCTCGACTAAACTACCTATCTAGGGCCAATTCTATAGTACTTGTTTCCTGTTTTTGTTTTTTGTGGGCTATTTTATAGTTTAGAATGTATAGCTGACTGTACTACTGTATATTCTGAGTTCATTACTAGGGATAGCTCCTACGTTATGAGAAAGTTGTGCTTTGTAGTCGCGTCAATGACCTTCAATATGCAGTTATTGTACGTCGCATTAGCCAGAGCTCAAAAATCCCCCACCCTCAATTCTGGGGGCCAGATTTTTCGCAGGACTAATTATAGAACAGCATGTGAATAAAGTGCATTGCACATGTGTGTAAACAAAGTCGATGCCTTCTTAAGACATGCAAAAAAAGAAACTATATCTTACAATATCTGTAATATTTCCTCAGCACTGGGGGGTATGCTGATACTGTGTACTTGCAGGTTTCAAATTAGTCGCCCCGTTTGATGCGACATAGACAAACGTGGCATACGTGAAATGGAAGACAAAAGGTTTTCGTTTTCATTCTTTCAGAAACATGAATAGCTGTATCATCATGTGAAATCCATAACTGTGCCGAGTGTCGGCCTTGAATCATGGCACAATTCTGGGCGGAGTGATTTGACGATGAGTCTGTGCCATAACTGCACCAGCAATAGGCCAAATGCTGCCGGACTCAGGCAAAACCCGGACCAGATCTTGCCGGAGTGGCTTATTCTATTAATTCTCACCAACCCTGAACCCCAAATGAAGCAAATGATGGTCTTCATACATGTAAAAAAATAAAATAAAATATTTATTATAACTTACATACATAACAATTGAAGTACAGTTTAGTATGGGCAAGACCCATCTGGCTACCGGAGAAGTATGTTCAAAACAGAGGCTACCACATGGTTGTGGCAAATCCATGTATAAGATTGGCTGCCTATATAACTAGCATGTCTGCAAGAGGGTAACTTTGAAAGAGAGGTGACTGCTGGATCCACGATCATTTCTCTGTACAGAATCTTTCAAGAGCATGTGACTGGGTTGGTGGACTGCCCTCAAATTTTCAATCAAGTTTCTTATGACACCCTTAATGCTTATGACACCCTTAATGAGTTTGGCATTAACCGGGATGTTCCCCCTGGGTGACTAACGGTTAGCCACCCAATAAAACGTAGGATGCAGACTGCCAACAAAACCAGTGGAAGGTTTATCATTACAAAAAAGAATGAGAATGATTTATTTTAATTTAAAGAGATTTAACTCCCCCAGAAATCAATAAGAAAAGGTCTTCCCCATGCTTACTGGCCTCTCTTACCTCTCCTAAACTCTAGTGATGTTACGCTTGATATCGAATCTTCGGAGCATGCGCCGAAAATGTGAAGCAGTTTAATCCAAAGCACTGTGCCGATGCTTATTTCGTATGACCAAAAGCATGTGATCAATGATGTCCGAAACAAACACGTCACTGGTTTGGTTTTGGTGTCGGATTTTGCATTGGGTTTGAAGCAAGCTGTATATTTGAAGACGTGGCGTGCTACAAGCACATTCGCTTTTCAGCAACAAAAACACTTCATGGCCGAATTGAAACTCACTCACTGTCATCCATGTATATTTCACTCTTATTGAGCCTTCATACATTTTCTGGCAACATACATAAACAGAAAAACGTTTATATAGCCAAGCCTACTTAGACATTTTTTCTATAGAAATAAACAAAGATTCTAAACCCGACCTCTCCATGCTTATTGCTGTGCGTTAACCTCTCACCAATATTATTCAACGATGGTAGGCCTACTTTAATTAAATGCGTATATAGCCTACACATAGTCAATATAATTTTTTGTTATGGTGTGTGTTCGCTGGCTGTATGAATAGGCTTATTTGATCATTATTTATACCCCAGAAACAATAAAAATATAATATATACTTAATTTTTTGGCGTCTCATTCATTACACAACACTTTATTTAGTTGTTACAGTACAGTCATTGGTTAGGCTACGAGATGAATATATAGCCTATAATATTAGCAGGCTATATTATATGAATATTAAATGATATATTATTAGTATATTATAATACTGTATGTATTTGCTGGGAAACATTTAACGTTAACGCTGTGCACGCTGGTTCCTGCTTCACGTCCAACTTTGACATATGCGCTAAATTCTTCTGACCAGCAGATGCCACTAGTGCTCACTGTGTTAATCAAAGCTTCGAGTAATGAACCCATTTTCAACACAATGGGCCGGAAAGCTTTGTTGCTTCAGAAAGCTGTTTCCCCATCACTACTAAACTCTCAAGGCAACAAATGGTGAAAAGAAAAACCAGGGCTCATCATCAGTATTAGAACAAAATAAACTTAAGACTGCACGCGCAGAGAACACAGAGCATACAAAGGAACCAGAAATCAACACGTCAGGACGCAAACTGTAGTGCAGCTTATATATGGCCACAGGCAGGTGTGCAACAAGAAACAATCAGGCCATCAGCAGCTCATCAAGGTGGGACTCTAAATGACCAGGGAGAGAGAGAGGACAGTAGCACAGGATCACCAGCAGGGGGCAGAAAATTCACCTCATAACAGATTCAAGATTGGCTATTTTTATTTTTTTAAAGAAAATGTGCTGTCAGTTAAACATTTCTTGGCTGAAGTATGCTTTGGATACTTGGATTGTTGAAAGATCCATTTTTGGCAAAGTTTGAGCTTCCTGGCAGAGGGAACACAGACACACATATACAAGAGCGACCCTGATGAAGTGATGGCGAAATACACCATTTGCGATCTACTTTGTCATTGAACTAAGCTGTAAATGTCAAAAGGCCTTTTTCTTAGTGTGAGGTTTACAAAATAAAAAATATATAAATTTTTATTGCTTACGTACTTTGTCTTTTATCTTGCCGTAACCAGCACCTCATAAAATGTGTTGTGCACAAGGTTTTTTCTCTCTCTCATTTTCACACGTATGAATTATGTGATGTGCCTCAGACTCACAGATGTAAATCGAGTCACTGAATATAACAGTGTTCCCCTGCTTCTGTCTGCCATTAAAATCTGTGTGAATAACATCTAAACACTGTTATTTCTAGTATGAAACTCCTTTTATCAGGTCTACTGAATATCACAGTCAGCTTTACATAAATTATAAAAAAATATTGCACATTAACCGAGTCCCTCTTACTGTGCTAAAGAACACTGTATTTATTGTACAGTGTGTCATGCTTCATTCCCATTTCACCTCAGACTTCACCCTTCTTTTGATTTGACAGTCTCCCATCTCCAGTTTAATTGGTGTAGTAAATTGTCTAACCGCTTCTGTGCATGCTGAATACAAAATGTACTCTGTGGAAAAGTGACAAGCCTAGAGTCATAGCTTGTTGTGGATTGATTGAAACCCATTTTGCTTCTCATTTGTGAAATCTAATTTCCATACCCTGTATTGATTTTATATTATCTTGTGGCAACTGGCAAAGATTCATAATTCACTCCTTGAATACACTTATCTGTCATTTAGACCAAATCATTAAATTAAACTACTTTTTGAAACTGCTGAGTTGTGAAATTCTGTAACATATGTTTAACTTGGTAGAAGTGTGTGAATATTTGTTCGATGTGCATTCAAGCCTGGCCGTTTTTAATTCCTAGTTTTGTACAACGGTGAAGCGACAAAAATATTTCTCCTGTGCTTGCTGAATTGTGTAGTCATCCTCTGGATTCAGATGAGGAGATTGACATCCATGACTCTTCATCCGAACCAGAAAGCATAGATTCCATAGATTCCAAGTGTGGCTATGTGCCGTGTAAGTGTGTATCTCATAAAACAACGTATCCGACGTAAAAAAGCCAAGTTACTCACGCATAGCCTACAGAGCGCTGTCTATAGGTCTTTAATTCCAACTTGCAAAAACTAGGCCTGCCTTTAAAAGTATTGATATTAAAATGTGGCCAAGTTACAACTAACAATATTGCCAATCGTAGTTCACACTAAATACACTAGCTCTATTCCAAAGTAATGCTATCCAAACTTTCTTAAATTATTTAATGCAACTTAGTCCTGTGTTTCTTCATCTTAGCATGTGATTTCTAAGATTTCAGGATACCTGATTACAAGACAGAAAGTTCACTGTGTAGTATGAACAGTGAACAGTACAG
The DNA here is from genome assembly GCA_022702515.1 of Ilyophis sp. 1 JC-2022. Lineage (NCBI taxonomy): Eukaryota > Metazoa > Chordata > Actinopteri > Anguilliformes > Synaphobranchidae > Ilyophis > Ilyophis sp. 1 JC-2022. Next base: position 42,020,782 of record CM040396.1, on the reverse strand, counting down.
TGATACAACTTTTACATCCAGAATGGGGCTGAGGTGGACATTTTTGGCACTGGAAACTAAACTGAGACAAATAAATTGATTACTAAGGTTCATTCCCCTCTAATTGCCTCCTTATTCACCTTATTTTGGAACATTACGTGGGTGCTACGTGATCACGTGAAATTTGTTAAATCTGTTGTCTCTCCCATTCATCCGCTTTTCATGTATTCGTTTTTTTATTACTTTCATTGTTTGTTTTTTGTCATTTGTTTAGCCTAACGTTAACGTTACCCATCCTATACCTAGTTACCAATATGTTATGTTTATGGATAGCTAATAAATTTTTTTGCTACTTTCTAATGCTTCCCTTCTTCCTTCATAAAGAACAATTAATGACACCTGTTTTTTCACAGAATTTATCAATTATCTAATTAAACTCCACACTTCTATTATTTTGAACACGCCCCTTTCAATGAATGAGTCAATTACTCAGAACAAGCAGCGTGCATGTCATGACAGTTGGGTCTGTTGTTTTTCTATTACACTACTACATCTACAAGTAAATTATTTGCCATGCAGAAATATCACTACTACTAATAACAGTGGTTCATCAGGTTACTGATGTTGTACTGCTATTTCTTTAACACAACTGTATATCAATGCCTGATGCTGAATCATACTGACTGCGCCTGGTACTTGAATTCGTATTTACCTTTTAGGGTTGTTTTAACGCACTTGTTCCTAGTTCGGAAATGCACTATGTACGTTGCTCTGGATAAGAGCGTCTGCTAAATGACTATAATGTAATGTCATGTAATGAATTCACCATTTTCAGTGAGCAGTTGAACTGCAAAAATTAAATTGGGAACCTGTTTTGTTCTTCCATAATGGATGTAGCTTAGGCTACTGGACAGTTGCCCTCAAGACGTTTTCCAGTTTAAATTCACTATTAAAAGTAATTGCCTCACTCCCAATGACATATTGCATATTGCACGCTATAGGGAGGGATGTTGCATTGTTAGTTTGGGTTTATGTTAAGCCTGTGTTCTTCTTGTTGTGTACTTAGTCTTGCTGTAGCTAATACTGATTTTAAAAATGGAGAAAAATGTATTCACGTAATTTGTCGTTGCCGTTAGAAATACAGTAATGTCATAGGATAGCTCCATGGAGCACTGGAGCAGGGCATAGAGCGTGTGGAAATTAAGGAAATGCTCCGACAATATTTATCTGATTATCTTAATCAGGGTAGGGTCAAAATCGGAGCAAACAACAACTCGATTAAGACATCTAGATTAAATCTTTCGATTTATTGCATCATCGTCGGATTTCTTTAGACTTTTTTAAACTGCACATGCGGAAGGTCACTAGATGCAGATCTTGTTTGCAGTGTTGTAAAGTAACAAAGTATAAATACTTTGTAGTACTTAAGTAGTACGACAAACTTTTGTACTTAAATCGTTTTTTGATGAAAATTGGTTTGTTACTAAGTAAAAAAATAACGCCGAATGGAAAAGAAGTCAGCGCACCAGCCAGTCACATGACTAGCCTATAGAGTCCGTACTTGATTTAAAGTAATATGACACCCAAAAGTGATCAAAATGATTAAACAAAATATTTCTTTCGACTTTTTTAAACTGCACATGCGGAAGGTCACTAGATGCAGTGAACTGGATCTTGTTTGCAGTGTTGTAAAGTAACAAAGTATAAATACTTTGTAGTACTTAAGTAGTACTACAAACTTTTGTACTTAAATCGTTTTTTGATGAAAATCGGTTTGTTACTAAGTAAAAAAATAACGCCGAATGGAAAAGAAGTCAGCGCACCAGCCAGTCACATGACTAGCCTAAAGGGTCCGTACTTGATTTAAAGTAATATGACACCCAAAAGTACGGAAGCCCTAAGAGGCCATGCGTATTTTTATTTTTGTTTCCGTTTTCTCGTGATCACGACTTATTTATCTCGTGATCACGAGATAACAAATGTTGTTTTCTCGTGATCACGACTTATTTATCTCGTGATCACGACATAACAAAGGTTGTTTTCTCGTGATCACGAGATAAATAAGTCGTGATCACGAGAAAACAACATTTGTTATCTCGTGATCACGAGATAAACTATTATTGTGAAAGACATTGTGGACGGACTGATAGCCTACTAGTAGCTACGTGTGATGGATGACCGCATTACATTTTACTTTGACCACGGATTGACTCATGCAGAAATTGCATTATGTTTATCAATAATCGACAACTTCCAAATTAGTGTACGACACTTGAAAAGGAGGCTGCGGCGTTTGCGCCTTTACCGGCGTCAGCATTACAGCGACCCTGCGCAGGTGGTCAATTTCATAGCCAGCCAACTAGAGGGACCGGGACGTCTTCATGGCTACAGAATGATGTTTGAGAGATGTCGCCTAAATGGCTTGCGGCTTACTAGGCAAATGGTGAGAGTCGTGCAACTAAATTTGGATCCCTTAGGTGTACAGCAGAGGAGAGGGAGAAGGCTTCGCAGACGCCACTACAGTGTACCAGGCCCCAATTACTTATGGCATATGGACTCGTATGACAAGTTGAAGCCTTATGGTATCGGAATTAACGGGTGCATTGATGGCTTTTCACGGCATATCATTTGGATGCAAGCCTACTTCACCAATAATAACCCTCGAGTGATTGCCGGATATTACTTTGGTGCTGTTGCTGAAAAAGGGGGTTGTCCACAAATCATCAGGTCGGACTTTGGTACGGAAAATGTCCATGTGAACAGGCTACAGGAGTTTCTCCGCGAAGATCAATCGGGTACTGTCCATGGGCCGTGTGTTTTACAGGGAACCAGCCCTGCAAACCAAAGAATTGAAAGCTGGTGGAGTATCTACAGACGACAAAATGCTGAATACTGGATGGACATTTTCAAGGAATTTGAGGCAACAGGGGAATTCACTGGCGATGCCATTGACAAAGATCTCGTATTATTCTGTTTTCTCTCATTAATTCAGGTAAGCTATCCAAGCAGACCCAGGTATGCTAAGCCTCTCGACTTGACATTTCCCTATTTACTATTATTAGCTTGTTACAATTATTATACTTTTATTATTTCTTATTACACGGCTTTGTTGACTACTCGATTCTGATTGGTCAATTACGCATACGGTTTGTTATTTCTGAATAGGAGACCGCTGCTATGAATAATATAGACTGTTGCTATAAGGGGCTATTTTTTAGCGGAAGCAATAAAATCATTTTAAAATAATTATTTTGTGTCAGAATATTGATTTATTTAGTAAGTGGCCGTGTAATAAAAGCGGGATAATGTACAGCGAGACAGTGATTATTGCGAATTATAAAATGGACAGAATCTGAATTTTGATGCCCATCCCGACACAGTTTAAGACATATGGCCAGAATTCTGGTTTAACAGCTACACTTTGATTAATACCTAATAATTCCCTGTGTTGTTTTGCAGGATGAGCTGGACACGGTTGTCAACATGTGGAACGACCATCGCATAAGACCTGGCAGGGGGCGTGACTTGTACCATGGAAAACCCTTCCTTATGTACAATTTGCCAGAACTTTATCGATCACGGGATTATTTGAATCCAATAGATCCTGATCGATTGGATGTGATTGTGCAGGAGGGTGTCTGTGTTTGGAAATCTGACATAGCCTGTGATCGTGACTTTTTTGACCTTTGTGTACTTGTTATGGAGGAAAATTATTTACAGCCAGGTCATGGCGTGCAAGAGACATTGAGACTCTACAAAGACCTAAGACCTCTTATTAGAGAGCATCTGTTAGGCCGATAGATGTAGCCTAACCCAAGAAAGGTAAAAGAGCGTGTGTGAATATGTACTGTATGAAGAGAAAATATATATGATCACCATTGAGAATACTCATATACTTACCTAGAGGGACAGGAAGATGCCTCTTTCATGAGGACAGTGTATATAATATTATTGTAAGTGTCGCAGGACCTTATAGGAACCACTGATGCATGCAGTTAACGTTGTTTTTCTAATGACTTTTTTGACTTAAAACAAAAACTATATTCCTAGACATGTATCTTTTTTTTTGCATTGGTGTTCTACTAGATGTTTGCCAAATAGTAAATATATATATATGCATATCAAGATTTTTGAAGACACAACAGATCACTTTTCACCAGCAGGTGAAACATGGAAGCTTAGAGCAAAAAGTGGGTTCCTGAAAATTGCATATGAATTTCAAGTCAAATGTGTAGTACACTAAATCTTCATGTCTCACATCTGCAGAGACCCATTCCTGACAGGCTCTTTTTTAAATTTAGCTTCTGCTATACACATATTTCCATACATTTCCAGCTACAGACACAATGTTGCCATTTTATGCAATGCTGAATAACCAAAGCCTATAGGGAGATAATGCCATGCCATGCCTACGTCAGGACTCCTATGTAAACTTTTCAGAGTTGTATTTAGCAATGTCTTATTTTGCAATCAGTCCATATGCATACTTAACCATAAATGTAATTATTGCATTATTTGTTTCTCAATACTGTGTTTATAACATTATAATCCATAGAGTATCAGTTACTGGTGTGAATATTTGATTGCCAGTACAGGGCTCTGGGTTCACATGAAGTGACATTTCTTATGAGTATGACTGATTGCTGACTGGAGTTTTAATTTACACCTGAATAGCTATTACACTAATTCTATTTTGCCATTGTCCTTGCAATATGATAATGGTTCATTCAATGTATTTCAATGGATGCCTTTTTCCATTTCTAACATTTGCCATATGATAGCTGTGATGTAGAGATGTATATAAAGCCACCATCCATTTCAATAAAAAACATTTTTACTTTTCGGGATTTTCTGTGTCAAAGTGGAGTATGTGACAAACTTTGTTTTGATTTGATTTTGAGGCCAAATGTAGCCTAACCCTTGCATTACCTGTTTATCACTGACATGTTGCCTAGAAGAACAGCTGAAAACATGAAAACAGGCAAATTATTTCAACCATCTTGTTTAATGAATCTTCACAAATTTGGCAGAATAAAATCACTTTCAAAAATGTAATAACATTAATCAGTGGAATGTAGGATTTTGAAACACATGGAAGGTTACCATGCAATTCATAACAGATTTACTGCCAAATCCAACACAGTTGAATTCAAGGCCTGCAATGCAAATTTAATCAGTACCAATTTAAGAGCAGATGCACATTATTTGTGCATAGAACCCGCCTACTGGTAAGTAAGGATTCTAACTTAAACATCCTCTTTAATCCAAAAGGCAATTGAATTTAAAGTTAACTATTACCAATTTAAGAGCAGATGCACATTATTTGTGCATAGAACCCGCCTACTGGTAAGTAAGGATTCTAACTTAAACATCCTCCTTAATCCAAAAGGCAATTTAATTTAACTAACTATTACCAATTTAAGAGCAGATGCACATGCTTTGTGCATAGAATTCTTACTTACCAGTAGGCAAGTTCTAACTTAAACATCCTCCTTAATCCAAAAGGCAATTGAATTTAAAGTTAACTATTACCAATTTAAGAGCAGATGCACATTATTTGTGCATAGAACCCGCCTACTGGTAAGTAAGGATTCTAACTTAAACATCCTCCTTAATCCAAAAGGCAATTTAATTTAACTAACTATTACCAATTTAAGAGCAGATGCACATGCTTTGTGCATAGAATTCTTACTTACCAGTAGGCAAGTTCTAACTTAAACATCCTCCTTAATCCAAAAGGCAATTTAATTGAAATTTAACTATTACCAATTTAAGAGCAGATGCACATGCTTTGTGCATAGAACTTGCCTACTGGTAAGTAAGGATTCTAACAAACATCCTCCTTAATCCAAAAGGCAATTTAATTTAAATGAACTATGAACCATTTAAGAGGAGCTGCTCATGCTTTGTGCATATAACTTGCCTACTGGTTAAACACTCTTCCTACTCCAAGGCAGCGTACATTAAATAAAATTAGCAAAAAAATTGCACAGGGATCACATTACACCATATCCATCAGCCATACTCCACTATTCAAAACTTCAGAAAATTCCGCCCTAAAATCTGCATATGATGCATAGTCACATGCCAATTCTAAGACACAAGTACATGTGTGGGCCAGAGGTCGTCTCTCAAATTCTGACATTTCCCTGAATGTTACTTCAATAATCTTGGACAAAAATAGATCTGATCCAGTGCAGTACCGCAGAAAGAGACCAAGCTCCCGCTTGTCTCTTTCTCTGATGTAACGTAGCAGGTGGTTGGATGTGGTGGTTTCTGATTGGGACATACACATTGGCAACTTTATGGACTTTGCCACTTTTCTTGGGTTTGGTTTGAGATCCCCAAGTATGGCATCCAACCCTTTGGCACTTACTGACTCCCCAACTGCTGCAAGAATTGGTTTCCAACATTTGATGATGAATGCAGGTTGCTGTACCAGCTCCTTGTGTGCAATTTCTTCCAATAATCTTGGTAAGTTCTGTTCAGTTGGCAGCACAGAACAGTTGTGTCCAGACAGAACACTGATTATTTCTTCCTTGTCTGCACTTTTGAAGTCGTTTAGTCCCTCAGTTACAACATCTTTCTCAGTTGGGCTGATATAATGAAAAAATGCCTCCATCAGACTACTCTCTTTTGAGGGGAGAGATAGTGCCTCTTCTAAGAAGGGAGGTGCCAGTTGCATCGGTAAGTAGCCAAATCTCCATCCATAAGCAAAAATCCTGGCAACAGCCTTCCATTGTTTTTCCTGAAAGGTATGATGCAGAGTTGGAATTTTGTAGGTTGTCCCGCAGGTTCTTCTTTCATAAAACTGCTTCCAAAAATCGGTGAGGCAATCTTGGATCACCCCACTTCCAACTGCAGATTCCTCTTCCCCATTTTCAAGCAGCCGCTTGAATGTTATGTTGGCATGCAAAATGTTCTCATCCATAAAAGCATGGATCATGTCTGACAGACTATTAAGTCTGTGTATTACAATTGTCTGCATTTCAGCTACATTTGTTGGGTCTTGAAAGAATGAGCTTTCCAAAGGATTTGATTCTGTGGACAAAGGTGGGTATGACTCAATCCTAGCCTCCATAATGGAAATGTCGTCGTCATAGTCTACATCAGATGGGTACTGCAAAGGACTGCTCATAGCATAACTTGATTCTGCTGATTGGGGTGAACTGGTATCAAACCCAGTCACTACAGATGACTGGCTCTGTTCAACAGTTACTCTGAAAGGTGAATATATCAGTGTCTGATTTAGATCAACCGCAGACACTGTATTGCTTGAACTTAAAAACACTATTTCGTCATCTGGAGACTGGGGTATGAGTAGAGTCTCGGACGTGTGGGGATACTGAGGTACGTGTGGAGACTGTGGCCTTTCTTGAACCATTTCTGGGGGCTTGGGCCTGTATGGAAGCCTGCATGGGATCTGGGGGTTGTCAAGAGGCTGGGGACTGTTGGGTAGTTGGGGACTGTTGGGTAGTTGAGGACTGTCGGGAGGACTGTTGGAAGATTGGTCAGAAACTTTTGACCTACTGCATATGTAAAGTCTCAGAATTCTGAAGTGGGTCTCTTCATAAAGGCTTTGGATATTTTGACAGTTTTGCAAAGGTTCGTCTGAGCCCATGAGACAAACCATGAATTCCATGTCTTCCAGTTTGCCTTTCTTCGAAATCCCTTTTGGAAAAAAAATATTCTTCCCCCTCTGCATTATGCTGGACACAGTCTCCTCTTTTCTTACTTCTATTACACGTGTTCCACCACCTGTTGATCTTCGAACCTGTTTGTAAGTGCAGTTATAATAATGCATCCAGCCAATTTCAATTTGCCTTGTTTTTTTTTCTGCGTTCTTATTTCCTCTACCATGTACAGGTCTTTCCTTTGTGCATGCTGGCAGCTTCATTTTCTGTCTCAGTCGGTTGATCAACATTTCTCTCTTGTTTCCAACATTCTGCGGCTGGTCTTCTATGTCCTTCCAGTTCCTTGCAAAAACTCTGTCTCCATATCGAGCCAAATATGTGGATAACTGCTCCTCATTCATTAATCTAGCAACATCAGGATCAATCTGAAACAAAGAAAAAATTATGTATTATTATAACCTTAATATTTTTTCCATCTTGTAATCACTTTTAAAATGGCAACAAGGCAATAAATTACATTTTTTATGCACACTCAAAGTTGATATGTATTCAATGTTTTAACTTAGCAGTGGTCTTGGGGTGCTATCTAGTGGCTGTGGTAACTAGTGGTAACTGTGGCTGCCAAAATACTAGCGGATGCTGGTGGTGTTGTGGTTTATCACGTTTACCTCTCAATTAGTCTAGGGTGGTAATTTAGGGAGACAACACTTAGGGGCTGATTCTTCACACATATACAAGACATTTTGTCTAAAAAAACTACCCCCTTTTTAAAAAGCACGAAAGCACATTTACAACAGGAAATAATGCTACGAAGCAGGGAAATTTGAGCGAGCGTTCCGCATTCCCACCCCCGACATATAAATCATTAGCCGCGTGTTCTTCCAGGCCTTGTAGCCTACATTGTTGCAAACTGCAAACTTGAGGCAGTCAATAACATACAATGTATCGTTTTTGTGCTTGAATTGGGGGCTGGCGAATTGATACAATTTCACGCCATTCTGAAAATCCCGCTGTCGGCTTCCGCGCTCTTAAATGTAGCGCATCTTATAAACGTACAGTAGCCATGAATCAGCTGATTACTTAATCGGAAAGGCAAGGATATATTGAAATAGTGAATACACACTTTGCTCTGCTTGAGGGGTACCTTACCCGTCACTGTTATAATCAGACACAAGTGAATCATTTTAAATCGCTTTTATAACATAGAAGTAAAGAGTTTAGTGCGCGCCGGTATGGCCTATAGGCTATGTCAAAGGGAATTTACGGGTGGTTAACATGATTAACGTGATTTATTTGAATGAAAGATGCCTGATATTTAGTAGGTACGTACTTATTTTCCCTATTTATGACAACAATTGCTACAGTTTATGAATGAATGTTACGTTAAAATCAATAATAAAAATCCGTTTTTTTGCATAGGGTTTTTTTTTCTAACCGTCTGATTCAAATTTTGTGTAGGCTACACCTGTACACGTTCGCACGTTCACTTCCCTAATTAAGATACATTTTGTGGCGAATTAAGCCATATACCACAGCATAGCGCGTTTAAGCCAATAGGACATCAGAATTAAAATAACATTTAAAAAACACACGCACACAAAATCGACAACAAGCCAGTAAATGCCTCTGACACGCCAAACTAGCAAACAAAACTGTGTCCTTAAAATGTAGACTAATTAAGATATTAAGATTTAAAGATTTAAAAAGCTAATAAAGGTGAAAGAATAGGCCTACTGCACATCCACTCAACAGCCAATATGAACTCATGCACAAATAGGCATCGGAAAATGCTTTTTATTTCTCATAACCTTTTCCAGAATATAGTCCTAACAAAAACTTCAATATTTAAGGTATTCATTATTCAGTGACATAATTGTTTGGGCCTACAAAAAAGCTGCAATCAGCCGCAATTAAGAGTTTGGCGATGTTCACGCCTAAACGAAATATTGTTTATTAGGCTACCACTGTAGGCTAGGCTATTACACGAATCATTTAAAGACAAATACATCGATGATCGTAGATGCTGTCCGTGACACATTAAACATGGAATTACAAATTAGATCTAATGTTTGGGAAATATATTAGACCACGTCCCTGCACAGACTCCCGACAAAATCAAATAATTTTTAAATTCGCCAGACTCCGATATGACCGGCGCGTAGGAGCGACAAATTGGCTCGTCGCTCCGAGGGTGGGGGGGTCGGAGATTTCAACCGATAGGGGTTCAATTGGCCACCAAATTGGGGAGGGGAAATTGGAAACAATTCTAAGGAAGAAAGAAAAACATTTTAAAATTCTGGCTGGTCGCCGGCGATTTCCAGACTCGAGCGTGGAGCCGGGCAGAAAAATCCCGTCTTTGAGTTTAACCATCTCATATTATAGCCAGGACTGTTAAAGCCGGCGGATTTTGCGAAAAATTCTTCAAGATTATTGTGCGATTGCAAAATTAGTTGGGTGTGCCAGCTGCCTGTTTGGGTGGCACTGGCACACCCTGGCACACCCGTGGCTACGCCACTGAGCCCAAGCCTTTAACGCTGTGCCACCGCGGCGCCTAAATGTAATTTTCAACCCATAGTTACCCAACAACAAGAAACATAAAAAATTGAACATTTGGACTTTCACAATGAGGACATTCGAAAAAGAGAAAAGAATGAAAGAGTATTTTTTGATGTATTTTTAATGTACTCTTCCAAAGTAGATTTATTTGGGCTTATCTGACAAATCGCTCATGTTGAAATTGTTTTTCTCTGTTTAATTTACTTTTGTTTTTGTTTTGTTTTGTTTTGTTTTTCTTGACCGTTTCTCATTTAATTTTTGCGTTGTTATAATAATGAGGGATGATGTAAACCAATATATAAGGTGAATACTCAATTATTGATTGAAAACTGGGGCGGGACACGATAAGCAAATGTTGCTTCATCCCGTTCTCATTTCGGCAGGCTCTGTGTATGTTCTGGACACATAAATTTTTGTGATGAATGTGTGACATGTATGCCGAAATAAACAAATCAATCAATCAAAATCAAAGAGCGTCCAAATGGCTTTCTGATTAAAAACAGTATTTGCGCTGAAATTAGTGCAAAAAAATTACTACGTGCGCTCGCATTATATGTGCCTACCCTGGCCAAGACCTCACCGCACGTTACTGATACGTAGACATGCTATCCTAGTGTGTAAAGTAATCATATGGAGCATTTTGTATACCAAAATTGACATTTAGATCATTAGGCTACATTTAGATAATTATCGTTGCATCGCCCAGCCCCTAGTAGCCTAGGTCATATGTAGTAAATATGATACATTTCGGTTTAAAAAAAAGAGCTCGGCATAGCCTACGCATAGCCTAAGTGGAAACACTTTCACGGTTGCCCTGGTGTAAAATTATTTAGCTATGCCTATGACCAGCTATCTGTTCAATACACTGTGAACAGCTTCTGAGCGATCACCCAATTACACGTATGGCTGTAATGAATTGCTTACCTTGTCTTCTTGGAGTTTTTCCAGACACTCCTCTGGAACGCCTCGGTTCCTCAAAGCCACGATGAAATTGTCCATTTCTACAAAGATTGAGAAATAATTATCCAGATATCTGACGTTAATCAGCAAGTCTCATCTACCAAACAATCCGTTTCATGTTTAGGCCTAGGCCTAGGCTACTGCTACCACAACACTAACACACATCAGAATTTCACATTAGTTAACATTCAGACTCACATTCAGTCAGTCACGGAGTAGGCTGGTGTATTTGAAAGCATAATTTTGCCCCCAAAACACACTAGTTTTAATCTGAAACTAGCTAGTGAACCAACGTCAACTTTCTAAATATCAAACGCAACTTTGTTCTAGCAACATCATAGGTAGTTGTTACAACAGGGTTCAAGGTAGGCTATAGGCTATGTCAGGTATGCTTGTATGGCTGAAATTGTCTTAACTTACCTTAAAATTATGGTGATAGATGATGATAGATGTCTCGCCGCCGCTGATTTCCTCCGCGCACTGCTGTTAACAAAATAGTTTTGACATCGACACGAAGAGCTATAGCCTAGCTAGCTAGTAAATAAGGATGAGTGTAGGCCTATTCAAGATTAAAGAAAGGCGATTGGCTTTCCACTGCTTTGGTTCCTTGCAGTGGCGCTCAACTGAATGACGTCACCTAATTGTCAATGCTTTCACAATAATTGTTTATCTCGTGATCACGAGAAAACAACTTTCGTTATCTCGTGATCACGAGATAAATATGTGAGAAAACAACTTTTGTTATCTCGTGATCACGAGATAAATATGTCGTGATCACGAGAAAACAACCTTTGTTATGTCGTGATCACGAGATAAATAAGTCGTGATCACGAGAAAACAACTTTTGTTATCTCGTGATCACGAGATAAATAAGTCGTGATCACGAGAAAACGGAACCAAAAATAATAATATTGCATGGCCTTTTAGGGCTTCCGTACAAAAGTGATCAAAATGATTAAACAAAATATAGCACAGACCCACCATTATTTTTGTTTGGTGTTAACTTCACGAAATGGACAATACTAACTAAACCCAAAACCCACACAGAATTAAACATCACGCCTGCATGTGTGAAACGATTCTGAGGAAAGTAACGTTAGCAGCATATTTTCAACATCTGCCTCCCACATACTTTTTTACTTAAGTAGTATTTTAATGGGTGACTTTCACTTTTACTTCAGTCATTTTCCAGCAAGGTATCTTTACTTTTACTTAAGTATGAATTTTGAGTACTTTTTACAACACTGGTTGTTTGTACAATTCAAACTCGGATCAACATAGCAAACAGTAACACGCAGAGCATTGTGAGGAGAGCACTTATTAATGAAAGTAATACGTTTTGGTCAGATGAAGAAACTCATCATGCTTAATGAAATTACAAGAGTCGGTTATTACGGAAATGCATATTTATATATATTAAAATAATCAATTTAAACCTGGGTATTAGACAAATTGTGTTATTCTGAACTATGCAAAACTTAATATAGCCTTAAATTGATTACTCCCAATAATCTGGGTATTGGTGTGCATGTAAACATAGCCATTGTCTCCTCAAAAACTACTTTCAGTGTCTCGGTCTGCAGTTACCAGTCAATCGTTAGTCTGATGCTGTTCTCAGATTCAGTTGAAATGGAAAGCAGTATAAATTACATGGCTATCGAGGTAAACGGCAGGAAGCTTTGCTCCGTGTCTTCTCCTTAATCCCAGTAATCCTTTCTCGTGGGCGTCTACCGACACAAGGCTGATTTTCCTTCTTGGCTTTGTGCTGGCAGCGTTCTCCTCATGTGGAGCGCAGCATGCAGTGCTGCTTTCCTCAGAACCCCTGGGAGACGTGGGATGGTGCCGGTGTTCTTCAGCACACTGGGCTCTCAAGCAGGAGGGGGAGGGGTGGATTAGAACAGACAGAGCCTGTAAAACCCGCATTAGCCGGAGCCCAACACACCCTACTGGATTGTAAAGGGACAGAGGACAAACATTACCCAGGCAACCACTCTTCTGACGCCAGTGAGTGGCAGCGGGAAGGCGGACATCACCTTATCGGGGATTCGCAGCAGATGGACTCCATCGGAGCAGCACAATAAATAATGCTTTTGTTTGTGTCCTTTTCGGTGTGCCTTTCTCTTGTTCACTTTACCTGCCCCTCACAGAGCATCGAGCCCCTCAAATAAACCATGGGATTTTTCCAGATTTTTCCTTGGTTTGAGAAAATTGGAATCAAGTTTTGAAATCACCAATACAGCCGGATGCAACTCCTACATAGATATGAAGTCGTGGACCATACAGGTCGTAAACAGATTAGGCCTACCACAAACGGCAAGTCGGTAAATAGATTTTTGGAGCACAGAACCGGCCTTAGAGTTTTGGTGGCCCCAAAAAAAGTGCCCAAAAAAATAACTTTTAGGGATGGTTGTGCATAACTGCATAGTGTTTATGCCAGTGGCAGACTTTGTTGGAGCACCGCCGTTTCTCATAAAACCGGCTGCACTTGACCCAGGTTGAAATTTGTATTCAGTCGGTTTGCAGTTGCACACCTGTTTTGCCTTGCGCGTCATGATCCTGGAGTGAGCGTTTCTGCCCGCTGTTGCCCTTGGCTGATGATAGCTTTTCCCTTGTTGCATGTTGACATCGCCTTAGGCACTTCTGCTCATGAGACGTCAGCACGGTCAGCCGTTTTGGTCACTGAAGATCCTGATTGCCCCCAAATATTTGCCCCTCTTTCAAAGTCACCGAGATCTCCTCTTGCAGCCATGTTAAGCACAATTACAAAAAACCTTGCTGGTCCAGTATTTCTATGCATGACCCTACGCATGCTGTCATTTGCTTAATGAATAAGTCACACCTGCATGGCAAGGTCTTTTTGTCTCTCAATTTACCCAGTCATATTGGGGTTTTTTTGTCTCTAGGTTTACCAGGTAAAGTTATTACTTACTTATTACAATTAAACATGATACTTAGTGTATGTGTTTTATTTATCATAAAGACAGCTACAGTATGGACTCTATCCCAGAATCCCTCATTGCCATCTGAAGACAACTGAGGTCAGAACGTGCTGTGCGTCCCTTTGTTGCAATTTACATGTTAAAACCCAAATTTCGCACGTCAATTTCTCAGCCATTTTAATACAAATTACCAAGCCATTTGGCAGATCAACTAATCTCATCAATATCTCAACATAATACACACATGGGAAAGATTTGTTAAGCCGTTTTCATACAATTAAGTACATAAAAGATGTATTGCATTTAGATTATTTTTTTCCAACGACCGAGCTCAAATTCTACAACCCTAATCGCTAAAGTAGACATAGCGATATGTCGGGAGTGACATGGACTAATGCTTTTGACAGGTGACATTTCTGTTTATTGTATAGGTTTTAAAGAAATCTTTATAATTCTATGATACTGGAAATTAATTATCTATCGACTTAACATTGGAGCATAAATTTGCTAGCAACCAAAGGCTAATTGAAAGTTTTAACTACCGTTACAGCAGTCTTGTGCATCAATGCGAGATTTCTTACTCCTAACTCCTCGCTCTGTCTCTGCTCCACAGATACTGCAATCATCTCATGTGGATGCGGGAGAGAGGGGTGGCTTGAGCCTCTCATACTGCGTCACAGAAACCAGCTGTAGGCTACTAACAGTTCTGTTTTGTTTAGAATTTTACGTATGGTTTAACATTTTTATGAATCACAAGAAGTGTGTGCAAATCAACTCGAGAGAGCAAGGTGGATAACGTTATTTTGCTTAAAATATATTTTGCCAGGTCAGTGATCACAGCAGTTCCACACAACTGTGACTAAACAGCTCCAAAGTAACTGTAGCTAATGTTAACTTAGCTAGCCAACGTTACCGCCTTTGCTAGCGAGATAAAAACTAATTTATGTTAACTTAGCTACTAACGTTAACGTTACTCTTTTCAGACATGTCCACAATATGATCTGTAACATAAATGAAGCTACAAACGCCACACCGTGTGAGCTATCAACTACCGTTAGCTAGCTACCATTAAATTAGTAACATTACAAGCCCCACATGGAACTATACCAGTGCCAAGCAATGTAACATTAGGACAATTAATTAATGTTGATGTTATGTTAGTTCGTCTTTAAAATAGGCAGATATTTCGCTGAATATAGTTTTGGCAGACTGTAACGTTCGACTAAATCATAACAACACAACACAGTTGAAGAGTGATAGTTTTAAGATGACATTTTTAGCCAGTAACGTTAACATTAGCTCAGTTCGCTAACTTAACATATGATCGTAAATGGCTAACATTAACAACGGAAGCATGGTTTAAGTTATCAGATAAAAATGAATAGCCTAACTTACCTAATGTATAATGTTACGGAGTTATTTTCGGTACAATGCAATGAAAATAATTATCTTAACCAAGTTAAATAACGTTTGCTAATGTTATATCTTCCATTGCCATGGGGTGCTAGCCAGCTTGCTAACTTACGTTGGGTAAAAAGGAAACTTAAAATGGGAAGAGCCTGACATTGATAGATTGTATAAGAATTGTAATGTTATGTGTCAGCCCTATTCGGATGGGATAAGTTTTACGGAGGGAGGTGGGGTAATGTAACCTAATTATTACCAGAGGATCTCCGTTATTTTTGTCCCGTTGTAGCATACAATTCTTTCCAGTGTGAAATTTTTCCCACTTCCGGGTCCACTGCTGGATTGTACTTGTACGTCTCGCTAGCTACTAGCACTGAATTATGTCGATTATACGCTCTATGCTAGCCAGCAATCTGGTTTGATCATTTTCAATGTATTTGTTGAATTAGCCAATAAATAAACATTATTAGCTAGTTCATACACTTGCATTAATGGTATGTAGGGTGGCGCGAATGCTATCTACGGACAATGGATAGGTTCAAAAAGGTAATTTGAGTGCGTCCCAATACTCAAAAAATTTACACTTCTTTCCTCCACTACCAGCTCCTCCCCTCCATGCCACAGAAACCGATCTTTGTGTCTTAATCTAATGTTGCTAATTGCATATTAATTGTTGAATATTAATTAATGTCTCAACGCCAACCGCAATGTCAGGTATATTGTATACTGTACATGCAAATACTTATCCAAATAAAGTACAGGCTATTTTTGCATACTTCCTTGTAGGACAAGAGTGAAGAATATTGGGATGCAGGCTTTGTCTTTTCATAAACGTGCACAACAAAATTGTTATCGGATTGGACATTGCTCAACTTCCCGCTTGTAGTTGAGCAGTGATTGGTTATTTGTCCTGTTCAAGTGACGGACGCGGCAGCGGCTGGGAAAAATTATACGCTGGGTTGAATTGTACACTACTTCAATTTGCTAATTCCTGAACGGTACAACCTCTTCTTCAATTTCAGCTTTAAACCATGGATGTGCAGTGAATAGTTTTTGAGATATTAACACTTTAATGAGACGAGTAGAAACTATATTAAAATTGCCTCTCGTGGGCCAAAGCTAATGGGGTTAAAGCTAAGTAGAATTTTGGACAGATTAGGTATCAAATTAGCACAAAATAAAATAAAAATGTAACTACAATGTATCTGTTTTTGTTTGTCATGATTCAGATTGTTTTATTTCCAATGTGTTATGAAATATTGAATGTTATGTTGTCATTATGTTATAGGCTATTTATAGGTCTTATTCTGGTCTATTAGGGTGCTCTTGAGGCACATTGATTGAACTTTCTAGTGGTATGTAGCTATACATTTTCTAGTGATTGTGAAATCTTCAGTTATGTTTATTCAACTTTTAAGTGGATGTGTAACAATAGTTATGATGATACATTTTTTTAAAGAAATGGACACATTCCAGAGAAAAAACTGGGAATTAATAACAAAAAACTATGTTTTAAGTGTGAAGTTTGGCTCGGTCAAAAGCCGCAAAAGACTGGAAATTCTAATTTCGGACCAGGACCTCTATAGCCTAATGCAGCAGTTGTAGCCAAGAAGAAGAGTATGAATTAGGCTCTTTGAGAGAAGATTTGAACCAATCTGCCCGGTGATGAGTACATGTTGTTTGAAATACAGTAGACCAATATAGCTACAGAACTGTATAGCAGTCAGATATAAAAAGTACTGAAAATCCCTGATAGTGTAGAGCTGAAGTTGGCTTGGTGGTGCTCATTTGAGTTTCCTGTCTTTCGCGGCCTTTGACCAAGCCAAACTTCACACTTAAAACATAGTTTTTTGTTATTAATTCTTGTTTAGGGCCACTAAACGTTGTGGCCTGCTCAGCTGGCTGAGATTCACGGTGCTCACAGGGGAGTCAGAACGCTTTCTGTTTCCCATTATTATACCCCCACTCTGCACCCGGTCCCAGAAACTATTTCAGTTGCTTCATCCTCGCCGAACTTACTGTATGCAGCTACTATTCCTCGCTGAATTACCAGCTAAAAAGCGTGGGGTGAGTTGTCGTGCTCACAGGCTGACCGTGGAGGAAAGGTTTCGGCAGGACGCCGAGCGGACGCAGGACCTCACTTCTGCTTACTGCGTCTGTCTCAAAGCCGGACCAGAAATAAAACAAAGTTAATGACTCAGCAAAACCTGACGATTCAGAGTGGGAGTACCCTGGGGGGTTGCTTCCAGAAGGGGGAAGTCTGGTGCCTCAAGCATCAAGTAAATCTTTCTCTTTCCTTTTCTATCCTCTTAAATTCTGGTATGAAATTTTTTTACTTGTTCTGCTCTGCCCCTTTTATCTTTCTCCTGCACTCTCTCCCCACCCCTCTCTCCCGCATCCACAATAGATGATTGCAGTATCTGCAATATCTCTTTGTCTCTGTGGAGCAGTGACTGACAGTCCTGACTGCTCTCTCTCTCTTTCTTTCTGGTAGCAGGGCAGAGGCTCCCCCACAGGTTCCAGCAGATGTTGAGGTAAATTAGATCTTGCCCACGGTGGGGGAGTGTGAGTACAAGCTGCCTGACCTGGTGAGAAGAGGGGACCCACGCTACCTCCCGAATGCTCCTTTCTCCCAGGGCTCTGATATGCTCCTCCTGCTGTACTTAGCGACTACTCCACCACTGATTTTTCTTAATTTGTTGGGATTAAATAGTAAACATGTAGTAAACATAATGCCATATTTTCAAAAGTTCTGTACCAACTTTGCATACAAAGGTGTTGTGTGGGGTCATTTGTGAGGTAGCTGTATACAATGTAAGGAAATATACAACCATAGTTTTTATCTTACCTCAGGCTCTAAAATTAGATGTTTCAACACAGATTTTTTATATTTATAGATATAAGGCTAGTCAACACTGAGAGAGACAAAAGGTGAGACAATAGCTTTGTGTCAGTTTAACACCTTTGTGCAGGTGGCAAATTTAGTCAATTATCACCTATTTTACATTTTACATTCATCTAGCACATATCAGTGCACAGTAAATTGGAATAAGTATTTTACATGCCTTACGTGACAAGTATAGCCCAGGAAGACACTAAGCCTATAGCTTATATTACGTACGATAACATTACAATAAAATAATATTCCACCAACAGGAAAATGCTGCCAAATGTTCTAGCTTCAATGAAAATCGGTACATCAAACATAAAACATGACTGAGCCACCAATGAACACTTACACTACAAGTGTGTGAAATGCACTCAAAATGTGAAAATAATATCTAACAAGACAGTGATCGAGTGAAAAAACTAACGTACATATGTACCCAGCGAGAAGAAACGCACATTACAAGCAGTACTATGACAAAAACTCCCATCAACGGATGCGTTTTCTGTAGCTGTTTACATCATACTACATTGATACAATTAAAAATGTTGTTACGCTGGGCTGTAAATTATTATTCAAAGCATCCAAAAAGAAATTGCAAACAACGTTGAGAAGGATATACTGCGATAAAACAGTTGTGAATAAAGCTGGAATGACGTGAAATACCTACAGAGCTGCAGGTAGAGCGTATAGGGTTCTGCACGTAGACGTTCCAGATAGTGTAATAACATTCTAAACTGGTTTGTATTTCTCAAACAGATTGTCCAAGACAATAAATGACCACTGCATTGTGAAAGGAACATGTGTACAAACCATGGTATGGTACAGGTACCATAGGATGGTATATGTGATGTCCTGTGATCCGTTTCTGGTTTTCCGTTTGTCAGTGCACCCCGTGTTTTCCCTCTCTCCCTCCACTTGTGTTCTCCACTTCCCCGCACCTGAATGTATTTTCTTCTCATGTTCTCAGCCCACCTGTTTTTCGTTCGGTCCTCGTCAGTGTTTGTATATAGTCTGCCCCGTTTCTCTGTTCAGGGCCAGACCGTTTTTTGATCTTGTCATGTCATGTCCTATGGGTTTTTTGTTTGTTCTGTCCATCTGCCCTGACCTCCTGTACCTCCCTAGCCCTCCTGTTCCTGCCCTGGTCTCCTGTTCCTGCCCTGGTCTCCTGTTCCTGCCCTGGTCTCCTGTACCTGCCCAGCCCTTCTGTCCTGCCCTGGCCTCCTGTACCTACCCAGCCTCCCCTGTTTCTACTCCGGCTCCCCTGTTCCTAACCCGGCTCCCCAGTCCATGCCTGTCCGTCCCCAGGCTGAGTGCCTGTCCGTCCCCTAGGCTTAATGCCTGTCCGTCCCCTAGGCTTAATGCCTGTCCGGCCCCTAGGCTGAGTGCCTGTCCCTGACTGCGGGCCCCAGCGCCATCTGCGGGAACCCTGCACCTGTTCCTGACCCCCAGGCTGTGCGCCTGCACCCCAGGCTGAGTGTCTGCTCCTGTCCGTGGCGTCCCGCACCTGTTCTTAGTTCCTGTCTCGCAAGTTCCTATCCCGGTTCCTGTCCCGCCAGTTCCTGTCTCTCTAGTTCCTGCCCAGTCATTCCCAGCCCGTTTCTTGTCTGTCTGTCTTCATGGCCCGTTTCCTGTCTTGCCCCTGCCTGTTTCCATTAAATGTATTCCCTGGCGGAGTTTTCCCTTGAGCCGTCTCTGAGTCTTGCATTTGGGTCCAGTCCCCCCCGGGAACGCAACAGTACATTTATATACTATATATTTATTTAATATTTAGTAGCAGATATTCATCGTAGAATGATGTGGTATAATACACAATCATTTCATGTTTATTTTGCATTTGAGTGAGCATTTGAGTTTGCATTTTTGACATACGTATGATCAGGCTACTGTTGGGTTTATCTTGTTGCTATGACGGAATACTAATTTAATAGGATGAATAAATGTATTTATGAACTCACACATAGACGCTATTGTCCACTATGTCACACATGGGTAGGTATAGTTGCAGGCGAGACTGGGACTGCGCCAAACCGAAGGAAGAAAATAAAATAAAATGCATACAGAATTGTCTTCTTCTACAAAAAAGAAGCCAAAAGTAATGGATCTTGGCAAAGCTGCAGCCCCTGAAAGCCCAACTTAGGACAAATTGAGGGGAAATTCCAAAAGATAAAGGCAAAATACCCACACTAGGGACACAAATTTTCTATTGGCATAACAGTGACAGTGGGACAAACTAAACTTGTCCGAACTTGTCAAAATGAACAACCAAGGAGAGTAATCCACAATCAGCACTTCACTGCTTAATTATGGAACGGAGGGGTGGGTGCAGGAGACTAATTAAGCCTAGCGATCCCCAGTTACTTCTCCAGGGGCCATGCTGCTCATCTCCAGAGGAAAAACCATTCTGCACCTGATCTCTGATCAACTTCCACTGAGGTACAGTAATTCCCTCTTCTAAACCGGAATGCTTAAAAAAAGAGAGAAAAGAAAATGAAACATTCATTTAACACAGTTCTTCAAACAGGCTTCCCTGTTATCATTTTAATTAGTGCCTTGTACACAATATAAAAGTAATTTTTCGTACTGTTTTTGAAAAGTGATTATTTCAGGTTTTATGGTTTGAGTAGAATGCATTGCAACGAGTCTGGTGGCTACAAAATTAAATTCCAAAAATGGCCTTATTGGTTTTTGGTTTTTCATGGTACAAGGGACAACGAAGGAGTCGCCTGACTAAACTTTACGATGTAAATTATTCGTTTACAAAATAAAACAAACATATTTTTGTGGTTTACACAAGACCACATAGGAAGCTGAGAAATCTAATGATATCAAAATCAATCAGCTTTTCACTGTAAATGAGGAATACTCGTGAAATTGCAATGAAAGATTATATTCTGTCGATTGGGATATTAATATGTGACATTCTAAGTTATATTCAGCCTTCAGATGTTTAGAATAAAACACATTTAGAGTAAATGGCTGAAATTACACACTAAACACATGGAAAACATTTTTACTATGAAAGTTATACAGTACAGTATTCAGATAAAAGACCTCTGCATAAAAAAAGGAACAGTTTGCTATGGAAAGCTAATAAAAAGAGAATTATGGGGTAAATACAGGGAAACATATTAATGTTTCACAAACATAAGATTTTAACAATAGAAAGCTTCCCCTGAATTGGATTCCTATCCAATAGAAGTACAAGCAGAGAGCATAAGGACAGCATGAAGACGTCCCTGAGGGAATAAATGTGAATGCTTCATACAACGGCATGAAAGAAGGAATAGAGGCATGTATCCTTATCCAGCCACTGGGTTTGCTATTTTAAACTTCATTGCACAGTTTAATTTAACAAAACATAATGGCTCTTATATAACAAAGAAAACAGAATGTTGAACACTGCATATTATGAAAAAGTGCTAAAATCACTAGATGTTTGAACAGACAACTTGAAACTGTTTCAACAAATACGATCAAAATGGAAATAGCTTTACTTTCCAGCCGAAATGCAGGTATTGAAATGGTGTTGTGCATAATACTGGCTCTGCAAGCTAAAAAGCATTTCCTGCTACAGTTGCATGTGGAAGATCAAAGAAATCATATAAATAGAAATTCTTTGTTTACCTGCCACCCTCCTTTATAAGTCAGAGGCAGGAAATAAATGTGGAATGATTTCCATTAAATCACTGTTTTAAAAGAAAAACCCTGCGGTGTGCCAGCTCGCTCTGCTCCTTCTGCCGGGATACATCAGCACTAAAGGTGTGCGTTATAGGCTACCTGCACAATCTGTACCAAATGCCCTGTCGCACATAATTAGCACACAGTTTCCGAAACAAACTTTATTTAAATTGCAAATGGTAAGATCCCATCGCAGCGCTGCTTTAAGCAAACACGCTCAGAATAAACTGTAAAAAGCGCAGTGCATTAATGAAGTTACAATAAAAGTGGAGGGGACATCACAATGCGATGAGGATCCCATCAAAGTTGCTCATTAAAGGGACTGTAATTGTTATTTTTAACATTAAAAGTACAGTTTGTGGAAGAGGCTTAAAGAGATAAAGTTAACAATGCTTTTACAGTGAAGATAAATAAAAATGGGGGGCTTAATGTATAAATTTGCGATAAAACTAAATGAGGTTCAGTAGAGAGAGAGAGAGAGAGAGAGAGAGAGACACACACACACACACACACACACAAATATTGTCAAACACAGATATTCTGCCCACCAACTATGTGGGCTGTTAATACACATAAATGGGTTTAAAACACCAGTAGATCTCCTTTGATGGTTTAACCACGCTTGTAAAGATTCTCGGTCTGCAGCACCCACTCTCTGTTATAACTGCCGTCATTCTCACTCAATGAAAAACACCCCTTTATTTCACACTCACAACCACTCTGTAAATCAATACAGTAATAAAGCAGCGTAATGATCTCCTTCAAATTAAAATGAAGTTAAACTGTTACCTTCCGTTTCAGAGAGCCCTTTTTTCCTCTCACGAGAAGAGAGAACTTGAAAAAGGCATTATGTTTCTTGTGTCCCAGAGGCTGCGGAGATGGAACCGTAAATGCGGCCTATATGAAGCCATCTATCAACTTCTGTTTGTAGCCCCGAGCGCAAAAGCAGACACATACATTAATTCACAGCCAACCTCCCGCTGCGTCCGTTCCGTTTAAGGGCACATCACGGCTGTTGATTGTAACCGGGTGAAAAGCACTGTTTGTAATCCAAGTGACAGTGTTATTTAAAGCTGGAAAAATAAGGGGCGTGTCACAGCTGGACAAATCTTGGAGTAAAAGCAAGCGCGAGAGTGGGCTGCGGTTGCCGCATAAACTCCCGAATGAGGAGCCAATCAAAAACAGTACATACGTGACCAACATCGAAAGGATGCAGTGCCATTACACTCTTTGGTAGCTAAGGTAAATTCCACAGCTGTTTCTGTTCAGCACACACATTTTATCTGTAATCAATCTTCCTATGCATGCAATAAACATTGACAGCGCAGGAACCTGGACAGAAAAAAGCAGAGGCAAAGTTGAAACTGATGAAACCATAGTTGAAACCATATAGAAATATGGACACTGACTTGCACAATACTCATCATAAAATAAAACTGGTAATCCAATGCAACGGCAGGAGTCTCTCTAATTACATGCAATTACTCATCACTTGTGATCTTCACTTTATTTTAAGATATGTTTGGATAATCTCTTGAAAGCCCACCTTTCAACTAGGTAGGGCAGCCAACTAGCTTAATAAATTATAAGCCATCTGTTAAGATACTCAGTTGTAAACATGATCATGCAGATGTCCAGTCAGCTTGGTAGAAATCTAAATTTGACACCAATTTGGCTAATTGATGGACCATATATACTGAAATAAACGTTATAGTGAAGCCAAGAAAAAAACCTTTGGAGTGACTAATTGTTGAGGGAGATATCTAATGAATGTAATCCAAGCAGGCAGTATCATCTGAAGCCAATGAAGTGTGCCAAACTACCAGTTAAAGTAATCTTCAGAGCATTTACATCACAGATACACATGTGCACAAACACACACACACATGCACACACACACATTCTCTTTCTGAAACTGCCTGAGCTTCCTATTAGTTGCGAGGCTTGGGGAGCTCTCCAGACCATGGACAGTGACAGCTTCATCTACAGGCACACACAATTGAGGCTGATCAGTCCAGTTGCCTTCCTCTTCATTCCCCTCTCTGACTCACAGGGGCTGAGCAACATTAAAATGGAGTGACTGACTGTTAGAAAGGTAGAACTATCTGATGTCTGATCTCCTCCGATCAGCAGTCAGACTCCAAAACAGACACTTAAAGGGGCTCTTGGCATAACTTGGAAGAAGACGATTTGGAATTTATAGTCTGCTGCTAACGAAAATCATCTCTAACATGGAAAGATCAGCACCTGATCATTTTTATTATCAATTTATCAAGTGAGGCATTGGTTAGCACCTACTGCAGAGATCCCTAAGGAACACATGGTATTATACTAGCTCTATGACCTAGATCTTTAAAGGGTGTAACTTACATTCTCTAGAAACAGTCCCTCAGCAACCCTTTCTCCACAGCTTTGATCTTCCCGCATGACTGTTTCTCAGATTTGTGCATGAGAGCCGCTGAGATGTCCCTTTGACAGCATTGCGATGAGAGCAGCATTAATAACCCTGCTCCATTAAAAAGAATAACAGTTACAAAAAGTGTCACAATTCATAAGCCGCGATGCATCAAAAGGGTCTCAGTCCACCTTGCGGATTAGAGGTTTTGTTATGCTGCTATAGGAAAGGTTGCAGTGGAGGTACGCAGCTCTAGATTAAAGTCTTACTTCTGAAGAGCTGTAAAATTGCTCTATTCTTTCTTTATTTCCAAACTTCCTGTTTGTACTTTCTCATTATGACTTTCCCTCATTGACTAGGCCACACTTTCCATCGGGAAAGTTTCAATTCTTTCTTTAGAAATGCTTTGCTCAGTTTCTGTCACTCTGATTTCATTCTTGTACACACACTCATTCTGATTTCATTCTTGTACACACACTCATTCTGATTTCATTCTTGTACACACACTCATTCTGATTTCATTCTTGTACACACACCCATTCTGATTTCATTCTTGTACACACACTTATTCTGATTTCATTCTTGTACACACACTCATTCTGATTTCATTCTTGTACACACACTCATTCTGATTTCATTCTTGTACACACACTCATTCTGATTTCATTCTTGTACACACACTCATTCTGATTTCATTCTTGTACACACACTCATTCTGATTTCATTCTTGTACACACACTCATTGGGATTACATTCTTGTACACACACTCATTCTGATTTCATTCTTGTACACACTTATTCTGATTTAATTCTTGTACACACTCATTCTGATTTAATTCTTGTACACAATAATTCTGATTTAATTCATGTACACACACTCATTCTAATCTAATTCTTGCACACACACTCATTCTGATTTAATTCTTGCACACGTTTATTCTGATGTAATGCTTACACACACATGCATGCACACAGACAGAAAGCGTCACTAACTCAACACACAGTCAGCCCGCAATTCAGGAACCCCCCAAAACAAGACATGTTTATAGTCACTGGGGCATGTTGCCCTGCCACCAGTTTCCAGAAAAATTACTCGGAAATCAATTTAGAAAGAAGAGGACTTGGAGGCATGTGCTACCTACAGATACCAGCTCCAGGCAACAGCAGTTACAGCACTTTTTCCCCGATGAGGAACAACAACAAAAAATGCGTGGAGCAGAGCAATGTCTGGAATAATAGCTGACCTTGGTTGTGTGAGCAGCTGTTCAGCCTGGAGGAGGCATTCCGAAGCAGGCCTCTATTTAGTCTGTCCTTAACCCTTCCGTGCCTGCTACATGTATTGTAACCAAACCAAATCTTTGAGGTAGGAGTCCGCTACCACAGCAGGGTTATTTTAGAGGGCTTTGAGATGGCAAGGTTTGGAAACCCCTGCTCTTAGTGAAGTACAATCTGTTAGGAGTTTTGTCTGTTTGTATTTGTTATTTCTGTTCCTTGTTGTTTATTATTTTTCATTATTATTGTTAATTATTGTATTTGTGTATTATTCTGTACTCGTGTTTATTATTATTAGTGTAGTTACTTTCGTGTTCAGTTACGTTATTACGTTTACATTCCATATTCCAGTTTATGTTCACGAATTTGCATTTATGTCACTCCTCGGTCTTCGTCTGACTTTTTGGGAGCCTTTGGGTGTTTTCGGTCCTCTCTGTATTTCCCCTGACTAAACTATTTGTCCCACTTATTGTTTATATTACTAATTAACACTAAAAACTACTAACAGCTTAGTTTTGATTTTTTACTAACCCGCTAATTACTAACGCTTCCTTGCTTTAGCTGTCACTAGTTTCCTGCAATTCTATCTTTCAATTATCTACTTTACGCTTCCTCTTTACTAAATGATATCTTACTTCAGCTATCCACTGACTCTCTTAATGTGTGCGCGTGTTTTTAACACTCCAGGTCATGTCTTGTCTATTCATTTGCATGCTTTGTCCAGTCCGAGTCTTCCGTGTTCCCTCATTATTGTATCATTATGTGCACCTGTGAGTCTTCCCTGTTACTCCTCCCACTCGCACCTGATTTCCCTTGAGTTGAGTGCTCCCTACCTATATCGACCCTTCAGTTTCTCTTGTTCTTGGTCAGATTGTTGATCTATATTCTCAGTGCCTATGCCTTACTAAGCCCGTGTTTATTTGAGCTTCCCGAGACGCCCTTCTGTTTGATTGCCGATTTTGTTTTGTTTGCCTTTCTGATTTTCTGGTTTATTTGACCTTTGCTTTCGTTTTTTATTTTATTTATTATTATTATTATTTTAATATACTACATGTCTGCCTATTCCCTTTGTTCCGTCGCCTATCTGATTTCCTGGTTTAGATTTTTTGGACTGTCTTCTGATTATTCTTTTGGATTTAGATTTTGTCTCGTCTGGAATCTGATTATCTGGCTTTTTGACCTTGGACTGAAATAAACAATGTTCTTTTGCTTAATCTTGGTCTGCGCTTGGGTCTCTGAGTCTGAAGTGTTACACAATCACAGTGAGACCATGTGTAGACTCAAACCAAGGGCATTGGTATGCTATGGCACCTATGGATATATGGATTTTTTTAATGCTGCATCACATAACTGGTTACCAGAGAATATATTTCCAGAGTACCTATTATATTTTTGATCTACAGCCACATACTGTAGCAAACAGCTGTACTACCCTGCTGCACTTTCTGAGGAAGTGGCTCGAACTAAGGTGTGGTGGAAGTGATGTCAGTGGACCCGGGGAAACCACTACCCCATCTGAACCAATAAGAAAAAAAGAAAAAAGTGTCCCGATTTTATTTGCTCGCCAATAAAATCGAATCCCAAAGTAAAGCAACATTTCTGCTCTGCAATCAAACTCTGAAACTGTCCTTGCCAATATAAAACAATTACATGCATACACTCTTTGAATGAAAATGACTCCTGCACACTGTGAGACACTTGCAAAAAGACATTTAACAAGTGCAACGTTCTGGTAACATCGACCTATGTCAGGCATGCCTAATGTAGGTCTATGTGAAACGTTGCACTCATGACTTTTTGCAAGTATCTCAGTGTGCAGGATTCCTTTTCATTCACTTCAGTTTGTGTTTCTCCTATGCACCAGGTGCGCATTTAGTACTTTTCATATGCATGCACTTTTTAAAAGTAATTTCATTCATATAATTAATAGGATGTTTTAATAATAGAAACATATATCTAAATCCATGCTGGGGTTTCTTAAATACTATGAATACTGTGTTCAGCAATGGCATTGATAAGAGATCCCAAGTTTTACTGTAAATCATTAATCAGTAGTAAGAGCACACAAGGCTCATGGGTTTGGGGATTCTTGAATCACTTTTGGGAAATATGGGTTCAGAGTTGTACCCTCAGACGTAATTCATTAATTCAAGGTGGAAGGCAAAATAATGGAAGAGGAATGGCTCAATAAGAGGCGGTGCAGCCGTTGTGATATTGGAGCGGGACACAGCCTCGGAGAGTGTATTTTTCATAACCCCTGGGACGGGCGGCTCTGAGACAGTTTTCTCTCCCCCTCACGCGACGGTACACACGTTCTGCACAGATGACGGGAGCGTGCGTGGATGATCAAATGGAACACGGGCCTGGATTCAATCATCATTTGTCTTCAAGCAGTTTGGAAAGCTGATTTTGGGAGGTGATACTTTTCTACCAGACAGTGGTTTGACTGGAAATTGAAAGCAAATGCTAGGTTTTCCCACTCATCAAAGTTAAGGAATAAGTCTTGAATTAATTCAGGCTGTAGTGTCTCATAATATTCTCTAGAGCATCCGAAAAGGCATGTTACATTTGACAATGGGATGTTGGTGTGGACATTGCCAACGTAGAGGAATAATAAAATGTAGATTTCAGATTTTTTCAACAATTCTACAATTTCATGGGTTCATTACAGTATTCGTAATATCCCTTATTTAGCAACGCAATGCTTTTTAAAAAATAAAACCTTTTTGTTCATCATCTTTCATCCTGGAGGATAACAGGGCATCCACATGTGGCTGCTCATCTCTACACTGTAGATGCATGTGATCACTATTGTATAATTTACATAATGCATACATGAATCTTCATAGTATATAGTTACTGCTTTTAAGTGGACAATAGTTACAGTTCCAAAGAATTATCAACATGGAAAATTGGATCAAATGGAAGGAAAAAAATGTATAGTTTACGATTTCTGTGCGATTTCCTGAGCATGTTACAATAAAACAAATTTAATTCTAATTAAAGCTGCCTGTCGGCTAGATTTGAACTGTTCCTCAAAGCAGAAGAAAGTTTAATCCCAACTATGCCTGCATGGTATCTTTAGGTGACCCTACTTTGAAGAACACTGACATGACAACCAAGACTTTTTTTAGACAGCCTTAAAAGGGATGTGGGGTATAAGAACCTTCAGGCACTGCAGCCGTTTGAAGGGCTAAATCTTCATATCAACAGCATTTTCCGACCGAGGTTTACTGCCAGCAGTCATGCGCTCTGATCCGTTCCCAGAGAAGCATCTGCGGCTGGAATGTGTCTTATGCGAGATAAGCGTTCCAAAAAAAAAAAGGAATCCCACCAGCTCACTGCAGGCGTTCCCGAGGATTCTTCAGCCACCTCTCCTGTGATGAAGGATGCAAAATTACCACTTCGTTCTGAAGTCCTGGATCCCCGTCCGCACAGGTGAATCTTCAGCGCAAGGACAATTCTGGGGTCGTCTGCTGTTGTGCCGGAGCCTTCTCGGCCCTCTCATCTGTAGTTATCATCATGGTGGGCGTGAGGCCCAGACTCTCACCGCACAACAGAAGAAGAGAACGGCAAAAAGCCGCCCCGAGTGAACTCTCCCTTTACACGCAAACAAAGCGAACCCCTTTGGAAAGCCATCTTTCGTGACTGCCGGTCGACCCGCAAGTTTGAAAGATGCTGCTTTTCAAAGCAATAAAGCCTTTTTTCCATTCTTTTCCAAAGCGCCTGTCCTCTGGCCTCTCAGGGGGGCCAAGGCACCCGATCACTCCATTAATCCCTTAACTAGCACGGGCTGGAAGTGCTTTTGTTTATTTGCATTCATTGCCTTTTTTTTTACGGTGACATTTTTAAATACTCTGGTCACACAATATACCATTTGAAAGTGTTAACTCACAATTCTCTCTCTATTAACTATTTTATGATCCCAATGTTATAGCGACGGTTTCTTATTTTTTGTAACATGGCACAAAACAGGCTCAATAAAAACAATGACTCGACACAAACGGTAAAGTCGGTATCCTTATCCCGGCAAAATTTTTTTTACTATAAAATATTTTTGGTGAGAGGGTTACTTCACAAAAGAGACCAGGATTATGCCTGTTCTCAAAGGGGTTCAAAAAACATGAAGCTAGAAAAGGGGTTATAGAGCTTGAGTTTTCCTTTTCCCCAGAAAACCCACCCACCAGCCTCTCCCTCGGCCGGCGATGATCAGCAGCAGAAACCCTCTGCTGAGCGACGTTTCCACTATCTGCCGTCTAATTTGGCTCGGCGAGCAGGAAGCTGCCGTGACCCAATCCCCTGCTGCACAAGCCTGCCACAGCCGTGCATGGCTCAAGGAATGAGCTTCTCTGGGTGCTGCGAATTAAAGACAAATTGACACATTCATTGGACTGTCGCTTAAATGAAAAAGATTGGTGGCAAAACTTGCTCATAAAGTGCTGAGTACCTGGGTGTGTGGATGTTCCCACAGGCTTAATACTGTTCCTTAAACCCACAGGGTATTTCTTATTATGGACAGATAAGAAATAAATCTTGAAGGTTTAGGCAGAGCCCCACATTGATTCAAAAATGTTGATGATATCCTGCTTGCTTATAGTTGGATGAGTGGGGGGGGGGGGGGGTTCTATACGAAAGGTTCTATAATTTCTAAACGGTTCATACAATATGGATGAAAATACCCTCAAATTAAAGCTGACAGTCTGCACTTTAACCTCATTGCCATTGTAGAACCAAAATAACAAAAATGTGTCACTGTCCAGTGAATTATGGTGCTCACTGTATCCACTACAAATCCACCAAATATCTTTTCAAGAAAATATCAATAGGTATATTAATATACATCTCAAAGTCAGCTAAAAAACCTCTGGATTGTAGGGGTGTGGTCTAAATCCACACCCTCTACCCCCAAACCCCCCCCCCCCCATCTTCTCTCTCTCTCTCTCTCTTGGACCAAAGAGGGCACAACCTAGAGATTCCTCAAGCCAGCTCGAGTCAACAGCAGCCTTAGCATCACAGCTAGCTCCCTCCTCCAGTTCTTTTCCCCCCAGACCTATGCTACTAACTCAAACGGTGGTGCTACCCATGGAGCCTCCTGAGGACAACTTGGATGTGAACTTTGCAGCACGCCAGGGTACGGCAGCATGCCGGGCCTGTGGTAATTGTGGCTCATCATCGAACCATCAGTCAAGCTCCAAACTGCCCTGCCAAGGGGCAGAGGTGTCAACGCTGTGGCAGGCAGAACCATTTTGCACGGGTCTGTCGCTCTGCTCCCGCCACCAACAGCCCACCTCCATGTACGCCTGGGCCGCATGCGCCGACGACCATCCACTCAGTGGCCGCCACCTCCCGACCGCTAAAGTGCTGCACGGTGGAGCTGGATGGGGTCTGCCTCCCGCTGCTGCTGGATACGGATACCGGGGCCTCCAAGTCGCTCCTGAATGTTTCCACGGTCCGGCGGCTCTTTCCGCTCCGAACACTCACCGCCAACGCCGAGGATCTGTACGGGTATGGACACTCTAAAATAGGAATGGCGGGCACGATCACCTTTGCTGTGCGTTACGGGACTAAGGCTCTCCCTGCATTCACCTTTCAAGTGTCTCGCCAGGGGGCCAACCTCATGGGTTTTGATTTGTTTTGTGAGCTGGGTTTCACCCTTGTGGACAATTTTGGGGCCGCCATCTTGTCTGTTGGCTCGCCGTGGCAACAGCACTGGCCTTCTCTGTTCAGTGGTTTGGGCTGCCTCACCGCCTTTAACCACCAGCCCCTCCTCAAGCCTGAGGTACATCCGGTGATTCAGCCCATACGCTGCCTGCCTCTCGCCCTGCGCGACGACGTCACCGCCGAGCTGCAGAAACTCTTGGACGTGGGCATCATCGAGCGCATTGATGCTTCCCCGTGGATTTCAAACCTGGTGGTGGCGAAGAAAAAGTCAGGGGGCCTGCGCCTGTGCATCGATATCAGGCCGGTGAACAAGGCCGTGATACCTGACAGGTATCTGCTGCCCACAGTGGAGGAGCTAGCCGCACAATTCTACGGCTCTTCCGTGTTCACAAACACCTTCGCCAAGGCTACCTGCAGGTTCTGCTGCACCCTGACAGCCGCAGCCTTACAGATTTCGTGACGCATGTCGGAGTGTTTCGCTATACTCGCATGCCCTTCGGCCTCAGCTCGGCCCCCAGCTGTTTTCAGAAAATCATGGCCACCCTCTTCGCCGGCATCCCGGGCGTGGTCGTCTTCCTGGACAACATAGTGGTTCATGGTGCAACACCGGCCGTTCATGACGAACGCCTGGTGTGGGTGCAGGATGTCCTCGCCAGTCACAACCTCACGCTAAATGGGGAAAAGTGCACCTTTGCCATCCCAGCTATCGAGTTTGTGGGGTTCCGCCTGACCGTCGACGGCCTCAGCCTGCTACACTCCAACGTAGAGGCGGTGCTGCTCCTGCCTGAGCCGTCCTGCCCAGCTCAGCTCTCTTCGTTTTTGGGGATGACGGCTTACTACCTGCGCTTCCTTGCCCAGTACTCCACGACCACCTCCCCACTACGCGAGCTCCTGAAACAGGACGCGGTCTGGGAGTGGACCCCGGCCTGCTCTGCCGCTATTCGCCAGCTCAAGACGCAGCTCACCTCAATGCCGGTGCTCTCATTCTTTGACCTGGCGAGCCCCACGTTCGTGACCTGTGACGCGTCCAATACGGCAATAGGGGTGGTGCTGTCCCAGATCCAGGGGGGCACGGAACGCCCGGTGGCGTTCGCCTCTCGGTCCCTCAACTCGGCCGAACAGAAATACTCGGTGGGGGAGTGGGAGGCGCTGGCCTGCATCTGGGCGTGCGAGCGGTGGCACATGTACGTGTATGGGCGACATTTTACATTGCGAACTGACCCACCAGGCTCTCACGGCCCTGCTTGCTACATCGGGGTCGGGGCACAAACCGCTGAGGATCTACTGCTGGTCAGAGAGGCTCCAGCCATATGACTTCACCACACTGTTTACTCCCGGCAGGGAGAATGTGGTGGCTGACCTGCTCTCCCGTGCCACCCCCGCCCCGTAGCCCGACACGGGCCCGGACGCAATAGAGTCAGAGCTCATACTCATGCGGAGCTGGCGCCTTTTCATCGGGTCAGGGACAAGCTGACCTGCTGGAACGGTGTCTGCATGGCCCAGGGCCTCCGCACGTTCGTCCTCATCGACCTCAGGGCATGCGTCTTGGCTATGGCACACGAGGGCCACCTGGGTATCGTAAAGGTGAAACAGCGCTGCAGGGATTTGGTGTGGTGGCCGGGCATAGATCGAGATATAGAGACAATGGTGAAGGAGTGCACGGCCTGCCTGGTCACCCACACCGCCCCTGCAGCCCTTGCAGTGGCCACACGCGCCTTGGGAGCACATCCAGCTGGACATCTATGGGGTGCTCCATGGCGTCCCGCACCACCAACACTTCCTTCTGGTGGCCTACGACCTCCATTCGAAATGGCCAGAGGTGGTCGCCACGCGGTCCGTAACGGCTCGGGTGGACACAGACTTTCTCTCCTCTCTGTTTGCTCGGTGGGGCATTCCTAACGCCATCACTACAGATAACGGCCCACAGTTTGTCTCAGCTGAGTTTGCCACCTTTGTGGAAGAGAGGGGGATTAAACACATCCGTACAGCTTTCTACCACCCGCAGGCAAATGGGGGGGTGGAAAGGTTCAACTAAACCCTAAAGAACGGGGTCAGAGCACACCTGGCAGATGGTCTTCCGTTCTCAGCTGCGCTGCTCCGCACCCTGCTTCACTACCGGGCGACGCCGCACTCAACTACCGGCAGCTCCCCAGCCCGCCTGATGATGGGCTGTGAGCTGCAGCTCCCTTTGGATCGGCTACGGGCCCCGGCGGCCGTCACGCCAGCAGCAGCACCCTGCCAGAGCGCCAGGGTCGCAGAGGCTCAGCGTCGCATGAAGCAGCGGTTCGACAAGAGACGGAGGGTGAGAGCGCCTCCCTTCACAGTGGGGGACTGGGTCAGAATTCACCGGCACCACAAGCTGCTATCCTTCTGGACGGCGCCGATGAAGGTCACCGCTCAACTGGGGTCAGCCACCTTTCGTCTGGCTGACGGATCACGGTGGCATGCAAACCGGCTTCGGAAGGTGGCACTGCCCCCCATCGTGGACCCAGGGCCCGGGGAGGACTGGGACTTTGCTTTCCCTGATGAGCAGTTGCAGGGCCCAGCCGGGCTCCCACCTGAGCCGGTTGAGCCAGTGGTTCGTCCTGAAGCTCGTCCGGCCCATGTCCGGGTCAGACCAAGATACTTGAAAGACTATATTGTGAACTTGTGACTCTCAGGGGTAATGTTCAGAGCATAGTCTGTTGCATGGCAGAATAATCCACATGGCTATGCTGGTGACTGGCAGTCTACCCAGTTCATCTAGAGCAGATAGTTAAAAGTTAATTGGGTTCCTTGTGGGGGCGGGGGGTAAATGTTATGTATGCGTCACATCAGGTGTGACTGTGCCTTTAAGATGGCACCGGGGGTTTGGGGATGTGTGAACCGGATATAGTTAGTTGGAGTTGTGAAGCCATGGCAGCTTGTTCAATAAACGTGTCAACTCTAAAGTCGTAGTCCATAGTCTTATTAAATACAACATAGACACCCCATTCCCACTGCTGAAAAACATCTCCACATCATGATGCTGCCACCGCCATGCTTCACTGTAGGGATGGTATTAGCCAGGTGATGAGCGGTGCCTGGTTTCCTCCAGACGTGACGCTTGGTATTCAGGCCAAAAGGTTACATTTTGGTTTCATCAGACCAGAGAATCTTGATTCTCATGGTTTCAGAGTCCTCTAAGTGCCTTTTGGCAAACTCCAAGCGGGCTGTGATGTGCCTTTTACTACGGAGGGGCTTCCGATTGCTCAGTTTGGCCGGGCGGCTAAGTCTAGGAAGATTCTTGGTGGTTCCAAACTTCTTCCATTTATGAATGATGGTGGCCACTGTGCTCTTTGGGACCTGTAAAGCTGCAGAGATTTTTCCGTACCCTTCTCCAGATCTATGCCTTGACACAATCCTGTTTGAGGTCTGCAGATAATTAATTTGACCCCATAGCTTGGAGTTTGCTCTGACATGCACTGTCAACTGTGGGACCTTATATAGGCAGGTGTTGGCAATCCCCAATCATGTCCAATCAATTGAATTTATCATAGGTGGACTCCAATTAAGTTGTAGAAACATCTCAAGCAGTATCAGTGGAAACAAAATGCACCTCAGCTCACTTTTGGGTGTCATATCAAAGGGTGTGCACATATGATATTTTACATTTATATTTTTAATAAATTAGCACAAATGTCTAAAAACCTGTTTTCGCTTTGTCATTGTGGGCTATTTTGTGTAGAGTTTTGAGACAAAAAATGAACCCAATCTATTGTAGAATATGTCTGTAACTTAATAAAACATGGAGAAGGTGAAAGGGTGTGCAGACTTTCCGGCTTGACTGTATACTGAATTTGCATACATGGCCTATATATTTGTGAAAATGCATGTACGTGTGAGTACTATGACAAACGTTTACAGCAGACTGCTGTGCCCTGCACACTGAAAATACAAAAGACACAAGATAGTAGTGTTTTTCATTTATCACATCAGTGTGTAGTTGATGTGTAGACAGAAGAGCTATTCATTTGATATTTGTGTGTACAGTTTTGATGCAAAAATACAATTAAAATAGTTTTGTATGAAGTGTTTGCTTTTTCCAGAAGTGTGTGATGTTTTGCATGTTGTGTGTGTGCCTTTGGGTTTTGTGTGTTAAGTTTAGATAAAATGAGCCACAGTTTCAGAACTAAGCTGTCTAAGCATTAGTAAAAAACTGTAAGAGAGAAATGTGTCCTGATAAAAACTTGGACGTTTTTATCCGGGCCGACTGTGACAGGGACAATTCAGTGAAACTCCATTAATTTTCTCCACAGAAAAATTTAGCTTTGATCCGGAAATCCATATTTGGGCAAAGGTTTTTTTTCCAAAAGTGTAGGATGGTGATGGTGGGGTGCTGCTGTGATTGTGGATGGGGGGTGGTGGTAGGCTACAGTTTAATACCTGGACACCACATGTCACAAAATAAATAAATAGGTTACATTGCCTACAAACCAAGAGACTCTGTCCATGTAAGCCTATTCCGATTTCACCACTGTGTACATATTTTGCGATAATGGAAACTTATATTTAAAAAACTAGATCTAATAAAAACTGGGACATTTGGGGTTCTGGAAAATTCAATACATTTCAATACAAAGACATTCCAAGGGAAAACCTGGATGGGTGGCAACCCTAAGTTTCTTACTAAATGAGGAGAGTCCACACACTCCGCAAATCTATTGAATCATTGATCATTTCCGAAGATTGGTCACAAAATGGTGTGTACACAAACACATTTTCTATTGATTATAGAAAATTAGTTCAGGCCCTGTCCCCCTCTTAATACTGACCATTATTCTATACCACGTAGCTATTTTGTTCTGTGCCAGTAGACTTACATTCTCCACGCGAGGGAGCAGCGGCTTTCGGCAAACTGGCGGCCCTCTCAAAATCAGCAGCAGTGTCTGCGTGAGTTGCCAAGCCCCGATTTACCCCTACATTAAGTGGATTTAACTAAATTCATAGGGGAAGCTTCACAGTTAAAATGTATGGGAGTCAATGACAGATGGGGGATTTTAAAAGGAGGCATGGGGGACGCATGGGGGAGTCAATTGAAAATGGGGGGTTTTCAGGATTTTTTTTAGGGGGAATTAATTCAGGCATCTGACAACATTGCTTAGGTTACAGAGGTCAGATCCCAGTTTCCTTGCAAAGCTGAAAAAACTGCGCCATCACTCCGTCACAAACAATGACTTAAATAGTTGCACTCCAGGGGCCACATGTATAGAACTCTGAGTAAAAGAATGCGTAAAAGAACGCTCAGGGTGAAAGTCGGAAATCTGCTTAAAAAAGGTTTTGCATTTTCTACCTCTACTTTCTGCCACGGTGTCGCCATATCACACGGACTCCAAACATTGTGTACATATGGTGTCCATTGTGTGCAGAGGTATGCAGATTCTCACAGCACGTGTTATATTATACATCTGAATTTCTGCGTGGAAACTCGCTTACGCGGCTTTCTGAGGGCATTTTTCTGCTCAGCACCGTTTATACATGTGGCCCGAGGCGTTATAAATGAGCTCCCCATCATTACATCTTCCTTTTCTCCCCCAGGAGCGGGACTTGTGCTGGAGAAGGAACTCCTTTTTAATTAAATTTCCTCCCTTCTTCATAAATGCAACTTAAATTAATTTTTTTCCAAGATCACAGCAAATCCATGTTGATCTGGTTTACACCGCGTTAATTCAGTTTTCTATTGAAACCAGTGCTAAAGCTAATATTCTAATGATTTCCCTCCAATGGAGAAAGGGACGCTTTATGTTAGTTTTATTATGTGACTGAGCAAGTGTCTGTCATTTGAGGAAAGCTGCTTTTTTAAATCATTCTAGAGGACCTCAACTGTCTATTGTGCTAGCTGTAACAAAATGCATACACGTGTTGACAGCCTCTCTGTGAAAGAAATGTATTAAATGGACACACAGCTTCTGACAGACGTAGGCTAAGCATTTTTGATAGCAGCTACGCACCTTCTGTCACTCAGTGGACTTGGCGATCGCTGGGTAAGCACCAATATCAGAGAGACATCGAGGCAGGTTCATTGGACAGTGAATGCATCAGATTGACTTTAAGAATACGCTTAACCTGTGAATTAATCTAAGCCTTTTTTCCTCATTGTGAGCTTTGCTGACAGGCTAAATAAAAGACTCTGGAAAAAATACAACTGGAAAAAATACACTACAGACAGATGTATCAAAATTAAACTAATATGTTTATTTCTTGTTGTGTTTGTGTTTGTAGTTTGCCTGTAACCGTTTTCTTGTTCGCATTTGTTAAATACTATCACTGATCACAAGTTTCACGGATGATTAGAGGTCTGAGCCTGAATATTCTTCTTTTTAAATTTTTAAAAATTTGTTTCTGATTTTGTTCCCATTTTGGTAGCCAATTGAACCCCTATTCTAATTCAATTCCCCCCGTGTAGCAACCGTTAGAGAATCACAGCGGAGCCCATGAGCCTGAATATTCTGAATGGTGAAACGCTTCTAGCACATTGTCACCTGCATTCATTATACCAGATTAAAAATAAAGCGGTTATGTAGTTATAGGTTTTGATGGAGCAAAAACCAGTACCATCTCTGGCACTCCAGGACCAGGGTTACCCATGGTATAGAAAGTACACATTGTATCATACGGTGTTCTTGTCAAGGCCAACATTAACAATGTCCTGGGTTCAATCCACATTTGTTCTTAAATTTGAACTCATGCACATGCTGGCATTTTTCTTCACTAACATAGTTTGGCGACTTCAGTCATCGCGAAAAATAAATGTAGTTGTTTAAAGTTAAGGATTTGAATGTTAATTGAATCCAGCGCGCCCTGTGGTACACATTATGGATGTATGTGTATCAGTCATAAATGCATAATAAATAAATAAATGCATCCAACGATACTTCATCAGTGTTGCCCGTTGTCTGGAGAGAGTGAGAACTGAATGAAACAGAGATTTTCTAAACACCTTTTTGTCCTATTCATTTCAATTGTTTTGGGACAGTTTATATTTATAATACAAAGTTGTGAAATCATAAATATTGCAGCTTCAGCTTCAATCTCGGCTTGAGCAGGAAGATTTATAGGAAATTAAATGTCCCAGTGCTGGCGTTGGAGAACTACAGTGTACAATGGTTCACTGAACTCATTTAATCAAGTTGTCATTTTCTATAAGAAATGCATTGTTGGATGTGTCCCTTTGCTTGTAAAATATATAAGTAAACATTACTTAATATTTTGTCTTAATTTATGCCTCATATGCATTAGCAGTATGATATTCATTCAAGATAAGTGATTTATTTACTAAGCATAATAAATTGAATACAGCTGCTCAAGTGTGTTGAAAGGGCACGCCTTCGTGAAAATTGGCTGAAGAATAACCTTTACTTTTACCGCAGTGCAAACACACCTTACAGCACGTCATTTTACACGGGGAGATTAAATATGGGTGATTAAAATCAAGCATTGTAAAATATCAATCAATATTGAATTAATAGCCAAATAAAACCCTATTGATTTAGGTACAAAGTGGGTCCCAAGGACCGAGATTAGTAATCACGACTAATACTATCATGATTTGGGTTCTGCAAACAAAAGCTTTACATGTTTTTACATCATTCCATGAGTCCTCCCTTTCAAGCCCAGTTTGTTTGTAAGCAAGCGTTTTAGCTTTATTGCATGTAATCTGGTGATATTCTGCAATGACTAACAATAATTGTTCATCACAGTCAGTGGCACCCACATGCGAAACGGGGGGGGGTTATTTCATGCAAACCCTCTCCCCCTCTTAATACTTACCATTATGCCATGCCACCTGTACCCCCCTACAAATTCTATGCCACGTAGCTATTTTGCTGAGATCCCTGATGGCAATAACAGCTAGCTGCAAAGCTCCATTTAAGGAACTCAAGATTGTTGAATGGATGTCTACCCTCCGCTCTCTAATTTACAATGACATCATTGATTTATCACTCCCGTGGTTGAAGGTTGAAGATCTTTTGCCTAGTTAATTAGCAGGGACCTAGTGAAATTGTTACACAAACAGTGCTAGGGTTTGCATCACCGAACTATGTACATGATCCCAAGCGGTAAAATCAACAACCCTGCCAGATTAACAACCTCAGCACCTCAGAGTTGCATTTTAAAGCTATTAATTAAACAGTCATCTCGCAGGATGTTGACGCAGCCTTTTGTAGTGTAACCTATGTTTTCTTCAGGCTCATCCAGTGGATGTGTATTTGTCCATTTGATATTGCTGTCCAATAGTTTCATCAACCATGTTGATATCAACCATCGTTGATAACCCCAAGTTATATCATTTAAAAAAAATCTTATAAGCTATATCACACTTCTGTGTAGAGAGGGCATTCATGTAGCTGAAAATAATGAAACTTCATTCTGGTGAATCTTTATGGAAGTCTATAGTTAAAAGCTAGTTGCCTCTACAACGAGCAGACAGCAGATATTCTCATTGTATGTACCAGAGGCTGCTGGTTCAAATCCCATGCACAGGCACTACCTTTGTACCCTTGGGATAACCTCAATTACTAAATGTGAAATCCACCTGTATAATGTAAATATATGAACTGTGTGAATCACTGTGCATAGGAAAAGGGAGTCTATTAAGCAAATTTGAATGTGGTTTCTCTTCAAAATGCAAAACTGAGTAACATTGTCCAGATTTTCCACCTGCAAAATTATCGTTTACTTTTCCTATGAACAAATGCATCACAGAGAAAACCTGAACATACTCAGACATGCAATTGAGTATAGCCAAATTAAATCACATTGTATCACAACTGTCATCACGTCTGTTTCAATGATCCACTGCTATCCAGTGTACAATACTGAAGTTAAAAGGAGTTGTACTTTCAGACTGCTGTTATTTGATTTACTTATTTATAACTATGTTGCCTGACTGAATAATGGGGGGGAAAAAAAAAAAATATATATATAGATAATAATACAGGGTAATTGCTGCTTTCTAAAACAGTCTAAAATGAACAGATCAATTTCCTTGAGACCAGTAGCTCCCTCCCAAAACAGCGTGGCAAATAATAAGGTGCAGACAGAAATCCACGCACGCCGCGAAAAGGACACTCGTCTCGGAAAAATTGTATTATGACCAAAGACATTTGACGGGTGCGTAACACTCCAGCAGCGAACCAGTGGCAACAATATTAATAACTAACAGCGTTATATTCCAATGAAAGAAACTAAACCACTGACGTGTATGACAAATAAACAAGTGCTAGTTTATTAGAATCCTGATTTGTTATTTTAAAAAGGGAACATATTAGCGACTAACGAGCTTTTGTAGTTCAGAGCGTAATCAGCCATGAACATGATACCCTTTCCCCCCTGACAGCCCACTTTTCTAGGAACAAATTAAAATTAGGGTAAAACATCTCAAATTAGTCATAAAACAACCCCGCCCTACACCCACATTCATCTTATGCTGTCATTCAAAATGTGGATCTCACCGCCGACTAACCGTTGCGCAATTACTTTTATAATTTTTTCCTCCTTTATTACAGATTCAGGAAGCACTATACATACCGTTTCCAGAGATATGGTTCTCTACCTCAGCGTGTCCACCTTGTCTGGACGAGGCGCTAAGTTGGATGTAGAGTCCTGCGTAATGTAAAATCCCTACTATCACTCCAAAGGTTCCCATCGCTTTTGTGTGTGCTTCCAGTATTCTTTCCCAGTCTCACATGAGGCGGGGGGAATCCAGTCAGGTCCCGGGGGACTACCTCCCTTTAAAATAAAATCACCCCAGGCCAGGGAAAAAAAGTGCCTTTGTGGCGCTCAGTGCTACAGCTCACAACCTTTCAGCAACGGGTGCTTCCCTTCACGACAGATTGCTCGATTCAGAGTGCCTCCGAACTGCGGCGGAGGAAGATTGGTTTCTGAGAGCGAAAAGGAGAGAGCCCGGGCTTACATCGAGGGTGTCAATTAGGCGGAGGGATCTGTATTGGTGATTTATTCATTAAACTTTTACAAGTCTATAATTATTAAAGCTATAGAGAGGGTATTTGTCTTGCAGCCTTAAAATATGTAACACGTCGATAAAAATGGACATATTTGGAAAATCAAAGACAAATCAATACCGGGTTCTCAGATGATGCTTTAATCTCAACTACATTGTTCTGTAAATTATAAACAAATGAAGGTACTATTTGAAGCCTATCAAAGGGGGAGGGTGGTATGGGGCTTTAGGTTATGCCCATAATTACAATAGTTCTGCACAGTCAACAATTGCAGTCTATAGTGATTTCCATACACAATATTGTTCCATTTGATAAGTTAACCTTAAAGTTACATCCTCATTTAACACCTACACGTTTCAGCATTTATGTAGATCTTACAGAAAAAAAATATCACTGTGCATTAGTTAAAAACTGAAGTGTAAATAAATAATTGAATAAATAAATGCACAGAACTAAAAGCAGAATTTAGATTGGCATTTTTAACATCTACAAAGTATGTGCAGGAAAATGATGCACGGTGACTTGGACTGGTTCTGGCACTAGATGGCTGTAATGGGTTGTGAATTGTTGTGTGGGTTGTGAACTCTGCGAATGCTGAAAATAAAGGGATAATTGCTTCCTCTCCGTTGCTATATGATAACAGTACTATACCCACATTTTGAATTGCTTCTAAAACACATGGTGTAGATTTTCTCAGTTTTTCTGTGGAGGGACACGGGTGCTACTTTAAAGATAAACCCATCAAATGTGGGTAACAATATAATGGGTGCTTCTGTTGCAGTTAGAGAATTTCAGCACTGTGGGGCAGAACAGCTCCCAGTTAAAATCACATGAAGAGGAATTCTTACTAAGTTATATCTCAACAAAAACACGTTTTCAACGTAAAAAAAGTTACTCATGCATAGCCTACAAGCAATGTGGCCAAGTTACAACTAACAATATTGCCTATCGTAGCTCACACTAAATAAATTAGCTCTATTCCAAATGCTATCCAAACTTTACTAAATTATTTAATACAACTTGGCCCTGTGTTTCTTCATTTTAGCATGTGAAGAAATTGTGGTCATTCAAAATGTAAATGTCAAATAAAAAAAATTGCCTCATGGAACAACACATGATTTCAATGCATGTTTTAATGAATAATTACACTCCAGAAAGGATATGTTTATACTTTGTTGGCAAGTTTACTTTAGAAAATGTACAGGTTTTAAAATGTTCGCTGCTGCTACAGATTTCTTTACAATTCACAAACAGACATTTATATCAAGAAACATCATGTACAATAAAGAAAGGGTGGATGTGTCAGTATTTGAGTCTGTCATGTATTGTATGTTTCGGTTGTGTTTGGTTTTGTTAGTGTGTTTTTGTTTTAGTTTTCCATCTCCCATCCATGTGCTGTTGTTTTCATTCCCCATTGTGTCAGCCCCACCTTACTCAGATTCTGATTACACATGTTTCACCTGCCCTGCTGTTCACCTGTTTCTCGTTTGCTCGTTAGTCAATGTATTTAAGTTCCACTCTGTCTTGTGCTTGTTGCGAGATTTTTTTTCCTGGTTGGATGGTTCATCGAAGAGCACGAAATTTGAAAGTGGTTAGAAAAAATACTTTTGGAACCCGGAAGTTGAAGGGAGTACAGTGGTTTCTCGAGTGTCTGGAGTTTGGCGGTTTGGCACGGCCGGGCTGTGAGTGGACCAGGGATGGCGGGTAGTAGCGGGGGAGGGAGAGAGGTGGAAGGTGGGATGGAGGTTCTGGAGGGATGGGAGGTGAGTGGGGTTGGGAGGGGTAGAGGACGGGGAGTGAGGGTGGAGGGGGTGAAACCTGGTTGCGGTGTGAAGCGGATTAGAGGTGGTGGTGGGGCTGGGGGTGATTACAGTTCGGCGGGGGAGGAAAGGGAAATGCCGCCGATAAGGAAAAAGGTGAGTGAGGAATTTAAAATTGTATTTGGATTTAAGGGGGAGAGTGGTGTGGTGGATGTGAGCCCGATGAAGTTGACGAATGGGTTGAAAGTGGCGATTGGGGAAATAGTAACGGCTACAGTCTTGCGAGATGGGAAATTGTTAGTTGTATGTGCAGTGAGGAAGGTGAGAGAGGTGGGGAGGGTGGAAGGGGCAGGAGGGGGGTCAGGAGATGGGGGTGGGGTGGGTCAGGTGGAGGGACTGGTGGGGGTAAAGGGGGTGGATGGAGATACTCTACTGGTTGAAAAAATAAGTTTTGTGATGTTCATGGCTGATGTGATAAACTGTTCTGCACAGGCAAAAACTAGAACTGAGAGAATAAAAATTATTGTGAAGAGTGCGGCGAGGTATTTAGGAGTCAAGGAGCTGTCGTGGGAAAAGGTCAGGGAGGATTTGAACAGGGAACAGCTAAGTCAGGAAGCAGTATGTCAGGAAGGTTAGTAATAATGTTTTTCATTCTTCAGTGGAATGCTAGGAGTTTGATAGCGAATGGGCTAAGTGCTACGTTTGTGAAACGGGATGTACAGAGTAGGTTACTTTCATTAGGGGGAGATATGGAATATGTGGTGGTGGAGGTGTGGTTGAAGGAGGTGAGTCTGGTGGTGGTGAACTTTTATAATCCTTGTCTCAGATTGGAGTTGTCTTTGTTGGAGGGTGTGGTAGGGCGTGATGGTCGGAGGGTGGTGTGGTGTGGGGATTTCAATGCGCATAGTACGTTGTGGGGGGGTAATAGGACTGATGGGAATGGGCTGGTGGTAGAGGAATTGATGGATGCGAGGGGGTTAGTGTGCCTTAATGACGATAGGGGAACTAGAACAGGGGCAGCATCGGTTTTGGACCTTACTTTGGTGTCGGAGGAGATGGATGGAATTTGCTCATGGAAGGTGTGGGAGGAGTCTACAGTGGGGAGTGATCACTATCCGGTGAAGTGTGAAGTGGGTTTGGTGTCAGCCGGGGTGAACGGGACTGGTTTAGCCAGGTGGGTAACTGGAAAGGCGGACTGGGGTAGGTTCCGGATAATGAGTGAAGAGGGTTTGGCACTGGTGGGGGTGGGACAGGGTGTCGATGAACTTAATGAGGAGGTTCGAGCGGCAATAATAGGGGCTGCGGAGTAGTCTATACCTAAGAGGTCAGGGAGGGGAAATAGGAAGGCGGTGCCGTGGTGGACAGAGGGATGTAAGGAGGCTGTGGCAGATAGGAATAAGGCATTCAGGGTTTTAAAGAGGACGCACAATTTTCAGCACTTAGTGGTGTATAAGAGGTCGCAGGCACTGGTCAGGAGGGTGGTCAAGGAGGCTAAGAGGTCTTATTGGAGGGGGTATTGTGGGACAATATGGAGGAGCACGCCGGTCGGGGAGGTCTGGGGTATGATTAAGCGGATGAGTGGGGTGAGGAGGAGTGGAACTATCCAGTGCTGGATAATGGAGTGGGGACGGCTGTGAGTGATGGGAAAAGGCTGAGATGTTAG
Organism: Ilyophis sp. 1 JC-2022; assembly: GCA_022702515.1. Taxonomy (NCBI): domain Eukaryota; kingdom Metazoa; phylum Chordata; class Actinopteri; order Anguilliformes; family Synaphobranchidae; genus Ilyophis; species Ilyophis sp. 1 JC-2022. The sequence goes on along the minus strand of CM040396.1, from coordinate 41,976,005 downwards.
CAAAGGCCTTTGTGAAGGTACATAGCTCTAGTAACATGACAGAGGAGGGGAGGAGTGGGAGGGAGGGAACTAGGGTGGCGAATATAGGGGTGTTGGGGGTGAGGGAAGGGAGGGAAGATGCGATGGATGCTCCGTTTACATTGGCGGAGGTCAGGAGGGCAGTTAGTAGGGCTGGGTTGACGTCACCGGGGAGGGATGAGGTGTGTTATGCGATGTTGGCTCAACATAGTGACGGGGCACTGGGGGTGGTGCTGAGGTTATATAATGAAGTGTGGACAAAAGGGAGGTTACCGGGCAGTTGGAAGCAAGCGGTGGTGGTGCCGGTGAGAAAACCGGGGAAGGACCCTACGAAGCCGGGAAGCTATAAGCCAATAGCATTAACTTCACACGTGTAAAACTATGGAGCGTATGGTAGCGGAGAGGATGTAATTTTACCTTGAGACGGGGGGGTATATGTCTCCATGTCAGAGTGGTTTTAGGAAGGGTAGGGGTACAATGGACCCTGTGTTGTGCCTGGAGTCGTAGGTGAGGAAGGCACAGGTAAACAAGGAGGTGGTGGTGGCGGTGTTTTTTGATGTGGAGAAGGCGTATGTGGAGGGAGGGTCTTTTAATCAAACTGGATGGGATGGGAGTGGATGGCAGGGTGTTTAATTGGGTGAAGGATTTTCTGACATGTCGTTCCATTCAAGTGCGGGTGGGTAGGGGGTATTCTGGGTGGTATACAGTAGAAAATGGAACACCTCAGGGGAGTGTGATTAGTCCTCTACTGTTTTCGGTCATGATAGATGACGTGTTCTCCGGAATCCGACCGGATATTGGAAGGTCGCTATTTGCGGATGACGGGGCTCTGTGGAAGAGGGGGAGAAATATGGGACATACGGTGAAGAGGGTTCAGGAAGCAATAGACGGGGTAGAGGAATGGTCACTAAAATGGGGATTCAGGTTTTCGGTGGAGAAGACTCAGTCACTTTTTTTTACGATGAGGAAGGTGGGTCGGGGGCACGGGTTAAAAATGTATGGGAGTGAATTGGGAAGAGTGGGGTCCTTTAGGTTCCTGGGGGTGTGGTTTGATACTAGACTCACTTGGGCGGTGCATGTGGAGGCAGTAGTTAATAAATGTAAAAAAGTAATAAATGTAATGAGGTGTTTAGAGGGGATGGAGTGGGGAGCAGATAGGTCGGCGTTAAGGGCGGTGTATGTGGGGTTAATAAGATCGGTGATAGATTATGGGAGCATAGCATATAGATCTGCGTCTGTCACTGTGTTGGGGAGGCTGGATGTGGTGCAGGCAAGGGCATTGAGGATTTGCTGTGGGGCGTTTAGAACCACTCCAGTGCCGGCTTTACAGGTAGAGGTGGGTGAAATGCCTTTGCGGTTGAGGAGGGATCAGCTGGCGATGAGCTATTGGGTGGCTTTGAGGGGGCATGGGGAGAATCACCCGACGAAGGGTATTATGGGGGAATGCTGGGAGCAGGGGAAGAGGAGGATCAATAGTTTTGCTTGGGTGGGGGATAGTCAGGCTAGGGAGATGGGCTTATGGGGACGGGAGTACAGTAAAACTGTGGTGTTTCCGGCGGTACCGCCGTGGTTGTTGCCGCAGCCGGAAGTGGATTTGGAGCTGTTGAAGGGGGTGGGCGGAGGGGGGGTGTCTAGACAGGAACAGGTAGGTGAGTATATAAAGAAGAGATTTTATGGGCATTTAGAAATATATACTGATGGGTCGAAGGATCCGGTGACGGAGAGGGTAGGGTGTGCATTTGCGGTACCGGAGTTTGGGGTGGCGGTGGGGAGGAGAGTGGATGATCAGCTGTCAGTATATATAGAGAAATGGTGGCAATTGTGTTAGCACTGCAGTGGGTGGAGGAGGTTAGACCAGATAGGGTGGTGGTGTGTTCAGACTCCAGTGCTGTGCTGGAAAGTCTGAAGGGATTCAGATCTAGAAGTAGGCCGGATCTGATTTGGGAGGTGTTACAGGCGTTGTATAGGTTGAGAAGGATGGGGTTGGTGATTAGGTTTGTGTGGGTGCCGGCGCACGTGGGGGTAGAGGGCAACGAGATGGCTGATGTTTTGGCTAGGAGGGCGGTTGGGAAGGCCGAAGTTGAGGTGGGTGTGAAGATGGGTTGGGCGGAGGCAAATACAATAATTAAGGAGAGGGTTAAACGAATGTGGCAGGAGGGATGGGACCGGGAGGGCAGAGGGAGGCATTTGTATAGGGTTCAGAAGACAGTGGGTAGGATCAGACATGGGGGGAGGTGTAGAAGGGAGGAAACAATAATAACAAGGCTTAGGGTGGGGCATGCAGGTTTGAATGGGGGTCTAAGGGTAATAAAAAAACATCCAGATAGGCGGTGCGGGTATTGTAAGGAGGAGGAGACGGTGGAGCATGTGCTAATGAAGTGCGGGAGGTATGGGAGGGAGAGGGAGAGGATGGTAGCACGAATGAGGGAGAGTGGGGTGGAGTTTGAGATGGGGTTTTTAGATAGACACTCTGGGGATGGGGGATATAGGCACATATTTAGATTTTTGAGGGAAACGGGTTTATATAAAAGGGTTTAGAGGATTTTGTTTGTGTTTTAATTAATGTACTGTAAGAGTTTATTTTCCATTTGTTTGTATTCTTGGTGGTAGTTTGGTGGTTTAATTTGTTTTGTAGGATGTTTATTTTGGTTGGTTGGGTTTAGTGGGTTGGGTCCCTGGTCCATACTCCAGTTCGGTAGGTGGCGGTAAAGCTCCTAAAGTTGGATGCAAACCGCCATAAAATAATTAAGAAGAAGAAGAAGTGCTTGTTGCGAGTTCATCACAGTTGCCTGCTTTGCTCTGTTTCGCTACAAGCCTTTCCTGACCCCATGTTTTGCTAGTTTCTTCGTGTGCATGATTTCTGTTTTCCTGACTTTTTGATTTTGTTTTGTGACTTCGCTTTTTGGATTGTTTTTGCACTTTTGTTGTGATCACCTGGTTTTGACTACTGCCTGTTCCTGACTTCGATTCTGCCTTTTCCTCATGGTTTTTGCCACGAATAAACTCCGGGTAATTTTTCTAGCCATGTTTGCGCTTGAGTCCATACTGCACCCGGGCAGTACAAACTCGCCAAGATGAACTCAGCGGACAGCGGCCTGATCCGATCCGTTTCGGACCGGCATGGAGTTATTTTGGGGCGTCAACAATCACAACTGGACTTTGTAAACAAGACACAAGTCTTTCGCCGTCAACATGAACAACCTGACCACCCAGTTTCAACAACTCCTGCTAGGCCGGAAGATCCCACCTGCCAACCCATGTTGTTCGTGTGTTTTTGTTTTCATTCTCCGTCTCCCATTCATGTGCTTGTGTTTTCATTCCCCATTGTGTCAGCCCCGCCTTCTGTCTCAGCTCCTGATTAACTTTTCAAGACTTGACGGCACGTTTTACCTCTGCACCCATTCTGGTACAACCTGATCCTTCTCGGCAGTTTGTGGTGGAGGTGGATCCCTCGGACGTAGGGGTGGGGGTAGTCCTCTCAAATTTCTCCTGCTGATGGCAAACTGCACCCCAGCGCCTTCTTCTCCCACCGCCTGACCCCTACTGAGCGGAACTATGACATTGGGGACCGCTAGCTGTTGGCAGTCAAGCGGGCATTGGAGGAGTGGAGACATTGGCTGGAGGGCTCGAACACTCCATTCCTAGTCTGGATGAACCACAAGAATTTGGAGTATGTGCGGTCCGCTAAGCGCCTCGACCCACGGCAAACACACTGGTCACTTCACCCTGCCACATCAGCCCGGCTCCGCAGCTTCTGAAGAACTTACGGAGAGAGACACCATCTTACCCTCTCACTGTTGGGTGGCGGTGGCGCTGTGGGACATCAAGGCGGTAGTCCGCTCGGCTCGGCGAGTGGATCCTGCTCCCAGTAACTGTCCCAATAACCTACTCTTTGTTCCTCAGTCTGTCTGCTCACAGGTCTTGCAGTGGGGGCACTCCTCCTGGCTAGCCTGCCACCCGGGAGCCCGACGCACCAAGGCCCTCATCAGTGAATGCTTCTGGTGGTCCTCCTTGGATGAGGATATCCAAAGCTTAATTTTCACCTGCTCGGTTTGTGCCCAGAATAAGCCCTCCGTGACTCCTCCCGCTGGTCTGTTGTGCCCCCTGCCTATTCCCAGGAGACCTGGGACCTGGGACCAAGTCATATCACCCTGGACTTCGTTACTGGTCTGCCCCCGTCTGATGGTAATACCACTATACTTACCATCATTGACCGGTTTTCCAAGTCAGTCCATCTCCTAGCCTTCCCCAAGTTGCCGTCGGCTAAGGAGACGGCGGAACTGGTAACAGACCATGTGTTCAAACTACATGGTCTACCTACTGATGTGATGTCGGACAGGGGGCCCCAGTTCCCATCTCATTTTTGAAGGGCTTTCTGCAAGTTATTGGGGCCGTCTGTCAGATTCTCCTCAGGTTTTCACCCCCAGTCCAATGGTCAGACTGAGCGGGCCAACCAACAGCTGGAGACCGTCCTGCGGTGCCTCACCTCCAGTGACTAAGGTTTCTGGAGCGGTCAATTACCCTGGGTGGAGTACTCCAATAACTCCCTGCCATCCGCCTCCACAGGACTATCACCCTTCCAATGCTGCATAGGGTACCAATCTTCATGGTTCCCCTCCCAGGAGGAGGTGGAGGTACCCTCGGCCATGGCATTCGTCCGGCGTTGCCACCAGACCTGGAAGTGCACCTGTTCTGCCCTGCTATGCGCCTCTCATAGTATCAAGTGGACAGCGGACCGCCGTCGCTCCCAAGCTCCACATTACCTCCAGGGGCAGCGGGTCTGGCCGTCCACCCGTGACTTTCCGCTCAGTCTAATCCCGTAAGCTGGCTCCACGGTTCATCGGCCCCTTCCCCATTGCTAAGGTGATCAGTCCTGCTACGGCTTCAATACTTAGTGGACTGGGAGGGGTACGGGCCTGAGCAACATTGTTGGGTTCCAGCCCGAGACATTCTTTACCCCTCGCTCATTACTGATTTTTGTCAGCGGAATACTGAAATGCCTGCTGGACCGCTTAGAGGCGGTTGTAAGCGGGGGGCACTGTCAGTATTTGAGTCTGTCATGTATTGTATGTTCGGTTTTGTTAGTTTTTATTTTCATTCTCCATCTCCCATCCATGTGCTTGTGTTTTCATTCCCCATTGTGTCAGCTCCAATTACCCATGTGTTTTACCTGCCCTGATGTTCACCTGTTTATCGTTTTCTTGTTAGTCAATGTATTTAAGTTCTACTCTGTCTTGTGTTTGTTGCGAGTTTGTCACAGTCGCCTGCTACTTGACTAAATTTAGCTGTAAATTACACTGGAACAGTATGGAATACATGGTTGGCTAAATGGCTTTAAGTCGTCAAGGGTCTGACGTATCAAACAAGCCTCAAACTATCACTCTGCTGCCAGATATGCAGTAGATATGGATGGATCACTTTAAGGGTTGTTTCTCATGACAAATTTTCCTATTGAACTCTATGGAAAAATAAGTCAGAAGAAGAAACCCTTCAAGTGCCAATAATTGTGGCCAACATGGTTTTGTTAAACATAATTATTTCTTGATGAGGGATTTTTTTTCTCATAATAAATGAACGTCAATTAAAGGATGGATTTTTCTCATTTTTCAGTGTGAGATTAAGCTAATTCACCAAACGTGAATTTTTTATAACCCTTTTTACTAATCTTTACCAGGGGTACCAACAAATTTGAGCACGTTTGTATTAGCTCATGATGCACTGCATCTGCTTCTAGCTCCATTACTCTCTCGGCTCTCGGCTCTCGGCTCTCGGCTCTCGGCTCTCGGCTCTCGGCTCTGGCTCTTAGCTCTGGCTCTGACTGCCTGCTTTCTACTACAGCCGGGAGACACTCCCCCGAGACACTCAGCACTGGTTAATGCGCGGCGCGCAGTTTCTGATTGCTAAGTTAGAACCTACGTAAGAATATATATATTTTTAATTTGATCTAACAATATTGCACACACTTTTGTGAAGTTAATAATCGCCCCAGCTCATTCCAAGGTTATTATGACTACTAATGGTTAAAAGAAAGATACGTAGCTACAGTAGCTATACTACCCAACTGATCAGCACGAAATCAACTCGACTCAATTTAAGAGCCATGAGCCGTGGCAATATTCCACGGCTCCAGACAGAGCTGGAACCAGAGCCGTGACACAAACCAAAGTCATTTTCGAGTTTTAACCACATAACTGTTCTTATAGAGTTCTGTGGTTTTAATAAAGGGCAAAATGAAGTACACCATTAAGCTATTAATCGGGTTTACTACTCAGCGTGATTCAAATGGAAACCCTATTGACAAAGGAATTATGTTAGCCTCTATCTAATGATATTCCGAGACGCCGACTGTATATTACGAAATTATTAAACTTTTTGCGAGAATTGCAACCGAATTCCAGTCAACGATGAAACAATTAGGCCAAATTTGCGATATTGCGATTGTGTTCAGCTAGATTAGGCTACAAAAAAATGACAGAAAAGACTTATTTAAAGTGGTGGCATTTTTATTTTAGAACTCTTGACCAACAACAACAGTGAACAGAATAAATAGCCTACAATTGCGTATGATATAATAAATAAAGTACAGTTAAAATAAACACATTTAAATAACCTTATGGTGTCCAAATAAATAAACGACACAGGCTCCTGTACATCATATGTACACACTGACACACACAATAAATATCTGGCTTGTTTGTCCAATTTGGCTGGCTATCTCTCTTATACAGTCTTCCATCCACCTAATTTTCAGTAGATCTAGACTACTGGATTCTGGGATCTGATAAAAAATATAAGATTAATATTAGCATAGATTAAATAGCTCTATACAAATATAACCATTCAATGTCTATTATTACCTGTAAGATCTAATGTTACAATCTATGATCGAAAAAACGGAGATGGGAAAGTCGTAAATAAACGTAACCTGCGATTACAAACTAGCTTGAGACAGTAGGCTACTGTAAATTGAGAATATTAGCAATGAGTATCATTCAGATGATTTGGGTCTGAATAAAATATCAAGGCTAGTTTACAAACTTATTTTGTCTACTTTGTTACCAGCTAGGGTCTGCTGTCTGAAACAGCTTCTAATTCCAGCTCGCGAGTAGCGCCGCTGAAAGAAAAAGATGCGGCTCAAAGATGCGGCTCAAACGGCTCTTCTGTATTAACCGGAAGTACCAAAATGGCAACTCCGACTCCGACTCCGACTCCGACTCCGACTCCGACTCTTCAAACTGAATGGTACGAATAGAGCCGACTCAGAAAAAAGAGCCGAACTGCCCATCACTACTGTGTGGTACGTTCGCTGGTTCTGAATTTGAATAGGATAGATTCCAAACCTACTTTAGGCAAATTAATGCGTTCGCCGTTGCTCGCGAAACTCGGATCAAACGGTCAAAGTAGGCATTTTAGATCAAATATGAATAAAGATTTAGCAACTGCATAGACAATTTCTCGCCTAAAATGTTTTCAGAAATGTATTTTAGTGGACCGTTTAAGTGGTATAAAAGAAAGTTTATTAACAGGCCGCCATATTGTTTCAGTTGAAAACGCAAGCAAAATACGTCTAACCAATCAGACGTCGTTAATGTTCACGTAGCCTAGGCTACTGAACCCGTCTAATAGCACCGCCTACCAAACGCAGTTTGGGGGTCCGACGAGTCCCTGTGCGTCGTCGCTGAATTTGGTGAGACCCCAGCTTTAGGTTCCGGAAGCAAAAACTCCATTCACTCCAGAAACTCAGAAATAAGTATATCATTTGGGGATTTTAAGCACACTACATTTAGAGAACATTTCGCCTGCTTAATGTTCTTATCCAGTGTAGGCTACTCAACATACTCAATAGTAGCCTATAGAAAGGTGTTGAATCGGACACAGCCATCGAGTCTTAGAGTCTAGCGTAAAACGCCTTCATGCACACTCGTCTTTAACTGAATCACGTTGATTTGCGATGCATTTCTGAGAATCGTAGCCTATGCTAAAATTATAGTCTAATAAAGTGCAGGAAACTTTAGGTCTACATTATTTAGATGTAGCTTTTCTGAATTTGGTTATGGTAGAATTTAACAACAAACGAACAACATGAGGAGTGAGCTACCTCTCCTTTAAAATAATGCATAATGGAAGTAGCTTAATAGGCTACCCTTTTCGTTTTTTAATATCCCCCATAAATTTGCACACTGTAGTGTAGCCTAAGAAATATATATATATATATATATATATATATATATATATATATATATATATAATTGTAGCTATAGCTAATTGACCCTTTGCTAAGCCTCGCCCCCTTAGTTACTGTTGCATACTCAGACGATCTACGTTCTGAACGTTACATCCCATCGAGAACCATTCAATATAAGCTGAAACTCAAACTCCTCTAGCTTTTATACCTATTGATCAACTAAAAAACAAAATAGCCAGAACTAATCAGGAAACCCTTGGTTATCCCACCCTGGGTGCTTTCTTTGATCATTACATGAGAACTATGTAGAAACGACCTTGTAGTGTAACAAGCATCTGGCTCTGAAAAGTGTCCTTCCTTGCTGTATCCTCACGAGCTCGAGCGAGCCCTAATGTTCGTAACACTATTAAACTGATTCTATTAAATAGTTTCTATTTTCTAAACCAACTGATATAACATTAAGTTTAATGGAAAGACTTCACTGTAGGCTTCACTGACCGTCACTGTGAAAACGTGCTGTAGTAGCAGTAACTGTTACTATAGTAGCTATATTGTTTAGGCTACAGTAGGTTAGGTTGATTAATGTTAGTACATTTATTTATTTGTTTATTAATTTATTTATATCCCGTACGGAAATAAAATGCTTTTTTAGTACATTTTCATGAATGAAAACATAATACATGTAACATAATATGAGAATTGGCCGTTTCGTATATTTTGAGAAATGTATTTCAAATATATTTGCAATGTATTTACAATACATGTCAAAAATGTATTTCAAATGTATGCAAGATGTATTTTGAAATGCATGGCACAATACATTTGAAATGCATTTCAAATATACTCGCAATGTATTTACAATACATGCCAAAAATGTATTTCAAATGTATTCAAGATGTATTTTGAAATGCATGCCACAATATATTTGAAATACATTCAGAAACATATAGGAATGTATTTCAAATGTATGCAAGATGTATTTTGAAATGCATTCCACAATCCTGTATTTTGTAAATATTTAAAGAATGCACTGTATAATTCCCATTGCTTATCCATTATCTCCAACAATCCTTTGATGCTCCATTCTCTGCCAATTTCACACATCTTTGCACACACAAACTCCCATGTGTCCAGAGAGTGCAGACATTGTTGTTCAGACAAATGCGCGGACCTGCCTTTTTTAATATCTATATTTATTTCTTGTGCAATTTATATTAATTTTAAAAAGCTGATATTCCTTCCGCTGTGGAAAGGTAGCTTTTATGTAGCTACGCTACGTTATTTTAAATTTTACCAAGTAAAATCATTTTTACATTTTTAAATATTTTTTTTGGTACAGAAATAGTATTTCAGTGCAATTGTATTCAAATGCAGATACACCACATTTTGATTTCCCATGGTCTGTTATGACCCTCTACTGTGCATTTGTCTTAATGGTAAGAGTCCATTTAGATTCAATCTACACAATCAAAAAGGTCTTTACTGCAGTGCTTGTTAAACATGAAACCCTCAAATGCACAGTGTAGAGCATGGGTCGGCAACAGGCGGCCCGCGGGCCATTTTTGGCCCGCCAGCAATCATATTTGGCCCGCCAGATAATTTTGAGATTTAAAAAAAAAAAAAAAAAAAAATTATTTTTTATTTTTTACAATATCGAACCGACAGTCCCACGTATCGGCTATAAAGTCCGAATAGAGAATCTACCCACACCTGAAGAATGCTTATTGTACTTTTATCCATGTTGAGAGTGAATGACACGCACAGACAGTAGTGAATAAATAAGTAGGTGGACAACGCGTGGTGCTGAAATAGCCAACATGTGGTGTGTGGTTTGAAAAACGCGGAAGCGGACGCACACCCGCGGTACATACGTTAAATAAACGAAGTTTGTAAAAAAAAAAAAAAAAAAAGGCGATTGCACTGATTGATTGCACCCCCCCCCCGTCAACAATTACAATCGAGGTCCGCGAAAATCCCAAGTATGGTTATATTTATAGTCTTAAAGTTACAACCGGCCCTTTGAGTGCAACCATAACGCTAATTTGGCCCGAGGCCAAATTTACTTGCCGACCCCTGGTGTAGAGGGTTACAACAGACAATGAGAAATCTAAATATGGTGTATCTGCATTTGAATACACAATTACACCATGACATTTGTTCAAATGAATAATATATTTTAACTGCTCTACTAACACTTGACAGTATTATTGGAAGTAAAATAGATATAGCCAAATGTATTAAAATAGTAATTATACAAACATACTAAAGTAAGATAGTAACACTGATGTTGTCTATAGAACTTACCATAAGATTATTATAAGCAAACAATGAATAATATAAGTATACAAACTATAGTATTTTTATCGTAATGATAAAGATACTAATTAACGTTACATACATGGCGTGCGAGTTATCGATCTCAGAGGAAGAGAGAGAAGCTGCACCTCCTGACAGTTTAGATCCGTACCTGCTTATGGTGTACGTTAACGTTGGTTTATAGTAGGCTAGCTAACGTAGCTAATGTTAGGTCTTAACAACTAACGTTAACCACTAAGTAATAATTAGTTAAATGGACTGCACTTATATAGCGCCTTTATCCAAAGCGCTGTACAATGGCCTCTCACTCACCCGTTCACACACGCATTCACACACCAATGGCGGCAGCTGCCATGCAAGGTGCTAGCCTGCTCATTGGGAGCAATTTGGGGTTCAGTGTCTTGCCCAAGGACACTTCGACATGTGGACAGGAGGAGCCGGGGATCGAACCGCCAACCCTGCGATTAGCGGACAACCCGCTCTAGCTCCTGAGCCACAGCCGCTAATTAGTTAACTAATTAGGCATACTTAACGTTACATGAGTTAGCTAGCTATCGCAACTTTTGTTTATGAAAAATGTTAATTAATTAGGCTACCTTGGAGCAAACATGTGTCTGCCGATATTGTTGACCATAGCATATATAGCTATACACGTGTAACGTTATGTTGTTGACATTCTGTGTGGTCGTCCAAATAACCAAATCCAGTGTTTTAGGTTTAGGGAATGCAAAAAACGTGATTGAGCTGTAGCGAGTGTTGCATGTGCCCAAGGGCGTAGGAGAGATTCGGCTACAAAGGGTCAATTGCTTGGCTGACGCCAAATTTCAAATGACAAGATGATTTTTTTGTTCAATTAACCTAAACTATGAGTTTACAGAACAGTCACACTGCCGCCGAGGAGCAGCAAGCAATAGCAACGGTAAAGTGGATTGTGTTCAGTCAGCAGCCACAAAAAATCATAAAAGCACTAACCTTCCTACATCTTCATCTTCGCATTCATCACTAAAAGGGTTTAGCCTCCTAGGGCCTTTCTTTTTTGTTTTAGCTATTATTTTGAAACATCAACTAAAAAGCAATCTTGCAAATTTGAATAAATGTGTCATGTTTAACTTTGTACCATTTAGAGGTCAGCTTCTTTGACCAGGGGTGCCCAAATCTTTGCACCTCACTGTATGTAGCCCAAATGCTCCGCTCCAAAGCCAAATCCAGAAAAAATGTTATCCGACAATATGAAGTCGGCGCGCTACAGTAGGCTATTAGAGTTACAGACGATTCGGCCAATCATAAAAATGACACATTGAAATAATATATTTCTATAAAATATGGAGTATGGTAAAGTATGGTTAAAATATAAATGAAAATGATGAGCCAGTTACAGTAATGTAGTTTCACATGTAAATAGAACATAGCACAAAGAGACTGAAATGATGAAAGAATATAGGCTAGCTCATCTTTAATATATTTGTTGATATATATAATGATTTGGTATTATTGGGCATAAATAAAGTTGTCCTCCTATAAGATGAGGGGTGGGTTTACAGGTGCAGCTCAAAAAATTAGAATATCGTGAAAAAGTTCAATATTTTTTGTCACATGTCAGAAAGTGAAACTCATATATTATATAGATTCATTACACATAGAGTGAAATATTTCAAGGCTTTATTTCTTGTAATTTGGATGATTATGGCTTACAGCTAATGTAAACCCAAATTCAGTGTCTCATAAAATTAGAATATTACATAAGATCAATAAAAAAAGATATTTTAAACAGAAATGTCAGCCTTCTGAAAAGTATGTTCATTTCTATGCACTCAATACTTGGTTGGGGCTCCTTTTGCATGAATTACTGCATCAATGTGGCACTGCTGAGGTGTAATGGAAGCCCAGGTTGCTTTGATAGCGGCCTTCAGGTCGTCTGCATTGTTGGGTCTGGTGTCTCATCTTCCTCTTGACAATACCCCATAGATTCTCTATGGGGTTCAGGTCAGGCGAGTTTGCTAGCCAATCAAGCACAGTAATACCATGGTCATTGAACCAGCTTTTGGTACTTTTGGCAGTGTGGGCAGGTGCCAAATCCTGCTGGAAAATGAAATCAGCATCTCCATAAAGCTTGTCAGCAGAAGGAAGCATGAAGTGCTCTAAAATTTCCTGGTAGATGGCTGCATTGACTGTGGACTTCAGAAAACACAGTGGACCAACACCAGCAGATGACATGGCACCCCAAATCATCACTGACTGTGGAAACCTCACACTGGACTTCAAGCAACGTGGATTCTGTGCCTCTCCACTCTTCCTCCAGACTCTGGGACCTTGATTTCCAAATGAAATGCAAAATTTACTTTCATCTGAAAAGAGGACTTTGGACCACTGAGCAACAGTCCAGCTCTTTTTCTCCTTAGCCCAGGTAAGACGCTTCTGACGTTGTCTCTGGTTCAGGAGTGGCTTGACACAAGGAATGCGACATTTGTAGCCCATGTCCTGGATTCGTCTGTGCGTGGTAGCTCTTGATGCACTGACTCCAGCCTCAGTCCACTCCTTGTGAAGCTCCCCCAAATTCTTGAATGGATTTTGCTTGACAATCCTCTCAAGGCTGCGGTTATCCCTGTTGCTTGTGCACCTTTTCCTACCACACTTTTTCCTTCCACTCAACTTTCTATGAATATGCTTGGATACAGCACTCTGTGAACAATCAGCTTCTTTAGAAATTACCTTTTGTGGCTTACCCTCCTTGTGGAGGGTGTCAATGACTGTCTTCTGGACATCTGGCAAGTCAGCAGTCTTCCCCATGATTGTGTAGCCTACTGAACCAGACAGAGACCTTTGCAGGTGTTTTGAGTTAATTAGCTGATTAGTGTATGACACCATGAGTTTCCAATATTTAACTTTTTCACAATATTCTAATTTTCTGAGACACTGAATTTGGGTTTTCATCAAAATTACAAGAAATAAAGGCTTGAAATATTTCACTCTATGTGTAGTGAATCACTGACAAAAAATATAGAACTTTTTCACGATATAAATTTTTTTTGAGCTGCACCTGTAAAAGGTAATAAAACGATTGTATCCACTAATGTACTGATTAGCCTATGCTTTAGCTTTATATGAAAGCGTCTCAAATCTTATCTAGGGCTTTGAAGAAAAAAAATCTTCAAAATGTTCATAAATTAAACATGTTATGTTAGAAAATGCCCTGTGTGAGATTGTGTAGAAATGCAAGAAATTAGTTTTAAGGCTACGCACGGTGAAATCGCTATTGGCTAACATGCGCAACAAAAGCTTCATCGGACAACACACCGCAGGCATTTCCCAGGAATCTGTGCATGAGAAAAGAAGATAATAGCTAGGCTACTGTGAAAGAAAGTACTTAGCCTACCACATATTATTATGATTATTGTTATAATTAATAGTGGTTGCAATACGTTGTCTGCAGACTATGACATGTTTGGAGGCTATTGTCATTTTTTTTAAAAGTGTCTTACCATGAAAGTCATATCTTGGCTGAATTGATGGTATATAAATCAGATCCCGTTAGGACTTGTCGCTTATATTATTGAAAATGCTTAATTCTCATAGTAGTTCATTTTTATGGTGACATTGTGTTATGTGTGAAAAGGACTGAATAGAGCTGAAGTGCACATCCTTTTTGTGGCAAATGAATGAAGAAATAATAAGCAAATTTTATGTTTTGCATACTTGACAAAGGTGTTATATAATCATCTAAATTAACTATTTATAATAATTATTTACCTTTAGTTTCTTTATTTTATGAAACTATAGAAGTTTTCGAAGCAAAATATCTAATAATCTCAAAATTGACATATGGAAGCAAAATCCTCGTTTTTTATGATTAAGGGGGTGGTGCCTCCCCTTAATACAACAATGTGATGTTAACCAGACGATATTTTGCGTAGCCTACCAGAGAAATGTTCCTGTAGGCTACTGCGTGAACGTTAACCTGCGGTGAACCTTGTGTTGGTAGCGAGTAGACAAATGTTAGGCTACCAGACGATGTCGGGTGACTTTAACCTCTTTTTAAGTACAAGTGAAATAGTGAACAGTTAATACTGTTCAATTTCTTAGCATTTGCAAGAAAACTATTTTCTTTAATGTGTAAATGATATTCTTGTATGAGAAAAACTATACATGTGCACACTGTTTTAGTCAAAAAATGAAAGTACACTTTGGTACCTGGCGGGGAATCAAACCGCTGACTTCACACATGGAAAAACAAGATGTTGACTGCTAAGCCAAAGCAATTTAACAGAGATCTGCAGACCAAACTGCTACATAGTAGTGTAACACTGTAACCACTAAGCTACACACACTTTCAAAGTTTTCTAAGCATGTAAATGCGACAAGGCAATTTTAAACAGAGCTGCGGATTACAGTCGGTTGTCCAATGGGGAGAATTATTGTTTGAGGGTATGTCGGCAAAGGCAGGGAAATTAGAAGAAATGGAAGAAGAGGAGAAAAACCGGCAAAATAACCCAAGTTCTGAGCTTTATTGTGTGGATCTGAACTCTGTGTGGTTACATGAGGTCAGAATGTGCAGATGTGAATGTTTTTATGGGCTGAGAGTCTGTGGTCATTGTGGTTACTTCTGTTGGAAACCCTGAAAAGTGACAAACTCTCAGTGTTGTATAGGTATGGGGCATGCCCCGCCAAGCCGTAACTTAGCAATAACACTTATCCAAGTGGAAAGTCCAGGGGTCAGAAAGTTCTGGTATGTTTTTCTTGCACCCATAAACTCAGCCAGCTGATCTCCTGGCTGAAGAATTGTGGTAATTAGCAACACCTGGTGATTGGAACACAATACTTGGGAGGACTTTTACTTTCTGAACATGGATTTTACACCTCTGGTTATCTTAAAAATTCCAAACAATGCATTATATTTTATGTCAACATTATTTACGGGCGGCAGTGTCGTATAATAGTTCAGGAACTGGCTTTGTAACCGAAAGGTTCCAGATTCAATTCCCAGGTAGGACACTGCCGTTGCACCCTTGAGCAAAGTACTTAACCTGAATCACTTCAGTATATATCCAGCTCTATAAATGGATAATATGTAAATATGTAAAATGATAATATTGTGTAAGTCATTCTGGATAAACGTGTATGCCTGTAATGCAATATTTATTACACATAGAGGACACATGCACATCTGATTGATTAACTTCAATCTAAGGCATTAAATCTAATCTTGTTGTTAAATAAGTAACACATTTGCAACAATTTGTGATGACCCCAGCCAACCCATGATGGCTGTCCAACATAGCTGTGGGGCTGTGTATGACCCTAATTTTGAACGTCTAATTGTCCCCCCAACCATGTTCATGGAACAACCCCACGGGTATCTTACCTCAGTACAAACCCACGGCTTTCCTTTGAAACACATAGCTCAGCCACCTGTTTCTCCCAACGTACCATCGCCAAACTCGCACCGAGCGGAATCAAAGAAAGACCGCCCACATGCAGCTGCATGGAGACCATGGGCTTGTCCAGCCCAGCAGGGTTGCCTGATGAATGCAGGCTGACTGAACCCACCCATGCCCTGAGCAACGCAATTGGCAATTGCGTGCTTTGCCCCCCGCAGGGCTACTGGCCACAGTCAGCACTGGCATGATCCAGATTCAAACCCAGACCGTGGGGCTCATCCATGCACCACAATGTGGTGCCTCAACCGAATGAACCACCCAGCAGCCCTTATTGGAGAAGTGTTGTCCGTTACCAGATTAAAGCACATGACGCCACCATGGTTTGTGGAAATCCACACTGCATTGTGGAATGTGGAGTTTAAAATTGTGTTGGCACTAGTCTTGCATTGTAAATGTGTGGCCCTATAAATAAAAAATAAAAAAACCTGACCGAGAGAGAGCGTTGAAATGACTAAAGTTATCACTTCTAACAACAGGGCTGATCGTGGATATTTCCCCCCACTGCAATAATTTCCCTAATTAATACAATTTAGCCAATTACCTTACAGATGTTTATCAGGAGATGATTGTAATATTAGTCGCGTCTTTGAAAGTAATGAATATTCATCCGGTGATATTGAAAATGTCTCTGTTGCCTGGTGGAGCGAGAAGGCCAGCAGCAAAAAGACATTATATGGGTAATTATCTTAATTATTATGAGAGGCAGTGATTTGATAAACTGGCAGTGTCATTTATTGCACAATAGTAAGCAAAAGTTGTCTCAGACCTTGGATTTATGTTCTATTTAAGTGTCACCTTGAGACTAGCTGCTATATCTCATCATTTAATTTTGACCCTGCACATCAGTTTAGGTACAGTTTAGTTTCTGCAAAAAATCTTGCAATCTCACAATTTGATTGGCTCTAGACAGTTTTAGCTTGCATTATAGGTTGTCTTGAATAACTGCTTCCAATTGGAACCCCATCCACACTAGATCATGATTTTGAAGTGGCAACCAAGGGGCAAGGGCTGTGTCCGTATTTAGTATGCTTGTCGAGTACACTAGATGAGAAAGTTGTTAAGTAGGCAAAATGTTCTCTAAATGTAGTGTATCCCTGGATGATATATCTGAGCTTTCGCCGATAATAGTATGGAGGATACTTTTTGCATTGTGCATGTCTCGTACTAGTATGCAGTAAACCTTGGAATACATGGTTTGCTAGTACACAGGACACAGGAAACAGTAGATAAGGCTCTTATTCGGACACAGCCCAGCTTTCAGCTCTCAACCTCAGCACCGGATATAATGTCACTCTCTGCAGATATTTATGATTAGCGCTCAAAACGCCAGTTTCCCCATTGGGCCCCAGTAATTTTTGACAGCAAAGTACTGTTACACTCATATATTGATGTTAATTCTGTGCATTACATTTCTTATTTTTCCAAGGTCAAATATTTCTTCTTACCACACAGACAATGATATAATAATTTAAAAAAAAGATCTTCTTGTTATGACCGGTGGAAAATAGGGACCCAGTAGCAGGCAGGAGTAAAAAAAACCGAAGTTTAATGTCAGGTAGCAAAATCAAAATCCAAAGAGGAGGACAAAACAGGCAGAGGTCATAAACGGGAAGGCACAAAATCACAGTCCAGGAATCAGGGTCGCGAGAACACGGGCAGAAGTAAAAAAAACGGGAAATCAATAAGGCACGAAAAAATAAACAAAAAAGAACAGACGAGGAAATTCGAAACAAAGACTAAAAACCAACTAAAATATGAAACAAATACTTAGAATACTCGAAATACTGGCAAAAGACAAACGCTATTGCTGTTGAGGAACTCGCGAAGAGTGATTAGGATGACTGGGTTAAATACACAAGGAAGTGGGAGGGGTTACAAACAACGTAAGGTGAACACATTAGGAGACAATAACTCAATAACAAGGAAATCACGAACACATGGAAGAGACTCGGAAACAAGCATTACAAACAATGGGCTCAAGTAGGAGCGGAACGTGACTAAAATTAAGGAGGCGTGGTCTCAAAGGAGAGACAGCTGAAACGAGTTAACCAGTATCTCAAGGACAGCTTAGTATCGCAGATGGAAAAGATACAATGAGGAAACTTGAGCGAAGAAATCCCTCTCTTGCAAGAATAGCTGCGGTTGTTACATTTAGCACAATGATCTCTGGGAACGAAGAACACATACAAGTGTGCATCGATGCATATTTGAAGTTCTGGGTCCTGTCAAGTACGGAAGTACACATCCGGGAATTTTAGTATGTACTTGATGGTTGCATACTTGCTGTTCGGAACGCACGTATGACAAACAATATAGTGACCATACTTGCAATGCATCCTAAACAGTATGTATGTATCAGAGGTCGCGCTAGGATTTTAAACTGCCGGCCAGAATGTCCGGAATGATTACAGTTTGTCAGACATATGATAAAAAAACGGCCATATCTATTTTCAATGTATCAACGACAGGCAGGTGCATTCAATTATGTAGCCTAACAACATATGTTACAGCATAGTATTATATTTTGGACTGAAAACTATTTGAAAATAAAGGAATAATATTAAAATTAAATAGCCTATAACAGCTTCGCCTTGCACAAGCAGACGCATTACATTAAAAATCGCACATTTGGTGTGCGTGACTGCATGCATAATGTTCTCAACAAAAGAAGCTGTCTTGATTTTGCATCATTAGTTTATTAGAACGTATTTTTCTTCAGAATAACGAGCAATAACCTCATTTTGAATAACGATTTTAACATTTCTTTCCTCCAAGGCAAATTACAGAGTTGCGGAAGATGCTATCAAGAAAAGGGCCAGCAACGACACAATTGGGATCCGACCTAACGTTAAGGAACAACGCTTTCGGGAAAGTCAGACCAGATCAGTGTAGGCTATTGGACAAAATGGACAAAAATGCTGATTATATCAAGCTTATAGCCTATTAAGTTCAAGTAGCCTATGCCTAATGGCAGTTAAAAACTGCCTTTTTATAACTGGCAAAAAAAAAAAAACGAGCAATCCATACAATGTAAAAAATTCACAGTAAATTACAGGTTATTGTTGCATTACTTTCACAGTAATTTACTGTATATTTTTACAGTAAATTACAATAAAATTACAATTGTGATTAACTGTGATTTCACAGTTAATTTGCCCATGAAATTACTGTGATATAGCTGTATGCTGCTGTAGAATTACAGTAATCACCTGTATTTTCACATGTGAAATACTGTAAATTAGCCTTTTTAACAAATTTTATCACACCTATAAACGTTTTTAATCTGGTAAATTAAAATAAAAACGATATCCATTTGACCAATTTATTCAACAGTTTTTGAAGAGTAAATGTGTAGAGTATCCCAAGTGCAGTTAAACATTTTTAAGTGCAAATACTGTGCAAAAACACATTTCATAGGTAGTCTGCAATTTTTTTTAAACTTTAAGCTTAACTTGGTCAATATACGATTGATCCCTTAATTTCAAGTGGATTGGATTGGTCATTTAATTTAGATAATGTGCATTTTCACCTTTCCCTTGACCACGCAGAACCAAATATAACAAGCGTCCTTGGTTTTACGTGCCTAAGATTTGTAGTTTTATGGTGATATCAAGTTCAGGACAGTCATTCAGAATGAAAAATAATGTTTTTGAAAAACTCATAGGTTTAAGGGGTCACTGCAGCTAAAATCCCGCTAAAATCTTCAGAGCAAATGAGACACAGATCAACTAGAAACATTGACTGCATCACAGTAATAAACAGTACAGACTTTATTTGACTTTTTGAGATACTGTCTTTGTTTTTATGGCAAAACATTTTTATATAATTCAAGAACAATTGACAAGGTTTCTACATTTTAGACAGTTTCAGATTATATCAATATATTCAATATATCAACTTTATAACATTTAAAGATATTCAGCTTTTAGATGTAGCATACCAACATTCATGCACATTGGTATAAATGTCTAGGAGATCAATTTGAAAGGGTTATTTCACTTTGGTACAACATAAGTAATTTTGTGGAGCCTTCCCCATTGTATTTGCATCGTGTGAATACTAGCAACATCAGCTGTCCCTGCTGACTGTTAACAGCATCGCCGTTGCTCCCGGTTGTCAGGCTCCCAATTCACTCCCATTCATTTTCGGGGCCTCGCCAAAATTAATCGTTTTGAAGCACAAACGGATAATACATTGAAAAGAGAGTGCTAGGGTCAAAAGGCAAATGTTTGTTTTGAGCTGATAAGCTGTTTTCAAGTTTAAGCCAGATCTTGTTTTTCTTATAAGGCAATAAAACATTGAAAATATATTAAATACCAAAACAAACATGTACCTTTTGATCCTAGTGCTCTCTTTTATCTATGTATTATCCGCCGTACTTAGTTTGTGCTTTAAAACTATTCATTTCTGCGAGGTCCCAAAAATGAATGGTAGTAAATTGGGAGCCTGACAACTGGGAGAAACTGCGTTGCCGTTAACGGTCAGCAGGGACAGCTGATGTGACTAGTATTCACGCTATGCAAATACAATGGGGTAGGCTCCACAAAATTACTTAGTTGTGGTCAAAAGTTTAAATACACTTAGGTTGAAGTAATTAAAACTCATTTTTAACCACTCCATAGATTTCATGTTAGCAAACTATAGTGTTGTCAAGTCAGTTAGGACTACTTTGTGCATGACAAGTAATTTTGTGCAAGTAATTTTTCCAACAATTGTTTACAGACAGATTATTTCACTTTTAATTCACTATATCACAATTCCAGTGGGTCAGAAGTTTACATACATTAAGTTGACTGTGCCTTTACATTTTTTATATTTGGTCGCATATCCTTTGGCTTTGCATGCCATGACTTCCTGATGTCCATCACTCTGCTGCCAGATATGCAGTAGATATGAATGGATCACTTTAAGAGTTGTTTCTCCTGACAAATTTTCCTATGGAAAAATAAGTCAAGAGAAGAAACCCTTCAAGTTATCCATCCATATCTACTGTATTTCTGGCAGCAGAGTGATGGTTTAAGGCTTGTTTGATACGTCAGACCCTTGATGAGCCATTTAGCCAACCATGTGTTCCATACTGTTCCAGTGTAATTTACAGCTAAATCTAGTCCCACTCCCCAATTCCCATAGAGATTTATTCAAATGCAGAGAGGTTATAATATTGCTTTTAGGAGTACCAGAAAATAAGATATCAGGAGTCTTTTGATATTGTTGGGTCACAGACATCAGGAAGTCATGGTATGCAAAGAATATGTAACCAAATATTAAAAATGATTACTTTATTCTACATTGGCTGCAGTTAAATGTAAGAGGGCACTTACTTTTTCACACAATGGAAATGGGTGTTGGGATTTTTTGTTCATTAAATAAATAAAATAAGTAAAAAACAAACATGTCATTTGTTCACTCAGGTTCCCTAAAATCAATATTATATTTTGGCTAAAGATCTGAAAACATCCAGTGTGAGAAATATGCAACAATAGAGAAAATCAGGAAGGGGGCAAAAACTTTCACGGCACTGTATATTCCAGACGAGAAAATTCATCATTACAAAAAATTATTTTGACTATAGGCCAAACAGTTCAAAGGTTTTAGCCAAAAAATGTAAAGAGCGCCACCAAGGCCAATCTGGGTACATTTTGTTACCGGAGTAGTGAGTGCGAATGGGAACTTAACTATGGAAGATTTTAAGTGACTTTATTAAATGCAATCGCTTTAATGACACATCGAGAATTGTAATGCAAATCTGTGTTTGCTTTCACATAACAATGTGTATTTATCATGACATAATTCAAAACAAAACGCATATTGCATTGAATTTCATTGCATGTTCTCTAAAAACACTCATACTGAAATACGGGGTGTATTACTTTTCAACGCCAGTGCACGGTTTTCGTGCCAAAATTGATATGTAAACGTGCCCATTGCATTTAGCTCTGTGAGCATAGGGTGCCGCACAGAACGTGACATAATTCAGAGCAATCCTCGTGATAGTATTTATTGGACTGCAGAGTGGCCGGTCATTGCTTTTCAACGGCAGTGCACGGTTTCTGTGCCAAAATTTAAATGTAAACGTGCCCATTGCATTTCGCTCTGTGACCACTGGGTACAATTCAAAGCAATCCTTGTGATTGTATTTATTGATCTGCAAAACGGTCTGTCATTGCTTTTATCGAAGTGCTCCGGTGTTTCAGTGCCAAAATGAAATGTAATCAACTGTCCAATCACAGTCCATGGGGTATCATTAAAACAAAGCAGCACTGCTACATCCGAGTATGAGAAGCCGCCTATTGATTTGCCGAGGCTAGTAACTTGTGTGCCTGGATTAGCAACTGTCTTGGTTGGTCACTAGCATTCCTAGGCTGGTAACTCACGTGCCTAGTTTAGCAACCCACTGGATTTGCAACTGTATTGGCTGGTCACTAGCATTACTAGGCTGGTCACTCACATGCCTAGCCTGGCAACCCACTCGGCGAATCAATAGCCAGCTTCTCATTCACCACCGCCAGCCTCTATCAGTCGCTAGATCATTTGCCGTTTCGAGTAGGATATATGCACCGCCGGCCTCTCAGTAGTCTTATTGTTGCCACTTATCCTGCGCCATACTGGAGGATGTAGCAGTGGTGCTTTGCCTCGTCACACCGACCTCATTAGTTTAATTATTGCTGGTCAATGGGGTGCCAGCCTCGATTGCAGTGCAAAAATACAATGCAATATGCGTTTTGTTTTTAATTATGACATGATAAATGCGCATTGTTATGTAAAAGCAAACGCAGATTACATTTCACAATGAGTCGCTAAAGCGATTGCATTTAATTCACTGAAAATCTTCCATACCTACTTGCCAAATTTGGTTGCTTTACAATGTAGTTTTTGCTGTGCAAACACTTTTAGGGGAAAAAAAAAGAGAACAAAAACAATAGGGTTCCAACACCTGCCGTGCTCGGACGCCTAATAACAAAAAGTAAAACAATCTCAATACAGAAAATGTCAGATTATACATTTCTACATCCATTTGAAATCAACAAAGTTCTCTTACAAATGTACAAACTTGTTGATTGAAGCCTCCACGCTGCTGCTTAGATTTTGACCCCATCTCTGAGTTAATACCCAAGAAGCACCTGGAAACAAAAGGCCAATACAAAAACTTTCAGTTTAATATACATATTTAGTATTATTTCTCCAAGGCACATGCAATGATACTCCTTGATACCACATCTAACAAGTAGACAGTTTGGAGCAAATTACTCTGGTTTAAGTTCCACTACTATATACAGTGGTGCTTGAAAGTATTCATACCCTTTCACTTTTTGCAAACTTTATTGTGTTGTAGATTTAATTTGAAATGGATAAAATTGCCATTTTTGCCCATCAATCTAAACTCAATAACCCATAATGACAAAGTGAAAACATGTTTTTAGAAATGTATTAAAAATCTAAAACTAAAATCTCTAATTTACATAAGTACTCATACCCTTGATGCATTAAATGGGATGAATACTTATGTAAATGAGAAATTTCAGTTTTTTATTTTTAATAAATTTGCAAAGATTTCTAAACATGTTTTCACTTTGTCATTATGGGTTATTGAGTGTCGATTGATGGGCAAAAATGCCAATTTCATCCATTTAAAATGAAATCTACAACACAATAAAGTGTGCATAAAGTGAAGGGGTATGAATACTTTTGAGCACCACTGTATGCCACCAGGAACACTGGTCGTCGTCACTTTGACATCCTTAGTATGCACCACTGATAAAACTAACTAATCAGCAAGTATAGAGGAAAGGCAGGCTAAGGTATAATTAGTCCACTAATAGCAATACCCTCACAAATTACCTATAAAAAGTCTGTAATTAAAAGCATTTAAAGCAAAAATCACTACCTCGAAGCATTTGCACAACCAAAGTTTACTGATGAAAAACACTGCACAATCCCCTACTTGCTGCCACTTCTACTGGTTAGTGACTTGTATGCGCACTTTATTTTTATGAGTACGAGGCAGTAGATCCCGCTTTAATGCTCCGTGGTAGTGATGGAGTCACTCGAGTCATCAAGTCAGTCTAACTTCCGGTTTAGCCCTCCTGAATGGGATAAAGTAATTTAATAGTGCGGTGACTTTGAGACTTCCCAAATGTTATCGGAACGAATGGATCAAATTCTGATAGTGAAACGAGTTATTTCGTGGGGGTTGTGACGCTGAAAAAAAATTATCCATCGTTTTATAGCCGCTCCTTTTCCCATAATTGTGTGCAAGAAAACTGCTTTTCGGACCTGGAAGTTGTAATTACACGGTTTGACCACTAAATAAAATTGGCTTCAAAGCCCAGCGCTGTTCTGGGGGCTTGCTCAGTAATCTCACTCACGAGTTAACGAGCTCAGGGCAGGGGGTGGGTTCCGGGGCTGGGGGAGCGAGTACTGGGTGACCGAGTGAGTAGCTATTTCGTGCAACCCGAGTCAGACAGCTCTGGGCGGGCTGAGAGAGTGAGTGAGTGATTCGTGCAGCCAGAACTTCAGCTCAGGGCAGGGAGAGTGAGTACAGAGTTGAAACAAGCGCCAAAAAGTGGTTGCTTTCTCACAGGGCTAGGTTAATACAGTGATTTACTTGATGCATTTCCACAAATACAGTTAATATAAGAGTTGCACAATAGTGTAACACGTTGTCTCGCATCGTCTTCGCAGTATGCATTAGTAAGTAGCAGGTATGTCAGTGGCGAGTCAGTGAACGAGTTAGTGGAGGAGAGGACTTGTCACTCCTGAGTCAGTAAAAAGAATCGTTCGTTTCGAACGATTCGTTCAAACTCGTGCATCATTACTCCGTGGCGCAGCTCCAAATACACCGGAGTTTAAAATAATCGACCAGGCTAGCCGGCTCTGCCACCCCCCCCCCCCACAACCTCCATACACTGTGTCACCACAGCCTGATAAATATGGCTAATCAGGAAACACTGCAATGGCAAAACGCTTAACGTTAAAGTGACGAATCAATCATTCAGAAAAAAATGTATCATGCAAATTAACAATATGGAAGCTTCTAGATAACTAGCAAGCCAACACATCTGACAGTTCCCTGCTTCCATCACGTTAATTTACCTAACCGCTACACCAAGATCGCTTTTACATTTAGCTCGGATATCACTGGCTCACTAAACTAACTCGTACCTCAAAATAAAAAAGGATAAAATACCTTGTTCCAAAATATCATTCGTTCACTCATTGACTTTATGATTTTAGAGACTAACGTTACATTAACTACATAACCTCCGTAGCCTAACATACTTGCCAGCAGTTTTCGTAACGTTACAGATTTGGAACAATTGCGAGGGAAACTTATGGTCATAGGATCAGAGAGGAATACATTAACAGATGAGGGGTGAAATGCACAGAATTAAACTGTTCTTAAGGACAACATATCTTAAGGACGAATATTTCGCAATTAACGTTACCTAGCTAAGGACGTACGGTATTTATTTTGAAAGTATGAGCAATCACACTTAGCCTTGGTGGTTGTGTCTCCATAAGACCACACTCCGGCTACAAAGCCTTAAAAATTAACGCAGAACTATCTCAATTATAAGCTTAAAGAAAGTGTAGCCATAATGGGGAAGTCATCGTTAACATAAGTTATAGCTATATCTAAGTTATACATATATAAGTTAACAAAATTTAACACTGAATTAGGCTACTTAGGCCTAGCACTTTCCATATCTGATCCAGTGTGGCGCTGAAAAAGGAGGTGATCCAATCAACTTCATGCGTTTCCGATGCCGTCGTATCCCACAATGCTGCACGGTCCAGTTAAATTCTAATTTCACAGTAATGAAATGTGTTATGGCATAGCCTGCATTGATTTCACAATAAAATTGTAGGGGTTCTCTATGCCAGAGACACGAAGGAAATATTGGAGGTCCAGGTGCGACTTTAATCTTAAAGTGTTCAGCGAACAACACTAAGACGGACAATAATCTGTAGTGGATGGGGAAAATAAGGAGAACACAAATAACCTCGCGATAAAAAGCGAGGAGCTCGATATCCGAGCAAAACAAAAGAAATAAGCAGACACGCTAATTTAACACCCGTAGTACAGTAAACAAAAAGAAAGGAAGGAGAGAAATAAAAATAACCCTAACCCTTAGGGTGAGAATGCTCGTAGGTATAAGAGGAAAACAAAGAAACCAAAACCTCTGCACTGAACTAAAAAAGCGCACTTTAAACATTCTAAATTGTACTGCTAACAAGAACCGCGTAGAGCAGCAAAGCGGTCGATAGCACGCACAACTCCTATATTTTTTTACCCGCTAGAAAGTAACACTTATCTAACTCCCGTATTGGAGTGAACAAAAGAAAGGAAGGAGAAAAACAAAAGAACCCTGTAGGTTTGGGTGGAAAACAAAGGACCCAAAGCCTCTGCTCTGACAAAAGAGCGAAAGAGCGCACTAAACTGTTTCCTACATTGTACAAGTCCCGCATTGAGAAGCAAAGCGGTCGATAGCAGTACAACTTCCTATACCTTTACCGGCTAGAATGTTACGTGAAATAACATGGAAGCGACGAGAAAAAGAGGAAGCGGGGTATAAATAGCGAGAGGAAATGCAGTACAGGTGAACTCACTAATCACCGAGGCGAAAGCAAAATCCGTAGCGGAACACAGAAAAATCAGATAGATTTACAGGTAGATGAGAAAATGGAAAACTAAGCGCGGAGATAAAGGAAGGAAGGCGTGATCCATGACAAAAATTCTGAATACAATATGTAACTGTGAAATATTACTGTTATATCTTGTGAAATCCTGGTAATATTTTACAGTGTAGGCTAGGCTCCTTTCATTTGCGATGATGCTTCATTTCATGGAAGTGAGCAGCTGCTGATTTGAAATTGAATGTCTCGTAAATTTTAACGCAGCTGGAGATACGCATGAGTCGCGTAATCTAATCTAGCCTCCATTTCATTATTTCTATTAGTGTTAGAGCCAAAATATGTACTAAGAGAAGATTGTTTAGCCATTATTTAATGCTAGCTCGCAAGCAGCTACACTACACATGTTAGTCTTACGTCTTACGTCACTGCAAGCTCCGCAGAGGGCCGAGGGACAGAAATAGCGGATTTCTTGAGAGTAGCGTCGTCTGATTTGTGGTGATAATAGGCCTAATGATAAATTGCTGTGGTTTTGAGACTAAATATGTAAAATTACTATATTGCAAAGTACATTTTTTTGTTTGTTTTTTTACCGGCCCGAATGTCCGAAGGGAATGACATTTTCCGGCCTTTGTCATAAATAAATGGTCAAAACCGGCAATTGCTGGCCTAACGTGACCCCTGGTATGTATGTATAATGGAACGCAGCCATTGGCTGTGTCCGAATCAGCCTCTTAACTATTGCGTCCTCAGGGTATGACTATGTACTGTCTACTAAGCATACTGTTTAGTGCGCACTTTTTAGTAAGCGATTAGCAGTAGGTGAAAAATACCACCATACTATTAACCGTACTATGGGAGTGCAATAAATCATGGCGCACCTATGGTACACTCCGATCCAGTCGGAGTAACAATAAGCCGTTTCGAAGCTATTCTAACATTGTGAGCTCAGTTTTAACAGTGTTTCTTAAAAAGAAAACAAACCACTATGCAGTCCTGGTGTCACTTGTATTTACTGTTTTTTTCGTGATGGAATACAACGTCAAGCTGCATGTCAAGAGGGACCAAGGTGTTCATTTACTTCTGGAATAGTATGCTCCTGAACATACTAGCGGTAACACGGAAATAAGTGTTTCATCCTGGTATTTTTAAGTACACAACTTTTTCAAAATGTCACGTACTTAACAGCTTTTTTAAAAGTATACTCAACTAGCATACTCAATAGTAGGCAAGTGTGCTGATTCGGACACAGCCATTCTCTTAAAGGGTTAGTTCGGACTTTTCGATGTAATAGCTCGCTTATGACTTAGCCGTGATCTTGTTAATCAATGGAGACCATTTTCAGCTGATTCCATGCATGTATGGACGTCCAGCTATTGCTAATGCTACCGCAACCTAATGGTATCAGTTAGCATCCACTACCAAACGCACTTAAACACACTCGACGGTGCACCCAAAGCAAATAAAATACCACTAAAGACTATCGGTCTTGAGTGTTTATACCATCATTTTGAAGTCAAACTATCGTTGAACCCTTTACTTTGTGCTATCGCCCTATGTTCTCTGTGGAAGGAGCCAATGCGTTAACTGAAAATGTTCTCCATCGATTGAAAAGATCACGGCTAAGTCGTTAATGATATATTATGTCCAAAATTCCGAACTAACCTTTTAAGGCATGACATAGCCTTCTTTACATCACTGTTCCGCGCCTTCCTTGTTCTACATGTGATTAGGCATGTGACCAAGGACACAACCAAAGCCCATAGAGAGAGAAAGCATTGCTAACTCCAATGACTGGAATGGAACAGGAAAAAGTGCAATGTCATTCTTTGGGCATCAGGGGGCAGTGCTGAGGCATTGCTAAACAGAGTAGACTCTGGAAAAATACATGGATGTGAATGGTGCTATAAAATTATCATCACAATCGAGTTCAAATATTTTCACATAATAGGATTATTACTGTCATTGTTACACGGCCTAATGCGTATAATTAATACATAATTATAAGTCGACATGCAATCGATGGTTGTGTTATGATCTCACTTTTAAAACATTTCCACTAGCATTGATGCTACACAATGTTGATGAGTTTGCCGGTTCATGAATATTCATTAGAGGCTCCTCAGGCAACAATCCTGTCCTGTTTGACGGTAGCCAACTAGCTTGTAGTTGGTTTAGTAGCAAACCAGCATTATGACAGAGATGGTTTACAAGATATTACTATACTATATACCAAGCTAGGTTATATTAACGTTGTATAACAACATGGTGGAAATATAAATGTACTGAGCATTCTAATAAAGCGATCTTGCGGTGTTGAAAATATGTGTTTTCGATGTGAAAAGTGATTGACGTGCACTGCAACTAACCCTCACTTGCTAAGTAAAACCAGATATTCTCTAGAAGCTTCTACAAGATTCTTGTTAAAACCAGATTGTCTATAAGATACAAGGTAATATACCACCGGAACTAGCTAGTACTTTGTTTGCCCACATAGTTGTCATTCTTGTGCTGTTATTAACAAATTACTTTGGCTGGTTGCAGCGCCCTAAGTTTATATTTGCCATCAGTCTTCATGGGAAAACTCTGCTGGTAAAATGCATCGATGGCAGACAACTGTGTGTCACCCTCGAGTTACCTACTCTGAAGCAGCTACAAGAGGAGAGCAATTCAGGTGATCGCCTAAGTATTACAGCCCAATAAAAGCCTATGTCATTGTGCTCTATCAAGCTTGATATATGAGAAACTTTAGATGGCAAACTATGCCTTGTATACTACAATGTCATGGATCTTGCCTTTCTTCCCTTATCTCCATGTCTCTTTATTCCTTTTTAGCCTTTAGTAGCCTTCATTCTCTCTCTCTTAACCGGTAATGCTCTTGCATGGGTCGACCCACTTATCAGGGCTAATTCACCCATGGCGGAGATGGTGTCAGTGTTCGATCAAGACGTTTCTGGCAAGGAAGCTGCCATGCGTTTGACCCGGCTTCGTCAGGGCACTGACACCGTGGCTGCTTTCGCGATTACTTTCCGTGTTTTTGCGAGGGTGACAGGGTGGGCCGATGAGCCTCTTTGTGCACTGTTCCTGAATGCCCTATCGGAACCCATAAAAGACGCCATTGCGGGTATCGAACCACCCGCTACATTCGGGGCTCTGGTATCTACGGCCATTCGTTTGGATAACCGGTTTAGAGAGAGAGAGAAGGAGAGGGCTTATAAGGGTTTTAAACATCACCCACCTCGTTACTCTTCCTCCCGTGATTCCGCTTTTTTTAGTGGAGTCCCCAGCTTATCCGCTGGTTTTGGGTCATTCCTGGCTCGCCATAACCCACACATTAATTGGGGGGGGGGCGGGTTCCGTTATTCATAAATGGGGTCCCAAATGCAAACGCCACTGTTATGTCGCCAGCCCTTTTCTGTTGGGAGAAGGGGGTGAGGATTATGCCGAGTCTGACTCAGAGAGTGAGGAGGAGAATTATTCATTTAAACCGCAGTCCTCTCATGTTCCCTCCGAGAATGGAGAAGAGAGTTTAGACTGGGATCACTCTGCTGAGCAACCTCCTGCGTGGCAGGAGTTGACGTCCGAGTCAGAGATTGATTGGGAGATTCACTCTGTCTCGGACACTGAGGGTGTTGAAGTGGGAGGGGCACTCGAATTCCAGCTGCCCGCTAATGTCCCCAAACAGTACGCCGATCTTGCGGAGACATTTAGCAAACAACGTTCCACTTCACTACCACCTCACAGACCATATGACTGCGCTATAGAGCTATATCCAGGCACTACCCCCTCTAGAGGGTCTCTTTATTCTTTATCCATCCCTGAAAGCGCAGCTATGCATAAGTATATTGAGGAGGCTTTGGTTAATGGGTTCATTAGACCTTCTACCTCGCCTGCAGGGGCGGGGTTTTTTTTTGTTAAAAAGAAAGACGGAGGTCTTAGACCCTGTATTGATTACAGGTCCCTAAATTACATAACGGTGAAGAACAGGTACCCCCTTCCTCTTATGAACTCCGCCTTCGAGCATCTTCAGGGGGCGTCCTGGACCTACGTAACGCCTATAACCTCGTTCGCATTCGCTAAGGCGACGAGTGGAAGACCGCTTTTAACACGCACAGCGGCCACTACGAATATCTCGTCACGCCGTTCGGGCTCACTAGCGCCCCCTCTGTGTTTCAGGCGTTAATTAACAATGTGCTGAGGGAGATGCTGGAGAGATTCGTCTTCGTTTATCTTGACGATATTTTAATATTGTCGCCCGATCTTACCACACATGTCGGTCACGTTCGTCAGGTTCTTGCTGCTCTTCTCAAAGCCCAATTATTTGTAAAAGCAGAGAAGTGCGTTTTTCACACTGGCTCTGTTTCATTTTTGGGTTTCATTGTTAGAGAGGGTAAGGTACAGATGGATCCGGAAAAGGTTTCCGCTGTAAAAAAACTGGCCCACGCCATCTTCCGTAAAACAGGTACAACGTTTTTTAGGTTTTGCTAATCCTGGTTACACCCATCCCTTCCCTTTGTGGTAGAGGTGGACGCCTCCGAGCTAGGCGCCGGAGCCATTCTGTCCCAATGTTCGCCACTTGACCACAAGATGCACCCCTGCGCTTATTTCTCTCGCGCCCTAACATCGGCAGAGAGGAATTATGATGTAGGGGATCAAGAATTGCTTGCGGTCAAGTTGGCTTTGGAGGAGTGGCGCCATTGGCTCGAAGGAGCGGAACATCCGTTTACGGTATGGACAGACCATAAAAATCTGGAGTATGTTCAGCTGGCTAAGAGGCTTAACTCACGGCAAGCTAGGTGGGCGCTGTTCTTTTTAAGATTTAATTTTATTATCACATATCGCCCCGGGTCTAAAAACGTAAAACCTGATGCTCTCTCGCAGATTTACGACCGCTCTGAGACAGACTCTGTTCCCGAGCCTATTATCGCCACTGACCTCATTGTTGCCCCGGTTATATGGAAGGTGGAGGCAGCGGTGCAGTGAGCCTTGCGCTCGGACCCAGGTCCAGGTGGGGCACCGGCTAATTGTCTTTTCGTGCCTCCTCGTCTTAGGTCTCGGGTTCTCCAATGGGGCCACGCCTCCCAACTCACCGGTCACCCGGGTGTTCATCAAACTAGGGACTTTTTATCCCGGCGTTTCTGGTGGCCTAGTCTGGAGAGACGTACGCTCATTTGTCGCGGCTTGTCCGGTTTGCGCTCGCAGCAAGGCCTCTCACCTTCCTCCCTCTGGTTTTCTTTGACCCCTAGCCATTCCCACCCGCCCCTGGAGTCATATTTCCTTGGACTTCGTCACAGGGTTGCCGTTATCTTCAGGCAATACTAACATTTTAGTGGTGGTCGACCGGTTTTCCAAAGCGGCTCATTTCATTGCGCTGCCCAAGCTGCCTTCGGCACCTGAGACAGCGCAACTCATGATTGACCATGTGTTTCGGCCGCACGGCCTTCGGTCGGATGTGGTGTCCGATCGCGGTCCTCAGTTCGCCGCCAAATTTTGGCGGGCGTTTTGCTCTCTGCTGGGGGCTTCGGTTAATTTGTCTTCCGGGTTTCACCCGGAGACTAACGGCCAGACAGAGCGCACTAATCAAACTCAAGAGAGTACTCTTCTCTGCCTTGCCGCGTCCAAGCCTACCTCCTGGAGCCGTCACCTTGCCTGGGCGGAGTACGCTCATAACACGCTGCGTAACGCCTCCACCGGCCTCTCCCCCTTCGAAGCTCAGCTGGGTTATCAACCACCTCTTTTTCCTGAGCTTGAGAGGGAGGTGGAGGTGCCCTCCGCAGGAGCTTTCGTTCGGCGGTGTCGGTTGGTTTGGAGACAAGTGCGTTCATCTCTTATACGGACTTCGGCTAAACAAAAAGCCACGGCTGATAGGCATCGTCGAGCTGCACCATCCTATAGAGTTGGACAGCGGGTGTGGCTCACTACTCGTGACCTTCCGCTGCGGGTCGAGTCCCGCAAACTCGCCCTTCGTTTTGTGGGTCCTTTCAAGATTATAAGAAAAATCAACCCAGTCACATTTCGACTGCAACTGCCGCGCTCGATGTGCATCCACCCCACGTTTCACGTCTCCCGCCTGAAACCGGTACTTGTCAGCCCCCTCGCCCCGGTTGAGAGACGACCTCCGCCTCCCCGACTCATAGAAGGGGGTCCGACTTATACCGTTCGCCACATTGTGGCCGAGAGACGTGTGGGCAGAGGGTGGCAGTTCCTTGTAGACTGGGAGGGCTACGGTCCGGAGGAACGTTGCTGGGTTCCATCGAGAAACATCCTGGACCCTCAGTTAATCACCGACTTCCGCAGAGATAAGGTTGTGGAAGCGTCCGGTGCCGTTCCTTAGAGGGGGGGTCCTGTCATGGATCTTGCCTTTCTTCCCTTATCTCCGCGTCTCTTTATTCCTTTTTGTCGTTCGCCGGCAATCTATCGGATTTTCCTGTGTTCCGCCACGGGTTTTGCTTTCGCCTCGTCATTAGTGAGTTCACCTGTCATTTATTTCCGCTCACTATTTATACCACGCTTCCTGCCTCTCTCATTGCTTCCATGTTATTTCACGTAACATTCGAGCCGGTAAAAAGGGTATAGGAAGTTGTACTGCTATCGATCGCTTTGCTTATCAATGCGGGACTTGTTAGCAGTACAACCTTAGAAAGAAAGCAGTTCTCTTTAATACGCTCTTATTTCAGAGCAGAGGTTTTCGTTTTCTTTTGTTTTCTACTCGAACTTACGAGTGCCTCACCCAAAGTTTTTGGGGTCTTTTCAGTTCTCTGTTTCTTTTGTTTCACTCCACAAACGGGAGTTAGATAAGCGTTATTGCTTATTTCTTTGTTTTGCTCGGTGATCGAGCTCCTCGTGGTTTGTGTTCTTTTATTTTATTCGTTTCTCCACTACGGATCATTGTCCGTTCCAGTGGTGTTCTTCGGAACACTTTAAGATTTCCCAGCTATCGCATCTGGACCTCCAATATTCCCTACGTGTCTCTGACATAGAGATCCTTTACACTACAGTGCTTCAAAAAGGCATTAAACCTGCAGCAATTCTTGTTGGAATAATCTATAACTCTGCTTAAATATGAACATATCTTACATCTGTCTTCATATGATCTTATCTCATGGAACACATTTGGAGCAATTACAGTTGATTACAGTCGGAAGTTTACATACACTTAGATTGAAGTCATTAAAACAAATTTTTAACCGCTCCACAGGTTTCATGTTAGCAAACTATAGTGTTGGCAAGTCAGTTAGGACATCTACTTTGTGCATGAAACAAGTAATTTTTCCAACAATTGTTTACAGACAGATTATTTCACTTTGAATTCACTATATCAGAATTCCAGTGGGTCAGAAGTTTACATACACTAAGTTGACTGTCCCTTAAAATTTTTACATTTTTAATATTTGGTCACATATCCTTTGCATGCCATAACGTCCTGATGTCTGTGACCCAACAACAAAAACTCTTGATATCTTATTTTCTGGGACTAGATTTAGCTGTAAATTACATTGGAAGAGTATGGGAACACATGGTTGGCTAAATGGCTCAAAGTCATAAAAAGTCTGACGTATCAAACAAGCCTTAAATCATCACTCTGCTGCCAGAAATGCAGTAGATATGGATGGATAACTTGAAGCGTTTCTTCCTTTTTCCTTAGAGTTCAAGAAGAAAATTTATCAGGAGAAACTACCCTTAAAGTGATCCATCCATATCTACTTCATATCTGGCAGCAGAATGATGGTTTGAGGCTGTGAGGGTTCAGAATAATGATGAGCCAAACGCAACAAAACAAAAAAGGGATAGTCCCTGGCAGTAGCCAAAACAATAACACACCCGTATAAAACGGGCTAGCCACGTAAACACGGACAGAGAGAAAAACAGAAAACAATGCACCTTCGGAACGTGACTATAACGCCTGATAATTGGTGAAATAAACAAAATCTAAATAAAACTCACACCTTCAGAAATGAGAGAGTGGGAGTGAAGGAGAGGCAAGAGAAATAAAGGAACAGAAAAATGAATTCCCTAGGCTTCTAGGCCGAAGAATGTCTGAACTGCTAAACAAAAAAATGTATCTTCTTTAAAACAGCAGAGAGACCAAAACCAACTAACCCTGACTTTGTGAAGGCACGAAACGATAACGAAGCATCCGGAAGCAGAATAGAGAGGCTTAAATACTTAACAGGTAGGGGAACAGGTGAAATTAATAATTAGCGGGGAAGAGCAAAGCCCCGAGACGGAATGCAGAAAAAATCTGATAGATTGCTAACCAGCGCAGAGAGGAAGAAAACCGTAGCAAACGAGGGAAAAAAGCCACAACCCATGACACCAGACGATCTAAGTGACGACCCCAGACGATCCCCCAGGCTTACCCCTACGGAAGTCCTGAATCAATTCCGGGTCTAAAATGTTTCTTGATGAGACCCAACATCGCTCCTCAGGGCCATAGCCCTCCCAGTCCACCAAAAACTGAAAACCCCTACCCACTTGTCTCTCCGCCAAAATGCGGTGGACTGTATAAGCCGGACCTCCCTCCACGACCTGAGGAGAGGGTGGAAATCTCTCCACAGGGGCCAGAGTGCTGACGAGCTTGAGTCGGAAAATGTGAAAGTTGGGGTGAACACGCATGGAGCGCAGCAACTGGAGGCGGGCAGTAACTGGGTTAATTTTGTGGATGATCTTAAAAGGACCCACATAGCGCGGAGCGAGTTTGTGGGACTCAACCCGCAGGGGCAAATCCCATGCGGAGACCCAGACACGCTGACCCAACCAATAGGAGGGAGCTGAACGACGATGTTTGTCGGCGGAAGCCTTCTGACTAGCCGAAGCTCGCAAAAGTGAGGAACGAACTCGCTTCCAAACCGCACAACACCTCCGGACAAATGAGCCTGTAGAGGGCACCTCCACATTCCTCTCCAGCTCAGAAAAAAGTGGAGGCAAATAACCCACCTGGGCCTCAAATGGAGAAAGACCTGTGGAGGCGTTACGCAGGGTGTTATTAGCATATTCAACCCAGAGAAGGTAACGACTCCATGAAGTGGGATTGGAGGCCACCAAACAGCACCAACCAGTGTCTGATTGGTGCGCTCCATCTGTTCGTTAGTCTGCGGATGAAAACCGGAGGACAGACTACCACTTTTCCGCCTTGACGAATAGTTTAGCCAATGCCTGAAGCACAGAGGGGAAGCTAGTGAGCCCGAATGGCATGACCCGGTATTTGTCGTGGCCGCTATGTGTAATAAACACGGTTTTCCATTCATCGCCCTCACGCATGCGCACCAGGTTATAGACGTTGCAGAGGTCGCGTTTGGAAAATCTTTGCCCCTGAAGGCGTTCGAACACAAAATTCATCAGAGGAAGCGGGTACCGGTTTTTAACGGTGATGGCATTGAGGGACCGATAATCAATACAGGGCCTTAATCGTCCATCATTCTTTTTTACAAAAAAAAAACCTGCACCAGCAGGCAAGGTAGATGGCCTAATGAACCCATTAGCTAGCGCCTCCTCAATATATTCCTTCATGACAGAACTCTTTGGGACAGAATAAAGACTCCCTCTGGTAGGGGTAGTGCCAGGATACAACTCTATAGCACAGTCGTAAGGGCGGTGCGGAGAAAGAGAAATGGCTCTCTGCTTACTGAAAACCTCAGCTAGGTTAGTATACTCTGTGGGTACGTTGGGAGGCAAGGGAAACTCAAGCGTCCCTGCCAACCTAGTATCTCTTGTTTTGGTGGGCGAATTAGGAGAGGACGACCACCGGATCTCCGAATCAGAAAATTAATATGAGGAGATCTCCTACTTGATGGGAAATCCATCAGCCTGGAAATCCCACTCCAGACTCTCGTCTCCAACCTCCGAACCAAAAACAGACTCCCCCCGATCAGATAGGATGGTAGCCTCCTCAGTCTCTGAGTCGGAGCTGGAGTCGGACCCTCCTTGGTGACTTCCCGACGCACCGGTCGGAAACACATGACCCTGGACCGTACATTGGGAACCCCATTGAAGGATGCTGGATTTGCTTCTCCCCCATTTAATATGAGGATTATGTTGAACCAGCTACGTGTGACCCAGTGCTATGGGGTAAGAGGGAGAATCAACTAAAAAGAACTGAATACTCTCAGTATGATCCTCGTAAAGGGATCTTCATAGTGAGGGAGGCAGTGACCTCTTTAATGATACCTGCGCCCAATGGGCGACCGTCAAGTGCGGTGATTCTCCGGGACTGAGTGAGGCCACAGATGGGTAAACGGTTCTTCCTGGCCCACCGGGCATCAATAAAGCACTCGACTGCCCCGGAGTCAATAAAAGCATCGACCAGGAGGGAGCGCTGTTGCCATATTATTTTAACTGGAAGTAAGGTCCGAGGTAGAGGCCCCGGTTCCACTAACGAGATGACCCCTTTTCCCTTAAGCCTGGGACACTGATTAAGAGTATGCGCTTGCAATAACGACACCACCCCGGAGTAGGAGGAGTGTCTCCAGAGGGGCCGCAAAAAACACCATCCACCTGCATCGGCTCCTCATTACCGCGAAACGTGGAAGCGGATGGAGACGGAACCGGTGTAGTGAAGGGAGCAAAGGAAGAGTTAATAGGACGGTCTCTCCTGCTACTTTTAGTGCGGGCCCGATCTGACACAATTGTCGATGCAAATGGCCATAGAAACTAAAACCTCTAGCGTCTCACACGGCTCCAGCATTGCCAAGGCATCCTGAATGGAATCACTCAACACCTCCATGAATTGAGTTATTAGTGGAGCCTCCGGCCAACCTGTCTCACCATGCCAGTGATTTTTTTAATAAAGGGCGAGGGTCTCTGACCATGCCTTTCTACAGTTAACTAGCTTTAGCTACCGTTAAAGTTAATTACTAAACAGCAACCGTTAGCTAGCTAGGCGACTGCACCGAATATCAGCAGCACTTGTGTGGTGTAGGCCTATGGGTGCAAATTCTAATCACATATTATGGGCGGGCGGGCGGGAGACAGAGTCAAGACCCTTATGTTTGGATTGGGAGTGGAACCGAAAATAAGACGGCTGGGTTGAAGAAAGAAGTCTGCAGACTTTAGCTTGGGTTGTTTTTGTGAAGCAGGCCTACATTGGCTACTGCTGTAGCATGTCATTTGGCGGGGAAGGGATCGTCACTAATGTACTGGCTAACGTTACTTCAAATTGTTCCTTTATTGTGCTACACGGTGTCAGGCTTAGTTAGCTCATCTGGACTTGAATTGATCTATTTAACGTCAATATAAGGATAATTTCAAACATTGGGTTCACTATCGGCTATTTAATTATGTTCATTTTAATTGCTCTGCTGTATGTAAGCTATGATGACGTGACCATAAACTGTGATAGTCTGCCACTGATATGGACTAGCCATACGAGCCTAGTCCTTGGCAACATGTTTTTGATTGCTGTTATTTCAAGTGATGATGGGAATAAGGGGTAAAGTACAGGGTAATGTTTCCCAGGGTTGTTATGGTATAACTTGCAGGAAACGTCATAGTAGTTTCCAATCTGTCTCTCACTACATTTTACGCCCCGTCAGACTGGTAGTTATGGTGATGTTCCTATGTTTCCCAGTTGGTAGTTATAGCTATAGTTTAGAAAGCATAATAAAGCAATCAGACACAAAAGCAGAGGAACGCGATCTTGTATGCTACTTTACTGTAAGCCGTTCTCCGAATCTGCAGCTCCTAGCCCTTAACGTACATGCAGACTTACTACATTAACAATGTAATAACAGGTAAAACCGCACTAATGTAATAAATGAAATAATGAATTGAATGTACGATAAGGAATTGAACAGATCCGACATAGATCGGAATGACTGACGGATGCTTTGTATATATAATTGTATGAATAAAACCAATGATTTTAACAAATAACTTGAAGTGTGTTATTTTCTATTCAAATTATGTTATCCATGATATGCGCCTGAGGCTCATTGTTCAACTGTAGGCACTATGTAGGCCTACATTAGAAGAAATATACTGCTATAGCTATGCTGATTGTTCCTCTAATTATCATAAGCCATATAACTCAGATCATTATTTCTACAATGTTTTTTACAAAACACCTATGGGGAGGTATTGCATTTAGCCTACTGGAGGGAAGGAACGACACTGAGCTTTGTCCAATAATTGATGGTTCAGTGTAAACTGCACACTCAACACAAGAACAACCTTATTATAAATATATTATTTTATTTTTTGACGGTCATTTAGGTGCCCAGTGTCCACTAAACAGGGAAGCTGTAACCATGGTAACAACAACTGCGTGACAGGGAAACACTATGTCAGCGCTTCAGTGCCTTACATTAACTGCGTCGGGCTCGGGTCGGGTTCGGACATAAAATGCAGAATTCCTGTCGGGTTCGGGTCGGGCTCGGTTACTACTATCTCGGACTCGGTCGGGTTCGGACAGAAATATGCGGCCCGATCCGCACTCTAATATGCATACATAAGCACTCGACAGTCATGAGTCAGTCAGTGTGATGAGTTACTTTGAGGCAGACATCAGGTATGTAGCCAAACAAAGTATAAATATACTGTTAATTTTCGTTTTATATTGATATTAATGCGCTTTTGAAATTGCTTGACACTATTTGGCAGCTCAAAATGTGCCAACTAGCTATTGTTAGCGTTGATACCTTTTGCTAGTAATGTGGGAATCAGTGGAATATGGTCGAGTTCTTGTGTCCCATCCACTGAACTTAAAAGAACGGTCCCATCTCACCACAGTAGTTTTAATGTTGTCTTCTAGCTAGTTAGCTAATTTAATACGTAACATGTGAGAATAATTTATTGAAATACACTTAATTTCTTTGCATGTATCATTAATTAACTGTCATGTAGCAGTGTTTGAACCAACCTCAGTCATGGGCTTGTTTTAAATAAATTATTTCACGGACCGCCAAAGGGAAATCGTGACCGCCAAAATGACAATAATTGAGAAAACGGCAAATAAATTCATATCCAAATGAATTACATTTTTTGGGTGCAATATGGTCTTTCGGCTAGCGGATGGCGATGTATACTGTACTAGTCGCCTTCAAGATTTCAGTACTAGGAGATGAGTAGAAGAAGCAGAACCATAGACTGTATAGAAATGAGGCTCAGCTATTCTGTGGCAGAGTGCTACCTAAATCTTTGAGGCAACTCAGTAGAAAGACATAACGTACGCAGCGAGTTGGATGGAACACGCTCCAATTTTGAATTAGGCTACCTGTTATGTTCTGTACATCTGTTTGTCTGTTTGTATTATTATTTGATATTTATTCTGGATTTATTATTTTTAATTTCATCATTGCATCCCCCTCTGTTCGTGGGTTGTCCGAGTCTCATCTGTATGTTTGTTTACCCAGTCTCGTGCATGCACTATTCGGGTGACTTCGGGAGTCTTCGTGGGTTAACGCTGTATTTCCGAAGTTTCGTTTTTTGCTACTTCCTGATTTCCTTCCTGTGTATAATTGTATATATTACTAACTCACGGTAACAATCACTCGGGTGCTTTATTAGTTACGTGCACTTTACTAAAACCAATGAACATAAATGTATACTAACAACTAACTGTCTGTCTTATAGTTAGATACTAACATTTAACCAGCTTCTCCGCTTTATCTTTGTTACTCGCATTTCTAACTGGTCCTGAGCTACCTCTGTAATTCGCTCCAGCTGTTTGTACTTAGACTTCACCTCTCTTGATTACTGTGCACACTCCGCTCCTATTCGAGCCCGTTGTTTGTTATGCATGTTTCCGAGTCCCTTCCATGTTTTCGTTATGTTCTCGTGATTGAATTATTGTTTACCGAATGTGTTAACCTCACGTCGTTTGTTACCCCACCCTTTCCTATGTGTATATAAGACCCACAAATCTGTTTTTTCCCAGTCAGTGTTTGAGTGTTCTTTATTTATTTTTCTAATATCTAATTGGTATAATATTCAATTACCTTTGATTTCTAAAACCTAACTCCTGAACACAACCCTACTGGTACTTTACAACCATAGCCTACATATATACTCCAAAAACGGTATTTACGGTACAATTTATGGAACAGAAATTTGCTGCGTGCGCTCGCATAGCCTACGTACTGCCAGAAACCATATTCTCTGCCAGGAAAAACCCTGAATACATACATTTTAATATCCCTTCATTCCAAGCATATATTTATTTAATTATTTGCAAAAATCGCCGGCGTGCCCTTTTATGAATTTGGGCCCCTGCCCCTCTAACATCCTCTGCACGTGCCTGGACTATAGGATTCACTATAGAGTATGATAGGAATCGTATAGGATCCTATAGGAATCCTAAAGTATTTTTTTCTTAAGGGTTACCAATCAATCCATTATAAAGTTGTGTGAAATTTGTATTATAACAGAAAACTTAAATCTGTGTTTTATTGCAGGCCAAGTGCAGACCAAACACAGGCAACATTCAACGCCTATCCAAACCCCTGCAATGCACTTTCAGTGGGCTCCCCAAACCCATCTGGTGTTGTCTGTGCAGCCCCCTCCAACTCATCTAGTGTTGATTAGGGATTGAAACGGATTACCCACACACTGCTGAAGAATGCTCCTAATCAGCGTTTAATAAAAAGACAGGTATTATCAGGTATTGATAGATAGGCCCCTGCAACCCATCTATTGTCATCCTGCCAGGTTCCTCAAATTTCCCATCCAGTAGGGAGTTTGAGTGGACAGAGGGCAGCATTACAGAGTTGCTTCAAGTCAGAAATTCATCAAAAAATAAAAAAATTACTTTTTGCAGGTAGCTGCACATGAACACCTTTTGTGGTGAGACCCGTCTTCGGGCTTAAAAGTGCTGCCTGAAGTGAAAGCAGAAAGAAGTTGCTACAACAGGCTGCTTGCCGACTCCAATAACAGTGGAGAGGGTGCCCATGAAATGTCAAGCTACTTGGTTGAGGCCTGTTCTCAATTTACAGATAAGGCTGTTCTTCTCGACTGAACCGGTAAATTTGAACCTTAATATTGGGGAAATATATATTTTCTTGGATTGTCAATCTGTGCACATGTTTTGTGTCTCTAGCTAAGAGAGTACCAGACAAAATACCCTTTAAAAATGCTATTATGGTTAACTCATTAACTCATTAACTCATGACATACCATTGTCGAAAAAGGAATACAGCTGCTGAGTCCCTAAATGAAGTATTTAAAACCTACCTCCAATCGGAGAAGAGAAGCTCAGGGAACCAGCATCATAAGGAGAAAATGCAGATGATCAAAGGCCTCTTAGATTTGTAAAAACAAATAATTGTCTGTTAATTTGTTACTGAAAATACTATAAAAGAAGCTATGTTTTCAGGGAATTTGAATGTAATGTTCATTTATTATACACACACACAATCAGGGAATTCATCCATGATTTTACAAAATAATTGTATGCTGTGTGGTAGTGTTTATTCTGGCCCGATTGTGGCACTTCTACAGGACCTGCTGCCTCAATATGATCTCTCTCTTCCTCCTCATCTGGCTCTTCACATTCATCATAAAAGTTGTCAGGATCTGTGAGGGTGGGGACGTGGTCGGAGAGCCAGACGCGACCGTACGGGGATCCATAAGTTACCCACAGGAGATAACCAATAGTTGGGGAAATAAATGAAGAATCCTGACAGGGCAGGAGAAACTAAAAAGGGGAATAAGTCCTGGCAAATACACCAAACAAAAGTCAACCCAAAAATGGGTGAAAAAAGCTTGCAGACTCAAGCAGAGAAAGAACAGGAATAAAGAAAACCTCTAGCTTTAATGTCCAGTGTTAAATATAAATTGCTGACCAACCATGACCGTTGTTCAGAAAATGAATCAGTTGTAAATTGTATTCCAGGTAAGAAATTTAACAAGTAGTGGAGGTTTAAGGGCAACATTAATAATTTAGCTGGGTGCAAGTGATAACATAGGGGCTGGTACTGCAGAGCTGTGGTTTTACACTCAGTGATTCTGTCGAGTGGCAATTTTTTTAAATCTCCTCCCTTGCCTCCTCCCTACAATTTTGTAATGGAGGGAGGTGACAAAACTTGAGCCAATTTCTCATTAGAAGCACAAGAGAAGGTAAGTACAAACAATCATAATTTACTTACCTCTATATGTTTTTAAATGACATCAGAGCAGACTTCTATTCTAATCAAAATCAAATTCTAGAATTCAAACTTCAAACAAAATTGATTGCAGTACAACATTAGACAAATGTGGTACTCCCCTAAAATTCCTCTGTAATCTTGCGTACATCAAGAACACATTATAGCACAAAATTTATAGTCATGTAAATCATATAATGCAGCAAGTTGTTAGTCCTTTAACAAAATGAGCATTGACAGCACCCCCCCCCCCCAGTCTTATAATCAAGATAATGTCAAAACCTAGAGGGTAGATTTGCCGTATACTTTCAGTTTCCTGCAGTTTGTGCCCTGAACTCCCACTGTGATCTTTGTTCATCCACCTTTATAACCAGGGACTGGCACTGTGTAAATTTCAGGTTTGTCAATAATTAAATTTGCAGCAACAGACAAAAATAAATAAATAAACGAATAAAATACAATGCTCGCTTGATATAATCACTAAGAAACAATTATTCCACGTCCTTTCTGGTGTGAAATTGGTCTTCAACTGCTGGAGTCATAATCAGCGATTAGGGGAGCGAGTGACACGCTCACTAACAAACTGTGCCAAGGAAATTAGCAAACGGGGCCTACTAGCTGTTATTAGCGGTATTAGAGTAGAGCGCAGCTCCCTTGCAGCAGATGTTAGTCTGCACATGAACCGTCTCCTGTGGGAATTTCCCAGTCCCCGATGAGCTGGATTGCCGCACCGATAACTCACCCACCCCCTGACAGGCATCACAGCGGAAATTATGCCCTTGAATTTCAATATTCACGCTGGCTGGCAGCTACTTTCCCCTTTGCATTTTAAGTTTGACAGCACGGCTGAGAACACATGCAGCGCACCAGTGGCAGAGTAACCAACGGTGCCGTTCATCGCGACCGGAGCTCCAAGCTGTTCGGCACGGTTGCAAGGGGCTTTTTCGGGGGCTAATTGCAGAAACATATTTTGCCTAAACATGAATTTCACAAACTGTGTTTTTGTTTCCTGAAATGACACAGATTATAATATTCCTCTTATTGGGTGATTCTCTGAAAAATTGCATTCCTCTGTCAGTGGCAGCTCCAACTGCTGGAGGCTTGTAAACTCCAATTCTGAAATAAAATAGAGAATCAACCCTTGCTGGAGTCTACTCTTGTAACTGCCAATTATGTAATTGAATTTACATTAATACAGTAAATTGCTGATTAATTATTCAAGCAACTTGTGGCACCAGGGTTAGGGGGAGGTTCAGCGGAGTCTCCTCATTGCCTGCATTTGAAAAAAGCATCTTTCATTCCTTCCTTCCTTGTGCCTTTGACTCATTGGGCCTCATTTATCATTCATGTACGACCATTTTTACGCATTACCGGATTACCCCCGGATCTAAATAAACGTGGGTGTACGGTAGTATATGTGCAATGGATATTGTATTTGTAGTTTGTTACTAATGCTCCCAAAAAGCACATGTTTATTTTAATGTTCATTCAGAAGCATTTCAGTTTCACTCTCACAGAAAAACACTTATTTGCTTTCCTGCTGCACATCATGGCCTATAATGAGAAAACTTTAAAAGAGGTGGCCTTGCCACATATGGTAGTAAATGGGCGCGTGCGTGAGTATGGTAATTCATAATGATGCATGCGCTTCCTAATATACGATCTGAATTATAAACATGAAAACACATTTACACTCAAATGAGTGGTTTAGGCAAGTTTGATCAATCACATGGGAGATTTTCGTACAAATTGGTACATTCAAATATACGCAAATCTTTATTGCCATATTGATAAATGAGGCCCATTATGTCCTTATAGGGGTTAACTGGCGGCCAT
The DNA here is from genome assembly GCA_022702515.1 of Ilyophis sp. 1 JC-2022. Lineage (NCBI taxonomy): Eukaryota > Metazoa > Chordata > Actinopteri > Anguilliformes > Synaphobranchidae > Ilyophis > Ilyophis sp. 1 JC-2022. Next base: position 41,931,504 of record CM040396.1, on the reverse strand, counting down.
GACAGGGACAGTGAATTGTTTAATAAACAAAGGAAGGAAACGTCATCCCTCCTTGTTGCCCCCTTTTGGCAATTTGGGTGACTGCAAGGCTTACAATGATTTGTTTCCAACAAGTAACTGAAAAATGACAGAAAATCTGATGCTTAAGTATAATTACGGAGGAAAGGAATGTTGTCAGGTAAATAACGGCATACTACCCTCTGGGCTTTAGACTGACAGCACACTTATGTAAGGAAGTGACATTTCTTATATAAATACATTAATATATAGCTTACTAGTACAGACGAATCAGAGTATATTGTTCCATCCTGTCATTCATCTCTAAATTTATAAGACGCATAACCCAAAAAGCCTCAGAGGCACCAGTTCTTCCTCTTCCTCCATTTAGTTAGACCTTTCGCACTAGCATAAAAGCTTCAGGGCTGCTCGTCCTTGTCTCCCCATTAGTATGCTATGAGTGAGGACGCACAAAACATTGCATTAACGCCACAACAAGGCTCAGCAGGAGCGAATAAATTGCTGAGCTGCCACACTGCCAAGTCTGACTCAGAACCGAACTCTTAATGCTCAACCATGCTTTTATTTATTGCTTATACAGGAAGTACAGAATGTCCTCGAGTACTTGAATGTGCAAGGGTTATTTGGTCCTCTCAGGCTGAGGATTTTTGCAATCACCGATAGTGTGTCAACAGCAGAAAACTGTGTCGTATTACTTAATTTGGAACCGTTTTTACCCAAACTTATTATCGGAGGGGGAAAAAACTGTCACAGAATGCACTCTGGGGAAGGTGTTGAGACCGAAATTAAGAAACTAACTTTAATTATGAAGATGTGGAAGTGAAGACCAACAGGAATTTAACTGAGAAATGACTGAAGCCCAAATATTTGATTGTAGTCAACACCATCTGCAAAGACTCAACTTCCTCCCTCCATCACAAAGATGTCAATGCAGCACCAGTTCTATTCAAGTTTATTTTTGTAAACTTATTCCAAGAGGCCCCCCTTCCCCCTCAATCTCCTCAGCTCCTGACTGCAGAGGTGCACATTAAATTGAAGCCGATGCGTCCAGGCGTCTGCATCTGGAGGAGGCCGTGACACCCGCTTTGCTCTCCGACTCTACATGCTAAGTGATGGAGACAGCTCGTTGGGCTGGAAACTTGATCGTGTTAACTCTGGGACTCTATGGCAAAGCAAGAAGATGGAGCTTCAGTGAGTGTTCCATCTAAAAGGGGCACCATGACAATGGTGGAAGATGTGACGGTCAACCCCAGAGGAAGTTTTCTGAGCAAGTCTGAGCTTGCAAGCATGCGTTGCTTCTGACACATTTTTTGACTGAATGAAGACAGCTGATATTGATCCTCTCCTGTCACACCTGGACCTCCAATATTTCCTCCGTATAGGTTACAATTAGTGACACGACTCCCGGCTGTCGTAGAAAGAGCTAAGAGCCAGAGCCGTGGTAAGCACGATTCCCACAAACTGTCGAGTCCACTCAGACGACTCAGCATAAAGAGTCGTTCAAAAATACAGATTTGTTCGCGAACTGCACATCACTAGTCTGAATGCCATCTAGTGGACATGTGTTGAAACACAATAGCATTAATTTTATTCAGCATGGCAGAGGGACTGGTTAATTGAATGTAGTGGAACAAAACACCGACACCCAGAACACATTTAAAATGCAATAAAACAATATATTGTGAATTGAAAACTTATTATGAGTAGAATCGATCCTGGTGCATAGAACGAAGCACTGCGTCACTGAAATGGAGCAATTGTTAAAGAGGTTGTATTGCATATGGTAGCTATAGCCTAATTCTTCTGGAGGAAAAGTTAGATATTTTAAAATCATAATTCATGCATGGCCTTCTAGGCTTATCCGATGAGAAGACACTCAATCGCTTAATCAAGACGGCAAACATTCAATCACATTTGTTACAGATGGTAGTTAGAAAATAGATCTAACAGTGCTGCCGCTACTCCTCATAGCCTGCGTGAAAGGGAGAAAGGACTCAGCAATCTTAATATCAGCAAATTAGCTTTTACATTACGTAGATTGACACAACATTACCTAAACAAATAACGCAGAGATACATAATTTAGACACGCAGATACAAAAGAGATACAAATGACAACGAGCCAAACCTGCATTGTGTTAATAAGTTTATGGGAAAGTGATGGAAGAATGTAACCACACGGGTTCAGGGGAAAACTAATTAGCCGCTTTTTTTGGAAAGAAAACTCTGTGTTTTTGTTGTTTTGGGTTAATAAAAACGCCGATTTTTTTATGCCAAGCTCAAAACGGCGGAAAATACTGTTCTGTGAACTCATTTCAGAATTCCACGCATGCTATTTATGGAACTAAATAAACTCCATTGGCTTGTCTTGAATGTCCACGTTAGATAATGGAAACTGTTGTTGGTTGGTCACTCGCGCTGTCAGACTCTCATTTGACATACTGCATGTCCAATCAGAAGGAGACTACAATATCCCGTCATGTAGGCCTAGTACCTACCCTTTCTGTAACGTGATTTGTAAATGTGTTTTGGGTTTTGTCGTTGTGTTTTCTGACTTTCAGTTGTTCTCTGAAATGTCGTTGTGTTTTCTGACTTGCAGTTGTTTTCCGAAATTTCGTTGTGTTTTATAACTTGTTAGTGCGTTCTCCGAAATTTCGTTGTGTTTTATACCCGTCGGCTTCCGTATCTATTGGACGTTGTAGAATTACGTTCCGAAGGTGTTTTCTTTGCTTTTCTAGTCTCCTATTTTGGGCTCTAGTATTGAGTTCGGGAGATTTATATCTATTCTATTCGAGCTCGCCCTATTTTCCTGGGTAGATTTCATTTAGCTGTTTAGCTGTCAGGAATTAGTTCCTGTTTTTCTTTTCTTCTTTTTGTGTTATAATTCCCTTATTGGTCCTCACCTGTGTGGGTGACTTGTTCTGATCTCCCTCACCTCTGCGTTTGATTCACCGCTACTAAACCCATCACAAATAACCCAAGTTTGGGGCTTTATTGTGTGGATGTGTGAAGTTGTACCTGAATTATGTGTGGCTACATGAGGTCAGAATGTACAGAAGTTCATGTTTTTAAGGGCTGAGAGTCTGTGGTCATTGTGGTTCTTTCTGTAGGAAACCCTGAAAAGTGGAAAACCAATCGGCAATTATGTACCAAGTAAAAATTTTGATATTTTAATATTATCAAGTATGTTCATGTTGCAGATTGAATATGGTTCCTTCCCTACTCTTTTGACTCTGCCATCATAAAGTATATGTGTAACATCAAAGGCATTGTGCTTTAGATTAAGGAGTGAAGACTTAGGGCAGGTTTAATTATACTCAGATCTTAACAGCCTCAAGGGAAAAAAAGCTAATTAAATACAAATACAACCACAGATGCAGCTGTATTTCTTTGTGATAAAGCATGTTGTTACTCTAGAAAAATAGCCATTGGTGGAATCCCTAATAGGAGCATTACATCTGCAGACTTAGCCTAGACAGTTTGGGCACAAATGAGTTTCCCGCTGCACGGTCGGCATCATAGCAATCCTATTCTTTATCCATCTTCTCAGTGACAACAGTGTGGAATCTCCTCCACACTTATGCTCACGGAAACCTGTTCTCTAGCAGCCCATAAAATCGTGGCGCAAGACCAAGTAACCCGGGTTTTGTTCCTATGGGTAAAAGCTTAGCTATCTGCAATGAATGTGCAACCACGCTGGGGCTTTGATGGGGTTTTTCACAGCCTAGATCCATGCCCCGATCCGAAGGGGATTTAATTCCAGTCGTTTCTCCTTGCTCTGATGGCAGGACTTAAGCATGTAAACCATGGGGGTATTACTTCTTAAAGCAGGGGCCATTTGTGAGTCAAATGTGGAGAGAGCACTACAGCTTGCACAGGTGCCAATCTCCAAAGGATTACACTTTAAATCTTGTTCTCTGCTTCTGACTAGTCTAAATAAAAATGGAAGAGGCAGAATAGTAGAAGAAAGTTTTTTTAAATAAATAGATATATTTTTATTTTTTTATTTTTGAATTGTGCAGGTAGCAATAATGTTCTTCCCACATGAACTGCATCACAGTGAATTGCAGTGGGACAAACTTGGAGAGTAATTGTAAAATAGTCAAATAATCCCTCAGTGAAATTCAATCTTTGGAAGTTTGCTACATTATGATTCCTGTCTGACCACAACATTGTGTGACCCCACCCATGGCCCGAATGAGCCTTACCACAGCCCTGTTGTGTCTGCTCATGGAAGTTTGCTACATTATGATTCCTGTCTGACCACACCATTGTGTGACCCCACCCATGGCCTGAATGAGCCTTACCACATCCCTGTTATGTCTGCTCATGGAGGGTCATGGAGGATTTAATTGTGTCGTAACCTGAGTAATGCAGTTTCACCCAGTTACAATGACGATCGCAAACTGGATAGTGCTGTGAGCTCTTTTACTGCATACACATTTGCAGTGATGTGGCTGCTAAGATAGGACTCTTATCTTGGAATTGTGTCCGGGCTCCTGTTCACATACGGAAATGAGCAGTTGTCATCCAATTTAAAATTTTGGCAACAGTCTCAATTTCCATCGCAAACGGTTCACAAAACAAAAACAAATCTTATCAATTTGATTGAGGTCAATTATTTATTGGTTCTTATTCGTCAAACCCTGGATTCATTACAAGCGCATTCTAACACATTCTAATGGCAGATTAACATCCCTTTATAACATAAAACAGCAGATGTTCACAGTGCCTTTTCTAGGCTGAGAATAATCAAGGTGACCCTAACTGAATGGACCTTTTTACAGGGCTATTGATTTGGCATATCCTGTACAATTAAGAAGGCGCACCAGAATGCAGAGTCCAGTGTCTGAATGGCATCGCACCTGTTGCGTCGCAACCCTGATAAACAGACACGTCAATCACATCAAATTGTAACAAAACCAGCGGGATGCCGAATCTGATCTGACCAGCTCAGTTCAGAAAATGCTTTATGAGAAAGCCTAGCATGATAATAAGAAAGTATCCTAATGAAGTAGACATAATGAAGTGTAGAACAACTACATCACACTATTAAATTACACAGCTGAAGACCATCAAATAATAATGCATGGGTGCCCTCAAAAATGTAAATGCACTGATCAAGAATTCACATGAAAACGCTTAATATGCAATGCACTGGATATTGTATTTAACCTCAAGGTTATTGGAACAAATGAGTAATGCATCAACAAATCATCCCTGTGGCAAGTGCATAAAACATTTTATAACAAGGAACTAAATATAGCCTCAAGGTGATTGAATGCACAACCTGTACCATGTAGGAGGAGATCAGTGTTTTTAAGCTCAGTATAAATAATATTTATACTGCATAGTCCATTCTCTACATTTTAAACTGCCAAGCTGCCATGCAGCCATTATAAGATTCATGCTACATTTCCAGCCCCCATGATGACAAAGCATTCCCTGTCCCAACCCTGTCCCAATGTTTTACCAACATTGTAATTCGGTAAAACATTTTGCTTCGTTTGGCAGAGAACTCTGGCGGTAATGTTGCACTGGCTCTTAGCAAGAAGGGCTTCATTGTATTTCCTTTCTTAAAAGATCTGTTAAATTTAGTGTCGCAGGGGTCGGCCGTCTTCGCTGTGCCTCATACCTCTCATCTGTGCCTCATACCTCTAGTCTGGCTGACCGGGCTGAGATGAGGCAGCAGAGGTTCATTTTATGGTTCACCATTTTATGGTTCGCCGGGCAACAGCTTCCCGCTCCCATGGAAAGAAGCTCTCTGGTGGTATTTCAGTCAAATAATATAGGGGTTAATAACAGCAAGATCTAACCACACTGAAGAGAAACTGTATACATGTTATAACACATCTACATTCTACAGAAGATGACAGTGGATGTCATGATGTACGCTGTGTAGAGACTATTGGCTATATGATTTACTGGGTCTCTAAAAGGTCATTTTATGATGATTTGGCCTGCAAATAATGGAAAGTGATCTCTTACAAACTCTCATTTACATCTCTGCAGGACATTCAGGTTACAAAAAGGCATTTGTTCTGAACATGAACTTGATCGCTGTTCTTGTGATAGTGGAGTGATTAGATTAATGTGGGTGGATTAGATTACTATGGGTGGATCATTATGTCTTTGTCATCAGAACATAAAGACAAACATTGCAACTTTTCTGGGTATTTTCCAAGCCTTGCTTTGCCCAGTGTGCTTGTGCATCGTGACCATCATTTACTCCGTTGATTAATTAACAGTTGAATGTAAACTATGAACATTGTAATTTCTCACAAGTTAGAATTCCTAGAACTGTACACTGTAATATAGCACATGCACCATTTTCTAGCACACATCTATGAATGCATTCTGCTAGCCATCGCTTGTTTTCGGTCCATGGTCACAGAGTAGGATGACCGCATGTGTGCAGGCACCCTGAAGGACCGGGTCAGCTGCTCTGCGGGAGGAGACGAGGGAAACCTTACAGATGCAGTTGGGTGACTGTGACTAATTAAAGCCCAGCCTACAGAGCTGCCAGCCACAGCACTGGTATGGTTTTCAAAAGCTGTAACTGGTACAAAGCCATGGCATGATGGCATGCCAAAAGTCAGACCCTTAAGTCAGGAATGGGATTGTGTGGCATAATGAATTCCTAACATTTGAGCCATTTATAATGCCCTCCTGTGAGATGTTTTCTTATTTTTTTAGGTAGGCTATTTAGCTATGGAATATGGAACACAGATGGTGCCACAATAATAAATAAAAGAATAAATTAATAAATAAAATAATTTGGAAATAAATAAATCTGGGAATGAGTATAGAAATGTAAATGTATGTGTAATTAATTTAAGTTATTAAAATTCTTTTTAAATTTATTTGTTTATTTCCATACATATTTCCCAATTTATTTCCCTATTTACTGATTTATTTCCCTATATATTTATCGATTTCCCAACAAGCACAATCTGTCAATCAACTTGCTTTGCTCCACCCACTAAGTTTGCCTCGTTCCCACTGTGGACTGTAGAAAAGAGCTGCAGACTGCGTTTCTCAATGTGAGCAAATACAGTAATTGAGAAGTCAATTTCTCACATATTGAGAGAAGCGACGGATAGAGAAAGCTAGCTAGCTATCTGTTTTAGATTTGCATCGGATGCCAGCGAACATTGTAGGCTACATTAAACATGGGCATGTAGCTCGCTTTCTCGGACACAAGATCGCTATATTGCTCACAGCAATATACTATTTATCCACCCGCCGTTTCTTTCAATATTTGATAAATTGACTTCTCCACTTGCTCATAAGTAATGCTGCTCAAGGGCATTACAGACTCAAGGGCGCTTGTTCAAGTGTCCTACCTGGGAATCGAACTTGCAACCTCAGAGTTATAAGCCCAGTTTCCTGAACATTACGCTACACTGCGCCTTAATAATGCTTGTGCAACATTATGCTACACTGCGCCTTAATAATGCTTGTGCAACATTATGCTACACCGCGCCTTAATAATGCTTGTGTAATCTACATGGGTCAAGTTTGCGTTCAGAAAATTAGAACGCGCTGGGTGGTTCAGTCTCTCTTAAATGGGAATTGTTTTAACTGCTATTGTAACTTCTACATGCTGGTATAGTAGCTTTCACAATCCCATTAGGTCGGCAAGCGTTACGAGCTGATGTACTCGCACAGAAAGGAAGATAATTCAGTCACTGCGCTTCACTGATGTATTCACACTCATCGGAGACCCATCACCTGGCAGGGGTGTGAAGGAACGGTGTGCTCGATTACCTCAAATTCCCTACTTAATAAACTCAGAACCGCCACACTCGTATGCTCCCAAACTATGTGCTCCCTTACCAGCTCCATTTAATACAGCGGGTATCAGTGTGCTCCCTTACCAGCTCCATTTAATACAGCGGGTATCAGTGTGCTCCCTTACCAGCTCCATTTAATACAGCGGGTATCAGTGTGCTCCCTTACCAGCTCCATTTAATACAGCGGGTATCAGTGTGCTCCCTTACCAGCTCCATTTAATACAGCGGGTATCAGTGTGCTCCCTTACCAGCTCCATTTAATACAGCGGGTATCAGTGTGCTCCCTTACCAGCTCCATTTAATACAGCGGGTATCAGTGTGTTCCCTTACCAGCTCCATTTAATACAGCGGGTATCAGTGTGCTCCCTTACCAGCTCCATTTAATACAGCGGGTATCAGTGTGCACCCTTACCAGCTCCATTTAATACAGCGGGTATCAGTGTGCTCCCTTACCAGCTCCATTTAATACAGCGGGTATCAGTGTGCTCCCTTACCAGCTCCATTTAATACAGTGGGTATCAGTGTGCTCCCTTACCAGCTCCATTTAATACAGTGGGTATCAGTGTGCTCCCTTACCAGCTCCATTTAATACAGCGGGTATCAGTGTGCTCCCTTACCAGCTCCATTTAATACAGCGGGTATCAGTGTGCTCCCTTACCAGCTCCATTTAATACAGCGGGTATCAGTGTGCTCCCTTACCAGCTCCATTTAATACAGTGGGTATCAGTGTGCTCCCTTACCAGCTCCATTTAATACAGCGGGTATCAGTGTGCTCCCTTACCAGCTCCATTTAATACAGTGGGTATCAGTGTGCTCCCTTACCAGCTCCATTTAATACAGCGGGTATCAGTGTGCACCCTTACCAGCTCCATTTAATACAGCGGGTATCAGTGTGCTCCCTTACCAGCTCCATTTAATACAGCGGGTATCAGGCGGCCTGTGGTAATATTCAGTCTGGTGGTAAAACTAAGAATCAAGCAAGTTTTGGAACAGAAAAGATTACAGAAGCTGTGCGAATCCATTACAGCTATGAAAATGCTTGCTGTGTGTGGACACGGCCACGAGCGTGATGCCGTGGAGGCGAAGCTCTCTCAAGCGTTCCGTTTTTGGGGCAGACTCAGTTTGAGCACAGCTGCCGCCGTTTGGCGAAAACAGCATTTTAATTCACCAGCAATTTTTATCACACCTCCTCCGCTGTTGGACTCAACAGTTATGCAGTCCCCCGGTAGTAACATGAAGGAGAAAGGGAAGCATGTGTCCTTCAGAAATTTCTGCAGTTTTCCCACAAGATCAATTTTAAAAGATCAAATCTCTCCCAGAAAAGATTAACTGGTCAAGACTGTTTTGAACATCTCTCTCAACATTTAATGCATACATTACTCCTTTTTTAAACAGCTTCTATACATACCCCAGGAGTCTATACATCACTTACAATTTATTCTTTGTCCCATAGGGAGATCTTACATCAGCATCAGTGTGTCTGCAAATGATACATGAATTAGCATTTGCTAGCATTTACTCACTTCAACTGAGTTTACACCTCCCACATGCTGACATTTAGGCCCAGATTTATGGAGATAAGAGGTGCAAATCAAATATGCACAGGTTCAATGTGGTCACAATGACATACAGATAACCACTAACTGAACTTTAATTCTGTATAAACAATGTACAGTCACGCCAGAAAGTCTGAATACCCCTTTCACCTTCTCTATGTTTTATTACATTACAGACATATTCTACAATAGATTGAGTTGTCTCAAAATTGTACACAAAATAGCCCATAATGACAAAGTGAAAACATGTTTTTCGAAATTTTTGCAAATGTATTAAAAATCGAAAACTGAAATCTTTCATTTACATAAGTATTCATACCCTTTGCTTTAACATATTTTGAAAGTATCATATTTAATATTTGGTCGCATATCCTTTGCATGCTGTTACTTCCTGAAGTCTGTGACCAATCAACATCAAAAGACTCTCGATATCTTATTTTCAGGTACTGTTACAAGCGATACTATAACCTCTCTGCATTTGAACTGATCTCTATGAGAATTGGGGGGTGAAACTAGATTCAGCTGTACACATTGAGCTTTTTCCCCATAGAGTTCAATAGGAAAATGAGTCAGGAGAAATAACCCTTGCAGTGATCCATCCACATCTACTCCATATCTCCATATCTGGCAACAGAGTGATGGTTTGGGGCTCGTTCGATAGCTCAGACCCTTGATGACTTACAGTCATTTAGCCAGCCATGTGTTCCATACTGTAATTTACAGCTGAATCTAGTGTGCCCCCCCCCCCCCCCAATTCCCATAGAGATGTTTAATGTTAAATTTGGACTATATTTAGTATACTTAAGTGCACTATGTCTGTATGTAAAAGCAGTAAAAACTGCCCAAAAGCGCCTATACTTCCTGAGGAGACTCAAGAAGTTTGGCATGTCTGCCAAAACTCTCACCAACTTTTACAGGTGCACCATTGAGAGCATTCTCACTGGCTGCATTACTACCTGGTATGGCAGCTGCTCCGCTGCTGATCGCAAGGCCCTCCAGAGGGTGGTGAAGACAGCGGAGCGCATCATTGGCTGCCACCTCCCCTCTGTGCAAGGCATCTACCACACGCGATGCCTTAAGAAAGCACAGAAAATCATAAAAGACTACAGCCACCCAGGCTATGGACTGTTCTCGCTGCTGCCGTCTGGTAGACGTTACCGGAGCATTCGGGCACGGACTACCAGACTCACAAACAGTTTTTTCCCCCAGGCCATCAGGCTTCTCAACCAGCAGCATTAATCGCATTCATCGCACCTCATTGTATGCTCTAGGCACTTCTTATGTACATTCAATGTACATCACCTTAATTTAATCTATTGCACATGTCTATCGGCACCTCCACACTTTATATTTAATACTCCTACTGTCCATATCTGGAACTGCTGCTAGTGTTTTACCGCTATGTATACTTATATTTGTTATTCTTGCCCTTATTTGATATATGTTTTTGTTTTTGTTTGTTTTTAATGCCTACTACATAGTTGTTGCTTGCCATGTCCTAAGAATTTCATTGTTCAGAATGACCTTGTGTTATACTGTGCACTTGATAAATAAAAACACTTTGACTTTGACTTTGACTTTGATGTTAAAATGGGACTATTTTAGCATACTTAAGTATATTTAAGTGCTCAAACAAAAAGTATGATTTGTTGGTATCTTAAATGCCCTTGCAGTACAATTAATTATGTCACCAGTGCGTTTGAAACAAACTTTTAAAGTATTACGGTGTGTTTGAGACTATACTTGAAGTACACTTTTAAAAGTACATTTTAAACATACTTCAAATTAAGTACAAAAAGGAAAAGTATACTTGTAATTACCTTATATAGTATATACCTAAATTATATTTTAATTACACTAAAGTATACTTTATATATTTTTCACCTGGGTATATGCAGGTATAGAGCCTCTTTTACACAATAGGGTAGGCTACCTCTCCTCCTGTTATTTCTGTCCTTTCTGTCCAGATTAAAGTACACTCTCGATCATATTTTTTTTTTAGCTGTAAACATGTTTGTATGCCTACCTTATAATGAAACATATGAAACCATTCCTTTATTTCAACAATTCTGAACTAATATTGTATATCAGAAGAATCGGGTAGAGAAACGTATTGGTGCTGCCCTCTAATGGTTGAAATTTTCTTCCTGCTCCCCACTCTGGCCCCGCCCCAATCATGATGTCAGAATACCTATTTGGAGGTACCTCTACGTCATATGGATAATTGTTGCTGCCCACAATTGAAACAGCTGGCACCTGATCGGTTAGACGCACTATGATCCTTTGGTTTCGGCTCCACATTTTTAAACCAGAACAACGTGGCGGCCTGTTCATAGACTCTCTTATTCCACCTAAACAGTCCACTTATATATATTTCAGAAAATATTTGAGGTGAGAAATAGGCCATGCAGTTGCTGAATCTTGATTCATATTTGATCTGAATTGTACATACATTTTGTAAATGAAGATAGACACCCCCCCTCCCGATAAAATTAGGGGGAGGCAGTAGCGTCCCTCCAAGTTTAGTTTTGGTTGCAATTTGTTAAAACCAAAATTTTGGCCGTCAATAACTCTTTGCCCTCTGTTTACTAGAAACCTTTACTAATTTGGCATATTCGGGACATTTGGAGGCAAAGGAAATTCAAGTGTTCCTGCAATCCCAGTAACTCCTCTCTGAGTATGGGGACCCAGGGAGAGGAGACCACTGAATCTCAGAGTCGGATAGCTCCTCAGAAGAAATATCCCTCCAATTAGAACATCCGTCAGTCAGGGAGTCCCACTCAAGACTCTCGTCATCAGCCTGAGAACCTGAGACAAACTTTCCGTGATTGGGCGGAGAGGTAACCTCGGAATCAGAAACGTCAACACGTTCCCCGGACCAACTGAAAGGAGTGAGGTGACCCTGCGCGGTACACACAGAACCCCATTGACGAATAACTAACTTATCCCCTCCCCAATTAATATGGGGATCATGCATAACTAGCCAAAAGGATAAGCAGGGGAATCCACCAACAGAAACTGAATGCTCTCAATGTGTTTCTGTTGAAGAGTCGACATGGTGAGAAGAGACGTAACTTCCTTAATGGTGCCTGACCACAACGGACGACCGTCGAGAGCGGTAATCAATCGGGATTGGTCCAGATACTGGACCGGAATTTTATTTTTTGTAGCCCACTGGGAATCAATAAAACATTCCACGACCCCGGAATCAATAAAAACCTTGACCTGAAGAAAGTGCTCTCCCCAAGAAAGGCTAACAGGTAATAGTGTCCGAGGTGCAGTACCCTGAAGTCCCGCTAGAAGCCTTGGTTCCTCTAACGAGACCTCCCCTTTTCTCTTACGTTCCGGACACTGATTAAGAATATGCCCATTCCTCCTGCAGTAACGACACCACTAAATTTTAGAAGCGGTGTCTCCGGCAGGTGGACAAACTGCCCTATCTACCTGTATAGACTCCTTAGTACTAGATAAACAGGGTTTAACTACTGGAGAAGAGGACTCTGTGACCGGGATAACCGAAGACCTTATCCGGTGGTCCTTTGTGTGTTCTCTACGGCGTAAACGGCCCGCAGTCGATTGTCTATCCGAATAGTGGAAGATACCAACACATCTAGAGAATTGGACTGCTCAAGAATGGATAGGGCATCCTGAACAGACTCGTCTAACGCCTCAGAGAATAACGTCATCAGAGGAGCTTCTGACCAAGCTGTCTTGCCTGCCCGAGCTTGAAATTTGATGGCGAATTTGGCCACAGTATCACTATCCTGGCGAAGGCGATAAAGCCGTCTAGCTGACTCCCGACCCGAAATGTTATGGTAGACAACCGACTCCATTTCGTCCATAAGTGTTTTTGTAGTATTTCAAATTGGAGACTTCCCCCTGATTAATGAAGTAGCCCAGTCAAGCACAGATGCGGTGAGTAGTGAAAGTACAAACGCTACCTGGGACTCTTGTTTACTAAACCGCAACGTTTAACATTGGGCAAGAAACCCTCGGCACTTACCGTCATAGCGGAGGAGGAGCTGTAATTTGGGTTCCCTACCCATCTGAGCAACAAGGACCGGAGGAGCGATAGCCTGTGCGGCAGGTAGAGGTGCTTGGTGTGCAACTGTGAGTAGGCGCATGCTCTCCGTCAACTGTTTGAGGCAACACTCTTGAGCCCTCATCTGGGTATTCAGCTGCCATATTTGATCCGTAAGTAGCTGCTGTTGGGCCTCCAATCCCCTAACATACTCCTCTGGGTTCTTATCCCCTGGCTGATCTCCCTTGGAAGACCTCGTTGATTTATCCATGATATGGCTTCTTTGTACTGTATTGGATTTTAGTGGCGGATAATCAAAAGGACCAATAAAGGGAATAACAAAATAAATGCAAAGAAAGAAAAGACAGGAAACTAATTCCTTGTGGCTAAACAGCCAAACGAAAATCAATCCACTAAAATAAGGCGAACCCGAATAACGAGTGAAACACTATTTTGAAATTACATTGTTGTGGCAGGCCATAGCATTTTGCTTACCCCATAGTGAAGTGGCCCATCAAATAATTTTAAGAGACTTTATTCTCATTGCATTGATCTTGCTTCTTTTTATTGGTCTCCAAGGGGATGTTAGAATATGTTGAGCGGGGATCAAGGGACTTCCATTTTTTCAAAACTTCCATTTTTGTCTGGATCCAATTGTAAAGCTCTAAAATGGCGGGACATTTTTTTTAGTGACTGACTGTCGATCCGGATGGTAATAGAACTGACAGGGGACCTGGGAGCTTGTTGAGCTCAGTAACTACTACTCCCAAGGTGACGCACACCCTGTAATAATTTGGATGGCAGGTATGCATTCTGCCAATTATGGCTTAGCGGGGCATGTGCCATACATCCATACATATACAGCACAATGAGACTTTCAGCCCTTAACCCCTTTGCGCAGATGGCAATTCTCATCTATTTAGGGGTTTCTTTGTTTAAGGCTTTATAACTCCAGGTGTGAGCATCACATAAACTTGGTAAATGGCTTAAATGAAACAGGACATTTACAATACGAACGTAGATTTGTTTATTTTCGTAATTTAAGTCAAAATAGGCAACACTCAAAAAATATAGGTATAGTGCTGTGAAGTACATGTAATACAATTTAGTTACATACAGTAAAAAATTACCTAACCAATGACCACATGTTCTTGCATTGCATTTTTCTGCGAGAAAATCCGTCTATACAGCCAGATATCGCAATGCCAAATGTATCATATCCGTCTACATGCCACAAGTAATTTGGACCCATAGAATAGTAGCTACGTGCGTTTTAATGTCATGATGTTGAAAGCATATCCAGAATGACATCATATGAATGTCCTTTCTCAAAATATTCTCGTATGAGTTCAATCTTCTCTTCCATACTTGCAATCTCAATTAAAAATCTGTGCAAGGACACTGCTCAGAGTAGTATGCAACAGAAACAGGAAATGACATTGAGGGGCTTGGGTTCTGTCCTATCACAAACAAGAAGTGTTGTCCTACCCTTTAGGGTAATCTGAATCATTGTTTTCTCTGAAATGTCGTGTTTTGTGAAATGTCGTTGTGTTTTGTGAAATGTTGTTGTGTTTTGTGAAATGTTGTTGTGTTTTGTGAAATGTCGTTGTGTTTTCTGAAATGTTGTAGTGCTTTGTGAAATGTCGTTGTGTTTTCTGAAATGTTGTAGTGTTTTGACCCTCAGGGCCACCGTACTCCTGTCGTCAATACAAGATCTCAGTCAAAAATGAATGCAACTCTGGACGGAAATAAATGTTGTGACGTTGCATAAGGTTGTCGAAACAATGCCACGACGAATGCGCTCCGTAATCGAAGCTAAAGGCGGTCCAACTAAATATTAGAGTGTGGAACTTTTTTTTGGCCAGGCAGTGTATTTCAGCCAAAAATGGATTCAATCAGGCTTTTTTGCTGGTATTCAACACAAACAACTCTACGATGTCAATGTGAAAAGTAAAATCTACAATTTGTTACAAATTATTTATAAATATAAAACCGAAAACAATCAAATGAAGTATTCAGCCCTCTTGCTTCATTGTTCTTTAACAGCCATACAGGCAAAACTCAAAATTGCACATCATAAAGTGCCCAGACATCATGTTTAGATTGTATTTAAGGACGTTGAACAATATGTTTTCTTGGTAACAAAGCCAAGACCACCCTTATGGAAAATAATATACTGCAGTATATTTTAAATATATCAAAATATACTGCAGTATATTACATTTCCATAAGGGCAGTGCCCTTCAATACATTTTAATGGCTCTTAGTGGGATTTTAGGAAGTACAATGGACTTTACATCACAATACTCAAACAGAGTTTATCTGATATTGTGCATTCATGGATGGCATTTGAGACCAGTCTCTGGGGGGTTAAAAAAAACATAAATCATCACCTCTCCATCACTTAATGCGAAAATGTAGAAGGTGTAAATTCAGCAACTTCTCCCTGTCTGGTTTCACTATGGAAGACAATGGAGAAATCTGAAGGGAGAAAGTTACTGAATTTGAAAGATACTACTTTTCACATTGACATCATAGAGTTGTTTGTGTTGAATACCAGCAAAAAAAGCCTGATTAAATAAATTTTTATCAAATGTTTGTACACAGCAAAATATGAAAAAGTCTAAGGGTGCTGAATACTTTTTCAACCCACTGTATATACCGCCTACGTAGGCGCTCCTTCACATTCCGTCTGTGAGAGATACAGATACAGTCGCTAAATCTCTGATCCAATAAAGGTATGAAATTAAGTCTATGTCTATGAAAACTGCACTTTTAGGAAATAGCAAGATATAGGCTAGTGTAATTATTCATTATATATTATAATATTAAAACACTTTTATATATAAGCAGATGAAATTAATTCAACCCATTTTTTTTAATAGCAAAAACACATTGCTAAAATTTGTTATTAATTCAAGCCTGAAAAATCACTAAAGTATCTGAATCTGTCAGCATAAGAGCACTGAGCACTACAGTCATTTATAAGGAAACCTTATAAGTAATTTTGCTCCAAATTCAATAAACATTTTTTCTGAGATTTGGCCTCGACTCAGTAAACATAGTCTACCGCTGCCTTTGCTCCCCACAAACAGTCTGGCACGTTATTTATTTATTTAATTGAAAATGGCTGAAAACAACAACAACAACAAAACACTTGCATTGGTGAACCAAAGTTAAGGATAAATATTTCTCAAAGTTAAGTATAAATATTTCTCAAAGTTAAGGATAAATATTTCTCAAAGTTAAGGATAAATATTTCTCAAAGTTAAGGACAGATATTTATCAAAGTTAAGAGCAAATATTTATCAAGTTCAGGCCAAATATCAGAAATGCTGACTGCATTGAGGCCTATGTCTATCAGGGCAGCTTTGGAATAAGCATGGAAGTCCCCAAAAATATGCTCCTCAACTTGCTACCCTGAGGAAACACTGAAAATCTTCAGTTTCAGCATTCCCTCGCTCATTCTCAATCAGTGCAAATGGGTTATAGTGAGTAAAATTCTTTGCATATATATTTGGTTATGAAAGATGTGGTGTGTGCCCAGTGCCAGCTGTGTATGTACTGGTTCAATGAAAACTAAACTGCCGGTCTGCCGCTTATTAATCACCATGGCAAGGGGGCAGGAGAGCGATGAACCACATAGGGAACGTGCTTTGCTTTGGTTTAGTTTCCCTTGCCCCTAGCCAGCATTCTGCAGTCCACCTTGCTAATAATCTTGCTGATTTGTACCATGTTCAATACCCTATTATTTGGACTAACCAGAGGGTCAGCTCTGTACAGACAAACAGAAGGAAATTTGGGCAAAAACCAGACCTGAACCCTCAAATAGCAAATGAGGTAAAAATTCCCCAGTGCGAAGAAATCTCAGGAGGAACCTAACTGGAGAGAGTAATCAGAGACCATTGGTGCAGGCTTGATTCAGTGCTGGACACTAGTTTAAACAGCAGGCAAATGGTGTAAGCATAAATGGGCTGAATGGCCTAATGTTGTTATCAAATGTAATGCTTGAGGTTTCACCTTTCTATTGGTGAAGTTGAAAGGTTTCAAAATTTGATGCTTCTTATTAATATTCATGAGGTGGCACAGTCAAAGACAATGTCAGTTGTGCATGCCTTGTGCATGCCACTTCATGCGTGACCCCAGAAACACCCTTTTCAACATCCTAGAATAAGGAACGAACACTGAGGCTAACAATCTGGTTGAGTGCATTTACAGTAAGTGGTAAGTGTAAATTTACATAAATGTAGTACAGCAAGAGGTGGAACATGTTTGCTATGTTCTGACCCTGGCCAATTAAACTTTAATCTGAATATTGATCTTGAATACAATGACTAAAGTGAACAGAGGATGTAAGGTATTGGCTACTCTCAGTTGGCGGGGGGTCTTGTTAGCCAAAAGGTGCCCCCTGCTTGTCTATCAACACTACAGTTGAATCTCACCTTGTTCAGTGAAATATACAAACCGCCTAATACATTAGTCTAGCCCCCCCCCCCCCCCCCCCCACACACACACACACAAACACACACTGCAGGGGCTGCAGGGGTGTGTGCCACACCAATGGATCCACCCTTGAGCAACTGTATAATAGAAACATGTCGTTGGCTAATGTGATGGAATATTGCTGTTTTTTAGATACTCACCAATCTTTACTATGCATAAATAATAATTTTCTGATTATAGATAGAACTATGCAAATGTTTCAAAGTGGAAACGACTATGTTCTATGTAGCCTACATCATAGTCAATGGATGAACTGTACTGTATTTTTTTTGGTGATTCTAAACTTGATTTGAGCATTTACAGTTTTTCCGAACTTGCATTCATACGACGATGCAAAAGTCTTTTGAAAACAAGGGTAAGGTTAGCACTGCAGTCTATTCATCAACATTGAGCTCTTGTCAAAATATATGCAAAACTGTAATTTGTCATAATAAACAAACACATAACATGCATTTCAATCTCTTTTCACAGATGGTCCAGCTAATAATAATAATAAACAATTTGCAGTTGTTTCATGTTTATATATTCTGGACAGACCAAGGGACATGGTACAGATGCTCAATGAGTTTTTCATTTTTAGTTATTTTTTTTATTAGCCTGCCCACATTTATCTAGAAGTTCAAGGCCGTGCAGGTCTCTTGCATAACACCAAATAAAACCACATATTTTCTGTTTTAATGCATTTTGAAACTGATATTCCTGCACTCATTTTACTGGCTGTATTCCAGCTATGGAAAGGGACTATGATGCCTTGTCACAGCCCAGAAAAAAGAATGTTTTTTTCCAAGCTCGGACAGTTTGTTCTCACCAAGCTGTCGTTCCAAAAAGCAACATGACAGTTGGCATTTTGGCAAAATGTAATGGCCTCAATTGAAGGGCGGCTTTCCCTTCAGGATTACAGCTGCTCGGGTGGAATGACTGGCAAGTGTATTGGAAGAGTCTCTGTTGCACATATAAGCAGAGGTGGAAGAAGTACACAGATCCCTTACTTAAGTAAAAGTGCAAATACCCACATAAAAAAATACTGGTAAAAGTACCACTTAAAAATGTATACGTAAGTCAAAGTATATAAGTACATGCTCTTAAATGTACTTAACCCTATTTACTTTGGCCCTCCAGAGGCAATTTCCACCTGGTTTTTGCTAGTTTTATTTAAATGTAAATATCTCAAAAGATATTCCTTGCACATCCATGGTTTAAAGTTCAAATTGAAGAAGAAGCTGTATCATTCAGAAATTTGCAACAGAATACATTTATTTCAGAATAGTCACATACAGTATACAGGTGCAGCTCAAAAAATTTGAATATCGTGAAAAAGTTCAATATCTTTTGTCACTCATTTCAGAAAGTGAAACTCATATATTATATAGATTAATTACACATAGAGTGAAATATTTCAAGCCTATATTTCTTGTAATTTTGATGATTATGGCTTACAGCTAATGAAAACCCAAATTCAGTGTCTCAGAAAATTATAATATTGTGAAAAAGTTAAATATTGGAAACTCATGGTGTCACACTCTAATCAGCTAATTAACTCAAAACACCTGCAAAGGTTTCCTGAGCCTTTAAATGGTCTCTCAGTCTGGTTCAGTAGGCTACACAATAATTGGGAAGACTGCTGACTTGACAAGATGTCCAGAAGACAGTCATTGACACCCTCCACAAGGAGGGTAAGCCACAAAAGGTAATTGCTAAAGAAGCTGGTTGTTCACAGAGTGCTGTATCCAAGCATATTCATAGAAAGTTGAGTGGAAGGAAAAAGTGTGGTAGGAAAAGGTGCACAAGCAACAGGGATAACCGCAGCCCTGAGAGGATTGTTAAGCAAAATCCATTCAAGAATTTAGGGGAGCTTCACAAGGAGTGGACTGAGGCTGGAGTCAGTGCATCAAGAGCCACCACGCACAGACGAATCCAGGATATGGGCTACAAATGTCACATTCCTCGTGTCAAGCCACTCCTGAACCAGAGACAACGTCAGAAGCGTCTTACCTGAGCTAAGGCGAAAAAGAACTGGACTATTGCTCAGTGGTCCAAAGTCCACTTTTCAGATTTTGCATTTTATTTGGAAATCAAGGTCCCAGAGTCTGGAGGAAGAGTGGAGAGGCACAGAATCCACGTTGCTTGAAGTCCAGTGTGAAGTTTCCACAGTCAGTGATGATTTGGGGTGCCATGTCATCTGCTGATGTTGGTCCACTGTGCTTTCTGAAGTCCACAGTCAACGCAGCCATCTACCAGGAAATTTTAGAGCACTTCATGCTTCCTTCTGCTGACAAGCTTTATGGAGATGCTGATTTCGTTTTCCAGCATGACTTGGCACCTGCCCACACTGCCAAAAGTACCAAAAGCTGGTTCAATGACCATGGTATTACTGTGCTTGATTGGCCAGCAAACTCGCCTGACCTGAACCCCATACAGAATCTATGCGGTATTGTCAAGAGGAAGATGAGACACCAGACCTAACAATGCAGCCGACCTGAAGGCTGCTATCAAAGCAACCTGGGCTTCCATTACACCTCAGCAGTGCCACAGGCTGATCGCCGCCATGCCACGCCGCATTGATGCAGTAATTCATGCAAAAGGAGCCCCAACTAAGTATTGAGTGCATAGAAATTAACATACTTTTCAGAAGGCTGACATTTCTGTTTAAAATATTCTTTTTTATTGATCTTATGTAATATTCTAATTTTCTGAGACACTGAATTTGGGTTTTCATTAGCTGTAAGCCATAATGCTGCTTGAAATATTTTTGTGTAATGAATCTATATAATATATGAGTTTCACTTTCTGACATGAGTGACAAAAAATATTGAACTTTTTCACGATATTCGAATTCTTTGAGCTGCATCTGTATATATAATAACCATAACATACGTTGCCGAATGTATTTAAATACGTGAAAAAAACTTACAAAAGCGCGTTTGTATTTACACAAGCAACAGCAACATATTTCAGCCCTAAGTGCGATGGGTGGTTGCTGTGGAAATATTTACTGTACAGGATTTTGGTGAAATGTAACAAGATAAACTCTTTCGGGTTAATCAGAAAACAGCTGTAGCTGAATATACTGGTAAGTACTTGGTGTCCTTAAAATATTTATATGAGGTGTCTTCTAAACCGAAAGTGCATCAGGTACTGTATATAGTACAGTAAGCAAAATCATTTGTATAAGTTTAATTATTGTTTCTATATGTGAACATGATTTTTTTAGCGTGTATAAACGGTGCATTTTACAGTCTGTGTCTGTGAGAGGAGGGTCGTAAGTGCTTTGGGCTATTGATAATGTACAGGGTTTTCTTAAAACTGTAGTTTATAACGTATAACATGAATACTGTAATTGAGACGGATACGTCTCAACCACTAGGGGCAAAGTTTATAGGGTTAAGTATCAGTAGTAAAAGTAAAAGTAGTCATCCGAGGCGAGGTATTTGGGCTATAGGTAGTATAGGTAATACGTTATGATGTCATGAATAACATTTGAAAATATAATGTTATAGTTATCTACGTCAGTGGTTCTCAAACTCGGTCCTGGGGGAGCACTGAGTATGATGGTTTTCGTTCAAACCACAATTGCAATCCCAGAATTTTTAACAAGCTGTTAATTGTTCTTTATTATGTGTTTGTCATATTTAGAGGTATTACTTACCCTCTTAAGCCACATTATGTTAGCAATAGCTATGCATGTCATGAATAATATGTCCAATATTCTCATCTTGCTATATTGCAAATAATTACAAAAAGAAAACTGATCAAATTAAAGACAGGTGAATCAATAGGCTCCTAATTGGTGAAATTGTGGACACATGGCCACTAAAACTAACCATTTGATAAATAATGGATAAAAGACAAAGCAAATGATAATGAACTAAACCTGCACTGTGTTAATACATTTAAGGAAAAAATGATGAGGGAACTTAAAAACACATTAGGAGCCAATTGATTCACCTCAGTCTTTAATTTGATCAGTTAAAAATAAATTGTTACCTATTTGCAATATAGCCCAAGAAGCACAGTAGAAACATGGGAATTTTATTCTTCGTGGCATGCATAGCTATTTCTGACATGATGCGGCTTAAGAGGGTAAATAATCCCTCTAAACATGAAAAGCACATAATGAAGAAAAATGAACAACTTGTTATAATTTTGGGATTGTAATTGTGGTCAGAATGAAAACCAGCCTACCCAGTGGTCCCAGAGGACCTAGTGTAGCTAGCTAGTTAATAGCCGGCACATTAGACAGCGTAATCTGTAGGAATAATTTTTTGTAGCAAGAATTTCTAACAGTCTTCTAAATAATTATCCATATATGATTCAATATTTCTCTGCACTGCAACAAATGTTGGTCCCTGTCTGCACTCTTTCAGCTACTAGAGATTCAGCAATGAGCAGCCTATTGTCGGAGAAGGAAGACGCTCATTTATAAAACAAATAAAACTTTTTTGACGGCGCGCGTATTGGTCGACTTGGTTCCGCTTATTTTATTTCATTAAATAAATGAAAACGAATGGACGAAAATGTTTCTTTTCAAAAACGCTTTAAGCAAAGAGAAACGACACTGGGTGCGTTTACATGCACTCAATATTCCGATCATATTCGGAATATGGCTGTTATCGGATTATTCAAATTGTCATGTAAACGCAATATTCCGAAAAGCTTTTTCAGAAAAAAGCAGTTATCGGAATATGAGAAATCCGATAACTACACCTGGATTTCTGCCGTGTTTTTCGTTTTATTGGTTGCATGTAAACGCTTATTCCGATCTAGTTCGTTTTTTAAAATCTGCGCATGTGCGTGTTTGACAGCAACAGCCATGGCAACAGCTACTCCGGATATTGTTAGTAACGTAACGCTAACGTCAAAACAGTTGAGAGGTCAGAGAGAGATGTCAACCAACGGGAGAAGTCATTTCTGGAGCGAGGAGGAAACCCTCCTGATGTTATCCGAAATAATAAAGAGGAATATACTTCATCTCATAGATGGGAAAAAAGTTAGAAACGCGGAAATAATGAGCACGTTTACATGCACTCAATAATGTATAATATAATTAATTCACCGATTCAGAATGGAAAGGCAACTTCAGTATGGCTCGGAGATCATTTATGAAACTTTGTGGTTTGGTACAGAACATAATGAGCCCTGACGAAGTGACAGTGCGTCCAGCTGTACCTCTTCAAATGCGAGTCGCAATAGCGCTGTACAAAGTCGGTAGCTGCGGGGAGTACAGGCTGATAGCGAACCAGTTTGGTGTCCACAAGTCTACGGTCTGAATCGGTGAATTCATTTAGCACCACTCTCTCCCACCAGTCCTTGGCTCTTAACGCGCATCCAGCACTACTGGGTCCTTAACAGTGCTGGAGGAAGGCCTATTCTGGGTCCAATAATCAGCGCTTGTTGTAACGTTAAAGCTCTTCGTCGTCTTCTGCTCATAACACAGAACGCTTGAAAGACAGTGTTAGTTGTCAACCGCAACCATAACATCTGCCATATGACGACGAAACCCATAAGAGCATTCCTGTCTAACGTTACCATGTTTAAAGTTACTTTCTTATACGTTATAGGCTGCTGTTCTTTCTTATGTAACTAACGTTACTCAGTTTGTTAACGTGTTGCCTAATTTACGGTTACGCATACCGACCCGCGTGCTGTAACTAACAGGAAAGTAAAATAAGTATATTAATATAATGTATATAAAATATAATATAATATATAATATATAACGTCTAATTAAATTTTGTTTAAATTTACGTTTGAGTTACACCGTTCAGGGAGGAAAGAAATATATTATTGAATAATCATGTAACCTGGATTTTTCCCATTATCGCATTACTTAAGTGCATGTAAACGCAATTATCGGATTATTGCCATGTTCGGATTACTCCCAGTTATCGGAATATTGAGCGCATGTAAACGCACCCACTGTTTTAGAAATGTAGTAAGTAGAAAGTACCATTTTTGATTTAAAATGTAGTGGGTAAAAGTGAAAAGTCCCATACAAAATAATTACTCAAGTAGAGTACAGATACGTGAAAAACGTACTTAAGTACAGTAACAAAGTATTTGTTCTTCGTTACGTTCCACCTCTGCATATTGGAGAAAAGGCCACACTTCACCTGCAGTTAAAGTGTATGTGGGAGTCCAGGAAAAGTCAATTGTGATTAATAGCAATTACTGTATGTACCATTTAAAACCTTTAAATGCCTTGGGGTGGGGGGTTATTATTATTGACTGTTTATTCACACCGTGTGATAGAAAATGTGCTCTACCTATAAATTTTACCTTACTGCTTACAACCTAAAAGTGCCCTCAGATTTATAGATGAAATCATATAGCTTCACAACCTCTGAATATTCTAGACTTGGTTTGGTTGGTTGGTTTGGACCAATGTGTGCCGATTGGATGAACCCAGAATAACAGCTCTTTCTTGAAAATAAAAACACTTTTGTGTTTAATGCTTAAACTATGCTGTCGGTGAGCATTGATAACAGTAATCATTTATTGAGAAAACTAACACAAAATTCTAAGTACAAAAAAAGGTTCTAGCCCATTAATGATTATTGCACAAAACACACTGTAAAAATTCAGGACTGTCTGCAAGAATACAAAAGGAAGCATCAAAGTGAAGAGGAAGCAACAAAGTGAAAAGGAAAGAACCAGTGGCTCAGGCTCTGCATTTTAAAATTAGATTTAGGCTTTGCAATCTCCTCTGTAACGGCAAGAATCAACAGTGAGTTACACAACTTGATGTTCGCTGCTCCAGGGGAAGAGGAAAAGCCCCATGGGATAGGGCTGTATGATGAATCCTGTGTGGGAGTTCTGTGTATATAAAAGCGCATAGAGCAATTTAGCTTTTCCTTGTGTCGGTTTAGTCTGTGCTCTGCGAGTGATGCGACGTCGTCTCGCACAGCTAAAATACTGTGCAGTGAGACAGGATGGCCCTGTGCGTGCAAGCGAAGTCCGCAGCAGCAGTTTTCGAACTGTGGGTCACAGGAGGAGTTGATGCAGGCCATGAGACATGAAATAATGTAGCTTTATAGTATAACAAACCTTGAAAATCACCAGTAAATTAAAACAACTGCACCTATTAAATTCATTGTGCCATTTCTGGCGGACATGCAGTTTATTTAAAAAAAATGTAATAAAAAAAAAAAGGTTCCATAGTTGAACGCACGTCTGGCTGCATTATAATAAGAGGTGGGTCACAGAATAAGTCTGCTTAAATCAGTGGGCTCTGTACGTTAAGAGCTAGCAGGTTTGAGCTTGCTGCTTTAGTTACTGCAGGGGATCAGATTGTGGAGGAGCACTATGCTATCTCAAAAGTGCCTTCTCATCACATGCCAGGGCCTTCTATTTGAACGGGCACGGGACCTAAGCGTGACATGTACTACTGTATGTACTACGGAATGACTGTAGGAGCTCAGTTTGGACAGTGCAGTGAAAAAACAGTAACTGGCTGCTTTTTTTTTTTTTTTTTTACATTTTACCAAATTGACAGGGAGCATAATGACAGGATGGGCCAGTTAATATGATTAGTTATTCCAAACTGGGAGGAAAAAATACAAATTAAGTTAACTTCATTAGCAAAATGGTAGAATGTATTCTGTAATAGATAAAACGGAACACAAATGAGGAATAGCAAACATTTTTCTCACCGTCATGAAGGAAACCACATTTCAGAAAGGGAACAGAAGCTTTTATGCATAACAGGTCAGTAAAAGTCATGCTGCCTGGCAATTTATTATTATTTTTTTTAGCAGAAGAGGATTTTAAGTCACTGCTATTTTTCAGCTCCCGTAGATGGTATTAAATCTACACTGGCAGAAATAAAAGGCTGGCAGGGTGATTTCTGCTCCGCTGGGATGCAGAGCGGCTTCATTGCTCCGACTTCTTTTATCAGCATTTTCCTTGAGCTTAACAATTTGTATTTACAGGGCTTGTCACATCTGTTTACTTGTGAGGCCTCAGCAATTCCTGGAAAGAGATGAGATGGGGATGGGGGGGTGGGGTGGGGATGGGGGGGTGGGGTGGGGATGGGTGGGGGGGGGTGGGGTGGGGATGGGTGGGGGGGGGTGGGGATGGGGGGGGGGGGTGGGGTGGGGTGGGGATGGGGGGGCGGAAACTAATCCCCTGTATGCATACAAACGGAGAATTTGAGGTTAAAAAAACTGAAGTACAGGTTTGTGGCAATGGCTAAAGTTGAGACAAAATTGTACTTTTCGAAACTATTTAACCCTCTTCAACACTTCCTCAAAAAGATGGCATTTAAGTGCCTGTTAAAAGTAAATTAAGAAACAAATTACTTCTGTACGATAAATTGTAAACAGGAATTTACGTTAAAAAATGCCAGCAAAAATACAAAGAGGCAATCCAAATCTACAAACCCCAATTCCAAAAAAGTTGGGACAATATGTAAAATGCACATAAAAGCAGAACACAATGATTTGTAAATTCTCTTTTACATATAATTAATTAAAAACAGTACAAAGAAAAAATATGTTTTACCATATCAACTTTTGTAAATATACGTTAATTCCGAATTTGATGCCTGCAACACGCTCCAAAAAAGTTGGGGCAGAGGCAAAAAAAAAAAGACTGGGAAATTAAAAAAACACCTGTCTGGAACATTCCACAGGTAAATAGGTGATGCTATCATGACTTTGAAGGGTTGTTTCTCCCAACTTATTTTTCCATAGAGTTCAATAGGAAAATGAGTCAGGAGAAACAAACGTTGAAGTGATCCATCCATATCTACTGCATATCTGGCATCAGAGTGATAGTTTGAGACTCCTTTGATACCTCAGACCCTTGATGCCTTACAGCCATTTAGCCAACCATATGTTCCATACTATTCCCATGTAATTTACAGCTTAATCTAGACCCACCGCCCAATTCCCATAGAGATCCATTGAAATGCAGAGATGTTATATTATCGCTTGTAAGAATTATAAGGAATAAGGCACAGCGACGTGAACCTTTCAGGCCTGATTTTTATCCAGATCCTGTCAATCCTTCAGCATGCACTAAGAAAGCCTCAAGTACACATGGATCGAGATAATGGAGGCTGGAGGAATGTGACTGCACTGCTAATCTGGCTAGAGCCTGCTAGAGGAGAAAAGCAGAGCATTTCGGGTTGGGGTGGGACCTGCCAGAAGAATGAAATGCAGCAGACTGAACCAGGCTGGAGGACACCAGAAGAAAAAACAACATTCTCAAAATATATTACCTCACGGCAGGCGACAGGAAATTCTATCCCTCAAGTCAAAAAAAAAAAAAAAAAAGTAACAAAAACAATCACAAAAATTAAAACCACAACCAGAACACAGATTGTGTTTATGTCGTGCTTTGGGTATATCAAAAGACTTTTCCCTCGCAGTAGGGAGCGGGGGGACTCCCCTCTCTCATCAGTGATGTATAGTGCCCACTTGGGTGAAGTGCGGCAGTCATTTTACAGCAAAGCACTCTACGCGTCAGCTCAGTGAGAAATAAGCCGGTTAAAGAGTAAGCAGGATGCGCGTTAATAATTCAACCTGGCAACCTTCATTCAAAATCCCAACTGTGAGTTTCTTTAAACAAGCTGTTGAATGGAGATTAAGATGCATGAAATACAAAATGAAATAAATCATTTTAAGGATCCCTCTAACATTCTAGTTCTCTCCATGAATAAATCACATCCTTTTACAGGAGTGTCATAAAGGCCCAGAGTTATGAATTCTTCCCCTCAGTGTTTGCACTGGAAATGTCCCTCGCACGCATACAAACGCCATGGTTCTGACAACGGGATAGTACAGGTGTTTAAACCGATCTCTGGACTTCTGCAGGATGCTTGGCACTGTCGGAGACCTGATTAACCTGGACAGAGCCATGCGGGTAATTACTTGCTACAGGCACCAATCAATTTCACATCGGATCAGAGCTCGTCTTTTACAGATACCATCTGTGTGCAGAGCTGACTTCAGGCAAGACACTGCTAGGTGAACAGCATCGTGCACACAGTCAGCATCGTGACCTCAAGTTCATGAAGCAAGTCACCCTTTCTGGCAAATTGAGTCAATTATGGTACTGGTGGAAGTATTATTGGAAGAGAGACCTGCTTACTTAAAAGCATACTCTTGATTGATCAACACACAAAAACCCAAAAACGGAGATAGGTGTATTGTTGCAAAATGATTTCTTAAGACACACACACACATGAAAACACGGACAGTACTTGAAAAATGTTTCAATATTGCATAATGTAATTTTATAGTAATAAAGAACAAATTGGAAGGTTTAAAGCCAAGTTCAACAAAAAAATGATTTTCCTTTTTTATAATTAAATTCAGTATTAGGAATATGTTGGCGCCCTTTAATAATGTTCAGATTTACAAAAACAGAAACTAGATGTCTATGATTAAAATGAGAAAAACACAAACTGAATTAATTTAAATTAATCTAACCCTCTTGAAATAGGTTACATGTACAAGCATGAGTTGCTTATTTATGTACCACATATTATTTAAATGTATTCTATTCAGTCTGTATTAATGATGTCAGTGTAACTACAGTACATCCAGACAGACGCTATTTTATTGAAAGGCTTGTGCTGTGTTAAGGTAAGTATAGCTTCTCTCTGATTTAGTGAGCTCCACCAAGAAAAAATGGGGGTCAAATCTCAGTGATTCATGTCATTAGCATCATGCAATAACATTTTTAAAAACCCTTTTTTTTATTATTGGGAGGTAGGGCATATTGAAAAGTCTCTTCCTGCAGGGTGTATAGTAAATCTCATAACTCATAACAATTCAAGCTTCATGTTACCAAAACGTCCATTTAACATTTCTGTAAATGCTGTTTGTACGACGCTGATGGTATACAAATTGGTCCTTGAGGATGTAGCGAAAACGATAAGAATAATGAACTGCAGTGGACCGCTCAGTCACCCACAACCCTAGCACCACACCTGAAACTGAATTGCCAGCTCAGGAGGACAAGGTCTTCACCTATTGTCTGCATAGTAGCAGGGGCCATTTGCAAGCCAGACACTGCCAATGTCACTTTGTTCATTACAAACAGAAGGTACTCAGAAATGAATTGGGTGGGTTGGTTGACAAGACCATATGGTTCATTTCAAATAGTTTACAAAAATGGCTTGCCAAGAATTATGAACACCTGCAAACATCCTTAAATTGCAAAGTCATCCTGCGCTCTGATATGTTTTGGCACAAAAAAGTTGTTTGCTTAGAGGACATTGATTGGCCATGATACAGGTGTAAATCTTCAATTTGGCCAGTAACCCAGTTCTAATGTGTGGTTCTGTCCATGATTGGTCTAGTAATGGCGTGTGTCGATAATCCTTTAACTGTAAAACAGTCTGCCTCCTGCAGAATTCTGCACTTAGAATAAATTGTGTGTCCAAGGCCATGAAGGTCCCCCAGGCCCTGAGAGACAGCGGAAAAATATAAAACAAGATTAGAAAAAAGTATTAATTTAACACATTATCCGTGCCCCTTAACCAGACCCAGCCTGCTCTGTGCATTCATACTTAATATTACGTTTCTGTTTCTTCAGATTCTTTTACATGCAGTGTTAAAAATACACACTGCAAGTTTAGTCATGTTGAGCTCATTTATTAAAATTTGGATGCTACTCGCTTACGTTTTACGGCATCTTGAAATGCTCATTACATTATAAAACTGTTCAATGAAGGTAAACAAATATTGCATTTAGCTAAATGAATACAAAAGAGAATGCAGCATTGGAGAAGCCCTGTGAATGTCACGTATTTTGCGATCTCCCCTCAGTGTTTGGAAATGCGAGACGGTCCCTGTGTTATGGCCCTGTCACACTATTGCGTATCGTACTAGCGTATGCCAGCGTATGAAAAATATCACTCATACGCTGATATATGCTGACATACGCTAGGGGTACGTTAGGCATAGGTTGTATACGTTTCAAGCACGGTCGCATACGGTGGCATACGCTGGCATACGGCGAGGCACAAAACGTTTTTTAAGCATGCTTAAAAAATTTTTGCGTATTCGGACGTATGGTTTATACGCTAAGCATACACTAGGCATTCGTTAGGCATACGCTGGCCATACGCTATTTTCAAAGGCTTTTTGTGCGTATGAAAATTATTTTATGAATTTACATATGCAACTCATACGTTTCTCTCATACGCAATAGTGTGACAGGGCCATTAGTGAATGGGATAATTGCGGGAGTTAATTGAATGATTGAATGATTAGCTGGGATATTTCGATATTCCTGAGGCAAACGGACCAACTATACTTGCTATAAATTCCAGTTGCACAAGACATGTAATGGTCAAAATGATTTCCTGTTTTATGTGTTTATAATAGTGGTGGGCATAGATTATTTTTTTTAATCTAGATTAATCTCACTGTAATCTTGGAATTAATCTAGATTAATCTAGATTAAAATGGCTCATTTGAATTCTGCCGAAGGCATTCAAAATATGTGTGCTACCCAAATAATGACTAAAAGTAAGTCTTTGAGAACGGGTTTCTCAAGCCAGGTGGCGCATTAGACCAGGGGCTCATCTCCTGTTTCCAAAATGCATCACAAACTGCTTGGGAAGTTTCTTAAAAATAAATTTTCCCTGAAGCAAACCCGGCGGCTTCATAGCGGCATCCATGTTAGCACGTCACGTTTGATGTGGTAATTTCACAGTAGGCATACACACAGGTTCGAAGACTCGTTCTCGCCCCCCTACTGTGATGTTCTGGAATTATGTATGTCTGTTTATATTATTGTTTTCTATCATCATTGCATTCCCCTCTGTTCGTGGGTTGTCTGAGTCGCATTCGTGTGTTTGTTTACCCTGTCTTGTGTATGCACTGTTTAGGTGACTTCGGATTTTTTCGTGTTCTGTGCTACTTCCTGGTTTTCCTTTTTATTAATTACTTACTTTTTTACTAACGAACTAACGGTCTGTCTTATAGTTAGGTATTAACAAGATTAACCAGTTTGTCCGCGATCTCTGTTATTCGCCCCAGCTCCCCCAGCTGTTTTGTATGTTTCCTCTTTCCACCTCTCGTGATTACTGAGCACACTCCGCTCCTCTTTGAGCCCGTTGTTTGTTATGCATGTTTCCGAGTCCCTTCCATGTCTTTGTTATGTTTCCGTGATTGTTTCATTGCTACCTCATGTGTTAACCTCACGTAGTTTGTTACCCCTCCCTTTCCTATACGTACCCACATATCTGTTTGTTCCCTGTCAGAACGTACCCTTTATTTCCTGTGCCTGAGATTGTGAAAGCCAGAGACTTATTGATTACCTGAGACACCCTTTCCGTACGACCCGAGATAGCCTAGCGATTTTGTTTGTTTGCCATTTGGTTTCGACTTCTGATTGTTTTTTTACTTTGCCTTTGCCTGCCGTTTTTGTACCTCTGCCTTTGATTTCCGGTTTTTAGACTTTTGATTCCTGACTACTCTTTTGCTTTCCGTTTTTGTACTGATATCCTGGCTTTTTGACCTCACCCTTTGAAATAAAACTACGTTTCTGCTTATCCCTGTCTGCTATTGGGTTTTCTGAGTCCAGACGTAACACCTACAGTGCAATTCGGCTAGGTATACATCCGCGCTAAAATATCAAGGTGAAAGTCATCATAGCTTGCGTAGTATAGACCCAGCTCCCAACCCAACTTTGAGAATAGATTAACGGCGATATTTTTTTTATCGCCCGATAAGAGTCTCACGCTAACGCAGCACGTTAACGCCGATAACGGCCCACCACTAGTTTATAAGCATCTTGGTAATTATATAAACTTAAAATGTAAAAAAAAAATATATATATATATTTGCTTGATCTGTATTCAATTGAATGCAGTTCGAAGACAAGATCGTTAATGTTTTAACTAATCAACTTTATAGTTTTTTGTAAAGATACACTCATTCTAAATTTGATGCCTGCAACTCATCCCAGAAAAGTCAAGACAGGGGCATGTTTACCACTGTTACATCACCTTTCCTTTTAGCAAGACTTGGTAATCTTTTGGAACTGAGGACACTAATTGTTGTAGTTTTGAAAGCAGAATTTTTTCCCATTCTTGCTTGATATAAGACTTCAGCTGCTCAACAGTCCGGGGTCTCCATTGTCGTATTTTGTGCTTCATAATGCGCCACACGTTTTCAATGGGAGACAGGTCTGGACTGCAGACAGGCCAGTCTAGCACCCTCACTCTGACTACAAAGCTACTCTGTTGTAATACATGCAGAATGTGGCTTGCCATTGTCTTGCTGAAATAAGCAGGGATGTCCCTGAAAAAGACGTCTAGATGACAGCATATCTTGCTCCAAAATGCATATGTACCCTTCAGCATTAATGGTGCCTTCACAGATGTGAAAGTTACCCATACCATGGGCACTAACACACCCCCAGACCATGACAGATTGACTTTTGAACCTTGCGTTTGTAACAATCGGGATGGTCATTTTCCTCTTTGACCCGGAAAACACGACGTCCATTATTTCCAAAAACTATTTGAAAGGTGGACTTGTCAGACCACAGCACACATTTCCACTTTGCGTCAGTCCATCTCAAATGAGCTTGAGCCCAGAGAAGTTGATGGCTTTTCTGGATGCTGTTGATATATGGCTTACGCTTTGCATAGTAGAGTCTTAACTTGCATTTGTAGATGCAGCAATGAACTGTGTTTACTGACAGTGGTTGTCCGAAGTATTCCTAAGCCCATGTGGTTATATTCATTATATAAGCATGTTGGTTTTTAATGCAGTGCCGTCTGAGGGATCGAAGGTCACAGGCATTCAATATTGGTTTTCGGCCTTGCTAAAGGTCTATTAGTGGCCCGTGGGCCGGATCTGGCCAAACAGCGACCTCTAATGGCCCATGAGGTGATAGCACCCTTAAATCTAAAATTTTAACTAATTTAAATAAGGTAACACTTTTGTCATGTACCTAGCCTAAATAGCTACAGCAGTGCATGTGTGGTCTAAGCTGTAAAAAGGCTGTCTTTGCCTTTCCTATTCTTGCTTTGACATCTGCATCTTTACCTCCCTGTTTGTTAATGATATTTTCCAAGTAGGTAAATAACTCTACTTATTTGAACCTGATGCCTTCAAGTGTGACTGGTTCAACACTGGTTGTATTCATCCTCATGATCTTTGTTTTTCCTTTACGGATGTTAAGTCCTACTTGTGAGGAGGTAGCTGCAAGTGTTGTGGTCTTATCCGGCATCTGATGGTAGCTGTGTGACAGTAGTGCCAAGTCGTCTGCAAAGTCTAGTTCATCCAGCTGTGTCCACAAAGTTCACTGGATTCCATTATTTCTTTGTTCGGTTGTTGTTCTCATTACCAGTCGATAGCTACTAGAAACAAAAATGGAGATAATAGACAACCCTGCCTGACCCTGGTCTTGATCTCAAACTGGTTGGTAACCTGTCCTTCATGTATCACTCTATAGGTCATTCCAGCATAGCTGGTGCTGTAGAGGGATACAGCAATGAACAAAAATATGAATCTTCAACTCCAATGTAAAAGCAGTGCTGCTTTATGGCGCAGAGACCTGGAGAATGACAAAGACCACAATCAATAAAGTGCAAACCTTTATCAACAACTGCCTAAGAAAAATTCTGAATATCCACTGGCCAGACAAGATCAGAAATAACGATTTGTGGATGAAGACACAACAACTACCCAGCAGCAGACAAAATTGGAAGAAGAAGATGGAGATGGATAGGGCACACACTACAAAAACCAGTGTCAAGCACCATTAGACAAGCTTTGACTTGGAACCCTCAAGGGAAAAGGAAAAGAGGCAGGCCAAAAAACACCTGGCGACATGATCACCAGGCAGACATCAAGAGACTGGGATAGACCTGGTACCAGATAGAAAAGAAAGCAAACGACAAAAACTCTGGAGGAAAACCAAAACCTCTGATCACAGAGAAGCAAAACACTCAGCAAGTCCAATCAGCGAAATAAAATTATTCTGCCAATTAGCAGACATTCAAAATTTTCACGTGATGCAATGCATATGTGCCAGCAGAAACTCTCCGTAGTTTTCGATGAGGCTAATCAACACATCTTGCTAGCCATAAAACATTACCAGCCCATTTAGTTATAGCCCAGTCAAGTGATGTAACAAAAATATATCCCTGTCAACACTGAATCTTATGAGGGGCCATTTAGGCCAAAATTCATATTTGCCTCGCATATACACATACAATGACTCTCACATTCACTCGTGAAGCTCTCACGTGCACTGAAAAAGCTTGTACGTAACATCTAAATGCTTGCACACACACCCTAAATCTTTTCATATAAACACAAAAAGCTTGCACATACACGTACAATGACTCTCAAATTCATTATTGAAGCTCTCACGCGCACTCAAAAAGCTTGTATATAACATCTAAATGCTTGCACGCACACCCTAAATCTTCTCATATAAACACAAAGAGCTTGCACATACAGTCAAGCCGGAAAGTCTGAATACCCCTTTCACCTTCTCCACGTTTTATTACATTCCAGACACATTCTACAATGTTCATTTTTTGTCTCAGAATTCTACACAAAATAGCCCATAATGACAATGACAATGTTTTTAGAAATTTTTGCAAATGTATTAAAAATCGAAAACTGAAATCTTTCATTTACATAAGTATTCATACCCTTTGCTTTAACATATTTTTAAAGTATCATATTTAATATTTGGTCGCATATCCTTCGCATGCTGTTACTTCCTGAAGTCTGTGACCCATCAACATCAAAACATTCTCGATATCTTATTTCCAGGTACTGTTACAAGCGATACTATAAGCTCTCTGCATTTGAATGGATCTCTATGGGAATTGGGGGGTGAGACTAGATTCAGCTGTAAATTACACTGGTACACATGGCTGGCTAAATGGCTGTAAGTCATCAAGGGTCTGAGCTATCGCACGAGCCCCAAACCATCACTCTGTTGCCAGATATATATAGAGTAGATGTGGATGGATCACTGCAAGGGCTATTTCTCCTGAATCATTTTCCTATAGAACTCTATGGGGAAAAAAGTCAAGAGAAACAACCCTTAAAGGGATCCATCCACATCTACTCCATATCTGGCCGTAGAGTGATGGTTTGGGGCTCGTTTGATACCTTAGACCCTTGATGACGTACAGCCATTTTGCCAGTCATGTGTTCCATACTGTACCAGTGTAATTTACAGCTGAATCTAGTCTTACCCCCCAATTCTCATAGGGATCAGTTCAAATGCAGAGAGCTTATAGTATCGCTTGTAACAGTACCTGAAAATAAGATATCAAGAGTTTTTTTATGTTTATTGATCACAGACTTCAGGGCTCTAAATACATGTGAAGCATGACCGATGCACATGCGCACATTCCATCACTGGCGCATCTTTACGACACATTAGAGGCTGCCACATTTATTAGCCTAAATAAATGAATAAACACAGTCATTGATCATGAATCCGGTCACTAAGAGTCTCTCGTCTACAGGGATCAAAGAGAGAGGCACAGGGTAGATAAATCCTTTATCTGCTGGCCTTAGCAGGGCTGTGTTTGCCTTATCTGGACAGGAGGGAAGGCCCACAAAAAGCATTTTCTAATAATGCTGCCACCCCACCAAGCATCAGAGCAATAGCTGAAAAGGATCCATGAGGTAACGGTCATGATGTGACCTTCACACAAACGGATTTCCTCAAAAGTGATGATTTAAAAAAATATAGTACAGCTAGTACATTTGTGTTTTTTTTTTTGTTGTAAAATTTTAATTTAACACACACACACACACACACACACACACACACACACACACAAATATCTATATACAGTGCCCTCCACTGTTATTGGCACCCATGGTAAAGATGAGTAAAAAGGGTTATAAAGAAATCACCGTTTGGTGAATTAGCTTAATGTCACACTAAAAAAATAAGAAAAACCCCCTTTAATTGAAGCAAATTTACTATGAGAAAAAAAATCCCTCATCAAGAAATTATTATTTTTAACAAAACCATGTGTGCCACAATTATTGGCACCGCTGCATTTATATATAGAATAAAGTAATTTTTTATATTTGGTCGCATATTCTTTGCATGCCATGACTTGTCTGTGACCCAACAAACATCAAAAGACTCTGGTACTCCTACAAGCGATACTATAATGTCTCTGCGTTTGAATGAATCTCTATGGGAATTGGGGGGTGGGACTAGATTTAGCTGTAAATTATGCTGGAACAGTATGGAATACATGGTTGGTAAAATGGCTGTAAGTCATCAAGGGTCTGAGGTATCAAACGAGCCTCAAACCATCACTCTGCTGCCAGATATGCAGTAGATATGGATGGATTTTCTGGTGAATCTTTTATAACCCTTTTTACTAATCTTTACCAGGGGTGCCAATAATAGTGGAGGGCACTGTATATATATATAAGTCGCTGTTGCACCTGTCATGCATAGTGCCCACTGTACAAGCCTCTGGAGGCAGTGTTATGATCTGGGGTTGCTTCAATTGGTCAGGTCTAGGCTCAGCAACATTATTCAGCAATAAAATGAAGTCATCTGAGTACCTGACTGTACTGAATGACCAGGTTATCCTAATATACCCAAAAATGGGTATATTACAGGATGACAATGCCAAGATTCATCGGGCTCAAATTGTGAAAGGGAGCATGAAGAATCATTTTCACACATGAATTGGCCACCAGAGTCCTGACCTTAACCCCATTGAAAGTCTTTGGGATGTGCTGGAGAAGACTTTATGGAGTGGTTTGACTTTCCCATCATCAATACAAGATCTCGGCCAAAAATGAATGCAACTCTGGACGGAAATAAATGTTATGAAATTGCATAAGATTGTCAAAACAACGACGAATGCACGCCGTAATCAAAGCTAAAGGCGGTCCAACGAAATATTAAAGTGTGAACTTTTTTTTGCCAAGGCAGTGTATATGTGTGTGTGTTTCAATGGGTTGAAAAATGGAAGTCAATGGAGAAATCGGACAAGAAAAAGTTACTGAACTTGCAGCTTCTACATTTTAGCATATAGTGATGTATAGTGATCATTTATATTTTCTTTGAACCCCAGGCACTGGTCTCAAATGTCATCCATGAGTTAACAATATTCAGGGCTCAAAAGTGTGATTGTTTTGGTTGCATATGTGACCTATATTTGAACTTAAATAAAAAATTGGGAGCACCGATGCAACTACAAACAATTGTCCTGGTGCTGTCAGTTTTTTTTGTTTTTTTCCGTAATGCCAACAACCTATGCATTACTAAATCAGACAAACTACCAAGTTTATTTCCCCTGTAACCATTCCAAATGTCAGCTTCACTACACTTTAGATTTGCATTTTAGATTTGCTCAAATCGGTCACTGACAGCTGCCAAGCGATCCAGCATTTCCTAAACCTTGCAAAAAAGTAAAATAAATAACATCGATAGGCTATTCGCAATTTGAAAAACTTGACCCGCTCGACCAGCGAAGTTTGAGCACCAGCCGCTTGAACAGCTTCAATGCACCTTGGCATAGATTCTACCTCTAGTCCAGCATAGATTCTAGTCTATTTCAGTCATTTTGTATCAGGCAGTACAGCTCTTGCTTCCACTTGTGCAGGAAAACAGCTGCACCCCTCCAGGGTGCTGGTGATGGTCGAAATCTGCCAGCTGGTTTAAAATACAGAAAACAACCCAGCAGGTCCATGTGCCCTCCTTGTTTCTATGAGAGTCCCAGCAGACATCACCTTCATTGCAACCAGGTCGTTCCAGCATACCCAAAGTTCGGTAACTGCCCGTCCTTAGGCATCAGTCAGGTTTTCCCTGAAGTGCAGCAGATAACAAAGGAGTTTGAGAAATGTGGATTCCACTGGGATCTTAGTTGTTTTTAATAGCAAAATAAACTGATGGGGGGGGGTCAGGCAATTTAATTGGCCATAATGAAATGAAAACCTGTTTGGGATAGCTGCATTTTAGTAAATCATAACCAGATCACACAGCATGTCGTTAATGAGGGCAAGAGTCATGTTAAATCATTTGTCGAATAATGTTACCCTTTGAAATTTGTGTATAAAAGTTATTTTATACCCCAATGTCTGGAATAAAATCCTGACCAATCACAGCTGATTTTGGCTGGGAGTAGCACAGGCAAAGAATGACAGGCCAGGGCATTATATGGTAGGATGTGAGCTGTATCGCTCTGATGCAATGATCACACACA
This sequence comes from Ilyophis sp. 1 JC-2022, assembly GCA_022702515.1. Lineage (NCBI taxonomy): Eukaryota > Metazoa > Chordata > Actinopteri > Anguilliformes > Synaphobranchidae > Ilyophis > Ilyophis sp. 1 JC-2022. The sequence goes on along the minus strand of CM040396.1, from coordinate 41,893,429 downwards.
TAAACACCCTTAGACATTCCAGTTTCCATTATATTCCTAGAACAATGGTGGGTGACAAGGATGGCATAATATTGGAAAAAAAAGATTGTAGGTGCAATATAAAGATAATATAAAAATCATCATGCCATTCAGTGAATAGGGGTGCCTAAATTGGAAAATATCTCCACTGAAGAAAATGGGTACTCACAGATTACAACAGAGATTATTATTTAGCAGTCAGGGAATATTAAACTGGTACGTGAACTGTTAAAAAATAAAAAAAATAATAATAAATGGATCAAATACTCTTTCCTCTGAGTTTAAATTGGCAATAAAAGACTTCAGCCGGAGTGAGGATCCTTTGCGGGAAGTGGACTGTCACGGAATTATGATCAATGCAGCTAGTGTTTGATGAACTCTAATTACATTTCTTCTGAGTGGAGCCATTGCAAGGAATGCAGATTGAGTGTCATTTCTTTAATTTTTCAAAAATGTTTCACACTTTTGATCAGCACTAATGGACTGACTTAATAGCCATAAATATTTTTCATGTGACAGGCAGGAAGACCACTTGGAAATATTAAAAAGTAAAAAGATATTATTGTACTATAACAGTAATGCTATGTTCTGGGCAGTATTAGATGGGTAAACATTGTTGTTTTAAAACAGAGCTATTGTAGAAAATCCCATTATAAAACTTTTGATAAAAAAATCCTTGTATTTGATATGTATATGTTTACACTTCTTTTTTGTTGAAATGGTTTTGTGAGTGAAACTTATTTTACTCCATTTCCCACATAATTTGTCAACTGTATGTAACAGAAGCTTCCAAAACTCCCTGTGAGAAAGGGAATGTGTGAACAGAATGAGAACCTTTTATTTAGTTTGTTGAAAAGTGTGCTTTCATTCCCTCTGTTATGGTATTCACAAATATATGTTTTAATAATACGGTTAATTGAGTAAAGTGCTCGTTGCATTTATGTGAAGCTTGGCTGACATTTAAAAAAACAACCAGTTTAACCAACAATATCACCGTGTAATTGATGTCTTGGCTTAGTGCAGTTGCTCCATTAGTACTGCATCAGTGGTTGCCAGGAGTAAACACCTTACCCTTAGCTACTCAGAAGATGATTTGGGAAAAGTCATATTGCTCACTAAAAGTTAGATTAGACCATTTTAATTTCAACAGACAGCCCAGGAAGTCAAGGCTGTTCAAATGTGAGAGATTTTCGAAGGGGAACCATCCTGCAGCAATTAAGTGAATGGCAAACCAATATTGTATAACTATGGCCGTAAAGGCTCCTCAAAAACCTTAAAGACTCCCATTTATTTTTAACACTTCTTAATCCCATTTTTTTTCTCTCTCATCTTTTAAAAACAGTTGTCTTTGTGGGCTCGTCCTATTGGCTATATGTTGTCTTCCAGTTTGAAAGAGATCAAGTGTCTATGCGTGCTCCTGCCAGCTGGTGCTTCTTTTCACTCCACGGTCTACCGCCATTCTATTGGACGATTACACTTCATCGGGCACCCAATCGACTGGAGGAAGAGGCCGTTGGCCACTGAGCTGAGTACGAACCTGCCGAATGGAACCTTCCATCCTTAGGTTGCACTGCGCCCAATCACCTGCTGCCCTGTGTGGCTGTCAGGCACTGTGGCACTTTCATCAAGATTCATTACCTGACTGTGGCGCGAATTCAGTGTAGATCTCGGTATCTTAGTAGGACAGACCACCAAGCAGTCAAAGTAAGATTTTTTAAAGCATTAGAAACTATAGAAAACCAAATAGCAATTTGAAAAAAAAAACACATGACAGTATGTCTAAACTTCAGCTGTAAAAAACAGCTAATTACTCCGAGGTTACTCATTTAAAATAGCTCCATTAATTTTGATAATAATTTTGTCCTATTCCACAATAACTGCTTGAACTTTGAGAAAAGTGCAGTGTTTTTCAAATGTTTGAGATAAATGTTTGTTGTACATGGTCCCTGACAAATAAACACAATAAATAAATAAATAAAAAATCCCACTTGGAGCACAGGGAGATCGACTTCATTTCCTTACTTTAATCCCTTCGCGTAGACCCCCTAGTGGCTATGGCGCCGACGCCAAGATTTTACTCAACTCAGATATTAATTTGTCCTGCAACCAAACTATGAGAAAAAACAACAAACTCTGTGTTTTAGCTTTATTAGTACACGATTCAAAGTGTCACTATGCCGGCTAGTCTATTTAACAAGCAACCCTCCACCCGGTATCACCTGCAAATAGAACTACCCATGCATGACACAGTGGACAATAGCACCTATGTGTGAGTTCATAAAAATATTTTTTTTTACCACCAAAAATTAGCATTGTTATAGCAACAAGATAAACCCAACAATAACCTGATCGCCAACTGGTGGAGAGAGCACACACACATGGGTTGTGTTTGCTTATCAGCAGAGGTGGAAGAAGTACACAGATCCCTTACTTAAGTAAAAGTACAAATCGCAACATAAAAAAATGTTCAGGTAAAAGTTATAGTACCAGTTGGAAATTTATAATTAAGTCGAAGTATATAAGTACATTCTCTTAAATGTACTTAAGTATTAACAGTAAAAGTAGTCGTCCGAGGCGAGATATTTGGGGATATAGGTAGCTAGTATAGGTAATACGTTATGATGTTGTCATGGTTCTCAGCCTGCTCTTACCTTTTTGGACACTTCTCTGTGGAGCGCTTGTGTAGCGTCCTCTTTTGGTTTTCTTTATTCATCCCGTGTTTTGGTTTACCCTGCTACTCAGTGTTTTTACCTGTCCCGCTTTTCTGTTCATTATTTAAACCTTGTGCTGTCTTTGTTTGACACTTCCATATTGCCATTGATTTGACAAGGACAGCCAGTAATTCACTGTATAGGACTGACAGTTTGTTGCGACCGTATCACTTCAATGTGTTGTCGTTACACGGGACTTGTTTTGGGTGTCTTTAGAGTTCGCTAGAAACTTAGCCTTGGTTACTCTCTACCCTTTGTTTGTCCCTTCGCAGAACCTCTGCCTCCCTGTCCTAGACAGATCTGTCTTCGCCATGTTCTTTTCTTTTTGTTTGTGTTTTTCGGCTCCCTCGTGAGCTGTAGGTCTTTTTTTGTTTTGTATTGTCTTAATCTCTAGTGTTAGAGTCTATCGCCCAATATGGGTCGCTTTCAGTTTGGTAGCAGTTATCTCGTTTTAAGGAGAGTTTATTATTTGTCTCGTAGTTTATATTCCCTGTTTGTGTTCGTATTGAGCACTTTACGAACCCCTACTGTCGCGTTTGGTCTTTCGTTCCGTATGCTACCCCTGACAGATGTCATGAATAACATTTGAAAATAGAATGTTATAGCTATCTATGGCAGTGGTTCTCGTTCTCATTCCAACCACAATTGCAATCCCGGAATTGTTTGTCATATTTAGAGGGAGTATTTAACCTCTTAAGCCACATTATGTTAGCAATAGCTATGCATGTCGTGAATAATGAAAGTCCATTATTTTCATTGTGCTATATTGTAAATAAAAAATAAAAAAACCCAATTTTTTAATTGATCAAATGAAAGACTGAGGTGAATCAATAGGCTCCTAATTCGTGAAATTGTGGACACATGGCCACTAAAACTAACCATTTGATGAATAAAAAAAAGACAAAGAAAATGATAACGAGCCAAACCTGCACTGTGTTAATACATTTAAGGAAAACATTATGAGGGGACTTAAAAACACATGTGTTCAACTACGTAATTAGGAGCTAATTGATTCATTCCAGTTTTTAACCTATTTGCAATATAGCCCAATAAGCAAAGTCGGAACATGGGCATTTTATTCTTCATGGCATACATAACTATTTCTGAGATGCAGGGGCGTGTCCGGGGGTTTGGGGGGGCTGTGGATGTTGTCCATGGATGGCTAAATTGTGTTGCAAACACATCTTGGAAGCCTTTTCAATGGCTTTTCAACTACATTTTGTGGCATTTCATGCAATGGGTCAGATTACACCAAACTGTTTGTCTATACGTCACGTTTTCGGTCAAGGATGTTCACCAAATTCAATAAACCTGTGATCTGCGTTAGGTTACCTGATCCTGAGGTAAAAGGTAGCTAGCTAAGCTAATGTTGTTTTACCCACGGTTTACCAATCATATCAAATGTAAGTAAATTTTACATGAATCTAATAATTATATTACTATATTATATATACCAATAACCTAATCGATATCCAAAGACAATATTTAATCTGGCCGCATTTTTTTTTACTTAAACGCTAAATTTAACATTAAGTCTGAATGTTACAGATTCAAATTGCTCCGAAATGCAGCATAGGCTGAAGTTTCATTAAATTGAGAGTAATTCTTAATTCTTGTCACTGGTGATTATTGATGTTGATTTTTGTAGGTAACCCATTATGTTACATTAAAAATGTAATCAGTACTCATACCCTCAATGTTATAATCTATAAAATCTGAGTTAAACTCAGTAACGTCACTGCTTTTTGAAGAAATGTTTTTAAACAGAATGTGTCCATCACCGTCTGAAAATGGGCTAAATTCTTAGTTTTACACAATCCATAAAGACTATTTTGTCATACTTGAATGAGCTACATGGTATTTTCTGTTATTGTTTCAAAAGGTTAGTTAGCCAACATAAGGACTGCCGCAGTCATATCTGTACAAGTAGTTGTGTAATTGAAATGGTAAACAAGCAGGCACTTAAAGCATGCCAACCTGCATTTGCATATAGCAAACCCAACAGAAATTATTGATCCGTTGTAGCAGTGCAATGCCTACTAGCTAAGAAACCCACCTCCTGTAACTAGACTGCATTGACTACTCTGCTAAATGACTGCACCTGCTAAATGACTGCAACTGAAGTTTGACAATTATTTGAGAGCCGTAGGAAGATTGTGGAGGGGTCTTGCAATATACATATTTTATTTAGTGTGATTGTGTAACCGGGCCACGAGGAGCCTCAATACATATATATAAGTACCGACTACGCCACCTAGGGCATGACACCCTAGGAAAATAATGTTTTGATAAATACTTTAATTGACAAAAAGGCACACAGGTAAGCTGTAAAAATGAGGAGACGTAGGTTCAAGTTCAGTTAAGTAATATACTTTATTAATAAAAGAATGTATTTGTAAAGTAAAGGGAAACTGAAAGCTGCTATGGGGAAAGAACAAATTTATTATTACAATGTATAAAATGGTGTCAAGACAATGTCAAGATCCAATCTGCAAAATGTTTAAAATACAATCCCAGCTGTTTCCCATAAAAACATGTGCGTACCTAGGGGGGAGGAGAGGAGGCTATGACTGGGGGGTCGAGACAAGAAGGCCAAAGAGGTCACCACACGTGCTTATCTAGTCTATCCACACTGCAAATCGGTTGATCAAGCCACACACTGCAAAAGAATCATCAGAGTGTACTAGTGCACGTTAACTCTTATTCCAAGCATGCAAGTGATATAAGGGAAGGGCCCTCTACGTTACTAACCCCAGTCAAGACCACACTCTCAATGTTAAGATCGGCCACAGTTGGTTTGTCAAATAAAACAAAACACAATAGAAAGAATATTCAAACTTCAACAAAATAAATTAAGAAAATGATCTACACAAAACAACCAAGAGCAACTTATAATTTAGACAAAACACTAACTTAGGCAAAACAGCAGGGGCAAACCCTTTGGGCACCACAGAACAACCTGGTAACTGCCAGACACACTGGAGGCGATCTGGGGCTTCTCAGCTGGAGGCTGGATAAAGTAGGGATCAATCAAAAACCAGAGACAGGAGGGAGCTGCAGCACGATCAGGCCAGGAGAGAGATCTCAACTGTTCTCTTCCAGCCCTATATGCCCTGAGTAGATGCACACCAGGTGTGTCCAATTGCCAATTAACCCATTTACCTGGGAACCTGTGAACAGAGGGGCGTGTCCTACAGGCAGGAGTCCACAGGATCTCTCTACCTGTCACAATCCACCCCAGGGCTCTGCATCGTCGTCCCGACGATGGAATTACTTTCCCAGGGTCTAAAGTAAACAGAGACCATATGGTTAGACACAGGAATTCGGGAGTCTGTTGCCCCTCTTGCCCTATTCCCCAGCGCTTCTGGCAGATTATATGGGTTGCTGTGTGTCCCTGCAGTGGTTCTGGTTGTCCTCCGGAGCAGAGTTTGGCCAGGGGGAGGCCCATAATCACCAGGGGCCGTGAGGTCATCTGATGTGGGCTGAGAATGATCTTCAGTTTCCGGCTGTGGCTGGTGTAAGGACGATGGCATGCCTGTTGGTGGAGTACCGGGCCGTTGCAGGGTAGCTGGAGGATGAGAGACAATGGTTTGGGCCTGAGGACGGCCTTCCTCCATCAGGAGGCAAAGGTCATCATCTGAGTTGTCTTCATCAGGTAGAATCCTGGATGTTGTGGGCTCTCGTTGAGAAGGGGCCGTGGCCAAGGGTGCAACACACAACTTTAGGTGGTTCCGATGGACATTCTTCACCTTTCCCTTGTTATCCCGTAGAGCGATGGTATAGACTGGGCCTCCTTTAGGTGCCTTCAGGACCTCATACACCTCAGAGCTCCAGGCATCTTGCATTTTGTTGCGACCCCGCACACCCAGGTTACGCAGGTAAACTTGCTGACCCTCTGATATTGGTTCATCCTGGACAGCTTGGTCATACCGGGCTTTGCGGCGGCCTGCCATGGTCCTCAGCTTGTCTTTAGCCCAGGCAAAGCCGGTCTCCAGTCTGGCCTGATGCTCCCGAACCCAGTCATGCACATTGCCTGTGGATGGTGACCCAACCTGTCCTAGGAGAAAATCAATAGGTAGTTGGGGTTCTTGACCAAATAGCAGGTAAAAAGGTGACTCACCGGTCGATTGGTGGGGTGTGGTGTTGTACGAGAACAGCAACTGAGGGAGGCAAGAAGGCCAATCCCTCTTCCTGGATGGTGGCAGGGTGCGGAGCAAGTTGTGGAGCGTTCTATTAAAACGCTCACATTGGCCATTACCACTAGGGTGGTAGGGAGTGGTACGGGTTCTCTCCACTCCGTACAGGTCACAAAGTTGTTGGAGGAGTTGATTCTCAAAACTCCTCCCTTGGTCGGAGTGGATTCGGCTTGGCACTCCAAACTTATAAAACCACTCCTGGACTAGTATCTTGGCCACAGTGGGAGCTCGCTGATCTCTGGTAGGTACTGCCTGGGTAAATTTTGAGAATACATCAGTCATTACCAGCACGTTCTCCACTCCACTTGATGAGGGCTCCAGTACAGTAAAATCAATGGCAAGAATCTGATTTGGTCTTGAGGCCATTAGGTGGCCCATGTAGGCACGGGCTTGAGGTTGGGTGTCTTTGGCCACTACACACCTCTCACAACCCTGGCACCACTGCTTGATGTCTCCATGCATGCCGGGCCAATAACAGCGTTGCCTCACCAATTCTGTAGTCCGCTCAACCCCTTGATGCCCATGGTCCTGGTGGAGCTGATTTAGCACCTCGCTCTTTAGGTAGCCTGGTAGCACCAGTTGGAGGACCTCTTCCCCTCCATCTGGCCGTCTGATGCTGCGATATAACACCCCTTCCACCTCTACCAGGCGGTCCCATTGGTGTAGCAGTCCGAGCACACCTTTTGGGAGCCGACTCCGCTCCTCAGCACTTGGGCGCCTCCCCTCCTTCCAGAACCGCAGAAAGGCATTAATCATGGGGTCAGCCTCCTGCAGAAAGTGCAAATCAGACGGAGTACGGCTAGGGAAGGCAGAAATGGAGACTTGGGTTACTCTTTGTGGCACTGCTTGGTACAATACTTTCTGCAATGGTTGGGGAAGCAGGGTGCCTGAAGTCAGGTCTGCTGGTGCACTGTCAGGTGGAGTATGATGTGTCTGGCGGGACAATGCATCCGCATTCCTGTTCAGTCGGCCTGGTCGATACTTGATAGTGTAGTCGAAATCAGCCAGCTGGTTCACCCAACGTTGGTCTATAGCCCCTAATTTGGCAGTGTTAATGTGGCTCAGGGGGTTATTATCAGTATACACCATGCACTTTTGGCCCAACAGATACTCACGAAATTTTTCTGTCAAGCTTCATGGAACTATAGTTTGTCATGTTGCGTTCTGGAGGTCTGAGGCCACGACTTGCATAGGCTATGGGGCGGACTGTTCCCTCTTGCTCCTGCGAAAGGACAGCTCCGAGACCACTGTGACTGGCATCCACCTCCAAGATAAATGGCAGTGAAAAGTTTGCATATGCCAAGACAGGAGAATTCACTAACCTGGTCTTCAGTTCTTCGAAACACTGATCACATTCCCTTGTCCAGGCTTCCAGGAAAGGTCTGTTGGAGCCACGTTTGTGCTTTGAGCTGACCAGCTCTGCTACAACCCGATGCAATGGTGCGGCCATCTTTGCAAATCCTTCCACAAAGCGGCGGTAGTAGCTAGCGAAGCCCAAGAAAGATCTTAGCTCTGTCACATTGTTAGGTCGCTGCCAATTTGCCACTACTTCAATCTTTTTGGGATCAGTTGACACACCCTCACTGGAAATCACATGCCCCAGATAGTTTACTTCCTTTTTAAAGAAGCAACACTTTTCCATCTTGGCTTTCAGCCCCTCCTGCTGCAGTCGGCTCAATACCCCACCTAGACGTTCCACATGGTCGGACACTGTCGAAGAAAAGACCACAACATCATCCAAATACAATAGCAGGGACCTGCAGTGCTGTGCACCAAAAATCCTCTCCATCAACCTTTGGAACGTGCTTGGAGCATTACAAAGTCCGAAAGGCATTCGGTTCCATTCAAACAATCCAAAGGGTGTACAAAAGGCAGTCTTACTTTTATCTTTTTCAGTGACAGGCACCTGATTATAACCACTGGCCAAATCCAGAGTGGAGAACCAGCGGGCTCCACACAGCATGTCCAGTGACTCCTCAATCCGAGGGAGTGGGAATGCATCCTTCCTGGTTTTATTATTCAGCTGGCGGTAGTCCACACACATCCTGAGGCTGCCATCTTTCTTTCGCACCAGAACAATGGGAGAGGCATAGGGGCTACTACTTTCCCGAATTACCTGTGTCTCCAGCAGTTGGTCAATATGAGCCCTTACCGCATCGTATTCAGATGGAGGAATACGCCGGTGTCTCTGACGGACAGGTGCTTCATCTAGCAAAGGGATATCATGAGATATAAGGTTAGTACAACCTAAATCACCCTCGTGAGCTGAAAACACAGCATGGTGCTTCTGCAGTAGACCTCTAACTTCCACCTGTTCTTGTTCTGAAAGCACTGACAGATCAACAGCATTTATCCATTCCTCTACTGAGTTAGTAGTTTGTTGGGAAGACATGGTAGCTACAACCTCACCTTGAGTCTCACCAATACCCTCTGGTAGGCTCACCATATGGGCCTGGCTAAGAGTGCCCAAAATAGTGCGTGGATAGAGTACTACATCAGAACACCCTACATTGACTATGGGGATGTAGGCAGTCCCATGGGTCAGTGTGACAACAGCTGGGGAGGCTAACAGACCTGCTGGTAAACCTGACTGTGGGGGTTCAAAGAGCGCCACAGTACCGAGTCCAACATGGTGTTGAGAGCAAGTAGCAGGTACTAGCTTCATGGTACCACCAGGAATACAGGACACCCTACCACCCCACACCCTGACAGTACTAGAGCGACTAGGAGTGGCCTGAATTGCCGCTTGGTGACAGTGCTGCAGGGCTTGTTGCCACTGAGTAGGTGCTTGTGAAAATGGGGAGCTTTCAAAAAGAGATGTGCCATATTCACCAACCAGCTTCTCATAACACCCTTTAATAACATTCATTCCCAAGATACCAGAGACTCCAAGCTTTAAGTTGACAGGGTCCTTGACCACTAACACCCCACGCTTCTGAAGAACCTTACCCAGCACCTCTACATCAAGCTCAAAATAACCAACATAGGGTATGTCAAGCCCATTAGCTGCTGTTAGCTGTAACCAGTTACAAGATTTTAATTTGTCACCACCCCAGGGCTCGAATTTCTCTTTAAAAATGCTCTCGGTAATAGTTGTCACCATTGAACCAGTATCTACCAGGCATGGAACCGTCACCCCACCCATTTCAACAACAACATGAGGACTGGAACTTACTATAGACTCAAGGTTGGGGCACCCAGTGGTTACAGGAGTGGAGTCAACATGTCCCCCTACTGAGCTGTGACTCTGCAGCTCAGCGGGAGCTAGTTTCCCGACAGCTGGCTGGAAGTATGGGGCCTTGATGTTGGAGAATAAGAGGTGGATGGCAGTGTTGGGGGGAGGACTCTGTCTCCATCACAGTCACGAGCGAAATGACCAGGCTTTTGGCACCTGTTACATATAACTGGGCCACTACGACTAAACCGAGGTCTTGGTTGGGGGTTCTGGAGACGATCAAAGCTCCGAGTGAGCAGATCAAGTTGTTCTTGCTGCTTTTTAAGAATATCTTTGAGTTCAGCCAATTCATGAGAGTTGTCTGACCTAGGCTGCAGAACTTTCTGAGCCCCACATTGCAGGCCACATACAGACGGCACAGAGTAACTCCTTCCCCGAACACCCCCAGGCATCCCCTCCCGCTCCCACCTGATTGCTTCAGCCCGTACATCTAAAAGGGTGCAAGTTGGGCGACGGCGCACTAACTGTTTTAACTCCCTACGAAGGGCACAGTCGTTGACATACTCGACAAATTGATCTCTCAACAAAACATCTGAATTTGGCATGCCACTAGGGGCACTTTTTACGACCTTTTCCATTAGAAACATCAGGGCAAGTGAAAATTCCTGCAAAGTTTCACCTTCTTGCTGTTTCCTAGAGAAAAAGTCCTCCTGCAGAGCAATGTATGACTGAGAACAGCCATATAAATCCTGAAGGATCTCAATAATTTTTGCAGGGTCCTCCCTCTCTTCCCTGGGCCTATATTTAATTTCATCTTTGGCCTCCCCTTCTAAGTGGTCGTACAGAAAAAATGCCTGGTCAAGGATGGTTAAATGACGAGCACGCATGCATGCCCGAGCTTCTTCTTCCCACTCTATAATGTTTATACCATGTTTACCTCGGAAAACAGGACATTTTCGTTCCTTTGGAACATAAACCAGTCTTTCAGTGACCACATTGACCAGGGGCGGCCTTGAAACATTACCAGTCCCAACCTCTGAGCCAGATAGCCCTCCTGCTGACCCAGGCGCGGCTGTGCTGGTGGCTGCTTGGGATTCTGCTCGTTCCTGTCGAAGAAGTTCATACGCAGCCTTTAACTGCCCAAGTTCATCGCGAAGCACCTCAAGTTCTTCTCCCATTGCTGCAACGCAAACAGTCAGTCACACTGGAACAGTGGGTGATGTGGGCGGGCCTTGTTTAGCAGCTGTTGCTCCACCTGATGGCAGACTTCAACCCACTGCTGTTTTGCCTTTTAACTAAGAGCCTTAATACACAATGCCTTTGTTTTGTTTTTTTTTAATAAAAAAAAAGAACAAACCAACTGATAATAACTAAGAACTTGAAATACGTCTCCTTTACAAATCCTGCCGACTACGCCAAAATGTAACCGGGCCACGAGGAGCCTCAATACATATATATAAGTACCGACTACGCCACCTAGGGCATGACACCCTAGGAAAATAATGTTTTGATAAATACTTTAATTGACAAAAAGGCACACAGGTAAGCTGTAAAAATGAGGAGACGTAGGTTCAAGTTCAGTTAAGTAATATACTTTATTAATAAAAGAATGTATTTGTAAAGTAAAGGGAAACTGAAAGCTGCTATGGGGAAAGAACAAATTTATTATTACAATGTATAAAATGGTGTCAAGACAATGTCAAGATCCAATCTGCAAAATGTTTAAAATACAATCCCAGCTGTTTCCCATAAAAACATGTGCGTACCTAGGGGGGAGGAGAGGAGGCTATGACTGGGGGGTCGAGACAAGAAGGCCAAAGAGGTCACCACACGTGCTTATCTAGTCTATCCACACTGCAAATCGGTTGATCAAGCCACACACTGCAAAAGAATCATCAGAGTGTACTAGTGCACGTTAACTCTTATTCCAAGCATGCAAGTGATATAAGGGAAGGGCCCTCTACGTTACTAACCCCAGTCAAGACCACACTCTCAATGTTAAGATCGGCCACAGTTGGTTTGTCAAATAAAACAAAACACAATAGAAAGAATATTCAAACTTCAACAAAATAAATTAAGAAAATGATCTACACAAAACAACCAAGAGCAACTTATAATTTAGACAAAACACTAACTTAGGCAAAACAGCAGGGGCAAACCCTTTGGGCACCACAGAACAACCTGGTAACTGCCAGACACACTGGAGGCGATCTGGGGCTTCTCAGCTGGAGGCTGGATAAAGTAGGGATCAATCAAAAACCAGAGACAGGAGGGAGCTGCAGCACGATCAGGCCAGGAGAGAGATCTCAACTGTTCTCTTCCAGCCCTATATGCCCTGAGTAGATGCACACCAGGTGTGTCCAATTGCCAATTAACCCATTTACCTGGGAACCTGTGAACAGAGGGGCGTGTCCTACAGGCAGGAGTCCACAGGATCTCTCTACCTGTCACAATCGCAATATGATCAGTTTGTCTGTCTATATATTTCCCCGTCCCTTTATATACCCTCTCTATGTGTCCCCCCTCCCTCTTTCTCTCTCCTCCCTCTATTTCTCCCTCCATCGCCCCTATATATTTGTCCCTCCCTCTCCCTCTTTCTCCCTCTATTTGTCCCTTCCTCTCCCTCTGTATCTCTGCTTCATTTTCCTTCTGAATCCTATATTTCTTCTCTCCTGTATTTCTTCTATCAATCCCCTCTAGCATATTTACCCTCTGACTAACTTCTGTTTATCCTCACCTCTATCCTCTCTCTAACCTCTGTCCTCGTACTCTATCCTCTTTCTCTATATACGTACATCATCTATCATCACTCTATGTAGTGTCTCTTTATCCTCTATCTGTCATGGTTTGTGGCTTTTTATTTTCTTTTCTTTTGCGGTTCTCGTCCTAGTTTCCCCGATTGTGAGTTTTTTTTTTGTTAGTTTGTTTTGGTTTTTCACTCTTCCAGCTCTGAGCTTATTTAGCTGAAGGTTTTATTTTCTTTGCTAGATTTCCCGTTCTAGCTCCAGTATTGAGTTGGTATTGCACTCGTTCTCGAGTTTGCCCTATTTTAGCGGGTTGATTTTGTTTTGGCTGTTTAGCCACAAGGAATTAGTTTCCTGTTTTTTCTTTCTTTTCTTTTATTGTTTTTCTCCCCTTTATTGGTCCTCACTGATGTGAGCTGACTTGTTCTGATTCCCCCACCTTCGCGTTTGAATCTCCGAAACATAAAAACCCATTACACTACGCATCGATCAGTGTGTAATATTCATATTTTAATTGTTTTAAATTGTTTTTGTAGTCTGCAATGTAATTTTAACAGTCAAGAGATTGTTATAAGATAATTTAACAAAATAAACATTTGACAGTAGGGTCATTCTGTGTCACTTCAACACAATTTTGCACCCGACCCTCACAGATTGAAATGATATATGGTGTGATGATTTGCCTATATGAAAAACTTTTCAACCAGAGGAGGATGGTCCAAATTGTCTTTTTTCAGATTTACGTTTCCCCTTTTTTTTTATCGCGCAGTAGCTAGCTAATTGCGTTAGCCAACGCAACAGTTAGCTTGTTGCAGCAGCCCTGAAGAACTGTTAAGCTAACGGCGAGAATGGATTTGGAAAAGAGTGGTGCTGCGGCAATTAAAGGCAGCGTGAGGGTCACAGAGAGGCATGGACGCAGACTCGGAGAGTGGGATGGGGAAAAACATCTTGTGGATTATTTGTTTTCACAGCCATTCCAGTTTGCTCACACCAGGGGCCACGTACATAAAACTCTGAGTAAAAGAATGCGTAAAAGAACGCTCAGGGTGAAAGTCAGAAATCTGCTTTAAAAGTTTTGCATTTTGTCCCTCTGCGTTTCGGTCACGGTGTTGCCATATCACACTGACTCTAGTGATGGGCAGTTTGGCTCTTTTTTCTGAGTCAGCTCTTTCCGTACCATTTCGTTTGAAGAGTCGGAGTCGCAAGTTTTTGGTACTTCCGGTTAATACAGTAGCTACCATTCGTTTGTTTGATTCTTTCAAACTACCCGAGCCGCATCCTTTTCTCCCAGTGGCGTGAGCTGGAATTTGAATCCATTTCAGAAAGCAGAGTCTACCTGGTAGCAAATCAAGTTAGTAAACTAGCTTTGATATTTTATTCAGACCCAAATCACCTGATTGATGCTCATTTTTAATAGCCTATGCTCAATGTTTTCTGTTCACTCTCCCTTACTTTTCAAGCTAGTTTGCAATCGCATTCAGTTTACATTTATTTATGACTTTTTTTTACCATCTCCGATATATAAGTTTAACGTTAGACCTATAGCCTAAACTAACGCTGTCGGTCATTGATTGTAGTGTAGCCTAAAAATAGACATTGAATGGTTATATTTGCATAGGCTATAGCTATTTTATTAGTCTATATGCAAATATAAAAAAATTTTTTTTCAGATCCTAGAATCCAGTAGCCTATTGAAAATGTGGTGGATGGAGTAGGAGAGCTAGCCAGCCAAATCTGACAAACAAGCCAGATCTTGATGCATGTGTGTGTGTACAGGAGCCTGTTTCTTTTATTAGTTTTAAATAGTATTTGGTAAAGATTTATTTGGACACCATAAAATATGTTTATTTGAACCATTATGCAATTAATTTCTTCTATTATACAAAATTGTATTTATCTGTTCACTGTTGTTGTTGGTCAAGAGTTCTAAAATAAAAATGCCACCACTTTAAATAAGAAGTAGCCTATTTGCTGCCATTAGCTGAACACAATCGCATATTAATTATTAATATTAATTAGTTTGCAAACAGCCACATGTAATAATTTCGTAATAAAAAGTAGTAAAGTGTTGGCGTCTCGGAATATCATTTGATACAACAGAATACCTTTGTTAAGGTTTCTGGTTGATCCAGGCTGAGTAGCAAAGTTAAACCCGATTATTAATGGTGTAGGCTACAGCATTTGCTCTCTGTAAAAACTTTAAAGGACTTTGGTTTTTGTCACGGCTCTGGAGCCATGGGATATTGCCGCAGCTCAGGGCTCTGAGTCGAGTTGATTTTGTGCTGATGAGAGTTGGGTAGTAGGTGACTGTAGGTACATCTTTTAACCGTTAGCAGTAGTAATATTAATCACTTTGGAATGAGCTGGGGCGATTATCTAATTCACAAAAATGTGTGCAATATTGTTAGATCAAATTAAAATGTATTTTTAAATGATTATTAAACAGATATGCATGCGATGTATGGTGTCCAGCATGTGCAGAGGTTCGCAGATTCTTGCAGCACATATTATTTTATACATCTTAATATCTGCGTGGAAACTCCCTTATGCGGCTTTCTAAAGCCTTAAATAGAACACCCCTTAAATAGATGAGAATTGACCAAATTTTGTATCTGCACGATGGGGTTAAATATCATCTCTAATATATTGTAACTCACACTATGGGAGGCAATTATAGTGAGCTGAAAAAAGTTATCTTTCTTCAGAGTTGCAAGAAAGATTTGTCTAAATTACAAAGGCGAAGAGCTTCAGTAAGAGTCATCTTAATTGGAAAATTCTGTATGCAAACAAGAAAGAATCTAATGACAGGCAACAGAGGGGGATTCTGGGTAAATACGCCCATACACGAGTGTTTGTTTCCTAATTACCTTAATCCTTGGTTTTGTAGCGGCTGATAACTAATTAATCTTTACGGATGCATTGTGTTTCTTTGAGCACCAATTTCAGCTGATACAGCAAAGGAGAATCCATTGTACTGTGCTTTCAAAAAAAGATAAATCAGAAATAGATGTGTTTTTAATTATACTGAGATAGTGCCCCTCATGTAATGTTGAACCCAGCAATTTACATAAGAATTGTTTCAACTTGACAGAAAAAAGTCTTATTGTGGCAGGAAGTCCTATGCATTATCCTTCAATATGCACATGCTTTCCATCCTGTCCATCTTCTAATATAATTCCATCTTGTGTTGGAGATTTCTTGTAAAGCTCCCTCAAAGCACCAGTACTGCTATATGTAAACAGTAATTAGTTTTATTATAAATTATTGGTATTATCTGTTTTCAAGAACCAGAAGCCATGCTTTACATAGAAGCTTGGTAACATGACCTGGGAAACTATAACAACTATCACCAACTTTTCTCCCATCAATCTGGGGTTGATTCATATTGTTATCAGAATCAGAAAACAAGAGACAATTCTTTTCACCCCCATGTGGAAACAAATAAACTACACTAATTAAGAGGAACAATATTTCTTATTTGTTATCACCAAATGCCTCTGGACGTAATCTCATGGAGCAGGAGTCATAAGGCTGAATCCGAGTGTTAAATATGACATCCTGAGAAATACATGCAAAAATAAACATGTCCAATCTCCTTGGCTCTGCTGCGTAGGAGTTTGTGCTAAAGCTATTTGGAAACAAAAACAATAAGCATCTCAAAATTAAATGACCTTTCTCTGATACACTCTGCTTAGATTGAATCAAAGCAGGGAACCGTGAGACACATTATCTTGTAGAGCATTCCAGGGGAAAACAGCCTCACAATTTCAATATCAAATACGCAACTATATTTGCTAAACGATTATACTTGGGCACATTTGTTTATATATATATATGCCAATATTACATGGACGATAATTCTTTGAATTTCAGTCTTGAAGGTTGACTCTGCCCTTGATCTTGTGGGTAAGGCCCCCCTAAAATGCCCATGGGCACAAATATACCAAGGATGTTTAAACCAGATGATGTTAAGTTTATGTGGAAGTATAAAAATGCATGAAATATGAAAATATTATCCCTATACAGGAAAATGTGTTTTATTTTAGCTGTCCTTTACGGACATTCAGTGGTCTTTGGAAACCTATGCTTTTGTTAGATGTGCTAAATCTATGAAAAATGTTAATCTAGGCCAAGATCTACTCTACTGGCAGAGCCCCCTCTGACATGTGTAGGGTCATCAAACTACAATACCATAATACCAATACCACCAGTCCACAGGAGGCTCCTCCTCCACATTGCAAGTGACGTAGGATGTTGTCAAGTTTATTGCATGACTGGCAATAGAGTTTATAAAAAGGGCAACATGGCCCCTCTCAGTCCAGTTCATTAGTTGGGTCCGTTCGCTCTAGGCTCGCCAGGGCATTCACTGGCTCATCCCACTGCTCCATGCGGCTTGCACGCCCGGGGAAGAGCTCTCACTCCACAAGGAAGCATCGGCCGTACGTGACGCCGACCCATCTACCCCCGGCTATCGGCCACGGGGGACTGGAGACGAGATGCAAGGAGGCAACGCGAGCACCCGGTGGTCAAGATGAACCATGAAGCGAACCACGAGTGACACCACCAGTTGTATAAGGATGGTATAAATGTGTCCCCTACATTTCTGATGCTGCCCATGTGAGGACTCTGATGATTCAGACATTGTTTTGTAAAAAGGAGTAATAGCTGAGCTATGTTGTTGTTGCACACGGTCCCTATTGAGCGGGGGACTTCGGGTGGTTTGAGAGTAAAACATGTTTACATCATATACACGGCTCTCCGTCTCTTCATTATAATTGTTAAGACAGGCACAGCCTGGTTGTTAACGTAACACAGTGTCAGAAGTGACAATGAAGAAACAGTAAAATAACAACAGTGAAGACGAACTACACGGATTACACAAAAAGACGTCGTAAGAAGACGAAGAGAAAATGGAAAGAAGAGTCATGGCAACGGTGCCACAGTTAGCGCCACCAGGCAAGTTCGACTTCACCAATGTTAACGAATGGCCAAGAGGATGAAGCGCTTTGAACGCTACAGAGTAGCGTCAGGATTGGACAAGCAATCAGAGGAATTTCAGGCTGGCTGAATTATGCGGCTTAAATGTATTATCGCTGACGGAAGAACAGAAAAAGTCATACAAATCAGTCACGGATGCCTTCGATGCACACTGTGTTAGCAAGCGAAATGTCATCTTTGAAAGGGCACGCTTCAACAGGCTGAATCAGAAGCTGGGTGAGAGCGTAGAGTCCTTTATAACAGCAGTGCACTCACTTGCTGAACATTGTCAATTCGGAGCTCTGAGAGAACAGCTAATAAGAGACCGAATCGTGGTGGGCATACGAGATGCTAAATTATCAGAAAGCTTACAGTTCGATGTAGATTTGACATTGGAAAAAGCCATGACGAGGGTGAGACAGAGTGCAGCTGTGATAAAGCAACAGCCAGTGCTAAAATGGACGGAGCAGGCGACAGGACACGTTGAGGCGATACACAACGGGTACGTCCCAATAGTCGAAAAATGCAACCTTTCCACCTCCACTACCACTCCTCTACTCCATGCCCCGGAAACGGATCTTTGTGTTTTAATCTAATGTTGCTGATTACATCTTAATTATGTATTAATGGTTACATATTAATTAATGTCTCAACGCAAACCGCAATGTCAGATACATTGTATGCTGAACATGCAAATAATTGTACTCGAAACGAAAGGCAGTTTTGCATACTTCCGGGTAAGAGAGAAGTAGTAGTGGGGGAGTGGAAGTGGGGAGGTGGGGAGTAAAGAATATTGGGACGCACCCAAAAATGAAACCAGGGGGACGAAGGAAACGAAAAAAAATGGACACCCAGCCATCTGGGTGCGGCAGATGCAGAAATTTGAGGAAACACCTCTGGAAAGACTGCCCTGCTTGTGATGCTGAGTGTAGGAGATGTCATAAAAAAGGAAATTTTGCAAAGAAATGCAGGTCAACCGGGGAAGTCCATGACATTACAGAGGGGCAGTTAGGGAGTGAAGATGAGGAAAACTTTGCTTTTCTAGGAGAAATGTGTTCAGAGGGAACCAGAGTGTTCAGAGGGAAGTGCTGTATGGACCAGGAAATCACAGACTGAAAGTTAAAGGATGCTTTAACGGAAAGCTGACTATCAAAAAGAGTACAACAGAACAGGAAATTTATGTCGTCACCGGACTGTCTAAGCCCCTACTAGGTCTCCCTGCAATAAAAGCACTCACACAAAATACAGCGTCTCCACACAGTCCAGGCCTAGCCGGAGGATGCAAAGTCCACAGTATTTAAAGGAGCCCTACAAAATAGAGCTGGAGCCAGGCGTCATCCCTTATGCTCTGTCATTGCCTCACCGAGTGCCCCTGCCGTTGCACGACAAGGTGCGAGCAGAGCTGAAACGTATGGAGGACATGGGGGTGATTTCTAAGGTGACCCAACCTACACCATGGTGTTCTGGCCTGGTTGTGGTGCCCAAGGCACAGTCCCCGGGGACAATATGGCTGTGCGTGGACCTAACCCACCTGAACAAGTGGGTGTGGAGAGAGAGACATATCCTCCCAGCGGTAGACCACACACTAGCCACACTGGCTGGGGCGAAGGTGTTCACGAAGCTGGACGCAACCTCCGGTTTTTGGCAAATCCTGTTGTCAGAGGAGAGCTCACTCCTGACGACATTCATCACCCCATTTGGGCAATGTGCATTCAATCGCCTACCGTTTGGGATCTCGTCAGCCCCAGAGCTCTTCCAGCGTCACATGTCGCAGATGCTGGAGGGGTGCGCAGGAGTAGTGTGTCATGCCGATGACATACTAGTGTATGGAGAAGATATACAGCAACATAATGAGAGACTGCATCAGGTCCTGAAGAGGCTGAGGAAAGAAGGCCTGACGCTGAATGAGGAAAATGTGAGTTTGCCAAGGATAGTATCAGGTTCCTGGGCCACCATGTCACAGCAGACGGGGTGACACCGGATCCAGGCAAAATCAGAGCTATTTTGGAAATACCTGAACCAACCGGGGTAGAAGGTGTGAGGGGAGTGATGGGAATCCATGAGAAGAATTAATGGTGCCGGTGGAGCACCGCAGAAAGAGGCATTTCAGAAACTGAAAACTGAACTGAGTTCATCACGCTTGTTGGCTCCATACTCACCAACAGAAAAGACGTGTGTATCAGGTGATGAAAACGAGGCAGATGTCAAAGTGTTCGTGGATGCAGTCATTCAAAGGCTGGAGAGCTGCTGCTCAGAGGCCACAAAATCGTGATTTCCCGCTGCATGAGACAATAAATCCTCCAAAACCTCCACAGTGGTCACCAAGGTATCGTCAAGTGCAGGGCAAGGGCCCCCAGTCTGTCTGGTGGCCAGGACTGTCTGTACACATCAGTCAGCTGGTGGAGAACTGTAGCACATGTTCACAGCACAGAGAGCACCTTGCTGACCACTCCAGTGCCAGAGAGACCCTGGCAACGGGTGGGTATGGACTTATTCTTCTGGGAAAAAAGACTTACCTTCTTTTAGTGGTACATCTCTCACACCTAGCACTGGATCCCATCATTCAGGCAGCCCCATATTTAGTATTGTTCTATCAGTGAAGACCAGGCAGCATTCAAAGAGTTTGATATTGATTAATGTTTATTATTGTGTGGTGCCATTTTTGTCATAAAATATATTATATTTAATTAATGTGTGGTGAATATTCTGGTGCAGCTGTGCATCAGGTGGGTGTTACAGATTGGTGATGGC
Organism: Ilyophis sp. 1 JC-2022; assembly: GCA_022702515.1. Lineage (NCBI taxonomy): Eukaryota > Metazoa > Chordata > Actinopteri > Anguilliformes > Synaphobranchidae > Ilyophis > Ilyophis sp. 1 JC-2022. The sequence continues at coordinate 41,872,857 of CM040396.1, read as the reverse complement.
TGATTGCCATAATTATTTATTATTATAATTATAATTAATTAGTATTATTCAAAGAGTCCCATACTTATGGAACACAGAGTGCCACAATAATAAGTAAATAAATAAAATAATAAATCAATGGAAATATAAAAATTTATAAATAAAATTATCGGAAAAAATATATTAAAAAGAGTAAATAAAATAAATATTAAATTAATAAATAAAATAATAGAATAACATAAATAAGTATCTGGAAATGAATATAGAAATTTAAATGTATGTGCATTTAATTTAAGTTATGTATACATTTTTGCATACATTTATTTTTTCATTCTTTTTCAGATTTATTTTCACATTTATTTATTCATTTTTCTCTATTTATTTTCGTATATTTCACATTTAAAATATATTAATTTATTTATTTCTATATTTATTTAGCTATTTATTTCCGTATTTCCCTACGAGCACAATTTGTCAATCAACTTGCTAAGTTGCTAAGCCCACTAAGTTTTACGGTCCAAACAATATGTTTTTCTAGTCTATGGTTCAGAGCGGTACAGACTCAGCATAGCGCTGCAGACATTTTTCTATGTGAGCAAGTACATTAATGGATAAGTGAATTTCTCAAATGTTGAGATAAATGGCGGGTAGGTTGTATATCACTAAGTGAACAATATAGCGATCTTGTACCAGAGAAAGCTAGCTGCATAATCATGTTAAATGTAGCCTACAATGTTCACAGGTGATTTAGACTCCCCTGCAGCTTTCCCACTCCCCTTCAGGTGAAAGCGTATATCAAACTAACCTACAAGCTATGCTATGAACGATATGCCCTTTTCTTTTGAACAATTTCTCCAATTCAAATTAAAATGATAATACTGTGGCGAGCGTGCAAGCAAGAATGGAAGGTCCACACAAGTTCTCAGCTGCTTCGTAACCTGTGCCCCATACACCGCACGACTCCAGGTCACGTGTTTATTTCGTAAAACAAAGCACGAAGGATCTCAAATTCAATACCCGCTAAGGGCGGGGGTACACGTTTATCACACACACATTCATTCACGGTGTTCGCATTCATTCATCACAAACTACAGTACAGTACAGTAACTACAGTGGATTAACACAGAATTATAAGGATGGACAACAACTATGACTATAACAACTATAACGATAAACAACATTGGGTAAAACTGTACATTTAACCATTAATTATTAAAGGAAATCGCTAACACCCGCGAGTATGCATTGCCGCGACCCAGCTTCCGGGTCGCTACATAGCCCCCTTCTAAGGGGTCAGTTGTCCCCAACGACCCCATCACCCAACACAAAGTCCCGGTAACGTGCCGGTGGTCGCCGTTGACGGCCCGGCCGCCTGGAGGGCGCATGAATTGTCAATGTTGGGGAACCACCCGGCTCCGTACGGGCAGTGTCCGGACTGGCCCCCCCCTCCTCAACAGGTGGTGCGAGCACAACAGGCGGGGCGAGCACAACAGGCGGGGTGAGAGGAACAGGCGGTGTGAGAGGTCGGTAGGGTGCCAGCCTGTCCCGGTGGAGCACCACCAGGCGGCCCCGACCGGGCATACACACCCGGTACACCACCTCCGACAGTTTCTCCAGGACTTCCCCCGGCCCCTGCCAGTGACTCCGCAGTTTGGGGGAGACCCCCTTCTTGCGGACGGGACAGTAGATCCAAACCTGATCCTTAGGCGAAAATGCCTGTCCACGACACCGGGTATCGTATGCCCGTTTCTGCCGCACCCCAGAATTAGCCTGCGCCTGGCGGGTGTAGTCGTGGACCACCCGGAGACGGTCCCGTAGTCGGCGGAAGTACTCCATCTCCTTTCCCCCAGCGATCTCCGGCTCGGGCGGGGCCCCGAACACCAAGTCCACTGGTGTCCGGAGCTCCCGCCCGAACATGAGAGCAGCAGGGGTGCACTGGCTGGACTCCTGCACGGCAGTGCGGTAGGACCACAGGACCAGGGGCAGGTGGCGGTCCCAGTCTCGTTGGTGCTGGCTGGTGAGGATGGCTAGTTGGGTGGTCAGGGTGCGGTTGAACCGCTCCACCAGCCCGTCGCTCTGTGGATGGAGCGGTGTCGTCCTGGTTTTACTCACCCCCAGCCGCCGGCAGACCTCGCCGAACACCTGCGCCTCAAAGTTCCGCCCTTGGTCGCTGTGTAGTTCGGTGGGGACCCCAAAGCGGGCAAACATTTCCTCTACCAGCCTCTCCGCAGTGGTGGCTGCACTCTGGTCTGGCACCGCGTACGCCTCAGGCCATTTGGTGAAATAGTCCATGGCCACGAGGACGTAGCGGTTGCCGGAGTCAGTCACGGGAAAGGGCCCGAGGATGTCCACCCCCACTCGTTCCATTGGGGCCCCCACCAGATACTGCTGCAGTGGGGCGTGGGAGCGTTGGGTCGGCCCCTTCCGGGCGGTGCAGGAGTCGCAGCAGTGAACATGCAGTTCGACGTCCCGCCGACAGCCAGGCCAGTAAAACCGCTCCCGGAGACGGTGCAGGGTTTTGGAATTCCCGTAGTGCCCCGTCCCCACCGACCCATGGACGAGTTGGAGCACCTGGGAACGGAGCACCCGGGGCACCAGCAGTTGGAGGAGGTTGCTTCTTCCTCCAGGGGCCTGCCACCTCCGGTACGCCACCCCGTGGTGCAGTTCGAAATTCCCCCACTGGGAATGGAATGCCTTCACTTCCGGTCCCAGGGCGGACACTTCCGCCCACTCCGGACGTCGCCCCGCCTCCAGCCAGCCTCTCACCTTGCCCACGGTGTTGTCAGCCTCCTGCTGTTGTTGCAGCTGTGACGGGGTTAACTGGAGCCACCCGTCTTCCGGACTGGTCGCTTGCACGGCTGCCACTGTGAACGCCGGCTGGTCGTGTTCCTCCTGTCGCCGGCAGTAGCGACATTCCATTGCCGCACAGGGACGCCGCGAGAGAGCGTCGGCATTGCCATGATGTCGCCCCGCTCGGTGCTGGATGTCGAAGTCGTACCCTTGGAGGGCCTCCAGCCAGCGGGCCACCTGGCCTTCTGGGTTTTTGAAATTTAACAGCCAGGTGAGCGAGGCATGGTCCGTGCGGACGAGGAACCGGCTCCCGTGCAGGTAAGGCCGGAAGTGGCGAAGGGCCAGGACTACTGCCAACAGCTCGCGCCGAGTCACACAGTAGTTCCTCTCGGCCCGACTCAAGGCGCGGCTGAAGTACGCCACGGCACGTTCTCCCTCCTCTCCTGGCTGAGAGAGGACTGCCCCGACCCCCACATTGCTGGCATCGGTGTCCACGATGAAGGTTCTTTGGACGTCGGGGTAGGCCAGCACCGGAGCTTCTACAAGGGCTGCCCTGAGCTTGGCGAAGGCTGTGGCACAGGCATCGTCCCAATTGAATGGCCGCCCTTTGTCGGTGAGGCGATGGAGCGGGCTGGCGGTAGTGGCAAAACCCTGGACGAAATGACGGTAGTAGGAGGCCAGGCCCAGGAAACTCCGCAGCTCGTTGATAGTAGCAGGGGTTGGCCAGTCTCTGACGGCAGCCACCTTAGCAGGGTCGGTAGCAACGCCCTGGGCACTGACCACGTGACCCAGGAAGGCCGTCTCTCTCCGCAGCAGGTGGCACTTCTTGGGGTTTAGTCGCAGCTCGGCCCGACGGATAGTCGCGAAGACTTCCTGCAGGTTGGCCAGGGCTAGGTCGAAGGCGTTGCCATGCACCAGCAGGTCGTCCAGGTAAACGATACAGCGACTCCGGGGAATGGCCGCCAGTACCCGCTCCATCAGGCGCTCGAAGGTGGCCGGCGCGTTGCAGAGCCCGAAGGGCATGACCCGGAACTGCCACAGCCCCTGCCCAATCGTGAAGGCAGTCTTTGGCTTTGCGTCGGGGGCCAGCTTCACCTGCCAGTAGCCGCTGCGTAGGTCGAGAGAGCTGAACCAGCTGGACCCCGCGATGTGGTCGAGAGCGTCGTCGATGCGGGGAAGCGGGTAGGAGTCTTTCTTTGTGACAGCGTTGAGGCGGCGGTAGTCAACGCAGAACCTCCAGTCGCCGTCCTTTTTCCCCACCAAGACGGCTGGGGCCGCCCAGGGGCTGTCAGAGGGCTCGATCACTCCTGCAGCTGCCATCTCTTTGATCTTGTCCTCTGCTGCCTGTCGTTTTGCGAGTGCCAGGCGGTGTGGCCGCAGCCGGATGGGCTGGGCAGATCCAGTCTCTATGTCGTGCTGGACCAGACCGGTCTGACGGCAGTCCTCGTCACGGGCGGCGAAGATGTCGGCGTAGTCGTCAAGCAGGCGCTTCAGCTGGCGGCGTTGCTGGAGGTCGAGCCCCTCGCTGCTGCGGTGCCACAGCTCACTGGTGGCCTCAGACGTCTTGGCGGCGGGACCGGGGGCAGGCTGACTGGCGACCGGTGGGCTGGTTGCGATGGCGGCCCGTTCAGGCTGAGGTCGGGGCAGCGGTGGCAGTGAGGCACCCGGTCTTGGGACGTGCTGAGCAGCTGCGGCCTGGTGAGGGCCCCGTCAGGTCTTCTTCCCCTCACGATGGTGCTGGAGTGCTATGGTTTCGGTGCCGAGGGTGATGGCTGCCCCTGACACGTCAACACGCGCGCCCCAACGTTTCAACAGGTCCAGGCCAATGATGCAGGGCTCCTGGATGCTGGCGAGCCAGAACTCATGGACGAGCCCTTGTTCGCCAACGCGGATCTGCAGCGACTTCTTCCCTTTCATGGCCGACGTCTCTCCCGTCACCGTTGTCAGCCGGGTGTTGGTTGGTGACCATGCTGTGGGGAGTGGTCCGGTGGTACCCGGAAGGAGTCCCGGCCGTACCAGGGAGATGGTGGACCCCGTGTCCACTAGGGCCCGGCAGGTGTGGCCGTCGAGCTGGCAGTTCAGATACAGCCCTTGGGTGTAGCCTAGGCGGCCTACGGGCGTGCATCGGCTGTAGAGAGGGGCTGAAGGCTGGAGTGGCGGTCCCCTCACCTTTGGTGCTGGGGCCGGGCAGTCACAAGCGATGTGCCCCGGTTCGTCGCAGCGGTAGCAGCGGTTGGTCAGCCCTGGTTGCCGTCGCCGAGCCGCTGAGGGCCAGTTTGTAGACCGTGGGGGTGGTGATCGGGCTCGGCGGACCTCTGCTGTGTCGTCCTCCTCGTCGTGGTCGGCCAGCCTGATGCGTGGCCCCGGGGAGGAGGTTCTCTGCGGGTCGGCCCGAGTGGCGAGTATCGCCTCGGCTCGTTCGGCTTCCTGAAGTGCCTCGCTGAGCGTGCGGGGCGTGGTGAGGCGGACGTGCTGGCGCAGTCGCTCTGGCGTGAGTGCTTGTAGGAAGGCGTGGAGGGCTAGCTCTTCTTGAGCCGTCGCGTGGAACTGCGGGTAGCCCCGTTGAGCGTGCAGCTGTACGTCGGCGGCGAAGGTGCCCAGGCTCTCTCCCTCTTGTCGGCGGCGGCTGGCCAGTTCCTCTCGGCTCTGGTCGGCGAATCGGTGCTGCCCGAACCGTCTCTCCAAGGCGGTGGTCAGGGTGTGGTAGTCGCGCTGTTCCACGGGCCCGAGGTCGAGCAACACCTGTATTGCTTTACCCTCCAGAGCCAGGGCTAGGTGTGTGGCAGCCTCCTCGCTGCTCCAGCCGTTGTGCCATGCTGCTAGCTGGACCTGGGACAGGTATGGCTCCAGCGGCGTTAGTCCGCCGAATTTGGGCAGCTTGGCTGGCGTTCGGGGTGCTGTGGCGAGGGGTTGCTGTAGTTCGGCGTTGGCAGCATCTGTGGTCCTCCGGGCTGCTAGGGGGCGCTGTGCAGCAGTAGGCGGCAGGTCTACCTTACCAGCTCTCAAAAGAGCCTTTGGAATTTCTGCACTGCCTCCAGCCCCTAGGTGGCGATCTCCAGCGGCGATCTTACCAGCTCTCAAAAGAGCCTTTGGGATTTCTGCACTGTCTCCAGCCCCTAGGTGGCGATCTCCAGCGGCGATCTTACCAGCTCTCAAAAGAGCCTTTGGACTTTCTGCACTGTCTCCGACCCCTAGGTGGCGATCTCCAGCAGCGTGGGGTAGCCGCTCATCATCAGCGGCGGGCTGTGGAGTGGTGTCGCCATTCGTCCTCCTGGTCGCTAGGGAGCAGTGGAGCCGTGACTGGCGCCCCTGGATCAGCTGTAGAGCTTCTTCCAGTTCGCGGATCTCTCTCTCCATTCTCTGCGTCATCCCACTTCTGACACCAATGTGGCGAGCGTGCAAGCAAGAATGGAAGGTCCACACAAGTTCTCAGCTGCTTCGTAACCTGTGCCCCATACACCGCACGACTCCAGGTCACGTGTTTATTTCGTAAAACAAAGCACGAAGGAACTCAAATTCAATACCCGCTAAGGGCGGGGGTACACGTTTATCACACACACATTCATTCACGGTGTTCGCATTCATTCATCACAAACTACAGTACAGTACAGTAACTACAGTGGATTAACACAGAATTATAAGGATGGACAACAACTATGACTATAACAACTATAACGATAAACAACATTGGGTAAAACTGTACATTTAACCATTAATTATTAAAGGAAATCGCTAACACCCGCGATTTCCCTTGGCGCATTGCGCCCACAAGTATGCATTGCCGCGACCCAGCTTCCGGGTCGCTACAATACTGTGGATTGTGGTACTAGCATACTTTAGCTATAAATTAATTATTAATTATACTCTATTGATTGTGGTGGACATAAAATAACTGCTAAAACTTACACTGTAAAGACCGTTAATAAGTACGCGTAGTAAAATGTGAATAATGATAGAATCATCCAGATAAAGTTGGTTGAAATGGGTTATTCCCATTATAGAAGCCAATGTTTATAACAAATGTTTGTGAAGACTTATGTTTGACGTGGTTTAACACTGCAGCATAATTTTGTTGAGAGTCAGACCTAGAACTTTGTATTGCGACACTTGAATGACATACCACCCTCTGCCTTACAATGAAAAAGATAGTATTGAACATTGTGACTCTTTGCAATTATTTTACGATTCACCAAAATCAATTAATGGTTTATATCTATGCTTGTATCACAATCCACAGTATTACTTTTTTTATTTTATTTGAGAAATTACACAAATGAAAAGTGCAGCTCGTTTATAGCATAGCTTGTAGTTTGATGTACGCTTTCACCAGAAGGAGAGTGGAAATCTGCAGGGAAGTCGACCTGCATTCCAACACGGAACAAAGCTACATAACAACTTGAGCTAGCTTGTTTCTGTCACTTCAGTCCAACATAGCTTTTACATAAGAAGCATTGTGAGAGTGAATTATTGAAGTAAAGTCTGTTAACAAACGTTGGCTAAACTAACGACCAGAGGAGAATGAGGCGGTTATGTAGGGGTCAGTGGTGGCTGGTGACTGAAAAATTTGGGGAGCACAGGAGGAAAACCAACCCACGGCATCATGTTATTTTACACTAGTTAGCTACTTGTCTCTACTTTCTTATGTTCAAATTATGTTATGTTCTTATGTTCAAATGTAGCAGTAATCCAACTAGCAACCTAATAATAACCTAACCTAACAAATATCATATTACAACACAAATGATGAATATAAAAAAGGGGCCAGGTGAACGAGAGGGAAAGACATATCTAATCACTGCGGGCTCTGGATTGGAATGAACCTCGTGTGTGCGTAATGTGTTACTAGATTAGAAGCCCGTCAGTCCAACGAGTGGTCGTCCAGCAGTCTTGATCCTCACTTTTGCTGCATAATCCAAACTGTGGAATTGCTGTGACAACAAATAATCCACAAAATGTTCTTCCCCATCCCACTCTCCACGTCTTTGTCCATGCCTCTCTGTGACCCCCTCACTCACGCTGCCGTTAATTGCCAAACCCGGTATCACGCAATTTCGTGATATATGAAATCGTGGTGGGTGACACAATTTCAGTAAAATTATCGTGTCCACCACCACAAATTTGTATCCACTAAATGACTGTGTCCACCACCACGAATTTGTATCCAATGCATTCCTATGCGTAGCATTCAAGCGCTAGGATTGGCCAGGCGCCCATGCTCAATTACTGAACAAATGTATTGTTGAAATGTTTAACTATGTACTATGTACAAAGTTAATAAACGTTCAAAGCATTAATGACTGTTTGATTTATTGATAATTTCATGGATACAAATTTGTGGTGGTGGACACAATAATTTCACTGAAATCGTGTCACCCACCATGATTTCATATACCACAAAATCGTGACTATGACACAAAATTCCATTATACCGGTCTGGTAATTGCCGCAGCACCACTCTCCTCCAAATCCATTCTCGCCGTTAGCTTAACAGTCCTTCAGTGCTGCTGCAACAAGCTAACTGTTGTGTTGGCTAACGCAAGTAGCTAGCTACTCCGCGATAAAAAAAGGAAACATAAATCTGAAAAGGAAATTTGGATCAGCCTCCTCTGGTTGAAGAGGACTAAATAAAATTGTATTTTTTAGTTTTGTGTTTAAAAGTAGTTCGTTATAATTTATTTTCTAATATGCTACTGTATAATCAATTTATTGCTTTACCGCCAGTTTGTCACACACGTACAATACAGTGGTAGAGAATTAAAAATAAAATTTGGAAATTATCATTGGACCAACATTGTATTCTGTTAATATTGTATTCTGGTTGTTGATTAGTTAGGGAGGACGTCCTCCGTTGGAGCATCATTTTACGTGTTTTGGCCAGTAACAGATTAGCATGAAAAAAATTAAATACATTAAATTGATATAAGAGATCCCGCCCTAAGGAGGACAGCAGGAGCCCGTCCTCTTCTGCCCCCCACACCCACCACCACTTCACACAGACTGCCCTGTCCTCCTCTGCCCCCACACCCACCACCACTTCACACAGACTGCCCTGTCCTCCTCTGCCCCTCACACCCACCAACATTTCACACAGACTGCCCTTTCCCCTCTTGCCTGCCCTATAGGTGTCGCTGTTGAAGCATTTTAATCAAAATTTCAATAATGGATTTTCTACAAATAAGAGAGAATTATTTTATAAATGATACTGAGATTTGGTAATGGTTTATTTCAACCAATTACTCTTTTTTATATTTTGATCTCCCTCTTGCCTCTCAAACATAGAGGAGGAGCAACCTCCACTGCCTCTATGGACCAGCCTCCTCTGGTAGGGGTCATATTGAGATTTTCAAATCTAAAACAGATAGCTAGCTATTCCTTATGTAAAAGCTATGTTGGACTGAAGTGACAGAATCAAGCTAGCTCAAGCTGTTATATAGTTTTACTCCTGTTGGAATGCAGATCGACTTCCACTCCCCTTCTGGTGAAAGAGCACGTCAAACTACAAACTATGCTATAAACGATCTAGCTAGCAGGCAGAGTGTGGGATATATATTTCTCAGGTACAAGATCGTTATATTGCTCACTTAGCAATATACAATCTACCTGCCATTTCTCTCAAAATATTGACTTCTCCATTAATGTACTTGCTCACATTGAAAAACCATAGTGAACTAGAAATAACCGCTTTGCGATTGTATGCCTCCGCCAACAAGTCATGTTGCAGTTTACATCCATGTCTGTCCAGATACATAAAATATATGTAGTGAAGAATTATATTTAAAAGGTATGAAGTGTATTTATTGGCAAAATGGAAGTTATTACTATATTGACTATATTGTATGATTCCAGTAAATAATTTCCAGTGAGAAACATGCTGTCTTCACTTAGAGACTATATTAACAGAGACATACAGAGGACTGTTAGAGAAGCTAATTAGCCAGCCAATACAGTTTTGTCATTTTTTTATTTGCAAATTGTGAGGGTGGAAGACCAGACGCGACTGAGAAGGAATCAAAAAGTTATTCCTGTTAAGGAAATAACCACTAATAAATGCGGAGACTAATCCGCGGGTAAGGTACGAAAATAAAAATGGGACAAAACTCCCGGCAACGCCAAAGAAAATCAACCCTAGATAAGCGGGCGAATAAACTCGAAACACGAGTGAAAACAAAGACAAACTGGAAAGGAATTACTTACCTCTCACTCTCAACTAGAGAGAGTGGAAACAAGAAGCAACTAAAACAAATAGGAACAAAGAAACTGTCTCGGAGAGAACAGTAAAAACCCAATACAAGGAAACAAGATAAACCTATGAAACTAAAGGCTGGAGAGCAACTAAGGCAAGTCCCACGTATCTTGAATGATATTCAAGAGAAGTAGTCGCCAAATCTTATACTTTTATAAAATGTCATCACTTCATCATTTTATCCTATTAGACATTTGTGTGAAATTTTGTCATAATTAGCGTAGGAATTCTTGAGTTATGGCCAAAAACATAATTTGTGAGGTCAGTGACCTTGACATTTGACCACCAAAATCTAATGAGTTCATCCTTGAGTTATGGCCAAACCAATCTTTTGTGAGATCACAGTGACCTTGACCTTTGACCTTTTCAGTTCATCCTTGAGTCTAAGTGGACATTTAGGCCAAATGTGTCCCTCAAGGTCTTCCTGAGATATCGTGTTCACGAGAATGGGATGGACGGACAACCCGAAAACATAATGAAACACTGTCTGCAGCTCTGAAACGCTGTAAACCATAGACTGTAGAAAAACACATAGGCTGGACTGTCTGGACTGTTGAACTCAGTGGGCGGACCAAAGCTGACTGACAGATTGTGCTCTTAGGGAAATACAGAAAAGTATACGTAAATAAATAAATAGTGAAATACATACATAAATAAATAAATGAATATATTCCTAAAAATATACAAAAATAAATTGAGAAATATGAAAATAAATCTTAAAGAATTAAAAAATAAACATATAAAAAAAGTAATAAGTTAAGTTAATTGCACATACATTTACATTTCTATATTCATTTCAAGATCTATTTAGTTATTTATAAAAAATGTTTTTAAAATAAATACAACTAAAGATAGTTGTATAGAACAAAAAACCCTAAATATTACAACTTTGGGAGCTGTGAGTCCATACCCCCATTTATATTCCAGTAATGTCTTTATTTTCTACATGTAAGTAAAGTAAAAATAGTTTTTTCTGTTTCTGTTCCTACACCTCTGACATTTACAAGTGATTTTAAGGGAGGGGTATTTTAAAAGTAGTGAGCCATCTTGCCATTCATGGTTCTCTCTGAAGGCTTATCTCTGTTGTTCCTGAAGACTTAATAAAAAAACATAACTCCATACTAAACTTGCAAGAATACTAGTAGCATCACTACAAAAACATAGATGCAAGAAAATTAAATAAGGAGGAAAGCTCAAAGAACTTCTCACACATCTGGATATGGCTTGTCTGAATGAAGTATGCCTCGTTGACAGACTTGACAAGCTGTAAGGTAAGAAAGGTTAATTTCATTATTATTACCTGTCTGCCTCATTGAGTGATGACAGGGGAATCACAGTCACATTTTTACTTGAGAAAATATATTACCTGGAGACACTTCAGATAGAAGGCAGGACCATGTGCACTTGTACAGACTGGGAGGTGGATTATGGATCGATACAGAAATCCTGAGCACCCAGAGAGAGGTAGCTAAGCCTGCTCGCCAGCAGATTTATAGATGTTGTCAGAGAAGGAAGCCACTCTCTCAAATGTGTTATACGTGCCATATTTAAGAAGGATTTTTTGAAGAAAAGCCAAATATCCTTGAAATTAATCAGCAAGGGGAGGAAAGAGTTGGGTGTTTCCAGGCTACAAATTATGATCTATGACTTACAGGCAACACATATGAAGAAATAGTACTGCTGGGACAGTGTGCATTGTGAAGACTGGTTGCCCTCAAAGATTTATGGAAATTTAAGTCCCCAACTTAAAACAATAATACTTATCATTTTTGTAAATTCATTTTGAAATACTGAAAAGCCAAAGTAAATTAATGAATGCAGATTCTCCATAGCAGGGAAAGACAAAGAAATCCAATAAAATTTGCTCAGTAATATTTATCAAAAATAAAAATCTATTAAACAGGGACAATACACTGTATGTTAACAAGACGGAAGAAAACAAACCAAATAAATCTGATTGAAAGTTAACAATCAGGTCACGTGTATGCATTTTACCATCTCAGGTGCTACTCAAATGTGTCTATGGGCTCTATCTTGACAATCTTAGGGCATGGTGTAAAACACATGGCGCAAGTGTCAGGGGTAGCGTGGGAACGAAGGACCAGACGCGACAGTAGGGGTTCGGAGAATGCTCACTGAACACCACAAAGCGGGAGGGAAACCCCGCAAACAGGGAATTACAATATACAAACAACTTATAACTCTCCACACAGGAGAGATACCGCTACAACTCAAAACGACCCTAATAGGGCGAAAAACTCTTAACTATATATAAACTCCTCAAAAAAAGTTTGGAAACGTTATTTCGGTCGATTATTCCTCCCCTTTAATAATACCAATTGGTATTGTATTTTATATAGTTGGAAAGCCTGATTAGTCACCTTTACAACGAGGTACAACTTGTAAGGATCGTGCATTCGTGGAATGAGCAACACAGCTAACCGTGTGGGTAGCGGCCCAAAAAAATGTGCCAAAATCCCCTGCAATATTCTTCTGTTGGTATTCACTCTCGTTTTGAGTTGCTTGGTGGACTGGATGATTGCACTCTCCCACAGTAATAAGGAAAAAACAACACATATTGGCCATTTTTACACTTTATTCATTTTACACTGTCAGGGACCTCAGTAGCGTGTGGAAGATCCATACGCAGCCACAACAGCTTGGCACCTCCTCCTCATGCTGGTCACCAGCCTGGTCACACACTGCTGTGGGATGGCATCCCATTCCTCAACCAGGATTTGTCGCAAGTCAGCCAACATGGTTGCGTTGGTCACTCTGGCACGTACAGCACGCCCAAGCTGATCCCACAAGTGTTCAATTGGGTTGAGGTCTGGACTCACGGCAGGCCATTCCATCCTCTCCACTCCCAAATTCTGGAGGTACTCTGTGATGATCCTGGCTCTGTGGGGGCGAGCGTTGTCATCCTGGAGGATGGAGTTAGGTCCCAGATTCTGGAGATATGGGATCGCCACTGGCTCCAGAATCTCATTCCGATATCTCACTGCATTGAGATTGCCTTCAATGATGACAAGTTCTGTTTTGCCTGTGAGAGAGATACCGCCCCACACCATGACACTGCCCCCATTGAAAGGTGTCACGCGATCTGTGCAGCAATCTGCATAGCGTTCTCCACGCCGTCTCCATACTTTGATCCTGCCATCCAGCGTCCGCAGACAGAACCTTGATTCATCACTGAACATGACGTTGCTCCACATTCTTAGGGATTTTGGCACATTTTTTTGGGCCGCTACCCACACGGTTAGCTGTGTTGCTCATTCCACGAATGCACGATCCTTACAAGTTGTACCTCGTTGTAAAGGTGACTAATCAGGCTTTCCAACGATATAAAATACAATACCAATTGGTATTATTAAAGGGGAGGAATAATCGACCGAAATAACGTTTCCGAACTTTTTTTGAGGAGTTTATACAATCAAACAACAACGAAAAACCCTATAGCTCACAACGAGGGAGCTGAAACCAAAAACACTCCTGCAAAACGGAGCAGCCACGAAAACACGGGCAATAGCAATAATGGTTTAAGGGAGAACAGCAAAAAACAAGGGCACCCTCGGAACGTGACTATAACGCCCGATAAATGGTGAAACAAATGAAAACAAAATAACGCTTACGCTTTCCACAACAAAGAGAGCGGGACTGGAAAAGGAGATGTCCTAGAATGCCGGCTTTCTTCATAAAAGGATAGGCAATATGGAAGCGTCTACCACAGGTGACGCAAGGTTTAAATAATAATGGGAACTACGGAACAGGTGAATACACTGAGTAGCAAACCCAAAAACATGAAACGGACAAAGAAACAAAGAGAAGAGACGCAACACGAGCGCTCCCCAGGGAAGTGGTCAAACAGAGAACAGCAGGCTGAGAAACCATGACAGCAAGTGCATTCAGGGTATGTCCAACTCCACTTTTGCTAGTTAGAGGGCACATGGTAAATGGCGGCCAGCTGTTGGTAACTTGCGTGCCTCGCCTGGCAGCCCACTGGATTTGCAACTGCCTTAGCTGGCCACTGGTATTCCTAAAGGCTGGTAACTCACGTGACTAGCTTAGCAACCCACTGGATCTGCAACTGACTTGGTTGGAGGCTAGCATTCCTAGGCTGGCTAACTCATGTACCTAGTTTAGCAATCCACTGGATTTGCAACAGACTTGTCTGGTCACTCACATACCTAGCCTAGTAACACACTGGATTTGGAACTTTAAAAAATTATTTTTTTATTTTTTTACTATTTCTGAATGAACTCATCTCTTGCAGTTTGAGTCTGCAGAATCCACAAGGCAGCAGTCGCACAATTCAAGGACTTAAAAAATCAGTTAAGAGATTCATTAGCGCAGGGATGGGCAACTCGAGGCCTCGCGGGCTGGTGTGTATGCAGGTTTTTGCTGCCACCAGTTAACAATTATTTAATTAGCCCAATCGATTACATGATCTGATATTTTAATCTAACAGCAGCTGATGAATGTTCTTGTGCCGGTATGCGTGTATTGTAGCGTTTTATCGTTCTGTAATTTACGAGTGAATCTGTGATTGTGTGTATGACTAATTAGCTGATTGAGCCGTGGTAACTGGTCGCAGTAAAAACATGCATACACACCGGCCTGCGAGGCCTGGAGTTGCCAACCCCTGCACTAGCGGCTTGTCAAATTAAAATATTTACATGTAATTTTACCCCCTTAAAACGAAACTAATTGAAAACAGTACAAATAAATTATATTTAATTGTTGTACCGTTTTCAATTTAATATATGTAAAAGATCATTTACAAATCACTGCTTTCTGCTTTTATGTGCATTTTACATACTGTCCCAACTCTTTTGGAATTGGGGTTTGTAATTAGAAGCAAGGGTTTTAGTTTTAATGGGGTAAAATTACATATTAATTCATCTCTTATTATTCATCTCAGCCGCTAATTAATCTCTTAACTGATTTTGTACAGTTGTGTTAAAAAAATAGCGGTACAACCGTGATGTAATCAGTAACCTGATGAACCACTGTTATTAGTAGTAGTGATATTTCTGCATGGCAAATCATTTACTTGTAGATGTAGTAGTGTAATAGAAAAACAACAGACCCAACTGTCATGACATGCACGCTGCTTGTTCTGAGTAATTGACTCATTCATTGAAAGGGGCGTGTTCAAAATAATAGCAGTGTGGAGTTTAATTAGAGAATTCATTAATTCTGTGAAAAAACAGGTGTCATTAATTGTTCTTTATTAAGGAAGAAGGGAAGCAAATGTTTCACACATTGTTATAAAATATACTTCCTTCTGAATTGCTAAGTAAAATGGGCCGTTCCAAACATTATTCGGAGGAACAACATAATTTGATTCAAATGTTGATTGGAGAGGGGAAAACGTATAAAGAAGTGCAGTAAATTATAGGATGCTCAGCTAAAAAGATCTCAAATGCTTTAAAATGGCTTTAAAACGCGAAAGAAAACGAGCAACTACTGTTAAAACGGATCGAAGAATAGTCAGAATGGCAAAGATTCAGCCAATCATCACCTCCAGAAAGATCAAAGATGATCTAAAATGACCTGTAAGTGCTGTTAGAAGACGTTTGATCAAAGCTAAGCTATCAGCAAGAAGCCCCCGTAAAGCACCATTGTTGAAAAAACGGCATGTGCAGAATCAGTTAAAATTTGCCAAGGAACACATCGATTGGCCCAAAGAGAAATGGCGTAACATTCTGTGGACTGATGAGAATAAAATTGTTCTTTTCCGGTCTAGTGGTCGTCGACAGTATGTCAGACCCCCGGGTACTGAATTCAAGCCACAGTACACTGTGAAGACAGTGAAGCATGGTGGCGCAAAAATCATGGTATGGGGATGTTTTTCATACTATGGTGTTGGCCTATTTATCGTATACCAGGGATCATGGATCAGTTTGAATACATCAAAATACTTGAAGAGATTATGTTGCCGTATGCCGAAGAGGAAATGCCCCTGAAATGGGTGTTTCAACAAGACAACGACCCCAAACACATGAGTAAGCGAGCAACATCTTGGTTCCAGACAAAAAGGACTGAGGTAATGGAGCAAAACCCACAGGAACTGTGGAATGTAGTTTGTTCATCCTGGGCTGAAATACCTGTTTCTAAGTGCCAGAAGTTAGTTGACTCGATGCAACGCAGAAGCGCAGCAGCTATCAAAAACAATGGTTATGCAACTAAATTAGTTGCATAACCATTGTTTTTGATAGCTGAAGTTAAATCTTGAAAAATTTCTTCAGTTTATACAGTAAGTGTTTGAGTTTGAAGAGAAAAATGTCGACACTGCTATTTTTTTGAACAGATTAATATTCCTTTTCTTTGCTTCCTGTAAAAGAATAACGCAGACTTGATCAAATTTGTTTGATTTTGAATTGAATGTGTAATGTTTCCACTACATTTGAAATATGGAACTAAAAGCTATTAAAAAATATTTGCACTTTATTCACTTTTTTAACGCACTGCTATTTATTTGAACACAACTGTAAGTCCTTCGCTTGAATTTAATGACTGCTGCCTTGTGGATTCTGCAGACTCAAACTGCAAGAGATGAGTTAATTCAGAAATAGTAAAAAAAAATAAAAAAAATTTAAAGTTCTCGATCCAGTAGGTTACCAGGCATAGGTACGTGAGCGACCAGACAAATCAGTTGCAAATCCAGTGGATTGCTAATCTAGGTATGTGAGTTGCCAGCCTAGGAATGTGTCAGGATTCTGTATTTTGTTTGTTCCATGTTTGCATTGCCGTCACTCCCCTGTCTTTTCGGGAGCCTTTTGTGATGGTGGTTTTTCTCTGTATTTTCTCTGTCATGCACTTTCTTCTTAACTAATTATCTCATTGTATATAATACTAAATTAACTAACTACTAATAACGTCTTAGATTTAGGTTTTGTACTAATTAACTAACTCACTAACGTAATCTTAGTTTCTATCTGCAGCTGCCTCTCTTTCTAAATATTCTATAGCTGATCGCTGATCAGCTGGAAGGAGCCATACATGACATTTTCACAATCCGATCTACATTGTTAACTGTGAGACAAGGCAAGTCTTGAAGACAGCGAGTATAAAAGAGAGCCATAAATTGATCTATCTGACTTCACTGGATAGTATTACAACCCGGAAGACAAACGTGCATAGATCCTATTGCTAACATTGACTTGTCACCACACCACTGATGGCCCACCACGTAAAAGGGCAAAGTCTGGTAGGGACACTCGCCTCGCTGCGGAAGTCACGCAGCTTCGCTCTGCAGTTCAGCAGCTGACGGCTAGGCTGGAAACCCGTGCTGAAACTGAACTGGTTCCCCAGCATGGTCTCCCTCATGCGGAGGATGATCCGAGCATGGGTCTGGTCTTTTAGGTGTTTGACGCACTCTCCACAGCGGCTTCTAACACCATGTTTTCTCAGAATCGGGCCTACACGGTTGACTAATCTGAGAGAGGGTCGGTGGAAGGTTCGGGTTCCACTGAGGGTTCAGCGGACTACTCGGCCTCTCTGAAAACGGATCTCCGTTCGGCCTTAGCTCGTATGAGTTGTGATGTGCCCCAGGCTGTCCCAAATGAGACTACTAAGTTTCACCATCGTGCTCCCGACGGGGGCTCAGTTTACCATGCCGGTGTCTACTGATTTTGTGGCAGAACTAACTAAGTATTGGGCACACCCTAGCTCGCGACGGGTGCCCGCAAACTGTAGGATGTTTGCGTCTGTCACGCTGAGGTGCATGGGCTTGACTGTATGCCCTCTGCTGAGCCTGCCATCGCGGCGCTTGCGGTATCTCCAGAGGAAGCAGTTTGGGTGGATGCCCGATGCCCTAAGCCACAGTGCAGAGCGACTAATGATCGTTATCTGTAGGTCATATAACGCTGCGGCCAGCATGGCACGTATTGGGAACTCGCTTTCCTGGCTGATGTTTTCAGTCACAAACGCTGCTTGACTCGGGGGTGGATACCTCGATCAGCGACACATCTCTTCAGGCCTTCACATTCATGTCACGTGAGTTTGGCCGTGTGAGGTCTCTTCTCACGGTGGTATATGTAAACACCTTGCATGAGTAATACTCCACATGTACGAATAAAGAGGAATATTCCTTAGAAAGGGCTGATCCAGAACGCAGCTACACGTCACCCCCCTGTTGAGGTCACTCAACTGGCTGCCAGTTGCAGCCAGGATCAGGTTCAAAGTTCTGACCCTGGCCTACACTGCAGCCAATAAGACAGGCCTCGTCTACCTGCAGAACTTGATCCAGAACTGTGTTCCTGCTCGACCACTTCACTCGTCTACAGCAGGGCGACTTGCACTTCCCACCCTCTGTGTCAATGGCACTTGCTCGTCCTGTCTGCGGAGCTTTTCCACCATAGCTCCCCAGTGGTGGAACGAACTTCCCATTCCCCTACGTTCTATGCCAACCCTGCCTGCGTTCCGTCGTTGCCTGAAAACACACCTTTTCAGACTCCACCTGGACTGATACTTATCTAGGACCTCATGGTACTTGTTCTTGTTGAACTGTGTATTCAAGTTTATAATATTTAGAATAGAATTGTAGTAGAGCTGATTTTCCCAGTTTACTGTGAACTGCATTCAATGTTCATTACTAGGGATAGCTGCTACTTTATGGGAAGAATGTGCTTTATCTTATCTGTTCTGTAGTTACTTCGATGACGTTTCTGTATGCACTTACTGTATGTCGCTGTGGATAAAAGCATCTGCTAAATTACTGTAATGTAATATAATGTAATGGTAGGTCTATGGTTGATGGATGCTAATACAAAGTGTTCAGAATATCACACTGGGATACTGAATCATTGTACACAGACCACCATGGTGATTTACCTATAGGATTATTTCTGAGCATGAAATAAATTTTGTATCATTTTGAGTGAATGAGGAGCAGAACATTTATGTATGTACTGTAGCCTGTGCCTACACAGATGCCAACACATTCTACTCCGGCCCTCTCTGTAGCAGTGCAGAAAAGAGAAGAGGAAGCAGGTCACCCCATTAATTAATATGGAGCTGCGAGAAAGGCAGACAGAGAGAGCATGTGAGCGAGAGCAAGAGTGAGAGCCAGAGAGAGAGAGAGTAGCAAAGCCACTGGTTTCACAAATATGTTGCAGGAAACGATTGGTGGAAGAAGGAAACAAAGCAATTAGTGTGGAGGGAGAGAGACCAGCACCTCTGTTGCTGATAGGGAACCTAAACATTGACAAACAGGAGGAAAAGGAGAGAGAATCAATGCTGTTGCTAGATGGTATCGGCGATTTGTCAGAATACAAGCAACCAAGCACACCTAAAAGTCTAGGGACCCTGACAAATCAGATACGATGCAAACAGAATCTTAATGTAAAAAAGCTAAATTAAAGGAGCTCCTCCTTTTCTAGAATGTGTTATTCCTATGATGTCGTATTGGATACTTCCTTATTCCCCTTTATATTTGACACCAAACTTATTGAGATTTGATCATTATTGATACAGCATGGCAAGAACCTGTTGGTTCAATGTGGTATCAATAATAATTATTTGTTTTTTGTAATTGTATGTGTGGCTGTGCACATTGTTTTGTTAGTAGCCAATAATTTGTAAGTTTGTCCTCATGAAAGTTTTGTGCCCTTCAGGTGTTCAATATAGGCAACCTGGATTGAGCAACAACATCGAAAGACGTTGTTTAATTAAGCTCATCTGTATTTTTTCCCTCAACAGTGAGCACTGATTTCTCTGATAAAAGTAGGCCCTATACATTGTATTTTTATTTACTTATTACTATTATTATTATTACCTCATTACACCACATAATTAAGAAATACAATGACATTTCACTTGAAATTTGTGTATATATAGATAATTGTGGTTGTTGACTGTTACATAGCTTTGTCTATAGCTACATTCACCAATTGGGACCTATTCTCTGTGAACGGAATGTTCAAGAGTTCAAAAGCACACCAGTTGCCATTGAAACAATAGGAGGCAGGGGAATGGCAGTGATTTCCAAGAAGCCAAATTTGTCTTGCAAACTTGTGTTTGGAACCTGCAAGACCCATTTGTGAAATGAAAATGTGTTTGTTTTTTTTGTTTTTTTGATAAAGGCTTCAAAAATAGATGGTGAATGGTCCCATCTCCCAGATATTAGCTCGCATTTTTCATAAAACAAGCCTCTTCTATCCAAGTGGGATATTCGCGTTTCACTTATTGGGGCTTGACGAATGAGAATACCCACTTCCTGTTGTGAATGATATTTGCGCATGGATCCGTTTTATAAAATTTATGTGGAACTCAAACTTTTTTTATATTGTGAATATCGGCAAGGTTGGGGGTTACTGATAGGGATGATGGAGTGCTGGGGCCTCATTTATAAATTCATCCTAAATGTGAGCGTATGATCGTTTCTTAAAATGTTCCTACGAATGATTGATAAAATGTCCATACACATAAATAAATGTTCCTACGCATGACTTATTTATGAATCAGAAATCATCCTAAAGATCGTGCGCACGTTCACATATTCTCAAATATTCTTATATGGTCGGTTTGTTTTCTATATAAACAATTGTCACGTGATATAAAATTGACGTATAGCCATTTAAAAAAAATTCTCTCTCGGTTTTAATAGTTTACAGAAATGTTCATGTTAGAATTTCAGTATTGCATAGCCTAATATTTGTTAGAATTATTTTATTTCAATGTATTGGTCACTGACAGCCATCAGTTCAAGCCTTCTACAAGCCTACTGCCGTCTGTATATCAACTATTATTAGCTACATGATGTTTGTTTAAACTGTGCATTGATTTTAAGCTTTTAAACCATACACATATCGATAATAACAATCATTATTATTGTTATTATTATTAGGCTGTTGTATTTTTCTTAACGGTTTGCACACATGATAATGTTCACAGCAAAAGCTGCAATCCTTGCTTTATTTCATACTGCTGGAGCACCTAGTCTCGCATAGTCAAACGTCAAGTCTCACAAGCATATAGGCTACTAGCTAGTCCGGACCTATATTGGCAGTGACATGTATTTCTCCCGCCTCCCAAACCTATGCGTATAGCCTACGGTCCACAATATTGCGTCTCACAGTGTTTCACATTCGTCCTGCAGTACAGCTGCATAGCCACAAGGAAATGGCCATACACCTCCAGAGTTGGTGTACGCATAAGGACATTTTTCACGTCAATTTCAAGTTTTATAAATCTCAATTTGTGTTGATTTACACTTAAGATCAAATCTAGTCAATATAAAATCAAATCCGTGCGTACGACCGTTTTATAGATGAGGCCCCTGGTCTCCCCCCTGAGCCTGCTGATATTCATGATAGAATACAGATCCTCAGTTTGTATTGTATGTGGCTGTTTAATCCCATTGTCCTGACTTATTCCTCACAACAGACCGCTGTACTTTATTACAACAGAAACACAGCGATATACTGAAATGCAAAAAACTAAAAAATAAAGACAAAAAGTCTGGTGGTTTAAAAAGAGATTAAGGCCTTGAGTCCATAACGTGCAAATGAAAGTAAGCATTACTTTTTTCTTAACCTCTTCTCTAGCACCACCTTTTTTGAAAACAAGCCTGAAGATAAATTGGTTACTGTTCTTGAACCACTTTGATGACAGGCATTATCCTGGTCTCTCTTGTAAGGTAACCCTTGGTATTACTGAAACAAAGGTAACAGAGGCTCAAACACAGTGAAAGTTTTTTCTTGCTAAAAAATTTTATTTAATGAATAATTTTTTTGCCAGGATAAGGATACCGACTTCACCATTATTCGTGTTGTCTGTAGATTCGTCGTCGTTTTGATTGAGCCTGTTTTGTGTCATGTTACAAAATAAGGTTGTCACAATAACATTGGGATCATAAAATAGTTTATAGGTGTAGAATTGTGAGTTTTAACACTTGGAACCGATATATTGTGCGACCAGATTATTTACAATGTATGAACTGCTAAACTGTGTTGATGAAAAAAGGGGAGGATTCACAGCAAAGCAACAGCAAGACATTTGTCTTAAATAGGGGAGTATGCTCCCTTTCTGAGGATGCATACAGATAACTTCGCAGGTTGGACAGATTGCTACTGTTATCTCTGTACATCCCTACTCTCTAATTTGAAGTGGCAACATCTCGTGAGAGATCATGAATGGGCACCCATACCCATGCAATGGATGGTCTGTCTGACACCAATATGTTCATAAACTATAATGCAATGCTGTACAATTTAATTCCCATTATTACTCCCATTATTATTATCATTACAGAAGGAGTCCAGGAGTAATCCACCTTCTGGTTACTATAGAACAGGGGTTCTCAACCTTTTTTAGACCAACACGCCCCTATCCAATGTTCAGGTCCCCTGCCCCCCGCCCACCCAAAACAAAAATAATATTTTTGGCCCTAAATGTAGTTTACTACTATTTGTTGATGTTAAATTAGTTATTATTATTGTTAACCTCACAGCATTTTTAATAACAATATTATTATTAATAATAATAATAATAATAATAATCAAACAAGCCTACCTAGGTTGGTTAGGCTTTTTCATTTTGAGCCCTGGGGGGCATTCCACAAAGTAGGCTGACCAAATTAGCTGGATAACTGCACAAAATCCGGAACAGCTCTTTTTTCTTCAGTCCATGTTCCATATTTCAGAGGGTTCTGGGTTTTACCCAGTGCAGTAATCCACCTCACTCAGTAATCCTGCTTTGTGGAATACCCCCCTGAACTGAATGTTAACTACTTGGCATAATTAGTTCATTATGAAGCATATGCTGTATTTTTCATGTATCAAACACATCTAATATGTACTGAAAATAATGCATTGGCCATATTAACGGCAGCCTAATAGGATGATGCTAATCCAATTGATATTTTCCTTCAGAGGCTAAGCATCCTAGTGTTCAAACCATTCTCTGGTCCAACCTCTGGTGTCAGAGGTTGTGGTCTCATTCCTCACGTCTTCTTCACGTCTCATGATTTCTTCGCAGCTAGTTATGATGTCCAGCACATACACTCTCAGAAATAAAGATGAGGTGGTACTTTTTAGTTTTTTAAGGAACAAATTTCCCCATTGTACCCTGAAATGTTCTATTTGGATACTAATAAGTAACCTGCAATTTTATGTCCTACCTATAAGGTTCCACCCCAGTGACAAGCGTTTGCCTTTTAAGACTTTTTCTGAGTGTGCAGTCAGCTGTGCTAAAGAGAATGTATTCAAGACTGAAAATTTGGGTGTTGGAAATCCGATTTCTCACATGGTGCATTCCAAAATAAACTCAATTATGCTATTCAGTTGATGTCGTATTCATAGCCTACCTATATGCTGATCAGTTTAATAGCACTTCTAAATTGCACTGGAACTGAAGTCTTGACTTCATTTTATTAAAGGGCACAAAGTTCATGATATTATTTTTGAAGAGGTTAAAACGCATGTGCTGCTTTATTGTTTATTGCATTAGGCTAGATTTGTCAAACATGGCCCTATTATTTGCACTTTTAATCTTGCTCGCATTGCTTTGTTGCTCTGCGTTAAATGTTCCAATGAGTGAGACATGCACCGGTCAGATCCACGCATGACACAGAGAAAAGCTGGGTAGGTTAGAACGCAAAGTAGGCTACTACAGGCTGGCGATAGGCAAAACAAGTCTCAATTGCTGGTGAAAAGGCACAAGTTCAGCTTTAGGCATTGAACTCGCATTACTAAAAAATGTAAAGAACTAACGCCCAGTCCTGCATCTATAGTGGGCTACGGTAAAGCCTGGGACTATATTACTTTTTCTAGCTGGACGCCCCCCGCACATCCATTCCCAACATAGCTTGGATACACCTACTTGCAATCATCAAAGGAACAGCTATGTATAAAACTAATGGTAGGATTGCATATGTATTTAATATTTAGTATCATATATTGATAGTAGAACGATGTGATATCATTACACAATAATTTCACATGTTTATTTAGCATTTGAGTGAGCAGGGCGTTTCACGGCTTTTTTGGCATACGATTGGGCTATTGTTGGTTTATCTTGTTGCTATGACGGAATACTAATTTTAGATGATGAAGAAATATATTTATGATCTCACACATAGACGCTTATTGTCCACTATGTCACGCATGGGTATGTATAGTTACAGGCGAGACTGGGTGGGGGGTTGCTTGTTAAATGGACTTACTACGGGAGAATAGTGACACTTAGAAAGTCTGTATTCGGCAGAGTTGTCACGGATTGTGTACCAATAAAGATAAAACATGGAGTTTGGATGGAGGAGCAACAAATTACACATTTCCGCCTGCGCCATGGCCACTAGGCATCTGCACAGAGGGGTTAACTAGCAGATTTAGCTGACAGTTCTGTGCATCAGCCATGCTCAACAGGGGACTGTACACAAAGTAGGATTGTAAAGTTAGCTGGATAACTGCTCTGAGTAAACCCTGAGGAACCCTCCAAAATCTGGAACATGGACTGAAGTAAAAAGAGCTGTTCCGGGCTTTACTCAGTGCAGTTATCCAGCTAACTCAATAATCCTACTTTGTGATATAAGGCCCAGTTCTGTGGCCGTGCTGTTGCGGTTTACTTGGTGGTAACTTTGCGCCAAAACCGGAAGTAACCGCCCTCTCTGTGCTTTCACCAGCTGAACAGAGCGCAGGCATCAGTACATTCGGGAATTCTATTTTTTTATTTTATTTCGGAGGCTTCTGACAGCTTGGTCCCCGAGGCTTCAGCATTAATATGGGACAGACGCCCCCCATATTGGCTCCCCTCTCATCCATAGTGCTTCCAACATCCCGTAGCAATCTCAGAACGCCCCCATTGAGAAACCCTACTATAGAGGATGTGATGTTACCATGTGAACCTCAAGAGAATCAAAGGAGAAGATCTACGAGACCTGCAGTGTGACATCACTTCCTTAGCAACTGCTGGAGGACATTTATCTATATTTGTAGAAGAAGCCACACATTAAGTAATGGAATACAATCTGTACATCTATATAGAGCCATGTAGGATTCCCTACATCAAGAGCTAAGGTCAATGGAAATATGAAATAAAAAAGAGGCCATTACAATAGCATTTAATCAAATTGAATGAGAATGACCGCAAGGAAAAGGGCAAATTAAATTAGAAAACTACAGAGCTGTAAAGTTGCCCTCCATTTCATGCTGATTTTTCTTAAACAGTGTTCAGATCTTTGTGTGTGTGTGTGTGCACGCGAGTTCAGATCTTGACATACACAGATGACGCTTCTTACAGCACAGATGATTCGTCTTACAGAACGTAAAAATCCTTTCATTTCTGCTCACTCACTGAAATGTCATTGAAAAGGGCAGACATTCAAGTATTAATGGATGGTCTTTACAATATGAGTTTCTGCAGTCTGCCTATGAAAAAAGGACTGAATTCTAGAAAAAGAAGAGGAGAATGAAAGAGGCTTCTAATAGTGTGGAGCAGTCAGGACATTCTGGTACACGGTTCTCAACATTAAAATTACAACGTTGTCCCCAACATTCAATATCTCAATCGCTAAGAGAACAATGCAAGATGCCAGAGGAGAGTCTGATAGCTGGCAAATTGAAGATGAAGCTTTTATCACAGATTACAGCTGAGCAGACAGTCCTTTAGGACCCCAGCTTCAGATGATTAAAAGTGGCAGGAATAATGACATGACAGCTCATTTATGAATAAAAAGGATGACATCTGACAGACTGTCATTGTCTGACTGTAGAAGTCACAAAACATGATGTTGCAGAAACAAACGTCTGACCAAAATGCCCCCTTTGGGACACAAAGTAGGCACAATGATTACATTTTCTTTTTCTTTTTAAAGATGCAAATAAGCCTTTCACACAAGTTTGGGGTAGGGAGGAATGGGGACTTATATTGACATTCAAGTCTGAAACAGGATGGCATCAGGGATTGAATACAGTTGCATATCAGGTAGCCATAATAACCGATTTCAGATGACAAGCACATTTCTTCAACATCGCAGATGAATGCAATTTGAAAGCGATATTCCACATCACACGGTCAGGTATCAGCGCATACACTGGAATACCTACCAACGCCACCCTTACTCTGAATACATGAGGAGAACATCACACGGTCAGGTATCAGCGCATACACTGGAATACCTACCAACGCCACCCTTACTCTGAATACATGAGGAGAACATCACACGGTCAGGTATCAGCGCATACACTGGAATACCTACCAACGCCACCCTTACTCTGAATACATGAGGAGAACAGATTAAATGTTCCCCCGCTGAAAGACATGAAACGCATTCGGATTATTAATGTGATTTATACGATAATGCAAGTGCTGGATACACACGAGTGACAGCTGTTGCATTCTAGTATCCGGCACAGACAAGCAGGCTGCCGCACATTGTAGATAGGCATTCCATCAATCGATTAAGCGTTAGATGTGTGTTGTTGCTATGACGTGCAGCAACGAGGCCGCAAGCCGAGTTGCAAAGTAGTCTTTAGCCATGATGATATCCTGCAACAACACACAAACCTCGAGTGATCTAATGCTTTTATAAAACAGTGCTACCATAAACATTAAAAACACATGTCTAGTAATGAAAAAATTTACTTTTGATTAGATCATGAGATTTATTTTGGCTCCGCCAACAAATATAGTTCCTGTTGCTATGCAACATGACAACAAACAGCCAATGCGCACAGCAGCTGGGCACCACTGTGACACAATTTGAGTGGTGTTATTGCTGAATATCGGCACTGGTGGAACGTGCCTCAGCCAATTATATTACTCGGCGGATCTCACTGTTGTATAATACACTTTATCACTGTTATACATTGCAGATATCTGAAAAAAGTATTTATTTTTTCATGGCTGATTAATCAAAATAAGAACTAGAAGGTATCCAATTTCACTAGCAAGCAACATAACACATAGCAGATAAAGAAGTCATTGCTGTGACAAATGATTCCATTCAAGTAGAGTACATGTCCGTGGACATCTATAGGAGTTTAGTTTGAAAGGCAAAGAGAGGAGAAACAGGTAAGAGACTGTGCTTCAATCAAGAATACCTGGAATGACTCAAAATACTCATAGATTCAAGGTATGGAAATGCAACTTCAAACAGGGAATTCATACAGTATATTATATATTACAGCTTTGCACCGATTAAAATAATGACTAATTGTGCACACTGGGGGAAAAAAAAACATGAACGGCCAGATTCAGAGTTGAGATAATCATGCGCAAATGACACTTAATCCCGAAATTCCACTTAGCTTAAGATATTTGTGATTCAGATCTTTGACTTATATCCGCTTACAAATTTTTTTTTCGCTCAAATTTGTTCCGAAAAATGAGAATACGAGAATATGAGAATGAGTGCATGTTATTTGAACATAATATTGGTCTTATTTTCCTTGGCCTGGCCTACTTGCAATCATCAAAGAGCAGTCATAAAAAATAAATATGTAAAAGTATGAATGACCATCAATATCACCATACGATTTAAAGCACATGGTTTAAATTACATGATCTCCGGAGGTATATTACCCCCTCCAGATTTGCGGTGACGGTGTATCTGGCAGTGAATGTGTTCTTGTGTTTAAGGGAGTGGAGAAGACGCGCGTCCAGCAAAGAAGGGGAAGGACATACAGACCAATATTATATTATTTGGATTCATTGTTTTTGGGATAAACAGTGTCTGGATCATTTTTGCTTTGACAGAGAGACGATTTTGTACTTGTGTCAGCTCAGCTGCTTCAAAATTATTAGGAAGCGCAAATTAACTACCCGCAGTGTACCAGTGCTCCACGAGGTAACAATCTCTCTCCTTCCTGGCCAGAGGATCCTTTCAGTGTGTTACAGGTGCAGTCAAAAAACAAGTCACTGGACAGTGGTTGCACATAATAAATATTATTACGCAATATGTGACTTCAACTGGTTAAGTTGAAGATGTCACATACACTTATTAATATTGTGTGCAACCACGGTACATAATTTTATTAAGTAAATCTTTAAAAAATATAACTTTATTTTTTATTTTTTAAAGTAAATCACCGATTTATTTGTTTACTTAATAATATTGCAATGCAACCACTGTCCAGCGATGATTTTTTTGAGTATGTGATGAATATATCCCAGTTGTCAATATCTAGGAGTTATGATAATTTAATTGAGGCTATGATGTGATGTATCAATATGTTCATAGTCTTCCCCACCATCCAAGAGCAACTATGATGCACAAAGGCAGGATATTACAAGGGCAAATGTGGTTACTAAAGGCGCTGTCACTTACACGTTGAAAATGCATACCACCACAAACATTTATTTTTTGTAGAAACCTGGCAGCCCAAGAGGCATGTACAAGAAACTTCATTAGAATATCATGCCCCGTGCCACCGACATTTTAAGATAAGCACCCCTGGAGCATAAATTACAATGCGGCGTAGCTCACCCTGTGTAAAAGCTGCACTGGAAAGGCACTTAAGCGCATGACCTCAATTGGCCATGTCTGAATCATATTGTGCCCATATTCTGCTGTCTGTGCTAAAGGGAGTTTTTCCCCCCACTCAAATTCACTCATTTTTTGGGATCATGTGGATCTGTTGGAACACACCAAATGGGACATTGTTGTAGAACCCGGTTTTTTTTCCTTTTAATTTTGTCAAGTGCCACTGTCCTTCCTGCCGAGGTCACCATGAGCCAGCCAGCTCTTGACCTGCCAGTGAAGGGTGGACAGCGTGATGGTATCAAAATTGGAAAAAGTTTCTCCACAGCCACAACTTGCCATCATTGCTTACAGTCACTGTTGGAGTTGGAAATTAGAAACAAACATAGCTGTGCCAAAAAAAAAAGCTTTTTTTATCATGCCGTTTGTCTTAGGCCAAAGAACAAGCTTGCAATTAACTAAAATGTTCTTAAAAATGCCCAATAACAAGACAGTTTGTTACAAGACAGACGAGCAGTTGGAATTGCCAGCTCAATAGAAAACAATTTTCCATCCAATTTTCAGTTGAATGTGTCAAAAACAAATAAATAAAATCCCCAAAACAATGCACTTGTTATTACTGACAATTTAGAGATGAATGTCAACATGGTTTAGATTGAATAAAAATGCCAACCTAAAAAAATGTGTCCCAGTTATGGGAAAGTTGCGATCGTTGAGCCTGCCACTGTTGAATACTGATGGTGTACTACTTTGTAAGTTGCTCTGGATAAGAGTGTCTGCAAAATACCTAATTGTAATTGTAATTAATGAAGATTACAGTAAATTCAGAACAAGTATTTTTGTAACCTTCCTTGGTGTCATGGAAACTAAGGAAGTCTATTTTTGTTTCTGTTGCTGCCGTGCTCTTGTACCTGTTCCCTAGTATTGACTGCCCACTGCAGTACCTGCATCATTGTCTTGGAAAAAAAATGAGGGGAATAGGGAAGCAGCTTCATATTAGAGAATCAAATGGGATAGCGGCCGTTGCGGATCTCAGTGGAGCAGGGCCAAAGAAGCCAGCCACAGAAGAGAGGTAACCAGGGACAGACCGGCCCTGGACTTCGGACTCAGACCAGCCCGCCAAAACCCGCCCTACAATAAATCCCCTACAGCCCTATTCGGATGGGATAAGTTTTCAGGACAATGTGTGTAAAGTCATTGTTATCACATGGTATCTGTAATATTAATAACCGATTTGGATGGGATAAAGTATCTCCGTAATCAGTGTCTAGAAATGCAGAGATGTCTAGGCCACTCCATTTTGTCGTCACGCCAAAAATGTTCCGTGCATCATACAATGTTACGCGCTCTATATCATAACTACAAACGGATTGCCCTGGCAGAAAAGCGCTGGCTGGGAGCA
The DNA here is from genome assembly GCA_022702515.1 of Ilyophis sp. 1 JC-2022. Taxonomy (NCBI): domain Eukaryota; kingdom Metazoa; phylum Chordata; class Actinopteri; order Anguilliformes; family Synaphobranchidae; genus Ilyophis; species Ilyophis sp. 1 JC-2022. Next base: position 41,843,016 of record CM040396.1, on the reverse strand, counting down.
ATTAAAAAAGATGCAAGCACTCAAAAGCAAAGCAAAACAAACTACGTAGAAACAAAGTTGGAATGGCAAACTGTCCACAAAAAGCCTAAATTACACCATTTAATAGTGTTAGTTTGAGAAAAATACTTAGGCTAGGCCATAACATAGGCTATGTAAGGCTATAGCTAGGCTATTGCAGACAATAGCTTACCTAAATCGGACCCACTGATAAGTACTTTTGAGCCAGTTTTTTGGATTTGCTTCTCTGTCTTCTTATTTAATGTACACTTATTTCGAGTTACTAAAGGTTTGCATGTACAAAAACACATGTAAAACTGTTACCACCCACAAAAAAACATCCGTGGTGATCAATTAACGAGGTGTAAAGAAGATTGCATGTGCTAAAACTGAAACATATAGGTTGATTTCTCTTTTGTGCGGGTTAGTGCATTTGAGTCCAGTTCTGATCCGGAACCTTAACAGTAGCCTAACTATTATTTGAACCAAATAAGCAATACAATGTCTATTATAACAAACAGTGAATAACAAGCTAATCAAAACTTTATGAAAAATAAAACCCATGATCAAATGGAAATGTGATTTTATGTGACACTTACAGTGCGAGTTGGCTTTGTGCTAGTAAGCATAGTTGATCATTTCAGTCCTGACAAACATCTGTAACTCCCGGCAGAAACTAAAAGACATCCAGTGAAACATTTTGTAATAAACCGCCAGCTCGTTCAGTGTAACAGCCTATACCATACACTAAAAAAAATATCATAAAAATGGCAACCTTGCCATCATCAAAGAGCAGTCATAAAAAAAAAATATGTAAAAGTATGAATGACCATCTATATCACCATACGATTTAAAGCACATGGTTTAAATTACATGATCTCCGGAGGTATTATTACCCCCTCCAGATTTGCGGTGACGGTGTATCTGGCAGTGAATGTGTTCTTGTGTAGAAGGGAGTGGAGAAGACGCGCGTCCAGCTGGCATTGCTGCCAGTCTTTTCACCGTTTTATTACAGTATAACCATTCCAAACACACAAAATCTCTAATTTAAATATGGCTTTTTGTGGCTGGAGTAATTTACATAATGACTCTTAGTTGATCACCCGCAAAGTGTGAAATGATAACACATGCGATTTAATATATTCAACAATTAGTGGCTGTGACATCACAAGTTCAAAGAATTACCACATCAGATTGTTGACCTAATATAATCATCAAAATAACTGAAAACAATCTTCTATACAAGCTTCAATAAACTAACAAGTCAATCATCATTTTTACTATCTTCAACCCAATGGATTTAAAATAAATATCATATTTTTACTTTTTAAAATAAAGTGCGTACTTCACGATGTTTAATTTTTACCCGTGACTGCACTTTGAAAGTATTCCAATTTAGCTATAAAACCACGGACATGCAAACACTGATTTTAAGAAAGAAATCACATTGGACGTAGTGCACATTATTCTAATTCGGGAAAATGTGAAATACGCCGTATTCTAACTTGTGCTACGCAGGTGCGTTTCTCAAAATGTTGGTGGCACAGGGCCTGTTTCTTGTACCTGCCCCCTGGGTTGCCAGCTTTCTACTAAAAGAATGTGTGTGGGGGTATACAGTCAAGCCGGAAAGTCTGCAAACCCCTTTCACCTTCTCCACATTTTATTATGTTACAGACTTATACTACAATAGTTTGAGTTCATTTTTTGTTTCAAACATCTAAACACAATAGCCAATAATGACGAAGTGAAAACAGGTTTTTAGAAAATATGCAATTTTATTTTACTGATAAAAATAGGTTATTTAGGGGTTACATATCTATACACACCATTAGCCTAATACTTGGTTGCTGCATCTTTGGCAGTGATTACAGCTTCAAGGCGTCTTGGGAAAGAAGCTACGAGCTTGGCACACTTGTTTCTGGACAGTTTTGCCCATTCCTCTTGGCATATCCTTGCAAGCTCCGTCAGGTTGGATGGGGAGCGTCGGTACACAGCCATTTTCAGCTCTCTCCACAGATGTTCAATTGGATTCAGGTCTGGGCTCTGGCTGGGCCACTCAAGGACATGCACAGACTTTCTCCGAAGCCAATCCTTTGTTCTCTTGGCTGTGTGCTTCGGGTTGTTGTCATGTCATTCGAGGATTTTGGTGTACTTAGCTGCATTCATCTTTCCCTCTATCAGGACTAGTCGCCCCGTTCCCGCTGCTGAAAAACATCCCCACATCTTTATGCTGCCACGCCATGCTTCACTGTAGGGATGGTATTAGCCAGATGATGAGCGGTGCCTGGTTTCCTCCAGACGTGACTCTTGGTATTCAGGCCAAAAAGTTAAATTTTGGTTTAATCAGACCAGAGAATCTTGATTCTCATGGTTTGAGAGTCCTCTAGGTGCCTTTTGGCAAATTCCAAGCGGGCTGTGATGTGCCTTTTACTAAGGAGGGGCTTCCGTCTGGCCACTCTACCATAAAGGCCTGATTGGTGGAGTGCTGCCTGGATGGTTGATCTTCTGAAAGGTTCTCCCATCTCCACAAGGATACGCTGGAGCTCTGTCAGAGTGACCCTCGGGTTCCCGCTCACCTCCCTGGCCAAGGCCCGTCTTCCCCGATTGCTCAGTTTGGCCGGGCGGCCAGGTCTAGGAAGATTCTTGGTGGTTCCAAACTTCTTCCATTTACGAATGATGGTGGCCACTGTGCTCTTTGGGACCTGTAAAGCTGCAGAGATTTTTCCCTACTCTTCTCCAGATCTATGCCTTGACACAATCCTGTTTGAGGTCTGCAGATAATTCATTTGACCCCATGGCTTGGAGTTTGCTCTGACATGCACTGTCAACTGTGGCACCTTATATAGGCAGGTGTTGGCAATCCCCAATCATGTCCAATCAATTGAATTTATCACGGGTGGACTCCAATTAAGTTGTAGAAACATCTCAAGCAGTATCAGTGGAAACAAAATGCACCTCAGCTCACTTTTGGGTGTCATATCAAAGGGTGTGCACACTTGTGTACATATGATAGTAGTAATATGATTTGGTTACTGTCAAAAAGTGATGGGTATTTTATGAATATTAATGAGGTTATGAAAAATTATAACTGCATAAAAATATGGGGAACATTTTTTTCTGATTATGTATTATTATTCGGGGTGGTTTGTGGGGGTTTTGTTTCAAGGGTTTGATGATGTCATTGTATTGGGGGTTGTTGGTAAATGGTTTTGTGACGGTTGTAAAAATAAATGTATGGAGGGCCTTGGTGCTTAAGGGAACATTTTATTTATTTTTTTTAATTTACTTTTTATTAGAACAACATCGTGAAAAAGTAATGGTGTATAAATGTATAGGTTGTTAGTAGTAGTAGTAGTAGAAGCAGCAGCAATTAACTTTTATTTTTTAAAAACAGTTTGTGTTAAAAGAATACAATAATTCAAGCAGGTTGTTAAAACGTGAAAAAATTGCCGTGGCTATATCGAAAAGCAAGTTAGTTGTCTGAAAGAAAGTATGCAAAACATTTTTTTTAAATGTTTGTTAGAGCCGAAGAAAAACTTGTCTCCTGAAATCGTAATAATGTGTTAAAATAGCCAGGCGGAATATGTCCAATATGTAAGATAGAGAGCTTAAAAGAACGCCTATAGGATGATAAAGAAAAACTATGAAGAATGATTTTAAATAAAAGAATATGTTACGTTTTAAAGAATTAAAACGAAAAAACTAAAAAGAACTTAGAAAATGTTTGTGTTGCGGTGGTCCGTAGATATTCAGTCTTCGGGGTTTGTCGCGTAGCCGGCCTGCTGTCAATTGCTAGAAAAGAGGAGTTCACAGAACGAAGGTGAGAGGCCATGTGTGACCATATGCATCAGAGCCGGCGTGTGTGTGTAAAACTGGTATACACCCAACATAACCGCTTCCTGTTACTCTGAATTTGACGGGCGTTTACATGGTTCAATGATAGCTTGAAAATTTCATAAAGTTTCTGTCAAAACTGGGTTCAACCAGTGTTAACAATTGCTTGATCGCTTTGAAACAGCTGTGTTCATGATGTGGTTGTGTGTGTGTGAGGTCTGAGTGACGCTAACAGCTGGAACATGCCAGCGGGGTATCCAAGGCATTTTGAATGTTGCCAATAGCAGGCATCATTTAACAAAGCCTAGAAAATAAACCAACAGTATTAGGGGTGGGACGATTCAATCCCATAACGATTCGATTCGATTACGATTCTTTAGGCAAAGGTTCGATGCATCATAACATCTTACATTTGACCACGATTCGATTCGATAAAATTCGGTTCGATTAATTTAGATACTTTAAAAAAATGTAATAGGTATGCTAATGTGATTTGATACCGATACATTCAGCAGTAATTCAATATTCAATTAGAACCTTACACCAATTTCACAGCATTATGTTTATTGTTAAGGCATACCATACATTTTACAGCTGTCTGCTGCAAATAATGCAGCAATAAACATGACTAACAGTGTATTTTCTAAAGTTGCCCTATTTAGGTTATTGTTTTTCAAACAGTGTCAGACATGGTACCCTAATACATTTCCTTTATTTACAAAATGAAAATGGCAAAATGTATAACAATTACTAAACTTGGCCAAGATAAATGAAATACCCTATAGGTTAGTGTCATATAGTACTTTCCTAAATCTTAGTACGATCTAGAACTTCGGTGGAGCAAGATGCCCATCCATCCGTAGTTAAAGCTACTCTCGTAGCGTTTTGCAAGGACAGTCGAACAGTTTTCTTCACCTCTTCATACAGAGCAGGTATACATTTTTCACTCAAATGTTTTCTGCATGGTATGGTGTATATAGGTTCCACGACATTCATTTTGTGAATCGGACAGTTAACGTAGTAATAATTAATTGAACGTAAGACATTGGAAATAGTCTTACTATTTTTGTTTTTTGTCTCTAACGTCTACTTGATTTTGAATAGAAAATGGTTTAATTTAAATATCAGAAAGCACTTTACAATTAACTGTCTGGACACGGTATGTGTATAAAAACTAATAAAAACAATTATACAAAAAAATAGAACCGTTTGGCCAATTCTCCAGGAAACTCAGGGGAAGTGTCAATGACTCCCGAGTTTAGCTTGCTAACCAGCTTGCTAACGCCCTTGCTGTCCTTCACGTCAATTGTGTATCGTCGGCTCAAATGGTTTATCATGTTTGTGGTGTTGCCTGTGTATCTGATTTCTACTTGGCAGATCTTGCATATTGCAGCGGTTTTGTCAAGTACACCCTCCTTCTTTCTAAACCAGAAATGCTTCCATACCACTGATTTTCTGTTCGGAACATCGCAAATTCTGTAAGTTTCTGTCTCTTTTGTCGCACTCAGCGAGCACGCAGCTAGCCATTTCGCTCAGATCTGTCCGTCTAATTGTCGCTTTATTCCCGCCTGTCCCTACTTTCAACTCAGAAACATGGATTGAAGCTGGTCAAAACAGTTTTAAAAGTAGTCGTGTCTCAGAAATATATATTTTAAATAATTTTTGAATAAATGAATACATGTGCACATTCATTTAAAATGCGATATTAATCGATGCTTATCGATTCGAATCTTACAGATCGATGCAGTTGTATTTACACATTTGGATCGGTGCATCGCGATGCATCGGTGCATTGTCCCACCCCTAAACAGTATACAAAAGACCACAAAATGTAATTGAAAAAAACCGGCCAAGAAGCTTTTTTCCAAAAAATGTAGCTAAACGTATATATGTCGTATTAAAACTAATTACACTGAGGCATTTTATAATTAATTTATTTTTTATAACTTTTAATTATCTGCACAACGTTCTGTAGGTCTAATAGGCTTGTTTAGTATCGAATGGCTCATAAAAAGATGGGCTATTCAATTTAAAAAGATTTGCTCTATTATATGTAGCATATAATGTGTCAACGTAGTTACATTTAAAAGTGTATTAAATTGTTGGAGAACGGCGCATGCGTAGAATTGTCGGAGATGGGGGGTTGTAAATTTTGAAAGACTTGGCCAGGTGTCAGCATAGCCAAAGGCTTCGCGGTTTGTATAAAAACCAGACCTTTTGCGCAGATATTTAGCAGAAGCAGATATTAAAGCTGTCACCTGTAAAAACCTACAAGAAAAATGTCGAACTCGCAAATCTCAACACCCAACTCTCCAGAAGTTATGACGAATAGCCGGACGGTGTTGCAAAGACCAAAGAACCCCTTTGCTGAGATGTCAAGTCTTTGTGCAAACATTATTTACAAGGAGTGGGTCTGTACAGGCTCCGACTATAGCTGTTGTGGTTATAAGATCCATACAGATGCTGATGTTCCAAAAATGACCCTTTTCAACCTGTGTGAAGGTGAATTGTTTGGTGAAAATACCGATGCTGTGGTGTTTGAGTCTACGGACTGGGGACGTTTCAAACCCTGCTACCGAGAGGTGGTTGATGGTGTTCATCGCTACAGTAATTTTGTAAGCTGGACCGGTGATTGTTCTGTGATTTGTGTAACAACCCTCAGACATGTTAAAAAACTGCTCAGCAATGAGCAATATGCCTCAAGAGACATTATGGATGTTCAAATTTATTTTAATTTTGAAGATCTGCACTTGTTGAACATTGGTATTGAAGCCGACAAAGTGTTTGAGGATTATCGGTTATGGAAATCCATGGACTTTGTGAAAACTAACCTGTGTGCAAGGTTTGACTCCACGGAGTTCTTGGAGGAAGATAAGGAAAACGTGCCCCCACCAACACCGTTTGTCTCTGATGACGAAGATTATGCGACAAACCTTGTGTAATTAACTTTACAAAATGTATAATCTAAAATTGTTTTAAAAAGTGTTTTATGTTGTGCGTTTGTGTTTGTGTGTGTGTGTGTATATATATATATATATATATATCGCTACTATACTTGTATACATAATGTAGTGATGTTCCTTTTGATTGTTTTGTGAGCTTTAAAATAAAAAAGCCTTTATTTTACATACTATTTAACGTATTGCTTCATCATTGTTATATTAACCATTCAAACATGTTAAATTCAAATCATGCCCCAAACATGAAGGGCCCACCCCGTTCATAACTCTAAGGTTTCAAGGCGTGGTTATAAGCTTGATGAGGTCTTTAAAAGACACTCTGTAAAAGACTGATTTCATACAGGCTGTGCAAACCTCTTGACAAACATGTCTCGGGACTTATACAAAATGTATGCACCCCTACAGGGTTCCGAATGTTCAGAATCTTGGAAGACTGAGTATACAGCCCACAATGACAAACCTGTTACAGATCCGTGGCTCGATGTCGAAACGAATGCCGAACTGAAGGCTGTGGACAATGAGTTATACGAGGGGTCATTCGGCATACAAAAATCTGAAACAGACGGCTGTCTAACAACACCAATGGTTAAGCTTTTGAAAGCCATCATCGCAGGCCTTCTGGACTCGCACTATTTCACATATCATTTTGACAAATTCCTTGCCAAAGTTAAGAAACCGTGGTTAAGTCCTCTGCTTGTCAAAGCCATAAAATTGTTCTGTGTTAAACCAGACCCTGTGAAGATACAGGATTCTGTTGATACGCTTATTGCAGAAATTCGCGAGGAACCAAACATTCGTGACAAGTTGCATGAAATCCTGCGTGCAGACCTTGACCCGGCCAGCGAGAAAGCTTTTGCGGATGTCAATACAGACTTCTGGGAGATTGATGGATCCATGCACGAAAACTTATGGTTCGATCACTCTGAAGGTGTTCAGAACACAGATAAACGCTAATGTTTAAAAGCGTTTCAAGACCCTGTTAAATGTTGCCATATATGCATTTTTGTAATGTAACCTGAAATCTTTTTTAAAAATGTAAAAAAATACTTTGGTTTTTTATATTGTGTTTCATTACTGCTATAGCTGTAAGGATGGATGTTGAGAAGCGCCTGAAAGATGTTTATTATTCTCCAGAAAATCCTGGGGCGTACGGTGGTAAAAAGCATTTGCAAAGGGGTCTTTGTGAAACAAAAGGTTTGAGCGTCTCAGACAAGAAAGTTACTGAATGGTTAGCTGGCGAAGACGCCTACACTTTACACAAACCCATCAGAGCCAATTTCAAAAGAAACAGGGTTTTTGTGAGTAACATTGATTCACAATGGCAGATCGATTTAGTTGACATGTCAAGTGTATCTGAACATAATGACAATATGAAGTTTATGCTAACATGTATAAATATATTGTCAAAATACACGTGGGTATGTGTTCTTAAAAATAAGACAGGTGCCGAAGTGCTTTTCAAGGAGTTCTCGCAAAAGGCCAAAGACCTAAAAAAATACAGACCGATAAAGGTAAAGAGTTTTTCAATAAAATGTTTCAAAGTCTGATGAAACCAAACAAAATAATACACTTTGCCACAGACAACGAAGATGTGAAAGCATTGGTAGTTGAGTGTTTCAATAAAACGTTGAAAACAAGAATGTGGCGTTATTTTACAGCCCACAACACTAGGCGCTATATAGACGTTGTACAGGATTTGGTCAGGGGTGCAATAACAACTATCACAGCACGAATGAAACCCGTTGAAGTAAACAAAGATAATGTTTTATGATAGTCGGCCTTTAGGCTCCGGGATCATTAAAGAGAGGACTGGTTCATTAGAGATGCGCATCTCTCTTCGGGATCACTCAGAGAGGATAAAATTATTTTTAATTGATTCGCCATCATACCCATTAGTGTTGGGACATTCATGGTTGGGCTACATGATCCTCATATTAGTTGGGGCCAAGATGGAGATCCCATTCGCCAGTGGGGTTCCCAGTGTTACGCGCATTGTCATACTACTGCCTATCCTTCGTCAGGCTTCGTTCCAGATCTGTCCGATCTCAGTTCCGAGAGTGAGTCAGAGGAGGTGGAGTTTTGCCCCAACCAGGATAATTATTTTACTGTGAGTAGAGAGGAGAGTCTATCTTGGGACCCCTTTGCGGAGGGGACTGACACTTTGGTTTCCGATTTTAATTGGGACAGGTCATCTGATGCTACTTTCGAGACTCCAGATGTAGTAGGGGTGCTCGGGTTTGAGCTTCCCACGGCTGTTCCGGTGGAGTATTCTGACCTTGTTGAGGTCTTTAGTAAACAATGCGCTACTAAATTACCACCCCATAGACCCTACGATTGCGCTATTGAGCTTTACCCAGGTGCTGTTCCTCCCAGGGGCTCACTGTATTCATTACATTACATTACAGTCATTTAGCAGACGCTTTTATCCAAAGCGACGTACAGTAAGTGCATATAGAAAGGTCATCGAAGTAACTACAGAACAGATAAGAAAGCACATTCTTCCCATACAGTATCAGCTATCCCTAGTAACGAAAACAGTGCAGTTCACAGTGAACTGGGTAAATCATCTCTACTACAATTCTATTCTAAATAGTATAAACTTGAGTACACAGTTCAACAAGAAGACATACCATGAGGTCCTAGATAAGTATTAGTCCAGGTGGAGCCTGAAAAGGTGTGTTTTCAGGCCACGACGGAAAGCAGGCAGGGTTGGTATTGAGCGTAGGGGAATGGGAAGTTCGTTCCACCACTGGGGAGCTAGGGTGGAAAAGCTCCGCAGTCGGGAGGAGCGAGCGCCATTGACACGGAGGGGGGGAAGTGCGAGGCGCCCTGCTGTAGATGAGCGAAGTGGTCGAGCAGGAACATAGGTCTGGATCAGGTCCTGCAGGTAGACGGGGCCTGTCCTATTAGCTGCAGTGTGGGCCAGGGTCAGAACTTTGAACCTGATCCTAGCTGCAACTGGCAGCCAGTGGAGTGACCTCAACAGGGGGGTGACATGTGAAAATTTTGGGAGGTTAAACACAAGCCGGGCAGCTGCGTTCTGGATCAGTTGAAGAGGGAGTATGGCGCAGGCTGGTAAGCTTGCGAGCAGGGAGTTGCAGTAGTCCAGGCGTGAGGTGACCATAGTCTGGACCAGAAGCTGGGTGGAGTAGGTGGTCAGGTACGGTCGAATCCTCCTGATGTTGTACAGGAGGAACCTGCAGGACCGTGCCGTCGCCCTGATGTGGTCTTTGAAGTCCAGCTGGTCGTCTAGGACCACCCCCAGGTTCTTTGCAGAGCGGGAGGCAGCCACCACGGTCCCGTCAACGGTGATGGAGAGGTCAAGTAGCGGGGAGGTTTTGTATGGCATGAAGAGGAGCTCTGTCTTGTCGAGGTTGAGCTTCAGGTGATGGGTAGTCATCCACTCAGAGATGTCGGCCAGACAAGCAGATATCCTCTCCTTCACCTGTTGGGTAGAGGGAGGGAAAGAAAGGAAGAGTTGAGTATCGTCAGCATAACTATGGTATGAGAAGCCATGTGAATTGATTACTGAACCAAGAGACTTTGTATAAATGGAGAACAGCAGAGGACCAAGTACAGATCCCTGCGGGACTCCTGTAGACAGGGGATGGGGTGCAGAAACAGAACCCTTCCAAGAGACTTGGTAGGATCTATCAGTGAGGTACGATACAAACCAGGAGAGGGCAGTCCCAGAAATGCTCATCTCAGAAAGTGTAGAGATCAGGAGTTTGTGGTTGACCGTGTCAAATGCTGCAGACAGGTCAAGTAGAATCAGGACAGAGGAGAGGGATGAGGCTCTAGCATTGGAGAGTGCCTCGGTCACGGCCAGGAGAGCAGTTTCAGTGGAATGTCCGGTTCTGAAGCCGGACTGATGGGGGTCAAGCAGGTTATTCTGGTGGAGAAAAACAGACAGTTGGTTATGTACAGCTCGTTCAAGGGTTTTGGACAGGAAGGGCAAGAGAGATACAGGACGGTAGTTCCTGACATCAGAGGGGTCCAAGCTAGGTTTTTTTAAGAGTGGGGTTACACGGGCAGTCTTAAAAACAGCAGGAACATGGCCACAGGTTAGGGAGGTGTTGATAATAGAAGACAGATATGGAACAAGCTCAGCGGATATTGACTGGAGGACTGCCGACGGGATGGGGTCCAGCGCACAGGTGGTTGCGCGCTGGTGCGTCATGTGTTGGAGCACATCTGCCTCCTCCAGAGTCTTGAAGGACGACAGCGTGGCGATGGGTTTGGTATGGGGGATGTGGGGTGTCACCTGAGGTGTGAAGGAGTTGCGGATCATGGCCACCTTCCCCTCGAAGTGGGTTAGGAAGTCATCTGCAGAGAGGGAGGAGGGTGAAGGGGGCGGAGGGGGGATAAGCAGGGAGGAGAAGGTGGAAAAGAGTTTCCGTGGATTAGACACACATGCATTAATTCTAGACTGAAAAAAAGAAGCCTTAGCCGATGTAGTTGTAGCTGTGAAGGCTGCCAGCAGAGTGTGATAGGAGGCCAGGTCATCTGGGGATCTGGATTTTCTCCACTTTCTCTCAGCGGCTCGCAGCAGGGTTCTGCTGGATCTGAGAGAATCTGTCAGCCACGGGGAGGGGGGTGATGGTCGAGCTGTTTTGGAGACAAGAGGACAAAGTGAGTTGAGAGACTGAGAGAGGCAGGAGTTAAACATAGAGGTGGCAACATCAGCATGCATATTCGCAAAGGAAGCGGGAGGAGGAAGTTTAGAGAGAGCGGAAGTAGTGAGGGAGGAGTGCGAGAGGGTGCGGAGATTTCTCCTGAACATAACAGTGGGTGGGTCGTTAGTAGGGTTGAGGGAGAGTGGGAGGGAAAGAGAGAATGAAATAAAGAAATGGTCCGATACGTGGAGCGGGGTCACCGTGAGTTCAGACGTGGCGCAGCTCCTGGTGAGTACAAGGTCTAGTTGGTTACCAGCCTTGTGGGTGGCAGGCGATGGGGATTGAGTGAGTGCGAAGGACTGGAAGAGTGAGGCGACACTGGGTAGCTGGGAACTCTCTGGATGGAGGTTGAAGTCTCCCAGTAGGATTACAGGGGTGCCATCCTCAGGGAAGGAGCTCAGGAGAGTGTCCAGTTCATCCAGGAAAGCACCGAGCGGACCTGGAGGGCGATAGAGAACTACAATGTTAAGTGTAGATGGGTGGGTTACAGTGACTGCATGAAACTCAAAAGAAGATAATTTCAGGCAGTGTGCAGTGTGAATAGAAAATTTCCAGGATGAGGAAATGAGCAACCCAGTACCCCCGCCTCGGCCAGAGGCCCTGGGGGTGTGGGAGAAGGAATAGCCAGCAGACAGAGCAGCGGGAGTGGCTGTGTTATCTGGAGTGATCCAGGTCTCAGTGAGAGCCAGGAAGTGGAGGGACTTCACCTTAGCATAGGCAGTGATGAAGTCAGTTTTCTGGACAGCTGAGCGGCAGTTCCATAGTCCACCCACCACTGAGAGTTCCTTATGAAGGGACAGGGGTGGGCAGACCAGGTTAGCCGGGCAGCGCCTGCGGTGGTTGGACCTCCAGGCTCGAGGTATATAGCACAGAGGAATGGGGGTTAAACACATGGTAGGTGGTGAAAAGATAAGAACAAAGTCGTATAAATTGCTGATGAGGCTGCCGTACTTACGGCAGCCTCGGCTTTAATTTATGCACTATTTGCTAATTGCCGATTGCATTCAGCTGCTTGCAGGGTTAATACACTCAGGTGAAGGTACTTGACATTAGCAGCACAAAAGACCGGTTGTAGGCTTAAAACTACATACAAGTCACTTTAAACAGATCGCTAACTGCTGCGATTTACCTCAGCTACACAATGGCTACAAAGCGGTTCAAATTATCTAACGCACAGCTAAAACCAAATGTAAAAAAGATACTTATCGATCCGACGGCAGAAAATCGACAAACGCTGTCCAGATGCACTCTGTAGTACGAGTGGTAGACACGCTATAAATACACTCAGGTGAAGGTACTTGACATTAGCAGCACAAAAGACCGGTTGTAGGCTTAAAACTACATACAAGTCACTTTAAACAGATCGCTAACTGCTGCGATTTACCTCAGCTACACAATGGCTACAAAGCAGTTCAAATTATCTAACGCACAGCTAAAACCAAATGTAAAAAAGATACTTATCGATCCGACGGCAGAAAATCGACAAACGCTGTCCAGATGCACTCTGTAGTACGAGTGGTAGACACGCTATAAATACACTCAGGTGAAGGTACTTGACATTAGCAGCACAAAATACCGGTTGTAGGCTTAAAACTACATACAAGTCACATATTCTACATATTCACTATTGGTTCCAGATAGTGTGGCTATGAGGGAGTACATTGAGGAGGCTTTGGCTAATAGGTTCATCACACCTTCTACGTCACCAGCAGGGGTTGGGTTCATTTTTGTTAAAAAGAAAGACGGAGGTCTGAGGCCCTGCATAGACTATCAAGCCCTAAATAACATTACCATTAAAAACAGTTCCACTTATCCTCTTTAACTCTGCATTTGAGCACTTACAGGGGACGTTGGTTTTCTCCAAACTTGACCTTCTATAACCTATAACGCCTATAACCTAGTGCGCATGCGGAAAAGTGATGAATGGAAGACAGCGTTTAACATGCACCACGGGCACTATGAATACCGGGTTGATGCCTTTCGGCCTCACTAGCGCTCCCTCTGTCTTCCAGGCGCTAATGAACAACGTTTTGAGAGAGATGTTGGAAAAATTCATGTTTGTCTACCTTGACAACATTTAAATTTTCTCTCCAGATCTCTCATCTCACGTCACTCGTGTGAGACAGGTCTTGAAAGCGCTTCTTTTTGTTATAGCAGAGAAATGTGCTTTTCACACCAGCTCCATTTCTTTCTTGGGTTTTATTGTGGCAGAGGGCAAAGTGCTGATGGACCCAGAGAAGATCTCTGCGGTAAAAGATTAGCCTACTCCCAATTCGGTGAAGCAGGTTCAAGACTTCTTGGGGTTTGCCAATTTTTATCGGAGGTTCATTCGTAATTTTAGCACTGTTGTCTCGCCCATTACCTGTCTCACAAAAAAGACATCTCCTGCCCGTTTCCAGGGGAATCCTAAGGCGGAAGCAGCAGTTCCGAACCTATCCTCATAACTCCCAATCTCTCCCTCCCCTTTGTGGTTGAGGTTGATGCCTCTGAACTTGGGGTTGGGGCCATTCTCTCCCAACACTCACCGCTGGATTGCAAACTTCACCCTTGCACATATTTCTCTCGCATTCTTACATCTGCTGAAAGAAATTACGATGTTGGAGATCGTGAGCTGTTGGCGGTCAAGCTGGCATTAGAGGAATGGCGCCATTGGTTGGAAGGAGCGGAGCATCTCTTAACGGTCTGGATAGACTATAAAAACTTGGAGTATGTTCAACAGGCTAAAACACGGAACTCTTGGCAAGCCCGTTGGGCATTGTTTTTCACTAGGTTTAATTTTATTCTGACCTATTGCCCTGGGTCTAAGAATATTAAACCGGATGCGTTGTCACGCATTTTTGACTGGTCTGACAAAAACTCACGTCCTCACACTGTGGTTCCCAGCTCTCAAATTGTGGGCTATTGAGGCAGCGGTGCAGAGGGCGTTCTGATTCCGGCCCTGGTGGGGGTTCCCATCAGTGCCTGTTTGTTCCGTCCTGGTTGCAATCTCGGGGTCTCCAGTGGGAACACTCCTCTGGGCATTCACCGCACTAAGGAGTTAATTTCCTGTCGGTTTTGGTAGCCGCTTTGTCGTTTGTTCCACTTGCGCCCGTAACAAGGGTTCGCGGCTTTCCCCCTCGGGTCTTTTACGCCGTCTTCCAGTCCCCAGCCGGCCCTGGAGTCACATAGCTCTTGATTTTGTGACCGGTCTGCCGCCGTCTCATGGGAACACCATTATCTTGGTGATGGTGGATCGGTTCTCTAAGGCTGCTCACTTTATCGCTCTGCCAAAACTGCCGTCCACTCCAGAGACTGCTCAGTTAATGGTAGAACACATTTTTAGAGTACACGGTCTCCCCCTTGATGTGGTGTCAAACCGTGGTCCGCAGTTCGCCGCTAAATTCTGTCGCTCCTTTTGTACTCAGCTGGGTGCAACGGTCAGTCTTTCATCCGAGACCAATGGGCTGACTGAACGTACCAACCAGAGTATAGAGAGCACTCTTCGGTGTCTAGCTGCGTCCAATCCCACGTCCTGGAGTCGTCATCTCGCCTGGGCCGAATACGCTCATAACACCCTGCATAACGCGTCCACAGGTCTCTCTCCCTTTGAGGCTCAGTTGGGTTACTTACCTCCCCTATTTCCTGAGCTGGAGAGAGATTTGGAGGTTCCTTCCGCCGCTTCCTTCATTCGCAGGTGTCGAACGGTTTGGAGACGCATGCGTTTCTCTCTACTACGCGCTTCAGCTAAGCAGAAGGCGGTAGCAGACAGACGTCGTTGTCCTGCTCCTTCCTACTGGGTGGGGCAACGAGTGTGGCTTTCCACACAAGACCTCCCGCTGCGAGTTGAATCTCATAAACTCACGCCTCGGTTCATTCTGCGTATTTTGGCTCAGAGGCGTGTGGGCAGAGGTTATCAGTTTTTGTTAGACTGGGAGGGTTATGGCCCAGAGGAGCATTGCTGGGTTCCCTCCAGGAACATTTTGGATCCTACACTAATTCGAGATTTTCATAGAGGCAGGGCTGAGGGATCGCCTGGAGCCGTCCCTTAGAAGGGTCCTGTAATGGTTATTGGCTGCCTCTGTGGTTCCTCTTTTTGGTTTCCCTTTTGGGCATCGTCTCAATGCTCTATCGGATTTTTTCCACCTCCGTTCCGGTGTTTGCTTCTCGCCCGACAATTATTTCCCACACCTGTGCAGTCTTTCCGCCGGCTATAAATGCTTAGGACTTCCGCATTTCCTCACTTCGATATTGTCATTTGTTATGTTGACAACAAAGTTGGTAAAGGTTTAGGAATTTCGGTCACTGCATTCTTAGTTTGTCAAAATAGTGAATGCAGAAAGTCCAGTTAGATATTTAGCAAATATAGGGTTAGATAGGTTCTTTCTTTTTCTATCAGTTTCTTTTTCTTTGTTTTGGCTGCCTGGTATCGTGTGGTTTTAAACTCTTTTTCGCTACAGAGTTTAAAGATACAGGTTCGCATTTTCTTTCTTTCCTTTTCCTGTTTTCTTCGGATCTTTATTTTTTCGTTCTATTTACGTCTTGTCTACGCCTACTAGTTAGTGTGTGAGGTTTCTCTTTTTGTTGGTTTATTATTCTCGCTGTTTATCTGAGCTTCACCTGCTTTTGAGGTTGTTTATTATTTTTGCTCATGCCAGGGAAGTTTTGTTCCCAATCTTTTGTTTCACTCCTTCCCCTGTGGTTAGTTTCCGTTTCTGTGCCGAGTCTGTATTAAACTCGCATTCTGATTCCCTGTCAGTCGCATTTTGTTCTCAGAACCTAAACTCCAATCATTACACATTGACACACGACTCAATCCAGCCCGAAACATAATTAACCAGGCCACCACCTCCTCCTGTGAAGAGTTTGCCATATTTTTTAAGAACAAGATTTCTATAATGAGATCCACGATTGGAAGCACGACTGGGGATATGGCACTAGACCTTCCACTACACCCCCCCTCAGCTAATCTAAACAGCTTTGAGCCAATCAATGAAGATGTGCTGCGTAAAATTGTAATGGGAATGCAATCATCAACCTGCTTACTTCACCTCATTCCCACTAGACTTTAAGGATACTTTTGATAGCCTTTCTTTGAATATTCTTAACATTATAAATTACTCTTTTATGCCTAACATTTTTCAGAGTGCTTTTAAGTCTGCAGTAGTTTGCTAAAGAAGCCAAAATTTGACAGTAGTGTGCTCGACAACTTCCGCCCTATTTCTAATGTACCTTTTTTAGGCAAAGTGCTCGAAAAAGTGGTATTCCATCAAATTAATGATTACCTAAATGAAAATAATATCATGTAAAAATTTCAATCAGGTTTCCAGGCAAACCATAGCATGGAAACTGCATTGGTTAAGGTTGTTAATGATCTTAGACTAACTGTGGATGCTGGTAATGTTGCCATCTTTATTCTCGACCTTAGCGCCGCATTTGACACTATAAATCATAGAATTCTCTTTCACCGTTTGGAAAAGTGGGATGGCCTTTCTGTTAAAGTTATTGACTTGGTTGTATTCATATGTTTGTGGGAGAAGGTTTTCTGTACTTTTAAATGATCATAAATTGGAACATGTTGACATAGATTTTGGAGTTCCCAGGGCAGCCTCTTGGGCCCCCTTTTCTTCTCCTTGTACATGTTACCTTTAGGCAATGTCATTCGTCAACATGGAGTGAATTTCCATTGCTACGCTGATGACACACAGCTATATATGTCAGTGAATCTAAATGACCCAAATACCCTATCTGCTATAACAAACTGCCTGTCAGCCATAAATTAATGGATGAATAGAAATTTCCTTAAACTTAATGATAAAACTGAAATTTTCATTCTTGGTCCTAAACAAAAAAGAGACCTTCTTATTTCATGATTGGGCAGTTTGGCTTCTCAAGCAAAAACTGAAGTTAAAAATCTGGGTGTCATTTTAGATTCAGATCTCAATTTTAGTCACATTAAGTCACAACGTCTGCTTTCTTCCACCTTAGAAATATAGCCAAGGTTAGGCCATTTTTAACTCAGCAGGACGCAGAGAAGCTGGTGCATGCTTTTATCTCAAGTCGGCTGGATTATTGTAATGCACTTAACTGGCCTTCCCAAGAAATTGGTTGACAGATTACAATTTATACAAAACACTGCTGCCAGAATTTTAATGAAAACTAAAAAGAGAGACCATATAACTCCAGTCCTGCGTGCATTGCACTGGCTTTCTGTGTCTTTTTAGGTTTTATTACTGGTTTTTAAAGCTCTTAATGGTATAGCACCTTTTTATATCTCAGAATTCCTGTCTGTTTATGTCCCACAGCGTGCCCTCTTTTCCTCCACTGCAGGCCTTTTAACTGTACCAAAGGTAGCACATGTAGGTAGCACATGGAGCGGCATGACAAGCTTTTCTTTTATAGCTAAACTCTGGAATAATTTACCTCAACACGTTAAAGATTCTGGTTCTGTGATCATTTTTAAAAAGGCTTCTTAAAACTCACCTTTTTACTTTAGCTTTTACTTAAAATACATACAAAATACCTTTTTACATTTTAACTTTGTGCAATTGTTTACTGTATTTTTTCTTGATTTTCATAACCATTTATTTATTCTCTGACTTATATTGATCTTACCTGGTTACCCTTTTTATTCATTGCTATCTTAACTCTATTATTTTAATTATTGCACACTATTGCAATTGTTGCTTTTTACCTCGTTTGTGGTTTGGGGGTTCAGGCCTGGTTTTTGCCCAATTCTCCTTGTTTCTCTGGACAGAATTTTTGTGACAGTTTTTTGTAAAAAGCACTATACAAAATAAATAGAATTGAAAAACAGCAAGTTTTGAAACAGCCATTTCCAAAACAATCTCAATGCCATTTCACAGGTGGACTACAATCAACACAGGCTCACCAAATGTTGTTTTTGGTATAGCTACGTTTGGCCATTACAAACTTATGGTTAGCCCCTAAAAATTAAGACTTTTATGCGCAAACATAAATCCAACGGACACAAGGACCCCTCATTCTGTCGGTCATCTTGGGGCGGCAGTGTAGTATAATGGTTAAGGAACTGGGTTTGTAACCGAAAGGTTGCAGGTTCGATTCCTGGGTCGGACACTGCCGTTGTACCCTTGAGCAAGGTACTTCACCTGCATTGCTTCAGTATATATCCAGCTGTATCAATGGATACTATGTATAAATGCAAAAATGCTGTGTAAGTCGCTCTGGATAAGAGCGTCTGCTAAATGCCTGTAATGTAATGAGATGTGCGTGCTTTTTGTACTTTCATATCTGTAGACTTTATTAAATTAGAATTTGTATTCAGCACAGAGCTTTGACAAACTGCTACAGTCCTTGCATGTCAAACCACATGTATTTACCAGCCACTGGGCAGATTGCTTAAGATTCAAACCTTGGATTCAGAGTATAACCAGATAGCAAGCGAACGTTGAATCAACGTAGATTCAATGTGGAATTTCGACGTTGGCATTAGCGGGGCCATTTTTACCGCTTTACCATTTTTACCACCATTTTTTACCACTTTTACCATCCTCACGAATCCCTGTATCCCCGCTAATGCCCCTATAATCTCAACACTTAGCCTACGGTAAAAAGACGTTCCTGTATTCCTGTCCACTCTAAGACATAATGGTAAAATTATGCAAGCTAACATAAAAAAATACAAACTATAGGCTAACGTCACAAATCACAATCAAAGTCCATTGTTACACAAATCAAATACACACAGGGTACATCAACCAATAAAATTGTTTCAATTATGTGTTTATTCATGTTGTCTGTTCAGCCGTTAAAGTTAGCTCAGCTCGCTATCAATAGCCCTATAGCCTATATTGTGAACATGCTTCTGCAAAAATGTCAAAGGATATCAGAGCATAAGAAAGTAAAGTGTAGCCAAACATTAATGTTACATCCCCGCCATCCACAACTGTTGGAGTTTGAGTAAAGGCAATCATAATGCGCCCCAAGTTTATTTAGGATAGGCTATGAATGACATCTTCACAACAGCAGGGCATGCTAATAATTTACCAGAGGCTAGAGGCTAAATTACTAGAGGCAAAATTTTGGTGAAGATGAAGAAGTAGCCTAGGATGGTCAGTGCTTTCCTGATTTTTAGTTCAATATGGCTTTGGGATAGAAATATACGTAGATGGTAGAAGGATAGAAGTGTGCTGCTGTGCTGACTGAACAAGTAGCTACATTATACATGTAGTTGCTATTGCTTGCTGCTACTCGGCAGCCGTGTAGCTGCCCAGTATACTCGTACTTTCTGCTAATAATACATGGTTGTATCTTGTATATTTTGACTTTTAACGTTAGATAAGTAATATATACAATGTGCGAATTCCTCTCCTCTACTTGACCAATCTTCATCTCAGGCGGGGATGCTATCATTCCCTCGTCTGATACATGTCTTTAATTCTGAATGTGTGATAGTAAATCCCGAACAACAAATAAGTTTATACATTTCCGAGTGTCACAATTAAATTCTAGACTATGATTTAGTTCAGAAGTTATGTTCGCCATCTGCACTGTTCTTATCAGGTGTAGCCTAACGGTACCATTTAGGCGTTTTTATTAATAATCATAGGCGCCATTTTCACGGGTACAACCACAATATCTGAGAAAGGCTTATATACATATACATAAAAGCGCCTGTATACAATGGGGGAAATATAATTCATCAACACAACAATTTTATCAAACAATTTCATCATACAATGTATTTTCACACATTTTGATCATAATTTGGTATTAAATTAATAAAAAAAAACTACAAAAAAAATAAAGAAAAAAATTTTCTAAACAAAAAAAAAAAAAAAAAGTAAAAAATAACAATAAAAAAAAATAAAAGAAAAAAAATTAAATTAAAAAAAAAAAAATGTGGTTTTAATTTTTTTTATTTTTATTTGGTTGCATGCATATTTATGCCATTTATTTATGATGTCTGTGACCCAAGACAAAAAAATCTTCTTGATCTTATATTTTCTGTGCTGGTACTCTGACAACATATAACTAACTGCATTGCATTTGGGATGATTGGGGGGGGGGGGGGGGGGGGGCTGTAAATTAAATAAATTACACTGGACACTGAACAATAGAACACACATGGTTGGCTCTAAGTCTCTAAGTCATCAATGTAAAAACAAATTTACAAGCCTTTAAACATCACTCCTGAAGAGAAATACAAGTATGGAAGGATCACTTTAAGGGTTGCTTGCTTTCTCTGACAGATTTTCCTATTGAACTCTATGGAAAAAATAAAGAAGAAGAAGAAACCCTTCCATTATCCATCCATATCTACTGTTATTCTGCAAGTGCAAGTGATGGATTTAAAGGCTTGTTTAATACATCAGACCCTTTGAATTACTAGCCAATATTAGCCAATGTGTTCTATACTGTTCCAGTTGTAATTTTACAGCTAAATCCCCCCCTCCCCCCCCAAATTCCCATAGAGATCCATTCAAATGCAAGCTGTTATAGCGCTTAGAGAGAGTAAACCAAAAATAATATATAAGAGCCTTTTGTTGTTGTTTGGGTCACAGACATAGTCAATCAATATGCAACAACCAAATATGCAAAATATAAAAAATATATTTTTTTCTATTTTATTTTTTTTTAGCGTTTTCATTTTTTTTTTTCCTGTGTCATTTCACTATTGCAACTTTTTTTTTTTTAAAGAGAATAACGTTACAATTTTCTTTAGCTGTTTTTTTTTTGAGTTAATACCAATGTCTGGTCAAAATCTCATGTGAATAGCTACATTGGAAATATGTTTGATAATAAAATTGTTGACGTGTCCAATACTTATTTCCCCCATTGTATATCCCATGTACGAGGTCGTATATGGCAACAATGTTGCTCCATTTAGTTACATTATTGGGGCGATAGACTAGAAGAACTAACTACAATGTAGCAAAGCAGTGTTTCATTTCGCAATAATGTAGACTGTAGGCTGTATCGAGTGGAAACGTGAGGCTTAGGTTCGGGAAGCAAAAACTCCATTCACTGTTTACATTGCTGTGTCCGAATGGTCTGCATTCTGTGTAATAGCACAGGCCTACTGTATACTACTGCATACTGTTTAGTGACATGCAGAATGCAAAAAATATTCTCCATAGGCTATTATCAGCGAAAGCTCGGAAATAAGTATATTATTTTAAGCACACTATATTTAGAGAACATTTTGCCTGCTTAACGTTCTCATCCAGTGTAGGCTACTCAACTAACATAACGTTACTCAATAGTAGCCTAAGGGTGTTGAATCGGACACAGCCTAACCTTCATGCACACTCATCGTTACCTGAATCACATTGATTTGCAAGGCATTTTTGAGAATCGTAGCCTATGCTAAAATTAGGCTAATAAAGTGCCGGAAACTTTATTTAGGTCTAGTACAGCTTTTCTGCATTTGGCTATGGTAGAATTTTACAACAAACACTATGCATTATATTTACAATAATGCATAATGGAAGTAGCTAAATAGGCTACCCTTTTTGTTTTCTCAAATCCCCATATAAATTTTCACACTGTAGCCTAAGCTATATATAATTGTATAATTTATTAGCTAACGTCCAAATTAATAATGTAGGCCGAGAAGATAGTAGCTACAAGCCTTTCTTTGTCAATTAACCTAAACTAGGCCTACGAGTTTACAGAACAGTAACACTGCTGCGGCCACCGAGGAGCAGCAAGCAATAGCAACGGTAACATGGATGTGTTCAGTAAGCAGCGCACATCTATCTCAAAGCCATGAAAGAAACAGAACAGAAAGTGACGCCCTTGTTAATAATGTCCTAATTAAGCGATCGCATATACACCAGAATAAAAGTAGCCCAAAAAAAAAAACTACGTGCAGATGTTGTATAACCTACGTGTACATGTGCACGGATCCCTCCTCTGTTTTCTTCACAATTCACCCACGGTTTTGTGTATATATATATACAGGTGCAGCTCAAAAAATTAGAATATCGTGAAAAAGTTCAATATTTTTTGTCACTCATGTCAGAAAGTGAAACTCATATATTATATAGATTCATTACATAGAGTGAAATATTTCAAGCCTTTATTTCTTGTAATTTTGATGATTATGGCTTACAGCTAATGACCCAAATTCACTGTGTCTCAGAAAATTAGAATATTACATAAGATCAATAAAAAAGGATATTTTAAACAGAAATGAAAAGTACTTCTGAAAAGTATGTTCATTTCTATGCACTCAATACTTGGTTGGGGCTCCTTTTGCATGAATTACTGCATCAATGCGGCGTGGCATGGAGGCGATCAGCCTGTGGCACTGCTGAGGTGTAATGGAAGCCCAGGTTGCTTTGATAGCGGCCTTCAGGTCATCTGCATTGTTGGGTCTGATGTCTCATCATCCTCTTGACAATACCCCATAGATTCTCTATGGGGTTCAGGTCAGGCGAGTTTGCTGGCTAATCAAGCACAGTAATACCATGGTCATTGAACCAGCTTTTGGTACTTTTGGCAGTGTGAGTAGGTGCCAAGTCCTGCTGGAAAATGAAATCAGCATCTCCATAAAGCTTGTCAGCAGAAGGAAGCATGAAGTGCTCTAAAATTTCCTGGTAGATGGCTGCGTTGACTGTGGACTTCAGAAAACACAGTGGACCAACACCAGCAGTTGACATGGCACCCCAAATCATCAGTGACTGTGGAAACCTCATACTGGACTTCAAGCAACGTGGATTCTGTGCCTCTCCACTCTTCCTCCAGACCTTGGGACCTTGATTTTCGAATGAAATGCAAAATTTACTTTCATCTGAAAAGAGGACTTTGGACCACTGAGCAACAGTCCAGTTCTTTTTCTCCTTAGCCCAGGTAAGACGCTTCTGACGTTGTCTCTGGTTCAGGAGTGGCTTGACACGAGGCATGCGACATTTGTAGCCCATGTCCTGGATTTGTCTGTGCGTGGTGGCTCTTGATGCACTGACTCCAGCCTCAGTCCACTCCTTGTGAAGCTCCCCCAAATTCTTGAATGTATTTTGCTTGACAATCCTCTCAAGGCTGCGGTTATCCCTGTTGCTTGTGTACCTTTTCCAACCACACTTTTTCCTTCCACTAAACTTTCTATGAATATGCTTGGATACAGCGCTCTGTGAACAACCAGCTTCTTTAGCAATGACCTTTTGTGGCTTACCCTCCATGTGGAGGGTGTCAATGACTGTCTTCTGGACATCTTGTCAAGTCAGCAGTCTTCCCAATGATTGTGTAAGCCTACTGAACCAGACTGAGAGACCATTTAAAGGCTCAGGAAACCTTTGCAGGTGTTTTGAGTTAATTAGCTCATTAGAGTGTGACACCATGAGTTTCCAATATTGAACTTTTTCACAATATTCTAATTTTCTGAGACACTGAATTTGGGTTTTCATTAGCTGTAAGCCATAATCATCAAAATTACAAGAAATAAAGGCTTGAAATATTTCGCTCTATGTGTAATGAATCTATATAATATATGAGTTTCACTTTCTGAAATGAGTGACAAAAAATATTGAACTTTTTCACGATATTCAAATTTTTTGAGCTGCACCTGTATATAAACATCGAACAAAAAGTTTGGAAATTTGTGTTTGGTAGATTATTTCTCTGTTGTAACAATGCTTCTTGGCAATACATTTTATACCGTTGGAAAGCCTGTTTATTTCCCTTTTAAATGGTGCCCCATTTGTAAGGAACATGCATTTGTGGGATGAGCAGCACAGCTGAGTATGTGGGTTGCACCCATGTAAAATTTGCCAAATCTTCTCTGCCAATGCCAAACAGCTTATTCTGCTGTTGCTAGTGACTCTTGTTTGGTGTTGTTTGGTGGATTGGATGATTGAAGTCTATCAGTAACAAGGAAGAAACAAGACATATTGGCAATTTTACAATTTATTAATTTAACAAACAGTCAGGAGCCTCAGTAGCGTGTGGAAGAACCATACACAGCCACAACAGCCTGGCACCTCCTCCTCATGCTGGTCACCAGCGTGGTCACACACTGCTGTGGGATGGCATTCCACTCCTCAACCAGGATTTGTTGCAAGTCAGCCAACGTGGTTGTGTTGGTCACTCTAGCACGAACAGCACGCCCAAGCTGATCCCACAAGTGTTCAATTGGGTTGAGACAGGCCATTCCATTATCTCTACTCCCAAATTCTGGAGGTAGTCTCTGATAAACCCCGCTCTGTGGGGGCGAGCGTTGTCATCTTGGAGGATGGAGTTCGGTCCCAGACTGTGGAGATATGGGATTGCCACTGGTTGCAGAATCTCATCTCGATATCTCTCTGCATTGAGATCGCCTTCAATGATGACAAGCCTCGTTTTTCCAGTGATGGAGATTCCGCCCCACGCCATCACACTGCCTCCACCAAAAGGTGTTACTCTATCGGTGCAGCAATCAGCATAGCGTTCTCCCCGTCTTCTCCACCCTTTGACACTACGATCCAACGTCCATAGGCAGAATCTGGACTCATCGCTGAACAT
The DNA here is from genome assembly GCA_022702515.1 of Ilyophis sp. 1 JC-2022. Taxonomy (NCBI): domain Eukaryota; kingdom Metazoa; phylum Chordata; class Actinopteri; order Anguilliformes; family Synaphobranchidae; genus Ilyophis; species Ilyophis sp. 1 JC-2022. The sequence continues at coordinate 41,818,091 of CM040396.1, read as the reverse complement.
AACGTTCCTCCACATGTTCAGGTTCCAGTGCAGGTGTAAGCTGTTTGGCATTGGCAGAGAAGATTTGGCAAATTTTACATGGGCGCAACCCACATACTCAGCTGTGCTGCTCATCCCACAAATGCATGTTCCTTACAAATGGGGCACCATTTAAAAGGGAAATAAACAGGCTTTCCAATGGTATAAAATGTATTGCCAAGGAGCATTGTTACAACAGAGAAATAATCTACCAAACACAAATTTCCAAACTTTTTGTTCGATGTTTATAATATGAATGAAAAAATGTTTTTGGCCCCCGCACTTTTAAAATGATTCAGATGCGCCTGTAGCTGGATAATTGTCTATCATATATTATCCTATTCCCTTACTGCCCAATGCCTAATGATTATCTTTTTCCGACCATTTCAGCTGCAAAACCTTGATAAATTGTAGTGGTGGTGTTGCTGGGCTTTGTGAGCTGAGGTTCTGATTAAAAAATCTTGTCCTCCTCTGCTGCAAATGTCAGCTTAACTGCTACCTGGCTCGGCACGGCCATACTAACTTTGTCACTACCCGCTGTGCTGCTGTCACTATTAACATTGCTAAATACATTTGTTAATTTATGGCATTTGGCTGCATCAAGAAAATTAAATCCATTGTCTCTCAGCTTTTCAGTCTGACTTTTTTTTTTTTGTACATTTTTGCTGTTGGTCCATGTTGACAAAACTAGTGATGTAAATGTGACTTTCCTCTGATATAAAACAGCCTTCGATCAAAAGAGGGTGATGAGAAAGGGGTACAGCTCAGGTCAGGTGGAGTGGGCCAAAGTAGTTGGCTGGGCTGGGGAGGTAGACTGACAGGAGTGATTTTTTATTATAATGGACTGCACTTATATAGCGCCTTTATCCAAAGCGCTTTACAATGGCCTCTCATTCACCCGTTCGCACACACATTCACACACCAATGGCGGCAGCTGCCATGCAAGGTGCTAGCCTGCTCATCGGGAGCAATTTGGGGTTCAGTGTCTTGCCCAAGGACACTTCGACATGTGGACAGGAGGAGCCGGGGATCGAACCGCCGACCCTGCGATCAGCGGACGCCCCGCTCTACCTCCTGAGCCACAGCCGCCCTGGGGGACAGATGTTACAAAATTTAACCTCTCCTCCAACCCGCATTCTTGGGCCGGTCAGAGCTACACAAAGCACTTGGGCTCATAGCATTTTTTTCTTTTCTTTTTTTGTGGATAGCTAGTCCGCAACTGGAGGTAACAAACAAAGGCAACTAACAAAGGCAGGAGCCCATAGAAGAGGCCCATAAAGCAGAGACAAAGGGCTCTATTTTTTGGGAAGCACATGGCGGGTGGCGAGCCAGTGACATTTTCGGCATGTATTTTCACGCTCCTGAGCACGTTTGACTCACTGTGTGCCAGAAGTGGGAGGAGAGTCACTGGTGGAGGTGTGTCAGTCCATATAGTTTGACCTATATCTAAACATTAGATATCCTACAACTTTATCAACTGAGATGATTGAGGTGGTGCAAAATAGTTTGACAAGTGGCTTGACAAAGAGACTATCGTGACCTCTAGCTGACCAAAATTGTTTGACAAGTGGCTTGACAAAGAGGCTATCGTGACCTCTAGCTGACGGAGGACTAACGTACCATGCCATGCGAGAAAACAAGGGGAGACAAACTGGTGGATGGTAATGAGCTCCCTGGTGCAAATGATGAATGGAAGTGGTGTTTCTAAAGACCTGAAGTATGCACAAGCAAATGTTTAATTATCCTGAACTAGCAATTGTGGGAACACAGTTCACTATTCTTACACTCTTCCTGTAATGGTAATTTGACTCTGTGATCCAGTAAAGTGATTAATTAGCTCTATGGCACACATTACTATAGTACCCAACTACCAGTACATACACTCTAATACACCTTTAAAATAGATTCCCCCTTGTGGTATTTTCTATGCAGTTTTACTTTACTACAATTCAAAAGTGGGATGTTAAGGGGTGTTATTTTTTGTCCTGCAGATTCACACACAATAAATGTTGAGCAGCTTCTTGACTCTGCTGTACACAAGCATACATCCACAATCATATCTAGTTAACTTCATCATTGCTCTTGCTTTTATTTCATATATTCTCTCCTGTATGCCTTTGTCTGAACTTGATACTCTCTGATTACAACCAGTACACCTGGCATCAATGCACTGAACACCAAGTGATCATGTAGTTGGGAAATGTAGCTGTGGGACACCCTGCGACATGTCTTGATGATTGACCTTTACTTGTTCTTCTCCTTTTTCGATGTAACCTTGTCTCAAACAGGACAAAAGAAGCACACTACCTTCAGATGACAGATAGAAGCTCATAACTCAAACCATGCACACAGAAACCAGCAATGGTCCAAGCCACTATAGTTACGTACTCCAAATAATGGATTATAAAGTCATAACGGCTTAATTGGCATGATAGGAGGCATTAATTTTGTACATTGCATTAACACTTTAAATAAGCAGCCTCAATTAAATGCCTTCCTTAAATGTACCTCAGTTAATGAGAAACTTAGTGCAAACAGTGTAGTGTGTGTGTGTGTGCGTGCGTGCGTGCACATTTGATCCAGGTGGAAAATCTGCTGAAGACAGCAATGTTCATAGCCAGGGCAAACAAAATGATAAATGAGTTTGCTGGATCAAAAAATAATATTTCTATTCATAGGGTCTTGCTCTTGTTCCAGCTATGTGGCCATATGGATTCAAATCTATTACACCGCTACTTTGTCCTCTTGGTGCAAGGGCTTCAAACAGAAAACATCCTGTACTCAGTATACATTTATCCAATGTTTTCCTCTCCTTCTTTCTTTAATTCCATATTCGGCAGGAACTATTAAATGGCACATGTAACCTGAGAATGGTTTGACGAGAATTCTCGTCACTGTCACCATTTGATGGTTTGACACTATCAAAAACTTACTGGACAACATGCACAAAGTGCACAGGGCAAAAATGAACAACCCCACATCGACAACCTACAGCAACGACGGCATACAGCATGTAAGCAACCTTACATACTCTGCAAAATGAGAGATGGGTAAGAAGGTGTCACACGCGGACGACAATGTCCTCGAGTAAAACAGCAAGACGCAGGGAAACGGAGCGAGAGTTGGTCTCTTAGATATTTTATTGTAGCGAGGCCCATGCCTCAGGAAATAATAAAATAACAAACCAAAAATTCCTTTGCCCTCACGGGTTCGGGTAAAGGCAAAAAAATAATAATAATAATAACAAATAATAAACAATTGCCTTTCGGCAGTAGTTCCAGCTTTTTCAGCTTTCTCTCTAGGGGGGAGGAGGGGGGGGGGATTCTGGGATCTCCATTACTCTGTGTTCCAGGCACCTACTGAGAGATCAGAGCAGCTATACTGTATGTGAACAAATGAACAGGACTCACCTGTGTGCAATTGCTGCTCTGACAGTAGGCATGGCTCCAATCAGCCCGATTCCCCTGCCCAGACTAACGCCTTCCAAACCCCTCCATCACCAGAATGTGGCCCGGCCCATTCGGCTACACAGACCCACTCCTCCCCCTCCACCTCCTGGGACAGCACCGCCCCCAACCCCCTATCTGAGGCGTCAGTCTGTAAAACAAAAGGCAAAGAGAAATCAGGGCTGATCAATGATGGGCCACCAGACAGGGTCGCTTTAATCTTCAAAAACGCTGCCTGGCACTGCTCCGTCCACTGAACCGAATCTGGAGCTCCCTTTTGGGTCAGGTCAGTCAGAGGACTGGCGAGGGCTGAAAAATCTGGAATAAATCTGCAATAGTAATTCTCCAGCCCCAGGAAAGACCTCACCTGTTTTTTAGACTTGGACTGGGGACAAGCAGAGTTCGCAGCCGTTTTATCCATTCGCGGTCTGACCTGTCCCCTGACCTAGAGGAACCCCAGATACCGTACCTCTCTCCGTCCAATAACGCACTTGCCTGGGTTTGCAGTGAGTCCCGCCCCTCTCAGCGTCTGCAGGACAGCCCGCAAATGCTGTATATGCCGCTCCCAGTCTTTGTCTTTGACAATGTCATCCAAATATGCAGTGGCATATGCAGCATGCGATTTATGCATGTAAATAATATGCAGTTTATCCATGAGTCGCTGAAAGGTAGCAGGTGCCCCATGCAAACCGAACAGTAAAGTGAGAAATTAGTGTAATCCAAACGGAGTAGAGAAAGATGATTTTTCCTTGGACGCTGGAGACAAGGAAATCTGCCAGTAGCCCTTGGCTGAATCCAGTGTTTAATAAAACCGAGCAGCACCCAACCGATCTCGCAGCTCGTCAACCCAAGGCATTGGATAAGTGTCAAATTTTGAAACAGCATTTACCTTTCGGTAATCTACACAGAACTGAATTGGCACAGAATTGGCTAAAATTGTGGACATGTGGGTAATAGAAGAGTCACACAGTGATTGGTGTAGCCCCATTGTGCTGGTTTCTAAGCATGATGGGTCTCATCATGCTTAGAAACCAGCACAATGGGGCTACACCAATCACTGTGTGACTCTTCTATTACCCACATGTCCACAATTTTAGCCAATTATTTCTGAACAATTTGTGTGTTCAGGTAAACGGTAAGGCCGACTCCTTGGTGCCTAGCGGAATATGCATGTGGTGTTTTATCAAGTCAGTTCGTCCCGGCAGAGGAGAGAACATCTCGCTTTGCAACTGGGTGACTTCTGCCTGCTGCTCTGTTGTAAGATGGCTACCCAAAGGAACCGGAATTTTATTGTATGTTATTTGAAATTTCCGGCATAGAAAGCAAGGCAGAGTCCACTACTCTCCAGTTTTAGCAAATTGAGGTGGTATATTTGACATGCGCCCCCCCTATAGGTATGAATAACTTCATAGTCTACATCTCCCAATCGTCGTGTGACCTCAAAGGTCACTTTGGAAGTAATTTGTAGGTGGACGTAGGGAGTAACACAAGCACTTTATCTTCTGGTTGAAAGATTCACAATTGTACCCCTCTATCATATTGTCTTTTCTGGACCTGCAGCAAATGTTCCCGTGCAATCTGACCAAGTGTGTGTAGTTTTGCTTGCAGGTCCAGGACATACTGTACTTCATTTTTTCTGGGGCTAGGACCTTCCTCCAAAGTTTCTCTTAACGGGTCCAAAATTCCCCTGGGTCGACACCCGTATAACAATTCAAAAGGGGAAAACCCTGTGGAGGCTTGGGAAACCTCTCTGATGGCAAATAACGGGGTCAATTAGTTTGTCCAAATTCCATAAATCTGTGTGAGTGAACTTATAATTCATGGGTTTCAGAGTCTTATTAAACCGCTCTATCAACCCGTCAGTTTGGGGATGGTAGACACTGGTTCGAATAGACTTGATTCCCAGTAATTTGTAGAGTTCGCCCAGAGTATGTGACATGAAAGATGTACCTTGATCAGTGAGAATCTCTTTTGGGATTCCCACCTGGGAGAAAAAGTTAAACCATGCCTCTGCAATAGTCTTCACAGAAATAGTACGGCGGGGCACCGCCTCCGGATATCGTGTTGCATAATCTACTATTACTAATACAAACCAATAACCGTTGGCGCTACGATCTAATGGCCCGATGACGTCCATGTCAATTCTTTCGATTGGGAACTCAATTAATGGTAAAGGTTGCAACTGAGCTTTTGGGATAGCTGCAGGGTTTACTTTTTGACACTCGGGGCATGCTGTAGACCACCGACGGACGTCACCCCGAAATACCCGGCTAATAAAATCAAGCCATTATTTGGTTGAGTGTTTTATCCTGCCCAAAATGAACAGCCATAGGATTACTATGAAAAACCTGGAAAATCATTACCCGACGGCTTTTGCGTAACAACAATTGAGTAGTTTATTCACTGTATGGGCCCCGACTTAACCTATCGATCCTGTAAAATGCTAAAATATGATAAACCAGGGTGTGGTAACATCCTGAATCCAGCAGCGCATGGATTGTATCCTCTTTGATACTTACAGGTATCAGAAACGACTTTGCTGGAGCGGTGGAGCTGCGCGTGGGGAGGGGACATCCCGCAATGTTAAATTCCATTAACGGACAGTCATTTCGAAAATGGCTGAGACGTCTACACCGCCAGCACTCCTGCCCCGGTATTTCTGATAGCCCTGAGTGACCTGGAACAGGGAGAGGACTTTTATTAAATTACTTTTATAAAATGTGGGGCCAAGGAAGAGAAAGGGGTTCTGGCCGTGGGGCAGGAAGGGCGGGGCCTGGGGTGGGCGGGGGGTGTGCGGGGCCTGCCCAGACCAACACCTTCCACAAAAGGGCACTCGACATCCAAATATTACCATACAAAAGTGACATGCACAATTTCTACAACTTTGTGAAAACAATCTACAGTCTAAGAAACTGCTTCCTCAACCCCCTGAAAACAGCTGATGGTCTGATACTCCTTAACCCCTTTGAGCAGAGCCCCTACCCTCCCCCAGGGGAATCTCTGACTGAACTATGGTTATGGTTAGCTCGCAAGGAGCAAACAGCTGCTCGGTAGCTGCTGTAGCTATAGGTTAGCAAACAGCTATGAAGTTTGCATGCCAGTTATCTTGTGCATAATAATGAAATGGTTTTCAAATGCTTTCACATGTGTAATATTTCTAAGAACAGACTTCACATCTCAAGATAAGCGTTACATCACACTTATAACCAACCCCAGTGAACATGTTGAAAAGTCAGTGAAATTCCGTCTCATGTCGTGAAAACCCGCCCAAATTGCAAGAGGCTAGCGGGTCAGAGGACGTGTTGGCCAGCTCCCGGTGTATGATGCGGTCGGGTTGCTAGCTAGCAAACTGTTTTGCAGCTCGGTTTACCAATGGCAATCTATCGGACTCAGAGGTTTGATCCGATCCGACTCTTCTCGCACTCTAGGCCTAGGCTACTCTACAGGTCTCCCAGAGACAGGAGGGCTTGAGCCCCATATGACCCCCAATTTACCACTTATGGCTAAATGTGTTTGAAAAGTGAGTATTTTTAACCGGCTAGGATGTAACCAGGCTATATCCGGGTAAAACCATTGCTAAATTAGGGATACATTTAATACAATTTACACGTCTGTCAACCTAATGTTAGATTTACACACCTTAATGACGGCACAGCATAACGTATAGCTTTGGCTAATAAGCCTGCTTTGCTCAGCCTGCTTACATAGTTGTAACTTCATCTAAATTAAAATACAATTATTCAGTTATGAGAATTGCATATAAAGTTATTCTCAATAGGCCATGTGATTTAGAGAGCGGATCTGTTCCAACAAAAAGTTGTAGCTAACAATAGCTGTGCCAAGAGCGAAGGCTGGGTTTACCAATCATGTGGCCCAGGGCCATTCATATTCTGAGGCCCCCAGCCACATACACATGCACACACACACACACACAGGCATGCACGCACGTGACAAAAAAGTAGAAATAGTGGGGACGCAGTCAATAAAGAATATTCAGTCAACTAGTATGCCCATCAATCAGACGCAAAGCCATCCACACAGCCATCCACCTGCCAGATCCGAGCATGGCCAGTGCCCTGTGGGAGCAACAATTGGCGGCTACTTCCGGATGGGGGGAGGGGCTTGGAGAGAATCGCTGTGCAGAAAAAAGGCCCTGGGCGTGTTGGAATCACGATCAGGAGCTCGAGGAGTCGTGCCCTGTCGAGGACGTGGCATCCTCCTTCCCACTACCGGCTGACAGCGTTGTATAGCGGTGGTTCTCTAGCGGTTGCTACACGGGGGGAATTTAATTAGAATAGGGGTTCAATTGGCTACTAAATTTGGAGAATTTTGAGCTGCATTCAATGTCTATATTGCCCTTAGGCAAGCAAACTGACTATGAGATCATGGACCTTGGATGACATACGTATATAAGGCCCATCAGATAGGTGCAAGCATGTGCCACACTAGGAATACTACAAAGCATCTCTGCTCCCTCGATGACTATCCCAGCGATCTTGTTAGTGCAAGAGACAGGTGAGACAAACTATGGCATTACTTGTCACTTAGTCTCACAGGCTACAGGATAGACAGGGGCAATGATTGCAAAAAAATATTTTTTTAAATCTACGTATCAATTCGCCTACAACTTTCAACACACCGGGAAGGGCTCAAACAGAGCAGACCACCTTGCTTTTAAGTCGATCTCAGGTGGTTTCTGCTGGATGGCATCGCATCGACGCTACGAGAAGGTTTTTTCCATCTTTTCACTGATGAGTTGGTTGTTGTCTCTCTTCTTGCACTCATACAGAAGCTACACTCCCTCATTTTCAAGAGATGCCTCAGTTTCACCTTTAGGGTGAGGTGAGAGGTAGCTCACCTCAGACTTCTTTGCTTTTTTTAGGCTCTTTGCTGGAGCTTGTTCAGACTGACTTTCACCTCACATAGTTCACATTCAGTTCAGGCAGTCCAAGGTGCCTTACTTTAGACCTGTAATTCCCGATCTTGTATTTGAGGCTGCTGAGCCAACCAGCCATTTCAACCAACCAAGGATACCGGGTGGCGCAGGAGGGACCGCTCTGTAGGAAGGTGGCGGCGGCACAGAAGAAACCGCTCTGGAGGAGGGCGGCGGCGACGCAGGAGGGACTGCTCAGGTAGACGGCGGCACAAACAGGACCGCTCAGGTGGACGAGGCTCAGGCGGGTAGCTGGCTCCGCAGCTCATGACAGGCGGGTAGCTTGCTCAGCAGCTCAGGACAGGCGGATAGCTGGCTCTGCAGCTCAGGACAGGCGGGTAAGCTGGCTCTGCAGCTCAGGACAGGGGGGTAGCTGGCTCTGCAGCTCAGGACAGGGGGATAGCTGGCTCTGCAGCTCAGGACAGGGGGGTAGCTGGCTCTGCAGCTCAGGACAGGGGGGTAGCTGGCTCTGCAGCTCAGGACAGGAGGTTAGCTGGCTCTGCAGCTCAGGGCAGGAAGTTAGCTGGCTTTGCAGCTCAGGACAGGTGGGTAGCTGGCTCTGCAGCTCGACAGGAGGCCTGGAATGGGACGGGACAGGAGGCCTGAAAGAGGACGGGACAGGAGGCCAGGAACGGGACGGGGCAGGAGGCCAGGAACGGGACGGGGCAGGAGGCCAGGAACGGGACGGGGCAGGAGGCCAGGAACGGGACGGGGCAGGAGGCCTGGAACGGGACGGGGCAGGAGGCCTGGAACGGGACGGGGCAGGAGGCCTGGAACGGGACGGGACAGGAGGCCTGGGACCGGACGGGACAGGAGGGCTGGGACCGGACGGGACAGGAGGGCTGAGACCGGACGGGACAGGAGGGCTGAGACCGGACGGGACAGGAGGGCTGAGACCGGACGGGACAGGAGGGCTGAGACCGGACGGGGCAGGAGGCCTGGAACGGGATGGGACAGGAGGCCGGGAACAGGACGGGACAGGAGGGCTGGGACCGGACGGGACAGGAGGGCTGAGACCGGACGGGACAGGAGGGCTGAGACCGGACGGGACAGGAGGGCTGAGACCGGACGGGACAGGAGGGCTGGAACGAGACGGGACCGGAGGGTTGGAACGGGATCCATAGAATGGTGACTGTTGGGGTTGGGTACTAGGCTCAGAGCTGTCCAACTGAAGTGTGATGACTCCGAGCCTAAAGGAGTGGGAGCTGGGTTGAAAAGGAGTCCAGGGTGATGGGTGGTGGTCGACATGACGTCGAGCGAACTCAGGATTCTGCCCCCAGATAGCCATGAGGTATTCCTCATAGTAGTAGAGGTTACAAAAAATCCTCAAAAAATTCCTGAGTCGCCATGATGAAGGGATGTCTGCTGGGTCCCAACTGGCGAGTTCCTTCTGTAAGGCTGGGTGGGAATAGGAACCCAGTCACAGGCTGGGCATACAAAAAACCAAAGTGTAATGACAGACAGGGCAACGGTACCAAAACAGAGTCCAAAGAGTGGTCACAGGACAGGCAGAGGTCGGAACCAGGAGCACAGCAGAGGTACAAAAAACAACAACAGGAAAAAGCACGAGGGATGATACAAAAAACTCAGAAACAGAAACACTAACAGACAACTCGGAATAATACTAGCAGATATCTCGGAAGATAAATCGCAAAAGCAGGAAAAACAAATGGTGAGGAACTCGCAACAAAGGACTGAAAGCACAAGGTATAAATACACTGAGAGAGACAAGAAACAGGTGTGAGGAACCGGGAAGAGCAATTGACAGACAGGTGCACGTAATAAAACAATGAGGAGAGCAGATAATAAAATAACAAGGGAACACGTAGTACGCGGACTGGATTCACACATAACACAGACTTGAACATGAACTGGGCAAGTGCATGCAATTAGAGAATGGAAAGCGGAAATGAGAGTCAGCTGTAGTTAATAGAGGAACTAAAGAAAGATAATTAGTGATAGAATAGGCAGAAAGAGAGACAGCTGCAGTGAGGAAAGATGACGTTAGTAAGTTTTGATAGAGCATGCAAGTTATTGAAGAAACGTGTCTGTCTCATCCTATTACTTTGTTGCAGTATAGGCAACATCAATGTAGGGTTCTGTGTTGTGCTGAAGCAATACATTGTATTCAGTTTTGAAATCTTTCTGCTATCTTTATTTTTTTGATGGTGATGTCATAGAAAACTGTCCCTCCATAAATGTCATGGTAAAATCGCCACTGGGTGTGATCGCAGTTTAGTAGCTGTATAATTTGTATGGTATGTAGAAATGTGAAAAACTGTAACGTACATAGTAGTCTTAAATAGTATAACAGCAAGTAAAGAGTAAGAAAAGTGACCAATATAGACCATATCGCAATAGGGTCGAGTTCACTACAGTGTGTCCAGTGTTGGGGTGTAGTGAACGACATGTAGTTAAACTAGGGCTTGCGACATCAGGCTGGTTTACCGATATGATCAGCGTCTCGTCCGTTCACTTCAATGTAACATTAGTGTACACATTTTTTACCTGTTTTCAAATGCCATTATTTCAATAGAAATTTACTAAAATTGGGAGTGTTGTGTGCCTCCTACTCAGATTGTAAGTTGAAGAAGCATACATACTTTTCAGCCGTTCATACTGAGAAGCGTCGCTCGGGAGAGATGCTTTGAGCAATGCTTCTAACTGTGAACGGTCACTTAACCATCTACCAGTCTGTTAGCAATCTTGGAACCCATCAGCTAAATCAGAATTAAAGTTATGATTTATCCTCTGGGATCGAACCGCTATATGATTTTAGCAGTACGCATCACAACAGTTACTCTTCCAATTCAATTATTTTAGGCTGTTTTGAATTATTATTCAAATAATACTATTTCAAAAACGGGCCAAAATACAAACATTTACACTTTGCATTGAACAGTGAACAGAATGCTGCCAGCAGAGGTACCGGCTACTATGGAGTTGCTAGAAATGCATGTGAAATCTATGAATACAATGTTAAATTGCTGTTCAGAATATTTTTCCAAGCACATGTGTGTGTGTGTGTATGTGTTTGTTGTGTGCTCAGTAAGAGGATGCATGCAACTATATATGCAACTAAGTTGTTTCAAGGTAATGTGCTATATTAGGCATTAATTATGCATATTCCTTATTACAGAGAAAGCACCCATCCAAAATTAAGAACTACGATGATTGCATTGCGAAGAGGAACAAGAGAAAATCAGAGAGTCTACCCTCTACTTCCTCAAGCAAGCAAGCCAGAATTGATGACATCATGTCAGTGTCAGGGGGATGTCGGGTGTCACAGGCCAAAGTTGATAAGCTGGTCATCAGTTTCATCTGTGAAGGCCTTCAGCCATTCTCGGTCATGGAACTCCCAGCATTCAAGAAGCTGGTTACCACTTTCCACCGACAGTACATTCCAGGATCCAGGAAGCAGCCACACATGTCAGAAGAGCCGTAACAGCCAGGCTGAGCAAAGTGGAGTTTGTGTCTACAACCACAGATTGTTGGACTGCTCGGCAGAGAAGCTACATTGGGGTCACTGCGCACTGGATCGACGAGCAAACATTCGGTCGTAGATGGTTCCCATACACTTGAAGTGCTTGCAGCTGCCTTGGATGATATCCACAGCCAATACCGTATCCGTGACAAAGTAATAAGAACAACTACAGACAGTGGATCAAATTTTCTGAAAGCCTTCAGTCTTTGGGGAACAGAGTGAGTCGGAGGTGACAGCAGCTGACCCTGAAGTCGAAGAGTCTGAACATGAAGAAGAAATAGAGTACCAAGACACGTACGTCATCTTGGAAAATGACACAGACTTCCCAAGCACCAACGGTGTGCCTGTCACTTGTTAAACTTGGTGGCAACAGCAGATGCTGCCAAAGCTGAGACACAGAATACCACTTACCGGAAGCTATCGCGTTCTGCTTTTGGTAAGTGCCAAGGCATGTGGAATAAGACTGCAAGGTCTGCCACGGCAGCTGAGGTGGTGGATGCTGAGTGCCATCTGCAATTCATAAGACCAAACCAAACACGGTGGAATTCACTATACCTGGCTGTGGAAAGGGTGAACCGCATAGTGCAGCAGCAGGGGGAGAAGGCCATTCTCAACGTGTGTGCAGCATTTAAAATAAACATGTAAGTCCATGTAAGTATGCAAGTACAGTTTTGTCTTTTTTTGACATATTTGGACATATGGATATTTTATCTTCATTTCAACAATATTGATAGACAAAGGTAACCTAATTTACCAAATAACACTGAAAAATCACACTTTTGAATAATTTATGCAATTAAAATAAACAAATGCAATTTCCTTGTGCGGAAAAAGTTGGTACTCCCTAAGTATTCCTTTGAATAAAGTTAAAAGAAAAATCTGCGTAATTTTATTTTACTTTTTTGGAAGTTCATTGGCAGCTTCTTGTTCATTGGCAATTATTTTGTGACCCCCAAATGTTAAATGTTTTAACTTTATTCAAAGGAATACTTTTGAAATGAAGGTCAAATATTCATACGTCCAAATATGTCAAAAAAGACAAAACCTTTCAGGGGCAGTACTTTTTCACAGCACTGTAAATCAAAATGTTATACTTACCATTTGTCTTGCATGAGTTATAATTACATTCATTTGTATTGCAAATGTGTCTCTTTTAGGCTGAACCAAGCTGAGATTGCATTCCTGAACGAGTACACTGCGGTGATGAAGCCTGTGACGTTGGTGATGAATATCCTACAATCTGAGAGCAACACTCACATGGGATGGCTGCTGCCGACTATATACCAGCTAAAATCAAGACTGAAGAGAATGGAGACTTCAAGCAAAGAGTGTTTGCCACTTTTGCATTGCAATTACATATCTTCACAGCACACATATCAAGAAACAAAGAACCATATTGTGACTCCAGGAATCTTGAGGTGGAGCCCCATATGAAGACCATCATTAACTTGGAGAATGATGGAAAGGTAAAATATAAAAAGCAAATAAAGTAAATAAGTAAAAAACATAGAAGTAGAAAAACTCTTCACTTTAAGTAGAGCACTAAAGCCAGTGTTTCAGTTCATCACTAACCTAATATCTATTTTTGCACCTAAAAATATAAAAAATTAATGGATGAAAAAACTGTTATTCTTCTGATGTTTGGAGAGACTAAATAGAATTTCGGCCCTCGTCTTGAGCTGAAGTTTCTTCTTGAAAATTACTTGTACGCTGGTGCCCATTAACATTGTAAGAATGCAAGTAGAAAATCTACTGTAATCCAGTCATTTTAATAGCCTATTTACAGTGCCCTCCATAATGTTTGGGACAAAGACGTATTTTTTTCTTGATTTGGCTCTGTATTCCACAATTTTAGATTTGTAATCAAACATGCGGTTAGAATGCAGATTCACTGCTTTTATTAACCCCTTCGCGCAGACTGCCTAGTGGCCATGCCTAGTGAGATTGCTCAACTAAGGCAGCGTCCCAATCCAGTTTTTGCTGGAGTCCAATCTGTTAGAAAGCCAAGTGAAGTTTGTGACATAGCCCCTCAACTTTTCTCAAGGGAACGAGTCTGCAAAAGAGCAGACTCGGCAAGCTCATATTACCCACAATTCTCTATCGAAGTGATCGAACATCCTGTTCAGTGATAATCACGTTAATGTTTATCGTGGTATTATACATTAAAAGCACATACAGAATGGAAAATCCGGTGTAGCTATAGGCTAATAAATACAAGTTAATCTAGTAGTAGTTTGCTATTTTGTATTTCAGTTTAGCAAATTGCGTTATGCAGCAACAGTAGCGTACTGCGGGATGTGCCTACCAGGTTCTCTGGAGTTAATCTTGCTTTTAAACGTATTATTAGGCTACTCGTCTCTCAATATAGGCTGACAGATTCGCTCCGATCCAGCAGAACCACACTGCGAGCTGCTGAGAGAAAGTGGAGGAAATCCAGATCCCAGATGATCTGGCCTCATATCACACTCTGCTGGCAACCTTCACATCAGCAACCACATCTGCTAAGATTTCATTTTTACAGTCAAAAATGAATGCATGTGTGTCGAACTCACGTAAACTCTTCCACCTTCTCTTCCCTGCTGATCTCTCCTCCACCCCCCTCACCCTCTTCCCTTTCTGCAGATGACTTCCTGATCCACTTTGAGGAGAAGGTAGCCAAGATCCGAAACTCGTTCACAAATCCGGTAACACCCCAAAACCCCCATAGTGAACCCACAGCTACACTTCTGTCCTTTAAGACTCTGGAGGACACAGATGTACTCCAACTGGTATCACACCAGCATGCAACCACCTGCCCACTGGACCCCATCCCTTCGGCAGTCCTCCAGTCTATATCCAGTGAGGTCCTTCCTTATCTGTCCTCCATTATTAACACCTCCTTAACCTGTGGCAATGTTCCTGCTGCCCGTGTTACCCCACTCCTTAAGAAACCTAGCTTGGACCTCTCTGATGTCAGAAATTATCGTCCCGTGTCTCTCCTGCCCTTCTTGTCAAAAGCACTTGAACGAGCTGCCCTTAACCAACTGTCTGTTTTTCTCCACCAGAACAACCTGCTCGACCCTCATCAGTCCGGCTTCAGAACCGGCCACTCAACTGAAACTGCACTCCTGGCTGTGACCGAGGCACCACTGCTAGAGCCTCCTCCCTCTCCTCTGTCCTGATTCTCCTTAACCTGTCTGCAGCATTTGATACGGTCAACCACAAACTCCTGATCTCCACACTGGCTGAGATGGGCATCTCTGGAACTGCTCTCTCTTGGTTTACTTATCTCACAGATAGACCCTACCAAGTCTCCTGGAAGGGCTCTATCTCTGCACCTCATCCTCTTTCTACAGGAGTCCCACAGGAATCTGTACTGGGTCCTCTGCTGTTCTCCATTTACACTAAGTTTCTTGGTTTGGTCATTTATTCACATAGCTTCTCCTACCATTGTTATGCTGATGACACTCAACTCTTCCTCTCTTTCCCTCCCTCTACCCCACAGATTAAAGAGAGGATATCTGCTTACCTGGCTGACATCTCTGAGTGGATGTCTAGCCATCACCTGAAGCTCAACATCGACAAGACTGAGCTGCTCTTCATGCCACACAAGACATCCCTGCTTCTAGACCTGTCCATCACCGTCGATGGAACTATGGTGACAGCCTCCCGCTCTGCAAGAAACCTGGGGGTGGTCCTGGACGACCAGCTGGACTTCAGAGAGCACATCAGGGCAACGGCACGGTCCTGCAGGTTCCATTAGGAGGATTCGGCCGTACCTGACCACCTACTCTGCCCAGCTCCTTGTCCAGACCATGGTCACCTCACGCCTGGACTACTGCAACTCCCTTTTCGCAAGCCTGCCAGCCTGCGCCATTCTGCCCATTCAACTGGTCTAGAAAGCGGCTGCTCGGCTTGTGTTCAACCTCCTGAAGTTCACACACGTCACCCCCTTGCTGAGGTCACTCCACTGGCTTCCAGTCGTGGCCAGGATCAGGTTCAAAGTTCTGACCCTGGCCTACACTGCAGCCAAAAGGTCAGGCCCCTCCTAGCTACAGGACTTGATCCAGCACTACGCTGCTGCTCGACCACTTCGGTCTGCTGGTGCAGGGCAGCTTGCACTTCCCTCCCTCCGTGTCAACGGCACTCGCTCGTCCCGACTGCGGAGCTTCTCCACTCTAGCTCCCCAGTGGTGGAATGAACTCCCCACTCCGTTGCACTCTGCTGAAACGCTGTCTGTTTTCCGTCGTGGTCTGAAAACACACTTTTTCAGACTTCACCTTGAATAACTACATATATAAGGCCAAATATATAGTATGTTCTTTCTGTTTATTTTCTATTTTGTTTTGCTATTTCATAGCTTAGAATGTATAGCCGACTGTATTCTATCTAGCGATAGCTCCTAACATCCGCCATTTCCCTCCAGTCCTCCTCCCTTTCGTTTCCTTCGTTTTCCCATTCTTTACGTTTTATGTTGTGTTTTTCTGTTTACCCTGTTCATCTCGGTTCTGTGTTCATGCAGGCTGGGCGTGGTCCCCGTTTAGTTCCTTGGGTGCATCCCAGTAATCGAAAAATGCACCCTCCCTTCCTCCACTACCACCTCCTCTTCTCCTTGCCCCGGAAACGGATCTTTGAGTTTTAATCTAATGTTGCTGATTACATCGTAATTACGTATTAATGGTTACATATTAATGTCTCAATGCACATCGCAATGTCAGGTACGTTGTATACATTGTATATTGTGTACATTGTAAATACTTCAGGTACGTTCAAATACATTCAGGCAGTTTTTGCATACTTCCGGTAGGAGAGGAGTGGGAGTGGAGGAAAGGAGGTGGGGAGTGAAGAATTTAAGTTCCCCTGTTTCATAGTCTCATCACCAGTTTGTTTTCACGGCTGCATTGGAGATCACTCCCGGCCAGTCTGTTTGCTACTCTGTTTGCTCTAACCTGTTTGTTCTGTTCCTCGTTCCAGCCTGCCTCCTGTTCTGCCCCGTCCAGCCCAGTCCCCTTCACCTGCCCAGCCTTAGTTCGCCAACCCCGTATCCTGCCTGACACCTTTAGTTTCCCTTCTTGCTTCCTTGCCTGCAATTTTGTCTTGCATAAATAAATATACTCCCAGGTGGAGTTTTTATCGAGTCTTGCATTTGGGTCTAGTCCAGTACTCAGTCGTAACAGAACTACTAAACAGGGTGGGTATCTCCGCACCAAAATGCTTTTTACATCACAAACGTTTAGGATTGGTTGTGTATCCCTCAACAATGGTGGGATGCATTATTAACATCTACGAGAACAAGGCGTCCATCTGTGGCAACAGTTAGGGGATATCCCTGACAAGGTCCTAGCCAAGGTGACGCTACACAGGCTAGTAAATAACATCACAGAGGTACTGCTTCCAGAGTCACAGTGTAGCTTTACAAAAAACAGAAGTACAGTTGACATGATATTCACAGCAGGACAACTCCAGGAGAAGTGCCATGAGCAACATTCCCGATATAGGGGATTAACATTACAAATGTAATGAGGCAATAAAAAAGTGAAGAGATGGGTCACAGGTTTTCCTTGCATTTTATGGTGGTAAGTAGGCCAGACGTGACTTTGTAAACCCCCAATAGTCATGTTCCATTTTGCATGTACTGTCATGGTTTCAGTCCTTTCCTATTTCTGTGGTCGCTCCTCCTCAGAGCGGCATGAGGATGCTCTTGTCATGTTTTTTCGTCTTCTGTTCCGGGTATCCCCCCCCCCCCCCCTAATTTCACGCACCTGTCCCCTATTACCAGCCGGCTTTTATAAGCTGTTTCCGGTGCTTATTTGTTGTCTTGCGACTTCACGTAGCCAGTAAGGTATAGGACTTGGGACACTGTTTTCCTTGTTCTTTCAAATAAGTAAAGCAGGAAATCCCATTTAGCGTATTAGTTAGGTTTAGATCTTAGCATCTCCTTTCCTTTTTTTTGCCTTTCGCTAGGTCTGCCTTTTTGTTTCCTGAGGTGTACCTCAGTTTACCTCTCTTATCACTGCTTTTCCTATTGAAAGCAAGAGGCCTTTTCGTTTTTCTCGAATTTCCACTCTCTTGTCTCCAGATAGAGAGAGAGAGGCGTTATTTACTTTTTACTCAAGCCTAAGAGTTTATATTGGGTCGCTATTCTTTAGCCCTTTCTGTTGTTTATACCTCTGTCCGTGCTCTTTCTCGGATCTAGAGAAGAGAGGTATTTCTTTTTTTTTGTTTTGCTGAGCTTTTCCGCTTTAGTGGCTATTCCTACGGGAGTAGCTTTTAGATTTTTTTGTCGCATCTGGTCCTCCGAACCCGACCCCCTTATATGTACAGAAAATATAAGTGTCATCTATGGCATTCCAGAGCTTTCAGTTTTACAGAGATCAGTGGCAAGGATACACAGAGCAGGACCTGCCAGTTTACAGACTTAGTTCAACTCAACTATTTTAGAGTTCGACCACTTCGGGTCGACTACTTTTTTTCTATGTTTTCCCAGTTGATCACATCCAGACCCAGAAAATCTAACAACAACTAATGATAAATACGGTAAGCGCACATTATGGCTTCCACACCAAGTGTTTCCTGCGTTGTGTTTTATGGTTACCCTTAGTTTTGTTGCTAATTTTACCAGTAATGGTATATGTGCAAAGTGTGAGCTTAATTCAAAATTGGCATGGAAAATAGCTGAGCTAGAGGCTCACATCCGGATGTTATATCAGATCCAGGATAGTGATAGTTTGCAAGACTCCCTTTTACCTGAGCCGGAAGCCAGTTTAGATACTAGTATCTCTCCCCCGTCAGAGTCCCCCATCCCGATTTTGTGACGGTGCAAAAAAAACATAGCTGTCGGTTTAGAGCCGCCGAACACCACCCTACTCGCGTTTAAACCAATATTCTCCACTCAGTAACACACCTACTGAGAAAGCCCTGATCATAGGAGATAGTATTCTATGAAACGTGAGACACCAGCGACCATAGTGCAGTGTATGCCTGGTGCCAGAGCTACCGATGTTGAGGCTAGTTTGAGAGTGCTGACTAAAAGTAAACGTAAATACTCTAAAATTGTCATTCACATCGGCACAAATTACGTCCGATTGAGGCAATCGGAGGTCACTAAATATAACTTTGTTTTGGTGTGTGCAGTGCTAAAAAGATGTTCCGGGAAGTAATATTCTCTGGCCCGCTTCCAGTTCGTAGGAGTGACAAGGTCTACAGTAGACTTACGTCAATAAATTGCTGGCTGTCTGAGTGGTGCTCAACTAGTGGCATAGGGTTCGTCAATAATTGGCCTGATTTCTGAAAAATGCCTGGCCTACTGAAGAGAGACAGACTCCACCCGAGCTGGAGAGGTGCACTTGTCCTAGCAAAAAACTCTCAGAAGCACCCTTGATGTGGTTGCCCCTCTAAAAAGAAAGTATTGTCAGAAAAACCATACTCCCTGGTACAATGACAATACCTGTGCCCTGAAGCAGTCCACAAGAAAACTGGAGAGAAAATGGCAGTCAGCTAAACTAGAAGTATTTCGTATTGCATGGAAAGATAGCCTCCTCCAGTACAAGCAAGCTCTTGCATATGCTAGATCTGCCTTTTTCTCTAAATTAATTGAACAAAACAAATGCCCCCTGGCCCTGCACACAGGTCTCTCAGCAAACTATTCCATTTGTTGCCTCATGTCTCAACCCAGCCAATCAAAACTGACAGAAAACATTTGCAGGTGTGGCAGAACATATTGTGTGACATCCCCTCCATACACTGTATATCTGGGGTTGGTCATTAAGTCAATACTAAAGAATATGCGGTTATCACAATTCTATATATATACAGATGCAGCTCAAAAAATTAGAATATCGTGAAAAAGTTCAATATTTTTTGTCACTCATTTCAGAAAGTGAAACTCATATATTATATAGATTCATTACACATAGAGTGAAATATTTCAAGCCTTTATTTCTTGTAATTTTGATGATTATGACTTTTTTGTAATTTTGATGCTAATGAAACCCAAAATGCAGTGTCTCAGAAAATTAGAATATTTTGCTTTAACATATTTTTAAAGTATCATATTTAATATGTGGTCGCATATCCTTTGCATGCTGTTACTTCCTGAAGTCTGTGACCAATCAACATCAAAAGACTCTCGATATCTTATTTTCAGGTACTGTTACAAGCGATACTATAACCTCTCTGCATTTGAACTGATCTCTATGGGAATTGGGGGGTGAGACTAGATTCAGCTGTAAATTACACTGGTACAGTATGGAACACATGGCTGGCTAAATGGCTGTAAGTCATCAAGGGTCTGAGCTATCGAACGAGCCCCAAACCATCACTCTGTTGCCAGATATGGAGTAGATGTGGATGGATCACTGCAAGGGTTATTTCTCCTGACTAATTTTCCTATAGAACTCTATGGGGAAAAAAGTCAGGAGAAACAACCCTAAAAGGGATCCATCCACATCTACTCCATATCTGGCCGCAGAGTGATGGTTTGGGGCTCGTTTGATACCTTAGACCCTTGATGATGTACAGCCATTTCGCCAGTCATGTGTTCCATACTGTACCAGGGTAATTTACAGCTGAATCTAGTCTTACCCCCCAATTCTCATAGAGATCAGTTCAAATGCAGAGAGTTTATAATATCGCTTGTAACAGCACCTGAAAATTAGATATCGAGAGTCTTTTGATGTTGATTGGTCACAGACTTCAGGAAGTAACAGCATGCAAAGGATATGTGACCAAATATTAAATATGATACTTTAAAAATATGTTAAAGCAAAATATTCAAATTTTCTGAGACACTGAATTTTGGGTTTTCATTAGCTGTAAGCCATAATCATCAAAATTACAAGAAATAAAGGCTTGAAATATTTCACTATGTGTAATGAATCTATATAATATATGAGTTTCACTTTCTGAAATGAGTGACAAAAAATATTGAACTTTTTCATGATATTCTAATTTTTTGAGCTGCACCTGTATATTTTAAAGTCACAGTTTTGGAAAATTTCCCTTTTTGTCCTGAAGCTTTCACTTCTGTGATTGGAGCTTCCCAGATCATTAATGATTTAATAAAAGCCACCGCAGTGCGGACTGTGATTTGGGGAAAGAGGTACAAAGACTTTCGTTGTGTGTACTACATGATCTGGTTTTGTGTGCATAAGTGTGTGAGAGGCCTGTACTCGGCAGCGTAACCCCCCCCCCCCCCCCCCCTCTCACCACCTCAGCGAAGATTGAAACTATTAGAGACCAGATCTCCAAATTACCTACTCCTCTAGGCATCACTCCTCCCAAAATCAATGAACAGCCCAGATCTTGGTCAACACAGGAAGATGTATCAACAGTGGCACTGAACTGTTTTACGCCAATCGACATGGAGGAGCTGTCTAAACTGGTTATGTCCTCAAAACCGACTACCTGTCTACTCGACCCAATCCCTACAAAATTGGCGAAATAACTTTTTCCAGTACTAGGTCAGCATATGTTAAAAATTATTAACACATCCTTAGTAGCAGGATATGTACTCTCTAAAAATGGTGGTTATTAAGCCATTACTGAAAAACCAAATCTCTAACCTGACAAACCGGAAAATTATAGACCCATTTCAAATCCTCCATTTCTATCAAAAATATTAGAGAAAGCTGTTGTGAAGCAACTTAGTGCATACCTTAGCTCAAACCATATGCATGAATTTATTCCAGTCAGGATTTAGACCCTACCATAGCACTGAAATGGCACTTGTTAAAGTTATTAACAATTTACTGTTATCAGCCGACTGAAACTCTGTCCGTTCTTGTACTCCCTGACCTAAGTGCAGCTTTTGATACAATAGATCATGAGATTCTACTGAACAGACTCCAGGGCTGTGTTGGGCTCAATGGTCAAGCACTTGCATGGTTCAGATCATACTTATACAATAGGAAACAGTTTGTTAAATTAAATGAAGAAGTATCCAGTTACTGGAACCAGTTTGATTTGGTATGATGCTGTGAGCTTTGTACACAACACAGACAACCTCTCTGCAGTCTTTACTTTAGTGTCCACCCCCACATAGTCCTGATTTTATTTTTCTCCTTCCACCCTCCTTCGAATCAAATGCATTCATGACTGTGGCCTGAAGTCCTGCTGGGAGATAATTGGCAGTGCCATCCACAGAGCTATATTCTTATTTAGTTCTATGTTATCATCACAGTGAGGGAGAATTGTAGTCAGTATGGCATTTCTTTCCCCTCAGTGACTCTGCACCAGCTGAGTAGGATGTTGTCTGTGTTATTTAGCATTCCAAATTCAAGGTAAAAGAAAATTGGGGATATAAGATACGTTGATGGTGTACCATCCATCAAGTAGCAGTAGCAGTATACCCCATTCTTACAGCATAAAGAATTTGGATCCACCATTATCCTGCCAGTTTAAAGGCCAAAACATAAATGGACACTTTCATTCCTTTCTTAAGTGTCCTATTCATCACATCACTGTACATCCTGCATTAGCTATATCATTACCTGTCTGACTTTCCCCATCTAGATAATTTCATAGTTCAAGTCGAACTAGCTTTGAAAATTGTGGTCAATTAGTGAGCTGTGCTAAAATCACATCTACATCTCCTTACAGCAAATCATGGTCCAATTTATTTATTTTTCCTCCATTCTGTATCTACTGTTATTTTTCATAAGAACTTGTTAAATTTTGCACAGCTTTTGGCTGCAGACTTTGCATAAAAAATGCATTCTTCAAGTGATTAACTCTATCATCAGACATATTTTTGGAAGACTTTTATATTACCCTTTTGTCCTGGTGATTACAAATTTAGAATTTGAATAGTACTGTAGTTCAAAGTTCTCGTGTTTGAACATGACACAAAATCTTAATTTATAGACGCAATTTCACAGGAACTTTGTTTACTAACCTCATTCAGTCCTGCCAAATTCTCTTTAAGATGAAGAACAGAACCCACGATTACACATAATGAGCAAAGACAACGTATTCAGCAACACCTCTGAAAATGTACTAGTACAAAATTGATCTACATCCTCATATAATATATAGTTATTGATCACTTGTCAGTGCCACAATTACCAAAGTGCAAGTTGTTCAGAGGGAAACAATTACTTGCATAAAAGAGCACTATGTTTTAGATGACGGTCCACCACATCTTTCCAGGATTAATACTCAGGCTTATCAAGTCAAATACCGATATAGAATATTACCGATATAATTGCCTTGTAAAATAAATTTTTGCTCAATAAAATATTACTAATGAGGACTAATACAATACAACACTTATATAATACTATAATATACTAATAATATAGACCCCAATGAGGCAAGCGTTTGAAGGTAAAGCATCATCCTTCAAGTGTGTGGCACCTCAAGTGTGTGCAGTTGCCACTTGTCTCCCAAGAGCAAGGACAACCAGGAATAACCACATCATTGAGCTTTGGGGTATGCTGCAGTTGTAATGTGCAGATACACGAGGCTTTAGAAGACATTGTGTAACATGGCATGATTCCTTTGTGCTCTTAAAAGTTACGGTTATGCTCAAGTCAAAAATGTAAATTTTTACTTTAAATTTCTGTGATAGACAAGTACAAATTATAACATGAACAGAATATAAGGACACAAGCCTCCAGAAACGCAAACGCCATCATGGTCGTTAACCTTCAACCATCGCTGTTTAATGTGTTCCACTGCCCCTAAAGGTGACTCTTCCTTAGACTCTGCTTTTGTGTCTATAATTCACTGTCTCTACCCCCTCCCCCTGCACAATGGATGTGTGGGAAATGATTGAAATTTAATTCCACCGCTTTTTTTCTTTTGAAACGGAACAATATAAATTTGCACAAGCCCTTTGAGCCGATTACACCAACCCACAAAGGCTGCTGGTGATTAGATCAAACCCAGAGCTGTTCTTTTGCATCCTGGATGGCTCCTCTCCAATTCTCCCCTCCCAGACACTCTGTTATTTAACACAAGAGGATGTGACGGCAGCCACAGGAGAATTACAGCCCTCCGTATAATTACATGTCCTGTATCGTGTTACAGTAGCTAGCAGGCAGCTGCAGTTCTAATCTTAAGACATTTCACTGGCAGTGAAACTACACCGTGGAACATATTACAGCCTTTTCATATAAAGGTTGGCATGAAGGTGACTGCTAGAATCTGCCTTATTATGGAGGCTGTTATTTTCAGGTTACCAGGGTGAGTTCACATATTGTTTTGCTGTATAGCAGCATGGCTACCCTGTGGCTGTAGTGATTTAAATAATAAATTATAAGTATATAAATATCATTCAATACCTGTTAGCAGGACCATAAGTCAGACAATGAATATTTTCCCTAAAGTCAAAAATATGTAAACATTAGAAATAGAAATATAATATAGTGTGTGTGTATATATACACTCACACACTATATTATATTTCTATTTCTAATGACTTACATATTTTAGACTTTAGTGGAAATATCCAGTGTCTGACTTATGGTCCTGCTATCAGGTATTGAATGATATTTATATATAATTTATTATGTGTGTGTGTATATATGATCAGATTTGTTTGTTAACGGTTCTTAATCATATACACACACCTCCAAGACCATTTTGTATTGACATCTAGCAACTAGCACAAGGTTGTTTACTGGACTCTTTTTAAAGTTATAGAAAGGTTTCTAAGTTTTTTGTTAAATGGCCACAGTGAGCCAATCAATTTGGACATAAAAATTGATAGATATATTGACACCCACTTCAAGACTCCAACCAAAAAATATTGGCCTAATCAAAGTACATGGTAGCACGTTCCATTAAAAAATATATATATATATTAAAATCACTTCAAAGATTTAAAATGTCCTGCAGTGACCAACATCCTCAATAGTAACATATGTGCCCAAAGGATCACTCCCAACTTAAATTGGACAGCATTTTGGAATACCATTACCCATTTTCCTCTTGATTTCACAAACTGACCTTGACACAAAGTAGCATGTGTGAGGCAAGGAGGGGCTGGTGTGACAGACTCCTGAAGCTCTCCTAAAATAAAAAAAGTTGTGTGAGTGTGCACACACTGACGCTTTAAGGCAATGTGCTCCTAATAGCTTTTCTCCCTCCTATGCATCATCATTACTCAAGAGACGACCCAGAGCAGGTTTCTAACTGCAGGGTGTCTGTGTTTAACAAAATCGAGAAACACACTGGAGCATGGGTGGTGGTGGTGTGGGGGGGGGTGGGGGGCTGGTGAAGAGCAAATGGAGGCGAAGGAAAGGAATGCTAATGAATGTGATCTCCCACATGTGCATCGCCTCTGTAATGCGCCACCGCCGCCGCGGTTCGGCTGATGGGGAAAACAGCAGGTGCTTCTGCTTCCGCCCTTTCAGGGTCAGTCCATTAGCGGATGGATAATGGCGTGGAGCCAATGAGTCAGAACATCGCAAAGGCGTCCAGCTGCCACTGCAATGCCCCTTACGCTCACAGCCACTTTACATATACCAAAAAAACATCTCTGCACCTTTCCCATATTAATATTACATACATTTCCATAATCTCACCTTTGTAAGCATTATTGAATGATGGTAAAAAATAACACTCCGAACTGCATGTTTTAGCACTTATGGAAAATAATTCAAAAGGTCTATCATGCCTCTTGTGTTCTTCGAATTTTCTGCCAACTTGACATGGGAAAACTAAAGGGTGCCATTACCATCACAAGATCTTACGAATAGCTTAACTTCTTATAATCACATACAGTATGTAGCAGTTGTCTTAACATTGATCATGTTACCATCTAATGTCCCAGCCCAAATCACAAGAGACGCTCAATCAAGGCGGTTTTCTAGGCATACTACAGGATCCCTTAGCCAGTCATCCGCCCCTACCAACCCCCTGCACCTCCACCAGAAAAAATTTAATGGAGAGTTTCATCTGCCAGGGTCCTGTAGAGCTCCACTCCAATCAGTGAATGAATATGGGCAAATGAGATGTGATAAAACTCATACATTTTAACAAGGTTCTTCCAATCTCCCCATCCTTCCCTAACCCACACCATCTAAAGAAACCTGCCCTGTCCAGCCCCATCAGACGACAGGCGGACGGACACATCCGGGTTAATCAGCACAGTAATAGAGGGTACGAGCCTGCGAGGGAAGTCGATTACGGCAGGAGAGGAGGATCACGGAGCACGGAATGGAGCAGTCAAAAGGAATTTAAATCGGTGGCCCCGGAAGGTGGGTGGGCTGCTTGCATCCCCCCAGAAACACATTACACCCTGTACACCTCAAGAGATAACATTACTCCAGCAGACCTTTAGCCTTATGGACTTGGCAGGGAGATGGATATCTTTCCTTTCAAAAACAGTTTGTGTTGCATTTTTTAAATGTTATTCTCCTTGTCCCCTCTCAGCGCAGTAAAATACTTGTAAAAAAGTTCACCACATCAAGGAAACAAGGAAGGGGAGGAGAGGAAACGAGAACAGAGGAAAGCAGACGTAAGAATTAAGGCATCCTTGTTCACTCCAGTATCGTTGTGAGACTGTTTATGAGTGACACTGGAAACACCAGTACTTTTGTGCGCCAACTGTTATGTTCTGAACCCTACTGACTATATATTGCACCTTGTGACAATTCCATTAAGTAAAAAATATAGAAGTGCCATGACAAATAGTTTTATGGAATTATTCATAGACTGAAATAATTTACACTTGTTTACTTATGTAATTGTTTCTGTCTCTATAGGCCATAGTGTTGCCTATGGCTCTTTGTGAGCTGTAGTTATTGAGATTTAAATAGACAAAATAGCCTTCATTCCTTTCTTTACACTTACACACCTGCTTTTTGGTGATCTTTTTTATTACTTGTACACAAATCATTGTGGGACCTGCAGTCATGTAAAGCCCCAAATCACTCCCACAAAGGATACAAACAAGGATGCATCATGTTTCCTTCCTTTTCTTATCAGCAATTTAGTGTTTCATGCCATAGCACCCAGTTATCACCTTCTGGTTAGTAAGGAGGCAAGGGGATAAGGATGGAGGGAAGGAAGTATGCTTTTAAAAAGGATTTAAAGGCTCTCTCGCAGGCTAATGCTGTCCATGACCTCGAAGCTATGCCAGGCAATGAGAACAAGCAGGAACTGCTGACAATGGGCAAAGTGGAGGTGCAGTACTCCCCAGTCACACCTCCTGGCATCACAGATATGTTTATGTATTAGTCAGAAGACACAATTGTGTTCCAGTATACATTTTGCATTCCCAGAGGGAGCTAGCATGGAGATACACTGCACTACAACTTAATCTAGTCCCCCATCCCAATTCCCATGGAGATCCATTCAAATGCAGAGGTAATAGTATGGTTTGTAAATGTACCTGAAAATAAGATATCAAGAGTCTTTTGATGTTGTTGGGTCACAGATATTAGGAAGTCATGGCATGCAAAGCATATGCAACCAAATATGATGACCTTATTTTGCCCAATTACTTTTTATCCCTAAAATGGGGGGACTATGTATAAAAAGGGCTACAATTGCTACACGGTTCACCCGATATGGATGTGCACACCCTCAAATTAAAACTGAAAGGTTGCACTTTAACCTCATAGTCACTGTTCCATTTCAAGTGTGCCGGAGTACAGAGCCAAAACAACAAAAAATGTGTCACTGTCCAAACACTTTTGTAGTGCACTGTAGTGTAGTTATCAGAACCAACAAAGTTGCAGTATATACAAGTCAATACTTTTATAAACTGAGCTTTTTAAGGAAAATATCAGGGGAACGGTCATGCTTAGTTGGTAGCAATCATAGAAAGAACTGTTGTGGAAAAAAATCCAGCACCATACACTGTTTATACCCTAAACTTCGGGACACATTTTTGTTTTAAAAACAAAGTGGCTCATGATGTAAACCAATCAATGAAATTGACTTTGCCAGTTCACCATCTAGAAGTTTCACGAACAATGGCAGACAAGCGACTCCTTATCTGAAGTAAACATACTGTAGGTGCTCATTTTAGAAGGTGGCGAGATGGATTGGTTTAAAGACAGACGTGGAGCTCCCATTGTTTCTACTGGACAGGTACAAACGTTCCAACACTAATTTACCTGGACTTTCTGCTTCCCAGCCAATTGTAATTACCGATCATAAATAGCAGCTAGGTAGCCATTATTGATAACGTTACTTCATTTGGCGGCTAGTTCTTGGAAGAATTCAATGTTTGCTAATGTTATCTGTCATATACATCACGTTAGCTAGTATAATTTCTAACCATGCGTGCCAGCTGTAGCCAGATAATGCCTGGTTCAGACTAACACTACACAAACTCAGTGTGATCTGTCTGTTGTCCTAGACGTGGCAAGTTTTATGATGGTTTGATTACTAAATCTGACAGTGGGACAAATATATATTGTAACCTGAGCCAGGCTACCCTTGTTCGGAACTAGAGCCCGGCATGAGTTTATATATCCAGGGTCTTTATAAAATTGGCTAGCTACATAATTCAGCTAGCCATTGGCTAGCCATGACAGTCAATTGTAGTGTTCTGGCTCACTGAAAGTTGCCTCCTTTCTCCTTTATTTATCAGTTATGAAAACCAGCCCACAATTTTAACTCCGGCCAAGTGGAATGTTTTGTCAGCCCCACCATCTTCTGTCAAAAAGGTCCTAATGTAAAACTTCTAACTTAGCCGAGTACCGAGTAACTAATTCTGGGATAGAGGGTAACGTTAGCCTTGTTCTACTATTTAATAAATAAAATATTTTTCAAACATTAGCCATAGCGAACCATCAGGAAGATAGCTAACTTGAGACTTGGAACTTAGCAAAACCATGATTTCATTAGCGAGTTTGGTGAATAAATGGTACATTTTTACTGCATTCTTGTTAAACTCAACAACAAAAAATATTCAGTTGTTTTACCTGGACTCTTGTAGCTGACATTTTCTTACTGTAATGGCAGCTTCACATATTTACAGAATATAGTTATGGCTGAACTTGTACCATAAATGAGAAATATGGATTTAGCTTAGAAAGCAGTGAGAAAGTGTGTTGAATGACTATCCCTTTGGAATTTGAAATTTAGAATACCAGCATTTCACTGAATCATAATAGACTCCAATTAATGTCTGGCTTTGCATTTTCTAGAAGATATTATCTGTAAAAAGTTTCACGTTGATATGAAACCACATTTGTGGGAAACTGATAATTACATGCAGTGTGCCCATATGTGTAGCACATCTGTGTGTTAATGGTGCTCCAGTTCACTCAGTCATTCACAGATATTCATCTCAGCCCTCCTAATGGCAGCTGTTTGATTCTTATTAGTGTTGTAGTGCAAACAGACCGGGGTTCTTTCTTTAGTATTAATCACCTGTTATCCTGTTATTCCTCTTACTGCTGTGAGACTTGGGATAGATGTTTGAGAACGCGAGCCTTAGCTCACGGGTGTCAGAACCCAGTGGAGGCCCTGAGAGTCCGCTGGTTTTCGGCATATTTCAGCACCAGTAATTCATTTCTCCCTCAGCTTGTTCTCAATGCCTTACTTGACTGCTAATTGAAAGGAAACCAGAAAAACCTGCAGACACTGCGGCCCTCCATGACTGGAATATGACAGCCCTGACCAAGCACAAGGGTCTTGGGAGAGCCATGTTTGTGCTGCTGGGTGTATTTTTTCTCAGGAAATAAAGCTGCTGTTTAGATATTCAACTCACGTCATCTGGTGTAAATTGGTTGAAAAAAGGAAAAATATTTTTTTTATAAATTTGGAAAAATAAAAATAAAATCAGTAGACCCTCATGCTCCCCAGAACCAAAGTATAAAGTTCTATTTACACTTTTTAAAAATAGGAAGGTAATAAATGAACACTTCTTTGTCAAGCCTGGTTAGATGTGATGATGATGTCGCCTCCGCAGGCTCCCTTGTATAAACAAGGTTGCATGTTGCAGTCCTTGTAAACGACAGCCGCCGGCAACTCCTCTGCAGCCAAAGCCATCTCGCCGTGAGAAGCTGAATGTTGTCAGAGGACAGGGGAGCTCATCAGGATGCAGGGGAGCAGAGTAGACCCGTTGATACAGTGGTTGGCTGCGGCTGGTGTTCGCAAAGCACAGCATTAATCTAAATCAGCCAGCATCTAATTACCTTTCCACAGTCAAGCAAGCATAATGAGTTACGGCAGGTGTACCATGTGCATCTCACAGGGAGGGTAACATCACATCTGACAGACCATTTTGAAGGCTGAAGACCCACCTCTTCAGATTACACCATGGCTTTCCTGACCCCCTTTAGCTGTCCTTTAAAATGTTATAGGTATAGCTGTGTCAAGACAGGTTCTCTGTCTAGTGGCATTGGGGCGGCACGGTGGTGCAGTGGATAGCGCTGTTGCCTCACAGCAAGAGGGTCCCGGGCTCGAATCCCATCCCGTGTCTGCGTGGGTTCTCCTCCGGGTACTCCGGTTTCCTCCCGCAATCCAAAGACATGCAGGTTAGGCTAATTGGGGGGGGGGGCGTTAACAGGGCGTTGCTGTAAAAGAGCATGTGTGCTCAGTCAACCTACCCTGTATAAAGAAAGGTAAATAATAATAAAAATTACAATACACATCATTGGTTTGTTTGGTTAACATTATACTTCTTGATTAGAAATGGGCCTTCTGTGTCTTGGCACGTTTGTATTCCTGAGACCAACACATTTTCCACTTCCGTAAGTCACTCTGGATAA
This sequence comes from Ilyophis sp. 1 JC-2022, assembly GCA_022702515.1. Lineage (NCBI taxonomy): Eukaryota > Metazoa > Chordata > Actinopteri > Anguilliformes > Synaphobranchidae > Ilyophis > Ilyophis sp. 1 JC-2022. Next base: position 41,787,554 of record CM040396.1, on the reverse strand, counting down.
CAGTGTCTGCTAAGTAATTGCAATGTAACGTCTTAAAGCACAAAGAAGATTTTGTTAAAGGTAAGTCTTAATCAAATTAATTTAATGTGCGCATTTGTAATTTAGTTTAGACTGCAGAGAAGATTCCTGTGACTCAAAGGATGTCTGGCTTAAAGAGAAAGGGTTTTATTTATTTATATAATGTATAAGTGATGATGTTAATTTTATAATATACTGTTAGTGATAATGTTCAACACATTAATCATCTCTCTTCTCTTTATGGTCTTGCTTGGCATAAATCCCATTTCACGTCAGCATCAGTAACAGGTGGTCAAAAGCATTAAGACTGTACTATTGAAATCCCATATTTCCTCTGTCAAATCGATTGATTCTGCCTGTATGAGTCTACCCTTCAGCGTGTCCCTTCAAACTCCGGAGATTTTATTTTGCTGCACACAGCACCCCTGAACGTCGATCCATCTTATGAACGGGAAGCGGTGCTGAAAGCCCAGGAAGGTTAATGAGATTTTTATAAAGTGTCAGTCGCGCAGTTTAAACAGAGATGAAATTAAGATGCATGATAATTAAAATGAATTGACCTGTGAAATGAACATGTCCCTCCCCAGTCTGGGACTGATGCACACCACTAGGCCAGAAGGGAGTGAAAAAGATCAAAAGGACTGACTGAACTGTCCAGCGGTCACACATTCAAGGGGTCCTTTCAGAGAAAAGGTGAAACATAATGGGTCTCATCCACAGTTCTATACCCATTGTGCATTTATATCCCCATTATACATTTTTAAAAACCTAAAACCAAGAATTTTATATATATATATATATATTTTTTTTAAAGCAAAGTCAGAGGACAGCTGTTTGGAGGTGACCTAAATGGTAAGGCTGGTATGACATTAGGTTTGTCTTATAAAAATGATATACATCCCTCCATAAAATAAACTAATTAAAGTTGCCTGATTAATGACAAACTAAAGGTGAGAATTATTAAATAATATGACCATGCTGTGAGTACAAGCCTTTGTTTTTGGTACATTTTATCTGATTAGTTTCACTCAAACATTTGTTTCCAAACACTTCAGAGGTTACTAAATGAAATTTGATTACAGACACGCTTTGTCAATTCAAAGGCAAACATCGTAGGGACAGATGATCACTGTGGTTACTCTTCTATTGAAAAAGAGATAAAATAACAATTATTTAAAAATGATGCATGGTAAAACAAGAGACCCTTCTGTCTGACATTGTGGCCATAAAGCCTTGTCTTTAAATATTTGCTATATTAAGTCCATGCTATCTTAAGTCCATGCTATCTTAAAATATGTGTGTGGGAAAACATGCACAGCATGAAAGGCTGTACATATCAGTCAATGGCCTGTTGCCAAGAGAACAGGACCAGGATGTAACGTCAAATTTAAATGGATTAACAAGTCACATAATCAAAGTGCCATCAATCATCTGGCCAAATCCACTTCCTCAAGGAAACCTCAAAAATACAGCAGAGGAAATGTTTATGAGGTCAGTTCATCCATTTCCAACACCATAAAAAGCAAAAGAATAGTCTTATTCCATAATTTCACATTCCATGCTAGCCATTACCAGGACCCCCCCCCCCCCCCCTGACAAGTTCACCATCCTATATCCCATGTTCTTATCCCCCTTTAAAGAAACAGGATAATTTTCTCCATTTTCCTCTGGATAACTGCCGAGCTTGCTAACAGCATTTTAAACTGTCCTCTGTCTTCTCCCCCAAGCATTGTGGTGCACCCAAAGGAATGATGAAACCAGAGCCTGAAACCGAAATAAACAAATCCAACAGGCACTGAATGAGCTGTCAGCCTCCATTCCTCTGATCTGCCACTGTCCTCTTTATCCATTACACACGAAATGGGCAGAAAACCCAAACTATTCCAAGGAAAGGAGGAGGAGGGGCAGTCAGGTTCCTCTGGGCTGTGCTGGCAAGATGGCTCTTTTGCCTTCCACCACTACTGCCTGCACTTCCTTTCATCAAAAACAATTTCACCCTTGATTCACTTAGTATGTGCGCTGATGACTGATATGAGAGGGGGAAAGAATGTAGCAGTGTAGCATAATGGGTAAGGAACTGGACTTGTAACCAAAAGGTTGCAGGTTCGATTCCCAGGGAGGACACTGCCGTTGTACCCTTGAGCAAGGTACTTAACCTGAATTGCTTCAGTATATATCCAGCTGTATAAATGGAAAGATGTAATAAGAAGTTGTGTAAGTCGCTCTGGATAAGAGTGTCTGCTAAATGCCTGTAATTTAATGTAATATTTTATATGCCTTGTCTCCACACCATCACACCCACACATACATACACACATACATATACACATATACATGCAAATGCATGCAGGCACACACAAGCACACACGTAAGATATCAGTATAGGCTTGCTCATTTTAATTCTGTAGCCATCAATAAGCATGGTAAATCACTGCTTAACATGCAGTATATACCTTTTAAACAAATATTCCAACAGGTTTTAAACATGGTACATTTTATACTAATTTGTGTAATATCTAAACTAGTAAATGAAACTCGCATACCCGGAGGACTGACAGATAATGGAAAGGTTACACACCTCCCTTACAGATCTTCGTAGCAGTTTGCTGAAACCTGCCATTAGAGCACACATGCAATGGCATTGCAAAAATAATGTAATGAAAAACCATACATGAAAAACGGTGTGTTAATTGTACCAATTAAAAATATTTTTTTAAAATGTATAAATTACTTCCTCACACATAATAATAAAAATTATAATAATAACCTCAACTTTGTGCATGTGTTTCACCTGATAGAAAAAATGACTGGGTTCACAAGCCAACAGAAGCCAACTTGATTAATATGCAGAAACTGACATCAGCTCACCTTCCCTGATTAAGGTCACAAAATGACTGACATACCTGCATCATAATGACTGAACAGAAAGCCACAACTGCAAAATCATGTGTGGTTGCTCTCTGCATAGGCCAAGTGTGTGCATGTGTCAATTTAATAGAGGTTTTCACACCCAGGAAGATTTCAGGTTAACAGCCCCTTGGAAGTATGTGAAAATATATGTTCCAACACACAAAGAGCTCACGTCCCATTAAAGCAAGTGTCTTTAATTCAAATATACTCTAAATGTCACAAAAACAAATACCAGGCAACACACAAATGCACAAAATGGTTGAAAAAACCCCAGACTTATGACAAAATGAAGGGAACCTTATCATTTGAGCATATTGTAGCACCACCAGTGTTTTTATATCTCACCTACCAGCAATTTCAAAGCTTCTCTTTGATCAGGCTGACATTCGAAAGAGAGAGGGGGAAAAAAACAACTCGCCAGCCCCTTGTGCATTTCAAATGCCCTGGCACCCTCAACAATCTCCATTAGGTTTTATTTAGAGGGCTCATTTAAAGAACTTGAAGCTCTATTCACCGGCTTCCTAACACAATTTCTATGAAAGACAGCAGCTGCAGCCCTCACCTGGAGGAAGCAGGCGGAGGGGTGGGGGTAGGGGGTTGGAATCAGGAAGAGAGGGCAATTATTTGTGCTCCGCTGTGGAGACCGAGCTGGGTGATGAATCGGGGGCCTGGGCTGGCTCTCCTGGTGGAGAACCAGTGACTAATGTACCACAGCAGTGGATAAGAGGGAAAAAAAGAAACCAATGCAGGACTTTTGGCCCCTAAGAATTGTCCATCAGTCAGATTACAGGGTAGGAGGGAGGTTGCCATTTTCACGCAATACTGTTCTTTTTAATGGTGGCTCCACAAAGGGAACTGGTGACAATTGCCTTTTCTTGTTTAAAAAAGATCCTTTACTAGGTGAATTATCAGTCTTAACTCCTTTTGACTGATACGTTATTTAGTAATCAGTCTTATATTTCACAGGATATAACTATTCTTTATAGCAAATAAGATTAGTAATGTGATAATGTATACATTGCTCATCTAAATAGGTTTCCATCCAAAGCAGCTGAGAAACTGTAGTGCTTTGTTCAGTGGCATTAAGAGAACATGCTGTCATCCCAAGTGCTTAGATTCTTTGTCCGACTGACTGGAAGGTGTAGCAACAAGCTTTACCAATAGCGAGCACAACAATTATATTATCTTTCCTTTCCTAAACGACAGCTCCTGCCTTTCTCATTAAAAGCCAGTTTATATGCAAATAATCATATGAGTACTGACTTTGGTAATGAGGAATGCATAAAATGTGTTATTTATATGTACTAGATAAATGTAATTAGCCTTTTGTGATGATGTGTCAGCTTTAAGTTGCACATATTTGACTGCAATGAGAATAGTACTCTCAAACAGTATTAGTGTGCCATACCTTTGGTGAGTGATTGATCTTTCTCTTTGTGTACTGTTGATGCAGTGGGAATACATAACAGCACACAAGCAAAACTCCAATCACCCATTACTTGTGCCGATTAACTCCAAAGCCTTTGAATATGAATCGATCCAAGTAATAAACTTTGCATTTTGTTTGTAATCAATCAGAATCTGTGAAATGAGAACCTGTTTCTCGGGTTCAAATACCAATGCATCAACCAGTTTGAAAGCTAAGCTTTTTCTTGGATGCGTCTTTTGTAAAGCAAAGTTTCATCTGTTGTCCAAGACCATTACAGTTTATGACTGGGCAGTCTTTTTAAAAAAACAAACAAATATTAAAAAACACACGCAGAATAGTTATTTACCGCTTCTTTAAAGGTGCACTATGCAGGATTTTTACCTACAATATATTATAAAATAACCATGCTCAGTCATATCTATGATGCACTGGCAATCTGTCTCGAAAAAAAACAAAAAACAAAACAAAACCTTGCTCCTCTGCTTGTATTTATTCCTAGATGTATTTGGGACATTTCTGGGCATGGGCATCAACTCAACAAACTTTTTTATCTCAAATACTGAACTATTTTAGATTTTTCAACGACGATTTTCCACGACTACGACAACTCTTTTTCTACGTCTTCCCTTTTTTTTTGTGACTACCGCTCCGAAGTTGATTACATCCAGACCCAGCATATCTAACAACAACTAAGGATAAATACGGTAAGCGCACATTACGGCTCCCACTGCAAGTGTTTTCTGCGCTGTGTGTTTCATGTTTAGCCTTAGTTCTGTTGCCAATTTTACCAGTAATGGTATATGTGCAAAGTGTGAGCTTAATTCAGAATTGGAACAGAAAATAGCTGAGCTAGAGGCCCGCATCCAGACGTTATATCCGATCCAGGAGAGTGAGACTTTGTTAGACCCTTTTTTTTGTTATATTCCCTTTTACCTGAGCCGGATGCCAGTTTAGACGCTAGTACCTCTCCCCCATCAGAGCCCTCACTGCGGGACGATTTTGTCAAGGTGCAAAAGAAACATAGCTGTCGGATTAGAGCCGCCGAGCACCACCCTACTCGCATTTCAAACCGATATTCCCCACTCAGTAACACACCTACTGAGAAAGCCCTGATCATAGGGGATAGTATTCTGAGAAACGTGAGTTTAGCGACACCAGTGACCATTGTGCAGTGTACGTCTGGTGCCAGAGCTACCGATGTTGAGGCTAGTTTGAGAGTGCTGGCTAAAAGTAAACGTAAATACTAGAATTGCTATTCACGTCGGCACCAATGATGTCCGATTGAGGCAATCGGAGGTCACCAAAAACAACTTTGTTTCGATGTGTGCAGTGGCTAAAAAGATGTTCTCTGGCCCGCTCCCAGTTCGTAGGAGTGACGAGGCCTACAGTACTGTTCGCCCTGTCAATGTAGCCTACTGTATGTCAGATGATGCCAAATAAGGAATAGTACTAATTTGTTAAATAGTTGTTATTTGCAAACAGAATTTTGTGAACACAAGAATGTTTAGGCTCTGTAGGACCAGGCTCTGAAATCTAAATATTCCAAATAAATAAATACATATATAAATACATAATAATAATAATAATACATTTTATTCATGCTGTGCTTTTCATAGACCCAAAGCACTGGATGCAGAATCTCAGATTATTTCCACTATAAATGATTGTCCTTTCACAGTTTGATGTGGCACATACAGTTTCATTTCATTGGCAGGCCTAGTTTTTGCAAGTTGGAATTTAGGACTTACAGACAGTGCTTTGTAGGCTATGCGTGAGTAACTAGGCCTTTTCTTTTTTATGTAGAAAATATTTTTTTTGGTGAGATTTACTAACAGGCTGTAGGCCTACATGAAGACATCTGAAGCGCATTTTCATTGTAATGACATTTGAAGCACTATAAATGTCTGTCTATTGCAGTGCGCAAGTTTCCATCGAATGACAATTCACGCATTTGGTGTAAATGACAATTCACGCATTAGGTGTAAATGACAATTCGCACATTAAGCTTTATATCGGTGTTATCAGCAAAGTTTTTTAATGGATAGCCATTGTCCCATAACAGAAGATGGTCTCCCCCAGAAGATTACAAGAAATATTAGCAAATATAGGCTAAGTCATAGCTTGATCCAGGTTAATTGCGAATAGTCTACATGTGTAGCCTTACACGGACCATTGCACATCACCTGGATGTTGATGGAGTGGGTTGAAAGCAATTTAATGCGGCAGTCCCCTTCGCTGAGGGACAGGTATGTGGTCTTTGACCTATGGACCCTGTTATTATGCATTTTTATATATATAGCCTACACAGGAAGGTGTACGCGCATTGTATACACACCTATGGAGACGCACTTATATGTGCAGTTAAAATAACAAAACAAAAACAAAAAACGCAAGTGTTTTCTGCTGGCTCAAGATAGCAATACGCCAAAAATTATCCTGGCCACACCTCATCTTAAGACCAACCCACCCAGTTCACTTGCTATGGGCGCAAGATCACATTTAAACGATGTGAGTGCTGGGTGCTATAATGAGCCCTGTGCCGGGTCTAAGATAGCAAAGACACTTGCGTTTCAGTTAGCGCCACTTAGCGCCAGGTGTAAGATAGGGCCCCTGGAATGGCTGAAACAGCTATGTATATGGCTATGTATTTACAACCCAAAAACTGTTAACTTGCATTAGGCTGTGAGGAACACAGGGAGTTCAAAGGAAGATGTTAAAAGGAATCCAAGGAATTTTAACAAAAACCACCCAAACAGAACTTAGTGAAGTGGAGCAACAGCCAGACAAAAGAAAAAAAGGGGGAAGTAAGGCCTCCCCGCAATGGGTGTGAGGGTTTGGTTTGAACTGAAGAGTCAAATGCGACAAAACAAGTCACTCACAGAAGCGAGGACCACTAAAGGAGTCTAGGTATCTGAAATAGTAGAAAGGAAAACAAGGGACGAAAAACTCCCTAATAAACCACCCACTAAACCGGGTGTAGCTCATAGACACGAGTAGAAGGGTAAGGTTAAAAAACTCCCAAACAGAAATACAGGAGCAAAAGCTTGAGAGAGAGAGAAACAAAGAATCACTTTCAGAACGTTGACTATAACGCCCGATAAATAGGTGAAAAATAAATTTCATCAAAATAAACCTCTCACTTTCCCAATAGCAGAGAGTAGAAGGAGAAGTAGGAAAAAAGATAGAATCTTTCTTAGGAAATAAGAGCCTAACCAACCCTGACTTTGTGAAGGCACGATATGACGGAGAAGCGCTAGGAAGCGGAAGTGAGGGGTTTAAATACCTGAGAGATAAATTAACTGGTGAACCGAATAATTAGCGGGGAAAAGGAAAACTCCAAAACGGAACGCGAACAAATCCGATCCGATCCAGAGGGAAGATAGGTGAAAACCATGACAGGACCCCCCCTCTAGGGGACGGCCTCAGACGATGCCCCAGGCCCATCTCTACGGAAGTCCCTAATCAAATCTGGGTCCAAGATGTTTCTTTATGGGACCTAACATCGCTCTTCAGGGCCATAGCCCTTCCAGTCTACCAAAAACTGGACGCCCCTACCCACAGCCAAAATGCGGCGAACCATATAAGCCGGACTTCCCTCCACGATCCGAGGAGAGGGCTGTGAACACTCGACCGGAGACAGGGAGCTAACGAGAACCGGTTTAAGATGGGAAATGTGGAAAGTGGGGTGGATACACATGGAGCGTGGCAACTGGTGATGCACCGTAACTGAGTTGATCCTGCGGATGATCTTGAATGGACCCATATAACGCGAGGCGAATTTGTGAGACTCCACCCGTAAGGGAAAATCTTGTGTGGAAAGCCAGACCCGCTGACCCACCCAATAGGAGGGCCCCGAACGACGATGTCTGTTGGCGGAAGTTTTCTGATAGGCGGAAGCTCGCAAAAGAAAGGCACAAACTCACTTCCAAACCGCACAACATCTTCGGACAAAAGCGCTAGCATAGGGGACCTCCACGTCTCTCTCCAGCTCCGGAAAAAGTGGAGGCAAATAGCCCACCTGGGCCTCGAAAGACCTGTGGAGGCATTACGCAGGGTGTTATGGGCAGACAGAAAATAAAGGAAAAATGGGATAGAAACCATAGCAACAGAGGTAAGATAGGCGAAAACCATGACAATGGGAAGGCAGACCTGAAATATCCCCAACTGTGTACAAACAACAAGCTGAAACAAACACAAAGCCACTAAAGCACACAACATTCAACAAAACCAAAATAGTGAGGCACCAATCACACTATACACAACAGCAGCAGAGTGACAAAAATACTGACTTGAGGTGAGATGCATACTGTATAGTGTAGGGACAACAGACTACATTTCCATTCATTCCACAGGAAACCCAAAGAACATTTACAACACAGCCACAGCATAACATCCGTTGTTATTGATCCAATCGTATCACTTGGAAATACGAGACACTAAGGGTCATAAAACTAAAACAGATAAGAAGACATTCCAGTCTGTCTTTTTCCAAAAGACTTCTTCTTTTCCTTCTTCATGCTGCAACACAAGAGGCAGCACCCCAATTTTTGTCTCCCCTTTTTTGCGAGGTACACAGCTACAAAGGTGGATCTCCTGGTAAATGGACTGCACTTATATAGCGCCTTTTTCCAAAGCGCTTTACAATGGCCTCTCACTCACCCGTTCACACACACATTCACACACCAATGGCGGCAGCTGCCATGCAAGGCAGTTAATTGCCTTGCCTTGCTCATTGGGAGCAATTTGGGGTTCAGTGTTTTGCCCAAGGACACTTCGACATGTGGACAGGAGGAGCCGGGGATCGAACCGGACAAACCCTGCAATTAGCGGACAACCCGCTCTACCTCCTGAGCCACAGCTGCCCCACAGATAACACAGAGCTGCAGCAGCATCAGACAGAAAGGCCACGGGGAGAGACGCAAGCGACATTAGCTTGCCTATGGCATCTAACCCTAGGACTGAATTAATGCATCTCTGACTGTTCCAGCCACGGACAAAGACACAGGTGATAACCAGACAATGTTGGATAAATTCCAACCGGGAGAAATCTCAACCGGGATAAGAAAGGCCAAAGGAGGCACCCTGGCCATCCACCTCACAGACAAGCCAGCTGTAATCAGCTCACTGTGGACTCAATAAGACTGATCAAACATCCCAGGCATAGCTTAGGATTTTAGTTTTATTGTATCTCGTCTTTGCTAGCCGGTTGGCCCGTCGTTTATGTGGTAGTACTCTAACTAACCAAAGCAGGCCTCACAGTTTGCTCACCTATCCTAACACTGACTAACGTTCGTGTGATATGATCTCACTTATTTATAGTAACGTTAGATTTGAGATCAATAACCACCATCGTGCTGCGACACAGTCAGTTTACTCCACACTTCTCCGAGCACACGTGGCATGCACGCACACACACACACACCTACACAGGGCACGCACACACATGTGCATACCCACACAAATACTCCAATACGCACACAACACGATATATCTATTTAGTAGAATGTGATATTCCTGTTTTTCTTTGTTTAATAAATCTATTTTTGTTAAACCTGGTGTCTGTTTTGATATCATATGAACACGACGGCTGAGTCAAACCTAATCATTAGAATGTAATACCTTCAACCCTTATGAGTTATTAATTATTGGTGCTTTGATAGTAAATTGAAGTAGTAGTAATTATAATCCATAATAATCAAAATGAGACTTAAGGGAACACTTAATAATTACAGTATAACACTAAGTCAATTAAACCAAACCGGTCATGCTGGATGATGTTGCAGGCAGCATAACATTTGCCACGGCGTCTCAAGACTCTTTCACGTCTGTCACATGTGCTCAGTGTGAACCTGCTCTCATCTGTGAAGAGAACGGCGCACCAATGGCAAACCTGCCAATTCTGGTGTTCTCTGGCAAATGCTAATTGAGCTGCCCGGTGCTGGGCTGTGAGCACAGGTCCCACTATAGGACGTCGGGCCCTCATGCCACCCTCATGGAGTCAGAAACATGCACACGAGTAGCCCGCTGGAGGTCATTTTGTAGGGCTCTGGCAGTGCTCCTCCTGTTCCTCCTCGCAAAAAAGAGCAGATACCGGTCTTGCCGCTGGGTTGTTACCCTTCTACGGCCTTGTCCAGCTCTCCTCATGTAATGGCCCGTCTCCCGGTATCTCCTTCACGCTCTTGAGACTGTGCTGGGAGACACAGCAAACCTTCTTGTGATGGCACATATGGATGTGCCATCCTGGAGGAGCTGGTCTACCTGGGCAACCTGAATGGTCTGCAGGTGGTACCGCCTCATGCTACCAGTAGTGACAAGGGCACTAGCAAAATGCAAAACTAGAGAAAATTCAGTCAGGAAGGATAAGGATAGAGAAATGGTCTGTGGCCACCACCTGCAAAACCATTTACTTTTTGGGGGTTGTCTTGCTGTTGCCTCTCCTGTCCATCTGTTGTCACTTTCATTTGCACCAAAGCAGGTGAAATTTATTCACAATGGTTTACGCTTTCTAACTGGACAGATCGATATCCCAGAAGTTTAATTAACTTGGTGTTATACTGTGTTGATTCAGTGTTCCCTTAATTTCTTTGAGCAGTGTATTTATACAGAGGCATATTCTTTACATTTATTGGCGCCCCGTCCGAGGATATTCCCTACATAATTGGTGGTGCGTGAGGACTCAATTTCACAAATTATTATTCACAAATAATATTACTAATCATCTTGCTCACTGCTACCAGATTCGTACGTATTCTCTACATTAGTTGGTGCCCGGGTGAAGACTGGTAAAACCGACATGTTTTATTTGTCTATCACCACTATTGCTAAATGTATATGTAAACGGTGTGCATGAGTAATACTCTACATGTAAGAATATAGAGGCATAGTACCTACAATAGGCTCCAGAAGGCAACATGACAGTGGTTCTTAATTAGCACAGATACAGGCATTTTCCAATTAGCGCAAGTATGAAAGTTACAAATCAGCATAGGAAACCTACACACTCAGACATAACAGATCAGGGGGAGGCTTAAAAAGTAGAAAAACGTCACACCCTAATTAAACATCACTAAAAATTGATTTACATATCTAAGTTCCACAGACTGATCTGTTCACGTTTGCAAGTAAAAAGGATGTTACTTTTGTGTAAGCACGACCCGTGTGATATGTGTGGCCCTGCACCAAGAAATGTTAGTTGTAGAACATAGGCAGTTTTCTTTTAAATGTTTTTTTTGTTCATCCAGACAAAAGCCAATTAAAACATGTTCAATTTAAACTCAACTCTGTACTGCAGATTTAATGAGGCAAATTAAGCAATATTATCTATTAGAATAGAATACATGTTTTATGATGTTAAAAACCATGCATGGCTAATTTTACAACAAAGTGGTGATTAAATTAAACCTCAAATAACCTCAGTAAAACATGTCAATAAGTCCCAGGTCAATAAATCGGACTAGAGCTGAATAATTCTTAGATCCTTTATTTCTGTTATTGAGCATTGCTTAGAAAATAAAATATAAAAAAAACAAATATATACAGTGCGCACCATAATTCTTTGGACAGTGACACATTTTTGTGTTTGAAAGGATACAATGACAATGAGGGTGAAGTGCAGACTGCCAGCTTTAATTTGAGGGTATTCTCATCCATATCGGATGAACCGTTTAGAAATTATAGAACCTTTTGTACATAGTCCCCCCCATTTTTGGGCGTCAAAAAATATTGGACAGTTTAACATAATGTAGAATAAAGTAATCATATTTAATATTTGGTTGCATATCCTTTGCATGTCATGACGTCCTGATTTCTGTGACCCAACAACATCAAAACTCTTGATATCTTATTTTCTGGTACTCTTACAAGCGATCCTATAACTTCTCTGCATTTGAATGGATCTCTATGGGAAATGACGGATGGGACTAGATTTAGCTGTAAATGATGATGGAACAGTATGGAATACATGGTTGGCGAAACGGCTGTAAGTCATCAAGGGTCTGAGGTATCAAACAAGCCTCAAACCGATCACTTTAGGGGTTGTTTCTCCTGACAAATTTTCCTATTGACCTCTATGGAAAAATAAGTTAAGAGAAGAAATTTTTCAAGTTATCTATCCATATTGTGCCCTATGTCCCCTACCCACAACCGTCCTTTGAAGTCTAGACAACTCATTTGCGCGCATCTCTTTCTCTCCATGTTTAACAAATGCACGAGTTGATTGGGGATCTGGGGGTAGGAGGATTCTGCTTGTGTGTGTAACAAACGGCTAGAGGGGGAGGGGTAACCTCTCCGAGCCCTCTTTCATCTCAGTGTTCCAATTTAATAGAGGTAATCATTTATCCCTGATGGCTTCTGACACACTATCACACCGCAGCCTTTGGAGAATGATTCCGCCGCCGACACTTTTGTAGATGGAGCAGTGAAATTATTTTCTACTTCAGCAGTTTTCAATTTAGATTAAGAAAAATTTGTGTTCTTTTTAGGGCTCTGAAAGTAAATCTCTCTGTAGCCACAAAGTTCCCCGGACACCCCTGCCCCCCCATATCAGCTCCCACCCCCCCTTCCCTGGCTTACTTTAATCTGAGCAATGTCAGATGGTTGTCAGACCAGCCGTTTGCTTATCGGGGGAGACTCCAGTCATTGTGGTTTTTCCTTTTATTGTTTCATTTGTGTGTGTTTTTCCCTTTACTTTGATGCAAATTAAAAAATCGCTCCAAACCACTGGCAGCTTGCAAACTATAATTTAGGGATCAGTCTTACAGTACCTCATCCCAATCATCATAATAATTATCACCTCGAACATGCTTTTAGATGTTTTGGTCTCGTTAAAATGCATAAAAGGATTCAAATAAGGATCAGCTGTCAACACTGATTTGTTATTTCTTATTTTATTTTATTATTATTTTATTTATTATTAGGAAATTGAAATTAGGTTTTTTTTTTAACCCTTGTCCAGAAACGTGTTCACTCAGATTTCACTTATTCATTGCATTCTTGATAGCACATGAATAGCAGGCTTGTTAGAATAATGAGTGTTTACAATGAATCCAAGCACCAAACCATCTTGGTGTGACATCAAACAGTATCGTTCTTTCAGGAGTCGCGAGTCGGGACTGACCATTGGGAATCTGGTCCAACACCTCATTTTCATTTTGAGTCATTTGTTGCTGGCACATAATGCTATTGAATTGTGATTTTCTACTGGCTGCAGACAATATGTCATGGCTCCATAAACAAGGGACGGAATGGCACTCGCAAGAAATAGACTTGAAGCTTGTAGGTGCTTGGAAAAATAATGATTCTTTCTTACACAATGCATAATTTGATTAAGCATGTACTGAATCTCAACAGGAATCATATGTCTTCTAGAAAATTCCTTGAGACATGAGATATCTGATATAAAAACTAAATTAAGCCAAAATTATAAAATGTGTTCATTTAAAATGTCAATTTAAGCTTGTTACATACATTAGTAATACAAACAGGTATTAAACTGGGTAACATTTAAATATTTGTTATATATACTCAGGCTTAAAGCAATTATTTCAACAACAAATTCTGCTTAATTGAGGCATCTGCCACTAATTAGTTAACTAATTAGTTAAATAATAATTAAATGTGCTACCAAACTCATTTCCAACAACACATCTTATGTAACATGTTATTGCTAAATAAATCTGTAGATAAAGGGGCATTATATGAATTCACAAGTTAAGTATACCCGTAACTGAGCCCAGCTCATCTAGAACACAAACCATCATACATCATATCATGTACTCCTAGGACCAGGTTTGGGAAACACCAGTGGTCGTATTGCAAAATATCAACAAGGGGGATGGTACCCAGCTAGGCAGTGGTAGCTAAATTACTGGCCATAGTTTGGGTAAGGTAGAGAAGGTTTCAGCCAGCATGACTGGCCCTTCTCACCAATTGTCAGCAACTCCTGTTCTACTGCATGGGAGTTTTTATGAACAATACAGAAGTTTGTTTTTATTTTTCAACGTGCAATTTATTTGTGCGAGTAAATCGCGGCCAGTGTGTCACTGCCTTTAAGCATGCATCGCACGTGTTTGTCTTTTAGGCTACTTTATTTTTCACGGCAAATGTCTCAGAACAGCAATCGCAGAAAACTGCTATATTTATACCAAATTAATGCTACCTTCAGTTACCAATAGCTTTTGTTCGTTGTTAGATTAACATTTTGTGATGTGCTGTCATGGTCTCCCTTCATTCTCTCAATTTCCACGCCTCGTCTTTTTCGATCTCTCAGATATTTTTCCGCATTCCCTTGCGGGATTTCCTTTCTCCCAGGTGATTATCTGGTTCACCTGTCGTCCACGTCATTAGGTATTTAAACCACTGAGTTCTGCTTCCTGGTGCTTCTATATCATTTCATGCCGTCAAGTATGTCAGGGTTGTTGTTATCTCTCTGCTCGCATATATGCTTGTATCAATGGCGGCGCCCACAGTGGCTGCGGCTCAGTGCTCTCCCGGTCGGTGCTTAGTATGGCTATGTGTGTACTTGTGTGTGTTTGTCCTGTGTACCTTGTGTGACACTCATACCCGGCAGGATCTCCTTAGGATAGGAGTTTGCTACGAGCAGAGTGTTACAGCCGAGTTCCACCGCTTACATAACATAACCGCGGATATCGCAAGGAGCCCCGGCTCCTCATGGTTTACCATCCCCGCTGGGAGGAGGAAAAGGCGGCGTAGAGAGAGAAAGCAGAAGCGAGGCTGCCGGGCTGGTACGCTAGCCAGGCTACGGAAGCAGCCGCTCAAACCACCGCTTCCCAGCTTGTATCTCACAAACGCCAGATCCCTCGCTAACAAGATGGATGAACTTAAGCTGCAAACATCTGCTAATAAGACCGTGAAGGATTGCTGCATCCTGTTGATTACGGAGACTTGGCTTCACCCACTCATACCGGACTCTGCTATCGAGCTAGAAGGCTACACCGCACAGCGTCATGACAGAACGGAGAACTCCGGTAAAAGCAAGGGAGGGGGGCTCTGTATGTACGTTAATAACAACTGGTGTACAAATACAGTGACAGTAGACAGTCACTGCTGCCCGAATCTGGAGTATGTGACTGTCAAATGCAGGCCGTTTTATCTCCCTAGAGAGTTTTCTGTCATCATGACGACTGTTGTTTACATTCCACCGGGGGCTAATGCTAACTTGGCTATCGGACATTTACATGGCAGCATTAGCAGACAGCTGAGCAAATATCCTGACGTTGTGCACATCGTAGCGGGGGACTTTAATCATGCGGACTTGAAAGCAGCACTCCCTAAATTCCACCAGCATGTTAAATGTGCTACTAGGGGAGATAACACTCTGGACAAGGTCTATTCTAACATCAAGCTTGGCTACAGGGCAAAACAACTACTGCACCTGGGCAAGTCTGACCATATGTCCCTGCTCTTAATTCCTGCATACGCTCCCATCAGGAAAACTGTTCCTACCATCACAAAAACTGTCAAGACCTGGCCGGATGATGCCTCTCAGCAGCTGCAGGACTGCTTCGATAGAACCAACTGGGACATTTTTGAACACCAGGACCTGGACATGTTCACAGACAGTGTTTTGTGCTACATTAAGAACTGCACTGACACTGTCACAGTGGATAAACGCATCCGGGTCTACCCCAACCAGAAGCCCTGGATGACCCGGGAGGTCCAGCGGCTGCTGAAAGAGAGGAACACCGCCTTCAGGTCCGAGGACAGGGCTTACTACAACACAGCCCGCACGAACCTGAGGAGAGGCATCAGGAAGGCCAAGTCCGACTACAGGAGGAGGATCGAGGACCATCTGGACAGCAACAACAGCAGGCAGGTGTGGCAGGGAGTCCAGCATCTCACCAACTACAGGACTACCATCGGAGCTGTCAAAGGTGACGCCTCGCTGGCGGAGGAGCTCAATATCTTCTTTGCCCGTTTTGAGGCAGACCCACCTGAAGCAGCTACGTCACATCCCATGGCCCACAGCAGTTTTACCCTCACAGTGGAGGAGCATGAGGTGAGGCGCACGCTGCGGGCCATCAACCCGAGGAAGGCTACAGGTCCTGACGGCGTCGCTGGACGTGTACTGAAGGACTGCGCAGATGAGCTGGCTGGGGTCCTCACCAGGATCTTCAACCAGTCCCTGGCCCAGTCCACTGTCCCACTCTGTCTGAAATCCTCCACCATAGTCCCCCTGCCTAAGAAACGCTACATCTCCAGTCTAAATGACTACCGGCCAGTCGCACTCACCCCAGTGGTGATGAAGTGCTTTGAAAAGCTGGTCCGGGGTCACATCACATCACTCCTGCCCCAAGGCTTTGACCCCCACCAGTTTGCTTATAGGGCAAATAGATCCACAGAGGATGCAGTAGCCACAGCCCTCCATGCTGCACTGTCCCACCTGGAGCAGCCGGGGAGTTATGTGCGGATGCTCTTCGTGGACTTTAGCTCCGCTTTTAATACCATCCTCCCCCACAGACTGGTGGACATACTGGGGGACCTGGGTTTTCCACACAACACCTGCATGTGGATTAAGAGTTTTCTGACCGATCGCAGCCAGAGGGTGAGGGTGGGCCATCACACATCCACATCCCTCAGCCTTGGTACCGGCTCCCCTCAGGGCTGCGTACTGAGTCCGCTGCTTTACACCCTCTACACTCTACACACACAACTGCACCCCCACCCACCGCAGCAACACCATGGTGAGGTTTACGGATGACACCACAGTAGTAGGGCTCATCTCCAAGGGGGATGAGTCTGCCTACAGGGACGAGGTGGTGCAGCTGACTGAGTGGTGCAGAGTGAACAACCTGCTCTTAAACACATCAAAAACCCAGGAACTTGTCATAGACTACAGGAGGAAGAAAACGGACATTACACCAATAATCATAAACGGAGACTGTGTGGAGAGGGTGTCCTCCTTCCGCTTCCTCGGAGTCCACATTGAGGAGGGCCTGACCTGGAGCGTGAACACCTCTGAGCTGCTGAAAAAGGCCCAGCAGAGACTGTACTTCCTGAGGGTACTCAGGGGGAATAACATCACACAGAGGCTGCTGGTGTCCTTTTATCGGTGCTCCATAGAGAGCATATTAACATACTGCATATGTGTGTGGTACACCAGCTGTACAGTGGCTCAGAGGAACAAGCTCCAGAGGGTCATTGACACGGCAGAGAAGATTGTGGGCTGCCCTCTCCCCACTCTGTTCGAACTACACAGTTCCCGCTGTATCAAAAAAACAGAGAACATTATGAAGGACACTTCCCACCCCGGTCACTCACTGTTCGAACTGTTGCCATCAGGCAGACGGTACAGACTGATTAAGTCAGGGACCAGCAGACTCAAAAACAGCTTATATCCCACAGCGGTAGCCATACTGAATGCTACTAAGGAATGATCTGTTGTATGGTTATGTGTATATGCGTTGTATCCGTATTGTATTGTTTTTAATAGTTTTAATGCACTGATCGGTTGGCACTTTTTAATTTCGTTGTACCTGTGACAATGACAATAAAGCTACTACTACTACTACTATTTAAAAGATTTATTCTCGCAGTAGAGCTGTTTTTTGTACTGCCTAGAAGCTCAGGGAAATTGTTTAGGTTTTCCTTCTTTTCCCCTTTCCTTTTTCACTCCCGCTCTCTTTGTTTTTGGAGAGCGTGAGTGTTATTTCATTTTCATTTGTTTCACCATTTATCGGGTGTTATAGTTACGTTCCGAGGGTGCCTTTGTTTTTTGCTTTCAATTCTTAAAGAGCCCAAATTACAGCTTCCTCTCTGCTATGACGGTCGGGCTGGGAAGTGTCAGGGGTTCCTCACGCAGTGCCTTATATTGAAAAAAAATACAGCTATCCGTATTGATAATCGTGTTAGAGATCGGGGTCGCATTAAGGCAGGCAGGAGAGAACGCACAGCCACTACCCCCTTTACACCATTTACCGTGTCCGTCCTGCCTCTAGCCGCTCCCACTTATTGCGGTTATGAGGAGCCCATGCAGGTAGACGGTGTGTCTTACGGGCCTCCTAGGGATTCCTCTGCCACGACGGGGTGGTGTCGCTACTGTAAGCGCCAGGGGCACACTATCAACCATTGTCCCAAGCGATCGAGAAAAGGTCCGTCTCGTTAGAGGAACCGGGACCCCTAGCGAGACAAAATGACATTATCTCTCGGACTCTACTCCCTGTGAGAATAATGGGGTACCAGCGCCCCCTCCTGGCGGAGGCTTTTATTGACTCCGGGGCGGTTGGGTGTTTTATGGATTGACGGTGGGCTAGAAAACACAGATTCCCCATCCGCACACACTCCCACTTGCACCACATCACCGCCCTTGATAGCCGACCATTGGGAGGAAGTGTTATTAAAGAGATCACCGCCCCCCTCGCGATGTCGAATACAGTGTTCTTCAGTGGGGTCCTTGGTGTACTACCCAGGGTCACGTTTCTCCATCTGGGGTGTCGGGGGGACATTTAGGAAGCAGTGACTGCAGCTCCGACTCAGAGACGGAGGAGACCATTATTGTCTCTGATCCACAAGAGTCCGTCCTGGGATCGGAGGTAGAGGACGATTGGGACTCTCGTGCAGATGGTCTGTCCATCTGGGAGAATTCCCTGGAGGAGTTTTCTGATTCCGATATTCGGTGGTCACCTCCCCTCTCTCCATCCTCCAAAACGGGGGAGGTTAGTTTGGCAGGGTCTTTAGAATTCCCGTTACCCCCCAACGTTCCTCCCGATTATGCTAGCCTGGCCGAGGTTTTCAGCAAACAAAGAGCTACTACTTTCCCTCCTCACCGCCCGTATGATTGTGCCATTGAACTGTATCCTGGCACCACCCCTACCAGAGGCAGTTTATACTGTGCGACCATGAAGGAGTACGTCGAGGAGGCGCTAGTCAATGGCTTCATCAAACCATCAACCACAACTGCAGGGGCGCAGGTTTTTTTTGTTAAAAAAAAGAATGGGGGCCTGAGGCCATGTATTGATTACCACTCTCTCAATGCCATCACTATTAAAAACAGATACCTACTTCCCCTGATGAATTCGGCATTTGAACGCCTCCAGGGGGCAGTGATCTTCTCTAAACTCGACCTCCGCAACACCTATAACCTGGTGCGCATGCGTGAGGGCGATGAATGGAAAACCGCTTTCAACGCGCATAGCGGGCACTACGAGTACCAGGTCATGCCTTTCGGCCTTTTTAGCGCCCCCTCGGTTTTTCAGGCATTGGTGAATGATGTGCTTCGGGAGATGCTAGACAAGTTTGTTTTCGTCTACTTAGACAATATTTAAAAAATGTCCGCAGACCTGCAGACACGTTAAACAGGTTCTGAAGGCTCTCCTACAGGCTAAACTGTTTGTGAAAGCGGAGACGTGCTCATTTCACGCCAGCAGTCTCCTTTTTAGGGTATATCGTGTCGGAGGGTAAGGTTCACATGGACGCCGATAAAGTTTCTGCGGTTCTTGATTAGCCTACTCCTCATTCAGTGAAGCAGGTGCAGCATTTTCTGGGGTTCGCCAATTTTTATCGGCGGTTCATTAGGAACTTTAGCAAGCTCGCCGCACCCATTACCGCCCTTACCAAAAAGACATCTGCAGGGCAATTTCACTGGAGTTCCAGAGCGGATTCTGCAGCTAGAAGATGAGCTTGCACTGGATCAGGAAGGCACGGCAGGCGCCGGGTTCACCCTCGTACTTCGCGGGAGAAGGTAGGCATGATTTGTGCACCCGCGGAAGTGGAAAGCTCAGAGGAGTCGAGGGAGTGGTTGGCTGGGGAGCGTGGGCTTGATGAGTAGCTTGGAGAGTCATCATCAGGTTAGCAACAATGGAGGCGAGGGTCTGGATGTTCTGGGTGACCGTATCCAGGTGGACCTGATGACGCCCCAGCAGGGCTCCTTGTTGCTCCAGGGCAACACAAACCTGAGCAGGGTCTACTGGGTCCATCCTGGTCAGAACGTACTGTGAGGTATCGTTCTCAGGGACCCAAACGCAGACCAGGTAGTAGTCTGGAAACAGAGAAGGGAAATGACATACAGGTGAACGTAATGAAACAATGAGGGAAGCTGAAGATTGACTAACAAGGTAACACGTAATACGTGGACCGGACTCACACATAACACATAGACTTGAACAAGAACTGGGTAGTAAAAGATAAGTGCATACAATTAGAGAAGGGAAAGAGAAAACAAGAGTCAGCTGTAGTAAAAGAGATAATCAAAGAAAGATGATCAGTGATAGAACAGGAAGAAAGAGAGACAGCTGCAGATAGAAGTTAAGATGACATTAGTGAGTTAGTTAATTAGTATAAAACCTGACTCTAAGCTGTTGGTAGTAGTTATCACCGCAATCACAAAAGGCTCCCGAAAAGTGTGGCGAAGACAGGGGAGTCATGGCAATGCAAACACGGAACAGTGAAACCATAAATGAAACTGCATGCATGATGAGAAAATAATAAATGAGAACATAATCAGAAACATAAATACATAAGTAGACAAACAAAATACAGAATCCTGACAGAATTGCCTTATATTGCCTTATCTGGTCAAAAACCAGATGTTCAATCAAGGGGGAAAAAAAGTTTAGTATCGTCAGTACCGGTGTCACAAACTGGGAAAGTAAGTAAGGATCACCACTCATACTAACTGTTAAAGTAGTAAAATAAAAAATGGATTGACATTAAATTGGAGGCAAGAAAAACGCATAGCTGTGCATCTACGTCTGCATCAGACGAGCGAGCGCATTGCAGGCTTGAAATAAATTAAACGTTATTCAGTTTTTAATTTTGTTGGGGTTCTGTGCATGTGAGTTGTGGTTTGAAATTGGGTAATCACATAGGCTACCTTATTTTAGAATCCCTCTGGCGCATTCTAATTGCGGTCACATTGATGCATGTGTCCTACTGAGCAAAAGCCAGAATCAAGCTCAGTTTTTTCCCGGGATATAACCTGGCTACATTCTAACCGGTTAAAAAAATAAAACTTTTAAATCAAGTTTGGCTACAGACATTGTAAGCCACTTTAAAGCAAATTTTGTTCATTGGTTAAATGTGTGTTTTAATTAGCATAGCTATATAAGGTCATGTAGAATTTAAAAAAAATTCAATTTTGCAAAAATAGCCACTTGGAGCATTCATTAGCCTACATTATGGGTCTAATTAGCAGCTTCAGCTTCATAGCCTACAATTGATTAAGGCCAGACACTACAGGCAAAATGACATTTTTTCTTCCACTCATCAATTTTCAGATTTTTCTATAATATGACTATAATATGTATACTATCACTATTAACACAAAAATGGCCAGACTTTATTAAAAGCTGCTATTTTTCAATGTTTTATCTACCCACACCAATGAAAACATCTTAAAATATTGTATTTATTGGCTTTTTTCAACTGGGCACTGCCTCACGATTCTATCAACCACTACATTGAGTCATAAACCGTTGGAAAGCTAATTTTCTCCTCCGTAATTTTAGCTTGATCATATATGGTCATTTGCTTTGTAGCTATGAGGATTGGTGATTGGAGATGAGCTGCTTCACAAAATCTCATTGGCTGAGGGATTTTCTAATAATGCCATCTTCTCAAAATGACATCTTCATCACTCGGTACCAAAAAACCTCCAGGGCAGGTGCATTCACTAAACCTTACATACTGATTCTCAGATATTCTGCAGATATTTACAGAAGGAATTGTAAATATCTTGTTGTCCTTTCATTTTGGGTTGCATTTTCTGTCAAAAAATACGCCAAAAATGCTTTTTTAATAGGTGTATGCAGTATTTTTTTCATTTTAAATACAAAATAAGTTTGTATTCACAAGCCTCTCCGTAAAATTTTTAGTACTTAGTATATTGTCAAAACAAAAGTAAAACTTTAAGCCTGACACACAGCTATTGCCTAATTTGCATATTTAAACAATTTTTTAAGACAAAAATATTTCTGGCACGTAAGTTACAAAATATTTTCAACGGCCCCAAAGCGTGAGTTTTTCTGTGTGCAACAGCTGTTCTTCGACTGTTACGTCACAGCACTAGCCTTCGCACGGTTGAGTTAGCTAATATTAGCACACACACATACATATACATAGCATACACTATATATATATAACAACACTAGATGACTCTCAGTATGTGTGAGGCGACGAGGGACAGTCATCATCTGACTCCGTAGCTAACTGCACCGTCTTTCATTTGCATCAATACAAATATCTGTCAGCTAATTGTTTGTGTGGTGAAAATGTTTTTATTTTTAATATTTTTCGCATGTTTTCAAATAGTTGTTACAAGTGGTGTATTCCGATTCTAGCAACCATTGCAATGGACACCCATGATGTTGGTAAAGTACATTTTTGAAGGTTGTACGTTACTGCTCACTATATGCTATGAGATGCTATTTATCTCTGATGAAGCTAATAACACGGGCGCAGCCATACAACGTCATCTCTGGTCCCACCAAAGATGATAACGTGACAAGATAACTTACTTCCAGGTTAACTTGTTTGAGAATTGATATGGTTACAGTTGGGAGCAAGTGGAGCATCTCTTCATCATGTATCATCTTTGGTTGAATGCGGAAGAACAAGATGGCAGCGCCACAAACCAATATTAGCCTACTGCCGGATTATTTTTGAAAATGCGTTTTTCGAGTATTTCGTCAATTATTTTGATCACGGATGAGTTTACCCGTGATGTAAAACATTGTAAAGTGTATATTATATTTTCTGTCAGCCCGTAGTTAGCTCATTTTGACAGCTTGGTTAGCACTGACGTTAGCAAACTGTAGCTAAATCAACGTTATAGGCTAGGGGGTATTTGCTGCTTACATTACTTCTGTGAAAGTGTGAACGTTTGCATAAACAAATAAATGTAAATGTTGTAAAGATGTTTATTTGGTACAATGTTTTTGTGGAACAGTGTGTTTAGTCCTAGGGTTAGCCCACAGGTTTATTGTTGCATCATTCGTAAATAGACGATTTGTGAATGCGCATGTAAGTGAGATCGTCGGTATAATACAGCTAGCTACGTAGTAACCCATATGCATACAATGCAAATTAAACTAGATGACTATTCGGATAACAACTAATGTTGACATAGTAACATTTGCATTTCAGTACAACAATAAACGACTAGGTACCGCACTGGAATCATGTTTGCACTTTTACATTAGGATGCAATTGTTAGCTTGTGAGGTTAAAAACCACCAAACTGCTAAGCTAGCTCAGTGTTGATGTAACGAAGATATTCGATGCACAGCAATGTGTCATTTATCGTTCATTTCAGCTTCTGAATTCGCAAGTTGATGGTTTATTTTCCATAATATACACACCTCTGTGACGTGTCAAAACCATGTTTAGCCGGCAGTAAACCATTGTGACCGCATTCACAACGGAGCGTTCCAGTGAAACGTTCTAATCACATATTTGTGATGGTACGCGTTTGGGCCATGTCTGGAATGATCACATATTTGTGATGGTACGCGCGAAAGGGTTAATGTTAAGATTAAACTGGTAGAAATGTATGTGGATATATTTAAAGGAAAAAGAAAATCCTATTTACCTGTAGTGTCTCCTCTTAATAGGCGTAATCTAAAGTTTACTATCATAATGTATTATGTTTTCAATGTGTATTTCAAAGGCCATATTTAGTCTTGTGAATTCAATTTAATTAATATTCTAATTATCACTCAGAAGCTACATTTAGCGGCATTCTGAATTTATGAACGTGGTACACATGGTCCCGAGCATGTGTAAAATTTGTTAGTACGTGCGAACAAATCTCAGATCCGAAAACGTTGATGAATGCCAAAATATGGCCAAATTTGCTAATACGAACTATTTACAAATTTGTTCTGCTCACGTTTCATGAATGAGGACCAATGCTCCCACAAATGTGTCATTTTTAGGCTATTATTACATTGTGTGAATTGTTATAACAATAGGCTTATAAAAAAACACCAAAAGTGAGAGATAGCCTATTAAAAATTATAAATACAATGCGGTTATGCTACTATAAGCAAGTTTACGGAGGTTTCAAATGTGCACGGACAAAGAGTCTATTGATAATTGCCTAACTTCCGGGCTTTCACGCGCTGTTTCAGCACAGAACTGCCAAACACGATAAAGAATTCCTCCTGCATGGTGTAAGCCATGTTCAGTAAATTGGTGACAAGATAATGGGGTTTCACACAAAGGGGTCGATTTACTAAGATCCCAAATAAGGTGTATTATTTTACGGGCGCAGCCAAAGTATTTGCACGTGTTATCATTTCACACTTTGCGGGTCATCAACTAGGCCATATTTAAATGAAAGATTTTGCGTGTTTCAAATGGTTACAATGTAAGAAATATCTCGTAAGAAAAAGATGAAAAGACTAGCAGCAATGTTGCCAGTGAAAAAAACATTTAATGACTGGGAAAAAAGATAAATCCTGTTCTTTTAGGGAATAAATAATAGTAAATAATTACTCTACATAAAATGGGGGAATAATGTATAAAAGGGCAACAATTGCTACAAGGTTCACCCGTTATGGATGTAAACACCCTCAAATTAAAACAAAGTCATAGTCACTGTTCCGTTTAAAATCCAATTTGCTGGAGTACAGAGCTAAAACAACAAAAAATGTGTCACTGTCCAAATACTTTTGGACTCCATTGTATACACACAATGCAATGACACACAGCAGGCCAAAAAAAAGCTGAGCAGCCAATTGTACAATTAATTTTGGTCCCCATAAAATGGGAACTATGTAAATATAGGATTGTACTTCCTACAAAGAAATATACCCTCAAATTAAAGTTGACAGTCTGCACTTTAATCCCATATTCATTGCTTCATTTCACATCCAATGTGCTGTAGTACAGAGCCAAAACAAGAGTCACTGTACAAATCCTTACAGAATGCCTGCATATGATTCAGTTTTATCAATTGTGGAAAAAATGGGGGGAAAGCTTTAAAAATTTAAGAAATAAAAATACGACTTCTCCGACTATTCTGGATCAAGGGCTCAGTCTCTGTGTTACCTCTAAATACAATAATATTAATGTGTGTTCAAATTTTGGTTGACAGTGTCTCATGTGATCGCCGTATCTTGGAGAAAAGAGCATGGATATTCCACTATTATAAAGGCAAAAACGAGTTCTCAACCCTGGCGGGGACATCGGCTCTGGAACCCAAATTCTGTCTACGTTCATTGTTGTCAGATATTATTTTTAAATCATTCCACACACAAGACAAATTGAGAAAATCCTATGAACCCTATCTACGATGGCCCTCTAGTGGTAGTTGGATCTGTCCAAATTACAATAGTCATGTTTCTCTGAAATTATAAACTACAGCTTTAAGAAAACCGAAAAAAGTCCACGAAAACACCTACCTCTCTCAAGTTGCACTGCAGGGCAATAAAATAGCAGGGTGCTAATAGCCCAGACCATGTTTGCAACCTTCATCTTAGCATAGTTACAGACGATAAAATGTACACCCTTTATACATGCTACGAAATGTTCATGTTCTGATACGTTGTTGAAATAAGCATTCTGTGTTTTTCCTTTGCTTACTATACTATGTACAGTTCCTGGTGTACCTAATTATTTTCTTCAAAATCTCTGGTGTAAAAATGTTTAATGAAAAAATATCCGACCTGGTTATGAAGCTACAACTGTTAACCCTGAAGAGTTTATCTTATTAAATTACAAGTGCAGTACAGTCAACGTATCCACAGCGACCAACTATGGCACTTGCAACTGTAATAAATTGCTGTTATTATGTTAAAAAACACACATACCTTACATATATATAAAAAACATTTTTTTAGGTGTATTATGTATATATTGTATGTGATGATTGTGACATAACTGTATTCTGTTGGAAATTTCTGAATGATACAGCCTCTTCTTCAATTCGAACTTTAAACCATGGCTGTGCATATAATATTTCTTTAGATATTGACACTTAAACAAGACTAGTATAAACTAGGTGAAAAGTGCCTTTTTGTGGGCCAAAGTTAGATAGTATAACTATATGTATACACTGAGTACAGGGTTGAATTTTCCCCTGGGATCATTAATTTAATGAAGGGAAAATTATAATCTGGCTGTATTTGCAAGTACTATTATTAGGGAGGGCAAACCAAAGCTTTAGAACGTAGACAGCAGTGAATTCACGTGAGCTTAACAATACATTTCTGACAGAAAACGTAGTTTATTGACATTTTTGCTTCACTGTAAGTAAGTGCTACTGTATTGTTAGCCTTTATTGTTCGCTGTATGAGGCTAGAATGATCAAGTTACCGGAAACCAATAGCATTAACCCATAAAAATTTTACTTCTAACGTTACTTGTTCAATCGAATTGTAAAAGTGAACGCGTTCGATTATGGTAAGCGATACCGAAAATTTCTGTCACACCCTCGATAAATGGCAAAAGTCCCAGTAGAAGATGGAATTAGATCTTTAAAAGTTATATATTTTCTGAATTGTCATCGATTTCTCTTGGCCACTGTGGATGAAGTGCTGTGATCTGGACATTAGTGGTGTGTCGTTCGCGAACGAGTCGGCTCTTTTAGGTGAACGTTGGGAGCCAACTTGCATATCTGAAGAGCCGATTTGTTTTGTAAATGAACACAAGACAATTCTGAATGCAAACCTGTCATAAAGATAATGGTGGTATAGTGGTAGTATGGTCATAATTTTAGTTGTGTACTTGTGGTCTTGGTGGAACTTTTATTTGTTTTTTTTTCTTCAAGTTCCATCTGTAATCAAAGAGAATAATTTGTTAGACCAACAATAAATAAAACGGTCAGTTTAATTGTTCTGATGCTGCACATTTATTTTTTTATGCATTTATTTATTTTTCTTTATTATGATGCAATATTATGTTCTATTTTATGAGTGTCTATTTTGTTTTGAAATGTTCAACTACGCACTGTGCTTATTGTGCAATTTATTTCTAGACATAAAAATGCCCTACTTTCAATGCACATGTGTAATAGCGTCTTACAGTTTTTAGATTTATTTAAATAGTTTTTATAACAAACAAAATGCAAAATAATGTTATTTTGGTAATTAGAAGGTTGAGTAAGATTCCATTGAACAATTTAGTGATAGATGTGCACACCAATCATAGGTCAAAATATCGCTAACTTTGGCTGATTTTGAAAAACCGGAAATGGTACTGAATGAAGAGCCGTTTGGGAGCCGAAAGAGGCTCTTATTGGTGAGCTGAGCCAAATGATCTGACTCACTGAAAAGAGCTGGAATGCCCATCACTACTGGACATAAAGTTGCAATGTACATTACATCAGAAGTATTCAGCATTGTTATTTGCTACATTCATGTAATAGTACGCTCGTTGCCGTTAACTTGATTGGAGCCTAAAATGTCAATCTTCAGAATCCGTTTAAACCTTTCACCAATAAGCTGGGACTTTTAAGTTATAAGGCGGGATATACAGATTGCCCAGCGAAAATACTGACCTGACAGTCTTTCAAAATTCTAACACTTGAGCAAGTCAAGTTGTACTCGAGGAGGGAGAAACATGAAAGAACGGGAGGCCGAGGTGCGGCGTGATAACTAGACGTGTGCGCGAACAGTGCCGCATGCAACACGCAGCACAATAACACCTACGTCCTTCGTGTGACGAATTTAGCATGAAGTATTAGGGAGGAACAGAGGCATGCAGCGGGCAATAAGTGGGGTATAGTTGGAGACACCTTGGAGACCCACTTCAAGGAGGCCAAAACTGAGATGAAATAGAAAATTCTATAAGCTGTTAACCCACGGGGAAAGTACAGTTATTTGCAGCAGTTTTCACAGGGACACTTGTTGAACCCTGTGTTCTTTAGTGCAGTGGTTCCAAAAACCTTTACTACCCATGACCCACTGCAAATACACTTCCATATTCTGGAATAGGTTATAATAAATGGTTTTTATTTATACATAAATGTCAAAACAAGTTTAAAAATATACTGTCCATATACTGTATAACCACCGCACCTCATCCCTTATGACGACCCAGCACCATGTTCCGATCAAAAGCTAGTTTCAGCTTATCACACCTTAAATACAGCCATGTGCATTCTTCATTAAAGACTTATTGGACATTCCTTTGCAATACCAGCATATGAATGAAATACATAATCCCCTTTTCAATAACTTATGATTGTTGTCACTTAAGTTCCAGCCCTGATTGGGAAGATAATTATAATTACAATTAGTGTTGTTATTATTACAGTTAATGACAGTTTTGATTGGGTCACACCATAGTGTTTTATCATCCAGCCTACCTGCCAATAAAGTCCCTTTATGTTTACTCTATGATGAAGAGGAAAAGTAAGGGAATGAACAAAGAGGTCGTACTCCTGTATCTGTGAACTTGATAGCCAGCTAGCTAGTGGCCAAGTCAGGTTTGACATATTTATTGAAACTTCTGATGACCTGGCTTTACGGGTCTAACAAAGTATTATGGTTATCAACTGTTTATTTAAGTATTATTCTTCTTTCTGAATGTCATAATATGACAGAAGGCATCATGCACTTTTTTCGTTGTTATTTCTGATATCTAACCTAGGGTTTAGTGATTCTAGGCCAGAGCATTTTGATTTCTCAGAGTGCCTGGCTCATTAGAAATCCCTCACTTTGAAATTCCTCTTGTTTCTACAATAATACAACATCGGCAAAATGGGAAAGACGATCAATCATTTGAGTGCTTTCACACAGACAGTTCATTTGTCATAGCGATGCATCTTCTTCAAATATTGATTTAATAATTCATCAATCTTTAAAATAATTGTTTTTTTAATTGAGAAAAAGAAGTTTATCTCTCAGATAGAAAGCACTCATGGCTCAGATTCCAGGAATCTTGCAGGCTGCAGACTTGGCTCTGACCTTGGTCCAGTTTATAGATGGCAAATGTCAATGAATCAAAAGAGAATTGGTTACAGATCAGTGCTTTGACATGAGCTAGCATTTCATTTTGGCTTTTACTATCATTATCCAAACCATACAGCTTCAAATATATTATCTCCAATAACATTTTATTGGGGAACATAAAGTATTCTGCTCCAGTTCAGCATCTCTGCTCAGTCACTGTACGGTCAGAATGTGCACCATAATCCCCTAATAAGTAATTCAAAAGAGTGTGAATTTTGGAGAGAGATTTGTCTGCTACCTGGCCTTCAAGTCACTTCCCACTGCAGAAAGTAGGATAAGCTCAGAGTCTATGAGCCAACTTGGCTGACCTCTGCGAGTTACGCAGGCTGCATGACAAGGATTTATTTTGTTTTCACTGATATTGAGTCACATTGACAGAGCATTCACAAATGCAGGCAGTAATATATACTCTCTGTCAGACACATACATATCTATACAGGTGTGTGTGCGTGTCACTAAAAGATTCAAACTTTTCAACTTGGCCTTCATCGGTGAAATGGTGTTGCATGCTGATGGCGGTTTTATATACCCGACTCTACAGTGCACAGGCCAACTACCAATCAGAACTGTTTCACCGTTGAAGGCAGTACATCAAAATGCAAAACATTTGTATCTTTTAACCTCATTTTAGTTCTTAGATAAAATTAGCTATTTCCTGTACTTAGGGACTGCATTCTTTAGATCTACCAAACTTGGGCTGTAAATAAGGGCACAATCCATTTCTATTTAGAATGTACATTACTATTTATAATGTACCTTTATATTTTATGCATTAAGTTCTCATTGCTTTGTACACCTGTGGTGATACTGTAGAGTTACCAGCATGACTGATTAAGGCAATATGCAGACTCGTTTTGTCTCATTTTAACTAAAAACAATGAGTGCAGAACTTTCCGGCATACATTTACATAAAACAACAAATCAATCACATGTATTTATTAGTATGGCAATGAGCAGTCAGCCACTGGAATAGGCACATTCATTCAACCCAAAAAAGCTTCCTTTTTTCCAGTGAAAAGAACTGAAAATAAAGTGTTGTATCCATTATTACTCTTTTTAACAAGCAAAATTGATTTGATCATAAGAATATGGCCCATTAGACAGTGTGGATTAGCTTGGTGACACTTAGTGAAATGATCCTTGACATAGAGCTATTGTTGAAAGGCAAAGTGGTAATCAAAGAAAAAAGGCTATTATTGCCTGAAGGGAAAAGGGTCTTCATTGAAGGATACTCACAATGGTACACAGATATTTGAAGAGGAATGCTTTCTGTCACATACTTTCTTTGTAACCTGCTCTGGAAAAGATCATTTGCTAAATTAATAACATGATTGTAATAGTGTATGTCAGACTCCAAACAAAATAGACAAGGAATCAAAGTGAGAACATTTACCAAGTTAATTCCAATGGCTAATGGATTGACTGAAGAAAAAAGCTGAGCAAAAGAGACTTACTCTTTTCGAGAATGAGAATGTCTTACCCGAACAGTTTCCAGTTTTCCAGCAGGTGCATTATTTTGTCGTACAGGAGTATTAGCCGTTAGGTGCAAGTAATTGACTTTAGTTGGAACTTGGAGGCCAGTGGACAGGTCTGTCCTTTAAGGCCCCTCCTGGTGTTTTAGATACAGAGCAACTACACGGACACATTAACAGAAGCAGACATCTTGGCTGGAGCTCAATTTCCAATCCCAAAATTCACTTCACATTAATTCGCATGGAAGCCAAGCGTGACTCAAATCTGGACACAAGATACTTTTTGTCTGTGTCTGTAAACCTGAAATCTGATACAGTTTAATGATGTCCTGACAGATCACTGTTGGGCAGTGTGTGCATATTAGAATGGCACAAGGTAATTTATGGTTGTGTTTATGGGTTGTGTTGCTAGGTATCATGTGACCAGCATGTCATAAATGACATATTACTGGACTTTAGCAAAGAGAAACTGAACAACAGGAACAGGAAGAAAAACCAATTACTAAAGAAATGTCCCTGGAGTAGAATAGTAACATTGTTGGTGTTCAATGTTTTTTAAGTGGACCACAGAAAGTGTAGTGGATAGCACTGTCGCCTCACAGCAATAAGGTACAGAGGGCCTTTCTGTGTGGAGTTTGCATGTTCTTCCCGTGTCTCCGTCGTTTTCCTCCGGGTACTCCGGTCCAAAGACATGCATGATAGGTTAATTGGAGACTAAATTGCCCATAGGTGTGTGACTGCGATGGCATCCTGTCCCGGGGGTGTTCCTGCATCTCGCCCAATTAATGCTGAGATAATCTCCAGTCCCCCCCCCCCATGACCTGAACAGGAATAAGCAGGTTTATTAATTGATGGACAAATAAATAAATACTGCTTATAATGTTACTTCCCCATTTCTAGAAACTTTCATAAACATTCAAAGAAGATGTCTAAGTTTACATATGTCACCTTTACTGGCCTTTAACCATAACATGTGTACAAATAATTTATTCATCACCAGTAGTGGCGGCAGGATTTGAATCATGGGTGGGCCAAGGTCATTTGTGAGTGGGCCAAGTTAATTAAGATTGAGATAGTGTCGCATTAATTTAGTTTAAATTATGCTGGTAAAATAATAACGTCATTAGAGTGCTTAGACATCCTTTCCTCAATTTGTCAATATAGGCTATGACCTGTCAAAATATTACCTGCGCATACCAGCTTAATTAACTTCACAAATCAAAAACCCAAATATAATCAATTTCATTGCGTTTATTGCAACAAAATAGCAATCAATATAAATTAATAATTATTTTTCTATGGTCTGTGATTAATAGACATTGTGGCCTATTTTTTTTAAAAATCTAAAAAGTTTATTCAGTCACTTTTTCCCAATAACTTCACAAACATTCAGGTAACAGCTCAGTGGACTTTTGTTTCTCATTCAGGCTAGTGCTTTCTCGTATTCATTAACAGTGATTAAACGTTAAGTACACCCTAGATCACTTTTTTTGCTGTAAACATGTTTGTATGGTTACCTTATAATGAAACTTATTCATGCATTCCGTTATTTAAACAATTCTGAAATAATATTGTATTAAGGGGACGCGGTAGTGTTTTGGTTGCAATTTACATGTTAAAATAGAAATTTTGCCCGTCAGCCGTTTTAGCACCAATTACCAAGCCACTTGGCAGATCAACGCATCTCATCAATATTTCAACATAAAACAAATATGGGAAAGATTGGTTAAGCCGTTTTCATACAATTAAGTACATAAAATAATTAGCATTTAGATTGACTTTTTTTTCCAACGACCTAGCTCAAATTCTACAACTCTAATCGCTAAAGTTGACATAGCGATATGTCGGCCGTGACATGGACCAATGCTTTTGATGGGTGATATTTATGTTTATTGTATAGTTTTTAAATAAACCTTTATAATTCTACGATACCGGAAATTAATTGTCCATTGACTTAACATTAAGGCATAAATTTGCTAGCAACCGAAGGCTAATTGAAAGTTTGAACTAATGTGACCACACAGTCTCGTGCAATGTGAGATTTCCTCTCTCTAAAGCTTCCACAGCGCACAAAAACCAGCCCATACATATGAATCAGCCGTAGGCTACTAACGTTAACTGTTACCTATTTTTAAACTAAAAGTCCAAAGCGAGTTTTGAATTTTCCATATGGTTTAACATTTGGGAAAATTAACTTGAGAGAGCAAGGTGGATAATGTTATTTTGCTTAATATTTAGCCAGGTCAGCAATCACAGCAGTTCCACATAACTCTGACCGAACAGCAACAACAACTGTAATGTTAACTTAGCCAGGCTAGCCGCCGTTACCGAGTGACAAAGCTAGAAATAGTGCTACTATCTAACTTTGCGAACGAGATTTAAACAAATGTATGATTTTGTTTTAATTTCTCCATCATTCAGACCTGTCTCCAATAATGTTAAGCCTGATGCTTTATTGGTAACCCATCTAGCACTATTCCATCTTCACAATCCCTATCCCAAAGAAAAAGTGCTGGAAACCATCATTTCTCCACACTGCATAGTGGCCCCTGTGGTGTGGGGAATTGAGTCCACAGTTAAGGAAGTTCAACAGCAGGACCCTGACCCTGTTCCCTCTTCTTTGCGCAGGTGATCCAATGGGCACATTCCAGTAAAGGATTTCCTCTGAAGCTGATGCGTGCTCGTTCATCGTTACCTGTCCCACCTGCAACCAGTTAATTAAGTCACTTAACCAACCCCCTGCTTCTATGTCTTCTGCCCACCCCAAGTCGTCCCTAGTTTCATGTGTCCCTAGATTTCGTTCCTGGCCTCCGGTCATCGAGCGGTAACCACTTTTCTAAGGAGGCACATTTCATTCCATTACCTAAACTTCCTTCTGCCAGTGAGACCGCTAAGTTGGTCATAAACCATGTTTTTAAGCTACATAGTCTTCCCATAGACATTGTGTCCGACAGGGGTTCCCAGTTCACCTCCCGCTTCTGGAAGTCATTCTGCATGCTTATTAGCTCCACTGTCAGTTTGTCATCAGGGTTCCACCCTCAAACTAATGGGCTGACTGAACATGTCAACCAGGCACTGGAATCTATGCTCCGCTGTTACGTGTCCCACAGACCCACTAACTGGTGCCCATGTGTGAGTATGCCCATAATACCCTTATAAGCTCTGCTACAGGGGGCATGTCCCCTTTTCAGTGCCAGATGGGTTACCAACCGCCCTTGTTTCCCAAACTGGAGGGAGAGGCCGAAGTTCCATCAGCTCTCGCCTTTGTCCACCAATGCCGGGCCACCTAGAGGAAGGCTCGGCCCATTCTGCTCTGTGCCGCTGCCAGGAACCAGACTGATCAACCACCGCCGTCACCCTTCTCCACCCAGGACAGAAGGTTTGGCTCTCCAGGAAACTTGCCCCCCGTTACATTGGACCCTTCAAAATTACCCACCGTATTAACCCTGTTTCTTACAGACTGTTGCTGCCCTGGTCTCTCAGGATTCAATTTCACCTATTTCTAATTTATGCTAAGCCCTTTGTCACCAGTCCCCTTGACCCCCCCCCCCCCTCCTGATATTGATATTTATGTGATATTTATGTTTATTGTAAAGAATTATTTCGGATGGTAATCCATAGCAGGCTGACACAGAATATCAAAAGATAAATAAACAAATAAATACACTTATTAGCCATATTTGCAATTTGATCATATCTGAATATTGGGGGCTTTGGACTAAAGTATTGGAAATAAAGTATTTTATTATTACGGCCTTGGTTAACAGTTATATCCTTTAGGCAGTGTTGGGCAGTAGCATCACTACAAATAGCGAAGCTACGAGCTTAACTACATTTACCGGTAGAATCACCTTAAATCAAATAGCTTCTTCAGTAGCGAAGCTGTTTTTTTTTATGAAATAGTGCCGTAGCATAAACAAAAGCTACACTGTTACATTTTCCCAACCATTTCCAAAAACTCAAGCACAAAAAAATAAAATTTCATACAGTGATAGTGTGACAATCAAGTCTTGCATTCTCTTGTGGTTTGCCGACATCGGGAAATGGACGAAACATCAACCTGTGTGGTACCCAATCTGAAACTCCTACTGAAGACATTTGCGTAACCATAACGCCCTCTACTGATGAGAATGAGAACATTTCTCCTATTACCGGTACCCCACAAATTACTTTTTAAAAGTTTGTAGATTAACTATGTATTTAATGTCTAATGAAATACAATGCACACCACCACTTGAGCTATGGATCATGAAGAAGCAAGTAAATGAATTAACCAATATGGAGACATGCATGCACAATAGGCTAGATGCAAACACATTCTAGCTGAAATAAAGACATATAATGGTTGTGGTAGGGGGGCGTGGCTTTAGGCGTGGCCGGCAAGAGAGAGAGTGAACTCGGGTGGTTTATGGAACCGGCACAGCTGTCGGCAATCAGGCAATTGGTGATGATTGATTGTCTTATTGTTTGTATCAATTAACCAATTGCCTTGATTGTTCAACAGTGAGCCTGAGAACCTTTAAAAGGAGCATTCTGGGAGTTGAGAGGAGGAATGACTGAGATCTGACGATCTGACTGTGTGTTGTGTTTGTCGTCAAAGACGGAAAATAAAAACCCCGTTCTCCTTACCCAAGCTTGGGCTGGACTCTGCTTAATTCACGCGAGCGCTACGGCTCACTTCGCCTCAGTGGTGGCCTGTACGGGGGAAGTTTGGACAAGGCGAAGGTGAAGAAAACAGAGGAACCATGGAGAAGAACTGAGCAGAACTGATCATGCTGAGCAGATGCAAGCCCTGCGTGAGCAGTCTAGCCTCCAGACTCAGGCGCTGCTCCAGGTGACTGCAAGCGGGGATCCTCGGGGAAGGCAGAGCGTCTCATCCCCGAAATTTTATATCCCAAAAATGACGGCGGATGATGATGCTCAGGCCTTCCTAGAGGCATTTGAAGTAGCAGCGGAGACCTGCAGGTGGCCACGGGAGGAGTGGGCCGTGCGTCTCCTACCCCTCCTATCGGACGAGGTGCAACAAGCGGCGCATAGCCTACCGGCAGCCGCGAGGGTGGAATTTCAAAACATCAAGAAGGCGGTCCTCGACCGAACGGGATTCACCCCGGAGGACTAGCGACGTCGATTCCGGGGGAGTGACCTGACGGGAGAGGACCGGCCGTTCGCATATGCCCAGCGGCTGACGGACACGGCGAGGCGCTGGCTCCGGCCAGAAATAAGATCAGCGGCTGGAGTAGTGGAGCAGGTGGTCCTGGAGCGATTTATCGCGGGGTTGCCGGCGGACACAGCCAGATGGGTCCAGTGCCATCAACCCACCAACCTGGATGCTGCCGTCACCCTGGCGGAGGACCACCTGGTGCAACAACCCTTCACCCAAAAGTCGGAGCCGGCGCCCCGAAAAAAATTCCCCCCTCGTTCTGCCCCCCTTTCTGTTTCCCGTCCCCAGAACCCCTCCTTCCCTGGTGTTTATCCCCGTATAATCTCTTTCCCTTCTCCCAACTCAGGCTCAGTGGCGGTGCAGTCCGGCCCACAGGGAGCTCCTCAAACACCTGGACCGGAGTGTTGGCGGTGTGGGCGACTGGGTCACCCGCGCCGCGATTGTCCGCTCATGGAGGTGGGGCAGGTGGTCCGTGTCGTCGGGCCGCCCACCTCCGCTCCCAATCCAGACGGGGCGTACTGCATTACGGTAAAGGTGCAAGGGAGTGAACACCAGGCGCTGTTGGACTCAGGGGCTATGCAGACTATGATCCAACAGAGCCTGGTTCGACCTGAGGCTTTGGTATCGGCACGATGGGTAGTTATTAGGTGTGTACATGGGGATCGGCACAAGTATCCTATAGTACCAGTGGAACTACGCCACTTCGCCACAATGGTGTTTTAAAGAGTAGACTACACTGTAGAAATAGCTGCTAATGTGACATGTGGGAAGATGACTGACGTAGCTGCAGTAAAAAGTAACATGAACCTGGGAACTCCTGCATCGATAAGCACAAGGCTAATGAAAAATGCCATTTTACGCCAGTAGATGGGATCCTCGTAAAGAATAGCGGTGAAGAATCGCAGTTCATTTTATTTTGAGGTAGTCTCTAGCAATAAACAACAACAACAAAACAGTTTGCAATTAAAAGACCACCTCGCTTATTTTTTAAATGCCATGTAGCTACTGCGCCACCAGGCGACCTAACTAGCTGTGCAAATGGCCAACTAGCTGTGTCAAAAAGCCACCTAGTTGAGCTAGCTCCAGTTGGATTTTAGCTAGCTCAACTAGGTGGCTTTTTGACACAGCTAGTTGGCCATTTGCATAGCTAGTTAGGTCACCTGGCCAACTAGCTTGGTATAAAACCTAAGTTAGGGTGACCAGACGTCCTCTTTTTCCTGGACATTTCTTCTTTTTGGGACCAAAAATATCCGTCCAGGTGGGATTTCTGTGTTCTCGCTAGGTAGCGATAGGCTAGCCTATATCTATCTTCATCGCGAGCTAGCGATCTTTATCTATCTATCTAGATACATAGATAGATTTATGTATAAAACTCAACATGTAGTTTGGGCTCAATGTGATATTGGTAGAACAGCCACATATATCCTTTAACCCTCCCTCCTTAAATCACTTTTTTTTTAACCATCTTTTAAACCACCAAAAAAAACCCCCAGCAAAAAATTTATGTTACCCAATCAATATTGTTTTCTTTGTTTTATGTTTATTGTTTTTTGTTGCTTTGTGTTGTTTTGTTGTATTGTTCAATAAATCAATCCAGAAACTAAATAAACAGCATAATAAAATAATTTAATGTAAAAACTTATCTAAAAAAAATTGGCACCGAAAAAGACAAAGACACAGATTGGATTCTGTTAAAGAGTCGCAAAAAAAAACACTAACCGCATAATGCTAGAAAAACAAAAAAAAAAACAAAAATTGTTTTTAGCAATGATGTTTAAATGGTATCCCGCATCTAATAGTTTAAACATGAAACAAATAATGAAAATATTGCATGAATGAAAAAAATAATCTGTGAGCTGTTATCCTTTTTGTTTTTTTTTTTACACCCTTTTACCTTATTTTTTTTTTGACCCTTTGACCTTTTGACCCCAAACCTTTCATTTTCACCCAGCAGTTTAAAAAAAAAAAAAAACAAAATGTTCAAAATGTTTATTTTATTTCAGGTTTAGTTGTTGTTTGTTTTAAACCTAAATATAAAAATAAAACCCCCCATTTCCCCCCCCTTTTCCACTTTTTAACTTTTTTTTGGAAAGTAACGTCTGAGAGACAACAGGAGCATCTGCACTGAGCTCTCTCCCATCTCATCAGATCAGGAGGAGGATCAGATCTCTCCTCCCTCCTCTCATCCTCCTCTCTCCTCTGTCTTCTCTCTCTTCATTCATGTCACTTTCAAAGTTCTCTGAGAAAAACAAAAACTTCACTTTTCTTTTCATTTTCAGGTCATTTCATTTTCACATGAAGAGAGACAGAGAGAACACACAGAGAGAGAAGAGAAAATGGTGCTATTTAAGCTTTTATATGTCCCCTATATGCCACCCTCCTCCTCTAACTGCCCATGAATAGAGACCAACCATGAATATCAGTGTTCTATATTATTTACCCACACCCACCCACCCCCCCCCCCATTTGGCTTTTCTTCTCGATATTATTCTCCCCTCCCCCTCCCCCCCCCCCCCATGTGCATGTTCTCGCAGGCATGTATGGTATGTAAGATTAGGGACCTTTTAAGATTATACAATTATATATAATATAATACTTCATATCAACATAAAAAACAAAAACAAAAAAAATGTGTAAAAAAAAATTTTTTTTTTTTTTTTATGTAGTTTTAAAGTAGCCAAATCAAATTGACCCCAAGGACCCCTGACACTGTACAAAGTGTGTACATGTAACAAAACATTAAAAAACATATCATTTTTTTTTTTTTTTTACCATTCCATTTCAATGAAATTAGGAAAAAAAGTAAATAGCAAAAAAAAAAAAAAAAATCAACCATTTATTTAGATACGTCAAACATTGAATGGGGTCAAATTGACCCCAAGGATAACAGGAGGGTTAAGGTTATGTTATACATTGAACAAGACGTAGTAGGCTTGGACCATTATTATTAGCTGCTCCTCCATTGCTGCAATTTGAGTGAAATCGGGCAGAACAATTATTCACAAAATGGTTTCGTGTCGGTTGGAGAAATATGAAGCGTGGAACTCTGATTGGCTGTTACGGCCGATGGTCGCTCAAAAGTTAAATTGCGGGCAACATTTATAGGCCGATTTTGGTCGTTCAGTTGCCTAGTTGCTCAGGTCGCTGACCGTCGCTCAGGTTCATAGAGAATGGACTTCCGGCGACCGAAGTTGCTCGATGTGAGAACGCAGCGTAACCCTGTCCTCTTTTTTTAAAATCCAAAATATGGTCACCCTACCTAACTAGT
This sequence comes from Ilyophis sp. 1 JC-2022, assembly GCA_022702515.1. Taxonomy (NCBI): domain Eukaryota; kingdom Metazoa; phylum Chordata; class Actinopteri; order Anguilliformes; family Synaphobranchidae; genus Ilyophis; species Ilyophis sp. 1 JC-2022. The sequence continues at coordinate 41,748,385 of CM040396.1, read as the reverse complement.
TTGTCAGAAAGCCAACTAGCTGTGCAAAAAGGCCAACTAGTTAGGTCTTATGTCTAGCTAGTTGGCCAAGTGACCTAACTAGCTGTGCAAATAGTCAACTAGCTGTGCCAAAAAGCCACCTAGTTGAGCTAACTACATTAAAATTGACATCTAGCTAGTTAAACTAGCTGCTTGCCAAAGGCCACCTAGTTAAGCTAGCTACGTTTTATTGGGTAACTAGTTGAGCTAGCTCAAGTTTACCGTGCAGCTAGCTAAACTAGTTGGTCCTTAAGGCCAGCTAGGTGAACTAGTTGATCCTAATGGACAACTAGCTGAACTAGTTAGTCTTTATGGCCAACTAGCTACAACTGTACTAGCTACAAATAATATGCAAATTTTCATAGGGGGCGGGCAGAGTGGGCTTGTCTTTTCGATTTTACCGACGAAAAAACCGTCTGTTCTGAATCGTGGAAAGATATGTGAAACTGTGTCGTTTTTAAATAAAAACACGGATTATTTTCTTCTTTATAGTTGCATTTATATAAATTAACTTATAAATGATAGTGCATGGGAAAGCCCTACGAATGAAAACGTTGAGCTGTTTTTCCCTTTCAGTGTAGGGACGCTGGGCACATCTAGAATTTGTCAGCTAAAAATGTTAACGTGATGCTAAATTGCTAAACACAATAGTGAATGTGATATCATTGTGAGGTTGTAGCCTAGCCTTCAAAGTGGGGATACGGCCATTTGTGACATAGCCTAGGCTAAATGCTTTTAAAAATTAAAGTTTGATCCATCCAGAATCAGAACGACTGCTGTTGTCCAGAACTTCACACTAGACTAGCCTTCCAGGAATATGACCTGGGCCGTGTTTCCCGATAATGATCAATTTTAGGATTAAATGCGATTTCTACGAGCGGATGCTTTTGGGAAACGCATCCTATAGCCTAGTCAACAAGCTTCGTAAGAAGGGTTTTACGATCGCCTTAGCCTAATTACGATGTTTTCGGGTAATGCATCCCTGGTGGATATAACCGAAATAGATTAAATTAGACAAGAATGCAGGCTACATATAATACATGATTTTATACAATAAAAAGCAAAAGCAACAGCACATATAGACCTAACTGAACTGAAGTATAATAAATCGAACAATCCCTTCACCGCCCTGTCGGGAGGGGTCACGTAATTTGGTATAACGTAATTTATGGTAAAAGGATTTGCACGAATATACATACCCAGGCTGATCGGCTAAACATACATATGTTAAAAACATTCTCAATCACACGGTCCAGTCTAAGTCAGTCAATTTCATGCTCACCCACAGGACGTAAAAACAGGTCCGTTAATGACAGAAGCAAAACATAACAGGCACCATGAAGTTCAGCTGACATCTTATATGTTATTGCGACCCCCCCTTTTTTGGGGTGTTCCCATTCCCTGGGCGATTACTTTTTCCATGGTCTGCAGCGGTCTCTGCCGGTCCTAATTAAGCATTACATATGACCCTTATTTATATGGTAGTTTTGATGAAATGCTATGATTTAATCATATCAGAAACATCCTAGTCACGGTTTGACAATAGTAGTTCAATACATAGTTTTTACACCAATGTTTGTAAAGATAGAAGATAAATGTTTTATTTGGATTTAATAAACTCTATCAGTTCCTCAAACTGCGCACACACATACATTTCCAAGGCTAGGGTGCTGGATGTTCTTCCCGACAATCAGGCCCCAAAGAATGTGTAGGGAGTAATTCATGCTTATCTCTTCAGACGGGCTAGGAACATTTAATTGCCTGTGTGTGTGTATGTGTGTGTGTGTGTGTGTGTGTGTGTGTGTGTGTGTGTGAATGAATGGGTCCATTGCCTACTTTTTGAGATAACTAAACCTCGCCATGGGAAATTTTGAGGAGTGTATTGCAATATGGCTGTTTCCGCTGAGAGAGAGTTTTTCGTCAATTTCCCTGCATGTGGGTGTGTATATGTCCTTGATTTACAGGTGTCGAGATGAGCTCATATTGGGTGCCATTGTTCATTGAGCACACTCCGATACAAATAATGAGTTCATTTTTCCGGCGTGATTGTCTGCCCTTGAATCTGAGGCCTTGAATATGTGCTGCTGTTCACATATGGGCCTTTTGTGCAATTCATCCTACCACAGAAAAACATATTCATATTAACACTACATTTTCATATAGTTGGTCCTACAGTATGATATATAATTGTATATAAATAATGAATAATCTATAATTTGTCACAACAGAACATATAGCCTAGCAGTAACAGCACATTAGCCTAATGATTAATTCAGTTAAATTTTAGCTAATAGCGCAATAGCTACAGAGAACTGTCAGACTGTACAGAGAAACAGAAGGAAAATTACGCAAAAAACAGGCCTGAACCTCCAAAAAGCAAACGAGGTAAAAATAAATAAATAAATAAAAACTCCCAAGTGGGGGAAAAAATACTCAAACAGTGGCAAGAAAAAAATCTCCCGATGGGAAAAAATCTCTGGAGGAACTTGACTATAGATAGAAGTTGCATTATCCGTTGGCTGGCCAGTTTAAGGATCAAAAGGAATGGATGGTAACAAAGGTTATTGAGGGATATAGGCATATCACAGCAAATAATCAAATGGGCTGAGCAGTTTAAAGTCTGAGATATTAAACTAGCTGGCAAGTAGCCTATGCTAGAAATCCAATTAAATGATGTAAGCTACATTACAAATGACATTGTGGACAGCGTTCTTTATTTTCTGTGTTCATTTGTTGAAACTACTGGTCAGTTTCGCTATAATTCAGATAATTGTATGAACAGCACATACATATACTGTGTAGGCTAGACCCTCTACTACTGCATGAATGTGTAGGCTAACTAAAAAACATATTTTAAACATTGTCAATGTCCTATTGCGTTATACTGTGCCCTTGTGGACGATTCCATTTACGCCTATAATAGATTAGAAGAAGAGTCACTTATTATAGCCGACACATTGCGCCTGACAATAGCCTATGCAAATGATGTTGGAATATATTTGATTTCATTTCATTTGATTTAGAAGGTTAAATTCAAATAAAATTTACCTATTGACCCCTAACACCGGTGTCAAAATTTTAACCTAGCCTAACAACCTGTTTGTCACTTTTGAAATCTAAAAACTTGAATATAGGTTTACGAATATAATTATGTTATATTGATTGATGATAATGGATCACATAGGCCTATATCTAGCCTATTAATCAAAGATGCACCTACATCAAAGGAAAGGCTACATTACTATTCCCATATGTAGGCCAATTAAATTCCATCCGGTACTCCAAAATGACAAGCATTTTAAATAGATACATTCTGTCAGAGAAATGAGCACTCGAAGATATGAGCTAAATCCACATTTCCATGACAACTATAGGCTACTGAAGCACGTCACGGCATTATATAAAGAAGTGTGGACATCTTCACAGTAACTGAAATTTTTGTGATTAATAGGCTAAGTAACATTCAGTTTCAGGTTTTTAGTAACGTTAAGTTTAGTCATCTTAATGAAAACTTGTGGTGGCTTCTATAACATCAAATGCGTAGCTATGACATTATTAAAAGTAGGCCTACACCGAGTCAACAAAATTTGTATCTTGCATGATAGCCATGTTCTTAGTCGCAGTATACCGCAATCAAATGGTCAATCACACAAGATAAGGCCGGTATGTAAAGTGACTAATTAAAGGATTGGAGACATCAGCCACTGTGTTTCCCATCCCCGGCCCCAAAGTCTCAAAAATCAACTTGGCGAGGGAGCGAGAGCAAACCAATTTCGAGCGAGAGCAAACTAAGTTGGCTCCACACATGCGGATACTGTTCTGTGCGCTCACTTCACAATTCCACGTGCGGGATACTGTTCTGTGCGCTGGCTTCACAATTCCACGCGTGCGCTATTTATGGAACTAAATAAACTCCATATAAGTAGGCTAATCGAGCGTAGCGTTAGTTCAGACAAGTCACGAGAGTGAAACCCGGTCATAGGTGAATCAGCTGACAGCTCAGCTGAGTAGTGACGATTCACCTATTGCAGTCCATTCACATAACAAGGTGGTCTATTTAACCGCCTCGCCCTACCATGGTGGATATTCAGCCTACACGCCCGCTGCACACAAAACCCTCCTCCACCCCAGCTCCATCCTCTTCAGTTTTCCTATTGCACACAGACACTTAGCTTATATCGCTCCTGCATGGCTCACCAACATTTTGGAGTGCCTACTGATTTCTTGTCTTCTCTCCTTCCCGCTTCGGCAACCGCCGGGAGCGTTAGCTATAGATCACCAAGCATAGTCTCCAGAAGCAGCTGGTCAGCCTCAACTCCACGCCAGTACCCAGCTGATGATGCCACCTGCTGGCCTTCAAATCCGTCTTCCGCCACAGTCTCATTATATATTTACATTTTCAACTATTCTGTCTTGCCACTTTCTATTCCGTAATCAGCTATTCAGTGGATGGACACCCCCCTCAGGGTCAGGTTCTGCCCAAGGTTTCTTCCTGCTAGCAGCAGGGAGTTTTTCCTTGCCACTGTCGCCCAAGGCATGCTCTACGGGGGTTTAGGCCCGGTTCCTTGTAAATTGTTTGATTATGTATATATATATATATATAAGTAATTGAATGGAATCTGTGCTGCTGTGCATGCTTGCTTGCGTGGATTGGCGGGAGGGCTTTTTGAACAGAACCATACCGCCAAACCTAAAATGTATTGTTTTAAGAATGTCAATAAAGCTTTTACTTGAACAACAGTGGTCCTGACTGAATTATTATTATAGACAGCTAGTAATTATTATAGCTAGTTATTTATAGCTAATTGCTAGTAGAGGTTGATTTATATTATTGTAGTAGTTAGCTTTACTGATCTCTAATTCTGGCCAATTTCCTGATAATTTCAGTTATTTCATGTGCTCGCCAGCTAGCTAGTACAAATACAAGCACGTAACACTGAACAATATATTTTCACCGGTGAAATGCTAATTTAATAATAAAATTCTGGAACTGAGATGCTGAAGGAGATGCTAAAAGGCGGCTGTGGCTCATGAGGTAGAGCGGGTCGTCCACTGATCGCAGGGTTGGCGGTTCGATCCCCGGCTCCTCCTTTCCACGTGTCGAAGTGTCCTTGGGCAAGACACTGAACCTAAAATTGCTCCCAATGAGCAGGCTAGCGCCTTGCATGGTGGCTGCCGCCATTGGTGTGTGAATGTGTGTGTGAACGGGTGAGTGAGAGGCCATTGTAAAGCGCTTTGGATAAAGGCGCTATATAAGTGCAGTCCATTTACCATTTACCAACACCTGAAATAGCAAATGTTGACTGGTGGAATAATTTTGACGTTACACCTCATTGACGCCTCATTCTGCCTGACATGCGTAGTTTTGAAAAGCTGAAAGAAACAGGAGAAAAGTGTTTACATGCCCCAAAAAATCGAAAGTTTGGGCAAAAAACCAGGAGTGTAAATCAGGTTTCGAAAACACGGATTATGACCTTACATTATCGGATAAAGGTGTTTACATGACCATTTCAGTAACCATAGTATTACCATAACCGGGTTCAGATCAGAGTATTAGTGTGCATGTAAAAGTGATGTTAAACAGTCACATGATAGGGGGAGGACACATTCAACCTTTAATCTGCCATTAGTCCTCCAAGATTCAGATGCAAATTAGCAAAAGGCAGACAAGAGAGACATGGTAGCCATCATTCCTCCAAGCATTCATATGCAAGGTAATTGTGTGATAGCTACCTGGCAAAAAGTAATTACCTGTTGATGAGGGCTATCAAAATGTATGAGCACTCCTTGAAGTATTATTCATGCCAGTCATGCCAACATAATTAGTGAAGTGGGAGAATGAAAAAGGATGAGGGTTTTAAGCAAAATCAGAGGTTAAACCTAATTTATTAATTTTTTAATATTTTTATTAATTTATGTTTTAAACACTATTATAATCAAATTTATTCAAAATCATAGCAAGCACTGGGTTACGGACTACACAAATATACCAATTCCATACAATAGTTCCTGGTTTGAGGGTGTATTTTATGATGAGAAATGGTAGTATTTACAACAAAACCTTTAAAGCCAGTTTTCTCAAAACTCTGTTTTGCAAAATCACAATATTCAAACAATCATATATCTCCACAAATATTTCCTCAATCTCATAATGTGATACATAATTTTGTAGCTCTGATTCTGTACTTTAACGTGATATGAAAAAGTGACGACATGTTTTTTGATCGCTAAGCACGGCGCAACATGCAAATGGGCTGAACCTAGTCTCTGCATTAATTATAGGAGTGTCTTGGGTGTGACCAATAAACCAATCAAAATGTCATATCCCATTCCCTTTAAAAGCCTGCTTTTCCACTTTGGCGGATTGCTGATTTGGCGAAACAGACATGCTCGCGCGTGTTTAATGTGATCAAGGAATAGGCTATATGGATCAATAGTAGCCTATGATCAATATTATTTGGACTAATCATGAGTTCCAGGTAATTCCCGGCAGTGCTGTTATTTTACAAAATATATGCGGTTAAATTTTGTTAAAAGCACCTGCAACAGCTGAGAATAAGCTACCAATGGCTTCTGTCTCACCTTAGAAAAAGCCAAATTAGCATGCTTGTTTAACGAATTTCGTTTGATTATGCTCAAGCTTCATCCGAAGTTCATTACCTGCATTCTAATTTTGATTAATAACATAAATAACGTTATTTTGCCTTACTGATGACACTAAATACAATAAAGCTGTCAGGTGGCAACTCATAGGTTCACGCATATTTTCCCTGGTTTTATAATGCCCTGCTTATGGAAATGTGACCAACCTGTTTTACTGGTAGCATAATGCCTTAAAACAGGAAGACCGTGAAAAGTGTGATTTACAGCAGGGGAAACAGACCTACTCCTGCATGAAGTTAAAGCGCAGAAACAGGCAACAGACTAACGCGTATAATTTCAATGTGACGAACTCGCAACGAGGGACTAAGACTGCTGGTATAAATGCATGTGTAGACAGGTGCAAACACTTATCTTGAGAATAGCAGGAAATGGAAAACAGATTGAGAGAACTGAGACACGTAACAAGGCGATTAGTAAATCGTTAGTAGTTATCCTATCCTAGCGCTGACGTTAGACAATGACTGGATACGTAAGGAAACATTAAACAGCTGTGGAAACGTGATGAGAACTAGATTGTTAGATTGTGTTAGTAATAATTCTATTAAACCCTGACGTTAGTAGATTAGTTAATCACACCCGTGTTTAGCCAGTTAGTAATCATGCAAGTCCTATATAAGAATTAGTAGTGCAAGGTAATACGAACGAAGCGTACAGGGACGAAAGTAAAACTCTGTGAGAGGAAGCGAGAGAGACAGCACAGAACGCAAGGCTGCGGAAAACATGGAAAAATGTATGCTTCAGAAACTGACAATACTAAACATGACAGAAATACAAAAGACAGACTCAGAACATAACAATCTGCTGTAGCCTAGGCTATTTGAAAAACAATTCATGCAATATTCACTGGACAAGGTTTTGAACTTTTTTCAGTCAAAACCATTTACTTACAGGCTGTATGCCTAGAGACTGAAAGCTGTGTTGTAATGACATCTGAAGCGCATTTTCAGAACTCAAATGTCCGTCTATTGTGGTGCGCAAGTTTTCCATTGACAATTCAGGCATTAGGTATAAATGACAAGATAGACATTGTCCCGTAACAGAAGATTGTCCCCCCGGAAGATTAGGCTACATGAACTATTGGCAAATATTACTTGATCCAGGATAATTGCGAATAGTCTATACGTGTAACCTTACACGTACCATCGCACATCACCTGGATGTTGATGGAGTGGGCTGAAAGCAATTTAATGCAGCATTCCCCTTCGCTGAGGGACAGGACTATGTGGTCTTTGACCGATGGACCCTTTTATTATTATGAATTTTTTGATATAGCCTACACAATAATACTATTTCACATTGTAATCTTGATATTTTAGTCATGCTTGTGCGCGCCCCTGTGTGTAACGCCCGTTCCCCACCAGACGCGCAAGCGCACAGACGCTTATTGCGCGTGCAGATTTGAGCAGAAGGGTACCCACCAGACGCGCAAGAGCACAGACGCTTTTTGCTTTTTCGGAGCGCATTCCGTGAACGACAGAGACGCGATGTACAAACAAACAATCTACATTACGGATTTGTGAGCTTCGCTAAATAATGGTTAAGTAAATACTGCTATTACATATGTCTTACTGCTTAAAAGCTAAATTTAGCAATGTAAAGCTAAATGTAGCAAACAAGACAATGCCTCCTTTATAAAGTTTGCTTTTATTTATTTGGGACAGTAATCAACATGTTCTAAACATTTAATTATATCCGAATTAGCAGCTATTCTGTAGTACCTTAAATCGATACAGTGATATCAGTACAATAAAAACAGTATAGAATAGAATAACGTTTATTTCCTTTTCGGGAAGTAAGCATAGTCTTAATTAATAATAATCCTATAATAAAGAAAAAGCATTATAAAAACGGTAATAACTGGTTATATGTAAAATGTATGACTTGATATAACTTAATTTATCCCACAATGGTCATTGTCTCTGTTCCCTTTTTTATTAGAGCCTATATTAAAATATAATATGTATTAAAATAATGAATAACAATAGTAAAACTATTAGTAGGTTGAAAAACATTAATATGTGGTCATATGATGCAGATATTGTGCATATACAATGTATTTCTATGAGATTGTGCATGCGAACACCCAGAAAATTCCGCCCCGAGCGGAAAAATCAGCTCCACGTCCGCGAGCCGTCCGCCCGCCAGCCGTGCGCGCGCGGCCGGTGAGAACCACGGCAATTCGTTAACATAGGAGCGGAAGTGAAGCGCACCAGTGCGCGTGTGCGTGCGCTTGCGCGTCTGGTGGGGAACGGGCGTAACAGACAGGAGGGTGTACGCGCGTTGTGCACACGCCTATGTAGACGCACTTATATACACCGTTAAAATAACATGTAAACAACTGCGACATGACTTTAGACCAGGTTTGTGGTGGTTTTAGCGCAAGCGCTTTCTGCTGGCTCAAGATAGCAATACGCCAAAAATAATCTTGGCCACTCCTCATTTTAAGACCAACATGCCCAGTTCACTTGCAACGGGCGCAAGAAGACATGGTAGTTAAACGACGTGAGCGCTAGGCGTTGTAAGATAGCAAAGACACTTGTGTTTGGGTTAGCGGCGCTTAGCGCTGGGTGTAAGATAGGGCCCAAGGTGTTGTAATCAATCCAAGAATAAAATAAACTACACACCTTTCATGGAGTTTATTAGTTAATTCCGAGTTATTATTAACTGAATCTTAAGGACTGATTCTGAATCAGCACTATGGAGCTGATTCCAATGGATTTTTTGTTTTATATTGTGCCACCTTTGGTGGTATTCTTAAATTTGTTGTTGACATCTTTGAAGTAGAGAGCATTTCTTAGAATGACAATGTACAATATGTAGGGTGGGTCCCAGCTAATGAAATCACGTTTTAGGAAGGTTCCCTGTATGTTATTAAGGTTGCTCTAAACGTTCCCTGGTTGATGCAATGTTGAGTTTTTTTCAGGTTCTAAGAACTTCCACACAACGTTTCTGAGGAACGTCCCTTTAACATTCCAGTAACATTCTGGGAGCATTCCTATTAGGTTCTAGGCACATTCCATGTAACATAAAGGTAGCATCTACTGAGATCACAGAAATCTAATGTCCACTGGAAGTCAAAATGTTGAATTCTTTAGGTTCAGAGAATGTTCCTACAACATCTTTGTAGAATTTTTGCTTAATGTTTCACTAACATTACAGGAATGCTTTATGCAACATAACAATGACATTCTATGAAATGTCTCTGCAACATTAAGGGAACATCTTGGAACTTATTTCTTGCATCCATTCAGGAACATTACATGTAACATTTGGAGAATGTTATATAATAATAATAATAATACCTGGCATTTATATAGCGCCTTTCTTGATACTCTAAGCGCTTACAATGATGAGGGGTAAACTTGCCTCAACCACCATGTGTAGCGCCCACCTGGGTGATGCACCGGCAGCCATTTTGCGCCAGAATGCTCACCACACATCAGCTGAGGTGGAGAGAATAATTTTTTAGCCAATTAAACAGGGGGATGATTAGGTGGCAGATTGAAAGAGCCTGGGTTGGGAGTTTAGCCAGGACACCGGGGAAATCCCTACTCTTTGCGATAAGTGTCATGGGATATTTAATGACCACAGTGAGTCAGCAACTGAGTATAGCAACATTCCCCTTTAGTGCTAGAAGAATTCTATGTGATATTAGCAGAACCTTATCAGAACTTTCCTTTTACATTTTCTGCACACTATATGCAGTGACGGGGGCACATTGTTGGAACATTCTATGTAACATTAGGGGAACATTCTAGGAACTTTCCTCTTGCATTTGAGGAACATTGCACGTTGAATTTTCTAGCAACATTGCTCTTAAGTTCTAGGACCATTGCATATAATATTAGCAGAACATTATCAGAACATTTATTTTATATGATTAACTTAGATGTGTGCATTAATGATTTGGATGGCCTGGGGAAAAAAGCTTATGTTGAAGCGATCTATATCTTCTACCAGAAGGCATGGTGTCCTCAATGATCCCATGTAACGAGGAACGTTTGGGATCTTTCAAGAATGTTCCTGATACAGCCCTGTAATGTCATTGCAGAACATTACATTTGAAACATTCTGGGGTGTATAGAGGAATGTTACTCCAAGATAACAAAAGAACATTCCAGGAATATCCCATAAATGTCACAAATGTTGCAATGCGTTCCCTGGATGCCATAATGTTGAGTTCCTTTCAAGTCCTCAGAACATCCCTAAAACTTGATTGTGGAACTTCCCCTTCACATTCCAAGAACATGACAGGAACATTTTATGTAACATAAGTGGAATATTCTAGGAATGTTAGTCGAAACGTGCAATAGGGTCACTGGTGTTAGTTAATTGGGTCACTGGTGTTGAAATGTGTTTCCATTGTATATTAAAATATTTTAATATGATTGAAGATATGTGGTTTTACCTAAGACTTTAGCTAATTGAACACAATTAAACCCAATTCAAGTGAAAGCAAAAGATTCTCAAGATAAAAAAAACTAATTTTTAAATTTCCTCTAAAATGCACACAATTGAAAGGGACAGCTACAAAAAAAGTTATTTAAAAAGTCACTTATAAGATACTTGCCATTTTTTTTTGCACAGATAGATGTCATTATGATTTCAACATTTCCTACCCTATAAAATGTGTTACGGTAACACACTAGCTACAGAAAATGACATAGTCACAAAATTCCTGATTAGTTTTCCTATTTGGTAATGTAATATTTATGAATACAATTGAAAATACAAAAATTATTTGGCACAGGTCTGGTACAACCAAAGTCCTATGTTATAGGTTGGTAGTGTGTTTCCGCTAAATCATCACAAGACCGTGGTGCAATGGACAGAGGCGCAAGCTCTTGACGAAAGGATCGCAAGTTCGAGTCCCGGCATCTGCAGGATCTAAATTAAGTAAGCATAAATGTTGTATGGAAATTGTTATAGAACTCCCCCCGAAGTGTCCTTAAACTCTCATTATGTAGCACTGTGTACCCTAACCAGAAAGCTGTGGCTTTACATTCAACCTATGTCTCCTCTTCTGTGATTCTCAGTCGCCAACCTTGCTTTCCTATCAGTCATCCCTAAATACTGTCTAATAATCCAAAATACAAAAAAAAAACACTCTCCCAAATGCTGATTGTGAGCCCATGTGTTAGGCACTTAAACCCTGTATTTAAACCTTTTAAATGATCGTTCCCCTAATGTTATATAGAATATTCCTGGCATGTTCTTGGAACGTCATATTGAATGTTTGAAGAACACAAGAGGAAGGTTCCCAGAACATTCCCCCTACATTACATGGAATGCTTTTAGAATGTTCCCCTGATGTTATATAAACTGTTCGTAGAGCGCTAGAGGAAGGCTCCGAGAACGATACCCTCATAGTACATGTAATGTTTTATGGAATCCCCAGAGAATATTCCCCTCTGATCTTACATGGAATGCTCTTAGAATGTTCCCCTGATGTTATATAAACTGTTCATAGAGCAAAAGAGGAAGGTTCTGTGATCTCAGTAGATGCTACCTTTATGTTACATGGAATGTGCCTAGAACCTAATAGGAATGCTCCTAGAATGTTACTGGAATGTTAAAGGGACGTTCCTCAGAAACATTGTGTGAAAGTTCTGAGAACCTGAAAAAAACACAACATTACATCAACCAGGGAACGTTTAGAGCAACCTTAATTACATACAGGGAACATCCTAGAACATGATTTTGTTAGCTGGGTACTCTGGTCACACAGTAAGGGAGCATTAAATCCAAGTGTTAGAGAAACCCAAAGGGAATATTTCTACTAACATTCCTAGAACATTCCCCTAATGCTACATAGAATGTTCCTGTAATGTTAGTGGAATGTGAAGGGGGCGTTCCACAGACAAGTTGTAAGAATCTTTTGAGGACTTAAAATGAATTCAACATTATGACATCCAGGGAACGTGTTGCAACATTTTTGAAATTATTTGGGATGTTTGTGGAATGTGATTTTGTTATATTGGCGTAACATTCTCCTATACACCCTAGAATGTTCCCAAAAGTTTTGTAATGACGTGGCAAGGATGTATGGGGAATGTTAGCAATATACTCTGGTCTCACAGTAAGAGAGCATTAAATCCTACATTAGAAAAACCCAAAGGGAATGTTCTACTAACATTCCTAGAACATTCCCATTTTGTAATGACGTGGCGGGAATGTTACTAATGTACTCCGGTCTCACAGTAAGGAAATGTTGAATCCAAGCGTTAAAGAAACCCAAAGGGAACGTTTCTACTAACATTCCGAGAACATTCTCCTAATGTTAAATAGAATGTTCCTGTAACAAGTTTTAGGACATGAAAAAAACTCAACATTATGACATCCAGGGAATGCACTTGAGATATTTATAGGATGTTCCTGGAATGTTCTTTTCTTATCTTGGAGTAACATTCTTTGATACACCCTAGAATGTTCCCAAAATAATGTTTTTTAATGACGTGGCAAGGAATGTTAGCAATGTACTCCAGTCTCACAGTAAGGAAACGTTGAATCCAATCGTTAGTGAAACCCAAACGGGTTTGGAATGTGAAGGGGAAGTTCCACAATCAAGTTTTAGGAATGTTCTGAGGACTTGAACATTATTACATCCAGGGAACGCATTGCAATGTCTGTGACATTTATGGGATGTTCCTGGAATGTTATTTTGTTATCTTTGTGTAACATTCTCCTATACACCCCAGAATGTTCCTAAAATAACGTTTTGTAATGACCTGGCAAGAATGTATGGGGAATGTTACCAGTGTACTCACAGTAAGGGAACGTTAAGTCCAAGCATTGGAGAAACCCAAAGGGAATGTTTCGACTAACATTCCTAGAATATTCCACTTAAGTTACATAAAATGTTCCTGTAATGTTTGTGGAATGTGAAGGGGATGTTCCACAATCAAGTTTTAGGAATGTTCTGAGGACTTGAAGGGAACTCAACATTATGACATCCAGGGAACGTATTGAAACATCAGTGACATTTATGGGATGTTCCTGGAATGTTCTTTTGTTATCTTGGAGTAACATTCCCCTATACACCCCAGAATGTTCCCAATGTAATGTTCTGCAATGACATTACAGGGCTGTATAGGGAACATTCTTTAAAGATCCCAAACGTTCCTCATTACCTGGGGTGTGTAACGTTCCGCTCCCTTCCAGTCCGTTTTCCATGTTTTTCCCTTTCCTCCCGTGTCATGTCGGATTCCCTTTGTCCGTGTTTTCCCCGTTGCTACAGGCTGGGCGTGCCCCTTCTGTCTGTTTCACTCTGTTCCCCCACTTCAGTTTCAACCTATCTCCTTCCCCCCTTGTTGCATGCATTCCCCACCGGTCAATTAGTCAATCACCCTCGGTTACATTCCTCACGCTTTCGTTATTGTTTTCAATTTCACTCCCTTACTTAAACCTCCGGCTGGCTGCTGTTCGGCGCCAGTTCGTTAACGTACTTCGTTTGTATCCTGGTCTCCTGTTTTCTAGTCCTGTTCACTAAAACTCTGCTGTGGGTTTTTTTCCTGTTAGCTCCTCTGTTCCAGAACCAGCTGTTTGGTAGTTATCCAGTCTGTAGCTGTTAAGTCTCCCTGTGTGTGTTGCGGTACCCCTGCTCCCAGTTAACGTTGCGTCCGCAGTTGGGTGCTCTGCCTCTCCACCCTACAGTGGTTCCTGTCCGGCCGTGGCTACCTCCATTGCTGCGGTTACGGTTCCAGACTCCTCTGTGGCCCAGCTACCCCTACCGGGCCAACCTGAGCTCCGCTACACTGCTTCGCCCTGCCGTGTCCTGCCACTCACCTACCTCTGCCTTCAGTCCAGTTCCTGTTGGACCTCCCGGTCCAGATCCAGTCCAGTTCCGGTTCGGGACTCACCTCCCGTATCAAGTCCAGTTCCGGTTCAGAACAACCCTTCGTTCCCGTGATCCAGTTCCTGTTGGACCTCCCGGTCCAGATCCAGTCCGGTTCCGGTTCGGAACTCACCTCCCGTATCAAGTCCAGTTCCGGTTCGGAACAACCCTTCGTTCCCGTGATCCAGTTCCTGTTGGACCTCCCGGTTCAGAACCAGTCCAGTTCCGGTTCGGAACTCACCTCCCGTATCAAGTCCAGTTCCGGTTCGGAACAACCCTTCGTTCCCGTGATCCAGTTCCAGTGTGGACCTCCCGGTCCAGTACAAGTCCAGTTCCGGTTTGGAACACACCTCGCTTCCGTGATCCAGTTCCTGTTGGTTCGCCCGGTCCAGTACCAGTCCAAGTTCCGGCTTGGTACTTCCAGGGGTGATCTAAGTCCAGCTCCGGCTTGGAGCAGTTCGCTTTGCCGGAGGACTTCCTCAATTCTCTTTACTATTGTGTTAACTTGTGTTCAGCTTGGGACTACCCCAAAGCTCCTAATAAATCCTCATTTCTGTTCACCTGTCTCTTGGTCGTTGCATTTGGGTTCAGCCCGTGTTTGGTTCGTGACAGGGTGGACATTAATTAACATTACAGTCTGTCTACTTCTATTAATCATTATCTTTGCTTCTATACACACATACACACACAGACATGTATGTTTAATGTTTATTGTCTGGGAAAGTTGTTTTTCACCACTTGTCATTAAGGACTGATTCTGAATCAGCACTATGGAGCTGATTCCTATGGAGACAGCTCCATAGTGCTGATCCAGAGTCAATCCTTAGAGACTGTATATATTCTAATATTATTGTTTGGAGGCTACATATTAAAATGATACTGCAATCGCTTTTCTAAGCCCTTTTTTACAGCTTAAATTTGAACTTGGAGCCATGGGTAAGTGTGGTTATGGTGACGATGATGCCACAAGGTCATATTATGAATACTCAATGAGTGAATGGGTGCGTCGCGAATCCCTGGAAATGCAGCGCATGGTAAGTCGACACAGAAACTCAGACGACACCTACTTCGACGCGTGTATAAGGGTGGTGGGTTGAGGAAACTTAGTAACGAAAAGAGTTAGGTTCGTTTTTTCCGGTCGGACCGGACACTGTTGCCCCCCTTGTAAGAGGTACTTCACCTGCTGCTTCTTTCATATATAGCTCCAGCTGTATTAATGGATACTATGTATAAATGCAAAAGAAATGCTGTGTAAGTCGCTCTGGATAAGAGCGTCTACTAAATGCCTGTAATGTAATATGAGATTTTCGGATAAAAACTGTTGTGTATGATCATAGTCTAACCCAAAACGGTTTTCAACACAAAAAGTCGGTTTTTGACTGCAGTATCACTTTAAAACAAAAGGCTCAGCTACAACCTTATTTTCCATGTTTTCTAATAAACAATTCACAGAAAATCTTGTTGTCTACCAATTTGTTCGACCTCAGGGACAACATTTGGCATGAAGTAGCTTCAATGTAGCAAGCTACTTTTGCCATGTGGCTTGTAGCTTAGCTAGCTACATTTCTCTGAGGGATAGCTTTTGTGTAGCTGAGCTATGTTTTTTGTAGAGTAACTAGTAGTTTAGCTTGCCCAACGCTGCCTTTAGGCTACTTATGATCCAGAACAATGTACGTTATGCTCATCAGCATATCATCCAGCCTTGCTAACGAATTTCATGATATCGGGCTAACCATTTCCAGATTTAGTTCATATTTATCTGCCTATCTAGCAACATGTAATGTTATTGCATCAAACTGTGGTACATTAACACTACAAACTGAGTACAAACCCTGACCCCCTCACCACGAACACAAGAAATCTCACTAGCAGCCAGCTGACCAAAGTTGGCAACCCTGGCATACTTTGTGTGTGTGCGCCTGCGTGTGCGTGTACGCATGTGCTCACACTTGTTTGTGTCAGTGTATTTAGAATGGTGGAGTGATAAATTACAAAATACCAGGAATGCAATAATAATATGCGCAATGAACGTTTTCATTTTTTCGCCAAGGTTTTAAATTGAACTGAATTAAATATTTAGCGCTATGTGTTTTCTGCTGTTGCACTAGCTGAGCTACTTGTTCCAGTAGAAAACAGAATTTAAAAGCAGGGAACAAATAATGTGTATGTGAGTCTGAAATGGGAATGAAAACTGCTGTGGCGAGGTCTATACTTTAATATAGTAGATTGACAGGGCAATATCCAAGCTTCACTAACAATATCCCAAAGCTGTTTCAATATCTCGCTCTGTACACAAGGGAGAAAAGATATGGCTGGACATTTTTGAATATTAATTTTAAATTGCATTCCAGGGTTTATTTGCCTTCACTAATTTGACTGGCTTGAAGGCTGCAATTTCCAAACTGATTCAATTCAAATGATCATTTCTAATGTAATGTGCCTTCAAATGATAATCTGACTTGTAGATTTGGAGAGTATACTAGAGTTAGAATATATAGGTACTATATAGAGGTAGAAATATCTGCCATTGCAAACTGTTCAATCTCTTTATTCAGTCAATGAAAGTGCAGTTTAATTATCCAGTTTTTTTTGTGTGTGATCAACTTAGATTTTCAAACATAGAAGAGAACATTGTACACATTTTAGGCATTGCTATATAGAACAAATGACAGAATGAAAACATAAAAAGGAAGTAAGAAAAAAACAAAAAACGATTAGATGTAGCTTTATTACACGGAAGCAAATGATCCATAGGTTTAAGTAAAAAATCTGGGAGTTCATTCCACTGAGTTCTGCACGTGTGAAAGTAGTAAAAGTAGTGGGGGAAATGTGTTTTCTCTTTCCTCATTTTACACTGACCATCACAAATACCTTCCAGTGGGATATAACATCCCTAAAGGTTAATTAGATCCTGTTACTTCATTGACTTGTGTGAGGGGCATTTGGGCCTTGTTGCTGTTGCACGCCAAGCGCTCATTAGAGGAGAGATCCCGATCGGGTCTTATCAGAGAAAGGTCAGCCCCGCATGGCAGGTGAACGAGAACAGGGTGAGACAGAGTCAAACCTCCCTCCAACGAGCTGCTCTCGCATCCTTTGCCTATGCTGTGTTCTGAATTTCAAATTAGCAGACGCTCCCTCAGAAAATGTCTGGGGAGGAGATTTGCGATTTTGTTTCTGTGACCTTGTGTCATGCCGCTGCCTGTGACACTTGCTGTCTGGTCAAAGCATTTAGATCGCAATGCCTGGGTTGCACTTCCTTCTGGGTCAATCGCTGTGCTCGTAAGCATTGCGTAGCAACCAGAATAGCCAATCATATGAGTGTTTGTATGAATAATTTCTTTTGTTTTTTCATGTCAGCAGCTGGAAGAAGACCGCGTTGTATACTGACAAGAGCACTGTTGACAGTCCTGCACAGAAAACAGGTGCTGTGCCAACACATGTGAATGCATCATGAGGTACCAGTGGAGAGCATCCTGATTGCTCTGCATCTATGTTTCGCTCGATAGCGCACAATAAATTGTGCACTATGATTAGAATGACCAACCTCCAAAACATAACAAACTTTATGGCCAATATAGCATGAAATATTATAAAATATGTATGTATTATAAAGCTGGCTCTGTGACTTACCAGTCAGAGTTAAAGGGAGTCCATCATCCAAAAGTCAAGAATTCAAACTATATATCTGAATAACCAGTATGTTTTTGTGTAATGATCATGTCACACGCTCACTCAGTCCCCGTCAAATGGGCTAAGGTGCAGGTCTCTCCACGTCTGGCGGTATAGCCGTGTAATAACCATGTCCTCACCCCCTGTGGCGTGTTGGCAGTTGTGTTGCATTGGCAGGCAGATGGCTCCTGCATTCTCTGTGTCAGCTCGCCGCGCGTGGGATGCAGGCACAGCTGCGCCGGTGGCATCAGACAGCTGTATACATAAGAGGGACAGGTGCTTCTCTTTTTCTTCTCTCTCTCATTTCTCTTGTCTTTCGTTGTAAATAATAGCATTGATCAATATCACAAGAGCGTTTTATGTTGTTTAGGGAGAAGTGGGGGTTTCCTGCCAAGTGTCCTTCGGGCTACGGCAAGCTTCAACAAAATGGGCAGCTAGTGGTTCTGTCCCACCTCCGGTAAACTTAGTAAATCTCTCTCTCTCTCTCTCTCTCTCTCTCTCTCACACACAACTGCACACGTACACACACGAGTGTACATGCACAAACGCACACTTTCTCCTATAGAGCAAGCCTGTGCAAGTCATGGGCATATTTGAGTAATGAGGTACATGCAGCCGCTGAACCAGGCTTGCACATTATCAGTGGACAGTATGTAAACTCTCCATCACACAGACAGATCTAACAGGGCCTGTCCGTCCTCTCAGCCTCCTCTGCCGGTTAGTTGACCTGTGGCGAGTGCAATGGCAGCTTGCATTGTTGACTCAAGTTGACAAAGAAGGTGTAAACCTGGGGTCAAAGATCATGTGAAACTCATGATGTCTCATTTAACCTTGAATAACTTCCCATCACATGCATTTCAAAAACACTGAATTATATGCTGTGGCACCCGGTGGGGACAGAACCACGGAGAGGTGATAGAGGGAAGGTATGTACGGCTGATGTGGAAAGACGGCATGCCCATATTAGGAGTTCCGGGGAAATCAGCGCCGCAACAAGGAAATACACGGCACCTGGAAAAGACGCCGGGCCAGTCAGCTGTGGCGAATCACCGGGCTAATCGGTGCCCTAGAAAAGGGAATGACAAACAACAGGAAGAGGGAGTAGCATATGCGAAACCAAGGTGGAAGAGAGAGAGAGGAGTGTGTTGTTGGAGAGAGAAAGTAAAGTGCCGTGTTTGATTGTGTTTGTCAGGAGAAGTCTGCTGTGTGCCCGATCCCTGGACCGAATGAGAACCCGTCCCGTTACCGACCACCGCCTGCGCCTGTCTGACAACCCTGCTCCTGCATTAGCCCTGGACCGTAAGAGAACCCATCTATGTGTACCGACCCCTGCAAACGTACACCGACTATTCTCCCGGATTACGGACTGGCTGACGTTTCCCTGCACTTCGACTTCTCGTTTCCCAAAAACAGCAATAAAGCGTGAAGTTAAATTGAATTGTCGCGGTGTGGACATTGAAGTTATTGTTTTCAGTTACGTGACAACTCCAACCACCTCGGAGTTTGCCACATATGGTGGAGAATGCGGGCAGCGCATTCTGACTGAAAACAATAATATTCAATCCGCAGAGATAATGACGACTCCCACGATGTTCTCCGAGCTCCTCGCTAGACTCGTTGCAAGCAACCAAGAACAACAGCAGCGACATGACCAAAGCATGCAGCTCCAACAGCAGCAAATGCAACAACAGCAACTGAACATTGAACATTTCATGGCTAAACAGATCGAACAGACGAACTACAAACGGAGATTACCGGATTATACAAAGCGCAGACCGAGCATAAAGAAGCGGCTCGGATAGAACGCGCAAACCCCGCCCGCTTTTTGGTAAAACAAACCGACGCGGACAATGTTGAAACTTTCCTCCGCACTTTTGAAATTACCGCAAAGCGGGAGAAATGGCCAGAAGACCAATGGGCGGATTTGCTGGCTCCGTTTTTGACAGGTGTTGCTCAGACAACGTATCAGGATCTAACAGAGGGCAGAACAGTGACGTTTGAGGAACTAAAGGAGGAAATTCTACAGCGACATGGATACACGCTGCTGACTAGGGCGCAGCGATATCATGATTGGACATTTGACCCATCAATCTCCCCCCGAGCGCAAATGCACCAGCTCACCCGGATCACCAATGCATGGCTGATATCCGAGCCCAAAACCCTGGGAGCCATCGAAAGGGTGATTATGGACAAGTTTTTACGCGCCCTCCCCTTCGAAGCAAAGAAACTGGCAGGTCAGAGCAACCCCAAGAATGCAGAAGAGCTGGTTGAGGCAATGGAAGGATATCAGGCGTCCCAAGCATTGGTGCGCAGTGGTAGGGCAGGGAAACCAGAAATAAGCACGAGGCCCAAGGAACGTCCACGGACGGACAACTACACTCGGGGCCTCGCAGTAGAGAACCCGACCGAACCACCCAGGCACCGGCCACTCGTGACAGCCGACAGTAGGAGGTGCTATGAGTGTGGGGAACAGGGCCACATCGCCTGGAGCTGCCCTCACCGGGGGGATGTCCCCATGCCCACGGCCTCAACCAGCGAAACAAGCCGACCCTGTCGGCTACTGACGACGTGCTGGGCCCAGGAGAGCGACGGATCTCCTTTTACACCTGTGAAAGCCAACGGAAAAGACGCAAAGGCACTATTGGACTCCGGAAGTGCGGTGACCCTAGTCCGGCCAGAATATCCCACCACGATGTTAGACCTACAAACCACCAGAGGGCGGTATACTGCCCTACAAAGACAAAAGACCTTAACTCGCCAGAGTGTAGAACTGAGAAAAATTACTTTAACGTTTTTTTGTTGTCCAGCCAAATGTATTGTAGGTAGGATATAGAAAATTTGGCAATTCTTTGTTTTTTTTATGAAGTAATTTATCTACATAAAAATCTTTAACTCAAACTTGACCTTTGACCCTTATTCGGAAGTTACTGTACTCTGACTTTGCATTGTCTGAAAAATAACAAGGGCTCATGCTAATGCAAAAGGCAGTAACTTCCATTTGATTGATCAATTGGTTGCTGATCACTATATAAAATCAGTATATGATAATAATGATAACATCTACATAAAATCTAGTGATCAGGGCACAATTATATATATTAATATATTAGTGATGCTTATCTTATCCTTTGTGATGGTTAACCTTCTTTGTTTCTTCCTTTCATCACCATACCTGTCAACATTGGGCTTTGAAAATAAGGGAGATTTTTACTGGCATGGTGCCCTTCCCCCCATTTAACTCACCGGGTGACTACAATCAGGGGGTTAAATACCTTGTTGAACGTAAAACATTCTGGAGAATAGATGGCTGTGAGCACCCCAGCATTATGAAGATGGAAAGAAAAAAAAGAGACATCAATTCAGAGCGAACGTAAAAGTTTATTAACAGATCTGTCTATTTACAAACGTATGTGTGTGTGTGTGTGTATGAGTGTGTGTATGTGTGTGTGTGTGTGTGTATGAGTGAGTGTGAGTGAGTGAGTGTGTGTGAGTGTTTGAGTGTGTGTGAGTGAGGGTTAGAACTGGAGAAACACGGGGAAAACGGGAGGGTTGACAGCTCATCACTCTTCAGCAGTGCTGCTCACAGGCAGGGAGCTCCAGAAAAGCCTCCTGGTGGGTGGCATGAGAGGACCCAGCTTCTTCAGGATCTCGCTCTTCCTGGCCTCCTCTATGCCCTTGTCCTGTGGCCTCAAGGTGGTGGGTATTTTTAGTTGGAACTTGTTCTGGAGGAAATCCAGCTCTGAAAAGTCCTCCTGATCATGGGACCTCTTAGCGAACATGCTTCTTGAGCCACGTCGCAGCTGGATGACTTTTATTTTTGCCAGTTTGGGAATCTTCTTTCCTTTGACTGCAGAGTGGCCATCCTTCCAGTCCCTGATTCCTCCATTTCTGAGCTCCACCACCTCAACCTTCTTCAAATTGGAACTTCCCACCACAGAGATGAAGTCTTCAAAATCATAAACCACCCCTCCTGGTCTGCTCTTCATTTCTTGCTCCACGCCATGGTGGAAACTATCTGCGCTCATGAAGGTGTGCCCTGGCTCGAAGAACTTCAGCGTGATGTCGTCGATCGAGATGGTGTCGGAGTTCACCAGGGACACAAGAGAAGAAAAAAGGCACCAGTTTTTATTCTGGGCACTGCAATTGTCTACCCAGTAGACAATGTGCTTGGTGTCCCGCTCCTTCTCCAACGCCGCTGCATAAGCTGATGTTATTTCGCTTGCACTCCGCCCAGCAATCCCCTCGTGCCACACAACGGAGATAGTCTTTCTTTTGTTTCGTCTACTTCCAACAGACGCAAAGGTCTCGTGATACGCCACAATCCGCCTGGTGAAAACTGCCGACTTAACACCAGGCATTCGCGGGAGCATGATGACCTTCTGTAGGTCGACACTCCTGGCCGAGGTGTCTTCAGGCCAGTCCCTTTCGGCATCTGCCCTATAGTGCAGCCTGCTCTCTGCTGCTGCATCCTTGTGCCCTTGCCACTTTTCACACTGCGGACAGTTCGCTGCACTCTCCGCTGCAGTCTCCCCCTGGTGGTCAGCCTTCATGTGCTGTTTCTGCAGCAGACAGCTCTCGCACTCCTCCTCTCCAAGCTTGGTAAAGCTGATGTTCTTTGACCTTACAGCCTTTCGGTAGGATTCATAGGAGCAGCTGTTTCCAATTTCAATGTAGTCAGCATACATAAGTTTGATGCTAATGTCGCTGGGGAGGTAGCGGCGGCATGGAGCATGCTCCCTCCGGTAATGGCTGACAGTCGGGTGGAAGGACTCGATGTGATCATACACCGGCTTCAGGTCCAGCTTTTTGGCTGGTGCATGTCTCCCTCTTTGGTCTTTTGGTGGAGCAAGGGGAGTTGCTATTTTTTTCCCATCATGGAGAGGACCAGGCTATCATTACTTGGGTGGTATCCTAAGGTTGAAAGAAATAACTTTTTACACACCTGCTGTGGGACCTGAGCTTCATCTTTCAGCCTGTAAATGAAGGACCTGCCACGCCGACTTAGTTTTCCATCACCAGAGACTTTTGCGGTCGGTACCTGGCTCACGCTGTAAAACATGAATGCACGTTTTTCAGTGTATGGCATGTCCCAGTACTTGCCCCAGATTTCTCTTCGTCTGTCCCCACTAAATTTGACACTGCATTTTCTTCTGCATTTGTGGTCGACTGGTTCTCTAATCGATGGCTTTGGGGCAGGAGCAAGACTGGGCTGTGGTGCTGTGGTGCTGTGGCTTGAGCAAGGGTGGGCTCTGGTCCAGGCAGTGGCAGGGTGGGCTCTTCAAATGCTTGAGCAAGGGTGGAGTCAGCTGTGCTGGTGATGAACAGGTCATCTGATCCGTAAAACAGCTCATCTTCAGGAAAACTGATGTCATCCAGACAACTGTCCAGAATTGTCCACTCTTTCACTTCTGGTTCTTCTGCAGTGGGTATTTTGGCTGCATTCGGGTGCATTTTGCAAGGAATATCTCCACAAGCAACTGAAATGAATAGAGCAAATAATAATTGGAGACATGCAGGGGAAAAAAATATTGCATATGCCTTTGTAATAAACAGCTGGGTAAATACATATATATAATAATGTAGTGTAGGCTAATATGGGGTCTAGAGAGCATTTCACATTAATTTCCTGAATATACAGTCAGTTGCAAAAGTATGTGAATGGCTTGTGAGATTTGTTGTTTTCGCTATGTATACAAAGACATTTGGATTTGAGATTAAAAAATATGGATATAGGATGAAAGTGCAGACAGTCAGCTTTCATTTAATGGTATTTACATGCACATAAGTGTGACCTGTTCAAAGTACCACAATGGAAATAAGTTGCTGAAATGTTATTGTGTTATCCTCGATGATTTTTAATTCTTGCATCATGACTGTTGGCTGTGCATTTATTAGAATTGTCAAATAAATCAAATCAAAATCAAAGAGCTGTGAATGTCTAGCCTTGGTATTGGCCTTTGTTTTTACTTTTTGAGTCCGTATTTGGTCTCCAAAAGACATAAAC
Source organism: Ilyophis sp. 1 JC-2022 (assembly GCA_022702515.1). NCBI lineage: Eukaryota > Metazoa > Chordata > Actinopteri > Anguilliformes > Synaphobranchidae > Ilyophis > Ilyophis sp. 1 JC-2022. Next base: position 41,724,197 of record CM040396.1, on the reverse strand, counting down.
CAACATGACTACTGCATATTAATGGAAAACAAGCATTTGATGACAAAAAAATGACCATAGCTCTGATGAGAAACCCTAAAACAACTATCTGTGACATCCACAACAACCTACAGAGTGCTGGGGTGAAAGAGAATCATAATTTATAGTATGAAGTACGCTCCAGCAGAAATGTAGGATGGATATTTAAGATGCAAGTCTTGCCTTTGTATTGGTTTGCATTGTAATGGTGCTGATGAGAAGTTTGCATCTTCAATATCCGTCCTACAATTTTTTTTAACAATCACAGCAAAAAGGAAACACCCGAACAACAGGAAACGCCTGTCATCCGTTTACTTTACCTGCAAATTTAAATATGGGGGAACCCGATACAAAAAATGCAATTTCTCTAAAATGGTCAAACTTGCATGTAAATACCATTAAATGAAAGCTGACCGCCTGTACTTTCATCCCATATCCATATTTTAAGCTCAAATACAAATGTCTTCGAGTAGACCTACATAGCGAAAACAACAAATCTCACAAGCCATTTACATACTTTTTCAACTGACTGTAGGTTAGGATTTATGCATAGGTTATAATGAGGAACCTTATTCTTATAACGTGTGATTCATATATGTTTAATGTACATCATGTTTTTTCCACAAACATTTGACCAATATTTGATTAATCAAAGTTAATCTTAATAAATTGGGCATAGGCCTAATGCACCTGTTTAATCAATGTACAATGTATGTTATTAGATACCTAAGGCTGAGCTACCAAAACTGCTCCTAAATGCATAGCGTTAGATGACGGATCTCTGGCCAATTGGATATTGACATAGGCCTGTAAATGGAGGTACGTTGTTTTAGACATAACAAACGTCGACATCGGTCAACAAACACAAGTTTTTGCATGTGGGAGGATAACTTTTTGCAACTAATGTAGGTCTATATTGAATGCAAGGCTTACAAACAACGCAACGAATAGTGGACACAAGACTCGCGTTTTGTATTGAATTAGATGAATGCCAGAGAGTAGGATAGCCTATCAAGAACAACTCGTTATGGATTTAACGTTTTGAACGCCAGCGAGTATCCTAACATACTCAAAACTCCGGCTGTGGATTTAACTTGTCGGAGGACAGTTGTTGCGTTTGCAATGGATTTGACAAGGAGGTGTGTCTAGGCGAGCCCTAACACAGTCGCACTGTCGGGCTGACGAAGCCTGTGTGTCACGAAAAAAAACACATTCATTGCGTATGATTTCCGATTACTTATTAGCTGGCAAGCCATTTAGTTATTCTTTGTTTCCATTGTTCTGATTGCATATGGGAGTCTAATGTTAAGCTAGCTCGCGATAGCTAGCTAGCTAAGTAGTTTGTTTGGCTGTCACTGTCGGGCTGTCAAAGCCTGACAGTATGCATAACACGAAAAAAGCGTTCATTGTGTATGATTTACGATTACTTATAGCTGGCAAGTTGTTTCCAATGCTTTGTTTGAATTGTTCTAATCGCATATAGGAGCAGTTTTGTTTGTCAAGTTATAACCTATACTAACTAGCTAACGAACTACTAGATGATCTATCTACGTTATCTATCTATCTAAGTTAGCTATCTATCTTGTAATCTTTCTTACCTTGATCTTGATTTCGGCATTTCAATGCCATATCCACCAACATTTTCCCTCGAGAATAGGCCATTCTTAAAAGCTGTAGTAAAAACAACAACTTCAACAATATTTGCTTAACACTTTATTCAAGCTATTGTGTGTGTGTCAGAAATGCTTCGGTGACAGATATTATAAGATAGAACACCGTAACTTGAGCGTGGTAAACAGTAACTCCACTTTGATGCGCAGCAAAACAAACATAGAATACCTTAACTCAACTCGAACGTTTCAGAGTGCCGTGAAAGGAAGACAAAGAACCGATGTTACGTCCTTTTGCCTTGGCTTCTGTAGCGCTTTTGGAAGTTACGGCAAAGACAACCCACTATTTTCTCTAAAAAACAACACAATTGACTCAAGATATTTCTCCACATGATAAAGCGGGTCTTTATAGTTCAGAAAATGTAAAAAACTAATTTTCGATCAAAGATGAAGTTACACCCTTTTGTCTTTGCACGGCAGTATAGCGGGCCCGCTGGGATTGTCACCGACCTCCCCGTTCAAGTACTCATCGGCAGGGACGCCGACGTCTTCCCCGGGCTATGGCACGTTATAGCGGGGAGTGGAAGGGCTAAGAAGCACAAAAAGCCCCATCAAAAGCCAGAACAGATGTGTGGGTTACAGGAGGTGGATCCAGAGGCCTCCACAGAGCCGCTCTCAGAGGGTGTGGCCAGCGAGACGGCCAGAGCAGCGGAAGAGACCGCTTGGGAGACAGCTAGAGAGGAAGAGGAAAGCCCTCCCGGAGAGGGGGACGATGACATTGCCTATCTGTTCCCCCAAAACCCAGACGACCAACCACTACCAACCCCTCTCACCGGGAGATTCGGGACCGCCCAGCTGGAGGACACCAACCTCACCAGCTCGCTCCAGCAGGTGTCAGTCGTGGACGGCAGACTATTAGACGGGGTAAGACAAATTACCTTTCCTCACTTTGCCATAAAAAATTAACTATTGTATCAAGTAATAATGAAGGCGGGAGTACAGCTGGAACTGTTGTTAGTGCCCCGTCCCTTTATACCCTCTGTCTTACAGCTCGCCCACACACACTTGCTGGGGGCCCAACTAGGGGTGGAGAAAACCCTGGAGAGGATTAAGGCACGGTTCTACTGGCCAGGGGTCAAAAAGGCCATAGAGGACTACTGCCGCAGCTGCCCTGACTGCCAGCAGGTGGCGCCTCGCCCTCACCTGAGGAGCCCTTTAATACCTCTGCCAATAATTTCTGTACCCTTCAGTAGGATCGGCATGGACCTGGTGGGACCCCTACCTCGGAGCAGCCGAGGACACCAGTACATCCTGGTGGTGGTAGACTACGCCACCAGGTACCCGGAGGCTATCCCACTGAGAACCATAGCCTCCAAGGGAATTGCAAGGGAACTGATGTTACTATTCTCCCGGGTCGGGCTGCCGGAAGAGATACTAACCGACCAGGGCACCCCATTCATGTCACGGATCATGAGGGATCTGTGCAAGTTAATGAAGGTAACCCAGTTACGCACTTCTGTTTATCACCCTCAGACGGATGGGCTGGTCGAGAGGTTTAACCAAACCCTCAAAAAGATGCTCAAAAAGACGATGGAGGCGGATGGGAGAAACTGGGACCAGCTGCTGCCATTCGTACTATTTGCAATTCGAGAGGTACCCCAGGCATCCACCGGGTTTTCCCCGTTTGAGCTACTATACGGGAGAAGACCCCGAGGACTATTGGACCTGGCTAAAGAGGCCTGGGAACAGCAGCCATCTCCCCATCGAACCATGGTGGAACACGTGGAGGAGGTAAAAGAACGGATGGCAACGATCTGGCCGATGGTAAGAGAACATATGGCGGAGGCCCAAGCGGCACAGACAAGGGTCTACAACCGCGGGGTCCAACCCAGGGAGTTCGCCCCAGGAGATAAAGTGCTGGTCTTAGTTCCTACCTCAGAGTGTAAATTCTTAGCTAAATGGAACGGGCCCTACGAGGTCATAGAGAAGGTGGGTCCAATCAACTACCGAGTACGACAGCCTGGAAGACGACCCCCCACTAAGGTGTATCATATCAACCTGTTAAAAAAATGGGTGGCTCGTGAGGTGTTGTTTTCTATCAACTCCCCTCAGGTTGCGGTAAAAACTGAGACTGTCGAAGTACAGATGAGAGAACAACTAACCCCGACCCAGCGACAGGACCTCCAAGACCTTGTCAACCGGAACAGAGACATATTTTCTATGGAAGCAGGACACACCGACCTGATCCACCACCAGATCATCACAGAGCCAGGTAAACGAGTAAAACTGAGACCCTACAGGATCCCAGAGGCCAGAAGAGAAGCCATCGCGGCCGAGGTAAAAGCCATGTTAAGTGCTGGAATCATTGAAGAGTCCAATAGTGAATGGTGTAGTCCAATTGTGTTGGTACCGAAACCAGATGGGTCGATTCGGTTCTGTAACGATTTCAGACAACTAAATGCTATTTCCAAATTCGATGCATATCCTATGCCTAGAATAGACGAGCTCATAGAACGCCTGGGAAGAGCCCGTTTTATCACCACGTTGGACCTGACAAAGGGTTACTGGCAGGTGCCTCTGGCACCCGAGGCCAGGGAGAAGACGGCCTTTGTTACGCCAGACGGGCTGTTCCAATACAAGATGCTACCATTCGGGCTACACGGGGCCCGCCCACATTCCAGAGACTAATGGACCGGGTCCTACGACCCCACCGGACATACGCCGCGGCATACCTGGACGACATCGTAATCCACGGGGAGGAATGGGGGACCCACCTACGACAGCTCGACGCTGTGCTTAATGCCCTACGGGGGGCGGGACTAACAGCCAATCCCAAGAAGTGTCACCTCGGCCTCCGAGATGCAGATTACCTGGGGTATACGATCGGGTGCGGCTGCGTCAAAGGTAGGAAAGGTCGAGGCAATCGGAATGGCCCCGCCCCCGTACCAAGAAGCAGGTACGAGTGTTCATTGGGCTCGCCAGCTATTACAGACGTTTTGTTCCCCATTTCTCCTCCCTAGCAGCACCTCTCACGGACCTGACCCGAAGCCGGCTGCCAGACCGGATCCTGTGGACGACTGAGGCGGAGACTGCCTTCGAAGCCATTAAAAACACCCTGTGTTCCGAGCCAGTGTTGGTGACCCCCGACTTCTCCCAAACTCTAGTGGTACAGACAGATGCATCGGAAACCGGAGTGGGTGCCGTCCTATCCCAGCTACGAGAAGGTGAAGAACATCCCATCACATATATAAGTCGCAAACTACTACCCAGAGAGAAAAATTATTCCACAGTAGAGAAGGAATGCTTGGCGATCAAGTGGGCCCTGGAGGGCCTGAAGTATTATTTATTGGGACGACACTTCACCCTGGTAACAGACCATGCGCCTCTAGTGTGGATGTCCAGAAACAAAGACAACAATGCAAGGGTCACTCGCTGGTTCCTCTCATTACAACCTTATGCCTTTAACGTCGTCCACAGATCCGGAGCTGCCCATGGGAACGCGGACGCACTGTCTCGGAGAGACGCCCTGGGTTCCTGGGCCGCCCCGCCCTCCCGGTCGGAGCTGAGGGGGAGGGTGTGTGGCACCCGGCGGGGACAGAACCACGGAGAGGTGATAGAGGGAAGGTATGTACGGCTGATGTGGAAAGACGGCATGCCCATATTAAGAGTTCCGGGGAAATCAGCGCCGCAACAAGGAAATACACGGCACCTGGAAAAGACGCCGGGCCAGTCAGCTGTGGTGAATCACCGGGCTAATCGGTGCCCTAGAAAAGGGAATGACAAACAACAGGAAGAGGGAGTAGCATATGCGAAACCAAGGTGGAAGAGAGAGAGAGGAGTGTGTTGTTGGAGAGAGAAAGTAAAGTGCCGTGTTTGATTGTGTTTGTCAGGAGAAGTCTGCTGTGTGCCCGATCCCTGGACCGAATGAGAACCCGCCCCGTTACCGACCACCGCCTGTCTGACAACCCTGCTCCTGCATTAGCCCTGGACCGTAAGAGAACCCGTCTATGTGTACCGACCCCTGCAAATGTACACCGACTATTCTCCCGGATTACGGACTGGCTGACGTTTCCCTGCACTTCGACTTCTCGTTTCCCAAAAACAGCAATAAAGCGTGAAGTTAAATTGAATTGTCGCGGTGTGGACATTGAAGTTATTGTTTTCAGTTACGTGACAACTCCAACCACCTCGGAGTTTGCCACAATGCGTTGAGCAGTGACCTTGTTTAGGTGCCAGTATGAACATCAAAGGTGACCCTGCTCACTTAATTGATAATGTGATGTGGAAAATGTTAATTTAACTGATTAAGATCTACTTTACCCATAATCCAACTGATGACTTCTTATCATCTCATTTCAATTCTTGAATAAACTACAGACGGTGTATATAGAATAATAGCAGGCACATGCAATTAGAGGTAGGATGGAAACATTTATGTATTAATACTACACTGTAAACTGAGAGCCATATCAGTAATAGACAGTACATGCAATCCCTATTGGACTATGATTCTTTACAGTTGAATTAATACAAAGCTTTTACTGTGTACTTTCTACAATCAATTAACATATCAACATCAGTCTTCTCTTTCCCCCCCCCCCTCCACCCCCCACCCCCAAAAAAAGCCCTCATTCAGACTTATTCTTTCCCATTGTTGCCCGTATACTACATACAGCAAGGCGCAGTCATTCAACAGCTTGTAACAAAATTAGAAAGTCACTGAAACACATTTCTGATGGCCATGTTATAAATGCATCAATTTGACATGAACTGTTTTTCTCCATCTGGAGTATCAGAAACCCTGCTGCCTGAAAACATTATATATATTCTAATACTATAGCTCACAAAACAGGGAGCATGAATAACTGTTTATGATAATTATTTTCAAACATATCTGATTATCCATGGTTTAGACACATCCAAAAAGTTTTTTACTTTTATGAATATATTTTCTTCTAAATTGAATAGCATTGTGCTGAAACACTATTGGATCCCAGTTAGTAGGTAATGTTTGATTCTTACAAAAAATGCCTGATGTAGATCTCAGAGAACAGTTTATTACATTTTTGACTTGAACAAATAGTGCATAAATATAATCAGAATTTGTAATCAGAGTCAAATTTGTGTATCTAATGTTTGAAGTTTTTTTACATGCATTTTAATCAAATTGATTCAAGTGACTTGATTAAAATTGAATAGAATGGATGAAAAATGAATACAATGAAAATGAGAGAGAATGCTGCTCCAATGTACTGCTCACTTCACCCACATCCTCAAGCTTGTCTGCAGGATCTACCTTGCCTGTCAGGAAGTCACAGCAGGGCAGCCAACGTTACAAATCCATTATAGACACCGCTGACCTGCTGAAAAAGTCCACCTTCCATACTGGTCTTGCAGAAAACTGGGTCTGGCAGGCAAGCTGACAATCAAAGACCTCAGCTCTGGGTGTAGGGGTTGAGAGGTACTGCCCTGACCTGCTCATGCTAATGAGCAATGAATACAGTCATTGTTTTACTTATTTACTTTATTATTATAGCAAAAATCTAAATAGCTTGTTCTGCCACAGCAAGGGGTTTTGTCAATAATTTTGTGAACATGGTTAGCATTTCTTGTTTTTGCTGTGTCACCCCATTCAGCCACCTCCCCCCAGATATTTAATTCTTATTATTATTACTATTATTATGTTACAAACATTGTACAAAAATAGCAATTTCTTCAATAAAAGGAACCACCTGAGAGATGTTTACCAAAGAGCAAATCCTTCAGCAATGGCAATTTTGCACATTAAATAAACCACTTGAGGTTGAAGAACAATTAAATATATAGAATATTATGCAGTCCTATGCCTATACAAGTTGTAATTATTTGGAGACAAAACATTCAAGACATTCAAGAATGGATGGCCTGTTTTCTGGGACATTAAGAAATAATTCAAGGGTTATAAACATGCATATCTTTTCCAATTCTGACCACACATTGTGCTGACCACACTGATAACCTGTTAAAAGGTTGCCCTTTGGGTCTATAAAACAATGCACCAAACTGATGAGCTAAATAAGCTTTCTTAAAGCCTCATGGGTTATAATAACTATAAAGTCTGAAGAAAAGGTTGTATGTATGTTCCCTGGGTATAGATAAATAGAACTCTGGTCCATTTCAAATTACACCCACATTTCGTGTACTACACCCGCATTTCTTAATTTAAATTAGGGCAGCACAATAGATAACATATAGGGGTCGATTTACTCAAGGTTTGCATGTAAATCAAGTGTAAACCTGTTACCACCCGCAAAAAATCGTCCGAGGTGATCAACTAACGAGGTGCAAAGAGTACTGTGTGCGTTAAAATTGAATGATACGTGTATTTATAATTTTTGCGGATTAGCCTGATTGATCGGAACATGTCTCCGAGCGGCCTAGAGTTGGAGAGATAGTCTCACAGATATCTTAGGGAAGCACCCCGCCACAAGGCTCATAAAGTCGCCACACCCCAAGTTGAGTGTGCCCTTACTCCCACTGGTATAGGGGCACCTGCCAACTCATAGGCTGCAACTCTGTGAGGACCTTGGGGAGGAATGCTGGGTTAGGATGTAAGACCACCTCTGCATTATCTGGCAGGAACCTACAGCAGGCTTCATGGACCGACAGCACCTGCAGTTCACTGATCCTCCTGGCTGAAGTCACTGCCAGCAAAAATGCTGTCTTAAGTGACAGCCACTTCAGGTTAGCGGACCCCAGGGGCTCAAAGAGGGGTCCCTGTAAAGCACGGTGGACAAGGTCCAGGTCCCAAGAAGGGACAGGGGGGCCTTATGCAGTGGGATGTGAGTCTCTGGGCACCTTTGAGGTACTGTGATATCAAACTACCACAATCCTCACTCAGTTTACGCTCACCAATACGAGCCGCCTTAATAGCTGCCACTGTGCCTCTGAGTCTAACTGCCGACTTTACCATCTCTAACTGCTCTTGCAGAAAGGTTAGTATGTCACGAGCAACACATGCAAAGGGGTCCACCTGGTGAGCCTCACACCATGCTGTGAACACCCTCCAACGAAAGTAGTAGGCTGCCTTAGTGAATAGTGCACAGGCTCCCTCCATAGTTCTCACCAATGGCTCTGACAGCCCCACAGCTAGGAGCCCTGTCCTCTCAAGGGCTAGGCCAAAAGCCGGAGCCCCTGGGAGAATGGGTGGAACAGGGACCCCCCTGCTTGAGATAGCAAATCCCTCCATACTGGGAGCTCCCATAGTGTCCCATCCAGGAGAGGTGGAATTGCCGAGAACCACATCATTTGAGGCCAGTGTGGGCCACCAGGATGAGCCTCACTCTCTCCATCTGGACCCTCCGGTGAAGGGGTTGGAGGAGGCTGAAGGGGGGAAAGGCATACAGCAGACCGGGAGGCCATTGGTGTGCCAGCACGTCGCTGCCTAGTGGAGGGTTGTTTCTCCCGAGGGAGAAGAACAGATGGCAGTGAGTTGACTCCCTGGAGGTGAACATATCGGCTCGTGCCTCCCCGAAGAGGCACCAGAGCTCCTTGACCACTGCAGGGTGAAGTCTCCACTCCCCCGGGCATGGGCCTCCCCTGGAAAGCAGATCCACTGCTGTGTTCACTGCTCTTGGCACACGGACCGCCCTCACCGAGCTGAAACGGCGATGGGACCACTCCCACAACTCGGTTGCCAGTTTGCACAGGAGGGGAGAGCCAAGCCCTCCTTGCCTGTTAATGTATGCTGCCGCCGCTGTGCTGTCCATCGTAACAAGCACATGATGGCCCTGCAGACATGGCAGGAAAGGCTGGGGTGCAAAGAGAACTGCTATGAGCTCCAGCACATTTATATGCTGAGCCTTTCACTAACCCCTCCATCGTCTACTGATGCCACAGCCTTCGTGGACTGCACCCCAGCCTTCCTGGGAGGCATCTGTAGATATTAGCTGGTGCCAGATTACTGGCCCCAGCATACTCCCTCTTGAAATGTTGGCAGGGTATTTCCACCCACGGAGGGCCGTGTACAGCCTCAGAGAGACTGGCACCCTAGCTTGCAGGGGAAAACCTCAGGAAACGCCAATGCCCCTCCAGATGGGGATTTGGAAGTAGGCATATTTGAGGTCGATAGTGGTAAACTAGTCACCTTTGTTGACAACCTGCCTCCCCCTGGGGACTGTCAACATTTTGCATCTCAGGGGGCGGAAATACTTGTTTAGCCCCCTGAAGCTGAGGATGGGATGCAATCCCACGTCTTGTTTGGGCTTGTTTTACCACAAAATACCGGGAGTAGAACCCAGCCTGCCGGTTGCCTTGCTCTACCTCTCTGATTGCCCCTTTAGCCAGGAGAGAGGTGAGCTCTGCCCGCAGTACCCCTGGGTAAAGGTAGGAATCCTTGACACAGGGGGCCTGCGGGAAAATAGAAGCTCGTAACCCAGAGTCATGGTGGAGGTGACTAAGGGGCCCGCTCCCAGAGCCTTCCACGCCAGGTGGCATGCTGGGGTGGGCTGGGGCCAGGCTAGTCTCTGGAAACCGTCAGGAATGAGGTGGCGACTTTGTGGGCCCCTGGCCCCGAGCTGCCTTACCTCTCTTGCCCTGCTGCTGGCCCCTACGTCTGCGAAATGCCTCAAGCTGGGGCCTCAGATCCCCTGGCCCCCAATTGGGAGCCTGTGGGGTAGGGAGAGGCTGCAAAGCCCTTGTCTGGGAACCCCTGGGACGTGAGCCCAAGATGCCAGCATGCAACCACCTGCTCACTGGACCCCATCTCTTCGGCAGTCCTCCAGTCTATATCTGGTGAGGTCCTTCCATATTTGTCCTCCATTATTAATGCCTCCTTAACCTGTGGCTATGTTCCTGCTGTTTTCAAAACTGCCTGTGTTATTCCACTCCTTAAGAAACCTAGCTTGAACCCCTCTGATGTCAGAAACTATCGTCCTGTGTTTCTCCTGCCCTTCCTGTCCAAAGCTCTTGAACAAGCTGCCCTTAACTAACTGTCTGTTTTTCTCCACCAGAACAACCTGCTTGACCCTGATTAGTCCAGCTTCAGAACCGGGCACTCTACTGAAACTGCGCTCCTGGCTGTGACTGAGGCACTCGCCATTGCTAGAGCCTCCTCCCTTTCTTCTGTCCTGATTCTCCTTAACCTGTCTGCAGCGTTCGACATGGTCAACAACAAACTCCTGATCTACACACTGGCTGAGATGGGCATCTCTGGAACTGCCCTCTCTTAGTTTACATCCTATCTCACAGATATATCCAACTAAGTCTCCTGGAAGGGCTCTGTCTCTGCACCTCATCCACTTTTTACAGGAGTCCCGCAGGGATCTGTACTGGGTCCTCTGCTGTTCTCCATTTACACAAAGTCTATTGGTTTGGTTATTAATTCACATAGCTTCTCTTACCATAAGTATGCTGATAACACTCAACTATTTCTCTCTTTCTTTCCCTCTACCCCACAGGTTAAGGAGAGGATATCTGCTTGCCTGGCTGACATCTCTGAGTGGATGTCTAGCCATCACCTGAAGTTCAACCTCAACAAGACTGAGCTGATCTTCATTCCATACAAGACCTCCCTGCCTCTAGACCTGTCCATCACTGTTGACAAAACCATAGTGACCACCTCCTGGTCTGAAAGGAACCTGGGGGCTGGTCCTGGATGACCAGCTGGATTTCAAAGAACACATCAGGGCAACGGCACAGTCCTGCAGGTTCCTCCTGTACAACATCAGGAGGATTCGGCCGTACCTGACCACCTACTCCAGCTTCTTGTCCAGACTATGGTCACCTCACGTCTGGACTACTGTAACTCCCTTCCCTACCAGCCTGTGCCATTCTGCCCCTAAAACTGGTCCAGAACGCAGCTGCTTGGCTTGTCTTCAACCTCCCGAAGATTTCACACGTCATCCCCCTGCTGAGGTCACTCCACTGGCTGCCAGTCGTGGCCAGGATCAGGTTCAAAGTTCTGACCCTGGCCTACACTGCAGCCGAAAGGTCAGGCTCCTCCTACCTACAGGACGTAATCCAGCACTATGCTCCTGCTCGACCACTTCGCTCTGCTGCTGCAGGGCGACTTGCACTTCCCTTGCTCCTTGTTAACGGCTCTCACTCATCCTGACTGCAGAACTTTTCCACCCTAGCTCCTCAGTGGTGGAACGAACTCCCCACTCCGCTGCGCTCAGCTGAAACACTGTCTAGTTTTCCGTTGTGGTCTGAAAACGCACTTTTTCAAACTCCACCTTGACTAAACTACCTATATAGGGCCAATTCTATAGTTTTTTTTTTTCCGATTTGTGTTTTTTGCTATTTTATAGTTAAGACTGTATAGCTGACTGTATTCTATGTTCATTACTACGTTGTGCTTTGTCGGATTTGCTTTGTAATTGTGTCAATTACTTTTAATACGCACTTATTGTACGTCGCTTTGGATAAAAGCGTCTGCCAAATAATTGTAATGTAAATGCCCGAAACCTGCGCCGAGCTTCCTGTGCCTGCTGGAGCATCCGCACAGTATCCGAGCCAAACATAGTTGAGGGCTCAACCGCCAGCCTTAACTCCTTTATGCAGATGCATAGTGAAGTTCCCGCTGGCGCCACCTTTTTGCTCCTGCAGCCAAACTATTAGTGGAAATCACAAACTCTGTGTTTTAACTTTATTGGTAGACAATTCGTGACAATTTCTGCCCAATGCGTAGTTTCTAAGTGTCACTATTTTCCCGTAGCAAGTCCATTTAACAAGTACCCCCCCCACCCAGTCTATACCTACCCACGCATGACATAGTGGACAATAGCGTCTATGTTTGAGTTCATAAATATATTTATTCATCATATAAAATTTGAATTCCATCATAGCAACAAGATAAACCCAACAATCACCTGATCGTATGCCAGAAAATCTGTGAAAAGCCCTGCTCACTCAAATGCAAAATAAACACGTGAAAGTATTCTCTGATTCTACCATGTATTCTACTAGCAATATATGCTACTAAATATGAAATTAATATGCAATCCTACCATTGGTTTTACACATCGAGATGTTCCTTTCAAAATTCAGTGGTCATTTATTGTCTGGTACAATCGGTTTGAGAAATATACTTCACTTTATACTGCTATTACACTATCTGAAACGTCGACTCCCCCCATGCCCCGCAAGCCTGTCTCATTCATTACAGTTCATTCTGGTTTAATTGTCGACTTTTTTATCCAATAGAGTACATTATAACCTTAGCAACGGTATATCCCATGTCTTCTGAGGTGCTTTGAACAATTTTCTATAGCCCAGCATAACGGCAGTTTTCGTTTTCAAGGTCTCATATTACGCAAGCTCTATGAAAAACGCATTCGAGAGGGGAAATTCCCCATACCGATATGTAAAAAACTTTGCAACTAAAATGCAGTTGGTCTCGCAGGCTACATATGTACGTAAATTTTTCCACTCCAGCACTGTCTTTCCAATATGATTGATAGGCCCATTGTTATTTTCACATTTTCAGTGCATTTCATATACTGTAGTGCAATCGTTAATTTTATTTTTGATGTAGCCTACCGATTTTCATTGAAGATAGAACATTTGGCAGCATTTTGCAGATAGTGGAATACTATTTTATTTTCATGTTATCGTACATACTATAGGCTATGGCATATATACTTGTCACTTATGGCATGGCACATGCTCATTCCAATTTTCTGTACGCTGATATGTGGTAGATTAAGGTAAAGATTTTCCTTGGAGTCAAAATGACTAGGAATATTAAAATAAATACAGAAAAATGCAATCCCGGGGCAAAGGTATACATACTGTAGAGTACAGGGAAAAGCGATGTTTCATTGAGGTACAAGAGTGAATGATTAGGCTACATATTTAGGTGTATGTAATACTGTGATATCAATATTTTTATCTTAATCCATCAGAAGAAGCAAATGTATATTCTTTATAATGGACAAAACTAATTTTATGACATGTTTTGCATAGGGGTTTTGGACCCATAGATATCTACCCCCCTATACTGATGAAAATATAGTCATTCCCACTTGAAAATATATATTTCTCTTTTTTTTTATTTAGAGCAGTACACAATTTAGCCATTTGGATAGATTTGGAGACACTAATGAACAGGGTACACTGCCTGTATTTAGCATCATAGACCTTTAGTAGACACTTGTTGACATGGAGTTTATGATCCAGGAAATGTATATATTGACCTTTTTCACTTATGTAGCTCTCAGTATTTTGTTGCAGACAAAAACAATTTATTTTTGTATTTTTCTAAAGTTTCTTTGCATTTGTGGCACTTTATTTTGACTTAAATTATGAAAATAAACAAATCTAAGTTCATACTGCAAATGGTACACCTGTCTTGTTTCATTTAAGCCATTTAGCAAGTTTATGTGATGATCACACCTGGAGTTATAAAGCTTTAAACAGGGCACCCCTAAATAGATGAGAATTGACCAAATTTGCCATCTGCGCAAAGGGGTTAACAAGCAGTCTCTGTCTTCCTGTTGGAGCCGAGACTGAGATAGCCACAGGTGGCGCCGCACTACCCAAAAGGTGGCGAGCGCCCGGCCTGCTGCCTCTGCCTGCTCTCTCATTACCGCTCTGCAAATATATACAAAAATGATGCACAGTAGCCGCAATCCATGGAGGCTACCCAAAGACAGACGCCCAAACTTACACTGACTACTAGTAAGTGGATTCTCTGCTGTTACCGTTTTGTTATTTTTTTATTTCCTCTTATTTTTCCATGCCACAACTTCACTCTAACAGGTGGAGATCAAACAATCAATAATGCCACGCTAGCACAGGTGCTTTATAGGGTGGTGCCCTAGGCGTGGCCGGACAAGCCGGTGTGTCTTAAAGAAATATCCACATACTCTAACTCGGATGGGGGTTATTCTCTGTACATATGGAATATGTAACGGAGTGAAGAGATAGTCTAAATACGATAAAGAACAGAACATTCTGAATGATTACGTAGCAATGGGGGCTAATTAACTGGCCCATTATAGCTAATGCAAACACACAAAAAGAGAATTTGTGGATACAATCATCATGAACAGTAAGAATAAATTATGCAAAGCTAGTTGATTAGCCGTTGATTAGAAGCAAGGGCACTGCGCCACCATCTTCTCCAAGCTGGACCTCCGCAACGCCTACCATCTCGTTCGGATCCGGAAAGGGAGATGAATGGAAGACGGTGTTCAACACCCCGCTCGGGCACTTTGAGTACCTGGTAGTCCCGTTCGGCCTTCCTAACGCCCCAGCGGTCTTTCAGTCCCTCGTCAATGATGTTCTACGTGACCTCCTCAACCGGTCTGTATTTGTCTATATTGATGCTATCCTAATATTTTCTAAAACCCCCAAGATCATGTCAAGCATGTCCGTCAGGTCCTTCAAAGACTGTTAAGCTGTTTGTAAAGGCTGAGAAATGCAATTCCAATGTTTTCTCTGTTCCGTTCCTGGGGTTTGTGATCGAGGAGGGGAAGATCAGGGCCGACCCCGCAATGATCCAAGCCATCACTGAGTGGCCCCACCCTGCCTCCCGGAAGCACTTGTTACAATGTTTGGGTTTTGCTAACTTCTGGTACAGCCAGATCGCGGTCCCCCTCACTAACCTCACCTTCACCTCTGTTCCTTTCACCTGGTCTCCTGAAGCTAACCATGCTTTTCTCCACCCTCAAAGCCAGGTTCTCCACGGCCCCCATTCCTTGTCACCCGGACCCCAACCGCCAATTGAGATTCACAAATGTAGCTCAAATTGCAAATGTGAGATCAAAATCGTAAATTCAGATTTGCAAATTTGTCAAACTGAAAATTTTAAATCAAAATTTGAAACTAAAATGTATAAAAGTGTAAATGTAAAACCTGATTTGTGTACGTATTTTTTTTATCTCTACATGTGAAACTCATATTAGGAGTGTGCGCTCTGTTCTGTACATACATGCGTTTGTTCATGGTTGGCACCAAAATAGAACTGTAAACGTAATTTGGAATTCGTAATGAGAGCAACGCAAACCTCGACCAGGAAGCCACAATTAAAAACCGGAAGTCTCAGAAACAACGTGTTATGTACCCGAGGGGGACTGGACTCAGAGACGGCTCAGGGAAAAACTCCACCAGGGAGTAAGACAGGAAACGGGCAATGAAAACAGACAGAAAGGAAACGGGCCGGGAACGACTGGGCAGGAACTAGGCGAAACAGGAACTGGACATGACAGGAACTAGGCGAAACAGGAACTGGACGTGACAGGAACTAGGCATGACAAGGAAGGCAGGACAGGAACCAGGTGGGACAGGAACTTAGCGTAACAGGAACTTGACTTGTCTTCACAGGAACTGGTGCGGGGTGCCGGGGTCAGAAACAGGTGTGGGGCGCCGAGGTCAGAAACAGGTGCGTGCACCGCGGTCATTAACAGGTGCAGGCTTCGCGGTCATTAACAGGTGCGTGGCGCCGCGGACAGGAGCAGGCACTCAGCCTGGGGTTCAGGCGCTCAGCCTGGGGGTCAGGAACAGGTGCGGGGCGCCGCGGACAGGAGCAGGCGCTCAGCCTGAGGGTCAGGAACAGGTGCGGGGGTCTGCGGTCAGGACCAGGCGGTCAGCCTGTAAGGAGAAAGGGAGCCTGGAAGGAATGAGGGAGCCTTGGAGGAATGAGGGAGCCTTGGAGGAATGAGGGAGCCTTGGAGGAATGACCTAGCCTTGGAGGAACGAGGGAGCCTGGGAGGAATGCTGCCAGTGGGGCAGGGAACTGACAGGGCTGGGGCAGCTGGGGAAAGGGTCAAACGGGGCCAGGGCAGACGGACAAAACAAACACAAACACCGCAGGACATGACATGACGAGATCACAAGATAGTCTGGCCCCGAACAAAGAAACGGGGCAGACTAAATACAAACACTGACGACAAGACAACGAGGAACAGGTGGGAGGAGAACACAAGAAGAAAACACAATCAGGTGCGGGGAAGTGGAGAACACAAGTGGAGGGAGAGTGGGAAAACACAGGGTAGACTTACAGACAAACGGAAAACCAGAAACGGAACACGGGACATGACACAACGTTTCCAAATTAAAAGTTCACAGGTTTTATCAATCAACGGCAAGCATATGAAAGCTTCCACTAAGGTTCCACCCGCACATTCACAAAAACTAGCTTAGCTAACCAACTATGGCAAACTATGGCTGAAGAACAGCAGTTGGCACCTAATTACCAGGTAACGGTAAAGCCCCACAGAAAGCGGTAAAATCACGTGCCAAATGGAGATTGGAAGATATCATTAATTATGGGTGGGCACCTCCGTGCCTGAAAGACTGATGCACAGGTTTCCAATGCCGGTTCACATGTAGATTAGAATAAAACTAGAATTGTATTAGAATTAGATTAGAATTTCCTATAGCTGAATGCTTTCACTTCCTAAACGATCATTATGTTGAAATAACATGCACTCATTCTAATATCTATTTATGTGAATAGATGCTGTATTTTTCATAATAATCTATTGTCGGCGCTAGACATAAAGCACCTTTTTTTCTGAACAAAGTGGAAAGAAATCATTCAGTGAAAACTCTGAATATGCGTATCTTGCAGACACGCCTCCTCTTCATCAAATCTCCACCCGCGCGCATAATGCCGTGTATATACTGGAGAGACTTTCGGGGGTAATTCCCATTTGCGCGTGCTTCTCTCAACTCTGAATCTGGCCCTATGTACTTAGAACTCTCTCAGCAAAGGGTTAACTTGACTGGCTTTTATCACTCATTTGGGATTTATGTAGCCACAGAATAGCACTTTCCAATAAATAAATAAAATATTACCAGTAGTCTCCTGAATAATAGGAACTGAATTAATAACACAACAGAAAAATCACATTTATTTCCATTGAAGATCGCTGCATAATTAATCATCTTCTGCCGTGTGTCAATTTGGTCAATTCTGTAAATGTCAGCACATAAAATAACTCTGTCAGGATTGCTACAGAATGAGAATACATTTTTGTCTAAATGTAAATGACAATTTTTTAAACCTGAGAACGCTTGTGAAAGCATGCACAGTCAGTTTAATGAGTCACATCAACCATACTTGTACAAAATAGATATTAAAGGTCAAACTAAAACAATGCCCTCTGTCTGGGACAGAAAAGGCCAGGCTTGGAATAGAATTACACTGTATCTGTAAATGGTATGCATCCAAGCCACTATTTCAAATTCTTTATAAGTGTGAAATGGGTTTGTAACTTTTTTCTTATTATCTGCAGCACTTTTAAATGAATGTGATATCTTGATACTGGTAAAAGTGTTTTTAATGCCAGTGTAAGAGAAACACTTGGGACTCTCACTTCAAGAATGAAATGTGATGCTTGTTCAGCTCTTTTGATTAGCTTGTTTATCCTTATTTTATGAAAGCTACACTCCCTGTGTAGTTCACTAGGTGTTGGACTCCATTTACAATATGCTTCTTAGAAACTACACATAATTCATGTAATTTTGTACAAGCCACCTTTTCAATAAAGAATATTTGCACTGACCAATACCTGTGTTCATTCTTAATTTCCCCCCACAAGCAGCACACTATACTGTTTAGGAACATCCCATTCTATCCAAAAGAATACATTCCTTGAAATAATTTTCCCACAACGGTGCAGTTGTCCAATGCTCTCCCATTGGATGGGTGAATATTTATAATGACAGTTTGAGCACCACTTTAAACATTTTAGCCCCTGAATAAACACATTATGTTTCTTTTCCACATTCATCCCCTTCGTATACTAACAAGCTCCGTAGCATGAAGGCTCAGGGTCGCCAACTTGCACACCAATGCCGCAAATCTGCTCTGATTGTACATTTATTGGCATTCAGAGAACATCGGTCTGACTGCACCTCTGCTGTAAAATCTGCTAAGGCTGCCTGCTTTTCTGGGCTAATTGCTAGCAACCCATAGATCAAATGTTAAACCCTGCTAAGCCATCAGCTGTTGCTGCCATATCTGAGGAATGCAGCCAGATCTATGCTTTTTAAAATTCCAAGATAACCTCCATCAGGGAGCATATCCAATCTTCCTCTGCCAATCAGTCCACTTTGCCACTTCAGTTTATCTATTCAGGCCCATCCTTTAGCTACTTCACCGGTGTCTCAGCTGCTGACATATTAGGCATTGTTTCCAAAATGAGAACTAAGTTACTTGCTTGATTCCATTCCGACTACTTTTTCCAAGTTATGCTCCACTCAGCTTTCTGCTTTCGTTGCACTTTTAATTAACAAGTCCCTTATCTCCAGGGCTGTCCTACAACTCTCAAAATTTGCTGTCATCTTTCCCCTCCTGAAAAAAATCCACCCTTGATCCAGTTAATTTTTCAAAGTATAGGCCGGCCCATCTCCAATCTCTCATTTCTTTCAGAAATACTGGAAAATATCAACTCCAATCTCATCTGTCCTCAAACCACCTTTTTAAGTTTTTCCAGTCTGGTTTTAGATCAAAGCATAGTACTGAAACTGCCCTAGTTAGAGTGACAAACAATCTCCTCATGTCTGCTGATTCCAGATCCTCCAGTGTTCTTACCTTGTTCGATCTCAGCTCTGTTTTTTATACAGTCGACCATAACACCCTCCTCGACCGACTAAAGGACCATACTGGTCTTTAGTGCATTGTCCTATAATGGTTTAAGTCATACCTTTCGAACATAAGCATGTCGTCATGGGTGATGCAAAATCTGGCTCCACCACTGTCACATGTGGTGTCCCACAAGGCTTGGTGCTGGGCCCAATCCTCTTCTTAATTTTTATGCTCCCCCTTAATCACTTGATCAATAACCATAAAATGAACTTACATTTTTCGCTGAAGGTACTCAGGTGTATATCAAAATCAAACCTGAACCCTTCACTGCCCTAATAAAGCTCAATGCCTGCCTAGAGGAAATAAGACCATGGATGTCCACAAACGTCCCCCATCTGAACAGCCTTACTTATTAGCACACCACATAAACTAAAACAACATCACATAATCACCCCCACCATTAGTTATGTCATCTCTCTGTCCAGCTGTCACAAATATTGGTGTTGTTTTTGACCCTCACTTACATTCAATACACATATCAAATCCGTCTGTCATCTCTAGAACCTAGCACACTTGTGTCCGATTCTTCCTTGCCCCAACCTTGAGAAACTAGTGCATACTCTTATTTGCTCCACAATTGATTACTTTTGTCCCTGCTCTCTCGCTGTCTGTTTTCGCCTTTTTCCTGTAGCTTATACACAAGTTGCTACTTGTGCAAAATTAATTAAATCCATATTTATGCAATGTAACAGTATGCTATTGCTTCCAGTATGGAGTTTTGCTCCGTTATCGGTCTTAAGGTTGTTTCTATCCACATTTCAACTTCTCCACACTTATCTGTAACAGCATTATTTTTTCTTGCACTGACACACCTCTTAATTAGCCCCTAATTGTATAATTAGTTGTGTGTCTGTACTGATTGCCAAATCTGTAGGCACTCAGCATGTCAGAGGAAGAATGGAGATAAATGTAGCTGCAGTGTAAGCTACATTTAACCTGGTTCACCAAAGCCATCCTACCTGTAGCAGGACAAAACCAATTTGCCCCACAGCTTGTGATTTCTCTTGGGATGACAGGTGCCATCCACCAAGTTATGGCTTAGTGGGGCATGCCCCATACCTATACAGCACCAAGCGTTTGGCACAGTTAAGGGTTTCCTACAGAAATAACAACAATGACCACAGACTCTGAGCAGGAAGAACATTAAGTTATATACCTCATGCAAATACACACAATTCAGATACAACTTTACACTTCCATACAATAAACCTCCAGGCATAGACAATCTAGACTGTAAATTGCTCAGGATCACAGCCAAATATATCTCCAAGCCATTATGCGATATATTTAATAAGTGTCTAAAGTATGGTGTGTGCCCTGATATTTGGAAAGAAGCCAAGGTCATTCCGCTGCCTAAGGACAAAAGAACCACCTTTGCTGGTCCCAACAGTCGTCCTATAAGTCTTCTTCCAGTACTGAGTAAGATGCTAGAAAAAATTGTATATGCTCAAATCCAAAACTATCTTTCAAGTAATGGTCTGATTACAAGCTACCAACATGCATATAGAGAAGGGCATTCCACAAGCACAGCACTTGCACAAATGACTGACGAATGGCTAAAAAGCATGGACGACAGAAGGCTGGTAGGGGTGGTAATGTTAGATTTTAGCGCTGCTTTTGATGTTATTGATCATTGTTTGTTGCTTGGAAAACTCAAATGTTATGGTTTTAGTTCTGCTGCTCTGTCCTGGATAGAGAGTTACCTGTCAAAGAGAAGGCAGAGAGTATTTTTCAATGGAAGCTTTTCAGATAGTAAAGAGTTGCAGTGCGGGGTTCCTCAAGGAAGTTCCTTAGGTCCTCTGTTATTTTCTATATTCACAAATGACCTTCCATTAGTATTAAATAAATCCAGAGTGGTCATGTATGCAGATGATTCCACAATGTACAGTACAGCTTCTACACATTGCGAGCTAAATTATATACTCAACGCTGAGTTTAAAGCAGTAGTGGATTGGGTCGACAAGAATAAACTAGTGCTGAACGTTGATAAAACGAAATGCATGGTGTTTGGATCTAGACATGTTAGAAAGTGATCCTCAACTGAGCTTATCACTTGCCGGGAATACAGTGGAACAAGTAAAAGAGGCTAAGTTGCTGGGCATTATACTGGACTCTAAACTAAAGTGGACTAAATACATTGATAATATAGTAACTAAAATGGGAAGAAGCATTTCTGTAACAAGGAAATGTTCCAAGTATATAACATCAAACATCCTAAAAGAAGTGATCCAAGCGCTAGTCTTGTCACACCTTGAGTACTGCCCAGTCATTTGGTCATCTGCTACAAAGAAAGATGTGCAGAAATTGCAAACAGCGCAAAACAAGGCTGCCAGACTGGCTCTACATTGTTCGAGGTACACAAGTGTTGTAGAAATGCATAGAAATCTTTCATGGCTTCCTGTTGAGAACAGATTACATTCCCGTCTGCTTATTTTTTTCAGAAATGTTTTAATTGACAAAAAACCACAGTATTTCTCTGACCAGGTAGTATATATAAGAAATGAACATAACCACATGACTAGACAAGCCAGTTCAGGATATCTCGCTGTACACAGACACAGAACAAATCTCCTCAAATCTTCTGTAATCTATAGAGCTATCACAGGATGGAACTCACTGCCTAATAATATCACTAATATAAACACAAAACCCACTTTCAAGAAGAAATTAAAAGAACACTTAATGCAAACAAGCCTGCACTGACCCCTAGAGGCTCAAAGTATTATTTGGATAGTATGTAAGGTAACTTATATATATACTTCTTTTTACTACTTCTTTTGTTTTTGTTTGTTTGTTTGTTTGTTAGTTTTTTGTTGTTGTTGTTGATTTAAATTTTATTTTATTATGTTAGAATGACAATGTCTGTATTGTATTGTGAATGCAATTATAAGAACTATGTTCTATGAATGTAACCACAAAACTGTTTTGTTGATATGACTTTTTCTGTCGGACCCCAGGAAGACTAGCTTTTGTCATAGCAAAAGCTAATGGGGATCCTAAAAACAATAAACAATAAACAATAAAGCCCAAAACTTTCATACTCCATGCATAGCTTTGCGCCATGCATACAAACAATAATTCTCCCCATTAGATAACAACATCTGATCTGCCAATAACATCATATCAAAGTAGCAAATTGCAGGATACACAGGCAAAATGAACATGTACAGTTGAAGTCGGAAGTTTACATACACTTTGGTTGAAGTCATTAAAAATTATTTTTAACCACTCCACAGATTTCATGTTAGCAAACTATAGTGTTGGCAATTCAGTTAGGACATCTACTTTGTGCATGACACAAGTAATTTTTCCAACTATTGTTTACAGATAGATTGTTTCACTTTGAATTCACTATATCACAATTCCAGTGGGTCAGAAGTTTACATACACTAAGTTGACTGATCCTTTAAATTTTTAATATTTGGTCACATATCCTTTACATGCCATGACTTCCTGATGTCTGTTACCCAACAAGATCAAAATACTCTTGATATCTTATTTTCTGGTACTCTTACAAGCGATACTATTTTTGAATGGATTTCTAGCATTTGAATGGATCTCTATGGGAATTGTGGGGTGGGACTAGATTTAGCTGTAAATTATGCTAGAACAGTATGGAATACATGATTGGTAAAATGGCTGTAAGTCTGAGGTATCAAACTAGCCTCAAACCATCACTCTGCTGCCAGATATGCAGTAGATATGGATGGATAACTTTAAGGGTTGTTTGTCCTGACAAATTTTCCTATTGAACTTTTTTATGAAAAAATAAGTCAGTATTTCTGGCAGCAGAGTGATGATTTAAGGCTTGTTTGATACGTCAGACCCTTGATGACTTAGAGCCATTTAGCCAACCATGTATTTCCATACTGTTCCAGTGTAATTTACAGCTAAATCTAGTCCCACACTTGTGGTATTTCTAAACGGCCCTGTCCGTACTGGAGCCGCCTACTACGTTCAGTGCCCTAGTTACCATGACTATCCGGGTTGACACCAGTGTCAGAGAGCGTGAGAGGGAGCGCAGAGTTCACCCTGTTCGTTCCTCCCCCTCATTAGTAGAACCTCCAGCCCACACTTCCACCTATTCCTCCTTTAGTCGGGAGGAGCTGATGCAGGTGGATGGGGCTTCTGTTCGCGAACCTAGGGATCCGAAACCACGGGAAAACTGGTGCCGGTACTGCAGACGCAGGGGGCACACTAAAGACCGATGCCATAAACTGGAGAGAAACGGGGGGTCTCGTTAGGGGAACCGCGGTTCCTAACGAGACAAAATAACGTACTTTCTCGCACCCTTTTGTACTGCGCTTCTTCGGCTTTGAAAATTTTTACCGGTGGTTCATCCGGTACGATAGCCGCTCCCATTATAGCTCTCACCAAAAAGACATCTCCGGCACGTTTCCAATGGAACACGAGGGCTGAAGCAGCATTCTCTGAGCTAAAAAAAAAAAGGTTCAGCTCCGAGCCCATCCTGGTCACACCCAATCCTTCCCTCTCCTTTGTGGTAGAGGTTGATGCGTCAGAACTGAGAGTGGGCGCTATTTTGTCCCAGCACTCCCCTCTCGATTGCAAGATGCACCCCTGCGCATACTTCTCCCGTGCGTTAACACCTGCTGAGATAAATTATGACATAGGGGATCATGAGCTGCTTGCGGTCAAATTAGCCTTGGAGGAGTGGTGTCATTAGTTGGAGGGGGCCAAACACCCCTTTACGATCTGGACAGACCACAAAGATTTGGAGTATATCCAACAGACCAACACACGAAACTCCCGACAAGCCCGCATTATTCTTTGTCCGGTTTAGATTTCTTTTAACTTATATTAATATTAAGTCGGATGCTCTGTCACGTATTTATGACCACACTCACAAAGAACCGTGTCCTGTACTCATCGTGCCAGTCACCCAGATTGTGGTTTCGGTCATGTGGGAAATCGAGGCAGTCATACAAAAGGCGTTGCGCTTGGATCTGGGTCCTGGTGAGGGTCCATCCCATTGTTTGTTTGTCCCACTCCGGGTTAGATCTTGAGTTCTCCAGTGGGGTCCCACTTCTCAGCTGGCGGCCCACCCTAACGTCTCCCATACCAGCGACTTTTTGTCCCAACGCTTTTGGTCGACTAAAATGTAGAGAGATTTGAGGGATTTCGTTGCTGCCTGTCCAGTATGCACCTGCAGTAAGGGGTCATTCTGCTAAACTGCCATCAGCACCGGAAACCGCCTAGATGATGGTCGACCACGTTTTTAGGATACACGGCGTTCCCCTGGATGTGGTTTCTGATCGCGGCCCCCAATTTGCCGACAAATTTTGGTGCTCCTTTTGTACCCTGCTAGGGGCATCTGTTAGTTTTCACCCAAAGACTAACGGCAGAGCATACAAATCAGACATTGGAGAGTACCCTTTGGTGTTTAGCCGCCTCCAATCCTACCTCCTCTGGCGGAGTACGGTTATAACACTCTGCGCAATGCTTTCACATGGCTCTCTCCCTTTGAGGTGCAGCTGGGGTATTTACCTCCTCTATTTCCTGAGTTGGAAAAAAAGGTGGAGGTGCCGTCCGCAGGGACTTTCATGCGGAGATGTCGCTCTATCTGGAGGCGTGTGCGCGCTTCCCTTTTGCGCGCCACCGCTAAACAAAAAGTGGTGGCCGACAGATGCCGTCGTCCAGCTCCCTCTTACTGAGTGGGGCAACAAGTGTGACTTTCCACACTGAATCCCTTTGTGGGCCCCTTTAATATCATCCGGAGGATCAACGCGGTTACGGTGCACCTGCAATTACCACGCGCTATGTGCGTCCACCCTACGTTCCACATCTCTCGGCTGAAACTGGTGCTGGTGAGCGCTCTCGCTCCTGCTGACAAACCACCGCCTCTCCCCCCGGTTCTTGGAGGGAGGTCCGGTTTATACCGTTCAGCGGATCGGTATATCTTGGACCCCACTCTTATTAGGGATTTTCACAGTAACAGGGCTGAGGGATCGGCCTGGGGCCATCCCTTAGAGGGGGGGTCCTGTCATGGTTTTTGGCAGCCCAGTTCGTATTTTGCGGGCTTTGCGTCGTTTATCAGCAGCTGCAGATCAATCTATCAGATTTTCTAACCTCTGTTCCGGTATTTTGATCTCACGCTGTCATTATTCCTCGCACCTGTGTTTGGTTTCCTGTCGGCTATATAAAGCTCAGGGTTTCCATCTTCCAGTGCTTTTACCTTGTCATTTATAGTTTGACTGGAAGCCGGTATAGGTCTTAAGTTCTTAGGCGACTACTTAACTTCTATAATTGAAGTTACGTGGGACTTGCCTGTGTATTCATTATTTCATTTTATTGGATTTAGTTTTCTCGTTTGCACTTTGTTTTTCCCGCATTTGTTTCTACTGAACTCTCGCATTTGTTTCTATTTTGTTTTATTGCTTCTCGTTTTGTTTCTCTCTTAAGGCCCTGTCACACTATTGCGTATGAGAGAAACGTATGAGTTGCGGATGTAAATTCATGAAATAATTTTCATACGCGCAAAAAGCCGTTGAAAATAAAGAATTTTTCGGATACTTACCGTATTGAACCTATGAGTAGCGTATGAGTAGCGTATCGCCAGCGTATGGCTAGCGTAATGTACGTATGGCTAGCGTATGAGTAGAGTATGAACTGCGCGTGTCCAGCGTACCGCTATCACGTGACAAAGTGCCAATATAACCATCGGCCTTTCCACATTCTCGGTTCTCAGGATGGGGAACGCAACACACCACCACAACCAGGAAAGAAGTATTGACTCTTTAATGACTGTAGGCTATTACTCAGAGGGTATGCAACATGGTTGAAAAGGACATGATGGCAATAAGAGAGCTAATAAACAGGCTGCGCACACGACTCACTCCAGACCACGTAGATATGCTTAAATGTTCTTGAATAAAAATAAGTAGGTCTATCTAGTATGCATATGAGGAGCCTATTCAAAACATAATAGCCTATGTTTTAAGTTGACTGTTCTATGCTAGGTCTACTAGTTTAACTGTCGCCTTTCAATTTCAAGAGCGATTATGTTCATGCTGCAAGTGCCTAGCGGAGCAACGGTTTCGCTTGCTACAGATGAGACCGAGCGCAATTTCTTCTCTGTTAAAGTAGCCTATACACGCCTTCCTATTCTATTTTTGTTATGCTACAATAATCCTTTACTGAGAGTTCTGAAGCAATTATTTTGCTTCTTGTTTATTGCTTTCTCTCAAGTCTTCAAGTTTTCGCCCTCTTCTCTAGGGTTAATTTGTTTTGGCGTACGCCGGGAGTTTTTGATCCCATCTTTCATTTTTGTGGCTACCTCGCCTTTTCTACGCACGTTTGTGGTTATTCCCTATTAGGGATAACTTTCTGATCCCCTCTCTGTCGTGTCTGGTCTTCCGTCTTTACTCCGCATCTCACAGCATCTAGTTGCAGCCATCCTTCTTCCCTTCATTCTCCCCACTCCTCACATGCATGTAAGGCAGCATCAATCAATCACAGGGTAACAATGATTGATAGAGATTCACAATTAACATATTTTCTTACACTACCTTGCTAACTTCAGCTCCGTTCAGTTACAATTAAACATTTAACTAATGAAGTGTAGCTAGCTAGCCAGCACTGGCATATGGCATCAATGATAATCAATAACGTTATCTGGATGGCTAACAAACTCTCTTCACATCGATGGCATAACACTAGCTGGAACAGCTGTACACAGAACCACTGAATCCATCTCTATTTCTTGCTCACTTTCACTCTCCCCAGTAGCCTATACCTAGATAGCAAGGAAACATTGAATCAATGTTTAATTAACATAAAATGAAGCATTGATTCAGTGTTGATCTCTATGTTGATTATGCGTCCAGGTGCTCATCGAGTTTACATTGAATCAAGGCATTGAAATAATGTTGAAACAATGTTGATGTTAACAATGGAAATCAACGTAACTGATGTTAAATCAATTTATTATCAATGTAATCTATCATAGCTAATGATAATATCATTTTATAACTACATTTTACCAATTCTTGCTCAAAGTAGTCAAAATTTACAAAAGACAAATCAAAATACTTTTGAGTCAGGCTACTAAAACACATTGACATTGACATCAATTTTTTAAATGCAAACATCTTTATTGATTTTAAACTTATTGGACACAATACATGCAATACTACTGAAAAACGATAGTTTAAGTTTAAGTTTAAGTTTTGAACTCATCTAAAAATAATGTTTGTCGCAATGTGTTCTTCCTACTCGGGAAGTCGGGGTTAATTGATTTTCTGAACCCTTCCGACGTCCTAGTTGAAAGGACGTTTCTTACATTTAGTCGGATATCGGGATTCCTAGTTGGAAATTAATAAACGAATGCAGCATTAGCATCAACCACAAATACGCTTAGCTGTTAAGTCTCATTTTGTTTATTTTTCTACGTCACCCTCGTGACTTTTAACTTAACCAATTTAACCGAGAAAAAATTTATTAACTTACCACGTAACATACACATATACGAGCATAGGCTATAGGCTAGCATGTAGTACAGCAGCGACCGTAGAAACAGGCAATGAATAATTCAAAAGTTTTTTTTTATTTGAAAATGAAAGCGCACCTGAATCTGATTGATCTGATCAAAAATCTGTTATTCATCAGAATGATGACTTTGGTTGTTATTGTTACATTGATACAATGTTTCCATTTCAACCTAGTACATCGGTGACCATTACCATCAGAAAGTGAATTTTGATTTGACCATTGAAAATTGATTGATGACCTATACTGATGCTTTTAACACAATATCAATGTTGATTCAATACTTCCTTGCTATCTGGGTAACTTCCACAGACCCATGACAGATCATCACTGTCAGTGTAGTAGACATTAATTTCCTTCCCGGTATCTGATTAACCTCGCTCACCTCTTGTAACATTGCTAAAACATTGCTTTGTTTGTGGTCAGTTTTAACTTTGTCGTTGTAAATCTTTGTATAACTTTGTACTTTATATGTCTGTGTTGTTGCTAGCTAATGGAATATACTGTATTAGCGAGAATAAGTCATACAGTAATAACTGTCTATTTGATTTTCTAGTCAACAGAATTGTGCATGACAGTGGCGGCCGGTGATTGGCTGACTAAGTGGGGCGGGTCATGACAGACACGGAGATCATAGAGTAACATTGTAGCCGACTCGAGTACACAAACAACAGAGCTTTTAACTGCTACAGTTGTAGTGCTCTTTTTTTTAGTGCCGGAGCGCAGTCAATCAAATATGACTCATCACATCTATATTTAGCTAGATTACATTTTGACTGTTTAGGCTAATGCACATTAATAATGTAGGCTACACGCTATAGGCTATGCTCATATTCATGCAACAGAGGATCGACTCATTAAAACAACAGTGACATCAACAGCGTAGGGAAAAAATAATAGGGTATTTATTGACATTACTAAATGTTTGTTGTACAATCAACGTGCATCTCTTTACCGTTTATTTATTTATTCTCATATCCAGGGGTACATTCCTTGCGGCTTCCAAACTAGAGAATTTGAAAAAAAGGCTATTTCTGTCATTTGGGTTGCCGACCCCTGATCTAGGCTATATATAAAAGTACTGAATTTGTTTTCTAAAGAAAATTATTCATAGATTATTCTTTGATCATTGATCATGGTCGCACTCGCAAACAATATAAAGCAAAAAAATATATCCTTGACAGCGGCACCGACACTGGAGAGCGACGGCGTGTAGCTGGGAGAACAACATGACGATCTCGCACACAAAAAAAGGAAAAATAAATGAATAGGCCTAGTCTACCTTACAATGTTGCTCCACTATCAGCATGCCTCCTCACTTATAAAGAAACTTTGCCCTTCGATTTTTGAGCAGTGCAAATTTCTCAATTACTTTTTTATTAAAGTCTGCTATATCCCACGTGAGTCGTTTCTCAATTGACAGCATTGCCAATGCGTTCAGTCTGTCCTGTGACATCGTGTTCCTCAGAAATGTTTTGATCCTTTTGAGAGTGGAAAGGCATCTCTCGGACTCAGCAGTGGTCATGGGCGTTGTAATCAGGATGCGAGCAAGCTTCACAGTCTCAGAGAAAACTTCCTGCAGGTTGTTGTCCAGAATGAATTTTAACAGAGACACTGCACTCATGCAATTCCTGAAATCAGGGTTGCTATATATGAGAGAGAGTTCTGTCTGCAGCCGGGGTTTGTTTAGCATGGGGTAGGCCTCCACTGTAGTCGCCAATGCGTTGACGGGGAAGGTATTGGCATGCTCGGGGAACCGGTCGCTATGTAGAAGGGTGGCTCCAGTCAGATGGTGCGTGTAGGTGAAGCGGTCTTTAGCGTTGGCGATGATGATGTCACACACCTCGGGGAGTGAGATAGGGAGAAAAACAGTTTATTTTTGTTTATTGAATGTGGTCTAATAAACAAACAGAAAAATAGGCGCACATAGAGTACATAGCCTACATTGGAATTACATGCCACAATGAACCAAAATGTAAACGCTATTAATAAAAATAGACTACTCTTATTACCTCATATGCCTGTCGCTGCCTGCCATCATCTCCTCTTCTGGATCCGCTGGCAGTGTACTTGGCACAGAGAGAGGGCACGGACTCACGAATCTTTGACATGGCATCACTGAAAGCGCTGGTCCCCTTCTGTGCTTTTACAGCATCAACATTTCTGGCTTGGAGTTGTGCAAACAGAATGTCCACTCTGGGCATAATTTCACGGAACAAATCGAGGAAAAAAAGAAATTCATCGTCTTGTAGCATCCTCGGGAATCCCCTGGCCTCTCTGATGGTGATATTATCAAAATCTTGGGAGGTTTGTATAGTGTCAAAACATGCCATTAGGTCATCCCTGTTCTCGTGGACCGTGTTAACCACACGACTGTGGAAATTCCAGCGCGTCTGGGATGCGCGAGGAAGCCTGCTTGAGACGGTGTTGTCCAACACACCGATCCTTTTGTGTGATCGCGAAAAGAAGGATGAAAACCCACTAAGATCGGAGAAAAAAACACGAGCCTGAGGAACAGCGTAGGCTGCTTTTTGCATCACCAGATTTAGTTGGTGTGCGTAACAGTGAAGAAAATGCGCGTTTGGGTATGTGTCTTGTATTATTCTCCTAACTCCACCAGTTGTGCCTCGCATCACACTTGCCCCATCATAAGTTTGAGCTATCAGCTTGCCCTTGTCTGCATGCTCTGGAAAAATCAGGGCCAGGTTTTCAAGGAGAGCACCTCCAATGGCATCTGCAGTCGTGCCTCCTTCCAATCGAACAAAGCCAAAAAAATTCTCCTGCACCGTGTTGGCAGTGTCGATGTAGCGGTACACAATGACGAGCTGACAATGCGTAGTTATGTCGGTGGTCTCATCTGCTTAGATAGACATGTAATCCGTGCTTTGTAGGTCCTGGACAATGTGGCCTTGCATTACAGACAGCATACAGTCCAGTAGCTCATTCTGTATGGTTTTTGAGGTGCCTTTAAATACGGTTGCATTCTCCAAGTGCTCTTTCATTGCACCGTCCAGTGTCGATACAAAATCAACAAGTCCCCTAAACACACTGTTGGGAATTCCATTAAATCCATTGGTCACCTGTGACAATATGTATTGATAATATTTGAATATGTATCTGTGAATGTATTAAGAGCAATATACAGAATGTATAAATGTATTAAGAACAGAGAAACGCATTCATAAGCACAGTAAAATATTATAAGAGCAGAGAGACATGTTCTCTGTCTCTCTGACTAGAAGGAGCTGAAGGCCACAGTCAGAAGCTGCTGCTTTTCAGAGAGTCCAGAGAGTCTGATAAGAAGATAAGATGTTCCTAAACAATGGGGATTTTAAAGCTGGTGTTTTCAGAGAGTCCAGAGAGTCTGATAAGATAAGAGAAGTTGGCGCTCCAAGCACCTGGTATCTGACCACCATTGTATCAGACCCTGGTTTCAGTACAAAATGAGCACAGAAACACATAGTGATATATTAATTAAAATGCACTTTCACAGAATCCCATAAAGTTAATAAATAGAATGGTCACAGTGAGATATAGACATTTCTGTGAATATGAACGCTGAGTCTGACTATAAAAGTTGAAGCCACTGTTATTTTTTACACACAGTTAGCCGTCCAGAGAGTTGGAGAAGAACTTGGGTTTTGTCCAAACACTTGGTATCTGATCACCATGGTTACTCAGTTCTCTATGCAAAATGTTGCTGTCCGGTGAGAGCTCTTCTCATGGGGCGGAGCTGGAGATGGGTGACGGAATCTGCGGGGGAGAGTTTGAGAGCTCTCCTCGTGGGGCGGAGCCGGGTGGTTGAGAACCCAGGTGTGACCTAGATACAATCCAATAGGAGAGGCCCTACGAAGGAGAAGCTTGGAAAGTTCTCGAAGAAAGGCCGAGATGGAGATGGCCTGTGTCTGTATGGTCAAAGGGGTCGAAGGAGTCACCTGATGGGCAAGGATGGGCGGAGAATGGGATGGACAATCTGATAAGAAACTGTATAAAGATGGACTGTAAACCAAGAATAATTGAGTGTCTCTGCGGAGATGCCAGACTTTGATTGTGCGGTGTATGGAATAGGGTCTGGCATGTTTGATAGTCTCTGCGGGGGCACTACGCTGGACTTTTGTTGTATGTTTAATGAAATAAAGTCTAGCATTCTGAGAATTACTGCCTCATCCTCTTTATTTAAACACTTTGAGATTTGAGAGCTAAAGTTGAAAACTCTGAATTTTGGCAAGAACTCTGAGATATTTTCACTCGGAGATCCACAACAAATTGGCGTAATCAGGCAGGTTTGGATCCAGTATCCACAACAACACCTGGATTCTCGGATGATTCCGTTTCATTGTGCCCCCTCAAAGCTAGTTCAAAGGCCCCACAGAACTTCACACAGTCGATCAATTTAGAAAGGATATGTCGCTTGTTATCCACCTCCTGGTTGTGTTTTCGAATACTGGCGTGATATCCATCCGACAGCTGTGTAGCTATGTTAGCTCTTCCTAGCATGGTTAGCTTAAGGCACGCTTCCATGTGTGCTCTGCTCGTGTCGTGTTTTTTCACTCGTTCGGAAAAGTGCTTAACGTCTGTCATCCCTGTTTTCGTCCACAGCATTTCACCCTGGCCATGTTTTTCTGAACGGAACAGAAGGCAGGGAAAACAAAAAACAGCATTCTGAATTGGGCAGCCACATAGCCATGATTTCTTATCATACCAGCTCCTGGAGAACACTCGTGTGTAGGACTTCCCTCTGTCCTTAGCCGCCTGCTGTAGATGAATATCTGGCCTATCCGGACCTAGCTCTTTTAAACGGAGTTTTTCTTGTAGACTAAGCTTCTCAAACTGAGTTTTAAAAATAGACTCCACGCTGTTGAGTGCTAACGTTAACGTAACATTATCTGCTGCAGCCGC
This sequence comes from Ilyophis sp. 1 JC-2022, assembly GCA_022702515.1. Classification (NCBI taxonomy): domain Eukaryota; kingdom Metazoa; phylum Chordata; class Actinopteri; order Anguilliformes; family Synaphobranchidae; genus Ilyophis; species Ilyophis sp. 1 JC-2022. The sequence continues at coordinate 41,691,587 of CM040396.1, read as the reverse complement.
CATGTCGCTGGAAGATAGCGTAAACAACGAAGTTCACCAAAGTTCGTCGGACGAATGTGACATTGGCGTGTGCTCTCTTGCGCCATCTACTGACCATGACTACAATGTTCGTTTGAATGGGGTTAAATGAGAATGGCCAGGACGTTCTGCCCAACGCCCCAAATGCTATCATAGACCTCAAGCTAAAGTGCAGTCCTTCCAACAACCGCTAGGTAGCAATGCATGTCAATGTAGCGTGTGAGGGACGTACGATTCGACGCCCCAGAGCAACAGAGACGGTAATGATGTCCGCAAACCAACCAAAGCCAATTATTCAACATACATGTATTGACTAGAATTTATATACATTTCTACAATCAATCTATGAAATGTGTTCAGATGAAAAATTATTATTATTTAAAAAAAATATATATTTATTTATTATTTCAATTTTTTCTTTTTTCTATCCAATCAAGTGGGGCGCCGCCCCTAGCGTCCCTATGGACGAGCCGCCACTGGTGTATGACAGCCTTATCATTTCGCAACAATGTTACACGCAGCGATCAAAATGATCAAGCATACAGGCAAGCTAAATGACTGTCAATTTGACCATACATGGCCATTTAAGTAAGTGTTTATAACTATATTTCCTTATACATTATTGATATTCAAATTATATCAGAATGTTCAATACATATGTTTATGAAAAGTCACAAAGGGAGAGCCATATTTATTTCATGATGGCAGATTTATTGATTCACGTGAGTGAAGCTCCGGTTGAAACAGCTGATGGCTCAGCTGTAGTGATGATTCACCTATCACAGTCCATTCACATCACAGGGCGGTCTATTTAATGCCCTCTTCCTACATGATGCTTATCCTGCATGTTCTGCTGCACGCTGCCGGTGAAAACCCCTCCTCCGCCCCCGCTCCATCCTCATAAGTGTCCCTCTTTTGCGTCTATCACTCCTGCTCGGCTCATCAACATATTTGTGCTGCCTACTGATTATATATCTTTCCCCTCTTGTCCCACTTCGGGCAACTGCCCGGAGCGATAGCTATAGATCGACTGAGCACCCTCCTCCAGATGCAGCTGCTTCAGCTCCACGCCTGTCCCCTGCCTGATCTCTATATATCTATATGTATATGTACTAAACTAAATCGAATGGAATCTATAAGACCATTCACATTGCTGCTGGATCTGTTCTGAGTGTACCCCTATGGGAGGGTTTTGCTGCTGCCCTCCCTGCCTTATCCATGCGTGCTTGCCTGAGGGCTTATTGAACAGATCCATACCGCCAAACCTAACTGTTGCTTTAATAATGTTATTAATGTTTTAACGTTAACGACAGTGGTCCTAACTGAACTAGTGTTACGTTACCTACTTTACCTAGGCTACTGTTCTCTTCAGATGTTAAGTTGAAAAAGCACAGGGCCAAGTTAAATTAAAATGACGGACAAGAAAAATCCGTAATATGCTTAGAACCACGTTGTTTATGGCTATTTATATGGTTATTTATTGAGTCTGAGCCAAACACTCGTTTTGTTTGCCCTTGAGAATAGTTGCTATCCGTGATTGTTGACGGGTTGTGACAGCGATCGTTGACGGGGTGTTTTGCTTTAGATTTCCTGAGTCATTGTAACCGAAACGAATCCTTTCTACTGTGCATACTATCCTTCCTACTAACACAAATCTAATACAAATGTCACACCAATTGCATATGTTTAAATAAACACAGAACGTTAAATGTTAGCCTAGATCATAGGTGTCAAACTCAAGGCCCGCGGGCCGAATCCGGCCCGCCACGTCATTTTATGTGGCCCGCGAGAACTTAATTATCTGACGCGTGTATCTACGTGGCTGGTTAACGGGGATTTACTTTTACGATATAACAGACAAACGCAGACGCGGACGCACACCCGCGGTACATACGTAGTGGAACACCCTTCCAAAATCTATAAGGGAATCAGACACAGTCTCAATATTTAAGTCTAGATTAAAAACGCACCTTTATGATCAGGCTTATAATGAGTTGTAGTCCGGAGACAGGACCAGAGAAGCCCTTTTGTCATAGAGTAATGCGGAGTGACATCCTTTCCTTACTGTCACCTGTCAACAGCTGTGACCCCATCTTCCTGGGCTGGCTCTTGATAGGTGGGTAGGATTGTTTACTCTCTCATGACTGGATGGGTTCTCAAACCCTGTCTTCATAGCTATGCAGCCATAAGTTACTCCTGGCGGGGGTACTTGTCCAACCCCCCCCCCCCCCCTAACTGTTCTCTCTCTCTCTCTCTTCTTCCACATTCCGCCGGCGGGGCTCATACCCCGCATCTCGAGAGTTGCTGTCCAGCTTCCTGTCCATCGCTGCTTGCCCCTCCCTCCCCACCACCGCTGCCAGCCGATCCTGTCGCCATCGGCACCCGTTTTCCCATCATCATTGCCGCCACATCTGGACTGCCATCTAGCTGCTGCAATTTCCACTATCATGGATATTGGCAGTCAGTTTTGACCATGCTGGTCATTAAGATCTAGACCCTGAGCCGACCTGAGGAGAATGGGTTTCCCCCTTGAGTCTGGTTCCTCCCAAGGTTTCTTCCTAATTACACCAGGGAGTTTTTCCTTGCCACTGTTGCCTCTGGCTTGCTCTTGTGGGGGTTTAGGCTGGGTTTTTTCTGTGAAGCGCATTGTGACAACTTGTTGTGAAATACGTTATATAAATAAATATTGATTTGATTTGATTTGATTTATTGTTTTTGAGATTAAGATCAGACTAATGTCCCCTACAGGGGACAGAAGTCCAGAGGACTCAAATTTCTTCCATTTTGTTTATATAAAATGTATTTTAAGTCACACATTATTACAACGGTTTTCTTGTATTTTGTATTAAGATGTTGTTATATTTTTCACATAAGAATACTTTGTAAGAGAAAATGTATGTTTTTCTGAATAGTGCATTCATACATTTCAGTTCGTAACATGCTATCCGTTGTGCTTTGGAATGGGCTGCAGGTTCATACATACGTTAAATAAACCGTTAAATAAAGTTTGTATTAAAAAAAAGAAAAGGCTATTGCAAGATTGGGAAGTTCAAAAAACAGCTGTTTGGACCATTCCACAGGTAAACAGGTGATGCTATCATGATGGGTATAAAGGATGTCAAAAGACTCTTGAGCTCTTATTTTCAGGTACTCTTACAAGCGATACTCTAAACATTCTGCATTTGAATGGATCTCTATGAGAATTGGGAGGTGGTACGGTGGCCCAGAGGTGCAATCCACATTTCTAAAAAGCAATCTTTGTTTCTAAATAGAAATCCTCGTTTCTAAAACACAATCCTCGTTTCTAAATCCAAATCCTTGTTTCTAAAACCAAATCCTTGTTTATAAAACCAAATCCTCGTTTCTAAAACACAATCCTCATTTCTAAATCCAAATCCTTGTTTCTAAAACCAAATCCTCATTTCTAAAACACAATCCTCGTTTCTAAATCCAAATCCTCGTTTCTAAAACCAAATCCTCGTTTCTAAAACACAATCCTCGTTTCTAAATCCAAATCCTTGTTTCTAAAACCAAATCCTCGTTTCTAAAACCAAATCCTCATTTCTAAAACCAAATCCTCGTTTCTAAAACACAATCCTCGTTTCTAAATCCAAATCCTTGTTTCTAAAATCAAATCCTCGTTTCTAAAACCAAATCCTCGTTTATAAAACACAATCCTCGTTTCTAAATCCAAATCCTTGTTTCTAAAACCAAATCCTTGTTTCTTAATATAAATCTTAGTTTCCAAAATAAAATCCATAATTCTAAATAGAAATCCTCATTTCTAAATGTAAATCCTCGTTTCTAAAACAAAATCCTTATTTCTAAATGTAAATCTTAATTTCTAAAACAAAATCGTTATTTCTAAATTAAATCCTTGTTTCTAAAAGTTAATCCGAGTTTCTAAATTGAAATCCTTGTTTCTAAATTTAAATCCTCGTTTCTAAATTCAAATCCGAGTTTATAAATTCAAATCCTTGTTTCTATTAAGCCTGAAAGCTAAATGCTACAGTTAGCCTGTGCGCAAAGCATACTGGGACCAGATGACGTATGCACGAGTGAGTCTGAGAGTGCAATTTGCATAGCAAGTTTAACGAGAAGCTGGTCTTCTGGCATAACAACTATCACAAAATTGCCGAACAAATTAAAGTTGAGTTTTCTTGCAGCCATATTAACATAAAGCCTGTTAAAAAGTCCAATAATTTCAGGAATATAACGGAAACTCGTTCTTATACGGAACTGCAGCTTGATTACAGTAGCCTACATTAAGCCAATCGTGTGGTTCAGTTTGTCACCTACAAAAAACAGGCTTATTGTTTCCCGTTCATTGTAGGCTACGTTGCCTACAGTACGGTACACACTAATTAGCTGTTATTTTATGTAAAACGAAATTGATCTCTCGCCAAAGCAAAATGAACTCCATGTAGGCTAACAGCCTGCATGTGGTCCTGACAAATTGCTAACTAGGCTACTAATTGTAGTACTGTGGCGACCTGGGGATTGTCAACTGGCCAGCTAGGACCGGGTAGTGAGCCGCTACCCGGTCAAGGTGTACATAATTGTAAATAACGTGCTGTGTGTGTTTAAATTGTGTCGTTAACTTGTTAGCCGCGTCTTGTGTTAACCGTTTTGTTTTAAACGTAACTGTCAATTTTAACTGTCTGTTATGTGTGGCTGTGATTGGCTAGGAATCGGTAAGTGTGTGCGCCAATCACAGCCTATATAGTTTCTATATAAGCAGTGTCTGAAGCGATTCAGTTGTTAGTGTGAAGAAGTGTTTCCGAGCTGAGCTGAGCTGATTGCGGTGCAGAAAGTCCAAAGGCTCTTTTCAGAGCTGGTAAGGTAGCGCTAATAAAACGAAGCTCGGCTGAGCGATTCGGAACTGCAAGTCGCTGTCTCCCTCCCTCATTCTCCGCGCTCGCTACAGTACGTTTAGATTCTTTAAAAAATAAATAAAGTCAACACTTTATGGACATGATAATGGCTTGACCAATTCATATTATCGTGAGTGGTAGCTTAACTGTCGGGTAGCTATATAAAAATACTGTAAATCCTTGAAAATAGCAACTGTATTATCCATGATTCACCCAGTAGAGCGGGACTGGTAGCAGCATGACGTTAACTGCACAACAAATGAGCTATTCAAGTGTATAGGGCAGGCTAATTCATAACGCTTTCATTAACCTTAATTTGTGACTTTATTTATGGAGGGGGCACACGGCTAATTGTGAGATTTAAAAAATCAGGCCGTAGCAACATAAAAGGGAAACAATGTTTGTTTCTTAATTAGCTACGTTGTCTAAATTAAACGCGTGAAAGGTAGGCTATAGGCTAGCCGACGGCTTAGATCACAAACACCGCTTTTGAAAGTAGAACAGCAAAGTTTCCAGTTTGTGGAAAGTGCTCTCTGGTAAATAGAGTGATATTATTTTTAAGTTAACGTGCGTACGGATAAATGTTCTGCAAAATGACGTTAGCACAAACGCATTCCTGTGGTTTTCCCTGCCTAGATTACTTGCGATTAAAAAGTAAAACCGACATCGGCATGTCAAAATTAAATTCTAAGGTTATGTGAAATTTTACTGTGTAGGCAGATTTCAGATATCAAGAGGCAGCCTTCTAATGGATTTCATGATTAGAATTGCCTAATAGGTATATCAGTACAGCAAGAATATTAAATACAAGGCTGATATTATAGTATGTAGATTGCTTTATTATTACATAAACCAAGAGGACATGACATTTGTTGCTTTAAGGGCCTGGTTCCTTCGGTAAAAATGTTATACATTTCCCGCAGTGATTGCAGAACGACTGCAGAACTGAAAGGACCTTGCCACAAAATGGACAAAACATAATGAAAAAATACGACACGAAAAAAATGTTTTACGCGAGTATTGGAGGCTAACTAAGTTAACTATCAAGCAATATACCTTGCTTGGCAACGTTAAGCAAGCAAGGCCAGCGAATAACTTGGCTTGTGTAAAAAATAATGTATAGTACACCATACTAACAAATTGGTAAATAGCTTTTCAAGTCCACGAAGCACGCGTGAGCAACGTTACGTAGAACGGGGAGTCCTGGAGTACAACTCACAATTCATTATGATCATCATAAAATAATTAACAACTTTTCTGTCAAAGCATCGAAGTTGATCACAATTGGTAGGGTGTCTGGACCACATGCAGGCTAAATTGAGTTTGTTTGGTGAGAGATCAATTTCGTTTTACATCAAATAACTTAGCTGGTTAATGTGTACCATACTGTAGGCAACGTAGCCTACAGTGCAACAATGAACGGGAAATGATAAGCCTGTTTTTTGTAGGTGACAAACTGAACCACACGATTGGCTTAATGTAGGCTACTGTAATCAAGCTGCAGTTCCGTATAAGAACGAGTTTCCGTTATATTCCTGAAATTATTGGACTTGTTAACAGGCTTTATGTTAATATGTCTGCAAGAAAACTCAACTTTAATTTGTTCGGCAATTTTGTGATAGTTGTTATGCCAGAAGACCAGCTATATATAGCTACCCGACAGTTAAGCTACCACTCACGATAATATTAATTGGTCAAGCCATTATCATGTCCATAAAAAGTGTTGACTTTATTATTTTTTTAACGAATCTAAACGTACTGCAGCGAGCGCGGAGAATGAGGGAGGGAGACAGCGGCTTGCAGTTCAGAATCGCTCAGCCGAGCTTCGTTTTATTAGCGCTACCTTACCAGCTCTCAAAAGAGCCTTTGGAATTTCTGCACAACAATCAGCTCAGCTCAGCTTGGAAACACTTCTTCACACTAACAACTGAATCGCTTCAGACGCTGCTTATATAGGAACTATATAGGCTGTGATTGGCGCACACACTTACCGATTCCTAGCCAATCACAGCCGCACATAACAGACAGTTAAAATTGACAGTAACATTTAAAACAAAACGGTTAACACAAGACGCGGCTAACAAGTTAACGACACAATTTAAACACACACAGCACGTTATTTACAATTATGTACACCTTGACCGGGTAGCGGCTCACTACCCGGTCCTAGCTGGCCAGTTGACAATCCCCAGGTCGCCACAGTACTACAATTAGTAGCCTTGTTAGCAATTTGTCAGGACCACATGCAGGCTAAGTTAGCCTACATGGAGTTCATTTTGCTTTGGCGAGATCAATTTCGTTTTACATAAAATAACAGCTAATTAGTGTGTACCGTACTGTAGGCAACGTAGCCTACAATGAACGGGAAATGATAAGCCTGTTTTTTGTAGGTGACAAACTGAACCACACGATTGGCTTAATGTAGGCTACTGTAATCAAGCTGCAGTTCCGTATAAGAACGAGTTTCCGTTATATTCCTAAAATTATTGGACTTGTGAACAGGCTTTATGTTAATATGTCTGCAAGAAAACTCAACTTTAATTTGTTCGCCAATTTTGTGATAGTTATTATGCCAGGAGACCAGCTTCTCGTTAGACTTGCTATGCAAATTGCACTCTCAGACTCACTCGTGCATACGTCATCTGGTCCCAGTATGCTTTGCGCACAGGCTAACTGTAGCATTTAGCTTTCAGGCTTAATAGAAACAAGGATTTCAATTTAGAAACTCGGATTAACTTTTAGAAACAAGGATTTAATTTAGAAATAACGATTTTGTTTTAGAAATGAAGATTTACATTTAGAAATAAGGATTTTGTTTTAAAAACGAGGATTTACATTTAGAAATAAGGATTTTGTATTAGAAATGAGGATTTCTATTTAGAATTATGGATTTTATTTTGGAAACTAAGATTTATATTAAGAAACAAGGATTTGGTTTTAGAAACAAGGATTTGGATTTAGAAACGAGGATTTGGTTTTAGAAACGAGGATTTGGTTTTAGAAACAAGGATTTGGATTTAGAAACGAGGATTGTGTTTTAGAAACGAGGATTTGGTTTTAGAAACGAGGATTTGGTTTTAGAAACGAGGATTTGGATTTAGAAACGAGGATTTGGTTTTAGAAACGAGGATTTGGTTTTAGAAACGAGGATTTGGTTTTAGAAATGAGGATTTGGATTTAGAAACGAGGATTGTGTTTTAGAAAGGAGGATTGTGTTTTAGAAACGAGGATTTTGTTTTAGAAACGAGGATTGTGTTTTAGAAACGAGGATTTGGTTTTAGAAACGAGGATTTCGTTTTGGAAACGAGGATTTACATTTAGAAACGAGGATTGTGTTTTAGAAATGAGGATTTACATTTAGAAACAAGGATTTTTTTTTAGAAACAAGGATTCAATTTAGAAATAAGGATTTTGTTTTAGAAACAAAGATTTCTTTTTAGAAAAGAGGATTTCTATTTAGAAACAAAGATTGCTTTTTAGAAATGTGGATTGCACCTCTGGGCCACCGTAGATTTCATTTAGAAATAAGGATTTTGTTTTAGAAATGAGGATTTACATTTAGAAACAAGGATTTGGTTTTAGAAACAAGGATTTGGTTTTAGAAACAAGGATTTGGATTTAGAAATGAGGATTTGGTTTTAGAAACAAGGATTTGGATTTAGAAACGAGGATTTGGTTTTAGAAACAAGGATTTGGATTTAGAAATAAGGATTTTGTTTTAGAAACAAAGATTTCTTTTTAGAAAAGAGGATTTCTATTTAGAAATAAGGATTTTGTTTTAGAAACAAAGATTTCTTTTTAGAAAAGAGGATTTCTATTTAGAAACAAAGATTGCTTTTTAGAAATGTGGATTGCACCTCTGGGCCACCGTAGAAATCCATGTTTCTAAAAAGAAATCCTTGTTTCTAAATGTAAATCCTCATTTCTAAAACAAAATCCTTATTTCTAAATGAAATCCATGTTTCTAAAAATTAATCCAAGTTTCTAAAAGTGAATCCTTGTTTCTAAATTGAAATCCGAGTTTCTAAATTTGGATCCGAGTTTCTAAATTGAAATCCTTGTTTCTATTAAGCCTGAAAGCTAAATGCTACAGTTAGCCTGTGCGCAAAGCATACTGGGACCAGATGACGTATGCACGAGTGAGTCTGAGAGTGCAATTTGCATAGCAAGTCTAACGAGAAGCTGGTCTCCTGGCATTTAAAAACTATCACAGAATTGGCGAACAAACTAAAGTTGAGTTTTCTTGCAGACATATTAGTTTTATACGATTGCTTTGATTCATTTTGCACAACAGAGTTTCAATGTGCAAAACTCTTAACACAGAATGCTATACTGCTCATTTTGGGTTCAAAATGTAATATAGCATGCAAAATAAAAAGACCTGTGTCAAATCAGAGAACATTATATGCAAAATGTTTATCATAGCACCAGAACATTGGATATGTTCATCGTTGAAGTTTAATTATTGATGCATTTCCAAATACAACGGCCATTATCAAATAATGCTGTCAAACACAAAATAATTGCCATCAAAAAAGACTATGCAAGAGTCATTTCCTCATAAGTACTTGAAATGATGTACCGCAAGCATCCCTTGTGATAGATTGCTGTGTGTATATATATATATATATATATATAGCTTGTGTTTTTATGGAAGACAAACTAAATATTAGATTACAGTAGGTGACTGTATATGAAGTTTAATCATTGAAAACAAATCATACAGTAATGCAGTAAACTCAACTGTATTTTACAGTAAAAGCAAAAACAACAGTAACAGCAAAAACAGTAAAAGCAAAAGCAGTTACAATAACAAAAAACTTTACAGTAAAAAAAAAAAAAAATGCATTTCAGTGCTTAAGCAGCATCTTGCCTCTCTGCTGCATTTGGCCACAGCATTTCATCTACGTCGCATCTGATGTCTTCATTTGCAAGGCAGCGTTGGTAAAATCTTCGGGAGTGTCTTATCCACCCCTGGCACTGCTGGGCTGTAATGTCATCGCACGCCTCATCCATGGCCTGAAAGAATGTCGCCTGCTCATACGGACGCCGATCATACACCTTCCACCTCCAGGCCGAGAAAAACTTCTCTATGGGTTTTAGAAAGGGGGAGTAAGGTGGAAGGAATTGTGATCGGAACTCTGGATGGGCTGTAAACCAGTCTCGCACAGCCAATGCACGATGGAAGCTTACATTGTCCCAGACAATGATGAACACCATCTGAGCATTTGGCTGTACGAGATGATTGTACAGCCCCTCCAGAAAATGTATGAGGCGCATGGAGTTGTATACCCCCAGCAGAGGGTCACGAGCCTCAACTCCATTGCGGGAAATGACAGCACACATTGAGATGTTGGCTCCACGCTGTGGCATTTTATGTAGTGGTGAAGAGATTATCAATTGTGTTGCAATGCTACTCACCTGGGCAAGGTTGTTGGAAGTACTGAGACATGAGTACAAACACATGTTGAATTGATTTAGTGATCTGCATTTGTATTAACAGTTTTGCACTTTGTATGTCAGCATAGGATATAGTGTCTTAAGGTAAGAATTCTGCAAGTCAGTTTAGCACTTTGCGTTAACAGTTTTACACTTTGTATGTCAGCATAGGATGTAGTGTCTTAGAGTACGAATTTTGAAAGTCAGTTTGGCACTTTGCGTTTTGAGTTTTGCACATTGAAACTCTGCTGTGCAAAATGAATCAAAGCAATCGTATAAAACTGTAACATAAAGCCTGTTCACAAGTCCAATAATTTCAGGAATATAACGGAAACTCGTTCTTATACGGAACTGCAGCTTGATTACAGTAGCCTACATTAAGCCAATCGTGTGGTTCACTGTTTGCCACCTACAAAAAACAGGCTTATCATTTCCCGTTCATTGTAGGCTACGTTGCCTACAGTACGGTACACACTAACTAGCTGTTATTTGATGTAAAACTAAATTGATTTCTCGCCAAACAAACTCAATTTAGCCTGCATGTGGTCCAGACACCCTACCAATTGTGGTCAACTTCGATGCTTTTACAGAAAAGTTGTTAATTATTTTATGATGATCATAATTAATTGTGAGTTGTACGTTAACTTTCAGATAACGTTAGCTGTACATTACAAAAAATACTGTAAATTCGTGAAAATACTGCAGGGCCATGATTCACCCAGTAGATGGCGGCCCGAGGCTGGCAGCACGATATGGCGCTATGGGAAACCCCCCCATCTATCCTCGAACTGATATTTGTATAACCACCAGCTACAGACGCAGTCTGCAAGAGCATCACAAAAATGTTGCTGTGCTCAAGTTCAGAATTGAACCAGTATATTTCATAGAGCTGCTAGAAAACTAAAAACCGATGTGATTGGATCAAAAACCAGCACGCAGACTAACCATAGACTGTCGAAAAAGGCTGTGTTCGAAACCGTATACTACTTTGCCAGATTTTGTTCAAAATTTTACTGGTCGTCTATTAATGCAGTTTCGAACACAGCCACACTTCTGCTCTAAACCAAACTAATCTCTACACGCCGTATTACAGCATGCTATTTACTACTGGGCACTCCATTTGGCCAATCCGCGCCCAGGACTCCCCGTTCTACGTAATGTTGCTCACTCAAGTCGTGCCACTGCTAACGGAAAGTTTAACTTAACGCGTGCTTCATTGACCTGAAAAACTATTTTCCTTTTTGTTAGTACGGTGTCGTATTTTTTCATTATGTTTTGTCCATTTTGTGGCAAGGCCCTTTCAGTTGTGCAGTCGTTCTGCAATCACTGCGGGAAATGCATAACATTTTTAACGAAGGAACCAGGCCTACGTGGCCCATTGTCACAATCCGAAACTGCTTCTGCAAGTTCTTCAGATTCCGGTAACGTCGTTGGCTAACGTTAAGTTTACTGTGTAAAACCGAGAATACAACAGCTAATGTTAACTAACTTAAATCTAATACTGGTCAATTTCTAAATTAAGCCATGATACTTCGAATGCAATATGGTGTTCATAGTTTTGCTGGATGTTAATGTGTGCATTAAGTGAACCTTTTCTTGGCACAGCATCGAAATATCTCCAGACTTTTTTGAATTTTCGAGAAACCAAGAAATCTGAAAGGGTTCTTCATTCAACCCCCAGAAGAATGAAAAGGAACTTGAGCAAAGTTCAGGTAGGTGAAGTAACTACATTTTTTTTGTGTTGACACAACTTTAAAAAAATATATAAAAAAATAAAAAACATTATCTGTATTTATAGATAACCATTGGTATCATGGTTCGGAGCCCTGAGGGAGATCTGAAGACTATGAGAGGAAGAAATGCATCCCTCCTCATACAGCGGAATGGCACAGCATTGGATGTGCTTACACAGGCGCAAACAAAAATGCTTGCCTTCAACCAGGACCTGAAGAGGGGGACTTATATTTTATTGTATCCTGATGGCTCTCGTGTTGAGAAGATACCTGGGACAGACATTCCCTTCACCGTAGAAGCCTTCAAAGAGGCTTCAGGAAAGCCCTTCTCAAAATTAACTTTCTACCTATGTCTCCTTTCACATTTTCAAGGTTATTGTTGCCATGCTTGTAGTTATTGCAGAAACTTACTGCACAATCACTTTTTTCCATTAAGACCATGTATCGTATTTAAGTGTTGGTATGACTTTCAGACATTGTGGAACCAGACTCTGACTCAGATCCTGAAGTGATAGTAAGGGGAAGAAAGGACTCTTCACTGGATGCCACTGTGGTGAGTTTCATTGTAATGGAATGACTGATGGTAAAGGTTCTTATGAGGGGGGCTGGGGGTGTTAATAAGGTTAACGTTACAATGTTTAGTCAGAGCTGTCAAAGTTGGACCTTTCGCCCAGGATTAATGTTAATTGTTCACTTGGCGTAGTTTTTAAACCAGATTTCCAGGACTCGTCTGTAAAATGGATAATTGATCTGTGTAATTTAACCCAAATGAATAAATGCATAAATATATATATATTTTTAAAACGTGATGGGCCAAGCATATGTCACACGACAAAGCACCTTTTGCCCATGATCGACAAAGATCATTCTGTAACTTTACCTCACGCTATTTCGAACACTATTCTATATTGGATGTATTTTGTCGATATAACAAACTTTCACATCATTATGGTGGGTTTAATGTTTTTATCCGTCATTGACATCAACTAACAGTTCGCTAGCGTTAGCGGGACAGGTTGCTACGTTATGGGAAGGATGTGCTTTGTATTATCTGTTCGGTAGTTGCTTTGATGTTTATGTATGTCGCTTTGGATAAAAGCGTCTGCTAAATTAATGTAATTTTAACGTGCTGGCGAAAGTGATTCGCAGCAACCAAATTCCCATTCTGAGCGAAATATTTCAGCAGCAGTGGCATAATGAACGGGAAACACTGCCATGTGTTAAAATGTGGCGGCCCGCCACATTTTCAAATTGATCAAAAAAAGATATCATAATAGTTGTATGTGCGTACTGTAGCCTTCAAAAAACGCCTCTGGCTCATCACTCTACTCGCTGCTGCCCCCCCTTCTTCACACAAACGCGCGTACGTACGGTCATACAAAGTGCATCTCCGAGACCAAGGCTTTTATCTCCTCACGATTCTGAGGAGATTGGTTAGTATGATTGTGAAAGTTAAAACCTCTGTAGTAAATCCATAAACTGTAAGCAAGATCTTCCTGTTGCCTTTCATAACTTGTTTACTTTCTCATCTGACATCCATTCATATCCAACTAGCCGTAGTAATCATCTTCATTTACCTTTCTGTAGAACTTCTAGCCACCAATTTAATATTAAATTCAGAGGTCCGAAATTCTGGAATACCTTGAGCTTGACTCTGAGACATACATCTTCTCAGCCAGCTTTTAGAAAACAACTGAGGGACTACCTCATTTCATCTAGTGACATGACTTTATTTCCTTCTTAATAGGTTATCTATTCTAAACTTATGTAATTTGTTATTTGTTTTCTTTTATTTATCTTCTTAAATTCTGTTTTCATTTCTTTGTTTTTGTCTTGATTTTTTTGTTTTCTTTTGTTCTTGTTTTTCTGTTTGTTTGGTTACTTTTTCTTTCTTTTGTATTTGTTTTATGTGTTGAGTATATTGTTAAATCTTTTGATTCTTGTTCTTGATGTGAGGGGAACTCTGTACAAGCCCTTTTGAGCTTCTTTTCCCCTCCTAGCACTGTCGTTTTTATGTGCTGAATAAATAAAATAAAAAAATAAAAAAAATAGTAGCCTACACTATAATGGATATATTGTTCAAGCATCAAGCGAGCCACGCTCTCAACTGTTACATTAACTTATGTGAAATTAATATCGTACCAACTTTGTACGACTTTAGCTAGCAAGCTAGCGGCTATAAAACATTTTAGCCGCAACTAAGTTAATGTTATTTCGCTTGCTAACTTGAGAAGCAAACTCAAATGTATACTAGTTTATGCATATTGTAGTATCTCGTGGAAGATAATAGACGTTATTCAAGCGAGATGTCAGCACAATGTAACGCAACCTGTTGAGTTCAGGACAGGGTTTCCCCCTTTTCCTTCAGTGCCGTCTCAGTTTTTAACCATGTCTGGTGTTGCCCCACTCATGTGGCTTCCGTGTCATATAACGGGGATATACCTTTTTAAACTACTTTACTAAGACATGGCCTAGAGAAAAGGAAGAATCAAGGTAGCAAATGTTTAATATTCAGTCAATCAAATTCAGATTTTTTCTTGGCAATAAACAAGTATTTATTGAACTTGTATTTATTTATTTTTATTGTAGGCTAGTTTTCAAGTTCAGTCCAACTTAAAACGGGTCTTAGGATTGGGACAGAACAGGTTAACATGCATTGTGGTAGTTTCTGTAGTCTTGTATGCTGACCATAACTTTATGATATTTCATCAGACTACGTTCTCTTTCATCATCTCGTTTCGAGATCCACCTATGGGAATGACGTCCGGTCATGACCACCACAGAAGCATCCAATTGCACCAAGTCTGGCCCTGACAGACAGTAGCGTGTCAAATGCGAAGGAGGCTCCGCCCTCCTTGTACGAGCATATATGACACTGTAACGCTACTACTCCTCAGTTGACATTCGCTTCTCGCGAATTTCGGAGTACCCCACTCACAGCTTCGACCGTGTATCCCACACGAGCCTTGTCACTTAACTGTCCGCAGGAGGATATATCTCCGGATCAGCCTCCGCCGGGCGTGAAAGGTTCGGGAACGCGCGTCAGTGCTGAGTAGCTCCACTCGGTGTTAGCCTGCTACCCCGCGCGCTAGCCCTTGTATCGTGCAGGCTACCCGCCCAAGACACGATTTTTTTCTGCATCTGCTAACGCGGAACAGGACAGTGCTGTCTCACAACTAGCCACCCACGCTAGTTTGTCTCTTTGCTCTCTAGCCAGCCGCCCACGCTGCCTGTTTCTCTGCTTAGCTGCCTAGCTCCCCGCTAATGGCTCTTTCTAAGCCCGTTCCTCTCGGCCCGTCTGAGGAGCTACGCTCGCGTGCCTGCCCGGCCGCATGCGGTGCCCTCATCGCGGCCAGGGACACTCACCCTCTCTGTGTCATGTGCTTGGGCTTAAAACATGCCCAGGAGGCCATCGACTCCCCAGAGAGCTGCAGCCACTGCCTCGCGCTGCCCAAAAAGCTCAGGCGACGGAGGCAGAGAGTTGCTGCTACCCACGGCAACGACCTGTGTCCCGAGGACTCTGACAAAGAGGACGATAGCACTACGGCCTCTCGGCCGCCTCAAAACCTTCCTTCTCTGAGTTGGGCTGACCGCTCCGACCCAGACATGTCGGCGTTCCCCCTCTCGCTCTCCGGTACCCCCATACTGGAAGGAGAGACAGCGGATAACGACGACATGGCGGTTGCGTCTGATTATTCGGGTGAGGAGGACGCCATTCCACCGGCCCAGTTAGCACCGGCTATGGGTACAGCTAACGCCCAACCCCATGCCGTGCTTCTGGAGGTATGTGAGCGGGCCGCAGCCCGTCTCAATATCGAATGGCCAGCCCTACAGAACCCGGCCGACGAGGAGAGGGATGTTTATGATGGGAAATTCCTGGGCCCCCCCCCCAGGCCCCAGAAAACAGCTTTTCCCAGTTCTCCCCGCCTGCGCTAAACACTTGAAACACCACTGGAAGGACCCGCTTGATTTCAAGCACGGTTTCTCCGGTCTGGAGGTTAAGGACATGGCCGCCCACGCCATGGGGGAACCCCCAGCTGTTGAGCCCTCCATAGCTCGACACCTTAACCCCACGCAGGGAGGTCTCCTGGCGCCGCCCAGGCCTACCCTCCCTACTAAGATGGAACGCTTCACAGCCTCCATCCACCAGGCTTCCTACAGGGCCTCAGCCCTCGCGGTTAGAGCCCTCAATGTTTCCTCCCTCCTCTCAGCTTACCAAGCTGAGCTCACAGAGGAGATGGGGAAATAATTACAAGAGGGGACCCCTTCCCCTATACTGTGGCAAGAGATTGTCACTGTGAACGACTTGGTCCTGCGCAACTCTCGCCAGTGTGTCCAAGCCTGCGGCCGCTCCATGGCTCTCTCCGTAGCCGGCGAGCGGGCGCTCTGGCTTAATCTCTCTGGTCTGCCCGACAGTGAGAGAAGGCGCATAGCCGGCGCCCCTGTTGAGCCAGGCCAGGCTCTTTTCGGCCCCGCGCTGAGCCTCATGCAGCAGCGGTGCGACGACAAAAGGAAGGAGGATGAAGCCTTCAAACTCTGCCTCCCCCGCAGAGTGACGCCTCACTTGCCGCCACCCATGCGGCCTCCACAGCCCCCAGCGGTGAACCGCCGTGTCCAGCCAGGACAGGGCAGGGGCAAGCCCCAGGGCAGAGCCCCAGGCCAGCAGGGCAACCCCCCTGCTAAGCCTTGGGGGAATATGTCCTTTGCCGCAGCCGCGGCAAAGAAGCCCTCTCCCACCCCCGCCGACCAGAAGCGGAAGCGGCCAGCCTGACACTACCGCTATTGGGGGGCTAAGTCCATGTTCTGGGGCAGTCAGCCCCTTGGACACAGGCTCATCTCCTCTCTCCCCCCCCCATGAAGAGAAGGAGACTCCCAATTCAGGAGGACAGCCCTCCTCTGTTCGCTGCTGTGTTACCCACATTCAGTGTACAAGCGAACACCAGGCCATTCCTAATAAGGGCTCCCGCCCTGAAAGGCCAAAAAACACAAAATGTGTTAAGAAAAACCCCTTCTTATCACATAAGGCCTCCCCTGGTTTCACCACTAGGTGGAGCGCCAGCCCCATTCAGCACGGCCGCCCTGCGGTCCTCCGCACCAGCAGGGGCGCTCACGAGCCACATACAAGCCTGGCAGGCTACGTTTGCCCCCGAGTGGGTACTACGCACAATAGCCAAGGGCTACAGACTCCAGTTTGCAGGGAAACCCCCATGTTTCAACGGAGTCATTTACTCTCAAACCGAGAGGAGTGCGGCCCATGTTTTAGAGGAGGAAATTTCCTCTCTATTACAAAAGGGGGCGATACGTGTGGTTCCCAGAGATCAAGCCCAACACGGCTTTTATTCTCGCTATTTCCTGGTCCCAAAGAAGGACGGTTCCCTCCGTCCGATCTTGGATCTCAGAGTGTTGAACAAGCATTTGAGGCGGTACAACGTCAAAATGCTAACTTACAATACTCTTTCACGTTCAATACGTCAGAGCGATTGGTTCACATCAATCGATCTGAAAGATGCTTTCTTCCACATAGGCATCTATCCTCCCCACACGAAATTCCTTCGCTTCGCCCACCGCGGTGTTTGCTACGAATACACAGTTCTACCGTTCGGCCTCTCCCTAAGCCCACGGGTGTTCTGTGTCTGTGTGGAGGCGGGCCTGGCCCCGTTAAGACTAACGGGGGTCAGAATACTGACTTATATGGATATGGTTCTTCCACCCGCTACTGAGGCTCCTGACTATTTGTTCAATGAATAGTGTAAAATTGCCAACATGTCTTGTTACTGAGAGTTCAATCATCCAATCCCCCAAACAAGTCAATACCAACAGGAGAATACACTGTTTGACATTCGCAGGGAAATTTGGCACGTTTCACTTGGGACCCCACCCCCATAATCAGCTGTGCTGCTCATCCCACAAATGCATGATCCTTACAAATGGGACATTATATCAGCTTTCCAATGATATACGATACAATGCTAATATTACAGTGACAACAGAGATATGATCGACCAAACACAAACTTTTTGGTTTTCATTTGCATTTGTGTTAGTTGATTACAGCTACATGTCAACCATATGTAACGTGTAACAACTGACCACCCCACCTGCCCAACCATGCTTTGCAGATCATGCAGCTTGAGATGCTAAGCTCCGCCTACCCTCTTTGCCAATCTCTGACTGAGTCCACATTGTACATGTTATGATTTGTTCACAGCTAAACACATGACAGTAGCTTAAAAATGTCCCTTAAATTTGCCGTTCAGCGAACGGGCACGAAAATTACACATGTGGTCCTTTGAAATCCGAGGTGAAAAAAGGGTGTGTATGGGATTGGCTGCATGCTAGCCTGTCTCTGATTGGGTGAAAACATTGTGTAGGCCTAACAATCCAGCTTTCCCTTACATGAGTGCGTCCCAATAGTCGAAAAATGCATACTCCTTTCCTTCGTGCCCCGGCAACCCATCGTTGTCCTAATGTTGCTGATTACACATTAATTACATGGTTAGGCCTACATATTAATCCCTTGAGCAAACTGCAATATCAGGTACATTGTATAATATAGCCTACATGCAACTGTTTGTACTTGAAACGTACTGGCAGTACCCCCGAGTATTGGGACACACCCCATTTGTATTCCCCCACAAAGAGGCGTTAATCCCCAAGTACTCTGATGTCATGCGTCACAATGCCTCTGGAACCGGAAATGGGGGGAAGCCGATCGTGCAGAGGGAGGAGCCTGTGATGATGGTTACACCGTTATTGCCGGATCGATGCTACTAAGAAAAACATTGCAGTTTATTAAACTCACAGGTTCCGAACGATATTTAGTACTGCTATGGGAAATTAAACCATTTCCCACTTAAATTGGGCGTTTGACTTCGGACATCATGTTTTGCGTGTCTTGTGGGCAGCAGTTACCTGCAGGAATTTTGTGTGTCACATGTGGGAGAAATCGGCAGGAAAATGAACGAGACGAGAATACATCATTGACTGACGACGAAGTGATCACACAATATTTTCACCAGGGGCACACGTATGAAGTGATTTTGGCTCTATTGTCAACCGTGCATGGTATTCAATGCAGTCTGCGAACGTTAAAGAGCAAGTTAAGGTCTCTTAGTTTGTTCCGTCGCAAAAATTTATCTCCCTTGCAGGAGGTAAGACAGGCAATTCTCTGCGAATTGAGAGGTCCGGGACAGCTGTTCGGCTATCGGACCATGTGGCAGGTTCTGAAGCAGAACCACAAGTTGGTCGTTAAGAGAAGCGTAGTCAGTAGCCTACTATCTGAGATGAACCCCCACGGAACTGAAGCCAGACGACGACGCAGATTCGTAAGGAGGACTTATCATTCACTTGGACCCAATTATATATGGCACGTGGACGGCTATGATAAGATGAAACCTTTCGGGTTTGCTATCAGTGGCTGCATTGATGGCTTTTCAAGACGTGTTATGTGGCTTAACTGTGGACCGACTAATAACAACCCAGCTGTTATTGCTAGGAATTTTCTTGATTGTATCCGTTCCTTGGGTGTTGTACCAATGCGCCTTAGGACAGATTGTGGAACAGAGAATGGCGTAGTTGCAGCGATACAATCCATGCTTCGCTCCCACTATATGGACTACCACTCAGGAGCAAGGAGCCACCTCTATGGCACGTCAATGTCCAACCAGAGAATAGAAGCCTGGTGGTCTGTATTCAGAAGAGGAAGGTAAGCAACTGAATTAAAGGGGACGTGAATCATTCGGTAATGTGGCACTGGTTCGTTTGCTTTATGGTATGGTGCTGCATTCAAATCGACCCATATTTGCTCGCAAAATAAATTAAATCAGCAGAAGGCAAGCTTATTTCACTAATTTCGGTAGAAATGATGAATGTTCTCTTTACGTTCCAGCAGCTATCAATACATTAAGTGTTCTGTGAAAAGAAAAATAATCCGGGTTCAGTGAGTGTCCTGGGGTGCGTCCCAATACTCGAAAAATGTATGCTCATTTCCTCCACTAGCTACCACCACCTCGCAGCGGAAACGGATCTTTGTGTTTTAATTTAATGTTGCTGATTTGGCTACATATTACTTACAAATCGGCTAGTTACAAATTGATTCATGTCACGACGCAAACCGCAATGTCAAGTACTTTGTTTAGTGGCTACTGTACATGCAGCCTTGTAGCCTACTCAAAACGTTGAGGCAGTTTTGCATACTTCCGGCCCGGGTAGGAGAGGAGTAGTTGTGGGGAAAAGTAGATGGGGAGTGAATAATATTGGGACGCAGCCATGGGCTCTGCATTAGGCTGTCAAAAAATCTCTACCCGGCCTTACAATAACCGACCAATCAGGGCAACGATCTGCAAGCAAAATATCCTCCCCATAAGAACAATGGTTCTCAAACTCGTTCCTGGGGCGCCCTGCCCTGTGTGTGCTGGTTGCCGTTCCAACAGGGTCGTTTGCACTACGACGATAACTATAACCATTAAAAATTTAAATAGTTCTAAGCAAAGTGAACGGATGTCTCCACACAAACGACAACTATAAAAACAACCAGAATGATAAAGATGGCTATCGTTGGAATAGCTCTCAGAGCGATTTTTTTTATTACGCTGATAGCGATAGACAATTTCCCCCCAATCAAAAATCACGTTGTTACTTATCAGTTAAAAACGGAACGTAAGACACAATTTGCAGTTATTATATTCGTTGTGGAAGAGCAATTTAGACAAATCTTAGAAAAACCCCGGTTCTATATAATCTCAACCACCTGGACTACAAGAAAATGAGGAAGGAGTACATCTGGGCAGCGATTGTGGTGAAATGTGGCTTGAGTGGTAAGTGCCTGTGACCTATGGAAGACCAAATGTGCCCAAATTAAATAAATAAGCAATTCAATAAATATGTAGTCATTATTTTGTGTGTCTCTTATTTATTTAATGGCATATTTATTTCCACTTGTATGTATTCAAAGGCGTAGCCTATATATTTCAAGTTGTATTTATTTAAAGGCGTATTTATTTGGATTTGATAATTGGTTGCTCAGTCTGTCTATAGATATAAAAACCTGTATAGGCTACCACTCAGATTTCTGCGCGGCCGCCATATTATTCGGCGGTCAAGATCAGCGTATTTTGGTATTGACATTCAAACTTCCCCTTATAATTTACTATAACTCGCTTAATTCTCAACTAATTTTTGTGAAATGTGACTTGTTATGCTGACATTTCTTACGTTTATAACACAGATTAGGCTACCTTATTTTCACATTTCCAAACAGCCTATATTAGACTATAGCCTAAAATATTTTATTTAAATTTCCGAAAAATATGAATAGGCTACTATAATTAGGACGTCAACACTAGGGGGGCACCGTGGATAGAGTAAACGTAGGCTAATTGACAAGTGGTATGAGCGCAAACCCTACGCTGCGTTCTCACATCGAGCAACTTCGGTCACCCAGTCGCCGGAAGACCATTCATTCTCGATGAAGCTGAGCGATGGTCAGCGATCTGAGCAACTAGGCAACTGAGCGACCGATAAATGTTGCCCGCAATTTAACTTTTGAACGACCATCGGCTGTAACAGCCAATCAGAGTTCCACGCTTCATATTTCTCCAACCGACACGAAATCATTTAGTGAATAATTGTTACGTCCGATTTCACTGAAATTGCAGCAATGTAGGAGCAGATAATAATAATGGTCCAAGCCTACCCCGTCCTGTTCAATGTATAACATAACCTTAAAGGATATATGTGGCTGTTCTACCAATATCACATTGAGCCCAAACTACATGTTGAGTTTTATACATAAATCTATCTATGTATCTAGCTAGATAGATAGATAAAGATCGCTAGATATAGGCTAGCTAGCGATAACACATAATTATCAGTGTCATGACACAACTATAACGAATATAGTTATTTGCATCGCAAGTATGTCTTTGTTATACGTAGGCTACTGCCGTTGTTTCTCTTCATCAAAAAATTGTAGCAGCACGAACTGACTTGGATGACACAACGGGAAGCTCTTGCCCCGCCCCCAGCCTAGTAGAATTGACCGACTCAGCGACTAGTTGCTCGCTGTGAGAGTTTGTCTTATACCAGGACATCGCATATAGCCCAGCTATGATTACAAAATGAGCGGGAATTCCTCCCTGTCCCTTTCATGTTTGACAGGCCGATTCGTTTTGTAATAAATACGCGATTTAATAAATAAAATAGGCGTAAAATAACGAATATATTGTAGCGACCCCAGGGAATGTGTACGGTAGTTTCTCTAAATGTTTCTGTTAGGCCGTTGTATCGTTACGCATGTCTGTGGGGTCACCTGTCACTCAACCTACTGTCTGCCAAACGGGAAGGCCTGGGCTGGTCTGGGGGGGGGGCATGTGACATTGTGGGGGGTGGAGTGTGATTGCGGGGATATAAGGGAAGTCCGCCATTTCACGCTTTCTTTTGTAATGGGTTGCCTTTGAGCTAATGTGTTAAAGCCTCTGTAATTGATTACGGCGTGAGCTACGGCCTACAGTAGCTTGTTCTGGAAATAAACCGTGAATTCGAGACATCATACTGGCTCGTCGGTCTTTGTTCAGCAGGAACGCTACACTGGTGTCAGAAGAAAAAAAAGAAAGAAAAACAATAGAGACCGAGGTATTTTGTTGTGACTTTAATGTTACATTGGCCGGCTAGGTTAGCCAGGCTAAAGGACTGTCCGTAACCGGGACCATGTTGTCGAGTGGGGCGAGGATTAAACCGGAGGAGACGGACGATGAGTACGAAGAGGGAGCATACGGGTGGTCGGTGGACCGGGCTGAGGAGTTGCGGAGAACGGCGGACTTAAGAGGCTGCGTGAGGGATACAGCTAGGAGATTGGCAGCGGAGGCATGTTTCGGCGCGCGGAGTGGACACAGGGTTTCTGGCTCCAAGCGTGCAACGTCACCACGTCCGGAAACAGCTCCGCTGCATGATGGGGTGACGAGTTCTCCAGCTGTAAACAAACATGGCCGCGCCCATGTCGGCGGTTCCCCCGTTCCAGTGAAGACGCCGAAATACTCGGGTAAGGCAGACTGGGAAGCCTTCCACGCCCAATTTGAACTGTTAGCTTGTGCAGCGGGCTGGTCGGATGAGAATAAAGCCTTACAGTTAGCGTTGTGCCTAACGGACGATGCATTAGCTTGTCTGCTACTTCTTAGCCCGGGGGAAAGGAGCGAATATGGGGCGTTAGTCGGAGCTCTACGGAGGCGGTTTGGGCAGTGTACACAGCCCGGCCTTCTGCGCTCCGAACTGGGTAGCAGACGCAGGCAGCCAGGTGAACCCCTCCGTGCATTGGCTAATGACATTGAGAGCCTAGCTAGGCGGGCATACGCTCACATGCCCCCGCCGGTGCAAGGTGAGCTGGCACGGGACCAGTTTTTGCAGGCGCTCACTCCGACGGAGCTCCGCATCCAGACACAGCTAGCGCACCCCAATACTCTGCAGGAGGCCCTGGAGCTGGCTTTAGAGAGGGAGATTATTACTGGAGCTGGCATGGGCGTGCAGCAGAACAACACGCCAACTGTGAGGACTGTAGTGGAGAGCAGCCCCCCCCAGGATAAGCCTGCCTGGGCGGCGGAGTTGACCGAACTCATCCGTGCTGTGTCGCTGCAGGCACAGCGTGACATGGGCACACGCACGCGCTCCGTAGTGTGCTGGGGGTGTGGCCAGACGGGGCATCGAGTCAGGCAGTGCCCCAACGCGGTCAAGGCTCCGGGAAACGGCCCCGGGTCCGCATAGACGGGGCAGTGCGGACCCCTGGGTTTTCACCCTGACGCTCTTCACCACCACAGGGGGGCTAACAACACAGATGGGGGGGTGGAGGCCCACTTCCCCCAGAAGCAGATACCAGCACGCAGCAGGAGCCGGTAGTGGTGGGCTGGACACATGTTGGGGATTTTTGCCACATCCCAGTTACAGTGGATGGAGTCCCGTGCTCAGCCCTGATTGACACAGGGTCCACGGCAACATTGTTGAGACCTGACATGGTACCTAAAGGGACTCAGTTAGAGCAGACTAGCGTACAGCTCCGCACAGTCACAGGGGATCTGGCCCCCATGGTGGGGAAAGGGTAATTTACCTTAAGTGTGGGGGGGCGGTCAGTGCGTTCTTCTGTGTGGGTTGCCAGGGTGCAGGACCCTTGTATCTTGGGGCTGGATTTCTTGAGGAGCACGGGCGCCGTGTTGGACCTGGGGAGCGGTACGCTGAGTTTCCCGGGGGGCCCCACGGTCGGGATGCTCTCTCCAGCTCAGCCTGCTAAGCCGCAACTACAACCTGGGGAAGTGGCTGAAGCCAATAGCGTTTCCACAACCCCCCTAGGTGCACGCTATGCTTCTCCCGCCCCCCTGCCACCTTATCTGCACAGTGCCCCCCTCAATATGCCTGTAAATGACTACTCCTTAGCCAAACGTCGCGCGTCACCGGTTCGCATAAGCTACCCCCCTGCCACCACTACAGCACACCCTTCCACAAGCCTGGGCCCCATTCCGCTTACCCAGCTGCCCCAGATGGGAGAGGAGGAGAGGCTGTCTGCAGTAAGGGAAATATGGAGGAAGAACTGTGATGGGTTAGAGCCCCAACAACAGGAGGCGCTGTGGGGGCTCTTAGTGGAGTTCAAAGACATCTTTGCCCTAACCGAGGAGGATGTGGGACAGACTCACCTGGTGCAGCACGACATCATCACCGGCGACGCGCAGCCTGTCAAAATGCGCCCCCGCCGCCTTCCCTTAGCTCGACAGGAGGCTGCGGACAAAGCATTGTGGGAAATGCAACAGGCAGGCATCATTGAGCCCTCAGACAGCCCGTGGGCATCGCCTGTTGTGATGGTTCCTAAGAAGGGAGGCAAATGGCGCTTCTGCATAGATTACAGGCGGCTGAACGAGGTGACGTGGAAGGACTCGTACCCCCTGCCACGTGTTGATGAGACACTGGATCTGGTGTCTGGCTCCTCCTGGTTTTCCTCCCTCGATCTCCGGTCCGGCTATTGGCAGGTCCCTCTCTCTCCAGAGGCCAGGTCTAAAACTGCGTTCTGCACTAGTGGGGGTCTCTGGCAGTTCCGGGTCCTTAGCTTCGGCCTCTGCAATGCCCCAGCCACATTCGAGAGATTAATGGACAGGGTGCTGGCTGGCCTCCCTCGCCGGGAGTGTGTTGTGTACCTGGACGACCTCCTCGTACATGGGGGCTCTTTCCAGGAGGCGATGGGAGCACTGCGGCGGATGCTGGAGAGAGTGGCAACTGCAGGCCTGAAGCTCCACCCGGAGAAGTGCCACTTTGTGCGGAGGGAGGTGAGGTTCCTGGGGCACAAGCTTGGGGCTGAGGGCATCAGCACAATGGAGGACAAAGTGCAGGCGGTCAGAGATTGGCCCACCCCCACAGACCAACAGCAGTTAAAGAGTTTCCTGGGCCTGGCCTCCTATTACAGGAGGTTTGTACAGGGGTTCTCCTGCACTGCTGCCCCCCTGTATCAACTGCTTCAGAAGGGCAAAGCCTTCACATGGACAGGGCCGTGTCAGGAGGCCTTTAACTCCCTTCGTAGAGCCCTGATTTAGGCTCCCACCCTCGCCCCCCCTGACCCCATCCTGCCATTTGTCCTGGACACAGATGCGAGCAATGTTGGCATGGGTGCGGTGCTGGCCCAGGTGGGGCCAGGGGGAGAGAGAGTAGTGGCGTACTACAGTAGGACATTCGATAAAGCAGAACGCCGCTACTGCGTCACTCGGAGGGAGCTCCTTGCGGTGGTGCTGGCTATCAGGCACTTCAAGCACTATCTATGTGGCCTACATTTCACTGTCAGAACCGACCACTCTGCGCTCCAATGGCTCATGTCCTTTAAAGAGCCAGAGGGGCAGGTTGCACGCTGGATAGAGGAGCTGCAGTCCTACCACTTCAGTGTGGTGCACAGGGCTGGGGCACGCCACACCAACGCGGACGCGCTGTCCAGACGACCCTGTGCAGCAGATGGATGCCATTACTGTGAACGGAGAGAGGCGCGGGAGAGTGAGCTGTGCGCTGAGGGAGAGGCCTGCGCTGCGGGGCACAGGGCTGGGGAACCTGTCTGTCGGACACTGCAGGTGGTCGACGCGGGAGAGTGGCGGCTGCAGCAGGAACAGGACATTGACATACGGCCCGTATTGCAGTGGGTGGAAGCACAGCAAAGGCCGCTGTGGGAGGAAGTGGCTGCATATTCCCCTGCAACCAAAGCGCTTTGGTCCAAGTTTAGGGCTCTGAGAATGAAAGATGGGGTACTGGAACGCGCCTTCAGGACACCGGCTACTGGTGAGGAACGGTGGCAGGTGGTTGTTCCCAAAGCACTGAAAGAGATAGTGCTCGAGTCCAATCATGGAGCTGTGGGGGCCGGACACTTTGGGGTTTCAAAAACCCTCCGCCGCCTTCGTCAGGGGTTCTATTGGAGCCAGCACAAGAGGGATGTGGAGGACTTTTGTCGCCGCTGCGATCGCTGCACAGCCCGGAAAGGTCCCCCTGGTCAGTCCCAGGCTGAGCTGCAGCAATTTCCAGTGGGCGCTCCGATGGAGAGAGTGGGGATCGACGTAATGGGGCCATTTCCCCTTTCGGACAGCGGTAACCGTTATGTTCTCACGGCTATGGACTACTTTTCAAAATGGCCGGAGGCATACGCTCTGCCGGATCAGGAGGCAGAGACCATTGTGGATGCTCTGGTGGGGGGAATGATCAGCCGCTTTGGGGCACCTGAGGTGATCCACAGTGACCAGGGGCGCAATTTTGAATCGCGTGTGTTCACCACCATGTGCGAGCGGCTAAACATCCACAAGACGCGGACCACCCCACTGCACCCCCAAAGCGATGGCTTAGTTGAACGGTTTAACCGTACGATGGGGCAGCAACTGGCTATTGTCACGGCCAAGCACCAGCGCGACTGGGACAGACACATACCCCTGGTTCTCATGGCCTATCGGTCAGCTGTACAGGACTCTACCTCCTGCACCCCTGCCCTGCTAATGCTGAGGAGAGAGCTCCGCACGCCAGCAGAGATGGCGTTTGGCAGGGCTCCAGACACCCCTGCTGTACCCCCTGGGCCTGAGTATGCCAGGAGACTCCAGGACCGCCTGGAGACGGCGCATGCATTCGCCCGCAAACAGATGGAGAACGCTGGGGTGAGGCAAAAGAGGAACTTCGATGTGCGAGTAAGAGGGAGACATTTCCAGGCCGGTGAGCTTGTGTGGGTACACAGCCCTCAGAGGAAGAGGGGCCGGTGCCCTAAGTTAGATTCCCACTGGATGGGGCCTTGCAGGGTCCTGGAGAGGTTAGGAGAGGTCGTGTACCGGGTCCAGCTGCCACCCAGGGGCAGGAAGGTGGCATTCCATAGAGACCGACTGGCTCCATACAGGGGGAGTGCTTGCCCAGCGGGGACCCCAGAAACTCTGGACACACCCCTGATTGATCCAGACATGCCCCCCGCGCCCGCACACACACATGGTCCCTTACCCACATCCCCTGTTCCCCAGAGAAACAGCCCGGGACTGGATACCGAGGTCCCTGTGGCCCCGGTGGAGGCCCGACCCCCACCACGCGCTTCCCGCAGACACCGGCGGCCCCCGGGTCACTTTAGAGACTTTATTGTCACCTCAGGGACGAGGGACCTTGGGGAGGGGGGGGCAGTGTAGCGACCCTAGGGAATGTGTACGGTAGTTTCTCTAAATGTTTCTGTTAGGCCGTTGTATCGTTGCGCATGTCTGTGGGGTCACCTGTCACTCAACCTACTGTCTGCCAAACGGGAAGGCCTGGGCTGGTCTGGGGTGGGGGGCATGTGACATTGTGGGGGGTGGAGTGTGATTGCGGGGATATAAGGGAAGTCCGCCATTTCACGCTCTCTTTTGTAATGGGTTGCCTTTGAGCTAATGTGTTAAAGCCTCTGTAATTGATTACGGCGTGAGCTACGGCCTACAGTAGCTTGTTCTGGAAATAAACCGTGAATTCGAGGCATACTGGCTCGTCGGTCATTGTTCAGCAGGAACGCTACAATATATTGATTTATTCAATTGCTAATTCAATTATTTCATTGCTTAATTATTTATGTCATTGCTTATATATGTATTACATGGTCTATTCCATTGCTTATTTATTTAATTTTTCACATTTTGTCTTCCATACTTGGGGCGTTTGAACCATTTTTATATTTTGGAAGTTTGTGGGGGTGAAAGGATTGAGCTGATCTGGAGGTTTTGCACAGATAAACAGAAATCCCCTGTCTTTCCACGTACACCCGAATAGAGGTTCATATGTGAGTGAAAAGAGCCTCTGATCCCAGATCCGTATAGCTGACACATCTCAACAGGAACTCTTGGGTATTGGTTCGAGATACCGCTCACAATGATGGGCATCACAGTGATGTCCGAAGCTTCGGTTTCCACTTCGAAAAACACCAGTGATTTGAAAACTCAACACCATGTCGACATGTGAGTGTTGAGCGTTCCATCCCT
Source organism: Ilyophis sp. 1 JC-2022 (assembly GCA_022702515.1). Lineage (NCBI taxonomy): Eukaryota > Metazoa > Chordata > Actinopteri > Anguilliformes > Synaphobranchidae > Ilyophis > Ilyophis sp. 1 JC-2022. The sequence goes on along the minus strand of CM040396.1, from coordinate 41,663,052 downwards.
AGCCCAAAGCGTCCACGTTCATGTATTGCGTGAGGTATGTTTCGGCCCTTAGGGTCGGATGATCTCCTGCAAGAACTCCTGGGCTGTGTCCAAATACGACCCCTGTTCCCTGTCCACTCAGACCCCTGTCTACTATGTCCCCAGCAGAGGTGGAAATCTAGGGGACATTAAGTTAAAGTCATACCATGTGTTTCTTCCACCCATAGACTCAGCCAGCTGATTTCAGTAATTAGTTATACTTCCTTGCCGAATAATTATGTTAATTAGCAAATCCTGGGGAGGACTTTTACTTTCTGTCACCTGGATTTCCACCTCTGGTACCTGGTCAGAAACCTGCAATTTAAATAGCCATGTTTTCTTTTGTTTCTATTTACATTATTTTTATCTTCTGAAGGAAAATGTTTTAAGATGCCTGCCGGTCTTTCTCGTCTCAACACACGCGAGGAAGGCTTTATTGCCGAAACGCGTCCATGTGTAGGCTAATAAAATAAATAATCTGGCGAAGAGTGCTGTCCTTTTCTTTCTAAATTTAAACAATATACATTGATCCTTTTGTAAGTGTCATAGCAATGGAGTTTAGCTATATTAGCACAATTCCACAATTGGATATTTGTCAGTTATTTGTTATGCATTATTTAGCCAGATGTTTTTTTTTATTTCAGATCACAGTTTTGGCTGGACTTGTTTACTGACATGCAGAGTGAGGGTCATTTCAATGGGAGTCATGCACATCTTTGTTTAATGCGATTCTGCTTCACAAATGTGCTGCAAGATGACCTACATCAATGCACTCTCCAGTGGAATCAGCACAGGATAAGACCATCCAGACTGTCCAATTGTCCAGGAGGAATTCCAAATGAGCTGTACACTTTACCTCACAGGTGACTTCCATAATAGTTATTGCTGTCATTTCATAATTTTGGAGTTTACATTTCACAAATCCATTTTAGGGTACATTCTATTCTGGTTTTGTGATGCCAACATTTTTTTTTTTGTACAGATTTGTTTCCAGAGACTGCGGATTTCCAGTTGAGGATCAACAGCTGCAACTATTTGAGGAATACACTGAGACCCCAGTTACCTGCGGAGATGCAGAACTTCAAAACAATTTTGAGCAGATGGTAGTGGACAATAATTTGGCTACACCACAAACATGGGAGAGTGCTGTGGATTTGTACCTCCAAATGAAAGCCATTTCTGGGTTGTAGACAATGGTTATGAATGGTACGGTCCATATTAAAATAGTTAAACTTGCTCAGGTTGTGCATAAAATAATATATATATTTTTTGTAAATTCAATCTTCATTCATAATCTGCACTGTAACAATCGTCATATGTTAACTGATTGATGTTCTCAATAAAAATTAAATAGAAATATTACAGACTACTTTCTCGCTAGTTTGTAAAGAGTTTTGCGGGATTTCTTTCACACACTGCTTGCAAAGTGAGGGGATGGTGGACAGGGAACAGGGGTTGTATTCAGTCACTGCCCCAAGTATTCCTGGTGGAAGTCAGTCATTCTGCTTCTGTTTTAGTTTTTGGGTACTTTTTGACAGAAATATAACTTTATGATTAAAGATAATGAAGCAAAACTGTGAGCACCAATTTATTAGTTTTTTTCTTTTAACTGATACAAGCTCGCTACCTCTGCACTCGCTGCACCGCAGAGGGGCAGGGGACACTTGGTGGCTCGCCTTTTGAGTCTCCAGGTGGGCCTGGCTGACCCTAAAGTGTGGTTTGTTCATTCTCCCAGTGTGCCCAGGAGCTGCAGCTTGGAGGAGCATGACTGTTGTAGTTGGGAGTTGCTGGACCCTGTTGATGGCATTGGGGGTCTTTGAGGCTCTGAATCTTGTGGATGGACAGGGCTCCACATCCAGAGTGCCAGGCTCTTCAGCTGCTGGTCTGGCAGTGGAACAGCATCTCTGAGATGTGCCAGGCCCTTAAAGCAACAAATGTCATGTCCTCTTGGTTTATGTAATAATAAAGCAATCTACATACTATAATATCAGCTTTGTGTTTCATATTCTTGCTGTACTGATATACCTATTAGGCAATTCTAATCATGATGAAATCCATTAGAAGGCTGCCTCTTGATATGTTGGGTAAATTCTGAGTTCAAGTCACTGTTGGTAAGAAATAACACTGCAGAATGAGATACAAATTGAGACAGCTGCAAAGATATAAAGTACAATTACTTTATTATCAAAGAACCAAATGCATATGGGGTTCAGTGTCTCCCTGTCAGACAATGAACAAAGTTTGCTCAGTTTTGCAGTTTTTATTCATTTCATATCACTGGGCAGATAGCTCTATTCTAGGAGTGGTCTCTGCGCCACTGCTCAATCACCAGTTCAGCATTCCGCCCACATTCCTCTTTCCGTATCATGTTGTTTTACACAGTTCGCATAAGAAACTTTTATCAAATGCACAATGGTATCAGCTCATAGCACATTCTGTAGTTAGGGCGGTTCTTCTTATTTTCTAAGCAAAGCACATTAGTATTTGTTGTGACAAATTATAGATTATTCATTATTTATATACAATTATATATCATACTGTAGGACCAACTGTATTAAAATGTAGTGTTAATATGAATATGTTCTTCTGTGGTAGGATGAATAGCAAAAAGGCCCATATGTGCAAAACAGCACATATCCAAGGCCTCAGACACTCACGCCGGAAAATGAGCTCATTATTTGTATCGAAGTGTGCTCAATGAACAATGGTCCCACGCTAGGCACCCAATATGAGCTCATCTCGACACCTGTAAATCAAGGACATATACACACACCCACATGCAGGGGAATTGAAGAAAAACTCGCTCTCAGCCATATTGCAATACACTCCCCAAAATGTCCCATGACGAGCTTTTAGTTATCTCAAAAAGTAGGCAATGAACCCATTCATTCACACACACACACACACACACACATACACACACACACACACATACACACACACACACTAGGCAGGGGACTAGGCCCCCCAAACCTAGTGTGTAACAGGCGGCGGCGGAATTGCAAAGTTCCGAGGGCACGTTAAATACTGTATATAGTGCAGGGGAGAAGACTGAAGGCCCCCGTGTCTGATGAAGTATGAATGGACATACTGCCGTGGTACCGTCTAGTCGGCGTGGCTGTCGCATGTAAGTGTGCAGGCAGTACGTGGTACGTGGATGACAGTCCACACCTAGCAGAAGGACGTAAGAGACGACTTCTGTGAACAGGCAAGGCTGGTGAAAACGGTCAAAGTTTCTATACCCATAGCAAGGTGGGGTAGGGATCAGACCGTCGGTTCCTAACCGGGTGGTTAACAGCTACTACGGGGTCCTGATTAGATGCAGGACTGGGGATCGCTATCGACTGGGTCACCGGCCGGTCGGATCGCAAAGGGTAATAAGACCATGAGAGATGGCCGCCGCATCCGGCTCAATGTACAGTCAAGCCACTATAAGCTGAAACCGAATGTACAGTTAGTAAGCGAGTAGTGCTTTCTGTGATCAGTGTTTTTGAAAAGAAAACATTGGGAAGCAGAGAGGCTGAGGTTCCTTTACTCAGAGGAGTCAGGGGAAGGAACTCAGCGGAAAGGGATCCAGCCTGGAGCTGCACCCCAGAGAGGGAGGCTCGAAGGATCTAAGTGTTCCACCCAGTAGGGGGAGAAGTGAATACAGAGGAAGAGGAAATAGAAGAGGGGGAGCATATCAGAACAGAGCAAGGAACTCAACAGAACAACAACAACGTTACAATCAGGGCCTGCCACCGCAAACTCCGGATCAAAGCCAAAAATGCTGGGGGTGCAGCCTGACTGGACATAACAGAAGCGAATGTCCCACCAAATCACGGAGGAAAAACTGAAAGCCCATGTAACACCCCCATTTTTCCCATTAAAAAGCCGCACTCAGATAATTATAGGTTAATCGGAGATTTAAAAATTAAAGATTTTTTTTTAAAAAGACTAACAAAATGTTCTTCTCTGTTTCCAGCAGGAACTGGGTGTTGGCTCTTAAGCAGCTCTACTCACAATGAGAGCTGAACTAGGCCCCACTAATTATTGTTAATTTCTCCCCTTTTTGAATTTATGACAGGAACTCCAATGATAATTCCAAGGGTGAATTATCACTGCCGGGGAAGAATTACAGGTGATTGGAGTTGACAAAGTACTGTGTGACTAACTGAAATTGTCAGGTCTCTCTGCAGGTATTGGGCCCAAGAAGACAGAAGTGACACAACCTCGAGCAATTAAAAACAAAGTGAACACCATAGAAATATAAAAGTGTAAGGATGCGCATGGGCAGGACCATTGCGCAAGGAGGGAAGTGGTGATAGTGAGGTTTGTGTGATAATAATAATTCTGAAAGTATCAGTTTTTCCCCAATAGGGCACATTCGACCATAGGAGGGCCCATGCCGTTTGTATGAGGTCCGGACAATGGACCCCGCATAAGTGTGTAACACTTAACTGTAATATGCAAGATTGTTTTCCAACAGGAAAAAAGGACAGATGACATTTCCTCGGGGCTTAGGTGGAATACGCCCGGGGGATTGGGTGTGTATTAAAGTCTTCAAAAGAAGGTGGATTGAACCCAGACGTGAGGGACCATACAAGGTGGTTCTGACAACTTCTACTGCAATGAAAACTGAAGGTAAAACTGTGTGGTTCCACTTTAATCACTGTTTTAGAGTGAAAGCGCCAGTACGCGTGCAGGGCAAGGTTGTAGAGAAATCAAGGGAAATAATGGAGAGGTAGAAAGAGGAAGGTGCACCTTCAGGAAGTAGGAAATGTGAGGAAGCAAGGGAGACGTACAGGTCAAAAGGGGGTGGGATGTTTTGTTGTGACTGTCGTTTAAACAGGACCCGACGAGTATCGAGATCAATACGGGAGACCCGGGAATGCTGTAGGCAGTCTGCTTGACTGCCCTTTTGGAAACCACTCTATGGACAGGGCATGAGCGCGGGAAGAAGTGGAAGAGAATGCTGTAAGCATCACCCGCAGGCTGCCCGACAGGTGAATGCGGGAACAGCTACACAAAACACATATGGTGCCTCACTGATGAAGACTGTACGGCGCCTTGCTGCCTGAAGAAAAGCGGAGCCAGATCACTGTGCTTCGAATGTGCTAGCAACCTCTCCACAGTGATGACCCTTTACGGTGTGCATAGCACCTGGGTTGAAGAACACTAACACTGAATATACACACACGAAGAAAGAATTACACAACCAGGAGCTATGTGCTCCCTCATCAATGGCAGATAGAGAGAATACACACACATTAGGCAGGGGACTAGGCCCCCCAAACCTAGTGTGTAACAGGCGGCGGCGGAATTGCAAAGTTCCGAGGGCACGTTAAATACTGTATATAGTGCAGGGGAGAAGACTGAAGGCCCCCGTGTCTGATGAAGTATGAATGGACATACTGCCGTGGTACCGTCTAGTCGGCGTGGCTGTCGCATGTAAGTGTGCAGGCAGTACGTGGTACGTGGATGACAGTCCACACCTAGCAGAAGGACGTAAGAGACGACTTCTGTGAACAGGCAAGGCTGGTGAAAACGGTCAAAGTTTCTATACCCATAGCAAGGTGGGGTAGGGATCAGACCGTCGGTTCCTAACCGGGTGGTTAACAGCTACTACGGGGTCCTGATTAGATGCAGGACTGGGGATCGCTATCGACTGGGTCACCGGCCGGTCGGATCGCAAAGGGTAATAAGACCATGAGAGATGGCCGCCGCATCCGGCTCAATGTACAGTCAAGCCACTATAAGCTGAAACCGAATGTACAGTTAGTAAGCGAGTAGTGCTTTCTGTGATCAGTGTTTTTGAAAAGAAAACATTGGGAAGCAGATAGGCTGAGGTTCCTTTACTCAGAGGAGTCGGGGGAAGGAACTCAGCGGAAAGGGATCCAGCCTGGAGCTGCACCCCAGAGAGGGAGGCTCGAAGGATTTAAGTGAGCCAGCATTACATAATCTGCCAAAGAAAGACCATGGCTGAGTGATGTGCTAGTAACCTCTCCTCTGTCCATTGGTCTGACGTTGAGGCTACTTGGACCAAAGAAGAAGAAGCCAACATAATTTTGCGGGAAAAGTATTGTATGTTAGTCGTGTAAATGTTTTGTACCACCATTATTGATTGTGCACTAAAACCCATGGCTGATCTAGATATAACTGCACTTATGGTAGTGAAATAATATTTTAACGTATGTATGTACTCAGACAAGAATCAGACCACACTGACTCTCGTTGAAAAATAGGGCCGTGATTTACCTCATCGCCATGGGTCAGGAAAATGTGGGTATCAAAGAACACACTTCTGTCAAAAGCAAGCAAAGACTGAAGTTCCTGTGGAGGGGGACCACAGAACGCATGTGATGGGGGACATGCCTAAGCAAACCGCAGTGGATTACCCACGAGTACTGGTCAATGGCGCTTGGGCAAATCGATTTTATAACGGCAACATTTAAGCGGCAGGAAGGCCATTTGGGAGCCTGCTGAATTGTTAGGTCTCAGCGAGTCAATGAGGTCTGAATCAACTATAATGGAAAATGTGTAATCAAAATCAGTACGATCTTAAATCAAAGTGAAAATTTATGTTCTGTGTACCTACGCTAAACAAGCGCTAGACCAGTCAAAAGCGGCGGTCAGGCATCGAGGACTACTGGCTGCGAGAACGTTGGTCTCAATTAGCTGTTTAGAACTAAGTGAAAAAATTGTTTTGAATTCATATGTATAAATTAATGACTAATCTGGAAATGAGCCTATGGAGGCTCAAAGGAGGGAATGTTGTGACAAATTATAGATTATTCATTATTTATATACAATTATATATCATACTGTAGGACCAACTGTATTAAAATGTAGTGTTAATATGAATATGTTCTTCTGTGGTAGGATGAATAGCAAAAAGGCCCATATGTGCAAAACAGCACATATCCAAGGCCTCAGACACTCACGCCGGAAAATGAGCTCATTATTTGTATCGAAGTGTGCTCAATGAACAATGGTCCCACGCTAGGCACCCAATATGAGCTCATCTCGACACCTGTAAATCAAGGACATATACACACACCCACATGCAGGGGAATTGAAGAAAAACTCGCTCTCAGCCATATTGCAATACACTCCCCAAAATGTCCCATGACGAGCTTTTAGTTATCTCAAAAAGTAGGCAATGAACCCATTCATTCACACACACACACACACACACACATACACACACACACACACATACACACACACACACACACATACTCACACATACACACATAGGCAATTAAATGTTCCTAGCCCGTCTGAAGAGATAAGCATGAATGACTCCCTACACATTCTCTGAGAAGAACATCCAGCACTCTGACCTTGGAGGTGTGTGTGTGCGGTTTGAGGAACTGATGGAGTTTGTTGAATCCAAAGAAAACATTTATCTTCTATCTTTACAAACATTGGTGTAAAAACTATGTATTGAACTACTATTGTCAAACCGTGACTAGGATGTTTCTGATATGATTAAATCATGGCATTTCATCAAAACTACCATATAAATAAGGGTCACATGTAATGCTTGATTGGGACCGGCAGAGACCGCTGCAGACCATGGAAAAGTAATCGCCCAGGTAATGGGAACACCCCAAAAAAAGGGGGGGGGTCGCAATAACATATAAGATGTCAGTTGAGCTTCATGATGCGCTTGTTATGTTTTGCTTCTGTCATTAACGGACCTGTTTTACGTCTTGTGGGTGAGCATGAAATTGACTGACTTAGACTGGACCGTGTGATAGAGAATGTTTTTAACATATGTATGTTTAGCCGATCAGCCTGGGTATGTATATTCGTGCAAATCTTTTTATAATAAATTACGTTATACCAGACTCTGGAATGTGGTGTCTATTTGGAAGAAAGTTTAAGTAAAGTGTAGTTGAATGGTCCTGACCCCTCCCGACAGGGCGGTGATAGGATTGTTCGATTTATTATACTTCATATTCATCATAACATTTTGCAATACAATGTTCTAAAAAACGAATTTAAACAAATTTCTCTATCAGATATCTGAAATCTGCCTACACAGTAAAATTTCACGTAACCGTAGAATTTAAATTCCAATTTTGACATGCCGATGTCGGTTTTACTTTTTTATCGCAAGTAATCGAGGCAGGGTAAACCTCATGAATGTGGTAGTGATAACGTAGTTTTGCAGAACATGTATCAGTACGCACATTAACTTAAATATAATATCACTCTATTTACCAGAGAGCACTTTCCACTCACTGGAAACTTTGCTGTTCCACTTTCAAGGTGTTTGTGATCTGAGCCATAGGCTCGCCTATAGCCTACCTTTCACGCGTTTAATTTAGACAACGTAGCTAATTAACAGGGTTCCCACCCGTCCTGGAAAACCTGGAAAACCTTGAAATTAACAAAGTAATTTTCCAGTCATGGAAAACCACTGTAAATTGAGAAAAATGTCAAATGTCCTGGAGAATACCTGGAAATTAGCCTAGTGTAAATAAAATAAAACAAAGATAGTTGCTTTTTGTATTTTGGTTGACGCAACAAAAATATCTGAAGTTTGCGCTGATAACTTTAGACAAGGCAGTTGGGCCGTGTGCTATGTCGCATTAGGAACAGACTGAGGGGAGCCAGCAGAGCAAGCGTGCATTGCGAGCGGAGAGAGGGCACATTGCACATTGTGATGTAGCCTATGAACTCCGGTAAGCGACAGTAAAAAACGATAAATGTGTGATTATAGTTTTAATACATGATGCAGAACAGGCATTGCCTAGTGGTTGACGTTCAGAAGTTAGCTTGCTGTTTAGATTTAGGCTAATTATAAAATGCCTCTATAATCGAATCATTGTCCGAGTAACGCTAACGTTAATCAAATAACAAGTTACACTTTGCTATAACGTTAGCTGCTCGTGAATATGAAATAATGGGGTGGGTAATTTACTTGTGTTTCGTCTCGTTTTGCACATTGATCTGTACTGGGCTTACTGTTGCTAACGTTAGCTAGCCAGCCCTTTGGAAGTTACATATTGCTGTAACGTTAGCTACCTGCTTTGGAGTATGAAATAATGGTAGCATTTGGGGTGGATAATTTGCTTACGTTTCGTCTCGTTTTGCACATTGATCTGTAACGTTAGGCCTACTGGGTTCACTGTTTCTAACATTAGCTAGCCAGCCCTTTGGACTAGGCTACGAATTCGGTTTACTTGAAGCAATCTACCGGCGGTTGTATTGCTTTGAAGGAACGTTAACGTAAACTTCACCGAAGTTAATTAAAACTGCAGGTAATGGACTGTCCCATACATTTTTTTAATAATATGTATTTCCGCCCTACTTCTGCCGTTTTGGTCAAAAATGTAAACAGCGAAGGTGTGTGGGTGTGTGCGTGCGTGCGTGCGAGCGAGCGAGAGAAACTCGTGAAACATCATAGTTTATAATCTATGCATGTACAAATTACTTTTTCAGTGAATCTCTTAGTTACACCAACATTGTTCTTGTGAATAATCTTTGGACTTATATTTTGTATACATCCTTGGGTCAGACATGACTGCAGCAGTCTGCCAGCGCCAGAGAGTGGGCGAGTGGAGGAGGGGGGGAGAGGAGGGGGGATTGTTGACATTAGCCCGCTCGTGTTGTTGTTGTACTCACATACGGATTATACTTTTAAGCATCACATTAAATTGCAATTGCATACACCGTTATGCATGATTAATAATGATTCTCATGCAATGTGGATAGCATGGAGTGCAAACAGTATTCATCAATGTATAGTGTGGAGTTGTCAAGACTACAAAACAATCATGAATATGCCTTAGATCATTTCTCATTTCTTATAGCACTCATGGATCCTTTTGATAATTACAGTTGATTATATAAGGAAATCCTAAATACATAGTATATCCATGTTAAAACAACATTTTAAAATAATAATAATAACATTGTGGAAAAAATGCCTATTGTCTAAAATATTTGATATATATGGCCTAATGATTTGATAGCTCTAAGATGGAGTCTTTCTGTGTTATTTCAGAATGACCAGTTGAGGAGCAGAATGTCAGAAAGGCAGTGCAAGTTCAAGGCAGAGTGGACAAAGGATCCTCAGTTCCAGGAATGGATAGGGGAAGTGAGAGGAGATGTGCAAAGGGCTTATTGCAAGTTCTGTAAAAAGTCTTTTGATGTCAGTAACATGGGCATCTCTGCCCTTAGGAGCCATGCAAAAGGGAAAGGGCATTGTAAGACTGCAGATCAGATAGGAAAGGAGCCGCGTATAACACAGTTTATGGCAGCAACCAACACAGTGGATGCAAGTGGCAGTGAAGGGCCGAGCAGAGCAACTTCATCCGCTTCAAAAGGAACTTTTTTTTTTAGTAAAAGTGTTCTTGAAGCGGAGATCCGTTGGGTTATAAAACTAGTGAAGTCCCACTATTCATTTAACTCATGCAAAGAAACGTCTGACCTTTTCACAAAAATGTTTCCTGACAGTGAAGTATTCCTGACAAGGCATTTTACCTGCGGTCCTACAAAAGCTGCTTACTTCCTGTGCTTCGGTCTAGGCCCATATTTCCATGAACAGCTTATCAAAGACATTCGGAAGTCGAACTGCTATGTTCTGTCATTTGATGAGTGTCACAGAGCAGATGGATTTGGTCGTTCGATTTTGGAGTGAGATAGAAGGAAAGGTGATGGTTCGTTACTTCAACTCAGAATTTCTTGGTCACACACAAGCAGAGAAGCTTCTGGAAAAAAATATGGGAAGCATGTCACCACTGGATCCCAAGAAGCTTTTGCAGATTTCAATAGATGGTCCAACAGTGAATTTTAAGTTTTTGAGGATTTTTGAGGAGAGCAGGAAGACAACAGACCCTGACCTACCAAATCTGCTCAACCTGGGTAGCTGCAACCTGCATGTTGTGCATGGGAGTTTGCAGAAAGGAGAAACTGATACTGGTTGGAGGATGGGGGACAAACCCAGAGCCCTGTGGCAGCTCTTCCACGATACTCCTGCAAGACGGGAGGATTTTGTGGAGTTGACAAAAACAACAACATTTCCTTTAAAGTTCTGTGCACATAGATGGGTGGAAGACTTACCGGTTGCAGAGAGAGCCATTGAGATATGGCCAGCTATACAGCAATACATTGACAGCCACAAGAAGCTACCCAAAAGCAAAGTACCTACCTCCATGTCATACTCTTTGGTGAAAGAGGCAGCAACTGACAGGCTTTTCACAGCAAAGCTGCAATTCTTTGCTTTTGTTGCCACCAAACTGAAACCATTTCTGGAAAAGTTTCAGACGGATGTGCCAATGGTGCCCTTTCTGGCTCACGAGTATCAGACAACTCTTAGAAGTTTGTTGTCTTGCTTCATTAAGAAAGATATCCTAGATATTGCAAGTACAACTCTCAAACTACTGAAAATCGACCCAATGGACAACACTGTGCATGTGCCAGACAAACACCTTGACATTGGATTTGCAACAAGGCAAGCACTGGAGAAAGCATCCCTGAGTCTTCAGACAAGTGAGCTGAGAGTAAGAGAGTTCAAGAAGGAGTGTCTCACCTTTCTTGCTGCTACATGCAAGAAGCTTCTTGAAAGAAGCCCTCTCCACTACCCAGCTGTCAGACATATGGTTGCCCTTAATCCTACCTTGATGGTTGGCAATGACAAAATGGCAACTACAAAGTTTGAGAACCTACTGCAGCTTCTCCTCAATGCACACTGGCACTCCGCTGCACATTGTGACAAGCTGCTTGCTGAATACAAGCTTTTTATCTCAGAGATGAGCCAGAGCCACAAAGCAGAATTTGCCAGTTTTGACCACAAAGCTCAAGGTATCAGATTGGATGAATTCTTCGGGACATATTTAGGTGGAAGACAGGAGTTTGAAAACCTCTGGAATCTGGTCAAGAACCTGTTGACACTCTCACATGGACAGGCAGCTGTGGAGAGAGGGTACTCTGTTAATAAGGACATGTTAGTGGAGAACCTCAAAGAACAGACTCTCATTGCACTGCACACAGTTCAGGATGCGTTGGTGGGTGACAACACGATTGATGTAATCCCAAAGGCTCTTGTCCAGCATGTGAAGGCTGCAAGGATGCGTTACTTCCAGCATTTGGAGGATGAAAAGAAGAAGAAGATGGAGTCAGAAAATGACCGGAAAAGAAAAGAGGTTGAAACACAAATGGATGAAGTCAAGCGGAAAAAGCATAAGATCTTGCACTGCATCCAAAAAATGGAAAAAGAAGCTGATGAAATGGCAGAAAAGGCTGAAAAGTCACAAAACTTCACACTCCTCAGCAAGTCAAACGCATACAGAAAGAGTGTGGCTGAGAAAAAAACTGAGGTCATTGACCTTGACTCCAGCCTCTCAGATTTGAACGAGAGAGTCAAAATGTTAAAGTAATAAGTTGGGGACAATGGACTTTTTGGTTCTTTTTACAATTCTGAGGCAGGGTAAAGGAAAACAGAAATAGCCTTTAAAAACATTTATTTTATTTACTTTCGTGAAAAAGCTCTGACTTACACCGAGTACAAATCAGAAAATATTTGTTTTGAAATATAATTTCTGTTGAGTAGACACAAAGCTAGGCTTAACCACTTCAAAAGAGAATAAGAGGAAATCTGTTCTGGCTTACTTTACAATAAACCTTTGAAAAAACTTTGTGTGTGTGTATGCATGTGTGAATGCGCATGTTGGAGAGCACATGCGTAACACTACAGTTTTACCAGAAAAATGTCCTGGAAATGTCCTGGAAAATGATTTCTTAAAAAGAGTGGGAACCCTGATTAAGAAACACACATTGTTCCCTTTTATGTAGCTACGGCCTGTGTGACGGCCCTCTGGCCTGGTCTGGGTAACTCTGCTCTGGGTAACACTGCTTTGTTCCCTGTCCTAGCCAACCTATCCAGTGGGCGGGGCTGGAGCCCAATCAGGACAATTCGGGACAGCTGCCTGGGTTGTCCTGAGTATAAAAGCTGCTCCAGTCCCCAGTTCTCTCTCACTTGAGGAGTGGGACATCTAGAGCTCGGAATGATCTTATTAATGAAACTCTGGTATGCCTATATAGAGTTGAGAAAATGGGCTGTGAGGTTGGGTTCTTGTGGGTACCAGGGCATTCAGGAGTTGAGGGTAATGAAATTGTGGATAAGATCGCTAAAGACTCTCTTCAAAAAGAGCACATAGACATCAAGGTACTATTTGGCAGGCCAGAGTACTACAGTATGATCAGGGAGGGGCTTGAAAGGGATTGGCAAGAGGAATGGAAGAATGAAAAGAGAGGGAGACTTTATTTTTCAGTTCAAAAGTCTGTAAAAAGGAAAAGTGTGTGTATGGGAGGTGACAGAAGAGATGTGGTCAAATTGACTCGACTGAGGTTTGGGCACTGTGGGCTGGCTAGGTGCTTGAGAATAGTTGGTAAACATCCAGATGGTCTGTGTGAGTGTGGTAGCCCAGAGACTGTTCAGCATGTTTTGTTTACATGTGAAAAATACAAGGTAGAGAGAGAACAACTGTATAAAGAATTAGCTGATATGGGGATTTCTTCTTTTAATTTTAAATCTTTGTTTTGTCGGGGCAAGAACCATCAAGCTCTTGAAAGAAGAATTTTGTATTTTCTGCATAAAACTGGCTTGTACCCTCGGATATAGGATTATAGTATAATGAACTGTTTTTTTTTTTATTTGAACGGTGGAGGGCAGTAATACGCTTAAGCGTCTAGACTGCCGGAAATCCATTTGAAGAAGAAGAAGAAGAAGTTCTCTCTCACCACCGGCACCTTGCTTGTTTTTGGTTTGCTTATGGCTTAGTTAGCTTTTAGTTTACACCCTACAACATCCACCTCACCATACCTCCCACTGCATCCACTCACTTACATGACTGATATACTGACCCTCATACTCCACTGGTTTCTTGTTTGAAGTTCAAATTTTTGTAGTTTAAGTATAATAAATTCTTGTTTATTGCTATATCCATGGTGTGCGTCTCCCTTTTTGTTACGGCCATGAGCCAGGTCGTAACAAATGGGGGCTCGTCCGCTTTTTGGTAAGTTTTGCTGTAGATTCGGTTTTGACTTTGGCCGGTTAATTGTGTTAATTGTTGATTGTTAGCAGTTGTTCATTGTTAAGCTGTTAATTGTGTTTGTGTGGCTCCCGTGATGTTGCCTTGATTGGCAAGGGGCGCACTTAGCCAATCTACTTGATTAATGCGTGTCTCCTGTGTATTGCCTACAAGGAGGGCACTTTTCTGTGTTTGAACCAGCTTCGTAATAGACGTCATTGTTTGCTGATTTTGCTAGTGATTTTGGTCCACTGCGTGTGGCTTGTTAATTTGTTTGGCGTTTGTTATGCGTTTTTGGAGGCGCACACTTTAGAGTTTTGAGTTGGTTTGTAGTTTAGTTATTTGTACCTTATTTAAAAAATGCCTGGGTGTCATTTTTTTCGTTAGGTTTGGTGTTTCGGTGGAGTCTGCATTTTGTTTTGTGGTGCATATTGGGGCAAGCAGGGGTATACATTGATTGGCGTATAATTTACGGGGCTACCCTGGTTAGGTTTACGGCTTTTCCCCTTTGGGATTAGTTGAGCTCTTCCCTGTAGTGTTGCGGTGGTGCGGCTAGAGCAATTGTCTCTGGGACCCATTCAGGGCCGTAAGGTGTGGTAATCAGCTTTGCTGGGGGCTGCACCGGGCTACTGAGTTAGGGTTTAAAGAGCCTCCCGCTAAAAGACTAGGGATGAGTTTAGGTAGCTAGATTGGGTTAGGCAGTCAGCTAGAGGGTATGCTCTGTTGTGGGGTCATCAATTGCCTCCTACTGTTTGTGCGCTGTCAGTGTTATGCCTCGTCTTGGGTCCATGTATGCATTATTATTATATATTTTTTTCATTAGCTGTAGATATTTACTTGTGAACCATGTCTGGTGTAGAGTTTTTTTGAGGATCCTTCATGCGATTTGTTGGATCGTTATACTAAGGCTCAATTATTGTTAGTTGCTGAGCATTATGGCATTGAGATAGCTGATGCTTTGAAACCTGGTATTAAGGCTAGTTTGCTGTCTAGCTTGGTAGAAACGAAAGTTTTGCCAAAGCCCGCTGGGGGGGCTTCTCCCGGTTTGGGAGGGGGCATGTCTCTGGTGACAAACCCTAGTCTCACCTTTGAGCAACAGGAGAGGTTGCTGAAGTTACAGTTAGAGCATGAGGAACGAAAAATGGAAAAGGAATTGATCCAGGAGAAAATGAGGCAGGAGAATGAGCAGACTCGTTTGAATTTGAAGCAACAAAAGTTGTCTTTGATTAAGGAGGGTATATTCCCGGGGAGTGCTGTGGGTGATGAGTCTTTTGAGGGGGCGTCTCACAGCTCCTTTGATATTATCCGAAACTTGCGCCTCCTGCCTAAGTTCAGCGAGAAGGACCCAGAGTCATTCTTCTCTTTATTTGAGCGCGTTGCTGATGTACGTGGTTGGCCTGACGCTGAGCGCACACTTATGCTGCAGTGTGTTTTTACTGGGAAGGCTCAGGAGGCATACTCGTGTTTATCTCGGGCTGATTGTCAGAGCTATGCTAAAGTAAAGTCTGCGGTACTTAAGACATACGAGTTGGTGCCGGAGGCCTACCGTCAGCGCTTTAGAGACTGGAGGAAAAATAAGACTCAGTCCCACCTTGAGTTTGCACGCGACCTGGTGTTGCATTTTAATCGCTGGTGCAAGGCATCGGGGGTGAACGACTTTGAAAGTTTATGCGACTTGGTGGTTCTTGAACAGTTTAAGAACGCTGTCCCTCCTCACATTGCCACTTACATTAGTGAGAAAATGGTTAGAACTGCCGCGGAGGCTGCTGCCCTGGCGGACGACTATGCCTTGATGCACCAGGTTAGATTTGGGGAGCCTCGCGCTCCTGCTGTCGCGTCGGGGTTTAGGAAAGATCTTCCCGCGCCTGGTGTGGGTGGTGAGTCAGGACGTAGGGATGAGCCTGGTGCCCGGGAGGGTGACAAGGTATGTAATTACTGTCATAAGAAAGGGCACTGGAAGTCTGATTGTTATGCTCTGAAATCCAAAAGTAAGCCACCTTGGTTGTCTCAGTCTGGCGGTGTCAAAGCGAAAGGTGCGGGTCTCGCTGCCCCTGTGGGGAAGGGAGTTGGTTTTGATATCCCACGGTGTGATTTGTCTAAAACTCCCCTCTCCTCCGATCTTGATTCTTACTTACCGTTTCTCACAGATGGGGTTGTATCTCTGGTGGATAGTGACAAAAAGGTGCCCGTGAAGATCCTGCGGGATACTGGGGCGTTTGACTCATTTATTTTAGCCTCAGCATTGCCATTTTCTGATGAGTCCGACACTGGTGACTCCATTCCCATTCGTGGGATGGGGTTAAATGTTTTGCATCTTGCCACTGTTGCCTCTGGCTTGCTCTTGTGGGGGTTTAGGCTGGGTTTTTTCTGTGAAGCGCATTGTGACAACTTGTTGTGAAATACGCTATATAAATAAATATTGATTTGATTTGATTTGATGTCCCTCTACATAGGATACGGCTTTCCTCTGAGTTGTTTGAAGGTGAGGTAACTGTGGGTGTGCGCCCGGCGCTACCGTTTGAAGGGGTTACTATGATCCTGGGTAATGGCCTGGCTGGTGCACGCGTGTGGGCCGGTGTGACTCCACCTGTTGTAGTGACGTCAGTGCCGCTTCTTAAAGGTAAGCCCGATGACTCTGAGAGGGAGTTTCCTGATGTTTTCACTGCGTGCGCAGTTACGCGCGCCATGGGCCGTGCCAATCGTGATGGTGACAAAGTGGCCGATGGCAGTACAGATACCGTTGTGCTGTCATTGTCTGACTTTCCCTGGTCTGTCTCTCACGATGATCTGGTGAGAGAGCAGCAGATGGATCCCACTCTAAAGGAGTTGTTTGAGGGGGTTCTCCCTGCTGCTGGCATGAAGGACAGTGCTCAGGCATATTTCATTCACAACGATGTGTTGATGAGAAAGTGGGCTCCCCATGGGGCTGATTTCATTGGAGGTCCTGTTTTTCAGATTGTTGTGCCTTCCAAATTTCGCAGCATGGTTTTGAAGGTGTCACATGATGAGTGTGGACATTTAGGTGTGCGCAAAACCTATGATCGCATTCTCCGCTATTTCTTTTGGCCTCGCCTAAAGGGGGAGGTGTCGTCCTATATCAAAACATGTCACACATGTCAGTTGTCTGGGAAACCAAACCAGGGCATTATGCCAGCTCCGTTATGTCCGATTCCAGTGATCAGTCAACCATTCGAACGTCTCATCATTGACTGTGTAGGTCCTCTCCCCCGGTCCCGCAGTGGGGCGGTATATTTGTTGACGGTGATGTGCCAAACGACTAGGTACCCTGCAGCCTATCCATTGCGCACCATTACCACTAGGTCTGTGGTGCGTGTCCTGTCGCAGTTCATTTCGATCTTTGGCATTCCAAAGATTATTCAATCCGACCAAGGGTCTAACTTCTCCTCGCATCTATTTGCCCAGGTCCTGAAACTGCTCCGTGTGAAACACAACAAAGCATCCGCCTATCATGCGCAGAGTCAGGGTGCGCTCGAGCGGTTTCACGCGACTCTTAAGTCTTTGCTGCGTGCGTATTGCATTCAGTTAGATGGGGACTGGGAGGAGGGGTTACCCTGGTTGATGCTGGGGGCTAGGGAGGTCGTTCAGGACAGTACAGGTTTCAGCCCCAACGACCTGGTGTTTGGGCATACTGTGCGTGGCCCGCTAGCTGTTTTGCAGGATGACTGGAAAGGGCCCGATTCACCTCAAAACTTGTTGAGCTATGTCAATGGTTTCAGGCACAGGCTTCATGCAGCTGGGGAGCTGGCTAAGGGGAAACTTGCCTGTGCTCAACAAAAAATGAAACGTCTCTATGACCGTCGGGTTGAGCGGCGTTCGTTTAACCTGGGTGATCTGGTTCTTGCGCTCTTGCCTGTGGTTGGGTCCCCCTTCCAGGCTAAGTTTACTGGGCCGCATACTGTGGTAAAGCGGATTTCAGATTTGAATTATTTGATTGCAACACCCTCAAGGTTTAGTGGGTTATTACCGCAGTTTCTGTAGGAATTTCTCTACAGTTGTGGCTCCACTTACTGATCTGCTGAGGGGCGACGCCCGGTACATCTGGAGTACTGAGTGTCAGCTAGCTTTTGACAATGTCAAAGCTTTCCTCTGTGCTGCTCCTGTCTTGGCTGCTCCGCTTATGGATGTGCCATTTAAGCTCCAAGTGGATGCTAGTCATGTGGGTGCAGGGGCTGTGCTTTTACAAGCAGATGAGTTGGGCATTGACCGGCCGGTTAGTTTCTTCTCAAAGAAGTTTAATTCATATCAACTGAACTACTCGGTGATTGAGAAGGAGGCTCTAGCTCTGGTCTGGGCTTTGCATCATTTTGATGTGTATCTGGTTTCTGGTCTGGCTCCTGTGACAGTCTATACAAACCACAATCCCTTGGTTTTTCTCAATTCCCTGAAGTGTCCTAACCAGCGGCTCATGCGTTGGTCCTTACTGTTACAGTCATATACTCTGGACATTCGTCACATTAAGGGGAGGGACAATGTAGTGGCAGATGCGTTGTCCCGGGCTCCCTGTTAGGGTTTATGTTGTTGGTATTTATGTTTTTCAGTTTTTGCCCTGTAGCCGGTTTTCTCCCCTATTGCTTTCTCTTCCCCTCTTAAATTGCTTCATAGGATCCCGTTGCTGAGGCTGGAGGAGGAGGTGGTTCGGTTGGACATGGGTGTGCAGGGCCTGTTCAGGTTTGATTTAGTGTCTTATTTAATTTGATTGGTTGTATTTGTTATTTAGTTATTTGTGCTGTTATTTGTGCGTGTTTTTTGTAAACACCACTACCCTGTCTAATTCTGGGGTTTGTTAGTGTTCCCTGCGGGACACTGTCTTTGTGGAGGGGGGTGTGACGGCCCTCTGGCCTGGTCTGGGTAACTCTGCTCTGGGTAACACTGCTTTGTTCCCTGTCCTAGCCAACCTATCCAGTGGGCGGGGCTGGAGCCCAATCAGGACAATTCGGGACAACTGCCTGGGTTGAGTATAAAAGCTGCTCCAGTCCCCAGTTCTCTCTCACCACCGGCACCTTGCTTGTTTTTGGTTTGCTTATGGCTTAGTTAGCTTTTAGTTTACACCCTACAACATCCACCTCACCATACCTCCCACTGCATCCACTCACTTACATGACTGATATACTGACCCTCATACTCCACTGGTTTCTTGTTTGAAGTTCTAATTTTTGTAGTTTAAGTATAATAAATTCTTGTTTATTGCTATATCCATGGTGTGCATCTCCCTTTTTGTTACGGCCATGAGCCAGGTCGTAACAGCCTGATTTTTTAAATCTCACAATTAGCCGAGTGTGCCCCCTCCATAAATAAAGTCACAAATTAAGGTTAATGAAAGCGTTATGAATTAGCCTGCCCTATACACTTTAATAGCTAATTTGTTGTGCAGTTAGCGTCATGCTGCTACCAGTCCCGCTCTACTGGGTGAATCATGGCTAATACAGTAGCTATTTTCACGGATTTACAGTATTTTTATATAGCTATCCGACAGTTAAGCTACCACTCACGATAATATTCATTGGTCAAGCCATTATCATGTCCATAGAAAGTGTTGACTTTATTTTTCTTTTAAAGCATCTAAACTTACCACAATTAGTAGCCTAGTTAGCAATTTGTCAGGACCACATGCAGGCCTACAAGTTAGCCTACGTGGAGTTTATTTTGCTTTGGCGAGAAATCAATTTAGTTTTACATCAAATAACAGCTAGTTAGTGTGTACCGTACTGTAGGCAACGTAGCCTACAATGAACGGGAAATGATAAGCCTGTTTTTTGTAGGTGACAAACAGTGAACCACACGATTGGCTTAATGTAGGCTACTGTAATCAAGCTGCAGTTCCGTATAAGAACGAGTTTCCGTTATATTCCTAAAATTATTGGACTTGTGAACAGGCTTTATGTTAATATGTCTGCAAGAAAACTCAACTTTAGTTTGTTCGCCAATACTGTGATAGTTGTTAAATGCCAGGACACCAGCTTCTCGTTAGACTTGCTATGCAAATTGCACTCTCAGACTCACTCGTGCATACGTCATCTGGTCCCAGTATGCTTTGCGCACAGGCTAACTGTAGCATTTAGCTTTCAGGCTTAATAGAAACAAGGATTTCAATTTAGAAACTCGGATTTCAATTTAGAAACAAGGATTAACTTTTAGAAACTTGGATTAATTTTTAGAAACATGGATTTCATTTAGAAATAAGGATTTTGTTTTAGAAATGAGGATTTACATTTAGAAACAAGGATTTCTTTTTAGAAACATGGATTTCATTTAGAAATAAGGATTTTGTTTTAGAAATGAGGATTTATATTTAGAAACAAGGATTTGGTTTTAGAAACGAGGATTTGGTTTTAGAAACAAGGATTTGGATTTAGAAAAGAGGATTGTGTTTTAGAAACGAGGATTTGGATTTAGAAACGAGGATTGTGTTTTAGAAACGAGGATTTGGTTTTAGAAACGAGGATTGTGTTTTAGAAATGAGGATTTGGTTTTAGAAACGAGGATTGTGTTTTAGAAACGAGAATTTGGTTTTAGAAACAAGGATTTGGATTTAGAAACAAGGATTGTGTTTTAGAAACGAGGATTTGGATTTAGAAACGAGGATTGTGTTTTAGAAACGAGGATTTGGTTTTAGAAACGAGGATTTGGTTTTAGAAACGAGGATTGTGTTTTAGAAATGAGGATTCGGTTTTAGAAACAAGGATTTGGATTTAGAAACGAGGATTGTGTTTTAGAAACGAGGATTTGGTTTTAGAAACGAGGATTGTGTTTTAGAAACGAGGATTTGGTTTTAGAAACAAGGATTTGGATTTAGAAACGAGGATTGTGTTTTAGAAATGAGGATTTGGTTTTAGAAACGAGGATTGTGTTTTAGAAACGAGGATTGTGTTTTAGAAACGAGGATTTGGTTTTAGAAACGAGGATTTGGTTTTAGAAACGAGGATTTTGTTTTAGAAACGAGGATTTGGATTTAGAAACGAGGATTGTGTTTTAGAAACGAGGATTTGGTTTTAGAAACGAGGATTGTGTTTTAGAAACGAGGATTGTGTTTTAGAAACGAGGATTGTGTTTTAGAAACGAGGATTGTGTTTTAGAAACGAGGATTGTGTTTTAGAAACGAGGATTTGGTTTTAGAAACGCGGATTGTGTTTTAGAAACGAGGATTGTGTTTTAGAAACGAGGATTTGGTTTTAGAAACGAGGATTTGGATTTAGAAACGAGGATTGTGTTTTAGAAACGAGGATTTGGTTTTAGAAACGAGGATTGTGTTTTAGAAACGAGGATTGTGTTTTAGAAACGAGGATTGTGTTTTAGAAACGAGGATTTGGTTTTAGAAACAAGGATTTGGATTTAGAAACGAGGATTGTGTTTTAGAAACGAGGATTGTGTTTTAGAAACGAGGATTTGGTTTTAGAAACAAGGATTTGGATTTAGAAACGAGGATTGTGTTTTAGAAACGAGGATTGTGTTTTAGAAACGAGGATTTGGATTTAGAAACGAGGATTGTGTTTTAGAAACGAGGATTTGGTTTTAGAAACAAGGATTTGGATTTAGAAACGAGGATTGTGTTTTAGAAACGAGGATTTGGTTTTAGAAACGAGGATTTGGTTTTAGAAACGAGGATTTGGATTTAGAAACGAGGATTGTGTTTTAGAAACGAGGATTTGGTTTTAGAAACGAGGATTTTGTTTTAGAAACGAGGATTGTGTTTTAGAAACGAGGATTTTGTTTTAGAAACGAGGATTGTGTTTTAGAAACGAGGATTTGGTTTTAGAAACGAGGATTTGGTTTTAGAAACGAGGATTTGGTTTTAGAAACGAGGATTTCGTTTTGGAAACGAGGATTGTGTTTTAGAAACGAGGATTTAGATTTAGAAACGAGGATTGTGTTTTAGAAACGAGGATTGTGTTTTAGAAACGAGGATTGTGTTTTAGAAACCAGGATTTGGATTTAGAAACGAGGATTGTGTTTTAGAAACGAGGATTTGGTTTTAGAAACAAGGATTTGGATTTAGAAATAAGGATTTTGTTTTAGAAACAAAGATTTATTTTTAGAAAAGAGGATTTCTATTTAGAAATAAGGATTTTATTTTAGAAACAAAGATTTCTTTTTAGAAAAGAGGATTTCTATTTAGAAACAAAGATTGCTTTTTAGAAATGTGGATTGCACCTCTGGGCCACCGTAAAAACCAGATACTGACGGGCGAAATATTAGTTTTTTTTCTGTCAATACAAACAAATAACCAGTCCTCTTACTTTTTTTTTTGTGTAATTAAAATGATTTATGAAAGTACTATTTTCTTCAATGTCGCTAGCAAGATACCAGAAAAGACTAGCAAAATGTCAGCAGGTGGGTTTGTTTACCATAGATATATACTACCAGGAACGCTTGCTTCCGTGGAAATTTGGACCAATGAGGGGTTTCTGACACATCGGCGAATTAATGCTGTTCTGGCGTAATAATTACCTCCTGGATCTAAATTCCAAATGAAAAAAGCCAGGAAAGGGCCATTTAATAACAAAAAATAAATACATAAGAGGACTGGTTATCGTTTGTATTGACAGAATCCGCTTCGTTCGCGTTCGTATATGTGCTAGAAGTGTAATTTTGAGACCATTTTAGCTGCCCTATAGAAGTGAATGGAGAGTGACAAATACCCTATTCTGGATTATCACCCCAGGGGAGCACAGAGAAACTAACAAACGCATTTCGCACCATTTGGACTCATATCATGGCCAGGTAACTACACAACTCAAGGTTCTACCAAAGTTTATGTGCTTTACATGTTGTCCCAAAGGCTAGGAAATTGTAGCAGAAGTTTAAAAAGTACACATAGCAAGTATAGTCGCCATTTTATTTGTCATTAGTGCGTTCCCAACTGCAGGTATGCAAAAATAAAGTGTATACTAAAATCCCCGGATGTGTACTTCCGTACTTGGCCAGAATTTAAAGTATACACTTGTACGCATTCTTCATTCCCAGAGATCATTGCGCTAAACCAGACTGTAGAAAAACAGCGCTAAACGTAACAACCGCAGCTCTTCTCATCAGAGAGGCAGCTGTATTTCTTCACTCATTTAAAATGTCAAGCACCACAAACAAAATTGCTGCTGAAAGTAAACTCCCGGCTCCATAGTTAAATATACAGAAGTTTCTCTGAGGAAACCATTAACTGAAGGTCATCTTGTGACAGTTACTGACAGCATGACCTTAGCAGTGTAAATATAAGGCATCTTACTATTCTGCTTTACTGTTACTATGAGATGATCTGGCCTGATTCCACCGCTGCTTAGGTTGTGCGGTTAGTAACTGTAACAGACCTGAGGTAAAATATACAATTGGCTAAATTGATAATTCACACACAAAGTTAGAAGTAGTAGTTTCGCCATGGCAGTAATGTCTCAAATGATGAAAATGTAAAATTTGGCATTTGCTGAATGCCTCCAGTGTTAGTGGAAAAAGACGCTGGCGATGGCAAGTCGCTTTCGTCGTATTCACCCCTTTCTTGTCTACTTCCTCAGTTATATCCCCCATCCTCTCGTCTGCAGATGAGAGGTCCGTGATGCCCTTTTCTCCACCTGTACCACCTTTTTTTGTGGTTCTTTTTATTCAATTTTTAAAAAATCTCAGCTGTACCTAGTTTGCTATTCAGAGGAGGCACTATTTACAGCCCTGGTTATCCTCTGCCAAATAGTGGTGTTTGAGCTATAGGCTGCACACCACTGCTAATGCTCCAAAAAAGCACACATTTATTTTCATGTTCATTCAGAAGCATTTCAATTGCACCCTCACTTGCATTTCAATTGCACCCTGCCATGGCCTATAATAATGAGGCGATTGCATTGGCACTACATTTTAAAAGAGATGGCCTTGCCAAATATGGTAGTAAATGGGCGTGTGAGTATGGTCATTTATAATGATGTGCACGCACTTCCTAATATACGATCAAGTCTTATTTGATCACTATGTTCATGCTAACATATTTCGTTCATTTCTTTAGTGTGGCACATATGGATATGTTCTTCCTCTACAGATTGCATCACTTTCACTACAACATAATTTACAAACAGAGATCATTCATAGTCGTATACGTAATTTACCTTTATCCCAGAAACAACATAACCAAGAATATGCATGATAATTATATGTATGAATTATTATTAATAAATATATATATAAACTCCATTCTTAATACATGCATTGCACATACAACATCTAATTATTTCTCTGTCTTTTTGGGTCTGCTTCTCCCTGCCTAACAACAGACCAGCACCAGAGCACAACATTTTATAACATGTAAAACATTCATAAATTAATGAAAGCTCATTTGGCTTTTTACCTCTTCATAATGGGAAATAATAATGTTTTCTATCCAAAGATTAGTTTTAATCACACAAGCATTTCTTGCTCACATTGTGATGACGTATGGAATTCCTGGAATCCATGGCAGTGGTGGCTACTGGTGGATGGATAGCTAATTTGGCAAATTAGCTGACCAGGTAACATTTCTGATAATGGAGAAAGACGTATGAGAATAAACAAATTGTTTGGTTAGCAACTGTAGAATTATAGCTCGCAGCAGTGATAGGGAAGTTAAGAAAAGAGGGTAAAGAAAACCAAAAATCCAGCTGACTTTCAGCGGGCCTCTGAAGATAATATTTTGTTATTTATCTTGTTTTGCATAAGGAATAAAGTCAATATACTTCCAGAAATAAATAAGTGGTATCTGACAAGGCACTCATATGTTACAAACCCAGGTCAGTAAGGGTGTTTTCACATTAGGTACGATTGCTTGGTACCGTGCCTGAGTACGATTGCCCCCCCCTCTCCACTCCCCCGCCACTCAGCTTTCACATTAGTAATGTTGTTCCATACCCAAGTACACTTGCGTATCTACACACTCCGATACAGTAGGTGGCGATATGCACCTAGTTGGTTTGCGATCCACCAATAAACACAAAGAATAATAAGAAGAAGAAAAGCGGGCCAATCGCAAGATCCGAATAGTTATGACGTCACATTCTAAATAGCAGTCCACTTTTATGTTTTGGTACGGTAGCTTTCACACCTGATGCAAACCATACCCGAGTACACATGAACCGTACCCGAGTACACATGAACCGTACTCGAGACCACCTTTTCAAGTAGACCCGGGCACGGTTTGTTGATCCGTGCTCGAGTACGGTACGGAGATTTACACTAATCAAACGATATGGACTTTGGGGTTAAGTGTACTCGGATCCGGGCCCGGGAACATAATGTGAAAGCCTTCTAATTGTAAAAGCTGGACTGTTGTCCATACAATCTGGCTGGGAAATTCAAACTATGGCACGTATAGATATTTTCTCAGACATTAGCATGCAATGTCTATTAAATATGAAGGAGAGACATTATTTGTCTTGCTCGATTAATAATTCAGTTTCAATTCAATGACACCACAGAAACCCATTCATTTTTTAGCCAGTTTTACCCTCCAACTGCCTGCACAAGCAGTTGCTGGCTTGTTGTGGGGGACGCTAGAGAACGTTCTGGGTCAAGTACCTGGATGTCAGTCGTCCTCCATTACTCCTGTTTACAACAAACATAAACTGACATCTGTCCGTTCACCCCTTCTTCTGAGTGTGCACACACACACATGCAGTCAGGGAAAGGTACAGCAGACACACAGGACAACTGAACTTACCACAGAGAACAGCATGTTCTGACTGGCTGTACTCGACTTTGGGGTGGGTGGAGGTGCCCTATTTTGATGCGGGTGCCCTCTTTTTGGTGCCCTATTTTTAATAATGATGATGATGATGATTATGAACATAAAACCTTTAATATAATGGGGAAAGTTTTGACTTCACAACCTGAAAGGATATTTGTATAGCGTGTTTAGTAAATGTTAACTGTGAAACAGTTAACATTTCCTCCAGTGGAAAAAAAGGTCTTCCTTCTTGAAATTATAAATCTTACAAAAATGTCACATTTGGATAGGGTGTGTTAATCATATGAAGGATGAGGGCTAAAACTGTAAATGTGACCATAGCTGTAATGGACAACTTGTCTTGCTGCTACCCTATTGCCAATAAGGGACTGCAGATAAACGGTACCTCATAATGGAGTCTTTTGTATTAAAACAAAGGGTGGTGGCCCAGGCAATTTTTATTGTGTTTATCTAGAAGAAATATGTCTCTCTGTAATGAGTCCATCAGATATTTGCTAACGAACTGAGCCGTTCCACCGTGAGGGTTTATTCACCTGACAGACCCAGAACAGGCCTCAGGGACTCTATTATTCACACAGTCCAACCAGGACCACAAGCTCCCTTTTAATTAGCTCCGTAAAAAAACAGCGGTCACCAGTCACCGGAGGATGTGAATTATTAGAGCCAGTGCCAGCCATTTTTCATGTTCACGCACCTAGCTGGCAGCTTCGTCCGCAGGGCAGGGGGCCAGACCTTTGCTGGGAAAACTGCAGGGAGAGAAACAACAGCCGCCACCATAGGATCAGTGGCGTAACGTCGGCAGTAAAATAGGGCCTTCGGTAACCTTACCTTTATACGGATATTACTCTCAATCTTTTTCCACTTATAGTTCTTAATTATCAATCAAGCAATTTATTAACTGAATAACAAACATTGATGAATATATCAAGTTTTTGCAGTATTGCAGTGCTAGTTTTTTTTTTTGTATCATAAAATGGGTAGCACTTAAATATACGTAGGCTATGTAGCGATGGCCGGTGCGTTGGAAAAAGTGGGGATTACTTGTTTCCGTTTATTTAGCTTGAGTAGCCTAACAATCAAACAAAAATCAAAACCAATTATCTGAATAATCAAGACCAATTTGTAGCCTATAATGATTTAGAAATGATAATGAAAAAAAGACAACTTGAGATTGTTTAACAAGGATCAGGCAATAATCTGAACGCGTTAAAGAATGTAATTCACGACACTCAAATTAGTCAAAGCGATTTAAACATTAGAAAGCATAAATTCAAATTTAGCCTCTTAAGTGTATCGAACCGTTCAGAGCAACGCATTATTCAGGCTAGAAAAACTCATTTACGAAAATCTACGAAACATTGAACAGAGCCTTTAAAAGTCGAATCTTCGCATAATAACACGTCATCATAAATGTGGATATAGACAAATGCAACACAAGTTTGATACACAAAACAATAATGCTATCTCAAAATAACTTGGTAGCCTAATAATTTACTTATTGTTCTTGGTTATTGAGTGAATCAATTATTTGATTGGCAATCAGGCAAAGTAAACAGAAACAGATTGAGAGTGATCATCCGTTAAAGGTAAGTTTACAGAAGGCCTAGTTCTACTAGGAGGAGTAGTAACACCAATGACAATTTGCAGAACAATTTTTTTTTTTTTTCTAAATGGACACCGCAGTACCTCAAACCACATGTCTTCAATCATATTAAAATCATTCAAATATCTAATATCTATTTCTAATTCCCCTTCTTATGAAATGATTAACACCAATGACATATTTAAAAGCCTTGTGTAGAATTAGCACATAAATCATCAAATTTATAACAAATGAAGAGAGACAGCAGACTCACCATGTGCATATGTTGATCACACTTCCTCCAATTACCTCTTGAACCAGGAATTACTTCTAAAAGTAATTTCATTTTTTTCTAAATAAAAGTTTTGCGAGGCAGTAACATCAATGACATGACATGGGAAGACCATTATTATCAAGTAAATTGCTTGCTATTTTACATAAATGATAAAAAACAAGAATTGCTCATTACATGACTCAAATATGTTTTATTATTATAAGAAGTGTATATTTATCAAAAATATATAGTACATGTGATCATTAAGTCCATTTAAAGTATTTTGCTTGCTACAAAGGTGAGAGACAGGAATGCCACCGTTTCTGTAGAATGACACATGTATGTTTTCGTGTTCAAGATCAAGATCGAGCTCGTAATAATTATAGGCTAGTATTAAAGGTGCAGTAGGCAAGATTTTTTATAGATAATTTTGGCAAAATTATTACATTTACTCATTACATTCCATCAGCTATCAAGTGTTCTGGGAAAAATCCGGTTTCTGTGAGCGTCCTGGGGTGGATTCCAATCGCTTATTTTATCCGTCCTCTTCTCCTCGGTCCTCGCCTGACTTGAAAATCGATCGTGGTTCGCCATCTTTAAGGACATTCCAAACTGCTAAATGCTCCGTGGAGTAGCGAGTAATGGGGAATGAGGAGGCTCCCAGAGGGTGTTTCAGTGAGGAAACACAAGTGTAGCCTTTGCAGAAGACTTTTCTCTGAACCTGTGACGTGTATTAATTATCCACCACTCTTCACATCTGCCGTGTTGCAGGCACACCCCTCCAACAATGCAATTTTACCATTCCTTTTAATTTATTATAAAGCGCTAATCCATAATGACACTGATTCTTTATAACTAACAAAAGCACTGTTTATTCGTGAAAAAATGAGCTAAAAAGCATTATAGTTAAGCACGTGAGCATAATATGACACTAACGCTCGATTGAGCAAGGACGTTCCATTTGCCCAATGCATATTGCCTCGTTTCCTCCATCCTCGTATCTGATCCTTGCATCCTTTCCTCGCATCCTCTGTTGGGCGGAACTAAGGAGCGAGGTTCATTGTAGCAGTAACCATATTCATGTTCAAGCATTGATTGTTAGTTGTGTTTATATTAAAGTGTATAATAATTTATAAAAGTCACATGAGACATTTGACTTACATTTCATACATTTTTACAAACAATGCCTTATCTGACCTCCAAA
This sequence comes from Ilyophis sp. 1 JC-2022, assembly GCA_022702515.1. Classification (NCBI taxonomy): domain Eukaryota; kingdom Metazoa; phylum Chordata; class Actinopteri; order Anguilliformes; family Synaphobranchidae; genus Ilyophis; species Ilyophis sp. 1 JC-2022. The sequence continues at coordinate 41,634,237 of CM040396.1, read as the reverse complement.
GGTGAACTGACTATGTTTAGTGTGCTGTCAGGAACTCAGTATGGTCTAATAAAAAAACTGTGCTGTTGCCTAATAGCATTGTTGCAATAATTCTTCTGCCTCTGTGGAATGCTCCCAGATCTACTGAAATTGAAACTTAGAGCATTTTTAACCTTAGGTTTTCCATATATAGTGTAATCATGTTTGGTGTTGTTGGAAAGACGATTTCATGGGTAACAAGATGGTGTCATTGATGGTGTGGTACAGTGGGTGCTGAATAAAGATCTTGGAACACGATTCAAAAGTGAACAGTAGGTAATGCAAATTACCTATGAGTCAGCAGCCAGGTGTGCTACGAATAGTTAACGTGGTGTGATAAACTTACAGATAGCGCAAGCAGGGGTCATTGTGGTTTCTGCCATTTTGTTGTGATTGGGTCTTTCTTTGATGATTCTGGGTTTCTTTGGGTATATAGGAGGAGAGGTGGAATGGTTCAGGGAGACTCGTCAATATGACCTCTTGCGCGCCATTCGTGTATAGCCATCTCCACACTCTCATTTTGCACCCATTGCATACTATCATTACTACAAATAAATTGCATTCACTTTAACCTGGCATTCTTCTTTGACTTTAACCACTACACACTTAGCGGTTTTAAGGTAACCTTGTGACTGCACTAGGGTATATGTGTATATGTTCTATGTGTATGAATTAAAGATATCTGCACTCATAGTCACTCGCCTATACATTAGTGCCGTCACATGATACACATTGTATCCGTGTAGGCTACACAAGCCAGAGACACATCCGCATCTAAAAAGATGGATAGCAATTCGTATAGAGCCACACTATTAGCATTAAGAGGCTATAGTCCCTCATTTGTGGTCTCCTTCCATGTACAACTGTTGGCACAAAGGAAAGGTTAAAATGTTCATTTGGAGTCAGATAACTGAGTAAAACCGAAATAACATTAAATTAATCCAGTTCAGGTAGCACCAGGTATCACTACACATGTTCCTTCACCACTCCATTCATGTATAATCTTTTCATAGGTTTGTTGTGGAATACATTCCCGTTTGCTGTGTTACACTCAGCCGTTGAGCTAGGCATTTGCATAGCACAGCTTTCTAAATGATACAAGTACGGCGATAGGATTTCTTTGATCTTTTAAAAATAACCTTGTTGAGAGAGCGACTGTCGATCTGTACGGAGGCCCTTGTGCCGCGTTCTGAAATGGGTTTCTTCTAGCATTTTCCCTTCAGGTTCTCTGCTTCTGAAACACAGTCTGAATTGTATTTGGCAGCAGAGAGAGAGGGAGAGAAAAGCAGGCTGCACATCACGGTTTATTCTTGCACAGAGTGCCGGGCCAGCTCATTCACATGCACAGGCTTACTTTTGTTGAAACAGCTGCCCACAAGGACCCTCGCAAAATCAATTATGAAGTCAATGCACAAACCCAGATGAACAATTTATAACACATTGATTTTTTTTCTTCACTGTGTGTGTGTGTGTGGGGGGGGGGGTGCAGGGGATGAAATCGGCAGAGCTGACATAGTAAGTCGCAGGGGATAAAGATGTTAAAATTCACCAAATATGCGGAAGATTAGCAATGGTGCAATGAAAAGAAAATGAGAAAATCTTCGGGAATTTCTTGAGGCTTGAAAAATTTTACTTACAACATTTCAATTATTGTGATGATTCTTCATTTCTTATAAGAATAACATTATTATTACAGATCACATTACAAAGATTGTATACATTTCAAACATAGTGAAGTTCTCCTTTTATTGCTTAGCCTTGTCACCAGCAGCTTCTCATCTCTCCTCTTCCTGCTTAATTCTCTCTGACTCCGGGGGTTGCTATGCAACAGTCTTACCACAGGTGCAGCTAACTGTACAGTGCCAGGCCTTGTCCCGTTGCTTGGCAGCAATCAAATTTTAAAGCACAGGCATAACTCTATCTTATTGAATCAACACACCCACAGAAAAATGATAAAAACCATCTCAATCTCTTGTCTATTGTCATCCAGGGGAGGAACAGTGATAATATGCCGATACAAGCAGAGCAGTCTCCTTGGTATATTGATATTTATTTGATGCTCAAAGATAGTAAAAGGAATGTTATTTAACAAAAGTCTACAGAACACTTGAATGTTTTGGCTTTGCCTTCATCAACTTGAGTGACAGCATTACATTAATCTTTTCTTTTGAATCTGAACATTCTGGATTATTCTTGTGAGTGCATCACCCATAGCAACAATGTTTGCTGCTGAAATTTAGCGTGCTTTTATATCAAATTAGTACCTGCATACACTCGTTTGCACATCTAGATTTTTTATTTGTCTAGCAGAACATGGTGCGCTGTTTCTATTGGAAAATACATTCAGAACAGCGACTATCCAGTATTTACTGTACCTGACCATTATATACACAGATACAAGGGAATTTCAGATTAAATTTTTTGGAGAGGCTTGTCTTTGAATATGACCTGCACAGACACATTTTTTTAGGTGCTTGGGCTTATTTATAAAGAAATGCTTAGATGCTTAGAATGTGCATCTTTTTCTGCAATCAAGCCCTTTTATTTTAGGGAATGCTATTTTGCAGCAAAGACTGTTCTATTTTTTTTGCCAGCCAACAATTGAGATCAGCAGTACAAGCCAACATCAAAAACCTCTACACACAGAGGCCCAGAAAAAATTTACTCGTCCGTCACTCTTGGTGTTCAGCAAGCTGATGTAGCATGCAGGCTTCAGAAAGGGAATGCTCTTAACTACTTATCACATCTCCACCTTACGTGCAGAGTTGAAGTCATTACTGTTGTTATTCTGTACAATGGTGTCATCTCGGAGGGTAGTTAATGCAGTTTAAATTATCTTTGAGCTTAAATGGAATCGACCGCAAAGATCTTTACTGCAACGGCTGGAAATTGTCGTGACTGAAGGGTTAGAGCAATCATTGCGGCTGCTTCTCATGCTTAACACAGCAGTGTCGTGCTCTGTAAGTGCTGGAGTAGTTTTTCCTTAGGTATCACTGCAGCCGAAAAACCACTGTTCAGATCTGTACTTGAATCAAACAGTACAGAGTAAAATATGTCATAAATGTTGCACCTCTGATGTTGTGCATAGCATTTATATGCACCAAATCTATTGCTGTTTTTAGGATTGTTCTATCCCAGGAAGGGCAACAAAATGCATGTTAATACTTACAGTGCATAAATAGATATACAAAGGTCTGTTGTCTAACTGTTTTTCGATTATTTTGCTTCTTATTTCCAGATGCTTTGGATTTTATACTTCAGTTTTTTAAGACCTCAAAAGGAAAATGTGATGGAATCCTGAACACGGAAGGTGAAAAAAAAGATTGACATTAATAATCATAATAAATATCCCATGATTACCGAATAGAATGTAATTCAATTTCTCTTACACAGAGGACATTGAAATGAAATGTTACTCAGAGTCTGACTTGATTTTGCTGTCGGCACAGATTGAATGCGACAGGCTCGGGGTTAGTAATGAATAACGGGGAGGCGAGGCCACTGCTGTCAGTTGATCCACTATAACCTCACTATCTGCTCTCTGATCTTTCATGTGTTCTAATTGATTGTCAGGTCGCACAAGCCCAAGTGAAATTGTTTTGTATTCTGGCCATTCGATCTGACAGGACAGTTTGCCGCTGACACAGCAAAGACTGCCAAAGAAAAGTAAAGCAGGTTGCTTCACTTCATAGCAGAGAAAGAAATCTGCTCTGTATTGATTTTCCTTCACGACTCATTCAGGTCTACCCTTCAAACTACACCGCTCACTGATTATTAATATTTTATCTATTTCTTTCGGCACTGTTAGTGCAGTACATTTTCAGCTTTGACAGCGTATTGGATGAGCACCCCCTCAAATCTCTAAAATAAACAAAGTGAAATTCCAATAAATGTTTAAATAATTGATGTTGGAAAAGTTGGTCGATCAATGAAGATTTGTTTCAAACTTTCTCGGTGAAACTTGTTTATCTTGACAAGATTTACGGTTTGCCTTTTTATTTTAACCCCTTTGAGCAGATGCCTAGTGACCAGGATGCCGGCGCCAAGATTTTGTTCAACTGAGACATTCATTGCTCCTGCAGCCACTATTAATGGAAACCTCAAACTCCGTGTTTTATCTTTATTAGTACACGATTTGTGACAACTCTGCAGAATACAGAGTTTTAAGTGTCACTGTTTTCCTGTAGCAAGTCCATTTAACAAGCAACCACCCACCGAGTCTATACATACCCATGCATGACATAGTGGACAATAGCGTCTATGTGTGAGTTCATAAATATATTTATCATATATATATATCATATAAGTTAGAATTCCGTCATAGCAACAAGATAAACCCAACAATAGCCTGATCGTATGTCAAAAAAGCCGTGCAAAGCCCTGCTCACTCAAATGCAAAATAAACGTGAAATTATTCATATTCTACTATAAATATGAAATAAATATACAATTCTACTGTCAGTATGTGAATCTGTGATGTGTTTTTCTGTTACTTTAGTTTCGGTTGTGTTCGTGTGTTTTTGTTTTCGTTTCCCATCGTCCGGTCCATGTGCCTTTGTTTTCACTTCCCCATTGTGTCTGCCCCGCCTTCTGTCTCAGCTCCTGATTACCTATTTCTTTCACCTACCTCGCTGTTCACGTGTTTCTCGTTTGCTCGTCAGTCTGCGTATTTAAACCCCACTCTGTCTTTTGTTTGTTGCGAGTTCGTCTCAGTTGAGTTTTTTTCTCTGTTACGCTACAAGCCTTTTCTGTTCCCTGCTTACCTGTGTTTACGACTTTGCCTGTTCCTGTTTTTCCGACCTTGGACTGTGATTTTGTACCTCTGCCGTGTTTTCCTGGTTTTGACTCTTGCTTGCCCTCTGACTACGATTCAGTCTTTTGTCCTGGTTTTTTGCCTTCAATAAACTTCGGTTTATTCACATGCTGTCTGCGTCCATACTGCATCCCGGGCACCGAAATGCAGATAAGCTTCTGGACAAACGGTGCTGCTATCAATATTTGAACGTAATTCACTTTAATTCATTCCAACATAGCTGGCAGGCATTTTCAAATTACCTCCCGTTTCTACTCGGGTCCTAACGATGACAAGTTTTTTTTCCTTCTAATGATGACGAGTTGCATGCGTCAGGCGATTACGTTCAACGTTGTCTTTAAACACAGCAAAATGCAATTTATGGAGTGTAAGGGGAGTAATACGAGCAATCTAATGAAACACTTACAAATACAACATGCCATAAATCTGAAGCAGTGCAGGGGAGTGCCGCGGCACCATTCCCCAATACTACTGTATTGTTTCATATAGAACGTTTGGAGTGGGATTATTTCAAAACGGTGCATTACCCAAATAATTTCAGATGTATAACAGTACCTGGTATTTCATATATAGAACGAGGCTATCAGAATGTTGAGACAATTAGATTTAGCGGTGAAAGAAGCGGAAGGATGACAGTGAAAGCATACAATGGCTTTTTGTGACCGATTTAAGGTGGACCGGCAATTTCGAATCGGGAGCCAACTTCAGCGTCATCCATTCTCCTCAGTGCAGCCCTCGATCCGGCTCTGAAGCTGATGCAACTACCCAAAATAACATGACTGTCTGGATCTCATCAAGTCAAGGTAACATTCGTTATAAAATAAAATAAGTCCATATTTATTAATGTCTGAAAATAACACCGTCAGCATTTACTAGATGGCCAGCCACATAGTAACAGTGCTGGACAATGATATATGTTAAATGACCTGGAATGACGACTATTCAAGTTTTGTTGCTCCAAAAAAATGATTTGTTACCTGTTCGTAATGTAGGCCTACATGGAATATCTTTCCCGAAAAGTAGTTTAAATAGTGAAATCGGTCTAACGTTACATGTAGCTTATTCACCTGCATTACATAAACCCAGAGCTAAAACACTTTTTCGGGAAATTATTCCCATTTTGTTTGTACACTACAAACAGGTAACAGAGAATGCCTTGGAGCAACAAGGCATTCTCTGTGGAGAAATAGGCCTATGTCGTTGTCCAATGCTGTTACTATGTTATAATAACGCTGGCAATCTAGCAACGTCAGCATTAGTTTTAAAAGCTTTTGAAAAATGTCCCTCATTCTATAGCTAACATCAGACAAGCAGCAGCCCCTGCTCTTCAGGGGATAGCAGTTCAACACAAACACCCAAGGCCAACCCATTCACCACCGCTGTATTATTTATAACTATTATTGTGTTAGCTTCTGGTCTATAGTTCTTTCGTAATCTATAATCTTGTTCATATAAGTTTATTGTATTTGTAGTGAAGCAGCAACAAAACACATTACCAAACATTTATTTATAGCAATTGGTCCCCACGTTATATACTCTCAGGAAAATATGAGGAAACAATTTTATTAAATTTTATCAAAATGACTTGTTATTTCTGCTAAAAGTCATTGTAAAATAACAATTCTTTTCACAACATCCCTTTTTTTAAACAAAATTATGGAGAGTAGTATTGATAAGTATTGGTATCGATAAGCAGTACCGGTACCGGTGTCGGTATCAATAAAATCCTAACGATACTAGGTTTGGGCGATATGGGGCCCAACTCTTATTTTGGAATTAGTTTGCCATGTCGGGCTGCCAGCAGTCAGTTTTTGGTAGCACTAATGAACAAGATGGTACCCCCAAAACTCTTGGGGCAAGCCACATTAAAATGGTGCATTCTAAAAGGCCACTACAGACATTTAATTAAATAAAATATTGTTTAATAAAAAATTTAAGTGAAATGTTACAACAATAAGAAATGTTGTTTTTTCTTTAAGAGGCAGTAATGCCCAGAACCCCTTGTCGTAGGCTGTAAAATAGCGTGCCCCTGTACTGGAGCGTCAAAGTCACAGATCAACCGTCTCGGCTACGTGTCCAATCAATCTGACTGTCGGGCTGGACAAAGAGAACAACACTAGCTAGCTAACAATAACCCACCCAAGACGTGAACGCAAACTCTAACCTTAGCTAACAATAAAAACACTTGTAGGCAACTCTTATTTTAACAATTCATTAAAGGTTTTTAGAATTTGCTTTTGAGGATTTTTTACAGTAGTTTCTCGTAGGCTGACATGAAAAGCAATAACCACGAAGCAGAGTTCGCGTTCGCTTTTAGATTCGGTTACAACTTGCAGGAACTTTGCAATATTAGTAGAAATATTATAAACGCGAGTCTTAGAAAAATAAAAAGCCAAAACCTCCCAAATCTGGAACATGGATTTAAGTAAAGGGAGCTTCCGGGTTATCCAGCTAACCCAGGCTGCGTCCCAATCCAGTTTGCTCCACCCTCGTAAACTTCACTTGGGAGGATGTGACGCACATACCAATAAAACAGGAGTATACACTTGTGTTTAGCGAGTGGGAGGGAGCGAGGGCGGATTATTTGAATTGAGACGCACTTCACCCCATCTATACTCGGAAGTTAACCATGCTGCTAAACAGTGGCGTAGGCTCTCTGGCGTGGGATCTCGGATCATGTAAAACATCTGTCACCGTAGCCTACCTTTAAACGCATGAAACTCTCAACATGTTTACATTAATTATCAGTCAAGCAATTGATTTACTGAATAACAAATATCAATAAATACAGCATGTTTTGTGGGCTAGCATATTTCTTTGTGTCATAAAATTGTATATCATTTAAATATGTAGGACAGCCCATGCGCTGGAATAAAGCATACATTTAAATATGTAGGACAGCCCGTGCGCTGGAATAAAGCATACATTTAAATATGTAGGACAGCCCGTGCGCTGGAATAAAGCATACATTTAAATATGTAGGACAGCCCGTGCGCTGGAATAAAGCATACATTTAAATATGTAGGACAGCCCGTGCGCTGGAATAAAGCATACATTTAAATATGTAGGACAGCCCGTGCGCTGGAATAAAGCATACATTTAAATATGTAGGACAGCCCGTGCGCTGGAATAAAGCATACATTTAAATATGTAGGACAGCCCGTGCGCTGGAATAAAACATACATTTAAATATGTAGGACAGCCCGTGCGCTGGAATAAAACATACATTTAAAGAGGAAAACCTTTTTGGAACCAGCGTTGAGTGCAATGCATGCTTTCAAGCTAGAAAAACGAATTTACCCAAATTATGTGCTGATAACTTCGCATGACATAGGCTATTAACGCCTCAACACAAATATGGATATAAAATGCTGCACACGTTTATTTACCTATTCGTCTTGGTTGTTGAGAAATTAAATTGTTTGATTGTTAGGCTATCTGGCAAATTATATTGAAAAATATTGAGACGAGTAGCCTAATAATCTGTTTAAAAGGCAGATTAAGCTATAGAGAACCTACATCCCACAGTAGGCTACGCTACACTGTTGCTGCATAAAGCAATTTGCTAAACTATGAAATACAAAATATCCAACTACTACTTGATTAACCTGTATTTATTAGCCTATACACCATCTTTTCCGTTCTGTATGCACTTTTAATGTATAATACCACGATAAACATTCACGTGATTATCACTGAACAGGACGTTCGATGTGAATTGTGGGTAATATGAGTTTACCGAGCTTGCTTGCTCTTTTGCAGACTCGTTCCCTTGAGAAAAGTTGAGGGTGGAGGGGCTATGTCACAAACTTCACTTGGCTTTCTAACAGATTGGACTCACAACTAAAATGGAGAAAACCAGATTTATTTTTGTTTTTTTTGTTATTCCTTATTTAGATTGCCACTTGCTACATTAATGGTGTTCATTGATACTGTGTTTATGAATAGCCTAATAAAAAGACGATAGATTAATCTCAGCTGATGGCTATCGCCTATGTAAAATAGTGCTTAATGGTGCCACATTGTGGCCACTTAGGGATATTGCAACATATGATTCTAATTTTTTTTTTGGACGATAATATCAAATATCATCATTTTTCTTAAAGCAATGATCGTCTGCAGGGGAATTTCAATAGCGCCCAAGCCTAAATTATACCCATCCCTACCTAACATTGGTTTTAAGTATTGTCGGGTATATAGCTTTGAGATTATGGCCTTTGATAGAGAATGTATCATGTGATATGGCAAACCTACTCATATTCAATATTACGTGGTTATCAAGAGGCCTTCTCTGCTTAATCTGACCTAGGACCTGCCCGTTCCCTCTCTCCCTCCACTCCACAGGCAAAAAAAATCACGCTGAGGTGCTGCTTATCTATGTGTGGTGACCCAACCTTACACCACTAGAAAATAGGCCCTGACTGGACTACGCCACCTTCTGTTTAATGAGTAGAAGGAACTCAACATTGATAAGTAGAAGGGAATTCAGCTTTAATAAAATAAACTCCTTTTTTAGAAAGAGGTCTAATACCAAAAACACAGGTTCAAGGATACCAAAAAAATCTATGAAAATACAAAAATGATCTTTATTAAATGGTAAATGGTAAATGGACTGCACTTATATAGCGCCTTTATCCAAAGCGCTTTACAACGGCCTCTCACTCACCCGTTCACACACACATTCACACACCAATGGCGGCAGCCACCATGCAAGGCTCTAGCCTGCTCATTGGGAGCAATTTGGGGGTTCAGTGTCTTGCCCAAGGACACTTCGACATGTGGACAGGAGGAGCCGGGGATTGAACCACCAACCCTGCGATCAGAAGATGACCTGCTCTACCTCCTGAGCCACAGCCGCCCCGAGTTGCACATAATTAGTTTCAATGATAAAACAGTTATTATTCTATTATTATTCCAATTAAAAAATTTGTAGAAATACCTCATCGATTGTGTTCCGGAAAGTCACGCGACCACCCTGCCATGCCCCGCCTCCAACCACGAGCGCCTGAGGGAAAGATAGTGAAGTGCACAAATAAGAAATCCGCACAGCCCACCAAATGGAAAGATGACACATGCAAAGCCAATGCCACTGCAAATCAAATGGGTAGATTAGTGCAAAAATCAAATATCATTACAACACCCTGGGTGCAGTAAAATCCCCCCCCAACCAACACCGAAGCCGGGACCACAGGCGAGAACAAGGGGTACACCCGACTTCCAGGGCCATGAGGCGGCGGCACCCAACTGAGCACTATAGGGCAACAATAACATTTGTTATTTTACTTTCCCACCATAGAGTTTACAGGATTACTTCACCCAAAACTGGGTGAACTGCTGGAACATAACAGCATCAATCCTTGCATTATACTGTGAACTCAATTAATTTTAAATCCATTTTTATATTATCATCATGCGACAGTCAGTAACTGGAAAACAGTGGCTGATACAACTGCGGCGGGGCACACCGGGTAGGCTACACACGCACCTTTGAAAAGAAAGTAACACATTAGCACAAGTAGCGAATATATGTGAACTTAAATAGTGGACACTATTTATAATGGACACTAAGCAGGGTTTCTACATACTTCACAATGCCATCTTTTATGCATTGGCTTGCATTAGTTCACTTATGGGATTCAAATGTCTGCAGCAAATTTAAAATTGGATAATAAAAACCAGGGTAACACAGAGTATTCAAAAGTAGTAAAAGCACAAATTAGTGAAGCAAACCGTAACTATCGATAGATGTAAAATTCAGTGTGAGCAGTCAACAAATGAACGGCCGATGCCGTAGCCCAAGAACCGCTAGGAGTTACTAAATGTATTTTCAAAGTATATTTTAAGCACAACATACCTTCCAACAAGTTGTAAAGAAATAACTAAGTGGATTGCATGGACGTCAATTTAACGGGTACCTCCGCAGCCTAAAGAGTAAATGGAACTGAATTACCATTTGTTGCAATAAAGCAGTTCAAAGCCCATACAACTGAAACCACACATCCAAACAGAAGAAAACTCACAAAGTTCCCAGGCCCCAGCAGCAGCAACAGTGTTGTGTGTCTTAAGGCGAAAGACAAAGGATTTTAAAAAAATAATGCTCCCAGTTGCTCATTCACCCCCCCCATTCACACCTGTAAGTAATTTCACCACTTAGTGCCATTAAGAAAGCAATCAGTGGGCGTATATGTGAATAGGTTGCATGCTATGGTGACAATGTATACAAACTAAATTTAGTGTGAACACTAGTTCGGGTCACTACATATGGATATAAATCTTAGAGTGCCCAAGATGTCTTCCCCCCTGTTTTTATTTTTATTTTTAAAGGCATATCCAGATTCAAGCGAAGATTAGAGTGTGACTACTAATCATGTTACATGGATGTAATATTTGGCCTGGAAAGTAATTCGCTGACTGGCTCAACTTAATCATTGTGTAGCCCACTACATGTTTGGACTGGTTAAGAAGAGGCTGTTTTTCCATGTTTGGACCGTTTTTCTGGAGACTCCAGCTAATGCCTGGTGGTGGTATTTTTTCAGTAGAACTGTTACATTAGTGACTAACTTGCCAGCGAGTAACGTGGCATCTGGTATGTGCAGGACAAGCAGTAAAATGCCCAGACTCTCTGCTCAGTGTCTGCGGTTTAACAGCCAAATTGGACTTTCCAAGTGCAGTCGCGGGGGGAATTAAAAGTCACATAGCACACACTTTTAAAAGGTAAATGTATGTTCTTTTCTACTTAAAATACGTTGTTTTTTGTTAAAAAATATATTTTTGGCTAGTTTTGATTTGCCGATTGGCTGGAAACTCTTGCAATATCTGGCAAGCCTCCGGTCATAAAGTTATTCCATTTCATAAACAATTTAAAAAATACGTACGAGTACTGGTTATTTTTTGTAGTGACAGAATCTGCTTCGTTCTAGTTTGTATTTGTGCTAGAAGTGTTATTTTGAGACCATTTTAGCTGCCCTATAGAATGGAGAGCGTCAAATACCTATTCTGGATTGTCACCCCAGGGGAGCACAGAGCAACTAACAAACATATTTCTCCACCATTTGGACATTGCCAGGTAACACAGCCCAAAGTTATACCAAAGTTCAGTTGTGCTTTAAGGCTTGAGCAAACCATATTACTGCATATACCACTGTACACTCCAGGTAACAATCACAGAACAACCTATTGCCCATAACCCCATGCGCAAAACAAGTGGTACACTATAAATATAGGAGCAGAAGCCCCCTTGAAACACAAATCGTATCTTGGCTTCCTAGTTGCTTTTCTGACACTTCTTCCCAGTCAGATATGTCTTTATAGTTGTCATGGCAATGAAAGGCTACCTAATAATGTTTATCAGGGGAAATATTGATTAAGAATGAACCTCAGGCAGTGTTTCCTTGTTAGCACACCAAGTACAAATTAGGATGATGACCTTGTATTCAAACAGTTGCCCATAACTTGTAAATGCAAGCATAAACTTTTCCTTCACAAAGTTTAGCCAGTGAAGTTTAGGAATCGCTGAACTCATCAAACTAATATATGCATTTATCTCATCAAAGTCAACTATAAGGACAAATGATAATGGAATCCAAGCCATGCTTTCCCACCCGTATTCAGGTGGACAAGAACCATAACATTTCTGCCACGATGAGCAAAGAGCAGCTGCGCTTCATACCTTCCTTCCTGTTCAGTCGGCCTCAGCTGTGTTTGTCACTTTCCCTCCTGTTCAACTCAGCCAAGCTAAACCACAGTGGTGCAGACATAACAAACAACATCCTGAAACAACACCGCCAGCACAGCGGGGTCTGAATAGCTTATAGTTTGACTGATAAACCTGACGTCTGAAGTTTCCTTTTCCCTCCTCTATGCCTCGGCATCATTAATAATTAATTATTAATATTCTGTCCTTTTTAAGTAATGTTTTCAGAGGCACAGGTGACTGTACACCTTATCTGAACCTAACAGCTGTGTCCTAGATACTGAATGGAGCATCTGACTGCAGGAATTTAGTTCACGGTGTTTAAAATTAGATTTAACATCTATCATTTCCTGGGACCGAATGGTTTTGTGTCAAAACTTGGCAGCGGTAATCCGTCACCGAGCGCCCGTCCATCCCCTCTCACTGCCCCATCAGTCAAGCATGTGGCACTGTCATGGTGACAAAGAGAGCCCGCAGGGAGAAATATCACCAGAAGACGACCACAAAAAGTCCAGGAAATAAAACCTTTTAAGATGTTGAGAGGGACGAGAAAGAAAGAAAACACCAGAAGAAACCACAGCAAGTGTCACCTTTCGGAAACATTCTTGGCTATGGAGGGGGGGGAGGGGGGAGGGTGATGAAGGGAGGACAATGGGAATTATGGGATGGAAGAAGGAGAATAGATGTGGGGGGGCAGTTTGGTGTTTATTATTCCTGAGTACATTCAGCCAATTTATCACTCTGGGGTTCGAGTGACAGCAAAGGCAGTTTGAAGGCAAACCGCTCTTTTATTTTGTATTTCCTGTAAGGAATAAAACCTATTTTTCTGAAAGCATGTACTGAACTGTAACCGACTAGAATCTACCCTCCAGAAACAACTTCCATATTTGAGCAATATTGTTGGTAATATCAGCAAATGACAAATTAATTATGTTCATTTAACAAAAAAAGTTTTTGTTGAAAGTAGTAGCAAACGGTAAATGTGGTTTACCAAATTCATGCTTCACTAAGGCTTCTTGGTTGACGTAAGATCCTCAAGCCATAATTAATCTCTCTTAACAGATGTTCAGATAAATATGAATGTCTGTCGGCGCACATGTAGAAGCTGGCGTTACCTAAATTAAAGCAGAGACGAGAACTTCCTGTCGGAAGCTGCGGAAGCTGATTGGCCTGACTAATCACAGTTGGGCGGTATGCATGTAAACAGAATCCATGGGTACTGACCACATGGGTACTGACAAGGGTGCAGATCTCATTACAACTTAGGGGGGGACCACAAACTGATGGGTTTAGTAGTGGTGAATCAAACGCAGAGGTGAGGGAGATCAGACAGTCACCCACACAGGTGAGGACCAATAAGGGAGATATAACACAAAAAAAAGAAAAGAAAAACAAGAACTAATTCCTGACAGCTAACAGCTAAATGAAATCTACCCAGGAAAATAGGGCAAACTCGAATAGAACGAGTGAAACACAAATCTAAATCTCCCGAACTCAATACTAGAGCCCAAACAGGAGACTAGAAAAGCAAAGAAAACACTCAGAACATAACTCTACAGTGTCCGATAGAAGGTGAAACAAAACAAAACCACCAAAAGAAAACACTGTCTCGTAGAGAACAGCGCGGGAATAAATAGCGCAGAATGCTAACAGGAGGAAACACAATCCTGTACCTGAAGAAGCTAAAAGCAAGTCCCTCGTGAACATAAACAAGTTAATATCACAAGGTCGCTTAAACCTGGTTATACCTGGCTCAATGTACAAATGAATGACAAAGAAGCACCGGGGAAGTGGAAGTGAGGAACTTAAATACCCCGCAGGTAGAAGCACAGGTGAAATGAATAACGAACAAGGGGAAGCAAAACCCCGGAACGGAACGTAGAAAAAATCTGATAGATTCTTAATCGGAGAAAAAGGACGAGAACCGCAGCGGAAAAGTAAAAAATAACCCACGAACCATGACACAAACATGGAGTATTTTCTGGAGGGGACATCAATAATATCACCAACGTACCGTATTTTCCGGACTAATGCGGGCTACTGGAGGCTATAATGTTAGCATAAGTTAACAGTAGCTAGCTAATGTGAGCTGGCACACATTTAAATAGGTAAGTAAACGTTTGTGTTAGCTAGACAATTGTTACGATGTAGCTCCTCCACATCCACTTTAAAACACTCACCATCAGAAACTAGAATGAGTCTCTGAATTTTTAAATTAATATAACTACAATATAAACGCCTGTCTCAAATAATGGCCTGTCTCTAATAAAGGCCGGGTGCGCTATGCTGTTCAAACAAATACAGGCCCGGGCTATTATTGGAAGTTTTACGGGTATGTAACATTAGCTAGCAAAACTAGCTAGCTACCTTTAAATATGGATCTGGCTGAGGATAAGTTAATTCACTTGAGGCGGTAAACACAGTCTGGTTACATTTTTAAACCTTTTATTCTGTTGATGGGTAGACTTTATCTTTGTTTGAACAAAATTACTTACAATGCATCTGTCACAAGACTAGTCTATGGTCCTAGCAGTCACCAGTCACCAGCCACTAGACTCACTCACTGAAGATGCAACTCACATGCTACAGAGATGGAATCTGGGAAACATAGTCCAATAAAAATAATAATCTTTATTTATATAGCACCTTTCATACATGAAATGCAGCTCAAAGTGCTTCACATTGTAACAGATTCGCTTCACAAATAAAACAGTTAAATAGAAAAATGAATTAAGATGGTAAAAATGCATAGATAAAAGCCTTCAAGGTACATAAAAGGAAAAAGTGCATAGATGAAAGCTTTTAAGGTACATAAAAATAAAATACATTAAAACACGCTAAGTACATAGGGTGAGAAATTCTAGTGGGACACTCTAGTCAGAGATGCTAGGTACACAGGGAGAGAGCTCCCTCTGCAAGTTTCACAGACAAGTATTAATTAAAAACCTGCTCGAACAGGTAGATGTTGAGATGTTTTTATATTTATTTTCTGCGCCCGTGAGTACTGGGATAGCCTACAGTCAAACTTTGTATAATGTTAGCGATATGATCGATACAAAATGGATGAATCGCCTGAGAAAACACAAAGAAAAAAACATAAATGTGGACGAGGAGGAGAACATGCGACAAAAATGATGTGCCAGTAAAAAACAATATACCCATGGAACTTCACACAGAAGAGACTAATCTATGGCTCACAGTAGATGGCCTAACGTTAATTAAAAACGTTTTTTTTAATTAAACATTAAATTAAACATTGCACATATAAACACCAAACTGCGTGGCTAACTATGTGATAATGTAAGTAGCTCTATATACACTGCTCAAAGAAATGAAGGGAACACTTACTCAACACAGTATAACACCAAGTCAATTAAACTTCTGGGATATCGATCTGTCCAGTTAGGAATTGTAAACGATTGTGAATCAATTTCACCTGCTTTGGTGCAAATGAAAGTGACAACATATGGACAGGAGAGGCAACAGCAAGACAACCCCCAAAAAGTTAATGATTTTACAAGTGGTGGCCAGAGACCAATTCTCTCTCCTTATCCTTCCTGACTGATTTTTCTCTAGTTTTGCATTTTACTAGTGCCCTTGTCACTAGTACCTGATGGGTGCCTGCAGCCCATTCAGGTTGCACAGGTAGTCCAGCACATCCATACGTGCCGTCACAAGAAGGTCTCCCAGCACAGTCTCAAGAGCGTGGAGGAGATACCGGGAGACGGGCCATTACACAAGGAGAGCTAGACAGGGCCGTAGAAAAGCAACAACCCAGCGGCAGGACCGGTATCTGCTCCTTTGTGTGAGGAGAAACATGAGGAGCACTACCAAACTGTCAGAAACAGACTCCATGAGGGTGGCATGAGGGCCCGACGTCCTGAGTGGGACCTGTGCTCACAGCCCAGCACCGTGCAGCTCGATTGGCATTTGCCAGAGAACACCAGAATTGGCAAGTTCGCCATTGGCACCCTGTTCTCTTCACAGATGAGAGCAGGATCACACTGAGCACATGTGACCGACATGAAAGAGTCTGGAGACGCCGTGGCGAATGTTATGCTGCCTGCAACATCATCCAGCATGACCGGTTTGGTTTAATTGACTTGGTGTTATACTGTGATGATTAAGTGTTCCCTTAATTCTTTTGAGCAGTGTAGTTACCTAGCCATGTATTGCATTTGCATTAAAAACAATGACACAATTTAACTTTGTAGCCCAGTTGCAGTAAATTACTATACTATTTGCAGCCTACAAGGTGGCGTAGGTCTGCCATCCAGTAGTCACTGAGGAAAAGAAAGTAGCTACATTCTGCTTAATTTACTTTATTAATTCAAGTTATTTATTAAACTTATTTTCTTGAAAGTTTTGGACTCTGAATTAGCCGCTTATGGAGAAATTGTTAAAGGGAAACGCCGGGTTATTTCTTGAACTTCTATATCGATTTTATATGTTTAATGTGAGTCTTGAAGCTAACTGCACTAGAACTGTGCCTTCTCTTGTTTCCAGACGCCCTGATCTATGTAAGTGGTGGTTAATTACAGCTGCAGATCTATACTGTATATTGGAAGGTTCGAAATTGATCAGATTAAAAGATAGATAAAAGTCTAATATGACTAAAGGGATGCCATCTTCATTATCTTCAGGTTCTTCCGAGTTCAGCGATGTATAATTTAGCTATGAAAATCGAAAACATTGCATATAATATTGCAGTCAAAAGTTTCTGAAATTGTACCTTCAGCCGCAATGTAGCGCCCCTCAAACCTCAGTTCCTTCATAATATTTAAATCGTAGTATCCTCTCTGATTCAGGAGGAATAATTCCTAAAATAAGTAGTCTAGGGCTGTGACTGAAAATGCCTTGGTGTATTGTTCCTCAGTGCAAAAAGGACATGCGTTCCACAGACTTCCAATTAAAGATTCAAACATGTGCAAAAAATGGCTACTAGAAATTAGAAATGTAAGATATCACATACATACACCTGCAACCGCATTGTGAAATCTCAGAGTTTGCAGTAAACATTTCTTGAATGAAGACTACAAACGGGTTTTACGTGCTGAATTTATGGGTACAGAAACATGAAAGATACTAAAGAATACTGCTATCTATTTTCACTTGGTCCAAGCCACCAGAAGTGTCATCGAGAAAAGAGCCCATGCTGAGGTATGTTGATTGGATAGCCTATGGAGATACACAGCGGATATCTACCACCAATTACATTTACAATTTCGGAAACCTTTGACTGCAATACAATGTTTTTGATTTTTATAGCTAAAACTTGGAAGAACCTGAAGATAATGAGGCATCACTTTAGTCATATCAGAATTTTTATCAGATTCAGATGAATTTCGAACCTTCCAGTATACAGTATAGACCTGCAGCTGGGTACCTGATCTAGACCACTTGCGGGAACCGGGAGTCGCAGTTCTAGTGCAGTAAGCTTCAAGCATTAAATATATAAAATCAATATTAAAGTTTAAGAAATAACACGGTGTTCCCCTTTAAGTTTGCCATTCCCATCCATAGGTTGTGTAGTCATTAGCCATTAACGTTAGCAAACAAGCTGGGCGCCATGTTTGAAAGATTCGACTTTTGCGGTAACCTATCGGCAGACAAAATACGTCCCGCTTGTCCAGTAAATATTTCAAACAACGGTGTTGCAGTGATTTGAAACTTTGAATAGAATGTATCCTGCTGAAATAATCCTGTTCAAAAGTTTGTCTGTAATCTCCACTGCATTCTCGTTTGAAGAGTTGCCTATCAGACTAGAAACACAACAGAACCTCCGGAAGGGAAGGCTCTTCCTGCGGATATGGTAGCTGGTACATCCAAGCCCTAAGATTCACTGTACGCTCCCAGAGGCTAAATGATTTAGCCGATGGGTTCCGAGATTGCTCAAGCCATAACCCTCTCACTCGTTTTTGAAGAAACCATACTACAAAATGGCTGCCAGTTTTCACAGATGATTTATTTTGCATCAGGACTCTTCTTGTCAAGTATTCAGGTCAACAACATTCATCAGTTTCATACATCCAACATGATAAATATGCCGTACACAGTCTCAAACTAAAAACCTTCAATAATAACTTGTGCTAGTTCATTATGAGGATGGGGATTTATCAACAGCAGTGAGGGTTGAGAAATAGAGACTGACAATGACCTTTTATTAGGTCAGACTGATATTTACAACCACAGGAAATGCCAAAAGATGATTATGTTGGTTTGGGAAAGTGGTAATGAGTTATTTCCAGGCAAGTATAAGAAATACCGTACCGATAGAAGGCATGCAAGGTGTGTTTGGTGAAACATGAATGACCTCTTTATGTTCTATAGCTCATAGAATGTGCTTACTTTCTGTAGAACATGTATTTATTTATATTTATTTTATTTTGGTCATTATGAAAAACCTACAAAAACACAAAGAGGGGCAAATCAGGTTTGTGGTTACAGTGAATCTGAGCAAACTCATGTTGACCAGCTTTCAAGATTGTACACAGTACAAGTTGGTCACTATCACATGCAAATGATTAATGAAAAGTTAAAAATACAATTAATTTTTCTTCATGCAATTTGGTCACAATTACTAATTTTCTTTGAACTTTACTTTTAGAAGCATGAACAGAAATATGAATTTATCTAGAATGAACTTAAAATCGCTTGTGAGCCACTGAATAATTTATCCAAAAACGTAAAGACTTACAAATATGTGTGTCTCTGTGGCATAGCCTGTAGAGCACAATCATTCTCATTGCGAGGTCAACGGTTCAAATCCAGCCGCACAAATGTTGTCGTATATCTCTCCCTTTGTCTCACTTCGATTCTTTCTGTCTCTACACTGTGCTGTCCAATAAAAAGCTGAACTATAAAAAAGTAGTTTTTTTTTTTTTTTAAACACAGCAAAGCGTAAGCATCTGCTTACATGTAAGCTTTGCACACTAAACCTGTAATATTTAATTATCAGATTGCTGAAATGCCTGGAAGGCATGGAACACTGTAATTAAATGGTTATGATTTATGACATAACAAGCAAGCTATACGCCATAAATTCAGACTGTAGAACTTAAACACAGTACTAATAAAAATCATGAGTTACTGCTTCTTGCTGTTTATTACAACACAGATTTATTTTGCCTTTTAAAATGTACATATCTCTGACAAGATTAATTCAGTCTCTCTGTACTGTTTGGTTTATACATCTTGTATCTTATTTTTCATTTTAATTAATCGGCTTGCCTACTGTCATAATTAAATGTAAATACACCCATCTATCATCTTAGGTATAGTACAGTGTGTTTAGGTCACTTTAAATTGTTTTATTTTTATATTTTGATTTGCACGCTGGATACACAATCGTGTGTGTGTGCATACGTGCATATTGGTTTGTTTGTATCAATGTGCAAACATAGATAATATGCATGGATCTGTTGCCCTTTTCTCTCGCAAATACAGTTACAACTGACAAACTATTCAAATGAATGCATTCATTTCAGTTTTGGATGACACACACATTCTCACTGAATCAAGGTGTTTAATAATCATAGTCTCTGAAAAAAAATGTCAGTTAAGGGTATTCTGAAATTTGCTCAAAACTGCAACAGCACTCCCACTTGCTATTACAACCCACTTCTCATCTGAATGGTAAAAAACTGTCCTAAACATTACCTCTTTTTACTTCATCCTGTGTATAGCGTACGCAGCCTACAGTTTTAGGTCAAGGGTAGACAACAAACATACTCTATACATCAGCCATACACATTCTACACAAATCTGCCAAGTGCTGATTTGTATAATATTTTCATGCGCCATGTAACCAATCAATCTTGTACTAACAAAGATCTACAGAAGCTAGATTTATGGATAAACTAGGGCCTTCAGAGCCAAAGGGCAATTTATGTTTAACATAAGGGTCCTGGCAGTTAAGCTTCTGTTTCTCCAAATTAATGATGGAGAGCCAAACCCGGGAGGTTTTTACGGTCGAATTTCACTTCAAACACAATCCGAGACCATCTTGTGCCGCAGGGCCAGGTTACGGACGAACGAGTTGGACATCAGTATAAATCACTCTGCTTTTACAGTCAAGATGGCCGACCCGTGGACACAGTTTATGATGGCTCGAGCTCGAGGGAACAAACGCAGCAGCAGAAATATCAGTTTGACAGAGAGGGCCATTTGTTTCCAATGAGCTCTTTGGATAGGTGTGGTAAGCAGTATGGTACGTAGGCCTTTGAATATCACTTATTTTAGTATAAAAGTAGCACATAACTGAAACAAATGTAGTGAAAATGCTAAGTTGGAAAATGTTTTATATTATGTGTCCTATAAGCACTTTTTTCACTTATTTTTGAATAATGAATGAATAAAAATGTTACTTATTTAATTTTTTTATTTTTTTGAGCTTTGTTTTTAGCCTTCATTGAATTGGCTGTAACCAGTTTTCATTCTCTGGACATTAGGTGGTGACACGTGGCGCTGTAATGGCGACATGTAGTCCAGCAGTCTCTCGTGTTCGTGTTTGTTCATTTTAATGTGTTTTGTTGTGTCGGGCTTTTGTCTTTTGTTTTTTTTCATGCGCTGTGTGTCTGTTGTGGGATGGGGAAGCGGGCTGGAGATTGCTCGGGGCACTCCTGCTTTTTATAATATTGATGAATTGTCTAGCCAGGATCATTTTGTTTGTGGTTGTCACCATGGAGACGTATTCGTATTATGCTCGGGAATGTCCGTTGGATCTGCAGCCACAAAGTTTACCATCGCTCTTCACCGGAGTTGAATCTTCAGGCCACCAGGGAAGGAGAAGATAATGCGGGGGAGGAGTGAGGCGGTGACTGGGAAGGCTGAGCTCTGTTTTGACAGTGGACAGACACCGCGACACTGCATGTAGCCGATGGAGGAAAGTCGTGGAGGCGGAGTTTGTGTGTTGGACTGGTTGATGACATTGGACATCTTGGGACATTGGGGGCTATTTTTATTCATGACGTTTGGCTGTATTATTTGATATGTTTGTGTGTTGTGGGTCTGCCCCACTGTCTATGTCTTTTTTGTTGTTGCTGGTGGCTACAACTGAAGTTGTAAAAGTTATTCTATTCTATTCTATACCTTTCTTTGCACGTACATGTCTCTCACCGGTGACTGGATTCCCAAGCAGTGAAGTGACATCTGAGATTAGTTCTTTCATGAAATCCTCCTGACACGCACATCTCAACTCCACCAGACACAAAATGGATTGCAGCAGTCCAGATCCTGACCATTAGAGTCAAAACTATATTGATAGTGTGTGGTTTCCCATGAGATAAAGGCACTTCTGTGAGCAGTGCCAGAAAGTACAGAATTTTGAACATCTGTATCCTGGCCAGGAAGAAATATGCCCAAATATGATGGTATAACATGAAACATTTGTATGTAATCCTTGGCATTTTTAGCTTTACAGTAATATCACAGTTTTTTAAAACAGTTACAGCTCAGAGGTAACAAACAGTTCTGCATCTTTGTTGTATAACAATATATAAATATAAAATCTAGGCTACAGCCGTTACTAATTTGTGAGTTGTGCCGATCTGCGGATGGTGGACCTTGACAAACAAGGGCAACCAAATGAAGGCAGTGTCATTGTACACTCAGCCAGGACCTTTAGCATTTTTTAAGCATATCGGTCATTCAGGCTAAGGATTTCCATGTGACCTCGGCTTAATGAACTGCAAATAATACATTATGGCAATTGATCAAGTTTGACATGAACAGTAAAGGTTAAGCGCATTATGGCAGGACAACGAAGAACGTCTTTGCCTCTTCTCCCTCACTTTTACAGTAATATAACATTGCAGTATAATTTTTCATTTATAATTTATCTTTTTTTTTTTGCGGGGGGGGGGTTTGATTGCTTTTTTGCTTCTTGACCCCTTAAAGGGTAACAAAGCATTAAAACCACTTATTTTAGATGAAAACTGATACATTTGATTATTTCTAAGTGTCACGGATTGATTCTCGTCCAAATCTTGACATTTCATTGCAGTAAGTGCAAAACAGCGCAGACCACGGTGGCTGAGACATATAAAGCAACACAACGCAACATTATCACAACATGACTGCAAATTGGAAAACACATTAATAAGTGAGAAAACACAAATACAAATACGAAAACAGAACATTATGGAAACGCGGTGCATTCAGGACCGTTTCTTGGAGTGGGCATTCCCACATTGGCACATTTAAGCTGCTAAGTAGGTCAAGCATAGAGACCCTACTTGCCAAATTGTGTCAAGCAATTCCTAAAGTGCATCAATATCAAGCATAATCATATGAATGAATCTATCCTATTTAAAAAAACTAAAAAACAACCCTTACAAAAATATAGGCTGTCCAGCAAATTTGCGGCAAACCTTTGGCATCAACTATTTTAATAGTTACAATCAACTAGTTGCCCCCTGAACGACAGGCAGGGATCACGTTTCGGCAAACATTAAGTTAATGTGCAATAATTTAAAGAAATTATATGATTATGCTTGTTAAACATTCATAATGAAACAGTGTTTTGCCGTTTATCTACTCATTATGGTGTGCAGATACGATACTGTAGGACACAGGTAAGCATGGGGAAATTAACCTATAATTTCAGTGTTTGAGCAAATCTAAGCATTCTTTAAATAAATTTTTCTAATCTGCCCCTGAATGACAGGCAGAGATCGCGTTTCACAACGTCCGTCATAATGTAGAGTGAAATTTGGGCAGGGAGTGAAAAAAGGGCACAGCACCAGATTTAGCTAAATTAGGTGAGTTCTTTTATTCGTAAAATTTATTTTTATAATAATTTTATTCGTAATAATTTACGTTATATCGTAAAAGTATGTTTAACAATGATTACTTCTGGCTTTGGGTCTGTAGATTGTGTTAGCAATGAATTTTGCAGAGTAATGAATGGTAAAGATTAACACTGCTAATGTTAACAAAGGTGCAGATACAGCATACTTTCATCCTGTCTACTACGCTCTCAGGTCTGTGGATCCAATGGTGGCTGGTGCCATCTGTATTTTGGTCATAGGGAAACACTTTCGTGTTGTTTTTCAAAATTTTTATTTAGTTGTGTTAATTTTGCTGTGTTTTAATAATAATAATAATAATATATAAGTTTTATATAGCGCTTTCATATTGTAGTTTTTGGAGAATAGTGGAGGGGAGGCCATACAGGATGCTGTTACAGTAGTCGAGTCTGGAGGTGATGAAGGCGTGGATGAGAGTTTCGGCGGCTGAGGAGGAGAGGGTGGGGCGAAGGCGTGCAATGTTACGGAGGTGGAAAAAAGACGTTTTGGTGACGTGGTTGATGTGAGGCTTAAAGCATAACAGTGAAAATGAAGACCATGGCGGCGGATGATGTGTCTCATTTGTAACTTTGAGTAGAGCTGTTTCAGTGCTGTGGTGGGTGCGGAAACCGGATTGGAATGTTTCATACAGGTTATTGGAGAGGAGGTATTGCTTAAGTTGAGTTGCGACGGCTCTTTCTAGCAGTTTTGAGAGGAAGGGGAGGTTGGAGATGGGTCTGAAGTTGTTGGGGTCGTTGGGGTCCAGGCCGGGTTTTTTAAGGAGGGGGAGTTTTCATCAAATGCAGCACGTTTCTGTTAATGGCGCCGTGTTTCTGTAAAATGCAGCGCATTTCTGTAATGGTGCTGTGTTTTCGTATTTTTGTATCTGTGTTTTCTTAGTTATTAATATGTTATTAATTTTGCATTGCTTTGTATGTCTCGGGCCACCTTAGCAGACCCAAAGGATCTGGCTCAAAAATGTCTCTAGTGGTAAAACGTTAGGTGCTGCACGTTCAGTCTGCCCAGCAACCCTATCTAGTCTAACCCTATCTAATACCTATCAGAGATTGTATAGTATAGACAAATGCCAACTGCATGAATATCATTTTTCACCTCTATGAACACTAAAACTGGGCTAAACAGAGGAGAATGAATAGGGGTCAATGGCAGTTTTTTCCAGAAACCCAAATCTATAGGAGATAATAATTTTTTGTTGGAGAAAGTTTGCAGACAGCAGATGAGAAAATATGCTTTTCTACGCACTTAGATCAATGAAACCTTGAACCGTTTAGGTTCAGATATGCAGTAGATATAGATGGATCCCTTTAAGGGTTGTTTTTCCTGACAAATTTTCCTATTGAATTCTATGGATTCGATGGATTCAAGTTATCCATCCATATCTACTGTATTTCTGGCAGCAGAGTGATGGTGTAAGGCTTGTCTGATACGTCAGACCCTTGATAACTTAGAGCCATTTAGCCAACCATGTGTTCCATACTGTTCCAGTGTAAATTACAGCTAAATCTAGTACCACCCCCAATTCCCATAGAGATCCATTCAAATGCAGAGACATTTAGTATCGCTTGTAAGAGTACCAGAAAATAAGATATCAAGAGTCTTTTGATGTTGGGTCAGACATCAGAAAGTCATGGCATGAAAATGATATGCGACCAAATATAAAAAATGTATACTTTATTCTATATATAAATGCAGGGGTGGCAATAATTGTGGCCAATGTGGTTTTGTTAAAATTAATAATTTCTTGATTATGTTTTAAATGAACGCCAATAAAAGGATGGATTTTTTTCTTTTTTTCAGCTTGAGATTAAGCTAATTCACCAAATGGTGAATTTTTTATAATCCTTTTTACTCATCTTTACCAGGGGTACCAACAAATTTGAGCATGTCTGTAGTACTAGCTAGTACCGGCAGTACACACAGCAGACGTCAAGTGGCGCTGTAATGGCGACATGTAGTCCAGCTGTCTCTCGTGTTCGTGTTTGTTAATTTGAATGTATTTTGTTTTGTCTGGCTTTTGTATTTAGTTTTTTCATGCGCTGTGTGTCTGTGGTGGGACGGGGAAGCAGGCTGGATATTTTTCAGGGCACTCCTGCTGCTCGTTTTGATAATATTGATGAATTGTCTCGTCAATATAATTTTGTTTGTGGTCGTCACCATGGAGACACATTCGCAGCATATGCTCGGAATGTCCATTGGATCTGCAGCAACAAAGTTTACCATCGCTCTTCACCGGAGTTGAAGATGTTGGGACTGATCGAGGACTGCAGGTATTCTTCAAAGGCCACCACGGAAGAGAAGGAGAGGATAATGCCGGGGAGGAGTGAGGCGGCAACTGGCAAGGCTGACGCAGTTCGGTGCTCGGTTTCGACGCTGTACAGAGACCGCGACGCTGTGTGTATGGAAGAGAGTCGTGGAGGCGGAGTTTGTGTGTTGGACTGCTTAATGACAGCAGTTGGACATCTCGATAGCGGGGGCTATTTTTAATCATGGCTGTTTTACTTTAATTCACTTAATTAGTTTGATCAATGCAATGATTATATTGAATGTCTTTATTTGATAAGTTTGTTTGTGTGTTGTTTGATTGTCCCACAATCTAAATTGATAAGCTACAATAGTCGTGCCCAAATCTTTAAACAAAAACTAAAAAAAACGCAACCTATATAAGCAGGCAGCTCTGGATTTTGCTTTGCTCCAGGAGGTAGCAAATAGGCTACAAAGCACTGGGGCCCAGTTGAATGCGGCAGACTCGAAAAACTGTTCAGTGTTCATTGGTGGTGAGTGACGTTTACGGAATGCGACCGATTGCTGTCGTAATGTAGTTCACTTTAGCATAACGTTATATTTAATTTATATTAATTGCGTGTGTGGTTCAAAAATCACAATGAGTGCATTTATTTGTGGAGATTATCTTTATTAACAGAACGCGAAAACTCTCTTAGGCATATATTAACCACAGACCTTATATTCGGCACGAATCCGGAAACCCCATGTTAAAACCCAATTGGAAATCGGCGAAGGAACCCATGCCCGGAAGAAACCTCAGAATTGGCCTACAAAAATATGTCATGACTGTAGCACTCAATTAGTCTACGGTAGACCTTTGATATGGGCTGCGCTGTAGTCCTGCAAGTAAGTGCCAGCAAGCATAAAGATTTCAAACTGAATACAATGTATCGCTTCAGCATAACACAGAACCCACATTGAGGTTGCCTATACTGCAGCAAAGTAATATGATGAGACAGACATGTTTCTTCAATAACTTGCATGCTTTATCAAAACTGTAAATACAAGCATATGACACGTTGTTAACTTGTAGGAAAGTGAAAACAAGTTTTATCAAGTTTATCCAGAACTAATTATACAATTATAGCCTAGCTAAAATATAAAAAACTTAACGCCTGCCAACGGCATATTATAATAACGAGAATTATCAGATAAATGTCATGCAAACATTTAATACAATATACTTTGGCTAGTTGTTAAGTAGCCTATCTTTTGGGCTACTGGCTACTGGCTACAATGTCTTCGTGGTTCATTGTCATAAAGCATATAAAGCGTAAAACTTACAGTCCTGATGCGCTACTTGCTTTCTCCCACGGAGAATATCAGAGAGAGGGAGAAAGAAAATGTGATTGCAGCGATTAAATTAATTATGTTGAAAAATGTTTTTTTTAAAATGTGTTAGACTAGATTTCCCGTATCATAACCTTATACGCATGTACACCTTCAAAAAGGTGGAAAAAACATATTTTATATGGGAAAACTTGACATCTATGACAAAATAAATGGAAAACTTTAGCTGGCTAGCATTAGCAATACACATACACTGAATTGGCTTTGTTTATGCTTATTTCCTGGTCACGTTGCGATAACGACGTTAACTTCACGTTTATTATTTTTTCGCCATTTGTTGCTAGGCAGAAGCATTTCTGCCCCTCCGCCCAATATAATTTGCGGCAGGTTTTCCCTGCTTAAGCAGATCACGCTCACGTTGTTTCCCTAGCAACGGCTCCACACTGCAGAGACATTGGACAGGCAGCCAGTCCGCCGCGCAAGCACACACATACACACAAAAGAAACTTCTCAAAAACAGCACTATAAGGAGTGTGACAACAGCGCGACGTCTGGTGGGGCACTGCCCCACCTGCCCCTAATATAAAAACGCCACTGGCTCCGGGTCTTTTTCCATTAACCCCGAGTCTCGTAAACTAAACTAAAACTAACTCTCTCTCTCCTCTCTCCTCTCCGCAAAGTAGCTTAGTTCGATGATGATGATGATGAAGTGATTCGGGAAAAAAAAAAAAAAAAAAAAAAAAATAATTACATAACAATATAACATATAATATAACATATAAAAATATTGCTAATACATATTACTATTTGTATCTTGCTGTAGTAGATTGCCTAATCTAGCTATTCTGTGTCATGATTAACGGTTGTACCCGGTAAGTTCCGTAGTAAACTCACAAAGAAGTCACACTCTTACCTTGAGTCGGTGTCCTTCCATTTCCAAGAATGATACTACAGCGGCGACGAGGATAGGATTTTATACGTTTTTTTTTGACGAAAAAAGTGAGTGCTGCTAGCAAGACGTTGCTAGCTCACGGAGGATTTTTCACCAGACATTCTGCGTTAATCGTCGTCTACTGAATAAATAATAAGGAAAATGGCTACTATTGGACGGGTACCAGAGTTTGATCCAGCAAAGGAAGATTTTGAGTCTTACCTGCAACATTTTGAGCGTTGGCTGGCTGCAAATGATATTACAGATGAGAAGAAAGCAAATGTTTTTCTCAGTGTTTTGGGTCCAACGGAATATAGACTGCTAAAAAATCTCGTAGAATCTGGTCTCACAGGTGAAGCATATCACAGACGGCTTCTGACGGAAAAGGATCTGACGTTCAAGAAAGCCTGTGATATTGCCCTTGGACTCGAGCTTGCCCACAAGGACACCATGGAGCTGTCGGAGCACTCAGAACGTCAGAAGGTTCACAAGGTACATGACTCAAGTGCAAAACGTGCACCAAAGACTCAGTCTTGCTTTCAAGGAAATGCAATGACACAGTACACATCGGACAGGGCAAAGCAAAGTTGTTACCGGTGTGGAAGAGATAGTCACCGGCAGAGTGACTGTAGATTTATCAATGAGAGGTGCCACAAGTGTGGAAAGACAGGGCACGTGCAGAGGGTGTGTAAAAGTGCAAGACACACGGGAAGTGCTCACAATGTGTCGGAGGAAGAGGAGGAAGGTGAAATTGAGACAGTCGACCTATTCACCATGTACACAGCTAAAGAACACAAAGATGGAATCTATGTGAAAATGGAGTTAGCTGGAAAACCAGTGAGTATGCAGTTGGACACAGGTGCTTCAGTCACCATAGTTCCTGAGCATGTCTACAGAGAAAGTCTGAAACAGTGGCCTCTCCAGCCAGCAGCAGTCCGTCTCTCTTCATACACGGGGGACAGGATTCCTGTGTTAGGGCAAATACAGGTGCCAGTCAAGTATGAAGGAAGAGAGTGGATGCTACCCCTGCTCATAGTGAAAGGTGAGAAGACGGCCTTGCTTGGCCGTAATTGGCTGAAACAGATAAAGCTGAATTGGGGAGAAATCTTCAGTCTGAAAGGTGACAAGCATGTGAGTCCACCTACACTCGCAGCCCTGCTAGAGAAACACAAAGAGCTGTTCAAAGATGGCTATGGAAAGATGCAGGGTTTCCAAGCAATGGTCAGAGTTCAAGACGGAACCAAGCCTAGGTTCCACAAGCCACGCCCTGTGCCCTACGCTGTAAAGGAAGCTGTAGAGAAGGAACTAGAATGCCCAGAGAAGAATGGCATCATCTCAAAAGTGGACAGGAGCGACTGGGCTGCCCCTATTGTAGTTGTCCCCAAGAAAGACCGGCGTGTGAGGATATGTGGGGACTACAAGGTCACAATAAATCGCTGTATTCAAAAAGAAGAATACCCACTGCCCAACGTCGAGGATCTGTTCGCCACCCTGGCCGGGGGTAAGGTTTTGAGCAACAGTTGATGCTAGACTCAGAGTCAGAACAGTATCTAGTCATCAATACCCACAAGGGGCTATACAAGTACCATCGCCTAGCCTATGGAATCTCAACAGCCCCTGCGATCTTCCAGAAAACAATGGACCAGATCTTACATGGCATAGATCATGTGGTTTGTTTCCTGGACGACATTCTTGTGACGGCCGCCACAATGGAAGAACACATAGCCGTTTTGGACAAGGTGATGAGCAAACTGGGAGACTGTGGCGTGAGAGTGAAACAGTCTAAATGTGAGTTCCTCCAAGACTCAGTGGAGTATCTTGGATACAGGATCGATGCCAAAGGTCAGCACCTAACAAACAGCAAGGTGGAGGCCATTGTCAGTGCACCAGCACCCACTAACGTCTCAGAGCTGAGGTCATTTTTGAGATTTGTAAACTACTATGGCAAGTTTGTAGCAAACCTGTCAACGATCCTGCATCCCCTTCACCAGCTACTGCAGGCTGAAATGAAATGGGCATGGTCCTCACAATGTGAAGAGGCTTTTCAGACATGCAAACAGCGCCTTCTGCAGAGCAAGTGGCTCGCACACTACGATCCTGAGAAGAAGTTGAGACTGGCGTGCGATGCTTCTCCATATGGAGTTGGGGCTGTCATCTCACACGTCCTACCCTCAGGCGAAGAACACCCGATCGCCTTCGCCTCACGAACTCTCACACCCAGTGAGCAAAACTATGCTCAAATTGAAAAAGAGGCTTTGAGCATAATCTATGGTGTGAAGAAGTTCCACAAGTATCTGTATGGAAGAGAATTCCAGTTGCTGACAGATCACAAGCCTCTCCTGACCATTCTGGGGCCTAAATCTGCTGTCCCGACACTGGCCGCTCTCCGCATGCAAAGGTGGGCTTTGATACTGTTGGCTTATGACTATGACATTGAGTACAGAAGATCAGGCGACCATGCCAATGCAGATGCTTTATCGAGGCTACCATGCAAAATCGACTCAGATGGTCAAGACGACGCAGCTGCTTTCCAAATCTCACTCATTGAAGAGCTACCCCTTTCTGCTTCGGACGTAGCAGAGGAAACCAGGCAGGACCCGGTCCTGTCCAAGGTGATGGACTTGACACTGGCCGGCTGGCCAGCGTATGTGAGTGACACTAACCTTCGTCCCTACACAGATAAGAAAGATCAACTCTCTACTGATCAAGGTTTACTTTGATGTTTACTTTGGGGATCTAGAGTGGTGGTGCCTCCTAAGTTCAGAAAGAGATTGATCTCATATTGATCTACATGAGGGTCATCCAGGAATCACTCGTATGAAAGCTCTTGCTAGGAGTTACCTGTGGTGGCCTGGGCTCGACCAGGATATACAGCAGTATGTAAGTCAGTGCTCGCCCTGTGAAGCAGTCCGCAACAAGCCTGTGGCGGCACCCCTCTATCCGTGGTCCTGGGCTGCTGCACCGTGGGAGCGTATTCACGTGGATTACGCTGAGATAAACCGACAGCACTTCCTGGTGATCACAGACGGTCACTCTAAGTGGATGGAGGTGTTCCCTACTCAACTGATGACAGGTGAAAAGACCATCGACCTACTGAGACACCTGTTCACGGCTTATGGCCGCTTCACTTCAGCACAGTTTGAGACATTCCTGAGAAACAATGGGGTGAGACACACACTGTCACCGCCATATCATCCAGCCTCAAACGGAGCTGCTGAAAGGGCGGTGCAAATCTTTAAGAAAGCTTGGACTAAACGGGAGGTTCAGTCTCTGCCTACTCACCAGAGGCTCGCCCGCTTTTTGTTCAGTTACCGAAACACACCCCACACAGTGACTGAACGTACACCAGCTGAACTGTTTCTGAGATGCCAACCCCGCACCCGCCTGACGCTACTGAAGCCAGACCTCTCGAACACTGTGTTTAAGCATCAACTGCAGCAGAAGAAGGCCCATGACAAGCACTCAAAGCCTGTCAGACACTTCGGTGAAGGGGAGAAGGTGAAATTGCGCGATTTCCGCCATCCCAAGTGCCTGTGGAACTCAGGGGTTATCCTACATCGCAAAGGCCCTTTAACCTACACAGTACAGGTGGGTCATCGCCAGGTCAGTGTTCACGTGGATCATCTGTTGCAGTCTAACAGATCTGCAGAAACAGACAAGGAGAGCAGCATCAACCCAGAGGACTTCGCTCCAGACTGGAGACGTGGACAAGAGAAAGAGCCTGACTTACCAGCACAACCGGGCCCTCCACCTGAGGTCCAGATTGAGAGACGCAATCCTGCACGCCAACGAAGACCACCTGAAAGGCTTGACTTTTAGTTGATGTAACAGACTGCGCTGTCCTGGCAGAAATATACAGGACATTGTTTGGATTTAGCATAGACCGCAAATCCGCCTTCGGGGCAGAATAATCCCCTGGATTTGTGCTGGGTTGAGCAGTCTACCTCGACCCAGTAGAATTGACATGTTCTTATGTCATTGGTTATTATTGTTCATGTTGAAAAGAAAATGCTGCATTTATTGTTGGAGGTTTATTGCTAAAGGGGAGGAGTGTAGTAGATTGCCTAATCTAGCTATTCTGTGTCATGTGCACTGTTTGTCCCTTACGGGGTTCCGTACCAAGTATTCAACTAGTAAAGTCACACTTACCTTGAGTCCGGTGTCCTTCCATTCTTTACCAAGAATACTACACTATTATTATTACGATGTCCGTTTCATAACTTTGCACTGATGAAACGTCCTGTGGCCAGTCGAGCCATTTGTCCGTTGCTAGATGTCGAGTTAGTTTATCTTGCCACCATAGCCTACTCAAACAAGATCAACCACCCAGTAGCAAGCGCATTTTTATGCACATTAACTTTATTTAGTTCTCAGGGTCACTGTTCGCTAGTGTTCCAACTAACGTTAGCTAGAAACCAAATGTGGGATAATGGTCTAACCGATGGTAGAAGTTTTACATGTATGATGGCTAACTCGATAATGCATAACGTTAATGTTTGGTTATTATGTGTTCACTAACTCAGCTAACATTAGTAACGTTACCCAACCCAGTATTTAAATAGAAACAGAATAATATCTAATAATACAGCATGTGATCCAGTGATATGAGAAAAGAAAGGGAGGGAGTGAGATTTTGCAAGAGCACAAATAATCTTTCTTTGTTTTGCAGTAGGATATTGTTAGCTCGTTTGGAGTGCTTTTGTTTAACGTTATAATTTTTTAAACAGCAGATTAATAAATACTCAAAAGGCACTATAAATTAGCATTTAAGGTAAAGTTTTTATATTTTTGTAGATTTGTTATGAGAATGTATATTTTTATAGCAAATTATGTTTAATTTAAAAAATAAAAATTAAATATGCATATCTAAATAATAAGATTAAAAATTGGAAAATTCCAGATAATAAAAACTGAACATGATTTGAATTTGATGATTACAACCAAGTTTTTGGTCATGTTTACACATTCAATACATTTTTATTTTTGTAAAAATGAAAAATGGTCAAAAATAAAAAAAAAAAAAAAAAAATGTTTTTTGAAAAAAAAAAATTTTTAAAAAAAAAATGAAAAAAAAAAAAAATATAAATAAATAAAAAAAAAATAAAAAAAAATAAAAAAAAAACCCTCTGAAAAAAAGAAATAAAAAAAGGATAGGAAGATGTATGTAATGGTTAATGAAAGGTCAGGAGAAGAAGGTGAAAAATTTTCTTCAGAGTAAATAGGCCTTAAAAATTTTTGAATTTTAAAATTTTATACATTTTTTTAAAAAAATTTTTTCAATTTTTACATTGAAACAACAACACATAACAAACAATCACACAAAATATTAAACAACACAAAATACAACATATTAACAAAAAAAATACATAACACAAAATAAAACATGATAAATAAAAACATTTTTAAAAATAAAAATTTAATAAAAAAAAAATTTATTAAATATATAATATTAAATAAAATATAAAATGTGAATTAAAATATGATAAAAAAAAAACCTCAATGTATAAATATATAAAAAGTAAAGTGTGAGTTTAGATGAAAAGTGTGTAGTTTTGAGTCTAGAAGATGCTGAGAAGAAAAGAAAAAAGAAAGAAAATATTTGATTTTTGTAAATTTGAAAAAAAATATAATAAAAATTTTACAAAACCCATATATTTTTATACAACAACCACTATATCAACAAACAAACAATAAACAAAAACTTATCAAAACTCAAATAAAATTCATCATAAAACATCATCAAAAAAATCATATATCATATCATCATGTCAACATCAACATCAATCACATCAACAAATCGCGCACACTTCCTGGTGACACACGTGGATGTTGGGTACTTCTATATACTGACACACTTTGCACTTTTCTCTCACTGATCTCTTGACACAGACTGAATACTGCAAGCTGACAATGCGGACTGATGATGCCCTGCGGCCCTTGATTTGAAGCCCAACAACTCCACCAAATCCACAATTCATCAGTTCATTCATCGTTCATTCAAACGCTATCACGCACTACTTGTGACACGCTTCTGCTGTCCAAACACTTGGTCACTCCCGCTGAAAAACACTTCTGCTTTGCTTGTAAGATTGCACTTCTTCTTCTTCTTCTTCTTTCATTTCTTCTCTTTCTGTCTTTTTTTTCTGTTGTTTTCTTTTTTTTTTTTTCGGCTTTTTTACATTTCCCGCAGAGAGTCCACAGGTCCCGAAATGTCAGCATGCATGTCACGTGATGCATAAAATCAAAAAATCACCAGAACCACCAGCTGAGAAAGCAGTCGTTGTTGAGTTCGAAACCCCCCCCCAAACTTCACACAACTTACTTATTGATTGGAAATGAATGAATGATATGGATCTGATAACATTAACATTATACACGAAACTGAGAGCTTTCCAAACGGTACTCATATATGAATTGGGCAGAGAGCGCCCGCAGAGAAGCCAAAGCTAAAAAAAAATGCGAATTTTTGGTGAATTTAGCGAAATCCTACAGCGGCAGCGAACGAGAGTGTAGTAAAAAAAAAAATCTAAATGTGTTTTTGAACGTTTCCTTTTCACAGTCTGAAAGAAGAAGATTATGGGAGAAAAAAAGCACAAACAAAAAAAAAAAATTGACCAGCATAAAAAAAACGATGTTTTCACCTGCCGTGTCTCGCCTTAAGCTCTGTTTTTCAAATATGTTCTTC
This sequence comes from Ilyophis sp. 1 JC-2022, assembly GCA_022702515.1. Classification (NCBI taxonomy): domain Eukaryota; kingdom Metazoa; phylum Chordata; class Actinopteri; order Anguilliformes; family Synaphobranchidae; genus Ilyophis; species Ilyophis sp. 1 JC-2022. Next base: position 41,599,716 of record CM040396.1, on the reverse strand, counting down.
CCTGGGGAGGCCTTTGGCCCTTTTGATTAGATTTTTTTAAATTAACATTTTGTACTATTAATGTAGCATTCATTTGAATAATTTATCTTGGGTGTCGTCAAATAATTTTCCTTGGTCGATGTGAGCAAAGAAAAATTGACATTAAGTCCTCGGCTGAGCCCCAGGTCTTTACAATGTCTAGACATGCTCCTGGCCTACAGTTTAGCTTTTTTGAGTATTCTAGTAAGTTACAGTATTTTTGGTAGTTTTTTTTAGTTCGCTTGATAGTCCCTTTAGTTTGTTTTAGATTTTTTTCTGTTATTACTTCCAAGACTGGAATGGACCCAAATGCAGGACTCAGAGACAGACTCAGTAGAAAACTCTGGCAGGAGTAATAATTTATTAAGGCAAACGAACTGACAAACAAACAAACAGGAAGGGTGATGGTCAGGATACGGGGTTGGCGAGAATAGCAGGACAGGACTGGAGAAGAACTGAGGCAGGGGTATGAAATGCAGGCTGACCGGAACAGGGAAGCAGACTGGACGGATAAAACTGGAAAAAGACTAGACAGGTTAGCACAAAACAACAATGGCCGAGTAACACAACAAACTGACGGAACAAACTGGCAAGGAGACAAACAGAGAAGGCGATATAAATACATTGAAGAGCAGGTGAATGCGGGATTACAAATGCAATGAGGCGTGAGGAATGTATGCAAACATGAGTGCACAACGTCCAGCCTGAACGACACGAAGACAAACAAGGTAAACGAAAAGACATGACATGGAACGAGAGGAATAGGGAAAACACTGAGAAACAACAGGGAGGTGGAAAGGCAGGGAAACGGTGGACTTCACATTTTCAGTCTGTTCGTTTTTCAGTCTAGCTTAGCAAGTAGCTAGCATTATTAATACTATTATCATTATTACTATCTTAGCTTAGCATTTATGCAGGGGGGTATTTCATGGAGCAGGTTTACTGAATTCGCTGAATAACTGCACTGAGTAAAACCTGGAACAGCTCTTTTTACTTATTTCAGATTTGAGATGGTTCCAGGTTTTACTCTTTGCAGTTATCCAGCTAATATAGTAATCCGGCTTCGTGAAATACCCCCCTGGTGTGTATGCAGGTTTTGCTGCCACTAGTTACCCAGGCTCAGTCAGCTAATTAGTCATATACACCATCACCGATTCACTACAATACATGTATACAGGCAGAAGAGCTCTGTTCATATTGTATGTATGTAGCTAAAATATCAGATCATGTAAATGATTGGGCTAATTAAATAATTGGTCACTGGTGGCAGCAAAAACCTGCATACACACCTGCCCACGAGGCCTGGAGTTGCTGATCCCTGGCCTACAGCGTGTGTAAAATGAGTAGACTAAATGGCATGGGTAACTATTTGTATAGCGTGTGATTTGTTGTTTGCTGGCGCGTGCCGTGTGTATGGGTGAGAGGTAGAGAGAGTGTGGAACAGAGCAGAGACTGTGAGTGCTGTCCAGAGTAGAATGAGCTGCAGGCTATTGGTGAAAAAAAAAATAGCTGGGGGATGGTTTGATACCTGGAGCTCAGCCCCTATATTATTTCCTGGAATTTTTTTGAATTTCAAAAGGGGGCCAGTTTTAGCTAGTGTGTTGCGTTTCACTTTAACTCAGACAGTACCTTCCCTGTGGTGCAACAGAATACTGGCCAGTAATACAGTCAATTTTATATTGGCTCCATCATTATGGCGTATATTTTGGCCTTGTTCCAAGAAATCCAAATAGCAGTACAGAAGATTGACACATCAAGTACTGTTCCAAAACTCAACTGGGTATTCATAGAAACTCCCCTGATGTGTTCTCACATTTGAGAGGATAGAAAAAAATCATAGTGTGTGTTGAAAGCATTCAAGCACATTTTATCTGTTCCCAGAAGTCAATGCAGTGATGGTACTTGAACAGAATCTGACGTAGAAAGAAGTCACAGAGGAATCTCAACAAGTTTAGTTTTCTCAATATAAACTACTTGAAGAGAATTATCACTAGCTATTTTGAAATGCATCAAGAAGTTTACTGAGTGTACCCAATATATGTATAGTTCAGTTCATGTAAAGTTCATGGCAAGGTAGTTGTTAAAAGTTTGTTCATATTGTGTATCACATGCATAGCAGTACATTTCATAATACCAAGTACACAAGTGTCACAATCATGTATGGCAAGAGAAATTGTTGTGCCTTATTTTTGTTCTTGATATGATCTAATCTGTGTGCGTCTTGATCTCTTTTCTTTTGTATAAAACCCACCAGAAAGCCCTGCAAAAACAGGTTCAGAACAATTAGAAAGCAGCACAAGAGGATCTATCCAATTCATGAAAAGATGGCTTATGGTGGTTTCACTCACTCTGAATATCTCAACCTAAATATGATTGGCATGTGTTCTGGCCATCTGGAACTCCTTGGGACATATTCCCATAGCTGAGATGTCAGATTGGCTGAACAATAGGGAGACTGTCTACTGTGCTGCCCTGTGATGGTCACTAAGACTCAGCTGTGCTTAGAAGACGGCTGTCAGGCCTGCCTCGCTCAGGCAAACCATGCAGCGACAAGTTTCTGTCACACGTTCAGCAGGATGAGTTGTGTACATGCCTGCCAAGGCTGACTACATTCGACATGCGGAACTCAAGATTAAATTCTGTCGCTGCACATAGGATTCTGTCACAAGGATGCTGCATGACATGCTTTGCATGCAGCTCTTCAAAATAGAGCTGTATTGCTACTGTTCCAAATCGCATACTTGCACACTTTTCACTTGGGCATGTGATAGTATGTACTATGAAACATACTGATGAATATGACCAGCACAAAGAATAGTTTAATGTCATGACCTTTGACCTAGGTGACAGTACATTTCATATACAAACTCAGTACTGGGGGCCACTGTACATGAATGCTGATGGATGAAAACAAGAGAGCGCCAAAATATAGTGTTGTCTTATAACCTGCTCTTTAGACTTGTCGTCAAAATATTTATGACAATAGGTGCCACAGCACGGTTCTTAACTGCCAAAGAACCTAGTCACAATGCATTCATTATAAACGGCAAAAACATTGATTAAAACATAATATCTGCCTTAACAGAGGGTCAAACAAAAGCAAATGGCAATGATCCAAACCTGCATTCTGAGAATGTTCTCGAAATGCATTCACTTCCTTAAAGAACTACATGAGCATGTACAGGGGTCCTCAGAACACAGTTCAGGAGTGTGAATTGCGTGTCAAACTGAAATTGGTGCAAAGGAAATCATTTGAATCGATATCTGCTGTACCCTAGGAGCACAAAATGCAGCAAACCATATGACAGCGGCTGGCTGATTTTGCAACCGGGAAAATGTTGCATGCAGAACATACCGAATCAAATACATTTGTTTTTATTAACCCCTTGGTGCAGACCCCCTGGTGGCCATGGCGCCGGAGCCATGATATTGCTTAAAGCACAGCTGAACTTTGGTAGAACTTTGGGTTGAGTAGTTACCTGGCCATGATATGAGTCCAAATGGTGGCAAATTATGTTTGTTAGTTGCTCTGTGCTCTCCTAGGGTGATAATCCAAAATAGGGTATTTGTCGCTCTCCATTCACTTCTATAGGGCAGCAAAAATTGTCTCAAAATGACACTTATACGGACACGAACGAAGCGCATCCTATCAATACAAACAATAATCTGTCCTCTAACATATTTTTATTTTATTAAATGGCCCTTTCCTGGCTTTTTCATATATTATTTGGAACATAGATGCGGTACGTAATTCTTGCACCAGAAACGGCGTTATGGCACCGATGCGTCAGAAACCACTCATTGGTCCAAATTTCCACGGAAGCAACCGTTACTGGAAGTACGTATATACAGTGCAGTGAAAAAGTTTTTTCCCCTTTCCTGATTTTCTCTATTGTTGCATATTTCTCGCACTGGATGTTTTCAGATCTTTAGACAAAATATAATACTAATTTTAGGGAACCTGAGTGCACAAATGAATCCCTGCAACGAAAAACCATATAAACGCCATTTTTTTCAAAATTGAGATAAGCATCATTTATAGTACTTTTATATCCACTTTGTATAATGAAGTGGTAAATTCAATATTTCACGCGACTTCTTCCGAGTATTTTAAAATTCAAAATAGCTTCACGCGGAAAAACCGTTTATATCCACAAGCAAAAATGAACGGCCAAACTCTAACTCTAACTGCTGCTGATCAGAGGAGGAGAAATATTGGTAAAAAAAGAAAGACTAAAATGAATACATGGAAAGATGTTCAACGTAAGACCCTGAGGGATGCAGGGAAACCTTACATCAACAGGAAGGGAGACGTGAAAAGTCCGCCCAGACAGGTATGTGGAAGAACCGTATATGTGATACATTGTAACTAGCTAGCTGGACTGCCGTAACGTTGCCGCGCTAGCGCAAGTTTCACTGCCCTACCCAACGTTATAGCTAGCTAACGTTAACGTTACATGTAGCAAGTTTTGTATATGCCTAATAGATCATTAATCATCCTTCTGCCTGTAGGGGTTGGTGTGTGTCTGCACGAAAGACTGCAGTAAGTTAACGGAGGAGCGCAAGTTGCAGCTGTTTACTGAGTTTTATGAAGCTAATTACCAGAAGCAGCAAGCTATCATTCTCTCTGGGTTAGAGCAGGTGAGATAAAACGATGTAGGCTATATTGTGTTTATGATAACAAACAATGCTTCTTGTCTAGTCTCCATGCTAAAGATTGTGGCTAATAAACTGTGACACCCATAGGCTACAATATGTTTTTTAATCTGTTGCTGTATTCTGAACGTTAATAATTTTGAATAGGTTTGCGATAGCTTGCCATACACACAAGTTAGTAGGTGTTGATAGTAGCAATCTATTCAGATGAATGCTTTATTAGTGTGATTCTCTATCTCCACCTCCCAATAAAAAATCAGAATCAGACGAGATGTATTTGTATATGTAGGGTAAAAGTGTAGGGAACAAAGTAGGGAAGTTGTGTGGGTAAACTTGGTGCAGTTGATTGCCGATGGCATCAGAGGCAATACTCATGATCGGACTAATCTTACTAAATACCCTTCTTTGTAGCCAAAATATTTTCTGACAAAAGAATAATTGAAAGAAATGTGTTATCAATAATTTTTTAAGCATAATGAGGCTCAACAGTATAACGATTTTAAACTGTTGTACTGCATGGGATATATACTGTTCTTCCACAATTTCCAATGGTCACTGGAGATATACTGTTCTTCCACATACCAGACATTAAAATGTTCCTAAAATCAAGAGAAAAAAACTTTTGCAGAAAAAAACAATCATATTAGAAACATGTCACTGTGTTTTAGTGTATTGCTGGAAAAAAAAAGATTAAGTCATATATAAAATAAAATAAACTATAAATATCTGATTATCTGAAAATTGAAAAAATTGATATATATGGTTCTTCGTCTGTGTGAATCAAATGACACATTTGTTTTTTACTTATTTAATTTACTTAATGAACAAAAAATCCCAACACCCAATTGTCCCCTTACAATAACTGCAGCCAATGTAGAATAAAGTAATAATGTTTTATATTTGGTTGCATATCCTTTGCATGCCATGACTTCCTGATGTCTGTGACCCAACAATATCAGAAGACTCTTGATATTCTTGGTGACGTCACGTGGCGCCGTAATGGCGACATGTAGTCCAGCTGTCTCTCGTGCTTGTGTTTGTTCATTTGAATGTATTTTGTTTTGTCGGGCTTTTGTCTTTTGTTTTTTCATGCGCTGTGTGTCTGTGGTGGACGGGGAAGCGGGCTGGATATTTTTCAGGGCACTCCTGCTGCTGGTTTTGATAATATTGACGAATTGTCTCGTCGATATCGTTTTGTTTGTGGTCCTCACCATGGAGACGCATTTGCAACATATGCTTGGGAATGTCCGTTGGATCTGCAGCAACAAAGTTTACTATCGCTGTTCACCGGAGTTGAAGATGTCGGGACTGATCAAGGACTGCAGGCAAGGAGAGAATAATGCCGGGGAGGAGTGAGGCAGCGACTGAGAAGGCTGACGCAGTTCGGTGCTCAGTTTCGACGGTGTACAGAGACCAAGACGCTGCGTGTATGGAGGAGAGTCGTGGAGGCGGAGTTTGTGTGTTGGACTGCTTAATGCCACTGGACATCTCGGGACAGTGTCGGCTATTTTTAATCATGGCTGTATTACTTTAATTTACTTTCATTCACTTAATTAGTTTAATCAATGCAATGATTCTATTGAATGTCTTTATTTGATAAGTTTGCTTGTGTGTTGTGGGTCTGCCCCACTGTCTATGTTTTTTTTGTTGTTGCTGGGGCTACAACAGGTGAACAGGAAAACAACAGGTTAGTTCCTTAACAGGAAAATAAAAGTTATTCTATTCTATATCTTATTTTCTGGTACTTCTACAAGCGATACTATAACCTCTCTGCATTTGAATGGATTTCTATGGGAATTGGGGGGAGGGACTAGATTTAGCTGTAAATTACACTGGAGCAGTAAGGAACACATGGTTGGCTAAATGGCTTTAAGTCATCAAGGGTCTTACATATCAAACAAGCCTTAAACCATCACTCTGCTGCCAGAAATATAGTATATATGGATGGATAACTTGAAGAGTTTCTTCTCCTGACTTATTTTTCCATAGAGTTCAATAGGAAAATGTGTCAGGAGAAACAACCCTTAAAGTGATCCATCCATATCTACTGCATATCTGGCAGCAGAGTGATGGTTTGAGGCTCGTTTGATACCTCAGACCCTTGATCACTTAGAGATATTTTACCAACCATGTATTCCATACTGTTCCAGCATAATTTACAGCTAAATCTAGTCCCACAGCCCTAGACCCAATTATGTTATTGCTATGTTATAATGACAGCTGTCTATGCTATGTCATTTTGGGGAATGTGTTGCTTCTCGAACTTTTTGTCCTTGTCCACATTTTGAAGGGGGTTTTATTATTTACTTTGTAAGTTTCATATGCTAATGCAATCATATGTCTATTTACACAGAAACGCAACACACTATATCATAAGTAGTACACTGCATCTACTTCAGCTATTTTCTTGCTTAACCCCTTCGTGCAAATTCAGTCAATTTTCACCTATTTAGGGGGTGTTCTATTTAAGGCTTTATACCTCGGAAAAATGGCTTAAATTAAACAAGACAGTTGTACCATTTACAATACCAACTTAGATTTGTTTATTCTCATAATTTAGCTCAAAATAAAATGCCACAAATGCAAAGTAATCTTGGAAAAATGCATGTTGTCCTTTAATATCTCCAAATCTATCCAAAATTGTCAGGTTTGGGTTTAGAAAATAGAGAACCAAACGCGAAAGATAAGGATACAGAAAGCGTATCTAGTTTTAGATACGCCACAGAAGCGGAATTAAACCGCACTAGTAAAAGGGGAACGCAAAAGCGGAAACAAAACTTCCCTAGCACAAGGCTAACTCAAAACAACCTCAAACGGAGGCGGAGATTCGCTAAAACAGCGAGAAACTAACAACCAAAGAAATGACCTCACGCACTAATTGATCTGCATGTATCAGAGGTCGAGAACTGAAAAGAAATTAACCAAAATAGCAAGCCTGTAACAACAGCTCTCTTTGTTTTCTTTCTTTACTTTTTATAAACCCTATACCGGCTTTCTAGTCCTACTGCAACGTCAATCTAGAAGCACCGGAAAGCGGAAGTAAAGCTCTATTTATAGCCGACGGAAACCAAACACAGGTGTAGGAGATAATGACCTGGAGAGATCCAAACACCGGGACGGCGGAAGAAAAAATCCGATAGAGCTTCAGACTGTAGTATCAAATAAATAGAATAATCCTTTCACCGCCCCGTCGGGAGCGGTCAGGATCACTCCACTACAAGTAATTGAAACTTTCTCCCAATTAGACACTACATTCCAGAGTCTGGCATAACGTAATTTATTGTATATAAATTCGCATGAATATACATACCCAGGCTGATCGGCTAGACATACATATTTTAAACAATATTACAACACTCTCAATCACACAGTCCAGTCTTAGTCCGTCAATATCATGCTCACCCACAAGACGTAAACACCGTTCCGTTGATGACAGAGACAAAACAACACTAGCACTGGGCCAACTCAGATGACCTCGTTATATGCGTCTTTCAAACCACACCCCACGTGGCTGGAGTTTGAAAGCGCCTCCCCCCTGGGGAATATATTCCACGGTCTGCAGCGGTCTCTGCTGGTCTTATTTAGCATTACAATTGGCCTGTGTTCTATATTATACTTTAACTGAAATACCATGATTTACTTATATCAAAGACAGTCTGGCCATGGTCTGACCATAGTTGTTAATTACATAATAATACCCTGCCATGATGGGTTATATAATACTAGCTATAAACCTTTTATTGTTATTCATCACAGGTATGTACAATTATAAACCAAGCATAACACCTTCCTTTGTGATTTGAAACATTATCTGTACTAACATATTCTTTTATACTAACGGGTTGTGGATGAAGAATGATAACTTATTTGTCAACCAAATGTTTGTTGCAGAACAAAGGAAATGTTTTCCTTGAATTTACCAAACTATTAGCTGCTGAACCTACACACACACATTTGCAAGCCTAGGGGCCAGATGTCTTTTTAACGACCGGGCCCAAAGGCATTCCTTAGGAAGATCCACACACTATCTCTTCGGCCGATCTAGGACCATAAATGCGTCCCTTGTGAGCGTGTGTATGCAGGTGTGAATGGGTCCTTTTATCTCCTTATCGAGATACGTATATCACTCTGATGTTTGAATATACAAATGTAACTGAAATAGTCTCTGATTGTTCTACCATATGGCTTTTGCCTAAGAATAAGCTTTTCCCATCAATTCACTAACGTGGGGATGCGCACGCATGTCCTTGATTTACCAGTGTTAAAGATGAGCTCATTCTATGTGCCTGGCTCTGGACCATGCCCTACCCGATCACACAGATACAAATCACCGAGTTTGTTTTCCCTTCCTTGGCATGAATGTGTGCTCGTGAGTGCACGGTCATAAATTTTAAGTGTGCTGGTTGGGCCTCTTAGGGTGTCTTGGAATAGACACCCTTCCAACACAGAGAAGCATCTCCCTTTTGACACCATTGTTTCATATAGAAAGTCCTATAGCATGATATATAATTATGTATAAATAATGAATAACCTATATTTTGACACAACATTCCCTCCTTTGAGCCTTCATAGGCTCATTTCCAGATTAGTCATTAATTTATACATCTGAATTCAAAACAATTTTACCACTTAATTCTAAACAGCTAATTGAGACCAACGTTCTCGCCGTCAGTAGTCCTCGATGCCTGACCGCCGCTTTTAACTGATCTAGCGCTTGTTTAGCATAGGTACACAGAACATACATTTTCACTTTGATTTAAGATCGTACTGATTTTGATTACATATTTTCCATTATAATTGATTCAGACCTCATTGACTCGCTGAGACCTAACAATTCGGCAGGCTCCCAAATGGCCTCCCTGCCACTTAAATGATGCCGTCATAAAACCAATTTGCCCAAGCGCCACTGACCAGTACTTGTGGGTAATTTATTGCAGTCTGCTCAAGCATGTCCCCCATCACATGCGCTCTGTGGTCCCCTTCCACAGGAACTTCAGTCTTTATTTGCTTTTGACAGAAGTGTGTTCTTTGTTACCCACATTTTCCTAACCTATGGTGGTGAGGCAAATCACGGCCCTATTTCACAATGAGATTCAATGTGGTCTGATTCGTATAAAACACGTACATACTTTATTCTAACACATCAACTTACTACCATAAGTGCAGCTATATCTAGCTCAGCCATGGGTTTTAGTGCACAATCAATAATGGTAGTACAAAACATTTGCACTTAGATCAGATATTTCTCACTTTGATGATGTTTGTTTCTTCCTATTTGGTCCAATTAGCCTCGGCGTTGGACCAGTGGACAAAGGAGAGGTTACTAGCACATCACTCAGCCACCGGTCTTTCTTTGGCAGATTATGTAATGCATCTGTGTGTGTGTGTTCTCTCTATCTGCCATTGATGAGGGAACACATGGCTCCTGATTGTGAAATTCTTTCTTAATGTATGTGTATACTCAGTGTTTGTGTCCTTCAACCCAGGTGCTTTGCACACCGTAAAGGTTCATCACTGTGGAGAGGTTACTAGCACATTCGAAGCACAGTGATCTGGCTCCGCTTTCTTCAGGCAGCAAGGCGCCGTACAGTCTTCATCAGTGAGACATCATATGTGTTTTCTGGAGCTGTTCCAGCATTCACCTGTTGGGCAGCCTGCAGGTGATGCTTACAGCATCCTCATCCACTTCTTCCCGCGCTCCTGCCCTATTCACAGAGTGTGTTTCCAAACGGGCAGTCAAGCGGACTGCCTACAGCCTTCCTGGGTCTCCCGTATTGATCTCGATACTCGTCGGGTCCTGATTGAATGACAGCCACAACAAAACATCCCACTCCCTTTTCACCTGTACGTCTCCCTTGCTTCCTCACTTTTCCTACTTCCTGAAGGTGCACCTTCCTCTTTCTGCCTCTCCATTATTTCCCTTGATTTCTCTACAACCTTGCTCTGTGCGCATGTTCACTTTGACTATAAAACAGTGATTAAGGTGGAACCACACAGTTTTACCTTCAGTTTTCATTGCAGTAGAAGTTGTCAGAACCACCTTGTATGGTCCCTCACGTCTGGGTTCAATCCACCTTCTTTTGAAGACTTTAATACACACCCAATCCCCCGGGCGTATTCCACCTAAGCTCCAAGGAAATGTCATCTGTCCTTTTTCCCTGTTGGAAAACAATCTTGCATATTCACTTAAATCTTTCGAGCCTCCCTTTCTCTCGGGCGCAGCTCCAGGCTAGATCCCTTTCCGCTGAATTCCTTTCCCCAAACTCCTCTGAGTGAAAGGACATTTCAGCCTTTCTGCTTCCCAATGCTTTCTTTTCAAAAACACTGATCACAGAAAGCACTACTCGCTTACTAACTGTACTTTCGGTTTCAGCTTATAGTGGCTTGACTGTACATTGAGCCGGATGCGGCGGCCATCTTTCATGGTCTTATTGCTCTCTGCGATCCGACCGGCCGGTGACCCAGTCGATAGCGATCCCCAGTCCTGCATCTAATCAGGACCCCGTAGTAGCTGTTAACCACCCGGTTAGGAACCGACGGTCTGATCCCTACCCCACCTTGCTATGGGTATAGAAACTTTGACCGTTTTCACCAGCCTTGCCTGTTCACAGAGGTCGTCTCTTACGCCCCTCTGCTAGGTGTGGACTGTCATCCACGTACCACGTACTGCCTGCACACTTACATGCGACAGCCATGCCGACTAGACGGTACCACGGCAGTATGTCCATTCATACTTCATCAGACACGGAGGCCTTCAGTCTTCTCCCCAGCACTATACACTTTTTTAACGTGTCCTCGGAACTTTGCAATTCCGCCGCCGCCTGTTAACTGCTAGGTTCGGGGGGCCTAATCCCCTGCCTACACTTTGATCCTTCGAGCTGTTCATGCGGGGTCCATTGTCCGGACCTCATACAAACGGCATGGGCCCTCTTATGGTCGAATGTGCCCTATTGGGGAAAAACTGATACTTTCCGAATTATTATACCTCCCACAAACCTCACAATCATCACTTCCCTCCTTGCGCAATGGTCCTGCCCATGCGCATCCTTACACTTTTATATTTCTGTGGTGTGTTAACTGTTTATTAGTTGCTTGAGGTTGTGTGCATCTGTCTTCTTGGGCCCAATATCTGCAGAGAAACCTGACAATTTCAGTTAGTCACACAGTACTTTGTCATCTCCAATCCCCTGTAATTCTTCACCGCAGTGATAATTCATCCCTGGAATTATCATTGGAGTTCCTGTCATAAATTCAAAATGGGGAGAAATTAGCAATAATTAGTGGGGCCTAGTTCAGCTCTCATTTTGAGTAGAGCTGCTTAAGAGCCACCACCCAGTTCCTGCTGGAAACAGAGAAGAACACTTTGTTAATCTTTTCTTTTTTATTGTCCTATTAGTCCTCTTCAACGGGAACCCCCCTTTGCTGGCCTTGGGCCATCTGTTGTCCCTCAAACTGCGTTGTTTGTAATGTGAATTTTACTTCAGCATTTTCTTTCATTTGTCCGTGACTCTTCCTATCACTTTTCAGCATATTATATTAATTTTATGTATTCTAGAATACAATTAAGCTTATCATGTTGACGAATTATTATTATTATTTATTATATTTGTTTGGTTTGATCTCACACTTCTATAGCCCCCTGGGCTTTTACTTCAGACACTTCAACACAATTATTTCGTCTGAGGACCACTTTTACTCTCAGTTGTGTGAATTATTATCCAATATATATATATTCAGCGTAGGATTTATTTGTTTGTTCAGTTTATTTATTTATTTTTGTTTCGGTTGTGCACCTAAGCTGACAACCCCTTAGGAGAGATCGCGTTGCCGGGTTTCACTTTGATTACTTTTAGACAAAATCAAACAATTAAACATAAACAAAACCATACAATTTAGGATGTAGATGAAACTAATTATGTCTCTACACCAGAACAACAAACAAACATTGGGGAAGGTGGCCTTGCCCTCCACTTCACCCAGCTTAAACTGTAAAGTTTCCACTTCTCATCTTCGCTAAAACATTGTTTCAATACTCCGCTGTTGCTCAATTATTTTCACTTTGTCAATTATAGCGCAGCCTACTATGGTTATGCACAGCTTGATACAAATGTAGGCGCGGGTGTTTGAACATTTTACCCTGCTTTTTAAAATCTTTGTCATGTATTTTCCACCATGTATATTACACTTCGATTGTGTTTGTGGGTCTGTACCACTTTCTATGTCTTCCCTTCTGGAAACTACAACTGAATTTCCCCCATGGAAAATAAGTTATTCTATGCTACTCTATTCCGTTCTCTTCTCACTATGCTTTAGCGACAAGTCCACTTTCACGGGAATCCTGCAAAGTTCAAGTCGAAGCAGGCAAAACAGACTCTCTCCTGCATGAAATCAAGCCGCACATGCAGAATATAGCACTCAAAATGAATTGTAGCATTTTGCATTCCGCTTTCAACCTATTTTCTATGATTGACACACCATTCACTTTCTCCACTTAGCGCACCGATGCATCAGTGTAATAATAACAGTGAAGTCAACATCCTGCTGAATAACATTGATTTTTACTTTGATAAATCAACTCCAGATGCTCTTTCTATTTCTAAAACCGTTAGAATTATTCATTTCCTATTTCTGCGGTCGCTGCTATAGGCAACATGCTAGCACCTCCGTATATGTGTGTAGCCTATGTTACTTGGTTACTAAATGTATTTATTCCTTTTGGTAAATTAAAAGTTCAAGTTGCTACGGGGAACATAAAAAACATACTAAATGAATTTAACTGCAAATCATGTTTATGGTTAATGCCCACGCTGTACTCCGTTTATTAAGTAATTTTTTCCTACCTAAGAATCCCGATATCTGACAATAGAAAATGTAATAAGGTGCCCTTTCAATTGAAATCGGTGCTCGGCCCGACCTCCCAACTGGGAAGATATTATCATATCATCATGGCAACTCACACTGTGACCCTCATTGTGTAACACACTTATTAGAGTTCAGCTTTAAAACATTTCAATGTTTGCTTTGCTAGCATGAATCTATAACTGTATAACCATAACTATGACTGCGTGTATTATCTCCATTAACGAGAGGTTTAAAATCAATACAGTGGCCAGCATTACTTACTTATTTTTTATTTTATTTGGTAAATGAAACCTTTTTCTTCATGAGATTCGGGGTGCTGATGACGAGAATGGCCATAAAAGTAAATTGTCACTTATTCTCTTCAAATTCGTCCTACTCATACACTGCTGTATATGTGCTCTATACGCGTGATGTTTTATATACCTGCGATGTGCACCACAGACCTCTATTGGCAAGCTCCCGAGCTAGTGGAACACATCTGTGATATAATCTGCAAATTGCGGGTTTGGTAGCAAACAACACATCTGCGCCAAGCATAACGCAAAGAAAAGTTTCACAAGCGGTTGCATTAATTTCATTATGGCGGTGATCATTTGCAATTGATATTCGCGCCATACCCATAATTTGTACTTCCTTGACATATACACCAAAGAGACAATTTTTCACCCGACTCCTATTTGCCTCTATTTTAAAATGTGTTAGCAGGACAGTAGGTTCACCCTTGTCCCAGCAGGGCAGTAGGGAATTATACCAGTGCAAGTGGATTAATCTGAGAATCGTACCAGTGGACCCACTCCCATTTAAATGGCCGTACACGGCATATTCCCTCCTTCACGCGTTCAACTCGTACTTCATGACAATGTTTGCCATGTAGCCTTCCCATGAAATCATTATATTTACTTCACATCCTTCTACATTATAAGCACATTTTCCTGTTTTCACCTCATCAGCCATTCTATTTTATTTATTTAACTTTAATTAAAGCCTGCTAATATATATAAATTTCTATATTGGCATACCCGTTCTGTATGCAGAATCTTCTAGATTTACAGACGTCTGGTTAAAATCTTTACCACAAAATGTCTCTTGGTTACCGAATCGTCAATCTTGCGTTACAAAATGAGCCTTTACTGAATTTATCTCTTTCAAACACTTTCCCTTCAGTTATGGTGTGCCAGGTAACACTTTGAAGGGCAAAAATACGGTTCGGTTACCATGGTGACATCACACTTCGTTTTTTATTTATTTATTTATTTTTAACCATAGGCTAAAACCTTCTCCACAGCGAATTCGCTGTAGCCAGTAGCCTATGCTATTTGAGCACAATAAACTGCTGCAGACTGTCTCGGCCCTGTATTTCTCCACAAGACATCTGCAACTAAATCGAATCACTACCTGAAAATAGAGAACTGAGTAGCACAGAACTCCAAGCCAGTCAAAGGACCAAGTTACAAATCAGTCCGTTTAGAATTTTCCATGAAAATACCTTGCAAATATGTATGATATCATATAACACATTTAACTAATCACTTAAATTGAATCAATCACGTCCACTCCTTCTATGTTGTCTTGACTGCTGCCACAATCCTATGCAAGTTTCCCTCACGTATAACTTACTTCACCACTTATCTATCTGTACTATTCGTACAGTTCGGAAATAATTTTCCCGTTTTATTTACACTTTAATTGGCCACGTCTCTGAACAGAGACTTGCGCCTGCATACCTACTACAATTCCGTTATGCGAACACAATTTTATATGAGATCACTTTCCACTTATTACTATTTATGTACACACACTTTTTACACTATTTCAGGCGGGTCTTCATTACGATGCGTCTGATCATAAGCTTCACAAATCTTATAGTACACTGAGATTATAACACAAGCTATTACAAATATATCATACATCGTAGATATGTGTTTCGGAGACACAGCAAATAATTGTGCACTTAACTTTTCCTTAAGTTCTCTAAATCACACTCCTGGGTTAAACAATTTACAAGTATTTTCTTTTAAACTAATGGGTGTGAATGGGTCCTTTTACCTCCTTATCGAGATACGTATATCACTCTGATGTTTGAATATACAAATGTAACTGAAATAGTCTCTGATTGTTCTACCATATGGCTTTTGCCTAAGAATAAGCTTTTCCCATCAATTCACTAACGTGGGGATGCGCACGCATGTCCTTGATTTACCAGTGTTAAAGATAAGCTCATTCTATGTGCCTGGCTCTGGACCATGCCCTACCCGATCACACAGATACAAATCACCGAGTTTGTTTTTCCTTCCTTGGCATGAATGTGTGCTCGTGAGTGCACGGTCATAAATTTTAAGTGTGCTGGTTGGGCCTCTTAGGGTGTCTTGGAATAGACACCCTTCCAACACAGAGAAGCATCTCCCTTTTGACACCATTGTTTCATATAGAAAGTCCTATAGCATGATATATAATTATGTATAAATAATGAATAACCTATATTTTGATAACATTCCCTCCTTTGAGCCTTCATAGGCTCATTTCCAGATTAGTCATTAATTTATACATCTGAATTCAAAACAATTTTACCACTTAATTCTAAACAGCTAATTGAGACCAACGTTCTCGCCGTCAGTAGTCCTCGATGCCTGACCGCCGCTTTTAACTGATCTAGCGCTTGTTTAGCATAGGTACACAGAACATACATTTTCACTTTGATTTAAGATCGTACTGATTTTGATTACATATTTTCCATTATAATTGATTCAGACCTCATTGACTCGCTGAGACCTAACAATTCGGCAGGCTCCCAAATGGCCTCCCTGCCACTTAAATGATGCCGTCATAAAACCAATTTGCCCAAGCGCCACTGACCAGTACTTGTGGGTAATTTATTGCAGTCTGCTCAAGCATGTCCCCCATCACATGCGCTCTGTGGTCCCCTTCCACAGGAACTTCAGTCTTTATTTGCTTTTGACAGAAGTGTGTTCTTTGTTACCCACATTTTCCTAACCTATGGTGGTGAGGCAAATCACGGCCCTATTTCACAATGAGATTCAATGTGGTCTGATTCGTATAAAACGAAATCGAGGAGGAGGAGGCGGCTTGTCAGCCGGAGCGAGGGCGCTCACAAGTACCGGTTTCAAGCGTGAGACATGAAATGTAGGGTGGATGCGCATGGAAGATGGTAACTGAAGACGTACCGTGACCGGGTTAAGTTTCCACACGATCTTAAAGGGGCCCACGAATCGAGGCGTGAGTTTGCGGGACTGAACTCGCAACGGCAGGTCCCGTGTGGAAAGCCACACCCGTTGACCCACCCGGTAGAAGGGGGCCGGACGACGGTGCCTGTCAGCCACTGCTTTCTGTTTAGCTGAAGCGCGCAGTAACGATGCACGTACGCGCTTCCAGACCGCTCGACACCTACGCACGAAGAATCTGGCGGAGGGTACTTCTGCATCTCTCTCCAGCTCAGGGAACAAGGGAGGTAGGTATCCCAGCTGAGCCTCAAAAGGAGAGATTCCCGTGGACGCGTTGCGCAGGGTATTATGCGCGTATTCGGCCCAGGCAAGAAAGCGACTCCAGGAGCTAGGATTGGCCGCGGCCAGACACCGGAGAGTACTCTCCATACTCTGATTGGTGCGCTCTGTCTGGCCGTTAGTCTCCGGATGAAAGCCGGAAGAAAGACTGACAGATTCCCCCAACAGAGCACAAAATGAACGCCAGAATCTAGCGGTGAATTGGGGCCCGCGATCCGACACCACGTCCAGAGGTAAACCGTGCACCCTAAACACATGATCTATCATTAGCTGGGCCGTCTCAGGTGCCGATGGCCACCTGAGCAAAATGAGCTGCTTTGGAAAAACGGTCAACTATAACCAAGATGACCGTATTCCCATGCGAAGGTGGCAAGCCTGTAACGAAGTCGAGGGCGATGTGACTCCAGGGGCGCCTGGGAATGGGCAGAGGGCGCAAGAGACCCGAAGGGAGAAGCCGTGAACCCTTATTACGGGCGCAAATAGCACATGCCGCGACAAACTCCCGCACATCACTCTCGAGCTTGTGCCACCAAAACCGACGTAAGACAAACTCCTTAGTCCGGTGCATGCCCGGATGAGCCGCTAACTGGGAAGTGTGACCCCACTGAAGGACACGCGACCTCAATCGAGGGGGAACAAACAAGCAGTGAAGCGGACCCCCCCCCCTGGGCCGGGATCGGAACGCAGGGCCTTCTGCACAGCCGCCTCAATGGCCCACATAACAGGGGCCACAATACTAGAACTAGGGACCACAGATTTGGGACGTGACTCCTTATCCGACCGGTCATAAATGCGTGATAACGCATCAGGTTTAATATTTTTTGACCCGGGACGATAGGTAAGGATAAAAATTAAATCTGGTAAAAAACAAGGCCCAACGGGCTTGTCGCGAATTGCGCGTTTTGGCTTGTTGAATATACTGCAAATTCTTATGGTCAGTCCAGACTGTAAAAGGGTGCTCAGCTCCTTCCAACCAATGACGCCACTCCTCCAGCGCCAATTTGACCGCCAACAGTTCAAGATCACCGATGTCGTAGTTTCTCTCGGCAGGTGTAAGGCTACGAGAAAAATATGCACATGGGTGAAGCTTGCGGTCCACCGGAGAATGCTGAGACAGAATGGCCCCAACCCCCAGCTCCGAAGCGTCGACCTCCACCACAAAGGGAAGGGAGGGATTGGGAGTAGCAAGAATGGGCTCGCAGCAGAACCTCCTTTTTAGTTCAGTAAAAGCGGTCTCCGCCCTGGAGTTCCACTGAAACCGAGCAGGAAATGCTTTTTTTTTTGTGAGGGCTGTGATAGGAGCCGCTACTGAGCTAAAATTGCGGATAAATCTCCTATAAAAATAAGCGAAACCCAAGAAGCGCTGCACCTGCTTCACAGAAGTAGGGGTGGGCCAATTCATAACTGCTGCAACTTTATTTGGATCCATCAGGACTTTACCGTCAGCAACAATGAAGCCTAAAAAGGAGACGGAACTGGTGTGGAAAGAACACTTTTCAACCTTAACAAATAGTTGGGCCTTAAGAAGTGCCTCCAACACCTGTCTAACGTGTATGATGTGAGAGGGAAGATCTGGAGAAATTTTTTTAATATCGTCTAAGTAAACGAAGACGAATCTCTCCAGCATCTCTCTCAAGACATCGTTCACTAGCGCCTGAAAAACAGAGGGGGCGCTAGTGAGGCCGAACGGCATCACCCGGTATTCGTAGTGTCCGTGATGCGTGTTAAAAGCGGTCTTCCACTCATCCCCCTCACGAATGCGCACGAGATTGTATGCGCTACGTAGGTCGAGTTTACTAAAAACCGACGCCCCCTGTAAACGCTCAAATGCGGAATTCATGAGGGGAAGAGGTTACCTGTTCTTAATGGTAATAGCATTGAGACCCCGGTAATCTATACAGGGTCTTAGCCCTCCATCTTTCTTTTTAACAAAAAAAAACCCCGCACCGGCTGGTGACGTGGACGGCGTGATAAACCCATTGGCTAAGGACTCCTCAATGTACTGCTTCATAGCAGTGCTCTCAGGAGCTGACAAGGAGTACAAAGAGCCTCTGGGAGGCACAGTACCAGGGTACAGCTCAATGGCACAATCGTATGGTCTGTGAGGTGGTAATTTGGCAGCACGCTGTTTACTAAAAACCTCTGCGAGGTCTGAATATTCGATAGGCACCCCCGCGGGTAGATTCGACTCAAGCGCCCCTACCACCTCCGGAGTACCGGAGGATCTGTCAGACGAGCTATCCCACTCGAAATCGGAGGTGCAATGTTCGTCCTCCTCTGTGGGAAGCCCCTCCGCAAAGGGATCCCAAGACAGACTCTCCTCACCACTCCCCGTGAGAAAGGAGGAAGTGTCTCGGTCCGGATAGGAATCTGCCTCCTCCGAATCACTCTCGGAATTAAGTTCGGACAGATCAAAGGTAGCGTTTGGAACAGAGTAAACAGCAGGATAACAATGCGATAAACAGTGGGAACCCCACTGACGAATAGGATTCATATTCCTACCCCAACAGATATGCGGGTTATGTAGCCCTAACCATGAATGTCCCAGTACTAAAGGATATGACGGAGAGTTTATTAAAAAAAATTATATTCTCTCCGAGTGCCCCTGGAGAGGAATGCGCATCTCAATTGGATTCGTCTTTAGTTTAATGAGTCCAGAACCCAAAGGACGACCATCCAGGGCAGTAACTTGGCGAGGACTAATTAAGGGATTGGTAGGGATTTGTAAATTCCTAGCCCATTTAGCGTCAATAAAAGACTCCACGGCCCCTGAATCAATAAAAGCGGTAACGTTTGCCGAACGTCCCTCCCAAAACAGTCGGACAGGTATGAGGGTCCGGGAGTTAATACAATCTTGTCTCACTAGGGACCCCGACCTCCCTAGTGAGACCCTTCGTTTCCCACCAACTTATAGCATCGATCTTTAGTATGACCGTTACGCTTACAATGCTGGCACCAGTACCTCTGCGGTCTCGCTCTCTTATTTTGATGGAGGGACGAGCCATCCACCTGCATAGGCTCTTCCTGATCAACGGAGAGGTATGTGGGCACAGTAGGCGGAATGTCTCTTAACACGGATCTTAAACGGGGCGACTGATCTTTAATCGCACGTTCACGTTCTCTGATCCGGTTATCGAGACGTATAGCAGAAGTTATTAATTTATTTAGTGTCGCCGGTGGTTCTAGCATAGCCAATGTATCCTTGATGGAATTGGATAATGCTTGAAGGTAGAGGGATTTTAACGGGCCGTCTGACCATCCCGTCTCCCCGGCTAGTGCTCGAAATGTAATGGAGAACTCCGCTACAGTTTTAGTGCCTTGGCGTAAGCTGGTGAGTCTCCTTGCCGCCTCCTCTCCTGAAACCTCGTGATCGAAAACCAGTTGCATCTCGTCCATCAGTTTAACTGGATCACGAATGACAGGTGCATTGGCTCGAATGAAAGGATCCGCCCACGCAAGAGCCTGGCCATTTAATAGAGATAAAATAAATGCTACCCGGGATTCAGGTGTGGAGAAACGAGAGGGTTGTGCCTGAAAAAATATCAGACACTGAGTTAGAAATGGTCTGCATTTACCAGATTCCCCACCATAGCGATCCGGTAATTGTAATTTTGGCTCCTTTATGGTACGTGGAGCGGCTATGGGAGCTATGGGTGCTTGTGCAACTGGAGGAGGGTTATTTGCCACAGAAAGTCTATGCAGGCTCTCTGTCAAGCGTTGGAGGCACTCTCCCTGGCTACGCAACTGTTCCCACAGCTGACCCTGTTGAATTTGCATGGAGAGGAGTGCTTGCTCCACTGTAACCCCCGTAGCGCCCTGACTGGCTTGTGCTTGTTCATTATCCTTATCTAACGCTGATTGCTCCATGTTTGATAGGCTTCTAGATTCTGTCAGGTTTGGGTTTTGAAAATAGAGAACCAAACGCGAAAGATAAGGATACAGAAAGCGTATCTAGTTTTAGATACGCCACAGAAGCGGAATTAAACCGCACTAGTAAAAGGGGAATGCAAAAGCGGAAACAAAACTTCCCTAGCACAAGGCTAACTCAAAACAACCTCAAACGGAGGCGGAGATTCGCTAAAACAGCGAGAAACTAACAACCAAAGAAATGACCTCACGCACTAATTGATCTGCGTGTATCAGAGGTCGAGAACTGAAAAGAAATTAACCAAAATAGCAAGCCTGTAACTACAGCTCTCTTTGTTTTCTTTCTTTACTTTTTATAAACCCTATACCGGCTTTCTAGTCCTACTGCAACGTCAATCTAGAAGCACCGGAAAGCAGAAGTCAAGCTCTATTTATAGCCGACGGAAACCAAACACAGGTGTAGGAGATCATGACCTGGAGAGATCCAAACACCGGGACGGCGGAAGAAAAAATCCGATAGAGCTTCAGACGACGCCAAACGGAAAACAATGGTAGAAAACAAAAAGAGACAGCCACTACCCATGACAAAAATGGCTATGTTGTGCAATGTTATACATCATAAAATAGTCATATTAGGGTTGGGTGATGTCTACTCAAATGTGACATCATGATGGACGATGACATCGTCCTATTGTGGTTTGTTTTAATTAATAAATTATTATAAAATACAAATTTTCATTATTTTATAGGCCTATTATTTATATCAGGTAGGCTATTTGTTTAACTTGTGTTTTATTTATTCTAAACGAAATATGAATCATTATTTCATGGTAACGCAGTTTCAGAAAATAAATCAAAATGGAAGTTGGGTAAAAAAACTGCAGCGAACAGACAACACAATGGCTGTGTCCAAATCGCATACTTCCATGCTCCAAGCACACATAGCGAGCACGCACATCCATGTGAGTTCATAGCGAAGTACGGTAGTGCGGAGCACGGGAGTATGCGATTTGGGACACAGCCAATGTCGGAGTTGGTCGTGAAGAAAGGCACAACTTCGTCAATCTGTCAATACTTTGGATTTAGGCCTATGCACAAGGAGACTCGAGACATGTTAGGGTTAGGGTTAGGGTTAAGTATAGGCCTAGATTATTCAGTGAAACTATTTTTGATATTTAGGCTTATTGTCTCAATGCAGCAATTCAAACACGTCAATGCGCCGGAGGAGTGTTGGAGGGGGGTATTTGTGATTAACAAAAGTTAAGAAATCACAACTAATAATTAGGCTATATTATTGTAACAGCGCAGTAGCCAAATTATTTTGCAGTAATCACAGTAAGTTTGATGAAATCGTTGAAGTCAAATTCTAAGTAATGGCTGCTCACTACGCACGGGCTGTTGAACGTCATTCAAAGGAGATAATGTTCGCTTAGCTGTAGGTAAATTCTAAACTGTAGTTTTATGACACATAGCCTAGCGACTCAAAATGTGTTTAATCATTTACAAGAGAGTTTGCCAACGTGAATTCTTCACTAAATTTCTTTTATAAGGGACGCAATATGGGAAACAACTGTGACAGGGACTAATTAATTACATAATACAAATATAATACCAACTGTTCATTTTGATAGCCTACATGTTTAAAAAGTGCACTACAGTGCACTGTTATTTAAACAAACATCACGATGTCTCAACCATCGTCGATGGCTATCAATCATCGTTGATGGACAATGATATCATCCATCGAGCCAACCCTAAACCATATATTGAACTACAAATCAACTGTTTTGGCTCATACTCACTTTTGCATTATTTTCAAGTGTGAATGACTATATTTTAATCAGTATAGGGGGATAGATATCTATAAAAAATCTGTCAATTGTCAAGGGTTGTTTCTCCAGACAAATTTTTCTATTGAACTCAATGGAAAAATAAGTCAGGAGAAGAAACCCTTCAAGTTATCCATCCATATCTACTGTATTTCTGGCAGCAGAGTGATGGTTTGACGATCGTTTGATATCTCAGACCCTTGATGACTTACAATAAATCTAGTCCCACCCCCCAATTTCCATAGAGATCCATTCAAATGCAGAGAGGTTATAGTATCGCTTGTAGGAGTACCAGAAAGATAAGATATCCAAATAAGTATTTTAACATTGTTGGGTCATAGACATCAGGAAGTCATGGCATGCAAAGGATATGCAACCAAATATTAAAAATGATTACCTTAGTCTACATTATGTTAAACTGTCCAATATTTTAATCAGAGTATGATTGCAAGCCGGGGAGGGGGGGTGTATTGGAAATCCTTCAGCAAGTGTGTGTTTTTCCTTCTCCAGAAAGTCACACCTTTTAGCTCGAACACATGGCTCAACACTTTTCCGCGGGATAGCCACCGAGACTCACAAGAAAACAACGCTCTGTGGTCAGCTCCCATTTTGTCACAGAGAGCGGAAAAAAGCCTAGCTTTCAAAGGCCTGGTTTTACTGTAGTGTACAACGCTAACGACAGGTGTTAACACATACTTTAGTTTGGGACTTAATTCCTTTGAAGCTAGCACCTCCCAATGGATCATACAGTGTCCATGTAGCATCCGGTGCTTCTCTTCTGATCAAAGCCTGAAGTCCCTTGCTTGAGCGCCGACACCAACACAGTCCTGCCACTTAATATCAGCCTCCCGCAAAAACATATCAATAATTTTAAAAAGTTCAGGGGCTGTAGCTTTGTTCAAAATGAGTTTGCAAAAAAGAAAATCCTCATGTAGCAATCAACATACTGCGCATATGTAATCAGATGACAATTTTGCAGCTGTCTGTGGCTTCATCCACCGTATGTGCAAAGTGATTGTTGCAGAGCTTATCAACTAATTGCTGTTCTAAATACTCCGCCAAATCAGAGAGACTATGAGCAATTGTGTTATTCGATAAAGGGAACATTTTTACTTGTTCGGCGCTTGCTTCACCAAGCATAGTCAAGACCAAGTCAACAGAAGAATTAATTCTTCCGTGATGGTGTGTGGCTTCTTACACCTAGCTACACAGTACACAACCTGGTAGGAAGCTAACAAGGTTTTGGACGGAATAGATGCGATTTTCACAAAACGACTTTGTTGACCCCAAATGGAAAAACTCCAGAGGTTCACCGTGTTTAGTTTCTACGTCGTCTCATTTTGTTTGGTTTTAAACTGTCTGCTGTCAAGAGATTTTAAGTAGTACACACAGGCCTCTCCTCTCACCCTACCACTGTGCATTTGAACCAAAAAGCCAGATATGAATAGTCATATTTTCTTGTTTTTGTTTTGTTGTTTCTTCCTTTCCACTTGGAAGTAGTGACTTTTTTTGTGCAAGCAAGCTGATTGATGTCTAGTTCACATTTTTTTATCCGTTCTAATGTGTGTGTTTGTGTTTTGCATTGTGGTTAATGTTTTATCTTGTCTCTGCTACGCATCAATAAGACTAATTCAAATGAATAAAGAAATCGGAATCTTAATTCAATTATTTAATCACAGCAGGGTCTGTTCTGTGCTTGTCCTTTTTTCAGCCAAATTGGTTGATTGGCAGGTGAAGCTGATGAAGACCTGCCTGGTTCCAAACACCTTTGCAGTGCAGCTAATACATTCCCCTTGGGAGCATTAAACTGTGTGGGGGATATTTTTTCCATGTGTTATCTCACTAGCTGTTCCCTTCTCTCTTTACCGCATTAAATCTAAACGGCACCTTCCTCCCGCGCATCCCAAGATGCATCGGGGGTGTCCTCCTTGCAGTCATTTATTTTCCGAGCTGTTACCTGCAGTTCCTTGTTCTCAGCTTGCTCTCCCGTTGTCCGACGCTGCTTTTTCCCGGGCCGAGGGCATCAGCATGGCGGGGAGGGGAGGGTGCGTCTGCTGCGAGGCAGGAGGAGGCATTGTTTTCATTTCCCAGGGTTGGAGCGCCGGAGTAAGGGAAAGCCAAGTAATGAGATATTGATCTGGGTCCTCGCAGGGGCTAGAGGAAATCCTTGGTAGTGATTGAAAAGGCCGACCCTGCCCTTAACCTCCAGCCACTCCCTCGATCAATAGACATTACACCTTCCACAAACCCTGAAGTCCAAATCGATGGCCGTGAAAACCGTGAGCTCTTCGCCTGATCGTTGGGGGGAGCCGGGGAATGGGTACAACAGCCGAGTGCAGAGAAGCTAGCAACTGCGTTGCCTCATTGGGAAGAGTAATTGCTGTGAACTTTGGGTGTCTGGGGCCTCCCTAACACCATTATCATCCGTATACAGCGAGGCAATACGTATGTATGTATAAAAGGAGTGGTCATGACAATTAGCATTCCTCCCACCTCTCCATGAATGTAGTGCTAGCATTGCTGCAAAAAGGTACGGGTATAAAAAATGCCATATGCTTCGACCTCCAAAATGTGTCTCGAAGGCATTTGTCTTGCCAGTCATGTTAGATTATACAGGTCTGAGGGCTTTTGCTGGTTATCTTACTAATTGGCTTCTAATAGGGCCTTAATCTAATCAAACTCCTGCTAATTTAGTGCAGCCGTGGCTCAACATAACACTTAATTCTTGCTGCAGAACTGCACATAGGTAGAACGGTTTGTTTTTGGTTGTGCTGGGGTTTTTCTAAATTGATGCTGTTGAAGAACATGAATAACTTTAGCTTTCAGACCAAGATATTATCCTGCCTGACACACAAATTAATAAATAATATTTTAATTTACAACAGTCTCTGTATATTATAAAAGTTCTGAATATGTTATTGTGCTGAAATTATATAGGTCTGTATTCAACATTTGTCCTTAATTTTGACTTGGACATGAATGCAAGTGTTGCACTTTTTCTTCACAAACTCATTTTGACGAGTTTGTTTTAGTCATTGCTGAACTCACTAAATTTTGTTAGTGAAGATAAAATAATTCTTGCATTTAATTGTTTTTCAAAGTTAAGGATGTTGATAGAATCCTGACTCTAAACAGATAATGTATTTATTTTCTGTTTTCACCCTTCATTAAACCCATTCCAGAAAACAAAAAAAATCTAAATTACTGAGCATACAATGATGGCCATCCAGAAACCATTTTTCCAACAGATGAGCAAACATTGACTGCAATATTAAACTAGCAATTTCCATCGCATATTTGTATGTAGTGCACATCCAAGGACCCAAAGATTTCACTTTGAAATTAAGAAAACTCCCAAGCTGCAGACCTGGGCCCGGTTGCATAAAACATCTTAAGTTTTCCCCTTAGATGTTTTACTCAAGGGATTATTTCCCTTTACCTAAGGGATTCATGTAAGTGCTTTGCATCAAACCCCCCAAATGTTTTTTTAAAAAAGGGGGTATTTCTTAAGTATTTTACTGCACATTGACGTATCACTTTCTGGAATAAGGAAAACTATGGGTTTGCGTTCATTATTACCCCTTTTTATTATGCTTACCCTATCCATGGCTGCCCCCTAGTGGTTGTCGTTGATGTCCCAATTATAGTAGCCTGTTCATATTTCTCTGCAATTATAAATGTACTTACAACTTTTAAAAACCCTACATGTTGACAACCCCTGTAAGCTATAATAGTTAAAAGGGCTTTTTACAAATAGGCTAGCTGTTCTTGGAAATTTGGAAATAAAGTAACCCGTGTTATGCAGATATTTCTCACATTTATAACAAGTCACATTTTATGAAAATTAGTTGAGAATTAAGCGAGTTATAGTCTATTTTATTAGGAGAAGTCTGCATCGGTCAATATACTACCAAAATATGCTTATCTTGATCGCCTAATATGGCGGCCGCATAGAAATCTGAGCGGTTTCTGAGCAACCAATGATAACAGCTGACCCTCCCTGTCCCTTTCGTGTTTGACAGGCTGATTCGTGATTAAATAAATAAAAGAGGCGCAAAATAACAAATGGATATTGATTTATTTAATTGTTAATTTAGTTATTTAATTGCTTATTAATTTATTTCATTACTTTTACATTATCTATTTCATTTCTTATTTATTTAATTTAGTCACATTTCGTCTTTCATACTTGGGGGCGTTTGAACCATTTTTATATTTTGGAAGTTTGTGGGTGGGAAAGGAAGGAGCTGATCTGGAATCAGAGGTTTTGCGCAGATACACAGGAATCCCGTGCCTTTCCACGTACACCCGAATGGTGGTTCATATGTGATCCTCTGATCACAGACACATCTCAACAGGTAGGCTATTAGTTGAGCATGTGTTGGTTCGAGATACCGCCCACAATGACAGGTGTCACCGTGACGTCCGATGCTTCGGTTTCCGTGATCCCGTGATTTGAAACAAGCCTCGGAGCACTACAAACAGCAGTGATTTGAAAACTCAACACCGCGCCGACGCGTGAGTATCGAGCGTCCCATCTCTACTAAGGGACCACGGTAGTGCGTTCGAAAACGCGGGGGCATACTGCGGATCATTTACTTATTTATTTTTCGTGGCTTGTCGGCGGGATGGGGAGCGATTGTGCAGTCCTGTGAAGATTAAAGCATGTCGGCGGGCAGCTGGCTTCTAACCGAAACGCGAGGAAAGACAATAGCAAGGCCAGGCTTCGGTTCTGCCAAGAATTGGATTCACACTTCGGTACAGCACATCTCGGCTGTTTTATCACAGGACAGCAGTGTGGGTTAGTGGATAGAGAACAGGGCTTTAACATTATTGTGTGGTTCTAATGAGTTAAACACCTTAAAACAAACTGGGAAAAGTAAATATGTAGTCAGTAAGTTTTATAACAGAAGGATGACCTTGAGAGCATCTATAATATTAAATCAGAGGACACAAACTGTGGCCGCTGCCAGCCGCAAAAAATACCACTAACTGGGTCCCTAGCCAAAGGAGCTCATCGCACTTTCATTGAAGCTCCAGGGGGTGATGTCACTGTCTGCACCAGATCTTCAAGTGCTCACTGATGTCTCTGAACTGATGCCATTCTGCACCAAAGGACTCTTAATCTCCCAGCTAACAGAACAAACAGGGCATCTGGCCAATTCAGCCATTCTCTTTGTCTTTAGAGAAAGACGTTTCATGAAGGCTCTAAGAGGTGGAGCTAAAATAAGCAGTTAGTCACTGATCCAATCCAAATCATTTGCTCTCCAAAGCACAAAACGATTGGTTGACATCAGTAAGTAGATGAATATATGCTCCTCTCACTTTGGGATTCATGAAGCCATCACATATGCTTTGAAAATATGTTGTAACCATTTCTTTTGTCTTTTAAAACTGAAACAAATCCCGCTCACACTGTGCACCGCTGAGGCATACACTAATCCATGCAGCCTTCCACACATGTCTCTCCCCTGTGTCTTTCAACCCTATGGTCACAGCACATAAGACCCATCCAGCCATTAAAATGTAAAAACCTTCCCTTTGCAAACTTTCATCTTTGATTGTTACAGTCCGGCAGAGCTCATTTTTAATGCATGAGTTTTCTCCATTTCTATTCTTACAAACAGATTAAAGAGCTGTATTACGAATCGCTGCCAGCCAAACCCTAAAGGTTTAGAATAATAAACAGACAGCTAAGAGCAAAGGGAATAATGCAAACTGTATTATTATCATAAATGGAAGTTATATAACATAAATCCAGAACATGTTATGTGACACTAAATTTACCTAAATTAAGTTCACAGTGTAAGTTCAAAGAAATAAAAAACCCAAAGAGGAAATCAGATCCAGTTACTGCTGACCAGTTTGTTGGCATTGCTTCATTGTTTGATCCTTTTCTGCACCGGACCCCTGGGCATGCTGTAGGTCTACTGTGAGGTCTTTTTCTGTTTTGTTTTTTAATTTAAATATGTATTTTTTAGAGTTTGGGGTTTTCTGGGGAGTCCTCTTCCTTCCTCTTGCTGGGCCAGTTCTTCTTTCACTCACAGCCTGTTTTAACATGTATTTTGCCCATGTTATCCACAGTGGTTGACGCGATTTAATCCCGATGCTAAACACAAAACTTCTCCACAGCCTTACTGGACAGTAGGTTTGCTTCTACCCACCCCACCCACAAACAGCTCTGCCCCAGATATGCAGCAGATGAGCTGCAGGAACAACATTTGCATTTACAGACAGTCTCTCTTGTCCCAGAGCCTGTGCTTAAAGCCTGGGGATTTTATTCAGACCCAGGCATCAGCATTTTTCTCTTCACATAGATTTGCTTCATGAAAGGCCTTGCGGTGCCTAGAGCTTGTTTTGTAGCAACGCAAAGTGCGAATCTGCAAAGTCGACATAAATACCCCAGGCAAGGCTGTAACAGAGTGCCGTCTGTGCGTTGCTGCTGCAGGCACCGCCTAAGATGAAGTCCTGAGACGTCAGCGGCAGCGCATAGGCTCGAGAAAAACTCACATTTTATTCTCGCCTATTTATTTATTCTTCTCGGAAGAAATGTTTTTTTTCCCCGCTGGTCTTTCTTGACAGAACACCTAGGGTACAATAACGTATAATGCTCATACCTTAAGAGTACTCAAAAATTCATGTTATATTGATGCAGTGCTTTTCTGCATTTAAATGGCATAAAACTAGCCCCTTCAAGAGCCAGACCTTCTCTCCTGCATAAACTCAAAAGGTCCGAGATGGCATTTCTTTCTCTTTGTAGCACCATAACTTTTATTCCATATTAAAGGTTATTTGGGTTGACCAATAACTAACACCATTGTCATAGCATTTTGAAAAAAGATGGCCTTAAAGAGGCCTGTTCGATCAATTCAATTTATCAAAACATTTAAATCAATTACAAACATTTTATAATTGTATTCACAGCAGTGCAAGCATATTTCAACATTTTAAACTGGCAATAATCTCTACATTTGCCTATAGATTGGGCACTTGCAATATCTAGATAACTATTTCAGTATATTTTCAGTATACACCACTTCCATAGTTATCTGATTTGTTTCTTGCTAAATTTGTATCGGATGCTAACATATATTTAGCAGTCAAGCTCGCCGACTGGCTATTGATCGACAAGGTTAGCACACCCTCCTTATATTGAGAGTAATGACAATATCTCGGCGATAACCTTCTTGCTCTTTTCCCACCCCCATGGGGTTTTGGAAATAGTATATGGCTGTGCTGGATGCCAGCTCTCCAGAGAAACTGATTTGGAAGCACCTGGATGCTGTGATCAGACACCAACAAGGGAGTAATTCTCTTGGTGCCATTTTCCCTGTGATGCGACATTTACAGCTCCCAGTATTGAAATAAACAATGCTAATAGCATGTCTCTACAGTGCTGCTCCATGCAGTGCAGAGAACAGAATTGATTGTGGTGTGAGGAATCGGAGGGTTTGGTGTCAGTGGTAAGGCCAGATGATCATGGCTCAATTTCAATGTGATTCAAGGGACGATGGTGAGGAGATTGGCAAAGCCCATGTCTCAATGCCAAGTGTAATGCCAAATGCTCTGTCAAGGCTAATAACCCTGCTGAGAAAATCTATATTTTCACTATTCATCACTTTTGCTAGTATATTGATGGTACACACACGGTACACACACAGACACAACACACACACACACACACACACAAAACACACACCAATGGAAAACATCATTTTTTCTGCCCTGCCATCATTTACATGCAGAAATAGGCCAACAAGGATGTGCCATTATGTTTTGGTTGTGGTTGGCAAATGAAGATAAACCTTTCTACCTGTGGTCTGTTTGCTGAAATATGAAGACAATTATTCTCAAGCAAGATTCTCAAACAATGTCATTTGGTGAGGAATATAGGTCAATATGGGTAGGAAAGATGCTGAACAGGAAAATGGCACTGTCAAGTTTTGTATTTTTACTCCAGCCAGCTTAAATAAAGCCACCAGTGTGAAGTCCCTTAGAAGGCTTGTGACCCAGGCACATCCAGGTTTCCAAACTGACAGGATGACGGATTAATCTACCCACAAGAACCCTATTCGCCAGCTGTACTGATAAAGAGAAGGGGCCCACAATTACAGGTTATCGCCTAGGTGACTCCTAGTGTGTTATCTTGACAGTTAACACAGAAGGGGTTAGACACAACTGCTCAGATTTTTCTACATCAATCACTGAGGGGAAAAAACATCTTTGAGGCTCTATCATCAATCTGTCTCTTGGATTTTTCACGATCGCTTTTTCCATTTATCAATTCTGGGACATTTTTTTAATGATTATTTTTCAGGAACTGGCAGGTAAATTAAAGTAGTTTCAAGAGGGATGGTGAAAGTCCATAGGAATGTATGGAGACTCAACGGGATGCTACAAGCCACCAACCTGAAGAGATGGGGAGCGCGGGAAGACATTAAGAAGCATAATAAGCATACATGGTCTGTATTCTGATAGTTAGGGCTCCATTCGGTGGGATGGTACTAAATAAAATATTATCTTAATTTCGAGAAACACATTTACTTTTCCCATCTCTTACAGATCATTGCCATTTACTTTCTTTAAAGTTAACAAACATCTAGAGTAAAGAAAATTATAACATTTTCTTCAGATCATTTCCTTTTTCAGCATAGCTTCTATTCGATCATAGTAAAATTGTAGTGTGTAATTCAATGAAAATAAAGTCTGCTACTATATCATAAAACCATGACATTTCAGAATGTTTTAGTAACTCTTCATTCAATAGCTCCAATGAAAAGCTGTGAAACTTGTTCATGATATAGTAGCAGACTTTACTTTTTGTTTCTGAAGTGCATAGTAGAGGTATATATGTGTAAGGAATATGCCTCTATATTCTTACAAATGGCATATTACTCATGCAAGGTGTTTACATATACGTTTGGTAGCAGTGGAGATAGACAAATAAAATATGTTCGTCTTACCCGGGCACCGATTATGTGGGGAATATCCTCGGACGGGGCTCCATAATTGTAAACTCTTACATGGGATTCCAGAAATATAGGCAATAACTATGGACTAATGAAGTTTACCCTTATTATTCTTAGGTTAAAATTAAATCAGTCTCGTATGATTATTATGGATTATAATTACTACTACTTAAATTTACAATCAAAGCACTAATAACTAATACTTCATAAGGGTTGAAGGTATTACGTTCTAATCATTAGGTTTGACTCAGCTCTCGTGCTCATATGATATCAAAACAGACACCAGTTTTAACAAAAATAGATACATTAAACAAGGAAAAACAGGAATATCACATTCTACTAAATAGACATATCGTGTTGTGTGCGTATTGGAGCATTTGTGTGGGTATGCGCATGTGTGTGTGTGTGCGTGCATGTGTAGATGTGTGTGTGTGAGCATGCCACGTGTGCTCAGAGAACAAAGGAGTGTTGAGCAAACTGGCTGTGTCGCAGCACGATGGTGGTTATTGATCTCAAATCTAACGTTACTCTAAAGAAGTTCACGCTGATGCCGCTGCAGCTCTGTGTTGCTGACAGAAAGCAAAATGGAGCAGAATGGAGAAGAAGTGGGGGAGACAGACTGGAGTTCAGCAGTCTTATCTGTTTGAGTTTTATGACCCTTGAGGCCTTTGCACACCAAGTCCGTTTTTTTTCATCCAAAATTCTCACGTTGCTTCATGAAAAACTCACGTTGTGTCAATCACGGTTACGCACCGACTCCGAAACTTTCGTCCGGCATAAAATTTTTCGGAACAGGTTTGACTTTCTTCGTTTTTCGCATCTGTCACAGCCTTTAAACACTGATACTATCAGCTCTGGCAGAAAAGTGTGATAAACAGACTGATCACAGGACAACTATTGACCATCATCTTGTCTGTATGTTGCAGCGTTTTGAGGTTGTGCCCTGGATATCTGCCGATCCAGTCGAAAGGCTGATCACCTTGCGCGCACTTTTCCGATGATACAATTATCATGGATCATGCCTTCCTTTCCTTATTTCCGTGTTTTTTATTCTTTTTGTCTTTTACCAGTAATCTATCGTATTTTTCTGTGTTCCGCTACGGGTTTTGCTTTCGCCTCGGTGATTAGTGAGTTCACCTGTCATGCATTTCCGCTCACTACTTATACCCCGCTTCCTCCTTTTCTCATCGCTTCCATGTTATTTCGAGCCGGTAAAAGGTATCGGAAGTTGTGCTGCTATCGACCGCTTTGCTTCTCAACTTGTTTGCAGTACAATTTAGCAAAAGCAAAGTGAGCTTTTTCGCTCTTATTTCAGAGCAGAAGTTTTCATTTTTTTGTTTTCCACTCATACCTACGAGTGCTCTCACCCTAAGTTTTATGGGTCTTTTGAGTTTTCTCCTTCCTTTCTTTTTGTTCGCTCCACAAACGGGAGTTAGATAAGCGTGACTGCTTATTTCTTTTGTTTTGTTCGGATATCGAGTTCCTCATTTTTATCGCAAGGTTATTTGTGTTCTCCTTATTTTCCCCCGTCCACTACGGATTATTGTCCGTTTCAGTGGTGTTCATTTGAACACTTTAAGATTCCGCATCTATCGCATCTGGACCTCCAATATTTCCTCCGTGTCTCTGGCATAGAGATCCCCAACAACAATTTGGATTGCTTATTAAATTTGGATTGCCTATACAAAAAGTATGTGTGTGTGTGTGTGTGTGTCCCTACATTAGACATACTGCCAGCCACTGTTCAGGATAAATTGGATTGCGGAAATTGGTGGTCTTTTTTTATGTGCGGTTCCAGTATTGCTAGCAGCCTATCAAACTGGACCACTGACATCCTGAAATAGACCTGGAAACGATCGGTACCACAAAATCATCCTCACTGCTTGATGACTCCATTTGTTTCGTATTGCAAATTTTCAAATGATAGAATAATAAAACGCATCGGACTCAGTGTGCAAGATTTCTGTGCGTAAAGATTTTTATCGGATGACGGATTAAAAAAACGCATACTAAAAATACGAACTTGGTGTGCAAAGGCCTTTGGTCTCGTATTTCCACGCGACATGATTGGATCACTAACAACGGACGTCACGCTGGGACCGTGTTGTAAACTTCACTTGTGTTGGCTGTGGAATGAATGGAAACATAGTCTGTTCTCCCTACATACAGGTGCAGCTCAAAAAATTTGAATATCGTGAAAAAGTTTAATATTTTTTGTCACTCATGTCAGAAAGTGAAACTCCTTTCTCCTTTATTTCTCGTAATTTTGATGATTATGGCTTACAGCTAATGAAAACCCAAATTCAGTGTCTCAGAAAATTAGAATATTACATAAGATCAATAAAAAAGGATATTTTAAACAGAAATGTCAGCCTTCTGAAAAGTGTGTTCATTTCTATGCACTCAATACTTGGGGCTCCTTTTGCATGAATTACTGCATCAATTCGGCGTGGCATGGAGGCGATCAGCCTGTGGCACTGCTGAGGTGTAATGGAAGCCCAGGTTGCTTTGATAGCGGCCTTCAGGTCGTCTGCATTGTTGGGTCTTGTGTCTCTCATCTTCCTCTTGACAATACCCCATAGATTCTCTATGGGGTTCAGGGTCAGGCGAGTTTGCTGGCCAATCAAGCACAGTAATACCATGGTCATTGAACCAGCTTTTGGTACTTTTGGCAGTGTGGGCAGGTGCCAAGTCCTGCTGGAAAATGAAATCAGCATCTCCATAAAGCTTGTCAGCAGAAGGAAGCATGAAGTGCTCTAAAATTTCCTGGTAGATGGCTGCGTTGACTGTGGACTTCATAAAACACAGTGGACATGGCACCCCAAATCATCACTGACTGTGGAAACTTCACACTGGACTTCAAGCAACGTGGATTCTGTGCCTCTCCACTCTTCCTCCAGACTCTGGGACCTTGATTTCCAAATGAAATGCAAAATTTTCTTTCATCTGAAAAGAGGACTTTGGACCACTGAGCAACAGTCCAGTTCTTTTTCTCCTTAGCCCAGGTAAGATGCTTCTGACGTTGTCTCTGGTTCAGGAGTGGCTTGACACGAAAAATGCGACATTTGTAGCCCATGTCCTGGATTTGTCTGTGCGTGGTGGCTCTTGATGCACTGACTCCAGCCTCAGTCCACTCCTTGTGAAGCTCCCCCAAATTTTTTAATGGATTTTGCTTGACAATCCTCTCAAGGCTGCGGTTATCCCTGTTGCTTGTGCATCTTTTCCTACCACACTTTTTCCTTCCACTCAACTTTCTATGAATATGCTTGGATACAGCACTCTGTGAACAACCAGCTTCTTTAGCAATTACCTTTTGTGGCTTACCCTCCTTGTGGATGGTGTCAATGACTGTCTTCTGGACATCTGTCAAGTCAGCAGTCTTCCCCATGATTGTGTAGCCTACTGAACCAGACTGAGAGACCATTTAAAGGCTCAGGAAACCTTTGCAGGTGTTTTGAGGTAATTAGCTGATTAGAGTGTGACACCATGAGTTTCCAATATTGAACTTCACAATATTCAAATTTTCTGAGACACTGAATTTGGGTTTTCATTAGCTGTAAGCCATAATCATCAAAATTACAAGAAATAAAGGCTTGAAATATTTCACTCTATGTGTAATGAATCTATATAATATACAAGTTTCACTTTCTGAAATGAGTGACAAAAAATATGTAACTTTTTCACGATATTCAAATTTTTTGAGCTGCACCTGTATGTCGTTTTGGAGCACACATCATGACCCAGTTGCTCTTATATGATGATATCATAACTTTTCACGGTAAAATCATTTGCATTGTTTATTATAGCTTGCAAGTAAGGCAATCAGTCTTTTTTCATATCAGCTCCAAAAATGGTACAGTCGCACAGACAACTACAGAAATGCCAATGCTCTCAAGGTCTTTAATCACTTTTTAACTGTCAGTGAAATGTGAAATGCAGGCAATGTACTGCACCTTTCTATTTTATCTCAGATTATCAGCTCATGCAGAAAGGAACTGATGATGACCCTTTCTAGCATCCAAAATAAATGCTTTCACTTGAGTTTGAGAACTTCCAGTTTTGTATGATAAAGTGCTGTGTTTCCCCATAGAGTAATGATCTCATTATTATTCAAGGATGGTATTTTTGTCCCAACTGTCCATTAAATTCTAAAGCCAAAAGCAAACCGCATATGCGCAATGTCACGCGACACCAACTGGATGCGATCGTGTCGCGCAGCAAAGGAAAGGACCAGTTCTGGGAGGAAATGCCCAGCACCCAAAAAATCTATCTTTTTTAAAACACAATATAAAAATAATTATACTTCCCAAATACTTTATTTAAAAATATATTTGTTCCTTCTTTTCTCTCTTTATGTAACAGGTTTGTGTGTGCTGCGTGCAGGAAGTCTTCTGGCCTGCTGACCAGCTGTCCAGAGGATCGATACAGCCGACTGTAGTGTGTAATTTTAACATTCGGCATATTAGATTTTTTTTTTTTCTCTTTTTTTTTTTTTTTTTTTTTTTTTTTTTTTACAACTTAAAACTTTCTCTTTTCTTTCTTTTCTTCTCTTGATTCCGATTCCTCTTCATCTTCAAAGTAAAAAAAAAAAAAAAAAATAAAAAAAAATAAATAAATAATCTTTTCCAACAACTTTAAGCCACAATAAGCAAAAAAAAAAAAAAAAAGAAGCCTTCTCGCAATTTCTTTCTTCCCCCCCAGACACAGTAGAGAAATCGAATACGCACGATTTGTAATGCTATCTATTACAAATTACAAAGAATACACAACAAAAAAATATAAATTACTCCACTAACTACCACAGCTTTTGGCACAACAATAAAGGATAGAGATGCCTCTTCTGATCATTTTGCACACTGCCTGAAATTCTCCTCTTTTGAGTTTCATGCAGTCACTGTAACCCACCCATCTACACTTAACATTGTAGTTCTCTATCGCCCTCCAGGTCCGCTCGGTGCTTTCCTGGATGAACTGGACACTCTCCTGAGCTCCTTCCCTGAGGATGGCACCCCTGTATTCCTACTGGGAGACTTCAACCTCCATCCAGAGAGTTCCCAGCTACCCAGTGTTGCCTCTCTCTTCCAGTCCTTCGCTCTCACTCAATCCCCATCGCCTGCCACCCACAAGGCTGGTAACCAACTAGACCTTGTACTCACCAGGAGCTGCACCACGTCTGAACTAACGGTGACCCCGCTCCACGTATCGGACCATTTCTTTATTTCATTCTCTCTTTCCCTCCCACTCTCCCTCAACCCTACTAACTGCCCGTGTAACCCCACTCTTTAAAAAACCTAGCTTGGACCCCTCTGATGTCAGGAACTACCGTCCTGTATCTCTCTTGCCCTTCCTGTCCAAAACCCTTGAACGAGCTGTCCATAACCAACTGTCTGTTTTTCTCCACCAGAATAACCTGCTTGACCCCCATCAGTCCGGCTTCAGAACCGGACATTCCACTGAAACTGCTCTCCTGGCCGTGACCGAGGCACTCTCCAATGCTAGAGCCTCATCCCTCTCCTCTGTCCTGATTCTACTTGACCTGTCTGCAGCATTCGACACGGTCAACCACAAACTCCTGATCTCTACACTTTCTGAGATGGGCATTTCTGGGACTGCCCTCTCCTGGTTTGTATCGTACCTCACTGATAGATCCTACCAAGTCTCTTGGAAGGGTTCTGTTTCTGCACCACATCCCCTATCTACAGGAGTCCCGCAGGGATCTGTACTTGGTCCTCTGCTGTTCTCCATTTATACAAAGTCTCTTGGTTCAGTAATCAATTCACATGGCTTCTCATATCATAGTTATGCTGACGATACTCAACTCTTCCTTTCTTTCCCTCCCTCTACCCAACAGGTGAAGGAGAGGATATCTGCTTGTCTGGCCGACATCTCTGAGTGGATGACTACCCATCACCTGAAGCTCAACCTCGACAAGACAGAGCTCCTCTTCATGCTATACAAAACCTCCCCACGACTTGACCTCTCCATCACCGTTGACGGGACCGTGGTGTCTGCCTCCCGCTCTGCAAAGAACCTGGGGGTGGTCCTAGATGAACAGCTGGACTTCAAAGACCACATCAGGGCGACGGCACGGTCCTGCAGGTTCCTCCTGTACAACATCAGGAGGATTCGACCGTACCTGACCAACTACTCCACCCAGCTTCTGGTCCAGACTATGGTCACCTCACGCCTGGACTACTGCAACTCCCTGCTCGCAAGCTTACCAGCCTGCGCCATACTGCCTCTTCAACTGATCCAGAACGCAGCTGCCCGGCTTGTGTTTAACCTCCCGAAATGTTCACATGTCACCCCCCTGTTGAGGTCACTCCACTGGCTGCCAGTTGCAGCTAGGATCAGGTTCAAAGTTCTGTCCCTGGCCCGCACTGCAGCTAATAGGACAGGCCCCGTCTACCTGCAGGACCTGATCCAGACCTATGTTCCTGCTCGACCACTTCGCTCATCTACAGCAGGACGCCTCGCACTTCCCCCCCTCCGTGTCAATGGCGCTCGCTCCTCCTGACTGCGAAGCTTTTCCACCCTAGCTCCCCAGTGGTGGAACAAACTTTTCATTCCCCTACGCTCAATACCAACCCTGCCTGCTTTCCGTCGTGGCCTGAAAACACACCTTTTCAGGCTCCACCTGGACTAATACTTATCTAGGACCTCATGGTATGTCTTCTTGTTGAACTGTGTATTCAAGTTTATACTATTTAGAATAGAATTGTAGTAGAGCTGATTTACCCAGTTCACTGTGAACTGCATTGTGTTCGTTACTAGGGATAGCTGCTACTGTATGGGAAGATTGTGCTTTCTTATCTGTTCTGTAGTTACTTCAATGACCTTTCTATATGCACTTACTGTATGTCGCTTTGGATAAAAGCGTCTGCTAAATGACTGTAATGTAATGTAATGTAATGTACCCCTAGCGTATGTCAGCGTATGAGTGATATTTTTCATACGCTGGCATACGCTAGTACGATACGCAATAGTGTGACAGGGCCATTAAAGGGTACACTCTAAATCAAATTTTTTAGTTGTTGCTGTAAATGTGTTTGTATACCAACCTTATAATGAAACTTATTCATCCATTCCGTTATTTCAACAATTCTGAAATAATATTCTATATCAGAAGAAACTGGCCCCCGCCCCAATCGTGATGTCCGAATACCTTTTTGGAGGTATCTGTACGTCATATGGAAATAACGGAAATAGCTGGCACCTGATTCGGTAGATGCACTACGGTTCTTTGGTTTCGGCTACACGTTTTTAAACCGGAACGACGTGTTGGCTTGTTTATAAACTCTCTTATTCCACCTAAACAGTGTTACGTTTCTGTCATGTTTATGCCACGTTTCATGTTTAGTGTTTGTCACAGTTTATTTTCTGTTCATGTCATGCTTGTGTTCTGTTTATGTTACGATGCAGTTCATTGTTAGCATACACATTTCCATGTTTTTCCGCAGCCTTGCGTTCATGCTGTTTCTTTCTCTTGCTGTCGCTCACGCTTCCCTAATTGTTTCATTCTCTCATGTCTATTTACTAATCTACTAACATTAGATCAGGATTGGGTAATACTAACTCTCTAACTATGTGTTCATGTTTACCTTACGTTTCTCGTGCATGTCATTTACTAATTTACTAATGTCAGGTCTAGGATAGGATAACTACTAACGATTTACTAATTGCCTTGTTACGTGTCTCATTTTCTCAAGCTGTTTTCCATTTCCTGCTGCTCTCAAGCTAAGTGTCTGCACCTGTCTACACCTGCATATAAGATCAGTGTTCATGTCATGTCTTTGCGAAATTGTTGCCTGTTAGTTTACTACTGTCACGTTTGAGCGTTATCCATTGTTTGTCTACCGTTATTGATCTAGCCTGTTTACTGACCATCGTTACTGCCTGCCTATTGTTTCTACTGCCTGTTTTTGACCACAAGTTTTGCCTGCTGTCTGTTTTGTACCTCTGCCCCGCGGATAGGACTTCGGTCTGACTCCTGCAACGCCCCACGACCAGCGAACTTTGCTTTATCCCTGTATTGTACTTCTGCTCCGCTGACAGCTA
Organism: Ilyophis sp. 1 JC-2022; assembly: GCA_022702515.1. NCBI lineage: Eukaryota > Metazoa > Chordata > Actinopteri > Anguilliformes > Synaphobranchidae > Ilyophis > Ilyophis sp. 1 JC-2022. The sequence goes on along the minus strand of CM040396.1, from coordinate 41,559,939 downwards.
CTCTGGTTACTGAACTTGTGCATGGATACCGATTTCGAGACTGCCTTCTCCCTCGGTACTGTATTTTTGGTTTGGCTGGATTTATTGGTTTTTGGACTTTGCTTGTGTGACTACGATTTTTGGATTTCCCCATAATAAAGCCCTTGCGGGCATTTATTATTACGTCAGTGTTCTGAGTCATGCATTACGGGTCCAACCCGCACACATCCGTCTCAAACAGTCCACTAAAATATGTTTATGAAAATATTTGAGGTGAGAAATAGGCCATGCAGTTGCTGAATCTTGATTGATATTTGATCTGTTTGACAGTTTGATCTGAGTTATGCAAAATAATTTGTACATTAATTTATGCAAATGACAATGGACACACCACCTCTGCCCACATCACCTCTGAAGACACCTAATTTTTTTCTCCAAAATCTCTTGTATAAATATGTTTAGGAAACCAAGTACTTTACAGTATATTCAGCTACAGCTGTTTTCTGATTAACCCTGAAGAGTGTATCTAGTTACATTTCACCAAAGTCCCGACATTTCCATAGCGACCACCTATCATACTTAGGGCTGAAATACGTTTCTATTGTTCTGTAAAAACACACACGCTTTTGTAAATTTAAAAAAAAATGTATTTAAATATATTAGGCTATTTATGTTATGCTTATTATACTGTTTGTGACTATTCTGAAATAAATGTATTCTGTTGCAAATTTCTGAATGATACAGCTTCTTCTTCAATTTGAAGTTGATGCTGATGTGCAGGGAATATTTTTTTGAGATATGGACATTTAAATAAAACTAGTAGAAACTAGGTGGAATATTGCCTCTGGAGGACCAAAGTAAATAGAGTTAAGATGAGGTGTGGCCAGGATCATTTTTGGTGTGTTGCTATCTTGAGCCAATAATATATTTCAAAAGGTGTATAAATAAACATTCTGTGTTTTTTTCCATTGCTTACTGTACTATGCACAGTACCCAATGTACTTTTGCTTTAGTAGACACCCAATATTGTTCTACAAAATCTTTGGTATAAACATGTTTAAGGAACCAAATGTCCTACCTGGTTATGAAGGGATAACTGTTGTCTGATTAACCCTGAAGAGTTTATCTTATTACATTTCCACCTGACCACCTATCGCACTTGTTGTTATGTAAAACACATGCTTCTGTACGTATTGTTTTCACGTATAAAAAAACATTAGGCTACGTATTTTTATGCGTATCATATACTGTATGTGACGATTCTGACATAAATGTATTCTGTTGCAAATTTCTGAACTTTAAACCATGGATGTGCAGTGAATATTTTTTGACATATTAACAATTAAATAATAATAGTAGAAACTAGGTAAAATTGGCCTAATCAGTATGGTGGAGCATGAACAGTTATCCACAAATTTAATAGCTTTTTCATTTTATTTCTATTGCATGTAATGTTTACAATCCTGTGATGTACAGAAAACAAATGCCTTGCCTAAATAGACTATAGAATAATTGTATCTGTTGGTATTTATATTTAGTGAATGAATTGCTTTGATAACCAAGGAAAATACATGGAAACAGGTTGAAACCAATGATCAGTTAAAAAGGTAGGGTTTGAACACCTTTACACTGCAAGAGTTATTTCTCCTGACTCATTTTCTATAGGAAATTAGTCATGTGTCAGGAGAAACAACCCTTAAAGGGATCCATCCACATCTACTCCATATCTACTCCATATCTGGCCGCAGAGTGATGGTTTGGGGCTCGTTTGATACCTTAGACCCTTGATGACGTACAGCCATTTCACCAGTCATGTGTTCCATACTGTACCAGCGTAATGTACAGCTGAATCTAGTTTCCCCCCCCCCAATTCTCATAGAGATCAGTTCAAATGCAGAGAGGTTATATTATCGCTTGTATCAGTACCTGAAAATAACATATTGAGAGTCTTTTGATGTTGATTGGTCACAGACTTCAGGAAGTAACAGCATGCAAAGGATATGCGACCAAATATTAAATATGATACTTTAAAAATATGTTAAAGCAAAGGGTATGAATACTTATGTAAATGAGAGATTTCAGTTTTCGATTTTTAATACATTTGCAAAAATTTCTAAAAACATGTTTTCACTTTGTCATTATGGGCTATTTTGTGTAGAATTTTGAGACAAAAAATGAACTCAATCTATTGTAGAATATGTCTGTAATGTAATAAAACGTGGAGAAGGTGAAAGGGGTGGACAGACTTTCCGGCTTGACTGTATATCAGTTCAATATCTATAGCAATATGAAACCATTTGTACTTTGTAAGAGTTGATTTAACACTGAACATTTTACTATGAAAGAACCCTTTTGTTAGAGGACTGCAGGTATGATTACCATATACTGCATGGGAAATCTGCATAGGCCTAGCAGCAGATTGATCTAGCTTACAATTAAAATATGAAAACTATATTTAGTTTTAATTGATCGCGCTGCTTTTTCAAAAGATATTGTGCTCAGAGTAGTGTGTATATTCCGACTACTTGGAGCCAGACGGGGCTACAGGCTTAATTACACTTGGAGGGAGGAGAGGGGGGATCCAGGCATTTTAAAACTGTTTAAACAGATGCACACTGGTGGGACAGAAGGCTGGAGCTAATGGGTTCCAGGGAACTTTGTACAGATGAATGGCGCTGTAGTTCTAACTTGTGCCAGTTGGCCTTGCAATGTGGCTGATGCTCTTCATGACTTTCTAATCGCAAATGATCTGTGGCATTTACTTTCTGCCCTTGAGAGAAAAAGATGTGCTTGTTTTTTTCCATCTGAAGGCGAGTGTGAGATAGCCTTGAGAAATCAAAGCGCAATGCCATTCGTCTCTACTCTGAGTGCACTTGAACACGGATGCTCCAGAACAATCAAGGTTTTTTTTTTTTTTTTTTTTAATAGTCACTCCTCTCTGAAAAGATGATATAATGATGCAACTTGGGCAGCAGTAGGACTCATTATGAGGGATTATAGCATTTAGCATCAGTGGTAATGTGCCTCCTTGTGTTGTTAGCTGGAATAGTTTCATGATTCCTTTACTAATCCTAGAAATTTATAAGATGCCTGATGTAAATCGTGTTACAAAGTACAAGAGTAACTCGTATTTGAATCAAAAAGCAATAGCCTATTAGTGGAGGGGATCTCTATGCCAGAAACACGGAGGAAATATTGGAGGTCCAGGTGTGACAGATGAGGACTCATAAAGTGTTCCAACGAACACCACTAAGATGGACAATAATCCGTAGTGGATGGGGAAAATAAGGAGAACACAAATAACCTTGCGATAAAAGCGTCGATAACCGAGCAAAACAAACAAAAAAAAGCAGTAACGCTTATCTAACTCCCGTTGTGGAGTGAACAAAAAGAAAGGAAGGAGAAAAATAAAAGAACCCTAAACCTTAAGGTGAGAGCACTCGTATGTTTGAGTGGAAAACAAAGAAACCAAAACCTCTGCTATGAAATGAAAGAGCACACTTTACTTTTTCTAAATTGCACTGCTAACAAGTCCTGCGTTGAGAAGCAAAGCTGTCGATAGCAGCACAACTTCCTATACCTTTACCGGCTAGAATGTTACATGAAATAACATGGAAGCGACGAGAAAAGGAGGAAGCGGGGTATAAGTAGTGAGCGGAAATGCAGGACAGGTGAACTCACTAATCACCGAGGCGAAAGCAAAACCCGTAGCGGAACGAAGAAAAATCCGATAGATTACCGGTAAAAGAAAAAAAGGAATACAAAATGCAGAGATAAGGAAAGAAAGGAGCGATCCATGACAATTAGACTATTATAACAAACAGTGAATAACAATGCAAATAAAAACTTTATCAAGATAAAACCTATCCTCAGATGAAAATGTGATTTTATGTGACACTAACGGTGCGTGTAGTGCTTGTAAGTATATTTACGATCGTTTCAGTCCTGACAAACATCTGTAACTCCCAGCAGAAACGAAGAGACAGTGAAACAGTGTGTAGTAAACCGCCAGCTTGTTCAGTGCAACAGTAGCCTATACTTACACTGTAAAAAAAATACCATAAAGAAATGGTAGCAATGTTGCCAGTGAAAAACCATGGAATGGAAACTGTATGAATCCCACTATTTAGCTGTATAAATCTTACTATTTAACAGCATAGATCCTGTTATTTTATGGGTTGACTGTAAAGATTGTTGCTGTTACTCTCCATGACTTTGACAGTGTTTTGAGAAAAAAAACTGAAATCCTGTTGAAAGTTTTCTTTACAGTGGACGGTGAAGTCAAATGTTTGTAAAAATAATCATGAATAGTGCTTTTTTTAACTGGTAACATTGATGCCGTTTGTGACCTCCCTGGTGAACTCCTCCCTGACCTCTGGCTGCTTCCCCTCATCCTTCAAGAGAGCCCACATCACCCCGATCCTTAAAAAACCTACGCTGGACCCCTCCAACATCCAAAACTACAGACCGGTATCTCTTCTTCCTTTTCTTTCCAAAACAATTGAACGTGCTGTTTCTAACCAACTGTCGTCTTTCCTTACCCAGAACAACCTGCTAGACCCCCACCAGTCCGGCTTCAAACCTGGCCACTCAACGGAGACCGCACTCCTCTCCGTCAGCGAGATGCTTCATGCAGCTCGTGCAGCCTCCCTCTCCTCTGTGCTACTACTTCTAGACCTGTCTGCCGCCTTCGACACCGTAGATCATTCCATCCTCCTGTCGTCCCTGTCTGCAGCGGGGATCGGTGGCTCGGCCCTGGCCTGGATTAAGTCCTACCTCTCCGAACGCTCCTCCCAGGTTGCCTGGGCTGGTAAAGTATCGGCACCCCGTCCCCTTATCACAGGAGTCCCCCAGGGCTCAGTTCTTGGTCCCCTCCTCTTCTCCACCTACACCAAATCCCTTGGCCCTGTTATCACTGCTCATGGTCTTTCTTACCACTGCTATGCTGACGATACTCAACTCTTTCTCTCCTTCTCACCCTCTGACACTCAGGTGTCAGCCCGCATCTCCGCTTGCCTGAGAGACATCCAGAGCTGGATGGACAACCACCATCTCAAGCTCAATCCAGGCAAGACTGAGCTCATCTACATTCCTGCTCTAACCTCTCCCCCTCTCAATCTCTCTATTTCCCTAGGAGACATTCCACTGACCCCAACGCCCTGTGCCAGGAACCTTGGAGTCGTGATGGACAACAGGCTGTCCCTCTCCGAGAACATCGCAGTGGTAACCCGGGCATGCAGGTTCTTCCTGTACAACATCAGGAGAATCCGCCCCTTCCTCACCACCCACTCAACCCAGCTCCTGGTCCAAGCGATGGTGCTGTCCCGCCTGGACTATTGCAACTCTCTCCTGGCTGGCTTGCCAGCATCGGCCATTAGACCCCTTCAGCTTATCCAGAACGCGGCAGCGCGCCTGGTCTTCAACCTCCCCCGATACTCCCATGTCACCCCCCTGCTCATTGACCTCCACTGGCTACCGGTGATGGCCCGCATCAAATTCAAAACATTGGTGCTCGCCTTCCAGGCAGTCCGAGGATCTGCCCCCCCATACCTCCAAAAGCTCATCAGACCCTACACACCTGCCAGATCTCTGCGTTCCGCCTCCTCAGGACGACTGGTACCCCCCCCCTCTTCATACTAGCGCCCGGTCTCGACGTCTGTCTGTCCTGGCCCCACGGTGGTGGAATGAGCTCCCCGTGGAGGTCAGAACAGCAGAAAGTCTGACCGCTTTCAAGCGCAGATTGAAGACTCACCTCTTCAAGCTGCACCTCTCTCCACCCCTCCCTACCTCCTTGTGACTATTGTTATCAGAATTGTGTATTCCCCCCCCAAAAAAATAAATAAATAAATAAATAAATAATAATAATAATAATAATTTCCCAATCATACTGACTGCGCCTAGTGCTTAGATTCGTGTTTGCCTTTTTAGGATTGTTTTAACGCACTTGTTACTTGTTCGGAAATGCACTATGTACGTCGCTCTGGATAAGAGCGTCTGCTAAATGTCTATAATGTAAATGCCAGTGTTTTCACCATTTCCTTACAAGATATTCTTTAAATTGTAACCATTCCAAACAGGCACAATCTCTCATTTAAATATGGCTGTTAGCGGCTGGAGTAATTTACATAATGACTCTTAGCTGATCACCTGTAAAGTGTGAAATGATAACACGTGCAAATACTTTGGCTGCGCATGCAAAATAACACCCCTTATTTGGGATCTTATACGTAAATGGACCCCATAGTCTTCTAGGTGAGTTTTTTCACACAAATTGGAATGTACTATGCAACTTGTGTTGCAAGATTCAAATGCATACAGTACCATAAAATGGCTGACACTATATGTCGAGAGGCATTCTAAATACTCATAGGGAACATTTCATGAAAGTTATATTTTGTGCAGCATTTAATTTTCCTACAGATATCACATTGTAAAACATATCTTAAAAGTACTTTGTAATCAAGCTTGCTGACTTGCAGGGGAAAGTAATTTTGTGACATTACTGATAACCTGCTTGTTTGGCTAGCCCTATGTGGAAATTGTATTAAATTCCAATCTTGTATGATTGTATTGACTAGTTAATGATGTGTGTGGGCACGAGTGTTGGCTCTGATCAGGGCTGACTTACGGAAACTTCATAGCATTGTAACTAAAACTAGGGACTATATCTATGTAAACATACTACTAATGGTGTATTGCCACTACACGGTCTGCATAATAGCGTCAGCCTCTCAAGGTCACCACGCATCTGCAACGCAGATAAATAATTTCAGATTTTGTGTGGCTCTTCTGTTTCCTGCGTCGCTTGCGAGACCTTTCTGCGAGACCAAAATCTAAGTAAGAATGTTACTTAGATTGTTTTCCTAGTTTTAGTAACTTTTTTACATATCTCTGGTGAGGATACATTGCTCTGATTGTTGTGACTAGTGAATGACGTGTGTGTGTGCGTGTGTGTGTGTGTGTTTAAGCATGCTGTGTATTTTTATCATAACAAATCTGAACATTGTGATCTTGTTTCACAAAACTGCACCTTAAAGTACATCTTCATTACCGATGATGGACATGCATTGCTTGGTCACTGAATTATAGCACATTGCCTGATGATTGGTCTAGTACCGAAACGTTAATTAAACGCTGTGGTTTTTTTTGGAGTATGCAGTTGTTGCATTGAGTCTTTTCTATTTTTAGCACATTGCCAAATAAAACAGGGGAGTAATAACATAGTAATAACTGTTGGTAAAGACGATATAAAATAATCAGCATTAGAACATGGAATTGTATTAAGATTATTTTGTCCATTTTTATAGCATAATTCTTAAATAAAGACTAAATATATATTTTTTATTAAATCTCTGAATCTGGGCCTTGTTCCTCATAGCTGGCTAAGTGCGCTGAGTAAAATGCAGAACTGTGTTTTTGCTAGTTCATATGTTCAACATTCGGGGGTTTCCTGTTTTTACTCAACAGAGTTAGCCAGCTAACTCAGTTATCCAGCTATGAGGAACAGGGCTATATAAATACAGAAATAGAAGCTATTAAGTTTACTATTTAATCGATAATTATGTCTACTTAGACACAAAAACACTACACACTCACACACACAAACACTAAGAGCTTATGGTTTTTCTTATCTGACAATGATGGAATAGAGTTAATTGTGCAGCAGAGGTTTACAATAGTACTACAGAATTCACAGAAGATTAAATTGTGGTGTGTTGGGACTAAGAATCCCTGACATCACCTCTCTGTGAATTATAGCAGGTGAAAGGCTAATTTTCCCAATGAAGAGGAAGCAGACCACTTTACCAACCACTTCTAATTTGTGCCAGAGGATGAAATGTGTTTTGTGCTCAACTCTGTTATTACATACAAGATTTTGAGCCTTTGCACAAGCGTGTACTGTACACTAATAATTTCACCAGCTAGCCTTAGCTTGTCTATATGTAAGCTTGGGGGAAAAGGAGGAGATAAATAGAAAGCTGTAATAAGATCCAGTCAGACTGAATCATTTGGGATTGTACACACTGATCCTGCTTTGAATTCCCTGCTTTTATCACACCCGGTACAGGCATTCACAATTTATGCCCATTCCTTCCCAGTGGTGAAAGGCTCTGGGTGAAATAAATTGATAAAATTTCATCATCTTCGAAAACCTGCATTCATATCTCTAATGCTAACCTGGGTCAAATATGTTTTTGAAGTACATTTTAATACTTTTTATTTCATCCTGGGCCCCATTTTCCAAAATCATTGTAGTGCTAAGATCATTGCAAGAACCCTCGTAAGATGCATTCTTAATATTCTGGCTGCTTCCCAAAACCCTTGTAACTAACATCTCACTACAATTTAAACTGTTGGAACATGTGCCCCAGACTACGCTTAGAGTGGTCAAGTGCATCGATAGCTCATTTCCTAACCTCCCGAGTATGTATATCTAGGAGAGCGACCACAAAACACACAAATAATATGTTGATCCTAGAATGTTATATTTGTATCATAATTTGAGTATGCTGATTAAAGAATTAGACATATTTATATAATTTGATCTCTATCTGCTTTTTCCTCCCTCCATAATGTTTAGGTGTCTGTGGTTATTTTCATTTTGGATGCCTTTTATAGGCTACGCACGATTGGCCAGTTTCCGTCATTTAATTAGATGATGTTATCATATAAATAATTTTTACAGCAGTTTTCCACTGATATACATATATGTTGATATTGGCTAATGTTGTAGGATAGGACTGTGCTCGATCAACCTAGATGAAGCACAGCACCAAATATAAGTAATAAGTTATTGAGTGTAAACAAATTGCAACACTTGCTCGGACAATTAAACATAATCGAGTAAAACAATTACTATTATTATTTTTATTATTATTAGGGAAAAGGGTCGGGACATTAGCCTTTGCTATAAACCTTAAATGCATCCGTTACTGGTTCCTGTTTTTTGACTACAGGCATAATCCTGGGGGGTATTCCACAAAGCATGATTACTGCGGTCGCTGGATAACTGCACTGAGTAATATCCAGAACAGCTCTTTTTACTTCAGTCCATGTTCCACATTTGGGAGAGTTTCGGGCTTTACTCAGTGCAGTTATCCAGCTAACTCAGTAATTCTGCTTTGTGGAATACCCCCCTGATCTATTCTGCAAGGTAACCCTTAGGGGCTTGTTTTCCAAGAGTCATTTTTCTCGCCTACAATATTTTTATTTATTTTTGCCAGAATAAGGATACTGACTTTCCCATGATTTGTGCTGTCTGTGGATTTCAAGAACACATAGAATGTACATTATTTTGATTGAGCCAGCTTTGTGTCATGTTACAAAATAAGGAACCATTGTCACAATAACAATGTAATTGTAAAATAGTTTATACAGATAGAATTGTGAGTTTTAACACTTTCAAATTGTATTGTGTGACCAAATTGATTGAAAATGTCAGCATAAAAAACACAATGAATGCAAATAAACAAAACCATATTCAGGTCGTAATAAGCTTTTTTGTTATCGGGAAATTGGGCCTTGGTCACTTCCTATACAACTCGGAATTAAATTTGTTGCTATTTAAATCAGTCACCATGCAGCAACAGTGCTATAGAGATTTTATTATTGATTCTGTAATGATCCTTGTACCATTTTTATAATTTGTTGCATTATTTACATAGTAAAACCTTAGGAATGGGGGTCATCCATGGGTTGAAAATGATATATCGCCAGAATAACAATGGAGTTAATGATAAAGTTAACGGTTTTGTGCTGTAGTTTTGCACAGGCTTTTGTGCGTGTGAAAATAACAACCACTGTTAAAGATGCCGGGGAAAAAGATGGGATACTCCTCACATGTGACCAAATACAAACCTTTACAATGCAATAAAAAATCTGATTGAATCTGAGGACTACATAAAGTATCACAACTGAGAAGCAGAGCTAGGATGTGCTGATGAAACTGGCAACAAAAAAATGTCAATGTGGAAAACAAGAAGTAGAGTCCTTTATTAAGACAAATATGTCATGAAGAAATCTACTCCTTTCAGAGTCTCAGGAGCAATATGTCATCATTAAATACAAATAAGTCTAGAATGAGCTTCTCTTGTCTCATGTGAACCAAGGATGATATAGCAGGTGATCATTTTCAACTGAGTATGATTTAATAAAATGTGATTTCAAGCACAAAAATGCAGCCAAAATGGAAAAAATCATCCCTTTGTTATAATGAACTAATTAAATGTGAGTGATGTTGTCAGCATCAGCCTATTTCAACAAAAATAATTTTTTTAAAGGTCCTGAAGGTGAAAAAAAATGCTTTGCCATTAGATGGTGTTAATTAAATGATCACCTTTGACATTTGTTCATTATTTAAGATTTACTTAAGGTGATAATTTGAATCAGAGGCATTGATGTATTGTTACACCTATGATGCTTTTCTTAGTATCAACCATGTTTGAAATTGAACTTTAAATTGGAGAGCCTTCACATTCTAAGAAACAGTGTGAAGTGCAGCCATTATAGGGGTGAGGATTACTCAAATCAGGTGTTTGCTATTAATTTTCCCTTATCTCAGTCATAAAGAACTGAGGGAGGGAGACCTCTTTCATGGTTACATGGTCCAGTTGAGCTGGATTGAAATCTGCTGCATATCCTCTCCGGCAATGCAACAAACCTCCAAGAAAGGGCTCCCAGTGACTTCGGCCAGTGGGAAAGGTTTATCTGAAGCAGACCTTGAAAAGCAGGAGATGAAATTCTGAAACACCCTGGGAAGAATAGAAAAGAGGACAAAAACTGTCAGAAAAGGACAAAGTGTACTCTGTTGCCATGGCAAAATGAAGTTTATAATTTACTGCCGTTTTAAATGTATCACTTCATTCGCACGTTGCCTTTGCCCACGGTCAGGACTATAATGTTTATTGCAGCACGTAACTGAAATAATTATTCTCTTCTTGGTGTTGTAAAGCTTCGGCTTGAACTAAATGCCATAACCCGTCGCTTGCACACGTACACGCAAACGCACACATGCAATTTGGCTTATATTTTGTGCTCAGGGCTAATCCACAGTCTGGTAAAATGTAAATGGCGAGACCCAGGCATTAATCACAGCAGTAATGTGGAGCTCCAGAAGAGGTATTAGTGCTAACATGTCCCCATATTCCCAAGGTTTTTGTATTTCAGCCATATATTCATATTTTTTCTGTGAATATACTGTATTTCTCTGCTGTAGGTCAGAAGGAAACCAGAAATGGTCGCTTTACTCCAGACTAATGGAATTAAGGCCTGGATTCAATTCAAAGTTGGCTTTACCTTTGTCTTTGTCTCAGCATGTCTCCGCCTACGAAACAATTTAGAAAAATACTTTGTGGGGTGGGGGTGGAGGAGCTGTGTCCATCGGCATTTGCATAAATGAACGTACATTGTACAAATAATTTCAAGATTCAGGAACTGCATGGCCTATTTCTCACCTCAAATATTTTCAGAAATATATTTTATAGGACTATTTAGAATAAGAGAGTTGAACAGGATGCCATATTGTTCCGGTTTAAAAACGTGGAGCCGAAACGAAAGTAACTTAGTGGGTTTAACCAATCAGGTGCCAGCTGTTTCTGTTGTGGGCGACAACAATTATCCATATGACATAGAGGTACCTCCAAAAAGTTACCCTGACATCACGATTGGGGCAGGGGCAGTGTGGGGAGCAGAATGGAAATTTCAACCATTTGGGGCAGCGCAAAGATGCTTTTCTACCAGTTTCTTATGATATACTGTCAAGGGTTAGACTAATGGTATGGACCCAAATGCAGGACTCAAAAGCAAACTCACAAAAACTCAGCAATGAGTGAATTTATTTAAACACACAAGCAGACAAGGCAAAGGAACAGGGAAGGCTACGGTGAAGGGCTGGAAACGGGGTTAGCAAAACTAACAGGGCCGGGCAGGTGACGGGGCAGGTGACGGGGCAGGAGCGTGCAGAAACAGGAAGCAGGCTGGACGGGCTGGAGCGAGGAATAGAACAAACAGGTTACGAGGCAAAATATAAATCAGACAGAATGGCCAGGGTAAAGTCTAGATGGGACTGAGAAAAAATTAATTAGCCACGAAACTGAAAAAGAGGGGAATAACTAAAAGTGTGTGCAGAATGTGAGCAGAGGGAGAGAGTGATAGGACAAAATGAGGGAGAAAATGAGGAACAAAACGGGGAACCACGCCCAGCCTGTACAAATTCCCTCCTGATGAACCATTTCACATGCAATTCCTGTTACTACCACATAAGACATAATGTAACAATATAAGGATCACCACTTAGCTCCTTCGAGCCTCCCTCTCTCTCGGGCGCAGCTCCAGGCTGGATCTCTTTTCACTGAGTTCCTTCCACCCGACTCTCAGGAGGACCCTCAGCCTTTCTGCTTCCTAGGCGTCTCCTTTTCAGAAACCCTGATCACAGAGCGCACTGCTCACTTACTAACGCATTCGGTTTCAGCTTACAGTGGCCTGACTGTACATTGAGCCGAGCGCAGCAGCCATGTGCTCCACTACAGGGATGCAACTCATGTGCTCCACTACAGAGACGCCACTTACTGCTCTATGCGACCCGACCGGCCGGTGACCCAGTCGATAGCGATCCCCAGCACAGTGTCACACCGAGCACCGTAGTGGTAATCAGCCACCTGGTTGGGAACCGACGGTCTGATCCCTATCACACTTTGCTATGGGTATAGAAACTTTGACAGTTTTCACCAGCCTTGCCTGTTCACAGAGGTCGTCTTACGCAACTCTGCTAGGTGTGGACTGTCATCCACGTACCACGCAGTGCCTGCATACTTACATGTGACAACTATGCCGCCTAGACGGTACCACGGCAGTATGTCAATTCATACTTCATCAGACACGGGGGCCTTCAGTGCTCTCCCCTGCACTACATAACATCTTTAACGTGCCCTCGGAACTTTGCAATTCCGCCGCCGTCTGTTGCACACTATGTTCGGGGTGCCGCAATGTTTGTAGGTTTTTACATGGTTATTAACAATCTTAACAGAAGTTTTAGAGTCCTGGTACAGAAGAGAATTAAAGAGTGTAATGACAGGGGTGCCCAAATGAGGGCACTGTGGTATTGCCCAGAGGCTTTCCCTTAGAAAATGCCCAGGTGTTGGGTTACTGGAGACCACAGATGTGCTGTGAGGGCATTCCTTTCCCATGATTTAGCCAGGTTTCTTGATAACCTTTCCAACCCTAAATGCCCTTAGAAGATACATTCACAATCATGGCAAACAGTTCAATTTGGCCTTATCTCCATTTTTAGCAGATGGGGACATTCTTGGAAGCAAAAAGCCTGACCCCAAAGGAAGTCAGAGTAACGGATTATTTTATTACAAGGCCCTCTGGTCCTTTGAAGTGCATGATGAGCTCCAGTTCCCAGGTTCTTCCAAATGGCAGTATTTCCTGAGTCCCACTTTGACTCCCCCCCCATACAATAACATGCAATAAACCAATCAAAATGTGATATCCCATTTCTTTTTAAAAAGCCTGCTTTTCCACCTTGGTGGATCAAAAGTATGATCAATATTATTCGGACTAACCATGATGACACATTTTGATATACACAATAATAATCTTTAACATTAGGTTTTAACACCGGCATGGGGTTCCCGGCAATTCCCGACTGTTATTTTAGAAAATATATGTGGTTAAATTTTGTTAAAAGCACCTGCAACAGCTGATAATAAGCTACCAGTATATGGCTTCTGTCTCACCTTAGAAAACGCCAAATTAGCCTGCTTGTTTAACAAATTTTGTTTAATTATACAATGAAGCATTGCCAAACATCAACATTCGTCCAAAGTTCAGTACGTGCATTCTAATATTGATTAATAACATAAATACCTTAGTTATTTTGCCTTAATGATGACACTAAATAGATTAAAGCTGTCAGGTTGGGAACCCATAGGTTCATGCATATTCTCCCTTTTTTAATATCCTGCTTATGGAAATGTTTTCACTGGTAGCTTAATGGTTTAAAATAAGTCCACTTTCCTGAGAAGACCGTAAAAATTGTGATTTACAGCAAAAGAAACAGACCTGCTCCTGCATGAAGTTAAAGCACACATGTAGAAAATGGCATTACAATTAGTTGTGAATTAATTGTGTATTATGCTGCAAATTAGTTTTAGTTTCTAATTAGACTCTTAGTTCTCTTTAACATCATTTTGTTCAGTTATGGAATAGCAGGTGAAATCAGCAGGGTTTTAATAAGCTGAGAGTATGGAAACCTGGTCACTGTAATTGAAAACATATGAAGGATGAAGAATAAGGTTAAAATTCAGTTAACATAGTGAAATTGAAATTAATCTCAGTTTTTTAACCGTGGGCTATCGAAAAACGCACAGCGAATCCCGGGGACTGTAGCCTAGGCTACTTTTTTCAATCAAAACTGTACGGGTTACGGAGCTGGTTCTATGAATACGGTCAACACGCCACCATATGGGTCATTCTCGTCGGGAGGAGGAGCTGTTAGAAGACTGAATAGCAAATTAACCACCACTACGGGCGGACCCACGTCACGCCATAAATATGACGCTTGTACGCCGCCCGACCTCTTTTGCCTACTTGAGGGCACTTGCCCTTCTGAGGGCGCAAGGTTCCCCGCCTGACCACGCAGCATGGCGTGTTGACCATATTAATAGAACCAGGGTTATCTCCGTAACCCATACGTTCTATTTCATAACGGTCAACACGCCACCATATGGGTCACAGTGTACCAAATAAAGTCAGGCGGGGGATGTAGTGGGGTACCAGGAATGCAGGCTCATAGTATGAGTGTGAATCCTGTAATAAATGCACTATTGGCTGCTGTTCTACCAGAAGAGCAAGCTCAAGTGAGAAACGTGGAAAATAACCCCGGGGTGATAGAACCCTAATAATATTCACGGCTGCGCCGCTGACCCGAGGACAGGGGAGGCAACCAATGTGAATGACACTATGCCCAGGTGATAAACCTGGCGAAGGTGGGGGGATGAGGCCCAGGCCACCGCTGCACAATGTCAGCAAGCGGGCGCCACATAGTAAAGTTCAGGAGGTAGCTATGCCTGAGTGGGGTGAGCTACCATGTGTAGCCCTGGCTAGGATTTCTGTAAATGAATAAATATACTTGAGTTCATGGAGATATTTAAATAAATAGATAATTAGACTTGAGTTCATGGAGACATTTAGATAAATAATTAGCTAAGACATTTAGAATATAGAAGGTGATTAATAAATACAATTAGAAATAATTTGGAGCACAATAAATATCTAAAGTATATTACAGTTTAAGATACACGTAATAAACTTTGCAGTAGCTTACAGGGTCAAAGTTCATGTAACATTAAAGTTAGTTAGAGTTTAAAACAAGCACATGTTAGGCACAGCCTATCTTCATTTAGCAGTCATTCACAGTCTTTCTTTTGTTTTACTGGGTTGTAATTGCATCATTTCAATTCAGGGTCTGTTGATAGGTCAAGGGCAGGTAAAGGGCAGGACTAATTTTAGTGGGAGGAATTGTTCCACGATAGCAATTCAGATCATCGTTTGGCACCAGCAAGGTTGCAAGGATTTACGAGTTTTACGAGAAAAAACTGTATAAAAGATTCCCCGGTACAAGATTGACGACCTGTTGATCCAGTGAATGTATTTGGGTGTTTTCTGGATATATCAAGGTAATTATAAGTCGCAGAAATTCTAGAATGTCATGTTTCGAGTGTGCTATGTTGTAAATGTATTGTGTACACCGCATTTGCGGCAACGTTAGCCAGCAAGTTAGCTACGTAGTAAGCTCACTCGATATATATGTGATTGTCAAAGCATGTTAGTTCGCCAGGAGATGGTTTTGGGACTCTTGCTTAGTTATTATGCTTGATGTAGGAGAGGACGGTTGAGGCGCGGAGACGACGCTGGAAAACTTCTTGGGAGGAATTCGAAGTTTTGCGTTGAGAGTCCATGTTGCCGCACGTCTGAACTGCAACTGCTGGATGTGCCTGCGCTCTGTCAAGTAAATGAAAGTTGCCCCTTTTTCTTTTTGTTTTTCCATCCCTTTGCGACAAATCCTGGGATCTGTGAGTACATGACTGCCCCGTTTTAAGTTGAAGAGCATTCGCTGTGACTGCCACTTTGCTCTATTCGCTCTGGAGAGCTAAACAACAGTGTCTGGTCCAGTTTCCACCATCGCAATCTACTCGCACAGCGTTACATCTTGGGACAGTCTCTTGTGTGTGCGTGAGTGTGTGCGCGTATGAGTGGGCCCACGCTGTAGTTATTGTAAATGGTGTACACCTATAGCCTGTTTTGTCTACAGCTACTGTATTTGAATAAGGTTGTTTTGTTTTTATATTTTGTATCTATTATTTTGATTTCGAATTGAACAAGGTTAGTTTTGATTTTATATTTTACAGGATATCTGGGTGGAGTTAATTTGGATAATTTGCACTGATCGAACATAATTGTCACTGCAATTGTTTACAAATTCTACTGTTCGCCATTTTTGTGTAATATTGAATATTTCCATAATAATTATCTTTTATATAAAGTCGTTGTCTGGTCTGGTCATTTGGTATAGAATTTAAGTAAATTTGGTATAGAATAGAGATTAAGTAACTTTTATTTACTCTAATTAACTTTTATGGAGAACGAACCTGTAGCCTCATTATCCTAGTTTAGTCCTTTAAACAGTGATTAGACGCCTAGTAGGGATGGGTGCTACATAAATGGAGGCACCGCTGGGATTTAATTAGATAAAATAAGAGTAATTGATCAAAATTGACCGACCAGACAAAATATAAAAAATAATTAATTAAATAAAAAATCCACCCATACCAACTTTTAAAAGTAAATATCAGTAGCATAGTCAGTTCAAAGACAGACTGTACTTACCGACCATGGCACAACTCAGTAACTGGTGCAAGGGCGAGGGCATTGACCCGGAACACGCAGTGCTACTAAGAGATGTCCCAGTAAGTTCTGACGTCGAGACTATCGAGAAAGCCCTACAGTCTATCAAAGCCCTGGGACGAGTCAAAGTTCGAGGAAGAATATATGACTCCCAGCTGGAATGCCTGACTGTGTTAGTGGAGTGCAGTGAGAAAGTGAACGTCAAGGCTATCCCTTTTGATGTGATGCTTGAGGGCAGTGAAAAGCCATGGAGAATCCTGGGCCTGACCAGCGACGAGGCTGCAGATCAGCGGGGATCAGAACCATCTGCACCGAGTGGACAGCCTGAGGAACCTGCGACACCAGTTCTCCAGCCACTCCAAGCATGTTCTCCAGAAGCCATCATTCGAGCCGTAGGAGACCTGATGGACAAGCAAGCAAAGTCATCGAGTGACAGGGGAGCGTACAGGAGGTTACGGACCTTCTCTGGAGTTGTTCCGACTCCAGCAGGAGAGGAGCATCTGGACAACTGGATCGAACAAGCCCGCGTCATGGTTGAAGAATGTGACCGGTCGGACAAAGAAAAGAGAATGACCATCATGGAGAGTCTGAAGGGCCCTGCATTGGAAATCATTCGAGCGGTTCGATTCAACAATGCTCTGGCCACTCCAGCGGAGTATATAAATGCCATCGAGAACACGTTCGGAACACTAGAGACAGGAGAGGAGCTCTATTTCAACTTCCGGCTTCTCAGTCAGCACCCAGGAGAAAAGCTTTCAGAATTCATGCGGAGGATGGAAAGAGTGTTGAACAAAGTAGTGAAGAAAGGAGGCCTTCCACAGGCAGCTGTCAACCGAGCCCGCCTGGAACAGCTCATCAAAGGAGCCACTGGTTCAGACGTCATGGTACTGAATCTCAGACTGCGAGAGCGAAAGGACAACCCGCCTCCGTTCCTGCAGCTGCTGAACGAGATACTTACTGAGGAGGAGTACCAGGTCTCGAGAAGCTAAATGAACACCATGGTGAAGTCTGTCCATGTCCAGGGCACGGTGAAGCAGACAGAGCCTGAAATGAAAGAGCTCAGAGAAGAAATAAAATCGCTCAGATTACAAGTCACAGAGCTCACATCTCGACAGAGCGCACCGTACACAGCAGCTCCAAAGCCACGACAGTCCGACAGAGAAGAGGCTACAGAAGCGGAAGAGGACAAAGACGTCAAGGCTTTAAAGAAAGAAGTGAAGAAATTGAGAAACCAGGTCAAGATTATGGCAGTGAGGCCGGCGACTGGGTTCAGTGATGAGCAAGCCTGCCCAGAGTCCTCTACCCCAGCCCAGCAGAGGTCAGACTCAAATTCGGGTGACTTTTTCTGCTACCGCTGTGGAGGAGACCGGCACACCGCCAAGGTGTGTCAAAACCCCAAAAATCTGAAAAAGGTGATCCAGAAGCTGATCCGTGCACAACGACAGTCAAGAGGAGGATCAGACACCTCTGATGAAAGCGCCCACAATGTCCATGTGAAGAGGAGTGCAGTGCAGGCCCGAGCCCATGGTCTACCAAAGGGACTAGTTGGACCGCCGTCTACTGCCGCGGTGATGGTGGAAGGAACACCCTGTACCGCTCTACTAGACAGTGGGTCCCAAGTAACCATTATATTCGACAGCTGGTACGCTAAGCACCTGGTCCACATACCCCTCCGTCCAGTTAGCGGACTGGCAATCTGGGGTCTCAGTGATTCTGATGACAGCTATCCCTACCGAGGCTACCTTCAAGTGGAGTTGGAGCTCCCAGAGAAAATGGCTGGCGGCAAGAAACCCATCCCTGTCCTCGCTCTGGTGTGCCCAGATCCTCGGTGTTCAGATACCACTCCGATTCTTGTGGGTACTAACGTGCACAGAGTCCGCCTGCCCCAAAAGACTTCGCACCCCGTCCGCTCTCTAAGAGTACACACCCTAGATACTGAAGTAGAAAGACCACAGTCAACAGGGTCAGAGTGTGTTGACCCTGAACAGGAGGTGGTGGGAGAGGTAAAGTGGCCTGGACCTGGCCCTCTCGTCATTCCAGCTGTGGGCCAGCACATTGCAGTCTGTACAGTCGAGGAGAGACAGCCCTGGGGAAAGACTATCCTACTCACCGAACGGGCTCAGTCTTCTGCTCTCCCGCCGTCTGTGCTCGTACAACCCACTGTGATCTTCTCATCAGATCTTGACAAGAACAAGTTCTTAGTCCTGCTGCGAAGCGAGTCCCTGAAGGAGATGTCCATTCCAGCCGGCACGGTGATAGCCCAGATACATGTTGCAGACACTGTTACCGTGGGTCCAAGGCAGGAGAAGCAGGCTGCCAGGAAGCTGGATCCAACCCTGTTTGACTTTGGAGACTCTCACATTCCAACTGAGTGGAAGGATAGGCTCACAGAGAAGTTGTCAAGAAGAGTCAATGTATTCTCGACGGAAGAATGGGACGTGGGACTAGCAAAGGGAGTAGAGCATCACATAAGAGTCACTGATGACACGCCCTTCCGGGAGAGATCCCGTCGTATTTCCCCTGCTGACTTTGATGACCTGCGCCGCCATTTACAGGGGTTGTTGGCTGCAGGGATTATCAAGGAGTCTCGGAGTCCCTTTGCATCACCCATCGTCATAGCAAGAAAGAAATCTGGCCGACTGCGCATGTGTGTGGACTACAGAACTCTAAACCGAAGAACCATCGCGGACCAGTACGCAGTCCCACGCATTGACGATGCTCTCGACTGTCTTACCGGGAGCAAGTGGTTCTCGGTGTTGGACCTGCGCAGCGGATATTATCAAATCCCTATGGCCGAGGAGAGCAAGGAGAAGACTGCCTTTATCTGCCCCCTCGGGTTCTTTGAATTTGAACGCATGCCGCAGGGAATCACAGGTGCCCCTGCGACATTCCAGCGACTTATGGAGAGGGCCGTCGGAGACATGCACCTGCTTGAGGTCATCGTGTACCTTGATGACCTCATCGTGTTCGGGAAGACCCTTGAAGAACACGAGGAGCGCCTCTTCAAGGTTCTCGACAGAATGGAGGAGACTGGCCTGAAGCTGTCAATCGATAAGTGCCAGTTCTGTCAGCCCCAAGTGACCTATGTGGGGCACATCGTCTCCGAACAGGGCATCGCCACTGACCCCTCCAAAGTGGACGCTGTAGCCCACTGGAAGAAACCCACTGATCTGTCGTCCCTACAGTCCTTCCTGGGTTTCTGCGGGTACTACCGCCGTTTCATCCAAAACTATTCCATCATAGTCCGACCTCTCACAGACCTCACCAAGGGTTACCCTCCAACCCAGAAGGGGAGGAAGAAGAAGAACTGCAAGGAGACGTCTTACTACAAGGTGGATGAACCATTCGGTGACCGGTGGGACCAGAGCTGTACGGATGCGTTCCAGAAGATAATCGGTTGCCTCACCCATGCTCCTGTCTTAGCATTCGCTGACCCAGCCAAGCCCTACGTGTTGCACACAGATGCAAGCCTGCAAGGCCTGGGAGCTGTGCTTAATCAGGAGTACCCTGAGGGTTTGAGGCCCGTCGCGTTTGCCAGTCGTAAACTGAGCCCATCAGAGAAGAACTACGCCGTGCATCAGCTCGAATTCCTGGCGTTGAAATGGGCTGTAGTCGACAAGTTTCACGATTACTTGTACGGAGCTACTTTCACTGTACGTACAGACAACAATCCGCTCACGTACGTCCTGACAACAGCCAAGTTGAATGCTACTGGCCATCGTTGGCTCGCCAACCTCGCCACCTACAACTTCACCATCCAGTATCGGACTGGAAGTAGCAATGTCGATGCTGATTTGCTGTCACGTAATATCTTCTCTGAGACAGAGAAAACTGAGAGAGAGTGGAATGACATCCCTCCTGAGAGCATCAGAGCCCTGTGCAGACTGGTACGGAGCAGTCTGCCTCAGAACTGGTCCCCCTGTTGTGCTGAGCAGATAGGGGTTTCTCCAGATGCACTCCCGGAGTGTTACGTCTTCCCCGCCCGACTAGATGCTGGTTGCCTAGAGCAAATAACTAAGAAAGATCTCATCAAAGCTCAAGATAATGATCCGGTAATCTCCCCTGTCAAGCTCATGGTCAGCGGAGGACATCCACCTGCCCCTGTCAAAGGTGAGAGTCTAGAGCTCAGGCTGTTGAGGAGAGAGGGGGCGAAGCTCCGGATCATAGACGGAGTACTTCTCAGACAAGTACAGAGACCCCCAGGTTCCACTGTGCACCAGCTCATCCTACCACGTGAGCATGTTCCCATGGTGCTGAAGTCTCTTCATGATGAGAGTGGACACCTCGGAGTCGAGAAAACTACCGAACTCATCAGAGACCGCTTCTACTGGCCCAAGATGGGTGCAGAGATAGAGAAGTATGTGAAAGACTGTGGCAGGTGTATTGCACGCAAGACGGCACCACAGAGAGCGGCTCCCCTGAATCAGATCATCAGTAAGGGACCACTTGATCTTGTGTGCATTGACTTCCTGTCACTTGAACCAGACTCGCAGGGATTGGCTAATATCCTCGTCGTGACTGATCACTACACGCGTTACGCCCAGGCGTTCCCTGCTAAAGACCAGAAGGCAGCGACAGTAGCCAAGATCCTGTGCGAGAGATACTTCGTTCACTACGGATTGCCAGCCCGTATACACTCTGACCAGGGGCGTGATTTCGAGAGTCAGCTTATCCGAGACCTTCTGAACATGCTGGGAATCCGTAAATCAAGAACTACCCCATACCACCCCCAGGGAGACCCGCAACCGGAGCGCTTCAACCGAACCCTCCTGTCCATGCTGGGTACTTTAGACCCCAAACAGAAGCAGAAGTGGAGCCAGAGCGTCAGTCAGTTAGTGCACGCCTATAACTGTACACGCAACGAGGCCACAGGTTACTCCCCGTACCGGCTGATGTTTGGAAGGGAGGCCCGTCTTCCTGTGGACCTGTGTTTCGGGGTCTCCTCTGAGGGTGGAGAAGACATCAAGTACCAGGAGTATGTCTCAAAGTTGAGGTCAGATCTCCATAAAGCATATCTGCTTGCCACAGAGAGTGCTGATAAGAGTCACCAAAGAAACAAGAAAGCCCACGACAGAGTCGTTAGAGAGCAGATCTTAGAGGAGGGTGACCGAGTGTTGTTAAGAAACTTCGGGCTCACAGGAAAGCACAAGCTGCAAGATAAATGGAGGCCAATGCCTTACCAGATCGTCAGCAAGATGCCGAACCTGCCAGTCTATCAGATCAAGCCTGAGAGTGGGACAGGGGCTATCAAAACAGTACATCGAAACCACCTACTGCCCATTGGATATCTGGTGCGAATGCCAGTGTACAGTGAGGAACCAGAACCCCCACGGAAACGTGTGACCAGGTCGCAAGACAAACCGCCTAAGCACAGGTCAGACCAGAACAGGAGACCTGTGTCAGCAATCCAGAATGCTGAGGCAGACCTGACCTCTTCAGATTCCGAGGATTCTGACTTCGAGTCACCTCAGCCATGGATGCTCGGAAGGCGTGTAAATTGGAGAGATCTGTTAAATGTACCTGAAGGACAATATGACGGTAGTTCTGAGAAAGACCAAGCAGATGTACAGCTTAGAGTTCCCGAGGACGTTGAAGTAGAGACAGACCCTGTTGTATCCATCTCAGACACTGACCCAACGACTGCCCAGGACTTTGGGGAGCAGGCAGATCTAGAAACGGGAGTCTCAGTGACTGATGCTGACATGCCTGTGGATGATAGAGAAGAAGCAACAGAGCGATTCAGAAGGGAGAGAAGACCTATAGTACGCTTTAGTTACGATGAGTTAGGAAAGCCCACAGACCAGTCTCTGATCACAGTCCGTGGATGTGGAGTGATTATTGGAAGTAGGGACTGTAGAGAATACACCCGTCGTGGCCATACCGTGTGGTGTAAGCCTGTGGGAGACCACTGTGACCACTGCCCCATGTGCCCTGGATGTTGTATGTAAGCCATTGTGATTGTAGTACAGTAAAAGCAGAATAAGACTACATTCCGTTGACTACAAATTGATGAGGACATCAAGCTTCTAGAAGGGGGAGAGTGTAGCCCTGGCTAGGATTTCTGTAAATGAATAAATATACTTGAGTTCATGGAGATATTTAAATAAATAGATAATTAGACTTGAGTTCATGGAGACATTTAGATAAATAATTAGCTAAGACATTTAGAATATAGAAGGTGATTAATAAATACAATTAGAAATAATTTGGAGCACAATAAATATCTAAAGTATATTACAGTTTAAGATACACGTAATAAACTTTGCAGTAGCTTACAGGGTCAAAGTTCATGTAACATTAAAGTTAGTTAGAGTTTAAAACAAGCACATGTTAGGCACAGCCTATCTTCATTTAGCAGTCATTCACAGTCTTTTCTTTTGTTTTACTGGGTTGTAATTGCATCATTTCAATTCAGGGTCTGTTGATAGGTCAAGGGCAGGTAAAGGGCAGGACTAATTTTAGTGGGAGGAATTGTTCCACGATAGCAATTCAGATCATCGTTTGGCACCAGCAAGGTTGCAAGGATTTACGAGTTTTACGAGAAAAAACTGTATAAAAGATTCCCCGGTACAAGATTGACGACCTGTTGATCCAGTGAATGTATTTGGGTGTTTTCTGGATATATCAAGGTAATTATAAGTCGCAGAAATTCTAGAATGTCATGTTTCGAGTGTGCTATGTTGTAAATGTATTGTGTACACCGCATTTGCGGCAATGTTAGCCAGCAAGTTAGCTACGTAGTAAGCTCACTCGATATATATGTGATTGTCAAAGCATGTTAGTTCGCCAGGAGATGGTTTTGGGACTCTTGCTTAGTTATTATGCTTGATGTAGGAGAGGACGGTTGAGGCGCGGAGACGACGCTGGAAAACTTCTTGGGAGGAATTCGAAGTTTTGCGTTGAGAGTCCATGTTGCCGCACGTCTGAACTGCAACTGCTGGATGTGCCTGCGCTCTGTCAAGTAAACGAAAGTTGCCCCTTTTTCTTTTTGTTTTTCCATCCCTTTGCGACAAATCCTGGGATCTGTGAGTACATGACTGCCCCGTTTTAAGTTGAAGAGCATTCGCTGTGACTGCCACTTTGCTCTATTCGCTCTGGAGAGCTAAACAACAGTGTCTGGTCCAGTTTCCACCATCGCAATCTACTCGCACAGCGTTACATCTTGGGACAGTCTCTTGTGTGTGCGTGAGTGTGTGCGCGTATGAGTGGGCCCACGCTGTAGTTATTGTAAATGGTGTACACCTATAGCCTGTTTTGTCTACAGCTACTGTATTTGAATAAGGTTGTTTTGTTTTTATATTTTGTATCTATTATTTTGATTTCGAATTGAACAAGGTTAGTTTTGATTTTATATTTTACAGGATATCTGGGTGGAGTTAATTTGGATAATTTGCACTGATCGAACATAATTGTCACTGCAATTGTTTACAAATTCTACTGTTCGCCATTTTTGTGTAATATTGAATATTTCCATAATAATTATCTTTTATATAAAGTCGTTGTCTGGTCTGGTCATTTGGTATAGAATTTAAGTAAATTTGGTATAGAATAGAGATTAAGTAACTTTTATTTACTCTAATTAACTTTTATGGAGAACGAACCTGTAGCCTCATTATCCTAGTTTAGTCCTTTAAACAGTGATTAGACGCCTAGTAGGGATGGGTGCTACACATGCCTGTGGGAGGGGATGCGTAAGAATCGTGTATTTCATTGCTGCATGGAATCGTCTCTACGATCCAGAGGGCCAAGCGATGTACAATAGGGTGAAGCCCCACATAGCCCCTCCACAACAATACAAGGATTTTTGGTCTTCCTCACTGCACTTGTGCGGGAGGTATAAGACCGTAGAGCCCAGACGGGGCACAGTGAGTGCAGCATATCCGCTTGGGTTAGGAGGTGCGACGGGGTGCCCGCTAGCAACTTCCTAAGTTCACCAACCATGTCTGCTGGGGCCAATTAGAGGCATCTGGCAGAACTTGTACCCTTGAGTCCCTGATCCTCGCCAGAACCATAGGCAGGAAAGGGAAGGGGGGAGGGCATAAAGCAGGGCTGGAAGCCACTGGAGCACCAATGCATCCAAGATTCCCCTCTGGGCCCACTATGGGATATCGTAGGGGACAAAGCATCCTCCCTGGATGCAAAAGGTCCACCTGCACCCTCCCTAAGAGGGGCTAAATGGACTGCACACTGTCTGGGTGCAGGCGCCATTCCCCCACTCTCGGGCCACCCCTGGACAGCAAATCAGCTGCCACCTTGGTTGTGCCCAGCACATGCACTGCCCTTGGGGACATGCCCTAGCCCTGTGCCCACAGCAGAAGTTCACTTGCTTGCATGTAGGGACTAACCTACATGCACCACCTGGCCGCTAAAGCCATGAGGCTGAGCAACCTTCGGCTAATGTTTACTGTCACCTGCCGCGCTGCAGCAAAGTGGGACAGACTCTCCATCAAAAACATGCTGCCTTTATGGGTCAGAGAGGCCTCTTTTCCCTTGTTCAGGTTCAGGCCCAAGCTGGCTAAGTGGGCCAGTACTGACCTTGTATCCCTTCTGGCTTGCTCCTCTGAAGGAGCACGGATTAGCCAGTCGTCCAGGTAGTTTGCAGTGCGAATCCCTTAGTGACAGAGTGGGATCAGCGTGGCCTCCCTGCACTTCATAAAAAGTGTCTGGGGACAGGGCTAGGCTAAAGGGGAGGACCGAGTGATCATACCCTTTGCCTTGGAAGGAAAAGCAGAGGTACTTCCGGTGATCTCAGTGTATAGGGATATGGAAGTATACGCATAGTATATAAAGGCGGAACATGCGGAAGAGCAAGCGCTTTAGGAAGCAGTTGAGACCTTTCTAGCTTAGGATGGGGCGGAAGCCTCCATCCATCTCAGGTGCCGAAAAATACGTAAAGTAAAACCCTCAGGAAGTAGCCTCAGGGGGCAGAGCCTCAGGAAGTGTATGTCCTCACAGACTCAGAGGCGAGGGGCATGCGGTTCCTCATCATGCTCCCGGATTCTGAACACCTTCAGACATCCCTGATGTTGAAGTGTGCCCGACACCAAGCCAAGGGCCCGAATCAGTTCCACTGAAGGGCCACAAGGGGGTGGAGACCAAAAGGGGAAGCAGGAGCCCAACGGGGGTAAGAGCGCATGTTTAGCCCCCCTGAGAATCATCGCCCCATCGGAGAGATCCAGGAGCGGGGGGCTCAGATGAACAGTATTCCTGGTCAGCCAATGATACCCCTCTCAGTCTCTGACTGCTGGGGGTCAGGCCGACAGAACAGGCTGTCTGCGACATGCTTAGACCGGAAGTGTGTCCAACACCAAGCCAAGGGCCCGAATCAGTGGTACTGAAGGACTGTGAGGGGGTGAGAAGCTTCAGGCAGCGTCTGCTCTCATGAGCAGAGAGGCCCCTTCTGGCTTTTTTTATTCTGCTGAGAGCCCGAAGCAGTGTTACTGAAGGGCTGCGAGAGGGCGCGGAAGCCCTGGTAGCATGTGTGTACTGACACAGAGGCTACTTCCGGCTTACTTATTCTTACTCATTTCATTTGTTGTTGTTACTGTTAGTTATTGTTGCATAAAA
Source organism: Ilyophis sp. 1 JC-2022 (assembly GCA_022702515.1). NCBI lineage: Eukaryota > Metazoa > Chordata > Actinopteri > Anguilliformes > Synaphobranchidae > Ilyophis > Ilyophis sp. 1 JC-2022. Next base: position 41,533,485 of record CM040396.1, on the reverse strand, counting down.
AACAGTCTCAGCTCAACTCAGGAGGAGGCAAAAAGAGGTTGGGCGGCGTACAAGCGCCATATTTATGGCGTGACGTGGGTCCGCCCGTAGTGGTGGTTCATTTGCTATTCAGTCTCGTAACAGCTCCTCCTTCCGACGAGGATGACCCATATGGTGGCGTGTAGAACATTCTATTTACTTACAGGCTGTAGGCCTAGATGAAGAGAGCTGTATTGTAATGACATCTGAAGTACATTTTCAGAACTCAAATGTCCATCTATTGTAGTGCACAAGTTTTCCAGTGACAATTCACGCATTAAGTGTAGGCTAAATTACAATTTGTGCATTAGGCTTGATATAGGTGTTATCAGCAAAGTTTTTAATGCCTAGCCATTGTCCCGTAACAGAAGATTGTCCCCCCGGAATATTACAGGAACTATTGGTAAATATTGGCAGGATCCACCAAATTATACTCTCCTGCTGTATACTTGTATTATGGATGGACGCTCCCTCTGGGGCCTGGTCCTGCCAGTTGTCCTCAACCTACGGGGAGCAAACGATTTACAGATCCCTTTTATCGGTTATGCGGTAATGGACTTTGTAGTAGGGGGGTCCACGTAACCGAGAAAGGTGTGGTGATTGTGTGGGAAGATTGTTTTGGGTCTGACTGTGGGCTTCTGGAGATGAATGTAATTCAGCACTGTTGTGGGGAAGTGATGCCGGTGGTGCAGCCTGGGAAGCTGATGTTTGTGGCTAGCCAGCAGGGGACGGCATGCCGTGAACTGGAGAAGTGGTCGTGGACATCCGGAGTACTCAACCCTGGTGGGCTGGGGTGTTTGCGGCCCATGAGAAGGACTTTGGTAAGACGGACACTGTTCTCCATAACATCCCTACTGGAGATGCTCCCCCAAGTTGTGAAAGTGATCGCCCTCTCCCTCCTAGTCTTTTCCCCGAGCTGCGGTCTCTGCTGGAGAGCGGGGAGATTGCACAGAGTGTCAGCCCGTGGGCCGCGCCAGCACTTCTCGTGAGGAAGAAGGATGCGGCCTGGCGGTTCAGCATGGACTACCGGCGGCTCAATGCCGTGACACGCCGTGACGCCTACCCTCTGCCCCAGATTGAGGATTCAACAACTGCTGGTGGGGACCGCGGCTCGGGGGAGGAAGAGGAAGCATGTCACTTTCACCACGGAGTGTCAGCAGTCGTTCGAAGAGCTGAAGGGGGCCCTGCTAACCGCACCAGTGCTGGTCGCAATTGTGTGAGCAATGTATTCTGTGCATTATTCTGTGCCCAGCTTATGTGTATAACCTTTTATGAATTTGTATAATAAAAGTGAGTTTTACCTTTTATGTTGTGGTTCGTGTACTGTTTGCAGAGTGGTGGATCAACTGCAAAACCTGGTTAGGGGTTCCGGGATCAGGATTCACCTGATTTCCCGTGTTACAATAGCAAAGACACTTGCATTTGGGTTAGCGCCACTTAGCGCCGGGTGCAAGGTAGTATCTCTAAAGAGCAATGTTAAGTGAATAAAACATCATGCTTATTTACCTGAAAAACATTCTTTGTATTTGCAAAGCTACTGTGTCATTCTTAGTTATTAAGATATTAACATATTACTACACATTTACTACATAATTTTACAAGCGATTTGAACGGCATTTATAACATCTTGCCAAATGCCATTACTCACCTGAATATCTGATGAAGTTGAGGGAAGACTGTGATCAATTTGCTAAATAGTTTACTGAGCTAAATAGTATCAATAGTATTTGTATTCAAATTTCAGTATAATTTATTGCTCCCGTCTAGATTTGTTCTTGTATTTTATCTCAGACATTGAAGTAACTACTTGTATTATCAGCTCACTCTTTTCTGCTTAGCCTGCAATATAATTTCATGTAGAATTCCCTGAGCTGTGATATGACATCTCTGATAAACCATACAGCATCTGCTGTGGATAAAATAGGGATTTACTACATCCCATGAATCAAAAAAATGTTCTTTCATTTTTTCAAAGCAATTGACAGATATTACTGTAATTCCCTTACTATGGTGTGTAAAACTGAATAAGTGCGAACATCAAAAGCAACAACAGCTCCTCATCTGCCTCTGCTGTCTTGAGCTGTCCAGTGTCACCAAGCAGTCCAACAACCACAGGGACAAAGCTGCCCTGAGTCGACCAGAACAATGCGGATCTCCCGGATCACAGCTGCTCTAATCCAAGCCCTGCCGACACACACAAACTCTGCCTCCGCGACTCTCCTCCATGCACGCACACTCGCACAGTTTCCGTCCAGTCGAATCCACTCCACCTTCGCGACTGTCCTCCATGTACGCACAGTTTATGTCCAGTCGACTCCACTCAGCCTTCCCAGTTGTCGCATCACTCCTTCCTCGTCCTCCTTTTCCTCTTTTGCCGGATGGCCTTTCGAGGATTTCCCGCAGTTCCCAATCAGTCCCGATACTCAAACTCCGGTTAAAAAATAAAAACCCTGTCACTGCAGATCTCACGGACATTTCAGACTAGGCTACATGTTTTGAATGTGTCTCCACGGTGACGAACATAAACAAAACCAGCCTGACTGGACAATTTGATAATAATTATAAAAAAGAGCAGCAGCAGTGCCCTGAAAAATGATCAGCTTGCTTCCCTGTCCTATAACACATAGCAGCGCATGAAAAAACAAGACAAAAACTTGATACAACAAAACACATTCAAATGAACAAACACGAAAACGAGAGACAGCTGGACTACATGTCGCCATTACAGCACCACGTGACGTCAAATGGAGTTTCGTAATCTTGCATTATGCAGTGTTCAGAGCAAAGTGAAGTTGGCTGATTTTACATGTAGCGCCTCATGTTGTCTAATTCTAGCTTCCAATTGAACAGCATCAACATGAAATTATGTCTACATGTGTATGTGTAGACGTTGCACAGATAATCCATGAACAGTGCTTGAAAACCATTCAAATCAATGAAACACAATGTAAAAAGGAATCTTTTCATGATAGAAAATGGTTCAATCAAGGTCCGTGCCTGAAAACTAACACAGATAAACAAAATAAAACATAAAGCAATGTAGCCGTTTTAAAAATTTTCAATTTCATTGGGAATACCCAAAAAGGAAGGAGAACTTCCCAGGCAAAAAGTGCCGAAACAAAAAACAACCCAGAAAATAAATAGGGCGAACGCTCACAGACTGGAGCAGAACTGAGGTAGAGAACAGAAAACAAAACAAAAACACAGAGAGTAACTGGACAGATAGCGAAAGAAAATAGGAAAATGAAAAACAGCCCGGGCGAGCGGGCAAAACCTCACAAACGAGAGGAAAGGGAGAGAATAAAAAAAACGCCTCAACTCTGCAATAAGAACAGAGTAACAAAATAAAGAGGCGAACAGATAAAGCTCCTCAGCGAGGATAGAGAGGAAAATAGAAAAGCAAGAAAATGAAAAGGCGAAACGAAAAAGACAAATAACTCCTAAAGAGAAACGAAGCCCTAAGGCAAGTCCCGCGTTACTTTTGAAATAAAAGTAAAGAGGTCGTTTGAACCTATACCTGGCTTAGAGTGTGACAACAATGATACTCAAGCACCGGAAACAGGAAGAGCCGAGCTTAGGTAGAGCCAGACACCTGACACAGGTGAAACGGATAATGACCGGGCAAAAGGAAGTTTATCCTGGTGCCAAAATAAGGCAACTTTGTATATAACGAGACGGCGACCTGAAAAACCGTGACAAATTGATTTGACCTGTATTTCATATTTTAAAACCAAATCTTTCACCTGTATCTGCAAAACCACATTTTAAGTAATGTCAGCAGGATATAATTCTTCCTGTTCTTATCATAAGTGAAAGGTGGTGTCTTGAATTGGAGAATACTGTGTAATCCCAACAAATCCATCTTCTCTATTATCTCCCTTGTCACAATCATTTTTCAAATTCAATAATTTAAAGCCGTAACTGACTGTTTTCATTCTTGTATTAGTTTAATCTTTAGAACCATGAGATAAACAGAACAGAACATACCATCATAAATAACATATAAAGATACTTTTTCTAGTTTGATAGCAATGTACCGTAATACATATTTTATGCTTATTTAATCTGTTAATTTGATGTATGTATGTACACAGAACCTTTTCCCTGAATATTACATGTGGCTTCAGAATCATACATAACATACATTCAAAGCCATTTCATGCAAATATCATCTCCAAGCTATGCACCTCAATTCAAGTTAATTAAACATCAACATTCATTTTTAATTAAAAGTGTTTTGGTGGTGCTTTACACTGGTAGATTTGTTCTGTGTCAAGTCTGGTATAGAACACAGCCCAAGAGTACCTGTCTACCTGTTAAATACATCATAGTGTCGTTGCAAAATGTACTTACATGTACTAATTTACAACTGACTCCTCTCTCTCTCTCTCTGCTGACACAACACAACCTGAAATTGCTTCCGTAAGCCACTTTATTAATCCCTTTCCATAAAAAATTAAAAACCTAAAACCTTCAAGTCTCCTTTTGCTGAGTCTGGAAAGGTACTAGAGGATAAACATAAAAGTCACTGTCAATGTTTTCACGGCGATAGAGGCTGACACTGTTAAAGTGCTCTGATTCATGTGCCCTGGTTACCAGTGCATTTAATGCTCCTGTGACTGCTTGTGTTACTGTCAGGGGCTATACACTATGACACACTGCCACACTTTACATTTGCATATCATTAAAGTGATTGATGTGATGAAAAAGACAACAGTAAAAATATCAAATGTTCCTTTGTGGTTACGAAGGGCCATATTTTACCACTATTCAAAGACTCATTGTGAAAATGTGTATTTTTGCAATAATTTGAATGTGGTTTATAGGCTGTGGTGTATTTTATTATTTAGAATTTCAGTGCCTACCTGCACAAAGCTTTCTTAAAAAAAATTTTTAATAGATTATTTGCTGTACATATTTTCTTAACAGAAACTTGGCTGGAAATCTTGAGTTTTGTTGAGAAGGGAAACTTTTTTGAGAGTATCGTAGTGTCTTCCGAGTTTTTTCCCTACCCGCCCACCCCGCCTACAGTTTGCTGCCCTACCTAAAAATAAAAAATGCCATTATTTGAAAACTAATTTCCTATCATTTAAAAATCAATAGAACATTTGTTTGCATAAGCACACCATTTTGTGACCCATCTTCGTGAAATTGGCAGCAATCTCACTATGATTTGCTGTGTGGCCGCACGCAGACGAATAGATTTTTTTAGGTTACGTTACCTCAGGAAAGCAAATTAACCTAATACTAACCTAGCTAAATGACAATTTCATCTTCAGTTAATAAGAGGAGCTTGCTACAAAATATTATCAGGTAAAGATCTCATCTTTCTTCCCTGTAAATGTGAGATCAAAGAGAATGGGGACAGTGGGAGCCATTCTAATAACACAGAAACCAACGCGAGCGATAAAGGTGCAGGCTGTCAAAACACTGGGAGTCTTTATGGAACCCAGCCTGGCTTGAGGACCTGTATACTGTACACACAGAATGGAAAAATTAAACAACTGTGAAATGGGAGTAACATTACACAGGTTGTGTCAGGGCCAGCGCTAGGAAAAATAAATATGCAAATGGTCAGAAACCCCCCCCGGTTTGGTGTTGCACCGTCACACCACCCCACCTACAAAAACATCCTGGAGGAAACACTGTGCCCTCTTTGTTGACAACGGCTATTATTAGCGTGCATGTGTTTTACAAAACTTCCATGATAAAAAAGGTAACCACTGGTATAGGTCATATTTTTAGCAGTTCACCATGAAGACCAACCTGCAGCTATGCTTTACCAATGATGCAATTCTGCCTCAATATATAAAGGTGCCTATTGCCTTTAGACTCACATAGTCATCCCTGCACTTGGCATTAAATCCAATTGAAGACTGGGCTGAGGAGAGTTCTACTTAATAGGAACCTTTGCACATTTAATATGACAGTAAAACAAGTCAAGAAATTACATGCAGAGGCAGTATTTTACCATGGTCAAGAGGAGTGCTATAATGCAGCAACAAGGCTTGTAATTGCACATATAAGCCTCTTCTTGCCACGCCATGAATGCTAACAGCTTAATAACCTGTTTTTAACTCACAACTTTCTCCAACTCAACCCCGATAAGACTGAACTCCTCCTCATCGGCACAAAATCCACTCTCCATAAAACTGGACCCATCTCTCTCACTGTTGATAGCTCCACCATCACCCCCTCCCCCCTGGCACGGAACCTTGGTTTCATTCTGGACCCCACCCTCTCTTTCGAGCCCCACATCAACTCTGTCATCAAAATTTCATACTTCCACCTCCGCAACATTGCAAAAATCAGACACTGCCTCACCCCCTCTGCTGCTGAAACCCTCATTCATGCTTTCATTTCCTCCCGTCTGGATTATTGCAACTCCCTCCTTACCGGCATCACTTCCCGCTCCCTCCATAGACTCCAGATGGTTCAAAACTCAGCTGCCCGCCTCCTCACCCACACCCGATCCCGTGACCATATCACCCCTGTCCTCATTAATTTCCACTGGCTCCCCATCAAATTCCGCATTACCTTTAAAGTACTCCTCCTCACTTATAAAGCTCTCCACTCCCTGGCCCCCCCCTATCTGTCTGATCTCCTGATCCTTCACCACCCCACCCGAGCCCTCCGATCTGCTCACACTCTCACCCTCACCGTCCCCCCATCCAGACTGAAAACCTACGGTGACCGAGCATTTTCCCGTATAGCACCCCGCCTCTGGAACTCACTCCCCCAGCTCATCAGAGACTCACCCACAGTACAAACCTTCAAATCCCGGTTAAAAACACATCTCTTCTCCCAGGCCTACAACCTCCCCTACCCCTAACCATGCACTTCATCCCCTGACCCCCCCTCCCCATTTGTCATCTCTTGCATCCACTCACTACTGCTGCTATTGTTGTACTGTTGTCACCTGCCTCTACTGTTGTCCCCCCCCTACCTTTGATGCTGCTACGATCTGTTTTCATGTTTTGTTATGTTCCAGTCCCCCACTGCTACTGCCCATATGTTGTTTGCTATGTTATCTGTCTTGCTAAGTGTTACTACGTGATCTGTGTTCATTATGTGTTTTGTTTTGTTTCTTTTATTTATTTATTTTCTCTTTGTACCTATGTAATGCGTCTTTGGGTTATTGAAAAGCGCTATATAAAATAAATGTATTATTATTATTATTATTATTATTATTATTATTATTATTATTATTATTATAACCATTTGCTTTAATCATTTTTATTGCTCAGCCCTAACTGCATGCTTCATCGCTCAGGACCAAAGTCGCTCGACAGAATCTCCAAATTAAATCAAATCTTATTAAGTAGTAGAAAGGGCATCAGCCAGGGAATCGGGATTCTGCTCATTTCTCCTCACTTAATATGCCACCAGAAGACTTGGTCTCATGCTGTACATCACATCCCATAATACTCTGTATACAGAACATGTTTTAATATTCCACTTCAGTATTCCATATTCAAACCATTGTAACGCTTAATTTCTATAATAAGGTGTATATGAGCCATGCTACAGAAATGGTATGAATTGTAGTGTTCATGTTTTTAATAGAAAATTCTATCATGTGGTGATCTAATTAGGTGCCAAGCATTCATTGAGATCAAGTTAAATACACAAAAATTGCTTTTCAAATGTCACTTCATATTGGAGTATTCGTCCCTACCACAAACCCTTATATTACTTCTCATGAAAATAACAATTTAATGATTTTTAACACTTGTATTTCCATATACATTCTTGATAATGGAAAGTGGGAATTTCTGTTCTATTTTGTGGATTTTTTAAAGAAAAATAAATAAAAAGAAGCTATCCCCAGTTTTCATGTCAGTACCCTAACACTTACTATTTGCGTGTCCATAAAGAGCCCCTTTTTAGCCACACTATTAAAACTGCAACCAGCCAATCGGACTACATCATTGTGCATTATGGCCAATTAAAGTGAATTTTGGTGTAAATGGTCTCCAAAGCCGGAAAAATAGCTGAGTGATTTTAAGAAGTGTCATTACCAAACACTTACTTTTTAATATTGAGTAAAACATTTGGATATTTAGGACAAAATATTATTTTATAGTTAGTGAATCTGTCCATTTTTATAATCACCAGCCATGTGCTAGCTAACATTTTTGTTGCATGCTAAGAATTAATTTAAAATCGTCACTACCATAACAAACAGAAATGCTTCGGTAGTGACGTGATTGTTATGATTGATGACAGTCATTAATAATTTTTATAAATTATAAATTATAAATAAATACAATTATGTCACCAGTTGAATTGTTTTTAAATTAATTTGATTCAATTAGAATTTTTTATTTATTTTTTTGCTTTGAATGTTACAGGGAGAAAGAGAGAGAAACAGACACCACCATGCCCAAGAGTAACAAAGAGAGACAGACAGGATAAGAGAAGATCCAGCAAAATATCAGGAATACATAAAGAAATAACTGAAATAAGAAATGAAAAGAAGACTGAAAGTTTAAATCTGTCACCAAGCTCTCTCCCAGGGAGCACAGAGCTGTTCCAAGATGAAGAAATCTGCAAAAACACAGGGCATTAGTGAAAAGACATGCATATATGTTGCAGGTTATTCTTAGAAAATAAAATGACAGTGGAAATCTTAACAGCTGTTTGTTTTTAATTTGTTGCAAAATGTATTACTTGATTAAAATCATTCAGGACTTAGCTAAACAAAAAGTTCACATTACTGTAACAGTCAGGTCACTGCCATCGCATCTGATATTCCATTTCTATAATCAATTGATAATTTCTATAATCGATTAAAAAATCTAATATTATTGATTGTCACGCCGTGACACACCCCTGGGAAGACAGCAAGACGCAGGGAAACAGTCTTACGACATTTTCATTCTCACACGTAGAGGGAGAGAGAAAGAGTAGATACATGCCTCAGGTGGCACATAAAACAAAACAAAATCTTCCCTTCGCCCTCACGGGTACCGGTACTAGAAAATAAAACACTAAAGTAAAATAATAAACTAATGCACAATCAGCCTTTCGGCAAACACACTCTTGCAGCTGCTTTCTCCGTTTCTCTCTCTCTCTCTCTCTCTCTCTCTCTCTCTCTCTCTCTCTGGTTCAGAGATGACGTCACTGCTCTCTGTGTTCCAGGCACCTACTGGGAGATCAGAGCAGTTCTTATATTAAATATGAACAGGGCTCATCTGTGTATAATTGCTGCTCTGACCGTAGGCGTGGCCTTATTCAGCCCGATTACCCTGCCCAGAGCAACGCCTTCCACATTATACGTAAGTGTATATGTGCTCCAATCAGAACTGTCTCAAAAATGCTGTACAATTTTACAAAAATGTACAAAAACCAGGTCTAAACCCCCAAAACGCAAATGAGGTAAAAACTCCCCAGTAAGAAGAAAAACAGTCAAACAGTGGCAAGAAAAGACTCCCAGATGGGAAGAAATCTTGGGAGGAACTTGGCTAGAGAGCCGGAGCCCATCAACCACTGGCTGACCGGGTTTAACTAAACATGGAATAGATGGTAACAAAATGTAATGAGGGATCTATCACAGCAATTAGTCAAATGGGTTGAGCAGGTTAAAATTTTAAGATATTAAACTAGCTGGTAAGTAGGAAGTTCAATGAACAGATATAATATGCAATTCAGAGGGGTGTGGTGAAACATCTGGGACTCCAGGTAGCCTCAAGGCATGGGCTTGAACCAGGGGGGTCAGGGCTGGTGCAGTCCACAAACTCAGGGTGAGGGTCAGGGCTGGAGCAGTCCACAAACTCAGGGTGAGGGGCAGGGCTGGAGCAGTCCACAAACTCAGGACGAGGGTCAGGGCTGGAGCAGTCCACAAACTCAGGGTGAGGGTCAGGGCTGGAGCAGTCCACAAACTCAGGGTGAGGGTCAGGGCTGGAGCAGTCCACAAACTCAGGATGAGGGGCAGGGCTGGTGCAGTCCACAAACTCAGGGTGAGGGTCAGGGCTGGAGCAGTCCACAAACTCAGGGTGAGGGTCAGGGCTGGAGCAGTCCACAAACTCAGGGTGAGGGGCAGGGCTGGAGCAGTCTGTACAATCAGGAGAGTAACAATTGTGAACAAATGTGGAGGCCAGAGTGTAACATGGAAAGCCCCAGGGCATTATGTTATAGAAGCACAAGCTAAAGGTGTGAAGAGAGGGGTGCACACAACCATGAGTGATCCTGGACTGACAGTACCCCAACACGGCACAGAACAGCAGACCTGAGCAGCTCAAGAGTTGAAGCCAATTCAAGCCTGATGAAAGCCAGGTTTGGGGAAAGTTATGTGCATGTTCATGGACTATTTAAACAGCCTGAGTAAGTGAATGTCAAATTAAACATGCTATCAGAGTAAATTGGCAAAATAACGTATAGTGTCGTTTACAGCTGGGTAACAGGAACTCATTATGCAGTTTTTTGAGTAATTAATAAAGCGAGAGACGCCTGGGAATCGATTGCCGAGTGCATAAATGCGTACGCTAGTCCTATTGCTACAGTGCTACATGCTTTGCATCTCCTCAATTTAAAAAAGTAGGCTATTTTAATCGTACTTTTTGTTGTGTGTTTAGGAGTAATCACAGTGGGACAAAAAGGACCGTAAAATGTAACATGTTTTGCGGTTTCCCTCAGCGCGGAGAGAATGAGAGCGGTTCCTGAAGTGGCAGATTGGATCATTGCGGAACGACATTGAATGATTTAATAATTGAATTAGTGAGTGAGTGGTTGGTACTCATGGGGTAATTGCGGGGTAGAACAAGAGAATTGACAGAAGGCGAGCGAGAGAGGGTGGTTTGCCTCTGAGCTCCTGCATGTGTGGCAGTGTTTTTTTTTTTTTTGGTTTGGTTAGTTATTTTTTTGTATGAGTGAGAATGTGTTGTGTTGTGTGTACGGTGAAACTTACCCAAGTGCAGCAAGCGGCTGAGAGAGAGCTGGATTGGCTGGAGACTGCGGAAGCAAGAGCAAAAATACGGCATTACACCGGGACTGACGAGCAGCATCGGCGGCGGACTGCAGAGCTGTTCGGTGCGACGGAGCCAGTGGAACCGGAGATACTGTGATGAGCTTTTGCTGGGGGAAACGATTTCCGCCAGACCGTAAGGAATGTGTTTGTGCCGTACTTGAAACACAGCGTGTGTGGGTCCCAGACCAGGGTGAGCAGAAAACTGAGCGAAAGTGGGTGTGTCCTTCTCTCCCCTGCCTAGAGTCGGAGTCCCGCAGCCAAGCCAGCTAGGGTGACAAGGGCGACAGCTAGCAGCAGAAGGACTGTGATCCGAGGCTCGCCCGAGTAGTGGACAGGCCGATTCCTCGTTCGCGACCACCAAGGGGTGGCGAAGCCGTCCCACTGTGTATTGTGTGTGTGGTTAATTTTTGCCAGACGGCTCGTGTTCTTTTTTTTATTTTTTATTTTTAATTTTTTTATTTGTGGTAGTCCTCCCAGTAGTGTGGTGTGGGCAGGACTCCACGATTCTTGATTTATTTGTGTTTAATGTTGCTTGTCTGTGGCGTGGGATGTGAGTGAGTTTGGTTATTGTATGCGTGTGTATGCCGCTGTGCCAGTCTGTGTGTGGGCTTTTCCCTCGTGGGTGTTGTGGGGCCGGGCGGCCGGCTACCCCCATGGTGGGCTATTGAGGGTGTGATCATGAGTGTATGTGTGCCCACTGCCTGTAGCCTAAAATATATCGAGCACAGTGTGTTTACGAGTGGTGGAGGCCAGAGTGTAACATGGAAAGCCCCAGGGCATTATGTTATAGAAGCACAAGCTAAAGGTGTGAAGAGAGGGGCGCACACAACCATGAGTGATCCTGGACTGACAGTACCCCAACACGGCACAGAACAGCAGACCTGAGCAGCTCAAGAGTTGAAGCTAATTCAAGCCTGATGAAAGCCAGGTTTGGGGAATAGTGACAGCTATTGGTGCGAGTGACAGCGTGTATTGTCTGGTGTGTGGTGTGTGGGCAGTAGGCACGCTTACCTGCGGGTGGGGTCTGGCTTTGTCCGGCAGACTTGTGAGAGTGGTGGGAGGGAAAAGGAACCCACAGAAGGGCATAGCCTCTATCAGTCATTGTGAGCAACTTGTTTTTATGAATTCTGACTTAAATAAAAATAGTTTTACCTTTTACTTCTGTCTGGTGTACTGTTTGAAGAGTGGTGGATCTTGCAAAACCTGGTCCAGGAGTGAGATTTGTCTGTTTTTGACTTGTGAAAAATTCAAATCAAAATGTTGGTGAAGAGGCAATCAGAGTTGCAGAGCTTCTATAGAAATGGTGAAATGATGACCATATAGTCAGATAGCTGTGGTGACACTAACAGTGCAAAAAGTTATCTAGGCCTTCTGCATCTATAGGCTAAAGGTTAGTGCATAGGCTATTTGGTTATGCTGACATTGGGCCTCATTCATGAAGCGTTCCTAAATATACGCGTACATTTATATCCGAAGGGAGTTGTTACGAAAAATTTATGCCGGATTCATCAAACCGTGTGGAAAAGGGAGATTTTGTCATATTCACGTACGATGCGCGTCCACTTTATTTTGTGATTAGCATAAATCCAAGCCCATGAATTGTCTTATATGGAGGCTGTCACTTCTATTTCAAGATCCATATCTAGTCAGAATGGCCAAGAAAAAGCAATGGAAATAATTATTCTGACACATTTATTAGCAGATGTTCAATCAAAGAAAATAAATTGTTTCATATTGTTTAACGGCGTCATGAACTGGTAAAGTAAAAGCCTAGCAGGAGATAACATGTACCATCAATATGAGCACATTGCATTATTGCAGCCTGGAAATAAATTAAATGTTATTCATTTTGTAATTATGTTGGGGTTCTGTGCATGTGAGTTGTGGTTTGAAATTGGGTAATCACACGGGCTACCTTATTTTAGAATCTCTCTGGCGCATTCTAATTGTCTATGGAACCGAAAACATTGGACTGGTTGGCAATTTAATAAAAACCCCGCTTTACCTCCACCTGGCTTTGCATCTTGTAGGGGAACTGGATGTATGCTGGCATTAGCTGGATTAAGCTGTTGACCACAATTGAAACCCTGGCTGACATGTAAGCCACTTTAAAGCAAAATTAATTAGTTAAATGTGTGTTTTAATGAGCATAGCCTATGCAAGGTCATGTATAATTTTTTTTGAGCAATTTAGAAAAAATAGTAGGCTACTGGGAGCGTTCATTAGCCTACGTTATGGGTCTAATTAAACAGCTTCATAGCCTACAATTGATTAATGTCATGGATTATGCCTTCCTTCCCTTATCTCCGCGTTTTTTTATTATTTTTGTCGTTTACCAGTAATCTATCGGATTTTCCTGTGTTCCGCTACGGGTTTTGCTTTCGCCTCGGTGACTAGTGAGTTCACCTGTCATTTATACCCCGCTTCCTGCCTTTCTCGTTGCTTCCAAGTTATTTCACATAACATTCGAGCCGGTAAAAAGGGTATTAGGAAGTTGTGCTGCTATCGACCGTTTTGCTTATCAACGCGGGACTTGTTAGCAGTACAATTTAGAAAGAAGCAAAGTGATCTTTTGGCTCAGAGCAGAGGTTTTTGTTTGTTTCTTTTGTTTTCCATTCATTACCTACGAGTGCTCTTACCCTAAGTCTTAGGGGTCTTTTTGAGTTTCTCTTTTCTATTTTTTTGTTCGCTCCGCTCTTTTGAACATTTTAAGATTCCGCAACTATCGCATCTGGACCTCCAAAATTTCCTCCGTGTCTCTGACATAGAGATCCCCGGACAATTAATGGGCGTAATCTAAAGGGTTTGCTTTTTACAATCATAATTTATTACGTTTGCAATGTGTATTTCAAAGGCTACATTTAGTCTCGTGAATTTTAGATACAGAAGCTACATTTACCAGGCATTCTGAATTTACGAATGCGGTACGCGTGCTCTTGAGCAGGTGTAAATTTTGTTTGGAGGTACTAACAAATCTCAGATACAAAAATGTTGATGAATACCAAAATACGGGCAAAATTGCAATTACGAACAATTTACGTACAAATTCGTTCTGCTTACGTTTCATGAATGAGGCCCAGTGTGTATATGAAAACCATTTGGCTGTGTGTATATTGATGCTGTAGAACTATACAATAACCTATTAAATAGGGTACCTACAATTTTGTGAAAACATTCCTTGGTGTGCAGTTTGTTATAAATGTTATAAAGACATTTATGAGTTTATTCAGGGCAAGGTACACTTACGCACAACATGGCGGACAGTGGTTTTGCTGAAGCTCTCGGCATCGCAAACGGAGTACAAAAAGGTGCCGCTTGCCAAAAAAACGCAACTTAAGCACATTCTCCCATAACTTTGTCCTGGATTCAATCAGACTTTGTCTTTAACAATTTGTTCACATACACATGTGGATGTATGTGTATTTTTCTTTCACAGTTTGGCTAATATTGGTGATTTTTGAATATGCCGTTGTGTGAAAAAATAAAGTAATGACTGTATTTAACTGTAATTGTGTTAAGAACAAATGGCAATTGAATTGCAATAATTCAATGCACATTTAGTATTGGGAATTGTCTAACCTTGGAGGCATGCATTGTGAATTAATCACCCCACCCCAAATTAAAACATAATGGGGCCATGCTAGCCATGTAGTTGAATCGAGGTCATTGTTCCAGCTGTTACTCCATCCCCTGGTGTATCACTGAAGCACCAAAAGAGACAGAACCCTGAGGACCAGGGCCGGTCTTATCCCAATGGGCTACAACCGCTGCTGCCCAGGGCCCCCACACTTTAGGGGGTACAAACTGTCAGTTACAGAAGTTACACAACAGAAAAATGGCTAAAGAAGTCAAGCTTCAAATAAAAACACCCAAACTCACACCATATGTTAGTCTAACGTTAGCAGTAAGCAAACAAATGACGGGAGATCTCAATTACAGAATTAATTGGCTGCAGAAGATGTTAATGCTAATTAAATCATTGAGGATTTCTCAATACTGAAAGCCAGGAAACGGCAGTTCTGATTGTTTAACCCCTCTGCACAGATACCCTGGTGGCAGGACACTGGCGTTCTGAGACAGCTCAACTGAGACATTGCTCCTGTATTGAATGTATAGTTTTACCTGTTTTAGGTGCTCTCAGTATTGCATTAAAAACTAAAGAAGAACTTCATTTTTGCATTTTCACCAATATCTTTTGCATTTATGGCACTTTTATACCTCAATAATGATAATAAACTAATCTAAGTTAGGCCTGTAAATGGTACAACTGTCTTGCTTCATTTAAGCCATTGTCCAAGTTTCTGTGATGCTCACACCTGGGGCTCTATCTTGGCGATCTTAGTGCTCGGTCTAAACGCATGGTGCAAAGTGCATTTAGGGCATGTCTAAGTCCATTTTTGCTAGTTAGATGGCAATGTTTTGAGCGCTAAGCACGGAGAAATGTGTAAATGGGCTGAACTTAGTCTCTTCATTAATTATAGGTGTGTCCGGGGCGTAACATGCAATAAACCAATAAAAATGTCATATATCATTCCCTTTAAAAGCCTGCTTTTCCACCTTGGTGGATTGCTTATATGATGGCGAAACAGACATGCTCGTGCATGTGTAGTGCGAGCAAAGAATAGGCTAGGCTATATAAATCAATAGTATGAATATTATTCAGACTAACCATTATGAAGCGTTTTGATATACACAATAATAATCTTTAACTTTAGGGTTTAACATCAGCACGGGTTCCCGGTAATTCCTGACAGTGCTGTTATTTTAGAAAATATATTCAGTTAAATTTTGTTAAAAGCACCTGCAACAGCTGAGATTAAGTTACCAGAATATGGCTTCGGTATCACCTTAGAAAAGGCCAAATTAGCCTGCTTGTTTAACAAATTTCGTTTGATTATACAATGAAGCATTGTCAAACATCAATTCTATGAGTTCTCGAAGTTCAAGCTTCATCCGAAGTTCATTATGTGCATTCTAATATTGATTAATAACATAAATACTGTTATTTTGCCATAATGATGACACTAAATACACTTTACTGGTAGCGTAAACCAGACCTGCTCCTGTATGAAGTTAAAGCGCACATGCAGAGAATGGCATTAAAATTAATTGTGAATTAATTGTGTAATGTGCTGCAAATTAGTTTTTGTTTCTAATTAGACTCTTAGTTCTCTTTAAAATAGTTTTGTTCACTTATGGAATAACAGGTGAAATCAGCTCAGTTTTAATAAGCTGAGAGTATGAAAACCTGGTCACTGTAATTTAAAAAATATGAAGGACGAAGAATAAGGTCAAAATTATGTTAACATGGTGAAATTTAAATTAATCTCCATTTCTTAACTGTAGGCTATCGGAAAAACCTTATGCACAGCGAATACCGGGGACTGAAAAACAATAAATGCAATATTCACTGGACAAGGTTTTTTCAGTCAAAACCATTCTATTTACTGTAGGCCTAGATGAAGACAGCTGTAATTACATCGGAAGCACATTTTCAGAACAAATAACTAAAGTTAAAGATTATAATTGTGTATATCAAAACGCTTCATAATGGTTAGTCTGAATAATATTCATACTATTGATTCATATAGCCTAGCCTATTCCTTGCTCGCACTACACATTCATGAGCATGTCTGTTTCGCCATCATATAAGCAATCCGCCAAGGTGGAAAAGCAGGCTTTTAAACAACATGACTTTAGACCAGGTTTGTGGTGGTTTTAGCACAAGCACTTTCTGCTGGCTCAAGATAGCAATACACCAAAAATAATCCTGGCCACTTCTAATTTTAAGACCAACCCGCCCAGTTCACTTGGTATGGGCACAATATCACTTGGTATTTAAACGACGTGAGCGCTAGTGGCTATAACCCTGTGCCAGGTGTAAGATGGCAAAAACACTTGTGTTTGGGTTAGCGCCGCTTAGCACCGGGTGTAAGATAGGGCCCCAGGTATTTAAACGACATGAGCGCTAGGTGCTATAATGAATCCTGCACCAGGTGTAAGATAGCAAAGACACTTACGTTTGGGTTAGTGCCACTTAGCGCCGGGTGTAAGATAGGGCCCCTGGAGTTATAAAGCCTTAAGTAGAGCACCCCCTAAATAGATCAAAATTTACCAAATTTGGAATCTGCGCAAAGTTATTAAGTATTGGCTATCCATATCTAAATCCACCTACAGAAATTCACTAAAGTAAGCAATACATTTTAGGAGATAATCTGAGTTTGTGCAGGCCTGGGGTCTGTATCACAAAGCAGGCTAAGTGGGTTAGCTGGATAACTGCACTGAGTAAAACCCGGAAGAGTGTTTTTTGCTTCATAATATGTTCCATATTCAGGGGGTTTCCAGGTTTTACTCAGGACAGTTATCCAGCTAACCCACTGTGGCAAACTCGAGTGCCACCGCTCGTGAAAGGACTGAAGACACACAGATTTGTTTGACAACCCGCTGGGTTCTTTTATTATTATTTGTTTCTCTTTCGGCTCTGGCTTCCCCGGAGCTTTTCCTTCTCCGTTCACAGCCAGCCCCTTTTGTCCGCCCGTCTCTCCCTTTTCAAGCCCCGGCTCACTGTCATAGCAATCAGAAACAATTAAACCATTATTCAATCACGTTTCGCCGTGATGCTGATTAACTTATGACAGCTGTGGCTCAGGGTCCGAGAGCCGCTCCGCTCACTCTCTCTCTGCACGCAGAGGCTAACCGCGCCCACCCTGCCACATACCCCCACTCCCCGACATAAAACTAGCCGTGCCCAGCCGATCCAAGAGTTCATCGACCCTAGGCATAGGATAGGCATCAAACCGTGAAACCTCATTCACCTTTCTGTAATCCACACAGAACCGGATAGACCCATCGAGTTTACCTACCAGGACAATGGGGCTACTCCAGGCACTGTGTGACTCCTCTATTACGCCCAACTCCAGCATGGCCTGCACCAATTTTTTTTTGTGTTCCGGCAGCCGATAAGGACAGGAATGTACCGTCACTCCCGGGGGGGTTTCGATATGGTGGTGTGTGCATCCGGGTAGGGGAGAAAACACATCTGCAAACTGCTTTTGCAATAGAGCAAGGTCTGCCTGCTGGCTTGGCGAGAGATGGCTATCAGAAAGGGGCGGGGTCTGATTGGATGAATTTGGTACCTCCGGCCCCAGCTCATCTTTCTCCTTATCTACCATCACCAGCGAGACAGCCACCACCTCCTTCCAGGCTTTTAACAGATTTAGATGGTAGATTTGTTTTGCTCCTTCCCTATCCGAACGCACTACCTCGTAGTCTACCTTCCCTATTCGCCGTGTGACCACAAAGGGCCCTTGCCACTTGGCGAGCAATTTTGAGCTGGAAGTTGGAAGTAATACCAGTACTTTATCTCCCGGTGAGAATTGTCTGAGTTTTGTCCCTTTATTATAGTGCGTTTGCTGCCGTTCCTGGGCCTTGAGCAAATTCTCCCGTGATACCCTACCCAGTGTATGGAGTTTTGCTCGCAGGTCCATTACGTACTGTATCTCATTTTTACTGGAGCTTGGACCTTCCTCCCAGTTTTCTTTAACTAGGTCCAAAACTCCCCTGGGTTTTCTACCGAATATTAACTCAAAGGGAGAAAATCCCGTGGAGGCCTGGGGAATCTCCCGACTATCTTCGTGAACGAACTTCCGAATCATCGACTTCAAAGTCCTATTAAACCGCTCAACGAGCCCATCCGTTTGGGGGTGGTACATGCTGGTTTTAATCGACTGAATGCCCAATAACGCGTACAGTTCATTTAGTGTCCGTGACATAAATGATGTGCCCTGGTCCGTCAGAATCGCTTTCGGAGATGATTTGAAACAGTGCCTGCGCAACACTCTTAGCGGAGATATTGCGCAGTGGAACTGCTTCGGGATACTGGGTCGCATAATCCACCAGAACTAGTATGAATCGGTATCCCTGAGTGCTCCATTCAAATGGCCCGATGAGTAGGGATGTTCCTAACGACTAATTTCCCTGACGTTTAAACGGAAGTTTAAACTTAGACTAGTCGACTAGTCTAAAAGTAAGAAAACACTTAGCAACACTTAGTCAAAATTTAGCACAATTTAATCTATAAGGTTAAACATTGTCCGAAAAAATATTGCGTATATTATAAGAGCCATTTGAAACCGTTAATCACATTCTTCAATAACCAAATCGTATTTTAAATGCCGCTGAAATGTGTGGCACTTTGTGCCTTGCATTATGAACATTGCACATTATCCTACAAAACATGACAACAACTCACTAAATAAAAGTTAAAAAATAACATTTATTGAAAACAATATTCAACGTAACAAAACATTTTTAGGAAACGTGCCTGATTATTACAACAGCATTTTAATTTGGTGAACGCGATCGCATAGCAAATACAGTAAAAAATAATAATCGGTCATCAGAAAAACTACCAGTAATAGGCCCACAAAAAAATAACAATTAGGCCTACTGATCGACGTGACATTACATTCGTTTTATTGTGCTATTCAACAACGCGATAGGCCTACTTACTCTTTCCACCTCGCTGGTTTAACTTGCAGGGCGAACAGGCTATTAATGCGTTTTGTTTCTTTCCTTCGTTTTTTTTTATTTTTTATTTTATCCGGCGTTGTTAACATTAGTAACGGATGCTCGTTTTTTTACGAAGCAACATTTGACCAGGAAAACATGACATTTCAGTGCAAATTTAAATGTAATTTATAATCACAGTGTAATTTAAATGTGTACATTAATAAAATAATACGTTTAACCGACTAGTATTTCTGGTGCCGACTAGCGAGGGTAGCAACGTTTAATCGGCTAGTCGACTAAACGCGCACATCCCTACCGATGAGGTCCATAGCCACTCTATCAAATGGGACCTCTATTAATGGAAGTGGCTGCAACGGCGCTTTTGGGGTGGCCGGGGAATTCACTAATTGACATTCCGGGCAAGACGCGCACCACCGACGTACGTCGGCCCAGATTACACGGCTAATAAAATCGGGCCATTATACGGTTTAGTGTTTTGTCATACCCCAAGTGCCCCGCTATGGGGTTATAATGAGCCGCTTGGAAAACCATTTCCCGGCGGCTTTTAGGTACCAACAACTGGGTATTTTCTTCCCCTGTTTTAGCGTCCCGACACACTCGGTATAATCTATCTCTAATAACCGATAAATACGGGTGAGAGAGAGCTGTCTCCGGACGCACTTGCTGACCATCAATACGCATCACTTGATCGTAAGCAAAGCGTAAGGTGTCATCCCGAGACTGTTTGAGTGGGAAATCCTCCGTGGGGTGAAAAACCGGAACCAGGGGAGTCACCCCTCGAGGCTCCCCAGGCTCCGCTCCCCCCTTCGACCGTGTCGGCTGACCCTGCGTCATCGCTGTCAACAGCACACACCTCCCCGGGCCCTACCGGTCGGGATCGCACCTCCCACAGCTTCCCTGACACTTTATGAAACCCCGCCCAATCAATGCCCAAAATCAGGGGGTGTGAAAGCCAGGAGCTAACCGCAGCTTTGACTATATAAATTTTCCATTGATAATAAATTTTTACAGGCACTACCGGATATTTGTGCACATCACCATGCATGCACGTAATCGATACCCAGGGTGCCTCCACCAATGCCTCTGGCCAAACCAGGCTTTGCCGAATCATGGACTGCATAGCCCCTCAATCCAACAACACCCGGTGTTCACTCCCTTGCACCCTTACCGGTATGCAGTACGCTCCCTCTGGATCGTGACCGGGAGTGGGCGGACCGACAACCCGGACCACCTGCCCCACCTCCATAAGTGGGCAGTCGCGGCGCAGGTGGCCGAGCTGCCCGCACGGCCAACAACCCGGTCCGACCATCTGAGGAGCCCTCTGTGGGTCGGACCCTCCCGCCACCGAGCCTGGGCCTGGAAAGGGAGAGAAAAAAAAAGAAGAAGTGTTGAATTGGGGTCCCGGGAAAGGGAAGGAGGGACCGTGCGAGGAGGGGGCCTCCTCCTCAGAGCTGGTTCCGGCGGCTTTTGTGGTGGGCTGCTTGGCACCACGGCCAGATGGTCTTCGGCCAGGTTAACTGCCAGCTCCAGGTTAGTGGGTCAGTGGCAGCGCATCCAGTTGGCGGTCGCCTCTGGCAGCCCGCCCACAAATTTTTCGAGCACGACCTGCACCACCCCCCCCCCGGCGGATCGAATTTCTGGCTGCAGCCATCTTCGGGCCATGTAGGTGAGCCGCTGGGCGAACGCGAAGGGCGGTCCCCCGGAACCAGTGAGGCGTCCCGGAACCGGCGCCTTTGATCTTCTGGGCTATAGCCCAGACGATCCAGGATTGCCTTCCTGACGGTGGTGTAGTTTACCTGGGATATGGCCGGCAGCCCATGTGCCGCCTGCTGGGCTTCCCCCGTTAACAGGGGCAGGAGGCGGACTACCCACTCCTCGTTGGGCCACCGACATGCCTCCGCGGCCACCTCAAAGCTGTCCAGGAAGGCCCGGGCATCATCATCGGCGGTCATCTTGAGCAACTGGATCTTCATCGGGGCTCGGACATACGGATCCCGGGACCCTGCCCCCCCGATGCCGCAGCGTCTCCGTCTGGAGGGTGGCTTGTAGCCGCAGCGCCTCCATCTGCTCTTGATGCACCGCCGCTTGCCGCTCCTGCATGTCCGTCAACGCCTCCAGCATGCGTGCGAGCGCTACTACTGGCTACCCCGCTTCCGTTCGTTCCTAGCCGGTCTCTATTTTTTATTATATTTATTTTTTTGTTGTGTCTTGCAGTCTCTTAACTTTTCTTCCCCCCCGTACAGGCCACCACTGTGGCAAAGTCGAGTGCCACCGCTCGTGAAAGGACTGAAGACACACAGATTTTTTTGACAACCCGCTGGGTTCTTTTATTATTATTTGTTCTCTTTCGACTCTGGCTTCCCCGGAGCTTTTCCTTCTCCGTTCACAGCCAGCCCCGTTTGTCCGCCCGTCTCTCCCTTTTCAAGCTCACTGTCATAGCAATCAGAAACAATTAAACCATTATTCAATCACGTTTCCCCGTGATGCTGATTAACTTATGACAGCTGTGGCTCAGGGTCCGAGAGCCGCTCCGCTCACTCTCTCTCTGCACGCAGAGGCTAACCACGCCCACCCTGCCACACCCACTTAGCCTGCTTCATGATACAGGTCCCTGTAGCTGATGAGACTGATTAATTTGACTCTCAGTTCACCGCTAGTTATTACCAGGCAGCAGGAAGTGGAGCCAGAAACTACAGTATTACAGTTGTAATTCACAAATATTTCTCCCATAATAAATATTGTTCTGGAGGCCCAGATTAAGTTAATAGACTCAGTTCAGAGTCAGTGGTAGATTAAGTCCACATTTATTATTTTCTGTATTTGTTTTCTATATCTTGTATAAGAGATCATTCTATGTTGTTCATTTGCATGAGAGCGTTTTTCTATTTGATTTGTATGTCCTTTGTGCCGCACCGTAGGGCAGCGTGAGCCTACGCACTGATAATATATACAGAGCGAGAGAGCTGGTTTTGCTAGTGAGCTGTAATTGCGAACTCGGGACATTGTTTAGCTTCTAGTGGGAAGCGGCAGTGTTAGTCTAGGGAAAAGGTGAAGTGAATGTGCTTCGAGTTAGATCTGCAGGCGTGTAGATATCGGAGGACTGTGAAGAGGCTTTGCGCTGAGTTTGGCCGCGTCCGGACTCAGCTAGCTACAGTGGGCTACGCGTTGGTTAGCCTGAAGCTAAGTTGCTAACGAGCTATTAGGTATAACGTTGTTGTGTTGGAACATCGGGACCAGATCCGAGCGTGATCCCCGTCCAGCCACTGCCTGACTGCCACGTTCGTCTGCTTCAGTACATTGTCTCCGTCCTCGTCCCTTTCCCTGGCTGTTCGCCCCCCCTCCTCGCATCGTCTCATCGTCCGCCATCTTCTCCACCCCACCAGAGCTCCAACAAACTGGTACCATTAGTTTAGGACTACATTTAATTCGGACATTGGTTGCTATTACAAATTGTATTAACTTAGGGATATAAATATTGTATGTGGTATGTGTGTTTATGTGTATTAAATGTTTATTGTTATATTTGGTACACGTGTCTCCCCGCCTAGTTAATTGAGTGTCCGCCATTTGTAGAGTATTCTTTGTTTAGTCATTTAGTGTTTATTAGCTTGTTAATTTAATACAGTCAGGGTTGTGTAGCCCCTCAGCTACAATTGGTCCTTCGAGCCGGATAGCACTAGCAGTAATATGGCTAGCGGCGGACACTCCCCAGGCAGGTCTCCCCCATTAGAGCGCCCTATGCGCCGGCGTCAGCGTCAGCCTCCCCCACACCTGGAGGGCTACGCCGTAGAGCTACCTGCTAGCCTCGCCACGAGGAGGCTATACAGGGATAGCATTGGTACTAGCTTAAGCATGCCCGACCTTAATCATAAGCTAGCCCTAGATATACACCGAGGTGTAGGGACCCCAGCTAGTTTTAGTGCAGCTAACCTAGCTGATAAAGGGGAATTAGCGAGGCATGACTTGACTAGACCCACAGAGCGTCGCGCCCCCGACGAGAGACTCGGGGCACGTGAGAAGACCAGGTCACCGCCCAGCCCGGGCAGCCCCGCATCGGTGACATCCGCGTCATCCTCAAGAGGGTCCGATAGGATGCTAGCGGAAGCCCTAACCGCCACGATAGCCGCTGCGGCTGAAAGGGAACGCCTACAGGCGGAACGTGAGCGCATCCAGGCACAGCGAGAGATGGAACGCGAGCGCCTCCAAGCAGAGAAGGAGATGGAGCGCGAGCGCATCCAAGCTGAGCGCGAGCGCCTCCAAGCAGAGAAGGAGATGGAGCGCGAGCGCGTCCACACGCAGCGCGAGGCAGACAGAGATTGCCTCCAGGCACAAATGATGACACAAGCTCTCCGAAATGCGACTCCCCGCTCCTCTACCCAGAGCTCCCGGAGGTCATCGTGCCATGGGTCGAAGGCAGCCTCCCCTACCCGACTGAGCTACATGGGGCCCCGCCTCAAGGAAGAACCTGTCGACGTCGCAGAGCGACTATCCGAGCGACTACAGGGACTAACTGAGAACGAGGGAGGTCAGATGGCCCCCCCGCATTACTCCGTCCCTATCAAGAAGACCGAGAGCACACCCGGTCTCACTCACGACGTATCACTTCGTGAACCCCCAGCGCTCCCCCGTAGGGAGTTAGGGAGCCAGATGCCTCCGATGACCAGCTGGCCCCCCGAGCCCTGGGTCCCGCCCAACACGGCACCCCCCCCCCAGCGTGCGTCCAAGTCGCAGCCCTACGTGGGACCCTACATTGGGAAACCCACATTCCCGGACTTCACCAAAGAAGACCGAGCGCAATACACGGAATTGCGCATGTGTCTAGAGACAATCATGTCGGGCGTACAGGATGAGAGGTACAAGTACGCCATCCTTCTTAAACACCTCAAGGTAACTAGAGCGCACAACATCGCGCTGGCGTACTCCAACTCGCCCACTCCTTACTCCGACGCCCTGGCTGCCCTCGACAGACGTTACGGACGTACGTGGGATTACGTCATCCAGGAGATCCGTGAGATCGAACGTCTCCCCCCGGCTAAAGACAACCGGGCCCTGGATGACCTGTCAGTCAAAGTACAGTCCCTAGTGGGGATGCTCGGGTCCCAACGGGAGAAGGGGATGTATGAATTGTACGCCAACTCCAACGTGGAGCGTATTCTAGAGAAACTCCCCCAATTCCGCCAGGAACGTTTCCGGAGGCAAAGGGACCACCGCGACCAGAACGCCCCAGAGCAGTCACTGCTGGATCTAGCTGACTTCCTCGCCAGAGAGGTTAGCAGCCTACGGATCGACGCCTTCGCACGGGGCGGCTCGACCCTCAAGGAGGGACCGAGGAAGGCGAAAAGCCAAGACAGGCCCATCACAGTGATGCACCAGGCTGAGTCTGCGTCGCAGAAGAAGAGCCACCCCCCCCCTTCCAAGGGGAAGTGGAAGGTCGCATGTCAATACTGCGACAGCGAACACTGGCTGTCCCAGTGTGACGCCTTCAAGAAACTGACCACCACTGAAGTAAGCCAGTGGATTAAGGCCAACCACCGCTGCTTCCGCTGCGCGCGCGGCCATATGGCAGCGGAATGCCGCCTTAAGAAGAAGTGTGGCAAGTGTGAAGGCCCTCACCTCGAGGCACTGCACGAGTGCAACAAACGGAGCCCCGCCCCACCGACCGAGTCGGGAACCGAAGTACTCTACATCGACCCCGCGAAGAGTGGGAGTTCAAGAGTGCTCCTCAAGGTGGTCCGAGTGCTCCTCCATCACCGGGACAAAGTACTCGACACCTACGCCGTCCTCGACGACGGGTCGGAGAAGACACTCCTCCTCGCCTCCGCTGCGAGCCAGCTGGACCTGCGGGGACCCGCGGAGATCATGACCCTCCGTACCATTCGTCGGGACTTGAAGACTATCAAGGGTGAAAGGGTCTCGTTCACCATCGCGGCAACTGACCAGCCTGAGAAGCGGTACGCCATCAGTAAGGCATTCACGAGCCACGACATAGGCTTGTCACGTTACGATTACCCCATCCAACAACTGAGGGAAAAGTACGACCACCTACGCCAACTGCCCATACCGCCTATCAGCGGCGTCACACCGACCCTCCTCATTGGATCCGACCACGTGGACCTCATCATCCCCACGGACGCGGTCCACCTCGGCCCCAGAGGATGCCCGGCCGCAGTCAAGACCCGGCTGGGGTGGACGCTCCAGGGCCCCCTCTCCGGGCCTCCCAGCCGACCCACGTCGACCCGCTGCCTCTACACCAAGGCAAGCGACACAGACCCCACCCTCCTGCAGCACGTCGAGCGGTTGTGGAAGCTAGACACGCTGCCATTTAAGAATGAACAGAAGATGGTCCGGTCCAAGGAGGACAAGTTCGCCATTGCTCTACTAGAGCAGAAGACCTCTAGGGTCGAGGTCAACGGGGTGCTAAGATATGTGACCCCACTCCTGAGGCGAGAAGGAATGCCCACTCTGCGCGTGCCTAAGGGAGCGACGCACCACTACCTGCAGAGCACCGAGCGGCGCCTCGCCAAGGACCCCAAACAGGCGGCAATCTATCGCGCCGAGATCGAGAAGCTGGTGGCGGCCGGTCACGTAAGGAAGATTGACGACCGCGAGGCGGAAAGGACAACGGAGTCCTGGTACGTGCCCCACCACAAGGTCACACACAACGGGAAGGAGCGCGTTGTGTTCAACTGCAGCTATCAGGTTGGACAGCAGAACCTGAATAGCCAACTACTGCCCGGCCCCACACTTGGACCCTCACTCCTCGGCGTCCTGATCCGTTTCCGTCAGGACAAAGTGGCCATCAGCGGAGACATTAAGGGGATGTTCTTACAAGTACGGCTGATGGAGGAAGACAAACCCCTACTGAGGTTTCTGTGGAGAGAAAGGCTTGGCGACGAACAGCCCTCGATATACCAGTGGGAGGTACTCCCCTTCGGCACCACCTGCAGTCCGTGCTGCGCCACGTTCGCGTTACAGAAGCACGTGGCTGAAGACCCCGAAGCTGGCGAGGATGTTCGACACAGCATCGAGCGATGTTTCTACGTGGACAACTGTCTACAGAGCGTATCCACACCGGAAGAGGCAGAGAATATCATGATGAAGCTACGAGCTTCGCTAGCTAAGGGTGGATTCGAACTCCGACAGTGGGCCAGTAGCGACCCCCAAGTCCTCCGGCGCCTCCCTCCAGAGGCAAAGGCCGCCAGCAGCAAGACCTGGATGACGCACACTCCAGGTGAAGCGCAAGAGATGACACTGGGTCTCGTCTGGCGCTTCAAAACGGACTCGCTTCACTACCGGCATACGCCTCGTAGGGCGGACCAGGAGTCGTCTACAGCTAGACCGACCACTCGGCGGAGTGTGTACCGAACCCTCGCCAGCCAGTACGACCCCATGGGGTGCATCCTCCCCTACACTACACGGGCGAAGATGCTAGTGAGGGAACTGTGGGCGAAGGAGCAGGGCTGGGACGACCCCATACCCGAACACCTCGCTGCCAAATGGAGGGAGTGGGAGGAGGAACTCCCCTCACTCCGCGAGGTCGCCATCCGGCGGAGCTACTTCCCTCCTACCGTGCGCTTGGAGACCTGCGAGATCGATCTGCACGTCTTCAGTGATGCCTCGGAGACGGCGTACGGGTCAGTGGCCTACCTGAGGGCTCGAGAACAGGGAGGAGAGGTCCATGTAGCCTTTATCCTGGCACGCTCGAGGATTGCTCCCCGCAAACAGCAGTCAATTCCGCGCCTGGAGCTCTGCGCAGCCCTGGTCGGCGCACAGCTCGCCAAGATGGTGAGAGAGGAGCTCACCATACCTGTGCGCGAGACAGTCCTGTGGTCAGACTCCATGACCGTGATCGCCTGGCTCCAGTCCCCCTCCTGCCGGTACAAGGTGTTTGTAGGAGTCCGCGTATCGGAAATCCAAGACCTGGTAGGAGCCGAGTGCTGGAGATACATTGACACCAAGCGGAACCCGGCGGATGTCATCACGCGGGGGATGTCCCTAGCCGACCTCATCCATCCCAACCCGTACAATGACGGGCCAGAGTTCCTCAGACTCCCGGAGGAGGAGTGGCCCATCCCACCACCTCTGGCTGCAAGCCAGGACGAGTCGGAGATAAAGAGGTCCATGTTCTGCGGGCTGAGTCAAGCCCAGGCTCCAACAGGCCCAGACCTGGATGACTGTCCGACTCTGGAGAGTGCCCAGAAGAAAACGTTCCTCTGGCACCACCAGGAGCTTCCCCCCACCACAGACCTCAGTGCAGCCGCCTACGAGGAAGCGGAACTCCTGGTGCTGCAGAGAGCGCAGAGAGACTCTTTCCCTGAGGAAAGGGAGTGTCTGATTAGGGGAAAGCCGGTCCCGTCAGACAGTAGACTCCTCACCTTGGCTCCAGAAATCGACGCCCAGGGCCTTATCAGAGTGGGCGGCCGGTTGAGACGGGCTCCGGACATGGCAGAGGACGTGAAACACCCCATCGTCCTGGGCACCCGACACAGGGTGACAGACCTGATCATTCAGAAGTATGACCAGGTGGTGTGCCACGCGGGGACAGAGCGAGTCTTCGCGGAGATCAGGCGGCGCTTTTGGATACTCCAAGGGAGGGAAGCTGTACGTCGGTTCCAACGAACTTGCACCGACTGCCGCAAGTGGAGAGCACAGCCTGTCATACCAAAGATGGCCGATCTGCCTCCTTGCCGCCTCAGAGTTGGCGAGCGGGCCTTCCATTCTACGGGAGTGGACTGCTTCGGGCCCTTCTATGTGAAGAGAGGACGAGGAACGGAGAAGAGGTGGGGTATTGTCTACAAGTGTATGACCACCAGAGCTGTCCACATCGAGCTCCTCCAATCCATGAGTACTGACTCCTTCCTCATGTCCTTCCGGAGGTTTCAGGCGAGGAGAGGGACCCCCTCAGTACTGCTGTCCGACCAGGGGACAAATTTCCGAGGAGGGGACACGGAACTGAGGGAGAGCTTCCTGGACATGGGTGAAGAACTCAAGGCCCGCCTCGCTCCAGCCCAAGTCACCTTCCAATTTAATCCACCGAATGCTCCCCATTTCGGGGGAACGTGGGAGAGGGAGGTCCGATCCATTAAGACTGCTTTGTACACAGTGCTAGGAGCCCAGACGGTGGGCGATGAGGTCCTAGCTACGGTCCTTACAGAGATCGAGGGAGTCCTAAACTCCAAGCCCCTCGGCTACGTTTCAACCGACGTAGCTGACGTCGATCCCATCACTCCAAACTACCTTTTGATGGGGCGGCTGGACCCTGCGCTCCCTCAGACCGTGTACAGACAGGACGAAATGAGCGGAAGGAGGATGTGGAGACACAGCCAAGTGTTGGCCGACCAGTTCTGGGCTCACTTCCTCCTGTACTATCTACCCTCCCTTCAAGCCCGCCAGAAATGGGTGAAAGACAGAGACAACCTGACCGTGGGAACCGTCGTGATGGTCATAGACCAGTCGCTGCCCCGAGCTACGTGGCCAGCCGGCCGGGTGAGCCGAGTTATTCAGGGCTCGGATGGGAAGGTCAGGGCCGCAGAGGTCATAGTCCAAGGGCGTACCTACACCAGGCCCGTAGCTAAGTTGATTGAGCTTCCTGCCTTCCCTGACTCCCCCGACGACGACGACACCCCATTGACTTTATAGCTTACCCCCAACCTCCCTAGAGGCCCTTAGGTAGAGATTGACATGAATCTGTGCCTCCCCATTTTAAATTGCTAATTAGGCTCCGACTAATTAGGGGGCGGCTGTTCTGGAGGCCCAGATTAAGTTAATAGACTCAGTTCAGAGTCAGTGGTAGATTAAGTCCACATTTATTATTTTCTGTATTTGTTTTCTATATCTTGTATAAGAGATCATTCTATGTTGTTCATTTGCATGAGAGCGTTTTTCTATTTGATTTGTATGTCCTTTGTGCCGCACCGTAGGGCAGCGTGAGCCTACGCACTGATAATATATACAGAGCGAGAGAGCTGGTTTTGCTAGTGAGCTGTAATTGCGAACTCGGGACATTGTTTAGCTTCTAGTGGGAAGCGGCAGTGTTAGTCTAGGGAAAAGGTGAAGTGAATGTGCTTCGAGTTAGATCTGCAGGCGTGTAGATATCGGAGGACTGTGAAGAGGCTTTGCGCTGAGTTTGGCCGCGTCCGGACTCAGCTAGCTACAGTGGGCTACGCGTTGGTTAGCCTGAAGCTAAGTTGCTAACGAGCTATTAGGTATAACGTTGTTGTGTTGGAACATCGGGACCAGATCCGAGCGTGATCCCCGTCCAGCCACTGCCTGACTGCCACGTTCGTCTGCTTCAGTACATTGTCTCCGTCCTCGTCCCTTTCCCTGGCTGTTCGCCCCCCCTCCTCGCATCGTCTCATCGTCCGCCATCTTCTCCACCCCACCAGAGCTCCAACAAACTGGTACCATTAGTTTAGGACTACATTTAATTCGGACATTGGTTGCTATTACAAATTGTATTAACTTAGGGATATAAATATTGTATGTGGTATGTGTGTTTATGTGTATTAAATGTTTATTGTTATATTTGGTACACGTGTCTCCCCGCCTAGTTAATTGAGTGTCCGCCATTTGTAGAGTATTCTTTGTTTAGTCATTTAGTGTTTATTAGCTTGTTAATTTAATACAGTCAGGGTTGTATAGCCCCTCAGCTACAAATATTATTTACCACATATGTTTAAAAGTGTCATATTATATAACAAATGGGGAACTAATGTGAATGCTCATCCTTTATCCATTCCCTTAAATGGAAAATGTTGCAATATTTGGTATATGTGGAAATTCTAGAAAATATGACAAATATTCTGTTTGTATATTCCATTTCCATAAGGGATTAGAGTTTGCAGCAGCTGAACACCCTTTCATTCGTTTTTACATACATGCTATATAATTACTAGAGAATCTATTTCTTTTTCTGTAGGTTATAAATGCGTCAAATTAAACAAAAGGCCCCCTTCATGTAATATACTATAATTTAAACTTTATCGAGTTTATTAGTCAATTACAAATTTACTAATAAAATAAAATATAATCACTTCCTGTTCAATGCCAGACATAATTTCCATTTGCATTCAGCTAAGGGTGTCATGAGTGCGAATGGTAGAAATGGTAACCCATCAACACATCAGATAATGCTTATCAGCAGTGAACATGTGCAAAAGGAAGTGGCTATTATTACTATGAGATTGTGCATAAGGTATACAGTCGTATGCAAAGGTTTGGGCGAAAGAGTTCGATTTTCGTTTCATCAATCCACAGTAGGCTACTTCCAAAATGTATCTGGCTTATCTAAATGTTGTGTTGCAGACTTCAGATGTTGACGTTTGTAATGAGATTGCAGAAAAGGTTTCCTTCTGACAACTCTTCCATGCAGATCATTTTAGTGTAAGCAATGCTGCCCAGTGGACAGATGCACCACTGCTCCGGTGTCCCTTAGGTCTTTTGTAGTGATAGGTCGGTTTTGCTTTGCATACCTGACCAGTCTATGAGTAGTTCTATCAGATTATTCTTGGTCTTCCAGATCTTGCCTTCACTTTAACAGTTTCCCTTAACTTTAATGTCTTAATGATGTTTCTGACACTGGAAATTGTCAGAAACGTTGGAAGCATTTACACACTTTTTTATAGTCTTCCCTTGCTTTGTAAGCTTTATTTTGAAGTCCTTGGTCAGCTACTTAGAGGAGCCTATTGTTGTTGAGAGTAAGCACAACACCCTGAGAGGTTTGAAGGGTCCGAGTATTTATTAAGCTCTGGAATTGTCTTCATTTGGCTTCATTGATGGCGTAATGAGTCAATCAAGTTTTTTTAAAGTATTAAAGAATCAGCTGGAAGGGTGGGGAACCCCAATGCACCAGTGCAGTGATGGGGACACTGTTCTGTAGAAGATGCAATCTTTCGGATGAGACGTTAAACCGAGGTCCTGACTTACAGTACTGTGGTCATTAAAGATCCCATGACACTTATCACCACATTGGTGGTGGTAGAGGTGAGCTTCCCCCTCATCATTGTAAAGCACCTTGAGTCGCCAGCCGGTGAGAAAGGTGCTATATAAATGCAAGGCATTATTATTATTATTTCATGTTTAAGTTTGTACCCTGCAAAACCTGGTTAACTTTTTTCACTTAGAAAATCAAGAAAACATGAAATTTGACCAGGGGTTCCCAAACATTTTTATACCGCCATTTGTTCCCCATTGTTTGTCATAATTTCTGCTCACAAGGACAGTTTTCCATTGATTTTCAAACACTGCGAAAGATTAGAGAAATTACTCAGAACAGAGAGTTCCTTAACAGCTGTATTAAACCCATTCATAACTTTGCATTGAGTCAATAAAAAAATCACTCCTATGCTGTAACTGTGAACTATAATGTCAGGAGAGTAAAGGCAGGCTACCATTTCAAAAATGTAATTTGTATCTGAGGAACTGTTAAGTAATGTAATGTCATCTCTCTTGTTCTTTTCAATTTTGGAAAGTTTAGAAACGTCTGTCCTCACTCGCTCTCTTTACTGTGTTTATGCAGCAGCCAACAAAGTAACAAAAAAAGAAACCCATTAAAGAATGTATGATTGCCTCAGCCTTTCACCACGGCAGTCTCTTTCCCCCTGACGTTTAATTTGTCTGAAAATCAGCTACCATACTGGCTGATTATGGGTGCCAGTCTCTCCTGACAGCACAAAATCCAGAGGAGGCATGTGGGCACAGGGCTTCAGTTCATTTGCTTTGGTGCAGAATGCTCGGCTCCAAAGCTGTGATTTCTGTGTAACTGACCTCCTCATCCTCAGCCACCGCCTCCTCACAGAAAACAATCGCCGGCGCTCCGCACACGGTCTTCCCCAGTGCCTCACTTTGTATTGATTTCTGTTCCGGGGGGCAGTCGGGTTCTTTTATCATTGTGTCAGGTGGGGGCTTGATGGAGTTACTGAGAAAGTCCTGTCAGGCCAGCTTGAGCAATCTATTAATGAGTAAAGGCTAGGATTCGTTTGCCTCTGTTCTGCGGTCTCCATCAAATGTACCCCGGTTTCCTGTCCACTTCTCCATCACCATCCAGTTCAATGACTGAAAAAGAAATCTCACAGGTTTTTAGTCTCACATAAATCCCTGCTAAATCTGATAACTGCGTGGGAGTATCCTGAAATTGCATCTATTTTATGTAGCCTACTTATACGCCTCTGAATGCTTGTATGCCATTATAATGGAATCAGTTGAGTTGTGTCCTGGTTACATGGTAGAAAAGCCTAAGCCACGGTCCTATGCCTCCTTTGTTAAATTTAATCGAATAAAGCATGTGCATTCATCAAAATGTATTCAATGACATTACAGCTCGACGCATGCACATTTTATTCAAGTCAACTGTTTTTCATAATAAATCATTTTAAGTTCCTGTTGTCTGATAACTATTCTCACCTCACATCTATACACTTTAACATTCTCAGCTAAATTCCTGGTATTACAGTTCACATAGATGCATTAAATCCTTCTCGCCTTTCTGTGAATGCTACACTGCTACATGCCTGGTATTTTTTGTGTTTTTCAGGAAACATTCTACTCGTAAATTTTTGACAGCAATGGCTGTCTCCGTTGGCAAGGTATCCACTTTCTGCAGAAAATTAACTGTCTAAATTTTCAGCCGGTATAGTTTGCTGTCTGGCTTTGTCACGTAGGCTGAAAGTCTCTCCCATAAGAAATCGGCTCCAGGCCTCATTAAGAAGCACCCCGTTGCTCACATCTTGAGGAGCCCGGTTTTCTGTAATAGGGCATTTATTTTTGCTGTCCTTGAGCATTTATGTGATGATCGTTGTGATCTTGTGCAGGTTTTGCCTGTGCTGTATAAATGTGCAATTTTAGCTTTTTTCTGTGTAGACCCCTAGGATATGGAGCGCATTCACCAGAGCACAGATGTTCATTATGTATTTTT
The DNA here is from genome assembly GCA_022702515.1 of Ilyophis sp. 1 JC-2022. Taxonomy (NCBI): domain Eukaryota; kingdom Metazoa; phylum Chordata; class Actinopteri; order Anguilliformes; family Synaphobranchidae; genus Ilyophis; species Ilyophis sp. 1 JC-2022. Next base: position 41,500,054 of record CM040396.1, on the reverse strand, counting down.
TCTTTGTAAATAGGTTTTTAATAGTTTATCAGTATTATAAATCTTGTTTTAATCTTACTTTTTATCTTTTTTTACTTCTTATCACTTGCTTTGTATCTAAGTTGTTGTCTGTTGTCTGTTTGCAGTTGCAACTTAAGAAAAGACTTTCTTTTCAATTTCACTGTAGTGTACTTATGAGTAAGGGTGACTGTTTAGGGAATTAGCTGGTTGGTCAGCTTACACTGCTGTGGCGGTCAGAAATGTAGCTGTTCAGTTAATTACCTGGGAGAAAAGAAAACCAGGGCTGGACTTTGATTGGACAGCCAGATTTGAGTGTCCATGATATAAAGCAATATTTCTGCTTCTTGTTTCTGGGGATCAACTGTGTATGCTGGTTTTTAACTGTGTGTGCTGGTTTTTGTCAAAGCGAATCTCTTGATCAATTCAGGTTGTTGAAAATGTATTTAAGTTCTACCATAATTGTGTGGTTAAATTTATTTTAACACAATGCCGGTTTGGCCATTTGTTGTCAATAAATTCCATTCATTTTACTCAGATGGTTTCAGATTAGCACACAATTGGATGTACCTGCCATATAGTCCCCTAAGCACAGTAAATGAAAAAAATATGTTGTTCTGACTGATTGAAATTTCCGCGATGTGAATATATATTTTTTTGTGCATACATAGCTATTTCAGGCATAATGTGAGGGTAAATCATCCTTCAATGGCTATAAACAGTCTAATTAAGAACAATTAGTGTCTAATTATGAACAATTAGCTGCTCATTAAAATACAGCAATGCCAGTCGGTCCCCAGGTCCACGGTTGAGAAACACTGATATAGAGAAAGAATGTCCAACCCTGATCCCACAGGGTCGTTTCTTTGCACTTCATTGGTCAAATAATGCAGGTGATAAGCAGTTGATGACACAAACTCAGCTCATCTGGTTTGTCCGTTTTTTAATTTGGTTTCTAATTTTAGGGTGAAAACAATAAGCTGCAGACACAGTGACTTTCCACAACCAACCCCTGATGTGGAGGAAATGGTGGACAGGAACATTTTAAAATGTTCCATTACTGCCCTCTGGTGGTAGCAGCCCTCTTTGAACCGCAGAAAACAAAAACTCCAGGGTTATTTTATTATTATTATTCTTTTCGTATCCTACTTCATAATTCACTCTCTCCTCTTAAACAAGAGGTGCCGTCTTCCACCATGGAATCAGCCCCACTAACCTCATCCCTCTTTTAAGCTGTATGTGCCACAGTTCATTACAGCCCCCTCCAAGTACCCATTAATTACTTTCTGTGGGCACTGTTAGCCAACAAACTTATATGGTCTTGAAATAATATGCTCTTAGCTCTAATGGGATGAAAAACACACAAACGAAGAACCCACAAATTCTTATCGGGTCATTATGTTCTTTAGCGTTCCATTAAAGACAATCAATTATGTAGGCAATTGAAGGGAAGGAAAGAACTACCCCAGACTGTCTTATTTATCTGAAGCAAGGGCACAGAATCTGCCTCCTTGGGTGTACTGATTTATTGAAGGCGTTTGGCATTTTAAAACAGACCAGTTTTTTTTATGGTACAGGTAAATTCCAAAATAAACACGAACCACAGTATCCACAATTTTTAGAACAAGGACTACAATGGGGATAAGTGTATGACTTTGTATTTATCCTTGATCCATTTTTATGCATGCATCTTTGAGTCATGCTTTTTACTATTGTTCAATAAACTAAACTAAATCCCACCCTAAAACAGACTATATGCTGAAGTTATTAAGAGTCGCTCCTCTGTTGAGCCATGCATCTCAAACCAATGCGTGGACATCACGGTAGAGGAGTATATGCTGTTGGCCACTGTTGCCCCTAGATGATGATGCCTTTTCCCCAGACTTCGATGCCAACATCACCTTAGCCACTGTTCCTCCTAAAACATCAACATGCTTGCGCCCCTGAGTGTGCGTAGTGCTGGTTCTGTCCAGCAGAGGGCGGAATCCCAACTCCCTTCCTGGCACCACAATATAATAATAATAATAATAATAATAATAATGACTTTATTTGTATAGCACCTTTCATACAAACTGCAGCTCAAAGTGCTTAACAGGAAAAAGCACAGCAATCATAATCAGTTATAAAGGTTTAAAACAAGGAGAATAAACTAGAATAATAAAACAATCTATATTGAAATGGAAACATGAATAAAATAATATAAAATAAAATAAATTTTTTAGTATAAAAGAGTCAATGAGTAATGAGTAAGATGAATAAATAAGTAAAATAAAAGATAAAAATAAAAAGTAAAAAACTAAATTGAATTAAAAGCCAAATTAAAAAGAAAGGTTTTGAGCTGCTTTTTAAAATTTCCAACTGAATCTGCTATTCTAATGTTTTGTGGGAGAGTGTTCCAGAGTTTTGGTGCATAATAGCAGAAGGCACTCTCACCACTTTTTTTCCTGTTTCACCACAGGTACATTAAGTAAGCCCGCTGTGGATGATCTAAGTGCTCAAGTTGGTAGTGGTACATAAGGTGATAGGCTATCTTTGATATAAAAAGGTGCTAGGCCATTTAAAGCTTTATATACAAGTAACAATACTTTAAAATCGATTCTAAAAGAAACTGGAAGCCAGTGCAGAGAAGCAAAGACGGGTGTAATATGTTCTCTTTTCTTGGTTTTTGTTAAAATTCTAGCACCAGCGTTCTGGATAACGTGGAGTTTATCAATAGACTTCTTGGGCAGGCCAGTAAAAAGTGCATTACAGTAGTCCAAGCGGCTAAAGATAAAAGTGTGTATCAGTTTTTCAGCATCTTGGTGAGTTAAAAAGGGTTTTACTTTGGCTATATTTTTTAGATGAAAAAATGCAGTCTTAGTCACCTTGTCTATGTGAGATTGAAAATTTCGGTCAGCATCCAAGATAACTCCCAGGTTTCTGACCTCAGATTTTGTCTGTTGAGCCAGGCTTCACATCTTTGCTTGCAGCTTGTCTCTTTTTGATTTAGGGCCCACTAGAAGTACCTCTGTCTTTTCTTCATTTCATTTCAAGAATTTTTTGTTCATCCAATTTATTTATGTCGGCTAGACAGGCTGCAAGAACGCTCATGGCATTTGGATCGTCTGGCTCAACGGAGACATACAGCTGCGTATCATCAGCATAACAATGGAAATTCACATATGTGATGCTGGATGATCTTGCCTAAAGGAAGCATGTACAAAGAGAATAAAAGCGGTCCTAGAATGCTCCCCTGCGCTATGCCACAGTTTGCATCTACTAGTTTAGAGACATTGTCACCAAGTTGCAGGAAAAACTTTCTTTCCATTACATAGGTACGGAACCATTTTAGCACATTACCAGAGATACCGACCCACTTCTCAAGGCGGTGAATTAAAATGTTATGGTCTATAGTGTCGAAGGTGGCACTCAAATCAGGACAAGAACTGAAACTTTGTTACTATCAACACTTAGCTGTAAATCATTTACTACTTTTACTAAAGTCGTTTCAGTGCTATAATTAGCACGAAAACCTGACTGGAAATTTTCAAGAATATTGTTTTCGACAAGATAGGAATTAATTTGTTTAAAAACTACTTTTTCTATCATTTTGCTTACAAATGGTAGGTTGGATATAGGTCTGTAATTGTTCAGAACGGAAGTATCCAGATTTGATTTCTTGAGTAGTGGTTTTACCAGAGTGGTCTTAAAAACATCTGGGAAAATACCCATCATTAACGATGAATTAACAATTTGTAAAGAGATAAGCAGTCAAATGCATCTTTAAATAATTTGGTCGGAATGGGATCTATAGAGCATGTGGATGATTTAATTTTAGAGAAAATATCCCGAAGCGTGATTTCACTTATCTCAGTGAAGGTACTCAAACATGCAGTGGGAGGGTCAATTGGAAAGTCCAGTGTAGGGTTTTCACTGGGACTCACTATACCAGCACGAATTGTAATAATCATGTCTCTAAAAAAGGATGCAAATTCTTCATCATTTTCGGAGGAGTCTTGGTTATTAATATGGGCAGTGGATGTGGGATTCAACAACGTAGCCATAGTTGAGAACAGTACTCTAGAATTATTAGTATTATTAGAAATTATCTTAGAAAAGTGGGCTTGTCTCTCTTTCCGCATAACTTAAGCAGCAACACACTCGTGGTATATCGTGGTGGACCTGGAGTTTTGCACCATAGTCGCTCAGCTTGGCGGCAGTTCCTTTTCAGCTGAGAAGTAGTACTGTTTATCCACGGTATAATTTGGCTACGAGAGCGTTTTTTTTTTTTCATTGGAACTACAGAGTTTAGTCTTTCTTCATTTTTCATTGAAATTGTTAGCGATGTCATGAACAGACAAATTAGAAACGGACAGCGCTGAAGAACGTATCAGAGTGGAGAAACGTGCAGTTACTGTGGCATCGATGTAACGCTTCTTTATGATACAATCTGAAACATTTTTGGCAGCGGTTTCCAGATTGACGTTAAAAAGAATGCAATAGTGATCCGAGACAATTATATCAAGAATGGAAGAAATATCAATATCTATACCCTTCAAGATAACTAGGTCTAAAGTATGGCCACGGTTATGTGTGGGACTCGAGACATGCTGAACCAGATTTAGGCTGTTTAGAAGATTAATAAAATGAACAGCCCTGGAATCAGTGGCATTGTCTATGTGTAGGTTAAAATCGCCGGTTAAGAGAAAACTGCTGTAGCTAGTAAGTATAATAGACATAAAATCAGAGAACACAGGCAGAAACCTGGGGCATTGTCTAGGAGGGCGATAGAGAGTAATAACAAGGGTGGGTGACTTTGATCTGAGTGATATAGCTAGATATCCGAAGCTTCGGAAGTTCCCCTGTTGCTGTACAGTTAAAAACATCAGAAAAGATTGAGGCAATGCCACCACCCCTTTTCCCTTCCCTAACAGATTGTAGAAAGCTATAATTGGGAGGAGAGGCTTCCATCCGCGCAGCTGAACCAACTGACAACAGCCAGGTTTCTGTCATTAAAATAAAATCTAGTTTATGCTCAGAGATAAAATCATTAATAAAAAGCGTCTTATTTGTCAGCAACAATATTAAGCCTCTCATTTTTGCACATGGGAGTCGTCGGCATCGTGTTGATGGTGATTAAATTACTCTTAATTGAACCCTTCAGGGCTTTTGCAATGGAAGACCTTTTACAAGAGACAACAGTAGCAATCGGAAACATACTGAAATATAGAGGTTGCAATCCAACAGGTGGCGGCTGGGAATTTGTGGCCAGGGGTGTGTCCAGACATATCGTTGTGGCTAGTCATGCGTGTGGGGCCGTGCCAACTGAGTAAAAAATGTTTGTTGAGAGTTTGCGTGCACCCAGCACACTGGGGTGGATGCCGTCTCTACTAAAGAAGGATGAACGTTCCCAGAAGAGATTAAAATTGTCAATGAACGTCATGTTGTGACTACAGCATTCAGACTGTGTGAAGGCTCAGGACTCTACTAAAACACCCTATCCCCCAGCCGAGAGGATGAATCGGTCCGGAGATAAAGACCTGCATTCCGCAGACCTTGAGTGAATTAAAAAGATCGATAAAATCACTTTTGAGCAGTTCAGACTATTGGTTAGCCGTGTCATTTGTACCCACATGTACTATGACGTTACGAACGTGCGGGTAATCACTAAGAAGGCTAGGGATATGCTTTAATATTTTCAAGACCTTGGCACCAGGGAAACAGCGGGTAACTTTAATGTGTCTGACGATAGAATCGCAGTGGGAGGGTCAATTGGAAAGTCCAGTGTAGGGTTTTCACTGGGACTCACTATACCAGCACGAATTGTAATAATCATGTCTCTAAAAAAGGATGCAAATTCTTCATCATTTTCGGAGGAGTCTTGGTTATTAATATGGGCAGTGGATGTGGGATTCAACAACGTAGCCATAGTTGAGAACAGTACTCTAGAATTATTAGTATTATTAGAAATTATCTTAGAAAAGTGGGCTTGTCTCTCTTTCCGCATAACTTAAGCAGCAACACACTCGTGGTATATCGTGGTGGACCTGGAGTTTTGCACCATAGTCGCTCAGCTTGGCGGCAGTTCCTTTTCAGCTGAGAAGTAGTACTGTTTATCCACGGTATAATTTGGCTACGAGAGCGTTTTTTTTTTTTCATTGGAACTACAGAGTTTAGTCTTTCTTCATTTTTCATTGAAATTGTTAGCGATGTCATGAACAGACAAATTAGAAACGGACAGCGCTGAAGAACGTATCAGAGTGGAGAAACGTGCAGTTACTGTGGCATCGATGTAACGCTTCTTTATGATACAATCTGAAACATTTTTGGCAGCGGTTTCCAGATTGACGTTAAAAAGAATGCAATAGTGATCCGAGACAATTATATCAAGAATGGAAGAAATATCAATATCTATACCCTTCAAGATAACTAGGTCTAAAGTATGGCCACGGTTATGTGTGGGACTCGAGACATGCTGAACCAGATTTAGGCTGTTTAGAAGATTAATAAAATGAACAGCCCTGGAATCAGTGGCATTGTCTATGTGTAGGTTAAAATCGCCGGTTAAGAGAAAACTGCTGTAGCTAGTAAGTATAATAGACATAAAATCAGAGAACACAGGCAGAAACCTGGGGCATTGTCTAGGAGGGCGATAGAGAGTAATAACAAGGGTGGGTGACTTTGATCTGAGTGATATAGCTAGATATCCGAAGCTTCGGAAGTTCCCCTGTTGCTGTACAGTTAAAAACATCAGAAAAGATTGAGGCAATGCCACCACCCCTTTTCCCTTCCCTAACAGATTGTAGAAAGCTATAATTGGGAGGAGAGGCTTCCATCCGCGCAGCTGAACCAACTGACAACAGCCAGGTTTCTGTCATTAAAATAAAATCTAGTTTATGCTCAGAGATAAAATCATTAATAAAAAGCGTCTTATTTGTCAGCAACAATATTAAGCCTCTCATTTTTGCACATGGGAGTCGTCGGCATCGTGTTGATGGTGATTAAATTACTCTTAATTGAACCCTTCAGGGCTTTTGCAATGGAAGACCTTTTACAAGAGACAACAGTAGCAATCGGAAACATACTGAAATATAGAGGTTGCAATCCAACAGGTGGCGGCTGGGAATTTGTGGCCAGGGGTGTGTCCAGACATATCGTTGTGGCTAGTCATGCGTGTGGGGCCGTGCCAACTGAGTAAAAAATGTTTGTTGAGAGTTTGCGTGCACCCAGCACACTGGGGTGGATGCCGTCTCTACTAAAGAAGGATGAACGTTCCCAGAAGAGATTAAAATTGTCAATGAACGTCATGTTGTGACTACAGCATTCAGACTGTGTGAAGGCTCAGGACTCTACTAAAACACCCTATCCCCCAGCCGAGAGGATGAATCGGTCCGGAGATAAAGACCTGCATTCCGCAGACCTTGAGTGAATTAAAAAGATCGATAAAATCACTTTTGAGCAGTTCAGACTATTGGTTAGCCGTGTCATTTGTACCCACATGTACTATGACGTTACGAACGTGCGGGTAATCACTAAGAAGGCTAGGGATATGCTTTAATATTTTCAAGACCTTGGCACCAGGGAAACAGCGGGTAACTTTAATGTGTCTGACGATAGAATCGCCAATGACTAAGGAAGTCGGGGGAAGAGGTGGTGATGGTGACGAAGAGCCATAGCTCCGGGAACGGGCTGCAGCCCGGGGAGGCAGAGGAGGCCGGGGGGCAGAAATCCAAGAGCCGGCTGCAGCCCGGGGAAAAGGCTGGCCAGGCATGGTGCATGACTGAACGCGGCTGTCAACCGCGAGCGCTTGCCTGGTTGTAGATGTCGGTAAAGAGGGCAGTGGCCGTGGGGCAGCTAGTCATGCAGGAGATGATGGAAGATGGGGGCAACCGGCCAGGGAGGTGTCATCTAATTTGTCCAAGGCGACAAACCTATTGTCTGTCTGGTGGACCCAAGGTGGAAGAGGATGCTGAGATTTAATAGCAGCGGTTTTTAGACCCAGCAACTATGGTGGAATAGCCGGTCATGGGACAGCACTTACCGATGCGGGCCCTGGTTGCGGTGATCCGACACAGGTGCTGGTTAGCCTGGCTCTCAGCTAGCTGGCAGCTTGCAGCAGCTGGGTGTTGTTTTTAGCCTAAAGGTTAGTTTATAGCGCCACTCGACTTTTCACTCCCTTCGGTATGGCCATAACCAGGTAAAATGCATGAAATAATAAAAATTACTATTATTGGCACCCCTGGTAAAGATGAGTGAAAAGGGTTATAAAAAATTCACCGTTTGGTGAATTAGCTTAATCTCACACTAAAAAAATGAGAAAAATCCTTTAATTGAAGTAAATGTATTATGAGAAAAAAACATCCCTCATAAAGAAATAATGATTTTTAACAAAACCATGTGTGCCACAATTATTGGCACCATGAGACAGGATTGCAGGGCATGGGGGGTATTACGAGTCGACGTTTAGTAGTGTAATAAAGTGTTGTTCATTGAAATCAATAGTTGTTGCATGAGGCACAATCTCTTTGCATGCTAAAATGAAGAAACACAGGGTCAAGTTGCATTAAATAATTTAGGAAACTTTGGATATCATTGCTTTGGAATAGAGCTAGTGTATTTAGTGTGAGCTACAATAGGCAATATTGTTAGTTGTAACTTTTCACATTTTGATATAGATACTTTTAAAGGCAGGCCTAGTTTTTGCAAGATGTAATTAAGGACCTGTAGGCTATGTGTGAGTAACTTGGCTTTTTTACGTCGGAGACGTTTTTGATGACATATCACTTCTTTTTGGTAGGTAACTAATGATAAATAATGCATGAAGATAATGACATCGAGAGAGACATGCATACAGAATACATGCATTCCAAATAAATCCATGCAGACAATTACATTAAAAGAGTTTGTAGATGAGCTGTATTTAATGTCTAATTAAATACAATGAACAGCACCACCTGAGCTATGGATCATAAAGAAGCATGTAAATTAATTAACCAAGTCTATATGGAGACATGCACAATAGGCTAGACGCAAACACATTCTAGTTGAAAGAAAGACATAGAGCCTAAATAGTTAGTACAGTTTGCATAAGTAAAATATGGAAATACGTGAACAGTTTTTGTTTTGCCATGACATTTGTGAAAGACAAACCAGAGCATTGCAGCGAGGGACGCTACAGCAGGTAACAACAGTTTCTTGTTCGATCTGTGCTTTCCTCTGGTTTGCCTTTCACAAATGTCATGGCAAAAGAAAAACTGTTCGCGTATTTGCGTGAGGTATGTTTCGGCCCTAACAAGCTTAATTGGACAACGCATATTTCCCAGGAATCTTAGCCAGAAAGAAAACAATCGATACTACTAAGAAAGTAGCCTACCAGAGATTATTCTTTTTATTATTATTATTATTTGTCTGTGATGTGTCCACATTAGTTTGAAGTCTTTTTATTGGGCGATAAGCTTAGGTGAGCAGGCATGCGATGTTGTTATCCAATGGGGAGAATTATTCTTTAAGGGTACAGAGGCAAGCAGGTAGTGAGGGTCTCTAGGTAGGCAGGAAAAATGGGAAGAAGAACAATGAGAAGAAGAAGAGGAAGGAGAAAAACCGAAAAATAACCCAAGTTTGGGGCTTTATTGTGTGGATGTGTGAAGATGTATCTGTGTGGTTACATGAGGTCCGAACATACAGAAGTTAATGTTTGTAAGGGCTGAGAGTCTGTGGTCATTGTGGTTACTTCTGTAGAAAACTCTGAAAAGTGCTGTATAGGTATGGGGCTGTATAGGTATGGGGCATGCCCCGCCAAGCCATAACTTGGCGGATGGCATACCTGCCATCCCAATAAATCAAAAACTGTATCCGTTTGTACAGCTTTATAATTAGCCGTTTAGAACGCACCTTGCACACAAATTTAACCGTGACGCTCCACCTTGGAATCCCAGCCCCACTACAGCCAACGCAAGCTTTTGTCTTCTTGCGACTAAAACGTTAATCTGCACGTATCATCTATGTTCAGTACATTTCCATAACAAATGCAAATTACATTCCTATGCTGAACCACACACTCGTATGTTCCATTTCCAATCTAATACACGGATTGTATAGTGTGATCATATACGAATGACCAACACAGCCAGTTTTTATATATTTCTATAAAATTTTGAAATCTTTATTGCACAATACATAAGGAACCAGATACAAAATATGAAATAAAAAATATTGTTCACATATGAATAGACTAGACACAGGCCATGACCTTTATCCAGGGTGTGGTAGGCTACTTGCTTTTAAAAAAACTAAAAAAACAAACCTCAAGTCTTACATACGTGAATGTAACCCAAGAAAATATATATTCAGTCAGTAGGCAGTGATGGGTACACCTAAGCAAACCACTATGAAATGGATCTACTATATTACCTCTGTATATTTATTTTTTGTTCTTTGAGCAACTATAAGTGCACCACCACATACTACCTATGCTAACCTGCATGGATTGAGAAAAGTAGAGAAGAACGCCAATGGAGAAAAATAACCCTGGTATAACAATGACGCTGGACTCTACTTTTATAAATAACACAGTTTAGTGCTTGCTTAGCTCTACAGTTAATTTCTTTTCATATTCAGTACAGAGAAATCAATGGAACTATTTTGAGAAAGAAGACCTGTGGTAAGCAAGAAAGTGAAAAAAAACAAAAAAACATTTGTAATCTGTGCTTTCCAATGAACAAATATGAAAAATATGGGAAACAATAAATACAAAAAAACTACATTTTATAATGCAAAGTGTAGAATTTGGATGGCAAACCGAAAAAAAATTACTTTCTGTGGTGGAAATGGTGGAAATAAATTCAGTCATTTGGACAGAGGCGTAGTCCTCCAGCCCATTCATCAGATCTGGACCAAAAACAGGGTCTATGCCACTTTCACCAGGACGGTTGTGAAGCCCCTTATCACAATGGGGCTGTTTTTAAATATGAGGTTCGCGTGGAGCATTTTGGTGCCGGTTGCCTTTGGGGTAAATGAGGCGGTTTCCTCCATGGTTTCACCCGGCTTTAGGTGTACGCTGAGAGACAAAAAGAAAACGGTGTTTATGTGGCTTTGTCTTATGGGATGGCCATTAAATAAGGGTTTGGGGAATGTGAGGAATCATGAAACACACTCTATGGGCTTGATTTACTAAGACCTTTAACGTGTGAAAAGCCTTTTAGCACATGCAAAACTAATAACACCACCAATGATTGATTGGTGCAAAAGAAAAGCCATGATCAATCATTGGTCATGTTGTTGGTTTTGCTTGTTTTGCACAAGATAAATATCTTAGTAAGTCATGCCTTATGTGTTATGCCTTATACAGTCAAGCCGGAAAGTCTGCACACCCCTTTCACCTTCTCCATGTTTTATACAGACATATTCTACAATAGATTGAGTACATTTTTTGTCTCAAAATTCTTCACAAAATAGCCCATAATGACAAAGTGAAAACAGGTTTTTAGACATTTGTGCTGATTTATTAAAAATCTAAATGTTAAATATCATATGTACACAAGTGTGCACACCCTTTTATATTTGCATATTTTCTAAAAACCTGTTTTCACTTCATCATTATTGGCTATTGTGTGTAGATGTTTGAGGCAAAAAATGAACTCAATCTATTGTAGTATAAGTCGTAATAAAACATGGGGAAGGTGAAAGGGCTGTGCAGAATTTCTGGCTTGACTGTATATCTATGGTACATCACATGTTATGAAGGGATTCTATGTAGTAGTCTACATAAAAAATATTGTTTCATTGTTTACTTTCAAAATCAGGGGTGCAGAGACACGTTAAAAATAATCGCTCGGTTCCGCAATTGCTGTTATGCGTCACGGTGACATTCGCAGCAATGCACTTTGCATATTCATAAAATGCACATGCATCAAACCATGTGCCTCACCCACACATTGTCCAAATGGAATTTGTTTGAACAGCTGATGGGATGTGTTGTTCTTCAAGCATGTGACATTTATCACAGGAAGTAAGAAGGGAAAAAAACATTTGATAAAACAAAGCAGTGACGCGCTCTTACTTTGATTGTACTCTTCCTTTCAGTAAACCGGCTCCCCTGACTGTCAGCACACCACTCATGGGAATATGGAAGGGGTTTCTGAAGACAAAGCGAGCTTCGCGTTTTTCATTCATCACAATGTAATCGTTGCCGGTGATCTGGAGGAAATAAGTCATATATAGCTCAGTCGACCGTAACCTCAGAGATCTTTTAAACTCAGAATCCTCTTGATCGAGTGGGAAATAAGCATAAAACATGACAGGGTTTTAGCTACATTTGTCTGCAAGATTATTTTTCTCCCAACAAGGAACGTATAATTGCAGTGATCATTATAGTCATTGTCAGCAGCCATACCACCATGCACTCTGCTCCTGCTGAATGGCTGAAGCTAAGCAGGTGTGGGCTTGGTTAGTACTTGGATGGGAGACCTCCTGGGAAAACCAAGTTGCTGCTGGAAGTGGTGTTGGTGGGCCAGTAGGGGGCAGTCTTCCCTCTGGTCAAATAAAAAACACTAATGCCCCAGTGCAGTGATGGGGACACTGTGCTGTAGGAGATGCCGTCTTTCGGATGAGACGTTAAACCGAGGTCCTGACTTACTGTGGTCATTAAAGATCCCATGACACTTATCGCAAAAGAGTAGGGGTTTCCCCGGTGTCCTGGCTAAACTCCCAATCCAGGCTCTTTCAATCTGCCACCTAATCATCCCCCAGTTTAATTGGCAAAAAAAAAAAAAAAAGTTCTCTCCCTCTCCACCTCAGCTGATGTGTGGTGAGCATTCTGGCGCAAAATGGCTGCCGCTGCATCACCCAGGTGGGTGCTACACATTGGTGGTGGTTGAGGCGAGTTTCCCCCTAATCATTGTAAGCGCTTTGAGTGTCGAGAAAGGCGCTATATAAATGCCAGGTATTATTATTATTATTATGCCAGAAGACTGTAGGTTCACAATCGACCAGAGGAGTTGCTGGCGCATAATGAGATGAGAACAATTCCTCCCTGGTGTGACACTAAAGCCATTATTCACTACTTCTGCACATCCTACACCAGACCATGGGGCACACCCACACACTGGAACTCGCAGAAGTCACCCAGCAGCCCCCAGGTTTTATGACGTATGACATGTGACGATCTGCTTTGTTTACTGTTTTTATTTTTTATCTTGTTAATGTCTTATGTTATTTTTACAACCTAAAAGTTAAGTAGGCTCACCAGAATGGAGATTAGTGGGTTGGTGATGTTAAACTCCTCCGTAGCCAGAACTCGTTCGTGACTACCTATGTCCTGCATTACCACAGCGAGGTTCACCAGGCTGTCGCCCAACAACATCTCCTCATACTCGGAGTGGGTAATCCGGTGAACAATGGTCTTGACTGTTGACAAAGACAAAATGAATGATTAGCTAATCTTATGCTTATCTGTTCTTATCTCTACAGGTCAGAACCATTCTGGTCAGTAGGTTCAAGGAAATGGAATGGAGGGGACATAATATAGAATGGTCCCGGACACATGTGCGCACAGGAATAGTGACAGTGAGAAAATGTTCTTACCTACCCCACCAATGAAAATACAGGGTGGGGTGGAGAGGTGAAAAAAGGTCTGTACTTACAGGAATGCAGATTCAATACTGGGTGGAGCACTGCTAAAGTACACTCTTAAACCTGATTTATAAAACTTTTATAAATGTCCACCCCTATGTAAAATGCGCTCTTCGCAAGTCACCTTTGATTTGAGTGTCAGCAAAACAAATGATAATACGGTTGCTCACTGATTTGACATTTACCTTCATAAGGGGCCAATTGTAGCCTGTTGTGAACCTCCCAGAAGGACTCCAGTGGGCTACCGTTGTACTCCTTGGCCTGTGCGTTGATGTGTTCTATCAGGTTTTTGGGGAAATTCTCCTTGTTGGTGACAGTGACAGAGAACGAGATGGTCTCCCCGGCAACAGGCGTCTTGTCCAGGCTCAGAGAAACGGCCAAGTTGTGTTTTCCTCCTGCCAAGGCAAAAAATGAATCCAAATGAATCTCCAGAACTCATATTACTGACTCTTCAAGGATCATTGTTTTGCATTATGCATTATTATCATGCATTACTACATCCATGGAAATCTAGAAACCATGAATTAGTATATTCCAACCACCAAATGCACAATGGGAGACATCGTAATCAGTAAGGCGTCGGAGGGGTGGGGGGGGCTTACCTGGATGAGAAATTGCTCGTCTTGACCTCGGACCTAATACAAAACAGAAAAATATTATTATTTAAAAGGTCTCAACAGTGTTAAATTGTTTTTTAGTTGAGCCATGGTATGTTCTTGTAATGCCACCAACATAACTGTTTGTTAGTTGATAAAAAACAAAAAATAAAAAGAACAAATACTCACTTCCATTTGTTCTGTTTGATGGCATAACAGCTATAACAACATGAAAAAATTAAAGTTAGAGCAGCTATCGATGTTACATCAACTATTAATATGTATTGTACTCACTGCAAACACTACTATTTGGCTTTGTCTGTAAAAAACTGCCAAAAATTTTTTTATAAATAAAACTTCAGTACAGAAAATAAATGGCAGTCCTTGAAGTCCTGCATATTTCAGGTACATTTCAGAAAGCCAGAAGTGAATGGACTTCCAATCCATACACTGACCTCATTGCAGATATTAAGAGGTGGAACAGAACTGTTGGAAAACTGCCCATCGTTGTATTAGCCCTGTACCAGCCATAATCACAGTTCTAAGGAACACTATATGGGAATGGTTCTGATCTCTACACATCACAAAAAGGCGTGGATTCAATAAAAAAATTTTGTTAACATTGACTCAACTGTTTTCATTTTGTTGCCTTTCAAACATATTTTGGGCAGTTCATTTTGGTGATCACTTCACACTTTAAATGAATTTGTGAGCCAAAAATGAGAGGCAAATGTTGAATGAATCCAGGCCAGTCAGGCGGGTCACTCTGTGATAATCCTTTTGTATTACCTTTGGCATTTTTGTATGCATTGGTCACGCTGTGGGGTAGGGCGGAGCCCAGGCTTTTGGTGCAGATGACTGAGCCCACTCTCTCCTTGTCCACGCTCCGGGACAGTGCCTGGCCGTTTTTCACGATGATCGTATGAACGTCCGCGTTGACCTCGGCGTAGACGAAGGGGACGTCATAGATCAGGTCCAAATGACGGTCCTTGATGCCCTTCACAGGAGAAGGGCCACAGCAGAATATTCCTGCCGGGGAGGGAACACTGCTGTTAATCTCTTCCCTGAGGGTAGAGCTAATAAGTAGTTTGATATAGGTGGGTACTCCAGCACTCTAATGTTGAAAGTTCCATTCTTTTTGTTCCATACTGATAGAGGGCATATCTGCTCTGTGCCATTATTGGTCCCAGTAGCTCAAAGTGCATTACCAGAACCTGGAAGTCTGTAGAAGTGAACCCTATTATTCCAAAATATAGCTCATTTAGTAAATATAGCTTATTTAGTAAAGAAATATATTTACTCAATCGGACATCTGTGCACATTGCAGTGAATCAGCTGGTGAAAACCGTCCATTTAGAGAGTCCATTTTATGAATCATGTTAAACATGTGAAATGTGCTTTTCTGGTACCACACAACTGCCAGTTCGACAGGTAATATATTACAAAGTAGGTACAAGATATGCCATCAAAACGTACACCAGAGAGCATAATGACTACACTCAATACAATGCAAATACAATACTAAAACACCCAACATACATTTTTAAAAAGACTAGACTCAACATGAAATCTGAGGCTGGCTCTAAAACCATAATCAGGGTATTGCTTGCAAAGAGGAACAGTTCTTTGTTTTGATCGAACACACGCTGACATTACATGTTTGGCAGCCGTTTAATGTTTTGTCATCTGGCCAACTGTCTAACGTCCAAAGTTTTGAGAACAGGCCTGATTAGGTTATGGTGCCAAAGCGGCGAATGGCACCAAAGCACCAAACTGTTTTTGAACAACGTCGAAATAAAAATTATTCTCATGGCTGTTGATCCAAGTTATTGATGTCAGGCCCATGCCAAGAGGAAAATTGAAACAAAGCACTGTTGTTTTTCTGAAATAATGCTGAACTTATTTAGACTCTAACCATCACTTCGTTCCTGTGGAGTTGGATCTAAAACTTGCCATCCATCAAAACCAGAATCTAAGTCACGACGAGCCATCCAGCATTCAACCCACACGTGGAAATTCCTGGAAAAAGAAAAAATACATGGAAATATTTGCTGAAAACATTGACAGGTAATTATCCTAGTAGAACGTGAGATTGCTGTTTCCATGGCACCTGAGCTGATAATTACCAAACGCTGAGCTGATAATTACCAAATGCTGTCTTTGGTCATGTGTAGTTTTTTCCCCATCTCGTCATAGTATTCCTCGATAACAAGGTTGCCATTGGTGTCGTGGGCCGAGTTGAAGTTGGTGATGACCCTGCATGGAATTCCCAGGACCCTCATGACTAAAAAAAGAAAATTGTTAAAATAAAAAATAAAAACCTCTGATTTATGCATGGCCTCTACACACTGTACTTTTCCTTTCACTTTCAAACCTACGAAAGAGCTACTTTTTTAAAGTCTCAAGCCGCACAAGATTTAATTGTTAAAATGAACGAAAAGGTGTAAGATCAAAGTTTGTCACATACAGTTGAAGGACAAATTACATTTTCTATAGCCTGAATTTAAAAAAGTACATATTCTGTAAATGCACAGGTAAGAAGCTATTTTAATTCCTAATGGTGAGATGTATAAGGAAGGTCCATCTCAACAGAGGGCTGAAGGACGAGCGTAATGAGAAACAATCTGAGGAGCTTGGTTTCAGAGTCAGACCTACCTGTGCACATGACAGCTGCGAAAACCCAACACTGGCCATAGTGCACCGGGCTGAACTTGGATTCAGCCCACAGTTTCAGTATGTCATCACTTCCCGTCCACTCTGCAGGGTTAACCCCGTTTTTGAAGACCCCAGACCAGTTCCCCTTCAGGATACCTCTGTCGTCCTCACAGTTGATCTGACATAAGACACAAGATAAGAAATGCTCGAGCTGTAAGCAAAAACACTGCAATAAGTAACCCTCCCCCAACCTGCTCATATTCAAAGGGTGTCCTTGAAAATGCCTACACGGAGATGGTGGAAAAAACACTGTTATATCATGTTCACAAAGACCTGTCTCGTTTCCAAAGAAGAGGACTGGATAATTTTTCAAATTATCAAAGAACACTTTGGGAACAGCTGTGAACAAGTTTTGATCATCAAGTGCAAAAGCATCAAAAGAACATCGCTGATAAACTCAGTGACCTAACACTTATTCAGTAGGTGGGATTCAATCAACATTTGTCCCTTTGACTTTGACTCACAACTCAAGTTAGATGCATCTACAAGTGTTTGTATTTTCTTTTCAGAAATGTAGTTTGACAATTTCACTTGCATTTATTTGAATGTTAAACTGAAGGACACATATTGCAACCTATGTATGTCACCTGCTCATGGCTGCTCTCCGCTCTTTCGTTTCTTTGCACTTCATTGGTCAAATAATGCAGGTGATAAGCAGTTGATGACACAAACTCAGCTCATCTGGTTTGTCCGTTTTTTAATTTGGTTTCTAATTTTAGGGTGAAAACAATAAGCTGCAGACACAGTGACTTTCCACAACCAACCCCTGATGTGGAGGAAATGGTGGACAGGAACATTTTAAAATGTTCCATTACTGCCCTCTGGTGGTAGCAGCCCTCTTTGAACCGCAGAAAACAAAAACTCCAGGGTTATTTTATTATTATTATTCTTTTCGTATCCTACTTCATAATTCACTCTCTCCTCTTAAACAAGAGGTGCCGTCTTCCACCATGGAATCAGCCCCACTAACCTCATCCCTCTTTTAAGCTGTATGTGCCACAGTTCATTACAGCCCCCTCCAAGTACCCATTAATTACTTTCTGTGGGCACTGTTAGCCAACAAACTTATATGGTCTTGAAATAATATGCTCTTAGCTCTAATGGGATGAAAAACACACAAACGAAGAACCCACAAATTCTTATCGGGTCATTATGTTCTTTAGCGTTCCATTAAAGACAATCAATTATGTAGGCAATTGAAGGGAAGGAAAGAACTACCCCAGACTGTCTTATTTATCTGAAGCAAGGGCACAGAATCTGCCTCCTTGGGTGTACTGATTTATTGAAGGCGTTTGGCATTTTAAAACAGACCAGTTTTTTTTATGGTACAGGTAAATTCCAAAATAAACACGAACCACAGTATCCACAATTTTTAGAACAAGGACTACAATGGGGATAAGTGTATGACTTTGTATTTATCCTTGATCCATTTTTATGCATGCATCTTTGAGTCATGCTTTTTACTATTGTTCAATAAACTAAACTAAATCCCACCCTAAAACAGACTATATGCTGAAGTTATTAAGAGTCGCTCCTCTGTTGAGCCATGCATCTCAAACCAATGCGTGGACATCACGGTAGAGGAGTATATGCTGTTGGCCACTGTTGCCCCTAGATGATGATGCCTTTTCCCCAGACTTCGATGCCAACATCACCTTAGCCACTGTTCCTCCTAAAACATCAACATGCTTGCGCCCCTGAGTGTGCGTAGTGCTGGTTCTGTCCAGCAGAGGGCGGAATCCCAACTCCCTTCCTGGCACCACAATATAATAATAATAATAATAATAATAATAATGACTTTATTTGTATAGCACCTTTCATACAAACTGCAGCTCAAAGTGCTTAACAGGAAAAAGCACAGCAATCATAATCAGTTATAAAGGTTTAAAACAAGGAGAATAAACTAGAATAATAAAACAATCTATATTGAAATGGAAACATGAATAAAATAATATAAAATAAAATAAATTTTTTAGTATAAAAGAGTCAATGAGTAATGAGTAAGATGAATAAATAAGTAAAATAAAAGATAAAAATAAAAAGTAAAAAACTAAATTGAATTAAAAGCCAAATTAAAAAGAAAGGTTTTGAGCTGCTTTTTAAAATTTCCAACTGAATCTGCTATTCTAATGTTTTGTGGGAGAGTGTTCCAGAGTTTTGGTGCATAATAGCAGAAGGCACTCTCACCACTTTTTTTCCTGTTTCACCACAGGTACATTAAGTAAGCCCGCTGTGGATGATCTAAGTGCTCAAGTTGGTAGTGGTACATAAGGTGATAGGCTATCTTTGATATAAAAAGGTGCTAGGCCATTTAAAGCTTTATATACAAGTAACAATACTTTAAAATCGATTCTAAAAGAAACTGGAAGCCAGTGCAGAGAAGCAAAGACGGGTGTAATATGTTCTCTTTTCTTGGTTTTTGTTAAAATTCTAGCACCAGCGTTCTGGATAACGTGGAGTTTATCAATAGACTTCTTGGGCAGGCCAGTAAAAAGTGCATTACAGTAGTCCAAGCGGCTAAAGATAAAAGTGTGTATCAGTTTTTCAGCATCTTGGTGAGTTAAAAAGGGTTTTACTTTGGCTATATTTTTTAGATGAAAAAATGCAGTCTTAGTCACCTTGTCTATGTGAGATTGAAAATTTCGGTCAGCATCCAAGATAACTCCCAGGTTTCTGACCTCAGATTTTGTCTGTTGAGCCAGGCTTCACATCTTTGCTTGCAGCTTGTCTCTTTTTGATTTAGGGCCCACTAGAAGTACCTCTGTCTTTTCTTCATTTCATTTCAAGAATTTTTTGTTCATCCAATTTATTTATGTCGGCTAGACAGGCTGCAAGAACGCTCATGGCATTTGGATCGTCTGGCTCAACGGAGACATACAGCTGCGTATCATCAGCATAACAATGGAAATTCACATATGTGATGCTGGATGATCTTGCCTAAAGGAAGCATGTACAAAGAGAATAAAAGCGGTCCTAGAATGCTCCCCTGCGCTATGCCACAGTTTGCATCTACTAGTTTAGAGACATTGTCACCAAGTTGCAGGAAAAACTTTCTTTCCATTACATAGGTACGGAACCATTTTAGCACATTACCAGAGATACCGACCCACTTCTCAAGGCGGTGAATTAAAATGTTATGGTCTATAGTGTCGAAGGTGGCACTCAAATCAGGACAAGAACTGAAACTTTGTTACTATCAACACTTAGCTGTAAATCATTTACTACTTTTACTAAAGTCGTTTCAGTGCTATAATTAGCACGAAAACCTGACTGGAAATTTTCAAGAATATTGTTTTCGACAAGATAGGAATTAATTTGTTTAAAAACTACTTTTTCTATCATTTTGCTTACAAATGGTAGGTTGGATATAGGTCTGTAATTGTTCAGAACGGAAGTATCCAGATTTGATTTCTTGAGTAGTGGTTTTACCAGAGTGGTCTTAAAAACATCTGGGAAAATACCCATCATTAACGATGAATTAACAATTTGTAAAGAGATAAGCAGTCAAATGCATCTTTAAATAATTTGGTCGGAATGGGATCTATAGAGCATGTGGATGATTTAATTTTAGAGAAAATATCCCGAAGCGTGATTTCACTTATCTCAGTGAAGGTACTCAAACATGCAGTGGGAGGGTCAATTGGAAAGTCCAGTGTAGGGTTTTCACTGGGACTCACTATACCAGCACGAATTGTAATAATCATGTCTCTAAAAAAGGATGCAAATTCTTCATCATTTTCGGAGGAGTCTTGGTTATTAATATGGGCAGTGGATGTGGGATTCAACAACGTAGCCATAGTTGAGAACAGTACTCTAGAATTATTAGTATTATTAGAAATTATCTTAGAAAAGTGGGCTTGTCTCTCTTTCCGCATAACTTAAGCAGCAACACACTCGTGGTATATCGTGGTGGACCTGGAGTTTTGCACCATAGTCGCTCAGCTTGGCGGCAGTTCCTTTTCAGCTGAGAAGTAGTACTGTTTATCCACGGTATAATTTGGCTACGAGAGCGTTTTTTTTTTTTCATTGGAACTACAGAGTTTAGTCTTTCTTCATTTTTCATTGAAATTGTTAGCGATGTCATGAACAGACAAATTAGAAACGGACAGCGCTGAAGAACGTATCAGAGTGGAGAAACGTGCAGTTACTGTGGCATCGATGTAACGCTTCTTTATGATACAATCTGAAACATTTTTGGCAGCGGTTTCCAGATTGACGTTAAAAAGAATGCAATAGTGATCCGAGACAATTATATCAAGAATGGAAGAAATATCAATATCTATACCCTTCAAGATAACTAGGTCTAAAGTATGGCCACGGTTATGTGTGGGACTCGAGACATGCTGAACCAGATTTAGGCTGTTTAGAAGATTAATAAAATGAACAGCCCTGGAATCAGTGGCATTGTCTATGTGTAGGTTAAAATCGCCGGTTAAGAGAAAACTGCTGTAGCTAGTAAGTATAATAGACATAAAATCAGAGAACACAGGCAGAAACCTGGGGCATTGTCTAGGAGGGCGATAGAGAGTAATAACAAGGGTGGGTGACTTTGATCTGAGTGATATAGCTAGATATCCGAAGCTTCGGAAGTTCCCCTGTTGCTGTACAGTTAAAAACATCAGAAAAGATTGAGGCAATGCCACCACCCCTTTTCCCTTCCCTAACAGATTGTAGAAAGCTATAATTGGGAGGAGAGGCTTCCATCCGCGCAGCTGAACCAACTGACAACAGCCAGGTTTCTGTCATTAAAATAAAATCTAGTTTATGCTCAGAGATAAAATCATTAATAAAAAGCGTCTTATTTGTCAGCAACAATATTAAGCCTCTCATTTTTGCACATGGGAGTCGTCGGCATCGTGTTGATGGTGATTAAATTACTCTTAATTGAACCCTTCAGGGCTTTTGCAATGGAAGACCTTTTACAAGAGACAACAGTAGCAATCGGAAACATACTGAAATATAGAGGTTGCAATCCAACAGGTGGCGGCTGGGAATTTGTGGCCAGGGGTGTGTCCAGACATATCGTTGTGGCTAGTCATGCGTGTGGGGCCGTGCCAACTGAGTAAAAAATGTTTGTTGAGAGTTTGCGTGCACCCAGCACACTGGGGTGGATGCCGTCTCTACTAAAGAAGGATGAACGTTCCCAGAAGAGATTAAAATTGTCAATGAACGTCATGTTGTGACTACAGCATTCAGACTGTGTGAAGGCTCAGGACTCTACTAAAACACCCTATCCCCCAGCCGAGAGGATGAATCGGTCCGGAGATAAAGACCTGCATTCCGCAGACCTTGAGTGAATTAAAAAGATCGATAAAATCACTTTTGAGCAGTTCAGACTATTGGTTAGCCGTGTCATTTGTACCCACATGTACTATGACGTTACGAACGTGCGGGTAATCACTAAGAAGGCTAGGGATATGCTTTAATATTTTCAAGACCTTGGCACCAGGGAAACAGCGGGTAACTTTAATGTGTCTGACGATAGAATCGCAGTGGGAGGGTCAATTGGAAAGTCCAGTGTAGGGTTTTCACTGGGACTCACTATACCAGCACGAATTGTAATAATCATGTCTCTAAAAAAGGATGCAAATTCTTCATCATTTTCGGAGGAGTCTTGGTTATTAATATGGGCAGTGGATGTGGGATTCAACAACGTAGCCATAGTTGAGAACAGTACTCTAGAATTATTAGTATTATTAGAAATTATCTTAGAAAAGTGGGCTTGTCTCTCTTTCCGCATAACTTAAGCAGCAACACACTCGTGGTATATCGTGGTGGACCTGGAGTTTTGCACCATAGTCGCTCAGCTTGGCGGCAGTTCCTTTTCAGCTGAGAAGTAGTACTGTTTATCCACGGTATAATTTGGCTACGAGAGCGTTTTTTTTTTTTCATTGGAACTACAGAGTTTAGTCTTTCTTCATTTTTCATTGAAATTGTTAGCGATGTCATGAACAGACAAATTAGAAACGGACAGCGCTGAAGAACGTATCAGAGTGGAGAAACGTGCAGTTACTGTGGCATCGATGTAACGCTTCTTTATGATACAATCTGAAACATTTTTGGCAGCGGTTTCCAGATTGACGTTAAAAAGAATGCAATAGTGATCCGAGACAATTATATCAAGAATGGAAGAAATATCAATATCTATACCCTTCAAGATAACTAGGTCTAAAGTATGGCCACGGTTATGTGTGGGACTCGAGACATGCTGAACCAGATTTAGGCTGTTTAGAAGATTAATAAAATGAACAGCCCTGGAATCAGTGGCATTGTCTATGTGTAGGTTAAAATCGCCGGTTAAGAGAAAACTGCTGTAGCTAGTAAGTATAATAGACATAAAATCAGAGAACACAGGCAGAAACCTGGGGCATTGTCTAGGAGGGCGATAGAGAGTAATAACAAGGGTGGGTGACTTTGATCTGAGTGATATAGCTAGATATCCGAAGCTTCGGAAGTTCCCCTGTTGCTGTACAGTTAAAAACATCAGAAAAGATTGAGGCAATGCCACCACCCCTTTTCCCTTCCCTAACAGATTGTAGAAAGCTATAATTGGGAGGAGAGGCTTCCATCCGCGCAGCTGAACCAACTGACAACAGCCAGGTTTCTGTCATTAAAATAAAATCTAGTTTATGCTCAGAGATAAAATCATTAATAAAAAGCGTCTTATTTGTCAGCAACAATATTAAGCCTCTCATTTTTGCACATGGGAGTCGTCGGCATCGTGTTGATGGTGATTAAATTACTCTTAATTGAACCCTTCAGGGCTTTTGCAATGGAAGACCTTTTACAAGAGACAACAGTAGCAATCGGAAACATACTGAAATATAGAGGTTGCAATCCAACAGGTGGCGGCTGGGAATTTGTGGCCAGGGGTGTGTCCAGACATATCGTTGTGGCTAGTCATGCGTGTGGGGCCGTGCCAACTGAGTAAAAAATGTTTGTTGAGAGTTTGCGTGCACCCAGCACACTGGGGTGGATGCCGTCTCTACTAAAGAAGGATGAACGTTCCCAGAAGAGATTAAAATTGTCAATGAACGTCATGTTGTGACTACAGCATTCAGACTGTGTGAAGGCTCAGGACTCTACTAAAACACCCTATCCCCCAGCCGAGAGGATGAATCGGTCCGGAGATAAAGACCTGCATTCCGCAGACCTTGAGTGAATTAAAAAGATCGATAAAATCACTTTTGAGCAGTTCAGACTATTGGTTAGCCGTGTCATTTGTACCCACATGTACTATGACGTTACGAACGTGCGGGTAATCACTAAGAAGGCTAGGGATATGCTTTAATATTTTCAAGACCTTGGCACCAGGGAAACAGCGGGTAACTTTAATGTGTCTGACGATAGAATCGCCAATGACTAAGGAAGTCGGGGGAAGAGGTGGTGATGGTGACGAAGAGCCATAGCTCCGGGAACGGGCTGCAGCCCGGGGAGGCAGAGGAGGCCGGGGGGCAGAAATCCAAGAGCCGGCTGCAGCCCGGGGAAAAGGCTGGCCAGGCATGGTGCATGACTGAACGCGGCTGTCAACCGCGAGCGCTTGCCTGGTTGTAGATGTCGGTAAAGAGGGCAGTGGCCGTGGGGCAGCTAGTCATGCAGGAGATGATGGAAGATGGGGGCAACCGGCCAGGGAGGTGTCATCTAATTTGTCCAAGGCGACAAACCTATTGTCTGTCTGGTGGACCCAAGGTGGAAGAGGATGCTGAGATTTAATAGCAGCGGTTTTTAGACCCAGCAACTATGGTGGAATAGCCGGTCATGGGACAGCACTTACCGATGCGGGCCCTGGTTGCGGTGATCCGACACAGGTGCTGGTTAGCCTGGCTCTCAGCTAGCTGGCAGCTTGCAGCAGCTGGGTGTTGTTTTTAGCCTAAAGGTTAGTTTATAGCGCCACTCGACTTTTCACTCCCTTCGGTATGGCCATAACCAGGTAAAATGCATGAAATAATAAAAATTACTATTATTGGCACCCCTGGTAAAGATGAGTGAAAAGGGTTATAAAAAATTCACCGTTTGGTGAATTAGCTTAATCTCACACTAAAAAAATGAGAAAAATCCTTTAATTGAAGTAAATGTATTATGAGAAAAAAACATCCCTCATAAAGAAATAATGATTTTTAACAAAACCATGTGTGCCACAATTATTGGCACCATGAGACAGGATTGCAGGGCATGGGGGGTATTACGAGTCGACGTTTAGTAGTGTAATAAAGTGTTGTTCATTGAAATCAATAGTTGTTGCATGAGGCACAATCTCTTTGCATGCTAAAATGAAGAAACACAGGGTCAAGTTGCATTAAATAATTTAGGAAACTTTGGATATCATTGCTTTGGAATAGAGCTAGTGTATTTAGTGTGAGCTACAATAGGCAATATTGTTAGTTGTAACTTTTCACATTTTGATATAGATACTTTTAAAGGCAGGCCTAGTTTTTGCAAGATGTAATTAAGGACCTGTAGGCTATGTGTGAGTAACTTGGCTTTTTTACGTCGGAGACGTTTTTGATGACATATCACTTCTTTTTGGTAGGTAACTAATGATGAATAATGCATGAAGATAATGACATCGAGAGAGACATGCATACAGAATACATGCATTCCAAATAAATCCATGCAGACAATTACATTAAAAGAGTTTGTAGATGAGCTGTATTTAATGTCTAATTAAATACAATGAACAGCACCACCTGAGCTATGGATCATAAAGAAGCATGTAAATTAATTAACCAAGTCTATATGGAGACATGCACAATAGGCTAGACGCAAACACATTCTAGTTGAAAGAAAGACATAGAGCCTAAATAGTTAGTACAGTTTGCATAAGTAAAATATGGAAATACGTGAACAGTTTTTGTTTTGCCATGACATTTGTGAAAGACAAACCAGAGCATTGCAGCGAGGGACGCTACAGCAGGTAACAACAGTTTCTTGTTCGATCTGTGCTTTCCTCTGGTTTGCCTTTCACAAATGTCATGGCAAAAGAAAAACTGTTCGCGTATTTGCGTGAGGTATGTTTCGGCCCTAACAAGCTTAATTGGACAACGCATATTTCCCAGGAATCTTAGCCAGAAAGAAAACAATCGATACTACTAAGAAAGTAGCCTACCAGAGATTATTCTTTTTATTATTATTATTATTTGTCTGTGATGTGTCCACATTAGTTTGAAGTCTTTTTATTGGGCGATAAGCTTAGGTGAGCAGGCATGCGATGTTGTTATCCAATGGGGAGAATTATTCTTTAAGGGTACAGAGGCAAGCAGGTAGTGAGGGTCTCTAGGTAGGCAGGAAAAATGGGAAGAAGAACAATGAGAAGAAGAAGAGGAAGGAGAAAAACCGAAAAATAACCCAAGTTTGGGGCTTTATTGTGTGGATGTGTGAAGATGTATCTGTGTGGTTACATGAGGTCCGAACATACAGAAGTTAATGTTTGTAAGGGCTGAGAGTCTGTGGTCATTGTGGTTACTTCTGTAGAAAACTCTGAAAAGTGCTGTATAGGTATGGGGCTGTATAGGTATGGGGCATGCCCCGCCAAGCCATAACTTGGCGGATGGCATACCTGCCATCCCAATAAATCAAAAACTGTATCCGTTTGTACAGCTTTATAATTAGCCGTTTAGAACGCACCTTGCACACAAATTTAACCGTGACGCTCCACCTTGGAATCCCAGCCCCACTACAGCCAACGCAAGCTTTTGTCTTCTTGCGACTAAAACGTTAATCTGCACGTATCATCTATGTTCAGTACATTTCCATAACAAATGCAAATTACATTCCTATGCTGAACCACACACTCGTATGTTCCATTTCCAATCTAATACACGGATTGTATAGTGTGATCATATACGAATGACCAACACAGCCAGTTTTTATATATTTCTATAAAATTTTGAAATCTTTATTGCACAATACATAAGGAACCAGATACAAAATATGAAATAAAAAATATTGTTCACATATGAATAGACTAGACACAGGCCATGACCTTTATCCAGGGTGTGGTAGGCTACTTGCTTTTAAAAAAACTAAAAAAACAAACCTCAAGTCTTACATACGTGAATGTAACCCAAGAAAATATATATTCAGTCAGTAGGCAGTGATGGGTACACCTAAGCAAACCACTATGAAATGGATCTACTATATTACCTCTGTATATTTATTTTTTGTTCTTTGAGCAACTATAAGTGCACCACCACATACTACCTATGCTAACCTGCATGGATTGAGAAAAGTAGAGAAGAACGCCAATGGAGAAAAATAACCCTGGTATAACAATGACGCTGGACTCTACTTTTATAAATAACACAGTTTAGTGCTTGCTTAGCTCTACAGTTAATTTCTTTTCATATTCAGTACAGAGAAATCAATGGAACTATTTTGAGAAAGAAGACCTGTGGTAAGCAAGAAAGTGAAAAAAAACAAAAAAACATTTGTAATCTGTGCTTTCCAATGAACAAATATGAAAAATATGGGAAACAATAAATACAAAAAAACTACATTTTATAATGCAAAGTGTAGAATTTGGATGGCAAACCGAAAAAAAATTACTTTCTGTGGTGGAAATGGTGGAAATAAATTCAGTCATTTGGACAGAGGCGTAGTCCTCCAGCCCATTCATCAGATCTGGACCAAAAACAGGGTCTATGCCACTTTCACCAGGACGGTTGTGAAGCCCCTTATCACAATGGGGCTGTTTTTAAATATGAGGTTCGCGTGGAGCATTTTGGTGCCGGTTGCCTTTGGGGTAAATGAGGCGGTTTCCTCCATGGTTTCACCCGGCTTTAGGTGTACGCTGAGAGACAAAAAGAAAACGGTGTTTATGTGGCTTTGTCTTATGGGATGGCCATTAAATAAGGGTTTGGGGAATGTGAGGAATCATGAAACACACTCTATGGGCTTGATTTACTAAGACCTTTAACGTGTGAAAAGCCTTTTAGCACATGCAAAACTAATAACACCACCAATGATTGATTGGTGCAAAAGAAAAGCCATGATCAATCATTGGTCATGTTGTTGGTTTTGCTTGTTTTGCACAAGATAAATATCTTAGTAAGTCATGCCTTATGTGTTATGCCTTATACAGTCAAGCCGGAAAGTCTGCACACCCCTTTCACCTTCTCCATGTTTTATACAGACATATTCTACAATAGATTGAGTACATTTTTTGTCTCAAAATTCTTCACAAAATAGCCCATAATGACAAAGTGAAAACAGGTTTTTAGACATTTGTGCTGATTTATTAAAAATCTAAATGTTAAATATCATATGTACACAAGTGTGCACACCCTTTTATATTTGCATATTTTCTAAAAACCTGTTTTCACTTCATCATTATTGGCTATTGTGTGTAGATGTTTGAGGCAAAAAATGAACTCAATCTATTGTAGTATAAGTCGTAATAAAACATGGGGAAGGTGAAAGGGCTGTGCAGAATTTCTGGCTTGACTGTATATCTATGGTACATCACATGTTATGAAGGGATTCTATGTAGTAGTCTACATAAAAAATATTGTTTCATTGTTTACTTTCAAAATCAGGGGTGCAGAGACACGTTAAAAATAATCGCTCGGTTCCGCAATTGCTGTTATGCGTCACGGTGACATTCGCAGCAATGCACTTTGCATATTCATAAAATGCACATGCATCAAACCATGTGCCTCACCCACACATTGTCCAAATGGAATTTGTTTGAACAGCTGATGGGATGTGTTGTTCTTCAAGCATGTGACATTTATCACAGGAAGTAAGAAGGGAAAAAAACATTTGATAAAACAAAGCAGTGACGCGCTCTTACTTTGATTGTACTCTTCCTTTCAGTAAACCGGCTCCCCTGACTGTCAGCACACCACTCATGGGAATATGGAAGGGGTTTCTGAAGACAAAGCGAGCTTCGCGTTTTTCATTCATCACAATGTAATCGTTGCCGGTGATCTGGAGGAAATAAGTCATATATAGCTCAGTCGACCGTAACCTCAGAGATCTTTTAAACTCAGAATCCTCTTGATCGAGTGGGAAATAAGCATAAAACATGACAGGGTTTTAGCTACATTTGTCTGCAAGATTATTTTTCTCCCAACAAGGAACGTATAATTGCAGTGATCATTATAGTCATTGTCAGCAGCCATACCACCATGCACTCTGCTCCTGCTGAATGGCTGAAGCTAAGCAGGTGTGGGCTTGGTTAGTACTTGGATGGGAGACCTCCTGGGAAAACCAAGTTGCTGCTGGAAG
Source organism: Ilyophis sp. 1 JC-2022 (assembly GCA_022702515.1). Taxonomy (NCBI): domain Eukaryota; kingdom Metazoa; phylum Chordata; class Actinopteri; order Anguilliformes; family Synaphobranchidae; genus Ilyophis; species Ilyophis sp. 1 JC-2022. The sequence continues at coordinate 41,470,910 of CM040396.1, read as the reverse complement.
TGGTGTTGGTGGGCCAGTAGGGGGCAGTCTTCCCTCTGGTCAAATAAAAAACACTAATGCCCCAGTGCAGTGATGGGGACACTGTGCTGTAGGAGATGCCGTCTTTCGGATGAGACGTTAAACCGAGGTCCTGACTTACTGTGGTCATTAAAGATCCCATGACACTTATCGCAAAAGAGTAGGGGTTTCCCCGGTGTCCTGGCTAAACTCCCAATCCAGGCTCTTTCAATCTGCCACCTAATCATCCCCCAGTTTAATTGGCAAAAAAAAAAAAAAAGTTCTCTCCCTCTCCACCTCAGCTGATGTGTGGTGAGCATTCTGGCGCAAAATGGCTGCCGCTGCATCACCCAGGTGGGTGCTACACATTGGTGGTGGTTGAGGCGAGTTTCCCCCTAATCATTGTAAGCGCTTTGAGTGTCGAGAAAGGCGCTATATAAATGCCAGGTATTATTATTATTATTATGCCAGAAGACTGTAGGTTCACAATCGACCAGAGGAGTTGCTGGCGCATAATGAGATGAGAACAATTCCTCCCTGGTGTGACACTAAAGCCATTATTCACTACTTCTGCACATCCTACACCAGACCATGGGGCACACCCACACACTGGAACTCGCAGAAGTCACCCAGCAGCCCCCAGGTTTTATGACGTATGACATGTGACGATCTGCTTTGTTTACTGTTTTTATTTTTTATCTTGTTAATGTCTTATGTTATTTTTACAACCTAAAAGTTAAGTAGGCTCACCAGAATGGAGATTAGTGGGTTGGTGATGTTAAACTCCTCCGTAGCCAGAACTCGTTCGTGACTACCTATGTCCTGCATTACCACAGCGAGGTTCACCAGGCTGTCGCCCAACAACATCTCCTCATACTCGGAGTGGGTAATCCGGTGAACAATGGTCTTGACTGTTGACAAAGACAAAATGAATGATTAGCTAATCTTATGCTTATCTGTTCTTATCTCTACAGGTCAGAACCATTCTGGTCAGTAGGTTCAAGGAAATGGAATGGAGGGGACATAATATAGAATGGTCCCGGACACATGTGCGCACAGGAATAGTGACAGTGAGAAAATGTTCTTACCTACCCCACCAATGAAAATACAGGGTGGGGTGGAGAGGTGAAAAAAGGTCTGTACTTACAGGAATGCAGATTCAATACTGGGTGGAGCACTGCTAAAGTACACTCTTAAACCTGATTTATAAAACTTTTATAAATGTCCACCCCTATGTAAAATGCGCTCTTCGCAAGTCACCTTTGATTTGAGTGTCAGCAAAACAAATGATAATACGGTTGCTCACTGATTTGACATTTACCTTCATAAGGGGCCAATTGTAGCCTGTTGTGAACCTCCCAGAAGGACTCCAGTGGGCTACCGTTGTACTCCTTGGCCTGTGCGTTGATGTGTTCTATCAGGTTTTTGGGGAAATTCTCCTTGTTGGTGACAGTGACAGAGAACGAGATGGTCTCCCCGGCAACAGGCGTCTTGTCCAGGCTCAGAGAAACGGCCAAGTTGTGTTTTCCTCCTGCCAAGGCAAAAAATGAATCCAAATGAATCTCCAGAACTCATATTACTGACTCTTCAAGGATCATTGTTTTGCATTATGCATTATTATCATGCATTACTACATCCATGGAAATCTAGAAACCATGAATTAGTATATTCCAACCACCAAATGCACAATGGGAGACATCGTAATCAGTAAGGCGTCGGAGGGGTGGGGGGGGCTTACCTGGATGAGAAATTGCTCGTCTTGACCTCGGACCTAATACAAAACAGAAAAATATTATTATTTAAAAGGTCTCAACAGTGTTAAATTGTTTTTTAGTTGAGCCATGGTATGTTCTTGTAATGCCACCAACATAACTGTTTGTTAGTTGATAAAAAACAAAAAATAAAAAGAACAAATACTCACTTCCATTTGTTCTGTTTGATGGCATAACAGCTATAACAACATGAAAAAATTAAAGTTAGAGCAGCTATCGATGTTACATCAACTATTAATATGTATTGTACTCACTGCAAACACTACTATTTGGCTTTGTCTGTAAAAAACTGCCAAAAATTTTTTTATAAATAAAACTTCAGTACAGAAAATAAATGGCAGTCCTTGAAGTCCTGCATATTTCAGGTACATTTCAGAAAGCCAGAAGTGAATGGACTTCCAATCCATACACTGACCTCATTGCAGATATTAAGAGGTGGAACAGAACTGTTGGAAAACTGCCCATCGTTGTATTAGCCCTGTACCAGCCATAATCACAGTTCTAAGGAACACTATATGGGAATGGTTCTGATCTCTACACATCACAAAAAGGCGTGGATTCAATAAACATTTTTTGTTAACATTGACTCAACTGTTTTCATTTTGTTGCCTTTCAAACATATTTTGGGCAGTTCATTTTGGTGATCACTTCACACTTTAAATGAATTTGTGAGCCAAAAATGAGAGGCAAATGTTGAATGAATCCAGGCCAGTCAGGCGGGTCACTCTGTGATAATCCTTTTGTATTACCTTTGGCATTTTTGTATGCATTGGTCACGCTGTGGGGTAGGGCGGAGCCCAGGCTTTTGGTGCAGATGACTGAGCCCACTCTCTCCTTGTCCACGCTCCGGGACAGTGCCTGGCCGTTTTTCACGATGATCGTATGAACGTCCGCGTTGACCTCGGCGTAGACGAAGGGGACGTCATAGATCAGGTCCAAATGACGGTCCTTGATGCCCTTCACAGGAGAAGGGCCACAGCAGAATATTCCTGCCGGGGAGGGAACACTGCTGTTAATCTCTTCCCTGAGGGTAGAGCTAATAAGTAGTTTGATATAGGTGGGTACTCCAGCACTCTAATGTTGAAAGTTCCATTCTTTTTGTTCCATACTGATAGAGGGCATATCTGCTCTGTGCCATTATTGGTCCCAGTAGCTCAAAGTGCATTACCAGAACCTGGAAGTCTGTAGAAGTGAACCCTATTATTCCAAAATATAGCTCATTTAGTAAATATAGCTTATTTAGTAAAGAAATATATTTACTCAATCGGACATCTGTGCACATAGCAGTGAATCAGCTGGTGAAAACCGTCCATTTAGAGAGGAAGTAATTTTATGAATCATGTTAAACATGTGAAATGTGCTTTTCTGGTACCACACAACTGCCAGTTCGACAGGTAATATATTACAAAGTAGGTACAAGATATGCCATCAAAACATACACCAGAGAGCATAATGACTACACTCAATACAATGCAAATACAATACTAAAACACCCAACATACATTTTTAAAAAGACTAGACTCAACATGAAATCTGAGGCTGGCTCTAAAACCATAATCAGGGTATTGCTTGCAAAGAGGAACAGTTCTTTGTTTTGATCGAACACACGCTGACATTACATGTTTGGCAGCCGTTTAATGTTTTGTCATCTGGCCAACTGTCTAACGTCCAAAGTTTTGAGAACAGGCCTGATTAGGTTATGGTGCCAAAGCGGCGAATGGCACCAAAGCACCAAACTGTTTTTGAACAACGTCGAAATAAAAATTATTCTCATGGCTGTTGATCCAAGTTATTGATGTCAGGCCCATGCCAAGAGGAAAATTGAAACAAAGCACTGTTGTTTTTCTGAAATAATGCTGAACTTATTTAGACTCTAACCATCACTTCGTTCCTGTGGAGTTGGATCTAAAACTTGCCATCCATCAAAACCAGAATCTAAGTCACGACGAGCCATCCAGCATTCAACCCACACGTGGAAATTCCTGGAAAAAGAAAAAATACATGGAAATATTTGCTGAAAACATTGACAGGTAATTATCCTAGTAGAACGTGAGATTGCTGTTTCCATGGCACCTGAGCTGATAATTACCAAACGCTGAGCTGATAATTACCAAATGCTGTCTTTGGTCATGTGTAGTTTTTTCCCCATCTCGTCATAGTATTCCTCGATAACAAGGTTGCCATTGGTGTCGTGGGCCGAGTTGAAGTTGGTGATGACCCTGCATGGAATTCCCAGGACCCTCATGACTAAAAAAAGAAAATTGTTAAAATAAAAAATAAAAACCTCTGATTTATGCATGGCCTCTACACACTGTACTTTTCCTTTCACTTTCAAACCTACGAAAGAGCTACTTTTTTAAAGTCTCAAGCCGCACAAGATTTAATTGTTAAAATGAACGAAAAGGTGTAAGATCAAAGTTTGTCACATACAGTTGAAGGACAAATTACATTTTCTATAGCCTGAATTTAAAAAAGTACATATTCTGTAAATGCACAGGTAAGAAGCTATTTTAATTCCTAATGGTGAGATGTATAAGGAAGGTCCATCTCAACAGAGGGCTGAAGGACGAGCGTAATGAGAAACAATCTGAGGAGCTTGGTTTCAGAGTCAGACCTACCTGTGCACATGACAGCTGCGAAAACCCAACACTGGCCATAGTGCACCGGGCTGAACTTGGATTCAGCCCACAGTTTCAGTATGTCATCACTTCCCGTCCACTCTGCAGGGTTAACCCCGTTTTTGAAGACCCCAGACCAGTTCCCCTTCAGGATACCTCTGTCGTCCTCACAGTTGATCTGACATAAGACACAAGATAAGAAATGCTCGAGCTGTAAGCAAAAACACTGCAATAAGTAACCCTCCCCCAACCTGCTCATATTCAAAGGGTGTCCTTGAAAATGCCTACACGGAGATGGTGGAAAAAACACTGTTATATCATGTTCACAAAGACCTGTCTCGTTTCCAAAGAAGAGGACTGGATAATTTTTCAAATTATCAAAGAACACTTTGGGAACAGCTGTGAACAAGTTTTGATCATCAAGTGCAAAAGCATCAAAAGAACATCGCTGATAAACTCAGTGACCTAACACTTATTCAGTAGGTGGGATTCAATCAACATTTGTCCCTTTGACTTTGACTCACAACTCAAGTTAGATGCATCTACAAGTGTTTGTATTTTCTTTTCAGAAATGTAGTTTGACAATTTCACTTGCATTTATTTGAATGTTAAACTGAAGGACACATATTGCAACCTATGTATGTCACCTGCTCATGGCTGCTCTCCGCTCTTTCGTTTTTAGTGGTCTAAGTTTTGAGCTTCGGAGTGTTTTTTTTATTTTTTATTTTTACAATGTTCCCAGGGGTTCTGACTGAATCTTACCATCGCACACACCACCCTACTCAGGTAAACAGGGTCCGAGCGGTGCAGATAGTCCATTTGCCAATTGCTCCTGTGCTGTGGACTGATATTCAGAAGGTCAAGACAGATCTCCAATATTCCTTCTTCATACTACATTTTTGTTGGGGGTGGGGAGAAAATGTGAGGGTAAAATGTTATTAAATTGCACATTGTCAATTGTAGGATTTCAGCTGTTTTTAAGGGGAGCCTCATCAGACTCACCTGGCCAAATTCCCATGGTCTCGGTACCACGTTCTTGGAGGTACCCACGTACAAAAATCCAACATCATTTTTCACATATTCTTCTCTCAGTTCCTCATTTGGAAAGTACACTGAATCGGCTGTGGAGATGTGAGAGAGAAAAAATATTGAAGGATGAAATTAAACTTGAAGTGAAATTCGCATGAATCGGCAGGGGTTTTGCAGTCATGGCACAAATTAAAGACGTGTTATATTATGTAGATTTGCTAAACCAGCAGTTTCTCTGATAGCAGGGGTTTCCAAACTTTTTTTTATCACAAGCCTCCTTACAATTGACCACACTGTGGCTGAGGACACAACCTCAAGGCTACAAATACAAAAGTAAATATAAACATAAATAAATATGAATTATAATATATAATTATTAAAATACATATGATGTTACACAAATACAGTATACACACTGATGTGATACTAAGCAAATAAAAACAATGATTTTCCATGAAAATACACTCGTGAGATGCAATCCAAAAACCAGACGTCGCTTACCGGGACACCAGGGGTTACAGAGCAGCACAAACATCCCAATTCTGTAGCTGTGCTGCCAGTGCTGTGCCAGGACATATAGGCGGAGATCGTAGAGCCCCACAGAGGAGAAGGACGAGGCGAAGATGTTGATGGTGACAGAGTGGCTGTAAACTCCAATACCTGGCTCAATCTCAGCATTCCACCGGTAGTAGGACAGTGGCTTTGAGAATGTAGCAGGGAATTCCACATAGAGGCCCCCTGCACATGGAAAGGGGATTGGTTATTGACCGCAGTGGTGATGAAAACAGCAGCGTAGTATAATGGCTAATGAACTGTGCTTGCAACAAAAGTTGCAGGGTCGATTCCCAGGTAGTACACTGCCGTTGTCCCAGGCCCTGGAGGGGGGCGGGGCCCAATGGTTTGTGAACTTGTGGTAAATATTATTGTCCCGGACCTGGGAATAATATAATAACATTGTTTTTTCCCAGGCATGGAAATTTCACCCGGCTGCCCTGGAAATGGATACTATTTAAGAAATGCTGTTGTTGCTCTGGATAAGAGTGCCAGCTACGTAGATGCATGTATTACAATGTAATGTAATGAAAACTAAGCTTGCTCCCCATCGGCTCCTGGGTGGCTGAGGTTCTTGATAGTACCTAGCACTGCTCTGAAGACTAGGCTGTCTCTGTCCGTGTTGAACGGCCGGCCCTGGAAGAACAGGGTGATCTTAAACGGCTCTCCTCTTCGCACAACCAGGTGTTTTGAGCTCAGCCCTTCAGTCTCATGGCTCAGCTGGTTGGTCGGCATCTGCAGGTCAACATGCTTAAGAATCAAATCTGTGCAGGGGGGGGGAGGGGGTCAAGAAGAAAGCTGTTATTGAAAACTAAAGTGAAAAGTAACTTTTCAAAATGAAGCAATGAGGGTTATTCTATGAGAAAGTTAAATAAAATGCTTTTTTAATTATGTAAATTGTATTACTGCAAATAGCATTGATACCGTTTACTACTAATTCAATATCTTTATATATAGCCACTGCACACACACATATATACAGTATATATATATATACAATAGTAGTTTAAATAGATGGTTAAACAGCATGCTTTAAAAAAAAAAAAGCCTCACCTTCCATTAGCTTCTGGCTTTTTTAGTTTCTTGTTTCTAGTTTCTCACTCAAAGTTTTCTGAAGCCCTCCTTTCCCTCCACACATATTTAATCCCCAGAAGTCTCCTCCCTATTTGAAGGAGGGGGTGTGGCAAACAGGTTTTGCACAAGAGTAAATCAACTTGCTTTGTCCCTAGTCGATGAGCAATCCTTCATCTTTATTACGTGCACCCTGGTGTAGGTGACACATTTGCGTACACCATAATGACCACACCCCTTGTACCCTCACTCTATGACGCTGCAAACAAAAGTGGGAAAGTGATATATTTCACACGGTAGTGTTAACGTGTGCTGTAGCACTTTCTGCAACCCACCAAAGTCAACAATTACACCCTCAAAGGCAAATTACACTGAACAGAGGTGGGAAATCCATCTGTTGCTTATTGAACGGGTCTCACGTTTCACGCCAATTACTGAATACAAACATAAGATACATTCAACAAATTTTATGTAGGCATCTGCCACACAGCCACAAAATGTGAAAACATAGCTTTTTATGGCATGTGGAAAAATTAGGAATGCCAGCCAAATTTCATATGTGCCTTTCAAACCGCTCCCAAACCGCCTTTGCACACCTCGTCAGAGCACGTCATCATTCTCCAAGACTGTAACATGGAAATAATAAGTCATGCAATAAAACAAGATGAAACTTATCCCATGGATATAAACAGAACCCACAATAGTCTTGTGTATCATTGCTGCGTGAGAGAAAGCTAGTTTTCACAAAATAGAAAAGGTAGACGAGGCTGCCAGAGGCATGAAGGCGTGTACAGTAAGGGAGTGAGGCGGGATTTGGCCTGTCGGTTCATAACATAGCAACGGCCGTGTTAACATAGGGCAGCAGTTGAAACCAAGTGAAACCTACACACCTAGCTTTATTTTTTGTGAAAAAAGGTGATCTCATTTTTCACTAATGGTAATAGTAACACCGCCAAAAGGGAGGGAAATCAGGGCATGTGCCGTCAACCCAAAACTTAGTGACTAATTATGTCTACATTTGCGCTTAGTGTCAGGGCTGGTTTGATCCAACATAATTTAATCTGCTTACTGAGGCAATGGTTACCTCGTAGGCACCACCCCAGGCTGCCCCTCTAGCGTGGTGGCCCCCTCCCAGGACCTTCACTAGGTTCTACCACCTCAAGGTGGGTAGTCGCTGCAGCTTGGAGGACAGCAGGGGAGACCTGACTGGGTTGTTGCTCCTGCCTCAAGCAGCTTATTCAGCAGAATTGAAACCTTGCTGGTTGCTTGGATGCAGGCAGCAGTCTGTTGACTAGGGCCTTACTCTGTTGGGCTCAGCGGACCCTCTTGACTACAGACGGCAGGAAAGTACACTCTCTTGCTTTGAAAAACCTCTTATGAAATTAGCGCATATGTACAGTAGCTCCTGGGAGGAATATTACGAAGCAGGATTAATTAGCTGGATAACTTTACTGATTAAGCCTCCCAAATCTGAAACATGGACTGAAGTAAAAAGAGCTGTTCCGGGTTTTACTCAGTGCAGTTACCCAGCTAACTCAGTAATCCTGTAGTTCGTAGTATACCCCCAGGTCTGCAGCTTAGGCCACCCCTAATTTTTTCCTCACAAACGTTTTTGAGCTGTTCATTAACAGATGAGGAAAAATGAAAAAAAAAAAATGGTAAAATAGAGTCTTTTCTGAGAGATTAAGGCTGTCCAAACATGCTGGGGCATTCATTCCTTTTGAGTCCGTGAGAGAATTGACTTGAAATGTTGGCCTGAAAAAGAGACTACTGCATACCTGCTAATGACACAGTCACAGTGCTGATAAGCTCATGAGCATGACTGCAAAGGAATAAAAGAGACAGTTGTACAGGTAATCTTAGTTCTGAAAACATGTCAAAAATGCTGACAGGTGCTGTCATTCATTCAGGAGCACACAATGATAATTATCTTAAGGGTCTTACGGATTTGACATGGCAGCACAAAAACTGAATGCCAGAGATGGAGAACATTGTTTTCATACCTTGGGGACTGTTGACTTAAGATGACGCAAACCACTTTTTCCTTTGTACAGGGTAATAGATAATAATTCCACACACCTAGTCTTTGAGTTCTTCTTTCATAACATGCATTTTTTCTGGTTTGTGGTCATCACCTTCAAGGGGGAAAAAACATTTTTGCCTTCTCTTGCTCTACAAACTATTTAACAATCCTAAAGTTATAGCGACAATGGTTCCTTATTTTGTAACCTGACAAAAACAGGCTCAATCAAAATGACAGCTCCGTACATCATGGTAAAGTCTGTATCCTTATCTCTGCAAAAATAAAATAAAAATCTTGTGTTTGAGCTCCTATTTGAAACCACTGTGTTTGATTTGATTTCCTTAACCCTTTCCAGCCTAAGCGAATATTTTGTGAACATTCTATTCCATTCCATTTCTTAACATGCGTTGCAAAAATGTTTGTGGTGTGATATTACATCAGATACCTAAATTTTATTTACCATTGTAAACAGGATAACTGGGGCTTTCAATTGATATAAAAAACAATAGGATTACTTAATGGCAATATCATCAATTATGGAAAGACATTCAACAACTAAATTTATAAAATGTTCTAAAAGGCTATTTTCTAATGAGAAACCTACATTTTTACCCATTTAATGTTTAAGATATAGGAAAACCTAGAGTGTATGGTATCTTCACCATTTTGTGAGTGAAATATAATAAAAATCAGAATAGAGCTATCATCTACCGTTCAAAAGTTATAATCACTTCAGTTATGTGTGCGGAAAGGGTTAAAAAAACGCTTTAGAATGTTGGTTTATTGACAATATGATGTGCATATGCAAAAATGTTTATGGATTGATCATATTACATCACAACCCCTAACCTTAATATACCATTTTAAACAGGATAACTGGAGCTTTCCATTCATATCCATTAATATACAATAATATGCTTACTTTAACACAATATCATCAATTACTAAAACAATTCACAAAATAAATAATACAAAACTTTCTAAATGGCTTTTCTCCATTTAGAACATTTCATGTTCAAGATCGAGGGAGACAAACTGTGTGGTATCTTCACTGTTTTGTAAATGATATGGATTACAAATCAGAAGAGATTTATCATTTACTGTTCAAAAGTTATAACCTCTTAGTGATGTATGGGAAAAGGCTAAAAAAACATTTTTATTAGAATTTTAGGTTCATTGACATTTCACATTACCACTTATCCATTATCCTAATGGGCCACTTGAGTATGTGTGTATATATATGTATATATATATATATATATATATATAGCAAAATTGAAAGACACAAACACTGAAATATACAATTTATGTGTTCAATGAAACACACTTTATTTTAACAAAAATGTTAACAAATGTTTAACATAGTGAATGGATGAACTAAGTAAATGGATAACATTGCAAAACAAATAAAAACAAGATACAGCCCATGGCAAATATCAGTTTAGATGCCCGTAAAATTAATACATTGGATTTATTTACAGTAAAATCATTAATGTATTAGTACAGGTACAGCAGACAAATCTATGGTCAAGCATAAATACCTTAAATATATTCAAGAAGATAACAGTAAGCGCATGCCCTGATGGTCCTCCATGTCGTGCTCTGCAATGACCCTCAGCACCCTCCTTCTCTTCAGGGACTGTATCAGATGGCTAAATGTCCATCCTTTGCTGCAATACATAAATATGTAATAATTTACCATTTCATTAATCCATAACATATCATATAAAACCATTTCTGAGTCATTGAAGGGCTGTATACTTACAATAATAACATCTTACAGCAAACGATTTATGCTTATGTCAGGAATAGATAAAATAGCTATTCTGGACACAAGCATAATGTCCATCCATCACTGTAATAGATAAATAATATTATCAGTTGCCATTTCATTAATCCATAACATATAAAACCATTTCTGAGTCATTAAAGAGCTGTATAGTGAGAATGACATTTTACAGAAAACACTTTATGCTCCAGAATAACGTTAGATAAAAAGCTCAACAATATCACAAGTTAGACTACTTGGCATAATGTCCATCAATGTAAAATATTGTTTTGAATGAACAGACATAAATCAGTGACATTGGCTCAACTGAATGATGTATTTTTGTCATATGTGTCTAAACAGGCTTATCTTGCTCATGTCAGAAACCGGAGTCAAAAAAACTTTGCCGTTTAGTTCCCTTCTCCATTTTCGACAGGACTGATTAACAACAATAAGTTACCTTCAGATTTAGGCATAACGTTATGTTAAAACACTAGCTAGATAATTAGTACTTGCCATTGATAAGACTAATAGTTGAGTATAACATTTAGAAAGCTAGCCAGACTGACAGCAGAGCTAACGTTAAAAGTTACCAAAACAAAGGACAAAGGACTTGTGTTCGCGCCGAGACACGGAGCTCGCTGCTAGACTAACGTTACTGGCTTTAGCTTTAGTTAGCTATTATTTAGTTATCAAAGTCTACACTAAATACGAAAAATATCAAACGTTATCACTTCACTTATTCATTGTATGACAGACTTTTTCACAATTTCATCTCGAAACGAGCTGGGGGAAGAATAACACAGTGGCTTCTTGAAGCTAACGTGATAGCTTTTACACGAATGTTCATGTTTTTGTTCGAATTCTAAATGATAATCTGAGAAAGTCTGCGGTACAAAAACATGATTTTATTCAAAATAAAACCGTTTCTGAAGTAATATTTATGGTTAATTATTATCTTTAAATGCTTTTTTACCTACCTAGTTTATTGGGGTTTCTTCAGTCGCCGTCAAGTCTTCAAACGATGGTCTCTAGTCCGATGTGGTAGCTACAGGGCGCCCATTATCGGGCACAGCCGCGTTCGATCATATTTGAACTTCGTCGAAAGCCGATTTGCCAACGGAAAAAAAGAAAACCACTATTTTCCACCCACTTCAAACCAAATAAGGTATGTATCCGCTCAATTTCATGAATATTTGACCATAATTACACATTTTGTGAGTATTTTTATCACGACCCCTATCTGAAAAAAATGTCCGAAATCTGATTCTAGTTCCGCGCTGGTGTACTACGCCGCATAGTCATGTTTACTTCGGGGGATTTAATTAAATAAAATGTCGCTAAAACTTTAGCTAAATAGCTAGCGATGTTTCCAAGTGTTGAGAGAATGTCATATTACCCTGATATGAAGATACGATTATTATAGACAATAATACGAATATGAACCGATGTTGTTCATGTTTCCTATCGGATTTTTCACCCATCTCGGATAATGTTTACAAGCACCTGCTGCGTTGAGCGACATGTCTGTTATTTCGCCCATTAACTCTGTTAAACCTTAAGCTACAAATCTTCATTGCTGTATATGTACACACCTTACTAGTATGACTGAGCTTGCATGCACAATAATGATACATTGCTCTTTTCTAATAGAGACAAGACATTAGCCTATTACCATCACATCATGCCCACTATGAACATGTGTGTGTCCCCCTATATATCAATAATCTTTATCAATAAAGACAATGCAGTATCTAAATCAGTTATATGTTATAGACCGAGAAGAGGAAGCCGTGGAAGGAAGAGGACATGACAGCGGCCATGGAGAACTGTGAGAGGGGATGGCTGTCCGTAAGGCTGCGGGTTAGTTTGTGAATGAATATACGTCAGTAAACCATCACCAACAGCAGAAACAACGACAACCAAAGTCAATATTCTTTGTTAAACGATAAGCAAATAACAAGCATAAATGTTAATCAAAATATTGTTTTATTTCCTGTAATATTCAGATCCATCAGGTGCCGAGGCAGACCCTGCAGGATGGGGTCAGTGGCTGGCTTGGCCACGGGAGCCGTAGTGGGGGACCCACAATGCTGTCACCAGAGGATGAGAATTCTCTGGTACAGTATTGCTTCTACTGCGCGCCCCGTGGCTTTCCCTTGACCTGCCACATCCTGGCGACATTTGTAGCGGCGCTGCGTCGGAAGAGGCACCCGAGGGGGAATATCCCAAAACTGGAAAAGACGTGGTGGAGAAATTTCAGAGCCAGGTACACTGATGTCCTGAGCATGAGAAGGTCGGACAACCCTGACAGGGCACGGGCAGCTTGTGCTACGCGGGAGGTGGTGGTGGTGGTCCAGTTTTACACCATGCTGGACGGGGCACTGGCAGCTTGTGCTACGCGGGAGGTGGTAGACCAGTTTTACACCCTGCTGGACGACCCTGGAGGCCCTGAGGTTCAAGGACAAACCCAGTCAAATCTACAACTGCGATGAGACTGGGTTTGCAATGGAGAGGGGTAGGGAGAAAGTTCTGTCACATAGAGGTGCTAAACATGTCTGGTAAAAATATTCAACGTCCCATACAAGAACTGCAAGGAAAAGAAGATTGCGGTGGCAGGCTTTAGGAACACGGGCATTTTCCCTTTCGACCCATCCGTAATGGATGAGTCACACTTGATGCCATCTGACGTGCAACCAGATCCTGGCACCAGCACCACCTCTCTAAGCTCCTCCACAACAACATCCACCCTGCCTGCAGCCGCACAGCCATCCACCAGCTCGACCACCAGTACAACCACCTGCACCTGCAGCCTACACTGACTGCCCTGTCAGACGACACCATAGGACCGGCCTCCTCTAATGCCACCACCCCCCCCCCCCCCCGGGCAAATCAACATCACAGCCACAACATCGCCTCCTGTCTCTTCCGACACCAACCCCCTCTCACATAACACGCGGCCCAACAACCGTAGAGGTAGTTAACATTATACATAAACAAATTGTTGCCTATTCTTGTTTCATTACTTTGCCGCCTGTCTTGTTACTTTCTATTATTTGTATCAACATTTTATTTTAATTTTTTTAGTGCAACGAAGGCTGGTAAAACGACCCTACTCCGCGGTGTCCTCTACCCGTACTGTTCCACTTCCGCATCTACCTCCACCTCTGAAAAAGGACAAGGAAATGGCAGGCAATGGAGGAGGAGGAGGAAATGGCGGTGTATGGCGTCTGCGGCCTAAGAAACCCAGAAACATCAGGGGAGGTGGTGTCCTGGGTGCAGTGCAGCCACTATGGCAGTGGTTCCACACTGTCTGTGTGCAGTGGATGTTAGACAACCTGAGGGAAAACGAGGACTATTTCTGCAGCTACTGCAGCTTAAAATAAATAAAAAAACAATTAAAAAATATTTTTTTTTTTATAGAATTCAAGTGCTCTGTGTTTGTGCTTTCAGATATACAGTATGTTTGATAATAAGATTATTGTTTACAATACAGGTATATTAATAATAAAGTAAAAATATATAAACCAATAGACTGATATGTGTATAGCACATTTACAATATTAGCACTCAACTAGCCTGAACTAGCAAGCGCCAACATCAATAAGTGCCATGTCCACTTGAGGGCGCGGTAGGTGAAGAAATAAATCCAATGAGATTGACAACTTTAGGACTGCCAGGTAAACAATCCAGTTAGCCAGCTATTTTGCCAACATATTGGTTATTCAAACAGTAGCTATCTTTCTTGATGATTATAAAATATTAATTGGTTTTTAAAACAACAAAAATCGTGAGCTTCTTTATGGATTACAACAGCCGCCCAATAATGGGTGCCCCTTTGGCAGTCTTGTCACATCTTAAAGACGTTACAACAAAACAAAAAAACTACCGGTCATGTCTAACGTTACATGTTTATTGGTTTTAAAGTTAGTTTATCGTTTTTGTGAAGAAATAAATCCAATAAGATTGAGCCAATAAATGATAATGGGTGCCCCTTTTTTGACAGTACTGTCTCATCTAAAACGAAGACGTTAAAACAAAAAACTATCGGTCACGTCTACATGTTTATTGGCTTAAAAGTTTGTTTATTGTTTTGTGAAGAAATAAATTAAATGAGATGGACAACTTCCGGACTGCCAGGTAAACAATCCAGTTAGCCAGCTATTTTGCCAACATATTGGTTATTCAAACGGTAGCTATCTTTCTTGATGATTATAAACTATTAATTGGTTTTTAAAACAACAAAAATCGTGAGCTTCTTTATGGATTACAACAGCCGCCCGATAATGGGCGCCCCTTTGGCAGTCTTGTCACATCTTAAAGACGTTACAACAAAACAAAAAAACTACCGGTCATGTCTAACGTTACATGTTTATTGGTTTAAAAGTTAATTTATTGTTTTTGTGAAGAAACAAGTCCAATAAGATTGAGCCAATACATGATAATGGGTGCCCCTTTTTGGACAGTACTGTCCCATCTAAAAGACGTTAAAACCAAAAAATACCGGTCACTTCTCCATGGGCTTAAAAGTTAGTTGATCGTTTTTGTGAAGAAATAAATCCAATAAGATTGAGCCAATAAATGATAATGGGTGCCCCTTTTTTGACAGTACTGTCTCATCTAAAACGAAGACGTTAAAACAAAAAAATCGGTCGGTCACGTCTTTTTTGCTTAAAAAAAAAAGTTTGTTTATTGTTTTGTGAAGAAATAAATTAAATGAGATGGACAACTTCCGGACTGCCAGGTAAACAATCCAGTTAGCCAGCTATTTTGTCAACATATTGGTTATTCAAACGGTATCTTTCTTGATGAAATAAACTATTCATTGATTTTTAAAACAACAAAAATCGTGAGCTTCTTTATGGATGGGCGGCGCTTTTTTTGCAGCACTTTCTCTTATAAAAGACGTTAAAACAAAAAAACTACCGGTTATATCTACATGTTTATTGGCTTAAAAGTTAGCTTATCGTTTTGTGAACCTAATAAATATAATATGTCCAATGGTATGTGCCCTAATAATATCAGTATCGTATGTTGAACACAAAAATTTCTGTTTTCCGCCCGATAATAGGGTTATTATTAGTTTCGTCCGCGGTGAGGCAAATGGAGACGGGCGCTTTTATATAGCGGTCAAGAAAGCAATCCCCACCCACTAAGCTCACCAACCAGTTATATGCAATTGTAGCTTATTTTGTCATGTTTAATTAGCATTTTTCAACAAAAAAAATCCGTGATTGGACGGCAGAGATATTAGACGTCAAACCATCGGCACAATTATGCTGAAATTAGAGCGGTCCGGCTGGAAAGGGTTTTAAGGGTGAGCTCCTGTTACTTTGTTTCAGTAACACTCTGACACTTGGAAAGCACTCCTTAGGGTTACCTTACAGAAGAGACTATGACCGTTTCTGAATCATACTATTGAGTATACTTTTTAGCTGCAACCAGCAGCTAGTATAAATCACTCTGTGGATAGTCTGTCGGTCAATCTGTCTGTCCGAATTTTTCCTGCTGCTCTGTAGAGCACTTGATCCAGGTTACCCAGAGTGACGTGTGTAGCGCATGATCCGGGTTACCCAGAGTGACGTGTGCAGCGTGTCAGTGTTTTTGAGTTTGCGTAGTTACTTCCTGGTTGCGATATTAATCTCAACTATATGAAAGTATCAATTGTGAACAGCTGGTGTCATCATTGATTCTGAGACAAAATACGAATTGCAGAGACAGCATCACTTCTGGGGAAAAACTGTGTTCTGATTTGCTAGAAAAAAACTAACTAACCTAGCTGTACGTTGTGTTCTAAAACTCGCCACCTGAGATTACACGAGGTGAATCGCCTGCAAGAAGTGCCAAAATGGGACGTTCTGAGAAGGGGTAGGTCACTGCAATTCCTCTCAGTGACATTCTAAAACAGTTTTGTTGCGTTGCGAGTCTCTGGTCTGAACTGGCCTTTACATAGCGTTACATTGCGTGGATTATCTGTTAAATTGAAGTTACAAATGATAACGTTGGTATTTTGAGTTAGCTAACGCTAGCTATCTGGTAAACTGACTACGTTATAGCTAACGTTATCTGTAAAATTTAGCACGTGTTTCCCATGTTACTTTTAACTAGCTAGCGTTAACGTTAAATACAGCCGGTGTTTTTGAGTTGCCTGATAGTTATAGCTAAACTAACATTAGCTAACGTTAGCTAACCTTAAGGGCCAAAACATACCTCACAGACATTCGCGAACGTGAACGCTTCGAGCTAGGCAAAAAGTTTTTTTTTTTGCCATGACATTTGTAAAAGACAAACCAGAGTTTTGCAGTGTTGGGACAATGGACTACACATGGAACTACAGTCCCTGCCATGATACCAGAAGTGACGCATTTGGCGCCGCATCCTGGCTGTAATTTCAAATTTACAACACCCAATACTGTAAGCCCCAGAAACGCACGTCATCCACCCGAGAGATAAAACTCCTGAACAACCCAGAGTTCGCTCTCTCTGGCGCACAGTAACGTATACATAAAAAGAGATCATTCTACTTCGTGAACTAAGTCTTTTATGTTTTATATCTTAGAATCCAAAGTACAATTAACCTATAGGACCCGACAATTCTGTTGTGGTTTCGTTAAAAAGAATTATTTCTTGATGAGATTTTTTTTCTCATAATAAATTCACTGCAAGTAAAAGTTGGATTTTCTCAGCATAGCGCAAAGAAGTGTGTGGCAGAGGTGAATCGCCTAGTTCAGCTAGTGCAAGATCCCTCTCAGGGAATTCCGACGGTTCAAGAAACCATTGGGAGTTTATTTATGCTCTACCACCGACAGGCGGGTTTGAGGTAAAAACTCTGTGTGAGAAATGAAAGCGCTGAGCCGGAGTAATGAGAGGGGTGCAGGATCTCCATCATGACCTGAAGAGAACCACTGAAGCCTTGGAAAAGTACACCTCCAAGCTTGATGAGAGTGAGCTAAGCCAGGCTGCAGCCACCTCGTCGTTTCCCACGGAAATGCCCAGGAGCTCTCTACCTCCAGGCCCGGCCCTTCCGAGCTTCCTCCATGATCACTTCAAGAGAGGAGAGTATTCGGTCTCAGAAGATGAGACTGAATACTATGGGAACATTTCCCATGATTCCCACAGAGGTCTCACCCGGCACATAGACGCTCACTCTTGATATGGGTCTAGAGGGCGCTCCACTGAACGCCGTCGTCTAACCTGCAATTCACTTTCTCGCTCGCCCTCCAAAAAAAAGATCAGAGGGAGTTGCTTTCCCCCTTTCCTTACCTCTCAGAAAAGGGAACAAGAGGTCTATTTCGCAGCCTCACCTCCGCTTAGTGGAGGCTGCAGCATGTCCTGTAGCTGTAAGTGTTTTACAACTCCGCTTCTCCTGGACTACATCTGCACCAGCACAAGGTGGCGCTCGTCGCTGGTAGACGTTCGCTCCCACAGAGGAGCAGATGTTGGGTCAGACCACTATCTTGTGGTGGGCAAGATCAGGTTGAAGCTAAAGAAGGTGCAGACGGTGCGGCCCAAAAGACCTTATGCAGTGGACAAGCTGAAGAATGACGATACATCTAAAAGCTACTGTGAGGAGTTAACCAAAAAGCTTGAGGTACTACAACATCCATCATCCATCGAAGAGCAGTGGGACTGGTTCTCCCGCGCCATCTCTGAGACTGCCGAGTCAGTGTTGGGAAGAAGAAGAGGTTCCAACAAGGAAAGGTGGATATCCGATAGGACGTGGAACTTGATTGCTGAAAGGAAGATGGCCAAGATAAAAAGAGAACAGAAGAGGGGGCTCCGGAGATGGAGAATAGAAGATGAGGAGTACAGACGCCTGGACAAGGAAGTTAAAAAGAGCTGTAGGAATGATAGGCGAAGGTGGCTGGGGGAGAAAGCAAGGGAGGCACAGGAGGCAGCAGAGAAGAACGAGACAAAGACGCTGTACAGGATCGTGCGGGAGCTAACTAGCTCAAGGAGCAGCTCCGGCGTGCCAATCAGGAGCAAGGATGGCAGGGCTCTTCTGAGCAGTGAAGAGCAAGAAGCAAGGTGGGTGGAACACTTCCGCGAAGTGCTAAACCAGCCAACACCGCCCATGCTTTTCAACCTTGACCAGGAACCACCAGCTCCAACTCTGAACATTACTTCAGATGGAATATCCAGTATTGAAGTTGACAGAGTAATCAAGTGCCTCAAAAACAACAAGGCACCGGGACTCGACGAAGTATCCGCCGAGTTGTTGAAGCACGGTCGGGAGGTCGTTGTGGAGAGCCTCACCCACCTGTTTAACCTGATCTGGCACTCCGAAAATGTTCCTGCCGACTGGAGACGTGGGGTCATCGTGACGCTGCCCAAGAAGGGGAACCTCAGTGACTGTAACAACTGGCGGGGCATCACACTGCTGTCTATCCCTGGCAAGGTGTTCTGCAGTGTACTGCTCCAACGCCTAAAGACAGAGGTGGATACCATCTTAAGAGAAGAACAAGCTGGCTTCCGGAAGGGAAGGTCCTGCTCCGAACAGATCTTCACACTTCGCAACATCATTGAACAGTGCCGAGAACTTCAGACGACCCTCATAATCAATTACATCGATTTCAAGAAAGCTTTCGACAGCATCCACCGTGAATCACTGTGGCACATTGTCCAGCTGTATGGCGTGCCGTCCAAGTACGTTAACATCTTTAGAGCCTTGTACCATAACTCCACTTGCCGAGTCAAAACCAACAGTGGTACCACCGATGACTTCGACATCGTGACCGGTGTAAGACAGGGCTGCATCCTGTCACCCTTACTCTTCCTTATCATCATCGACTTTGTGATGAGGAAGACCCTTGCCGGGACAAACTTCGGCATCAAGTGGGGACAGGGCAGACTGACCGACTTGGACTTTGCAGATGACCTGGCCCTGATTAGTCATACCCACTATGCACTCCAAGAGATGACCAGCAATCTCCATGAGCACGGAGGGAAGGTTGGTCTACGGATCAGCCACGAGAAGACCAAGGCCATGATCATCGGGCAGGACCAACATCAACATCACGCACCACTCTCTCTAGGTGAGCATGATATTGAGTACGTCGACAACTTCACGTACCTCGGCAGTAACATCTCGAACACAGGAAACGTGGAGAAGGACGTACGAACTAGAATCGGCAAAGCTGCAGGAGTGTTCCAACGGCTCCGCAACATATGGTCGTCCAATGCCATCACTACGGCTATCAAGCTACGCCTCTACATGTCAGTGGTCATTCCAACAGTGACCTATGCCTGTGAGACGTGGACGAGGACAGACAGCATCACTAACATGTTGGATGTCTTTCACCGACGATGCCTCAGAACGATCTTGAGGATCTCATGGCGAGACTACATCACCAACGAAGAGGTGATGAGAAGGACAGGGGTGGCGCTACTGTCTGACATGGTCTCTGACAGGAGAAGAAGACTGGCTGGACACATACTCCGACTGCCAAGAGAACGACCAGCGAGTGTGGCAATGGACTGGGTGCCAGAGGGCGGCAAGAGGAAGAGAGGGAGGCCAAGGAAGACATGGAGACATACATTTAAGGAAGACCTAAGTGAGATGGGCGTCAGCTGGCATGGTGCAAGGAGGGTCGCCAGTGACCGGCACAGATGGAGAGGACTCGTCGCCCAATGTTCCAAATAGGAACGGGAGGAACTAAGTCTAAGTAAGTCTCCTTCTAGGAGGAGTAGAGACGCGTCACAGTATGAATCCGCATCCCCTCCCAGGAGGAGGTCAGATACACCGCGTTGTGACTCCATTTCGCCGTTTAGCAGAAAATCAAGTGTGTCACGTCGTCACTCTGCTTTTTAGTCACGAAAAAGTGCAGAGACTTATCGAGGTACCTACTCAGATCACAGACGATCCACACTGTCCCCACCCAGGCGTAACACATATGGCACACAGGCCCATACGCGAACTACATGGTTTGGAGAAGAGTCCAGATCATTGGGGAGGGACTAAGACATTCCGATGGCCCACGCTTTAAGCATCTGGACTCCATAGCTAAGGACATTGAACGGTTGATCCTGAAAAACAGGATCACAATGTGGGGGATTACCTCTGTGAGCTTGAGCACTGCCTCTTGGACCTACCCGGCGCCACAAGGTAGGAGCGAGTTAAGCTGATTTGAAAGACGACTTCTAGGTCTGTCCGGGCGTTTATTGAATCACAGTCCCCCTTTTTGCAAGACAGTTTTTCCCAGCTCCGTAGAGCCCTGGAAAAAAAAATTCTCCCCTTTTGCCGATGAAACATCGGCAACCACTTCCGCCATGCAGACAAGGCACCGTTGCTCTGAACAAAGAGTTCTACAACAGGTTGAAGCATGCCTTCTTTCAGGGGAGAAATCCCTTCAAATCCCTTTTTCTGCACAACCTGCATCCATGCGTGAGAACTCACGTCACCTTGATGACTCAGAAAGACAACCCTCCCATGCGCAAAATCCGACGTCTGGCACAGGTTGCTTGGGAAATGGTTGTCCGCTCGAGTGAAAGGAAGGATGAAGATCCTAAGGTGCTTGCGATTCAGGGCTCCTCAAATGTCTCCTTGAAACTGGAGAGCTCTGAAACATTAAACCAGAGATCGACTGGCGATGGCTATCGGAGAAATGGTCAGAAAGGGCGTAGTGGTCAATTCTCCCATTAGGAGTGACATTCAGGCAAAGAGGGGAGGTCAAAAAGGTGTAATAATTGATCCTCCTCCCAGGACTCCAGATACTGGAGTAGGAAAGGCCAGACCCCCCTCACCCCGCCGGTTAGAGTCAGAACTGGCTTCCATTAAGGAAACTCTGGCTAGTCTTACGAAGGGTATAGCATCACAAGCTACAAACACGGAAGGAAGACGAGGCTATGGTAGGGAAGAACCTCCCAATGCATGACTAAGCCAGGAGCCCTCCCCGCCCCACAGAGTCTACCTCGTTAGCTGGGGGATGGAACCTTTGAACGAGATGGCTCCCTCGCCACTCGAGCCACAGCCTCTTGAGGCCCTAGCCGTGGCACAATCATACCCTTTTTTACAGTTTCTAAGGCTAAATGCATCTATACAACCATTCTAATAGAAAATTGTCTGTACCACAACGCCTTGTTAGACACAGGATCAAGAATTAGCCTGTATTCCAACACATTTAGGTTACCAAGAGGGCACTCTCTATCAGAAGGCGTCTACGGGTAGATGCCTGTAATCTCCATATCACAAACTACACCTAAGACCAAGCTCCAATTACTCAGAGAGCTTGGCTGGAAGTTGCCTTCCAAAAAATGAAAATTTTACATCCGGTGTACATCTCCAGATTTGACACAGATCCCCTTAGGCAGGACTTACTGGGCAGACTGACCCCTCTGATTGACTGTCATTGCGGTCAGCTTTGGGTTCAAGTCACAGTGCTAAAGTCTAAATGGAGACGGATGCCCGGAATCTATGTGACGTGGTGACAGTTAGTCAGCGCACGACAATCTGGCCTTCCTTCATCTTCCTCTGACCCATATAATCATCAGATTGAGGTCCGCAACCCGTGGCCACCTGCTTACATTTTGCAGGATCACAAATCATTCTTCTGCACTTCAGACAATTCCAGCGCCACGCTTTATAGTCCCCAAATCACGGGAGGCATACAAGCGAATTAAGTTGCAGTACGAGAGGTCATTGTAGCATTGTGGTCGGAAAAGTCTGCGGTGAGACAAGACCTATATGATACAATCCACCAGAATGATGAGAACTTACCCTTTGTGGAGAAGAGCCATTTTCTGCGGATCTTCCCCAAGCTCCGGTCAGGAGCATCGGAGTATGTGCCCTTACCCTCCAAATCGGCAGGAGAAAATTTTTGCATCATGTGAGCGGAGCAGCCCATTTGTCTCACTCCTTCTACATTGGAGCGGACATACTGGTCCGTCTTGGGGCTCAGTTGGATATGATCAACTAAGTGGTATGGTTTCAAGCCAACATAGGGAGGAATAAGCTGACCGCCCAACCAAAACAGACGTGCTCAGGCCAGACCTTTCTGCTAGCCTGCCAGGTGGCTAGCGAATTTGATGTGGTCATCCTTAGTAGGACGACCGGGGTCCCCCTTAGACTCATGATCCTGAAAGGGCAGGAGCTTAACAGCACACAAACCTTCTTTCAACCTTCTTCTCACCTATTTGAGCTCAACCTAATGGTCTGTGGCTCCCCCTTGCTTGAAGTGACTAACTTTCTGGTCCAAAACCTGACTTACCAATCAGGTGACTGCTCGCAAGCCTCTCGACTACCTGATTGATAGCTCATATCACAACTTTGAACTAACAATCCCCATCATCGGTGAGCTACCCAGCTCCCTGAGGGAGTTTGAGAATGGTGAAGCGGTGTACTTAATACGCCCGACTAACATGATTTATGTCTGACTCTAATGTTTACCAGAAGCACATTGTCACCTATAGAACTCATCACTGATGGGAGATACCTGGAGACTCAGACCGGGAATACTCTTGAGCATGCTCGACTGTCTACCATATCTTCATATCTTGGAGCAGTTGCAGAAATTTCTAATGACTGAACAAGAGCTAAGTGGCACAACACGCCAAAAGCGCTTCTGTCAGGGGGGTTGCTGACAGCAGCCTACGCGATTGGGTCATTGTTTTCGGTTGGTTTTTCTGCCGCTAACACGGTGAGCTTAAGTACGATCAAAAGACAGATGAGGGACTTGAGGGAAGAAATACCAGAGATACATAAGAGGCTAGATACCAAACATCTAATTTTCTGAGACACTGAATTTGGGTTTTCATTAGCTGTAACCATAATCATCAAAATGACAAGAAATAAAGGCTTGAAATATTTCACTCTATGTGTAATGAATCTATATAATATATGAGTTTCACTTTCTGACGTGACAATTAAAAAAATATTGAACTTTTTCACAATATTCTAATTTTTTTAGCTGCACCTGTATGTGTTTGCTATCCACACACAAACACCTCTCAACTTGTGTTTCATAAATCATCATTTGGATGAATGCAAAAATTATATTCACAAATGCAAATAACATTTTCAGATATGTTTCCAATGTTCACATTTACTAATCAAAAGCTTGACTTGCGAACTGGTGAATCTACATTTGGCGATCGAAGGACATGCTTGGATTCTGCTTGGATTTACGTACGGAATTTTGAGACAAATATTCCGCAAATTTTTGATAGAAATCTACCTCTATAAAAATGTCCATTAGGGACGAGGTCACAGAAACCCGAGTAGAGAGTTGGAAATAAATAGATTGTCAGGAGATTACTGTGTCTTATGGACATCATAATACAGCCACCAGAATGAAACTCCCCAACCAAATGGTTTTTATTACAGTCCCACAAGAGGCGACTGTCCATACTGACGACATTATTCTGCACCACCTCAATCCAGACAGATATGAGACAGAATTAGAGATGTTGGATGCTTTTCAAGGTCACAGACTCAAGCACGCAGATTCGTAGCTCGCAGCGTCCACATTCCCGTATTTCCACGAGGTATGTTTCGGCCCTAAGGCTGTTCCTGGCAAAATGTCATGGCAAAAGAAATACTGTTCGCGTAGCTCGAAGCGTCTAAGTTCGCGTATTTGCGTTGGGTATGTTTCGGCCCTAAGTGTAAACAAGCGTTTCCATTCGCCCATGTAACGTTAGCTAGCTGTTAACGTTACTGGGTGATGGGTCAAACGTCAAGGTTCTAAATTGTTAAACCGGTTAGCTATGTTTGTTTACTTTTGGTACGTACATTTTAAATCTGATACTTTTGACTTTTAGTCAACTGGTGTTTTGAATCGGGGACTTTCGACTTTTACTGGAGTCATTTTTAGCTGTGACCAGCGGCTAGTAGAAGTCACTCTGTCGGTAATTAGGTCGGTCTGTCCGATATTTCTGCAATAGACCATATCCGCACATACAGATACTTTGGCATATGGTCGCAGCTAATCACGTGCTAACATGGTTGTTTAAAAAGCTGTTACATATGCAACAATTCTGAAAATTTTGTGTTCTTAATATCCCCGGATGATTTTTCATTTTTGCAGGACAGCCAGAATAAATATGCAAAATTGGGCATCCCTACGTTATTTAGCAAAATAATGAGGGGAGGTCATGTAAATAGATTACTTTAGCATGTGTGATGTGAATTATTAAGCCTGAAAGTTTGGAAAGGGTAATTGCATGTGCATTTTAGTAGGAATGGGAAGCAGGTATTAAAAGACACATAATCGATAAGATTACCCTGGCCCATTCTAGCTTATCCTCAAAATACACAAAAAGAGAATTTGTGTATACATACATAATGAACATAAGAATAAATACATTTTTAACCATGAAGCAAATCATGTTACAGAATACAAAAGTAACTAGTATTGGAGTCAAACAAGCAATACAATGTCTATTATAACAAACAGTGAATAACAAATCAAATAAAAACATTATCAGAATAAAACCTATCATCAGATGGAAATGTGATTTATGTGACACTAATGGTGGGAGTAGTATAGTAAAGTATAGTTACGATCGTTTCAGTCCTGACAAACATCTTACTCCCAGCAGAAACAAAGAGACATCCACCTCATCCAGTATACATTTTTGTAGTAAAGTGCCAACTTCTTTACTGTAACAGTAGCCTATACATAACATTCCAAACAGGCAAAATCTCCCATTTAAATATGGCTGTTTGCAGCTGGAGTAATTTACATAATGCCTCTTTGTTCATCACCCACAAAGTGTGAAATGATAACGTGATAACTTTGGTTGTGCATGCAAAATAACACCCCTTATTTGGGATCTTAGAAAATCGACTCCTCAATGTTTTTTCCTTCAGGAACCTTCAAGAAAAAATAAAATGAAAATGAAATTCTTTAACAAATATGTTTTGCTTGCAAATCTTGCCATAACACTACTGTGACTGCAGATTGCATGGTTATGGAAATAAATATATAGTCTCCCAGTATAGCTAAACTGTAAAACCAGTGCTTGACCCAATGAATGATCAAAGCTCATTAAAAAGCTCAATAAAGGTAAAAAATAAAGACTAGGCAAGCGTAGCTCAGCCAGGGTGCCTGTATGCAGCCTGTGGGGAACATTTGACAAGGCACGGCGGATATTGTTCTGGAGCATGCAGGTTGGCCTGTATACCGGGGCGACGGAGTGCATCTAATTTTCAAAGGTGTGTGTGTGTCAGAGTATGTGAGCGGGAGCGAGCGAGGAGGGGAAGCGGACGTAATTTAATTAGAGAGATGGGCACAATTGGGACGTTACCACTCCGCAAGCTCCAGTTCGCTGTGGTTTATATATCGTAAAAATGGACAATGCCTACATTTTTTGTTTAGATGCCACATTGGTTTAGTTAATAAAATATGAATGTATTAATAATTTTGGTAGCCTATATGGAGAGTTGTTGTTGTTTTAATGACCTGTTGACATTTGCACACATTGGGCCTCATTCATGAAACGTGGGCTGAACTAATTTGTACGCAAATAGTTCATATTAGCTATTTTGGCATTCATCAACGTCTTCGTATCTGAGATTTGTTTGCATGTACTAACAAATTTTACACCTGCTCGGGACCACGTGTACCATGTTTGTAAATTCAGAATACCGCTAAATGTAGCTTCTGAGTGATAATTAGAATACAATTTTTTTTATTTTCTGTTCAATTCACAAGACTAAATGTAGCCTTTGAAATACACATTGCAAACCTAATAAATTATTATTGTAAAAAGCAAACACTTTAGATTACATTACATTACATAACGCCTATTAATCAATTATAGGCTATGAAACTGTTTAATTAGACCCATAACGTAGGCTAATGAATGCTCCCAGTAGCCTATTATTTTTTCTAAATTGCTAAAAATCTACATGACCTTACATTGGCTATACTAATTAAAACACACTGTTACGGCTCCAGACCGTCGAGTTACAATAACCAACTGTCATTCAAAGGCCAAACATGTTTAAAAAGCACCACAGCATCTTTTGTCAAAAAGAAGTAACAATTTATTAACCAAAAGCACAAACGGATGTACAAAGACAAGGAACAGAGCTAGCAGACTTATACGTATATCCTATATCTCTCAGACTGGGAATGGTCTGAGCTGACTGAGGTTATGGTCTATTCTCACTACCGACAACAGAACAAAAAAAAAAGGAGATGAAAAGTGAGTCTTCCGGTTCGCTACTTCCCTACCCTGTACGTATATCTGTAACAAAAAAGGTGCAAGGAAAAGTAAACAAATACTAACCGATATTAACCACAGTCCCAAACACAAATATTACAGCTTTATAAATTAGACCATAGTTGTTACTAAAGTAATAGAAAAGGGGACAATATCCCATTTAATGAAACAAAAGAACAAAAAGACAAAACATAAGAGTCGCGGTGCGCGACGTCCGCAGGTGAGGACGAACTACCTCCGATGGCCATCTTCTATACAGGTATCAATCTTTGCACACGCAATGCTTGGAAACACAACCTGGGAGTAGCCAACCAGCACCGCTGCCACCTGCAGGAGAGGAGAAACATGCACTCACACGACAAAAGAAAAAAACGAATCAGTAAGACAATTGGGAGCACATAAAACACACATTTAACCAATGAACAAAATTTGCTTTAAAGTGGCTTACATGTCTGTAGCCAGGGTTGCAATTGTGGTCAACAGCTTAATCCAGCGAATGCCAGTGTACATCCAGTTCCCCTATAAAATGCAAAGCCAGGTGGAGGTAAAGCAAGGTTTTTATGAAATTGCCAACCTGTCCAATGTCATCGGTGCCACTGTGAACGTTTTTGTTGAAAAGTCGGTGAAACGCCGTCTCGCATTCAGGTGAAAACCCGGATAAACTTGATTTAAAAGTGAAAGTTTTTTAACCTGTTAGAATGTGGCCAGGCCATATCCCGGTTCATGAATGAGGCCCATTGACAGCATTCCCACAAGTTTTTTTTATTTGCTCAAAAACAATATCTCAAAAACAATATCCTCTGATCTAATTGGACTTTGCGTTTCTCCACTCCTCTCCAAAATAGAATGATTACTGAACCCCAGCGTCCAGACAGAACAAATCCATTTCAACAGTAGCTTATGACACCCGCAAATAGCCTACATACGTTGTCTTACAGTATGTGGGTGGTTTAGGTCTGATTGGTTGTTTGTAATAAACAATTATTTTGCTGCCACCTTTTTACCGTAATTACTCAAAATTTAGGCATGACGACCCCTTCTTTTATCCCTTTCACGCATACCATCACAAGTAGGCTATGTGATTAGAATGTGTAATTAGAACGTTCCGTTGAAAATGTCGTCACAAGGATCACTGCCTTCTAAAGTGCAAACACGACTCCAATGCGGTGCCTACAAGTCGTTTCTTGTACTAATAATACAAATTATGTTATTATAGCTGTTATCATCAGAGCAGACTCGGCGGCAGAATTACTGGGAAGGACGAGCCTCCATTTTTTTTAGGGGGGGTGTTGTGTCGAATTCTGTTCCCCCACAAAATCATGTTCCCCCTAGCGGGGGGAAATAGCTATTTCAGAAAATAGCGTAATGGGCGCGCAATCTGAAATCAGCTCGCGCCACTGACGAGAATCTCGGTTTGTGTAGGCTACGTTTTAAGCGATTTGTTTGTTTCTGACAAGGAAATCTTAAGATCAGAAGCCGTGATATGCAGGTCAACCTATACGTAAAACAGTGAAATACGTTCAGAAAAGCAGCAAGTGTTCTGGTGGCTTTGTCGTCAGTTTGTTCGACAAGATTCATTGACGTAGTCGTGTAACATGTACATTACATAACCGACTATTTATTTTACTATTTAAAATATATATGGAAGCCCAATGAACATGATCAGACTGTTTATGAGTAAGATATAAAATAAACGTCATACGACTGTATGACCTTGCCTGAGTATATTATTATTAGCCTATTATCATTATTATTCCTACTAGTAGAAGAGGTGGTGCTGGGGTATTAATGATGGTTGTATTACGAATGGTGGTAACGTTAGTGGTAGCTACAAGTATCTGGCATGAGTATATTTTTGCACTTTATATGTGTGTGTTTATATATATGTATATATATATACGTATATATACAGTATATATACATACACACACAGTATATATACGAATGTGTGTGTGTGTGTGTGTGTGTGAAAAACGCTATATATAAAGTGAATGAATTATTAATAATTAACATTATTATTATTATTATTATTATTATTAGTAGTAGTAGTAGTACATTACAGTTATTTGGCAGACTCTTTTATCCAAAGTGACGTACAATAAGTAGTAGTAGTAGTATTATTACTACTAGTAGTAGAAGAGGTGGTGTGGTACTAATAGCAGTGGCATTACTAATAGTGGTAGGCTATAAGAAATTGAAACTTTTTAAGGCAGGTTCTGTCACCTTCCCACTCCCTATTTTCCAAAGGAAATACATTCAACAAACTAATACTGGTAAAGCATCTCCCAAAATAGTCAATTCTCCAAGTTTCATCATCTTACCACCAAATCTGTCTGTTTCCATAGGGGGGAACACTATCTGACGGCTGAATTTAACCCCATCAGATACCGTGCCCCCTATGATTCTGCAGAAAGGAGGGGCTCACATTCAACAAACTAATACTGGTAACTCATCTCCCCATATAGAGATAATTCACCAAGTTTCACCATCTTACCACCAAATCTGTCCGTTTCCATAGGGGGGAACACTATCTGACGGATGAATTTAACCCCATCAGATACCGTGCCCCCTATGATTCTGCAGAAAGGAGGGGCTCACATTCAACAAACTAATACTGGTAACTCATCTCCCCATATAGAGATAATTCACCAAGTTTCACCATCTTACCACCAAATCTGTCCGTTTCCATAGGGGGAACAGTATCTGAGGGCTGAATTTAGCCCCATCAGATAATGTGCCCCCTAGGTTTCTGAAGAAAGGAAGGCCTCACATTCACCAAACTAATACTGGTAACTCATCTCCCCATATAGAGATAATTCACCAAGTTTCATTATCTTACCACCAAATCTGTCCGTTTCTATAGGGAGAACAGTATCTGACGGCTCCCCCTATGGAATTGGACAGATTTGGTGGTAAGATGGTGAAACTTGGTGAATTATCTCCATGCTTGTCTTTCTTCTGCCTACCTTCATACATTTCTCAAAAAAGAACACGTAACACCTAGCCTCACATCACCCTGAAACTCGTCAGCAATACAGATAACGTCCGACAATGTGACTTTTGGGAGTGATATTAGGGGCTGGGAAAAACACCAGATCCATGGTTTCCAATAGGGAGTTACAGGTGTCCCTAGCATCGGAAGTAAGTATTCACCCCTTCTGGTATAGATCTTGGGAAATAAGCCTATCGACACAGTTCAGTGCTAGGTGCTAGTAGCTAGCGAGATGTACAGTCACGCAAAGGACCTGGACGTGGGAAAAATTATAAATTGGGAAGAATTGTACGCTACACCAGTTAGTCAGCGTGCCGGATGAGCAATATTTTGTCAATAGGCTACTCGAATGTAATTGGATATTGGAGTTCTTCTCAAAGCTAGGATACAAGATCTCCAATATTATTTTACACACACATTTATATACCATTTAACACAAAACAAAAACGAAAAAAAAACGAAAAAACTTTAAATACTATGTAGATTTACGGAGACAACTAGGTGTGCACTGACGTCCACCAGGGGGTGCAATGCACCCCCATAGCTCCGGGCCTGGATGGACGTGATGCCATTTTGCATTTTGAGTATTATAGTTATAAATAGGACAGTCTCAGCTTCCTGTCGATGACAATATTATAACATAACTTAATGATGCGAACAGGCCATTCTGTAACGTTCCGTTCCCATCCTGTTCCTTCTCCGTGTTTTTCCCTCTCCCTCCGTGTCATGTTTGACTCCCTTATCCGTGTCTTTCCCCGTGCTGCAGGTTGGGCGTGTCCTGTCCGTTTGTTCCACTCGTTTCACCACTCCTGTCTCTACCTATCCCCTTCTCTCCCCGCTACTCACATTCCGCACACTTCACTCTGGTCAATCACCCACTTAGACATTCACACGCTTTTCTAATTGTTACCAATTACCCACTTAGACATTCGCACACTTTTCCCATTGTCACCAATCACTCCCTGTATTTAAACCGCTCCCTGTCTTTGGTTCGTTGCCAGTTCGTTAACGTTGTTTGTTAACATAGTTGTCAGTCATTCTGGTCTGCGCTATCTTTATATCCAGTTTATATTCGCTCAGTGTTTGTTTGATCCTAGCCCATTTTGTGTCCAGTTAACCTTTCCCCTGTTTTCAAGTCTGTCCACCTGCAGTGTTCGTACCCCTGCCTGTGTTGCGGTCTCCCCCGCTCTCCTCCTGACGAGTACCCCAGCTGGGTCCCCGGGAGGCTACCCTGCAGCTACTCGGTCGTGCTCTACCACTCCTGCTCCTGCTCATCGTCAGGCAGTCCGTTCCCTCCAGTCCAGTTCCGGGGTGGAAACACTCAGTCCGATCCGTCCAGTCCAGTTCCGGCTTGGAACATTTCTCGTCCGCCCTGCCAAGTCCAGTCAAGTCCGGCTCCGGTTTGGAGCAAGTCGAGGTGTGGACAGAGCTCCTGTGATCTCCTGTAAATATTGTGTGTTCGTTTGTGTACAGCTTGGGACTGCCCCAAGCTAATAAAGAACCACGTAATATTGTACCTCTGTCTCCTGGTCGTGCGTTTGGGTTCAGTTCACGTTCTAGGTCATGACAGAACGAACTGGCCAAAGCATGGACTCAGCCGACCTGGAACAGATCCGTCACGCCTTCTCATGCCAAGCCACGGTCAACGCCCAACAGAGCCGCCGTCTGGATGAGGTTCTGGAAGCCCTGAGGGGTCTAGGAGAGCAGGTGACTCAAATGCTACTCCACCAGCCCCTTCCTCGGATCCAGGAGGCTCCCGTCGCACCCGCACTTGAACCACTGCCTGAGGTTCCCGTCCCCACTGCTGCTCGAGAACCCCGTGTCCAACTCCCTGAGCATTACCGGGGAAGTCTGGGAAAGTGTCGCGAATTCCTAATGCAGTGCGACATCGTCTTCCGCATCCAGCCCACCTCTTATGCCTCCGACGCCAGCAAGATCGCGCTGGTCATGAGTTGCTTGACGGGCAGTGCCCAGGAGTGGGCCCTGACTCTGTGGGATAGCCAGACACCAGCCTGTCTTCACTTCCCCACCTTCACCGCCGAAATGCGGCGTGTTTTTGACCACCCAGTCTGTGGACGCAACGCTACACAACGCCTCCTTCAAGTTCGGCAGGGCAGTCGCAGTGTGGCGGAGATGGCGGTCCAATTCCGCACCCTTGCGGCCGAGGCAGGATGTAATGATGCTGCTCTTCAGGGGGCCTTTCTTCAGGCCTTGAGCGAGGAATTGAAGGACCAGCTAGCCACCCGTGAAGAGGCGACCTCGCTAAACGCCCTCATCCACCTCGCCATCTCCATCGACAATCGCCTCAGAGCCCGGGCCCAGGAGAGAAGGAGAGGGTCGTCTAACGGCCCGGTCTCTTCCTCGCACGACAGTCGCCCCTTTCCTCCCATGGAGAGGAATAGATATTCACCTACTCCCACAGACGAAGAACCCATGCAGTTGGGGAAGATCTCCGTAGACGCCGAGGAGCGCCGACGGAGGATCCGCACAAACTCCTGTTTGTACTGTGGAAAGTCAGACCACCACATTGCCACTTGTGCTATTCGCCCAAAAGGGCTGGCTCGCCCGTGAAGCTGGGCTTACTGACGAGCCCCATTACCACCAACCACTCAGCCCAGAACCGTTCCACTTTAAAAGCCACTCTCCAGTGGAGGAACCTTTCCGCCTCTACATCCGCCCTTATCGATTCCGGAGCTGATGCCAACTTTATCGACGCTGCATTCGTGGAAAGATTCGGGATTCCTACCGAAACCCTATCCAAGCCCATCTCGGCATTCGCCCTGGACGGCAGGAGCCTGGGGTCAATCACCCATTCCACCGTTCCCCTCCAACTTATACTATCCGGCAACCATCATGAAACCATCCAGTTGTTTCTCATTCACTCCCAACAGTACCCGTTAGTCCTAGGACAGACCTGGTTACACCTCCACAACCCGCATATTAATTGGCGCTCCGGTCAGATTCAGGACTGGAGCAGCCACTGTCTAGCCAACTGCCTCCGGTCAGCCCTACCTCCCTTGGGGGTTAAACAAGTATCTCACCCTCAACCTGTACCTGATCTAACCGGCGTTCCCCATCAGTATCACGACCTTTCCCAAGTGTTTTGCAAATCACGTGCTGTTTCCTTGCCTCCCCACAGACCCTATGACTGCTGTATCAATCTGCTGGCGGGAGCTAAATTACCGTCTGGCCGTCTCTACAGTTTGTCGGGCCCGGAAAAGATCACCATGGAGACCTACATCCACGAGTCACTGTCATCAGGTATCATCCGACCCTCTTCATCCCCGGTCGGTGCAGGGTTCTTCTTTGTTAAGAAGAAAGACGGGACATTGCGACCCTGCATCGACTTCCGGGGCCTCAACGAAATCACCATCCGTAACAAATACCCCCTTCCTCTGATCAACTCTGCTTTTGAACCCCTTAACCAGGCTGTCATCTTCTCTAAACTCGACCTCCGTAACGCATACCATCTGGTCCGGATTCGTGAGGGGGACGAGTGGAAAACCGCCTTTAATACCCCCCTTGGCCACTACGAATATTTAGTGGTCCCTTTCGGGCTAACTAACGCTCCAGCAGTGTTCCAGGGCATGGTGAACGATGTGTTACGTGACTTTTTGAGCAAATCTGTGTTCGTTTATATTGATGACATTTTAATTTTTTCAAAAAACCCACAGGAACACGTTCACCATGTTCGCGAAGTCCTCCAGAGACTCATGGAGAACCAACTCTACGTTAAGGCCGAGAAATGTGCCTTCCATACATCCTCGGTACCATTTCTCGGCTTCATTATAGAGGAGGGCAGAATCCGGGCGGACCCTACCAAGATCAAGGCGGTGACAGAATGGCCCCAGCCCACTACACGTAAGCACCTCCAGCAATTCCTTGGTTTCGCTAATTTCTACCGCCGATTCATACGCAATTTCAGTTCTGCCGCTGCTCCGCTTACCAAACTAACCTCTACCTCCATCCCCTACCTCTGGAATGCCGAGGCTCAACACGCCTTTGAGCAACTCAAGACCCGGTTCTCTACAGCCCCCATCCTGTGTCATCCCGATCCAGCCCGCCAGTTTATCGTGGAGGTGGACGCCTCCGATACCGGCGTAGGGGCCATTCTGTCGCAGCGATCCGTGCAGGACAGTAAGCTCCACCCCTGTGCATTCTTTTCCCGGAGGCTAACGCCCGCAGAGCGGAACTACGACGTCGGGGACAGGGAGCTACTGGCCATCAAACTCGCTCTGGAGGAATGGCGTCACTGGCTGGAGGGGGCAGGTAACCCGTTTATTGTCCTGACTGACCATCACAATTTGCTGTATATCAAGTCTGCTAAAAGGCTCAACGCCCGTCAAGCCCGATGGTCACTTTTTTTCACCAGGTTTAATTTTACTGTTACTTTCCGTCCCGGTTCCCGCAACATAAAAGCCGATGCCTTATCCCGTGTGTTCTCCCCCCTAGCCAGTTCTGCTGACCCTGAACCCATTTTACCAGCTTCCTGCGTCGTGGCTGCGGTCTCTTGGGACATCGAGGAGACCGTGAGGTCCGCTCAGGTTTCCCAACCGGACCCCCGCAATAACCCTAACTCTACCCTTTTTGTCCCCGACTCCGTCCGTTCCCAGGTCCTGGAATGGGTCCATGCCTCCCGCCTGGCCTGTCACCCAGGGGTCGCCAGGACTACCGCCCTAGTTGGGAGGAGTTTTTGGTGGCCTACCCTCAGGGGGGATACCCGTGCCTTTGTCCTGGCCTGCTCTGTATGCGCTAGGAGCAAGGCTTCCCACCAGCCACCCTCCGGTCTTCTCCACCCCCTCCCTGTCCCGGGCCGACCTTGGAGCCACATCGGTGTAGACTTCGTTACCGGTCTACCTTTGTCAGAGGGCAACACCACTATTCTGACAATTGTGGACCAGTTCTCCAAGGCGGTCCACTTTATCCCTCTCCCCAAACTTCCCTCCGCCCCTGAAACGGCGGAACTCCTGGTGTTGCACGTGGTCAGGCTGCACGGGATCCCTTCTGATATTGTTTCTGACCGTGGGCCCCAATTCTCCTCCCAGGTGTGGAGGGCGTTCTGTACGGCCCTGGGCGCCTCCGCTAGCCTATCCTCTGGGTTCCACCCCCAATCTAACGGTCAGACGGAGAGGGCTAACCAGGACCTGGGGTCCGCCCTGCGGTGCGTGTCCGCACGCAATCCCTCCTCCTGGAGCCGATTCCTCCCGTGGGTGGAGTACGCCCACAACTCCCTTAAGAGCACTGCTACAGGGATGTCCCCCTTTGAGTGTTCGTTAGGGTACCAACCCCCCCTGTTATCCGTCCAGGAGGAGCAAGTGGCGGTTCCCACCGTTAGGTCCCACTTTCTCAGATGCAGACGCATCTGGAAGCTGACACGCACCGCACTCCTTCGCACTAATTCCCGTACCCAGCGCCTGGCGGACCTTCATAGGACCGCAGCCCCGCAGTACAAGCCCGGTCAGCAGGTCTGGCTCTCCACCTCCACCATCCCCTTACAATCCACCTCCAAGAAATTACAGCCCCGTTTCATTGGCCCCTTTACCATCCTCACTATCATCAATCCTGTAAGCATTAAGCTCTCCCTTCCCCTATCCCTCAAGATTCACCCTGTGTTTCATGTCAGTCAGGTCAAGCCTGTCACCTCCAGCCCTCTCAGTGCCCCCGCAGGTGTTCCACCTCCGCCCCGGATTATCGACAATGCCCCGGCCTATACGGTGAGTCACATTCTGGACATACGCCGTAGGGGTCGGGGTTTTCAATACCTGGTCGACTGGGAGGGGTACGGTCCCGAAGAGCGGTCATGGCTTCACAAGAGCCTCATTTTGGACCACTCCGTCATAACCGATTTTCACAAACTGCACCCCCTTAAGATCAAGCCTCCGGGAACGCCAGGAGGCGTCCGTTGAGGGGGGGGTACTGTAACGTTCCGTTCCCATCCTGTTCCTTCTCCGTGTTTTTCCCTCTCCCTCCGTGTCATGTTTGACTCCCTTATCCGTGTCTTTCCCCGTGCTGCAGGTTGGGCGTGTCCTGTCCGTTTGTTCCACTCGTTTCACCACTCCTGTCTCTACCTATCCCCTTCTCTCCCCGCTACTCACATTCCGCACACTTCACTCTGGTCAATCACCCACTTAGACATTCACACGCTTTTCTAATTGTTACCAA
Organism: Ilyophis sp. 1 JC-2022; assembly: GCA_022702515.1. Classification (NCBI taxonomy): domain Eukaryota; kingdom Metazoa; phylum Chordata; class Actinopteri; order Anguilliformes; family Synaphobranchidae; genus Ilyophis; species Ilyophis sp. 1 JC-2022. The sequence goes on along the minus strand of CM040396.1, from coordinate 41,434,762 downwards.
TTACCCACTTAGACATTCGCACACTTTTCCCATTGTCACCAATCACTCCCTGTATTTAAACCGCTCCCTGTCTTTGGTTCGTTGCCAGTTCGTTAACGTTGTTTGTTAACATAGTTGTCAGTCATTCTGGTCTGCGCTATCTTTATATCCAGTTTATATTCGCTCAGTGTTTGTTTGATCCTAGCCCATTTTGTGTCCAGTTAACCTTTCCCCTGTTTTCAAGTCTGTCCACCTGCAGTGTTCGTACCCCTGCCTGTGTTGCGGTCTCCCCCGCTCTCCTCCTGACGAGTACCCCAGCTGGGTCCCCGGGAGGCTACCCTGCAGCTACTCGGTCGTGCTCTACCACTCCTGCTCCTGCTCATCGTCAGGCAGTCCGTTCCCTCCAGTCCAGTTCCGGGGTGGAAACACTCAGTCCGATCCGTCCAGTCCAGTTCCGGCTTGGAACATTTCTCGTCCGCCCTGCCAAGTCCAGTCAAGTCCGGCTCCGGTTTGGAGCAAGTCGAGGTGTGGACAGAGCTCCTGTGATCTCCTGTAAATATTGTGTGTTCGTTTGTGTACAGCTTGGGACTGCCCCAAGCTAATAAAGAACCACGTAATATTGTACCTCTGTCTCCTGGTCGTGCGTTTGGGTTCAGTTCACGTTCTAGGTCATGACACATTCAGCCCAACAATGCTCGTCATCTTCCTACCACTAAAAGGTATCTAGTGCTCCCCTACAAACAAGATAGTATCCAGCACCATATCAAGCTTGGTCTTGAAAAAACCCAGACTTTCTGCCTCTACTACATGACCTGGCAATCTATTCCACACAGTGACTACTCTCTGTGTGAAGAAGTACTTCCTAATGTCTGTGCGGAATTTACCTTTTGCTAATTTCCATCTATGCCCCCTTGTTCTACTTACAGAACTCAACCTGGAGAATCTCCTGTACTTCACTTTATTAATCCCTTTTATGAATTTAAATGTCCTTTTACTAAGCTTAAAGAGATTAAGTATCCTAAATCTTTCCTCATAACTTTTATCTTTCATACCAGGAACCAATTTAGTTACCCTTCTTTGGACTTTTTCCAGAGCCTCTATATCTTTTTTTGTAACACGGTGCCCAGAACTGCACACAGTACTCTAAGTGTGGTCTGACAAAGGTATTGTATAACATAAGCATAACTTCCTTGGATTTATACTCAATACTTTTGGCTATATATCCCAGCATCCTGTTATCCTTTTTTACTGCTACAGCACAATGCCTAGAACCTGAAAGGCTTTGATCAACTACTACTCCTAAAACTTTTTCAAATTGAGCACATTCCAATTTTGGTTTTCCCATAAAGTAATTTTGCCTTATGTTTTTATTTCCCACGTATAAAATTTTACATTTAGCTATGTTGAATTTCATTTGCCAGATTTCCGCCCACTGCTGGATTCTGTTTAAATCTTTTTGGATTACTTTAGTAGCCTCCAAACTGTTAGCTAAACCTCACAGTTTTGTATCATCAGCAACTTTAACTAATGTACTTTTGATGTCCCTGTCAATATAATTTATGTAAATAAGGAAGGGCAGAGGCCCCAACACGGATCCTTGTGGGACTCCACTTCCCACAGTACCATGCTCAGATAAGATACCCCCTACTACTACTCTGTGTTCTACCCTGTAGTCAGTTCCGAACCAATTCTGAATTAATTCCTATAATTCCTACAGTCTTCATTTTGATAATAAGTTGTGGTACCTTATCAAATGCTTTTTGGAAAACTAGGTGTATAATATCATAAGCCTTGTTACAATAAAAACACTTGGTAGCTTCCTCAAAGAATGCCAAAAGGTTTGTCTGGCATGACCTTCCCCTGCGAAAATCATGTTAGCTATCTCTTAAGATGTTATTTTTGTAGAATCCACACAGCTAAACCAATGAGGGAATAGCTCGGAGCGAAGGTTTAAACGTGATGTATTCCACTATTGCTGTGGGAAAAGGTAAAAGTTATTTAGAAATATTATTATTTTATTTACTCGTTTATCTGACTCCATTTATAATTATAATTTAGAATTTTGGTTAAACATGCGTGGAGCTCGGAGTGGTTACAATCAACTCGCCCTTAGGTACCATCATTACTTCAATATATGTTTGCCGGAATCAACATTATTGCTGAAGCTCAGTTCGGTGGCGAACGCAGAGGTTGGGGGTCTAGCCAACACAATACATGATATTCATTTATCATAGATAGTTGCGAGCCCAGGTCTGAGTGCATTTAAAGGGCTCCTTAAGGCAGATTTGACAAGAACCGGCGTAAAACGCCCATGGGTTCTCTTCACATCAAATCACCAGAACCATGCACTACTCTGAGTGTATTTAAAGGGCTCCTTAAGGCTAATTTGACAAGAACCGGCGTAGAACGCCCATGGGTTCTCTTCACATCAAATCACCAGAACCATACACTACCCAACCCTGGTTGTGGGCCGTCACTTGTCTGCCTACCCAACTTGAGAACGCCACGTCTGTACCAGGCCGCTGATCAGTCGGTCCTGGGTCAGAATTGTCCCCCTGAGTCTTCAGTCGTAATTTAGGCTGAAAAGGGTATAAGATGGATGAGAGCCACGCACGTTAAATATAAAAATAATTGGATAACAGGCAGGGAGGTCATTAGCTTGGAATTAGCCCTGCGTGAGATGCAGGAGTTCTGACTCTGAGACTCAAGCATACACACCACAGTGCTTGGAACGCTGCAGCTCAGATCATGCAGACAATTGAAGCTGGAAAAAAGGGATTAAAAGAAAGATGCAGTTGATGTGAAAACATGGTAATTTATTAATGACAAATAATCACTGGTTAAAACTGTGAGAGCAAACACGAACACATTCAATGCCTATAACTAAACACAGGATAACATGCTGCCAAGACAAATAAACATGAACAAGTTCACAAACAAAGTATATCACCAAGTGATTCCGTACGGTGTGACTATGGTACCAGGAGAACTGTTAAGCAGATTCTCCCGAATATCCCTTTGGGATGTCCTTAAATGCAGTACAGCGCCGGTATGCACACTCCACAAGTCCCTTTGTTTGTCCAAATAAGGTCTGGCAGGAAGAGAAGTTTCACCACCCAGGGACCCCCCTCCAGGGAGAGAAACAGAGTCTACCTCTCCCAATCTAGTGACAGTAATAAGACTCTTTGAATGACGGCGCGTGATCTTATGATCTTCTCTATCATATCTAGATATCAGGTGAGGTCCCGGTGATGGCCACTCTAGGTTCCAGACACTTATATGGACAAGCGCATCCCTGATAACCTATACAATCCTCCTTTCACATTCTTTATTTCTCCCCCTCCTATACTTTCACATACCACACACTTCAATTAGTATTATCCAGGTTCACCACATTTATCATATTATCCACAATTACTTTATACTTCCACAATTACCAATTTACATGCACATACATATGATTCAATATACATATACAGCTTTGTTTAATATGTTCACCATTCAGTCCAGAACCTAGGCCGTAAAAGACCTGTGAGCAAGCCTGAGTTCCCGGCGTCATTAGAGATGCCGTTTCCTTCTGATGTCCAGTTGTAGGCTCAACCCCAGCTGTAGTTTACGAGGCCGTGAGAGGTCAGAGGAAAAGGTTCTCAGGCCACCAGGTAAATTGTTTTATTGCACCCTCAAGGAAGTCACCACCAGCTGCAAGGGTTTATGACTGATTTCCAGCCTTACAGATTCAATAAATAATTCCAATTAGTCTCTGATGATAGTGTGGAAGTTTCAGTAATTATAAAAATTAAAATTATATAACCTGTATAACCTGAGTGCTTTGTGACCTTGCTTTTGGCTTAGTTTTCATGCTGCCAAGAGCTGATAACTGTGAGCAGTGTGTGAGTGTGTGGACAGAGGGAACTGCTTTGGAACCGAAACCATAATACAACTCTTTCCCCACCTTTGTCTGTATGAGTGTCTGGAACCAGGGCCGGAAGGCCTTGGGTCAGCGGGGGCTGAGGATGATAACAAGGTTGATGTTCCCAAAACAATTAAGGGTGGGAAAGAAGGATGGTCGCTATCCTCTTTTGTATATCCAGAGTGTATAAGTGTGAAGGCTTGTTTTGTGAAATGGACACTGACTGACATTGATGTGTTTATTCTCCATTAGGGATGTTAACAATGAATCGACTATCAATCGTGATTTAAGATCTCCACGCGAGAGCTCCTGTGGTTTGCAATACATTGCAATACCTGTGGTGCTGTTTTGAAGTATAACTACTTTGTTAATGTAGCCTACCACCTGAAAAGCGTACATCCAACCATGCTGCCAGGGCAAAGTGGATCGCGACCTACCATCACCTCAGTTTTGCCAAAGAGGGTGTGTGACGATAGACGAGCGGAGAGTAGGCTATTACTCAGAGGGTATGCAACATGGTTGAAAAGGACATGATGGCAATAAGCACCGTTGACGGTGAGGGATTTCGAGAGCTAATAAACAGGCTGCGCACACGACTCACTCCCAACCACGTAGATATGCTTAAATGTTCTTGAATAAAAATACGTAGGTCTATCTAGTATGCATATGAGGAGCCTATTCAAAACATAATAGCCTATGTTTTAAGTTGACTGTTCTAGGCTAGGTCTACTAGTTTAACTGTCGCCTTTCAATTTCAAGAGCGATTATGTTAATGCTGCAAGTGCCTAGCGGAGCAATGGTTTCGCTTGCAACAGATGAGACGGAGCGCAATTTCTTTTCTGTTAAAGTAGCCTATACACGCCTTCATGTTCTATTTTTCTTATGCTACAATAATGCCTGTTTCTCAAATGTTACAATAAATCTTTGATTGAGGAAAATAACATGCATTTCGTATTCTGTCTATCATAAGCTATATTTAGCTTTTATGTTATCAATTAATCGACGATTGTTTGTTAAGGTTAACAACTATCGATTAAGGAAATTCCTTAAAATTTGCATCCCTATTCTCCATGTATATGCATGAATAAAACTTCTTGAATTTCACCAGTCCAAACCTCAGAGTGGCTTTATTCCACAACAATAGATTCCAGTATTTTACATGTGATGCATGTTAAACTGACAGGCCGGTCCCCTTATATATTGGTATTACATCACCTTTTTTCCAGTCATCTGGTATTCATCCAGTTTCTAAAGACGGTCTAAAAATACCTGCCAGTGGTTTATAGATGATCTCACTTAACTCTTTGAGTACCCTTGGGTATATACCTGAAACGGAGGACTAAGGGGCCTCCACAGGTGCGCGGAATAGAGCTGGCGAACGCTATAGAGGGTGTGACTCCGGTCAAAGAATCATGGCAGATGAGCTTCAATTCAGGGGTTTATTTCAGGGAAGCATATGTAGGTATATGCACATGTAGATTGTGTGTGTGTGTGTGTTCATTCGTCATTGACGCACAAATTCCCCAAAAACGGAGGAAAGTAAAATTAAGCTCTACAACAACAAACCGCATGGAATCCAAGCAGGAAAAAGTTCGTTACCTTTAAAGGGACAGTAACCTAATACAATTAACTCAATTAAATGCATGAGTACATGGAGCATGTCCTAGCATTCAATACTAAATAACATGAACAAAGTGGAAACTATAAATGGTGTGAAGAACTGCAATAGAACTCCCAAAAGGGAAACTGAACACCTGTTAACAAGGGCTTTCCTACACAGCCGCCCCCTAATGTCTACTTAGACATTTGAACAGAAACAGGAAAGCCTGTCAGGAGTTCTCTGTATCTGGGAGACTTGGGAGCTGCACCAGCCGGGACACAGGGTGCAGGTATGTTCTGTCCTTCACCTGTACATCTGCGGTGCGGACGCGCCCATCAGCTCCAGGGTACGTCTGAGTGACCTTCCCAACAGGCCATAGTGCCCTAGGAAGCTGTGGGTCAATGATGAGGACGACCTGGCCGACTGACAGTTCTTTACCGTCCTTCCTCCATTTCTGCCTCTCTTGCAGAGTCGGCAGGTAGTGGCGAATAAAGGTGGACCAGAAGTGGTCAGCCAGCACTTGACTGTGTCTCCAGCGACGTTTCCTAAGGAGGTCACTGGAGTCGTAGACCGCCTGTGGTAAGGACGAGTCACGGCGTCCCATGATGAGGATGTTCGGAGTGATGGGATCGGGATCCGCAACGTCAGAGGAGAGGTAGCCTAATGGCTTTGCATTCATGATACCCTCCACTTCGATGAGGACGGTGCGAAGGACGTTCTCGGATACGATCTGATCCTTCAGGATGACCTTGAGGGCAGTCTTCACCGACTTCACCTCCCTCTCCCAGGTTCCCCCGAAGTGAGGTGCACCTGGTGGGTTGAAGCGGAACGTGATCTTCTGTTTAGCCAAGTGTTCCTTCAGTCTGGGTGCCATTTCCGCTAAAGCTTCCTGCAGCTCTCTGTCTCCTCCAACAAAGTTTGTGCCATTATCGCAGAGAAGCTCGAAGGGTGTGCCACGGCGTGAGACAAAGCGTCGTAGGGACATCAGGAAGGCATCGGAGTCCAAGCTTTCTAGAAGGTCAAGGTGTACGCAGCGTGTAGTCATGCACTTGTACACGATCCCCCACCTCTTCTCATTCCGGCGCCCTATCTTGATGTGGAATGGCCCGAAGCAGTCCACTCCTGTCGAATAGAACGGGGGCTTATAAAGACGCAGGCGAGAAGGCGGAAGGTCCGCCATCTTGGGCACATCAGGCTTTGCTCTCCACAGCTGACATTCTCGGCAAGAGTGCTGATGCTTGCGGATAGCCTCTCTTCCACGCAGAACCCAAGGATGAGCAGCTTTGTTAAGTGATGGTGTGGATCCAAGACTATTGGGTGGATGGCATCCATCTCCAAGTTCTCAGCCCTGCGTAGCCTACCGCCAACTCTGAGGAGGCCCGTAACACTGTCGTACTCTGGAGACAGAGATCCCAGGCGACTGTCAGATGGAAGAGGCCTGGCAGACCCGAGAGCCTTGATCTCGTCTGGGAATGAGTCAAGCTGGGCTCGCACGAGGAGGGTCTTCTCAGCGTTGAGGTAATCAGCTGCTTCACAAAGCTGATCTGTGGTCTGGGAGTCAGCCGCCCCGTGAAGGGACCTGGCTGTTGCTTGGACAAGCTCTTTCCATGAAGAGAAGTCTTCGATGGCAGGGAGCTGGGGACCGGGAGAGATGGTCACATTACCAATGATGGCAGACTTCCTCAGCTCACTGTCATCAGGCTCCAGATTAGCAGAAGGCATAGTGGGCCACTGATTTTCAGGTAAGTAGAGGAACTCTGGACCTTGGTGCCATCGATGTGGTTGCGCTAACTCCTCCAGGGTCAGACCCCGAGTGAGGTCATCTGCTGGGTTTGTAGCAGAGTTCACGTATCTCCAGCTATCTGGCTCAGTCAGGTTCTGGATCTCTGTGACTCGTGTACCCACGAACACTTTGTATCTACAGGACTCTGATCTGATCCAGTGGAGAACTGTGGTGGAGTCGGACCACAAAACAACTCGCTGGATGGGTACAGTGAGCTCAGCTTTGAGTACATCGGCGAGCTGAGCACCTGTGAGGGCAGCACTCAACTCAAGACGGGGCATCGACAGCTGCTTTTTAGGAGCCACCCGAGACCTAGCGAGCACAAAGGAAACATGGACCTGCTGCTGGTCATCCATGGTCCGCATGTAGGCAACAGAGCCATATGCTCGCTCAGACACATCACAAAAGATGTGCAGCTCCCTGCTTGCAGTAGAGGTGTCCATGTGCAGCGGAGCATAGGCTCGGGGGAACTCCAGGTGGATAAGGTGAGGAATCTCTTGTTCCCAGGTGCGCCATCTGTCGAGAAGACCCTGAGGTCGGATTGGATCGTCCCAGCCGACCTCCTCTTTCCACAGGTCTTGGATAAGAATCTTAGCCCTTGTGGTGAATGGTATGATGTAGCCAAGGGGGTCGTACTGACAAGCAAGGACTCGGTAGAGGTTCCTCATGGTGGGTGCTGAGGTCTCTAGAGGGCGATGCTTGTACCCCATAGAGTCACTGAGGCAGTTCCACCGTAGGCCCAGGGTAGGCTCCTGAAGGTCATTGCTGCTCTTGGAGAGCCACAGTTCGCTGCTTTCAGAGCGGGCTTCAGGTGGGAGGTGCTCGATGACCTTGGGCACATTGCTCGCCCACTGGCGGACCTCAAAACCTCCGGTCTGTAGGTGCTGGCGGAGGTCGTCGACAAGACACTTAGCCTCTTCAGCGGAATATGTGCTGTGCAGACAGTTGTCGACATAGAAGGACTGCTCAACTGTCTCTGCCAGGGTAGGATTGTCCTCTACACTGTCTTGGATGTGTCGCTGGAGGGCGTAGATGGCGCAGCAGGGACTACATGTCGTCCCAAAGGGAAGTACCTGCCACTCATAAATGCTCGGTTCCTGCTCTCTCTCCATGTTCCTCCAGAGGAAGCGTAGTACTGGCTTGTCAGTGGGTAGCAGGCAGATCTGGTGAAACATAGCCTTTATATCACCACTCACTGCTACAGAGTGTTGGCAGAACCTGATGAGGACACCAAGCAGGGTAGGCCCGAGTGCAGGTCCAGGGAGCAGAAGGTCGTTTAAGGACAGGCCTTGGTGCTGAAATGAACAGTTAAAGACAATTCTGTCCTTACCGTTATGGCTCACCATATGGTGGGGAATGTACCAAGACTCGGCAGACTGTTCGGCTTCCTCAGGGGGTATCTTTGCCACGTAGCCGGCCTTCTCCAGTTTCCGTATCTCATTGCAGTAGACTTCTGCTCGCCTAGGATCCTTAGCAAGCCTTCTCTCTGTGCTGCGGAGGCATGGCAGCACGACTTCCTTCGGGGCATGAAGTAGGGTAGCGTTAGCCTGCCGAAGCAGAGGGGTAGCGTAGCGCTGGACTCCATTGACCTCAACCCTGGTGGTGGATGCTCGGAGCATGGCCATGGCTTGCTGGTCCTGCTTGGAGCGGGTGGCCGCATTCTTACTTGTGTATGGAAGAGTGTCGACTTGCCAGAGGCGCTCAACATTCCTGAAGAGCTCGATGGCAGGGGAGACAGTGGAGATATGGAGGCACTGTGAAGAAGGCGTAGGTTGAGCCAGGCTGGTAGGACCCTGGAGTGACCAACCTAGCCGGGTGCAGACGCCGATAGGGCCACCTGGTGGACCTGTACGTAATGGCTGTACAGGGATCAGGAGGTGTGGCATATCTGAACCAATCAGAAGCAGCGGCTGGGCGTGGTCGATTGGCAGTAAGGGCAGGCCATGGAGGTGCTTGTAGCGTTTCTGTAGTGCAGCCACTGGGTAGGAGTGTTCGGCAAGGTTCAAGCCTTCGGCGGTGAAGGCCTGGTGGATCCGGTACTTCTGGGAGGGCATGCACAGTGGAGAAACATCAAAGGAGACGGAGCTGCCCTGGAGCTGTTCTACATTTTGTTGGACTGTCTGCAGATAGAGAGTCTCTGGCTGTCTAGGGAGGTTCAAGTGCTGCACGGCTTGAGGGAGAACGATACTTCTTTCGGAGCCATCGTCTAGCACTGCATAGGTCTCCAAAGCTTGGACCCCATTACTCAAGATGACCTTGACGACCTTCAGCATCACCTGTTGCGGTCGGTTAGGTCGGTCGAGGTAGACCCTGATGGGGGGTGTAGTCACCATGTTGACACTGGTTTGGGTCTGCTGGACGGAGTCATGCAGGATGGTGAGGTGCTGCTCTTTGCATGTCTTGCAGGGGCGCTTCAAAGTGCAGGCTTCAGCGGCGTGGTGGCGGCCACACTTCCAGCACCGTTTCCCATCTTGGATCCACTTCACAACTTGGCTGGTGGACAGCTTCTTAAAGTCATCACAGCTATTCAGGAAGTGTTCTTTATTGTCACAATGGGGACAATATGGCTTGGACTTGAGTGCGGTCTTGGAGCGAACAGGCCCTGAAGTGCTAGCAACTTCCCCAGCGTTGAGAAGGATGGTTGTGGTCTTCTCCTTATGAGTGACACGTTGCTCCTTCTTAACTGGCTTGGGTGCATCACACTGATAGAGTGCTGCAGCTCGGCTTGAGAGACGCTTAGCTTGTGACTTCATCTGAAGCCAGGCTGCCAGGTCAGGCAGGGTGTAGGTCAGGTCTGACCCTGTTCGGAGAATGCCGCGGCTGAGACAGTATTCGATGAATCCGTCCCTGAATGAGGGAGGCATCTTGCTTAGAAGTCGGTCGACGTGGGATCCACATCTCAACTCGTACCCATTAGGTCCTTCAAGGGTCCCAAGCATGCCCACCAGAGACTGGATGGACAGGGCATAGGAGTCGAAGGCTTCAGAATCACCAAACTTGATGGCAGGCAAGTTAAGGATGGCACCTAGTTCTGACTGGACGAGCTGCCGGGGTTGTCCGTACTTGTCTTGCAAAGCTTGTAATGCAGTGGTGTAAGGCCGATCGTCATACATATAGGCTTTAGCCAGGTGGAGAGCACTGGGAAGCTTCAAGTGGCAGAGGAGTACTTGGTACTTATACTGTTCGCTCAGGTACCCGTTACTGCCCACCAGGTTATCCAAAGCCATCTTGAGTAGGGCAAAATCGCTTTCACGTTCACGCTCGAAGACTGGCAGCATCGGCTAGGGGATGCCGTAAGGCGGAGCAATCAGCATCTCTGGGCCTGGATACTGGGGGTACCCTGGTGTAATCATCGGAGGGATAGGAGCCAAGTAGCGTGCATCCGAGCTCATGTGCTGGTATGGTTGAGTTGCGGTAGAAGTGGTCACTCTGTAGGTAGGAGTCTGGACTGCAGTCGGTCCTGCGGTTTGATATTGCTGGGTCTGGACACCGGGTGTAGCCACAGAGGCTTTGTGTGGCCTTGCAGGAAGCTCGGTGTGGGCAGGCACAATAGGAGCAGGGTACGACGATGCGGGGGGTGCAGCGGAGAGAGACATCGTCTGTCCTAGAGGGTGTGTCGCTGAAGTGATGATGGCAGGGTGAGCTGGCGGTACGTGCATGTTGGCAGGAGGAGCGCTCGTCGTCGGTAGAGGGCAGAAGCTCCTTAGAGACGATGCATCGCTATGTGGACCCTCACTCTTTGGCTCTTGAAGGAGTGAGGTAACCAGCTTGGCTACCTGAAGTTCTTTCTCCTTCCTTTTCAGTAACCTCTGCCTGTCAAGACGTTTGGCGATAGCTTCCCGTGCTTCCAGTGCCTCCTGCTGTAGGCGTTGTGCTTCCCGGGCCTGGGTGGCGAGGCGCTGACACTCCAGGTCAGCATTGCAGTCTTCTAGGACCTGACGCTTTAACTCCTCAAGTTCTAGGCGTTGGATGTTCTCCTGAAGGATAGCTTCCTGGACTGGTGACAGAGCATGTTGGGGGTGTACACCCACAGATGAGTGACGGGAGCCAACACCGGACCTGGAGGCGGTCCTGGGAATTGATTGGCGTGAGTACCCACTGCCCTCCGATGGGGCCCTTCCCTCGCTAGCCTGGCGTCTGGATGAGTGCGACTGATGTGTGCGCTCGTTCCTCACAGATGTGGCACTCGTCTCGTTAGCCCATCGTTCTAATGCGTGGGATAAAGCCTTTGGAGGTTCATCTTGTAGTTGAGGTTCATAGCCCACCTCATAGTCGCTTAGGTGGCGTGGAAGGTGTCGCTCTCTGCGGGAACGAATGGATGTCTCTGTGATGTCCTGGTCTGTTGGTTCCATAGCGTCTTGGAGGAGCTCTATCCGGCTCGAAGGACCAATGAAACGGAGGACTAAGGGGCCTCCACAGGTGCGCGGAATAGAGCTGGCGAACGCTATAGAGGGTGTGACTCCGGTCAAAGAATCACGGCAGATGAGCTTCAATTCAGGGGTTTATTTCAGGGAAGCATATGTAGGTATATGCACGTGTAGATTGTGTGTGTGTGTGTGTTCATTCGTCATTGACGCACAAATTCCACAAAAACGGAGGAAAGTAAAATTAAGCTCTACAACAACAAACCGCATGGAATCCAAGCAGGAAAAAGTTCGTTACCTTTAAAGGGACAGTAACCTAATACAATTAACTCAATTAAATGCATGAGTACGTGGAGCATGTCCTAGCATTCAATACTAAATAACATGAACAAAGTGGAAACTATAAATGGTGTGAAGAACTGCAATAGAACTCCCAAAAGGGAAACTGAACACCTGTTAACAAGGGCTTTCCTACAATACCATCAGGGCCTGCTGCCTTATTTGTCTTTAATTTATATAAGCTATCTAATACTTCTCTGCCCCCTATCTCAATATCTGCAAAGACATTCTGAGTACTGAATATTCATTCTGGCCTATTAATAACCTCATCTCTGGTAAAACTCTCAACAAATTAATTGTTTAAGGCATGTGCAATATCCAAATTCGTATAAAGCAGTAACCCTTCTTTATTCTTAATGCACTTAAAGCTGCAGTATGTAACTTTTATTTTGAAAAATGTCGGGGAACAGTCATAGAAAAAACTGTTCTGAGAGAAATCCAGCACCATAGACTATGTTTATATCCTCAAATTCTACATTCTAAAACCAGCAATTCGCTCCGAATTTTGTTTTCAAAACAAGTTTTCAAAACAGTGGCTTAACCATGACCACATCGCGGACCAATCAACTGTGAGATTGACCTTGCCAGTAGCTAGCAAGTTCACCAGCTAGACATTTCACAGTGACCCGTTACACTGGTGCCATTTCACAGAAAGAAAAATAAATGGGAATTGGAGAAAGCTCGCTGAAAAACTGGAGTAAACATATGTGCTAATTTCAGAAGGTGGTGAGATCTTCGTGAACAAATTGTTTTAAAGACAGACTGGACAGGTAGGTCAAAAGTTTCAACATGAATGGACTTTCTGTTTGCCAGACAACTGTAATTACCTATAATTAATAGTAGCTAGGTTGGTCATTGGTATTATTGATAACGTTACTTTATTTGGCGGCTAGTTCTTGGAAGAAGGGCATGCTTGCTAACGTTAAATGTTGTATAGATCGCATTAGCTCGAACTGGCTACGTGGCTATAAGTTACCAAAGCATCTCTTGTGACAGGCAGCTGGATGATCCACAGGTGGCAAAGTGCGGTCAGGACCTCTCTTCTGATGTGCGGGGAAGCACCTCTTTTCCTGTCGGAAAGACAAAAGACATTAAGCCACACATTAATATGAGTATACCAGTAAAGAGAGAGAGACTGATAAGCCAGAAATTTCCAAAGTATTTAACCTCTTCCAGCTGAACAGGAACAAAAGGAAACGCACAAGGAACCGCCACCAAAAAAAAATAAAAAAGCTTCTTCTCCAAACTGAACTGAAGCTTCTTTCCTTCGGCCCCCACAAATACCTTACTCCACAGGGAGGGCATGATTGGGTTAAGGTGTGGAGGAGGGGGGAAGTGGGGTCACTTATGACAAAAACTGGCTTATCTTTGATGCTTGTGGGGGCGAGTGAGTGAGCGATAGAAAGAGACAGAAGGAGAGGGTGGAGAGCAAGTGATGGAGGAGCCAGGTAGTTTACCTACCGTGCCCTCCACAATTATTGGCACCCCTGGTAAAGATGAGTCGAAAGGGTTATAAAAAATTCACCTTTTGGTGAATTAGCTTAATCTCATACTGAATTTTTGTTTTTAATCCTATCTTTAATTTAAGTAAATGTATTCTGTGAAAATACAATTTTCTCATCAAGAAATAATTATTTTTTAACAAAACCACATGTGCCACAATTATTGGCACCTTTATAAATTCTTATGAACAAAATGTAACTGAAACATTTTTTCCATTTATATTTTACTTAGATGATCAGAGTGTTTAGGAACTTTCAAGCAATAATCCATGACTTTCTGTTTCACTGGGGTATAAATATGAGGTGACACAGAGGCGATATTCCTTTATTCATCAACATGGGAAAGATAAGAGAACACACAAATCAAATGAGGGAAAAGTGTGTTGAGCTTCATAAGTTAGGGAATGGCTATAAAGAAATAGCTACTCACATGAAAATGCCCAAATCTACCGTTAGGGCAATATTTAAAACGTTCAAAGCAACTGGAACAAACTTGCCTGGAAGAGGACCCCAAGTTTATTTTGCCCCCATGCACAGTGAGGAGGATGGTAAGCGAGGCAAAAAAATCTCCAAGGATCACTGTTGGAGAATTACAGAGGAAAGTAGCATCTTGGGGTCATCAAGTCTCCAAAACTTGCTATCGTTTTGCCCTGGGGGGGCAAATTATGTAAATTAAATAATGTAAATCCATCCATATCTACTGTCTTTCTGGCAGCAGAGTGATGATTTAAGGCTTGTTTGATATGTCAGACCCTTGATGACTTACAGCCATTTAGCCAACCATGTATTCCATACTGTTCCATCCAGTGTAATTTACAGCTAAATCTAGTCCCACCCGCCAACTCCTATAGAGATCCATTCAAATCCAGAGACGTTATAGTATCGCTTGTAAGAGTAGCAGAAAATATGATATCAAGAGTCTTCTGATGTTGTTGGGTCACAGACATCAGGAAGTCATGTCATGTAAAGGATATGCGACCAAATATTAATATAAAAAATGTAAAGGCACAGTCAACTTAGTGTATGTAAACTTCTGACCCACTGGAATTGTGATATAGTGAATTAAAAGTGAAATAGTTTGTCTATAAACAATTGTTGGAAAAATGACTTGTCTCATGCACAAAGTAGATGTCCTAACTGACTTGCCAACACTAGTTTTCTAACATGAAATCTGTGGAGTGGTTAAAAATTAGTTTTAATGACTTCAACCTAAGTGTACTTTTGACCACAACTGTACGTATCAATAGTAGCCTATGATCAATATTATTCGGACTAACCATTATGAGTTCCCGGTAATTCCCGACAGTGCTGTTATTTTACAAAATATATGCGGTTAAATTTAGTTAAAAGCACCTGCAACAGCTGAGAATAAGCTACCAATGGCTTCCGTCTCACCTTAGAAAACGCCAAATTAGCCTGCTTGTTTAAGGAATTTCGTTTGATTATGCAATGAAGCAATGAACTCTTGTTCAAGCTTCATCCGAAGTGCATTATCTGCATTCTAATTTTGATTAATAACATAAATAACGTTATTTTGCCTTAACGATGACACTAAATACAATAAAGCTGTCAAGTTGGCAACCCTTAGGTTCACGCATATTTCCCCTGGTTTTATAATGCCCTGCTTATGGAAATGTGACAAACCTGTTTTACTGTTGGCGTAATGCTTTAAAACGATCCAATTTCCCAGGAAGACCGTAAGAAACAGACCAGCTCCTGCATGAAGTTAAAGCGCACATGCAGAGAATGGCATTCAAATTTATTGTGAATTATTTGTGTAACGTGCTGCAAATTTGTTTTCGTTTGTAATTAGTAATTCTCGCTTAGTTCTAATTCACGCTTACTTCTCTTTAAAAAAAAAAGGGTTCCGTTATGGAATAACAGGTTAAATCAGCGGGGTTTTAATTAGCTGAGAGTATGGAAACCTTGTCATTGTAGCCTAATTTAAAAAATATGAAGGACGAATAATAGCTAAGGTTCAAATTCAGGTGGTGACATTTGTTTAACCGTAGGCTATGGGAAAAAACCTTACGCATAGTGAATCCGCTGTAGCTTAGGCTATTTGAAAAATTATAAATGCAATATTCACTGGACAAGGTTTTGAACTTATTTCAGTTAAAACCATTCTATTTACTTACAGGCTGTAGGCCTAGAGAGCTGTAGCTATTGTAATGACATCTGAAGCGCATTTTCAGAACTCAAATGTCTGTCTATTGAGTTTTCCTTTGAATGACAATTCACACATTAGGTGTAAATGACAATTCGTGCATTAGGCTTGATTGATATAGGTGTTATCAGCGAATGGAAATCCATTTTTAATGGATAGCCATTGTCCCGTAACAGAAGATTGTCCCCCCAGAAGATTACAGGAATTATTGGCAAAAATAGGCTAAATAATAGCTTGATCCAGGATAATTGCGAA
This sequence comes from Ilyophis sp. 1 JC-2022, assembly GCA_022702515.1. NCBI lineage: Eukaryota > Metazoa > Chordata > Actinopteri > Anguilliformes > Synaphobranchidae > Ilyophis > Ilyophis sp. 1 JC-2022. The sequence continues at coordinate 41,418,863 of CM040396.1, read as the reverse complement.
TAGTCTATAGCCTATACATGTAACCTTACACATACCATCGCACATCGCCTGGATGGTGATGGAGTGGGCTGAAAGCAATTTAATTCGGAATTCCCCTTCGCTGAGGGACAGGTAGCTATGTGGTCTTTGACCTATGGACCCTTTTATTATTATGCATTTTTTATTTCACATAATCTTGATATTTGTAGGCTTGTGCGCGCCCCTGTGTGTAACAGACAGGAGGGTGTACGCGCGTTGTGCACACGCCTATGTAGACGCACTTACTGTATATGCGCTGTTAAAATAACATGTAAACAACTGCGACATGACTTTAGACCAGGTTTTGGGTGGTTTTAGCACAAGAGCTTTCTGCTGCCTAAAGAAAAATACGCCAAAAATAATCCTGGCCACTCCTCATCTTAAAACCAACACGCCCAGTTCACTTGTAATGGGCGCTAGAATACATGGTATTTAAACGATGTGAACGCAAGGCGCTATAATGAACCATGCGCCGGGTGTAAGATAGCAAACACACTTGCGTTTGGGTTAGCGCCGCTTAGCGCCCGGTGTAAGATAGGGCTAAGGGATTAGTTTTTGTCCCCATCCTGATTTCCTCTATTGTTGGATATTTCTCGCACTGGATGTTTTCAGATCTTTAGACAAAATATAATATTGATTTTAGGGAACCTGACTGAACAAATGACACTTGTATTTTACTTATTTCATTTATTGAATGAACAAAAAATCCCAACACCCATTTCCGTTGTGTGAAAAAGTAATTTCACCCTTACAATAACTGCAGCCAATGTAGAATAAAGTAATCATTTTAAATATTTGGTCGCATATCCTTTGCATGTTCTTGATGTCAGTGACCCAACAATATCAAAAGACTCCTATTTTCTGGTACTCCTACAAGCGACACTATAACCTCTGTGCATTTGAATGGATCTCTATGGGAATTGGGGGGTGGGACTAGATTTAGCTATAATTTATGCCGGAACAGTATGGAATACATGGCTGGTAAAATGGCTGTAAGTAATCAAGGGTCTGAGGTATCAAACAAGCCTCAAACCATCACTCTGCTGCTAGATATGCAGTAGATATGGATGGATCACTTTAAGGGTTGTTTCTCCTGACTTTTTCTAGACATTTTCCTATTGAACTCTATGGAAAAAATAAGTCAGGAGAAACAGTCCTTGAAATGATCTATCCACATATACTGCATATGTGGCAGGAGAGTGATGGTTGGAGGCTCGTTTGATACCTCAGACCCTTGTTGACTTGCAGCCATTTAGCCAACCATGTATTCCATACAGTAACAGTGTAATTTACAGCTGACTACTACACCCCCCTCCCCCCCAATTGCCATAGAGATCCATTAGAGAGGTTATAGAATCACTTGTAAGAGTACCTGAAAATAAGACATCAAGAATCTTTTGATGTTGTTGGGTCACATACATCAGGAAGTCATGGCATGCAAAGGATATGCAACGAAATATTAAATATAATGACTTTATTTTAAGTTTAGGTTCATTTGTCCAATTACTTTTGGTCGCCTAAAATGGAGGGACTATGTATAAAAAGGGCTACAATTGGTACACGGTTCACCCATTATGGATGTAAAAACCCTCAAATTAAAGCTGAAAGTCTGCACTGTTCCATTTCAAATCCGATTTGTTGGAGTAGAGCCAAAACAACAAAAATACGTATCCTGTGACTTAACGAACACTTTAAATACAAGAGAACAATAGCACACGGTCTTTAGTAACAGAAATAACATACATACAGACTCATTGCAACTTACTGTACATGGCTTATTTATGTATTTCTCCTTTGCAAAAAAATGAACAGAATGCCTCACGTTTAACCTGTAGCAAATGAGGACACCACATTGTCCGAGGGTACATTAGCAGCCAGTCGCACTCACAGCCCCAAACTTAATTCATTCATAACCCAAAAACGCTGACAGGATATATTCGGGTGTCTTCTCTGAGGATCCGTAGTTGTAGGTTGAACTTGTTGAGTTCTTCTAGTTCCCTAGCTCAGGTCCAGCCCTTCCTGCCCTTCTGTTGTCAGGTTGTCTAAATGGCCAACCCTTTGTGAGGTGCGGCTGAGTGGCATAACGGATAGAGAGCCTGGGTTTCTCGTTTGAATCCAAGGTGTACTTGCTGCTCAAAACATTACCGTCGACGTTCTCAAAGATTGCAATTGCACTTTTAAAAAGCAGTAGAAATATCAGGCCTGCATTCTAACATTAACTGGACACAAGAGGACAGAAAGACATTGGATTAGAAAACTTAACACCATATTACCAGGAGGATTAAACAAACGCTGCTAAAAACACAAGAGGGACTAAATTCTTCCTACTTAAAGGCTGCAGTACACTGAATTGCCAGTGCAAATTTTTCTTTCCCAAGGGGCCCTCATAAGGGGTAACTTGGGAAATAAAGATTTTTTTCGAAACCAACCCTTTGTGATGGGTGAGACACAAAGCCAGGTTTATACCCACGCCTTGTCCTTGAGGTCTCTGGACCAACAGGTTCTCCAGCACCCCAGGCAGAGAACTGGTACAGGTGGTTAGATTGCTGTAGATTAGATTAAGACATGATATTACAGGGTTCTTTATCTTACATATTCAAGCAAAAGGTGATGTTTTGAATTGAATATACTTAACAGCAGACATACTTTGCAGTACAGACATAAACAATAAACATACATGCACATGACAGAACAAAGATGACACAGACGACCTATTTCCTACAGAAAATATGAAAACAAGCTTAATCATTTTATTTTAAAAAGGTGATGGTAGTGGGTAATATTTTAGTCTAAAGCAGGAGTGCATGACTGGGGCCAATCCCTTTCGGGAATGAAATAACGTCTGCTCTTAATTATTTCATTAACCCCCAATCATTTATTTTATCTGATATTGCTGATAAAGTCATGAGCTACAGCTGCAGACTGCACAAGTTTTACTGTAGTCCCTGGGTTTTCAACAGGGGACCCTGGGGGTCCTTGATAGTACTGTAGGGGGTCCCTGGGCAGACTTGATGACTATACAGTGGGGCAAAAAAGTATTTAGTCAGCCACCAATTGTGCAAGTTCTCCCACTTAAAAAGATGAGAGGCCTGTAATTTTCATCATAGGTATACCTCAACTATGAGAGACAAAATGAGAAAAAAAAATCCAGAAAATCACATTGTCTGATTTTTAAAGAATTTATTTGCAAATTATGGTGGAAAATAAGTATTTGGTCAATAACAAAAGTTCATCTCAATACTTTGTTATATACCCTTTGTTGGCAATGACAGAGGTCAAACGTTTTCTGTAAGTCTTCACAAGGTTTCCACACACTGTTGCTGGTATGTTGGCCCATTCCTCCATGCAGATCTCCTCTAGAGCAGTGATGTTTTGGGGCTGTCGCTGGGCAACACGGACTTTCAACTCCCTCCAAAGATTTTCTATGGGGTTGAGATCTGGAGACTGGCTAGGCCACTCCAGGACCTTGAAATGCTTCTTACGAAGCCACTCCTTCGTTGCCCGGGCGGTGTGTTTGGGATCATTGTCATGCTGAAAGACCCAGCCACGTTTCATCTTCAATGCCCTTGCTGATGGAAGGAGGTTTTCACTCAAAATCTCACGATACATGGCCCCATTCATTATTTCCTTTACACGGATCAGTCGTCCTGGTCCCTTTGCAGTAAAACAGCCCCAAAGCATGATGTTTCCACCCCCATGCTTCACAGCAGGTATGGTGTTCTTTGGATGCAACTCAGCATTCTTTCTCCTCCAAACACGAGAAGTTGAGTTTCTACCAAAAAGTTCTATTTTGGTTTCATCTGACCATATGACATTCTCCCAATCCTCTTCTGGATCATCCAAATGCTCTCTAGCAAACCTCAGACGGGCCTGGACATGTACTGGCTTAAGCAGGGGGACACGTCTGGCACTGCAGGATTTGAGTCCCTGGCGGCGTAGTGTGTTACTGATGGTAGCCTTTGTTACTTTGGTCCCAGCTCTCTGCAGGTCATTCACTAGGTCCCCCCGTGTGGTTCTGGGATTTTTGCTCACCGTTCTTATGATCATTTTGACCCCACGGGGTGAGATCTTGCGTGGAGCCCCAGATCGAGGGAGATTACCAGTGATCTTGTATGTCTTCCATTTTCTAATAATTGCTCCCACAGTTGATTTCTTCACACCAAGCTGCTTACCTATTGCAGATTCAGTCTTCCCAGCCTGGTGCAGGTCTACAATTTTGTTTCTGGTGTCCTTTGACAGCTCTTTGGTCTTGGACATAGTGGAGTTTGGAGTGTGACTGTTTGAGGTTGTGGACAGGTGTCTTTTATACTGATAACGAGTTCAAACAGGTGCCATTAATACAGGTAACGAGTGGAGGACAAAGGAGCCTCTTAAAGAAGAAGTTACAGGTCTGTGAGAGCCAGAAATCTTGCTTGTTTGTAGGTGACCAAATACTTATTTTCCACCATAATTTGCAAATAAATTCTTTAAAAATCAGACAATGTGATTTTCTGGATTTTTTTTTCTCATTTTGTCTCTCATAGTTGAGGTATACCTATGATGAAAATTACAGGCCTCTCTCATCTTTTTAAGTGGGAGAACTTGCACAATTGGTGGCTGACTAAATACTTTTTTGCCCCACTGTATATAGATTTGGAGAAATATTCCATCATCCATTATCTAACCCGCTTTTTCCTGGTCAGGGTCACAGGGGGGCGGGAGCATATCCCAGCATGCATTGAGCAAGAGGTAGGAATGCACCATGGACAGGTTGCCAATCCATCAGAGGGCACACACACTATTCACTCACACACTCATACCTATGGGCAAATTAGAGTCTCCAATTAGCCAAACCCACATGTCTTTTAGATACACGAGGAAACCGGAGTACCCAGAGGTACTGTGTGTGCAGACTTCACACAGAAAAGCCTCGGCCGGGATTCGAACTCGGTACCTTCTTGCTGTGAGGCAACAGTGCTATAAACTGCACCACCGTGAAAAAATATTTAAATATAACCATTTTTAACTTATGATGAGGGTCTGCTGGATACCTTTGAGCCTGGCTGGGGGTCCCTGGATAAGAAAGGGTTGAAAACCCCTGCTGTCGTTAAAAAAAGAGCAGACTTGCATTGGTGTGTACAGCCGTTTTAGATAAATGAGCACGAATATTGGGTTGGAACAAAACCCAGCGCACACACCCTCCCGGACTAGAGTTGTGCACCTGTGTTCAGTTCAGTTGAACACTTGGGCAGTACAAGATGGTCACAAAACGTACTCTTTAGATTTTTAAGGACTTTGAGAGTCCCAATGTAAGAACCAATAGAAACTGGACAGTAGGCTATATCAGAAAAGTTGTTGCAGATCATCAATAAAGCAGGATAAAAAAAATCTATATCAATATAGATAAATATCCACAAAAATTTATTTGAGGAAAATTCTCAAGGGATAAAGGGTAAATAAACAACTACAAACCAAGAATGTTGTCTTCAGCTTTTTCATTCAAGTATTTATCTATCATACACTGTTACAAATGAGTAAATTAGTTAAGAGCAGAGGATATTTTCAAACACATGTACTTTTTATTGCATTTTGTTTACACACCAATTTAAGCTTCATTCATTGGACTAAAAAATGTAGCTGGAATGCAAAGTGGTATGCACTATTCTTTACCATAAATGCACAAAATATTCTGTGAAAAGATGACCTTTATCAACAGATTCATGCCTTCTAGTTAGATTTCAAACAAATTCTGACAGTTGGGTAATGTGTGTTTTGTTTTGTGACTTACACATAGATGTTTCTAGAGACTAAAAACAAAAGTGCAGGAAATCTTGTACCGTCAGAGTAGCGCAATTTTTAGAAAGCTGAATGTGTATTTTCCATGTGTTTCGAGTATTTACCTCAGCACCCTTCAACTTCAGCAAATTACTGCTGAGTAACAAATTGGAATTAAGAGAGAACATCACCAAACTGTAAAATACTGCTCTGAGGCCTTGATCTTGGCTTTAATGAATGCAGGAGATACATAATTAATGGAAAATCTCACACTATACTGCAAAAAAACAGCAGTGATTATACAAAATAAATATATTAATAACTATATGTACAAACGGTGATTTGTTGGTACCCAATCTCAGAAATAACCATGTTATTAAAGATTAAAAACAATTACAATAAAAAAAATGATTATAATAATAATTAAAATTAAAATCTACAATTAATCGTTTTTCTTTTTCTCATTCATACATAGCAGCTTTATCACTAATGTTTAAGGGGAAGGAGGCATGCATAAATCTCACTTCAAAAGAACAGGAAATGCACACAATGCACCAATTAACGCCTACATTTGAAGTTATGTACTTCAAATGCAAATTACTTGCCATGTTAAGGTGTCCAACCGTTAATGCATGTCAAGGTGCAAGACCACATCCCCTTCCATAGTTTCCAGCTACTAGTATTTAGCCTCATTAAAATGCTCATACTAAATTTCCTCAGAATATTTGAGGATAAGAAGCATAGCTTCACTTCTGGGCCCCAGTCCTTGGCTTATTATAGATAAGGAAGTCGGAGATGTCGTGCCATATGTTGCTGTCGTGGTACAGATAGTTCATGGAGGACTGCAGTGAAGGCTGAAGAGTATGGGGGTGATACTCGAACAACCATAGAACAATACCCCACACCAGAGTCGCAAACAGTGGGAATGGGTCTCTCTTAGGCTGGGGGACGTAGCCTTTTTCCACAGCCAAACGGGAGAGGGCAAAGAGAATCCGAGACAGCAGGTACATATTTATCTGTGAGAGAAAAATTATGTGACAGAAGAGATATGCAAAAACAGGTTGTTTCAAGATGAAGGATGAATAATTTCTGCAGAGACAAAGGGTTCAGGTAGTAATAGAAGATGGTGGATTCATAAACTCAAAAAATTTTCATTGGTTGAAACAAGTGATTGATTTCTCATTGTAGCCCCACCATAATGGATTTCATAAAAATTAACTTTCCCATAACCTCCGATCTCGATCCCAATTCGATTCTGATCAGGCATTGCACTGTATTCATCACAAAGGCCTCATATGTTTAACTGGGTTTACAGTTAAATTTCTCACCTGGCTGTTGATGTGGTTGTTGTCTCCAAACACCAGCCAACCTCCCAAGCAGGCTGCAAGGAAGGATTGTGACTGAAGGCTCTTCCCTTGGATTCTTTCTTGCAAGGCCTGAAGCCCCTTGTATGTGAATACAAAGTAGGCTAAGTTGCGAGAATGAGTGTATGTTGCCTGAGCAATGGCTTTCAGTTTGTCTTTCAGGCTGTCATCCAGTTGGAGAAGAAAAAAAGACAACAGTGTCATTTTCTTTCAATACATTTCTTATATTTTATGTAATTTTGTGTTATAGAAATTCAAGTTATCAATCCTAAATTAGCATTATAAATGGCAAGCAAAAATATAATAATAATAATACCTTGAGGTATTCCACAAAGCAGGAAAAGCAAGATAGGCAGATAACTCTAAAATAATACCATAAATAATAAATAGTACAATGAAATAACCTCAGAATCTTCAATATCAACAGCTCACAATGACTAAATCACACCCCTAAACCAGATTCTAGTGCCTTTTCATCAACTGAAATATCACTAACGTGACCATTCTCAGTTATCTGGAAAAACTGATAATCCTGTTGTGTGGAATGTGGCGGCAGACTGGAATAGTGTTTCACAACCTGTGAGAAATTGTGCATGATGTTTTTTGTATGTTTGTTTATTTGTGTGTGTGTGTGGTATTTCTGAAATCCAACAAGATGTACTTTTAAAAAAACTGGTATACCTTCCACTTCTAAAGAGAAACGTCATCACAAGGGCGTGGGGGGCTCGGATTTTTGCTCCATATCTAGATGATAGAAGACACACAAACAAAACGCACTGCACTTCGCTTTTTATTTACATACTTTAACTGAGCATTACATAACATTTTTTAATTTAGCAATGCAATGTTCAAACATAATTTAAGTAACGCTAATTATTAATTGACAGGGGCACATTCTGCCAGTAATGATCTGCACTTCTCTACTTAAGTGGCGATCCATTTATGCATTACTTTGGTCAAAACAAGCAGGTTTTGATGTTAATGCATAGCTAGCTAGTACTGATATGAGCTTAATCTATCCACTACGATTGTTATAATGACAGCAGTCTGACAGCCATTTGGAAGTAACGTTAAATGGAAGGCAATTATATTAAAATTATATAAAAAGGCATATTTCTGGTCCGAACGAGTAGCATTCCGAAATTACGTACGTTATAGCGTGTATGGTCAACCAAATAGCTAGGAAATTGGCATTTTATACCAACATTACTCAGTTCATCAAACTTTATTCGTCCCGACTGGCTCGATAGCTACGTTAATATAACTCAACTGGTTCTCTGCCATAACGTTACATTATCAGTAACGTATCAGAGTTCGTTCACTGAGCAGCTGAATGCAATATACAAAACATGAACAAAACTCACACGGCTCCATTTCTGAATCCTTTTATAACGGCAAGAACCACCTTATATTTTTCTTGCTGTAGCAAATTGTTTATTGCGTACAAAAGTGTTCTGACATGCTCTGAACCAGCCATTGCTCGTTATTGGTTGCGGGGGTCACTTTTCGCGTAACACAAGCTACACAAAACAGGTGCAACTTAAATTTCGGATCGTTTAGGAATCCTATATGCAGAATTTATGGTTCCCAATATACCAAAACGTAATATTAGGCTATATACATGCGGCTATTTTATTATTGCTACAGAACGATAAGCACCAACCAAAATTAAACCTTGAAAGTTGAAAAATACCTTCGTACGTTTTGTTTAGCCTATTAAAGTGATTATGCTCCCTTTAAACGCCAATGCACTTCCTATAAATGTAGCAAGCGCAAATACCCAAGAGTTATGCATGGACTACGCACACCCTCTGCTGGAGAGAAGTAGGCCTATGCACAAAAACACGAACGTAGCGTACTGCATAATTTATGCGAAATGTACCCATCTACCCATCATTCACGGTTGAGTACCTTGATTTGGCTTCGATCACAAAACATAAAATTCCCACACATCTGTGTGATGATGTTTCAAGAACATTCAAAATAGACGCAGAGTACAAGAAAATGTTTGAACCGGATCAATGTTCGAAAATAGTGTCTATATGGCCACTCAAAAGTCACCAAAACGGAGCGTTTTTTTTAAGGTGTGCAATTGAAAAACAGGCCAGGTAACTACGTATATTAATGTGTGACATACACCAAATTCACAATTTAAATGTGGACCACTTCATTGGTAGCAGACTTCATAACATTTTAGCGTATTACTCAGACTTTCTACCCCGAAACCTAAAATCGAAAAACATCACCCATTTTCATCAAGGAATTTGAGAGGCCACTTCTGCAGTCAACAAGGGATTCAAATCTAGCGTCAATCTGCCCAGTAAAAAGACCAGCAGGTGAGTCCCATGCAGACAAGAGCTTTTAAGATCTGATGAGGCCCTTGTTGGCATTGCTGTAGGCTGTCCAAGGCACACAAATGATGGTCAATTTCCCTGTGTCTTTGCTCCAGGGGTACAAGTGGTACAATCATTCGGTTGGAGGCAGCTGTGGGCGAGCCGCTTGTCCGTTTTTGACAGGAACAGCTGTGTCAATCTACTTGTGTGTGATTTTCTTCAGGAGGAGCAATGATTCATCCATGTGTGGTAATCCACAGCAGAAGATTTTATATAAATCACATTTCAATAACATTTCAGTTTAGGATGCTAAAAATAAAAGAATAAAGCATAACTGAAATCTTGTAAGAGCTCTAATCTGTATTTATTTTTATTTTATTTTTTTTACACAGTGCACTCACTGCACAAACATATTTGTTGCTTTGGAGAGAAATTGGTCATAAAAATTAAAAACAGATTGTTGACTTCAGATTTAAATGGTTTATAATTATAATTCCAGTATCAGAATGTTGCTAGGCTAGGTACCCAGCATGCACCAAGAGGTTAATCATGCAAGCTCATTGCTTTCCCGCCATCTTTATTTCAGTTACAACAAATTTGAACTATAACCATTTCAGACACAAAACCCAGGATTGACACGGGATATTGAACACGGGTTCAACCCGCATTTGACCCATTCACAACACACTATGGTCATGGGTAAGTATTGGTCCTCGCCGTTCACACAAGACCCAGGTCCATTTACTTCTGTAGTACACGTTCCATTTCTTCCCCTGCTAATACAGCTAGTTTGGTAGCCACCTGGTGCTGGCTTAACCCAGTATGTTAACCTCTGAATCGATAGCCCAGTGATGTGCTCCTAATCTTTTTTTAAAATGTTTTCATAAAAAATGTTTTAAGTAACATATTATTTGTTATTTAATAGGCTATTCACCGTTCCATAGCCTATTTATGTGACAACCTTGAGCGATCCTCTTTCGTGAATCAAGCTGTGAATCTATAGCGAGATTCCAGAGTAGGTAATTCCAGAGTTGGTTGGTTCTGACATTCACATGAATAGCCTATGGTTTCCATCATTTATCACCCATTCTTGAGAATTGGGACAAATCGTGTCAAAAAAGCTTACAATTATTACTTAAAATAAATTAAATCCAAATTTGTCTGGTTAAAATGTACATTAAGTGTATTGTCTATAAAATAAATATAATTTTTGGACTCATTTCCTTTTTTTAAAACTTCTATACCTGCTGAGTGCCAGGAAACACCCTTGTCACAGAAAATAATTCACAATTTCAAACAATAAATAAATGTGTTACTAGCCTTCAAAACCTAAAACTAACAATTATGATAACAGGTGTGATAATTTACTTTTATAATCCCCTTGTTTAAAAAAACCAAATACATAATAATATATTCAATTTATATAGCGCTTCTAATTTGCGGGAGCAGATCTCAAAGTGCTTTACAGTAAAAACAAGAAAGATATAGTAAAAGTCAATAAATAAAAATAATAAAAAATGAAAGCTTTACAAGAAAGCTTGCCGGTAAAAAAAAAGTTTTAAGGCCTGTTTTAAAAACATCAATAGAGGGAGCTGTTCGAAGGTGGTCAGGGAGAGAGTTCCAGAGGCAAGGGGCAGGGTCAACACCATCAAATTTCTACAAAAATGTAATTTCATCAGTTGTAGAAAAAGTTTAGCCATATCCTAAGGAGTCAGGGCCCCTGTCTCACTTTGTGATTTCAAAGCAGCTAGGAAGGCTACTTGTGGTTTGGTAAGTTTTCAAATTCTATTTATTTTTTAAATTAAATAAATAACAGGATTGTCTTAAACATAATAGGTCAACCCCATCTCCCTTGAATTAAATTAAATTGAAACAAAATAAGAATTATGGTTTAAACACGTATATTTTGCATTAAGTGACCTCTTAGCAACTGAGAAAAATGAAATGGCTATTCCTATTACTATGGCTATGCTGTGAAATTAGAAATATAACATTTTGACAACAATTTTATTTAGTAATTGAATCATGTTATTGAAATTAGCAATCTATTTTCAATTTAAGTTATTGAAATACGATTACCACAGTATTACATTGTTTTTTCTAGCCAAAACATCTGCTTTATTTAGCAAAACTAGCTTTTTGTAGTTGGAATCTCCATTATTGGAATAATACATCTCCAGATGCACCAGGACACATCATCAGTGATGTAACATTTTTCCAACATCAGACACCCCCAGCCAGGATTGATCAGGCTCCAGTTTGTGTCCTAGTGACAGTGGCTCTCCCAAGGATCCAGAAAAAGCCCCTCATCATCCTGATCACATGACCTCAACAGTTATACCGGAGACAGAATGGGATGCTAGGTCGGGTTGCCTCATCAAAAATCAAATCAGCAGTGTTGAAGAATGACTCAGGAGAGCTACTGTATGTCAACTCTATCCCGGTCGGAGTCCTCGTCTTTTGGAACACTAGGTACATATTGACAATCCGTTTCTAGTTTAATGCAGTAAAAATAAAGGGAAATACCTCAGCTACAGGTACTCATTTTGAAGCAGGGCAAGTTTCCAACAGCATGCATATAATTTATTTAGTTATTTTTGGGGGAATTAAGTGCGTTTGTGTACTATTGTCAACTCCGTCAGTGAAGTCACCGCCATCAGATGGATATTTCTCATGAAGAATATGTTCATAATGATTTAAAAATTAGTTTATATCAATAAGAAAGTTGCTATGGGACACCTAGGGGTCGATTTACTAAGATCACAAATAAGGGCTGTTATTTTGCGGGTGCAGCCAAAGTATTTGCACGTGTTATCATTTCACACCTTGTGGGTGATCAACTAAGAGTCATTATGTAAATGACTCCAGCTGGAAACAGCCATATTTAAATTAGATTTTGCGTGTTTGGAATGGTTACACTAAGAAAACGGTGTACTAATTTTTACTAAAATGCACCCGTAAATACCTTTCCCAAACTTAGTAAATCACATAATGGGTTTTCCTTCCACTAATTCGCAAAATAACGTTGGGACGTGCAGTTTTGCATATTCATTCAGGCTAACCCGCAAAAATGAGAAATCAACGTATCTTTCAATTTTAGCACACGCAATCCACTTTGCACCTCGTTAGTTGATCGCCTCGGGTGGCAAGTTTTACACATGCTTTTGTACACGCAAACCTTTAGTAAATCGACGCCCAACGTCTGTTAATTGTGTTATAAATTATATGTCCTTTATCACAAAGTGGGGAAACATTATAATTGTATTTATTTATTGAGTAAAAAGATATCACTTTTTGATGCAGCTAATAAAATAATTGTGTATTCAATACTTTTTTTTGTGTCTGATGGTGTTTACAAAATTAATTTAAAAAAATAATACAAATTTTAATCATTGGGAGATGGCCCCTTTACAGTTTTATAACCAAGCCTTCGATCTTTCAATACGGTGCACTCCGTAAGTATTTGGACAGTGACACAATTTTTGTTGTTTGGCTCTGTACTCCAGCACCTTGGATTTGAAATGGAATGGTGACTATGTAATGGGTGTTTTATTAAAGTTTCTGAACATCATTTCAGCAAGTTAAAAACATGACAATGTTGCGGTTCAGCCAGATAACCGTGCTGCGTAAGTAACCCATGTCGCTCCGTTCACACCAGAGCCGAGTCGTGTCCGCCCGTGTAAATAAATGAATACCAACTGAACTTAAGTACAGTAGCTGAAAATTTCTAATGTGAGAGGGGGCCTCATTCACTATAGCAAGCGAGTGACAAAATGCAAATACTCTATAGCTGAAGGTGTTGTGTGTCCTTACAGTCTGACAGCCAAGTGTCAAGTGAAGAGAGAAAGACCAACTTCACCTTCGTATTTTATTGAAACTTCTAAACAGATTGACATTTTACACCAATTCTCTTCCTGTACAGATAAAATAGTGAAAGAAAAAAAATTAAATAGCATTTAAACCATTAACCCTTGTTTACTAAAAGGTTAGACATTACAAAAAGAATTACAGGAAATTCATTATTAACATGATTTACAGAGGGGGCATTAGTAGAGTTTCATAGGAAACCTATGACATTAATATCCATTTAATTTCTGACGAAATATTTTTCAAAATCTAAATATGTAATTTCCCTGGGAGTTCTGTGCACTAGCATTTCCTAAAGGTTGTTTTCCTATTTGGACAAGGACTGCAGAAAGGGGTTCTGCTCTGAACAAAGATCCTTGGACATTGAGACAATGCAATTTGACTTTTTAAACCCCATTTACTTATCCCTGGTGTGCCAAACGTGTCTCAATATGGATACTACATTGTACGTGCTCTGGTAGAGTGTAATTAATGCAAAGGCAATGTAGGAAACAATGGTTTGACGCAGTGAATTGAAATGACAAATGCTGGTGGGTAATTTGCATGGTGAGTAAAGCAATAGCTTTTGAAAGCCTCAAAGGGCATTCAGTTTGATTAGACACTTGACAAACGTTACATTTTTCACATCCAGTGCTTGAAGTAAAACAAAAAAAGGGGTCATTCATGCCATTTTACCAGAAATGTGCAAATTCATCTGTGTATACAAGCCAGATGTTTATCAGAATTGTTACGTTAGGGAGCATCTTTAAATGGAATGTACAAACATACACGCACACCACACACCCAATATGATACAGGACAGACAGTGGTATTCCCCCTTCTCGCCAGATAAAACTGCCAACTTGATTCTGTGCATACATTTTATGTTAAGCTTTGATACCTCAAAAAGAAAGGCCATTGACTAACCCCCGTGAAAGCATGCCTGAGAATGGAAGAAAAGACAAGCTGAATGAAAAAAAGAAGAAATATTTTCACGCCTGCATGGCCTACCATTGTGAATAGCTTGATAAAGGCAGTTTTTCATAGTGTTGCCATGTCAGAATCCAAGACTAAAATAACTCCATTTGATTGGATTCCATTTCAAAAGTTACAATTAAAATCACCTCCCTGTGTTACTTCATCTCACAGACAGACAGTTCTGACTATCGGGGACCTACTGATAAGTTACTGTTACATCCAAGCTATTCTCTTAATACAGTTACAGTTAAAACTAACATCACCTAGAGAAAAATATTGTAGGGCCCAAATGCACTATTCTGAACTCGTAGCTATTTAGCACGCATTATCTTTTGTGGACAACAACCATAAAAATAGAAAGCAAGGCCCTTTACAACTAGGAACGTTGCTGCCGCACTCATTTATACAACATTTACTCTAAAAATATATTGATAAAAGTGTCTTGCAGTTATCTTTAATAACATACCATTTCAGAAAAATCATTCATTCATTCATTCATGATACAACTTGATTTAGGACACACCCTACAGATAAGTTTTACCTGAAGGCTAAATATCCTGTAAAGGGTGGGTTACAAGACCCCAATAATTAGCTTTATTAAATAAAAGCATTTCATTGCAATGGCAGTAAAATGAGCTTCATTCTCCATAAATACATGCAGATGCACTCAACATGGTAATTAAAACTGATTTTGCTAAAGGTTTGGTTCCGTGTGGTTCTCATCTATGCGGCTCCATAAAAAATTTGTTAAGTAGTAACAAACACTTAACCTCTTTATCCATTACTTTCATGTTAAGTAACAGGTTTCTGCTATTCCCCCATCATAGGCAACACCTTCCAAGATCGCAAACCCTTATGAAAATAGTTCAGTGTATACAAGGGCATAGAAGTAAAACCATAAATTTCAACAAACATTAAGTCGCACCAATTTTGTGTCATGAAGTCACACTGATTTGTCTCCAAAAATCCGTTAAAACTGTCTTTGCCCAAACTATTTATTTTTTCTGAGCATGCGAAACCTCATACAAAAACTCAATATATCACAAGGGATTTTGTATTTTAAAGTGCTTTCTTTCCAAGGAAAAGGACAGAAATAAGGGATGTTAAAGCTGTAATCCGTCATTTTCAGTTTTGGTGGATTTGGCGACATAACTGGTGGTCACAACAGTTTGTGTTCATACTCCAAATCCCAGAGTTCCATTCGAAACAAAGCTAAAACCCCAAACAAAACGGTATGGTTTTCTTGGCCGTGTAGCACTACAAGCACGTTGAGTGTTCATTTTCTTAGAAGATAATCCAGTGGTAGCATATTTTGGAAAAAGAAGACTATCTAGAGACGATCAACAATGTTGTCCGACGCGGTAATATTGTTCCCTGAATTTTAGCGCTTGTTCTGCCGCATTAGACATGCAAGTGTCTGTACCTGCGTCATCAAACTGGAATGCTTATTGCGAAACCGACGGCACCGATGGAAAATAGCATACAGAGGAGCAATTACACAACTCGGATACATTCAATGGATATTGCAACAAAAAAATGCCGGCGTGAAAAGGTATCAAATATGGCAGTTTTTTTACTTGAAAAAATGACGGATAACAGCTTTAAAATCAAGATTTCCCATTGACATAGTTAGCTGTAGCTGCTGCAATTATACCGATGTGGTTTTAACACAAGTTCAATCAAACTTTGGTCAAATCAGTGACTTCTGGGTCAATTAGGTACACTGAAATCACACTATCAAAATATAATCTCATCTGTTTTTGAGCATTTAAGGAAAACTGAATTGACGCAAGCATTATTCAGTGTTCAGTGAACATAGTTCATTATCTGTATTAGAAATGAAAGGTTTTAGGCACTGATTTACACAGAAAAGTGACACTAAAATGTTGCAAATGACCTGACGGAAAACAAGCTGTGAAAGCAAACGAAAAGTTTACTCAAAACTACCAGGATCCCATCCCCGTTAATACTTTATCAAATAGAGACTTTTCGATATTATCTGAACAGTCTGAGCGGACCAGTGGTCAGGAAAGGGGAGGTTTCCCATGACCACACAGTAACCCCACGCGTAACGTGAGTTCACATCCGTTCCGCCGCACGCAGGTAGCGTCATGGTGTGCTCACGATGAAAACCCCCGCCTACTGTGTACTTGGTGCAGGATTCATAGCGGGTGAAGAACAGAACGGGTTGGGGGGGGGATTCGGGAGCCCTGCCCCCTGCCCCCATCCCGACGGGTGTTCATAAAGCCAGACAGGTGAAAGCGTGGGCCAGGTCACCGAGGAGACCGGGGTCTCCCCTCCCTGCCTGCTACAGCGGCTACAGCCCCCCGCCCCTGACAGCGTGTCACAGAGAACAGGGAAAGGTCAAACCGAGAACAAACGGCCGCAGCGGGGGTGGGCTGATGCAGAAAGGGGGGAGCACGGGCCTGCTGCCGCCTGTTATTCCTGTCCAAAGCCTTCGGTTTCTTCGATCGCAAACATCAGCTTCTCTTTCAGCTGCTCGTAGCTTCGGTAGGGTGGCAGATCCAGTCGATTAAAGCTGAAGAAAATTATATTTGTACAAAAGGGAATGGAAATTATACAAAAATCACAAATATCAATCAAATATCACAAATAACAAACACAGCCACTGTCCCTCATTCAAGCATAAAAACAACTAAATACACAACCTAACCTTTATTCTAGTTAATGCCAAGGTAATAAAAAAAAACTTTTAAAGCACTGTTGCCATAATAATTAATTATTCCTTCTTAAATAATTATATTATGCACAAAGAACCAAATAAAACAAATACATGATATCAAGCCTATTTTATTTATTTAAGGTTTAGGCTTCATTCTGAAAGCTCTTATACTGCCCACTACAGGACGATTTGGTATTGGTAATTTGCTAACTTTGAAAATGCAAATACACATCTTTTTGTTGTGGCTTAAAGGACACTTAATCTAAAAGAAAAAAGTGACTTCACAGAGGTTTAAATTAATTTGAATGCAGAGTGCGTAGAGCAATCTTACAGCTGCACTTCCACTTACCACGTGTGACTCCTGGGCAGCCAGTTCTCCTTGCCTACTTTTTCAATGCAGAACTTCTGTGGGCCATTGCTCCCTGGAGAGAAGATACAAGGTCAGGGCTGAGGAAAGGCACGGGAGACAGCCATGCGGGTGTGCTTGGAGGAGGAGGGGGGGTGGGGGGGTGTCATGTTAACGCAGGTCCCACTTCCGCCAGCGCTTACCCATTAGGTCAGCGAAGCCCCCAACGGGCAGACGGCAGGTCCCCGTAACGAACTGAAGCAATCGCATCCGCTTCTCGTTGTCCATTTCCTTTATGAGCTACGGAGACAACAGCACTAGCACATTAGCACGTACGATAGAAAGCATTACAAAGACAATTAATTATTGAGCTCGTTTCTCCCCAACTGAGAATGCTTTGGTTCGTAGCCAAAGAGCCATTTGCAATAAAATAATGTCCAGTTAAAAAACGCAAAGCTAGGAGAGGGAAAGCAAGGTCAGGAAAGGATTTTGACTTGCGATAGTAAAATGGACAGGTAATGTGACTGATAAAGGAGATTACGTGCCCTCATTCCTGCTTGCTCTGGCTAGGCAGTTTCACTCTGCACGTCAAGCTATTACACAGATAAGGATTTCCCATGATGCAACATTATGCAGCAGAACTGCAGTTTTCTGGGTGTCGCGTTACGGAAAGTAGAGGTGGGCGAATAGAACTGGCAATAGAATGTAGGCTGTCACAGTGTAGCTACAGTATATGAGGTGAATTAGTGCTCGGTATGTTCAGACATCGGCACATCAGGATTATGGAATTACAGTACATTGTTATGTGTGCGTAGGCTATACTATAAGATGTTAATTTTGATCTAATGTGCTAATTACATATTCATGTGTCTCAACGCAATCCGCAATGTCAGGTACATTGTATACTGTACATGCAACTACTTGTACTTGACATTGAGAAGCTATTTTTCACCTTTAAATGGGCTGACCGTGTGTAAGACCTGTTATTGGCGAAGGGACTATGTGTGGGCTCAGCATCAGACAAAGTTATGATAGGGCTACTTCATCAATAGTCAACATCGACTTTAATGACAGAGAAGCAGATACTGTCCAAATTTTCCTCACATCTCCTAATTCTCTGCTTTCCTCCACTCATCTCCTCCCCTCCTTTCCACCACAGACCTCTGGGTAGGAGACGAGTGGAGGAAAGGAGGAGAGGAGTAAAGAATATTGGGACACACTGATTCTCGCTCACTGACTTTCGATCCACGCTCAGACTCGTGAACTAGAGGGTTAGTGCAGTGAGTGAACACTAAGTGCCCAAAGACAGAACCCAACTCGGTCACAGAACACAGACTCATACTCATACTGGGTCAGTGACTTGCTCAGAAATGAGTTCCTACAGTACCCCGCAATATTATATATATAGTTATTATGCCACTCACAGATCTTTTCAAAACATATAGCCTACATTTAAAAATACATATATCTGGGCAGGTTTTCATTTTCTTTTCAATTTACAATGTACTGTTAGTTAGAAAATAGGTGACGCGAGTGACTGATTCCCTTGCAAATGACAGGCTATTTTATTTTATTAAAAAGAGCACAATATTTACCTGTGTGGGACAATTTCTAATGACTGTGTAGCCTTATGGCACAGATATTGTATCATTTTAGTGGATCAAGCAGCAGTCATCATTTTATGACACGCAATAAATCCATACACAATAAAATCATATCCGACAATCCCGCTGCAAGTCTGCAATGCTGCATGTTCAGTTCCTTCACGGGTTTCTTCCTGAACCTTGCCACTGCTTTCAGTGCAGAAACTCTTTCATTGGCTAATTGCTACTGCAGGGCCCAATGGTGAAAATTGTTAAACAGGAGTGGCTCCTTCAGCGAATGGCAACTTACTGAGCTGAACCAAAGCAACAAAACCTTACATGGAGGTGAGTCAGTTCCTTTCGTCCACCAAAAAAGATTAATTCAAAAAGAACTAATCGCTCACAAATGACACACCACCAGTGGAAAGTCCTTGGTGCCCTTAAACGACTGCTGTGTATTTTTCAGCTGCCCGGCACTTACCTGCCAGAACCAGAGGATCTGCTTGCTGCTGCGTGCGTAGTGCCGGTAGATGGTGTTCCTCTGCCAGTCTGTCAGGTCGATCTCCTGCATCCCGCACAGCATCACCTGGGGGTGGAGAAACCCCTGTGTTACACCGTCACCGCCACATTATTATTATCAGAATGCAAGGATGAGAAGGGAAAGAAGTTGGAAGTTCCTGTGCAGACACTCTGGCATTAACAAAAGGCTGTAATCTGATGTAATCCTTGGACGGCAACGATGCGGAAACTTAAGCAATTAAAGTAAACAGTCACAAAAAAAATAAATACAGAAGTAGCAAGTTCATACTTATAAATATTATTTGCATTTAAAAAAGGCTGAGGACTTTTTTTAATAAACACAACTGGAGTAGTGCCCTATGGGAATGCTGCATCTGACACCAAAGTCTTCCTTTTTGAAGGGCAGATGACACTTCCTGGCGGCTGACCAAAGAAGAGATTCTTAATTTCCCATCTTCTGTACCGTCCAGGGGAGTTTCCCTTTCGTATGGAATGTAAACATACCTCTAGCTCCTTGGCATCGAAGTACTGCAGGTACTGCTGCGGAAGAACTTCATTGAAGCCCTCGAAGAAAGCCTGAGTCTGCTCCTCCACGCCCCTGGACAGACGCCACTCGGCAACGAGCCTGGAGGACAGGCCGCCGACCAGGAGCGAGTTAGACAACAACGGCGGGTCGCACGCGATAAAAACACTCTTTCCCAACCCGATAAAAACACTGTTTCCCCGGGAGGGTTCTCACGGTATTGCCCCACCACCCATAAGAATACCACATAAATGAGATGTTCTTGTTTCTGTCTTAACGACGTAAATCCCTTTTTTTCCCCAGCAAGACTTATTTGCCAGAAAAGAAACCTTCAAGCAAACACAAAAGTTCTCGGAGCGTTGCAGAGCTGAGAACAAATGTGAAGGAGACATAGGAAAAAACACTCCCAAGACTCCAGCACAATCATTTCAAGCTGTTCCTTCCCGCTGCCTCCCATCCCTGAGGTAAAAAGCAATGTCGGGGAGGTCAAAGGCCTACCTGATGTACTCCTCCTTATTTTCTTCAGTGACCACAATATTGCTTCCGTCTGGTTTGAGCTCGTGGGTCGTGACTTCTCCCAGGATTTCCTTATCCACTGAGAAGTACATTTCCAGACCGCATTCCTCAATGTTGTTCTCTCTGAATATCACGGTGAAAAACAGGAACACTTCATTTTTAAAACAACGATAAGCATCGTCAAAGTGAATGTGGAGGATTTACAGAAATTATATGCCAGTAAATGTTTTTAGACTGAACGCACGCATGCACACACCCACAAACACATTCATTTTCTAATTGTTTTTATTTGCCCAGAAGACAAACTAACTCACTTGATCCAAATAAGGGAATTGTAGAATTCAGGATCGATGGATTCCAGATCTTTCAAGGCCAAAGGCTTGTTAAGAATGCGTTTGTAGAAAGGCAGTGAGAACCCCGTGTCAATGAATTTCCCATGGAACAATGCCTGGAAACAAACGTTGAGAACAATGTCAAAATCCTTTTTGACATGTCTCACTTTCACAGGGCTCCCACACTTAGCAGTGCCATAAATGCAAGGTTCCATTCCCCTAAATTTGAGACCCCATAAAAACTTTGTAGTGCACTATATCTCAGCCTATAAATACGGCCTAAACATACAATCATAATATTTCAATCACCAATATATATATTTTTTTAAATAGCCCAGACATCCCTGAAAATAAATGCTGTCATTGGGCATAATATAAAAAAACTAGCATGCTTTTAATAATAACACAAATTGTGTTGTCCTCAATAATCTTTGATTTTATCGTTAACAAGAATTTTCAATGTGCGTGGGCTTCCTGCTTCCAATTACACCAGGAATGCACCAAAACAGCATTTGGGTTTCTCTGGAAAGAGGCTCACCATAGCAATGAAGCGGCCTATGAACTTGAAGTACTTGAGGTGGTCTGGGTTGATGAAGGAGGCGGGGTTGATCTGCAGGCAGTACTTTTCCTTCCCCGCGTATTCGAACAGGCAGTACATGGGGTTCAGCACTTCGTGGGAGAGCAGGAAGAACCACTCCCTGCACAAACGTCACACGCGCACACATGTTAAACTCATCGCCTCCCAAAACAGGGCCTTTAATCAGACACAGCGCATACACATCCCTTAAGTTCAAGCAGAGCCAAAGAGGCAAACGGGAACGGCAAACTCATTAGTGCCAACGGCGTCTGCTCTACCCGGCATTCCCAGAATTTAGTCACATTGAGAGGGGTCTGAGACACCAGCTTGACTTTGGTGTTTAAAGAGAAGAAAGCTATTATTCGGGCCGGTGCGCACGCAACTCCCAGGTCAGGTGTCTGTACTGCACTCACATCCATCTTTGCACACCATCTCAAATGCTACAGTACCTGCCGGAATGATCCGTGTAATGAGACGGAGACGATCACGCCTCTGTGGACAAAAGCGTGATCCTTTTTTGAGGACACAGAAAAGCAAAGAAATCTAAGGCTAACGTGAAAGATTCTGCCCCGATTTGACGACGGAAATCTACATTCGGGCTTTTTGCCGGACGGACCTTCCCCCGCGGAGAAGCTGGTGAACTTGCCTTGCCACACCTCCGTAGTCCAAGCCCTCCTCCCCTGGAAAGATAATCCAAAGCCTCCGCCGCAGGTCTTGTGGATTGAAGCTCATTATCTAAAATGGCCGGTGAGAACACAAACCATGAGCGGGCAAGTGTGAAGTTGATCACATCTATGCTGTGCAAACGAAAGCAGAGAATGCACAAAAAAACTGGGAGCAGACAATTTTTATTATTTAGTTAGTGTATTGTATGGAACAGTTTTTTATACTGAATAGTACATGTGATAAGAGCCATTTACTTGCCACATGAGAAAAACAAGCGATCTGTGCGAGAACCAGAATTCCTTACAAGATCTCACTCTTGTTCCGTTTGAAGTCCAACAAGTGCATGCGACAGGTCGATAAAGCGCTGTTAACCAATCGGAATTGTCCCTTGCTCGCTCTCAAACTCTGTCTACTCACTTGCTGGAACGAGTCCTCAAACAGGGTTTTGCGGGTCACGGTGATCTTTATGTGCTGGGGCAGTGACAGTTGCTGTGTGGAAGGGAAAGAACAGATGGGGCTCATTCCCGATACTGCGACTAAACCTTTCGCATTCTTTGCACACCGGTGTGAATTATCCCTCCTGTAACATCATGACCAGACCACAGTAGTGATGGTGACTGGCACAAATACAAAAATGTAACACATTAACTAAAAATTAAGGGAAAAAAAGGGTTTTTACCCTCGCAACACATTAAGTTAAGTGGAAGCCTGTAAGATGCATGGTGGAGATTAATTTCAACTTAAAAGAGGAGGTTAAACAGGCAAGCAGAGTGCACTGGCATCAGTGCTTCTCTGGAGAAAAACAAAGACTCGTCTATTTCAGAGATGGACACCTACTTGACACCAGAATCTGAAGTACTGGACCTTGGCCTTGAAGTCTCGTACGTAGGTGATCTGGGGGCCGTTTTCCCTGGGAGAGAGGGGATACGAGGGGTGAGTCGCAGTGGACAAGGCTGAAGTGCCGACCTGCGCTTGAACTCATTCTCGCAATCGCTGAAACTGGTGATACATTCATCCACAAAAATCACAGAAGAGTTATGACTCATATGACTACGTCATTCGGCTGCTATTACTCAGACGTGTGCTCTTAACCCATTCAGTGCGGCATAAGTCAACAAAAATATGAATGTTTGAAGGTGCCGAGGGTTAGTGTTCCAGAAAACTCCAGCAGACTCTACACAGCATTTTCCATATAGGAGACGTATGCATGAATGAGTTAAAGAAAGAGTTAAATATGCCTTCTACCTGCCTTCATAATTTGCACATCTTTACTAACTCCTTGCATGTTACATTACATTACATCCATTTAACAGAACTGTTTATTCAGAGCAACTTGCACAATGAAGAATAAAGCACATTCACATTAATATTAATAACAGAAGTAGTATAGCTGAATAATAGTTTTGACAGAGATGTAAATCCGACCACCACAACACATTTTAAGAGTGATAGTTTCAAGATAACTAATGGTAACATCTTCAGATAATATAGCACAGTGATAGGATCCCAACGTTCGATAAGCATTATCAGCTAAAAATCAATACTTAAGGCCTTTTCACACCAAGTCCGATGCGAATATAGAGTACGACAATACGGGAAAAAATGCATGCGTTTTTACATACTCAAACCTTTCACACCATGTACGATACGATTTATTTTTTCGAATGTTGGGTGACAGCCGAGAAGACGACGTCACACTACAGAGAGAGAACCAAAACAAACTGACATGTCAAACTAGAAAAGAGGCTATGGACTAGTAGCAGCGACGAAGAGTTACTTAGTATATTCTCACTAAAACCAGTAAAAGACGGCAACACTGGATACATCCCATCCTCCAGAAACAAAAATATCACAAAGAGTCGATTCCAAAAACTTAAATAGTAGGCTACAATGACCGTTTTAAAACGTACTTCAGGATGTCCGTTGGTGAGTTTGAGGCACTGCTTCGGCTGGTAGCGCCATACATTAAAAAGCAGCTGACAAACATATTGTTTACCTTGTATCAAAAATCTCTGCTTCCATCTACGTTATGTCCAGTTGCTACGAAAAGTCACATGAATACATTCAGAAATCTGATTGGTCAACAAGCCTTTTCAACAGACACAAATGCCGCAAAGATCATACTGGATCCGATGAAACAATTAACATATGACGGTTTCGGATGCTGAGTGCAAGAGGAAAATCAATATAAATGTGTCTGTCTTAAGTTAATAAGTTGACGTGCGTTTTTTTCATATGAAAAAGGTGTGAAAAGGCTTTTACAGTGAGCACCATAATTCATTGGACAGTGAAATTTTTTTTGTTATTTTGTTTCTGTACCCTAGCACTTTGAGTTTGAAAGGATACAACGACAATGAGGTTGAAGTGCAGACTGTCTTCTGTCTCAGCTTTAATTTGAGGGTATTTTCATCCATATCAGATGAACCATTTAGAAATTGGACAGTTTAACATAATGTAGAATCCTTTGCATGCCATGACCTCCTGATGTCTGTGACCCAACAATATCAAAAGACTCTGGTACCCTTACAAGCGATACTATAACTTCTCTGCATTTGAATGGATCTCTATGGGAATTGGGGGGGTGGGACTAGATTTAGCTGTAAATTATGCTGGAACAGCAGTAGACTAATCTGACAACGATTGCCTGCTTGACCACACACAGATGAGTAGCCTAGATTTGGAAAGCGAATAACTAACCTAAATGAGCTAAATGATAATCTTCAATCTTTGTCATCATCAGCTAATAAGAAGAGCCAGCTTGCCTCCAAAAAATGGTCATGTAACTTTAAAGATCTCGTCTTTCTTCCATGTAAATGTATAGGCTAAATGAGATGGGGGAGAATGGTGACAGTTGAATAATACAAATACTGTTCTGATAATACAAAAACCAACGCAAATGTTACGGTGCAGCTTTATGAAGCACGCCAAGAAGCGTAACTAACTCATAAGTAAAGTTTGCGATTTTTGTTAGAGAATGAAACTCCTAAATATCCAAATCACAGAGTAGCGGTTAAACAACAATATTTTAGCCA
The DNA here is from genome assembly GCA_022702515.1 of Ilyophis sp. 1 JC-2022. Lineage (NCBI taxonomy): Eukaryota > Metazoa > Chordata > Actinopteri > Anguilliformes > Synaphobranchidae > Ilyophis > Ilyophis sp. 1 JC-2022. The sequence continues at coordinate 41,393,793 of CM040396.1, read as the reverse complement.
TCTTTTTTGATATAACGTTAAAGATAATTTATCCTCTCTTCTCACGTCCTTTTTCATTATTTTTTGGTGTCTGATATTTGTAAGCACTCGTATCGATCCAGCCAAATTACATTTATAATGCCCTTTCAATTTACAGAATTATACAATTCTGACTGTTTTACTGGATGCTCTGCCACGTGTGCAGGCATAAATATAGCAGATAAATATTTTCCATGATATGACTAAGAAATATGAATGAAAAATGAATGCTTTATACTTTATAAATATGTCATTGAATCCATTTTAGATGACCGCCCGATAGTAATAGTTGGTCTTTTAATAGCCTGGGAGGAATCCATAAAGAACATCGTAATTGTAATCAGAACAGAACAAGATATTCCTGTAGTACTGGACCTAGCTTGGCGGAGAACACCTTTGCCTTCCTTCGAATAACGTTTACATACTTAAGTAGGTAGTTGGGGGGGGGCAGACACATTACAGCGCTGTGAAACCGCACCACCCTTAAATATTCACAGGTCAAATCAGCAAGAGGTTTCAGCATAGTGTTAAACTTAAGACATGCGCCAGTTAGCGAGCGCTGTTAAATACGCAATGCTACCCTGCACTGAGTGGGAGACTCACAGGGAGGATTTGCCCGTTCGAGGGTCGATGTACGTGGTGGTCCTCCTGTTGTGATCCACGAAGTAGGGGATTCCGTCTACCGTGAACCTCATTTCCCAGCCTTCAGGAAGCGGCTTCTCGTTCAGGAGACTGAGAGAGCAGAGTAGGGTTTTTTGTTTGTTCGCCTGCATCACCAACACACCTTTTAATTACCGTAAATGACATTGCGACCTGTGAAAAGGTAACTGCCTGGAGAGAGCAAATTTAAAAAGCTCATCAATTAAATAACAGCTCCATCAAATCAAATTAATTAACAGCTCAGTTGAAGGTACAGGCAGTATGCCCAGGAATACCCCAATAATGGGCTTAGGGGAAGGAAAACACAGCTTTATTCCAGCTGTAGATGCTTGGCTGAAAACAGCAGCTCTGATAAAACACACAGTAATCCTGCTAAGACCGACATGTAGCAGTATGGAGCACTCCTTTTGATGACATGCGTAACTTACATTCCTGAATGTCTGTTACGCATGATTGCCGGTCTCCTTTTGATGACATACATTACTGATGGCCTGTCTCCTTTAGATGACATACATTACTGATTGCCTGTCTCCTTTAGATGACATACATTACTGATTGCCTGTCTCCTTTTGATGACATACATTACAGATTGCCTGTATCCTTTAGATGACATACCCTTGAGTCCGTGGATCCTCCCACTGGGTCGCCCGTGTCGGATGATGTACAAAGTACACCCTGCCATTGGTGTCCGTTCTTTTCTCTTTGGTCAGACAAACAAAAACAAATGACAGTATTTAAAACAAGGATAACCTTTGTAAGCCTCCTTCAACGCGCCTCCTGTCGCACCATTACTGATCCTCTTGAAAAAGTAAGCTCAGAAAGAATGCCATTTTTTAAAAAAGCTAAGGAGTATGAAGACTGGATTTTAATTATCATTTGTCCTTAGTATCAACTCAAAATTGAAGTCACTTTGCCTTGCTCGTCTTTCGATGCTAATTTTAATTAACGTTAAGCAGTGCTGGAAAAGGCTGAACTGCATGGTTCTAGTTATAACGCCGTGGTTGAGTGTAGAAAATGTGAGATTTTACCCCATCCGTGTGGCAGAGGTCCAAGCGGATCAAACTCTTTATTTGGCGTAGCGGGGACTTGATCTTGGAGCTTGAGTAAAATAAACAGGGGAAAAGATACATCAACATGAGCCAGGGCAATGCATGCAGGAAACCTCTTCCAAAACACAGACCACTTATGGAAAGCCTTTCCTGTACGACACAATCAAAGACGCAGGATGACAGAATCTGCAGCACTGGGGCCATGCAGTGGAGAGGCGCACTGAATTCACCCATAAAGTTAATTCATACAGGTCTGATATGGCTATAGTACTACGGCCTGTGTAAAGTCACTTCTATCAACCATCTACATTAAATTTTCTTTTGCATTACAGGCATTTAGCAGATGTACGTAACCAGAGCGACTAGCATGACTTTCACATTTTTACATAATAAACACTACATACATAATAAATACAGCTGAATATTTTACTGAAACAATTCAGGTGAAGCATCTTGCTCAAGGGTAAAATTCAAGGGTACGATCTTTAGGTTACAAGCCCGGTTCCCTAACCATTACACCACGCTGACGCCTACCGCCTTGGTGAATGGTCGTCTGATACTAATCTGAACATCTGGGAGAGCGGTCGCTCAAGTCCAACATGACCGCCTGTGTGAACGGTCACCCAACCCCGACATGGCAACCTGTACGAATGGTGACTCAGTCCCTACCCCAGTGACTGGCTGGGTGAATGGTCTCCTACCCCGAATATGAACCTCTGGTTGAACTGCTGCATGGCTCCCTGCAGCTGGTTGCGTTGGAGCTGCCACTCCTCGTAGTTGCGCACCGACTCCACGGTGGGCCTCTGCCAGGTGGTGGTCCTGGTGATGTGGTCCACAAAGTAGATCCGGCCCATCGGATCCACGCGCCGCTCCCAGCTGGAGAACAGGGGGGGAAGCAGGTGACCGCGGGTGACCCTACACGAAGGACACCTGTTTGCGTTCCTCAGCTATCGGTCATTCTCGTAATTGGGAACTCCCTGTGCAAATACACTGCAAAACGACATAATACTAATATGGGCATAATACTATTACACTAAAATCAATAGACCTTCTCTTCACATCATTGCGTATAAACATGTATACATGTCGTTATGCACTTTTGTAAAGATAATATATTCAGGATAAGAGCACCTGCTAAATGAATAAATGTAAATAAATGCTCATTTATGAGGACATGGAGCACCATGATATGCTTTGTTGTGACTGACTTTTCAATTCATGTCAGAGACTATGTGGATTTACAGTACATTTTAAAACTGGGGACAGAGGCATTACCATGGGGGACAGAGGCATTACAATGGGGGACAGAGGCACTACCGTGGAGACATAGGCATTACCCTGGAGACAGAGGCATTACCGTGGGGGACAGAAATATTACCGTGGGGACAGAAATATTACCGTGGAGACATAGACATTACCGTGGAGACATAGGCATTACCGTGGAGACATAGGCATTACCGTGGCGACACAGGCATTACCGTGGAGACATAGGCATTACCGTGGAGACATAGGCATTAGCGTGGAAACATAGGCATTACCGTGGAGACATAGGCATTACCGTGGAAACATAGGCATTACCGTGGAAACATAGGCATTACCGTGGAGACATAGGCATTATCGTGGAGACATAGGCATTACGTGGAGACATAGGCATTATCGTGGAGACATAGGCATTACCGTGGGTGGCAGAGGTATTACCGTGGGTGACAGAGGCATTACCGTGGGTGACAGAGGCATTACCGTGGGTGACAGAGGTATTACCGTGGGGACAAAGGCATTACCGTGGGTGACAGAGGTATTACCGCGGGGACAGGGGCATTACCGTGGGTGACAGAGGCATTACCGTGGGGACAGAGGTATTACTGTGGGGGACAGAGGCATTACCGTGGGGGACAGAAGCATTACCCTGGGGGCAGAGACTCTGGCCTATCCCACGTTGTCCTCTTTTCGATGTGATCTACGAAGTACATCCTTCCATTCTGGTCTACTCTCTGCTCCCATCTTGCAACAGGCCAGAAACACAAAGAAAAAACAATCAGCCACAATAGGCTCCAAAAGTTATGCAAATTCAAAAAAAGGCAGACATGTACCTACGGCCTTCATGCAATTTAATTTACATTTAGACGCCCATTTAGAAAATGACCACAGAAAAATGCTATTTAGCATCATTATAATTACATTTTAATTATCTTTAATGACAGCAAAAGGCTGAAGGAGAGAGCTCCAATGGGATGGCAGTTCCTTTGTCAAACAGCTGTCCATCTCTGGGACAATGGAGCATCTCTGTGAAGCTGCTTGCTCTAACCATACAGACATATTCATATTCCTGCTGCACATAGACAAAGGTTTTTCCCACTGATACTTCTAGGTTTCCATCTCACAAACTGACCCACTCTGGATCATACTCAACTTCTCATCCTCCTTCAAGTGAAATAGACATATCAAAAAAAAAAAAGTTTTTAAAAGGCTGAGAATTTGAATTAACTTGATTGAAAGAGCCAGGTTGGGAGTTTAGCCAGGACACAGAGGAAACTCCTACTAATTTACGATAAGTGTCATGGGATCTTTAATGGTGAGTCAGGACCTCGGTTTAACGTCTCATCCGAAAGACGGCATCTCCTACAGCACAGTGTCCCCATCACTGCGGCATTGGGGTTTATTTGACCAGAGGGAAGATTGCCCCCTACTGGCCCCCCAACACCACTTCCAGCAGCAACTTTGTTTTCCCAAGAGGTCTCTCATCCAAGTACTAACCAAGCACACATCCGCTTAACTTCAGCCATTCAGCAGGAATAGATTGCATGGTGGTATGGTTGCTGGTCTATTGAGGATAGATGGCACAACTGCTGGTTCAGTTCACTATTAGAGCAATGTCAAACAATTTTGATGGTACTATAAATTGTTTATATTCAGTGCTTTTCAGTTTGGTTAACAGGACTCTTTCATTGATAATGTGCAAGCAGTTCTCCATGAAAATCAGCTCTTGCATATCTTAGATATGTAAAAATTAACAATAAATATAATCACTCAATTTGTATATCGATATGTAAAAATGAGCTGTCCACGTGAGTTACTTTGTATCAACAGCTTTAACAGAAACGGCTCAACAAAAAGTAACTTGGCCCAAAAACATGTTGGTAGCCTATTGACCAAGACGCGTTATTCCCACACCCCAATGTTGGTTTAGGTGATCTGTTATTCTAGATTAATTTTAAAACATAGACTAAATATAACTTCAAATATTGCCATCTAAACCCCCCCCAAAAAAAAGCAAATCCGGGTAAAAGGCGGTAAAAGAACGGCAGTATAAATTAGTCATAGTTTCATTTTTTTGGCTCAAATCCGGTACAGCAGTGTAAAGATGGCTGTGGTCGACGTTAGTCACCCTCAGCACTTCAGACCGTCTGTATTTTGGTCGACTTATGTCTCCGCACCCACTGAGTTAAATTAACTCAAGATAAGAGAAATGTATATTACTTCAAGACAAGTTGCTGTAAATCCACACAAAATGGCTCAGCTAGCAGTACACAGGGTCAAGTCCAGTTCAGTAAGATGCTGTACCTAGTCAGTAAACAGGGCTCTCTAGTCCAGTGATTCTTGACCTTGTTTTGGACAAGGGCCCCATTGAGAATATGATGAAACGTATGGACTCCTTTCCCAAAAAAATGCACGTAAACACGTCCCTATCTGACTGTGTACAATAGCATAACATGACGCCCTACTTTTATTAGTAATTAAACAATACCCTAACAACATAATTTGACATGATTTAAAACAACTGAAAGGACATATTTTTTGATGAACAGTGCAGACCATGGACCACAGTTTAAGGACCCCTGTTCTAGACAGCAGGCCAAATGGCAGGCTAAATGACAAGCTAAGAAGGGCCGAATGGTCTGATCTTGTCATCAACCATTCTTACAAGCATCTACTTCAGTATTAAGGTTTTTGAAAAAGTGGCCCATTTACTTGTGTAATGGCACAATATGGTCACTTTTTCTGGCTGTAAAAATATTTTTTTAGCAGTGCTCTAATCTGATGTAGAGCCCTGCAATTGCGGAATAGTGGAATCCTCCAGATCCGAAACAAAGACTTCGGGAGCAAGACACATGTATTCATTCTGTTGGGGGGGGGGGGTGGATTGGCCTGGCAGAGAGGAACATAAGAAAGGCACTTCCTTCAATCGGAAATTACAATACTAATGCGGGAACTACTGTAGAATTAAGAAATTGTTCAGTTTATTCTCATCTAAACTTCAAAAAGCAAACAGCAGCTCCACTGCTTACTGTTTCTTATGACACTGAATATTTTCATGTTTATACATAAAAACAGGTGGGCAGAGGTTGATTTTACTGAATTAAAAATATAATCAGGCTTTAATGTAGTTACATGTCACTTAGCTGAGAGAAGGTTAGATTGTGTTTATGTTATAAAGTGCTTATTTAACATGAAAGGCATCAAACAATTACAAAAAATATATTACTGTGCAAGCCTAGTCTAGAATGTGGTCAGAGCCACTGCTGTTTAATATTCGTCCAAAGAGTCCTTCAGTTTTCCTCATCCTGGTGTTCATGCTGCCTTGGCCGGAAAGTTCTAGGAACCGACCTCTTTCAAGCAGGAGGCTGAAGCAGAGTGAAGGATAACCTACCCAGAAGGTATCGGGCCCGTGTTGATAGGGGCGATTCTGGAAGGGGCAGGGGTGACACTGGCCACCTGCCTGGGTCCCGCCGACCCAGACTCCGTGGGCGCAGAGTTGGAGCTGGCCTCAGAGCCACCGGGGGCAGGCGTGCACGCCGGCGTGTCGGTGCTCATAGCTTCACTGCCCTCGCTGGGGGCGGACCCACTGGAAGAGGCTGTTGAAGATGACATAGCTTAGTGATGGCTGGTGTGCAAGCGACCAACCACCTGAACACACACGCGAGAGGAGAGAAAAAGCTTGCATGTGCCTTTAAGGATGACTGATCGATCAGGATCGATCTCATAGCCACAGAGAGAAGATATTACATTACATACAAACAAACATTTGACCGACTTACACTCATTTTTGCATTTTTTCATTGTATCCATTTATTCTCCCGAGACCTAGAATAAAGCTTTTACATTTCTTAAAAGGTTTTGATATAATACAAGTGTCTTGGATGATAAAAACATATTACAGTGAGAATATTTTGAAATATATATATATATTTTTTTTTATTGACTGTCCCTTGTAGTGTAGGTTTCATACATAGTTCTTGAGATTAAGGCCAGAGACTCATATCCCCTACAGGGGATAAAAATGAACTGCCAGGTCTTAAGAGGATATAAAGCTGGACACTGAAGCAATTTAGGTTAAAGCTAGAGTACGCAACTTTTCTTTAGAAACATATTGGGTCATAACGGTCAAGCTTAGTTGGTAGCAATCATAGAAAGAACTATAGTGAGATAAATCCAGCAATGTGATTATGCTCTAAAAGTCTGCATTCTAAAACCAGCTATACAGCCCAAATTTTTGTTTTCAAAACAAAGTGGTTGATGACATAAACCAATCGAAGAGATAGGCCGGTTCACGTCGCGAACCAATCAACAATGAAATTGACCTTGCGAGTTCACCAGCTTGAAATTTTACCAACAATGGCGGAGAAGCGACCCGTTACACTGGCGCTATTTCACACAAAAAAATTAGAATAAAGCTCGCTTGAAAACTACAGTAAACATAAGTGCTCATTTTAGAAGGTGAAGAGATGTTGGGGAGTGGGTTGATTTAAAGACACACGTGGAGCTCCCATTATTTCTATGGGACAGGTAGGTCAAAAGTTTCAACACTAATTTACTTGGACTCTCTGCTTGCCAGCCAATTGCAATTACCAATAATGAATAGTAGCTAGGTTGCCATTATTGATAATGTTACTTCATTCAGCGTATAGTTCTTGGAGGAAGGAAATGTTTGCTGGCGTTATCTGTCATATAGATCGCGTTAGCTAGAACCGGCTACTCAGCTATTACCATGCATGCCTGTAGCCAGATAGTGCCTGGTTCGGACTAATGCTACATGCACTCAGCGTGATGCAAAAACCCTGCAACAACAAAAAATATTCTGTTGTTTTACCTTCTTGTAGCTGACATTCTTACTGTAAAGTTAGCTATACCAGTATGTAATCCTGCAATCGTATCTACATAACTTAGATGAACGTTCCAACGATGAGGTCTGTGGAAGCAGTAGGGTGGGGTATGTGTCTCTTTCTCTGTGGGCAGGGCCAAGAGGTGTTATGACTTTGGAATGTTTTGACAACAAATACCACCGTTAATAAAGTTGTGTACTCCAGCTTTAAGTACTTTGATCAAGGGTACCACGACAGTGTCCTGCCTAGGAGTCGAACTTGAAACCTTTAGGTTACAAGCCCTGTTCCTTGCCCATTATACTCCACTGCCACCCAGAACGAAGATGTGGAAGGGGCCAAACCTGGAGAAGAAGCCGGTCTCCGTGGGGTGGGCGGGGGTGGACGAGAGGGCCTGGGGGGCCGCGAGGGCCTGGAGCCCCCGGCCGACAGCGAAGGTGACCCTGTGCCATTCGCTGTCCACCGGCCGTTGGGAATGTCTTCCAGACTGTCAATAGAGGGGGAGGTGTCTCTGCTCGTCCTGCAAAACAGGCCATGCCACCGTTACATTCCATTCCATTACATTACAGACACTTTGCAGACACTCATATCCAGGACATACAGAAGTGGAGAACATCACTAATATGATATTAAAGGGATAGTTCACCCATTTTTCAAATTCTGATATTGTTATACTTGCACCCGAAATAGTATGTTAGGCTGTCCTGGTCTCACCGTTGTAGCTAAATTATTTTAAATCCTGAATTGAAGCAATGCTAACAATTAGCATTTTGCCATTGGATATAATTCCCCCCCAGGCCAACTTGCTGTAAATTAACCCCCTAAATCCACTCAAATAATGTTTAAAAACAGCTTTACAAGGGTCGTTGTTGGAAACAAAGATGCACATATGATTACCGAGTGCACAAAGATTATATTTTCGCTCAAATGACTGTATATGATGTTGTTTCAGATTTCAGATGTCACTGTTTACATTTAATAAGAACATCCGGGAAGAGAGTCAGTAACTTTTAGTATCATACCACGCGAGAACAGTGCCCAGTGTGCCCCGATACGAAAGTAGACTGGAAGATAGTGCTAGCGTTTAGTCTGCTTGTAAACAAAAGAGAAGCAGCTATTGTGTTTTCTTAGCGAAATATCTGATTATGAAGATGACGGGGTGGAATTTGTAGTTGAACCATACTTCGAGCTGGAATATATTGATTTAGAATTACTGTCCTCGTGCTAGTGCTACAAAAATGTACCGGTAACTGGTTATTGTTCGTATTGACAGACTCTGCTTCGTTCGCATTCGTATACATGCTAGAACAAGAAGTGTCATTTTGAGACCGTTTTAGCTGCCCTATAGAAGTGAATGCAGAGCGACAAATTCCCTATTCTGGATTATCACCCCAGGGGAGCACAGAGCAACTAACAAACACACCATTTGGACTCATATCATGGCCAGGTAACTACACAACCCAAAGTTCTACCAAAGTCCAGCTGTGCTTTAAGATAAACACGATAAAAGCATGATAGACTGCAAGAATTCATCACTATTCTCCTCACTGTACAGCCTACCCAATGAAGCACGCATTTCTGGGTATCCCTGCTTATAAATCAGTCATTAACATCATGCACTGTTCTGCCTGTGTTTTAAAACGAAAAAGGTTATTTTCCTGAGGGAGCATTTTGTTGTGAGGTAACTGATACTCTGAGGTAGCCTATAAAGCTACTTTTGTAATTTAGTTTGCTAAATGTCTCAGCATTAATGTACTAGCTGCGCCTAATTCCGCCACTTTTTCAGAACTTGTGCCTTTAAAAACACATTTTAGAAGAAAGCAAAGGTACAGATAGAATCATTGTGTGTTCCACTTTAAATGTCACACACTGGCCATTATTGTGCTATAATGCTAGTTTGTTGTTTTTATTTACAAATTGAATAAATAGAGCGTCTGTTCCGTCTCTGTATTGATTCCGTTTGTGATTCCGCTAAATAGAGCGTCTGTTCCGTCTCTGCATCGATTCCGTTTGTGATTCCGCTATTGGACTACTTTTGATTTTTCATGCGCCACCTGTGAAATTGGGACTGAAATGACTTTCTTGCTCCGACTGCTTTAGTCCTCCTTGTCCTATAAAAATTCTGTCCAGATAGGGCATAACATCAAAATGTTCATTGAGTAATCATACTTCATGTGTATCAGTGTTAAAAGGTGCTTGGGTCTCACGTTCAAGCTATTGCTGCTGGAAACAATCGGAAAAACACTGGTGTGTATGTGTGCGTGTGTGGTGGCTTTCGTAGCTAATAGGTTTTTGATGGAAGAAAACCATGGATAGGGAAACAATAGGTCAAGGCAAAATTTTATTGAAAATGGACAGTTTCATAATCTATTGTACAGAAACTTAAGTCACAGTTTCATAGGCTGTTTTACTGAAACTTGGTTACGAGTCCCGCTTTATTGGAACAGAGTGACAGTTCCATGTTATGTTTTATTCGAGTTTTGTGTTATTTTTGATAAAGAGGTGAACACAAAAAACTATGAAAAATAATAAACACTCCAGGGTCTTAAAAACCACCACCAGTCTCTCTCTTATGGTAACAGAAAGATGCAACATTATTAAAATGACCAGTACTCAGTATCGGCAAGTACCCAAACTTGAGTACTCTGTACTCACACTTGGTCTGAAGAAAATTGTATGGGTGCATCCCTAAATTGAACTAACAAACAACGATATGTATTGTAAGATAACCTATATTTACACAGCTAAAACTTTAATACTAGCCACGTTACCCACTCCACACTTTGGCTGGTCAACAAAGGGCGCACAAACAATCTGAGCGATGCCGTGACAACCACGGAGGGACAAACGGATCTCAAGGCCTGGCATCAGGACGTGCCGCAATTTTACAGCTACCCTCGTTTGCCTGCCTCCCTACTGAACTCACCACTACACCTCGCCCTCTCTGAGAAAAAGACAGAACGTGCATGGTTTCAAGGCTGAGCTCTGCAGCGCCGCCTCAAAAAACAGATTGAAAAATTTTAATGAAGATAAACACTGACTTGAACTGTGAGACCGTAGGAGTTGACGTGGCTAATGCTTTTGACTCACTCTTACCTCACGGCGTAATCGCTGTTTTGTCTGGAATCCCCGTTGGGTAGAGCACCTGTCGTACGGCAGAACAACATCAGTTTAAAACTCAACAGTTGAAGGGCCTGCATAGAGCTCATTATGGCAGCTTTCATTTCGTCTGCTCCGGTGAAAGCGGACAAAAGCGATGAAATCTGTCACAGATGTGCGCTGTCCTATTGTTCACCAATAATAAATGTACCACTGAAACAATACATGCACTGTAGACTATAAAGAGAGGGGGGGATAAGTACAAAGAAATAAATACAAATCAAGTAACACTGAATGAACACCATTATATGGCCGCTTTTGGAAAGAGTGGAAACTGACTGTTAATTGGCTGTGGCCTCATGTTAATGGACTCATGAGACGAACGAACAGTAGATTCGGAACAAAAGTTAATGAGATAAAACGGCGACGCAGATGATCAGACAAAGGGAAAGACATTTTATTTTACATTCTGCTCCAATAAAAGCTAATGTACTGGAAGACATTAAGCGCAATATCGTGAAATATCACAATGGCTGGATCCTTGGACGCCAAGTTCTGAAGATGAGCAGTCCTTAAGTAACATTACACATTATATAAGACATTACAACTTCCAACACTTTTACTGAGCAATATTTAACGCTCTAAAGTTTCCAGTGTTGGTAAAGGCTTTTTGCAGTGCATCGTCATCATCATCATCATCATCATCATGAACATGCGCATCAGACGGACTGAGAATAGCCACTCACTGAGGTTGTCTGCGTCTAGAGAATCAAACATTTCAGGATCGACCTGCATCCCGTCCAGACACACGGACAGGTCTCCCACCACGTCCGTCAGGTCTCTGTCTGTACTGAGCTGCAAGGTCTGCACAACCTCGGAGACTGTAAGGAGAGGCAGAGATCTCAACGCCACAAGTACACATCAATCAATCAATAAAGACATTTTCCCCATTGTTTTTTTTTTTGGTTTACATCTGGAGAATGTCCATTCGCCAAAAAAAAAGTGATAATCTGTTTTAAAATAAATTGTTCCACAGAATTCAGGTAAAATATAAATTATGCCTAGGAAAAAAACAACAAAGAAACAAGCCCCTGTTGTGCTCAACACATACATGTAGCACAACAGTTCATACTCAAACTAGTGTAAGCACTTTCTTAGCTGTTAGCCAGACCCTATATAACCGTTGAGCTTTGCTAACAAATACACTGTTAATTATAATCCACAAATGCTTCGGTTCACATGTCTCTCCTGTCTGTTCTGGAGGGCAGAGTTTCATGATCATAGTTCAGATCACATGCCCAGCACAAGCTAAGAATTTGTGAATGGACCCTTTGTATCGGCAGTAAATCTTTTCGATTGCCTTTCGGGACATTACGACATCAAAGCAATAAGCCATGACAGGGCCTGTAGCCTCTGTTCCTCAACTGTGCTCCTGCTCATAAGATTACAGGTGCACAGACTGCTCAGACAGAAGCAAACACCAATCATACTAAAAAGAGCCTGTCTCCGCTCACAAAACAATTCAGAAAAATACTTTGTGGGGTGAGCGAGGGAGAGGGGTGGGGGCGGAGGAGCTGCGTCCATCGTCATTTGCATAAATGAACGTACATTGTACAAATAATTTCGTATAACGCTGATCAAACTGTCAAACTAGACGTTGCACATCAAATATGAATCAAGATTCAGCATCTGCATGGCCTATTTCTCACCTCAATATTTGCAGAAACATATTTTAGTGGACTATTTAGGTGGAATAAGAGTTTATGAACAGGACGCAACGTTGTTCGGGTTTAAAAACGGAGCCGAAACTAAAGTAACGTAGTGGGTCTAACCAATCAGGTGCCAGCTGTTTGCATTGTGGGCAACAACAATTATCCATATGACGTAGAGGTACCTCAAAAGAGGTACTTTGACATCATGATTGGGGTGGGGGCAGTGTGTGGAGCAGAAAGAAAATTTCAACCGTTAGGGGCAGCGCAAAAACGCTTTTCTACCAGTTTCTCCTGATTTATGTTATTATTTCAGAATTGTTGAAATAACGGAATGCATGAATAAGGCATACAAACACGTTTACAGCAACAACAAAAAAAAGTGATCTAGAGGTTAGTTACCCGTTAAGCACTAAAGCGTATTATAGCACTAAAAAATAAGATTGTGGGCTCTATCTTGATGATCTTACTGCTTGGTCTAAACGCGTGGTGCAAGCGCATTTAGGGCGTGTCCAAGTCCACTTTTGCCAGTTAGACGGCGTGTTTTTTGAGCGCCAAGTATGGCGCAAGGTACAAATGGGCTGAACCTAGTCTCTTCATTAATTATAGGTGTGCATAACACGCAATAAACCAATCAAAACGTCATATCCCATTCCCTTTAAAAGCCTGCTTTTCAACCTTTACTCGTGCGTGTGTAGTATAAATATCCATATAATAAATATTATTCCGACTAACCATTATGACGCTTTTTGATATACACAATAATAATCTTTAACATTAGGGTTTAACACTGGCAAAGTTCTCTGTAATTCCCGACAGTGCTGTTATTTTGGAAAATATATGCGTTAAATTTAGCTAAAAGCACCTGCAACAGCTGAGAATAAGTTACCAGAATATGGCTTCCGTCTCACCTTAGAAAACGCCAAATTAGCCTGCTTGTTTAACAAATTTTGTTTGATTATACAATGAAGCATTGTCAAACATCAATTCCATGAGGCTGTTCTCATGGAGTTCTCGAAGTTCAAGCTTAATCCGAAGTTCATTGTGTGCATTCTAGGTTATTGATTAATAACATAAATGCCGTTATTTTGCCTTAGTGATGACACTAAATACAATAAAGCTGTCAGGTTGGGAACTCATAGGTTCACGCATATTTTCCCTTGTTTTATAATGTCCTGCTTATGGAAATGTGACCAATGCGTTTAACTAGTAGCTTAATGGCTTTAAAAACAAGCCCACTTTCCCAGGAAGACCGTGAAAAGTGTGATTTACAGCAGGTGAAACAGACCTGCTCGTGCATGAACTTAAAGCACACATATGGCATTAAAACTATTGTCAATTAATTGTGTAATGTGCTGCAAATTTGTTTTCATTTCCAATTAGACTCTTAGTTCTCTTTAAAATCATTTTGCTCAGTTATGGAATAACAGGTGAAATCAGCAGGGTTTTAATAAGCTGAGAGTAAGCCTATGGAAACCTGGCCACTGTAATTAAAAAAAATATGAAAGACGAAGAATAAGGTTAAAATTAAGTTAAAATGGTGAAATTTAAATTAACCGCAGTTTTTTTTAACTGTAGGCTACCAAAAAAACCTTATGCACAACGGATCCCGAGGACTTTAGCCTAGGCTATTTGAAAAACAATAAATGCAATATTTACTGGACATGGTTTTGAACTTTTTTCTGTCAAAACCATATTTACTTATAGGCTGTAGGTCTAGATGAAGAGAACTGTATTGTAATGACATCTGAAGTGCATTTTCATTGTAATGACATTTGAAGCACTATAAATGTCTGTCTATTGCAGCACGCACGTTTTCCATTGAATGACAATTCACACATTAGGTGTAAATGACAATTTGCGCATTAGGCTTTATATAGGTGTTATCAGCAACTTTTTTAATGGATAGCAATTGTCCCATAACAGAAGATTGTATCCCCTGGAAGATTACAGGAACAATTGGCAAATATGGGCTAAATCATAGCTTGATCCAGGATGATTGCGAATAGTCTACATGTGTAACCTTACACGAACCATTGCACATCGCCTGATGGAGTGGGCTGAAAGCCATTTAATGCGGCATTCCCCTTTGCTGAGGGACAGGTATGTGGTCTTTGACCTATGGACCCTTTTATTATTTAGCATTTTTTGATATAACCTACACAATAATATTTCACGTGGTAACTTTGATATTTTTAGTCATGCTTGTGCGCACACCTGTGTGTAACAGACAGTAGGATGTACGCGTGTTGTGCACACGCCTATGTAGACGCACTTACACCGATCAGCCACAACATTAAAACCACTGACAGGTGAAGTGAATAACATTGATTATCTCGTTGTTATTTTGGTTCTGTACTCTAGCACTTTTAGTTTGAAAGAATAGAATGACAATGAGGTTGAAGTGCAGACTGTCAGCTTTAATTTGAGGGTATGAAATTATGAACCGTTTAGAAATTATAGAATCTTTTGTACATATCCCCCCCCCCCCCATTTTAGGGCATCAAAAAACATTGGACAGTTGAACATAATGTAGAATAAAGTAATAATTTTTAATATTTGGTCGCATATCCTTTGCTGGCCATGACTTCCTGATGTCTGTGACCCAGCAACATCAAAAAACTCTTCATATCTTATTTTCTGGTACTCTTACAAGCGATACAATAACCTCTCTGCATTTTAATGGAGCTCTATGGGAATTTGGGGGTGGGACTACACTGAAAGGCGATGCCTTCTCTTGCTTTTTACGTATGTCAAATATGGAAATGAATAGATCTTGTGGCACTTCTGGCCAGTCATTACGGCACCCACTTTGGGAAACACTGCATTATAGTATCGCTTGTAAGAGTACCAGAAAATAAGATATGAAGAGTCTTTTGATGTTATTCGGTCCCAGACATCATGAAGTCATGGCATGCAAAGAATATGCGACCAAATATTAATATTAAAAATTTAAAGGCACAGTCAACTTAGTGTATGTAAACTTCTGATCCACTGGAATTGTGATATAGTGAATTAAAAGTGAAATAATCTGTCTGTAAAAACTTTGAAAGTAGATGTCCTAACTGACTTGCCAACACTATAGTTTGCTAACATGAAATCTGTGGAGTGGTTAAAAATGAGTTTTAATGACTAAGTGTATGTAAACTTCTGACTTCAACTGTATATACACATATGTACACGCACACACACACACTGAATAACTGAAACACTCACTTTTCATGTTGTTTGATTTCAGCGTTTCACTGACTTCCAGTGTGGCCATTCCTAACAAAACGTCCGATTTCAAAGTCTGGTGGCTCCATACCCTGAAGATCAACTTACTGAAGGGTGTGACAATTCTGTTCAAGAAAGGGAATAAACAAATACAGGTAAACTTTGTTCTTTGCAAGTCATGTTGTGTATCGCAGCGAACAAAAGAACATGAAAATATCAGGGCAAGAAAATGGTTTCGTGTTATAACTGGGCACAATCTAAGAATTGCCTTTCTTTTTTATTTTTATTTATTTAAAATTTGCGGTCCAACCCGGTGCTGTATAGATCAAAATCCCTCCCCAGTCTGTAATGTCCCACTGTCTGTAACCAGTCACATAACATGCGCAAACATTCCTGCCAATTCGGGAGAGCGGAGACAGCCACGGCTCCCCTCCGAAACGCGTGCCGTCCTACAGCTGCTTCTTTTCACGCCGCAGACCGCAGTTAAGCTCACACAGAGCGGTATCGGAGGAGTGGCCTTTCATATGCGGCTTTGACATGCAGTCATGCGAGCGCCCTTATCGGCCAGCGGGGGTCACCCAAGAGCAATGAAACACGGACCCCTGCCTAACGCCCGGGACCCACCAGACGCGCAAGCGCACAGACGCTTATTGCGTGTGCAGATTTGAGCAGAACTGAACCCACCGGATGCGCAAGAGCACAGACGCTTATTGCTTTTTCAGAGCGCATTCCGTGAATGACAGAGACGCGCTGTACAAAGAAACAATCTACATTCCGGATTTGTGAGCTTCGCTAAATAATGGTTAAGTAAATACTGCTATTACATATGTCTTACTGCTTAAAAGCTACATTTAGCAATGTAAAGCTAAATGTAGCAAACAAGACAATGCCTCCTTTATAAAGTTCACTTTTATTTATTTGGGACAGTAATCAACATGTTCTAAACATTTAATTATATCAGAATTAGCAGCTATTCTGTAGTACCTTAAATCGATACAGTGATATCAGTACAATAAAAACAGAATAGAATATAGAAAAGAATAGAATAACGTTTATTTCCCTTTCGGGAAGTAAGCATAGTCTTGATTCATTGAACAAATATGTTCAATATCCTATAATAAAGATAAAGCAGTATAAAAATGGGAATAACTGGTTATATGTAAAATGTATGACTTGATATAACTTCATTCATCCCACAATTGTGATTGTCTCTGTTCCCTTTTTCATTAGAGCCTATATTAAAATATAATATGTATTAAAATAATGAATAACAATAGTAAAACTATTAGTAGGTTGAAAAACATTAATATGTGGTCATATGATGCAGATATTGTGCATATACAATGCATTTCTATGAGATTTCGCATGCGGACGGCCAGAAAATTCCGCCCTGAGCGGAAAAATCCGATCCACGTCCGCGAGCCGTCCGCCCGCCAGCCGTGCGCGCGTGGCCGGTGAGAACCACGGCCATTTGTGAACACGGGAGCGGAAGTGAAGCGCAGCAGTGCGCGTGCGCGTCTGATGGGTTACGGGCGTTACTGAACCCTCCCATACCCTGGGTGACGCAGGCGCCAACTGTGTGTCGCCCTGTGGACGTACCGGCCACAGACGGCAATGGCACAATCCGGATTTGATCCAAGCGTGGTGCCTGAACCGAATGAGCCGTCCAGCAGCAATCTAACAATATTCATTGTTAGAGGCTCATGTGCAGGGGCACTGGTAGAACTTAACTTTATATAACAATGCCAGTGGAATCTGGCTTAGTCATTTTCTGGTTGGAGTGCACTAAGGTGCAATCATTATCTGAAGATAGGAAGGGGCTCAACCAGATGCTGCGATGCACGCCAGCGTAAAAAATATGAATTGAATGTGGGCAGCCGCTGGTCAGTAATATTTTAAAGACTATTCTAAAATCTCCAACAAGACAGCTGGGCACTGAATTAGGAGGCGACTGAGCAAGAGTAGCCTGAAGATGGTCACGACGACGGCGAGCTTCGTGCTAGGAGCTGGACTGACGGAGGCTCTTACACCGTGACTGGCTGCTTCCACTTAGGACTGTGTGTGTTGTTGCATTTCTCCGTCTTCTTGGACTGGCCATCGACAGCGACCTCCACGTAAGGGCTGGGCCCAAACCAGTTCTTTTTATTTTCCTTCAGCTTCGCCGACAGCACTGCGAGGAAGTAAAACGGAACATAACCATCAGTAATAATGATAAAATCCTTCACTTCTGGCCGCTTCAGGCGTGGCGTGCTCTTTCAGGGCTGAAAAACAAATAGGTTAAAACAGATCCTGATTCATCCTTGATTATATTATAATGAACCAAAATTGTCACTGAATCTGCATTCGTCAGGCACACTGCAGCTTAGAAGCCTCTGTGAAACTGAAAAACCGTGTCAGTACTGCCAAATGCAATCATTATTAGGCCAAGTAAAACTTTCTCAGCTAATCCGATGTCTGATACAAATACAGGCGCGCTCACTTGAGTCCATTTCAGCTTGTAGGATTTCACTTTCTCATAGAAATGGAGAGTTCACAAACTGCCACAATTCTAATCCTACAATCTGGCTGTTCCCAACCTTAAAATGGAAAATATAGCATATCAGATGCTACTGTTTCTCTTGCTCTAGGGGAAAATCATGCAGGGGCAGTGGTGTCTGTTATAAAGGATTTAATCAACTTTGTAATAAAACTGAAAAGATGTGCCAAAGCCCTTATTAAATGAGCACTGTAGATCACCTCATCATCACTGCTTAATGAGAATAGTTTACAGCATCTCTTTGGTGTCGCCTTAAAGTCAATTTCAGAGCTCAATTAGAAATTAGAAAGGGCCTGAAAAAGTCAATATGTTGACTGAAAGATAGTGAATTACTATTAGGCTTTAGGCCATTTTCATCTTGTTTTTCAGAAATAGACAACTGCGAGTCCTTGCCTTAGACGACATTATACCACAGTGGTGTATAATTATGGCAAATTGCACATGGCACTTTGGACTGAGGGCGTATTCACAAAGGACAAGGTATCAAAACACATCCAGAAGAACTGTTTAACAGCCTCCTAATGACAGTGATTAAAAGACTTCAGTACCCGTGTTTGCGGAAAATGACAGCTACTCCAACCACTGTGATCTAAACGTGCTTTATTAGAATTCAGGAGTAGTGTAATACAGTGTAAAAAGGCTTGCTGTAAGGGAAATGTACATCAAACCTCCATTACTAGCCGACCAGTGTGTAAAAGCAGACTGCATGTGCTTTTCAGAACAACCATGTGCTTCAGGTCAGGCAGCCGATGATTTCCTTTTAATGAATCAACGAATGGTAAAAAACATAATACTGTTCAATAAAGCAGCAGCAATAATAATAATAATAATACACTCTGGTTTTAATATTATCATTCAGTGTACCTTTAGCAAGCGTTCCTAATAAAACTACCTACTACTAATAAAAGCCCAATTAATCACAACCAGGCAGGTAATGTGGACAATTCAACGAACATTAGATGTGCGTACAAAGTAACAAAAAGACACGATGTTACCTTATCTAGTATCACATTCCCACAGGTAAAGTAAATGGCATCGAGTGAATCTTTCAAGCAATACAGTGAAAGTTCTAACCATACTTTCAGTGGCCCGGTGGTAGAGAACATCCAAAAGTGCTTTATCTCAAGAAGGCGACAATGGCATTTATAACAGTGCCAGAGCCCATGACGTACAAATGAGTAGCATGTCTGCCCACTCGTTGCGCTGATATAGCCAATACAGCTCCATGTTCCATGAATGTGAAGTCTTAGCATCTTGGCACAAAAGCTTGGCTGCTAATGAAGCGGAGGTGATGGTACACAGTGAAAAGAGAACCGCCACAGGAACAGACATGCTGTAATGCTTAAACATAACATAACAGGAACCTCATGCATTTTCAATGATCCATTAGGTCACTTTAACTAGCATCTGCCTGTATTCGGAATGGAAGTGCCTTATTTTATTTGCATTCATTGTCCATCAATCTGGTAACACAATATACCATTTGAAAGTGTTAAAACTCCCTATTTTATCTCAAAAACTATTCCAATGTTATATCGACAACGGTTCCAACATGACACAAAATATGTTAGAAAAGAACTACGATTCTGTACGTTCTATGCGTTCTGGAAATCCACAGATGACACGAATGACGGTAAAGTCTGTATCCATATCCCAGCAAAATAAATAAATAAATATATATATATTTTAGACAAGAAAAAAAGAAACCTGGCAAAAAATGTAACTGTGTTTATGCTTACTTTTCTTTGTTTCAGTAATACTTAGAGAAACTGACACTTGGAAAACAAACTCCTGAGGGTTACCTTACAGAGTCAGAAATTCAAAATCTCAAACTAGCCATTTTATTTTTGGGCTTGTGTTCAAAAAGGTGATGCTTGAAAAGGGGCTTTAACATGGTTCTCTGAAAACTTGCTGCACACATAACGCAGGGTTGGGCTAACGCAATCAAGGACATACGCAACGACATCGGTTTTTCCACAGAAAATGTTTCTTAAGTAGCCCTCATGTAGAGGTCTGCGCGGGTCTGATTTAGTCATTCTGAACCCGCCCGCTCCCGCTGCTTTTCATGCCGCACCTGCACGCGTCGCAAATATTCTCGCCGCAAACCCACCCGCTCCCGCGAGACCTTGTCCGAAACCCGCCGCCTCCCCTTAAAATCCCATATGCAAATTCGCATCTCCTTAAAATCCTATTGCCTGACAATTATATAACGTATTGACAATGAACACTCGGACAATGTATAGATAATGTAATGCAATAACCAAGTCGTTTATTTGTAGGCTACATAAACCATGCGTAAAAACTATAGCTTGTATAGCGCAACGAAAAAAAATAAAGTTTTTCATATAACATGTCATTAGAATAACAATTAGCAAATAAACAAATCCTATATTACATGAGGTGGACTGGCCCTGTTATCAGTAACAGAGTTAAATTCAATTGAAATGTTGGCACAAAAAAGATATTTTAGTTTTATGAAGTAACGTATATTTCAAAACAGAACGGTTTTAGTTGCGCTTTCTGCAACAGCAGCAAAGATCAGACTGCGGCATGGATATTGGATAACTCAAATAGCCTAATAATTATACAATAAAACACTGACATTAAACAAAAAAAATCCATATAAAATGGGTTGGAAGAATAGGCTGCAAAATTACATAAATTGTAAGCCATTTTAGCTTTATACTGCTGTTTACCGTTCATGTCTGGCGGGATCTTTTTAGGCTATAGGCTTGCACAATCAAATCAGGATATCATATCATTAACAAAATGAAAAGCAAACTGAAGTGTCTTGAAGCTCTAATATCCGTTTAATGTTAACGCAAACATAATGGCATAGGTAATGTTTCCTGTGGATGAAAAGAATGTCACTCGGTGACGGTTTCAGCATGGCCCGTCTCTCCTCCAGAATGCGCCCACACACTCCAAAGGCGCATTTTAATAATACAGCCTTTACAGGGGAATTCTGTTTAATGTGACAGTTTTATTGTGCAGCCTAGATGCAAATGATTGTTTTAGTGAACTTATCCTTAATGCCAGTGTGCTGTTGTCATTAGGGCCTATCTGTAAACGCAACTGAAACTGGTTATCATACCTGAAGCATTCTACCGTGACCGCCCGTAGCTACATTAAAAAGAACCGCGCCGCTAAGAACTGTGTTGCGGGAGTCCCGCAGTTATGCAGACCTCTACCCTCATGTTGTCGCTTAAATTGCACAACTGAAGCACTCAAAAAAAAATTTGTTGGACAGTGGTTGCACGCAATATTATTAAGTACACTCAACACATAAATTGTTGGATTTACTTTATAATTAAGTAGCTCTCAGACTATCGCACAGTGGCTGCACACAATATTATTAAGTATATGTGATGTCTTCAACTTAATCAGTTGAAGTCACATATACTTAATAACCAGTGTTGAAAAAAAACAGCTTGTAGAAATCTACACAAATGAGCTCATTCAAGTTCAGTTTGCTTGCTCTGCGATAGCTCTGCCTCTCAATAGTGCGTATCCAATCAAAAGACGAGCACGTGCTGACGTTATCGTACGCTAATAACATTATGTGCAACCAATGTCCAATGATTTATTTTTTTGAGTTTGCAATTACTAATACTCATTTAGTTTGTTTTCACTTCTAAAACCCACCGAGAATTTGAAGCTGGGCCTTCATAGTGTAGCCATTGGTGGAGCCTGGTTTGGCCGCACTACAGGACATGGCTCGTCAGGGTTGTCAACCTGCAAAACAAACAAGGAGGACATATTGAACTACAGAAAAGCAGCCATTGCAAGTTTATAATGCACAACAATGATGAAACACCCGGAATAAATGCAAATAAATTTTTTTTGGCTCACAGCAGATTGACTGCAGTACATGGACAGTCACAGTACATTCTGGGCTGAGAAACACCTCAGGTACAGGTGTGAGAGTACTGGTACTACCCTTGCCTCTTTAAAGCAAGGATCATTCAGCCAATGAAACCCTGCATAAAGTTTTTCGCTTTACTGCCACCTTCTTTCAAGGATTCATGTTCGAGTGCCGTGCTTGTTTTGACATTGCTTTCTGATTTCATGGCCATGACCATCGCGTTGCGGTCTGAAACACGCACGTACAGCGGGGCTGAGGTTAAAGATTTGGGTTTTCGCCTCCAAAAAGGGAAACATTTGACATAATGTGGATTATGGTTTTCGTGTTTCTCTACAAAGTAAGCTATTTAGGCTAGTGCTCCCTTTTTTCATGAATAGTTGAGGAATGGTTCAACTCAAACCAGCGTTCTGGTGAATTTACGATTCCGTTTCTCACCGCCAATTAGGGTTGTTCGCTGTGAATCAGCTCCAATCATAATTCAGCAGTCGGCCATTTTAAACCTGAACATTGAACATTTTAATTTAGATGAATAACAGTATTAAGTGTTACAACAGCATTTATTTGATTATGAAGGCCTGGTTCCACAAACTAAAGTCATTTATCATTATTAGTCACGTAAACAAAAAGAAAAAAGATCACATTCCCACAAGCTGATACTGGCTCAATCTACCTCTTTGCTCAGCTATGACTCACGTATAAATGCAAGCGCTTGTTTTTTCATGCACAAGTTCAGCAATCGCCAAAATGTTAAGAAATACAAAATGTATGGAAAAAAGTAACAATTACACATATTCAGAACAAATGGTGAGTGAACCCAGGCTCTTGCCTCCCTGGAAGAAGAACCCAAAGCAATAGGCTCCTGCTATGGACAATTTAACCATTTTACTTCCTTTCTTAATGTAAACAGTGGTAATCAGACTGTGTGGTTTGTGCCATTTGATTAAACAACCATTATACCCATTATCGGAACGCTATCATTTTGTGGCAACTACTGGCCCAATGATATGAGTCCCACTTGATCAACTGGACATTAGAGCAAATGAGAGGAGAGAAAGGACTCCATAACCTTTGTACAACAGAAGAGAAGCATGATATTAAGAGATCACCAGACTCTCTTTCCAGTGGTGCATCTACCATTGCATTTGGAGTTTCAGGCACTGTCCCAGGATTCAGTAGAGGAGAATGCTTGAAATCCCCACAAACCAAGACCGAATATAGCTCAGCCCACCCATAATAGCGAACTAGTGGTGGCTGTGATGTCTGCTATTTGATATACGATATGTATAGTGATATAGTTTGATGAAATATATATATTTTTAATTTTCAATATTGTTAATATGTCAAAAAAGGTTACACTACATTTCTGAAATAATAAACATTTTTGGAGCCAGGTCATGAAAATGTCTGTTTTGAATAATTGTATTTGTGTTTTAACAAAGTTACATTATTAATAGTTTGGCCTACCTATTAATAAATCAGATATTAATAAACTGCACATGGGTGCAGTTGTTTGAGAATTTTTAATAAAAGCAATATACATCAAGACAAAAATATTTTGACTTGGCTGGTTAGTTGCTCCATAAAAAAAAATATATGTAAATAAAAAAGTTGAGATATTTTCACCAACACCTTTTATGTTTTAAAGCGTTGAAGCGTATGTAACATAATAATGGCTAGCCAGCTAATGACTGGTACATTGTCTCTCTTAAATGCTAGTTCTAACATGCATTCATGTTTTTCTTTACTCAATCAATAATATTATACTAAGTAATGACCAAACTGGCCAGCTTTAAATGTGAGTTTATGAACCAGCTAGCCACATCAGACACCATTACAACTGATTATCATGATGGCAGCAGTGTGTGAGCCGACATTTTGGATAGTTACTTAAGTTGTAAGCTGGTGGGTTTGGCAAAACTTATGTAATAAGATAGGTAGCCAATTCCTGCATGGTTGTTACCTGCATCAGATCACAAAACCACATTCCCACTGTCATCAGGTTGTTCGTTTCATTTACTTAGTCATAGTGAAAACCGAAAAAAGCGTACAATCAGAAATTAGCTCGTCGGTCAACATTGTTGCTGTGGGTAGCTAGAGATACCGCTACCATGTTTTACGTGCATTTTTAATTGGGATAGATTAATGCCAGTCATGTCACTCTGTTTCCCAAGTGTTAGTAGGCTACTCAGAATATTACAAAACTCCAAAGGTTTTGCAAATCAATACAGGCATCTCTCAAATCAAAACTGAATTTAACGTCACGATTGGTACACCTGCGTTTGTAAGGCAGCGTTCACTGTTTTTCTGCATTTATGCGATCTCTGAATTCTATAGCAAAACATGACAAGCACAGTGGAACAAAAAGGCAGTTGCCAACTGAAAAGCTATTGGAAACATTAAAAAAAAAAACTTGATTCATTTCCTTTGTCACTGCTCTAGATGTGGCTCTGTTATCATGGCACCTTCAGTGAATAGGCTGCAACTGATAAAATATATGTTTTTAAAAGAACATTCCAAGTATATTATGTACACCAGTCAGCAGGGCTACATTTACGATGTGTTTTGTGGCAGAGAATGCCCATAACAAGCCACTTGGAACATAATGGGGTAATTTTCTCATCACTTCAGCGCGCTTTAAATCAACACCTTTAAAACAAAGCGGATGCAACCCTGTTGTGTGAACAGGGTTTAATTAACCTAAAGCTACCATAAATGTATACTGTAGCAAGTTTAATCAGTTATAGTTAGAATGAACAGTGTCTTATTTTGCTTACTTATCTCTCCCCCGTCATTATTATGAGATTTACCAATGATTCTGATCAAATCCTAGACTCACGATTCACGACATAGTGTCAGAGGAAGGTAAGGAGGAATTCAGGAGGGATGGCTGGTATATTGGACCTACTCAATACAATAGGGCATGCATATCCCGTCTAATGTCAAGAAAACAGATATGATGGAATTTCACACCTCTATATCTGCTACAAAAACATTGGATTCAGTCTGGTGCTCAAAGACTTACATGTTAAAGAAATGGCTGGCTTAGTGAAAGTATTTGACAGAATCAAATTCAGAAAAAAAGCGTAAATGTAATGTTAAGTTCCAAAAGGCACTTGGTGGACAGATGGACCTCCGGTGAGCTTTTACTAAAGTTTCTTTTCTAAATGCCTGCAGGGATGGTGTTTAAGCTCAAAGGCCTCACATGGCTCCAAACTTGAAACATGTGCATAAAAGCGTAATCATAGGCACAAGTTTAAAGGTCATATTGATGCATTACTGCTGAGTCAATATCAGTTAGAAAACTGCCATCCCTATAAGAATCACAGTTCTGCAGTTTCTGCAGCTGTGTTTGAAACACAGAGAACTTGTCAAGAGCCCCATTCATACATGGAACCCGTAACATTGCCGGGTTCAATAATCCGGGTAAGATAGTAGTATTGCCCATTCACACATAGGTCTCCTATACAGAAAATGTCCATGTCGAGTCTGTTCACACATGACATGACTGTTCCGGAAAGATTAGGCAAGAAAGGCAGTGCTCAAAATCAACTTTACTTAGTAGCAATGGTGCTACCAGCAAACATTTAGGAGCACCCAACTAAATTTTTTATTGAAAAATGATTATGTGTCAGCAGAAAATTAGTTACAAAAGTTGTGAATGTTAGAACATGGGATCCTCTTCCAGGTACCCTAGGATTGAAGTCATTATTATAGTTTGGTTAATGAAGTAGGCTTCTGAATAACTCCTCCCAGGCTCAGATTGAATATATATTCATTAGAAAAATAATTATAGGTTTCACAAATCAGCCAAGGGTTGTGAAAGTGTTTACGGATCCTCTTTCAGAGGAGGTTTCTTTAAGCAGTGCTTCACCCAAAAAAAAAAATTTTTAATGTAAATGTAGTGTACTTAAAATCCCTGAATGATATACTTATTTCAGGGTTTTCGCTGATAATAGTATGGGCGATATCTTTCGCATGCTGCAAGTCACTAAATGGTATGTAGTAAACAGTACACAGACGCAGTAGATATGGCTCTTATTCCGACACAACCTAAGCTCGCTACAGTTCACAGAACCCTGTCCTGAAGCCTGCTGTGATTCATCTGAGTAATGTGGGCGTTAGAGAAAGAATGTCTTAAAATCTGATTGGCTGTAGTAAACTCAGTATTTTAGATGATAACTGATACATTTGTTTTTTTCCTGTTGTTACTGATTGATCCTGGTTAAAATCTTGACATTTTACTGCAGTCAGCGCAAAACAGCGTAAACCCAAAGGATCTGGCTCAAAAGTGTCTCTAGTGGTAAAATGTTAGGTACTGTACGTTCAGTCTGTCATTGGCCAAAAACTTCATCCAGCTGACGTATGACTCCCGGTGACAAAATTTAAACCTGTACAGCTATGCTCTGAAGTTTTGGAGTGAGGGCGGGCTACGCCCCAGCTATAAAAGTGAATCTCCGAGGTTGATCTCACCGCTTTCTAATATAGTTCATAGTTCGGGTTGATCTGCATGGACGGAGATAGGAGAGAGAGAGCGATACACTATATATAGCTAGCTTACATCTTAGCTTGTCTGAATATTCTAGTAAATTAGAGTAACCTATTTTTGGTATATTTTGTATAGTTAGCTTGATAGTCCCTTGTTTTTTGATATTTCTTTTTTCAGTCTAGCTTAGCAAGTAGCTAGCAAGTTTATTAAAAAATATATATATATATATATATATATATATATATAAAGCATAGTTGAGCCAGGATTTGTATCATATGCATGCTACACGTTTACCTCTGCAACGTCCCTACAACAGACATTCTCTCTTGGAGAGAGTTCAGTGCAGTGACCACATGTGCACCCGTTGAAATGGAAACCAATATTGTTGATATCTTACAGGTAACGTTAGTGTGATTGCCTACAGCCTGTGTAAAATGAGTAGCCTACATGACATGGGTAACTATTTGTACAGCGTGTGATTTGTGGTTTGCTGGCCGCATCATTATAAGCCCAAACGAGGCTATGCATGCCGCTCGCCTACCACTCCAAAACATTGCCCATCCTCTCATTCTTCACCATTGCTTCTGCCTTGGTTACTTGGGGCTCGGCAGCAGTTGGAGCTAGCAAGTTTGTTTGTGTGTGTATGAGTGAGAGAGGTAGCAAGAGAGAGAGTGGAACAAAGCAGCCGCTGTGAGTGATGTCCAGAGTAGAAATTAGCTTTTGGCTAAAAAAAAAAAAAAAAAATGGTTTTTTTTTGGTTTCATACGTGCTCAGCAGCCCTAGTACCTTTACCACACCACACCACATTTTTTTTTTTTTTTTTTTAAGGGGGGGGGGGGGGTCTAACTAAACTAGCATGCTTTTAAAAGAACACATATAGTTATAAAAAAAAAAAAAAAAAGTACAACAGTAACCTGATGATGACTGTTATTTTTTATAGTCATATTATTTTTGCATGGGCAATAATTTACTTGTAAATGTAGTAGTGTAATAGAAAAACAACAGACCCAACTGTCATGACATGCACGCTGCTTATTAATGAAAGGGGCGTGTTCAAAATAATAGCAGTGTGGAGTTTAATTAGAGAATTAATTCATTCTGTGAAAAAACAGGTGTCATTAATTGTCCTTTATTAAGGAAAAAGGAAAGCAAATGTCACACATTGTTATAAAATATATTTCCTTCTGAATTGCTAAGTAAAATGGGCCGTTCCAAACACTGTTCGGAGGAACAACGTAATTTGATTAAAAAGTTGATTGGAGAGAGAAAAACATATAAAGAAGTGCAGCAAATTATAGGATGCTCAGCTAAAAAGATCTCAAATGCTTTAAAATGGCAACAAAAACCCAAAACACGCAGAAGAAAATGAGTAACTCCTGTTAAAACGGATCGAAGAATAGTCAGAATGGCAAAAATTCAACCAATCATCACCTCCAGAAAGATCAAAGATGATCTAAAATTACCTGTAAGTGCTGTTACAGTCAGAAGACGTTTGATCGAAGCTAAGCTATCAGCAAGAAGCTCCCGTAAAGCACCATTGTTGAAAAAACGGCATGTGCAGAATTGGTTAAAATTTGCCAAGGAACACATCGATTGGCCCAAAGAGAAATGGCGCAACATTCTGTGGACTGATGAGTAAAATTGTTCTTTTCGGGTCTAGTGGTCATCGACAATACGTCAGACGACCCCCGGGTACTGATTTCAAGCCACAGTACACTGTGAAGACAGTGAAGCATGGTGGCGCAAAAATCATAGTATGGGGACACTACGGTGTTGGGCCTATTTATCGTATACCAGGGATCATGGATCAGTTTGAATACATCAAAATACTTGAAGAGATTATGTTGCCATATGCCGAAGAGGAAATGCCCCTGAAATGGGTGTTTCAACAAGACAACGACCCCAAACACATGAGTAAGCGAGCAACATCTTGGTTCCAGACAAAAAGGATTGAGGTAATGGAGTGGCCAGCTCAACCCCATTGAAAACTTGTGGGGTGACATTAAAAATGCAGTTTCTGAAGCAAAACCCAAAAATTCACAGGAACTGTGGAATGTAGTTCGTTCATCCTGGGCTGAAATACCTGTTTCTAGGTGCCAGAAGTTGGTTGACTCGATGCAACGCAGATTGTCAAAAACAATGGTTACGCAACTAAATATTAGTTCAGTAATTTAAAGTGGTTAAATCTTGAAAATTTCTTCAGTTTATACATTAAGTGTGAGTTTGAAGAGAAAATTCAAGGAATTAACATTCCTTTTCTTTGATTCCTGTAAAAGAATAACGCAGACTTGATAAAATTTGTTAATGCTTTGATTTGGAATTGAATGTGTAATGTTTCCACTACATTTGAAATATGGAACTAAAAGCTATTGCACTTTATTCACTTTTTTTATCGCACTGCTATTTATTTGAACACCACTGTATTTGTTGGTTTCTTCACATATCTTGCTGTGAAGATTGTCTCAAAAATTGATATAGATTCCACATGCGCCAAGCGTTACGTAAGTGCAGTTATTAGTTCGGGAGACATTTGTTTGTGAGTGCAAGAACATATTTGTGAATCAGTTGCATCTATTTGTAGATTAGTTCATTTATTTGTGAATATGACGTCACATGGCGCTGTAATGGCGACATGTAGTCCAGCTGTCCCTCGTGTTTGTGTGTGTTTTCTTGTGTTGGGCTTTTGTCTTTTGTTTTTTTCATGCGCTGTGTGTCTGTTGTGGGGCGGGAAAGTGGGCTAGAGATTTTTTGGGGCACTCCTGCTGCTCGTTTTTATAATATTGACAAATTGTCTAGCAGGGATGATTTTGTTTGTGGTCGTCACCATGGAGACGCATTCGCATTATGCTCGGGAATATCCGTTGGATCTGCGGCGATGGAGTTTACCATCGCTCTTCACCGGATTTGAAGATGTCGGGACTGCGGACAATCTTCAGAAGGTCACCAGGGAAGGAGAAGATAATGCAGGGGAGGAGTGAGGCGGCAACTGGGAAGGCTGAGCTTCGTTTCGACAGTGGACACTGGACAGAGATCGCAACATTGCATGTAGCCAATGGAGGAAAGTCGAGGCGGAGTTTGTGTGTTGGACTGGTTGATGACATTGGACAACTCGGAACAGCGGGGGCTATTTTAATCATGACGTTTGTCTATTATTTTATATGTTTGTTTGTGTGTTCTGGGTCTGCCCCACTGTCTTTTTTGTTGTTGCTAGTGGCTACAACTGAAGTTCCCTATCGGGAAAATAAGTTATTCTATTCTATATATTACATTTATTTGTGGATCTGTTCATTTATTTGTGGATTTGGCACATTTGTTTGTGGATCAGTTACATTTATTTGTGGATCCGTTGGATTTATTTGTGGATCAGTTACATTTATTTATTTATTTTTGAGACTAATAATAATAATAATAATATTAATAATAATAATAATACCCCCATAAAAACATGTTCATCGTGAACAGAATTCCAATAGCCTAAATATTGGCTCCACAGAATTCCAAGAAGTGCATGCAGCTTTTTCTTTCCTTGTGTCTGCAAGCAGAGGGGAATCCAAAGTGCATTCCATTAAACACAGCCATTCCTTTCACCTCCCACAGAGCTTCACACTGTTATCTCCTATTCAGGGTGATGCTATAACCTGGTACATGTGAGAAAGTGACCAGATCAATCCAGGAAGTGGCCACAGAGCTTTGTGCAATTGGCTAGTCCAATTGATAATCCATATCATAATCTTTATTTATCCTTAGTGTTTAAACACACAATGCTGGTTCATCCTTTCCAACTACTCATGTGAGGCTTAGATAAACTTTCAGCATTTCAAAGTTAATCATTTATCGTTGCCCGTGTGTCACTAAATTCTGTCAAGAAATGTCCCAGGTACTATTTGCTGGGGGGGGGGGGAGCGCATTTTTCACCATTACATTACATGTAAAATTACCAAGTCGTTAAAGGGCACATAAAGTCCTATTTGCTTGACTGCAGGGTATTCCAGATCTAGGTAATGGAGATGATCTCGATGATCGATAATACTCATCTATTGAATTAATATCTCACAGACAGAATTCAGATAAATTCTTTTGGAAATCAGTGGTCCCGAACCCTGTTCCTGGAGATCTACTGTCTTGTCGGTTTTCATTTCAACCCTAATTTGGCACACCTGATTCTACTAATTATCTGCTCAATGAGATCTCTAACCGTTGAATGAGGTGTGCTTTATTAGGGTTGGAGTGAAAATCTACAGGACAGTAGATCGCCAGGAACAGGGTTGGGACCACTGGTGTAAATGGTTTGTTAGTGCTGGGCTACCTGGCTACATTCAGTAACATCACCCAATCTTAGCTTTGGACTGAGAATTTTGAAGGTGCAGACAGAGGAAGATATTAGCAGGACAGTGAATGCAGAACAATCCTGTGCGTTTCAAAGCATGGGATTTGTAGAACAGATTAACAGCTTAGCGGGGAAGAGGATCTTTCATTTTCCACTGCCTCCATCTGATGTTTCTTTACTCTCACCTTCTTCTCCATCCCAGTTCTTCAAAAACAGATTAAATCCAAAGGGCATATAAAACAATCCAAGTTTTAAAGGATAACACTTTTCGACTTGGACCTATTTTACAAACTATTTCCACCATGCTGATCGTTAATAATAATAATTTTGCCACATCTTTCTCTGCGGAGCTTTGATCACCTCAAGAACCGCTTGTCTCTGCTTTACAATGCAGTCTAATGTGCCAATAAAAGCTTGATTAGCATATACAAATGTATTTCACGTGAGCAGCTATTGCTCCAAACTTTAAGAATAATGTTAATTTTCTGTACTGTTTTGCACTGTATAAACATTTCCATACTTGCACTGCATTGGCTGTGTTAATACGCACAGGGGAGCGTGTTGGTAGAGTTGTTCACCATCAATGCCTGGTAATGGACTGATGGAAAATTATGTAAATGAATGTCCCCTTCAGGCTATGCAGTTATTTTGTGGGAGGTTATTTTATGGGCATTTCAAAGCTTGGTTGTGTGGCCCATTGGACTCCATTGTAAAGCAGACATATGTGGAAAAAGTTTGAAAAAACAAACAAAACAAAGTTATTCTTTAAAAATAGTTTATATTCCAATCTAATTCACATGTGCTGGTAAGGTTTCTGTACAATTATGAAATAACTATTTGTGCCATTTCAATCTGACACTCAGGATATAGACTCCCCCATACCGGAACTACAAATCCTAGAGTGACAGAATACCCAGACATGCATTCCCATCACCAAACAAGATTCTAGTCGACACAGATGTCAAGCAAAATTAAGAAACCGTTTTGTACAAGAGGATATGAGCATGTCTGAACAATCCTGCTCTTGTCAAAGTCAACCAAATGTCATTCATTCAGTATTACATAATGAAATACAAAATTAGCCTACATAATACAATAAAATTTTCATGGTTTGAAGAAATAAGAAAATCAACATAATCTTGCCTTGTTGATGGTAAATAAAGCATTGCTTGCTTTGGGGACAACTAGTTTTCATTGTTTTGATCAGACACAGAGTAACGGTAGCCTAGAGATAACAAGGGTAATCCCCACTTGCCATTACAAATAAACAGCTTCTCTGGTTTCCACAAATAAGAATCACCAGTTCCTTTTAAACAGTATCCATGTATGTCAGATTCTCTCTATATTTTCTCTTCACTTCGCAACATTAAAAATAGCATTCCTAGGTAACTTAACCTTATAGTTATTAAGGACAGCACTACATTGTGCGCGAGATAAGCCGTTTCATGATTTCTTAAGAGATAAAGTTGTGAGAATACTCAAACTGTAATCATCAGAAACTGTGTGTCATCTTATTCATATGTTGTATGCAAATAAACCAGGGAGTTAAGTAGAAAGACCAAATTTCTTGGTCATTTAAACCCACAGAAACGGTAGTTGTTCTATAATTAGATATGGAGTCAGAGCTTGCGTTGTCTCCAAATGAGCTTGTTGCGCTTGCCAATTTTTGCAACACGTGGTGTTACAATTCACTGATACAACTGACAGTTTCACTGTGAGTTATAAACTGATAAACTACAGTGTTCCCCATTAATCAAATGTGGCGGTCCGCCACAGTTTAATTTATACCGCCGCAGTTTCAAATTGATTTTAAAAAAAAATCTAAATTGTTGTATGTGTGTACTGTAGCCCTGTCGCTTCAAAAAAACAACTCTCATCACTCGACCCGCCACCCCTCCCCACTGCTTACACACAAACACGCATTCATACAGTCACACAAATACGCAAGTGGATCTCCAAGACAGAGGCTGTATCTCCTCACGATTCTGAGGAGACTAGACGTGGTTAGTATGTTTGTGAAAGTTAAACCCTCTGTGGAAGCCTACACTATCATGAATATATTGTTCAAGCATCAAGCGAGCCAAGCTCTCGACTGTGTGACGATATTAATTTTGCATAAGCTAATGCAACAACTTAGTACAACTTTAGCTAGCAAGCTAGCGGCTATAAAACATTTTAGCCACAACTAAATTAATGTTATCTCGCTTGCGAACTTGAGAAGCAAAACAAAATATATACTAGTTTATGTATATTGTAGTATCTCGTGGAAGATAATACAGATGTTATTCAAGGGAGATGTAACGCAACCTGTTGTGTTCAGGACAGGGTTTCCCTATTTCCCTTCAGTGCAGTTTCTCAGTTTTTAAGCATCTCTGGTGTTGCCCCACTCATTTGGCTTCAATGTCATATAACAGGATCTACCTTTTTAAAGTACTTTACTAAGAAAAAACATAGCCTAGAGAAGAGAAAGAATCAAGATAGCAAACGTTTAATAGTCAGCCAAGCAGATTCATTGGCTTTCTTAAACAAGTATTTTCACATTCAGTCCCAATTAAGACAAGGCTGAGGGGCAGAACAGGTTAACATGCATTGTGGTAGTTTCTGTATAGTCTAAACTATGCTGACCATAAGTTTATGAACATTTTTCATCAGACTACGTTTGTGCATGTTAGCAAGCTGTCTATCCAAAAAAGTCACCTAACCAAGATTGTATTTATTTCACATGTTCCATTCCCCATGTTTTAATAACAAAAATTGTGGATCTAGTCTTAAAATTTTTATCTCGAAGAGCACCAAATTGATACATTAACATTTAACTGTTAAAATGAACACAAATTTCTTCCGGAGGGACATGCCCCCGGACCCCCCTAGACAGTTCAGGGTCCACCCACCAGTTTCATAAAATCCTGTGGGAAACACTGAACTACAATTCACTGATACAACTGAGATTCATCATTGGGGCATTCTGTCAGAAATCTATTACTTTCTGACCTCATCCTTTTAGATTTGAATGATTTTGTTTACACATGTTAACTTATATGAGAGAGTGTTAGAATGTGGTTTAACCAGAATGACCAACCATTCAGGAGAGAGGGGGCCTCAATGTTGACCCATATTGGACCCCGCACCCTACCTACTAGAACAACGTCAAACAATATTGATGTAAATATAAATAATTTATTTTCAGTGCTTCTTAGTTTGGTTAACTCTTACATTGGTGAGGCAAGGCAAACAAAAGAGCAAGTTTTGTAACACCATTGCGTTACAGCGGAGCAGTTGCTTATGCCAATTTGGTTTTGATACTGCGTAATTTACTCCCGCTGCAGAGAGATACAGTGATGATCAAGTGTGTTTGTACATTTTCTCCTGTTACTGAGACAGTACCATAGCAGTAGTTTGTTGTATTGTCCACTTTAATTGTGTTAAATTTCTTTATATTCCTGGTCACTGCATGGCGCAGAAACGTGTTGGTACAAATTGAGAGAGACGCATTATTCCCTCACCCCGATGTTGGTTTAGATGGTCTGTTGTTCTTTTTTGAAAACATAGGATAAATATAACTTAAAATATTACCATCTAGAACCATGTAAAAGAGCACATCTGGGTAAAAGAGCACATCTGGGTAAAAGGCGGTAAAATAACGTAATTGCAAATTGGTCATCGTTTAATTTTTCCCGACTCAAATCCGGAATTCTTTACCAGAGTAGCGGAGTAAAGACGGCCTCTTTAGTCGCCCTCTGCACTTTAGACAGTTCGTGTTGTTGTCAACTTTTGTCGCCCACAGCAAAGAATGAGTCAACTGTTAAAATTAACACAAATTTCTTCCAGAGGAACATGCCCCTGGACCTCAACCTCAATCTGAAAAAAACGCGTAACCTCCGATGTATTTATTTATTTATTTATTTTTAACATGTCATGTAGACACTACATTTCCTAAAGTGTTCATGTTGTGCTCACTATCAGTTGAGCAACAGCAGACTTCTGAGTATATGGTTGGTAGGTCAGTCTTACACATGAATCCTTAAAGGGGAATTCCACTGAAAAATTATGTTTGATTTGTAGAAGAGTAGCTGTCCTTCTGATTAAAATGAGCTCTCAGCCAACTCTCTACCTGTAGTGATAGCAGAGATATAACCCCAAACTACTGTGCATGTTCGAGGTACCCGTTTTACTGTGGACTACAACGGCCAGGGGCTTACAGTTTATGGGCGGGTGTCAGACAATGGCAGTCACAGGTTGCCACTCCTATGGAATACAAACTGGGGTTGGACGTTACGACTAATCCTGCCTGGAAGCCGTTCTGAGAGAGGCTAATGTTCCTCACTGGCAAGTTCTACTGAAAGAATGTCACCAACATTAGCTGGAGTCTCCAGAGAAAAAAGAGAGAAATACAGCCATTCATTAAATTTTATTTAGGAAAACAACACTTCATTTATCTACTTTTGCTATAGTGAAAACATATTAGGTAGCCTAGCCAGAAGTCTGTGACTTACTCGTTGCTCATTTCTCCTCCCGGTCCACCACCAGTCGTCATCCACAAAATCGTTGGAAGCCATTGTACTGTAACTTAGCTAAGAACTCTTTGAGCCAACTTAGCTCGCAAGCTAATACTGTCTACAGTTGTAACAACAGGTTCACCGCCTCTCTGGCCGTGTGTGAATCAGCACACTCGCCTACTATTGAGTATGCCAGTTGAGTAGACTTTAAAAAAAACTGTTATGTGCATGATAAAACAGTGAGCAGTAGCTAGAAAGTATGCTAGTACACAGTAGGCTACACAGGACACAGCTAGATAGGGCTCTGATTCAGACAACCTCTCTCTCCCTCACTGTGAGTTCTGTGACTTACCCGCCTTAATTTTGACGTATACCTCTACCGGATTTTTTTACTTTAGCTGTCAATATTTCGATTCACAGATTGTTTTGGCCAGTGACAAAGAGACTTAATCAGTTCCGCCTCGATCTGTTAAATAAGTCTAATGTTGTTTTTCAGTGGAATTCCCTTTTAATGTTGCCTGTGATTTCCTTTTTCACCTCTAGGCTATTACTTGAGTTTTCCCATTTGCTTATCACGACGTGACTGACAGTCAGCAAAAATGTGTGTCGTGCAAAGCCATGTGAAGGTGTGATGATCTTTATTTTACTTTATATTTTGAAGCTATTGGTCAAGGGCTGATGACACATTGCTAATCTCATTTGGACTTTGACAGTATGTTCTGCCTGTTGCTGTGGATGGGTCCAATGATGTGAGAACATCGCCAAAATCGACCATGAGTTGATCAGGATACCTATGGACAGAAAATGATCTGGAAGGTCCCTTTGGGTGCAAGAAGTTAATTTCTACCTGATGCTGCTTCAGATCAACAGACACCACCATACCAACCCACCAGTCCCTGGAGTACTGAACTGTGACATAGCCTTTGATTTCTTCAAAGGTCAGGACATCGCATTGAACTGTGATTGGTTCTTCTATCTGAGTTGTTGCATAGAAGAACTGCCGTGCCATGAAAATGGGTTGAAAGTAGAGAAGATTCCTAGTGCCTGGTAAAGTTCTTGTCTGACAGAAACGCAGCTTCAGAAATTTGTTTTCAACAAGCCATTGGGATATTGTGAAGTATTCCACTTCAACAGCTGGGATATTGTCCTTAGCAAATAAGTACAATTGATGTGGAGTCTGTATTTGGTCCTAAAATGGGTGTTGTAAACTAGCTCTAGTTGCCAGAAGTTTTATCATTCTCCACCATACCATCGCATGGGCCTTTTCCATGAGCAGTTGCAAAGACGTTCCACTCTGCTTCCACACCAAAGTCTTCCCAGTGGAGGCATAGGTTCTGGAAGGTTTTGCAGTTTTTGTACTGCGTTGCACAACCATCTGAGAAGTAGAACACCTTCCCTGGGAGTTTTCCTAGCTTTCTTTCAATAAGAGTTGGGCCCCTGAGCAAATATTCACGGATATCGTTCTGTTATCGGGCACGTGAGGATGACATATCATAGCCATCCAATATCGTGTTGCACGATAATATTGTGATATCGCCCAAGCCTAGAGTTGCACGCTTCAGGCGATTACGTTTTACGGTGTCTGTTTACGTTCTGTGCACTCCAGTCATGTGGCACTGATGGCAGACAGGTTAAGACGATTAAAAGTGTGGGCCCACTTTACCAAAGCGAACGTAAACACAGCAAAATGCAATTTTGTTGCATGTAAGGGGAGTAATACTAGCAATCTAATGAAATACTAACAAATACAACATGCCATGAATCTGAAGCAGTGCAGTGTTTTTGACTGCTTGAGTAAAGCGACCGCTGCACCATTCCCCAATATTACTGTAGGCTATTGTTTCATATAGAATGTTTGGAGTGGACTTATTTCAAAACGGTGCATTACCCAAATCATTTCAGATGTATAGCCTAACAGTACCTGGTATTTCATATATAGAACTAGGCTATAAGAATGTTGAGACAATTAGATTTAGCGGAGAAAAAAAGAGGAAGGATGACCATGAAAGCATACAATGGCTTTTTGCGACCGATTTAAGGTGGAACGGCAATTTCTAACCGGGATTTGTGAATCGGGAGCCAACATTACATAAACCTACAGCTAAAACACAATAGCTTTTCGGGAAATGATTCCCTGAAAAACTACGAACAGGTAACAGAGAATGCCTTGGAGCAACAAGGCATTCTCTGTAGAGCAATACATTGTTGTCCAACGCTGTTACTATGTTATACACTGATCAGCCACAACATTACAACCACTGACAGGTGAAGTGAATAACATTGATTATCTCGTTGTTATTTTGGTTCTGTACTCTAGCACTTTGAATTTGAAAAGATACAATGACAATGAGGTTGAATTGCAGACTATCAGCTTTAATTTGAGGGTATTTTCATCTATATCGGATGAACCGTTTGGAAATTATAGAAGCTTTTGGACATAACCCCCCCTCCATTTTTGGGCAACAAAAAATATTGGACAGTTTAACCAAATGCAGAATAAAGAATAATCATTTTTTATATTTGGTCGCATATACTTTGCATGCCATGACTTCCTGATGTCTGTAACCCAAAAATATCAAAAAAAACTCTTGATATCTTATTTTCTGGTACTCCTACAAGCGATACTATAACTTCTCAGCATTTGGGGGGGACTATGTACAAAACTTTATATAATTTCTAAACGATTCATCCGATATGGATGAAAATACCCTCAAATTAAAGCTGACAGTATGCAGTTCAACCATTGTCATTGTATCCTTTCAAACTCAAAGTGCTAGAGTACAGAACCAAAATAAGAATGAGATAATCAATGTTATTCACTTCACCTGTTATTCACTTCACCTGTGGTTTTAATGTTGTGGTTGATCAGTGTATAATGCTGGTAATCTAGCAACGTCGGCATTAGTTTTAAAAGCTTTTGAAAAATGTCCCTCATCCTATAGCCAACGTCAGTCAAGCACCATCCCTCGCTCCTTCAGGGGATAGCAGTTCAACACAAACACCCAAGCCCAAACCATTCACCACCGCTGTATTATTTATAACTATTATTCTGTTAGCTTCTGAGAAGCTCAAGAAAAATAGTTACTTGGTCATTTATAATCTTGTTCATTTAAGTTTATTGTATTTGTAGTGAAGCAGCAACAAAACACACTACCAGACATTTATTTATAGCCATTGGTTCCCTCATTATATACTTTCAGAAAACGATGAGGAAACAATTTCATTTTTATCAAAATAACTGTTGTTATTTCTGCTAAAAGCAATAAAATAACTAAATAACATCTCTTTTTTTAAACAAAATTATGGAGAGTAGTATCGATAAGTATTGGTATCGATAAGCAGTACCGGTATCGATAAAATCCTAACGATACCCATCCCTAAAGATCTTACAATATGGCTTATTTCAATCCATGTGCAAACACTGCTAACCAAAGAAAACTTGATACATTGGTTCTCCTTACAGATAGAGATAGTTGATTTGTCCCATTACTCCTCAACTGTATTTTACGTAAATGGGCAAAAATATTTTTCTCATAATTTAATCATTATTTTGGGAGGCTAGATTTTACACATTGACAGCAAAACCTCGAAATCATCAAAGTATATATTGAACTCTTACTTGTCCATAATAGGTTCACAAACTAAATCAATCCACATAGTCACAAAATACACATTTATTGCGTTTTGCATAAGTCTTGGGGTCAACTGAAACTTAAATGAATATTTTGACACTTACGCTAGTGTAAACAAACCTCTGACTGTTTCCCGAGCCTGGTATAGGTGGAGTCTTCTAAAGAGCACTTGGGGAGTGAGGCTAATCTCTGTTCATTGGAGTTACTATACCGGTTTTTCTCTTATGACAAACAATCATTAGGTGGTGTCTGGGATGGCTGGTTTCAATAAAGCATTTATGTTTTCCAGGAAGAAGCCATGTTGTCAGTTTCGCCTTAATATAACGAAATGGAAAATGTTTTCAAACCATGGACGCATAATTTATAACTGCACTTTTGAATTTACTGTTGTTATTTAAGTCCTGCCATGTTGTGTCTTCTGTATGTGTTTTAATGTGTATGTTTAGCAGGCCTATCGTACCGTTGTTAAACATTGTTAGCTAGTAAGATAACGTAATACATTAGCTAAGTGTTAACAGCCATCGCTGGATCATATTCAAATAGCCAGCTAAACGTTCATCAAGGATATGGGTTACTGTTCCAAAAAAGTGCATTCCCAAAAAATTGGCATGTCACATTATTATCCCTGCCAAAGAAGTGTTAGCCTAAATGTAATTTTTCTTACTTAACTTAGTTATCGTATACAAGCCATGTTGTTTATTTACTAATAGCTGCTGACTAACACAATGAATGAACGCTTAAGCGCTTATATTATGTTAGTGACATGTCACTTTGATAAACCGCTTATTAACAAGCTAAAGACAAGCAATCTTACTTCAGTACTAGTAAGCGAGCTGTTTTGAACAATTATGTTCTTCTATTAACTAACGTTACGTTAAATAACGCTATGGTTAGAGTAACGTTACAGCAGGCCACTTAAAACTAGCTAGCGAAATGTTATTTCACGTTAGCTAACTTACACGGAAAACACATATTTAGCGTTAACATTAGAGCATTGCACGTCTGAGAACCACGACATAATTCGACAAGTTACCTAACGTTAGCTACTTTCCTGAGAAAATAATCCGATTACATACCTTGGCATTACGTCTGGCAGGTAAGTACCGAGCTACCTAGAAAAGATAGCTAGCTAACTTATTTACGAGCAAGCAGACTAGCCAGCTAACGTTAGCTAACGAAAACCAACGACAGAGAACACGGAACCGCTAGCCAGTGCTAAGCTAGGTTACACGAGAATAACAAAACAGACCTCAAATTTTATGAAACCTAGCAAACGTTATTTTAACCATGTCTTACCCGTATCAGAATGTTGCAGAAGCTGCTGTTGTATATCCTACACGGTCACTGTAGCTAGCTAGTTGTTTTGATTTAGACTCCAGTTCACGCGAAGGAAGAAACTTCCACCATTTTCGCAACGTTGTCACGTGACGAACGCAAGGTGGGGCGCGCATTGCACGGGTTTCCTGCGAGCACATTTAGTCAAAGATGACATATGTAAATAAGATATACAACTGTTCTTCTACAGTTCAGTGATCAAAACAGCGTTCTTCTTATTCTTCTTCTTCTTAGATGTGACATCTTCTATTTCTCTCCATACTTCTTATTATTCCGCCACTTTTTTGCCACCTATCTCCTCCTACACCATGCCTCATACTATACCATTATAGAATAGAATATAACTTTATTGTCCAGCAAAGGCTGGAAATGTGTCTTTTGGTCTCACCTCAGAAATTCAGAATACATACGTGAAAAACAAATATAGTAGGTACAATCACACAGACAACATACAAAAATAAAAGCTCATCTGATTTTGTTCAGTTCACTGACTGGCGTTGAGACAAAAAATCTCTTATAGATGTTCTTTTTTGCTATTGGCACTCTGAAGCGTCCGCCAGAAGGAAGCGACTCAAACTCGCTGTGGAGGGGGTGACTGGTGTCATTTACTATAGCCAGAGCCTTTCTGTGTACTGCTGTATTATACAGGTCAGCTAGTTGTCTTTGCTGTTTACCTATTATTTTTCCAGCTGAGTTAACAATTCTAGCTAATCGATTTCTGCATTTTGTGCTAAGGTTACCAAACCAAACACAGATATTAAAAACAAAAAAATATTTAAAAACCCTTTCAATCAATCAATCAATCAATCAATCAAAGTTTATTTAAAGTGCAAAATCACACCAAGGTGTCTCAATACACTTTACAGCAATAAAACAATATTAAAAGAATCAAGGAGAGACAATAAACATAACAATAGGTAAAAAAAATTAAAAGATGAACACAGACAAATGTAGGCAAGAGTAGAGTTTAGCAAGACAAAGAATCTAGCTAATCTACAGCCTCGTAAACACACACACAGTGTCAGTGCAGAAACAGCACAAAACCCAGACATGTTTGGGCACAGACACACTCATACAGACATCAGATTGGTAGGAGAAAGACTGTCAAACCCAAGCCAGTGGTGCTAAGGTATGTCATACGATTTCGAGAATAAGTAGGTTTTGAGTCTAGATTTGAAAATGTCAACAGAATTAGCTTCCCTGACTCTAGGAGGTAGCTGGTTCCAGAGATAGGGAGCTCGGTAGGAGAACGCTCTACTGCCTGCTGATTTTTTCTTCTTTCTAGGAACAGTAAAGTAGCCAGCATCAAGTGATCGGAGGGCACGAAGGGGAATATAAGGGATGATGAGGTCAGATAGATATGATGGTGCAAGCCCATGTAATGATTTATAAATTAACAGAAGCACCTTAAAGTCAGATCTGGCTTGAATTGTGAGCCAGTGAAGGGAGATTAGGATTGGAGTAATGTGATCAAATTTTCTGGTTCTGGTTAGTATTGTAGGGACAACAGACTACATTTCCATTCATTCCACAGGAAACCCAAAGGACATTTACAACACAGCCACAGCGTAATGTCTGTTGTGATTCAATCGTGTCACTTGGAAATATGAGACACTATGGGACATACAACTAAAACAGATAAAACTGAAGACATTCCAGTCTGTCAGCCCCATTTTCCTTCACCCCACTTTTCCTTCTTCCTCTATCGTGCAGCAGCACAACTGCACAAGAGGCAGCGCTCCATTTTGTCTTCCGCTTTTACTAGCTACACAGCTACAAAGGTGGATCTCCATTGCACCAGCGGCATTCGAGCCGATTAAGGACTCTATGGTTGACGACGTCACGGAGTGCGACTGTGCGACGGTGGTTATCGCGCGTTTTTTTTTTGTTTTTTTGAGAATTATTTCTTTGCTGTTTGTTTGTTTTGTTTCTTTTGTTTTGTTTGAAATAAAAATTAGAGAAGCACTTGCGCATCCTGGCTTGGGTTTTCCGGCCAGGGTTAGCAGTGTAGAAATAAAAATAAAAAATAGGAAAAGCTATAGCGCACTGGCGCCGAAGTTATCTTCCGGAGCCAGTGCAAGTTTGTTTGGTAGAGTTGTTTTGGCTCTCGGCGGTGGCATAAGCTGGTCTGTGACTGGGCGAGATGACGGGGAGTAGTGGGGGGGAGAGTGAGGAGGAAGATATGGAGCATGGGCAGGGCGAGTGGTCGCCGGCCCGGGAGGGACGGGGATCAGTATTAGCGGCTAAGAAGCGGAGGATTCGGAGTGGGAGCAGTGGGGGGAGTGAGGGGGAGAGGCGGGGTGGTAAGGTGGCGCGGCGGGGGGGTGAAATCAGGGAGAGATTTAAGGTGATTTTGCGGTTTAAGGATGGCCAGGATATAAGGAAGGTGAGTCCGGTGGCTTTGTCTCGTGTACTGCATGAGAAGCTAGGGGAAATAGTGTTGGCGAGGGTTCTGGTTGATGGTGCGTTGTTGATCCAATGCAGGGACGAGAGGCAGAGGGAGAAGGCGATGAAGCTGACGAGTGTGTGTAGCACAGTGGTGGGGTTAGCTAAGAAGGTTGGTGAGGAGTCGGTATTGAGAGGGGTAATATATGGTATTCCGGTGGAGGAAGATCTGGAAGAAGTGAAGGAGAGGGTTACGGGGGGCAAGGTGGTAGGCATTAAAAGGTTGCAAGCTAGGAGGGATGGTGAGAAGGTGGATAGCTTGTCAGTGTTGCTGGAATTTCAGGGGAGGGTGCTGCCAGAGAGGGTGAGGGTGGGCTACATGAGCTTTAATGTGAGAGCGTATGTGCCGCCTCCGTTGAGGTGTTATAAGTGTCAGAGGTACGGGCATATTGCGGCGGGGTGCAAGGGTAAACAGAGATGCGGGAGGTGTGGTGGGGATCATGAGTATGGGAAATGTGAGGAGGGGGCGGAGGTGAAGTGTGTTAATTGTGGGGGGGCCCATAGTGTGGCCTATAGTGGGTGTGTAGTGAGGAAGAAGGCGGAGGAGGTGCAGAAGGTGAGGGTGATCAGGGATATTTCATATGCAGAGGCGGTCAAGGTAGTTCAGCAGGAGAGGTCTGGGGCAATGGAGGATAGGGGGGTGGTGCCTCCTGAGAGGGAGCGGGCTAGAGAGCAGGCCAGGGAGCGGGTTAGGGAGCAGGCCGGGGAGCGGGCTAGGGAGCAGGCCAGGGAGCGGGATATGGAGCAGGCTAGGGAGCAGGTTATGGAGCAGGCAGCGGGGCTGGTCAGGAGCAAGATGGTTGAGGACCAGGTCCTGCTAGTGACCAAGGATAAGTTTGTGTATTTCATGGCGGATATCATTAACTGTGCATTCCAGACGAAGGGGCGGTCAGAAAGGATAGAGATGATAGTGAGGAGTGCTGCCAGGTATCTGGGTATCCAGGGGGTCACAGGGGCGGGTGTGCAGGATGAGCTTAGAAGACAAGAGCAGGTGGGCAAGGACTCATGTTCAGGGAAATAGTATTGGTAATGATAGTGCTCCAATGGAATGCCAGGAGTCTGCTGGCCAATGGCCAGGAATTTAAGGGGTTTATT
Organism: Ilyophis sp. 1 JC-2022; assembly: GCA_022702515.1. Classification (NCBI taxonomy): domain Eukaryota; kingdom Metazoa; phylum Chordata; class Actinopteri; order Anguilliformes; family Synaphobranchidae; genus Ilyophis; species Ilyophis sp. 1 JC-2022. Next base: position 41,349,727 of record CM040396.1, on the reverse strand, counting down.
CAGGGGTCGGAGAGCCTGCCTGGGGTTATATGTGTGGTGGAGACCTGGCTAAAACCGGAGTTGGATTTTGTGATTCAGGGGTATGTGTGTGTGCGACGGGATAGGGAAGGAGGAGGCAATGAGGGTGGGTGTGCTACATTTATTAGACAGGGGGTCTCCTATAGAGTTGTTGAAATCGGGGTGGGTTTAGAATATGTTGTGGTTGAGGTGTGGATAGGGGGAGGGAGCGTTTGTGTAGTAAACTTCTATAACCCGTGTAGGAGGTTGGAGCTGGGTTCGTTAGAGGCAGTAAAGGGCTTGGGGGGTAGGAGGGTGCTTTGGTGTGGGGACTTTAATGCCCATGGGGTGCTTTGGGGGGGGGGGAGAGGACAGATGGGAATGGGGTGGTTGTGGAGGAGCTAATGGACTCTGTGGGTTTGGTGTGTCTGAATGATGGGACTGGTACTAGGATTGATTATGGGACAGGTAAGGTGTCCAGTTTGGATTTGATGCTAGCTTCGCAGGCCTTAGCAGGTTCCTGTCAATGGGAAGTTTTAGATGAGTCAACGGTGGGGAGTGATCATTTTCCGATCAGGTGTACAGTGGGAAGTGACGGTGAGGTAGGGGAGGTTGTGCCTTTGGCTAGATGGAACTTTGGGAAGGTGGAGTGGGATGTGTTTAGGGAGTTTAGTGAGGCTAGGCTTAGGGAGGTAGGTATGGAGCAGGAAGTTGGACTAATTAATGAACAAGTGACGGACGCTATTATAGGGGTGGCAGAGCAGACCATACGGAAGACAGCAGGTGTGAGACGGCGGAAGTTGGTTCCCTGGTGGTCTGCAGAGTGCAGCGAGGCAATCAAGGCTCGAAACAGGGCGTTTAAGGCTTTGCGGTCGGCGCACACGTTCCAACTGCTTGTACAATATAAGAGAAAGCAAGCTGTGGTGCGGCAGACAATTAAAGTAGCGAAGAGGGTGTATTGGAGGTCATTTTGTGGAACCATAGGTAGGACCACTCCGATTGGGGAGGTGTGGGGTATGATACAGAAAATGAGGGGGGTGCGGAAGGAGTGGAGGTACCCTGTATTGGAACAGGGTGGGGTTCTGGCGAGTGAGGATGGTGCGAAGGCAAATCTGCTAGCCAAGGTCCTGGGTGAGGTAGGTAGTTATGGGCTGTCGGAGGAGGGAGTGAGGGGCATTCAGGGGACAAGGGAGGAATTTGGTGAGCTGCTGGAAGAAGTGGGTGAGCAGGGAGGGGCTATTAATGCGCCCTTTACGTTGGCGGAGATGAGGAGGGCAATGGGGAAGTCAGGACTTACTTCCCCAGGTAAGGATCAGGTGTGCTATGTCATGCTGAAGCATTTATCTGATGAGGCGTTGGGAGTGGTACTGGGGCTTTATAATAGGGTGTGGCAGGATGGGCAGTTGCCTCAGGAGTGGAAACGGGCAGTTATTATTCCTATTAGGAAGCCAGGCAAAGATCCTTCAGATCCAACTAATTATAGGCCCATTGCGCTGACCTCTCATCTGTGCAAGGTTATGGAGCGTATGGTCACTGACAGGCTGACATATTTTTTGGAGGTGAGGGGGCTCAGGGCGACCTACCAGAGTGGGTTCAGGAAAGGGCGGGGGACGATGGACTCGGTGCTGAGCCTGGAGTCGGAGGTGAGGAAAGCCCAGGTGAATAAGGAGGTAGTGGTCTCTGTGTTCTTTGATGTGGAAAAGGCCTATGATCTGATGTGGAGAGAGGGGGTGTTGATTAAGCTCAGGAGGCTGGGGGTGTCGGGTAATATGTTCAGCTGGGTGAAGGATTTTTTGTCGGGGCGCTCTATGGAGGTGAGGGTGGGGAGGTGTTTTTCCTCAGGTCAGGAGGTGGGTACCGGTACGCCGCAGGGGAGTGTCATTAGCCCGCTGTTGTTCTCCATCATGATTGATGATGTGTATGCTGACGTTGAGCATAGTGTGGTGAGGTCATTGTTCGTGGATGACGGGGCGCTGTGGAAAAGGGGGAGGAATGTGGGCCATGTGGTGAAGAAGGTGCAGGATACGATACAGCGAGTGGAGCAGTGGGCTTTGCGGTGGGGCTTCAAATTCTCTGTGGGCAAAACAAAGGCGCTTTTCTTTGGGCGGAAGAAAATTGGGGCAGGGGTGAAGCTGGTTTTGTATGGCCAGGAGCTTGAAAGGGTGGAGACATATAAATTTCTGGGGGTGTGGTTTGATACCAGGCTCACGTGGAAGGTGCATATAGAGGCACTGGTTAATAAGTGTAATGGGGTGTTGAATGTGATGAGGTGTTTGGTGGGTATGGAGTGGGGGGCCGACAGGGCTGCACTGCACACTATTTATGTGAGCCTGATCAGGTCTGCTCTGGACTACGGGTGTGTTGCGTATGGGTCGGCGTCTAAAACCTTGTTGGGGAGGTTGGATGTGCTCCAAGCTCGAGCACTCCGGTTGTGCAGTGGGGCATTTAAGACGACGTCGGTGCCAGCGTTGCAGGTAGAAATGGGGGAAATGCCTCTGGGGCTGCGGAGACTTCAGCTTCTGGTGACGTATTGGGTGGCTGTTCAGGGTCATGAGGGGAGGCATCCAGTGCGGAGAGTTCTTGAGCCCTGCTGGGAACATCAGAGGCAGCGGGTAAACAGTTTTGGATGGGTGGCGGCGCAGAAGGCGGGTGAGCTGGGGTTGGTGGATAGGGGGTTTGCTCCAGCTGTGGCATGGCCAGCAGTGCCACCATGGTTTTTGCCTGAGCCGGTGATAGACTTCGGACTGCTGGGATGGGACCGGGATGGCAGTGGGGTCGGTCCTCAGGGTCTGGGGTCATATGTGGGGCGGGAATTCTATAGCTACCTGCAGATATATACGGATGGCTCGAAAGATCCTGAGACTGGTAGGACGGCAGCGGCGATGGTGATCCCAGAGTTTGACATCGAGGAGGGGAGGAGGCTCACGGATGACATATCTGTGTTTGCTTGTGAAATGGTGGCCGTGGTGCTGGCTTTACAGTGGGTGGAGGAGGTGCGGCCTGAGCGGGTGGTGATTGCGTCGGACTCCTGTGCAGCGCTGGATAGCTTGCAGTCGGGGACATCTGAGAGCAGAGAGGATTTGCTGTATGAGATCCTCCAGTCACTATACAGGATACAGCAGATGAGGCTGGTGGTGCAGTTTGTGTGGGTCCCTGCCCATGTGGGGTTGGAGGGGAATGAGAGGGCTGACAGGGCTGCGAAGAGGGCACTGAGGAGGCAGTGAGGGGGTGAGTCAAACTGGGGAAAAACGGAGCTAAGGCCATTATTAAGCAGCAGGTGAAGAGGAGGTGGCAGGCAGCATGGAATGCAGAACGGAGGGGCCGGGGTCTGTTCAAGTACACACCAGTGGTTGGGACCGTAGTGTATGGGGGTCGGAGTAGGACACAGGAGAGGGTCATCTCGAGGCTGAGGTGTGGGCACGCGGGGTTAAATCGTTCACTTTTTCTGGTGGGGAAACATGCAACTGGGCGGTGTGATTACTGTGGAGAGGAGGAAACGGTGGAGCATGTGTTATTGTTGTGCAGGAAGTATGTTGGGGAGAGAGAGGTACTGCAGAGGGCTTTAGGTGGGGTTGGAGTGGGTAGTATTGGTGGGGTGTTGGCTAAGCGCTCAGGGGATCACAGCTGGGATCTATTGCTGGAATTTATGATGGTGACAAACTTGCTCCATAGGATCTGAGGAGTGGAATGTGAGGGGATAGGGGGTGGGGATCTCATCCACACTCCAGACCAGTGGGTGGCGGTAATGCACCTTTCAGTTGTTTGCCAACCGCCATAAAACCAAAAGAAGAAGAAAGAAGAACCAGCGGCATTCAGAAAGGCCACAGAGAGAGACACAAGGAACGAGTTAGCTTGCCTACGGCATCTAACCAGAGGACTGAATTAACGCAACTCCAACCAAGGTGTGTTCCAGCCACGGACAAAGATGCAAACCAGGCAGTAACAAAGACGTCGGACCGGGCCGACCAGCAGAACTCTCTACCAGGATAAAAAAGGCCAAAGGAGACGCCCTGGCCACCCACCTCACGGACAAAGCCAGCTGTAATCAACTCACCGCGGACTTCAGTAAGACTGATCAAACATCCCAGGCATAGTTTATGATTTTAGTCTGAATTGTTTATCGGTAATTTGATTGTATTCCGACTTTGTGCGATAATAGCTGTATAAACTTGTTGCGCTGGTTAGCAAGCTAGCCGGCTGGCCTATCGTTTTATAGCTAATGTGGTAGTACTGTTAACTAACCAAAGCAGGCCTCATGCTTTGCTCCTCTTCTTTAACATTTACTAACATTTGTGTGATATGATCTCATTTTAGCTCACTGTAGATAGTTAACAGTATTTCCTGACCGAAGTGCGTGAACTTATTTATAGTAACGTTAGATTTGAGATCAATAACCACCATCGTGCTGCGACACAGCCAGTTTACTCCACACTCCTTTGTTCTTTGAGCACACGTGGCACACACACATACACAAGTATGCACACACATGTGCATACCCACACAAATACTCCAATGCGCACACAACACGATATGTCTATTTCGTAGAATGTGATATTCCTGTTTTTCCTTGTTTAATAAATCTATTTTTGTTAAACCTCGTGTCTGTTTTGATATCATATGAACATGAGGGCTGAGTCAACCTAATTATTAGAACGTAATACCTTCAACCCTTATGCGTTATTAGTGCTTTGATGGTAAATTGAAGTAGTAGTAATAATAATCCATAATAATCAAAATGAGACTGGTTTAATTTTAACCTCATGAGGGTAAACCTCATTATTCTATAGTTATTGCCTATATTTCTGGCATCCCATGTAAGAGTTTATATATACAGAGGAATATTCCTTACATTTATTGGCGCCCCGTCCGAAGATATTCCCTACATAATTGGTGCCGCATGAGGACTCTGATGATTCAGAAATAATATTACTAATCATCTTGCTCACTGCTACCAGATTCGTACGTATTCTCTACATTAGTTGGTGCCCGGGTGAAGACTGGTAAGACAGACATGTTTTATTTGTCTATCACCACTATTGCTAAATGTATATGTAAACGTCTTGCATGAGTAATACTCCACATGTAAGAATATAGAGGCATATTCGCTACAGTATTCTGGCGGCAGCATTTTGCATGAGTTGTAATTTTGTAATACTTCAGTTGGGTAGGCCAGAGAGTATGACATTGCACTAGATGAAACAAAAGCATGTATTAAGGTTTCAACATCCGCCGTATTTAGCAGGGAGCGAATTTTCAAAATATTGCAAAGATGTAAGAATGATATCTTAGTGATTTCCTTAATGTGAGCGTCAAATGAGAGAGCTGAGCTGAAAGTAACGCCAAGATTTTTAACTATGTAATTACACAATCCCCAAGGTTCAGAGTAAGGTCTGCAACAAGAGGCAGTTGGGTTTTTGGGCGAACAACTAGCATCTCAGTTTTGTTGGTATTTAGTCGCAAAGGGTGGTTGTGGATTTAGAGGAAAGCACCAACCTAGAGATGGTGTCCAAGGAGACAGCCTCAAATTTCGAGAAAACGGCGGTGATCTCCATTGCACCCAAAGCACAAATAGGAGGGAGATCAGCGTCCCCAGTAGGTAGAGAATTGCCAATCTCATCTTTAATACAGTCAATTTTGTGATGAAATATACAATTAATTTGCAGTAAAAGGAGGGCTCACTATAGTGGAGGGTTTGCGAAGAGTAAGTTTTGCAACTGTGTCAAAACAAAACTTTGGATTATCTTTATTAGTGTTAATAAGATCTGAGAAGTAGGAGGGCCTAGCAATGGGCCCTAGCAACGGAGAGCATGTGCTTTCAGTTTCCTAATTAAAAACAGTCATTGATTTGCTTTTTTACAGATAAAATCAATGTTACTTGTAAAACTCAGCTTGTGATCAATAAATGTCGCTAAGTACTGAAAACTGTCCACAATCTCTACAGGTTGGTTACAAAGAGTAAGTGTTGGGAAGGGCTTATCACAGTTAAGTTCTTAAAAGTTTTTTTCAACCAAAATGTTGAATAAATTAGGAAATAACATTGATTTAGTGTTAAAATCGCTTTAAAACATATCTCCAGCGAAATGTTATCCTACTAAGATTCAGTATTAGAATGATTATTTCAGGCCAGTTAATGATAACTAGCTACATAATCAGTTCGTTGCCATTCAGTGAGTATTCAGCAAATGAGCCAGTGCAAGCTTATGGGCAATAGCCTTTTTAAAATACTTGGATTTCATATTCAATATTGGTCGCTCGCCTCTTTTATGTTTTATATTTCTGTGCTACCTCCAAAGCAATCTAGGCTATGCATCCACCATTTTGACTGCTGTTTTTTAATATATTTGATTCGGAGGTATTTTGTAACATACAAGTGTATTATTCCCCATTCCTGCTTATGAGGTATTTTAATGTATTTAATTTATAATCATTTTCTAGTTAGCTTTTTTGCCAGAATAAAAATTGAGATGTTGGCTGGAACTTGCTGACTTATGCAATTTATTGGAAAGTTTTGCACAAACTCATTTGTCAATGGTCTGCTGGCATCACTGGCTCTGGTGAATATCCTAGTGCAAGTGCAGTCCGATTAAAAAATAATTCAGCTTCCTTCCTTGTTCCTCCCCTTCGGTTCGAGTGTCTACTCGTGTTGTTTTGGTGCTGTGCCACATCCGCCCAAGTGGAAGTGGCGAGGGGAAGTGCAGGAGGGCATAACATTTAACGGATTGGACCGCAGCCTGGTAGTCAACATTTCAGAAAGACAAACATACGGGTTATTTGTCGCTGTATACTGACTCCACCCCTCCCGCTGTTTGTCGTCGTTATCCATATACTTTGAATGGAATCTTGTAGCTTTGTCTCTGTCGTGAGTAGATGGTGTGAACGAGGCGTTAACTGGAGAAATTGAGCAAAAGAAAAGTGCAGAGCACGTCGTGTAGGCTAATGTTAGCTTGACGAGCGCATTCACGTGAAGGGGAGATCTGGAAGGCAGGAGAAAAACGGTACACTTCAGCAGTGTTGACCTCCTTCACGTTTTTCTTTACGAATCTATCCAAGGAACCTTTAAATTTTACATTTAATTAATCTCTTTTATTTTTTACGCTCCTGAGCTGTAGCCTACTTTCTGAATTTGTCTCTGTTTCTGCTGTTTGAGCTTGCCAGTTGCCAACCGACTCTAAAAAAAAAACTTTAAGCGAGTTATAAAATTTCATAGCTGCACGTAGCTATGTAGCGTAGGGACGTAAGTCTATAACTACTTCCCACATGACATTAACCTTCCAAAACTTTAGGCTAAATGTATTTCCGTGTGTCTGGGTGTGCTTCACGAAGATATATAGGCTATTTAGATAAATATTATTTAATAAAAAATGTAAAAACATAAATGGTAGTTATTTAAATAAATTTCCCCTCTCACCGCAGGGGCCCAGTAAAGTGTGGGGTCCGGGGTGGTCGCACCAGTTGCCCCCCCCCCCCCCCAAAATACGGCCCTGTCAACCAGGATGCAGAGCCCACCGTTGATAGATTTCTGTGAGGCTACCTTATCACGGTCTGCCCTAATGAGAAAATATCCATCGATATGTACACTGCAATCCTGATTTAGCCATGTCTCCGTAAAGCAAATAAGATTGCTGTGTCGGGAATTCCTCCTTGTACTTTATACGAAGAACCAGTTTATCCATCTTATTATTAAGCGATCTGACGTTTGACAGGGTGATCACCGGTAGTGGGTGACGACATCCCCGCCTCCTCAGCTGGTTTCTGACTCCCCCTCTAGATCCGTGTTTCCTTGTTTTTACAATCACCAAACAATGTAATGTCTATAGTCCGTGCGTTGTCCCGCAATGAAAGCAGAAAGTCTCGGGGGTAGGTAAGTAGTTCCCTGACCTCCATAGCCCGCGCTACTAAGTCCATTGCACACAGCAGTTGGTACGGCAACACTTTCAGGGATTATTGTTATCAGAACAACCAAAGCTGCAAATGCAGCCCACAACGCACACATCGCTGGAACAACATTCTGCGATTAAAAACATATATTCCTATAAAAAGAATGCATAAAACTCATGAAGATTCACGAGACAGGTAGAAGGAAACACAGGGTCAGCATCAGAGCCGCGCCCCTCACTTTGCAATCCCAGTAGCTAACACCCTCCAGGTTGCAATGACTTTTTGCTGGGTGCCAGGCTGGCCTAGAACAGTAAGTGTTGTGGTTCGAACACTGGTTTGGACCCAAATGCAGGACTCAGAGACAGATTCAGGCAAAAACTCAGAAAGGAGTATATTTATTAGAGTGGTCAGCAAAAGACAATGGAACAGGGAAGGCTAGGTGACAGACCGGAAACAGGGTTGGCAAAATAAACAGGGCAGGGCAGGAGCAAACAGGACGGGATGCAGGCAGGACGGGCTGGAGCGAGGAACAGAAAACAAACGGGTTAGGTAGAATTGCAAAACCGACAGAATGGCCAGGGAATGTCTAGAGCTGAGACAAACAACAAACTGGCAGTGAGTGAATGAAACTGGGGAGTTTAAATAGAGTGAAGAACAAGTGAGAGTACTGATGGAATAATTAAAGTGCATGCGGAATGTAAGCAGAGGGGGAGAGTGATAGGCTAAGTGATACAGGGAGAAAATGAGGAACAAAACTGGGAACAAAGCCCAGCCTGTACAAACACGGAAGAAGACAGACAGGGTGAACTGAAAAACATGACAAGAAATATGAGGAATGGGAAAACAAGAGAAGCGAAAGGAAGGTGAACTGGAGGGAAACAGCGGATGTGAGAAAATAGCTAACTGAGTGAGTCAGTCCCCCTTTTTGGAAGTCAGGCGAAAAGTGGCGTGAATACCTAGGCCAGGGGTCGGCAAGTAAATTTGGCCTCGGGCCAATTTTTTTCTGAGCCACTAGGTGGCGGGCTAGAACATAATAAAAGGCTAATTTAAGTAATTGATTGTTAAAAAATGTGACACGTTCTAATGCTTTGGTCCTCATATCGGGATCTGGTGTAATGATCTGACTTTTCTTTCGAAAAATGTGAATACATTTCTTAACTAGGTAGCAGTGGGGATTACTCACCGAATCCATTGCACTGCAGTATTTTGGCTTGACTAGCGAGTTTGTGTTGTGATTCTCAACAACGTTGAAACGTAGTTCCGTGTTTCAAAAGAAAAGTCCGATATGAGTACCAAAGCAAGTTCAAGTTCAAGTTCTTTTATTGTCACTTCACAGTTTACACAGGTGTAATCAGAGAGTGAAAAACTTTACGTGCAAAACGCCCGACAGCGGACAGCAGTTGTATCAATTAAATATCAGTGTCACAAAGACGCACGAGAGGAATAGATTGACGCATAAAAACCTTGAAAACTGCCTGCGGATTAAAGTGACGTCCATATCACCAGATATCCAACGAATAGTGACCGATGGGAGATGCCAGTTTTCACATTAAGTGAGTACTAAGCCTGTCGTTATTGCATTTAATAGCCTAATTGTATTTTTTATATTTTTAATGAATGGCTCATTTAATTATTATCCCTAATGTAGCGTGTTTGCTCTGTCGTTTCAGGAGCATAGGCCTATGCACCACCACCCCTCGCACTCCATGATCAAGCGGATCAAGCTTTTTTTTGTGCCGATTTTGTTGTTTTTGATGTTTTTCATAAAATTAAACTGAATTTGCTTTGTTACTGTTTACATGTGTGGTGCAGTCACATATAAGTAAACATTAAGTTTGAATGATTTACTGAGCTGGTGTTATTTTTTCAAACCACACACCGCATGTTGGCTATTTCAGCACCACGCGTTGTCCACCTACTTATTTTGATTCACTACTAGGGGTTCAGCGTCAGTGCAGCCCGCTGCCTGATTGTCTGTGCAGCCCGCTGCCTGATTGTCTGTGCGTGTCATTCACTCTCAACATGGATAAAAGTGCAATAAGCATTCTTCAGGTGTGGGTAGATTCTCTATTCGGACATTATAGCCTATACGTGGGACTGTCGGTTCGATATTGTAAAAAATAAAAATAAAAATAAAAAATAAAATATTTTTTTTATTTTTTATCTCAAAAAATGCCTGTTGCCGACCCCTGACCTAGGCAGTAAATGGTGGTATACTTATCTTGCGGTGTTTGTGTGTAAGCACGTAAAACGTCACAGGTCATCACAAACATTATTTTTTCTGATTGGCTACTGCTTACCAAAGGTTCAGCACTTTTCAACTTTGCAGAGTGGCAGATCGGCACTCTCCATTATCTCCACCCCAAACCATGGATACATTATTTGGATATTTCGACCCACTAACTAACATTATTAATCGTATCTTATCTTACACCATCCTATCTTATCTCAGCTTTGGAAAACCTAAATACTCAATCAGAAATTGTTGATCAACTTTCATGTCTGTTATCTAACAACCGACGTCACTTTTTTCATATCGCTCACAGCTGATCGGTTGGGTAAATAAACAAACTGATGTTAGTTTGTTTACCGTTCTAGCAGAGACGCCAACAAGCGCTGCGAGTCCAAGGATATCCTAAAAATGTTGCAAGCTTTCAATTTCAAGCCTGATGGGTGCTATAGTCTAAGTGTTTTGTCATTAAACCGCAACACATTATTTGGGTCTTCCATAAGCCTTTCCACAATTAAATGCCACTTATTGACATATTCTCTAAAAAAGTAATAAAAGAGCAGCTATCAATGGAGTTAGCCAGCTAGCTACTTTTACCGAACGTTATATTTTTAATTCCAACGGCTAACAACAATGAAGTTACGACATAAACAGGGTTACACTTTATCCTGATTGGCTAACTTACCGAAGGAACGCAAACATTGTCCCTGACTGCATTGCTGACATGTGATAGCCTACGTAATATTTCCACACAGGCACTTCCCAGGCAGGAACCGTCGTCACACGCGGCACTAACAGAATAGCCTAGCCTACTTATTGCGCTAGGTTGAGAAAGCCATCCCTGGGACAAGACCTCCAATGCCTGGCATGCACTAGGTTGACCTAGTCTAGTCTACCTTTATACCATATACACTTTTTCAGAAAATTGACCTTTTATCGCCAAAATAATTTATGGGAGTCAATGGGCAAATTTTGAAAACTGATGCAATAGAATTTGGATGCTGTAGCATATTAAACTGCTTATGACATCACAGTGCCTTCCTCTACAACACTGTTATGACCCAACAATACTATCCCAGATGATTTGACGTTCCCTTTTTTGCTTTAGGGCGCTTTCACACATGGCTCTCTGATTCGTTTCCTGGAGTGTTTAGAGGCCTGATCCGTTTCAGGACGCAAATGTGAAAGGGAACCAAACCCTGGACTAAGCGAATCCTGGTACCTGTCGCAGAGGTCTGTGCAGGATACGATTTCTGGTACCAGGTATTATGACACAATGTGTTAAATTGTTTTCTGCGAGACTCCTGAGCTCACGAGATAAGTTAATATCGCTCACTGAAACAGTCGAGAGAGGTACGGCTGCTAACTACTAACGTTAGGATAATACTAAGCTTAAACTAATTAATTGGAGTAAACATATAAAAGTAACGAAAAAGGGGATGATGTTCTTCATTTTGGCTTTGAAGTTCTACTTATTAACCACTAGTGGTGCGTGCAATAGAAGTTTGCGTCACAGACTGCAAAAATGTTTACAAGTTTACAACTATGAATGCAAACCGTATTCTTTGGAATCTGTGGAAGCGCTCCAGGGGACCGGTCCAGAGAATCGCATTCAATATGTGAAAGCGCCCTTAGAATAGAATAGAATAACTTTTATTTTCCTGTGACGGAACTTCAATTGTAGCCACCAACAATAACAAAAAAGACAAAGACCACTGGGCCGACCCACAAGACACAAGCAAACATATCAAATAAAGACATTCAATAGAATCATTGAATTAATCAAATAAATTAAGTGAATTAAAGTGAAGGAGTGGAGTGGAATACAGCCAAACGTCATGATTAAAATTGAGCATCAAAAACAATAACAGCTCCCCATCCCAACCCATCCCCCCCCTCCACTGTCCCGAGATGTCCGGTGTGATCAAGCAGCGAACTGTCTCAGCCTCTTCAGTCATCACCTCACTCCTCCCCTGCATTCTCTTCTCCTTCCCTTCCCTGGTGGCCTTTTGAGGATTGCCTGCAGTCCTGGATCAGTCTTGATATCTTCAACTCCGGTGAAAAGTGATGGTAACTTTGTAGCTACAGATCTACATTACAGGGATTTTATCACAATTCATCACTTCTTTGTATCACTTTAAACCACTTACCACAAAATACATTACCATATTTTAACACTTTCACCTTCTTTAGGTCAATTTATACCACATTGCCACTTCATACCATTTCCACCTTTTATTTACCACCTCACACTATACCATATTACCATCTTTCTATACCACTTCCAGCAATTGATACCACTGTGAAGCAACCACACAGGACAATTTCTTTAGGAATTGTTCATCTACTTATTATTATGCTGGAATAAGTATTCAAAATTAGTAAAAAGTACTAAATGAAGGACGGTCAAACCAGAAGGATGGTCCATTCAGTTAATATGACGAGTCTGAGTTATAACTGTATCTGTGAGGCCATGCTTTTTAGTTTAGTTTATTTATTTGACAATTCATTTTAAAAGAACAATTACATGGTTGCAACACCAATGTACATTTAAAAGAGCATCAAGGATAACACAAAAAAATCACAGGACTTATTTCCATTGTGGTCATAGAGGTGTGTGCGTGCGCATGCACATGGAAATAGCAAAGTACGACTTTAGTGGCATATAAAATCACAAAATCCATATCCAAAAAATATATTTGGCATTAACAGGCATCATTCTGGCAACAGGCTAAAGTATGCACTTCCTGTTATGTTCTGACATTCTGAGTCTGTCTGTTTTGTATAGTTACTTCCAGTGGCGGCCGGCCTATAGAGGGCGCTGGGGCGCCGCCCCCCCTCCCCCACATACAAATAAAATAAAAAGTTTAAAAAAAATTATTATTTTTTATTATTATTTTTTATTATTATTTAATTTTTTAGTAGCTTAAACATGTTATATGTTGGCCTTGCGTTGTCTAAAGTTTAATACATTACATATGCATGTTCAGGGGACTGCAGGGCGCCGGTAATGTTATGGTGAATCAGAGCACTCATTCATTTTCAGGCGAGCCCCCTGATTCTGCTGCCTGATTCGCGGCCAAAAAAGTAGTCCCCCGGGCGCAGGCCTGTGCGCCCCGGACTATCCTACCCTTTTCTGATTAGTCCTCATGGTTTATGATATTATTGGATTGGATTTAAGGCATGTTTATCACGCCCAGCCGGCATCTAGCAGGATATCACTGCGAGTGCGCAAGTACTACGGCTAGGTTCAGTCGGCTGCTACTCATTCATTCAAGTAGACCTAGACCAAGCGAGAGAGATAATTCGAAATGGCTTCTTCAAGTGGAACAGAAAGCAAAGAAAATTCGGTTATTTCTTTGCAAAAAGAACCTTTCTCAAGGCGTTCATTGGAAGAAAAGAAAAGAGTAAAGGAACTTGGACCAGAGCGACCAGATTTGCACATTCAACAGCAAACAAGTGATCGCGGTCGGGCTTATACCCGGGGCTTCTCTCGCTCGTGTTATGACAAACGGAGTTGGCTAGCTGGATGTGCTGTGAGTCATGCGTTCTATTGCTTTTTCCCTGTTTGCTATTTCAAAGTGCTGGCACCGAACCATTGTGGACAACGACGGGGGTACGAGACCTAAAACATCTTGCTGAAAAGTGCAAACGGCATGAAAGTAGCCGCAGCCATCTTGACAACAGTATGAAGCTAAACTTTTTTGGCAGGCTTAGCATTGCTGAACAACTCGATGAAGGCTACAGAATTGGCATTAGAAAGCATAACGAAGAGGTGTAGTAGTGGTTTTAGGCAACATTAGTGTGTTGTTGTGTTGTAATGGGCCAATTCACCTTTAGTGTTGTATGTCTTTGTCTCAAAATGTATGATGACTCATTTGAATGACCAGTCAAGTAGGCTCTTCTCAGTCTGAGGTTTTTAGCGGTTTAGCAATACAAAGGAATTGTGCAGCAAGGAGTTGTGTGTGGGGGGCAGCAATTAGCACCTCTCTAGGCAACATGACAGTGCTGTTGTGTTTGATTTGGACCCGGTGCTGCCAGGAGGTCTGTGGTAGCCTATCTGTTTGAAGTCTAAATCTGAATGTATGAGTCCTGCCTAACTTGAATGAACAGAGGCTCCTCCACTGTTCAGTGATGTCTTACTTGAAAAACTGTCCTCCACTGTTGCCAATTAAACTGTCTTATGCAACTGAGACACAAGGTGGCTTGTTTTTTCTGTTTAAAGTCAAAGTCAGATGTATTTTTTTTTTTTTTTAAATGCTAGCGCCCCAACCTATATTTAGATCACCAGCCGCCACTGGTTACTTCATTGTTATTCTTGATTTATTATTTCCCCATATATCATTGCATTCCCCTCTGTTCGTGGGTTGTCCGAGTCTGTCTGTCTTTGTTTCGTGTTCCATGAGATTCCACTTACGACCCTGATTCTGGACTTTGTTTTTGTACCTCTGCTGTGTCTTCCCGGTTCCGACCTCTGCTTGCTTTTAGACCGTTCTTTGGATTCTGTTTTTTGTACCGTTGCTATCATTAAACTTTGTTTTTTTGGTACTCCTTGCCTTCGACTGGGTTCCTTTTCCACCCGCCATTACACTTCCTATTATAATACAAATGGTCCATTAAATGAGCTACATACATCCCTGTCTACACAACTGACTTTACAGGGGTACATTGTCTAAAAGCCAGTGTTTCAGTTTTGCCTTGAACGTGACTGGGTTTGTAGTCTGTTTTATGCTATTAGGAACTTTATTCCAATCCTGGGTACCCGATGTCAGGGGTAGCGTACAAAACGAAGGATCAAACGCGATAATGGGGGTTATTTAAGTGCTCTAAAAGAACACCACAAAGCGGGGGGAAACTCACAGACAGGGAATCAATTACAATATAAGAAAATAATAAACCCCTTACAACGAGAGATTCCGCTACCAAACTGAAAGCGACTTGTATTGGGCGAAATACTCTAACAGAGATTAAGACAAACAAAGTCCTATAGCTCACAACGAGGGAGCCGAAAAACACAAACAAGAGGTAAACAATATGGCGAAGACAGATCTGTCTAGGACAGGGAGACAAAGGTTCCGCGAAGGGACAAACAAAGGGTAAAGAGTAACCTAAGTTTCTAGCAAACTGTAATGACACCCGAAAAACAAGTCCCGTGTAACGACAACACGTTGAAGTGATACGGTCGTAACGAACTGTCAGTCCTATACCGTGGATTACCGGCTTTCCTTATCAAATGAATGGCAATATGGAAGCGTTAAACAAAGACGACGCAAGGTTTAAATAACAAAAGAAAATGCGGAACAGGTGAACACACTGAGTAGCAGGGCAAACCAAAACACGGGGATGGATAAAGAAAACCAAAAGAGGACGCTACACAAGCGCTCCACAGAGAAGTGGTCAAAAAGGGAAGAGCAGGCTGGGAAACCATGACACCCGAGTATCTGAAAGAACTTTTACCCATCTGGCTACTAATCCTTACCAGCAACAGATTTGCTACACTAGACCTGGTGTTGTGCCTATGAGCCTCTCTGAGGCAGAGTTTTAACTGTGTCACTCTGGACTCTACAGGAAGCCAGTTTAGCTGTATGAACTAGTGCCTCCCTATGTGCTCTCGTGGGCCGAAACCTAAAACCACTCTGATTCATTTATTTTGGGAGACCTGAAGTTTTGTTTTCCACAGCTTAGGCAGACTACAGTACCACAATGTGCTGGTGTAATCAAAGTGGCATTGGATTAAGCTGGATGCCACAAGTTTCCGATATTCCCTGTCCAGTAACACTGACTTTCTAATGGCTACGTAAAAACTCTGCATAAAAATGTATTATATTGTGGTGCCTCAACTGTGCGGGGTCAACCACTAGTTTAGAATATTTAACCGATCTACGCCACCTGTTTAAGGAGAAGGAGGAACTCCAACACTAATAGTCATATCAACTCACAGAGACCAGATGAGGCAGGAATAGATGAAAGGACAAAACTACACTTTATTTTAACAATGAGCTCACAATCAAAATTTGTAATGGACTAATTAAAAAGAGATGCCCTTATAGTCAATACTGAAGCTGCCGACGCCGCTCTGCATCACGGAGGGCACAGGGACTGCCCCGCCCGCTCAGCTCCGCCCCCTACCACGAGCGCCTGTGGAAAGGACAGTGAAGTGGGAAGAAAAGGAAAAGAAAACACCGCACACGCACCACAACCACCAAACCAATAAGGGTAGCATGCGAGAGCCACAACCACTGCTATCAAAATGTATAAGAATATATGTGAGAATATAAATTATCTTAACACCTAATGTGAGAAAGTCCCCCCTCCTCACGACACACACCAGCAGCAGGGACAGACAGAACGTGAGAGGCACGCCGCAGTACCCACCCCGTCCCCGGAGATGCAGGACGGGCCGACCCAAAACATAATATGCGGGTTAATGAAATATGTAGGCCCTATAGTAACTCAGAATTGCACCATCTTCAGATGGCAAGAAAAAAAAAAACATCTATTCAGACTTTTGAATGCTCGTTTAAGGCACTAAACTTTATTGATTTAGGCTATGTCGTTGTTTTGAACTGATGTGCTTCAGCTTGACTAGCCTGCATTATGACTTCTGTATGTCAGCATGCCATTGTTCGTCTCTTTGCTCATGTGATGCTTTTAATGGTAGTTTCTTTCTGAAGGAGTCCTGTAAGTGGATCAGGACAAGGGTGTCTGCCATTTAAGTTATTACAACAATTAATTTTGTATCAATGTCTGGCATTGCTAATACTTAGCTGGGGAACGTGTGTTGAGGTTCAGTAATGTTGCCGAGGAGGAAAGGTTATGCACTGTATGTGACTAGGGGGAAATGAATTCCATTTTATGTTTTATTGCACGATATAGGCTATGATAACCTCAACCCTCATCTTATCCTCTGGGTAATGTCCTTCTTAACTGACAGACCTCAGTGGGTTAGATATAAAGACCACTGCAGCACCACCAAGACCATCTCCACTGGCACACCACAAGGCTCGGTAGAGTTGTTATTCACATTCTACACCGATGGCTGCCAAAGCAACTGTCCTGAGGTCACGTTTATTAAATACTCAGATGATACAATAATTGTGGACTCATCCAACTCTAATGACAAGCTTCAATCTGCTGTCAGCCATTTCCACCAGTGGTGTGAAGTCAATTTCTTGGACTTGAATGTGGAGAAGACTAAAGAAATCACTATCGACTTCCGTTGTGAGCCGTCCCCGCTGAGGCCTCTTAACATCGGAACCAAAACAGTTGAGTGGAGGAGTTCAGATATTTGGGGACCATCATTGATAATAAACTGACAATTTGTTTCAATGACCTTCAATATGCACTTATTGTATGTCGCTTTAGATAAAAGCATCTGCCAAATAACTGTAATGTAATGTATGCTTGTAGCAAAATAGGGCAAAGATGGCAACTGTGACGAACTTGCGAAGAACAAAGAACTTGAGTGGAGTGGAACATAAATACACAAGATTTAACAAGCAAACGAGAAACAGGTGAGTAGCGGGGCAGGTGAAACACATAGTTAATCAGGAGCAGAGACGAGAGACACAATGAGGAAGTGAAAACACAAGCACATGGATGGGAAACGGAGAAATGAAAACAAAGAGAAAATACAAAACAGAAAATACAACAGATTCAAGTACTGACCAGTGGCGGCTGGTGATCTAAATATAGGTTGGGGCGCTAGCATTTCTAAAAAAAAACAAATACATCTGACTTTGACTTTAAACAGAAAAAACAAGCCACCTTGTGTCTCAGTTGCATAAGACAGTTTAATTGGCAACAGTGGAGGACAGTTTTTCAAGTAAGACATCACTGAACAGTGGAGGAGCCTCTGTTCATTCAAGTTAGGCAGGACTCATACATTCAGATTTAGACTTCAAACAGATAGGCTACCACAGACCTCCTGGCAGCACCGGGTCCAAATCAAACACAACAGCACTGTCATGTTGCCTAGAGAGGTGCTAATTGCTGCCCCCCACACACAACTCCTTGCTGCACAATTCCTTTGTATTGCTAAACCGCTAAAAACCTCAGACTGAGAAGAGCCTACTTGACTGGTCATTCAAATGAGTCATCATACATTTTGAGACAAAGACATACAACACTAAAGGTGAATTGGCCCATTACAACACAACAACACACTAATGTTGCCTAAAACCACTACTACACCTCTTCGTTATGCTTTCTAATGCCAATTCTGTAGCCTTCATCGAGTTGTTCAGCAATGCTAAGCCTGCCAAAAAAGTTTAGCTTCATACTGTTGTCAAGATGGCTGCGGCTACTTTCATGCCGTTTGCACTTTTCAGCAAGATGTTTTAGGTCTCGTACCCCCGTCGTTGTCCACAATGGTTCGGTGCCAGCACTTTGAAATAGCAAACAGGGAAAAAGCAATAGAACGCATGACTCACAGCACATCCAGCTAGCCAACTCCGTTTGTCATAACACGAGCGAGAGAAGCCCCGGGTATAAGCCCGACCGCGATCACTTGTTTGCTGTTGAATGTGCAAATCTGGTCGCTCTGGTCCAAGTTCCTTTACTCTTTTCTTTTCTTCCAATGAACGCCTTGAGAAAGGTTCTTTTTGCAAAGAAATAACCGAATTTTCTTTGCTTTCTGTTCCACTTGAAGAAGCCATTTCGAATTATCTCTCTCGCTTGGTCTAGGTCTACTTGAATGAATGAGTAGCAGCCGACTGAACCTAGCCGTAGTACTTGCGCACTCGCAGTGATATCCTGCTAGATGCCGGCTGGGCGTGATAAACATGCCTTAAATCCAATCCAATAATATCATAAACCATGAGGACTAATCAGAAAAGGGTAGGATAGTCCGGGGCGCACAGGCCTGCGCCCGGGGGACTACTTTTTTGGCCGCGAATCAGGCAGCAGAATCAGGGGGCTCGCCTGAAAATGAATGAGTGCTCTGATTCACCATAACATTACCGGCGCCCTGCAGTCCCCTGAACATGCATATGTAATGTATTAAACTTTAGACAACGCAAGGCCAACATATAACATGTTTAAGCTACTAAAAAATTAAATAATAATAAAAAATAATAATAAAAAATAATAATTTTTTAAAAACTTTTTATTTTATTTGTATGTGGGGGAGGGGGGGCGGCGCCCCAGCGCCCTCTATAGGCCGGCCGCCACTGGTACTGACATAGAGCCTCTTTTAGCTGCAGAAGCACAAACAGCAGGCATGTACTGTACTACTAGGCCATACGAAAAGTCATAAAAAATTAAAACCGTGATATGTTCCTTCATTAAATCATTTTGATTCAATAAAGCATACATCTGTCTATCACGCATACCAGTTTGGGACATTTTCACTGTGCAAATCAGAAGCAACAGGTGCTTTTTTGGTGCTGAAGCATAGACAGAAGCCTGGGGATCTACTGTATTACTAGGCTATACTAAAGATCAGAAGAAAATAAAACTGAAATGTTCCCTCGTGAAATTAATATTATTCAATCAAACACATATCTGTCTATCACCCCTACCAATATGGAATATTTTCACTGTGGAAATCAGAGGCAACAGGATGTTTTTGATGCTGACGCATAGACAGCAGTCTGGATAATCTACTGTACTAGCTGATACTAAACGTCAGAAAAAGTAAAAATTGTGAGATGTTCCCTCACAAAATCAATTGTATTCAATCAATCACACATCTGTCTATCACCCATACTAATATGGAACATTTTCACTGTGGAAATCAGAGGCAATAGACTGTTTTTGGCGCTGACGGATAGACAGCAGTCTGCACATCTTGTGTACAACTAGGCCATACTAAAGATCAGAAAAATGTTTTATTATGAGATGTTCCGTCATGAAATAATTTTCATTCAAGCAATCACACATCTGTCTATCACCCCTACCAATATGGAATATTTTCACTGTGGAAATCGGAGGCAACAGTATGTTTTTGATGCTGACGCATAGACAGCAGTCTGGACATCTACTGTACTAGCTGATACTAAACGTCAGAAAAAGTAAAAATTGTGAGATGTTCCCTCACAAAATCAATTTTATTCAATCAATCACACATCTGTCTATCACCCATACTAATGTGGAACATTTTCACTATGGAAATCAGAGGCAATATGCTGTTACAGCTACACCCGCAGTCCCACAAGCACCAGTACTAGAGAACCCTCTTTCCTCCCCCTGTCACTGTTGAGGAGCCTAAGCTCCCTGATGGGGAGTCGGGGAAGTGTCTGGGTTTTCTCTCCCAGTGTCTGATTGTTCACCACGCATGATTCACGGGTGGCATTCATATTGTCATTCTTGACCGGAACTGCTCTCACCTGGGCGGACCTACTCATTCGGTCATAAGCCCCTGTTATGAGCAACATTGATCACCTCATGAGGGAGATGACCGTGGTTTTCGATCATGACGTTTCTGGCCAGGAGGCGGCTATGAGGTTAACCTGCCTCCGTCAGGGAAGTGAAACCACGGCAGGGTTTTACATTACTTTTCCTTTGTGGACGAAGCGGAGAGTTTGGCCTGGGATTCGCTGGCAGACTGGACTTCTCTGGTGGACGATTTGTCCATGGAGGAATTCTCTGACTCCGAGCTTGTTTGCGGCTCCATGCCTCTTTTTCCCTCTGGTTAGGATAATGCAGAAGTAACGGGAGCGCTCGCCTATGTACGATTAGACTATGCGTATCTATCAGTACCGTCCGCCGAAGCCTTCGTTCGTCTGTGCCGTGCCACCTGGAGGAGGGTTCGGGGCTCTCTTCTGCAAGCTGTGGCCAATCAGAAGAGGCTCGCGAACAGGCGATGCCATCCGGCGCTTTCCTTTTGTGTGGGTCAACGGGTGTGGCTGTCTACATGGGACCTCCCGTTACGAGTCGAGTCCCGTAAGCTTGCCCCGCGATTCATAGGACCATTTCAAATAGTTTGAAAGATTAACCCGGTCACGGTTCGCCTTCACCTTCCCTGGTCCATCAGGGTTCACCCCACGTTTCACGTATCTCGCCTTAAGCCAGTACTTGTGAGCCTGATGGCCCCATCTGAGGAGGCTCCACCAGATTTTTGATATCTGGATTTATTATATTTTTATTTGATAACTATTATTTTTTTAATAATATGTAGTTATGATCATTTTATATTCTGAGTCAAACGTATTATTCTAATTATGTCATAGATCATACCTCAAAAAGTCACACACCCCCTTTCCCGATGGTATTGGTTTCTTCCAAAAGTTGCAGGATGAAATCGATTCACAACAGCAGGTACGACTACGCAGGCACACTCTGTTGCGCATCAATGCTGGAGGAGATGCTTAGGCAACAGCTTAACGCTGTGTTGCTGAAGTGGTTAGTAGAGCATCAATCCCTTTTTCAAACGTGTGAAAATGAAATGCAATTTGTGATACATACTTAATTGCGTTTGAGAAATATAGGCATAGTTTTGCAAGATATCTTTGCAAGATAATTGGCTATGGCTAGTACCAGCTAAAGTTAGTAGCCATCCCTCAATCCGGTTGTTTAGCCTTCTGGCTCGCTAGCTAGTCGTGACTTGTGATAGCATAGCATCCTATTTAATATTGGTAAAGGAGAGCTGTGTGAATCTTATGGCAGTGAACTGATAGTTTTTATCACCACTATCACATGTTATAGTTAGCAAAACACTGAATTCCATTTGATATCTCCAGGTAAAGATGCAGAGGAAAATCTCGTCATTTAAAAAAAAAAAGGTCCAACCCCGGCACACGCCTTTACGTCCCCTCAGCTGCTCGGACACAGGTGCTTCAATGGGCTCATTCGTCTCTCCTGTCCTGCCATCCCGGCTTTACCCGCACCTTGGCGGTGCTGAAGCGTAAGTTTTGGTGGAGCTCCATGATCCCTGACACCAGGCGTTTCATCAAGGCTTGCACCACCTGCGCCAGAAGCAAGGCCTCCCACCAGGCTCCAGCAGGACTGCTCCAACCTCTGCCTGTTCCCAGCCGACCCTGGAGCCACATCGGGGTGGATTTCGTTACCGGACTTCCCCCTTCCGAAGGTAACACCACCATCCTCACCATAGTGGACAGGGTCAGCAAGGCGGCCCACTTCATCCCCCTACCCGGACTACCCATAAAGTCCCCATTTGAGATCGCCCTTGGCTACCAAACTCCACTGTTTCCTGACCAGGAAGCCGAGATCGCTGTTCCCTCCCTCGCCACCCACATGAAGAAATGCGTCAAGATTTGGAAGGACGCCAGGGCCGCGCTTTTACGCATGGCAGACCGTATCCAACGCTTCATAGATCGCCACCGCACACCAGCCCCAGGTTACAAGCCAGGTGATTCCGTCTGGCTTTCCACCAAGGACATTCCCCTCCAATCCACTTCCCACAAGTTGCAACCCAGTTTCATTGGTCCCATCAAGATTCTCTCCATCATCAACCCTGCATCTGTTAAGTTGTCACTCTCTGCTTCACTCAGAATCCACCCCACGTTCCATGTTTCTTGTTTAAAGCCTGTTTCCTCTCACCCCCTATGTCCCCCCGACCCCCCACCCCCTCCTCCCCATATCATTGACAACCACCCTGCATATACTGTCAAGAAGCTCTTGAACAATCGCAATTCCAGTACTTAGTGGACTGGGAGGGTTACGGCCCAGAGGAGCGTTCATGGATCGCTCCCAAGTCTTATTTTGGACAAATCTTTAATTAAGGACTTTCATCGTTCATCGTGACCACCCTGAGAAGCTCATGAGACCGCCAGGAGTCGGTCGTTAAGGGGGGGGATTCTGTCACGAATCTACTGTCATGTCACATTTTATTTTCTCTTCTTGTCTTTGTTAGATTTTTTGTTTATGTCACGTATTGTGTTTAGTCGAGTCACACCACATTTTATGTTTTATTCTTGTTACGTTTCATTTTTATGTCATGTCACTTTTCATGTTTGATTATTGTTACGAGTTATTTTTTAGTCTTGTCATGTCACGTTTTATGTTTGTTTCATGTTACGTTTCCCGTTCATTGTTAGCATACACATTTCCGTGTTTTTCCGCAGCCTTGCGTTCATGCTGTTTCTCTTTCTCTTGCTGTCGCTCACGCTTCCCTAATTGTTTTATTCTCCCGTGTCTATTTACTAATCTACTAATGTTCGATCAGGATTGGGTAATACTAACTTTCTAACCATGTGTTCATGTTTACCTTATGTTTCTCGTGCATGCCATTTACTAATTTACTAACGCTAGGTCAGGATAGGTTTTTTACTAACAAGTACTAATTATCTTGTTACCTTGTCAGCCTTCCACACCTGATTTCCATTCGCATGCTGCTCTCAAGCTAAGTGTCTGCACCTGTCTACACCTGCATTTAAGCTCAGTGTTCATGTCTGTTTTTTGTGAAATTGTTGCCCCTGTTTATCAGTGCACTATTGAGTGGTTTTTCAAGCCTGTCTTTTTGTTATGATCCAAGCCTGTTTTTGACCATTGTTATTGACCTCTGTTCTGTTATCACTGCCTGCCTGTACCACGAGTTTTGCCTGCTGTCTTTTTGTACTTTTGCCCCGCGGAGCGGACTTCGGTCTTGACTTGCTTTGCCTTCGACCCCAAGCCTGCCTACCGTCTGCCTGTACTACTCTGGTTACTGGACCTTTGCATGGTGTACCGATTCCGAGACTGCCTTTCTCCTTCGGTACTGTACGTTTTGGCTGGATTTCCGTGTATGAACTTTGCTTGTTTTTGACCACGCTCATTGGACATTCCTGAAATAAAGCCCTGACGGGACTTTATTTTACCTTTGTTTCTGAGTCGTGCATTTAGGGTTCAACCCTCACGCACCCGTCTCAGCTTCCTATGCATTGTGCTTGAAAATACAGCTATTACCATGTTGGCAGGTTCTTTTCATCTGGGGCTTTATTATCTATGTTTTCTAAATTAATTTGCATTTAGGATATAGTCTTTATGTGAAATTATGCCCCTCAACTTTTGGGTGAAGCATACAAGATTTAGCTCTTTTTCAAGAAAAGTGGCAGCAGTGTAGAAGCTAGTGTAGAAGTGAGTGAATAAGTGACTGTCATTTTCAATAACCATAACAGCACAAATAATTGACATGAAAATATCAATATACAGTATTTACCCTAATATAAAGTGGGAGATTACTGAGCTACAAAAATTGACCACCATGCCCCCTGTTCTAATTTTGCCCCACCCAGAAAGTTGACTTTCGTGACGCCCGTTTGTCCTATACATAAAATCTGCCTTTGAACCATTTCATGCCACAGTGAAGAGAGAAAATAATACTGAATATGAGTGTTTTGTAATGAAAAGGAGTGGTGTATCATAAGGTAACTGTGGTCTGTATGAACTATAAAATACAAAAGAACCTAGTTTATTTTATTAACCATACTTGTCCTATTTCACCCGAACAGACTAGACTCATGATGGTGAATTTGACCTGTAACATAACTGATTTCACAATTTTAAAGTCTTTGGGAAGGTAAGTGACTTCCTTTTATAATAATGTCACTATTTATAGAGTTAGATCAGTGATACAATTTTGTCATAAGATGACTCAAGAGAAGTAGTGCTGAAAGTACACTTTCATTCACAGGCAAAGACAGTCAGCCTAAAACTGGAGACAGTTCAGATGGTCGTTGCCAGTCTTGCTTCATCAGCCTCAGAACAATATGAAGTGACGGAGTCACATCATGCTCCAGAGGTTTTTTGGTCACCGCTTTACCAAAAGTTGGATATACAAAATAATAAAGTTAATTGTCTCAAACTGAAAAAGTTGTTTGACAGACAGTAAAAGGTATGTGTGCACACACACATCAGCACACACACACACGTGATACACACATGTATAATATTTGTTTTTAATTCATTAATGGACAGGACATATTATTGATGCTAGAAATATTATGTTTTTTTTTTTTTATTACAATTACAGTGTATCTTTCACTCTTACGACCTTGTGGCCAGCACAGCGAAAGATGTCTTTGGAAGATCACTTGTATCTTTTCACAGGACCTAACCCCTCAACCAGATCATCTCCATAGAGAGTTTTAATTCTGAGGGGACCACCTTTCATGTACAGCTGTTTTCGTGTCTCTGATGACAAACATTCGGCTAACACTTGGACAAACTTGTTGGACAAACATTTGGGTAATGTCTGACATTTTACTGTCATGTGTACAGGCACAACCACAGAACCATTTAAATGAGCAAGATGTATCTGAGGATAATGCAGACTCTGAGGTCGGAAAGCTAAAAATTTGTTTAAATCACTTCGATTTTCACTCACACTACCTCACAAAATTAATTACTATTGATATTTTCAATATCTAAACAAATTTTTAAAAAATTCTGTTTTTCCCAGAGCTTCGATCACAAAGAAAGGTACTACAGCCACAAGATACCAGTCGCATCATCATTCTTTAACATTCAGAGAGAGCAGTGGAATAATCTGAGACAGGTTCAGAAAACCCGTCAGTTCATCGACTTAATTTGGACAAACATTATTGTATTGCTCCTTTGCTTTTAAGTGGCATAATGTGCAGAGGTTAGGAGCTGTCCAAACAGGCCTAGTGTTTCAGGCTTCTGCATATTGCACATTCAATGAGTGTCCTGTTCAATGCAAGGTTGTAGTGGCAAATGAGGAGAATCTTCAGGCAGAGGTCAGCTTCTCTGCAAATATGTCCAGACACTCCAAAAAAGAGCTGAAAAGTACACCTAGAGAGACCATGGGGAAAGAACTGGAGTGCAAATTCCCAAAAAAATGACACTTTGGGGAAATGAGTGCCCTTGAGGAGCAGGTGTATCATTCAGGCAACAGGGATGAAGTTCTGAGCAAAGGTGTACTGAAGAACATCTCTTGGGAGATGAGGAAAAAAGAGAGAAAAAACTGCAATGACATCTTAGGTCTCCAGGGCTTATTTGAAGAAAACCAAGATGAGGACAAGAGAGTCCTCCAGAAGATCATTCAAGAACCAAAGGGCATTATGCTGTGGTCCAAAAACTCCCTCCAGATATTTCACACGAAGTGCAAGGAGGACATTATATATTTGGATGCCACAGGGAATGTGGTGAACTGACCACACTACTCTCTCTATGCAATGCTTTCTGGGGGCTTTCCGACTAGATGAGGCAAGACTGTATGGAAGCAAAAATGTTGCATGTCCAGAAATGGTAATGTGTGATGGCTTTCTGGTGCTCCTTAGGGCATTAGCTTACACATATTGCAATGCAGATTTATCTTATGTGATGTGTCAGTACTATCACATAGTGACTGGACAAGTGACAATGGCTGAGCTTCAAACGCCGGTAATCCATCGATGTCTCAGTCATGTGATGAAAAATACAAAGACTCTGCAAAAAATAGTAAGTATGAACCCTGCAGTAAGCAAAACTGCAAATAAAACATGTTCAGATGAGGCATGCCTCATTATGTTATGTTTGTTTCAGTCTAGCCGCCCATTACCGGCTTGGAATGCACATTTTTGGTCTTCTCACCAGTGCCTGTACACTGAGAGTCCTTGATGAGTCCTTGTAGAGTGTTGCTGTGGTGTTTTCAAGTCCCTGCAATGGTGAAGAAGTGGAGCAACACTTCCAAAAGCTCCAAGACAAACATGTATCCCTGGGACAGTTTGTCCCTGTCAATCAGCCCAGTGGAACTGAAATCTTGAAGGTAAGTAACGATGTGGAGGGTCATTTTTATTTAATGCTGATGTTACCCTTAATTATAAAGCTATAGCCAGTTAGGCAGTTGTCATGTCATGATGTGCCTTGTAAAACAATTTTTAGGAAAATTAGCCAAATTCACTGTAGTATTTTTTAAATTAGGCACATGTAAAGCTAATTGCTTTATATATTACATATATTACAGAATTACATATAGTACATTATCTTTA
Source organism: Ilyophis sp. 1 JC-2022 (assembly GCA_022702515.1). Lineage (NCBI taxonomy): Eukaryota > Metazoa > Chordata > Actinopteri > Anguilliformes > Synaphobranchidae > Ilyophis > Ilyophis sp. 1 JC-2022. The sequence goes on along the minus strand of CM040396.1, from coordinate 41,322,751 downwards.
TTATCCTGTTTTGTAATGTTTTTGGAAACCTAAATATCAATTATTAACTTCTAGGAAACTCTCAAATGCTGTTTGAGGAACATTTCAGGGAGGTCACTGATAGGGTCAAGCTTGAGGAGGCAGGACGTCGATAAAATCCTTACTTTAGTAAAACATTTGTCCCAGCTTTGCTTAAGTACATGCTACCTCAGGCAGTCCTGTGGTCTGCCCTTATGTTAGGTCAGTTTGTATGTATGTTGTGCAGTATGCAGTATATAGTATGTATGTTTCTGATATATGAAAATACATTAACATTGTAGTATATATGTACACATGTGAGTTTTCACTTTTTTCTGATTTCTTGACACTAAGTATATTTCCACTGTAGTGTATCTTAACTGTAATAACCATTAATTAAACCATAATGTAACTGAATCAACATCACTGTATGTTTGGATGTTTTAATTCTTTACATATATTTTATGTAGAACACTTGGGAAGACATGGGACAAGTTTGTCTTACAGAAAGTTCAGCCAGACATTCAGATAATACTCCCAAAAAGCAACTCAGGTAAATAGGAATTATATAAATTTAACACAACAGATGTGTATGCAAGAGAATGTATTCATATTAATTATTAATATTACTTTAAAAATATTACATTTTGTGTTTGTTTATTGGTTGGTTTTACTGTTACTATTGTTGATAATCTAGTTTTATTCACAAAACACAACATTACAAACACTTTTTTCTGCAGAACTTCACCAAAGACAACTGAACCCAGGGCATAATGGAGAAAAACTAGTGAGACCTCAAGAAAATAGGTTTCTCACAACGTCCATTGACAAGGCTAGATGACTGTCATAATTTACCAGGAGCAACACACAGCTCTTCTGAGAGAGTTTCAAGACTTCCTGAGGACCTTAAAAAAAGGATAAGCTGTGCTGCCCAATTATAAATTATTGGCTAATAAATGTGAAGGCACTTGCCCCGTAAGTAAACATGAAGAGGGATGGTGTGATTTGATGCTCATGAACATACAATCAGACAAAACATGTAAGTAATGTATAGTCTCACGGTAGTTATTTCTCAAACAAGCCTAATTACCCCTATGCTGCTGATTAGATAGTAAATAATAAAAAATATAACCATTTATCAAACAGGTAATCCTAATAAACTGTGACACCAATACTCAAATTACTTCTCAACTCTAGAGACATAAAACTGAAACAGAAAAGTGGAAGCAGAGGAAACAGAGGAGAAGAGGGGTTTACGTTAACCCTCTTAGGAAAGCATTTTCTTTCAAAACGCCCAAAATCCAGGTATTTCTATGTTTATTTGAAAGTTGGAAATTACAACAAATATGAGCATGTGTTTTAAGTGTTTTAAGTACCATACAGTACCAGCATGCTGAAGTTACTTTCCATTCAATTCAGAGAGACCACCAATATAATATGATCAATCAATATGATCAATCAATTTATTAATCGCTATAATTATTCAGTTTGTCTGAAGTTCAACAGTTCAACTTGAATATTGTGTATTTTAGCTGTAATTATACCTTATTGACAGTTATTCCTGATTTTACATTTTTTCAATAAGTCATATCCTGATAATGTGAGTACACAGACTGTGGAGGCATGTGGAGACCACAGTGCCTCTGACACTGAAGAGACCATGGAGGTGGACATGGTATGTAGCTAGCTTTATTTCAAAATAATGTCTTTCCTCTAATAAATATGGATCTGCAGATAATGATGTATTTTTGTTTTTTCTTGTATATTATGCAATACATGTTATAAGTGTGTGTGTTAAGTGTGTGTGTTAAAAATCTACTCTCCAGCTATCTACTCTCCAGCAGTCCAAAGTAAGAAGAAACAAGGTGAAATAAAAAATGAACAAAGGAGGATCAAGACACCACAAGGGGTATGTAAACATATGGTTTTAAGTAGCAACTTAGACGTGACAGATAAGGAATCTTAAAGTGATCCACGTAGTGGAATCACCACTAGAGCAGAATGAATCCGCACATGGGGAAGAGGAGAAATGAAACAGGGGAATAAAACTCCCGGCAAACGGCAAATGAAAACAACCCAATAAAGGTGGGTGAAGGCTCGAGTCACGAGCAGAGAAAGGAAAGGAGAGAATACCTCACACGCTCAAAACGAGAGAGCGCACTAACGGAGGTACAGAAAACAGTAGAGAAAATAATAGCAACCCGAATGGGTGAAAAACTCGATACTCGATTGATAGGAGGGAAACGAAAAGAAACCTCTCGCTCTCAATAAGAGAGAGCAGTCAAACAGAGAGGTGAAGAAAAAGAGGTAATAAAGGAAATTAGTCTCAAAAGAGAACAGAAGGAAAACCAGAACGAAGGACAGCAAGAGCAGTAGAGTAAACAAAATCCAACTAAGGAAACTCTAAAGCAACTAAAAAGCAAGTCCTGCATAACTCTTAAGCAAAGCTTAAAAGTGAAGTAGTTGCTTTAGAACCTGTACATACCGGCTTCAAAGTCAAGTGGAAATGACAATACAGAAGCGCCGAGACCGGAAGATGCAGCACTTGTAGGCTATAAGCGCTAGGTAATGGAAAAAACCCGGCGTGGAAGTAGGACTGAAGCGTCGGCACACAGAAAGAAATGTGAAACCGTGACACTTATGTCTCTCAGCTCGTCTAGGGGCCTTGGGGCCAGGGGGCCAGATCTAGATAGCCTTGTGTGCAGCGGTGCAGGGGGGCAAAGGTCCATAATTAACTCAACTGAAAACAAAAAGGCTTTAAAGAGCCTATAGCCACAGTGAACAATGACAATCTGGCTCAGATAACAGGTCTACCTTATTGCCCCTCCCTTTAAAAGTGTTCAATTAAGAACACTGTATGTCAGCAGCCTTTGTTTCTCTTATTTATTTTAACATATACATGTTTCTATGATTAATGGATCAAGAGAATCAAATAGTAAGTTTGTAGCTGGTTAATGTAAACGAAATGGTATCGCACAGTCAGTCCTCACATAAATGTTTTATTTGTGAGAAAAGCGTTAATTAACAACAATGTCAAGCTTTTTCCATTGTCCATCAAGCTTTGAAATGGAGTACTACATTGCAACACAGAAAAATGAGTGACCCTGACAACAGTATTCATATTGAATCATTACACTGCTGGTGTCATACTAATATACGAATATATTGTGAAGTTCTCATTGATAAAATATTCCTCAAAACTGTCTCATTGGCTGATGACTTGGGTTTGAGTCTGCGCAATACCAATTTCAATCACTGAGTAATAATATCTGCAACACATTCTTAAGTGAAATGTCATTTGAATGCAGTGATAATCGTTAAGATATTAAAATAAACCTTTTGATTTGATTTGATTTTCAAAACTACACATGTTATTTACAGGTGAACTTCTGGGATTATGATGCTGCGATTGGGTTTTTTTAACCGAGAAGCACACTGGATCCTGGTGGAGAGTTTCACCAAGTCATTTACAAAAAAAAAGGTCCCTGAGAAAAACAATTTAAAAATAATTTATATTTTCCACACAGTACCTTCATGCATCACGTGAGACAGTGCATTTCATGGACCCTTTTGGCAAAGAGGAGCAGCGGATGTCTGAAGAGGCTGTGCAGCGTTTCAAGTAAAAACTGACAATTTTATTTTTGCCAAACACATTCAGTGCTCTTCCTCAGAAATATTTCTATTCAAATAATTTAGAGGCACTAGAGAATAATTTAATGTTCGATATAGTGGTACATATACAGTACAACAAATAATAGATTGACCTTTATATATTTCAGAGAGTACTTCAAGATGAGGAGGAACTCTCTTGGTAGAGAAGATTGACTAAATATAAAATGGAAACCTGGGAAAAGTTTGCACACTCCACAAAAGGATGGCAGCAGTTGTGGAGTTTTTGTTATGGAGGTGAGCACCCATAACACAAAAACATCCAAAACAAATCAATGTGCTGTAGATTCAGTGTGACACCTGTGATTCCTAGTTCCATCTTCACTGCCTGGGAATGTCATATGAAGACTTTCAGGAGAAAAAACGGTCCTGCAATTGGATCTGCCACTTTTGTTAAGTATTTGTGAAGATGAATATCCACTCAGTACACACTCCCTCAAGTACATTTTCTATTGGAGATGACGCCTATATATCCTTAAACAGACACAACATGCCTTGTTTGCATGAGTTCTACCAAAAGTAGTCAATCCTGACGGGATGGGTAGAGCCCACCACAGTTTTGACAGCTGGCTAACAGTTAGCCGGAGAGCTGTCCTGAGAAAAACCTAGGTTTTTTCCCCCTTCATTCTGTGTTCCAGATTCTGGTAGTTCTTTACTCAGCGCAGCTAGCCAGCTATGAGGGATAGGGCCCAGTATGGTTATCTAATATTCTTGTTATGTAATCTTGTTATGTAGTTATGTAAATATTGTAAATATGCTAATACATTTTTGACTGTAATTCAGTTATTTTAATTTTATTTATTTATTTACTGTTTTACCCTTTTTTATTATTATTATTATTATTATTATTATTATTATTATTATTAGGGTGCTAAGCAAGAACCCTATTGTACTATTTATTATGATGATTTTTTTTTCTGCCTTAACTTATTATAATTTGTGTGCTGCTGTGTTTTTTGACAAAATTTTATAAATAAAAAATTGTTCAAAAAAACGAAACACAATCCTTCATTTGGTCATTGGTTCTCAAACTCGATCCTGGGGACCGCCTGTGTATGCTGGTTTTTGTTCCAACCACAATTGCAATCTCACAATTTTAACAAGTTGTTAATTTTTCTTAATTAGGTGCTTTTCATGTTTAGAGGGATTATTTACCCTCTTAAACCACATTGTTAGAAATAGCTATGCATGCCATGAAGAATAAACGTCCCATGTTCACTTTGTGCTTATTCTGCTACATTGCAAACAATAACAAAAGAAGAGTTAACAATTTTAACTGATCAAATTTAAAACTGAGGTGAATCAATTGGCTCCTAATTAGGTTGTTGAACACATATGCAGGTTAAACTTATTAACACAATGCAGGTTTAGCTCCTTAAACTTATTAACACAATGCAGGTTTAGCTCGTTATCATTTACTTTGTCTTTGAATTCTTCGTTATTTAACAAATGGTTCACACAATTTCACCAATGAGGATCCTATTGATTCACCTCACATCCTCATTTGATTAAAACATTGTTTACTTATCTTATCTTGTTGCAATATAGCACAATGTCAATATTGGATTTTTATTATTCATGGTATGCATAGCTATTGCTAACATAATGTGGGTTAAGGTGGTAGATAATCCCTCTAAACACGAAAAAGACCTAACGAAGCAAGATTAACATCTTCTTAAAATTCTGGGATTGCAACTGTGGTTGGAACGATAATGATAATCAGCATACACGGGGGCTCCCCAAGAGTTTGAGTAACACTGTATTAGGTGAGCAAGAGCTAAGGTACAGTACATGCTATTAACAGAGGCCTACTGTGCCACTTATGCAGCCGCTGGCAATGTATTTTTCCTGGTCTTTAGTGTAGACTATAAGTACAGTAGATGTGCAGACTGCTGTCTATGCGTCAGCACCAAACACAGCCTATTGCCTCTGATTTCCACAGTGAAAATGTTCCATATTGGTGTGGGTGATTGACAGATGTGTGATTGCTTGAATAAAAAGTATTTCATGGGGGAACATCTCGGCTAGTACAGTAGATGCTAGTACAATTGATTGCTGTCTGTGCATCAGCACCAAACAGAACCTGTTGCTTCTGATTTATACAGTGGAAATGTCTCATATTGCTATAGGTGATAGTCAGAAGTGGGATTAGTTGAATAAAAGTGATTTCATGAGGGAACATGTCACAATGAATTGCATCACAATGAAAAGCATCAGCTGGTCCTGCTTTCTGTGCATCAGCAGAAAAAGAGCCTGTTGCTTGATTTCCACAGTGAAAATGTTTCATATTGCACTGGGTAATAGACAAATATGTGCTTATTTTAATAGAAGTCATTTAATGAGGGAACATTTCGTATTTTTTACTTCTTGTAATGTTCAAAATAGGCTACTACTCTGTGCATATAATATTATTAGTATTATTATTCTATATTTATTTGTATATCACCTTTCCAGCAGTATAATAATAATAATAATAATAATAATAATAATAATAATAATATCACCTTTATTTGTATAGCACCTTTCCAGCAGTATAACTAAGCGTACTTCACAACATATCAATTTACAATACAAAACAATACAATGCACGGAAACAATACAAGACTAAGATAATAACAACATATTAAAATAAGCAGAGATCAATAATAGTGTCTATATTTTCACCGTTGATAACAGCGTCTGTTAAAATGCCTGTAAAATTTTCTTGACTAGCACGTGATTTGTTTTATTACCGTACGTTTCATAAGATACGCGCACACCCAAGCGCAATGCTGTTCGCGGCTCTCAACTGGCTGCTCACTTGACCGCGGTAATATGTTGGCCTGGTTATCAGCAGAAAACAGCCGAGCGTCAAAGGAAATTCTACCTTTACATTTCATGACTAAGAACCAAAGCTACATACGTATGCGAAATGGGTTCTAAAAAAGCATTCTACAAAACAGTGAGCTACTTTGTGAACTGTTTAGGAAAATGTGTCTTCAGTTTGAGCCATATTGCGTCATCGCATGGACCCATGCCACAATTCACCAAGGTGTATAATCGATACGAATGGATTTCAGTTGAATGACCACATAATGGAATTAATTAAGTAAGTCTATGGTTGTGTTTAGAATATGGGAAGGCGGTCCAAATTTATGAGGAGCTAGTCTGAAAGTTGGTAGCCTATTTAGTAGCTTGCAGTTTCTGTATTTACTTCCATACATTCTAGATCCGAAATCGGTATGACTCACTCTGCAGAGAATTAAAAAGCGAACATTACACCAACTGACAAAAGTTTAATATTTTCTGTGCGTTAAAGCCGGTAGGTGGGGCTCTTGATATATTCCTAGGCATCGCATCTGGCTTAAACTGCAGTATTCGGAAAACAACGCTGCTACTCACTCATACATTGCAACTGGAAACATTTTAATTCAACAAATTATGGTTTTCACAACAAACTCACACAAATAGACGAAAACGTTTTGGAATTAAATTAATGTATTAGGTAAGCACATACGAAGAAACAATCCTTCCTCCAATGCAAAGCTAAATTAACTAAATAAAGGCTACATTTTCTCAAAATGTGTCACGTCGCTTGCTGAAAGATAGAGACGCTCCAGCAAGGTGGCAGCCAATCATATGTGAAGAGGGTGGGGTTACCGCGGAAAGTTGCTATATTGCAGGGCATCATCGTTGAGACAGAAGCCGGTGCCTCAGCATCATATAGCCTATCTATCAAGACTCAATATTTAAGTTTTCAGTCGAACGAAGAGAGCATTTCACACGGTGTGTATAAATTGAGGCAAATAGCCTAATATTTCATACGAAAATACGAAAAATGATGGCATGCACGGAGATGATCACTATGTGTCTCCAGTCCGCAAAACAGCAGCACCTATACTCAAAGCAACAGCAGCAGCTACTGCAGAGGAACCCCGACCAAGGACTTTCTATTTTTCAAGACGTAAGTAATCAAGACCTCTATATTATTTCAAATCGCTTAATTAAAGACAATATTAGCAGTACATTAATGTGCACTAATCATAGCTATTGAATTAATTATAAAAGACATCTGAGTCTCCACAAAACAGACATTTATTGACAGACCCATCATAATATTGCATATTCAATAGAATACATTAGTAAATAATAATAATCATATTGAATAATGTTCTACAGTTTAAATGTTTGCATTACATAGTGGTAAAATAAACAATAGTATGAATATAATTTTTTTTAAATGCTGTATGACTATCTCTAAATAAACATGGCTACTTAAGTTATATTGCTGCTGAAGAAATGTGTAGCCTACTTACAGCTACTTTAGGAATTTACCATGCCAGACACTCTTATCCAGAGCAACTTAGACAACTTACATACAATCCATTAATACAGCTGGATATTTACTGTATTTTAGGTCAAGTAGCTTGTTAAAAGCTAATACAGCTGGATATTTACTGTATTTTAGGTTGAGTAGCTTGTTAAAGGCTAATACAGCTGGATAATTACTGTATTTTAGGTTGAGTAGCTTGTTAAAGGCTAATACAGCTGGGTATTTACTGTATTTTAGGTCAAGTAGCTTGTTAAAGGCTAATACAGCTGGATATTTACTGTATTTTAGGTCAAGTAGCTTGTTAAAGGCTAATACAGCTGGATATTTACTGTATTTTAGGTTGTTAAAGGCTAATACAGCACTACCATTCCTGGGAATCAAACCTACAACTGTAAAATTACAAGCCAAGTTCCATTAACATTATGTTAGCCTGCCACTCCATCACTATCTACTTTCATATCACAATGAACATACTCGTCTGATTACCCACAAATGTTTGTATTATTATTTTGATTCATATTAATACAAATAATAATGAAAAGTATACACATAGTTGTTATCCAGTTATAATAGTCAAACAAATCTAGTACTAGTTCCGGCCCATGCATTTGAAGAGTGTTCCAACAAGCAGCTGATTTAAAGAATGGGAGTTTGATAGAGGCTTAGATTATTCATGTGCAAAATTAATTTGGGAGCATATTGGGTGTAGCTAGACACACCTTAGTGTTCTGTTTACACTCAAGAGACCTGTGTCTGACGTGTACAGTACCGTGTGCTGCGCCACTCACTTCCTGCTGTGTGAAGCACAGAGAGAGGGCTGCCGCTATTTCCTCCCTGTTCTAAAGTGCAGTAAGCTTTCCTCAGTAGGGGGCCGGAGGCTGAGGCCTTAAGCTTAGGGTCCAAGCTGTAGGAGCCCCTGGAACCACGGCAGGCACTATACGCTTTGTGGCGATACCCAATGTTTCCATTTCAGTCCCGAATCAAAAGGTTATTGTTGCCGCAGCATTATCAGTTTAATGGCTGCGTTCACCTTGAGTTATAATATAATTTTTTTTTAGTTGTGCTATTGCAACTTCCTATGGCATCTCTCCCGCTTTAAATTGAAATAGAAACAGTGAAACAACACAGATGAAGTGTGAGCAGATGTGTACCTCATTTCTTTCATGTGTAACAATGTGTGGTCGAAGCACCTATTAGTGCTGCGCCTGTCCAATGTATTGTTGAATGCTACAGGGTCAGGAGCTGTTCCAATGGTGCAATCATCAGATCTCCTGTCCAAAGTCCAGTAAAGCATTAGTCACAGTAAGCCTGACTTCTCAGAGGACAGCATTCGTTCACTGTTCACATCACTTCTAACTGTCCGAGGAGCCTTTTAAAAACAATGAGAGGCATGTCAAAGAATTTGTTATGAATAGATTTTATTGGTGCAGAGCTGGGATGTGACATCACATGGAGACCCTTAGGTACTTAACCAGATTTGCACTTACCGTTTTCTTAGTAAATGTTGTTTAAAGTATTACATAAGCAAGGAGGCTGAGATAATGCATTGTGCCAGTAGACACATTGCTGGAAGCGGAATCATGAAATTGTACAGGAACCTCTATCAAATGTTCCTTGCTATTATCTCACAACAGTCTAAAACATCTCTGTTAAAAACATAACCACAGTAATTTAGAACAATGTATTTCAGTTTCCATCATATTTACACTTTTGAAAAGTCTTTAGTTTTGCAAAATTGTGCAAGATGCTCCGTGACCTGCTTTTTATTGTTAAAAGCTATATAATTAGCTGTTGAGTGGCATATCAGGTTATGCTGTGTAAGAGGGAGATAACTCTATCACTGGGTCCATGCATTATAATGAATTATGACTCAATACCCAAAGCTTTTTACATGTTTAGCATAATTTGTTCAAATGGAGGTTACCAGGGTTTATTGTTTGCTGCAATTTGCTGCTGTTTTTATTGTTTTTACAGAAGTACTGTGTAATCAGCAAGTATAATAGCAGCTATCAGTCTGTATTGTATTTTTTTCAAGAACAATTCAATATTTTGCACGCCTGTTAAACAGAAACACTCCAGGGAAAAAAAATATTTTATGTGCTGTTCTTATAAGCCCCTGTGTGATCAAGATCATATTTCAGTAGATATACATAAAGAACCAAAATAAAACAAATACATGTCATTGTTTTATCAGTTGATATTTTAATTTAGTTTATTTTATCAAATACTTCCCAAAGTTCAAATACTGTTACACTAGGTCTGTTCAACCAACATTTTCTGAATCTGTATTTGGTCAAAAAACTCGAATTGGCATGATTTAAACCAGAAGTTGTGTAGCTAAACTAATGCTGGTTTTCTAGCCTCATATACATTTGTTTTGGCAAATGTTGTACTTTCAGAGCACCAAACTGGGAATCTAATATTAACATATAATTAATCATGAAGTATAATAACAGATAATTTGCAAGCAACTGCAAGCAAAACATGCAATCCTTCTTGTATTCTCAGAGAAAGGTATGAATAAAAGGAAAGTGCCAAAAGGATACACGGAGTGAACTGTCCACATGAATCCCTAACCTACAATCTTCAGATTCAGGCATACATGCTCCAGCGAGAACAAGCCACACATTGCCACATGCATCTCTCCTCTGTACAGGGTGAAGAATTGCTTCGTATTTCTCAATTACACTTTTGTTCGTTGCCGGTACTTGCAATTACGTTCAAGGAATAAGAGGGTCTTGAAACAGTTCCGTGATGAAAGACAGTAGCTGGTTTATTCGTAGTTACAGTTCAATGGAGTTTGTCAGCGTTCCAGTCTAACATGCAACCTCTACCAGTCTATCATTCTAACATGTAACCTTCTACCAGTCTGACAGTCTAACATCCATACATTCCAAACCAGGCCAGCATTTATACAGATATCTCAGGAAGTGTCCTATAGGTGGGGCCAGACAGGGATGTGTATCCCCGGGAAACTCAGTGGGACATTGATGCCGGTGGCAAGTACTTTAAGAGTACTTGCATATGAAAGGGCGCTTCACACCCAGACAGAGACGGGGTGGCTGTAGGCATCCCCCCCACCAGACAGAAAACTGGATAGTGTATTAGGGCATACAGGTTTTGACTTTACTAAACATGTTGCTAAATAAACTCTGAAATTACTAAAATCTAACAATTTCCCCCTCTGATCATATGATCACCTATAAACATCTATGATCAAACCATTATTTCAAAAGGGGGTACAGGAATAGAGATTAAGCGATACATATGTATGAACAAATACACAGTGGATGATATATGCTGACCATTAGATGGAGTATACAGACATTGTTTGGAAATTCTCAACGCTTGTCTTTCATCAATATTTTTTAAACTGACATACATGTCTTGCTTTGATGTGGGAGGAAACCGGAGTGCCCGGAGGAAACCCACGCAGACACGGGGAGGACATGCAAAACTCCACGCAGACAAAATCCTCAGCCAGGATTTGAGATTCTGGCCTGGGACCTTTTGCTGCGAGGCGGCAGTGCTATCCACTGCCCCACCGTGCTGCCCAAAGGGAGAAGTGGCAGTAAAAACAAAAAAAGAATCGAAAGGGGGGAATCAGTGTAGGTGGATGGATGCGTTTAGTCACAAGCAGGTTTGGTAGGTTATGCTTGTGAGCCAAACTTAGGGTGTGTAGTGCGTGTCAGTATATGGCTGTGATTGTCTCAGTCTCTAGTCCCATTCATGGCAAGAGTTTGTTAGTGCCCTTGGAAGTTCAAGATTCTCCGGTGGTGAATGTTCCTTCCTCGGAGACCTCGTCGTCTTGGCGTAGGGGGACTGTCTTATGACATCACAGTGGTGGGGATACCTGGTCGTCTCGAACCTGAATCAGGCAGAAGGAAAAGTGCGGCAGTATCAAGGAAATCTTGACACATCTAATAGGCCATATGGCCTACAACATCATAATTTAAACGACACAACAAAGAATGTGCTATGTAGGTTCCATTTAAAACACTTCTAATAGGTTATCACTTTATGTCACGTCAAAAGTAAAAGCTATCCATTCCTGACATTCTGGGACTAAAGGAACAGTCCAATATGCATTCACCATATCAATCAGTGTAGCGATGCAATGCTCAGGTTTCAGTGAGTTAAATATCCTAGACGGATCTGCTACCAAAGGTGTCAACTTATCAATTGCTTTACTTGCCCCTCTGGAATCAACAGTCAAACGACAGCTGCCGTTTGCTTTCTTCACGGGCCACAAACGACTATTTGAGAAACTCTGAGTTTTCACCAAAATGTGTCGTTCTTCAAGTTCTTTGATAGGTCTGATACCATCGATAGCCTCCCTGCTGAGGGGATACTGTCGCGCGCTGGGGGGAGGTTTCCCGGTGAGTAACACTGGCTTTAGATCAAGAAAACCACAGTCGTTCTTACTTTCTGTCCAAATTGGTTGTTTGGCGACATCTGCTTTTTGTAGCCGTCTTAATTTCCACAAAGCTTTACCGTCAGAAAATTCAAGACTCGAGTTTAATTGTAATAGAACGTCCATGCCCAGTAAGGGCTGACACACTTCTCCAACCCATACATTAGCCGTGACCTCCGTATGTCCTACTGAAATGGGCACAGGCTGCGTCTGTCGCAACGTCACAGCCTGTCCCCCTACACCATAGCATTGTTTTACACAGTCTGTTAAAGGCAAGATATTGTCGTTTGCGTATGAAGCAGGTACAACAGTTAGTTCAGCGCCAGTGTCTAGAAGGAAATCAACGTCTATTTGCCGGTTAAGGGTCGCGCGTACATAAAGTCCATCTTTTGATTGCCTCACTGCGGCCGCTATGCGTCTCAGTGAGGCGTCCTCTCGTTTAAAGGAACCGCAGAAAGAATGGCCTTTTTCTGACTATCACTTAAGCTTGCAAAACGTTTGTTAAAATCCTCAGTGTCCCCCTCTGCGTAATTGCGCGTTGAGGGGGCATCGTTTCGGTGTTGTTTTGGTGCCTGGCACTGTCTCCAATAATGTCCCGGTTTCCCACAATTACGACAGTTATTGTTACGTTTAACATCTGCGCGATTATGGCCGCGACTATTCAAATTTCGGATCTTACATTCTGTATCTAATTCAACCCTTCTAGCTGCCGATAATAACTGGTCAAAAGTGATGGTTTCATCTTGCCAATCTGGTTTGCTAAGTTTGGTGGCTGATCTTATCTCTGGCAACAGCGCTTGCATAAACGTTGTTTTAAGAGGGCCATTTACACTTGAAAAAAGGTTATCACGTTTTATCTCCTTAATTCCTGAATGTCTTAAAAAGGTTTCAGAAAACCGTTCCGCAAAAACATCAACAGCCTCGCCAGTCTTTTGAATGCATGCTGCAACTTTTCCCCAATTTGTGGATGCATTTGTCGCTTTTTGTATGAATTCCTCAATCGCCTCCCATCCCTTGGCAAGATTCTGACCATCACCTCCCAACGCACTAGTAACAGACGAATTTAGTTTGTTAACCTCTGTGGGAGTTATTACCGTGGCCATTAATTGTACACCGTCATACGGATGCAGACAATAAATTGTTTTCAAACGATTTATTTTAGCCCATGTGTCCATGCCTGCAACTCGCGGATGTTTTAAATCCTGCGACCACTTGTCAATGTCTTCGGGCTTGGTTGGTTTGTGACTGGACTGAATTTCACCCGCTACCCGTCTTTGAGTTAACGCTCTCAACTGTGGTGTCGGTGCTATGTCGTTGTCACTATCACTATCACTGCTTGCCCATTCATCATTACGAGCTAAGGTGACAGCTTTTCTATCTGTATAACAAGGTGGGGCAGAAGGCTGAACAGGCCCGACGTATCCCCCCGACTCAGGAGCTAATGACGGTGCAATTTGCAAAAGTTGAATTTGTTCCTTTAATGCTCTTATTTCTGCATCTTTCTTAGCTTTCTTTGCTTTGACGCTTTTCAGCTCTTCGACTAGATCTTTAACTTTATTTTTCTCAATGTCAAAAAGGCGATCTGTTTCGGCTTTGGCATTTATTTCATTCCGCCTTCGCATGTGACTAACAATAAGCAAAGCAAGGGGAAGTTTACGCTTGTCAGACACGCGTTGTAATTTACCGTATGCTTTCTTTATGTCATTCAAACTCCACACCGTATCTTTGTTAACTTGGAAACTGTACTTATTTTCAATGTATTTTTCCATGTCCTCCAAATTCAAATACGACTGGATGAAACGCTTTGTATCTTTAATAAGGAAATCACTGTCCACTTCAGGGACGGCCTTCCCGCCTTTCTCAGACGTGGGAACCTCGTACTTATCGCGTCTCCAAAACATGGTTACGTTCACAAATTAAAATTACGGACAATTCAAAACTTCAACAAAAAATCTCAAGATCGATTCACGTTTCACTCGCCAGGAGTACAAACAGCAGCTATCTTGTAGATACGAAACACGTGTACATTAAACAACAACAACACTACACAAAAAACGCTTGAACGGACAACAGATAGTTCTCATACATACGTCAAGATAAAAACAAGTTTTATACACCAACGTTAAATTACAACGTTGCCACTGACAGCTCTTGCATACAGAGGTTCTCTGAAAACCTTTGACCGCTCACTGGATGGGTTCACTTAATTTACTTCTTAAATTAATGAACTGTGCCCCGCTTTACCTATCTACCTGGAATCTTCTCTCAAATACGACGATCAAGGGCGCACCAGTATTGATATCACCAATACTTCCACAGACACCCTGTTGCGAATATTGACGCTCTGAACACCATTAATCACTCAATGGAGGATTTATTAATTTACTTCTTTAAATTAATAAAAATGTGCCTTGCTCGTCTATTTATCTTGAGATCCCCTTTAACACAATTGACGCCTCGCGTCCTTATTCCAATGCTTGCACCCTGCAAAGCACTCTTGCTCCCGCAAGAAATATAGGCTACCAATTTCACAAAACTTCACACACAAGATTTACTCAGCATACAATGATATTGCGCTGTCAACATCAAAGTAGGTATTCCCTCTCTATTCCTTAATTACAACTGTACCAACAGCAAATGTTCTTAGTTCGTTTATCAAGCGAAATAATTAGAAAACAGGAAAACTCACCAGATAAATGGGATTGGATAAACTCCGACGTAACTCGTGGCGCACCGTCCAATCTTCTCTGGTCACTGGTAAAATTCCTGGGCCTTGGTTATTTCGTTGATCTCGGTGGGACCTCCAAATTGAAGAATTGCTTCGTATTTCTCAATTACACTTTTGTTCGTTGCCGGTACTTGCAATTACGTTCAAGGAATAAGAGGGTCTTGAAACAGTTCCGTGATGAAAGACAGTAGCTGGTTTATTCGTAGTTACAGTTCAATGGAGTTTGTCAGCGTTCCAGTCTAACATGCAACATCTACCAGTCTATCATTCTAACATGTAACCTTCTACCAGTCTGACAGTCTAACATCCATACATTCCAAACCAGGCCAGCATTTATACAGATATCTCAGGAAGTGTCCTATAGGTGGGGCCAGACAGGGATGTGTATCCCCGGGAAACTCAGTGGGACATTGATGCCGGTGGCAAGTACTTTAAGAGTACTTGCATATGAAAGGGCGCTTCACACCCAGACAGAGACGGGGTGGCTGTAGGCATCCCCCCCACCAGACAGAAAACTGGATAGTGTATTAGGGCATACAGGTTTTGACTTTACTAAACATGTTGCTAAATAAACTCTGAAATTACTAAAATCTAACAATTGTCATGTGTGGTCTGGGGGCTATGAATACCACAAAACCAAGCTGACTTTTCATAGAGGAGACCTATCATTTACCTATCAATTTACTATTTTAAAATCCTAGAAACAATTAAAAATAGAATTTATGGCAAAAGAGGGTACGTTAACCATCTGTGATTCCACTGCATGTTACAGACAAAGGACATTAATAATAACTAACAAAATAACAGCAACACATTTTGTTCACAAAAATATCTGGCCTGTTGGCTGCTGATCCGTGAATCATTTTGAATGATAACGTCCAAATATGTAAGTGATGACTGCAAACCATGCCAGATGAATCAAAATAATCCAATCCATTAAAGCACACCTTCCTGGGGAAATTAATATGGGCCTAACTGTAATTTGTTTTCCGTAGACTTGCAAGCTTTGTCTCATCATTACTGTCTCAGATGCTCTACAATGCAGGGGGATAATTCTGAGGCTTCTTCAAACATGCCAGGAAAGAGGATTTCCAGAAGTTGTTGTTTTTTCATTAAGTGACATTTTTTTTTTTAAATGCAGGTATTGCAGACAGTAAATGGGATTATACATGCTGTTCATCCCTTTAATAAACCCTCTGCTGTTTGCAGTCTTCCCCCAAGCACCCTCGGTGCACCTCTTAGCAGAGAATTATGTCAGTAGGACTTGAGTGTCCCACTGTCTCAACACCTGCCAGAGTGACATCACAGTGCATTCATTCTGGGAAGCAGAAATGACCTTTCGTATACGCTGTAAATGATGCATTATTTCCAATTTGGCTGCAGTAGATAGAACAAGCTGGAGAGCAAGATATGAATATTGCATTGGAGGGGGTAAAAAAAAACCTGCTAAATACCCAGGGTGCCCGCCGTGATTATTTGTGTGAAATCAATTTACAAAATTAGCATGGAATTCCACACAAGTATTTTAGTCATTGCACCATTTTATGGTGCCTCTGCTTGAGACAAGCAAAACATTTTTAGGTGTAAAACTAAAATCTGATTGGACTGCCGCTCTTGAAACGTGCTCGGTACATTATAATAGAGGAAGTCCATTTTAGATATTGATTTACCAGCTAACCTTATGATTCATAGTCAACCCGCTTCATTTCATCTTGTGGGCCTTCAAATAACCAACGCAAAATAAATGCAGCCATAAGATGTCAGCCATCACCGTACAGTGGGTGCCGCAAGAACAAGCTTTTATTACAATTTTCTGACAACTGATGGCTTTGCCTCTGGAAAATTGTGCCCAGTGGACTGATAGCCTGTCATGGTCCGTGGCTATTTTTTTCCTGTTTCGCTACGGTTCTCATCCTCTCTCTCCGGTAAACAGTCTATTGGATGTTTTCCACGGTCCGGTTCGGGGTTTTGCTTCTCCCCATTTATCATTCGTTTCACCTGTACGATTACCTGCTAGGTATTTAAGCCTCTCACTTCCGCTTCCTGGCGCTTCGTTGTCATTTCGTGCCTTCACGTAGTCAGGGTTGGTTAGAAAATAGCTGCTCTATATTTTCACTACTAGATTGGCTTTAGCTGCCCTTGATTAGGGATTAGTCCCTTTCGTTATTTTTGTTTCTTACTCCCTTCTACTCTCTGCTATATTGAGAGTGAGAGGTTTATTTTAATTTCATTTATTTTTCACCTCTTATCGGGCGTTATAGTCTACGTTCCGAAGGTGATTCTTTGTTTTCTCCTTTTCTAGCTCATGCTCATGTATTTCTGTTTAGGGGTCACTGTTCTTTTACTTTTCTGCTCGTGTCTACGAGGCACACCCGTGTTAGTGGGTTGTTTATTATTTTGCTACTGAGACTCTTTTAGTGGTCCTCACGTTTGTGAGTGACTTGTTCTGTAATCATGTTTTGTTTTGTCATGTTTGGCTCTTTGTCAAACCCTTACATTTGTACTCTCTGTAGAGGTAATGGGGAAAGGCAAATTGATGCGGATGGCTATGGGTGAGTTAGATCTGAAAGGGCAAAGACAAGGGCATTGCTTCACAGATTTCTGGTCTGAAATCTTTCTTTTTTTTTTTTACATAAACGTTGCTACATAAACAGGAAACAAAAGTAATAGGTGACCGCATGCACTTTCCCCCTCATTTTACACAGTTTGGTAGAGGCTGGATAATGAGGGCTCAGGTGTTACTTTACATTAACAGCATGACCCCAGGGTCAACATAGACATTACGGTTTGGCAGGATGGCAAGAAGGACAGTGGGAGGAATAGTAACTTAATTGTAAGGGAAATCTGAACACAGCAGTGGAGTTGTTAAAAGCTAGGAGTAAAGCTAGGAGTATAATGAGATGGATTCGCATTTTGATGAGGAGCTTATTGTGCCATACCTGTCAACCCTCCCGTATTTCCCGGGTTTCTCCCCCGTATTTGAACTCCCTCTCCTGCTGTCCTCCCATTTGGTATTTTCTCCCTTGAATCTCCCGTATTTTGCTTATATATATATATATATATATACAATTGAATGTTGAATAATTAGAATTGGCCTGCTCAGATGCTTCTGTAGAGCCGGATTGTCAGTAAAGCCCTGCTATACCCACTCCAGTGCAACAGGTGGCAGTATGCTGCACAGTACAGTAAGTAGCATACTTGTGTTGGTTCGAGCCTGACAAGTCTTGAGAAGTCAGTTAGAGCAGAGTGCTTGCAACATTTGCATTGTGTGAACCGTGAAGTTGTTTCCTGTATGGGACTTTGGCGAAATGTAACAAGATAAACTCTTCAGGGTTAATCAGAAATCAGCTGTAGCTGAATATACTGGTAAGTACTTGGTTTCCTAAACATATTTATACGAGAGATTTTGTAAAAATAAATCTGGTGTCTTCTAAACCGAAAGTGCATGCATCAGGTACTGGTAGCTAACGTTACTGTATATAGTAGCCTACAGTAAGCAAGGGAAAATGGCGAATGCTTGCAGATTGTCATCACACATCATCACTCAGCATGGAAATCAGACTTGCTAGAACTTAAAAAAAAAAAAAAAAAATTCTATATCAGAACATGATTTTCTTAGCGTGTATAAATGGTGCATTTTAAAGTCTGTGGCGAGAGGAGGGCCATAAGTGCTTTTGGCTATTAATAGCACCCTCCTATCTTATCGCCCTGCAGTGTAACTAGAGAAGCTGAGGTTTTCACAAGAAGCTACCTTTTTAAACAATTCTCCATTTACAGGGTTTTCTTAAAGCTGTAGTTTATCATTTCAGACAAACATGAATACTGTAATTGAGACGGATACGTCTCATCACTAGGGGCAAAGTCGATCAAGTTAAATACATTAGGCAACTTATTTTATGCGTATTATGCATATACTCTATGTGACTATTCTGAAATAAATGTAGTCTGAACGTTTTACTTTCAACCAGGTATTTAACCCTTTCGCACGTAAGTTCCAAAATATTTTCAACAGCCCCAAAGCGTGAGTTTTTTTTTTTTTTTTTTTCTGTGTGCAACAGGTGTTCTATAATTCTATTGTTACGTCACAGTAGTAGCCTTCGCACGGTTGAGAGTTCGCTAATATTAGCACACACGCATACATACATATACATAGCCTACACTATATATATATATAACAACACTAGATGACTCTCAGTATGTGTGAGGCGACAAGGGACAGTCATCATCTGACTCCGAAGCTAACTGCACTGTCTTTCATTTGCATCAATAAAAATATCTGTCAGCTAATTGTGTGGTGAAAATGTTTTTATTTTAAATATTTTTCGCATGTTTTTAAATAGTTGTTACAAATGGCGTGTTCCGATTCAAGCAACCATTGCAATGGACACCCATGATGTTGGTAAAGTACATTTTTGAAGGTTGTACGTTACTGCTTACCATATGCTATGAGATGCTATGAGATGCTATTCTTCTTCGTGTTTTTTTACGGCGGTTGGCATCCAGCTTGTTGGTGCATTACCGCCACCTTCTGCTCCGGAGTATGCTATTGATCTCTGATAAAGCTAATAACACGGGCGCAGCCATTTAACGTCATCTCTGGTCCAACCAAAGATGATAACGTGACAAGATAACTCACTTCCAGGTTAACTTGGTTGAGAATTGATATGGTTACAGTTGGGAGCAAGTGGAGTATCTTTTCAAAATGCATCATCTTTGGTTGAATGCGGAAGAACAATATTAGCTTACTGCCGGATTTTTTTTCGAAAATGCGTTTTTCGAGTATTTTGTCAATTATTTTGATCACGGATGAGTTTACCCGTGATGTAAAACATTGTAAAGTGTAATCGCTATATCACAATCGCTTGTGTATATTATATTTTCTGTCAGTCCGTAGTTAGCTCATTTGGGCAGCTTGGTTAGCAATGACGTTAGCGAACTGTAGCTAAATCAACGTTATAGGCTAGGGGGTATTTGCTGCTTACATTACTTCTGTGAAAGTGTGAACGTCTGCATAAACAAATAAATGTAAATGTTGTAAAGATGTTTATTTGGTACAATGTTTTTGTGGAACTGTGTGTTTAGTCCTAGGGTTAGCCCACAGGCCTATTGTTGCGTCAGCCCACAGGCCTATTGTTGCGTCATTCGTTAATAGACGTTCTAATCTTGTGTTCTAATCACACCGGTGTGACCGTACGCTTCAGGGACCACTCTAGCGCTGTACAACCGGTGTGACCGTACGTGTCAAAGGGTTAACCACCCGATTGTAATCACCTCCTTAATTGAACTAGTTAACCCAATCCTCTTTGCTCTCAGATTGCAGGGCAAGCAGTAAAGTCACCTGGTGAGTAGATCTCCAGAACAAAGTGTGGGCACCCCTGTCGTAATGCAAGGATAGTGGTGGGGTTGGGGTGCCGAAAAATCTCCAATGTTTCCAATTAATTACTCAACTGTGGTTGCCCGCCACTATTTCAGAATGACCCCAAAATATGTTTTTAACTTTTAAAATAATATTAGAAAGAAAAAAAGAAAGTTGCACTCTCTATATGCTCCAATTCCATTAATTAGTAGGCAACGTTTTGGTATAGAGTGTGTAACTTTCTTTTTTTTTTCTAAAAAAATTTCATAATCATGACAAAGATGTTGAAGATATGCTGGTAAAGGTTAAAGCGTTTATTAAATTGACTGCGTCATCGCCATTCATATGTATACAACATATACCACAAAATTCTTCATAGATCTAGTTGCTAATTTTGATCTGAAACTACACCAGATTGATTAATTTAACTTTCAAATTTACAACATTTTCTCCCGGGGGGGGGGGCAAGCCCCTGGGAACACTGATCGCTCTTATTTTCAAAGCCCAATGTTGACAGGTATGTATTACGCACTTCTTGTGTGTGTGTACATGAGATTGATCTTGGGCATGAGTGTGCCTGTGTCCGATCTTATTGTGTGCAAATGGTTTCCCATTTCATTCGCAGAGCCAAACTTGTCCCCCTGCAGATGTCATAGTGATTTTGAGTGGCTTAAAGCAGATGGCAAAAGTAGTGCAATCTGTGCCTTCTATTTAAAACATTCAGTTATAAAATGTGCCCAGGCTCTGTTTTTCAGGACATCACAGTTGGCTGCGATGTTGACTGGACAGCACTCCAACATCTCATTTAAATAGCTTCTGGAAATGTGTCCTTTGTGCTCTGAAATTAATTTGAATCAAAATCTCTTTGAATCAAGATTAGTCCATTACTGGTAATGTGTGGTTGTGAATCTTAAATGGTTTGATCTTTTAATTAATCATAACTGTAAGTCCACAGCACATTGGCACAATGAATACGCAATGAATGATATATGGTATATGGTACGTGCAGCTTGAAACTAGGGTCTGAGCACTAGATAGCAGAAATAGCCATCCCACATTGCTTCGGTAATTGTATGCTGATAGATACACTATGCTCAGCACGAGCGCAAGCATAAAAACATACTAAGGTTGGTTGAAGTGATTCACTAAATCAGAGTATGATGTTTAAGTCTATAATAAGTACCATATATTGTCAATTCTCTGTGGAAAATTGTAATGGGCAATGGGAAAGAGCCAGGCATACTTGATGTCATCTCATCTTCATTTATTTATTTATTTTGGACAGCTAGTCTCAAAGACGAACATTACGCAGTACATCATAACTCTGTCAGACTGAGAGGGTTTGAGAAGAAGGCCCTACTTGAATTGCTAATTGCCTCCTCAGCTCTGTTTTCCCAAAGCACTCTAGGCCATCAGACTTAGAAAATCGACAGACTAAATAAACTGTGGATTTTTAACAAGCGTTGAGAATCTTCACATTCTTATTCATAGCCATTTAGATAGCATCAGAATTTTAACACCATTTATGGATTTTATGTTGTGAAGACATATGTGCTGGGTCCTGATCGCATCTGTGCCGACTGTGGCCAGCAGCCCCACAGGGTTTTAATTGGCTTCAGCATTGCACCAGGAGGGAGGGTTTTTTTAGCGCCAGGATTGTCCTCATATCATTATGAGCTACTGGCTCCTCTGGGAGTGCACCAGCTGCACAAGAACGGTACGCTTCCAACATAATGACTGTGCAGCTCAGTTGGTGGACTGTACAGTAAAAAGAAGTGTTGCCTGACAGCATGAACTTTGGAGGAGAGCGACTGACTGTTCCGACTGACAGCAGTATGTTATCTTGATAATGGTTCCTTTCGAGATGTAGTAGGTGAGGTGGGAGACCTCATAACCTCTCCACGGGTGTTCCCCATGGTTCCGTCCTTGGTCCTCTCCTTTTCTCTCTTTATACTAAGTCTCTCTATGCTAAGTTCTGTCAACTCCTCTTGGTAAAATTTCCTGCCTGTTCTGGCAGAACGGTGGGCAGGACAACAGTAACCCTACCCATCTTCTGACGCAGACTGAAGACCCACAGGGCTCCAGATGAACTTTTTCCACTAGGAGCACTGGTGCTCCTTGTTGAAATTTTTAGGAGCACCAGCCCAAATTTAGGAGCACCATTTGAATCGACATCACAGCACATTCATATTTTTTACATCAATAAATAGGCTACAGGCACTTAAAAATATAGCGACAATGCATTGCTTTCCTTTCCTTGCAATATCTCAGCCACGTAAATTCTTTCAGCCATTCCTGTAGGAAACAGTATGACTTATGCGCCCTTTTTGCGGGCTCACCTGCTGCGCACTCCTCATATGAATGGTCCTCTTCGTCAACATTTTGCGGTTGTAAAAAGCTAATCAATAGTTTAATTCTCGGGATAAGCTGCTCTCACTAACTACTAATATTTATATTAATGTCTCAGTTTTTCTGCCTCTGGGTCCACTGCACTGCATCTCAAAGCATCAAGTATCGTGAGTGTATCTCTCTCCCGCTCAGCGCGCGTCATCATGGGCGCGGTAGCTCCGCACTCTCTCTCTCACACACACGAACACACATCAATTGTCTCCCTCTCTCCTGCGATTAACGTGATATATGATGATTTTATAAATAATGATATATATATATATATATATATATATATATAACAAACATCAATGAATAGGCTATATCAAGTTTTTTTGTGCTAGTATAATATTGTGCTACTTAAATATATGTAGCGACGGCCGGTGCGTTGGAAAAAGTGGGGTGTACAGGATTACTTGTTTCCGTTTATTTAGCTTGAGTAGCCTAACAATCAAACAATTAATTTGCTGAATAATCAAAACCAGTTTGTAGCCTATAATGATTTATAAATGATAACGACAAAGAGACAACTTGAGATTGTTTAACAAGGATCAGGCAATAATCTGAATGTAATTAATTTTAAGACGACACTCAAATTAATCAAAGCGATTTAAACATTAGAAAGAATACATTTTGAAGAGGACAGCCTCTTAAATGTCTTGAACCGTTGAGAGCAATGCATAATTCAGCCTAGAAAAACTAATTTACGGAAATCCATGAAACGTTGAATATTTAAACATGGAGCATTTAAAAGTCAGAATCTTCGCATGATAACACGTCATCATAAATGTGGATACAGAAAAATTCAACACGTTTATGATGCACAGAACATTGATGCTATCTCAAAATAAATTGGTAGCTTAATAATTTATTTATTGTTCTTGGTTATTGAGTGAATCAATTATTTGATTGACAATCAGGCAAAATAAATGGAAACAGATTGAGAGTGATTTTCCGTTAAAGGTAAGTTTACAGAAGGCCTAGTTCTACACCCACGGTACGCCACTGGTCTGCTAAGTGATTGTAATGTAATGCAATGTAGTAGAAACACTGTTAACCTGAACAGAGGGAGTGCTTGAGACAGACTGCATGTGGCAATAAGCAGGAATAAAGAAAGAAACAGACTGAGCCCTCATTCTGTGTGGATGTGGTGCTTGAAGAACAGCAGCGGCGGCAGTGCCAATGACCTGTAAGTAAAATGGCTCATACTGTAGGTGGCTGAGTCAGTCCCTCCCACGGGCTCATCAGATAGAGAGCATTGACGTGATTTTCAATCAGAGGCTGGCACTAATGTTGTCCTTCTGACTGGCATCTTGTCAATCAGTAAAGGGTAGAGAGAGAGAGAGGTTTTATAATGATTATATGAATGATTGACGTAAGAATGAAGAGCATGAAGTCATGAATAAAGCCCTCTGCATAATGGCTTTTATAATAATAATAATGATAATAATTAATTTGGTGTAAGTACAAGAAGGCTTCCTAAGGCCTTCATAGCACAAACATGGAAATTACAGCAACTGGGAAAGAAAAAAATAACGTTTGGCTACAATAGCAATGAAGTTTGAAAAAGGAAGCAATAAAGTACAATACCTGCTCTCTGAACACCTTAAAACAGACGACACTATCTCCTATAAAACAATACATTTTTGTGTTTAGAGATCTGTTACTTTCAGTTGTCTTTCAGACTGTCAAGGTCCAAGGTCCAAGATTCAGATTGAGCCAGATTGCATGAAAAAGCACAATTTGTTTGGAATAAAATCCTGAGTGTGTCACTCCCTAAACAAGTTCAGACCCCATGGACGAGCACATCGCCTTAACCAAGTCAACACCAGGCCTATGGAGCTAGAACTGACCCAAAAAGATTTGCAAACACGTATTGCGTTTTGCACACATGAATCACAATCTGCAGGTGTAAATTAGGACTTGCGTGATGTGTGATTTGTAAATGTGTATTGGGATTTGCACATGAGCGCTGTGTGATTTGTAAGATTTGAGAGAATAATTTAAAAAATCTGCAAATTATATTCACAAGTTTACTATTAAATTGTAAATGAACACTCTTTCATTCTTGAATACACATTTGTAAACAAATGCAAAACAATTTTACAGGTACAAAATCAAATTTCACATACAATGTTTGCATCACAGAAACATGGGTTTCATTGACGGGTGCTCAAGTGTGAGCCTGCTCTGGCTCATCATGTCTTGCTTCCTCTTGCAAATTCTTAGACATGGCAATCGAAAAAGACACTTTTTGGTTTGGGTGTCAGCCATGGGCGGGACATTGTCGTTGTACTAGCCAATTATGTGTCCTCAACCCAATGCAGCTCTGTAAGCCTCCTCTGTCCTCTCTTCCTTGGAAAGCCTGGCAGATTGTGAATATAATTGGCAGATTCAAAAAATGATTCTCTGTAAATTGTAACTTAGACACAAATCTGGCGCTCATGTGCAAATCCTAATACACAGTGACATTTACAAATCACACATCACATGATTGCAAGTCCTAATTTAAACTTTAAACAGATTGTGATTCACGTGTGCAAAAACACAATACGTATTTGCTAAACTTTTTGGGCCTTATAAAATAACCTTCGATAGAAACACACTGATGCCTCAATATTTAATATTTCACTGGTCACAAGGAATTCAGACTTTAAAAGTCTCTGAAATGTGATCCAACCAACCCGACTGGCCATTCCAGGTCAGGAGTTTAATAAGAAGTCATTGGGGTAAACTTCACACTTAACCCTCTGGCAGTTTTCCACAGGCTTCAAAGGGATCGTTTAAGTTTGTCAGCGTATGTGCCTGTTAAGGGGACAGCTCCACACTGGCTGCATGTATGAACATTCGGATAGGTAATTATTAAGTGTATTGTGGGGAAACCTCCACACTGACCTTTTTTAGTGCGCGTATGCCCTCATTACCACACTCCCAACCGCTTGTCATGCCATTGCCTCCCACTAAATCATCTTTATTCCCCTGGAAATGAATAGGTTGCCTTCGCAATCCCATTTTTTATTACTGAGTCATGGTAATGAAAACACTTGTGCGTAGATGGACTTTGATGATTAATTGGCTGTTGTTATTGTATGCATGTAAAGAGGTGTGTTATGGGACTTATGATTGCATTAATAGAAGCTTAAAGCTCTGCTTGCATTCCAGACTTGCCTTTAACATGCATAACATAGCCCACCTCTTTGCTGTTAGATTGAACCTTCTTCTTTTTCAAGGTCTTTTAGCTCGGTCAAATAGCCTGCCTTACATCCACACAAATACACAAAGGGTTCCACCAACCTGCTTGTCAACCTACAGGCACTCACAAAGGGATGCTTTCAACTGCACCAAAGCAATCATAGACCACAGCACTGAATGCAGTTCTCAAGCCCCTACAATCGCCTGACAGTTAATCACGAGTGGCCTTGCTTTTCGGCAAAGCGGTGATCTTCAAAAGCAGAATGCAGAAAATGAAAGCCATCGTGGACTGGAAATCTCCAATTTCACTTCGGTACTGACAATTAACAGACAGGGTATTTGGTTACAATGTATCATTTTTGTTTAAAATCAAATTCCCTTTCTTAGGGGACGTCAGACAACTCGTCCAGCTAAAACACTCTAAGTGTAGAGACGCATGCCGTGGTATTGTATCAAATCCTTGCTGGCAAATGTTCTAGCTTCATGGCAAATCAAACATAAAACATGACTGAGCCACCTATGAATGCTTACACTGCAGTGAAATGCACTCAAAATCAAAAATAACAATATCAAACATATGGCACAAGACAGTGATGGAGTGGGAAAACTAACATACATATTTGAAATATTACAAGTAGTAATACTTGCATATCAAGGAGGAAAATATCCGTCATGTTCGTAGGCATATTCTCCAAAAGAATCAATACTATGGTATCTTCTTCTGACCCACTCCCAAAATCCATGTAAGCAAGGCGAGGATTTTCTCGAGTTGGACAAATGAATAAAATCTTGTGAAATTGGCAGGAAAACAACAATTATGCCAAGGCGAGCGAATATACATTCTTGCATTTTCTGTAGTTGAAAAATGCTGTTACGCCTGGCTGTAATTTATTGTTCAAAACATCCAATAAGACAAACACAAACACAGATTTTGTTTTTTTGGTGATGAAAAAAATTATATAAATATATTATTTGATTTAACTGAATTAATAGACTGACCGTCTGTTTTGCCTACATATTGATTCCATCTGCAGAATCAGTTAATTCAGTTTTCACATTTGCATGAGCCCAAATTCACCACATAATTAATAAAATAAAAAATTTTTACACAAAAAGGTTTACACCTCGGAAAAAAATGTTTGAACAAGGCTTATTGTGGTATTCGGTTTAATCAGTGGCATACTAAAAGCATATTAAAAGCTGTTGAAATGCAGCCACATCCATAGATGTTTTTTTTTTCATTTTCTTGAATTAAAAGCTGTTCAAATGTTCTAGAGCTTTGCTGTTACTGCTAGCTCAGAAATGCATCTTGGTTGACTTGGTTGTTTTTTAAAAACTTTTTATTCAGAGTGGTTTTCTGAAAAAAATTATTAGGCTATAATCCTTAAGTCTTCTCCTTGCATTTTATGAAGCATAATAATAATAATAGTAATCTGTGATCGGTATTGGCCCCAAAAAATCCTGATCGGAGCATCCTACTTACATTATTTTTCATTTAGCTTACCACAAGTTTGAGTTATTATATACACATATTTTCAGGTAGTTTGTGAATGAAAATGGGGAAAACTGAAAAAATGGCTTAAAAGGATCAAAAAACTGAATTTGTCATTTTTGAAAAATGGAATCCGAGGAGCCCCACATAGTGGTGCAAGTGTGGACTGGCTACGAAGCACTGACTGGCTGTACACAGTCGTTGTGGTAATGTCAGAGGCTTGAAAGTGGATTTTCAAATTTCAAGAAAAAAATGATGTGATTTTCAAAAAGAACAAAATTCCTCTCCTCGAGGAATTTATAATATTTTACAGCAGTGAGAACATGACAAAAACATAGATTAAAAGAAGGAGATGGCTTATATTTAATCAGTCTTTAGCAATTCAACTGAAAAAACATGATGTGTGTATGGCCCTATTGTTTTTATAATAACATAGTTTTATCAGACCAATAGGAAACTAGAAGGTTGAGTAAGTTGCGACTAAAAGCCATGCTGTTTTGAAGGTGCATACCATCAAATAATTTTCATTCGATGGGCTTGTTGGCACAAGTACTTTCATCTTTCCAATCGATTTCTGAAATCCTGAACCAGTATTTCTCCATTATGTCCTGCCTCTCTCAGTGCCTGCTTTTAACAATGCTCTCTGTTTAGAGAATGAAATATCTGGCTTCCCCTGTGGCAGGCTCAATGCATTGTGGGTCCTCTTAGCCCAGAATTCAACCATGCATGAGAAAGTAAATTTAACACGCATGCTGTTTTCCACTGAGAGTCATTTCATTGTTTCAACACTTTAGTCACAACAAGTGTAATTATACGACAAACTGCTTGCTGTGTTTTTAGTCTCATAGCAGAACTATGAAATGAGAACGATTTCAGCAAAATGTTTGGAGATATGACAGAATGTACTATTTTGTAGTTATGTGTAATGGTTTCCAGTGATGGAGAATCAAATGCGACGGGAATGGGAATCAGAACAAGTCACCCGCAAAGGTGAGGACCACTAATAGCTTATACCCAAAAAGGGTAAAAATCCCAGTAGCTAAAACCGCCAAATAATAATCAGGCCAGGAAAATATGGCGAACTCGAAACATGAGTAAGAACACAAAACCAAGTCTCCCGGGCTCAATACTAGAGCTAACACGGGAAACTAGAAAAGAAAATAACACCTTTGGCACGTTACACTAACACGGCCAGAAGAAGGTAAAACAAAAGTGAAACCATCAAAGAAAAACTTGGTCTCAGTGAGAACAGCATGGACAAAATAGCACAGTGAAGCTAACAGGAGGAAATAATCATGTACCCGAATAATAAAGCTAAGAAGCAAGTCCCTCGTGAACGCAAAACAAGTTTAATATCATGAGGTCGCTTGTACCTGGCTATACCTGGCTCAATGTAATACGGAATGACAAAGTAGCACCGGGGAAGCGGAAGTGAGGAACTTAAATACCCAGCAGGTAGTAGCACAGGTGAAATTAATAATAAGCGAGGTGAAGCAAAACCCCAGAACGGAACGTGGAAAAAATCTGATAGATTCTCAATCGGGAAAAAATGACGAGAACCACAACGGAAAAGGAAAAAATAACCCACGAACCATGACAGTTATGGAACAATGTCAAATTGAGATGTTTTGTTTTGAAAAAGATAACTTGCTTATTCTATGAGGGTATTATTGTCTCAAAAATGAACAAATAAATAGGATCAATCAGTTGCATTTATTTGCGAAACAGTTATACTTATTTTTGAATCAGTTGCATTTATTTGTGAATCTCATTTTATTTGTAGAAGGTTCATTCTATTTAATTGTTTATTTGGAGACAATAATATCCCCATATTATTCTCTTCTGAGAATAAGCACATTTTAAGACTGAGAACATTATCGTTTATCACCCTGTTAATCATGAAACCTCTTCGCTTTCCTTTCAGATCTTTCGCCGCGCTGACAAAAATGGTGAGTAAAACCATTACTCTGCAGCACTCTTAACAGATGTACGACTATGATTATGATTCTGTTTCTATGCGCTGTTTTTTTCTTCTCAAGACTTACTTATGGCTCGAAATTCTGCAGGAACCCAGGTTAGCTTGGTCACACGCAGACTTGATACGGGGTTCTGCTGTTAAAGAGCAGAAAGAAAAACTTGGCTTGGCTTTGCTGCGATATACAGTAGCTATCACCGTCTGTACTTACAGTATAATTCTTTCTGGGGAAGATGTGAGCCTCAACTGTAAAAACAAGGGCTGACGGCACCAGTCTTGTAATGTATGCATGTAGCCACGGACATACAACCACCTCCTGAAATATTTTTGCAACACGGTATTTTTTGTGGGAGTTTCCACCATGAGGGATGTGCCCTCTCCCTCCCCACCCAGCCATCCAGCCTGTGTCCATTTTTTCACCAGATGATTTTGTGGTGCTTCAGTGTTTGACCACACTGCATTCTCAAAACAGATGTGTCAAAACACATAACGTGCAATTTTTTTAACACACCACTATGTCCAGTTAAGGTTAAGTACAACACATTTTGTGGTACTTTTCAACACAGTCTGTGTTAAAAAGGATCTTATTTAACACATAAATTGTGAGAATTGACGCACAATGTGTTGAAAGTAACATAAAGGTAGTAACTTTAACACAAAATGTATTGAAAGTAACATAACAGTAGTAACACAACAAGTGTGTTGGATATCAACAGATCTTTTTTAATAGTGTGTATGTAATTGGAAACTTGCAGTGACATGCAGCCTTCATATCTGGGATCATGAAGTTGGGCGTTATTGACTGAGAAAGCAGTTGTGTTGTGTCACTCCTTTGTTTAACCAATAGCAAGGGTAGGCAGTGTCAAATTAGGTGTACCCGAAGACATAAAGCATGATATATTTTACCCTGCCACTTCTATTTATAAACACTGAATTATGTTTATTTATTATAGCCTGATGTTATCAATGATGACAGCTAGCTGCCCTTGCAACCAAATTAGCTACACTAAAAAGCCAGCTAGTTAACTAGCTATCGGCCTAAAACTCAGCGGTCTAACACAACTTAACTAGTTAGTTAGGTGGCATTTGTTCACGGGTCGTCTGTGTGAAAGGGGTACAAGATAAAAGAGTAGCTAGCTACAGTGGGTTGAATAAAGCTAGCTAGCTAACTATTAGTGCTATTAGTTCAAAACTACTATTAGTTCAAAACATGGAATGCTGTGGCCGTGGGAATAAAAACCTCATTGAGAGCTTATTAGCTAGCGGTTTTGTGAAACATAAAATAAGTATGCCAAAAGGTATATTTTTTCATACACTAACGCATATATAAGAGACCCAATCCATACTTAAAGATTAAGGATAACCCCATTTATTTTTTCCATAGACCGTCTACCACTTGATTGTATTTTCCAACAATAGTATTTGAAGGATGTTGTCATTATTAATATATATTAATTCAATTATTACTTAATAAGTATTGAGATATGCTATAAATATATTAATATAAATAGCATACTAGTTGTGAAATATGTGTCATGGGGCTCGCCTGCCTTTTCTTATTTCTGCGGTCTCTCGTTCTGTTTTCCTCTACAGGGCACTCTATTGTACATTGTACAAACATTGTAACTCTGGAATCCTATCTTATCTGTGTAGTAACCATGGTAATTTGAGTTAGGAACTGATTTAGGCAAATAGCCATTACAGAACAAAAGTTCTCAAGTCCATTTTCCTATCCTAACTCCAGATAGGAAAAGTGTATTACAGAAGCATCCTAACTTGCCAAAATCCCAAATAAAGTGTTGTGGTTAGCCGTTGGAATTAAAAATATAACGTTCGCTAACAGTAACGTTAGCTAGCTCGCTGGCTAACCCCATAATGGCTGCTCTTTTATTACTTTTAGCGAATGAGGAAAATGTCAATATGTGGCATTTAATTGTGGAAAGGCTGATGGCAGACCCAAATGATGTGTTGCGGTTTCGTTACTTATCGGCTCCCACGGGCTATGATCCTGCAGTTAGCCGACCTGCTACCGGAGTTGGAGTGGCCTACTAGGCGTCATGGGGCTCTCCCGGTTGTGATTTAGTGGTTTTTCGTTCGCGAACGAGTCGGCTCTTCGAGCCGGCTCTTTTAGGTGAACATTGGGAGCCGACTCGCATATCTGAAGAGCCTATTTGTTTTGTAAATGAACACAAGACAATTCTGAATGCAAACCTGTCATAAAGATAATGGTGGTATAGTGGTATTATGGTCATAATTTTAGTTGTGTGCTTGTGGTCTTGGTGGAACTTTTATTCGTTCCATCTGTAATCAAAGAGAATAATTTTTTTGGCCAAAAATAAATAAAACGGTCAGTTTAATTGTTCTGATGCTGCAGTTTTGCACATTTATTTTTTATGCATTTATTAATATTTTTTGTTATGACACAATATTATGTGAAATGTTCAACTACGCACTGTGTTTATTGTGCAATTTATTTCTAGACATAAAAATGTCCTACTTACAATGCACATGTGTAATAGCGTCTTACAGTTTTTACATTGATTTAAATAGTTTTTATAACAAACTATAATAACTAAAATAATGTTATTTTGGTAATTATGATAAATTTGAACAATTTAAGTGATAGATAGATAGATGCACAAACACCAATCATAGGTCAAAATATCGCAAATTTTGGCCGATTTTGAAAAACCGAAAATGCTACTGAATGAAGAGCCGTTTGGGAGCCGAAAGAGCCGGCTCTTATTGGTGAGCTGAGCCAAATGATCTGACTCACTGAAAAGAGCCGGAATGCCCATCACTAATGTGATTCAACTTACTAATGCACTTTGTTTCTTTGCGAAAGGATATTTTCAGAGCGAAGTCGCTGATTTGGCGAAGATTTCTCAACCCGCTATGTCACGTAACCTAACAGAGGTAGCAACGGCAATCAGCGGTTTAGCTCCTAGTTACATAGGATTTCCCATAGGGGAGGAACTCACTGAAATTAAAACAGTGTTCTTCCAAAGAAGTCGGATGCCGGGTGTGATAGGGCCGGTTGATGGCTCCTTATTTTCCATCAAAGCCCCAAGCGGAGAGGATGAAGCAGCATACGTGTGCCGAAAAGGGTACCATGCCATTAATATCCAGGCAATAGGAGATAACATAACATAATTATTAGGCATTTTGTTGCAAAGTGGCCTGGCTCAACTCACGATGCTTTCATCTTTAACACAAGGTAGGCTACATTAGCTTACAGTGGACTATATATTGCAAGGGCAACACCTACAGGTGATAGTGAAACACCACACATAAGCGATGCAATTACATTATAGTATTAATGGACTTGCAGCATACCATTCCTTACAACATTCATTACTAAAGCACAAAGTATTATTGCAGTGACATCAATGTTTATCTGGAGGGGAGAGGGCCTAGTGGCTGACTGCTGGGTGATTCGGGGTACCCGCTCAAGCCATTCCTCATGACTCCTGTTGCCAATGAGCGTACACCAGCGGAAATGCAGTAAGACCAACAGAAATCTTTTGGTTAATAATACATTTTAGTAGCAAAATAGTGCCAGTAGTATTGTCGGTAGACTGTACCCTATTTCAGTCTTATTTCCCATCTAATAGGTACAACCGGACACATAAAAAATGCAGAGCAAGATAGGAGCGTTTCTTTAGAGTCTGGATGAGCAGGTATTCTGAAACGAACACACTATAAATTATTCTGCTAAACTGACAATATACTCTCAAAATACCATGATATGGCCGACAGGTAATGCAACAATGTTTTGTTATAACTCTTAGGTGGAGATGCCACAACATGAGAGGCTACCTCCAATATTCCCCAGAGAAAGTGGTCCTGTTCATAAAAGCGACAGCATTTCTACAAAATATATGCAGATTGGCAAACCTCCCTGACCCTGAGGTGGACATAGTAGAGGGCAATGCCGAAGGTGAGGCAGGACTGCAGGGACCAAACACCGGGCTGAACATGAGAAACCAGCTTATTCAAAGATTCTTTGCAAACTAGGAATAGGCAAAGATCCAGCAGTGGCATACACATCCAAGCACACAACTCAAATAGCCTACATTAAATAGTTTAGTTTAATTTGGTTATTTGACATGGAATTAACAGTAACATTTGAAACTGTGACAATAAATAATCAATCAACAAAATAATACACGCATTTAAAATTACAAAAAAAAATTACATTGTTTAACATTTTTGGCTACATTTCCTTATTACATTGTTGGCACAACTGCTTCAGTCTGGACTTATCCAGCTCAAACCGCTCTCTCTCTCCAACTTTAGCTTTACCCTCTCAATTCCAATTTTCTCTCTGTATAGCTTCCAGCTTCTCCCTCTCTATCTCCAACAACTCTGAAATTGTGCTGCTGTGATGTTCTTTTTTTTAAATGTTCAGAAATTATCGACGGTGCGTCAAAGTTGTTGCGGTGTTTCTCACTTGGCTCACTTCCTAGTCCCACTTCAAACCCACCAGGAATGCCTGCGTCAACATAAATCTATGTTTACAAAAGCAGACCAAATCAAAGCATAATAAAATATAATAAAAAACGTCTTCTCTAGCTAGCACTAGTGTAGCCTGCGTTAACGTTGCTTACCTTCATAATGTACCTTTCCGATGAGACCCAAAATCCGGATGTCAGAAGGGCTGAGCTCATGCTACCATTAACAAACTACCATTGATTTGTTTATTTATCCAGGCGATCAGCTGTGAATTTCTTTTTTTAAATAGTTGGTTGTCAGGTAACAGACGTAACAGTTGATCAACGATTTCTGATTGAGTATTTAGGATTTCCTAACCTGAGATAAGATAAGCTGGAGTAAGATAAGATAGGATTCCTAACATTAGTTAAGATTTGCTTCTGTAATACCAATTTGTGAAAAATCCTATCTTAGCCTCGTCGCATCTTAACTTTGACTGAAGATACGATGTTTCTGTAATACGGCCCCTGAACTGTATATTTCCAAATGGGCAGAAGGTTTCTAGACAGTGGCGACTGTACTCACCCTCAACAGGTTGTGTGTACTGTTTTGCATGCAAACCGTTCTCCAGCAAGCTCGGTGGCTTTAGTCAGGGGTTTAGTGACTGGAAGCACTCTGAAAGAATAAGGGAACACGAATAGAGTGCAGAACACAGATCATGCATACTTGCCTTGCACCAGCGGACAAAGAGCAGTGCTATAGATGCAGATCTCATGCAGCAACCTTATGGGGAACGTAAATACTGGAGGGACATTTTGAAAAGAGTTGTAGCAGTGATCAAGTTCTTGGGTGAAAGAGGGCTTGCATTTAGGGGAGATGATGAACGGTTTGGGTTAACCTAATTTCCTTGGCATCCTAGAATTGCTATCACAATTTACAAGTGTTTTACCAGTCTCTTTGGAGTTCTGTTTATGTCAGATCTGGGGCCACATGTATAAAACTCTGAGTAAAAGAATGTGTAAAAGAACGCTCAGGGTGAAAGTCGGAAATCTGCTTAAAAAAAGTTCAGCATTTTCTACCTCTGCCTTTCTGTCACGGAGTTGCAATATCACACAGACTCCAAACATTTTAAATGTATTGTGTCCATCGTGTGCAGAGGTACGCAGATTCTCACAGTACGTATATATTATACATCTGAATTTCTGCGTGGAAACTTTCTGAGGGCATTTTTCTGCTCAGCACTGGTTATGCATGTGGCCCCAGGTATCTAACAGTGATGTCATAGTGGAAAAGGTAAATGCACTCTGCTGCATATCCATCAGACCTGGACATCTCTGACTCTGAGGGTGAGAAGTGCCCAACTAAATTTCTTGAGACGTTGCAGGCACTTAATCTGCAGTCAGTGTTCCCCGATGTTTTCGTGGCACTTTGGATTTTTCTAACTTTGCCAGTGACAAACTTCCAGGGTGAGCAGACATTTTCCCTTTTCGGCAGAATAAAAAATTAGCTGCGGAGTAGCATGTGCCAAACACGTCTCAGCTCCTTGTCACTTATGTAAATGTGGATGATATTTTGCGAGGAGGAAGGCAAGAAAGACACCAATATAGGAAAGCGCGGGGGGGGGGCTCCAAAAGACATGTGCCCAGGGGCCTCACAGGATCATGATCCGGCCCTGGCCAGACCCGGTCATTTTTTGCCACCGGTACCATGAGGGGAATAATGCTCATCTTAATTTTTGGCAGGGTATACATCTCTACAGTCAGAAACTATGTGATAGCATTGCAATGGTGGTAGCCTTTTGTGTGTTATTAGCCATTTAGTAACCCCATCCCAAAATAAACTTTTCTGAAACTGGCGTAAGACAGAAAAAGACATTCTATTTAAAACTATTTAATGGTTCTCTCTTATTATAGGCTATATATTCTTGAGAATTGTTAGGCACGTAGCTCATGTTATTTGCTTTTCAAAACAGTTGTTAAAACTAGCCTAGCATTTAGTGTTTGCAATTACAGGCACTGATAGTCCAGTGCTGAACAATTGCAGAACATATGATTTTGTTTTCATAAAAAGTAGTACGGAAGTGTTACAGAATCACATCTCAGGACAGTGAGGAGGTGCCAGCTTGTCAATGCCAACAGGAATAAGCAGATGGATGCCTACTTCTCCATGCTGCTCATGCAGCAAGAGAGGGCTATCAGGCTGTAGTGAACTGCTCAGAGGACACAGATGTCTTCAGAATGTCCTTGGCATTTTATGACAAGATTGGAGTCCCACTCTTCCAGAAATGTGGAACTAGAACCCGGACGAGGCTCGTTGACATCATGAAGGTTGCTGCCACTGTTGGCATAGATGTCTGTAGGGCTCTCATTGGGATGCATGCATGTACAGGATGTGCGTTTGCAGGCAAAGGGAAGACAAGCGCCT
Organism: Ilyophis sp. 1 JC-2022; assembly: GCA_022702515.1. Lineage (NCBI taxonomy): Eukaryota > Metazoa > Chordata > Actinopteri > Anguilliformes > Synaphobranchidae > Ilyophis > Ilyophis sp. 1 JC-2022. The sequence goes on along the minus strand of CM040396.1, from coordinate 41,286,370 downwards.
TGAAACTCTTGACCAGCAACAGGGAAACCCAGGACACATTCCTAGAGTTGGGTCATATATGGGGGGGGGGGCACACATACATTTTAAATTAAATAAAAATAAAAAATGAATTATTGTCAACAGTGTGGGCCTAACTGAATTTAATTATTAATAAATTTGCTAAAAACCCATGTAAGTATATTGTTCCAGAACCTTTATTTACGTTCCACAATAAATGATAGACAAATACCTTTCTAAAGGCGGTATGATTTATCACACAGGAAATAGACACTGATATATAAGTGTCACCAATGACATACCTTTCAACCTAGGCATGTTTAGCACTTTTTGTTGAGAAGCAAATGATCCTAGCAAAGGGTGAGACAAATTTCAATGTTCATTTTTGACTGATAAAAAAAATGTTAAGTCGAAGTAGGATGTCTTACCTTGTACTAGCCATTTTGCACTAAAGCTTATTTAAGGGTAGGCATATAAACAGGGTGATAACACACAAAAAGCTACCACCGATGCAATGCTATCACATATTTTCTAACTCTAGGGTTGCATACCTTGCCAAAAATCACTATGAGAATTATTCCCCCCAGATGGTACCGACCAACCCTACTGGCTCATGGACCACTGTGCTTCCTAGAAGCCCTGAAGCATCTGTGGCTTCATGACAGCGTTTGGGGACGTGCCTTCCAAAAGTTGTCCACCGTAAGATTTTCTTAAAGAAGTCTGATAAAGGAATTCAATCAACGGTTCTCCTTAACTTTAACACGTCAGTAAATGCGAGTGGTAGTTTTGTTTGTACAAATAACAGTTTATAGTTATTTATTTGGCAGACCCTTTTAGCCAAACTGACTTACAACAAGCGCGTGTAATGTGATAAGCAAGATCACTAGAGCTAGAGATTACAGTCAAATCAGTGCACCATCTAGGTGCAAACATGCATAATAAAAGTTTTTTTTAACATAAATTGGAAGAAATTTGGGGGAAATGTTCTTCACAAACCAGATTTGGTGAGTTAATTGTGGTGATTACTGAACACACCGAAATATCAAAAAAGCTACAAAGAATATATATTTATATATACTGTATAAATGTATATAATTTGCTTTAAGCTATTCAGAATAAAGGAACGGCAATTGAATTGAGGCCGTAGAAAGACACGTTTACGGGGGAATTGTACTTTGAATTGAATAAATGGCTGGAAGCAGAACACTATCACTCCTGTGTCCTCCTGTCACTCAGCTGACAGGTTTAAAAAAAAAAAAAAAAAAAATGTTCTCACAGAGGTTTCTGACTACCGGGGCCTCTCCCTGCCTCTCTGCGTCTGTTGATGCAATCTGGCTGCTCCGGTAGCCAGACAGCCTGCTGGTGCTCGCTGGCTGGTGGTCAGTCACACAAGAGGAAGGCACAGACTTCGATGGAGATCTTGAGGACGAGCCAGTTTCTCATCTCCGGTGTATTTGGGACCCAGCGTGACAGGGTCTGATCAATTATTGATGCCACAGATTTTATGGGGGCCTGGAGGGCAGACTCCTAATGAACCTCCAGGATGCACATTCCTTGAAAGTGATACACTGCAATACGATGAAGATCACTTCTGACTCTGAGTTTAGCGTGTACATACATCTGATGTCCATATGCAAAATGAAACGCATTAAGTTTTCAAATGAAAAAGAAAATCCTTTTATGCAGCATCGTTTGTTCATTATATATTTTATAAACAATAAATAAATGATGTATTTATTTTTTACACATTTTTTTAATTTTTTATAAAAAAAACTGTTCAAATGATTTTAGTTGATTGCTGTTTAAAGTATAACAATATTAGGCAGAGCTTTAACCATGAGCAAGTAGGAGGCCGAGGTCTGGATACGCAGCCATGTGACATAAGTACTATGACAGTGAGTCACTTCAACATAGTGCGCGCAAGGGCAACCCAATAAAGCTGCCATTGACAGTTGATCCATTCTTCTTAGCATGGTTCAATGTGCACACACACGACAGGGCAGGCCACTCGATTCTACAAGGCACCTTCTGCATATAGCAATTTACCATGATGAATTTACCCTGGGCACGTATTACTTTAATCCTGATCAGATTCTGAGCAAACACAAATTCTATGTTTTAATTTCCTTTTTTCTTGTTTACTTTCCTTTTCTTGTGTGTGGAAAGTCAGGAAGACTCTCTGTTTCTCTTATCGCCCTGTCGCAGATCCCAAAATGAGTGGGGATCAGCTAGTCAACCAACAACTGTTGACAGCTATAGGCTGTCAATCATCCAGAAAAATGCAATAATAAGTTTTTACAAATTGTAATAATAATGTAGTCTTGAAATTTTTTGTATTCATTTCTGAAGATCAATTGTAAATTTCAACATAACCATCATCATTTAAACCTGAGATAACATGGCTAAATATAATTATTGATTGTTTTGAACGTGAAGGAAGACTTGATGTAAGTGATTGAAGACAAAGAGCAAGACAGACGTGGTTTTGTCTTGTGTTTATCTCCAGTTGACAACCTGAATTTAATAAGCTCATGTCATTTTCACTCTGTCATTAAAATAATTTATTGAATGTCATAAATGAAATATAGTTTTATATATCAAGTAAAAACATTAACCCTTTAATGACCTTCATAACTGAATAGCATTTGTTTAATGGTATTTTGTACAGTGTTTCAGTGAAGCAATGCAGTTTTGTCGATAAAAACAAATAATTGAATAGTTTTTTAAATTGCGGTATAATTAACAAGTATTGTTAATTGTATTAAATGAGCACCATATCATTTTAAAGCAAACATAAAAGATAATAAAACCAACTAATATTTCTAATAATTTAAGAAAACCTTTCTCGAGTTTTAAAGTACCCTCCTAGACCTAGATTAGTTTCTATGGGCTGCTCAGAACAGTACAATATTATTAATTTGTTCAATGAATCACATATCACAATGAGTGACTAAAGAGAAGATTTGTATTGTGTAGATTGTGTAATTTAACTTGGATTGTACAAGTGAACCAACAAAATTTCATCATGCTGTCAGTTGTGTGCAGAATGCGGGCAGAGCTCTTTATACAACCTGAGCTTCACTTGGAGCTGATTGCGAATTCAGATCAGTTACAGGTTATGAAACAGAACAGAGCAAAACAGACGGTTATAAAATCTGTGCGTGGACTGAATCAAATGCAGAATTAAGTCAATTGCGCTGGCATAAAGGCACAGAATTTCTAGCAGGTGTTTATTTTCTCAGCATGTGGAATTCAGTTAAGCTGAGAGGTCAGTAGATGAGGTTCTGTAGGTAGATGTTCTGGTTGTTATTAACTTTGTTCTGGTTGGAGGGTTAAGTTGCCGTTGTGTCTGTAATTAAGAGGTTGTTTTGTTGTTTTGGATGAGCAATGAAACACGGTTTTGTGGCCAGTTAAAGATTGTACTGGATGAGCACTATCACGTGTGATAGACATTGTAAACTTGAGCCGCCCAACCGCACCACCTGAAACACCAGAAGCCTTGTCCAGTATGTGGAAATGAACCACATGAATCCACTGCTAGCCTGTCAAAGTACAATCCATCTCTGTCCTGGGTCACTTTACTGTTAACCCCCCCCCCTCTTCATTTAGTTAAGCGTTTGCTTAGTCACAGGAATACAGCCATTATTCACTCTGAGTGCTCTGGCAGTGCACTTGGCCAGCTTGTGTGCTTTTATAACATTGGATGTCTTAGTTGACCCTTGAAGGGCCTGAAACGAAAATGCCTGTCAAATCAATGATTTCATATGTCGTATATCACTTGTCATATATATCCTCCTAAGACCTGGCAATTAATCTTGTCCCCCATAGGGGACATTAGTCTCTGGCATTAATCTCAAGAACCACATACTCTATTATGCAGAAGCCTATGCTACAAGGGACATTCAAGAAAAATAAGTAATTTCTTATTGTCATCCAACACTTGTATTATGTAAAGAAAATTTTTATACTTCAAATGCTTTTTAGCAGGTCTCAGAAGGATGTAAGGAGTGAGTGTGTGAGCAGTACTGGGGCGAGGCGAACTGCAGAGCCGTATCTCAGCCGTTATTTTGCCACTTCCACTGTCAGAGTATGTGAACAGGGAAACTAGATTATTACTAAGAAAAACTCACTGAGATTCACAGGGAGACCCTTGAGATGTTTGTTACGAGACAGTAGGCAAAATGATGAGACTACAGGGGCTGAATGGTCTGTTTGCATAATCAACCATCTTATATTCCGCCTACAAAATATATATATATTTTAATGTTCAAGTATGTTAAGTAGCTGTGATATAAGCTGAATAAACCACTCCAAGCCACGTGGTTCTCATGATATATACCCTATGTGCTTCTGGGGTGGGAACAGCATGAGGCATCCTGGATATATATCATGAGAGCTGCACGGCTTTCCTTGGTTTATTCTTTACGTATTCTTCTGTGGGAGGCGGATCAGGTCAAAATAAATGAATTAAAGGGGATATATCAGACCAGGAAAGAATATTTGTGTCAGAAAAAGTATATCATGTCAGGATGAATACTTCACATTACAGAAAGAAATGTATCAATGCCACGTTGAATGTATTCACAAAAATATATAAATGACAAATTGGATATATCATATCTATCTCTGGAGCAAGTCAATTCTCTCCCATCTCCCATAGCTCCTGCTCCAGTCTACTCATACTCTATGTTATTATTCAGAATACATGTGAAAAATATTCCAAAGCTTTGAAAAAGGAAGTATTTTACATATTTTTTTTGATGTGCATATGGCCGAGTTGTCTCTACAGGTGATTTCAGCATGTAAGATTGTAAGGCTAAAAGAAGCCATTTTTAAGATATGTTTATATAGTGCTATCTATCCATCCAGATAGTTTCCCTGAGATTTTACTAGTTTCATAGATATTCGCTGCAGCTCACCGTGATATCACCCTGATATACTTCAATGGGTCCAAAGTTTGTGGAGCCCAAAGCGGCAAAAATGTACATTAGAAAAAATCTACAAAAATCAGCGAAGGAGAGGTAGTCGGACAGCAGCGGGGGTGTCCGGGTGACAGCAACTCTCGAGATTCGGGGCATGAGCCCAGCCAGCAGTATGCAGTGAAAAGTTGGAGAAAGAAAATAATAGTAGTTAGGGAAAGTGTAACAGAGCAGCAGGAGCATCAACTGGGGATTGCACAAGCTTGCACAGGAGTAATCTATAGCTGCATAGCTATGAAGACCGTGTTTGAGAACCCCTGCAGTCATGAGAGGGAAAACAATCCTACCCACTTATCAAGAGTCAGCCCAGGAAAGTGGGGTCTGTTGACAGGTGACAGTAAGGAAAGGATGCCTCCCCACAATACTCTATGGCTACAGGCTTCTCTTGCCCTGTCTCCAGACTACAATCGATTATAAGGCTGATCATAGAGGTGCGTTTTTAATCTATTGAGACTGTGTCTGACTCCCTTATACATTTTGGTAGGGTGTTCCACAGTAGTGGCACTCTGTAGGAGAACACTCTACCACCCGTCAAGTTTAAGTTTAAGTATCCTGCGTCTTGGGAACGTGAAGTTACTGCATGAAGTTACTTGTCGGCTTACAGGGTAAAAGCAGATTACATATATACACTGGTGCAAGTCCATGCAGAGCTTTAAAGGTCAGAAGTAAAACCTTAAAGTCTGTCCTATACTTATTTGGTGGCCAATGAAGCAATGGGGTAATATGCTCATACTTCTTCGTTCTAGTCAGAATGTGAGCAGCTGCATTATGCACAAGCTGGAGATTCCTTAGCAAGTAATTAGGGCAGCCAGCAGGGTATTACAGTAATCTAGCCTGGATGTTACAAATGCTTGGATCAATTTCTCTGCGTCTCCTTCTGATAGGAAGTGCCTAATTTTAGCTATGTTTCTTAACAGAAAGAAAGCTACTCTGGATATGTTTTTTATATGCGTGTCAAAAGTTAAATCTGGGTCAAGAGTAACACCTAGGTCTTTCACAGCCATATTTGGAACAACTAAACAACCATCAGAATTTAGTAGGTGTACTCAATTTCTACTTTCTAGTTTTTTTCACCTAAAACCAGCCTCTAACCGAGAAAGCGTTAGTGCTTCACCGGGTTTCATGGAATCTGTGTATCATCCCCATAGCAGTGAAAATATACCCCATGTGTCTGAATAATATCACCAAGGGGTAGCATGTTGAGACGGGTGTGTGCAGGTTGGACCCGTAATGCACGACTCAGAACACGGACGTAATAATAAATACCCGCAAGGGCTTTATTATGGGGAAATCCAAAAATCATAGTCACACAAGCAAAAACCAATAAATCCTGCCAATAATCAAAAATACAGTAGGAGAAGGCAGTCTCAGTAAACAGGCTTGATCAATAACGGTAGTCAGACAATGGAAAACGCTCAAAAGTTACAGTAGTAAACTAAAGGCAACAATTTCATGACATGACATGAACACTGATCTTATATGCAGGTGTAGACAGGTGCAGACACTTAGCTTGAGAGCAGCAGGAAATGGAAAACAGCTTGAGAAAATGAGACATGTAACAAGGCAATTAGTAAATCGTTAGTAGTTATCCTATCCTAGACCTGACATTAGTAAATTAGTAAATGGCATGCACGAGAAACGTAAGGTAAACATGAACACATAGTTAGAGAGTTAGTATTACCCAATCCTGATCTAATGTTAGTAGATTAGTAAATAGACATGAGAGAATGAAACAATTAGGGAAGCGTGAGCGACAGCAAGAGAAAGAAACAGCATGAACGCAAGGCTGCGGAAAAACATGGAAATGTGTATGCTAACAATGAACTGCATCGTAACATAAACAGAACACAAGCATGACATGAACAGAAAATAAACTGTGACAAACACTAAACATGAAACGTGGCATAAACATGACAGAAACGTAACACATGTACAATGAAAAAAGTACTGGACCTAGTACTGATCCTTGTGGAATACCATATTTCATTACTGAGTAGCTGGATACTTCTTCTTTTAATTTAATAAACTACTTCCTATCGCTTAAGTATGATCTGAACCATGTAAGTGCCTGTCCATTAAGTCCAACACAGCCCTGGAGTCTGTCCAATAGAATCTCATGATCTATTGAATCAAACGTTGCACTTAGGTCAAGAAGTACAAGAACGGACACAGAGTTACGAAACACAGAGAATAATAAATCATTAGTAACTTTTACGAGTGCTGTTTCAGTGCTATGGTAGGGGAGATGGGTCTATAGTTTTCCAGTTTGTCAGGTTCAAGGTTTGGTTTCTTCAGCATTAGCTTAATAACCACCATTTCTAGTGACTCTGGTACATATCCTGCTACTAAGGATGTGTTAATGATTTTAACATGCACTGGCCTAGTACAGGAAAAACTTCTTTAACCAATTTTGTAGGAATTAGATTGGGTAGACAGGTAGTCAGTTTTGAGGACATAACTAGTTTATGTCAATGAGCGTAAAACTGTTTAGTGCTACTGTTGATAGGTTTTGCTGTGTTGACCAAGTTCTGGGCTGTTCATTGAATCTGGGAGGAGTGATGTCTAGAGGAGGAGACAATTTGGAGATCTGGTCTCTAATAGCGTCAATCTTCTAATTGAAGAAATTCATAAAATCATTACTGCTGTAAAACAAAGTCAAATTGTCCACATTGCTTAACAAAAAGTTTGGGTTGCATTTGTTTTGTTCAATTAATTTAGAGAAAAAGGCAGATCTAGCAGATGCATGTACTGGAGGAGGCTATCTTTCCATGCAATATGGAATATTTCTAGTTAAACTGACCGTCATTTTCACTCCAGTTTTCTTGTGGACTGCTTCCGGGCACGGGTGGTGTCATTATACCAGGGAGTACAATTTTTACGACAAAGAGGTGCAACCATATCAAGAGAAAAATAAACAGCCACAAACCACTACACTTTCTTTCAGATTTAATTGCAATGAAAGCTTTGTTGGAAATGCTTTCTCATGCCAAATGCGACAAATGGATGTTGAATATTGATAAAAAGAGTGCCATATGAGTCAAACTGTCAACTGAAAAGCATACACAATCTTGGTACATTATTTTTTATGTTCTTCTTTTAGGCACATATTACATCATACAGGATACCCTAATATGTGCCTTAATGGAGGGTGCATAATGTAAGGACACGCAAGAGAAGTATGGTTCGGTTGCATGAGCCATGTCACCCCGTGATCTTCTTGGTTGTCAATCCTGAAAGCATCCCCTACGGCAACCGTTGCCATGACGACAGGTTTTGCTTTCTCTTTTTTTTTAGAGAGCAAACCAGAAACTGAGAAAATTGTGAATCAATGATAATGCATGTGACAAAAGCCTTTATTTAGGGAGACGTCAATGAAACGGTTTGCCTAGCACTTATGGAACTGAAGAGGAAGTGATCAAAGGGCTGAGTACAGCTGACATACTGTATATATGGTACAATGCAAAGAGTGTGTATGTGTGTGGAGGTGTTCTCATAAAAGGGAATACTGGAGTTTCTGACAGCAGACCTTTTCATTCTTTTGTTGAGCCTGGGTCTTGGAAAACCTGGTTAAACATTCATGGAAATGAAGGCAGGACATGCCATAGATCTATGGGACATGCCGCCTGCTGAAATGAATAATGAAGACAGGGTAGTTCATCCTGTCAAAGGTTGTGACCGTTTATCAATGCTGCCGCTGGTCAGACAGGCCTCTGGCTGTCAGTCTGCTGAAACATTGCAAGCCACGCGACTGAGGACAGATAACGTCAGCGTGCTCTGCGCTAACAAACAGGGGGGAGATTAAACTGCTTTCTACAACGAATGACGTGCCCTGTGTCACGAAAAACAAACTGCCGATTGGAAAGACCGCAGGCAGTAGGTGAAACAAGGCCATAAGTCTGCTGATACAGTAACTGAGATTTTATTGGAATCTACGGCATGTACTATTCAAGCATATTCATGACTAAAAGATCTCAAATTATCTCATTTTTACCACTGGAAGTGAATGCTGTATAATTACCCTCTTGTGCATATTTTAAAAGTATGCGTTATGTGAGTGCACATAATTGGGAAAAATGCACATAAGGATATTGGCATTCTTTACAATGGCTAAATCCACAACATTAATTAAAAGCAGAGCAAACAGAATGATACACTATAATTCACATTTGAATGAAATGGCATATGTACAGGTGTTAAGAATATTCCAGTGACAGTTATTTTAGATGCTGGCCTTTTGTCTCCATTCCAGATGATGGGAAACTCTCGTTTGAGGAGTTCAAGACTTACTTTGCAGATGGGATTCTCAGCACGGAGGAACTGAGGGAGCTGTTCCACAGCATCGACAGACATCAGAGCAAGTGAGCATCTTACCAGCACCGTTTACTCTTTACTGGTTGGGCGGTCAATATTTAACGCACGCACATATACTATACGTACATACCTCAATACATTATTCCAGTGTCAATAGCCGGCCATTCAATGCAGCAGCTGTTCCCAAACAGTACTGTCAGCAGATTGTGGCTTTACGTCAGCAACGAGCAGCACCTGGACTGAACAGTCACCCTCAGGTGCGCATATATCTGATGGTTGAGCCACCATTGAAAAGCTTCAGGATTGTGACAGCAGCCAAAACATTTCTTCCAGTATAATTCATACATACATACACACACACATACATACACACAAACATACATACTTGCCTACATACATGCAATCCTCTATGTATGTAAACATTTCATGTTTTGTTTGTGCCTAAACAAGTTTAATTCATCCAAACAAATGATTACCATAGAAACTGTACTTAACACCATGACCATCTGCCTTTCAGGTGGCGAAGTCTATTAATGTTCACAATACAGCAACTTTTTAGTGTTCAACCAGTCACTGGGAAATGGCAGCTTTAGGCCCAGAGAGAGTGGTCTTGCGATGCATATTAATTAACGGCAAGCCTGCAGAGACGGGGCGTCCAAGCCTGACGAGGGACGCTCTGCTGAGTCTGGCCATGTCCGAACAAGAGAGACTGTCACCTGTTCCCCGTCTGTTAATTACTCGTCAAGCAGGGGATTATGGGGTGGTTTCATACATCAGTTTCCGTGGTGACCACAGAGCCAGCTGTCTTCATAAAAAATCATCGACACAGCTTTACGACCGTGAAAAATATATGGTTGTTGGCTCCCAATTGTTTGAATTTTCCCTTTATAGAGTGATGTGGAAAGGAACTTTCTCCTTTGATCAAAGGTGCAGTATAATTATAAGTGACAATATCCAGTTATCTGTCATCTTTTAAAAATTATCTGCATGTTCAGTTCTCCAGACGTATTTACCATATAGTGTTGCTCTATAAGCAGTCACATAAATGTTTGGTCTTTAGCTCTTGCATGTGAATGCAACATAAATAATTCATTTCACAAATGAAGAAATAAAGCTGACTTCACAAGCCTTCGGAAGTCGAGAAGCGAAGGGCAACTGTAGTAGATGTGCTGATACTGCTGGTGTCACACGGTCCAGTAGTGGGTATCGAGAAAGGGGTTACGCTGCCCTCCGGGAAGGACACTTACAGTCAGCAGTAAGTAATGGCAGGGGCGGACTTCCAGGGGGCGGAGGGGCGGACAGGCAGGGGGCGGAGGGTCGGACAGGCAGGGGGTGGAGGGTCGGACAGGCAGGGGGCAGATTGGTCGGCGTTCAGCAGATGGAGGCCTTCCATGAATTCCGATTATGCTAATCGCTAATGATGGTCACGTTTTCGTTCTTAATTCCACCGCTGCTGCTGTGAGACTTTTAAACTGCCAGTGGGGGAAGGGGGGTGATAGTTTTACTCTGAGAATGGAGAGAGACAAACTCTCAAAGTCTCAATTACAGTTTGACCAGCCCAGTTTATTCTGTACACACAGAGTCCATCTACAACTGAATGTGGTCAGGCGTTCTCCTTTGGGTGTAGTTCTGATGCACAGGACTACAATCTGACATGCTCTGATTGGTCAGCGATTAATGTATGCCAGGCTCTTTCAGTTCTTTCAATCACCTACTCTTACTCTATGGTATGTGTTATGATTTCTTCCAACCCCACCATCCTTTGCTGCCACCTGCACAAGTTGTGTTTCCACCCACAATTAATCGCTGTTCTATCCTCTATGTCATGTTTCCACATTGGAGTGTGCTCCAGGTTCACTTTAATCAGGCGTGTCAGAAGAAAATGTTTTACCTTGTGTTATAGCTTAATCCTATGACTGTGACATGATGCATTTAATCCAAACTTCATACAGCTTGTGTTATAGCTTAATCATATGACTGTGACATGATGCATTTAATCCAAACTTCATACAGCTACTTAAATGAAACACAATGTATATTTGGCTTATTTTATTAGGATTTCTGTCTTTTATATTTCCATCATTCAAATAATATGAATATTCCATTATGCTTATGTCCGTATAATATTATTAGGTAATATACCATATTACCTATAAAAACAAGAATTATATGAGATTGGCCAGTTGTTGTGGGGGTGTTTTGTAATGTTTCAGAGCTTCAGTAGATGAGTAAATTTTATAGAGTACATAACATAAAATCATACAATGAGTAATTGTCAAAACAAACCAATCTCTATCTGTGAACATTTTTTCTCAGCGCATTTGCAGCATGTGGTCATCGCAGTATTTATGCTAACTGATATAATTAATGTTGCTACTGACACGCATTGTCTTATTGAAAGTATTATTTAATTTGCACACCTTTGAAGGAGGCCCAGTTGATATCACTGGCAAATCAGTCCAGGAAGTATATTGAGTGAACAAGAAAAGCAGTGAGAAAAAGGAAGGCCGTTCCTTTCATTCCTGTCTTCTTCTGGAAAACAGAGAGAGACCGGAAGGAAATGCTAACAGGGAAAAATACATGTGTGATGCAGATGGAGAACTGCTTCAGTATGTACACTGACATTGACCGTCACCTAGGGATTTTATATCGTCTGAATAAATCCCCCTGTACATACCAGTGGTTTGTGACATACATTTTAAAATATGCCACTATACCAAAGGTGGTTCATTTGACATTCATGGGCACTTTTTTTGTGTCTGTGAAGAATAGACACCGCGACTTGGGATTGTAGACCTCAACCACATTCTTGGAGAGCCACAGGGTGTGTTGATTATTAGCCATCTATTGATATATTTGTTGATCTTAGTTAACGTTCATAAACCTTAATAAACAGATTAATTAACTGTTAATTAATAGTTACTGCTATATTAATGAATGTTACTTAGTGTTCTGTTATTGTAAAGTGTTAAAATGTTTGTATTGTTACTCTGCGTTTAAATGATCGTTTGAAGGAGCTCATTTCATATTCAACTCACCTCACTTGAGTCTGAATCGGTTGCTGATTTTAAAGTGACAAAAAATCAGCAGTCTCTTTATGTCAGTCATTAACTTTCAATGAGGAAAACGGACTTCCAAAGTGACATAACACACTGTATTTCCATTTTGTAACAGATCCCAAGAAATTAAGAAAAATCTGCAATATAATGACATTTACATGCCTCAGAAGCAAACAGGAAGCAATTAAATATGATTGCTTTATTGACTATGAAATGCATGTGTAATAACAATATAATATAATACAATACAATACAATATGACGAGTTAAGGGGAGGTACCACCCATGTATAGGAAAACAAAATTATCTTCATCGTCTTCACCAGTTGAATATACACATAAATATAAGATGTTTTTAAGATACCCAAATGATGTACTATATAGTAAAAAAAGTCGGTTGATGATTTCTGAGTAAGTTTCAATATTTTAATGTAATAAGTAACTTAATAGTTAGTAATTTACAGAGCCTTTTGTCAAAATATAGTTTTTTCAGATAATTATTCATAAAACACTACCGTAAATTCCGGACTATTGAGCGCACCTGAATAAAAGCCGCACCAACGAAATTTAGAAGAAAAAAAAAATTTGTACATATATAGGCCGCACTTGTCTATAAGCCGCAGGTGTCCACGTTGTAACATGAGATATTTACGTACACAGAAAGATGATACACAGTAGGGATGTGCGCGTTTAGTCGACTAGACGATTCAACGTTGCTACCCTCGCTAGTCGGCACCAGAAATACTAGTCGGTTAAACTTATTATTTTATTAATGTACACATTTAAATGACATATTGACATAATTTGCACTGAAATGTAATGTTTTCCTGGTTAAATGTTGCTTTATAAAAAAAACGAGCATCCGTTACTATGTTAACAACGCAGGATTAAAAAAATAATAATAATAACTTTTAAACGAAGGAAAAAAACAAAACGGATTAGCCTGTTCGCCCTGCAAGTTAAACCAGCGAGGTGGAAAAAGTAAGTAGCCCTATCGCGTTGTTGAATAGCCCAATAAAACTAATCTAATGTCGATCAGTAGGCCTACGTAATTGTTATTTTTTTGTGGGCCTATTATTGGTAGTTTTTCTGATGACCGATTATTATTTTTTACTGTATTTGCTATGCGATCGCGATCGCGTTCACCCAATGCAAATACCGTTGTAATAATCAGGCACGTTTCCTAAAAATGTTTTGCAGCAGCTCTATTTCCTTCTTCGACAGCCAGATCGATTGCCTTTAACTTAAAAGCTGCATCATATGCATTTCTTCGTGTGTTTTCCATGATGAGGGTGTGTGCATGATGCGCAAAACGGCTGTTCAAAACACAATCAAACTAGCGTCTTCCTCGGCGCATTATCTCTGTCTGTCTCGCTCTTGCGCTTCCTGCTAGAGCGCCCCCCTGGAGGCCGTTAGCTCGTAAAAATCTATAGATTAGCCGCACCGTTGTATTGGCCGCAGGGTTCAAAGTGTGTGAAAAAAGTAGCGGCTTATAGTCCGGAAATTACGGTATATACATGTCAAATAAATGAGTTGTTGCCTGTTTTAACAGGATTGTTAAGAATATTCCAGTTTCACACAAAATAAAAAAAAGCAAGATATCAAGAAAAGCCTCTGTAAATTACCGGCTATTTCATCAAGGAAGCTGTATGTGAAATGACATGCCTGTACCTTCTACCAAACGTGTTTGACATATAGGTAATATATCATTTTAAGAAAATGGCTGTTAAAGATTTGAGAAAATGTGTTTACCGACAAATGTGACCAGTTATTTGTATTTAGCTCTCTGTAATCATGATGGTATAGGAAATAGTCAAATATGGTCTAGCCAGCTATACACTCCAGAAATTAAGCTTTCCAACGATATCCCATTCCCAAGAGAATCTAACTTTATACATTGTGTACTTAGCTAAGATGGCATATCATCTAAATGAAATATTTATGACCATTATTGTGTACAATTTATGAAACTAGAGTAATCATAGAAGCAAAATATGAAAATATCTCAAAATTGATAAATGCAATGAAAATCATGAAATTTCAGGTGGTGTCTCCCTTTAATATAATATACGCAAATATTTTGAGTTCACCCCAGCAAATATCTAAACCCACCTAAGGTTCTGTCACTCAAATGACATACAAAGTAACCATTTTGGCTGCTTCTAATTTCCACGCTACAGGTAATTAACACAAGAACCTGTACTGCCAAAGTGGGAACATTCAGCCACTTCCACTGTCAGTAGTGTAATGTTGCCCATACAAAGCTAATCGAATACGCCAGTGGTGTACCATGGGATCTAGAACAGGCCTTCAGTCACCTTACCTTTTAACGGATGATTACTCTCAACCTGTTTCCGTTTACTTTGCCTGATAAACAATCAAACAATTGATTCGCTCAATAACCAAGGTAATTAAGGTTAAATTATTACAATTTATTTTGAGATAGCATTATTATTCTTTGCATCATAAACCTGTGCAGTATTTTCCTATATCTGCATTTATGATGACATAAAATGTCAATATCTCACGTGAAGATTCTGAAGTTTAAATGCTCATGAAACAGCACAGATTAATTCATTATCTAGCATGAATTAAGGCGCAATGCAATGCTGGTTCAATACAATTAACAAGAGGTTACTTAAGGCCTGGTTCTACATCCCATGGCACGCCACTGGAATATGCACATGGATATCAGTGTCCATTCAGTAACTGCACGTTTTCTGTAGCAATGCTTTAAAATGAGGAGATATATTTTTATTACATTTTTTGCTATTCTAACAGCATTCTGCCTCAGCAGAGGACCTCGGCCCGATAGTGTCTGTTATAGGTTACACAGTTTTTGAATATTTGAAGAATATTCATCTTCACACCCTATAACCCCATTATCCTGCTTCTGTTGACTTGTGATTAAATGAGAAATCCTGGATTAGTTAAATAGACGGTTGATCCATGAATGCGATGGAACATACCAACCTGCAGAATTGAATCAGATATCATTGAAATTGTCCATGTAAGCTCTGTAATACCAGCTTGCTTGATGTTGCTCAAATGTATGCCTTTAGCTAAACTGCTTTATTCTTTATTGGCCAATTATCTGTATTGTGGTGCTGCTATGGCAGTCATGTGTCTTCCAGTTAGTTTGTTAGTGCACATACCAGTAGAAATAACTGTCTTTTGATTCTACAATTATGTTGCTTTAAATCTCATAGAAGAGTTTTCCAGATAATAGTATGTGACAGTGTTATTCCAGTGTACTTCCCCATTCCATCAGTAACTTTATAAATATTGACTTTTTGCCACTTTGGCTAGTTGCTGCATGTACATCTTAAGTAAGCTTTCAGGGTGTAATAAACTGTGGGGACTTGTCAGTGCTGAATTTAAAGGGTTTTCTGCATTTCTCCCAGACGGTTTCCCAATTAAATTAAACTGTGGGGAATATTTAAAGCTGCAATATGTCATTTTTTCATAATAAAAAATGTCATATTTTATACCTTTTCATGCTGGCATTTTTGGAGCAATATCCATTCACTGTATTTGCTCATCTTTATGCTATTTTCCATTGGTGCTGTATGGTGCAGTAGGGAATATTTAAAGCTATAATATGTAATCTTTTTATAGTAAAAAATGCCATATTTGATACCTTTTAACACTGGCATTTTTTTTTGCAAAATCCATTCAATGTACTTGCGTTCTGTATTTACTCCTCTATATATTATTTTCCATTGGTGCTGTAGGGTGCAGTAGGGAATATTTAAAGCTATAATATGTAATCTTTTTATAGTAAAAATGCCTTATTTGATACCTTTTAAAACTGGCTTTTTTTTTTGCTAAATCCATTCAATGTACTTGCGTTCTGTATTTACTCCTCTATATATTATTTTACATTGGTGCTGTAGGGTGCGACAATCCAAGTATTCAAACGTGATTATGATGCAGGCGCAGGAAATTGCATGTCGAATGCAGAAAAGCAAGCGTCTAAAATCTGAATAAGACTATCAATGTGTCGGAAGACATTGTTAATCATCTCTAGGCAGTCTTCTTTTTCCAAAATATGCTACCACTGGATTAACTTCTAAGAACATGAAACAGTCGTTGCGCTACACCCCCCAGCAAGCCTTGCAGCTTTTGGCCATGTAGATTCATTTCTAATTGAACTCGGATTATTTGGAGTGTGAAAACAAACTGTTGTTACCACAAATCAAAATCCACCAAAATTGAGAAATGACATATTACACAAGTACACCATTTTCAAATGAACCACCTTTGTTATAGTGGAGTATATTTTAGATTGTATGCCTCCCTTCCTTTTTCTTGTGGTGATATGTTATGTTTCATAATGAGTCCCAAAAAATTGTTCATGCACAAGTTTTATGATACATTCTTGGCAGCATAATTCATCAATTATTTTGTGCTGTTAATTATAAATGTGTTGTTGCTGGTAATGGATGGCAGTGGTGCCATTGTTCCAAGGTTATTCTCATAGGGCCGGATTCAGAGATGGCCAATTTAAGGCATGCGCTTAAGTGCCTCCCTTGCAGGATTTAAGGCAAGCTGACTTACGCCGTATTCTAACTTGTGTTGCGCAGGTGCTTATCTCAAAATGTGGTACAGGGCACGATATTCTAATTACCTGCTTCTTGTACCTGCCCCCCGGGTTGCCAGGTTTCTACTAAAAAAATGTTTGTCGGGTTATGTGTTTTCAACGTGTCCGTGACAGTGCCTTTAATAACCGCATTTGCCTTTAGGAAAATCCTACCTTTGCGTATCATAGTTGCTCTTGCGTGAAGGGGTATAGGCATGCAGTAAACGTATAAATACATTGCATTGATACAATGATCATAGCTTCTATTGATGACTGGGATATACCCGTCACACAATCAAAATAAATAATCGCTGGACAGTGGTTGCACACAATATTATTAGGTAAACAAATAAATCATTGGATTTACTGAAAAAAACATTTTACTAATCTTTTTTTAACGATTTACCTAATAAAGTTATGTAGCCTATGTAGCCTTGTGGTTGAACACAATAGCCTATAGGCAACGTCTTCAACTTAATAATTTTGGAGAAGCTGTGCTGACACAAATCGTCTCTTCGTCAAAGCGAATATGATCCAGACACTGTCTATCAATGAATCCATCTAATATGTGTCTGGGTATGATATACCAGACGGTCAATTGTCATGGTTTGTTTATTTTCTTTTCTGTTGCGGTTCTCGTTTTTATTTCCCGATTGAGAATCTATCAGATTTTTTCCACGTTCCGTTACAGGGTTTTCTGTCCCTCATCATTGTTTTCACCTGCGTTCTACCTGCGGGGTATTTAAGTTCCTCACTTCCGCTTCCCCGATGCTTCTTTGTCATTCAACATTGCATTGAGCTAGGTATAGCCAGGTACTAGCGACCTTGTAATATTAAACACTGTTTATGTTCATAGGGGATTTGCTATTAGCTTTTAGTTCAGGTATAGGTATTATTCCACCTGTTAGCATTCTGTGCTATTTATTTTATTCTTTGCTGTTCTTTCTGAGACAGTTTTCTTTGTTTGTTTAGTTTGTTTTACACTCTTCCGGCCGTCCGAACTTATGTGCCGAAGGTGTTCTTTTCTTTGCTAGGTTTCCCGTTTTGGCTCCAGTATTGAGCTCGGTTTGTGTTTCACTCGTTAATCAAGTTTGCCCTATTTTAGTGGGTTGATTTTCGTTTGGCTGTTTAGCCACAAGGAATTGCCTGTCTTTTCTTTCTTTTAATTTATTTTGTTATTCCCTTTATTGGTCCTCACTATGTGAGTGACTTGTTTCTGATCCCCCTGTTTGATTATCCGCCACTAAAATCCATTACATAAATCATAGCCTACTTTTAAATATTTTTTTATGACAGCTTTGTGATAATTGCAGGTTAGCTATCAGGGGAAATATGACCAATATTATGTTCAAATAAAATGCACTCATTCTAATATCCATTTATGCAAAATATGCTGTATTTTTCATAATAATCTATTGGCGGCACTGGACATAAACTACCTTTTTCTGAACAAAGTTGCTTGGAAAAAAACGATTAAGAGAAAATTCTGAATACATGAATTTTGAACAACTTGCAGACACGCCTCATTTTCATCAAATCTCCACCAAAAACAGTGGATAAGTCAAATGTCTGAATCACAAATAGCTTGCAGAATTTCAGGAGATATGCTGCGTTCAAGACAAAGTCGGAGGTTGGAATTTCCCAGTTGAAATTTCCGAGTTCCGACCTCGAGGCGTTCCAGATACATTACACTACGTATACAAAAAACATGGCTGACCGTGACAAACTGACGTTTCTCTGTCTAGTGGCAAGGCAGTTTAACAGCCAGCAGTGCAGCCTCATTTCATATATGAATGAAACAGAAGAGGAAAAACGCTGCCTGAGGTAACAGACGCCAATATACATTTTATTTTACGGCACTTTTATACTCGGAAACATAACATTCCATTCGCTAGCTAAAAATACTGTAGTCTACGATGTAGGCTGTAACATTTGCGTTATTATAACACTGAAAGTCTATAATTATTGATATTCAAAATCGCACATTCTTCACTGACCCAACAACATAAATATAGCCTACGTTACCTGTTAACTGTGTTCCCATCTAGCGACATCGGTAGGTAATCTGAAAAAGTATATGTATATTTTCTAATGTTTTCACTTGTTTTTGGCATTTTTAACGTTTTCCCGAACAACTTGTGTGCAGAGAAGAAGAACTTTCAGAGATTGTTTACCGTAACCAGCTACCTAATCACATTGGCGACATAGGCCTATTTGATATCAATTTACATGCAGAACAGGTTTGAATACATGATAGTATGTATTATTTTAACTAAATACAGGCAAATATACTTTACATTGCCTTTTAAGTTGATGGTTTACCATTTACGATGTGCTTCTCTATGGGTGCCGCCATTGTTGTGTGACGTCAGACAACTGATTCTCCGTGAAGTCGGGGTAGATGATTTCACAAGTAGGAACTCCGACTTTGAGTGGCATTCCAGTGTACTTTTTCTAGTCATTTCCGACCTCCGACTTTGTCTGGAACGCAGCATAAGGCCCATTTGCACGTTCTTATCGCAACTCTGAATCTGCGACTGTGGCTGAGACTATTGTCAGTGTGAGTGACAGGTTCAATTTTCCTATCGTTCACTTTTTTTCAAATCCCATCATATGTCTGTGAGGGGAAATATCCAGCTTGTTTTGAATCGTTCTCAATGAGTGTTTTTCATTGGTTACAAAGCAAATCGTTTTCATGATTTATACTCTTTTCATGCTCACATTCTCTCATATTTTCTGATGAAATAAATGTGAAAGGACAGCAAATTTAAAATATCCACACAGATTGAAAAATTTGATCATACATCAGCCTGTTCACTGCTGCAGAAAGCATGTCACCCCCTTCTTTAGTCTTCTTTAGTCATGTCACCAGCCTCACAATATCACAGGTCCATTTCCCAGCACAAGTTGGACTCCCAGTGTTTGAGACAATTACACTCTGACCTCACACCGAGAGGTGCCTAACCTTTTCACCACTTGTGGAGAGCAGTCCTATAAATTGCTTCTGATTCAATTAACTTTTTTCCCCCCTGTCTCACTTTTGTTCTCTCCTCTCTTTCCATTTCAGCAACCTTGAAACTGACAAACTATCCGGTAAGTTGGAATAATACCAATGAGGTCAACAGGTCATAGCAGAAATATGTGCTGAATTAAATAGTGGAATGGCATTAGCGATTCACACAGACAATGTATATTTAACAGACACCACTTACTGCTGGGAAAACTCCCTGTGGGTTGCAGTGCGACATGCTCAAATCTCTCTACAGTACCCATCTATCCCTGGGGTGAGGCCTTGTCTATGGCACATCGACAGATGCTTCAACAGAGAAACCAGTTCTTGCAAAACAACAACAGGGGAACAGGTTTATGTATCCGAAACCTGTGCCCCCGTCTATGCATACATCATCGACTGACTTATATGTTTTTGAAAGTATTTTCCTTGCTATTGGTAAAATGTATATCACAGAGCATGACATCTATCTAAAACATGACAGCTCCTCTTTGATCAAGTTAGAGTGTGGGCAAATTAGTTTAATAGATGTGTAGCTTTGTCGAGGCACAATGAATATATTGTAAGACCTAGATACCATGATAATGCCAAAAAGCAAGGTTTGTTGTTCAGCTTCATCTGTGACTTTTTATTCTTGGCTTTATTGTCCATGGGTGATTGGACCAATGGTCATTGCAGTACAAACAAGTACTTACAACAGAGATCACTTAATTTAATTAATGCATTTACTAAGAATGATGTGCTTTTAAACGTACTGGTCCTGACTTAAATATTACCACAATCCTAAATTATGATTAGCAATGGTCAGTAGCATTAAATGAAAGCTTGTTTGCCATATTCAGTGGTCTAGTTTGAGCTAGGGCTGGTTTGTTACAATTTGGTTTATTTTAAAATATAGATATACTAAAGACAAAACCATTTTTCTAGAATTATATATTTTGTTGTTGTTTTAATTCTGTATCCATCAGAGTTTATCCATTTGTTGATTGATCTATATTTGTGTCTTATTACTGAAGATATAAAGCTTACACACATTTAAGCTTACAGATCTCGAGAGGTGGAAAGTCCAGGGGACAGAAAGTAAAAGTCCTGCCATGTGTTTCTTACACCCATTAACTCAGCCAGCTGATTTCACTAATTAGTTCAACCTCCTGGCTGAAGAATTGTGCTGATTAGAAAATCTAGTTGATTGGAACAAAATACTGGGGAGGACTTTTACTTTTGGAACCTGGATTTTGCACTTCTACAGATCTCAAGGTTTGTATTTTGTTTGACTTCTACAGCATGCACTCTAGGGGCGGCTGTGGCTCAGGAGGTAGAGCAGGGTGTCCGCTGATCGCAGGGTTGGCGGTTCGATCCCTGGCTCCTCCTGTCTACATGTTGAAGTGTCCTTGGGCAAGACACTGAACCCCAAATTGCTCCCAATGAGCAGGCTAGCACCTTGCATGGCAGCTGCCGCCATTGGTGTGTGAATGTGTGTGTGAACGGGTGAGTGAGAGGCCATTGTAAAGCGCTTTGGATAAAGGCGCTATATAAGTGCAGTCCATTTACCATTTACCACTCTGGGGGGTTAAACTTTCAAACAAGTTATTCCTGCAAAACTGAAATGCAATTTGTTAGGTTCTTTCTCCTGGCTCCTAGCAAACATTCTTTCTCTCTGGTATTTCTTTGCTCTTGAATCCAGGCCAATATTTCAGTCAGAAACTGAGATTGTTGGATAATATATGACAAGCCGTTTTATTTTGTGTCATAAAATGTTTGTTCCTGTTTTATTAAGGAGCTCCCATGGTAGACATATCCTATTTACTCGTAAGGCATATAAAATGATAACCGGCGAGTTTACAAATTGAAGGACCTTTCAAGTTCTCACACTGAAAGTCACTGAAAATTGATTTTACAATAAATAATGGTTGAAAAGTATAAACAAAAAGAAAGACTTATGATTACATACAGTACATTCTTATTTATTTACCAACAATACCCTAACAATGTCAATTACAATTACAATTAGGTATTTAGTACACGCTCAGAGGCTTACATAGTATCAGGAGTGAACATTCAACACGAGCCGGATCAATGATTAACTTCCAAGTCCCAGAAAAACAAGAATTGGCATTAAGGAACAGACCACAGAGCATACATACACTTAGTACAAAGCAAAGGGCAGAGCATACATCTAACATAGTACAAAGCAAGCAAAAGGAGTGCATCGTAATAACATCAATATCCCTGCACACCCAGATTACTTCTCTGAGCACCTGGGGGAATATCTGAATGTCCTCTCCGCATTAGAAAAGCTGAACCATGCCATCCTGAAGGCCATGGACAAAACTAAAGAGGTAGGTATCAGTTTCTTAGCTTCAATTACAGCATCCATTTTTGAAAAGAAATTTCTGAAAGAAATTAACTCAGTAAAACTGTCTGGTTGACTGTGGCATTTATCAGTTATGGACTCATATCGACTATTTTTTAAGTGTTGACTGGATGAGTCTGATCAACTTTCTCATTGTTTTTTTGTCTTTTTGTGTTTCAAGATCCATAAGACAATGTGAAATGAAATATACTAAGTGTAAGCGGTCTGGCCTTCGTAATTTACAGATAACAGCCACAGAAAGAAAGAGTTCGTAATTGTACTTATATGATATTACACTGTTGTAACTATATGCACCTATTTTTCATCATACAATCATACGTTTCATTCCAAGCAGGCTATTTATGCTTCAAGCATGAGATCTTAGGCAACAGACAGACGTGGTCCATTATATTTGACAACCCAAAACAGTCTCAAAGAGATACTGGGAAAGCTGCATCTATCGTCGCAAAGACTGTCAGTTTAAAGGCTGGACTGTCACATTCAAGGTCTTTCAGCTGTGACTGAGCCAACAGTAACAGGCAACAAACGCTCTCGGCTGTCTAAAAACACGCGGCAGCTTGACAGCTGTGTTGGCTACCCTGCCTCGCATTTCCGTACAGGCGTGGCCATGTGACCGGTGATTTCAGTGACCCCTGGCCCAGACGTTCTCCTGCGGGTGGTCTATAGCCTCCTCGTGTGTTCCCTGAGTGGCACATGGGTGGGCAGGCCCGCACGCTTGACTTACCCACGGGGTTAAGACATGAGGTCACGGCGAGGAAATCTTAGCGAGGGAAGCATTAACGTAACGCCCTCCAAGGCGTGGAAGGAAGAGAAGGCCCGTGGTGGAGGGTTGAGTCCGGAGTTTTGGCCAGAGCCCTGACACCCTGATTTAGATGAGAGGCACTGGTGTGATTGAGCTTTTTATGAATTAATTCTGTTTATGTATTTAACCCTTGTTTTGTTTTTTTATTATGTATGTACCCCATGCTCAGAGGGTAAAAAATGACCCACCCTCACCAGACCCCTTGTGATAATGCTTCTTCATCAAATTTTAAACCCTGACTCTATTTTTCATGTAGAAACAACCTGTGATTCATCAATAAATCGGTGAATAACTGTGCTTTCCTACTTCAGTTTAGATGGACTGTATTTGTTCAGTCTACACCACTCATTTTTTACTACAAAACACATATCATAATTGTCTTTTTTTGTTGCTATAATAGATGTGTGGCACTTAATTTTGATTTCATAACTGCAGGGTTAAAAAAGATTCATAAGACAATCAGGTGTACCGTTTTTATAAAAATGTTAAAAATTATAATGCTTAATTATAATTTTAATGTTTCACTTTTTTCTAGTGGTAGGATCACTCTAAGAAAAGTCATTGAATTTCATGCTGACAAAAATTATTTAGAGGGTTTTCATTGCTCTTAAACTCAGAAAAGGGTGGCAACGGCAACACAAGGGTTAAAAGGGACAGACAACTGTCTGTCATCCCAAATAATCGGAATGAAATATTAATAAAAGCCAAGGTAGCCATAGGCCTGGATTCAGCCAATGTTTGTGATACACTTTGACTTACAAATTAACACAATTGCTACCATGTTCAGTGCTGACACACTTTCATTAGTTAATTTTATGTGGATTGCCAAACTATGTTTGTAAATGAAAAAAATACTTCCATTTAACTGTCAGTCAGTTAAAGACCAGTGTTGATTCCAGATCAGAGTAATGCTTGCATCACATGTTTAATCAAAAATTATACAATCTGACTTTCCAATGTCATCGCTGCTGTCGTTATTATCCAAGTGGATTTTAATGTATAGGGATATGTAAAGGACATCTACATTACACAGAAAAGACAAGCCCCTGATGAGCTGCAGAGCTTCATATAATGCATGTGATTTATTCAAGGATTTTTCTTCTTCTTTGAAAGGGGTATCAGCCGAACCACTGAAACATGTCGGTACAAGAACAAATATTTGAAAACTCTTCTTCTGCAGAATAAATATGCACAGAGCTTTAATTAGGAGACCGTACCTCATTTTCAAAGTTGACACTGACAGGAATTCAGCGGTGTTCCACCACAATGCGCTGTGGAATTGAGTCTGGCACCTTTGGTCTCCTGCTCCCCTGCGAAATTCTGCTGCGAAATGTCAGCATCAGTGAAATGGTGAGCTTTGTAAGCGACAGCAAAGAACGTCAAACCTTTAAAGGGCCCTCCTGTTCGTGTAGGTTTTCATGTGAGAATGATCCCCCCCCCTCCGTCCCATGTGAGAGAGCTGTTTATTGCTGCCCTGACCCTTAATTAGCCATTTACAGCTTTTAAGTCACAAATAGAATACAAGCGTGTGTGCCATGCGCATCAAGGATGGCGAATCGCTGCTATTTGCTTATAGCTAAGGTTAACCAAAAGCAAAACTCTGAATTCCTGATTAAAATTCTTTCCAAAATTGTTTCTATTGTTTCAGACAATGTGACTTTCGTATGTCATTAGATTAGAAACGGGATATCCAAATATGGGATGCATTTTCCAAAGACGTAACAGCATAGCTAACTACCATAATGTAACATCAGCAGCATACATTTTGGTGTAGGTTATTACCTTGGAATACCTGTTCAAGCAATGACCTCAACTATTCAATTAATGTGAAACAGAGAGGAAGTCCTCAAGGACTCAAGTCGCTTATCTCTTATCCACAGAAAAGCAAAAGTATATATTCATTATAATGTAATAATCCTGCCTGTGTATTATGAATGGCAACATAAAATGTGACCAAGGGCATAGACTTACTCTGTGTGCAGTGTGAACAGCAAATCATCAGTTGGTGACAATAAGGTAAATTATGTAATCACTAGCTGTCACTGGCGCTTTCTTATATTATCATTTTTTAAATGATTAAAATTGCCTCAAGGGAAGGTTCCCATTGCCTGTGTGCTAAATTTGAATTGATGCAGAAAGTCATTTGTTTAAAGTTGCACTGGCGATATTATATGCGATTGACATTATGAAAGTCAGCGCTTGGCAGTACGGGTTCATAAAATCCATAGCAACAGCAGTAGCGGCGAGATTGACTTCAGTGATGAAAGAAGCAAAAACACAGGCAAAGAACAAAAGGGCTCATTTCCTGGCTTTCCCTGGAAAATGAACCCTGTGCTGTGCACACCGCAGCAATTTGGAAGACAAGGTCCTCGCTACGGCGGTGCAGGAAAAGAATGAGATGAGAAAGAGCGATGTTGGTATTGTTTAAGGCCAGCTTCCCCCCCATCGTTCTCCATCACCTGCTGACATTTGTGCCAGAGTAACGGGAGACGTGTCGGGAAAGCTCTAGGGCTGCCCACGGTGTGTGGAGACTGTGATAGACTCTGAAAGGCGAGGAAGCATTTTCACAATGGCATTCATCATGAGCCATTGGAGACTTTCTTTCAATACCACCACTGTCATCATGACCATCGTAATCATCAATCAATATCATCCTCATTATCATCTACGTATAAACATCTTCATCAATCAATGTCATCCGCAATCATCGTCATCATCGATAACTTCATCAATCACTGTCATCGTAAATCGTCATTCTCATCATCAACAATAAATATAATGTAATATACAAACTAATATACAAAACACGCTGGTTTAGCTAGACCCTGCCCCCTTTTGAAATTTGAAAAATGCCACAATCTGGGCGTGATAAGGAAATAATAGGGGCTGAGCTCCAGGTATCAAACCACGCCCACGCGAGCCCCAAGAAGCTTGCCGCTGCCGAGGCAGAAGCAATGGTGGAGAATGCGGCAGTCATAGCCTCGTTTGGGCTTATAATGATGCGGCCAGTAAACAACAAATCACATGCTGTACAAATAGTTACCTATGCCATTTATTTTTAATAAACTATATATATATTTTTTTTTTTAAATAAACTAGCTAGCTACTTGCTAAGCTAGACTGAAAAACGAACTACCAAAAAACAAGGTACTATCAAGCTAACTAAAAAATATACCAAAAATAGGTCACTATAACATACTAAAATATTCAAAAAAGCTAAACTGTAAGCTAGCTATATATATCGCTCATTCGCTCACTCTCTCCTATCTCCTCTCCCCATCCACGGCACGCAGATCAACCGCTGAGATTCGCTTTTATAGCTGGGGCGTAACTTCCGGGCTTAGCTGTACAGACTTCTATTTTGTCACCGAGTACCGAATACGTTAGGGAACACCTTTCTGACCAATCACAGATTGAACGTACAGTACCTAAAGTTTTACCACTAGAGACACTTTTGAGCCAGATTCTTAAAATTTATGCCTTTTTGTGCCGACTGCAGTAATTTGTCAAGATTTGGACCAGGATCAATGAGTAATACTTAGAAAAACCCAAATGTATCAGTTATCATCTAAAATAAGTGGTTTTACTGCTTTGTTACCCTTTAATGTTTTAACTAATCAACTTTTTTATTTTTGTAAATATACGCTAATTTCAAATTTGCCTGCAATACGTTCCAAAAAAGTTGGGACAGGGGCAAAAAAAGACTGGGAAGTTCAAAAAACACCTTTTTGGAACATTCCACAGGTAAACAGGTGATATCATGACTGGGTATAAAAGGATATCAAAAGACTCCTGATATCTTATTTTCAGGTACTCTTACAAGTGATACTATAACCTCTCTGCATTTGAATGGCTCTCTATGGGAATTGGGGGGTGGAACTAGATTAATGCAGCTTTATGTTCTTGAAAAAACTAATTCAAACAAGCCATCAGATTGCAAGTTCATTCCCCCAATATACCCCCAGTTCCAAATAATTCTCAAATTCTAGATGGGGGTGTCTTCATATATAGGCCTACCTGCTTAAATGCCGTTCATTTTTGTATGAATAACACAGCTACAATCTTGTAATGCCAGCACTTTTCATATACAAAGTGACATTGAACTTACATTTATATGTGTTTGTAATAAGTAATACAATTATGCATTAATTATGCAACTCTAACAACCCGTTTTTATAGCAATACATGTTTTGTCTTCATAATACTGGTGTTTCGTGTTTGAATTTGGACCAAAATGTTGTAAATAAAAAGTGTCTTACTTAAGAGCCGTCTTCCAGCAAGGCTCAATGCAGCCACTGTGCTAATGCTGAATGTCATTTGAAAATTAATGTGATTCTCTGCTTGCCATTCAACATCCCTTGTGACTGTAAGACAATAGCTGCATCATAATTACCTATTGACGGCTGTGCACTTTTTCCACATGAGTGACTTGCCATCATCCATCAGAGCACATACAGTAATCAGCAGTTATATATGGATTATGGAGATAATAGAGACTCCACACAGTGGCTAATGTAGTGACATATTTTAATGAAACTCAAGGTAGGCCTATATTAAGCTTAGGTCTTTATATAGTACTAGGTGAATTTAAATTGCATTAGCTATACATGCAACTACTGATAAATGCCAGACAATAAAAATGACTAACTCATACCATTTCAGGCTATTGTATAGCAAATAAAAATTCCCCAAAAGACTAAATGAGGAGTTATTAAAAAGAGAGTAAAAGGTTGACCCACGTAGGATTGTGCTTCAATACAAGATGATGGATTTTGGAATCATAATCATAATCATCAGTATGCTCTGACGGTGATTTATACAGAATACGGTTCATGATCTGCTTATTCCTGTTATAACTGGGAAAACAGAGCACTATAACCTCGGAGGCAATCATTACAAACTAGCATTTAGGAAGCTATCATTGCACAGAAACATTTGGGAAATGATTATTACAAATGAACATTTAGGAAACTATCATAACAGATGAACATTTCAGATGACTAATGGCTTTTCTGTAGCATGACGCTAAATTGAACATATAATGGATGACTGCTGAGTTACATGAGATAAAGAAAGTGCATAAAGGTGTGAAAATGTTTCATAAAAGAAGAAAGGCACAAATTAGATCCAGTAATGATTATTATAAATGGGATACTATTTAATAAGGGCATACATATTTCTGGGTTTCATGTAATTACCATGTTCATTTGAGCACAACATTTTTGCATACAAAAATGCATTAACATGGACTCCACTGTAGTCCATCAGTGTATGGGAATTTCAACGGGAGATCATTTGGCTTAGCTGTCAGCTAAGACATGTGTCAGAATTTGGGTAATGTACAAATATTTTAACAATATCAGGTTTACATATTTCAACTATATCATGATATCCATCCACAATGTCCAAGTTCAGTCCAATTGCTACTCATTTCTTTCATTTTTGATTCAGTTGATTCACAATCAAATTTGATTCTTGTGAAAAGGTCTTACTCTTGCAAGAGGGAGAATCATTCTGGGATTATTGAAAACGGCCTTTGTTTTCATTGTGGACCCCTCTGCCTCCTCTTCCTGTCTCCAGGAGTACCAGAGCTCCTCGGTGCTGGGCCAGTTCGTGACCCGCTTCATTTTACGGGAGACCTCCAGCCAGCTGCACTCCCTCCAGGCATCGCTAGAGTGCGCTGTGGAGGCCGTGGAGGAGCAGAGCTGTCCGGGAAGGTGAGAGTCGCATGTTTGCCTGCCTTTGAGAGAGCAAATCAAGAGAGAATTGCAAGTAAGTAGCGCTCCCAAGCATAGCAGTGTGTGCCAGTCAAGGTTTTTCCAAAGAGAAGTTGGTAGCTCTCAATCAAGAGAATTACAATGCATTGGGAGTGTTTTTTTTTTACATCCCTGGTTAAGTACATAAAATAGCCATGTACTGCCTACTCTTAATTTTAATTAATTAATATTGTATAAATCCATGGGGGGGGGGGGGGCTGGTGAACCTTTGCAATTGACCTGGAAATGGTTATGCAGTCAAGTAATATTCAGTAATTTCATGGGTTTTAATTCACAAGTGGTTTATCGTTCCCTTTTAGTGCTTTTCCGCATAATCATGTCAGTTGGAGAAGAAAATTTGGAATGTCAACTGAGAGGAAATTTTATGTGATGTGAGAAAAGGCAGTTCTGTAGACACAGTCCCTGCCTACAGAGATTACATTTCATCTGACACAATTAGGACTGAATCTAGCCATCTGTCTTCTAACTTTGACCAGCTATCTGATTTGAGACTTACGGAAACATTTTTCGTCCAGTTCTGGATGATCAGCATCTGTAACTTTTCACGAAGTTAAGTTCTTAATTGAGGATTAAGGACACTGTCAGATCCCCGGGTTTAGGATGAAGAGAGATATCAACACATTTACATTTAAAATTTAGCAGACACACTTATCCAGGGCATACCTTTTTATCGCATTTATCTGGCTGGGTATTTTTCTGAAGCATTCAGTAGTTTTGCATCTTGCTGGAGGGTGAAATGGCAGTGTCCCACCTGGGAATCGAACCTGCAAGCCCAGTTCCCTAAACATACACTGCTCAAAGAAATGAAGGGAACACTTAATCAACACAGTATAACATCCATACGTGCTGTCGCAAGAAGGTTTGCTGTGTCTCCCAGCACAGTCTCAAGAGCGTGGAGGAGATACCGGGAGACGGGCCATTACACGAGGAAAGCTGGACAGGGCCGTAGAAGGGCAACAACCCAGCGGCAGGACCGTTATCTGCTCCTTTGTGCGAGGAGAAACAGGAGGAGCACTGCCAGAGCTCTACAAAATGACCTCCAGCGGGCTACTTGTGTGCATGTTTCTGACCAAACTGTCAGAAACAGACTCCATGAGGGTGGCATGAGGGCCTGACATCCTGTAGTGGGACCTGTGCTCACAGCCCAGCACCGTGCAGCTCGATTGGCATTCACCAGAGAACACCAGAATTGGCAGGTTCGCCATTGGTGCTCTGTTCTCTTCACAGATGAGCGCAAGTTCACACTGAGCACATGTGACAGACGTGAAAGAGTCTGGAGATGCCGTGGCGAATGTTATGCTGCCTGCAACATCATTCAGCATGACCGGTTTGGTTTAATTGACGAGGTTGCTGACGAGACCCGGACAAACCCGGCAACGGACACCTGCCCTCACGGGGCGATGCTGCGGCTGCTTATGCCAAGAAGGGGAGGGGGGGAGGACTACCACCCAGCGGGCCCTCTGCCAGCCCGCGGCTCTGCCCGGGCGCCTCTCCTGCTAGCCAGCAATGGTCCGCAGGGGGTCCATGTAGACAGCGCCGCAGATTTCATGCTGTCCTCAGTCTCAGATTTATGCCTTGCCGTCGTGCCCTTTCTCTGTCCAGAGAAGAACGCTGTGTGAGAGTTTAGGAATAATAAGCGCTCTCTGCCAGCAGGTACCGCAGACCCAGAGGGGGCCTCTGACCTTAAAAATCTTCACTGAGCAATAAAAGCAGCCTTCCCAAAGTTCCGCTGTGCTTCTCCTCTCATTTGCTGTGCCTCGTTCGTGGGTTACGCTCTGTGAGTGACTTAAAACGTGTAAAAAAACGGCCTCCCTCGTCTCCTGCAGGAAGGAAGCAAAGAAGCTCGATGACCTGTCCGTACTGAGGAGCACCAGGAGGTGTGGCCGTCGGGCCCAGAAGAGCCTGTGTCTGTCTCCCACCGACCCCTACTCAGGCATGCTCACCACAGGTAACGTATGTGCGCACGGGTACAATACCACCACAGCCACACATGTGAACAGTGTTCTGCAAACACACAAGCAATGCCGCTGAGCCATGTCTCTTCCACATAACAATATACACCATAATAATTCTTTGTATTTACTACCGGGAGAGTGGTCTTTCAGCAATTAAAATGCACTTTGGAGGCTGCTGGGTCGCTCATCCTGTTAGGGTGCTGTTCTAGCACATGGATGGGCCCACGGTCTAGTATCGGACCCAGACTGCGCCAGTGCTGACTATGACCGGAGCCCCCGCCGGTGGCGCGCAATTAGCGCTTGCGTCTCCAGGGATGGGAGGGTTTCTGTCGGGCGTGGTCACGCACCAACGTCCACCGCTCGTCCATCGTGTGCCCGCAAGTTCATCTGTTGAGCTGCATGTGTAGTGTCTCCCCCCAAGGCCGACTTGCGAACTGCGGCGTGACAGGAAGCGGCGGTTTGCATCGCGCGCCTTGGAGGAAAGCACGTGCTTGTACGTGATCTCCCAAATCGGAGGTTGTGATGATGAGCATTGCAGCGTGAGCATGGTTGGGCTTTCCAAATTACAGAGAAAAAGGGCAAAAGCATGAAAAAGGAAATGCATCTTGATGCATAAGAAACTTGCCCGTTGCTTTGAGAAACCATGAAAATACTTTTTAAAAACCTCCTACTAAGAAAACATTTGAATTTGTTGGTGCCGTCTAAACTGTTCGAAATGGCTTTTAGACTGGTTCTTGTCATTGCTGTGCCAGATGCCTGCATGTGATGAGGATCGCAACAGTAGAGCTTGTAAAATGTATGTTTAATCATGTGCCCCTGTCAGGAGTCGCTGTGGAGCCAGACGACCATTGGAGCTCCCAGATAAACAGACTCCAGCAGCTCATCAACAAGCTAGAGTGTCAGGTACATTTAAGTTTCAAGCTAACAATATTTATGACACTGCTAAATCACACTCCTAAATCACACTCCTAAACCAGATTCTAGTGCATTTGCATCAACTGAAATCTCAATAATATGATTATCGTTCTCACAGTTATCTGGATACCTAGATAATCCTGTTTTGTGGAATACCCCCCAGGACTACTTATACAGTTTACATTATTTTTACATATATTCCATTAGTTCAGTCAGATATTTATACTGAAGCCATTCAGGTTCAGTGCTTAGCTCAAGGGTACGATGGCAGAGCCCCACCTGGGAACTGAGCCAAGGACCTTGGAGCGGCGAGCCCAGTTCTTTAGCGTTTACACTGTGCTGTCATTCAAAATGACCTCCCGCCCTCCCCTCGCCTCCTCTGCAGAGACAAAAAGCACCCATGATCATTGGTCTTCAGATACAATCAATGCTCTGCTTATTCATTTAAGCGGCACATCTATTAGTCATCGTGATCGTGCCCAAAACAGGCCGCTGTAATTGGCCCTTCACGGAAGGGGGTGTCAAGGCGACACTTTATGCATTTAAGCCCCTGAGTAACAATCGGAGACATTGTGCTTTTGGTATTAGTAATACCGCTTTCAGTCGTTGCCTTATTACCTCTTCCTCAAGTTGAGGGATGATTTTGATAGGTGCGCCATCTTAATTTCCTTTGTCATCAGTTTACAGGTCACAATTTTGGCTGTTGTTCTATGTGCTAATTTTCCCATTGCCTTGTTTGAAGGATAAATGCATCTATATTAGAGTAGTTGTCGTCCTTCCCCCTTACTAATACTAATCAGCATCATCATCATCATCACCATCATCATCATCATTACCTGACTGCCTGCAAATCAATATGATGATAGACTATTTTAAAGTTAAACATAGACTGAAAAGTTGAATGTGTAATCTTGCCAATTACTGTTTTATGTAAAATCCCACAGTAATGTGTATGCATTCTGTTCAGCTTTCCTTTCTGTTCAGCAAAATATGTGGGAATTTGCATTTTACAAACATGAATGATATCACATTATAGTAAAATATCACATGTTTGTTTCTGCTTTTGGTTTGTTTGAGTATAATACAGATGGGATTATGACTGCACATTGCTGCTAGAAAATGCCAGTCCCTCCCATGAGTATTGAATGATCGCCGTATTACATCCCTGCAGTAGCACAGCGATATGTTAAAGTTACTTTTTCTCGGTTTCGTGAACTTTTGCCCCTGTTTCTTCCAGAGTCCAAAACTGGAGCCCCTGAAGGAGGAGGAGGACACAATAACCAGCTTGTGTCAATCTGTGAGTGTACGCCCTACGGCCTTATTTTTCCCGCCACGAAGGGAAGATAACATCTGAGTGTTTGTTAAATCTATAGCTTTGTGGACATAAGTGATGCGTGCCCACTTTAGAATTTTAACAAATTGGAATATCATCTAAGGCAGGCAGATCCATCTTTGTGAGCGAAAGTACGTGGACTGAAAGTACAGCCGTGACTTTGCACATGCTGAAGTTGGATTTTAAGTCACTTGTATAAATTTTTGTTAGCTCACTGGGTTTTGCTCCTCTCGTTCGTCTACCTCACCTATTTTCCCTCCTAGCAGGTGTGTCAGGAAGGTAACACCAGTAGTTTACCTCAATATTAATACTAATAATAATAATAAATATAGCTGCAAGCAGCGATTCCCGTGGACGGGAAGATTTAAGAAAGCTGTTGAGCTACACATTTCTCAAGGATCTTTGATTAAAAAAATAGGAGGTTTGAAATGGGTGTATTATTAGCCATGTCAGAAGAATCTAAACTTGGTTTCTTGAATAATGGTTTTTATCTCTGCCATCTTAAAGGATGTAGTGACAAGGCCTGATAACAACGAAGAGTTCATTGTGTGAAGAATTGGTTTGACAAGAATAGGCAATAGCTCCATCAGTAGCTTTGTGGGTATGTGGTCTAGAAGACAGGTGGATGATTTGGAAGAAGAAAGTAACTTGACTAGATGGCTTTCAGGTATGGGAGTAAAGAATTCAAGTTTATCCATGTGTCTAGGATGTAGCTCTATATTGTCAATACAGCTGTCACTAACTACTGTGGAGGCAGCTATCTTTTTCCTAATTATTATTATTAATTTATTGCATTACTGCAAATAAACTGGAATTTGAGGATTAGTTGTTGTATGATCAGTATATTATAGTTACATAATATGTTTTGTATGACTTTAAATAGATAGGCTAGACAAGTTGTCACTTTTGATTGAAGAAACAACATATACGATTTTAG
This sequence comes from Ilyophis sp. 1 JC-2022, assembly GCA_022702515.1. NCBI lineage: Eukaryota > Metazoa > Chordata > Actinopteri > Anguilliformes > Synaphobranchidae > Ilyophis > Ilyophis sp. 1 JC-2022. Next base: position 41,252,341 of record CM040396.1, on the reverse strand, counting down.
ATAGCTACAGGCTAGCTGCTGAAAATCGTTTGTTCCCTAGCTAGCTAGGAAGTAACCCAACTAACATTAAGATAATGAAGATGCTAAAGTTATATAGGCTAATAAATTAATATTAGCCATAAACCTAAAAAAATATTTGTCTGTTAACTAGCTAATGTTCGCCACACAGTGGTGGCTGGCAAACCTTTCAACCTTCCTGGGCGTCAATAATTTCAAAAAAACATGCACATACATATGTGACCATATCGGTAGCGAGATTGAGAAGTTAACCGACTTGAGAGTCGAGTTGAGACTATTATGTATGGTTTTTATGCATATGGTATAGCCTATAAAAAATGTATTACCAAAAAGAAAGATTGGATTAGTAAAACAAGATAGCCAGTTAGACTTGGGCAAGTACATTTCTGGTTAATTCTTATCAGCTGGACTTTCGGCAGTAATGTTGCAGCGGAAAAATAATCCGTAAGCGAGAGGACGTAGTTTAAATTTTTTCCATCTTTTTTTTCTCCATAGATTCATCCTAGGGGCAGTTAATGTAAAACAATTTAAAAAAACAAAAATTCATATGGGTTACATTTTTAAAAATGAGTGTAGAACGTTGTATGTGGTCTCGGTTTGACACAGAGGAATGGACACCGTGCAATGTTCTGATATTTTATCTTTGCCCATGTCCTCATCTGCCCCATCCAGGGAGAATTGTTTATACTGGAGCATTGAGATTAAGCACTTTGATCAGGAATGCGACAGCAGTGTCCCATCTGCTTTGCTGATTTAATTCACTGAGTCCCCTGCCTTCACCATTCTTCACGGCCTCCCAACTCAGATAATGTCACACACATTTTGTGCATTACAATGGCTGACACCCATATTTTATCTAGGAGGTCAAACAACAGGGACTGTAAGGTTAGGTCTTCAATCGCCTTAGTCATTTTAGCGTTTACAATGAGCTTTCAGGTAGCAACATAACAACGTCTGAAACAGCACAGTGAGTTGGTTTCCTGTCACATAGAGTTGTGTGAAACAACAGCTGTGCAGCTAGAGATAAGCAGACTGTGCTCGTGAAGTTGTGCATCTTTAAATGATTTATTTATTTATTTCCTATAAGAGCTACGGCGCTGCCCTAGATTGTACCCTTCCCTTTCCCTGGCTCGCTCTCCTGGCTCTTATCGTAGTCCTGGTGGGCGAGCAGCAAGGAACCATGCCCTGTTCTCTGCGCCAACAGAATGTCCTGCTGGTCCAGAGACAGCTGTCCGTGGCGGAGAAGGACGTCAGTGAGTTCCAGCGGGCGCTGAAGAGCTACGCCGATGCCACTGCCAACCAGAGCGACAATTTACAGTGGGTCCCCTCCCTGCACCAAGCAGCCTCCGGACCTGGCCCTCAGCCGCCAAGAGCCGGTCACTGACCACCATTAAATCTGTTTGCTTTTCTGATAGCTACTCTTATTGAAATATGATACTACTGTGGCATCTGATCAATGGCAGTTCTTTGAATTTGTATGAACTTTTAATATTAATATTGTTGGTAATAATATAATACTACTGCCAATAATAACAACAATAATGCATTTATTTATAGTATATACAGTGAGCACCATAATTCATTGGACAGTGACACAATTTTGTTATTTTGGTTCTGTACTTTGAGTTTGAAAGGATACAATGACAATGCAGTGCAGACTGTCAGCTTTAATTTGGGGGTATTTTCAGGAAGAAAATGATGGAATAGAACCTTTTGTACTATATACTCTTTATATTTTATTTGCGGGTACTCTTACAAGCGATACTATAACTTCTCTGCATTTGAATGGATCTCTCGGGGAATTGGGGGGGTGGGACTAGATTGTAAATTATGCTGGAACAGTATGGAATACATTGTTGCCGAAATGACTGTATGTCATCAAGGGTCTGAGGTATCAAACGAGCCTCAAACCATCACTCTGCTGCCAGATATGCAGTAGATATGGATTGATAACTTCTTCTGACTTATTTATCAGAGTTCAAGAGGAAAATTTGTCAGGAGAAACAACCCTTAAAGTGATCCATCCATATCTACTGCATATTTGGCAGCAGAGTGATGGTTTACGGCTTGTTTGATGCGTCAGACCCTTGGTGACTTTGATGGCAGCTATTTAACCAACCATGTGCTCCATACTGTTCCAGTGTAATTTACAGCTAAATCTAGTCCCACCCCCCAATTCCCATAGAGATCCATTCAAATGCAGAGAGGTTATAGTATCACTTGTAGGAGTACCAGAAAATAAGATATCAAAAGTATTTTGATATTGTTGGGTCACAGACATCAGGAAGTCATGACAGGATATGCGACCAAATATTCAAAATTTACTTTATTCTACATTATGTTAAACTGTCCAATATTTTTTGATGCCCGGAAATGGGGGGGGGGGGGACTGACTATGTACAAAAGGTTCTATCATTTCTAAACGGTTCATAATTCCATACCCTCAAATTAAAGCTGACAGTCTGCACTTCAACCTCATTGTCATTGTATCCTTTCAAACTCAAAGTGCTGGAGTACAGAACCAAAATAACAAAAAATGTGTCACTGTCCAATGAATTATGGTGCTCACTGTATTTAGAACATGTTGTCTATCATAAATAAAATACATTAGTATGATAATAGTTGTATAATTATAATAATAATTACAATAATACTTAAGAGAGCATAAGATGAGTAAGAAATGCTGAAGGTATTGCAAAAACAAACCTCCTGAGATGTGGCAGGAAAAATGTTTTTAAATGTTTTTGACATGTAAAATATAAGTGTCTTGGATGACAAAAACATGTTGCAGTGAAAATAATTTCAAAACTATTATTTATTTTATTTCTATTGATTGTAAAAAAATATGTTTTTTTAGATTAAGACCAGAGACTCGTGTCCCCTACAGGGGATATAAATTAACTGCCGGGTCTTTGGAGGCTATTGTTCAAGACCATGAATATGGCTGCAATCAGTCTTACTTGGAACGTATTTTATTTCTGTGGGATAATATCATAAATTACATTTTGGTTCCTCGATTTAGGCTTTTAGTTCCAGATGGAAAGTGTCAATTTCTGTGGATTATGTCTGTCAGATTTAAACTGCTGCCGGTACTTTACCATCAGTTCAAGACGACGAGATTTGATATTTGATGATTATGTATTATGTCATGGTTTCTGTGAAAATAATTCATTAATGAGGATAGATGTGTTCTCCTTACTTCAGCTGATAGCTAAAAATACCTAAAACAGACCTAAAATTAAGATTCTCACTGAGCATGGTGGCACTCCACATTATATACACAACGAAACACTTTTAAACATCAAACTGAAAATTATGAAATGTTTACATGGGGTATGAGAATGGTCAGACTGATAAATCACACTTCTTATCGAGTCTGCCAGAAGGTTTGTCTATCTCCCTCTCTCTCTCTTTTCACACAGTGTGTCCGTACTGAAGCTGCCGGAGAGATCCTGCTTCATAATGTATGAATTCTGGCAAGACCGTCTCTCCTGGATGAGGTGGGTCGGCGGGGGGGGGGGGGGGGGGGGGGAACGACGCGGGTGGCATCTGGGGGGGGCTGGTTGGTGCCAAGCGTCTGATGATACGCACCCCTCTTCCGATGAGCAGATGGCTCTTATCTCTGTGCTCTTCCCCTTTTCTTCTGGCATGCACTATTTCTACCCTACAACATTTACATCCTCACCAGCTGAAGGAAAACCTCATCGATAAAATGTCCCACTTTCTTACTTAAGAAAAGTAATTTTCTTATGTCATTTTTTTATACGACACAATGACCTGGATTTGACCATCATTTATAATTAATTTACAAATTTAAATGCAACAGCTTGCATCTAAGTATGAGAACTTGATATTTAAAACTATTTTATATTGTAACGATAGTCTATTAGAGGTTAAATCGAAATTAAGTCTTTCCTGCTGAAAATTGATTTACAAATCAATTTGTGACCCCATTAAGAGGTGAAACCCGGTGAACTAAATGATAATTACCTAACAAGACCTTAAATGTGGAAACCTTGCTGTACAGCCTACACCACAGCACAGTGCATGGATGTCATGCCTCGAAACAGTGAAATGCATGCATCTCGGGCATGCTAATTGGAGCAGTACTGTATGTGGGGGCATTGTGTTAGCACAGCTGTGAATCATTGATTTCTATATCCGTGTCATCCTCAGCCACCTGCAGTCCAGCGTTAGCAAGGCATTCCAGCGCTGCATCATTGATGTGCTGGAGGACCCGGAGGTGGTGACCACCATGCTGCTTCCAGGTGGGAGGTTAGGGCAGGTATTGAGCAAACAGGATCCCAGCTAGCCCAAGCTGTTTTAAAAATACTGGGGAATGTTCCGGTTCATTCCCATTTGAAGTTATAACAACACTGTTCTCCAAAGTGTTATATTTATTCATAAATAAATAAACTGAACAGCCACAGAGTAAGCCTGTGGTTCAGTTCTTGTTGCTTCCATGGAATCAATGGGCCTCATTCATGAAACGTGAGCAGAACAAATTAGTACGTAAATCATTCGTATTAGCAATTTTGCCTGTCTTTTGGCATTCGTATGTGAGATTTGTTTGTATGTATGAACAAATGGTACACCTGCTCAGGACCACACGTACCACGTTCGTAAATTCAGAATGCTGCTAAATGTAGCTTCTGAGTGATAATTAGAATATTCATTTATTAAAATTTTCTGTTAAATTCTAAATGTAAGACTAAATGTAGCCTTTAAAATATACATTGTAAAAAGCAATTACGATTGTTTTTAATTGCTAAAAATGTTAATGTTATATGACGTTATGCTAATTAAAAACACATTTAACCAATGAATGCAATTACCTTTAAAGTGGCTTACAGGTCTATAGCCAGCATTGTAATTGTGGTCAACAGCATAATCCAGCTAATGCCAGTGTCAGAATAATAATTTTTGGGGGCCATTTTGACTTCATATGGACCTTTAAATGGAAGTGACAACCTCAATTTAAGGCAATTCATGGGCGTGGATTTATGCTAATCACAAAATAACGTGAACGCGATTGTCTGAACATACATACGTGAATACGAAAGAATCTGCCTTTCCCACACGGTTTGGTGAATCCGGCGTAAATTTTTCATACCAAGTTGTTGGTTGATATTGGTCATACTTTTATAGTCATATTTACTGCAGAGGTAAAAGCTACATATCACATAGCTAGATGTATAATTTATTTTTATCTTTAGGGGAATTATATCTTAAATAGGACAAGGATAAAAAGGATAAAAATACACATACTGTATATTATTAAATATACATTAAATACTGCTTTATGGTATATAAATGGTTTTTCATTAATCTGCCTGTCCAGTAGAATATGGGAGCTCCACATCTATATTTAAACCAATCCGCTCCCAAACATATCGCCACCTTCTAAAATGAGCACGTTAATTCTAGTTTTTGAGCATTATTTATCCAATTCCCTTTTTGTTTTTCCCCGTGAAATAGCGCCTGTGTAACGGGTCGCTACTCTGCCATTGTTTGTGAAATTTCTAGCTGGTGAACTGGCAAGGTCAATCTCATTGTCGATTGGTTTGCAACGTGAACCGGCCTCTCTTTGATAGGTTTGCTGTCATAAGCCTTTGTTTGGAAAACAAAATTCGGGCCGAATCGCTGGTTTTAGAATGCTGAATTTGAGGGTATAAACACAGTGTATGGTGCTGGTTTTCTCTCACAACAGTTCTTTCTATGATTGCCAAGCATGACCAATCCCTGATACTTTTATTTTTTTAAAGTTGCGTACTCTAGCTTTAATTATTGTTCACATTTAATACAAAACAGTAATTTATATTTAATTTAAATTAAGTAAAGAGTTATATACGGTGTTCCTTGTCTGGGTTAGATGTCGATCCATTATTCTAGGCCTCCTTTAAACCAAAACATTTGTGAATTCACCAAAACATGAAAACATGTTATTATCTGCAGACAATAGAACAGATACCAAGAGCCTTATAAAGCAGGAAATTACCCGTGTTCTGCTAGACTCGGTTTAACCTAACATTTATGAACCTTATTATAAAGTTCACCGAAACACCAAATTACTCCTGGTAAAATAGCTGGGAAGAATTCCGCTGCTGTTTATTACAAAAAGTAAGCCTCATGGACACATGTGATAATCATACCGTGTATACAGGCATGGACGCTTATCCATATTAATTAATTAAGCAAGTCAGCATGTCAATGTGATGTTCCTGTCTTTTTAACTTTATCTTGAGCACGTTTCTTTTTCCCTTGCCTCTAGTTTCCATAGTTCTTTGCAAATTAAATGTCTATAATGTTTGTGATATGTTGGTGAAATGTTGATTAGGAAAGTAATTACATTGCCAAAACAGAAAACTTTCATTCAGCATGACATAAGGTACATTTCATAACTTACGCAATGAGACTAGATATAAATTAGATTAGTTCCACAACATATGCATTTGATAAAATGTGAAGTGTAATTTTTCCTTTTATTTAAAACTGTCCCTTAAGCCCAAGAGTCAAGCAAAACAATTTTACATTTGAAATGGTTTTGGCAAGGCATGGCTTAAACGCCAGACAAACAGGGCACTGTGGACATGTTTTCAGCGCTTAATGAAACCTCTCATTTTCAAGCTTCCTGGTGGATAATGAACAATAACTGACAGCACTAAGCGGCTGGTGACACTGAAGAGAGAAAAAGAGAGCGGAAGGATTGCAGTCTACACCACGCTCATTCCAGGCCATTAAGACATCGCTAAGTGTGTGTGTGTGTGTGTGTGTGTGTGTGTGTGTGTGTGTGACAGCATCCTGGACTACGCTGAGGACACAGAACATTTGCTTCCTTTATGTGTTTGTTTTCTGAAAAATAGAAGAGTGAGAACTGTATATACACATGGACGTGTACGCATTCACAAGCCAAAAACTGCTTGAGTTGAATTTTGTTTTTTAACATCTCCATCCCAGGCAAAAGCAAATTCCATTTGTGAATTTGATACGTTATTTTGATGCGTTCTGACCTGAGCGCAGAAGACATTTTCTACCATAGTTCAGTACCATTCGTACAGAAAGAGAAAACATCATGCAAGTGTGACATAATTATACTGTACATTGTGGTTTCAATAGTATAATTACTATATCTGTTAAAATGGCAAAGAAGAGAGGACTGAGAAATAATTCAGGCCACAAATCAGGTCTGGACATAGGGACTAATGGTCAAGGTTTTTAATCAAATGCATCCTGGAGCAGGCACGACATGGTAACCGTACCAGTTAAAATACAGCTCTGTAAACGGGGTTATAGAATATGCAAGATGTAAAATAGTATGCATTTTAAGTCACTCTGTGCGTACTCACAATTAAGAAACAGCATAGCAACAAAGATAGCTTGGTAGCTAGCAGCTTCTGATAACAGAACTACACCAAGTATTATGCACATTTGAACTTTTCCAAACCTGTACTCTACTGTTGACATAGCTGGATAAAACGATGATCTTGTGAAGAACACCTCATGAAATGTAATGATTCTGTGCTTAGAGATTTGATATTCATTTAACTTGTTAAGTGAGTTCTGTGTTTGCCATAAATATTATTATATTGTATTTACCGCTTTAAAAATATCCCATGACAGAGGGATATTTTCTTTATTTAGGACGTTTGTATATTAATGAACAAAATCCAGAGCATGGCTGTATGTAAACATTAAGTTGGCTGATCAGTAAAATGCTTCCTACTGCTGCCAGCTTAATAACAGACTTTTTTTCAAAGAAAATACATTTGAGTTAAATATTTTCTGTTGAGTAGATTATCTGGATGAAGATATTTGTTGCCCTCAGATCTCACCTAGTTGGTCATGTATCAGATGGCAAAACCATACAAAATAAATATAATTAAACCTGTAACCTTTGGGCCAATGCTGATTTGACAGTAGCCATGGCTCTGAACACATTTCTATTTTGTCCCTGTTAATAATCGGGACTCCTCACACTGCATGTTTGTGTGTTGCCTGTGAAAGAACTGTGGCATTGTAACACGTTTGCTGTACTTAATGAATCATCAGCAGCATTCTCAATTACCTTAGAATCACTGTTGCCAACACCTAATCCAGAACATTCTGCCACATAATTATAAACAATTGACTGTCCTTGATGGCGGCCATAAACCGACCCATTAAAAACGTTACCTTTGCTTGCTTATTTACTTAAAAGCCATTGCTTGTTGAAACAGAGGCATCCAATTGAATGCACATCTGTTGTTTTTCCTGTTTTGTCCTTTGTAACTTTAGGTTTTAATAAAGATGACTCAAAAAACTGTCACAACGTGAAGTTAATAAAGGTAATTGTTTTGAAATGTAGGTGTGATTGCCAAAGCCTGTCATTGGGTAAAATCACTGTATAAAACTCTTTACTCTGGATCATTTATTATTTGCAGACATATATTTGTTGGAAAGCACTGCCCAGATGTTACATAATTGAGTTTAACCCCTTAACTAGCACCGGCCTGAATGGTTTACTTTATTTGCATTTATTTCATTTTTTTACGGTGATTTTTTTACATTTTCCCCCCCGATTCTATCTCTATAAACTATTTTACGATCCCAATGTTATTGCGACAATGGTTCCTTATTTTGCAACATGACACAAAACAGGATCGATGAAAAAAAAAAGTTCCTTGGAAAACCACAGATGACATGAATAACGGTGAAGTCGGTAACCTTATCCCGGCAAAAAAATGCCTGTAGTCAAAGGGGTGCTAATGCTTAATATGAACCCCAACTTGTATAACAATAGGCTAATTATATCCATAACAAAACAATAACTATAAAGACAACAATCTCAGATGTAGCTACAGTAACGTATCAGGTAGGCCTACATTGGAAGTTTATTCAGGAACACTGATGACAGACAACCATAAAAAGTGTTATTAATATATTAATAAAACAGCATTTGAAAGAGCATGCTAGTCAGCCTCAACAAACACAGATTTACTGATGTGCACATAGGCTACACACACACACACATTGGGCCCTATTTTGGTGCAAGTGAAAACGCGCCTGGGCATAAGTAGAATTTCTAGTTTAATCTTGTGTAAACGGAATATTTTTTGCTTACGCCAGGTTTGGTAGTTTTATGGTCTGCAGTAAACCGCATTAACAGGCTTAATTAGGCATCCAGGCATTTACACAACTGCTAATAGGCTGGTGCTATAAGAATAAATTATCTGTGGGTGTGGTTAAGGCTTGATTTCATTATTGCCAATCAGATCGCCCTATTTCTTTCCCTTTCAAAACATTGTATTAGCACCACAGCCGAGAAACAAGCACGTTATGAGATGTTCCATTATGTGTGTCTCTACAAACCATTACTCATGATATGAAAAGAAAGGTGAGATTGAATAGATTTTCCATTTATATGCCAGTACTAAAAACTATAATAAATGGTTCCTGTGAATATTCCCAGACTGGCCAGGAGCAGGACGCAGCTGGCAGAGACACCCTCCAGTCGGCCTCTCCATTGTGCGAATACAGCTGGTGAAACAGACCTGCTCCTGCATAAAGTTAAAGCGCACATGCAGAGAATGGCATTAAAATTAATTGTGAATTAATTGTGTAATGTGCTGCAAATTAGTTTTTGTTTCCAATTACTCTTAGTTCTCTTGAAAATCATTTTGTTCAGTTATATATATAGGTATAACAGGTGAAATAAGATGAGAGTACGGAAACCTGGTCACTGTAATTAAAAAAATATGAAGGGCATATATGAACTGACCCAATCGGAACAATTGAACTCAAGTTTCTGACGACAGTTATTGTTGAAGCCTGTAGTTATAACTATCCATATTACTTGACATTTATTTACCTGTTAAAAGTGCTTTCCGCAGACATATGATGCAGGACACCATATAACGTTAGTTCCCTTCCAACTGCTCTCTCGTAAAAGCATGTAGCCACAGGGCTTGTCTTCGGGATTTGGACATGGCAAACGTGCGAAATACAAGTCGGGTTTTTTAGATTGCATTGGCTGTGTTTTCTATGGGAGCAAGTGGGCGTGGCATTCACAGAAACACTTCAGTGACGTATGACCGCGGTTCTCTATTGGCTGACTGGACTAGATTACGTGTACTCGTCCCATTTTAATCCCGCCCGCTCTAAACCTTGTATGATCAATTCCAGGCAATTTTGAAGAAAAAAAAGAAAGGCATATCTCAATTTAGGCACATCTCTTAGTACTGATATTTGGGATATGTTTATTCCACCCCAGGATGACAACAATTAACCATTGAAAAGCTGAATCATCAATTTGAGTTGGCAGTCCCTTTAAACATGATGTATCAAGTTTAAGGTTTATGAGTTCTAGAATGTATAGTTACCACATTATAAATACACTGTATGACAATGTAGTGAGAGTACCCTTTTAGATTTATTTTGGTAGTTACAATTGGTTTCGTCAAGCCAGCTAATGCAAAGAAACTCTGGCTTTGTTAAGCTTCGTTCGTAGTGTACCCCCCCAGGTGAGTTAAATTTCTGGCCGATCAATGGCATTAATCGATTAATTCATTCATTCATTTTCGATAGAAAGAAAAATACTACTGGCCTCATGGGCCAAATTTGATCATGCCTGCAGTAGGGCATACGCAACGACTAGGGGTGGAAGCGTAACCCTATCAAATTGACTTTACCAAATTGTGTTATTTATTAAGACATGTCCTTTGTCTAACTAATATTTGAAGCTTTTATCAATGGAATGCATGACTCATTCTGCTTCTCACATCTGTGATAATAAGCTGAATGTTTAGTTGATGTCGCCTCCGGTTTTATTCTGGAAGTTTCACAGCAATACTTGTTTTTCTTGTTTTGACTTCACACCCCAAAATGAAAGTTATAACAGTATCACAAAGCCCAGCGCTAAGAGATAATTAGTGAAAATTATATTTGTCTTTGCTTTCTTTTTTTAGAATAACCTTGAACTCCTTTTTAAAAATCTATTATGTTTTTCCTGGAGGGTTAATTTTGTTCTTATGCAGACAGGGGTGGGACACATTATGAACGTGCAGGTAGATATGTCATTTCAGAATGGTGATAAAATGCTAATTTATTCCAACAAACTGGTAATTCACATTCGAGTCTACTCACTGTAATACTCTTAAACCTGATCACTGTATGATGACAAAAACATTGTGTTGAATACTGTGAGCCATGTACATGTCTTTGCATAATTTACCCTCCCATTCCCAATTGGATAAAGATAACAATAAAATAATAATACAATACAATAGTGTAAACAAAATTGTGCCAGATAGGATTTTCTTTACCAAATGCTTAGGCTGGCAATGAAATGTCAGTAGAAATTGCTTGAAAAAGTACTGTTACAGTCCAACCTTCTTTATCATTTTAAACGTATTTGCATCACAAATACAGAAATATACAGGTGCAGCTCAAAAAATTAGAATATCGTGAAAACGTTCAATATTTTTTGTCACTCATTTCAGAAAGTGAAACTCATATATTATATAGATTCATTACACATAGAGTGAAATATTTCAAGCCTTTATTTCTAGTAATTTTGATGATTATGGCTTACAGCTAATACTAAGATAGAAACGTGGCTGTGGGTGTGACTTGAATCAGAATTAGCATAAACAAAAGAAAATTCCAGTTTTCTAGCCTAATATACATTGGCATTACAATTATTGTGCTGTAAAGCACCAAACTGGTTATTTAACACTGACATATCATTAGTCATGAAGTACAATAATATAATTAAATTGCTCTAGCCACACCAGACACTGCAAGTGCTGTGGGAGTTGGCAGCTCTTTCAAAATCTCAGCTTTCATCTCCTGAGTCTTGGGCTGTTGCTACCTAGCTACCAGGGTCACTGACGGCTAGCTAGCCAAACATTACATTACATTACAGTCATTTAGCAGACGCTTTTATCCAAAGCGACGTACAGTAAGTGCATATAGAAAGGTCATCGAAGTAACTACACAACAGATAAGAAAGCACATTCTTCCCATACAGTATCAGCTATCCCTAGTAACGAACACAGTGCAGTTCACAGTGAACTGGGTAAATCATCTCTACTACAATGCTATTCTAAATAGTATAAACTTGAGTACACAGTTCAACAAGAAGACATACCATGAGGTCCTAGATAAGTATTAGTCCAGGTGGAGCCTGAAAAGGTGTGTTTTCAGGCCACGACGGAAAGCAGGCAGGGTTGGTATTGAGCGTAGGGGAATGGGAAGTTCGTTCCACCACTGGGGAGCTAGGGTGGAAAAGCTCCGCGGTCGGGAGGAGCGGGCGCCATTGACACGGATGGGGGGAAGTGCGAGGCGCCCTGCTGTAGAAGAGCGAAGCGGTCGAGCAGGAACATAGGTCTGGATCAGGTCCTGCAGGTAGACGGGGCCTGTCCTATTAGCTGCAGTGTGGGCCAGGGTCAGAACTTTGAACCTGATCCTAGCTGCAACTGGCAGCCAGTGGAGTGACCTCAACAGGGGGGTGACATGTGAGTATTTCGGGAGGCTGAACACAAGCCGGGCAGCTGCGTTCTGGATCAGTTGAAGAGGGAGTATGGCGCAGGCTGGTAAGCTTGCGAGCAGGGAGTTGCAGTAGTCCAGGCGTGAGGTGACCATAGTCTGGACCAGAAGCTGGGTGGAGTAGGTGGTCAGGTACGGTCGAATCCTCCTGATGTTGTACAGGAGGAACCTGCAGGACCGTGCCGTCGCCCTGATGTGGTCTTTGAAGTCCAGCTGGTCGTCCAGGACCACCCCCAGGTTCTTTGCAGAGCGGGAGGCAGCCACCACGGTCCCGTCAACGGTGATGGAGAGGTCGAGTAGCGGGGAGGTTTTGTACGGCATGAAGAGGAGCTCTGTCTTGTCGAGGTTGAGCTTCAGGTGATGGGTAGTCATCCACTCAGAGATGTCGGCCAGACAAGCAGATATCCTCTCCTTCACCTGTTGGGTAGAGGGAGGGAAAGAAAGGAAGAGTTGAGTATCGTCAGCATAACTATGGTATGAGAAGCCATGTGAATTGATTACTGAACCAAGAGACTTTGTATAAATGGAGAACAGCAGAGGACCAAGTACAGATCCCTGCGGGACTCCTGTAGACAGGGGATGGGGTGCAGAAACAGAACCCTTCCAAGAGACTTGGTAGGATCTATCAGTGAGGTACGATACAAACCAGGAGAGGGCAGTCCCAGAAATGCCCATCTCAGAGAGTGTAGAGATCAGGAGTTTGTGGTTGACCGTGTCAAATGCTGCTGACAGGTCAAGTAGAATCAGGACAGAGGAGAGGGATGAGGCTCTAGCATTGGAGAGTGCCTCGGTCACGGCCAGGAGAGCAGTTTCAGTGGAATGTCCGGTTCTGAAGCCGGACTGATGGGGGTCAAGCAGGTTATTCTGGTGGAGAAAAACAGACAGTTGGTTATGTACAGCTCGTTCAAGGGTTTTGGACAGGAAGGGCAAGAGGGATACAGGACGGTAGTTCCTGACATCAGAGGGGTCCAGGCTAGGTTTTTTTAAGAGTGGGGTTACACGGGCAGTCTTAAAAACAGCAGGGACATGGCCACAGGTTAGGGAGGTGTTGATAATAGAAGACAGGTATGGAACAAGCTCAGCGGATATTGACTGGAGGACTGCCGACGGGATGGGGTCCAGCGCACAGGTGGTTGCGCGCTGGTGCGTCATGAGTTGGAGCACATCTGCCTCCTCCAGAGTCTTGAAGGACGACAGCGTGGCGATGGGTTCGGTACGGGGGATGTGGGGTGTCACCTGAGGTGTGAAGGAGTTGCGGATCATGGCCACCTTCCCCTCGAAGTGGGTTAGGAAGTCATCTGCAGAGAGGGAGGAGGGTGAAGGGGGCGGAGGGGGGATAAGCAGGGAGGAGAAGGTGGAAAAGAGTTTCCGTGGATTAGACACACATGCATTAATTCTGGACTGAAAAAAAGAAGCCTTAGCTGATGTAGTTGTAGCTGTGAAGGCTGCCAGCAGAGTGTGATAGGAGGCCAGGTCATCTGGGGATCTGGATTTCCTCCACTTTCTCTCAGCGGCTCGCAGCAGGGTTCTGCTGGATCTGAGAGAATCTGTCAGCCACGGGGAGGGGGGTGATGGTCGAGCTGTTTTGGAGACAAGAGGACAAAGTGAGTTGAGAGACTGAGAGAGGCAGGAGTTAAACATAGAGGTGGCAACATCAACATGCATATTCGCAAAAGAAGCGGGAGGAGGAAGTTTAGAGAGAGCGGAAGTAGTGAGGGAGGAGTGCGAGAGGGTGCGGAGATTTCTCCTGAACATAACAGTGGGTGGGTCGTTAGTAGGGTTGAGGGAGAGCGGGAGGGAAAGAGAGAATGAAATAAAGAAATGGTCCGATACGTGGAGCGGGGTCACCGTGAGTTCAGACGTGGCGCAGCTCCTGGTGAGTACAAGGTCTAGTTGGTTACCAGCCTTGTGGGTGGCAGGCGATGGGGATTGAGTGAGTGCGAAGGACTGGAAGAGCGAGGCGACACTGGGTAGCTGAGAACTCTCAGGATGGAGGTTGAAGTCTCCCAGTAGGATTACAGGGGTGCCATCCTCAGGGAAGGAGCTCAGGAGAGTGTCCAGTTCATCCAGGAAAGCACCGAGCGGACCTGGAGGGCGATAGAGAACTACAATGTTAAGTGTAGACGGGTGGGTTACAGTGACTGCATGAAACTCAAAAGAGGAGAATTTCAGGCAGCGTGTAGTGTGAATAGAAAATTTCCAGGTTGGGGAAATGAGCAACCCAGTACCCCCGCCTCGGCCAGAGGCCCTGGGGGTGTGGGAGAAGGAATAGCCGGCAGACAGAGCAGCGGGAGTGGCTGTGTTATCTGGAGTGATCCAGGTCTCAGTGAGAGCCAGGAAGTGGAGGGACTTCGCCTTAGCATAGGCAGTGATGAAGTCAGTTTTCTGGACCGCTGAGCGGCAGTTCCATAGTCCACCCACCACTGAGAGTTCCTTATGAAGGGACAGGGGTGGGCAAACCAGGTTAGCCGGGCAGCGCCTGCGGTGGTTGGACCTCCAGACGCGAGGTATGTAGCACAGAGAAATGGGGGTTAAACACATGGTAGGTGGTGAAAAGATAAGAACAAAGTCGTACAAATTGCTGATGAGGCTGCCGTACTTACAAGCACGCTACTACTGTATTACACTGCACTGCATTACTATTACACTGCAAATCTTAACAAGCATTTTAATCTTATATTTAGACTTTAAAATCTTACTTCTGTTACTTTTTTGCTAAATAAGGTGATATAATTTTACTCATTGCAAGATTTGCCAGTGGGGTAAGATAATTTCACTTGTCAAGCAAAAAGCAACTTAAAACAAAATAATATTTTCCACTTTAGAGAAAAATATAAGTCTCATTACAAAACTAAAACACTCTTTACGGGTGCATTTTCTGCAGTGTACCAGTTTCCCTCCAACTACTTATGTTCCTGCTGGATTTTATTGGTTCAAAGCAAGAGCATTCAAAAGTACCAGAACACTACTGACATGAGTTGTTCATTTTTGGTAGCTGATTTTTATCTATAAATCATTTCATAAATGAATAACTAATGACCAAACAAGCTGTAAGCATGATCTCATTCAAACATTATTTTAAACAGCTTTCTAAAAAGACCCAGCATAATAAAAAAACCTGTTTATACTTTACAACTACTAGCAAAAAAATGCTACCCTTCTTGAATTTTCAAAATGAGAAAACTCATTGTAGGCTGTAGGAATTGTTAATGTTATAAAGAATGTAGCTTCTGTGCATCGATTACAAAGAAATAGAAAGCTATTATGCAAGAAAAGTTCCGGAAGGATGTATGGGGCAAAGTGTGAGGTCAAACAAGCTAGAGATGATTATTACCATTCCATAAAACACACAGCATCAGTAATGGAATATTGAAATGTGAGCAGCTGTTTGTGGAATTGAAGGCAGCCTCTGACTGCCCATAGCTTCCTTAGTAATGTTAACTACTGAATGCATCTACAATGTGTCGAGAAATGCATTAAACCACATTTTATTATGTGCAAAAATGTTTTATTTTTTAACAAGCTAAGTTTAGATTTTTTTTAAAGTATCAATCAAAAATAAGCCAGCACGTAGAAGACGTGTGAAAAAGTAAGTGCACCCTTACAGCTTTGATATCAATTAAGAAGGTTCTTAGAACCAGGTGCTGCTAATCAAGTGCACATGATTAGTTGATCATCGGGAAATGCTACCACCTGTATATAAAAGCAGAAAGTTTGATAGGTTGGTCTTTGGCATTCAGGTTTATATTATCCCAGCACACCAAGGACAAAAATAAATCTGTGATGATCTCAGAAGCAAGTGTTGGTGCTCATCAGACTGGGTAAGGTTATAAAGCTATTTCCAAACAACATCATTCCACATTGAGAAACATCATTTACAAACGGAGAACATTCAAGTTGCCAGTCTACCCAGGAGGGGGTGTCCCTGCCAATTCACCCCAAGATCATACCGTATGATGCTCTGAGACATTGCAAATAACCCCAAAGCTACATCCAGTGATCTACAGGCCTCTGTCAACACAGTAGATGTTACAGTTCATGACTCCAACATTAGGAAGAGACTGAACTAGTGGGGTTTTCATGGAGCCAGGAGAAAACCGCTTCTCTCCAAAAAGAGCAGCTTAGGTTTGCAAAATTGTACCTGAACTGAACCACAAGACTTCTCGAACACTTTCCTCTGTACAGACAAGACCAAAGTGGAGTTGTTTGGTCATAATGGATAACACCATGTCTCCACGAAAACCAAACACCACATATCATCACAAGAACCTCATGATAACCATCAGTTTGGTGGTGATGACTGGGGTTTTTTTTCTAGCCACAGGACCTGGACGCCTCACAATTGCTGAGTCCACCTGTAATGGTTTCAGTAACGGTGAATCAATTGCGACGGGAAGGGGATTCAGAACAAGTCACCCATGAATGTGAGAACCACTAAGAGAGCTTAAACCGCTAATGATAAGAAAAGAAAAAGGAAAAAATCCTAGTAGCTAAACAGCCAAATAATAATCAACCCAGGAAAATAGGGCAAACTCGAACACACGAGTGAGAGCACAAAACAAAGTCTCTCGAGCTCAATACTAGAGCTTAAACGGGGAAACCGAAAAGAAAAAAAACACTTTCAGCATGTAACACTAAAACGGTCGCTAGAAGGTGAAACAAAAATAAAACAACCAAGGAGACTGTCTCAGAGAGAACAGCATGGAGTAAATAGACAGTATAGCTTCAACAAGGAAATCTCTTCTATATAACCCCTAATATTAAGAAGCAAGTCCCTCTTGAACATAAAACAAAGTGTAATATCACGAGGTCGCTTGTACCTAGCTATACCTGGCTCAATGTAAGTCGGAATGACAAAAAAGCACCGGGAAGCGGAAGTGAGGAGCTTAAATACCCCGCAGGTAGTAGCACAGGTGAAACGAATAATCAGCGAGGTGAAGCAAAACCCCAGAACGAAACGTGGAAAAAATTCAGATGGATTCCCAACCGGAGAGAAAGGACGAGAACCGTAGTGAAAAATTAAAAATAAACCATGAACCATAACACCACCATGAATTCCTCTCTACACCAGCATATTATAGAGGAGAATGAGACACTCTGGTTGAAAGTGGGTCATGCAACAAGACAATAATCCTAAATACACCAGCAAATCTATGAATGAATGGCTGAAAAAGAATAAATAGTCAGGATTTTGGAATGGTCAAGTCAAAGTCCAAACCTCAATCCCGTTGAGATGTTGTGGCGGGACCTAAAGAGAGCCATGGAATGCACTCAGACATCAATGAGCTGAAGCAATATTGTGGACCAGAATTTCTCTGATACAATGTAATAAACTGATACAGAAAATTGCTTCATGTTATTTCTGCTAAAGGGGGGTTCTACAAGCTATGGAATCATGCTTTTGGCGGTTGTGCTTTTTCACAGAAGGCTTCTGCATGCTGGCTTATGTTTGATTTAATAAATAATAGCAAAGTAAAATCTGTTGTGTTATTTGTCAAATGAGGATATATCTATACTGTTAGGATTTGTTGAGGACTAGATAAGGGTTCGTTTTTTCCTAATATGTAAAACTACATAATTGTACAATGTACTTTCTTTTTCATGTCACTGCCACCGACTCAATAAAATGTGACCCAGTAAAAATGCTTTGCTTGCAAAGGAAAAATGCATTGATTGTTTAAAATTAGCAAGTCGTCGATTTCACTTTATAGCTCCACCCATTTTAAGGTTAATGAAGTCCATATTATAGATATACAGCTCTTGATGATAAGAACTACCAGCTCAGATATGCATTCATATCCCTCTGAGTCTAATTATGGGGACCATATACACTGCACTCATTATACGTGTAATGGTGTCTTGTGATTTCTCATGTTATTTTGTTCTGGTAGCTTCCCCTACACCATACATCATTTGATCTTATATTTCAAGAAAAGAGTGAGGGAGATGAAAGCATGCTTTCATGTTGCTCTATATCCCTGTTACCAAAATCATGGTCCTCGCAAGCCAGGAACTGCTGGTTTTCCACCCTCCCTTTACCTGGGAGTCAGGTGTTCAGTCTGGCCAATCAGTACCACTAATTGTTCAGTTTATTACCTGGGAGAAAAAAAATATGCCTGGATTTGGATTTAAGGGCCAGATTTAAGTATCCATGCTCTATATTGTGAAGGTCTTTCAAATATAAAAAATGTATCAGAGCTGTATTCTTGACATGTTCTTCATTATCAACCTTTGAACACATTGGAGTCAGGCAAGAAAACCGGGGGCTTTGCTTTCATCAAAAGAATGAATTGTCAGCTTTCAAACAGCTTCACTCTAATTACTTTGAGCATCTCTGCATTTCTGCCCTTAAATTCAATGTTAACACTAAAGTCCAGGTGCAGAGGTGATTAGATTCTATTTATGGATCCTGTCAATGTTAAAACAAAATAAAAATTAAAAAATTGTGTGCAAAGGTATTTTTCATGTGTTTCCAATGTCATGAGTAGGAAGCCTCTTATTTCTTTATTTCTGTCAGGACAAACCACATATTCAAATTTAATGTTTTAATGAATGTGCTGTATAATTATTTTGGTTTGGCGCTGAATGTATCTGCTTTAGGTACTTCACTGGAGGACATGCATCTCCCCCCGCTAAACAGGAGATGAAACAATGGGGTGAGGCTGGGGTGGTGGAGGGTGATAGCAAATTTCTTTTAACACAGAAGCCGCAAAGCAAACAACGGGCAATGCAGCAGTGAGCAGCACTAGGAGGACTGATTCTTGGGCTGCGTCCCAATCCAGTTTTTGCTCCACCCTTGTAAACTTCACTTGCAAACTTCACTTGGGGGAATCCCTTTTGAGACCAGGATGTACCCTCAGTCTCCATTTTAGTCCAATCCTTTAGAAAGGCAAGGCTGCATTCGAATGTTATGCTGCCTGCAACATCATCCAGCATGACTGGTTTGGTTTCATTGACTTGGTGTTATACTGTGATGATTAAGTGTTCCCTTAATTTTTTTGAGTAGTGTATTTGTTCATCATCTTATTTTTAAATATTATTTTAAATCTACAGTCAAGGCAGAAAGTCTGCACACCCCTTTCACCCTCTCCACGTTTTATTACATTACAGAATTATACTACAATAGATTGAGTTCATTTTTTGCCTCAAACATCTACACACAATAGCCAATAATGACAAAGTGAAAATGGGTTTTTAGAAAATATGCAATTTTATTTTACTGACAAAAATAGGTTATTTAGGGGTTACATATCTGTACACACCCTTAGCCTAATACTTGGTTGCTGCACCTTTGGCAGCGATTACAGCTTCAAGGTGTCTTGGGAAAGAAGCTATGAGCTTGGCACACTTCTTTCTGGACATTTTTGCCCATTCCTCATGGCATATCCTTGCAAGCTCTGTCAGGTTGGATGGAGAGCGTCGGTACACAGCCATTTTCTGCTCTTTCCACAGATGTTCAATTGGATTCAGGTCTGGGCTCTGGCTGGGCCACTCAAGGACATGCACAGACTTTCTCCGAAGCCACTCCTTTGTTCTCTTGGCTGTGTGCTACGGGTCATTGTCATGTTGAAAGGTAAACCTTCGCCCCAGTCTGAGGTCCAGAACGCTCTGGAGCAGGTTTTCTTCAAGGATCTCGATGTACTTAGCTGCATTAATCTTTCCCTCTATCAGGACTAGTCGCCCCGTTCTCACTGCTAAAAAACATCCCCACATCATGATGCTGCCACCGCCATGCTTCCCTGTAGGGATGGTATTAGCCAGGTAATGAGCGGTGCCTGGTTTCCTCCAGACGTGACGCTTGGTATTCAGGCCAAAAAGTTAAATTTTGGTTTCATCAGACCAGAGAATCTTGATTCTCATGGTTTTAGAGTCCTGTAAATGCCTTTTGGCAAACTCCAAGCGGGCTATGATGTGCCTTTTACTAAGAAGGGGCTTCCCTCTGGCCACTCTACCATAAAGGCCTGATTGGTGGAGTGCTGCCTGGATGGTTGATCTTCTGAAAGGTTCTCCCATCTCCACAAGGATACGCTGGAGCTCTGTCAGAGTGACCCTCTGGTTCCTGTTTACCTCCCTGGCCAAGGCACGTCTTCCCCGATTGCTCAGTTTGGCCAGGCGGCCAGGTCTAGGAAGATTCTTGGTGGTTCCAAACTTCTTCCATTTACGATTGATGGTGGCCACTGTGCTCTTTGGGACCTGTAAAGCTGCAGAGATTTTTCCGTACCCTTCTCCAGATCTATGCCTTGACACAATCCTGTTTCTGAGGTCTGCAGATAATTCCTTTGACCCCATGGCTTGGAGTTTGCTCTGACATGCAATATCAACTGTGGGACCTTATATAGGCAGGTGTTGGCAATCCCCAATCATGTCCAATCAATTTAATCTATCACAGGTGGACTCCAATTATATTGTAGAAACATCTCAAGCAGTATCAGTGGAAATAATATGCACCTCACTTTTGGGTGTCAAATCAAAGGGTGTGCACACTTGTGTACATATGATATTTTACATTTAGATTTTTAATAAATTAGCACAAATGTCGAAAAACCTGTTTTCACTTTGTCATTATGGGCTATTTTGTGTAGAATTTTGAGACAAAAAATGAACTCAATCTATTGTAGAATAGGTCTGTAAAGTAATAAAACGTGGAGAAGGTGAAAGGGGTGTGCACACTTTCCGGCTTGACTGTACTTAGTGTTTTACACATTTTCATTTCTTTTTCAAGACTATTCCACAAATTAGCTCCTTTAACTGATATACATATTTGTTTTATATTTGTTCTAATATTTGATTTTGTAAATAAGCAAGTAATCGATTTGTAATTAAAATAAAACGCTAATTTAGGCTACTAGTTTTGCTTCATAGACAAGCATGGTTGTCCTTTGTTGCTGCTGAAAAATAATGGTCTGCATTGACTGTAATTGCTGTTGCTGAATGAGTCGCATCATTTCTGTCATCTGGCTCTGTGATTCCTGTGCTCTCTTTCCCTGGTCTTCTCTCATCTCTAATCTTTTTAACTCCAATTATCTTTCTCTTAAGAGCTCTCTCTGCTTGACTTTTCTCTCTCAAATACTCAATTGTATCATTTCCACTTTACATTCTCTTTGTCTGACCCACCCTCTCCATTGCCTTCTTCCTTGCTTCCTCTGCTATAGCCCTGTCTGCCTCTATCTTCTTCCTAGTGACATCACTCCCTCTGTTTTCATCTGCTGAGCCCTCCTTCTCAGTAATCTCTTCTATCAGCATATCAAGCTCTGTTAGTTCTTATGATTTCCCACTACTCTTCTCAGCTTTGTTATTTTTGCTTTATATTTAGCTTGGAGTAAGGCAAACCTCTCTCTAACAGACCTTTGGTTTACCTTGAATTGGAGCTCTCTGCAGCTGTTCAGTGCCTCCGCTATCTCACTCCATACCTTTCCCTTGTCGACACTTCCCTTCTTATACTTATACAGGACGGCTCTGTGACCAGAATTTCTTGACAGAAGACCGCGTCGTGTTTCTCCATTGAGGTTCTTCATAACATTAAAGTTTGTTAGCCAAGTTACGTTATCGTTAACATTAGCAAGCTAGTATACGGATAAGTTATTCAAAGTCTATTGCTTAAAATTTGTCGTGAGGCACCTTTAACACAATCACCATTATTCATTTCTAGTTTCTAAACTTAACTAACAAACTGCATATAAATGAACAGAAAAGTCTAGAGAATTATCAAAGTTGACCTTCTGTGAATGCTTGTTGGCGCCACCACTCTCTTCTTCAGGAGTAAACATCGGAACAGATGACATGACTTAGAAAAAATAGGAAAATTGATTAAATTAGCAGGCGTATTTTTAAAAAAATGCCTTGAAATCGTTGAAAGTATAAGTTTCAATATCTACTGTAAAACCAGTTTTTTTTCAAAACACAATAATAACAGAAAATTCACTCACCTAATCCACACATTGTAGCGACTATGTGAAACTTGAGTTTTGCCGTAGTAGATCTACAGGCTACGGCAGGAGGCAGGAGCGAGTCAAATTCACGCATGCGCAAAAGAGCACAAAGTTATTTCCAGTCACCGTAGCCATCGCCTCAACCATCGCTGCTTAAAGTCTCTATTGATATGGTCTTGACGGCATATTGAAGGCAGACGCTCTGCTGTGCACATAGCGGGGTTAGGCACTGGATGATCTGCTGTTTTGGGGGTATATGGTCATCTCTTGTTTAGTGGGAGGGGATGCCCGTGCTCCAGAGTAGTACTAAAGTGGATCCATTCAGCACCAAAACAAAATATTATTGCAGCACATTCATTAATTAAACATGTTATTTGAATACATGAGTCGTCCTGACCGAAATTCGTTTTTCTGGCTTGAATGCATGCGTTGCACTCAACGCTGGTTTTATTTAGTTCCTCCGACCATTAGGGTCGTCAACTTATGAATATAACTTCTTGTTTGCCGGATGCATCGAGACTCTTATACTAACCATTTGTCATGGCCTCCGTGTGATGACGTAACTTCCTCTATAAATAGAGACACGTCAATGCGGAACTTCTCTTCTTCTTCTTGCCGATGCAGAGTGGAGATGTAAAAACTTGTTTATATAATTGTGCTATCCCCCATGCCTTGTGACTACGGTCGGAGCTACGGGTTGCTGTCCTCCAAAGGTTGTGATAGCACTCGCATACGGTAAACCCCTAGCAGCATTGCTGGTAAGATACTTGGTATCGTTTTTTTTCGTTGTTATTGTTAACGCTAAACTTTGCTCATTGTTTTCGTATAGCATATAGTGCGGTTATATTACATCTTAGGGATGTTTGCATTCCTTTTAGTTATTTGTAATAATCCTGGTGTGCTCCTGAATTTTCCCCTACTTAAGTTCACCAGTCCACGTTGGGTCCTCGGAATCCTTCATCTTGCTCTAGGCATGAGTGCCATGTGCACGGAATGTGGGTGAGCCATATATATGGCTGATAGTCACACCAGGTGGTTGAGGGCTATGTTCTCAGACCCCTGCCCATGTTGCGTGGGCATGTCTTTGGAAACCAAGCAGGCCAGATTGGATGTGTTTATGTGTCATATGCCCCCCTCTGGCAGGACGCCACCCACGATAGCGGTTGCCCCTAAACGCAATGCAAGAGTGTTACCGCCACCGATGGCCCATCACGTAAAAAGGGCAAGGCTGGCAGGGGCAATAACCTCTCTGCAGAAGTCACGCTGCAGTTCAGCAGCTGGCTGCTATGCTGGAAACCTGTACTGAAGTTGAAACAGCTCCCCAGAATGGTCCGCCAGTGGGGCCTCCATCGGAGGAAGATCCAAACATGGATCCGAACTTTGAGGGGGTTGAGGCGCATTCCACAGCATATCTGGCAGCAGAGTGATAGTTTGAGGCTTAGTTGATACCGCAAATCATTGATGACTTCCAGCCATTTAGCCAACCATGGGTTCCATACTACATTACATTACATTACAGTCATTTAGCAGATGCTTTTATCCAAAGCGACATGCGGTAAGTGCATACAGAAACGTCATTGAAGTAACTACAGAACAGATAAGACAAAGCACTTCCTTCCCATAAAGTAGCAGCTATCCCTAGTAATGAACATTGAATGCAGTTCACAGTAAACTGGGTAAATCAGCTCTACTACAATTCTATTCTAAATACTATTATAAACTTCAACACACAGTTAAACAAGAAACAAGTACCATGAGAGATCCTAGATAGGTGTATCAGTCCAGGTGGAGTCTGAAGAGGTGTGTCTTCAGGTCACGACGGAACGAAAGCAAGGTTTGAGTAGAACATAGGGGAATGGGGAGTTTGTTCCATCACTGGGGAGCTAGGTTGGAAAAACTCCGCAGTCGGGACGAGCAAGCACCATTGACACGGAGGGGGGGAAGTGCGAGTCGCCTTGCTGTAGAAAAGCGAAGTGGTCAAGCAGGAACATAGTTCTGGATCAAGTCCTGCAGGTAGGCGGGGCCTGTCCTATTGGCTGCAGTGTAGGCCAGTGTCAGAACAAATCAGGAGAGGCAGTCCCAAAAATGCCCATCTCAGCGAGTGTGGAGATCAGGAGTTTGTGGTTGACCGTGTTGAATGCCACAGACAGGTTAAGTAGAATCAGGACAGAGGAGAGGGATGAGGCTCTAGCAGTGGCGAGTGCCTCCGTCACGGCCAGGAGAGCAGTTTCCGTGGAATGTCCAGTTTTGAAACCGGACTGATGCGGGTCAAGCAGGTTGTTCTGGTGGAGAAAAACAGACAGTTGGTTATGGACATCTTGTTAAAGAGTTTTGGACAGGAAGAGCGAGAGAGATACAGGATGGTAGTTCCTGACATCAGAGGGGTCCAAGCTAGGTTTTTAAGGAGTGGGGTTACACGGGCAGTCTTAAAAACAGCAGGAACACGGCCACAGGTTAGGGAAGCGTTGAAAATAGAGGACCGATATGGAACGAGCTCATGGGTCTGAGAGAATCCGTCAGCCATGGGGAAGGGGGTGATGGTCGAGCTGGTTTGTAAACAAGAGGACATAATGAGTTGAGAGACTGAGAGAGGCAGGAGTTAAACATAGAGGTGGCAACATCAACATGCATATTAGCAAAGGAAGCAGGAAGTGCAGAGAGAGCAAAAGTAGTGAGAGAGGAGTGTGAAAGGGTGCGGAGATTTCTCCTGAACATAACAGTGGGTGGGTTGTTAGTGGAGTTGAGGGAGAGTGGGCAGAAAAGAGAGAATGAAATAAAGAAATGGTCAGATACGTGGAGCGGGGTCACCGTGAGTTCAGACGTGGTGCAGCTCCTGGTGAGTACAAGGTCTAGTTTGTTACCCGCCTTGTGGGTGGCAGGCGATGGGGATTGAGTGAGGGCAAAGGACTGGAGGAGTGAGGGTGAAGGACTGGAGGAGTGAGGCGACACTGGATAGCTAGCATGGGGTGGCTGTGGCTCAGGAGGTAGAGCGGGTGGTCCTCTGATCGCAGGGTTGGCGGTTCGATCCCCGGCTCCTCCTGTCCACGTGTCGAAGTGTCATTGGGCAAGACACTGAACCCTAAATTGCTCCCAATGAGCAGGCTAGTGCCTTGCATGGTGGCTGCCGCCATTGGTGTGTGAATGTGTGTGTGAACGGGTGAGTGAGAGGCCATTGTAAAGTGCTTTGGATAAAAGCGCTATATAAGTGCAGTCCATAGGAACTCTCTGGTTGGAGGTTGAAGTCTCCCAGTAGGATTACAGTGTTGCCATTCTCAGGGAAGGAGTTCAGGAGAGTGTCCAGTTCATCCAGAAAAGTGCCGAGCGGACATGGAGGACGATAGAGAACAACAATGATAAGTGTAGATGGGTGAGTTATAGTGACTGCATGAAACTCAAAAGAGGAGAAATTCAGGCAGTGTACAGTGGGAATAGAGAATTTCATCAGCAAACCAGTACCCCCGCCACTGGGGGGTGATACACAGGTAGAGGCCCTGGGGGTGTGGGAGAAGAAGTAGCCAGCAGACAGAGCAGCGGGAGTGGACAGCTGACCGGCAGTTCCATAGTCCACCCACCACTGAGAGTTCCTTATGAGATGGCAGATGGGTGGGCAGACCAGGTTAGCCAGGCAGCGCCTGCAATAGTTGGGCCTCCTGGAGCGAGGCATAGAGCACAGAGTAATGGGGGTTAGACACATGGTAGGGGGTGATAAGCCAAGTTAGGTAGTGAAAGATAAGGACAAACAGACAAGTCATACAAATTGGCGACGAGGCTGCCGTAAATACTGCTTTTAACTTATACACTATTTACTAATTTACCGATTACATTCAGCTGCTTGCAGGGCTAATTCACTCAGGTGAAGCTAGTTCAGATTAGCTACACAAAAGCCCGGTTGTTGGGCTAATAATAGGTACAAATCAAGTTACCAACTGATCGCTATTTACTGCAATTCACTTCAGCTACACAGTGACTACAAACGATTCAATTACCAAATGCACAGCTAAAACCGAATGAAAATTGATACTTATCCGATCCGATGGTAGATAATGAACACACGCTGTCTATATGCACTTGCATACTATTCCTGTGTAATTTACATCTTAATCTAGTCCCAGCCCCTCAATTCCCATAGAGATCCCCCCCTTGTACCAACTTTTTTGGAACGTGTTGCAGGCATTCGGAATTTGCATATACTTACAAAAATGTATAAAGTTGATGATGTAAAACATTAAATATCTTTTCTTTGTACTGTTTTCAATTAAATATATGCAAAAGAGAATTTACAAATCACTGCTTTCTGCTTTTATGTGCATTTTACATAGGCTACTGTCTCTTTTTTGGAGTTGGGATTTGTATTTACATTTGTATAACATCTCGATCGTGTCTCAGATCATCTCCTGAAGTGGTTTAGACAATCAGATTTTTATCTGTTCCTAATGCGTCTTGGGTGCATTCATTTATAAGTGCATTTTTATGTGGATAATCCCTATCCATATATAATCCGGATGCTCTAGATCAGGGGTGTCAAACTCATTTTCACCCCGGGCCACATCAGCATTATAGTTGCCCTCAAAGGGCCGGTTGATTTTCGCGGACCTCGATTGTAATTGTTGTGGGAGGGGGGGGTGCAATCAAGATTTTTCGCGGACCTCGATATTTTTGTAAATATCTTTGTTGACAGGGGGGGGTGGGGGGGGGGTGCAATCACCTTTTTTTTCACACGTTATTTTTTTTAATACAAACTTTATTTAGTCACAGTTTATTTAGTCACGTATGTACCGCGGGTGTGCGTCCGCGTCTGCATGTTTGTCTTTTATATCGTAAAAGTAAATCCCGGTTAACCAGCCACGTAGATACACGCGTCAGATAATTTTTTTATTTTTTTTTTATTTTTTTTTTTTTTTATTTTTTTACGCGTCAGATAATTAAGTTTTTAGAACATGCCTCGCGGGCGACTCACGTGGTCCCTGCGGGCTACCAGGTGCCCGCGGGCACCATGTTGGCTACCTCTGCTCTAGATGCATGAAATGAAACGTCCAGGTGTGAATGGGATAATAATGGGTAGGGTAGTTAAAGGACTAAAACCAATCACATTTAGGGAGATTATTGGGTTGCCAGATGTAGAGAGTCCGTCCAAAACAATCAGAAAGAATCTATCATTTTTAGTTAAGAATTTTAGGTTATTTATCCATGATTTTGAAGGAATAATTCTTCACTGCTGTAAAGGATCGTTGCTCTGTTTAGAACAAATTTAGGGATGTCAGTCTCATCTTCAGCTTCAAGAAATAATAGAAACCTTAGAAACCTCTCGCCCTTGGGATACCATTGGCTGGAGGTGTACAACTTCAGTATCACTGAGAGACTCCAACAAGCCAAGTCCTTTCATCTTATCTGTCCAATACTGTTGTGCCATGATAGGGGAGAGTTGTGTACCACAGGCCTGGATTCAATCAGCATATCTCCTTAACTTTATCTCACAATTAAATTCAATCAATTTCTCCTTCCCTTTTTCTTCAGTTTGCCAAATTCACAGAATCAGCTAAATTAACTCATTAAACTGTGTTTGTGAAACAAGAAGATAAGAAAAAATATGGACTGATTTTGATCCAAGGCAACAATCGCATAAAATTGATGTTTTGGTTTTTGAAGATCAGGGGCTGTGTATAAACAAACACATTAAACTGTTTATAAGACTTGAATGGGCTGAAATGTATTCACAATATTCCCACCAAAAAGTTTAATCTGGGATTTATGAAGCCCCAGTGAATAATTTATGGAGGAACGTCTGGGACAAACTCTTAGACAAAAAGTGTGCCAAATAGAATTTAAAATAAGTTTCATGGTATGTGTTCAAAAATGTTTCTCTCAGCTCTTATAGAGATGTCCTACATGGAGCATATGAGATTTTTTTAGTTGGGGTTAAATACGTTTGTGCTGTTGTCCTAATATTTAAGTCCCAGGTGCTGTTTTATGGTATTTGCATATTGACTATTGAGCATTGTTACAAACGCAGTTAATCCTGAGGCTATAATGCATCATAGTTCATCCATCAGTAGGTCTACCACCAGTAGGTTGTACCAACAGGCCCCGCCTTGTCAAATTAATCAGAACAGAGGGCCTCTATTTTCTTGGGTTGGTTGAAATATGCTGAAATTGTTGTCCACAGAACTGTTGCTCCATGTGTACAGCTGTACAGCTACATCGTTTTACATGTAATGACATAAATATTCAACTTGAGTCATAATACAGCTGGTATAGCCAGTTCAGGGATGCTAAAACCTATGCAATGTGTGTTCACCTATTTAGGGTTGGGATGCCAGATTTTCACACTCATCATTGAAAATGAATGGCAGCGCATTGTTGCCACAGTGAAAAAATATTTTTGCTCAGAATTTCATTATAATTAGGAACTTTTTTCATTATAACGAGATTGTTTTCTTGTTAAAACAACATACCAATTTACCTGGTTGTAACAAAAGAAAGGTCTTTTTGAAGAGAGGGCAACTACCCCCGCCTCTCCTCCATGCCCCAGAAACCAATCTTTGTGTCCTAATCTAATGTTTCTGATTACATACTAATTACTTATTCATTGTTACATATTAATTAATGTCTCGATGCAAACCGCAAGGCCAGGTACATTGTATACTGTACATGCAAATACTTGTACTTGAAACATACAGGCTGTTTTGCATACTTCCGGGTAGGAGACGAGTGGAGGAAAGGAGGTGAGGAGTGAAGGATATTGGGACGCATCCGAGGATGCATTTTGTGAGTATTGGGATGCACCCCAGTGGGCAAAATGTATAAAACTGAGTAAAATAATGCGTAAAAGAACGCTCAGGGTGAAAGTCAGAAATCTGCTTAAAAAAAGTTTTGCATTTTCTACCTTTCTGTGTGAAAACTCCCTTACGCGGCTTTCTGAGGGCATTTTTCTGCTCAACACTGTTTATACATGTGGCCCCTGGTCAAGGGGAATAAATTAAGTTTATTGTTTATGAAATATCTTCTATGCTCAGAAAAATTTGGAAATTATATAATTTCATAATATAATTTGAAAAATAATTTGACTAAGGGGTTTTGGCAGCCTGTGTATCACCTCATATTAATTAAACAGGAAGTTGAGAATGACCACATAATAGTTCCTAAAGACTCAGGTATGCTTAACCCCTTTGCACAGATGGTAAATTCGGTCAAGTCTCACCTATTTAGGGGGTGCGCTGTTTAAAGTTTTGCAGCTCCAGGTGTGAGCATCACAGAAACTTGGTAAATGGCTTAAATAAAACAAGACAGGTGTACCATTTACAATACGGACTTAGATGTGTTTATTTTCATAATTTAAGTAAAAATAAAGTTCCACAAATGCAAAAAAACTTGTGTAATATGTAGCCTGATCATTCACTCTTGTACCTCAATAAAACATCACTTTTACTTGTACTCTACAGTATGTATACTTTTGCCCCAGTACTGAAACTAGTTTCACCCCCCAATTCCCATAGAGATCCATTCACATGCAGAGAGGTTATAGTATCGCTTGTAACAGTACCTGAAAATAAGATATCAAGAGTCTTTTGATGTTGATGGGTCACAGACTTCAGCAAGTAACAGCATGCAAAGGATATGCGACCAAATATTAAATATGATACTTTAAAAATACGTTACAGCAAAAGGTATGAATACTTATGTAAATGTGATATTTCAGTTTTCTATTTTTAATATAATCTTGAAGATATCTAAATACTTTATTTAATTTACACATTATAGAAAAATACTTATACAGGAGTAGAAACAATTCCCATGTAAATGTTTTAATTAGACTTTGCAACACAGCAAAATGAGAAATAATCAATGGGGTATGAAATAGGGATGTGCGCGTTTAGTCGACTAGCCGATTAAACGTTGCTACCCTCGCTAGTCGGCACCAGAAATGCTAGTCGGTTAAACTTACTATTTTATTAATGTACACATTTAAATTACATATTGACATAATTTGCACTGAAATGTAATGTTTTCCTGGTCAAATGTTGCTTTATAAAAAAACGAGAATCTGTTACTAATGTTAACAACGCCGGATTAAAAAAATAATTTAAAAAAACGAAGGAAAAAAACAAAACGCATTAGCCTGTTCGCCCTGCAAGTTAAACCAGCGAGGTGGAAAGAGTAAGTAGGCCTATCGCGTTGTTGAATAGCCCAATAAAATGAATCTAATGTCACGTCGATCAGTAGGCCTAATTGTTATTTTTTTGTGGGCCTATTATTGGTAGCTTTTCTGATGACTGATTTTTTTTTTTTTTACTGTATTTGCTATGCGATCGCGTTCACCCAATGAAAATGTCGTTGTAATAATCAGGCACGTTTCCTAAAAATGTTTTGTTACGTTGATTATTGTTTTCAATAAATGTTATTTGTTAACTTTTATTTAGTGAGTTGTTGTCATGTTTTGTAGGATAATGTGCAATGTTCATAATGCAAGGCGCAAAGTGCCACACATTTCAGCGGCATTTAAAATACGATTTGGTTATTGAAGAATGTGATTAACGGTTTCAAATGGCTCTTATAATATACGCAATATTTTTTCGGACAATGTTTAACCTTATCGATTAAATTGTGCTCTATTTTGACTGTTTTCTGAGTGTTTTCTTACTTTTAGACTAGTCGACTAGTCTAAGTTTAAACTTCCGTTTAAACGTCAGGGAAATTAGTCGTTAGGAACATCCCTAGTATGAATACTTTCTGAAGCCACTGTATCAGTGCACAGTACATTGGAATGAGCATTTTCCATGCCCTAAGTGACAAGTATATATGCCATAGCCTATATTATGTATGATAACATGAAAATAAAATAGTATTCCACCATCTGCAAAATGCTGCCAAATGTTCTATCTTCAATGAAAATCGGTAGCCTATATTACACATAAAATGAAGGATTGCATTACAGTATGTGAAATGCATTCACAATGCAAAAATAACAATAAGCCTATCAATCTTATTGGACAAGACAGTGGTCGAGTGGAAAAACGAATGTACATATGTAGCCGGCGAGACCAACCGCATTTTTAGAAGCAGTACTAATATTCCCCTCCCTAATACGTTTTCTATAGAGCTTGCGTAATACTAGACCATTAAAACTAAAACTGTCATTACGCTGGGATGTAATTAATTGTTCAAAGCACCCAATAAGACAACGCATATACCATTGCTACGGTTATAATATACTCTATTGGATAAAAGATCTGACAATTAAACCAGAATGAAAAGTAATGAATGAGACAGGGTTGCAGGGCATGGGGGGTATTACGAGCCGACGTTTCAGATAGTGTAATAGCGGTATAAAGTGTTGTACCAGACAATAAATGACCACTGAACTTTGAAAGGAACATCTCTATGTGTAATACCAATGGTAGGATTGTATATTTATTTCATATTTAGTAGCAGATATTCATAGTAGAATATGTGGTATAATGAGACATTAATTTCACATGTTTATTTTGCATTTGAGTGAGCAGGGCTTTTCACTGTTTTTTGGCATACAATCAGGCTATTGTTGGGTTTATTAAATTTTATATGATGAATATATTTATGAATTCACACATAGATGCTATTGTCCACTATGTCACGCATGGGTAGGTATAGACTGGGTGAGGGGTTGCTTGTTAAATGGACTTGCTACGGGAAAATAGTGACACTTAGAAACTCAGTATTTGGCAGAGTTGTCATGAATCATCTACCAATAAAGTTAAAACACAGAGTTTGTGATTTCCACTAATAGTTTGGCTGCAGGAGCAACGAATGTCTCAGTTGAGCAAAATCTTGCCGCCAGCGGCATGGTCACTAGGCATCTGCGCAAAGGGGTTAAAAAAGTAAAATATGAATGGGAATATACTTCAATTAGGTTTTGTAACTATTTATAATACTGCCAATAATTGTCACACATTTTTTTGAGAAACTATTTATTTTTTCATGAAATTTTTTTTATCTATGAATAATTTTGCCTAAATTAATGATGACATATTTATTTTATTTTGAGTGTAAGGTCATGCTGATAAACAACTTTTAGCCCGTTTTGCTCATATTTTCTAGGGTTACCAATAATTCTTGTGGGCACTATATGCAGCTGGTCTGCTCTACCAAAATATATCCATAAAGCTGGCTAAGCTATACATGGACACATTTTTTGTTATTTTGGTTTTGTACTCTTGCACTGAGTTTGAAAGGATACAATGGCAATGAGGTTGAAGTTCAGACTGTCAGCTTTAACTTGAGGGTATCTATCTAAAATATATATCTAAAATCTATCCACATGGGCTAAAAATTATGCTCTAACAGTTAGGAAGGTACTAAAAATGAAAAAAAAAAAAATGGTATTTTTTATATATCATGGTATTTGATATTACTGGATAACAGCCCAACCCTACTCCTAGAGTATCTGTTTTAGCCTAGCTGCAGTATTTTTTAAGCAGGCTAAAGAATGACCATATGGGTATTGCAGGGTATTGGGTATTGCAGACAGATACATGAGATGAAGGAAAGGATTCCCGCTTGAGTGTCTTAAATGTTAAAGAGCTCCTTTCAGATCAGAGTTTGTAAACCTGACCCCCAATGAGACAAGAAGCCTAATGTGTGTTACATTTGGCTTTGAACAATTCACTCAATGTATTCTGACTGGAAAAAATCCAGAAAAAAAATCAGGACAGTTGAGCGTGATGCACTTCCTACTGTCAACTTATACACAAGAGCAGTGAAGCAGAAGATATACAGTAATTGAGGCTATGAATATAATTAACATCAAAAATTGAGTAAGCGGTGATGATTGGAACACAATAATACCTCTCTGAAGATGCTATTAATTTGCTTCAAAGAGGCAAGGGGGATTCTTTAAACTAGAGTAGCATTAAATAAATATTAAAATAATAATAATATAAATATTTAAATAAAACTAGAGTAGCATTAAATAAATATTCTTGGAATATCCATTTGAAAGAGTGTTCGGTATTGGGAACTGGGTTGCCACCGATTTGAGAACAACAAACAACATTGAAAGAGAAGGTAGGCTGCAGGCTATGGAAAAACATACCTACTGGTCTATTCCTGCCTGTTCTCTTCACAATATTTGATAATGATTTTCAGCTTTGTGATGTATGAGAGAACGAGGCTGATCTTCTGTTTCATGCAGTGCCGTTGCTTTTAATTGCACTAGGTGGAACCTACAGGGCCTACAGAAGTCCCAAGTGTGATCCTATTACTGCATCCTGAGGCAGAACATGCATAGATATATATATATATGGTATAAATAAATGTATGGGGTCAATTGCAATATGCTTAGCTGGAATTTTCGAGTTTAAACCCCTAGACCACAGAAATGCAATACAACTGGAACAGCTAATCCTTATTTCACAGATAGCTGTTGTAATGCAGTTCTGTGGTCCAGCTAAGCACGCTGCAATTGACACATAAGGTTTTCAACTTTGATAGAGGTGTCTGCAAAGCAGCAAAGAAATAGCAGTGTTTAATACGGTTAATATGTGCTATTTTTTTATTATATTCTATTATTTTCATAAGTTGCCAATATTACAGGTTCTTGACTCACTCCCCACTCCCTTCGATATATTTTTAAAGCAGCTTTACTTCAGCTCCTTTTGAATAAAATATAGATTTTATTAGAGCCAATCATGGTATAGGACAGGGGTGGGCAACTCCAGGCCCCACGGTCCTGTGTGTATGCAGGTTTTTACTGCCGCCAGTTACCCTGGCTCAATCAGCTATTAGTTGTATAAACCATCACCGATTCACTCGTAAATTACACCACGATAACACGCTACAATACATGCATTACCAACACACAAACATTCATGACATGTCGATAAAATATCAGATCACATAAATTATTGGGTTAATTAAATAATTGGTAACTGGTGGCAGCAAAAACCTGCATACACACCGGCCCGCGAGGCCTGGAGTTGCCCACCCCTGGTTTAGAACTACTGGTTCAGTTGTTGCAAATGTATTGTGGTGTGGGATAGGATTTAACCACATGACTTTGTTCTCTCTTTCAATCAGACGGAAACATTTTCCATGGTAACGCATATTATGGTTTTCTTGTCTCGTGTCCACTTTTCATTTCCAAGAATTCAATAGTGTACCATATGAGCTGTCACCAGAAGATGTTTTATTTGCGGGCAGAACAACACTCCAAGAAGATTAAAGGAAGTAAAGAAACAATTTCCTGCTGCAATTAAAGAGTTTGCATTCAGAGGGAGACATTACATGATTCACAACCCTTTGTATGATCCCTTTTATCAGAAATGTCTTTGTTAGTGTTAAATAGTGCTCTTTCCTCTGCCTCTTACTCATGTCTTGAGATTAAAAGACATCAACTTTGTAGTTACATCTGACAGGACTGTATAAAATGAATTTTGAGGAAAAAGATGAAGAATAACATGGATAAGCTGTCATTGAGCAGTAAAGGAAGGCATTTAGGCACCTGATTAAGATTCTACTGCACATGCCCATGAAGATGTTTCATGAAATACTTATCAATAAAACTCATGGACCTCGCAAAATTGTACTGTACTATACATATTACCACCTGAGGGGTGGGCAAACTGGACTGATCAGAATGGCGTGAATGCTGGAACCACCTTTAACCCAGTCTGGTCCAGTATCAGAAGCTCAGGACACAACCACCAATCCAGTATAGTGAAAACTCATTTTTATTAGGCTATAAATTTCATTGGCACTGGCAAGAAAATCAGGTGGCCCTCATGGAGCTAATAAACCATAATAAACTTCTAAATGAGTCCAGAGATGCACACAAAATGCTGTGAAGGGGCCTTTCCAAAAAGATACTCCAGGCTAATCCTGCTAAATCTAATGTTCACTGGAACTGTCCCATATGGCTACTTCTCACTATCACACATCTGACCATGACCATAATGCAACAAAGAAAAGACCCCTTAATTTAAAGAGAATGGTGGCAATAAGCAGAAGCTGAGCCACCCTCTCTCCCCTCCTAGTCCCATCAACAAATAAAACCAGGTTACACGGACACAAAAAACAAAAGCACAGGGACACTTAACAATTCTCCTCTCGCTCCGCCAGCAAGACCCCCCAGTGGGGTCCGAGCTTTGGATCTCGTCTACAGGGAGAGATGCCCCAACCAGTGGTCATGAAGCCGGGGTGACAATTAAACTACAGCAGCCACATACAGTGCACTCTTAACAAGTCCATTGGGGAGCAACGCCTACAACACTCCTAATAATTGGTCTTTTCTATCGTCAACAGCAGTGGCCCTTGTGAACATGTGTTAAAAAATAAACTGAAATAACACACACACCCTGACCTGACCTCTCTAGCTAAGGAAGCTCTACCTGTAACAGACCAAAGTTACACATGCAGTATGCAGCATGTGCCACCCCAAATGATGACTCCCTTCTCTCTC
This sequence comes from Ilyophis sp. 1 JC-2022, assembly GCA_022702515.1. Taxonomy (NCBI): domain Eukaryota; kingdom Metazoa; phylum Chordata; class Actinopteri; order Anguilliformes; family Synaphobranchidae; genus Ilyophis; species Ilyophis sp. 1 JC-2022. Next base: position 41,216,437 of record CM040396.1, on the reverse strand, counting down.
CTGGGTTTTCCCAGAGCCCCACAGAGAAGGGACAGGTGAGAGTAGTTGTATTAATAGTAGGCAAGCTGCCACAGTCCAGGCTATCCCGCCCACTCACCACACTATTTAAAAGAGGAGACTGGGTTATGCTGTTACTTGCTGAGTTGAGCATTTTGAAACTCGTGGCCTTTAAGTTAGCTGCTCTGCTGCTACAACTTTGAAGAAGACCTTTGACCTTTGCATCATCATTCTTCAATCAAAGATAAGGGCAAAGTACTACTCGGAGGTGGACATTACAGGAAGCTTTTAAAAGGGTCTGGACAATGTAGAACAGGGAATGATAATGTCTCCATGTCTTTCAGACAAACTAAATGTCCCTTCAGTTTGAGGCCCACCATGTTTGTTTGAAATCCTTCTTGAAACGGTCTACATGGCAAGACTGACCTTTACTTGATTTTGTGGGATGCCTCTTCTCATGAAACAGTGTTTTCATTAAGATGGCTCTAAAAAATTGTATAATACCCAACACTGTTTTGACCTAATCCTGTTTCTATCGAATTTAGAAACAGTTTCCATGCAGTTGTGTTTGTATTTTGTCCTGTTTTTGTCCTGTCTGTGTATGCTGGTTTTCGTACCAACCACAATTGAAATCGTTAAATTTTAACAAGCTGTTAATTTTTTATAATTAGGTGCTTTTTATGTTTAGAGGGATTATTTACACTCTTAAAGGGTAATTCCACCCAAAAACAACATTAACCTTACTTAACAGATCAAGGCGCAACTTAACAGATCAAGGCGCAACAAGGCGCAACTAATTAAGTCTCTCTTTGTGGCTGGCCCTCTACCACTTCCTGGTCTTTTGAAAGCCAGCGAGGGAAGAAATGCTGCCTGTCGGTCACTGTTCTGACCATATTTTTTGGGCTTTGAGCATTCCATTACAGAAGCAATGTATTTTTTTTGGGCTAGTGCATTAGCTGTTGTTAGCCACGGGTTTCTTCGCATAAAATAAATTGTTTTTTAAATTTGTTTGCCATGTAGTAGGCTATAGTAGCTAACCTTGCATTCGTTAATGGAAGGAGGTCGGATATCGGGGTGGTAAACACGTAATTTCCGTGTTATTACCGACAATTTTTGGCTTTGCTAGCAAACATAGCTAAAACAGCCAACAACTAGCCTACAACAATGATGTTTTAACTTTAAATTGTATATGTTTATCATTCTGTATCGGCATGTTGGTCGATAAAAAAACATTTCATACTGAAAAACAGGAGGTCAGGTTTGATTTCCCAAGCCTAATTTCCGACATGGAACAGGGGTGAGAAATGTGTAGCCTAGCTAAGTGAGTTGAGCATTTTGTTTACAGACTTCTGGCTAGGCTGGCTAATGTTTTCACAATACCAAACGTAGATAAATGAAGGGTCGTATTTCCCCCGTTTTTCTGGAGACTGAGCTAATGGTGGTGGTGTTTTTTTGCTGCAGACAGGCACTATCAGTAAAATGCCCAGCCCCTCGGCCTGTAACGTCATTCAGTGGGTGTGGCAACCTGTTGTCTGAACCGTGAGCACCTTGGTTATTGTAGTTCTTAGTAAGGCAAGTACCTGGTACATAGTTTTGGGCTATAGCTCTGCTCTCACCACAGGTAGAAAGTTGGCTGAGAGCTAATTTTAATTAGGAGGAGAGCTACTTTTCTATAAACCAAACATAATTTTTGGGTGGAATTACCCTTTAAGACACACTATGTCAGAAATAGCTATGCATACCATTAAGCATAAAATCCCCGCTTTCCCATTGTGCTTATTGGGCTATATTGCAAATAATTACATTAAAATATATATATATTTTTTTTAAACACACAGGCAGCTGAATGTCAACAACATAGTCTAGATAACATTACGTTAAACGTTATGGTCAACAATATTAGCACATGCTTGCTCCACGGTAGCCTAATTAAGTCATGTTTCATTAACAAAAGTTGTGATAGGCATACTTAACATTACATGAGTTAGCTAGTTAACTAATTATTACTGAGTAATGTTAGTTGTTAAGACCCAACGTTAGCTAGCTAGCCTACTATATACCGAGATGTAATGTTAATGTACAGCATAAGCAGGAACGAATCTAAACTGTCAGGAGGTGCAGCTTCTCTCTCTTTCTCTGAGATCGGTAACACTTCGCTTCAATGTTGTTGGCGATAACTCGCACGTTGTGTATGTTGCCCTCCATGGCATATTGCAGACCTTGCTGTCTGCATCTGTTGGGAATTCCATTAAATCCATTGGTCACCTGTGATAATATGTATTGACTATATTTGAATATGAATCACTTTTAAACTATATTACCTGTGATAATGTATATTGACTATATTTGAATATGTATTACCTTTAAACTATATTACCTGTGATAATATGTATTGATAATATTTGAATATGTATCTGTGAATGTATTAAGAGCAATATACAGAATGTATAAATGTATTAAGAACAGAGAAATGCATTCATAAGCACAGTAAAATATTATAAGAGCAGAGAGACATGTTCTCTGTCTCTCTGACTAGAGGGAGCTGAAGGCCAGTCAGAAGCTGCTGTTTTTCAGAGAGTCTGATAAGAAGATAAGATGTTCCTAAACAATGGGGATTTTAAAGCTGGGGTTTTCAGAGAGTCCAGAGAGTCTGATAAGATAAGAGAAGTTGGCGCTCCTGGCACCTGGACACCTGGTGTCTGACCGACCAAGGCTCAGTACAAAATAAGCAAAAGAACACATAGTAATATACTAATTAGCCATTGTTATTTTTGCACACAGTCAGCAGTTCAGAAATTTGAAGGAGAACTTGGATAGTATCCAAGAAACCAGAGTCTGATAAGAGGTGGTTTCCCAGGCCTAAAAAACAGGCGATGCCATAGGGCGGGGCTGAAGATGGGTGACGGAATCTACGAAAGAAAGTTCTGGAAGGTTCTCAACACGGGATGACGCTAATAAAAGAGGGCGGAGCCAGAGATTGATGTCTGGAAACAACCAATGAGACCTCAGAAGACAAGACACCTGTTACGTGGAGAAGATTGGAAAGTTCTCGAAGAAAGGCGGGGATAGAGATTGCCTGTGTTTGTATGGTCAAATAGGTCAGATGGACAAATAATGAGATGGACAATCTGATAAGAAACTGTATAAAGATGGACTGTAAACCAAGAATAATTGCGAGTGTCTCTGCGGAGGGGCACAGCCAGCCAGCGAGGGTAGTGTCTCTGGGGAGAGGCACTGCCCTGGGAGTGTCTCTGGGGAGATGGCAAGACCTTGATCGTGCGGTGTATGGGATAAGGTCTGGCATTTTTGATAGTCTCTGCGGGGGCACTCCGCTGGACTTTTGTTGTATGTTTAATGAAATAAAGTCTAGCATTCTCTGAGAATTATTGTCTCATCCTCTTTGTTTAAACACTTAGAGAAATTTGAGAGGTAAAGTTGAAAAACTCTGAATTTCTGAAAACAACTCTGAGATATTTTCACTCGGAGATCCACAACAAATTTGGCATAATCAGACAGGTTTGGATCCAGTATCCACAACACATCTAGCAGAGATTTGTCCTACCCCATTTGACCAAAACTAGTCAAGAATTGCAGACAGAACTGTCATGGCTAACGTTAGTTGGCTAACTTTCTAGCCAAATAATATAAATAAATGAATAAACAAATAAATAAATGAACTAACATTAATCAACCTTGCCTACTGTAGTCTATACAATATAGCTACTATAGTAGCCAACAGCTAATGTTAGTGAAGCCTACAGTGAAGCTTTTCTAAAGTATATATATATATTTATGTTTATGTTTATAAAATAGAAACTACCGGAGAATCAGACGTGTAATGGTGTTATGAACGTTAGGGCTCACTCTCGCTTGAGCTGTTGAGGATGCAGCAAGGAAGCACACTTTTCAGAGCCAGATGCTTGTTACACTACAAGGTCGTTTCTACATAGTTCTCATGTAATGATCAAAGAAAGCACCCAAGGTGGCATAAACGAGGGTTTCCTGATTAGTCTTGGCCATTTTGTTTTTAGTTGATCAATAGATATAAAAGCTAGAGGAGTTTGAGTTTCAGCTTGAACGGTTCCTTATGGAATGGAACGTTCAAAACGAAAAGCTTGTCTGAGTATACAACAGTAACTAAGGGGGGCGGGGCTTAGCAAAAGGTCAATTTACACCTGTTTAGATCTCAGTCATAAGATGACTAATGAATGAGCACGTTTACATGCACTCAATATTCCGATAACTGGGAGTAATCCGAACATGGCAATAATATGATAAATGCGTTTACATGCACTTAAGTAATGCGATAATGGGAAAAATCCAGGTTTACATGATTCTGTCAATATTCCGATTTCTTTCCCTGAACGCGATGTGTAACTCAAACGTAAATTAGAAACATATATTAGCCTAACGTTATATATTATAAATGACATATTTTAACGTTTATACATAACGTGACTATACTTCCTGTTGGGTTGCTAGAAACAGCACGCGGGTTGGTATGCGTACCCGTAAGTTAGTAAACACATTAACTATAGCCTAACGTTAGTTACATAAGAAAGAACAGCAGCCTATAACGTATAAGAAAGTAACGTTAAACATGGTAACGTTAGACAGGAATGCTCTTATGGGTTTCGTCGTCATATGGCAGATGTTATGGTTGCGGTTGGCAACTAACACTGTCTTTCAAGCGTTCTGTGTTATGAGCAGAAGACGACGAAGAGCTTTAACGTTACAACAAGCGCTGATTATTGGACCCAGAATAGGCCTTCCTCCAGCACTGTTAAGGACCCGGTCGTGCTGGATGCGTGTTAAGAGCAAGGACTGGTGGGAGAGAGTGGTGCTAAATGAATTCACCGATTCAGACCGTAGACTTGTGGACACCAAACTGGTTCTCTCTCTGACCTCTCAACTGTTTTGACGTTAGCGTTACGTTACTAACAATATCCGGAGTAGCTGTTGCCATGGCTGTTGCTGTCAAACACGCACATGCGCAGATTTAAAAAAACGAACTAGATCGGAATAAGCGTTTACATGCAACCAATAAAACGAAAAACACGGCAGAAATCCAGGTGTAGTTATCGGATTTCTCATATTCCGATAACTGCTTTTTTCCGAAAAAGCTTTTCGGAATATTGCATTTACATGACAATTTGAATAATCCGATAACAGCCATATTCCGAATATGATCGGAATATTGAGTGCATGTAAACGCACCCATTGTCCCTCAAATCCTTGGATAACTGGGTATGAGTGTGCAGCAGCATGCATTTTTTACAGTAACCGTACATTGAATCACCATTTCTCCTTGTCTTCTTTTTTATTGAATTTCATAATGGAGATGTGACTTTAAAGTTGTCCAAATTATGTTTTGGTTTTCCTACTCACAGGAGGAGAGCTACTTTTCTCGAAATCAAATATCGTTTTTCAGTGGAACTCCCCTTTAAGAGGGTAAATAATCTCTCTAAACATGAAACACCTAATTAAGAAAAATGTACAGCTTGTGGGATTGCAATTGTGGTTGGAACAAAAACCAGCATACACAGGGGGCCCCCAGGACCGAGGTTGAAAACCACTGGCTTATGTGACAACTTCAGTTTCCCATTAGAGACAAGAAAGATAAAGTTCGAAAGGTTGAGTTGAGCCACCAGTACAAAATAAAAACTTTTTAAATTCATTTGTTTTGTTTTGTACTGGTGATTCAACTGTGTGTTACCTACAGTATGACTAAACCAGCAGGGAAATTCATATTTTAAAATGATAACATAATGAGGCCAAATGATTTGATTGCAAACTGGTGCTGGAGCTTGGATCATCATAGGTCAAGAGCACGATTAAGCGGATGAGAGCCATCTTATCTCCAACCGCTACAGCACATATCTACTTTACCCTCTCCAGCATCTTCACCAGACGAAGCAGCTGAGGCACTAAGTGTGAACATTCACTGAAGTGTTCCACGCCACTAGTCCATCTGTGTTCCTGCCAAAAGTAGAACTACAAGAATCCGCTTCCATATTTACTCCATTGGGGCTTTTTCTTCAGCCAGTGCTGTTCTGAGAACCGTCCTTGGGGAAGCTAATTTGAAGCTGACAATCGAATAAACACATACATTCCCCATAAATGAGCTTTTTTCCCCCCAATACAAAAGCATTGACATCAAACTGTTTTGACACAAATGACATGTTTTGTGCTGTATAAACAGTAGCATACAGCGTAACGCACCGCAGGATGGAAGGCCGTTATGATTAATCTATAAAGCTGTCGTTGGTACAAAGCAGATTCATTTTGTGGTTGAACAAATTTACCAATTGCACTACATCAGTGCTTTTTCAACAGTCAGTATTTCCGTTTTCTCAGGCCCTAGTGTATAGGCCTAGTGCCTTCCATTCAGTGGTGCATCTATCTTCTCTTACATTATTAATATAAGAGAAAATATTCTGTAGGAGAATTCACAATCTTTTAACCAACTTCTTGCAATCAACAGTCCCGACAGCTGCCGTCTAACAGACAAATTTAAACAAATTAGGTTTTCTACTGCTTCAATGGTTAATACATATTTTAACAGCATCTCCTACAAATGATAAACAACTTGAATAATTTGCTGTAGTGTCGTGAATAAGATAACTAAGCGTGAAGCCCGTTGAGTCCGCATGGGTCCTTTTGATATTTATGAAATCCCAACGGCGGAAGATTTGTTTCACTACAGTTTGCTGTCAACAGATGCTACCTATTTACTTAGTTTTTTCCCCACGGAAGCTGGAGGAATAAAAGGAGTAGGTTAGAGTACTATACAATCAAAATGAGGCCAAGTACAACAAACAACATTGGCAATCTTAGCTCACATAAATTAAACAAGCTCTAATTTAAAGCAGTGCTACCTGCTAGTGATTCCTAAATTAACCAGTAACCCAAATGCAAGTGTCTTTGCTAGTTTCAGACCGATGCAGTTGTAGGGTCTATAGAACTACAATTCCATACAATTCCATCCACAGAAAACCCCTTTTCCAGTGACGTAGGACATTGTCCCAGTTGTGATTTCCGCACTGTAATGCGATACTCCAGGGGAAGAGCCCTCGATCCACAAGGAAGGATCGGCCATCCACGACAAGGGGCCAGCTTTTGGCTCTCAACCTCAGCACCGGATATAATGTCGCCCTCTGCTGATATCTATGATTTGCACTCAAAAAGCCAGTTTTCCCATTGGGCTCCATTCATTTTTGACAGCAAATTTAAAATATTTACATTAATATAATGATGTTAACTAGCATTATATAATTTTTCCGAAGTAATTTTTTTTGGTTCTTACCACACAGACAAAGATATGATTTATTTTAGTATTATTTATTGTGGCCTATCTGCGCCTTCCTCGTTGTACATGTGACTTGACTGGACACAACTCCGACCCAACTGAACGAGGCAGGCACATCTAGCCTCTGCTATCAGCTGCAGAGTATTGGAGATGAGACGCCAGGAGGCAACGCGAGTAGCGGTGGTCAAGGAAGAACCACGAAGGGAGCCACGTATCGACTGATCCAGCAGAGGACCTCCAGTAAGTCCTGAGAGGCCAGCGGCCTGCAGAAGAATCACGCTGCGTACTTTGGAAGAGATGAGCTGACCGGTTTCCCTTATCCAATCCTATGAACTCAACCCTGTGAACCTGCGATCTGACAGAGGAACTAGTTCAAGGGACCCAAAGATGGGGTGGCCGGATCCCCCTATCAATCCCAACCCTGTGAACTCGCAATCCGACAGAGGAAACAATTCAAGGGACTCAAGTAAGGCTGTAGCACTGGGCATAGCATATCACTTAGAAACCGCAATATGTTTGTGACTGGGTGCATGTAACTGCTATTGAATGGTTAAGTGTTAAAAGTTTTGTCATTTTCTTTTGGATGGCTCTAAGCCATCCACCGCGCTGTATTAGTTGAATATACATCACACACAGAAAGAATCTTGCATGTGATTTATCTTAAATATGATGGCTCTCCCTTAATTACTTTTCCTAAACATACGTATTGAACATTCTGATATATTAAGTAATACATTTAATTTGCTAAGTAACAAATTCAAAAGAATCAAAACTATTGCTTTTACAGCTGTGTAATCTTTGAGGGCAGCTTATTTCTATTTCTGAAATGCATTCTCTGTCACATGTGCACACCTTCCATATATGTCCAAAAGCATCACATGTTCACACATAGTTCATTTTGCCTGTGTATCCTGCTACTGTGACCAGATGTTGTTATTAGCAGATCAGATGCCGTTATCCAATGGGGGGGAGTCATTCTTTGTTTAAAAATGTAAAAAATCCAATCTTAAGGATAGTCTAATTGTATCACTGAAAATACCTGAATGTCTGAAGGCACGTGCCAACTTCCTTCTGAACCATGGGCATGTACCAGCTGCAACTTATTTTCAGTGCTCGACAGTTAATGTGCAGGCAGTTAATGTGCAGCACCATGAATACAGGGTTAATGTGCAGGCAGACAGCACCATGAATACAGGGTTAATGTGCAGGCAGACAGCACCATGAATACAGGGTTAATGTGCAGGCAGACAGCACCATGAATACAGGGTTAATGTGCAGGCAGTTAATGTGCAGCACCATGAATACAGGGTTAATGTGCAGGCAGACAGCACCATGAATACAGGGTTAATGTGCAGGCAGACAGCACCATGAATACAGGGTTAATGTGCAGGCAGACAGCACCATGAATACAGGGTTAATGTGCAGGCAGACAGCACCATGAATACAGGGTTAATGTGCAGGCAGACAGCACCATGAATACAGGGTTAATGTGCAGGCAGACAGCACCATGAATACAGGTACCTGTTCGAAGAAATGACTCACTGACAGGATGAAATGAAAAGCAAATTTTAACATATTTTATAGATACTGTTTGTGTGATTGGCAGTATTTATGAAACTCTAAGCTTTTGGTTACCAGTTCATTTGTGTTCAGGCTGTTCCATCACAGTGAGAACTGATTGGGTGGAAACAAAGACCAGATACGCAGTTAAGGGTTTTTCCTTCACAGTGTCTAGCCACTGTGTTTAGTTCTACGTAAGACAACCCGCTGATCTATGCATCCACAATGCACAGGCAGAGTATGAATCATGCATTGTGACAAATTAAGATCAATTAAGGTTCAGTAGTAGAAGAGATGTCTCATTGACTCTGTTCCTGCATGCTCGTATTGCTTTTGATCATCTACCTCCTCTCTATTCGTAATATATCGGAGCCTGTATCGGCAGCAGGATTGCATTTTCTGAGAACATGAGCTGTCTAATTCAGTCATACGCATCAAGTTACGGAGATGAAATGACGGCTTTCGGAATCTTAACAGACCAATGATGTGGGAACAATTTCATTTACTGGGGTCTTTTTCAAATAAACCAAGCAATTTGTCTGCGTGAAAAATAATAATTTGAGAGGGTTTTCATGTAGGAAATTGAAGACGTAATTTCAGGGTGACTCGTAAATGTCAGGATGGCTATAGGGTAATTGCGCCCTTTATCCTAATGTTTCTATCGTACTCGCCTAGGTGTTCCACATTGTTGCCCTATATAGGCTACGTTCAAGTAACAAATAGGAAGTAAATGTATTTTCTAACAAAAGCCACAATTAAATGGAATAACGTATGTTTCATGACCGAACAAAACAAACGTAACTTGACTATTCAGACGACTGTAAGAAAAATACTGTTTTCAATAAGTCTGAAATGTAATAAATTTAATCTTTTGCATGTGAAAAGGAGCAAGGAACTGAGGTTGAGTTGGTCATCAGTCCATCTCCAGACTGAAAATCCAAGCGAGAATGCTTGGGACCAAATTACACATTCAAGACAACTCTGGAAACCTGCGGAGAGCTTTTAACTGCTGTCAGTGGCAAATGGGACAAACTACCTCAGGATTTAAAAAAATTCCTTTTTATCCAGTTCAATCTAATTGTAATGAGCTTTATGCTGAACTCCAGCAAGTGCTACTTAAATAAATAAATAACATTTCACATTGGTTTAACTGACCGTTACATTTATGAAAGTTTGAGAAAAACAAACTAATCACAGTGGTGCTCAAGTACATTTAGAGCAGTATCCGAGGGAACAGACTTGAATCCTAATTCAGTTACAATCACACCTCTCATAAGACGAAGGAACAAGGCTGCCATCTATTGGACATAAACGTTATTACACACTTCTGCAATCCTGTCGCGAAGCCTTATTATCCTCTACAACTGGTGAAAAGGTTTATTTTATATTCTGAAAGGCACAGTACATATTTATAGATCTAACGCACACTCAGCTGAAATGTTCATCACTATAATTAGAAATCCATTATTCAGTCATTGGACTGTTCACGAAAGAAAGCTTATCTTCATGTGGATTCATACATAATCTATAGAGTGCAATAGCATAAAATATACATGAAACTAGAAAATAAAAACTTGGCTCATATAGCCTATGAATAGATAAATGCATGGCAAAGAAGAATGCGCGATAACATGACCAGATATGTAAGTAAAGATTTCCCATAGACACTGAAGAAAATAAATTGCCTGCTGCATCCCTCTTATCAACAGCTGCCTTCAAAGCCTACATTATATGGTCCTTAAAATCACCCAGAAACACACAATTATGGCATATTCCGCAAATAATCTACAAGCTTCCAAGGAGACTATATACAGACAGGTGACAAATTAAGGGAAAAACCCCTACAGTGTGGAGGTTCGGTGGCTCTGTTATACTGTGGGGGGCATTTTCCTGGCATGGTTTGGGTCCACTTGTCCCCTTAGAGGGAAAGGTCACTGCAAATCAATACAAAGAGTGATCACCTTTATCCTATGATAAAACATTTCTATCCTGATGAGAGTGGTCTCTTCCAGGATGACAGTGGCCCCATTCACAGGATTTGGACCGACATGTTAGACAGCACTCTCCACCACTATCATAAAAACACCAAATGAGAGAATATCTTTTGGAAAAATTGTGTTCCATCCATCCAATAGAGTTCTAGAGACTAGAATCTATGCCATGGTGCATTGAAGCTGTTCTGGTGGCTCGTGGTGGCCCAACACCTTACTTTAAAAAGACATTTTATGTTAGTTTTTCCTTTCATTTGTCACCCGTCTATATGTATTTATACAGTTTCTCAAGTCAATTAAAACAGTGTTATGTTCATGATGTACATCCTTTTTTTGTTCCAATTTTAAGATTTTTTACATTAAAAAGTATGCAGTATGCAGTATGCTTAATATAAAAGCAAAAAAATTATCCTATTCAAAACAATGTTGCTTATTCCAGTGGTTCTCAAACTCAGTCCTAGGGACCCCTCTGTATTCTGGTTTTGATCCCACCACAATTGCAATTTCTTAATTGCACCATTGAGAGATTATTTAACCCCTTAAGCCACATTATGTCAGGAATAGCTGCGCATGCCATGAAAAATAAAAGTCCCATATTCACCTTGTGCTTATTGGGCTATATTGCAAACTATTACATTGAAAAGAGGTCAAATAAATAAATGACTGATCAAATTAAAGGTTGAGGTGAATCAATAGGCTCCCCATTGCTGAAAGTGTGGACCCTGACCACTAAAACTCAAATTCAAAGACAACACAAATGATAATGAATATGCATAGTATTAATAAGTGAAATGAAAAAAAATACGGAAGAACTTAAACACATGTTCAACAACTTTAATTGAGCAAAGTATTGGCTATGACGCAAATCTTATAAAAAATAAAACCATATTCACAAGATATTTTAAACAATTTGTGAGTGATTTGTGTCCAGACTAGACTCATTTGTTTGGTACAAGCAATAACAAGGCCACTGCCCAGGCCTACACAGGTGGATGATACCTGGACACTGGCATGAGAGCTAAAGTTAATCTGTCCAGTGTAACACCATTTGCAATGTTTGCTTTGTTTCACGATCTGACCTTAGAGCTGGTCCTCACATGAGTTGGGTATCGGGACGGCATGATCTGAAGAACTCACTGGACCACAGATCAATTTGTGGTTATAATAAGATTAACAGGAGTGTGCATTTTATTTGTTTTATTTGTTTTATTTTTTTCAAGATTTCCTGTGAATTTATTTTAGAAAATAATTATATATATTGTGGCTGTAAAAATAACAAATATTTTAAGATATTAAAATATTGTGTAAATAAGAAAACAGTGCAATATTGCCAAAACAGTAGCAGAATTAGGACTCAAGACAAATTGCATTAAAAACATTTACAAAAACAGCAAGTATGTATTTTCTACGGAGCCCCTAAGGTGACATGGGAAGAATTTTTTTTTCCTGGTAAAAAAAATTATAGTAGTTCATTCTGGTTGTTTTGCGTTCCCTAGGGTGACATGGGGAAAAAATATTTTTTTTCCTGTAACTGTTTCCATTCAGGACCTCTTCTTCTGGGAAAAAATTTTTTCGAAGTTATTTCCGGGTCAGCTGCCAATTGTGTTAAAGGAACATTTTGTGTACATAACGTTACTTAATCTGAGCGTGAAGAGTGGAGTTAGAGACAGAATCAGGCTCAATAATGTCAAATGTCGAATCTTTTGTGGTTGGGTTGGACAAGCTGTAAATTACACTGGAACAGTATGGAACACGTCTGATGTACCAAACAAGCCTTAAACTATCACTCTGCTGCCAGATATGCAGTAGATATGGATGGATAACTTGAAGGGTTTCTTCTCCTGAATTATTTTTCCATAGAGTACAATAGGAAGATTTGTCAGGAGAAACAACCCTTAAAGTGATCCATCCATATCTACTGGATATCTGGCAGCAGAGTGATGGTTTGAGGCTCATTTGACACCTGAGACCCTTAATGACTTACAGCCATTTCGCCAACCATGTATTCCATACTGTTCCAGCATAATTCACAGCTAAATGTAGTCCCACCCCGCAATTCCCATAGAGATCCATTCAAATGCAGAGAGGTTCTAGTATCGCTTGTATGAGTACCAGAAAATAAGATATCAAGAGTCTTTTGATATTGTTTGGTCACAGACATCAGGAAGTCATGGCAGGCAAAGGATAAGAGACCAAATATCAAAAATGATTCCTTTATTCTACATTATGTTAAATGGTCCAATATTTTTTCATGCCCGAAAATGGGGGGGGGGGAACTATAATTTCTAAGCGGTTCATCCAATATGGAAGAAAATACCCTCAAATTAAAGCTGAGTCTGCACTTCAACCTCATTGTCATTGTATCCTTTCAAACTCAAAGTGCTAGAGTACAGAACCAAAATAACAAAAAAAATTGTCACTGTCCAATTAATTATGGTGCTCACTGTATAACCAATAATAATTCATTAATAAGCTACATAACTTAGCTAAGGTTACCCAGATAGCATATGCTGATCGGACCACCGAACTATATGTATCGGACCACTAACCTAGTCAATTAAAGTCGGACTACGCTGGTCTTTTTCGTCCAGCGAATGCGCCAGCAGGGCATTGTTAGTAGTAAATAAGCTGGAGGATTGATGAGTTGGCAGCAGTCTACGAGTGGAGCGCAGAGTGCAAACTAGATTTACACCTCCTTCATCGGTCAAAGAACACAATATCCCACTACACACAGTTCAGAATTTGGATATATAGTTTTTAGATAACGGCCTTCGAGACACAGACTATATAATATGATGGCGCAAACTTGTTCATGGTCAATACAATAGTACATTGTTAAGTAGCTTGCACTGGTTGACCTGTCTGTAAGAATGCTGCCTGTTTCTCTCTCTTCCCTCCACAAGCATCAACAGGAATGTCCTTAGGCAATTAAAAGCCACACTGAGACCCTTATCTATGCATAGAACTCAAGGGTGCCATGGTGTCTCCTCTCCTGAAGGGTTAAATTACCTTTAAAGAGACACCGACCACAAAGCTATTGATGTTATTGGTGTCAGGGCCCAGCATGGCCATAGAATTTACATGAGTCATTTAGCAGACTCTTTTATCCAAAGCGACATACAATAAGTGCATACAGATACATCATCGAAGTAACTACAGAACAGATAAGAAAGCACATCCTTCCCATAACGTAGCAATGTAATGAACATTGAATGTAGTTCACAGTAAGCTGTGGGTAAATCAGCTATACTACAATTGTATTTGAAATACCATTATAAACTTTAACAAACGGTTAAACAAAAAACAAGTATCATGAGAGGTCCGACATTAGTATATCAATCAAGGTGGAGTCTGAAGAGGTGTGTCGATGGAAGAGGTGTGTTCAGACCACGACGGAACGCAGGCAGGGTTGGGTTGGAGTAGAACGTAGGGGAATGGGGAGTTTGTTCACACAAATCATACCATAAGGATCATGATTTCCTTTTTTGATTTTAAGTTTGAATGCCAATGCATGGCATGAAATAGTGTGGGATTCAATTGAAAGGATTGTGGCTGCTTTTCTGCTGCAAGGTCACAATATCTACGTTGGATTTATTAAAATGATTGGGCCAAAATCGCTATTAGGATGTAATTTTTGGGGATTAAGTCACTCCATGACTTTCCTTTTGATATATACTGTAGTGAAATGTGTTAATGAATATGTATACCTGGAGGGAACATACTAAAACAGGGTGGAGAATGTGTAAACCAGACTAATTAAGTATTCTGTCAAATACTATATCATGCATTAGTTGACTAGCTACTCTCCACTTTTTGTTTGAACTCATGAAAGCAGGCAGTAATTTGTCTGCACAGATACACACGTAGCCTATAGCTCACACTCCTGGTCAGCCCTGCAACAGCAGTGACCAGTTGCTGGATGGCAGTAGCCAGCCCTTGTATATTTTGACTCTGCATGCATAGATGTGGTTACTTTCTTCACCTCGTCAGGGATGCGGGCCAGGTTTTGCAGAGCAACGGTTTGCTGCTGCCGCTCGTCGAACAGCATCCTGTCCACTTCCTCGTAGGATGCCGGAGAAGGGCGTCGGGCTGTATGCACATCATCGACAGTCAAATCAGTTTCCCTTATTGACTCCATGGGGTGGAGATTTAAAACGAATGCACTCTCTGATGCATAGCTTCCAACAACATAAGGGCAGTTTCATAAGTAAATTTGCCAGCTGTTAGATAAACCAGTGCTTGTCTAGACCCCACTTCCACACCTTAGTTTGGCATCACCAAATCAGACCAAGCATCCACCCCTGACCATTCATTAAGTATGCATGGGCCAGGAGAAGAGCGGGTGGCCCCCTCCCTCTGTAAAAGTAAAGACACATTCTTTAAACTACGTGGAATGTGTCTTTACTTTTGGGTCGGCATCTGAGTCTTGCGTCTGGGTCTGGCGTTTTTAGTGTTCTGTTTTGCGTGGGGTCTTACATTATTGGTCTTACAGCTAAATCTGGCATTTTACATTTCTTCCCTGGTATTTTTGAATATTCTGCTGTTTGTTCCTTTTTTAACTTGCCACATTCTTGGGATTACAAACTGTGGTTTGCTATCTTCTTTAATTCATTAATTTAGTCTGTCTGTAACATTAATTAATTGTTAAGGTAGTTGCGCCTTCGTCTTTAGACTAGACGCTGAATACTTCATAAATCTCTTCATTTTAATCTGGTTGTGAGTTAGGGTTGCTCTGCTTTTCAGTGAATTTGGCGATTTAATTGACAATTCATATCTTTGATGATAATGAAATCGAATAAATCTTATTTTACATGTTGGATAAGCGAGGAGTTTTAACTGTTGATACCTTGTGTTCTGTATTCAGTGCTGAACATTAAACAAGGGTGTTAGCTGTTAAAGCTGGTGCATTTTGAAATGGTCATTTTAAAGAGATTGTCACTTCGTCAGGAACTTTTTTTTTTTTTTTTTTGAAGATGCAACCTTACATGTTTTACGGTCCACCAAAACCCACTCGTATTAAAAAAGAATTATGAATGGGAGACGATCCATGAATTTTTCAAATTGTATTTAATGATGACATAAACAAATAAACCAATGTACAATATACTCCTGAGATTTTAAGCGTTGTGAGACGTACGAAAGGAGATAAAAGTGAATGCTGAAGCTTTACATTGAAACTGTAGCTTCGGTTCTGGGGCCTCATTTATAAAAAGTACTTTAGATCCAGTTTGATCTTACGTGTGGCATACGTAGAAAATCACGACAAAGTTTTTACAAGAACATTTTACGTGACTCCATTTGGCCGTGGAAACGGTCGTAGCTCCACGTCAGGTCTTCACTTGACGCACATTACCTGCTGGTTATGCTGAAGTATTGCAGGCTTGAGAGCCGCATGTGAACGCTTATTGGTGTTGAAGATTAAATGTGTGTTAGCCCCAGGGCGCAATTACAGAGCTCATTCACGTGCGTTCAATTTGAAGTTAATTTGAGATTTATAGACGTATGACAGATGTAGCCAATTTTATAAATAATGCTTATGTCGGCCGCCGCGGTGGTACAGCGGTAAAGACCGCTGACTTTCAGTCAGCGCAGTTGTACTCCGAGGATCGGGGTTCACGCCCCGGTCCTGCCATAGCCGAGCGTGGCCGGTGCCCTGTGGAGGCGACAATTGGCGGTCGCTTCCGGGTGGGGGGAGGGGCTCGGAGAGAACCGCTGCGCACAGGGGGACCCAGGGCGTGTCACGGTCAGGAGCTGCGCCCTGTAGAGGACGTAGCGTCCTTCCTGAAAAAAAGTGCCGATTGACGGGGTTGTGCAGCGGTGGTTCTCTAGCGGTTGCTACACGGGGGGGAATTGAATTAGAATAGGGGTTCAATTGGCTACTAAATTGGGAGAAAAAATCAGAAACAAAATTTATAAAAAAAATAATGCTTATGTCCATTTAAAGAAATGTGCTTACGTTTCAGTTAAAGATTACTTCCAAATACTTTTTTATAAATGAGGCCCCTGGTGTTGTGTTTGTTGTCCTTTGTGCTTTGCGTATATTAAATATTATTGTGTGCGCGTGGGAACATACAGTATTGTATATTCCTAGGTTTTGTCCATGTGACTTTCCACATCCGGTGCCCAAATGCCTATTACGGCTAACCCGGAACTCAAACAAGACCAAGTCGATAGGGTAGGTGGAAAGTACTCACTATAAGATCTCACACGGCAGAAAATACAGGTGGCGATATCATGTGAAACCAATAGATATTCCTTCGGTGTGGATATAGACGTGACACTTACTAACAGAAAACTTTGGTGCTATACACAATGTCTTGTCATTCCTGAACACTTTCGGTATTGCTCTCCCAAACAGAAAAGCATTAAAATGTCTGCACCCAGGCAACAGCACAAACTTTAGACCTTCCATACAGACAAAGCCACCAAGGAAAGGGATGGAATCGAAGAAAATTGTGAGCGTATAATATGAACAACAGCCAAACATACATTATCTTAGGAAACAACTACAGAATTCAATTGCCTGATGTGTGGTCAAAGAACGGTTACGATTACACAGCCAGCATCAAATTTACTTGTCTCTCAGCACTATATACATAAGATGATCATTAAAAAACTGGAGGGAATATGCAATTAGTACTGGGACCCAAATGCTGAGCCTTCTTAGATTGTAACTGTCAGCACCAGTGATAAACTTTCATATAGAAGTTTCAGAAATGCTTTTTGAACAAACCTTGATATGATTATTGGCCTGCCATTCGCTCTGCCAGCAATCTCAGATGTTTTTTTAAAGTACCAGGAAGGGAGACAAAACACCCATCCCTTTGGGAAAAGTCCCATTTGTCCGCTGGGGTGTACGGTAAGTCTTTGAGTCTCTCAGTCTCGAAAAGGAATGGGCCACTTTGCCCATTTAAATGAAACAAACCACCTCCATGTCCGTCCAACCTAAACCCCCACCCAAACCCCACGCGTCCTCCGCCCATGAATGTGGCCCGCCTGCCTGTCACCCACGGCTCCCGCAGAACCTCAGTGTCCGTTGGTCTCTGTGGAAGGGGCGGGGGCTGGCGTGGTCGACCTGGAGGTGATGGGCGTCTTCTCAGTGGTGGGGCCGGACGCCGGGGTGCCCTCCGGGGCTTTGCCCAGCCCTTGGGCAGCGATGGAGGAGAGGGGCTTGGGCTGGGCCTGGAGCCCCGGGCTGCAGATCAGATGGTGCCTCTCCCAGTCCTTGTGCTGGCAGAAGGAGCCGCAGTAGCGGGCGGCGTTACAGCCGCTGCACGTCTCGCTGGCCTTGCGCCCGCAGTTCCAGCAGCACTGGGATCAGGACAGAAGCGATTTACGTTAAGGTTTTCTCTCCAAGCCACCGGGACTCAGCAAGTAGCCATGTAAAGGGGTACCGTCATATTAACTCATTGTACAACAATGTCTAGTCGTATCCTCCTGAGACCCGACAGAAAAAGGTTTTTGCTTGACATAATACAAGCGCCTTGGATAACAAAATCATTGCAGTGAAAATATTTTCAAAGATATTATTTATTTTTATTTATATTTAATTTTTAATGAATGTTCTTTGTTGTGTAGGTTTCAGTGGAGTAGAATATATGGTTCTTGTGATTAAGAACAGAGAATTGTGTCCCCTGAAGGGGAAACAATGTAATTGCCGGGTCTTAGGAGGATACGTGAGAAGAGTGAGAAGGTGTGAGTGCAGGCTTTTCTTCTGTCACAGAAAAAAAAACATCCAATTTAACTAATTAAGGTCTTGATCCAATCAGGCATGTTAGAACAAAACCCTGCACCCAAACCAGCCCTTCTCTGATGAGCCTGGACACTCCTAATCTAAACTCGCTCAACTGCTGCTTTCCAGTTGGAAATGTGCAACAGATTTGACTGGGAACCAGCTCAGACATTCACCAGAGCTCTATTCCAAAAACAATCTCCCCAGGTCTTTGGCATGCTAAGGTCCATATTCAGTCTACCAGCCATTCACTTTGTCCTGAACTGTGAGGCTTTAGGCTAGAGTTCACTTCTTTTTTTAAGAAGAAGAAAAAAAAAAAAGTCTCTTTTAGCCAACTTCATGTTTGAGGGAATATAAGTTTACATTTATTTTTCAGGCTCCCTTCATACAGAGAAACTTGTATCATAATGCATAATAAGATTAAATTAAGCTGTGTGTTTGTGTGCCTGTGTGTACAATGCAGTAGTATGTTTGTATGCTTAATAATACAATATTATGCACAAACACACATTTGTTCCTGTGATTGTCATTGTGTGTGTCCAATAGTATACTGATGTGTGTATGCACAAATGTATGACTGTGCAAAAAAAACTTGCTAACTGTATTTGCGCAATCGCATGTGTATGTGTATGCGATTGGCACGCGAGGGTGCGTGTGTATACGTGTGCGCCACTCACCTCGCTGGAGTCCTCCTGCTCGTTGATGCCCTGGATGGCCTCCTCGGTGGCCTTCCTCTTGGCCTCTGCGAGGGTCTTCTCCATCTTGGCCCTCTCAGCCGTGATCATATCGAAAGCCTTCTGCTCGGCCTCGGCCACTGCCTTCTGAACCTCGTCCATGGCCTGCCGCTTCACTTCGTTCACGGCCTCCTCTGGAGGGACAAACACGGAGGTAAGAGCCCTGGTCCAGCCCTGCATCCCCACAAAGCATCTGCAATGCTCTTCCGCCGTGTAGGATCTCGGCTCACACAGCAACTTTGCCTCAGGAAAAAAAATTACTATTAATGTATATGTTTATGTAATGCTCTGTAATATATAGTAAAGTCTTGATTCAGTAACATTGTCTTTAACTTGAAAATAAATGTAAGCCTTTTTGTTTGGCGAAACTAAACAAAGCATTGCATTTGTTTTTAAGCCAAAGTTAAGGACACATGCTTATTGAATCCAGACCTGAGACGCACCATTGAAGATGACAACTCTGAGACCCTATACTTTGAGTGGACTGGAGCTCAGAAAAGGAAAACACATGTTGGGGAAGCTGAAGCAAAGAGGCGTCTCATTTCTTCCTAGAGAAAATCACTCATCCCCTCTTCCAGGGCCATGATCCAAACTGTTCTCTCCCTCCAAAGTCCCGCAGCACTGATCTGGGATCGGGGATCGAGGGAGGAGGAGGCAGATGGCTCGGAGCCGTGGAGAGAGGGATGAGCCTGGAAACGCGGAGCGGGCCGCCCTCGTTCTTACCGGCTTTCCTCCAGATCTGATCCGGCACGTAACCAGAGCCTGGCCGCGGCGCAAAGTCTCTCTGGGTATCTGTGGGCAGAGCGGAGGGAACCGGCTTCAGAGAGCGCACTTCGGACTGAACGAGGGAACACAGCTCGCGGAGGGCCCCGCGTTAGCCAAGGCCAGCTCTCCACACCCCCGGCCCAGAGTGCCCCCCCCCCCCCCCTCCCCAATCGGCCTGGTTTTGGACGGCCCCGGCTCGCAGAAGGCTCAGATCTGTGGGAGCCAGGATTGGTCCTTAAGAGAACAGCGCTCTTGCCTTCTGTCCCAATCTGGACAGAGCCCACCGGCACCTGTTGTAGCTCACGGATCAGCATTCATGCCTCGGCGCTCTTCGATATGCCGCCGCACACGCCAGAGTGTATCCATACCAGTGCGCTAGTCTCTTTTACAGCCAGACCACAAGAGGGCAGTGTGTTGATGCAATGGCCGAGGAAATTGATTTACATTTTCTTACAGGACTGAGAGTTGGCAGTTTGGCATTCCTTAAGGCTTAAAAAGCACAGATGAAGCCCTTTTTGGTGCTCCGAGTGGAAAGAACATTTTCCACAATGTAACCCAAAGGGCTATTTGTGATACCTGACATTAATTTAGTAACTATTGTTACAAATGGGATATGAGTGATAAAGTCCACCACCAAAAATATATATTTTTTTGTAGATTTAACTTGCTAAACAACAGTTAACAGCACGAAGTCCTGTATTAGCCTCACCGTTATTGAGCTAAAGTGCAAGCTACACAATAGTGGGGATCCAAATGTGGCTGAAAAGGACTCACCAGAGTTCCCGCTCTCCCCCGTGTGGGGGCTGTGGCTCTTGGAAAAGGGTGGGCCACTCTTCCTGGTCTCCTCCTCGCTGGAGCGCCTCCTCCAGTAGTTGAGCTCCTCTCTGTCTGACTCCTGGCAGCGGCGGAGCACGTTGATGGAGCGCCTGGTCTTCTCCACCATGTCCACGATGCAGTTCAGCACCTGGCAACCGCGGAGAAGCAAGGGCCATCAGACGTGTATCGCACGCCTCCCGTCAGAGGCGGCCGGGTACAAGGATGTCTGTGACGTCCCATCTTATCCCGGTTCAAGGTAACACTCTCAGACTGATTGACTGTGTGATGTTAGTGGGGTACGCGCACGACAGTACTGCTCAAGCTGTGCCAGCCTGTGATTCATACCGTTATAATTCAGACTATGGGAATTAATTCCCTGTGTTCCAGTGTGATTTATGTGAAATAGTATGTTTACACATTTTTCAAAAATACTTGTTAAGAAAAATTATCTATAAGCTATATTTTTTATGACCTCCTTTCATGTGCCCTGATATTATTATAAAATATTATTATTGCTCCTATTGGATTGTTGAGACCATTATAAATAGTACTGTGCTGAAATATTACCATTACTAAATGAACTTTTTCCATTATACATTTTTCCATTTTTCTATTCATGGATATGAATAACCCTAACAAGACAAAGTCTTCAAAGGGTTAAGCATAACTGTGTGTTCCTTTCCTTGTCCTGCCCGCTGGCCATGAGAACAGATCTTACATGATCCAGATGGCGCCACTCATCTGCCCATTCTCTCTCTGTCAGCCGGTGGTCCACTGGCTCCTCGCGGTAGCCTCCATTGGTGCCTGATTTTTAAAAAAAACATCACAAATTAAGGAGCGAACGTAAAGCTTAGTTTCCTCTGAGCATCGACTGTCCTGTTAAGTTGCAATAAAAAACTGACAAATATTCAACTTCCTGCCAAGCTCTTTGAATGAAGCGTTAAAAAAAAAGCCAGTAAGCCAGTGAAAGGCAGCCAGTTTAATGAAAGGTTCACGTCCACCGGTGGAATCCAGAAAAGAACAGAACTAGTCGACAACTGACATTTATATTTGAAGTATGTAGTAGTATCGGGAATAAAATCCTGAAACGTATCAGAGAGATGTTTTTATAGGCGCGATTCCTGAGAATTTCCGCCCTGGCGTTTTTCCGACGGAAGATACTTTGGTACGATGGCCTCGTGCCGTAGCGAAGTGGGGTTTAAATGGGTTTAATGTGGAGGAGGGAGCAGATTGGCGGTGGTAAGCCTCGCACGGCGGCACGTATCCATCAGGCCCCACTCCAGCGGGAGAGCCTCCTGATGAAAACCAGACGTCCGCCACGGTGCTCAACATGCTGAAGAGCCA
Source organism: Ilyophis sp. 1 JC-2022 (assembly GCA_022702515.1). Taxonomy (NCBI): domain Eukaryota; kingdom Metazoa; phylum Chordata; class Actinopteri; order Anguilliformes; family Synaphobranchidae; genus Ilyophis; species Ilyophis sp. 1 JC-2022. The sequence goes on along the minus strand of CM040396.1, from coordinate 41,194,189 downwards.
ACATCTGGGAATCAGCTGTCAGCGCCCCCCTCCACCGCCCAACCCCCTCGCTTCCCTCCCCCTCCTCCTCGTCTTCTCCCGCCCCACTGCCGCCAGTTACACTGGAGTAGGGCCCCGTCTGGATTCCGACGGGGAGCCGTTCAGGCTGCGCCTCGCAGGTCACCTCCAAACAGTCCAGACCTCACTGAGTGGATCCGACACAGAACGGACCGTGTTTGGAACCCCACTCAAGCACCACAACTACACAGCTATTCCCCAAAGCTTCACACACAGCTCTCAAAGCAAGACTGGGAGGCTGTCTGGCCCACAAACACAGCAGAAGTTTTTATGAACCGCTTTTGAAGACGTTAATTGTGAATTATTTTGACCGTGACTGTTTTGTAAATTTGTGGCCATGTGCACCTGTATTTTTTCAGGCTTGTGTTTGGAACAAGTAGTAGAAATCTGTGAGACAAACAAAGTGGGAAATCAAAAAAGAAACCCATTACCCACTTTCTTTTTTGATTCCGCTCTTAATCATCAGGAAAAATTGTTTTTGCATCAGGTTGTTTTCAATATAGAGCATATTCCCACATACCCCGTGCTAAGCTGTCATGATTTGTCATGGTGATCATTGCTGACAAAAAAAGATCACATTTAAATATTGTGTTTTAATCGATCTCCTGATTGGCTGAGGGTTACCTGGGAGACGAGGCCTGTCTTTGAGGTCCCTCAGTTCCAGGATTCGCTGGGGGTCGCGGAACAGATGCGGCACGGCAATGTCCTCAAGGGCGTAGTGCTGCAGGGGCGGGGGCGTGGGGTGTAGCTGACTACTCAGGGGAATGGGGTGGGCGGGGCTGTGGCGGGGGGCGGGGCTGATGGTGCATATACGCTGGGCGGGGGGCTCCAGAGGACCAGGGGGGCGTTCATGAAAGCCATTCTCTTTGCCTCTTTTGAAGCAAAGCAAATAAAAGATATTAATACCACTACAAAAATACGTTCGGCAATATATTTTTTTATATAAATTATAAAAAGACTATTTACAATTTTTCAAATTGTAAAAATGGAAATAATTAATTTTAAACTGATTAAAGTAGCATAAATTGCCAGTGTTGTGCAATACATGCATGTGGGCCATCTTGGTGCACAGATCATTGATCTATGAGAATAATGAGCAGTGTGGGTGGGCGGAGCTGCGGCAATGTGGGGCGGGGCTCACCTGTTTGGGCTGGGCCTCTTGGTGCTGTCGCTGGGCTCCAGGAGAAGCTCGGAGGAGTCGGGCGGGGATGCCATGGTGGTGCTCAGCAGCAGGTGCTCATGCTGGGAGAGGTACTGGGCAGGCGTCTGCTTGGCGGCACGGGCGCAGTGCAGGAGCTCCCTCTGCAGGAGGGGCAGGTTGGCCTACAAGAGGGGGGGTGGGGAGGGCAGGAAGACGTCAATGGGGAGGATGACGGATGATTACAGTAGCTCGCTCGCTCGCTCCCCCCCCCCCCCCACCCCACACACACACATAAACAATGCCACCACTTAATGCAGCAGGCAGACAGGAGTTATCGCACAATAAGTGCGTTATTATTAGCTTAGGATATTTTTTTTTACTACAGTAGCCGTCTCCCGTCAAACGACATGCTAGAAACTCCATTTCCCAGTCTATTTCCTCAAGTATACCTCATGAAATGCAAATCATTTACTTAATTTATTTGGTGATTGCCTGACAGGATAATTGCAATAAAAAAATGTGAGCAGCATTATATAAATAATAAATTCATATTTTTATGTGTCGGTTTGCACATACTCAAAAGTTTGCAAAACCACTCAAAAGGAGTACCAGAGCCAAATAGCTACAGGAAAATATCTATAGGCATCTTGACTAGTCTTCTGCAAGAGGTACAGAATAAAAGCAGGTGTGTCCTATTTCACTGTTTGTTCCCAACTCACAACTAAGAGCAAACCTGCTCTATTAAATATTTGTTTGCATAGAGGGCTGCTCTTATATTCCGTATTCTGCTAAACTGCATGAACTGCAACAGATTGACGTTGCAAATGCTTCTCTTGCATGCAACACTCTGCTACACCGAAACTGTGGTATAAATATTTAAAATCTTTTTTGTGAAGTTTTGTGGCGGCCACACCGTGTGAACCAAACTCCGTGAACCAGGCTTTCGGGTTTCTCGTTCTAACGAGCATTGCGGGCGCACCGGCGATGTTTCGCCTCCGTCAAGCGGGGCCGGCACGCACGCCGGAGGAAGACACCGCGGGGCAGGGTGAGTGAACGCAGACCCCCCTCTTTGGCGTAATGAGAACCAGGCACCAGGCACCGGCGAGCGTAATTACACCCACTTCCTCATTCTCGAGTATAGGCTCCGGCGCATATGTTGTCTGTCATCTAGGCCCTCTTCCGCGGGCGGAAACAAGATTTAAGGCGCCCTCGAAGCTGAATGCCTGCATTAATTCGGCGCGGAGCCCATATGTCGCGCTCGGCTCATAAAAACAGGGGAAAAAAGTTTCAGTCATGTTTCACACTTCCGTGCTCTCAGAGTAATTTGTGTGTGTGGGGCACTGGGGGGGGGGGGGGGGGGGGCTGAGTGGGTACTCTGATTTCACCGGTGCACTGGAGTGTTGTCATAAATAACAGAGGTAGAGAGAAAGAAAGTGAGGTATGACCAGGGAAACTGTAAAGAGGGATAGGGGTTGCCTAAATATTAGTCCGTTTGAAATGTCAAAAGCAACAGCAAAGTAAAGAGGAATTTGTAAGGACGGGGCAGGGAAAGGTAGTTCCAACTAGACACCAGAAAAGGCTCGGTCATTTATGACTTGACAGGAGTTATGGAAGTAATATTTCCATTTGTTCAGGAAATATTAAACGCATGCATTAAATGACAGTTTACATGACCATTAACTAGAACAGAAAACAGAGGAAAAGTAATTGGATGCAGCATACTGAAACAAAACGGTTTTTTCTTTTGCCTTTTTCCTCTAGATAATTCCCTTGAACGTGTTTTCTACAGATAATTACCAAACACTGCCTAATAAATAACGAAAATATCCACAGCTCATGCAAAGCTCTTAAATGTTTTCACCTTGATGTACATAACAATAAAACGAGTGTCTAGAGACTTTCATCATGGTCCTGGAAGGCTGCAGCATCTGAAGACAAGTTTTCCAGTCAGTTCCTTCAGCACTTGAGTGCAATGGCTAACTCTTCACTAAACAGTTCTGAGAGGACTAGAGCATTTAAATAAAACCAGAAGAGGGTGCTAGGGCAGGATGAGGTGAGGGCAACCCCACCGACAGAAACTCCTCCCTCCCCCGGGATTGATACAACTGGCAATCACATGCTGCCCTTTCGGGGCTACCAGCCACATTTGCCACTTGCACAGTCAGGATTATAAACCGTAGGCTTGAACGGCAGTTTCCCAAAAATGGACGGCAACTCACCTTTAGGAAAGGGATAACAAAGGGTCTCAGGGGGAAGTTGGTCGCCTCTTGAAGCCTGCCGTGGAATTCCTCGATAGTGACTGTAGAGTTCTGTGAGGGACAACCACACAAGGACGCTCACGTTGCGGTCTAGCAAATCGAACGGGTCCTTACCCGCCCATCCTCACTCCTCCCCGCGTCCCTGTTTTTCGCTTCGGCAAAAGCCCAAGGCAGCGGAAACGGTTCCTCTGAGAACCCGCAGCGAGAGTTTTGAGAATTGGGATCGAGGCCTTTAACACTCACCACCAGAGCCAGAACCAGGCTGCGCACGCTCTCCCCGATCTCCGGAGAGATGTCATTGCCGAACTGCTGCAGCGTCGTCAGAAAGCGCTTCAGCTTGCTGAGCTGGCGAGCCCCGCAGGTCGCCGGGAGCTGCTGGTTAGCCAGTGAGGAGGACGACGAGGAGGAAGGCCCATTGCTGTATCGCTGAGGAGGCGAGGGCACTGCATTCAGGGTAGGAGGAGAATGATTGATCCCGTTGGTCACTATTAAGGAGAAAAGTCACAGAGATGTAGGATGAAAATAACAAATTCTCCCTCAGGGCACTAACTATATGAGTGCCAGTCTTTTCCATGGGCAGGAAAAACTCTTACCATCCTAGAATTGCTACTAATACACTAAACACAGCCCTTAAATAAGATCCCTGAACCACAATACCTGCTTTATCTACAGTATGTAAACTTGTAAGCCACCACAGTTCCTCTACATAAGCTCTCTTGATGGGGACACTGTTGGAGATGCCATCTTTTGGATGAGACCATAGTCCTGACTCACTGTGGTAATTAAAGACCCCATGACCCCATGATTATTATTACTATTAATATTATTATTCAGGAGCACGGAAGGCCTTGATTGGAGGAGGCAGCAGCGGGAGACTCACGTGAGGTGGAGGAGAAAGATGCCGGGCGCGGGCCGCTGGGGTTGATGGAAGGCAGGGGCGGCATGGCGGACGGAACAGACCTGGCGTGAGCTTTGACATCCACAGGAGAACCGGGCATGGCAGGGGTCGTCTTCTCTCCACTGTCTGAAACAGAGGCAACAGGCCGGAGGTCAGTCCTGATCCTAGCGAGACGTAGCTGTGACACTCTGGACTCTCGCCCTCCCCCGCAAATGAAGGGAAAAGCAAATCATACTTCTGATGTGATGCGAGAAAGGAACTGGCATGGACAAATACAACGCTCCAGATAGCAGATATCCAGCGTAGCACTGAATGCCATTCCAAGTATTATTAGAAGCATGCTAGGGTACTGAGTGGAATTCACCCATTGGTGGTTAAAGCAATTCAATTAAATTTTATTTGTATATCACTTTGCATAGATACGCTGTCACAAAGATGCTTTACAGAGGAAAAAGAAAGGAAATTTGGGCAAAAATCAGTCCGGAACCCCCAAAAAGCAAGCAATTGAGTGAAAAAAAAAAATAATTATTTAAAACCCCTGAAATTCTCTCGATTGGGCCCACGGCATCCTCTGTGAGTTGCCAGCGTGTGCGCGCCCGAGCTGGACTGATTTTCCAGATTGAGCCAGTCATTCGGGAAGGAGGAACTGCGCGATCTTCGCCACACAAGAACACTTGGGAGAAGGGCAACCTTGTTCCATGAATTAGCCAGATGTCACGCCTTGAACCGCATTGAGATCTATAGTGGAGGCGCTGAAGAAGGGAGCCATTGTAACGAGAAGAATACCCTGTCACTGAGCACTCTGTGCTGGGAGATTTGCTATTTCATGCTTACTAACAAGAAGCCCAAGAGCTATTGAGAGTTAAATGCACACTTTCATTGTCGCTGTGACTCAGGGCAGGCCACCAGATTCTGAAAGATAAAACAAACTGGTATTCTATTGCTCTTGAGAAACTAAGACCATGAAGACTCCATTTGTCTATTTCGGGAAAAGCCGGGCAATCAAATTGAATAGGCTGCGGATCAAGTCCTCGCTGGGGATAATAATTTCACAGTTAAAATATCTCACAATCTCCTATCCTTTTCAAAACACTCAAACAACTCTTTGTAATGCACCTTAAAGATATCACTGCTGACTAATTTGATTCCTATCTCATTATCTTGTCAGAGAAGATACTAATACAAAGCTCTCTTGAGTAATTTGGTTTGACAACGTAATGATTGGCCATAATGCCGTGTAAATTTAATACGATACTTGCATATAGCCTTGTGAAGTGAGTGAACACAGCCTAGCTTTATGCCAAGATAAAACATTCAAATAAACTGAATATCAACCAACACTGCAAAAAACTACCAACATGACTCTAATCCAATTAAAAGTTACTACACATTTTATTTTGGCCCCCTTTTTTTATTGGTCCACTGGTCATTTTTGTCTTTGTGTTTTGTATTGTATGGGGAAAGAATTAAACCCATTACTTAAAACTGCTCTGGTGGACTACATATTTCACATTTTATGTGAGTTGTGGCATGCACTTTTTAAATGCCTTTCATCCAGAAAACAACATAAAAGATTATGAGCATGCCATGTAACATTCTGAAGACATTAAGAGCAAAAAGAAAAGATAAATAGGAAAAGGTTGTTTGCTTTCAGTCAGACAACCATTAGTGCCTCTAACTCGTGTTTCCTTCATAATATACCACAGACACAACACACAAAACAAGGAGCCTTCGCTGATGTACCAAATCCTACTTAAAGATGGTATGGACATGGACTAACACAGAATATCCTCAATTACTTTCATGGAACTACTTCTAAACTAATAATACAACTAAATAAAATCTCCACTCTGCAAAAAATGAAATATTAATGGGCATACTATACTCTTACCAAATTCAGACAGTAACTTTTTTTTATTTTTAAGAAAAAGCTTCTTACTCCTAAGAAATCTTAACAAGTACATTTTTCTTTCCCCACTGACAGTTCATAGCGCTTATTTTAAGAATTTTCCCCCTCAAGTGACGCTTGAGTGTCGCTAAAAGTGCAGAGCAACACTACTAACACCACCCAGGAAAATAAAGAGGAATTAAGTGACCTTCAGTGAGATAATCACGATTATATTCAGCATTAGTGGCAGCTCAGAGGACACGCTGTCAGGCAACAGCACACATCTACTCAACACACACGCAAACATGCACACACACCTGCCCCCCCACGTCCCCCCAACCTGTGATTCAACAGCTCCCATCTCTCCACCTGCGCCCCTATTTACCGACCGTCTCTTCAGCTGGGGGTCTCCTCCCACCCTCCACCTGCCTGATGCCTCCCACGGCTGGGAGTGTGGGGGCGGATGTACAGGAGCCGTTTGTGTTTCTTTCACAGGGGACTGAGACGGGGCAAGGCGAAACCTATACTATGAAAGGCCCTATCAACACGCTGTGTGGTCTCTATATCCTGCAAGAGTCGTGATCTAAGCCTGGCTTCAGTCCTCCGGGCACTTCATGAAGAAACTCCAATACATTTTTTTCCCCCCACTACTTCAATTCAACTCCATTTAGACAGGAAACATGCTAGCACAGACCGTTTCCCTGGACTCAGCATGTTACCCATTTAAGCTCTGGCCACCGTGCCTAACCACGGCTCTGTGCACTGTCTGTAGTGGGGTCACGGATGTCAAAGGTCGCCCATTAAGAGAGAAAGCTCAGAAAAGTGCCGTGTCAATTTGTCATTCATCAGCCAGCAAAGAATGGATGACGGCTATCTTTGAACAGTTGGAAAATGGGATCCATTCTGTACTTAAGTGTGTGTTCTCTCTCATACACACACTCTCACACACACATTCACACACACATACACACACACACACACACACACACACAGAACACACCAGTTTCTGCAGTGAGTGCATCGTGTAAAAGCTGATATGAAAGCTGAGGTGATGTGTATATACTTCTGTGATTAAAATCAGAATAGACTCTGTAAACTGCCATCCAGCTAAATGAGGGGACTCTTTTTTTCACAGTGGCCACCCAAGATAAATATTGATCTAGAACATGGTATTTGCTAGCTGGTGTGTGTGCCACCTGTTGTGAATTCAGACAGACTTTAAAAAAAAAAAAAACTCCCCTTAAGGAGGGACAAAGTGTCCCAAAGCCTTCCTCAAACACGGATGCTGACACCTGCAGTAACGTGTACGGCCCCAAACTCCTCGGTGGTAATGAAAAATTACACTGACCTTGTCAATTCTGAATATGTACGGAACGCACATTTGGCCCACAGGGATCCCATTACTCGTTTGCCATGGCAACCTTCTGTTTGGCTAAGTTGTGTCACAGAACGTGCAATTCTGGTCTCGGCCTTAGGGAAATTGGCTCCAGCAGCCACCTGTTCCGTTCTTCTCAGCATTTCATATTGGCGCTCCGAGCAAAAACAGGGTGCATGCAGTTGTTGCCTGCACCTAATGGCCCAATTTGATTTGGTTAGTTGCGCACCGTGTAAAAGAAACCTGAAACACAGACATGGCTACATTTTCGACACAGAGGTATACCCTAAAACACCGAATGTTTGTTCCTAGAGGAAATCATTTTCTGTGGAAAGAAATTTCACCGAATTCAGGGTTTAAAAAGTTGTGCAATGGAGTGAAACGATTTATCCTCAAGGCCACGCCAAGTGAGTGGGTAGGCCTGTGGAAATGGAGGATGCTACTTTTGAAAGATAAACAGAATGTGCAGGGAAAACATAAAAAAGAAAAATCTTTCTCACACCTGAAAGTGTGTGGAAAACAGGTGCGTAGGTGAAGAAAACACCCACACGCTGTTATTCATACCAATGTTTCCTCTACTATTATAGAAGGCTAACATTAGCACAAATAATTACAAAATGGAGTTAGAGGAGGAGGGGAAGGGGGGTTATGTGGAAAATGTCCAATTGTATGCATGCACATTTCTTGCAGTCTTAAAGTCTTAAACAGTTCATGGAGGCTTAATCTCAAGCCATAAGAGACGAAAAGGAGCCATTGTTGAAACTCAAAGCCTTCACTGCTCAGCCCGTAAATGTCGACGGTAATTTCCCTTGGAAAACGGAAGGCAGCACCAGGTATTATTGGGGTGAAAAGCCTCCTTCTTCTCAGTTGGCGATGCAAGAGACCAGGTCTACCATTAGACCCATTCTGTGCATGAGGGAAATTCATGGCTGTAAGTCAACGAGTGAACGGCGATTTATAATGAAAAGACGGGAGGGGGGAAAAAACCAAAAAACGCTGTGCGATGGAGTTTGATCTTTTTGTACGGTGCATTTCGATAAGATACCACTGGGCATTCTTCATCTTTCTCAAGGACTTTTCTGTTCCACTCTGCTGGCTTCCAGCTCTGCTTCACATGATGGGGTTAGTGTGGAAAGAGATTAGAGAGCAGCCTCTCTATTGCTTCTCTCTCTCTCTTCTGTTTTGTTTTTGTCAGGGTCAGGTTGGCGGTCGGGGAAGGACAGGGCCTCAGTGGGACATCTGTAAGGGTTTTGGGGGAGGGGGGGCTGGACGAAGGTGACACTGAGCCTGTCACCTCTCTGGGTCTGACAGCTTTCCCAGGATGCTCAACGAGTGACACCACCACAGGAGACCGTCTGGCACGGGGCCAGCCTCAATCCTCAAGACCTCAGTTCAACCACAGCAGAGAGAGTAACCCTTAACGTGCCACAAAGCCATCAAACAGGCGACACATCGATTAACAATAAATACTTTTTTCTTCCTTACGTGATATGACCGTCTCTCGCTGGGTTCATCATTCCCACAATTCTCACTGGCTACTGAAAAAGGGCTCACAGCTAACAGAATTTTTTTTTGTGCAAAACATTTTTCTTTCCTTCCTTCGTTTTAAAGACCTGAGCACAGTGTTATGAAAAGCCTGCGGTGACACAAATCTGCTACGGAGGCGAGAACAAAAGGCAGCGAGGGTCTGCCTCAGGGTTTTTACCCCCCAAAAATCTGTTAAAAGGAGGCCTCCAAGGCCGGAGACTCAAAGGGGTTAAGCCCTCAGCTCCTTAGCTTGAGCGCTGCTGATGAACCCCCCTCCCAAACACCATATGGATCTAATCGGGCAAGAACTCACCAGCTGGGGCCTCCAACAGTCACCTGTGACAGGAGAAGGGGACAGAAGGCTTAGGGTTCTCTTCCAAGTGAGAGACAATGTGTTTGGGGGGGAAAGGAAAGAAGGGGGGGGGGGGGGGCAAAGACACGAGACTCGGAGCACGGCAGGGGGAGAGAGAGAGGACTTGGGCACAAACAAAGCCTGCACCTGGCCCCAGCCCCCCGTCCGCACGCAGCGACAATGCACAGCACGTCTGTTCCTGCCCTCCCTCCCCCCTCCCACACTCCCAGCTAAGCCTTCTTGCCCCCTCTCTCCCTCTCTTTCCTACCCTCTCTCCCTTTCTTTGCTACTCTCTCTCCCTCTCTCTGTTGCCTCTCCCGAAAAGAAGCAACAGGTTTGCGTTTCCTCTCATAAAGGATACTGCATAAACCCCAGTGGTTTGTCCCCACCCCCGAACCCCAGTGGTTCATTCACAGCGTGTGTGTGGTGTCAGCTCTGCGATCAGCTCAAACCTACAGCCTGATGATTTCTACTACCCTCTTTCCGATTACAACAGAATAATCCTTCAATTCCATCGGCTGCCCTCCGGATGAACCTCAAATAAAGATGCACTGCAGTCGAGAAGGAATTCTTCATTAAAACAAAAAGATAACAGACAAAAGATTGTGGGAAGTTAATCATTTGCCAATCGGCTGAACTCTGAAACATAGTAACACTGATGAGTTATTGTTGAAAGCACACCATTGTTCATTAGGTAGTCCTCGTCTTTTGAATGTCAAATTGAAGTGTTTTATTTTGATGAAACATTTCAGTGAACAAGGTCAAATTGTGGCAGAAGGTTTTTCTTTCTTCTCCTGAAAGCAAATATAACTGGATACTTTATTCACTGCAAGTTACTCCACCCCTATTAATCACCGGCCCCAGAGATCGCAAATAATTAAATTCTCAGATTCAAACAATATCATCCCCATCAACTCCAATTAGTTGATTGATTACTGAAGTGACATCAAATGTCACGGGGCGCCCTGTGATTGAGGAAAAGAAACTGCGGCTGGTGTTTTGTGACGGTAAACAGCAGCCAGTCACCTAAGATGACACTATGAGGAAAACTGAAGTACTCAATATGCATAGAGCTCCATTGTAAGGGCCCACTGACTTGATATACAGTTGCTATGCCAAACTGAGCACAGCTTCAAGTCAAGCTCTAATCGCAAATAAATGCCAAAATTATATTTCTGTGACGCATTCCTGATGGTTCTTCGAAAAATCCAAATCTCCAGTTGTCTTTCCCCCCCATCTTGTCCCTACCCCGGTGTGACTCTCAAGTTTTAATGGAAGAACAAGAACAACATGTTGGTACAATGGTACAATTATCATCATCATCATCATTATTAGTAGCAGTATCAATACTCTAAACAATAGATGAATAACTATAATAATCATAGGTGCCCTTTAGACAAAGAGTCGGAGCAGGTGAAGATGGTCTCCACTCATCTGTTCAGTTACTGCTGGCAAAGGCGTCGGGCCCACATGGGGCCGTTTGTTTAATGACGGCACTCCTCCGCTGCATTCTGTTAGGCACAGTCTGTCCGACTCACTGCGTTCAGACCCAGCCAGAAAAGCAACAATGTTTCGTTTCAGATGGAAGGGGGTGCTCGAGCGAGGGGGTGCTCGCCGTGGGCCGAAAACGCAGCGACGGTGGTGAGGCGAGAGGGTGGAAGAGAAATTAGTTTGCGCATTAAGGGTCGCTAAAAACAGACCGGTCTGAAAAAAAGTTCCGTTGTTTTTAACTTGGATTCATCACAAACGCGAGGCTGTAAATTACCGCACGTGTTTTTCTTGGCCCCGATGGACACTTTAGCTTTCATGCCGACGCTCTGTCTGGCTGGGTCCCAAGATAAATACGGTACCTTAGAGAAAGGAGAGGCTCGCTGTTTCTTCATGTTAAATTTGCGCCTTCACCACAGGCATATTATAAACTCGGACCTGTGTGCACTGCGCTTTCTTAAAGCAGGCTAATTCCTTCTGTTAACAATTATAAGAATATAAACAGCGACGTCACGTTACTGCAATTGCCAGTGAAATAATCGTGGATGGAAAAACAATTACTGGCATCTTCCAGAGTGGGGCCGAAGGCAGATGGCTGAAATATTTAACGTCAGAATCGGAGAGCGGCACGCAGGGGTCACGCCGAACACCGTCTCCCGGGTCACTCGCACAGAGCGGAGGGCTGGGCAGGGGTCTTTCTGTTCCCCTTCAGTAGATTCATACTCATGTGTTTTTCTCATCTGACCACTGTAAACACAGTGTATCTGCAGGCTTGACTGAGCCCATGTTTGACTTCACAAAATGTTGTACGGCTTTTTGTCAGAATGGACAGGGTTCTCATAATTGCCGATGCTTCCAGACTTTTCTAGTCCATTCCAGTTCCCGCTACCCCAATTCAAGCATTAATAAAAACGGCACAGTAGGCAATATCACAAGTGTTACAGACTATCGAAAGAGTGATCCAAAAATGTCTTCAGTATCCCCAGAAATTAAGGTTATCCTAGGATCAGTTCCTTCAGCCTCAATCCAAACCCCAAACATTTAAAATGGGATATCGATTCTAATCCAGGATTAGTGGAAAGGGCGTAATTTACACGATACGTGGACATGAAGCTTTTCTAGATATTTCATTAAGCTTTTATTACCTCCAAAATCACACAAAAAAAGTAAAGAATTGAAATATCCATGTCAAAATTGTGTTATTTTCACAAACCTTTTAAGTCATTTTACTGAACTTTAGAAATTCTGTCGATTTCCAGGAAGGGTGGGAACACCTAGCTAAAACAAAGCTGAGGGAATTAAAGGTGATGAACTGGGTCAATGACCAGGTGAGTCAACAGACACCTATCAGAGGAGGGGGTTTGGCATGAGGATCATTCAAACTCAAGACACAAAGAGCAGCGGAGAACCAGAACGCAGGCCTAATCCGCCCCCGTCAAGCGAGCCAGGCCAGTAGCTTATCGGCTCGCTGTTTTACGGTCCCCCACGGCTCTCCGTGGCTAATTGATTCTCTCTCCAATCAATCACCCGGCTCCCTAGCGCCCCACGTCTCTTTCAACTCCAAGGTTTCACCAGGAAAGATGATCCCGCGCAATTACAGAAAGCGTTCAAGATTAGGCGGCGCTAGTGGGGTTCACGCTCGCGGCCCTTTATTCCAAGCGATAGTTGAGACCACCTCAAATGAACCGGTCAATGCGCACAGCGCCACAAACGGCGATGAATCACAGGCCAGGCGCGGTCGTATAGGGAAAAGGTCAAGAGCGCTGCCCCGACAAATGTTGCAAAGATCTGACAATCCACTTAACCTGCTTGCAGTACCCCCTTTGTTTCGCAGATCGGCCGGTGGACACCCGGACAGCTGGGAGTCTGAAACACTAGGCTTATATAATGCGGCACGAGCTTGTCACCAGAAACCAGTGAAACCAGTTTGCGATGCGGCCAGGTGCTAGAACGCTTAGCGGACTCAGACGAGGGAAGGTCACACAGACTCAGCTGTCCAATGCACTACCTATGGTTAGCAGCACAACAGTCTGGGCTGTTGAGAAACACTGTTGGACCTGCATTTCAGCGATATCGGAATGTGTAAATCCAACTAATTCAATAAAATGGATTAAAAAAATGTATATAATGAAGAATATAATTAAGCTAACAATCAAAATAAGTGTGTGTCTATCCCAATGTGAAATTGCCTGATATTTTACCAGACTTTCTGCAATTATCTATTCATACATTCTGTACCATTACTTAAATGTAATACAGAAAGCAATTTCACATAGGTATACATACACACTTATTTATGTGTGTGTGTCTGTGTGTGTGTATACTTATATACACACAAGACCACTGACCACAACGCCATCTGAAGATGATCAAATCCACTGCATATACGAAGATGTCTGAGGACGCCTCGGAAGCGAGTCCTCGCATCGGGCTGCGACACGTTTAAGAAAGCAGACTGCTGTTTGGTTGAGCCAACGGCAAGTCGAGGCACAAGCAGGCCTAACTGAACTCCCTGCTCTGCACAGTTTCAGAAATATACAAAAACAGTGAAGGAAGACAGCTGTGGTTAAGAACAAAAGAGTCTGTGTGTGTAGGTGTGTGCGTGCCTGTTTGTGCGTGTGTGTTTTTATGTAGGTGTCTGTGTGTGTATGTTTGCTTGTGTGAGTGTGTGTCTGTGTGTTGGTGTGTGTATATGTGCATGTGCTTGTGTGTATGTGTGTGCTGCGTAGGGGGATTTACTTATGTAATTCGATTTTTTTTAAAACTTATGTTAAGCTATGACTTATTGCACAGCTTTTGTGCCATAACTCTTCAGTTGTGCTGAAGAAAGCTGGGATCCAGACAGTGAGGTTTGGTGGTCTGGGGACCTGTTCTGTTTAATGTAATTCATTCCTTATGGCATGGCCCCCCTCTCTTATCCATCCCACCCCATCACTGGGCTGAATGCTTAACGTAAACCAGAACGGGTTAAAGAGAACAGCGAGCGGAGGCGTCTGGGAGACCTGCTCCTCCCGGTCACGTGACGGGGGTACTGGGGCCAAGACAAACACCCTCCCTGGAGGTCAGGAGATGATAGATTATGGAGGCGGTGCAGCAGGGCGCACAGTCTCCATGTTTACCTGCGCGACCTCGCCTGACAAATTTCACCCTAACGACAGGGGGGCTATGAGGCACAGTGTGCACTCACACAAAAGGCACCTTGTTCACCCACCCCTCTCAACACACACACACACACACACACACACACACACATATATATGCATGCAACACACATACACACACACCCAGAAAAGGCAAGGGACGTGGAGACCAATCCAACAGAGTATGCATAAACAGACACACACATACAGTGGACAGGCACAACACACAAACAAAAAGTACCTTGTTCACCCACCGCTCTCAACACACACACACACACACACACACACAAGCAACACGCAATATGCACACGCACACGCAAGACATACGCACGCACACACACACACACACACAGACTTGGGTACAGTCCACTGGCCTACCAGGCCACCGTGATCAGGACCTCAGGGCCATCCAAGGCAGGCGTGTGTTATGACAGCCAGCTCCATTTTCTCCAAGGCTGAGCCTCTCGGCTGACCAGTCCCTCCAACAAAGGAGAGCTCACGGGTCACTGAGCAGGGCGCAAGGCATTCATCTGTGCCTTCTTCTCCAAGCCCCTGCTCAAGACATCCAGCCTGGCCTTCGCCTCCTTGAAGGGTCCTTCAATCGGGTACCCAGGACAAAAGCCCCATTCAGCCCCCCACACCCAGGCGCAATAAAATGCTTATTTCCACCGAAGATGGTTTTTGATTGAGACCAGTCCCCAATCTAGCAAGCCTTGGAGCCCGACATGACCGATCCAGTCACTGGAACTAATCTACTGCATCCTGTTCCATGTTTTCAGCAGATGCCTAAATCTCCTACGTCCACCCGACGGCTACCCGACGGCTGCCCGACATCAAAAAGCCCATAAACACCAGCCCAGCGAATGAGCCGGGGAGTACAAGTGGTTCTTTTCGGAGAGGTCAAAGTTTTCTAGACAATTACGAGTGACGTCGACAACTTTATCAAGGTTCCAATAACTTTCTTGTGAGAACCCTTTGAAGTGCATTAGAAAACCACTTAAAGAGCTCTGAGGCATGCATGTGGTGAACTAAATGAGTAAATCGGTAGAGGGACTGGTAAGGAACGCGCGTGGCCTGTTGTGTACACAGGCATGTCCACAAAAGCATGCAGAAAGTGTAACATTTACAATCGAGCAGATACAAATAAGCTCATGTAGCACGTTCTAACATATCTCCAAATGTCGGTCTTCCAGCTTGATACAACAATGGACGGAGTTGTCGTGGCTAGGCTCGTAACCCTTGAAAATGCTTGCAGGTCTGATTCCCAGACATGGTAACATTGTTGTACCCCTTGAGAAAGGGACTACATATAAATATATATTATTTTTTTTGAAAATGTGAGTTGCATAATGGGTGAGAGGCATCTGCTAAGAAATGGCAGCCAGTCTGTGGGAGCAGCGACAGAAGCGGAGAGTTTGTAACGTCGTCTCCGTGCCAAACGTGGACAGAGAGAGGACAGACCGCTGCTGTCAGAGTGACGATCTCCAGGCTCCCAGCCGAGGCGGCCGGCCCCCCGGCCCGAGGCTCCACTGCGGCATCTCCCGCCGAGCCCCCCCAGCGCCGGACCCACTAGGCTGAGCCTGTCCAGGACACAGCCGCTCCCCCCCCACTCCTCCTCTCCTCTCCTCTCCTCTCAGGGGGTGGGAGGGGGGTGAATCAAAAACAGGCCTCTGCTCTGCTTCTCTACCTGCCCCCTAGCCCCCCCCCCCCCCCCCCCCCCCAACTTTTTCCATCTGAAGAGTTCAGGAGGATGTGAACCCAACCAGGACTTCTTCCTCAGAAGCCAAGGAGACCTGCTCAAGCGCAAACCCTCCAATGCTTTTTCCCCAGCTCCAAAATGCACCTCCATCAACACCCTCGCCGTGTAGATGGAGCAGAGCAGAACCTCGGGCGTGCATTCTGAGCCAGTTCATCGCTCGGTCTGACTAAATAACGAGCCGCTCCTTTGCCACTTCCCCGGTATGTCCAACTCATCTCTTCCCCTGGGTTTCCTTTCCCCATCAAAAAAATTACCTTCAAGCTCCATTTGCACATTTCCTTTAAACTGTGAAGAGAACTGCTGATAATATTTCGCAGAGCAGCTCGAGGTGCTCTTTAGTGACTTTAACGCAGGGGCGTTCTGGCAGAGTTAATACCACAGAGCTGCTCAGTGTGCTCTGAGACCCATAAAAGAGTGATGAATAAAAACTGGCATTTGCGGACGCCATTCAAGAAAGAGATGAACACCCTGCCCCTGTCTCCTCTCCTTTATTTTTTGTATTCCTGTTTCTGATGAAAGAACGATCATTCTCAACCTTGGCAACTCACTGTATCACTCCACACTTACAAGGGGAATGAATAATTGGTAAACAAACGGATAAATCTTCCGTGTCTTGGCATCTGAACACCGCACATGGAAGGAACTTTACGTGCAGATTCTAGATGCAAAAATGACACTGACTTCAAAGAACACATAGTAGTTCCCCATAAAAAAAGCATCATAAAATACAAAATTATTCAGCTCTTAAAAACCAAAAGAAAGCTATGGAATATGGACCAGCACTTAGCAAAGTTACAAATAGCACTAGTCTCAAATGATACAGCAGCCAAAACAGCTAATTCTCAACATTTCTTTCAGTTACTTACAAACAAGCCTCTCCTTAACAGTCACGGATAAAGAGATGAAATAACGAGCCAGGGGTGATGAAATGTCAACCCGTTAGGACACAGTAAATGGCATTATAGAAAACACACACACACACATACACACACACACACATACACATACACATACAAACACACACACATACACATACACATACACATACACATACAAACACACTACACACACAGAAAGAAGTAGAACAGGTTGCTCCTCACCTCCTCCCTGTTGTAGCTCAGTCGTTTGCCTCTCTTTTTGACTGTAACGTGTTTGTCTCCTTCCTGCTTTCTCTCTCTCTCCTCTCTCCACGCCTTCATATGTCAGGCATGTGTTTGCGTTCCCACATATGTGAGCTCCAGAGCAGCCCAAGCGGCTTGTCGAAAGCCAAGGAAACACAGATGGGTCCCAGATGGAAAAAGGATATCCAAGCAGACCAGTCCTCCCCCCACCTCCCTCTCTCTCTCTCTCTCTCTCTCTCTCTCTTACTCGCCAGCAACCCCCCCCCTCCCTTTCTCTCACAGACACTTTCCTCTGTTTCCAAGGGCTGGCTGCCAGGCTGACGTCATGCACAAGGCCACGCCTCCCCTCCATGGAACTCAGCCAATCTGCTGCTAATCTATTTAATGTATTTACCGACGGGCCTCGTAATTAACATAACTAATTGGTCTGGCACGCACGGGCTAAACAAAAGCGATGCCAAACGTGAAAGAGGGGGGTGGTTAACTGCCACTCTGTCACAAAATAGTGACTTTTTTTTTGCAATTTCACGGCTGTGATTTTTATTTTTATTCATTTTTTAAACATTTTGTTTCAGCTCCTGAATACTACTTGGATCGCCTTTGGTTCTAACCCAAAGTGTACAGCTGCTGAATGTGTCTGCTGAAAGAGAGCGATCCGTAAAATATCCTTCCCCCACTGATTGTAATGCACATAGGGAGAGTCTGATTGATTAATCTGGCTGCAGTGCTGATGTAACTACACTCCAAATATTAGTTCTGCTGATATGGTGACCTCTCTCCTTGTATGTGAAACTATAGGCGAGCAATTTTAGATTCACTTTTAATAATAAATCGGCAGTGAAGTATCTTTTCAGTTTTTTTTATTAGCTATGTACTCCCTGAAAAAGAGCGGCACTTTGTTTGCAAATTATTGTTGCCAATTTTTCTTTTAGTTTATTATCCATTGCCTGTGATATAAAGCATAAAATGGAATTTAATCCAGACCCTGCTTACACCAGTGACACCATAGGTGTACAGACTCGGTGATGATATGGGTCCATTTTGGCTTCTGTAATTGTCTGCATTAGTGGTCACGGCTTTCCGGTCAGACCTCTACAGCAGGTTGCCACAGGTTGTTTACTGCTATACTTTACAGAAAGCAGAGAACAGAACATTCCAGTAAACACTCAGCGGCACTGGTGTGTGTGTGCGTACGCGCGCATGCCCAATCCAACCTGCTTATACAAAGTAGAGAAAAAAACACACAGCACTTTGACAATAAATAAATGTGAGTAAGCACACGCATGCGCGTTCCACTCCTCGTAGTACTACTCAGTAACTGGGTGAAGTGAAGGACTATGAGGGTAGGTAACAAAATGCTACTCCGTCTCTCACTGTTGTTTTCATGTGCAATTGTTACTCACTGAAAGCTTCAATGCTTAGGCTCGTTTTCTGGAATGCACTTACCTAAAGACTGTAGCAGTTGAAGTCATAAAATCACAGCTAGTTAGCGGTAATCCTGCTGCTTTTAAACAAGACCAGGTCATTGCTATTCATTCGCTCAGTGGGCCCCGTTATCAAGTGCTTTTGGCCTCCTGCGCTTTTATATAAACAGTGGGATTTTATTGGCTGTGATGCTCGTAAAGTACCACCTAAATGCTCAATACTACAATCAGTGGCGGGCCGTGCATTTCACACCTAGGCCTTCAGTGATGTCCTACACAGTCCTACCTGAATTATTCCACCTCTTAATACCATCATTATGACGCCATGGCTCTAGAAACTATACATTTAGACAGAAACGCAGTATAACCGAGCGTTGCATCACCTTAACATAAGTCAAGTACAACAGAGTTATTCATATTTCCGAAGCATTTATAATCAATAAATCCGCATTTAAGAGTGTTAAACTACCAGCTTTAAGATCGCTTGGATACTGTCAAAACTTTAAAATAAACGGCGCTTTTAATGGATTAGTCTACAAAGTTTTATTAAGTCCACCAAAAGCATGTGAGCTTTAACAAGTCTGTTCACTAAACAGCGCATTGTCGCACCCAAAGCAGTTTCATTTAAGAAACGTGACGATAAAGACACATAAACTATTCACTGAAAATAAAAGAAAATAAACAAATAATTTGCATTTGTTCACGAGGATATATTTGCGACAGTGGTGAAAGTGTATTCCTAGCCTTGAATGTCCACTTTGACTCGCTAGCGTCGGGGTTGGCTGTTCTCTTCTGACGATGTCTAGCTTTTCTTGAAAAGTTCGTCTTGAAAATGGCGTTGTAATTATATCTGCGACCAAATCAATCTCTTCTCCTCCTTCAGCCATTGCGGGTTGAAAAAAAACAGCTTGTAGAAATCTCGTTCAATTTCAGTTTGCTAGAAGCATAGCTCTGCCTCTGAATAGTGCGTATCCAATCAAAAGACGTGCACGTGCTGACGTTATCGTACGCCTGCTAGCTGGCCCCGGTGTCGCCAAGTCGAAATCTGATTGGTTAACACCACAGGTTTGTTTCGGTTCACTTTAAGCTACAGGCGCCCGCAATGTCGATTCTGAAGGCCTAAGGGCAGATTTCTTGGACCCTGGCAACACATTATGGCTGAAATATGATTGGATAAAAGCTCTAACATAAAGGCCAGCCCTCCAAATCTCGATCTGAGGCTGGAAGCAGCGCAACCAAGAGGAAAGCTATGAAATGAAGAGAATAGACTATGGGGAATAATTTAATACATATTTGTGGAAAAAATATATCAAAATTAAATTAATATTCTGATGATGTTTAGGCCAGCAGAGAAGGCCTTGCTGGCCCTGACGGCCCGCCACTGACTACAATGTGCCACAACATCCAAATTTCCAGTCAAGCGCTACACATCCAGACACCACCGTGAGCGACGAGCGTGGTTTTAGGATTAGATTCAAACTTAATAAAGCATTTTACGCAGAGAGCTAGAGAGAGGGCGAGCATAATCACCAGTCCAAAGAGGCCGATTGATGCTGGCTACTGAAAATACAGTTTAACGTGAGCCTGCATCTTGGTACATTTCCTGCATCTTGGTACAGCATCTTGGCTTGACGTCTTTTTGTAGGGTTTTCTAAAGGTTACGGGGATGTCGCACAGAACGTTCCGGGACATTCTAGTAACGTCCCCCAGACATTCAGAGGATGCTCGGGGGACATTATTACAATAGGTTACAGGTACGTCGCATGGACATTCTAGTGACTTCCTGATTACATTGTAACCAGTAACAGACGTTGCAGGAACGCCCCTGAATGTCCCATTAATGTTATGAGCACAACGCACATCATAACCAGATAGGAACGTTGCTTGAATTCTAATTAAATGTCATATTGTAACCAAACAGTGACCTTCCTAGAACTTCAATAATGTCCTAGTAACGTTTTTAAGACATCCCAAGGGAACGTAACATCAACGTGCCACCAGAGCAAAGCGGGCGCTACGTGGCGGGTAATGCACTCTCCGAATGGCCACGCACAGCAATACATCCGGCTTCCTAGCCTCCATCAGTGGCAAGCATTCGCACACGGTTACCTTTTTAAAAACGCACAAAACGCCGCTGTATTTATTTTGTCAGAGAAAGCGATACGAGAAAGCGGACGTATGGAATCACTTTGGTATAACTCCGTCCTGCAGCTGTAAAGCATTGGGACTTACTGCACGAGAAAAGCCCTCTACCCACAGAATGAGACGTCCCAGCAAACCCCCAGCATCTGGTTCTGTTCAAACGCAGGCCCGGGAACGTCTACTTTTAGAAAAATAAACACAATATTACAGCGACTGCTCCGCTTACCAAGACCGGAGCTCAAAGGCAGAGGGCCTGAGGAGGGCAAGGGGCGGAAAAATCATTATTTCTCTGTCCTCCTCAGAAAGGTTGTGTGCGAGGGGATGCAGGAACAGACCAGGGCCAGATAACTCAATGGGAGGAGGCACGCCTGTCGAACTTTATGAAAATGATGCAGAGTCAATATGAATTATGTCTGGTCGTAAAGATACATTTTATGCATTTTAGTGGTCTTTGTCTGTTGCAACATTCATAGTTTAGGTGGTTGATGGTCATCTTCCATTCCCGAGTGCAAATCTAATGGCTTGTTTCTCCTTTATGGTAAATGAAATAATAGCAGCCTGATTGCTGTTTCCGGTGACTATTCAGTAATGAACATCTGCTGCATTACTAAAAACTTGGATGGTTAACAATTAGGTGATCAACATGCTTGATTTGTAATTGAATGTTTGCGTTGGGTGGATTGTCGGACTGACTGCTGTACAGTCGTGCAGTGGGGAAGTTCAGAAAGTATCCAAACTCCAAGTTCAAACTCGTAGATGAGAATGCCGATATTTTACAGCTGTGGACGCCTTCCAGAGCTGCACGGTGGCATCGGATTTGACAGGAAGTGCTCTTGAAAGGGTGCGTTAGCTTCACGAGCAAGGCAGAAAATGTAGGGCTGTCCACCTACCTATCCGGACCATAGACATTAAACCCATTCTAAAATAATTGGCTATTATAGTAAGTAAGTAAATTTGCCATCCTTAAACCTACTCGTTTCAAACAAGGATTAAGGTACACAATAAAATGTCCAGTGTGTATTAAACTCTAACACTGTTTATATTTCCCAAACTAATAACCAAATAAGCTTATTTTGTGTAAAGCACAACATTAATTTCTGCCCAATTGTGCAGGTTGTTTGCTCCCGCAACTGGAACTGGAAGATGATAATGTTTTAAATCACCGACCAATCAGCACAAGGCGTTATGGGCGCTCACTGCCTTGGCAAAGGAACGTCGGCCAAATTCAGTCCATGGCAGCAGTGTCATCGTCTGCTCTGAAGCAGAAAGCGAGCGGCGGCGGCGGGAAAGCGGACTGGTTCCTGCGTGTTTGGCATGCGGAGTGGGCCCGGGACGATCTCAGAGCGGCTTAAACAACAATGTTCTAGAAGCCAAGGCCCATTACCATCACAAAGGTAGGCCAGCAATCCCATCAAAAGGCTCCCTGAACAGCCACACTAGTGAGGATTTCCCTCAAAAGACGGCGCGATCTTCGTGGCTAAACGGGCCGGTTATCCGTGGCCTCTTTTTTACGTGTCCAAAGGCTCTCAGAAGGACCAGAGGGGTGAGACCCCCCAACCCCTTTCAGGAGTCGCTGGGACCACGGCACAGAGGGCCCCGGGGCCCCATAATGGGGGTGCTCGTGTTCCCACTGTTATGAACTGCTCATTGCTGCATCAATGCGTGCTCGCACCTTCATTTCTGAATGCAGCACGCAGATATAACGTGCAAACTAAATGTGATGCTGACCGGTACAGGCTGAAAGGGAACATGTTTGTAAATAATCCAAGTGTAAATGTCCCTTTTAGAGGTCTGCATCTTAACCTGAACCCGACTGGGCCAAAGGTATGCTGTGATGGGCCCGGGTATCGGACCTATTGTTAGCTCTGTGATGTCGGGTCAGATCGGGAACGGACCCACTGATAAAGCGGACGTTTACAAGTAGTAACGTGGAAACACCTCCGCGTAACACTTAACAGAAGGACAAGTGGCGCTAAGGCAAGCTGTCTAGCTTGTGCTGATCGTTATGAACAACAAAATATGAATGATTCCTCTATTTTACAACCACTTTATGCAAACATATAGGCTACTGAAAGACAGAGGACGTCGCTTTTGTGATGTTTGTTGCAGAGGTGCAAGCGACAAACTTAATGTCACGTTTAAAAGGAGAAAAACATGTTTTAAAACAATAAGCGTGGAAGCTCAAATGTCTGTTTTAATTTACTAGTTGAGCATAACGGCACACAACAAAAACTAGAAGCTTTGCTTTGCGCTATTGCTGTCAATCACTGGCGGAAGTGTTGCTCTCCCCGTTCCGCAATTGCAAGCACGTTCACTAGCAGCTTTCCTGCGGGAAACACTGCGTTATTTTGTGCTGTATGGTCTTGTTACCTTGTTATTTCAGCGATCGGTTCTATCTGGTTCAGGCTTGAAATTTGGCTAGTTTGTTGGGCTGGTTTGGTTTGGGCCGTAACGATGTTGGGCTTAGGCGGCCAGGGCCTCATTTCTAGCCCACTGCAGACCCCGAGTCTCTTTCATTGAAGGTTTCGTGAATAATAAAGCATGATGGGAAGTTGGAAATTTAACCTGTCTGACCACTTATGGGATTCTGTCCTTCGTATTTAAACATTGCATGGCTCATATGCACAATAGCCTATACTGCGTGTAGGATGTACAATATTCATCTTTTTAACCATTCAGTGCCTCAATAACTCATTAACATGCATTGTATGTAGGCTGTAACATATGATTGTAGAAAAGGCATTTTGAAATGTATAAAGGCATTTTGTGGAAAACTAAAAAAGGAGCAAACAGTTGCTCAAATTTGTTAATTGAAGTAAAGCACAAAACACCATAAAGCCTAGATTGAAGGCCCCCTCTAGACCTCCACGTGGTGAAAAAAGGCAGTCCCGCCGGTCCGTGTTGTTGGAGCCTCTCCGAGATCCCGTTTTCCCATCGGTGCTTTAAAAGACGTCTGCTCGTGTTTTTCCTCCCGGGCCCAACGGGTCTTTCATTATTCACGCGGCTGAGGCGCAGCCAAAACAGCCCGCTCCCTGGCCCCATTCCCACTCTCGCCGTCTCCAGCGGGGTTTTCCCGACGCGGTAATGGAAGTGGTTGCGCCTTAGACTCTCTTCCCCTATTTGCGGTCGAGGCCCAGGTTCTTCCCAGGTACCGGCCTCAGACTTTTAAAAATCTTTACAAAAAAACAACAACAAACCTTTCACTGCTTAACACCCAAGTGATGGGTGGTATTCTCTTACTGAGTATATGCCGAACCAACACCTCGAGAAAACCCAGAACGGCCTATTCTTTATTTTTTCCCATGCGAATGGAATTCTTACACACTTGTTTTGTGAAAACAGCCATTCGGTCACAGGGGCTCGCTGCCCACCTGTAGCACCAACGCCATCAATGGGGAACTGCAAAGCTAAGCACTGTGGGACACCCTGAATAGAAGACCCCCCTTCACTTTCAGCTCATTGTGTAGTTACAACAACCCCCCCCCTCCGCCCCCACCAACATACCCCACCTCCCAAACATTGTTGTCCACACACTAAACACTCATTCACATCTCATCTTCAAGACGTTAAAACGTACTGAGATTGCTGCAGGCGAAAACTAAATGCCATTGGCTGCCATGTCGCCCCCTTCTCTGTCTCAGGCGCGCAACACCATTGTGCCCCCCCCCCCCATATCACCCATAACAAATGGCTCCAGGTTTTTTTCTTTCTTTCTTTCTTTCCCCCTCTTGTTCCCCCCTTCTTCTCCCTTCTGGATGAAAGGCAGGCATTGAGCCGGCAGTGGCATTCCAAAACCTCAGCCCACGGCTCCACAGTGTCTGGCTATTCAACACTGCTGGGAGCGATTAGTTTAAGTAAGGCCTGACCCGCCTACTCACCCATGGAAAACCGTCAGATCTCTCCTTACACTCCGGGAGAGGGGAGGACTGTGTGTGTGTGTGTGTGTGTGTTTGTCTGTGCATATGTGTGCCTCTGTGTTCATATGCATCTGTGCACGTTTATGCGTGCACGTGTCCATGCATCTGGTCAGGCGTGTAGCTGTGCACATACACGTTTGCGTGGGCTTCTGCACGCGCGTGCGCTGTCGTCCGAGTGAGTGCGCACCTTTGCACGCGTGCACGTCACATGTCCTGCACGCGCGCGTTTGTGTGCGCTCCTGTATTCACGTGTGCGACTGTGCGCGTGTATTCGCGTACGTGCGGGCCTGTCTCCATGCGTCTTAAAATTTATGCACGGTGGGTCACGCGCTCGCTTGGCTGCTTCTTCCACAAGTTTCCACTGAAGAGCGCCAAGCACCCTAGCGCCAGCCCTGCCCCCCCCCCCCTCCCCTCCCTCCCGCTCAATGGTTAAATAAGCCAGTAAACGGCACTCAATAGCCCGTTCTCTTCCCCCATAAAACTATATACCAGATAGAGCAAACAGACCATCTCTCCAAAACCCCAAATATACTCATTATTAAAGTATATAATTCTGCTAAACTCAGGTCAGGTTTTGTGCCTTGTGCCAGTCAAACCAAATTTTCAGCACATAAAGAGGACTCCTCGTAAACAAGTACTTGCGGTTAAAGAAGGACAGAGAAAGGAGAAGTTGTTTCCACACACACACACACTGAATTGTCTTCAACACTTTACAAGTAGAACATTGGTGCTTCAGATCTTTACCCTATATAAACCCAGCACACGTAAAAGCCACTTCAACATCCTTCTATAAAAAGCCATGACAAAATGGCGTTTAAATGATGTAGGATCAGAAAAAAAAGTAATCGTGCAGGTTTGCCACCGCAAATTTCTTAGGATCCCTTCAGGGCAATTTTAGAAATGGACAAATAACATCCTAGTTCTAAACGCCACCGATACTTTATCTCAAGGAAAGACTCAAATGCACACACAAAATAACAAGAGCAACACCTGAAAAATAGACAGGAGAAAAAACTCCAGGCCTATATTTACAGACAAGACATAACTGAGCTAAACACCCACACGAGACCCTCAGAAAACACACAACTCCCTGACCAGGGCATTTACCTGTTGCCCAGGTGACCGGATTGGTTAGGAAGGAGAGAATATCTTATGCATGATGGGTATCTGGTCACTTCCTCATCTATCACGTCAGGAGGTAACCAAATTCCGGCACGCATGATTGAATCGCTGAGCAATTACCTAGCCATTGCCAGGTGTCACAATCTGAGGAAATGTAGCCCCTTTCACAAACTGTGTTGAACCATGCACGCAGGTCACCAGGATGAAGACAAACTTTCGTCATTCATTACCAACGTGTGCCTGGAGAATCGTTTCTCACTAGAATTAACATGTGGAAGGGAAGGTCGAGAGAGGATTGTTTTTCGGGATGGGGGAATATAGGGTAAATAGAGGGAAGATGCGGAAGACGGGAACTGGAGTCAGGGTGGAGAATGGGCGGAGAGGTATTTCCTGAAGAGATTGGTCTTCAGGCTATGATAAAAACTGAGAGAATGACACTGGCAGAAGCGTTAAACGAAAGGCACATCAGAGGCGGGGGCGAGAAAACGAAAGTCCATCCCAGCGCCGTCAGAGCTCTGCCACGACACCCGCGGCGAGAAGCTCCTCTTCGGGGGGGGAAGGGATTACTGTTTGTGTTTTCCTTCCTCCACCTGCAGCTGATCCCATTCTAACCTCCCACAGCTCAATCCCATCCCCCACCCCCAGGGCAACGGCAGCTGTGTTGTGCTTCTGCCCAGCGATGGCCACACCTGTGTTTTGCAGGTGTCTCATCTGGAGAGTGCATTGTGAGCACCTGGCCAGCCTGTGGGGCTTTTCAAGGACTCAATTACAGGCCTGCAGATAAGGTCTTGCTCTTGGCTCAGCTCGGAATGCCTTTCCCATGTCTCAGGGGCAGCTCTGTTTAGGCTTGTCAGGGGATGCGCTTTCCAGTGTTGCCATATGCCTGGGATTTTATCCCCCAATATACTCCTTAACCCCCCCAATATACTCTTTCACCCCGCCCAAAATACTCCTTAACCCCCCCAAAATACTCCTTCACCCCCCCAAAATACTCTTTACCCCCCTCCAATATACTCCTTAACCCCCACCCCCCCCCCCCATCTTCAATTAGCTCTCATGTAGGCTAAGTTTTCCAAGACTTTTCACTGTACCTCATTTTACAATCCACAGTCTAGGATTGACTGGCGTAACATTTTTGCCCCTCGTGAATTTTTCAGAACCGACTGCATCTGGGTGGGGTTGTCACCCAGTCTGGCAACCCTGGTGCTAACCAATAATGGCGGATGAATCCTCACTCTCCTTGACAACAAAGCAGCGACTGCCTGCTGCTGGCCCAGTTCCTGGAAGGGGTTCAAGGCTGAACTGATTAATTTGATAGTGTGAGTAGCTCACTGGGGCAAAAATGGGAAATTTCAAAAGAGAATACAAACATGAGCACAAGCACAGATGCTAGAAGATGTCACATATGACTGCTTCGGGAGAATAAGTGGCGTTAATTGATTTTGAGTGTAAGCTAACTTCAGCAGAAGCAGACCTGCTGGGTGATACTGTGAAGACAGGCCTTTTTTCCCACATTGTAATACTGGGGCATATTTGTGGATTGGGCCTTCACCCCTCAAACACAATTAATCATGTATCATTCCTTCTTAAGCACTAAAGAAAACTTGTTAAATTTGATCTTACATGTCAGAGAAAGTTTTGGTGAAGGGCGTTTCTCACGGTCAGCTCAGTTCAACCCAGCACCTATAATTTTTAAACCGTAGCCTATGCGCAGACATGGCCCTTCAGAAACTGTTCATGGTGATAGCGCCGAAGGCAAACAGAGAGTGCACACGTGCACTTCAGAGAACACCTGGCACCACACAAAGACAACACCTGACTCCTTCACAACTATATAATTTTGCTATATAAAGAAAGACCGACCAGTTTTTCCTGAAATTACCTCCTTCATCTTGCTTGCTTCCACTGACACAAACATAAAAGTTACTGTACCTTTAAAAACACATTCTCAGATGATTGCAGCATTGCATTACAATACATCTCGTTTTTATAAATGAAAATAACAATAACCTGTCTTCATCTTAAAGAGCACATTAGCCTGTTCTCTGAAAATGTATAAGGCCCATCTACTTTGAGCCTTAATTATGCATTTTTTTAAGAAAGTAGGCCTATTGATAACACAATTTAATTTAGTTGGACATGCCAAGTATACCATACACAACATAAAGATTATCCTGACAGGGTAAGTATTTTTACCCAGGGTTTGTTATTAATATTATTATTTTCTCATAGAGCAACCCTCTAAACGCAGCCATGGCACAACAGTAAAGTCCAGAATAAGCCTACTGCTGTAACCAGAGCCAAGTCCACACTTGAACGGAATTAAGCACTGAAGAGAACATAAACTGCAAACACAAAGCGGCGCACCGCGGCGGCACGCGAAGGGCAGCGTGGGTGAGAGAGGCTCGTCTGCCAGCGAGGGAGCCGGGCACGTCAAAGGGCTCCGCTGCCGAATGCCGCCGCTGTCGGCCTTCAATGGCTCGCAGAGGGTGAGCACAAGCGGGGATTTCAGCGACAGAAAGCAGCTGCTCTTCTAGCTGCCCACGGAGAAATCTCAGGGAAAAATGGCAAGAGAAATAAGGACATACGGATGCAGGCCCGCCTTTGTTTCAAAATGGTGGGAGAGCATTTTGTCTTTTTCTTAAGAGCGTAATATGGAGATAAGAGTGCCTTTCTGGGCACTTGTTGCGTCCCATTCAGTCCCCCTTTCAACAGTGACCGTTCTAATTTACCCCTGGGTGACGACTACCTTTGTTCTACATCAATGTCCTCACACAAAAGGGCAAACACAAAACCCTCCAGAAAACAGGCCCCAAAAAGTCCCACTCAATATGTGCAGAAGGATTGGGGTGAATTGTGTTAGAAAACACAGGGCACATTATTTTATGAGCTTTTGTATTTTAAAAAAAACACAAAAAATTTATATCTGCCAGATGCATAACAAGTAGCATTATGGATTAATACAAGTATCCAGTACTTGAGCTTGGCTTCAGATCATTGAGGTACTCCATAAAATACATCAAAACAATCAGTTAAGAGTTAGAGTGGAATTAAACTAGAGGTTTACATCTTTACAACTGAAGAGACACTACATTCGTTTAACAG
Organism: Ilyophis sp. 1 JC-2022; assembly: GCA_022702515.1. NCBI lineage: Eukaryota > Metazoa > Chordata > Actinopteri > Anguilliformes > Synaphobranchidae > Ilyophis > Ilyophis sp. 1 JC-2022. The sequence continues at coordinate 41,165,475 of CM040396.1, read as the reverse complement.
GCTCTAGAAGGCCTTTTGAACTGATTCAATGTATACAGACATGCTCAAATGTGTTGGTACCCCTGGTAAAGATGAGTAAAAAGGGTTATAGAAAGTTCACCGTTTGGTGAATTAGCTTAATCTCACACTGAAAAAATTAGAAAAATCCATCCTTTAATAATTGACGTTCAACGAATGGTTTCTTCTCCGGACTTATTTTTCCATAGAGTTCTATAGGAAAATTTGTCAGGAGAAACAACCCTTAAAGTGATCCATCCATATCTACTGCATATCTGGCAGCAGAGTGATAGTTTGAGGCTTATTTGATACATCAGACCCTTGATGACTTAGAGCCATTTAGCCAACCATGTGTTCCATACTATTCCAGTGTAATTTACAGCTAAATCTAGTCCCACCCCCCAATTCCCATAGAGATCCATTCAAATGCAGAGACATTTAGTATCGCTTGTAGGAGTACCAGAAAATAAAATATCAAGAGTCTTTTGATGTTGTTGGGTCACAGACATCAGGCATGCAAAGAATATGCAACTAAATATTAAATATGATTACTTTATTTAAATGTATGTAAATTATGTTCGGTGCCCTAAAATGGGGGGGACTATGTGTAAAAATGGCTCCAACTGCTAAAGTAGAAATAGAATGAAATAGAAGATGTAACATTTTGTGATCAATGTAATGCTACCTTGGTGAATAAAAGTATCAATTTCTTTCAAAAACATAAAAATGTCTCAGTGATTCTAACTTTTGAACGGTAGTATAACGACATACAAACTGTGGACAGTGTTATGGCTTCAATATCCTATAGTCTGGATTGACATTCCAGCGAATGGCTGTGGGCGGGCAGCGTAGAGAAGTACACATCTGGATACAATCCGCCCTACCCGGCACGCTGCTTGTAGCAACAAGAAACAGCTGTGCAGGCCTGTTGTCAATTAATTTGCCGTTCTCTGGACAGTCAATCAAGTCCTGCTTCGAGTTGCTTCACCATCCACCACCTAGCGCTACAAGGGAATGTGAACCACGGAATGTGAGCCACAAAACCGACTGCAAATCTTTATGAAGCAGATTCTACCTGACAGCCTGCGCGTCCAAAGACGCCCAGCGGATTGACTTATCTTTATCAGTCCTGAAGGTTTGATAGCACTATATAAAGAGAGCTCTGCCAAACGAACGGGATGGTACGAGGCCGTTGTGTTTGATTTTCTGGTAGCCTGCTATGACGATGGCACATAGATCACAAGAGCATTTACTTTGTGCGCTCATCAAGTTACGATTTTCATGTGTTCTGATGATTATTATTATTCCTGTTTTCGCAAAGACAATGGGGTGACTTGGGGTCATGTCTTGTTGCCTACACATTCCTCTCTTTTAGCAGTAGATAGAGAAATCTGGGCATTACAAACAGGAACACAAACTGTTTTGGATATTGGGGAGTGTCAATACAAACACTACCAGAGGATAGGACCTACGTTTTGTGGTTTTAATTATAGCCAAAATGTAAGCAAATTGTGTGTGGAGTAATGGGAAATGATTGTGTTTTCACGTGTTCTACCATAGAAAACGGATGAAAGCAACCATGGTATGCACACCAAGTCGGTAAGATGTGATAGCTCCATAAACTGCCTTGTTACGCAATCAGGCCTACACTGTACAGTTTACTAGGCAGCCTACTGAGGATGAGTTTAGTCAAAGACGCCCCTCTCCATTATGAAAAAATTCTTGCAAATGACAAAGGGCCGTATTGGTTGGATTGGAGAGCGTTCTTCTTGGGCCAAAACCCAATTAGCGAGGTAATGCAAACCTGCAGGCCTTTCCTAATTTCTCTCTTCCTAAAGCCAGTGGTTTGCCTGCCCTCACTCTCAAAAGAAGAAAATTCCAAACAGCCATGATCCAACGGCATAGAATGTTTTCCCTGTCTTTTGATTGAATCCAGAGACAATCTACTATTCCCCCCTCTTTGCACTTAGCCTATTTCAATCATTGCGATCTTGTTAGGTAAACATCGCGTGACACCAGGGCTGCGACTAGCATTTAACCAATAACCACAGCACAAAAGTATCCACCAATCGGAATCAAATTAACTAACGAGACCGGGAACGCTACATTCATTATTTGAGGCAAGGCTGCGGCATTTCAATAATTCTAACAAAATTAAGAAATAAATCTGGTCATTATTAAAATCCAGGTGGAGCAGAAGCACTGCTGCTCTCTAGCGGCTGATAAACTAATAATTAAAAATAATCACCGATGTCAGTCGTTCAAAAATGTACCATTTTTTGGAGAAAGGTCGCTGGGGACAAATGCATGCCTTGGGCTAAACGATACTACAATAATGCCCCCAAGCGCACGGTAACTACCTCGCATGTAGGCTACTATCCTATAGGACATTTGCCTTCCCTAAGGGGCAAGTACATAAATCGTTTATCTTGCCAGATTTAGACTGCCTTGTGTTATTGTCTGGAAATGCTTTAAACCACATATGGCGCAAATTTTAGCTTGATGGATTAATCCCAAGTATAATGCATGGGACCGCGTAGGCTCAAGAATGGTCAGTGTTCGAAGTAAAATGCGGAATCCTTTCAGGTTCCCCTGCGTAGATATCGGGTAGTACCTATTTGATGATTACGCTTCTTAAGAATCTCGCAAAATATTAATTTAAATGAGCTGCTTGTTATTGGTCCAGAAACATAGTAGCTAGCCTAGGGTAGCATACTTGGGTCGGAAAAGGCCAATTTCAGTTCAGCTTTTGCATTTTTTGCAAACCAAGCACATTGCACGCGGATTCCACAACCATCCGTTTCATGAAATCCGCGTTTTACTTTAGACCAACGCTTTGGACTATACTGTTCTTATGAATATGAATTGACGGCAGTCTATACAAAAGTTAAAACTTTAATTTACATGACAAGAACGAGAGAACAGAGCTAAATGCATGGTTCTATTAGCGTCAACTAATTTTGAGTTGACAAGTAGGCTAGGCTAGGCTATGCAACCCATTGGCAATGCACGATCTCTGGCTAACTACCGCACGGGACTTTGATTATGACATACATTTAAAAATGGCTATGTTTGTGGTATACGTGTTCCCAAGTAGCTATACGGTTAACTAAAAGTGGCATTTGCTCTCAGTGGCGCCAGCTGTCTATCAGCATGTCTCCAATTGTACAGCCAAATATGTAATTTGGCTGGAGACGTGCCTTGGATAAACCACAAGTGTAGAAAATCTCAACGCATAAAAACAGAGCAAAGCGGCCCAATTTCATGATTAGACTAGCCTACTACAACCAGAAGCACCGAAGATCGACGTGTTTTCTTAACACAACTGCAATCAAATATTTGTATGACAGTCATTGCAAAACTATGTAGATATGGTCATTTTAATTTCCCATTCCAGATTGAGTTAGCATGAACTGTAGCTAAAGAAGATCTGGCCGATCTCTGTGGGTTACACGTTCTGCATAGGCTGCTATACATAATCAAGCCTGTTGGCCATTTGTTGCGGTTAATTGCCAAACAGAACGTCAACTTCGAGTGTCCTACAGGATAGGCAATACAATGAAACGAATAACAATATAGGCTACTCACATTGAAAAACGCCCGGGATTCCAACCATGTCGGCGACTCCTCTGAAAACGGAAATCGAGTTCACGCAGTTCGCAGTATACTACACGCTTGAAGTGGAAATTAAAGCGCGATAGGCTACGTTGTCCAGTAAATAGCTATAATTAATTCACAACCGTACACACAAATACAAGTTTACTACAATCCGTGGAAGCGAATGGAAAGCAGCCACATTCAGCTCGTCAATCCCTACTGGTTTCAACAGAATGTCTTTAGGGGGTGGGACCATGGGATCTATGAGCTGCCAACTAAAAGATGGGGAACATTGTTTCATTGTTACAATAGATTAGCAACATATGTAAATAAGCTACAGTACGTAGGCTACTGGCAAGTGCCGCATATCTTATACGGTAAAATAATAAACACTTCTGTTTATCACGTTTTCTGACGTTGCAAGAGCAAATACCAATATTTTGTCCCACAAAACCTATAAAACACATTTCCTAATATGGTTACTGTAGTTGAAATAAGGAAGCATCATATATATTCTATAAAGGACCGACAAGGAAGGGGCAAGCTAGCCTACACACCACCATGGTGCAAACTATACGGAAACAACACATACAACTATATTACTCAATGGTAGCCTACTTGATACTTTAAATGAGGCAATAACGCGTTGTTCTCAAGTCAAACAGCAGGCCTATATTGTATTACATTCAGCACAGCTCAACTTTGTCGCGAGCGATCAATCAGTAAAACACTTTAAAAAATTTCTGACCTGGAAGATTACAGTGGTTACAGTGCCATTAGGCAGATTTTTTATTCAAACCTGTCAAGCAATAAAGTAAGACAAGACTATAAAGGACAATGCATCATTAAAAATAGTTGCTATATGCTAGTAATTTTATAGGTATATATACCTATAAAGGTTTCTATAACTCCACTTTTTCTCATCAAAGACTCTAAATTCCAAAATACAATGTTAATGGACACCATCCAGGTTGTCATATGTACTATGCAACGAGAACATTTGGATATGTAGATGAACCTCCTGTCCTACCTACCTACCTACCTACCTATCCACATGCACACACGACCCCTCAACCCACCCCCTCTCGTCCCAACACCCAAAAAGCAGGCGCCCCACATATAGACATACTATGCATAGAGACACACAAACACACACAGACTCTCCCCTCCAAGCATACATGCACATAATGTACTATGTGCATACACTAATACACAGTGCTCATGTACATGCCCCCCTCCCCCCACACACACACATGCCACACGCTCCCTTTCCGGTCTTCCCCAGTGAAGCTGCCACCTGCTCGCTGGTGCATGCCGCACAGCTGCTCGGCTACAATAACAAATTAACACCCACCATCACAGGCTATTACCCAGTGTATATGATGAAGCAGGGCCTTCACTCTTCTTCTTCCTCTCCTTGGGGGGGGGGCTTTCTCAAACAATTTCTACATGTATATGTCAGGAGTGGTGTGAGATTGTGCTTAGTAAATACACAAAAGTGGGAGAAATTGATTTGAGCCTTTTGTTTTTGTGTGTTGTATGCTTGTCCAACCATACATTACAATCATGAGGGTTTTACCCATAATTGTGTATCTGTTTTTTTGTAATTAGTTATGTTACAATATAGTATTTTTCTTGACAGTTGTCTTCTGCTATGTGTGTTCATACTGTCCAAGAGTTTAGATGCACTGCATTTTGAAGGTTTAGTGCAACTTTCGAGGTTGGCTCAGTATTGTTATACCCAAAACCATGAGAAACAAAATGTGACATTAGAGATGACATGGCTGAAGACCATCTTAACAGAGTTACCTTTAAAGAGACCATTTGCATAATCGGTTAATGAAGAAGTATAAAGTGAATTTCATCAAAGAAGCGACATGAGAATTCAGAATAATATCATTGTGGGCAACTGTTTTATTATTATTTTTTAACATAATTATGTCTGATACTAAGAGTTTGAAGTGGTTTTTGGATCTGTCTTTGTTTTCTGGGTCAGTGGGAGAGTCCTTTTACTTCCAACAGCAGGTCTGTTGCTGAGCAACAGCCTGTGAGTGGCACAGCTTCTGCTCTGTAATAACAAAGCCCTGCTTGCTGACAGCTGACTCCTCCAAGCCTTAAGTGTATCCGTCAGGCCGCAGTGTGTCCGCAACACGCCTTCTGTCCTCGCCATTTTAAGTCGTCCCTGTAGTGTCCGAGTAACGGCAGAGGGGTTTTTGCTCAAAGTCACATGGTAGACGCCTTTGTTAATTCTCAAGAGTAAAAATCCCTTGTATAAAAGCCCATAATTTGAATACGTTACAGTGGAAAGGGCATTGTTGCCTTTATCGGGGGTTGGGGGGCTGGGGGTCAAGATCATCAGGGAGATGATGAACGGACAGATGGAGGTCGCCTGCTCATTGTTTGCTGGCTTAACCCAAACCCCTCCCCCTCCCCCCTGGGTACACCTTTACCCAGTTCACAGATGACAGTGACCTCAAAGCAGGTGTTGGTGGGGTGATAAGACTTGTAGTACTGGTCTGTTATCGTTCTACACTCTTCCCCTTTAGACAAGGGGTGCCCAGACTTGTCAAACCCCATGACCCTCTATTCCCATCAATCAGAAGTTTTTCTGATAGATACCCTGTCGTGATAAAAATACAATTGCATGCACAATGTATGTGTTTTATTTAACCAGAGTGAGCACCAATGGAAAGTGTCAAGTCATGTCCCACCTTCCCACACTCAACAGCTCTCATAACTCATCACTAACGGGGTAGTGAAGCTTCTTAAAAGTAAAAATGGCTAATTTGTCATCTTTCATGAAAACGCTTTATCTCCATTTTTAGGTTTTGCACACATTAAAAGTTTTTCAACTTCTCCAAAGTTTTTTGGAGATATTCTATCAGCAACTCTAATTTGAACCAATCATTGTGTTTGCCATGGAAGAGCTGACTTGTTTGATTGGTTGAAACGGGTCAAAAATTAGCAGCTATCATAGCTCCACTCAACACAGGGTTCATCAACCCTCACTTTACTGTCTCCAACTCGCAACTTGGGAAACGTTGCCCTGGACCCCTCTCCTCCAGCGAGGGTATGCATGAGGGGAGCAGAGCATGCTCCATCCAATGCCGGAGCAGGTGGGGCTGGCTAACAGTCACGACTCGGCCAGGCTGTCTTCTCAGAACCAGGCCCGAACTGCGCAGCCTGCACTGGGGGAGGCAGCCGCTCACACATGGGGGCCCATATGGCAGCTCTGGGAGGGGGGGCTGAAATTAATCACCAGACCATCCCAACTGTCCACTGTCTTCAGGGAGTGGATAGATGTATATTTATATGTATATGGATGTCTGCAATACAAGGGAAGAATCCTGCCTCTCTCCCTAATGAATTCTTCAAGCTTTTTCATAACGGTATAATGTGTCCAGATGGAATTGTCGCTGACGACCACCTGCCATTATTAAAAATGCATTGAAAAAGACAGGCTGACTGGTAGATAGGCAAAAGAGAAGGTTCTACAGGGGAGAGGTGAATCATTGTTCTGTTTTATTTAATTATTTGGTTTTATTTGATAAATTGGTTGCATGTAGTCATCAACCAACCTCATCCTTGAGATGGTAGATTAAGCCTTTTTTAGACAGTTTGTCAATTTAAGGCACTTTAAATGGACAACTGGGAACAACGGTGAGCATTAAGTATTTTATATGGTTGTCAATAACTAGTGATTTAATCAATCTGCTCAGATATTCATTAGCATCTCTGGAAGCTAAAATTTGTATTTCAATTCATAGAGAGAGTGGATAAGGTTGGTAAATGGTCCATCAATTTTATAATAGATGTGTTTCATAGTAAACATGCAGATAACTATTCTAATGCTTGTTACAAATTCCTGTTCTTCCTATTTTCATTTCCACTAGTTAATGGTACCTTACACACACACAAAATCATTTAAACTGGTGTGACAATAGTGACACCTCTTGTTCATCCCGTAGATGACAGCCTAATTTTCTACAGACCCAGAACTGTGAAATGGACCTCCTGTTAGTCTGGTTCAGTCTCAACTCCAACCACGTATTTTCAGGTGTCTAAACTGGCTTGACTTGGAAGTGTCATCCAGGTGAAAATGGAAACAAACTGGCTGAGGTCAGAAGGAATCCATTTGTCCAACAGTGCCGAAGCTGACACCCTGAATTAAGGCCTCACTAGGAGTAGGAAACCTCCTGTACAAGGAGAGGATTTAGTCCTTTGAATGAATCTTATCTGTGGTAATCTGTTTATAATTTTTAAAATGTATTCTTCTCATCTAGGCAGCAAAAAGTCTTTTACGCTTGTTCTTATCTTAGCATGTTGTGCCTCGCCCCACGTGAGACCCATTTCAGCCAGCTCAGTTTCAACTGTTCTTCTCCATGTGGTCTTCCTGGTCTTCTACTCATTCCCGGTGGTGTCCATCGGGGGGCAACTTTGGGGATGTGATGTTTCTCCATCCTTAGGACATGTCCCAGCCAGCAAATCCGTCAACACTTGATCTCACCCATTACACATCAGCAGCCATTTTTCTTGTAAAGATCGCTGATTTATATTCTGTTGAGCCAAAAAATATGGCGTGTAAACCTGAGGCATCTGCTATGGACAGTTTCTATGTTCGCCATGTCAGTGTTAATGACACACCAGCACTCTGAGCCATATAGTGGCACAGATTTGACAGTGCTGTTATATACATGTAAGGAGTTAGGGGTTGTGAGCTCCCCCTTCTCTCCTTCCCCTGTTTTTACAGATCAAACACCACTCACCAAACAGCACACCAACACGTGAGTAAAAGGAAAAATACAAATTTTTTATTTCAGTTCATTAATAAAAATACAAGTACACGGGGACAATTTCTGAGTCTGCGTCCCCCCCCCCGGTCACCACAGGTCCCAGGACTCCACCGAGAACTCGCCGTCTTCCAGGCAGGTGTTCCGCCGTTCAGACAAAACACTCTGACACTCACATACACACCAAACAAAAATACCCAAATTCCCCAACGAAACTCAAAACCAAACAAAAAGAAAACACAGTCGCTCAAGCAATGGAGAGCACAGAGGAACCACACCCTCTCTCACTCAATTCCTTTCCTCATATCTCTCCCATTCCGGCTCAGGTGTGCAGTATTTATTACCCAGTAGCCCAGCCCCCTAATTTCAAACATGTGCACCGCATCAGTATCCAATTATTTACAAAGGAACTTCGAAAACAGCCCCACTCAATATTGTGGTGTCAGGGAGGGAGTTTGGGTGCCGCCCTCTGCTGGATGCACCCTCATGACATGCAGGCAGAGAACCCAGCTGCTGCCTGTTAAATTAACGCAGCTAGGGACCATCGGAATGATTGGCCGGCCTTTAAAAAGAGCCTAGTTTCCAAACCAGAGGGGAGAAACTTTTGGTTTATGTTTTGTGCGATGGCCCTTTATTTCCTAGTTTGTGAGTTCTTCTGTGAAATAAAGCAACTTAACCGGAGCGTGCCGCCCCGTTGCCCACTCCGGATGAGCCGCCAGAGGTCGTCGCCCTACCGCCCTGTCCTGAGGCGCCGCTGGAGGTTGTTGCCCTGCTGCCCTGTCTCGAGGCGCTGCCGGAGGTTGTTGCCCTGCTGCCCTGTCCCGAGGCGCTGCCGGAGGTCGTTGCCCTGCCGCCCTGTCCCGAGGTGCTGCTGGAGGTCATCGCACTGCCGCCCTGTCCCGAGGCACCACCTGAGGTTGTCACCCTGCCGCCCTGTCCCGAGGCGCCACCTGAGGTCGTCACCCTGCGCTGCCCGGCCCCAAGGTGCCGCCAGTGATCGTCACCCTGCTGCCCTGTCCTGAAGCGCTGCCTGAAGTCGTCTCCCTGCTGCCCGGCCCACAGGTGCCACTAGTGGTTGTTGCCCTGCCGCCCTGTTCTGAGGCGCTACCTGAAGTCGTCTCCCTGCTGCCCGGCCCCAAGGTGCCGTCAGTAGTTGTCGCCCTGCCGCCCAGTCCCGAGGCACCACCAGAGGGCCCGCCAGAGGCCACCATGCCATCTGCCTCCCCAGAGAAGTCTGGAGGAGAGAGCCACCATGTTGAGCATACCTCTCTGGCACCGCGTAATCGCTTCCTCCCAGGTTTGAAGCTAGGGGGGGGAGGGGTTGCTATCGAGGGGCCAACTTGCCATGCTCCCACCACCGTAAGTTCCTCAGCAGGGCCCTCTCCCCAGCTATCAAGGGAATGTCCTTCACCCTACGATAGTAGTGCCGCTTGTCCTGGTGCTGCTGCTTAGCCACCTCTGCCACCACCTGCTGGTAAGCAGGGGACAATGCATGATGATAGTGTTGCACCCACCTTTCCATGTCCCAACGCCTCTCCGCCACTGGCACCCCTACCCCAACATCCACCGGCAGCCAGGCATGCCTCCCTGTCAAGACTTGAGTGAGGGGTGAGACCTGTGCTACTGTGGACAAAGTTATTATAGGCTAGCAGCAGCTCTGACCACCGATGTTGCTCATCCTCCCGAAGGGACCCTTAGAGAGACAGCAGTGTCCTGTTAAATCGCTCACAGGCCCCGTCGCCCTGTGGATGGTACGACGTTGTGCGCATCTTGGTACACTCGTACAGCTCACAGAACGCCGTGACCAAGAAGGACTTGAACACTGCCCCCCAATCTGACAGGAGCCGCTCAGGGCACCCCCAGTGTTGGGCCATGGCTCTCCAAAAAGCCTGCACCGTTGTTTCCGCTGACTGGTCTTTCACTGGTACTGACCAGCCATATCTGGAAAATAAATCAGTCAAGACCAGGAGGTAAGGGTAACGATCCCCCGGGCGCCCCAGCAATAGATAGTCCATGGCCACCACCTCCAGGGGGTAAGAGGTGGAGAGGGGGATGAGGGGGCTATTATCTGTCGAAATGCCGATAATAGCCCATGAACCCCAGGAAGGCCCACACCTGACGCACCGTCCATAACTGTAGCCACTCCTGGACCGCCGCAGTTTTATCCGGATCCATCGCGACCCCTCTGGGTCTGATCACATGTCCCAGATATTTCACCTCTTGCCTCAAAAATTGAATTTCTGGGGCTGGAGCTTGAGACCGTGCTGGGACAGCTGCCGGAACACCTCCTACAGGTGCAGGAGGTGGGCCTGAAAGGTAGGGGAATGCACAATTACATCGTCCAGGTAAATTAGCAACGAGTCATTTACCTGTTTCCCCAGGCACTGCTGCATTAGCCTCTGAAACGTCGTTAGTGTATTCTTAAGCCCGAACGGCATACAATTAAATTTGTGTAGGGCCATGCACCCCTTGGAAGTCATGTTGGGGAGGCAAAGGCCGTGTTCTCCCAGTCCGCGGGGTCAACCTCCATTTGCCAGTAGTCACTAGCCAGGTCCAGGGTGGAGTACCACTCTGCCCTCTTCAAGCCAGTCAAAAACTTCTTGATCCTGGGCAGAGAGTAGGCATCACAGTGCGTCATGGCATTGAGCCACCGGTAGTCCACGCAGAACCACCAGGCTCCATCCTTCTTCATTATAAGGACTACCGGCGCGGCCTAGGGACTGGCGCTCTCTGAGATTACCCTGCTCTCTAGCATATCCCGAAGCAGGGACTGCAGCTCCGGGAAAGGACTAGGAGGATACCTTTCGCGACTTGGGGGAGCGTCTTCAGTGGGGATGTTATGGAGAACAGTGTCCATTTTTTCCAAAGTCCTCCTCGTGGGCTGCAAACAGCTCCAAAAACTGGTGTTGTTGTTCTGGCGTCAGCCCTTCGGCGTCAGGTAAGTCCAGGGGCCGTCCCACTCCCGCTGGGGCTTTAGTGGTCCGTACGTCGATTACCACCTGTCGAGGGCTGAGGGTCCGCAGCACTGGCCAACCTGTACCTGCAAGGAGTCAACAAAATTTACGGGCGCCAGGGGGTGCCGTCGGGCAGTTCAATGGGGTCGGAGTGCACATTCATAATCCGGAGCAGTACCCCCCCCCCCACACACACACACACTCAAACCAAACCTCTAGCCACCTACCACTCACCCCCGTTGTCCAACCCCTCCACCAGTCTACACTGTCCCTCCGCCAGACCCCCATACACACACCGATCTTAGTCTTTAAGCAGAACTTGTAACATCATCTGATGCTAATCGGCAGTGCTAATCTTTACATTACACTTTATCATTGAGCTAGGCCTACTTTGTGTAGCTTGCTACTTTAACATATAGAAATTACATCACAATAAAGATAAACAACTCCAGGCCATTTCAGTAACACATATCACAGTAACAAGTGACAATCTCACAATACAATATCAAGAAAATATAATTTTCATCCATTTTCTTTACTGGTGCCACTTATTAAACTTCCATCTGATATATTGGGTCCTTACAAATGAACAAATTGTGGTGTATATTATCTATTGTGTGACAGCTGGTACATTCCATCACATAAGTAAAATAAGAAGTTAATAATTACAGCAAAACAGTTGAGGATAAAATTTCTAAAGACTGAAATTACTATAAGAAGATTCCCATTTTCTTCCCATTTCGTTTGATAAGAAAATGCATCACTGAGGTTTCCTCAAAAGCAGACTTTGTAGCACACCAAGAAACAGCTCAGTGTACAAATGTTGTAAGTTCTTGCATGGCAGACAATGTCGACAAAATGAGTTGAGCATCAAGGCATAAATATTAATTGCATAATAAACATAAAGAGTGCTTTTTCACGAAAGTTCCATTGTTATGTTATAAACAGAATGAAAATGATTTACTTTTATAGATCTGGTTTAGTTAAACAACCACAAGTTGTGTGCAGCAACATGAAATTAAATTCAAAAACAAAAGGAAAAAGAATAACTGAATACTCTACAATACATGGAGTTAGGGTGTGATGTGTATGTATATAATATAAGTATCTTGGGAATCTTTTAGCCTGCTGCAGCAGAGATGGAGAATCATGTTTTACATATACCACCAGGGGGCAGTAGAGATTTGAGCATCATGAAACGGGCTCTTGCAGAACTGTCACATTACAGTCCCCTGTCTTGAATAAAATTATTCAGTAGCCAACCTACAAACTAAATTCAAAGCAAAAGACTCACATTTAGCATTTCCAAAACATTGGGTCACATCCACAGATATTCCGGATGCCACTGGGATTAATACATTCTAAGGATTATTAATATTACTTATTCAGATGCATTTGAAGTATTTTCCAATGCTTTAAAATATATTTTAAGCATTGAAAGGTATTTCTTTGAAACTCTAATTCCAGTTTGTCTGTAGGCCAAATGGTTCTTTATTATGATCACAATTTTTATTTATTATTTATTTACCCTTTATTTAACCAGGCAAGTCATTACAAACAAATTCTTATTTACAATGGTGGCCTGGCAAAAGGCAAAGCCTCTTGAGGGAAGGGGGTAGGAGCTAAAAAGAAATGTCAAAAATTAAAAGTAAAAAAAATAGCAGCACACATCCACACATTTCCAACACACCCACTACTTAACGTTACATACAATCACAAACAAGCATGATATAAATTACATGCAGTCTAGCACACAAGCATCGGGAAGGTAGCTAGCAAACAACAGCATCAGGCAATACAACAACAGAACAAGAATAGAATACACAAGCAATAAGACAAACAGGCAGGTAAAACAGCAGCATCAAGAAAGCAAGAATATGCATGAGACAACAAATAAGCAGTCGACAGACAAGGGTTAGGGAATATTAGTGGGTCGGGAAACAGCTACATGTATCAGTGAGAATGTCCATAATAGAGTCCTTGAAAACTGACTTGGGGATAAGACCAAGGAGGGTTTTGTAGATCAGCATGAACCAGTGAATATTACGACAGGTGTGTAAGGATAGCCAGTTGACAGAGGAATATAAAGTGCAGTGGTGTGTCTTGAAAAAGGCATTTGTAGCAAACCAGATAGCAGAGTGATAGAGAACATCAAGCTTTTGGAGTGCGCCCTTACATGCCGACCTGATGTCACTATAGTCAAACATGGGAAGGATGGTCATTTATTTTAGCAGAGGGGGTGAAGGTGGAGCGCATTCTGTACAATAAGCCAATTTTGGATTTGACCCTCGACTGTAACCTGCTGATATGGTGTGAGAAGGACAGAGTTCTGTCTAGCCAGATACCCAAGTATTTGTACTCAGTGACCTGGTCTAAGATAGCCCCATTGAGGGTGGTGATATCTCGGGCTGGAAGGGGCACAGAACCCTTCCTATCGAACCACATGTCCTTGGTCTTGGTGGTGTTTAGCAAGAGATTTAGGGTGGATAAGGCTTGTTGGACCTTAAGAAAGCTATCCTGAAGTGATGTAAGTACTGCGTCTGGGGAGGGACCAACAGCATAAAGGACTGTGTCGTCAGTATAAAGGTGGATAGATGAGTCTACGACAGAACAAGCAATATAATTTATATATAAAGAAAAAAGTGTGGGGCCGAGGATCGAGCCCTGGGGTACACCCTTAGTGACAGGGAGGGGCTGAGAGAGAAGTTGTTCTGATTTAACACATTGCACCTATCAGTAAGGTAGTTAGAGAACCACGCCAGTGAGCGACCAGAGACCCCAATGCTGCCCAGCCTGCCAACAAGGACAGAGTGATCAACAGTGTCAATACAATTTATCAAACTCAACATACTAATACAATGCCACAGCTAGTACAATCTACTTGATAACTGATGGTAATGTAATGTAACTACTACAGTCAGTTAGACTACTGTCTGGTTCATCACTGTGTCCTGTGTATTTGTCAAGTGTACAGCCATGTTAAATGCTTACATATTGTATTTTAAAAATCCTGAATGTAAAGGCTTTTGGTTCAGATTGACTGAATCCAGAGTTCAGGTCATATTGCTCATATTGACTCTGCCACTGATGTTATTTTAATATATAAGAAATGAGAGCTAATGTAATTTTCCCTCGAGTTTCTGTGACATTTTACTTACGGTATTCATAAACTTTGTAAAAAAGCAAAATGCATAGGAATTATATTTCCAAGCTTGTTCAATAAGCTGAGTGTTTGAGTAAAATGAGTATTTATCATGTGTAGCCTTCATGAAGTTCTAATTGGATTTGTTGACTAATTCTCAATCTCTGACAACCATTTTATGAAGTGTAATGACGTGTAATACAACATGTCTAATTGCTCAGGATGTTGCACTTTAATTATTTAATGTTAAAGTGGAAATTTAATATGCTCCATGATACCATCAATCAATCTTCAAACCCTATTCCCCTGCCAGATCTGTTCTGCAACCTCGATGTGACTGGCCCTCCCTCCATTGTCACTTTTCCCAGTCACAATGCCTGTCTTTCCTGACTGCATAGTGGTGGAATCTACTTCTCAAAGTACATGGTCAGGACAATAGAATCATTGGCTATCTTTCAACACAGACCTAACACCCACCTCTACCACTGTATCTTGGTTCCCCTTCTATCCACATCTTGTGGCACCCTCAGCTTTTGCACCATTTCAAGTTATGGTATTTTATGGATTTAGAGTATATTTGCTGGTTATATGCTTCCCAGGGCTTGCTATGGATGTAGTCCGTATGTTGTGAATTTGTACTTTGGTTCTTGGTTAGCAGAGTTAACTTGCAGTAGTGCTTTAGTGATGCTGCATCCCTACTTGCTGGTCTGGGATTGCTGTTTGTCAGGTCTGGCACTCTCATATTAATTAACCAGATGAATGCACTTGCATTTCTCCTATATTGTTCTGGATAAGAGTGTCTGTTAACCCTTGTGCTAAAAGGAAACAATTAACATATGTTTTATATAGTCTGGAATTGAGATTAAGATGGTATATAAATGTAATGTAATGTCAATTATATTAATGCATTTGTTAAATAAAAAGTAAAATGGTATGTATTACTACTATATAAATATTACTATAACAAATATATCAAACACTTAATTAAAATAACTTATTCCACCTGAGTTTCACTCACTACTCCCAGCATCATTGCAAACAAAATCATACAATTTTGACCCAATTCATATTTTATACAATAGATTACAATTAGGAGGAAACAAAGGTCCTCATAACAATTGTCATCAGCAGTATGTGACTTTACCATAAGGTCAGTGCTCCAGGTACTTTCTACTATTGACATTATACAGACACAAGTTACAGGATGGCATGGCTACAAACTAGCATACATAACTATGTGAAATTAATTATAAACAATATTATAACAAATCGTGTAACGGTTATGTGCATAAGCCTCTAAAAACAGACACAGAACATTGTCTAGTGGTAGTAGCTAAGCGTAGATGAATCCCGGCGGCCTCATAGTGTATATTCTAAAAACAGCTATCCCGGCGCGTGCTATTTAACCTAGTGCCTCGCACCATATGCACTCCTAAACAGAACGTTTAAAGCCTGCCAGTCTCATCTCCTAAGGCATTCTGTTCTCACCTCCATGGAATCACGTCAGTCATTTCGAATCACCCTCCTGACTAGCTATGCGTTCTACAGTCCCCGCCCATTTACAGTACGGTGCGATGTCTTTTTGAATGCTTAAGCCATGTGCTCAAGTGGTCATCGCTTCCCATCGGTCACACAAGTGGAATTAGGTAGGCTAAGTAGTATACTGCACAGGTCCTTAATGTAGGCGAAAACTTTAATACTGGATACATTTTAATTAATCAATCATTTCATAAGACAAACAGTTGCTGTGAAGAGTTTAGTTTGGTGTCAACCAGGATAGATCGATTCTCAACTAATTATAATTGCCGAGAGAGAGAGAGAGAGAGATCGAGATCGAGAGAGAGAGAGAGAGAGAGAGAGATCTGTGTCTCTCCTGGCATCTCAGACCTCTCTCCACCCCCATCTCTTCACAGGACTGCCAACCCGTCTACAGTTATTCCAGGAATGTGTTGAACATGGCTGCCGGGATGAAAGCGCAGAAAACAGGACTGTTGGAACTTCGGCTCACTGTGGATCGCTGGATCCGTGTGCTGGTTTCTCTTACCGAAGACACACTAACCGTAAGCCCAGGAGAAAGCGCTGCTGAATCCGCAAACCTCAACCCGAATCAAGCCGGTGCAATCAACGGGGACCCAGCGAACCTGAGTTCCAGTTCTCCAATACCCGAAACGATCACCAACGTCAAGCGCACTGTACGAGTTACTAAGCAAGATGTTGGAGGACTTGGTATCAGTATTAAAGGTAAGTAAATCAACCTTGCAACTCGCATTTATTTCAAACACGCGTCACTATATAAACAGTCCGAAAGGTTATTTATTCACAAAGGTCGCCGTTAAATTACCCGAGGCTACCAACAGAATCGGAAGTTTTAGAACAGCTGAGGTGCGGTAGGCTACTAGTATTTGCATTGCTTAACTCATCCTAAATTAATCCTGGTCAAAGCGAGTTTTCCTAGTGGTTACAAGTTAACGTTCTTGATATAGCCTATTAGTATAAGTTAAATGTGTGGTCCCGTCGCTCACAGGTGTTCGGGAAAGTATCCCGAGATAAAATTAGTATCGCTTTGCAGCTGTACAAGGACACGCAAACAGCGGCAGCATAACAATACGTATAAAGTGCATGTGCCTGCAGATATTAATTTTCTCCAAAGGTCACCGATTATGCACGGCGCGTGTAAATACATCGGTTGAACTACTATTCATTACACTGGCTTGTCAATGTCTGTTCACGTTGGCACAATAGAAGCCCTTACAGAACCAAACAATAAGATAGTCACATGAATTCGTACCATTTTATTTAGCATAAAATCTTCTGCTATTTGTTATTCATGCAGGTTATTTAATGCTAATGAGTTTGCAACGGGTTTTAAAGTTTCTTTGAAATTCCTTCCGGAAATGAGCAGTTTATGACAATGTAATTGAAAAATGTGCTTTTACATATAGGCCTACATTTTATAAGTTGATTGATTGAATGTCTGCATTTACTTGTAGGCCTATTCAGAGAGTTTTGTTCATTGTAATACATAAGATCTGATAATGGCATTGGTAAACTTAGTCAATTTGATAAAGTCAGACTCAAGTAATATTCATTTTTAATATCGAACCCCTGGATTACATACACTGCTCAAATAAATGAAGGGGACACTTAATCAACACAGTATAACACCAAGTCAATTAAACTTCTGGGATATCAATCTGTCCAGTTAGGAAGCGTAAACGATTGTGAATCAATTTCATCTGCTTTGGTGCAAATGAAAGTGACAACAGATGGACAGGAGAGGCAACAGCAAGACAACCCCCAAAAAGTAAATGGTTTTGTAGGTGGTGGTCACAGACCATTTCTCTCTCCTTATCCTTCCTGACTGATTTTTCTCTAGTTTTGCATTTTGCTTGTCACTTGTCACTACTGGTAGCACGAGGCGGTATCTGCAGCCCATTCAGGTTGCACAGGTAGTCCAGCTCCTCCAGGATGGCACATCCATACATGCCATAGCAAGAAGGTTTGCTGTGTCTCCCAGCACAGTCTCAAGAGCGTGGAGGAGATACTGGGAGATGGGCCATTACACAAGGAGAGCTGGACAGGGCCGTAGAAGGGCAACAACCCAGCGGCAGGACCGGTATCTGCTCTTTTGTGCAAAGAGGAACACGAGGAGCACTGCCAGAGCCCTACTAAATGACCTCCAGCGGGCTACTCGTGTGCATGTTTCTGACCAAACTGTCAGAAACAGACTCTGTGAGGGTGGCATGAGGGCCCGACATCCTGTAGTGGGACCTCTGCTCACAGCCCAGCACCGTGCAGCTCGATTGGCATTTGCCAGAGAACACCAGAATTGGCAGGTTCGCCTTTGGCACCCCGTTCTCTTCACAGATGAGAGCAGGTTCACACTGAGCACTGACAGACGTGAAAGAGTCTGGAGATGCCGTGGCGAATGTTATGCTGCCTGCAACATCATCCAGCATGACCAGTTTGGTTTAATTGACTTGGTGTTATACTGTGATGATTAAGTGCACTTAATTTTTTTGAGCAGTGTATATTAGGCCTACACAGTTTATTCACAGGGTTCAGCCCTCTCAACATAAACTTGGTGGTGGCTGAGGTGAAGTTCCACCCACTTTGAGATCACAGGATGGATTAAAGGCCAGAATATTAAAGCAAAGCTGTATTATACTAGAGGAGGTTGCAGCCCTTGAAGGTAGGAGAGAAGGAGATGAATAGCTCTGCATCTAGACCACATCTGTGTCTGTTCAATTGATGTTCACTATGATTGGTACAATGCAGGGGTGGCCAACCCTACCCTGGACAGCCAAAGGGTACAAAACACAAATCCTGCTGGCTGGCCACCCCTGCTTTAGTGTGTGGGACCAGCTTGCGATCCGCAAAGCGTCCCTATTACTTGTTATATCTACATGGAAAAGCTCTGTTTGAGTTCTCCAGGCAAATGTTCATGTCCTCCACAGCTTGTGAGGTGGAAAATGCGATGTAGATCAGCTCAGGGCTGGTTGGAATCTCGCTATAGCAATTCCTCCATACGGACACATACATGAGCAAAAAGGAAAAATCATCTTTGGCTGTTAAGCTTGCACCATAAGATCAGCAATCACACAACTATACATAGACTGCACTGGACGTGCTAGAAAAAAGGTTTGCTTCTTCCCAACTGTGTTGATGAAACAAGTTTGTAGCATGGCAAGGGAAATGCATTGGGCAGAACGTGGGGGGCATTTGCTATTCCTCAAATCTCCACATCTGCATACCTCCACGCATGCGCTCCATGGATCCCGCTCTGATAAACACTTGCTTTGACTCCCCGGGTTTCCATTCTCCACCAGGAGCCTGCAGGTATCGCTCAGATCTACCTGGCTATATCGCAAAGTCCTAACCTAGGAGGCCTTTCACACCCCACCCATTTTGGTGGAGAAAAGCTTTGAAGTGACAAAATTCTTAAGGATGCATAATTCAAAACCACCAATGTTAGCCTGTAATGTGCATGTGTTTGTGTGTTTGTGTGTGTGTGTGTGTGTGTGTGTAAGAGAGAGTGAGTGAGCATGCGCGTGCGTGCATGTGTGGATGCGTGTGTGTGCGCCTGCACATTCATGCATGTGTATAGGTATGTGCGAGTTGTGGAGTAGCCAAGGCTGTGTGTACTGTAATGTGCATGCATGCATGAGTTTGCATCTGTGTGTGCCTGTGACGTGTGTGCATCTGCGTGTGTGTGTGTTTGGGCGTGCATGCATGTGCATGTGTTTGCGTGCGGTTGCATGTGTGTGTGCTTGTGCAAGCATGTGCGTGTGTGTGTGTTTGCATGTTCGCGTGCATGCATGTGCGTGTTTGCATGTGTGTGTGCTTGTGCATGCATGTGTGCATGTTTACGTATGTGTGTTTGCATGTGGGTGTGCTTGTGCAGGCATGTGCATGTGTGTGTGTTTGCATGTCTGCGTGCTTGTGCATGCATATGCGTTTTTGCATGTGTGCGTGCTTGCGCATGCATGTGTGCATGTTTATGTATGTGTGTTTGCATGTGTGCGTGCTTGTGCATGCATGTGTGTGTGCACGTGAACTGTGGAGTGGTGGTGGTCAGGCTCTCAGGTGAGCTCCACCAGCTCGCCCAACTGACACCACATTGGGAACAGCTGACATGTGGCTGCCAGGATGCTGTCAGCAACTGGCCCAAGATGAAACAATAAAAGCTCCCTAATGGGGGCAAAGCAGCCTGCTGCTGTTTATTTTAGGGAATGCACCCAGGCAGGAGGGCCGGGGTGCGTGGGGACTCTCACCCTCACATCAGTCTGGTGGGCAATGGCAGAGAGGGCCTAATACCATTGGAATGCAGAATGAAATGAAACCAGGGAGCAAGAAATCGCAACGTTGTCATTTTGTCTTGAAGTAACGGTTCCTGGATGACTGTGCAAACTTATGGCTAATGGACCTTATATGTAGAATCGGGAGATTGCAGGTGTCGAACCTTATGCCCTACACCAAGAGTTTCTTTCTCTTGAAAGAGGCCTGCAACAGGTATTTAAATAACGTCAAATGCAAAGCAGTTTGGGCCACTCCAGGTGTTGCTGGAAGCGCATTTGTTTCTTTTGGATGAGATGTTAAATCAAGGTCCTGACTTGCCATGGTCATTAAATGTCCCATGGCACTTACTGCAAAAGACAGGCTTACTCGGTGTCCTGGCCAGATTTCTTAATCGGATCTCTGAATCTTGCCACTTCATCATCCTCCAGCTCAACATTTCCCTCTCCCCGCCTTTCCACCTCAGCCTTGCTGACTGTTTTGGCACAAAATGGCTGCCTTGCATCACCCAGGTGGTTGCTAAATATTAGTGGCTAAAGTGAGCGTCACTGTAAAATGTTTCACTCATTGCACTTGTGTGTTTCTTGGAAAAACCTGTGTCCCCTGTTATCGTTCGGAAGCTTCTTAAAAACAGACTAGGCTGAAAGAAAGATTGGATTGAGGCTGGTTTCTTCACTGCCGGGTACCTTCTGAAAAGTTTATCCTGGTGTCTCATCTGACCTCACCTCTCTCCTCTGCTGCTTGTCACCTGTGCAAGCGAGTGTGTTTGTCACACAAGAGGATGGACAGCCTGGCACAGGGGTGATTTGCGTGGCTATTGATCAGACAGGCTGAAGCAGGCTGGCCAGGGTCTGAGCTGATTATAGGGCTAAGTCCAGTGCGATGCAGTCTCAGAGCTGAGACACCAGCTGTTTTTGTAGGATAGCACATGAGAAAGGAGATTAAGGGGTGCGTAGCTATTTTCTTTTCTCCGTTGCAGAAGGGAGAATGATGACCACACATTACAGTGTGAGGGGCTGATGCCTGATGGAATATGAAAATGCTTCTTTATGCTCAGTGCTCTATGATCAGGCAGATGTTTCTCCTCTTGTATTGCAGTTGTATTGAAGTTTTTAAAAAAAATACACTTAAATATATTCAAACACATCATTTGCTGAATACCCACTGCATTTTTTGCACTGTCACTGATGCTTTTAGGCAACCCAGCAGATTTTTACCTCCTGAAAATTTCATAGCATTGAAATTAACTTGAGACACATTCAGAATATTTTGGTTTGTGTGTGTAAAATGTACACAACATGTGTTCAGGTAAAATATAGTCCACACATTTCTGGCAAAAAATAAGCTCCTGGCTCTGCTGAGCTGCTTGTCCGACTTGAGAGTTAATTACTTTAATAACTCCAGTCTCTCAGTGTTATAACTTTTAGGCCCTGCCCTGCGACTCCCGCATGCTTATTATGGGATGTTATCAGAAGAAGGTTGGTGATAGAAGAATATGTGTGCTGGAGTATTTAGATTCAGATTTACCTCCAGAAGTGACCTGGAGATTTGGAAAAATCTGATTCATATCTGATCACAATCATCAATTTTGTTTTACTTTTATTTAACCAGGAAGTCCTGTTGAGATTTATATCTATTTTAAAAGCATATTAACACGAGACAAAAATAATGCATCAGATTTGTCAAGAAATCAGATTTACGTAGCATAAAAAGTCAAGTGTAAGTCGGGTCTTACTTTCAAAGACACATATTTAAGATTTCTTCGTAAGCTTTTTGGGTTTCTTCTGTTCTTATGAAAGTCTATCAAAGAAAATCTCATTGCTTATGATCCACGCTGAACAGGCAAAACATAATCAAATGTCACATTAGCAGGCAGTCAAACATGACACGCAAATGCATTTGGCTAAGATAAAGATAGTCCCTGGGCTTTGAGGTATTTCTGACACAAAACAAGTTTTTTTAGGGACATGAAGTACATAGGAGTGTATCAAAATACTAATACTAAAATTCGAATTAAATTTTGTGTAACTTCTTTATTCAATTCAATTCAGTTAAATTTATTTGTAGAGCACTTTTTACAGAGAACTGTCGCAAAGATGCTGTGCAGAGAAACAGAAGGAAAATTAGGCAAAAACCCCCAATCAGCAAAATGAGGTCAAAACTCCCCCAGTGGGAAGAACTGGAAATGAACCTGGCTGGAGAGGGCCCATCCTTCGCTGGCCAGCCCAGTCCAGTTTAAACTAAAGGTGAAATGGATAGTAATGGAAATGTAATGAGGGATCTAACGCAGCAAAAAATAAAATAAAAATGCTTCAGAAGGCTGTTACTTCCTGGTTAACTTGAGTGCATCAGTCTGACCAAAATGTATATTTGGCATGATCACTCAAGCTGTTCAACTTAAAGACCGGCCTTTAGCACCATTCAGAACATGCTGTGTAGGATGGATAGCACAGCTACTCTGTGCTGTTTATACTCTTCAAATTTGTTCAAACCTCCCAAGCTTGCAGCCTCATTAGCATGAGTACTCTACTTTGAAGGAAAACAGAAGGGAGACATTCTTCAAACGAAGGCTCGCCCTTCTTCCACACAAGCCCTCCTTCCTACACAAACACCCCCTGATTTCTCATTAAGCAAGGACTGTAAAACCGTAGTGTAAACCCTCCCAATGACCTTGCCTAAGAATGGTCTTTTCTGTAGTTCTTTATGCGGTCGTTTGAGAACAATGCTAATCGTTTCAGTGGAGAACGATGATGTGCTTTCGGGATGTGGACAGCGTTTGTCTCTATTCACAGGGGGCAAGGAGAACAAAATGCCCATTCTCATCTCCAAGATTTTCAAGGGGCTGGCGGCAGACCAGACGGAGGCGCTCTACGTGGGCGATGCCATCATCTCGGTCAACAGCTACGACCTGCGGGAGGCAACGCATGACGAGGCCGTCCAGGCCCTGAAAAAAACCGGCAAGGAGGTCATCCTGGAAGGTAGGGAGTGATGCAAGACATGGCACAACTCTTCTTCAGTTGTCCAAATATTTTTAAAGGTTTTAAATATTATAAGTGAAATCCTGCATTTTACAAATATTGTTGCAGAACCATTACAAAAATGAAATAGCAATCTTTAAGAATTAAAAAATAAGTCTGTGTGTTAATACGATAGTATGTTCCATTATAGTGGTTCCTTGTCCGTGTCATGTAACCCAGATTTAGGATGACAAAAAAGTGTTGTAAGTAGTCGAACCTTCTTCATACCCCTTATCTGGCTGACATCTGTTCGTATGATGTGGTTTCTGATGGTGGGAACTCTTTCACAGGTCTGGACTGGTAGGGCTCTTCCAACCATTAAGAATCATTCTAGCTGCAGTAATGATACCAACTGTGACCGGAGCAAATTAACTGTTTTGTTTGCCATTTATGTTCTGTTACTGAGTAGGCACTCCTAGAAATTTTTATTCAACTGTGTTGCATACCGTTTCTGACGGAGCCGTATGGGACACATCTTGTGAATGACGGGCTGTGATTGGAGTTTATGGAGACTCTTCAAAGGGCTGATGGTTACAAGGGACCAAGGGATTCTTAAAACCTGCTTTCCATAAAGCTGGACCCAGGGAAGCACACGGTGGAACCAGTGCTGGCAGACTGAGTACCGTGCAATTCACAGCATTTCGGTAAGATTACACGTGACCAGCCCTGGCACTGATTGAGCTCTGCGCTTCATCAGCAGGCCACCTCCAAAGCTGAGGTCAGAACTAGTCAATGCAACAGGACCAGTAATGCTAGCAGACTGAGCTTAAACAACACGGCACAACAGAACCAGCAATGCTAGCAGACTGAGCTTAAACAACACGGCACAACAGAACCAGCAATGCTAGCAGACTGAGCTTAAACAACATGGCACAACATAACCAGCAATGCTAGCAGACTGAGCTTAAACAACACGGCACAACAGAACCAGCAATGCTAGCAGACTGAGCTTAAACAACACGGCACAACAGAACCAGCAATGCTAGCAGACTGAGCTTAAACAACACGGCACAACAGAACCAGCAATGCTAGCAGACTGAGCTTAAACAACACGGCACAACAGAACCAGCAATGCTAGCAGACTGAGCTTAAACAACACGGCACAACAGAACCAGCAATGCTAGCAGACTGAGCTTAAACAACACGGCACAACAGAACCAGCAATGCTAGCAGACTGAGCTTAAACAACACGGCACAACAGAACCAGTTATGATAAGCAGACTGAGCTTAAACAACATGGCACAACAGAATAAATAAGGTAAAAGTTGGCCTCGGAGAGCCAGCCTGGTCTCTGCTCTACAGTGTAAAATGGACAGAAAAGATGGTGTAGTTCACCTCAGTCCACCTGCTGCCTCCCATCCAGTTAGGCTGTCTGTCACGCTGTAATCCGAGAGGAGGGACAGCGCCTGTGGGCGGTAATGTTTGATGAGGCTTTCATGGTCAGCGTGAGTGTCAGAAACATTCAATCACCGTTTTTTTGGACTGAACCGGTGAATTGGAACACAAGCCGAAGGTGTGGATTCAGTCTATTGATGAGAATAATTTTTGATTTGCACTTTCATCCCAGTCTGTGGTGTGGCTAACTGGTTTTGTTTTCGTTTTTGTAAATGTTGTTTTGTTTCGGTTGGATGGTTCTGTGGAATGTGAAATGTATCGCCAGGACGTGCCACATGAAGCGGAGAAAGGAATGCACCAGGTTTTGTGAAAGGAACAATGGGTTCCACTCCTTATTGTCGGAATTTGTCGCTATCCTCTTCGTCCGGCCTTGGTGCCATTAGCTAAAGCCAATTTTAAATATAACAGATTAAAAGAGTGATTGAAAGTGTAACTGATAAAAAGATAGTTTGCACGTGCTATAAACTACATAATGGCATCGTGGCCTGTTCCAGGTGGACCCAAGATGTTTCTTTACCAGAATGATCTTGAGTGGCCAGATTGGAGCGTGTGCTTGATCTCAGTCCACCTGGCCCTCAGGACCAGGTTCCAGATTAATGGGACCCAGACTCATATGCTTTCCTGATGAGCCTTGGACTCTCATGGTCAGCCAGCTGAGAGAATGCCAGAAAGAGAGATAAATGAATTGGCTTGCTGTTTGCTGTTACATTGCCTTTGTCTTTGTTGCTTTTGGCTCACCCAAATAGAATTGAGGAGAGGCCACATTTATTGATGAGGTTGTGAAAGTGTTTCAGGACAAACAGTCTGACCCCTCTGGCTTCTCTCTTGATAGTCCCCATCACCACCACTAACCCCCCCCCCCCCATAAATGGTAAATATAATTTTTTTTATACCTTCACAAAAACTCATTGGTACTTATTTGGCATTGTGAGGATCAGAAGTCAACAAATATGGGGCTTCTGATTCTGAATGACCCATTCTGTAAGACACATTTTACAATGCCAATGGCACAATGGCAGCTCCCCGCCTGGGACTCGAAACCTACGGCCCAGGAGTTTCAAGCCCAGTTCGCTAACCATTATGCTGCCCTGCCGCCTCAACTGTGTCAGGGAGGGATGCCCTGGGAGGCATGGTTCCATTCACCGGGATTTTCCTCACCTAATCTCGTGAGCGACTCGTCTGCTCGACCGGGTGCGTGTGTGGTCTACGCTCGCCAGCTGCGAGTTGACGGTCATCGTTTCTCCGCAGTGGCTGCGCAGCTCAGCTGTTGGGCCACAGATTGAAAAGAAGCGGCAGCTGGTAGAACGTGCTTCGGAGGGGAGCGCAGGCTTGTCTGCATTCTCCTAAATGGACATTCCAACACTAAAACAGGCCTAGACGTATCATTGGACTTTCCTGTTTGGGAGAAAAAGGACAAGTCAGGGTCACGAATCTGAGAAAAAGTGGCCAATTAATTTGCTTGTTTGGCACAGTCATTGATGCGTTGAATTTCTTGTGGTGATCCAGAGTTGCTGTCCCACATCTTGCACAGTAGTATCATTGTTTATTTCCACAAGTAGGAAGGAATTACCGGTAGTTCTGTGTGAAAGGGGATACGATTCACAATTTATGAAAGAACATATTTCCCCTCATCATCACCCCTCTAGGCTGAGCAATACATGAACAAAAGCAGGAACGTGGGAATTTATGTGGGAAAATCTGCCCCGGGCCTGGATGTCTGTGGGGGAGAAACGACGATTGGACAGAGAACGCACGGCCCCCCATGCTGAAATTCTGCAAATCCTTGTCCTTCCATTTGAAGTGTCAAAATTTCAACTCTTTAACCTTCCCCAAAAACAAAAGCCTTTGCGGACAAACATGGGTAACTGCATCCTCAGGGCATGGACAGACATTAAGCCTTATGACTCAGCACAAGGGTCTTGGTGTGCAGCAATTTGGGTAGATGGTGAAGGACGGAAGGAGACACTAATAGTTAATCTACCAGGTGGGAATGTTGCCAGTGTAGACACTGCCTCTGCTTTAACATAGGATGTGGTGGGGAAGGGAAGGGAATGCAGTGATTGGACAGCTGCTTTGCAGTGAAAGGAGCTCGCTGTGTGGCAAAATGGAATCAAGGTGGGAAGAGGTAACAATACGAGGAAGTCTGATAAACCCATAAGCCGCACAGATAAATCCACACTGGATCCAACAGTAAAACCCGCTTTCCTGTAAATTAATATGGTGTACGTGTGTGTGCGCAAGTGTATGTGAGCATGTATGTGAGCATGTATGTGAGCATGTATGTGAGCATGTATGTGAGCATGTATGTGAGCATGTATGTGAGCATGTATGTATGTGTGTGTGCTTGTGTAAATATGTATGCGAGTGTAGTCTATGTGTTTTCACATATTGTATGTATGTATGTATGTGTTGCATGCAAGCAGGTGAAGTGAGCATGTATACGTGCTTGTGTGTGCATTTTCACAAGCTGTTTTTGCATTCAACATGTAAGGCTCCTTCAAAATGCGTTCACGCTGAATTTTTCAGCATGTTTTAAAAAGCTCCCAGTGTTACATTCTCGCTAACCAGCCGAATACCAGGCCTAACAGCCTGTGCTGAAATCATCAGAATACCGGGCCTAGCAGCCTGTGCTGAAATCATCAGAATACCAGGCTTAACAGCCTGTGCTGAAATCACCAGAATACCAGGCTTAATAGCCTGTGCTGAAATCACCAGAATACCAGGCTTAACAGCCTGTGCTGAAATCATCAGAATACCAGGCTTGACAGCCTGTGCTGAAATCATCAGAATACCAGGCTTAACAGCCTGTGCTGAAATCATCAGAATACCAGGCTTAACAGCCTGTGCTGAAAGAATCAGAATACCAGGCCTAGCATTCTGTGCTGAAATCATCAGAATACCAGGCTTGACAGCCTGTGCTGAAATCATCAGAATACCAGGCTTAATAGCCTGTGCTGAAATAATCAGAATACCAGGCTTAACAGCCTGTGCTGAAATCATCAGAATACCAGGCCTAGCAGCCTGTGCTGAAATCATCAGAATACCAGGCTTGACAGCCTGTGCTGAAATCATCAGAATACCAGGCTTAACAGCCTGTGCAGTAATTGGTTTTTGCTCTTAGCTGAAGGGAGAAGTTGTTCTTTTTCTAAACACAGTATTTTTAGGAAAGGACGAAGCGAAAAATTTTGTGTGGTTATGTCTACTGCTGAGTTTTGCAAAATGTGGGGAAGAAAAGGATATATTCAGGCTTCTCTCCAGGAGAGAAGGATCCCTGGGCTTTGGATTACATTAGCATTGTACCAAATGACAGAATTTCCTGAGTTGAATATGCAGCGTGGTGAACAAATGTGATTCATGCATACGTTTACTGGGAAAAACATTTTACAAATAGACCGCTCAGTGGGTTGGTAACCGCGGAGGCCAGAGGAGGACTGGAAAGATTAAAAACGCAGGAGTTAGATTTGAGAGCCATTTTGAAAATTGATTGGGCTAATGTGGGGAATTTTCAAATCTGCTGAAGCTTTATGGCCACTACTGTGGAAAATCATAAAGGACGAATAGAGAGCAAGCAGTGACTATATGGACAGGCCCACAGATCCCTCTGGTAATGATAATGAGGAGGATAATGTGAGCGAGCACGGCAGCTCCAGGGCACTCGCATGGCTTCCTCTCTGACTGTTTGAAAGCAGCGCGGATGTTCCAGGGCAGCATGGCCTCACTTGATTCACTCGAGCTAACTCGCGAGCGTACACTGCTCGGCAGGTGGCTCACATGGTTAAATGAGTTGGAACATCGAACAAGGCTAGGGGCTGTGGAGAAGCTCCACCCTCACACGGCGGCCTTGGATTCACTGATGGCAACTTTTCAGAACCAGACATCTCTAAAATAACAGCTGTTTAACCGCATAGCAAAAAATAAGTCAAATAAAGCAAGCAAGACAAATAAAAGGCGTAGCACAGTAATCATTCCGTCGTCCAGGACAAGTTGCATGTGATGTAACCATTTATACAGCTGTATGCTTTTACAGAAACAAGCTGGGTTTAGTATTTTGTTTAAAGAATAGCATGAGTAGTATTTCTCCATATGGGAGTTCACAATGCAGCCTTCTGGTTGCTGTGCTCAAAACTTGGGTAATAAGGTGATCGCCATCTCATTATAGTTTTATGTTCATGTATAACAGATTTATCCATTTTAAAATCATGCGCCTTATGTCTCAGTGTCAGGCTTACAAGTGTGTGAATATGTCTTGTTCATTGTATTCACTGTATTAATGGCTTTAGCTAATGTGAGGAGATTAGCAACAGACAAGGGGAAACTCCACCCAGATATATTTGGAACTATAGTCGGATATATCCTAAAAGTTACACTCCCATGGATGAGACAAGCCAGGCAACATTCCCTAGGCACTGGGTGGGTGTGAGGAGGGATAGGGGATTACAGCATGTATTATTAGTTGAGGGAAGGTGTTAGTGTGTACTGCAGGATTAGAGAGGATAGTATTGTGTAGCATAGGGTAAGTAGTAGGGACAGTAGTGTGTACTCAAAAATGAAGAAGGATAACAATGTCTATGTAAGGTGGATAGAAGCGATTTGTAAATTCTCTTTTACATGTATCTAATTGAAAACAGTACAAAGAAAAGATATGTAATGTTTTACCTGATCAACTTTATTGATTTTTGTAAACATACGCTAACTCTGAATTTGATGCCTGCAATACGTTCCAAAAAAGTAGGGACAGGGGCAAAAAAAGACTGGGATGTTCAAAAAACACCTGTTTGGAACATTCCACAGGTAAACAGGTGATGCTATCATGACTGGGTATAAAAGGATATCAAAATACTTTTTATTTTATTTTCAGGTACTTTTACAAGCGATACTATAACCTCTCTGAATTTGAGTGGGTCTCTATGGAAATTTGGGGGTTGGACTAGAATTTAAGATGTAAATTACACAGGAATAGTATGGAACCCATGGTTGACTAAATGGCTGTCCAACCCTTCAAGTGATCCATAAATATCTATTGCATATCTGGCAGCAGAGTGATGGTTTGAGGCTCCTTTGATATCGCAGACCCTTGATGACTAACAGCCATTTAGCCAACCATGGGTTCCATGCTATTCCTGTGTAATTTACATCTTAATCTAGCCTACCCCCCAATTCCCAGATATCCAATTTTGTTTTTACTTTCCAGTTTTTGTTGCAGGCATCACATTTGGAATTAGCGTATATTTACAAAAATCAATATAAAGTTGATAAGGTAAAACATTAAATATCTTTTCTTTGTACTATTAAACTGGGATGTTCAACAAAAAAAAAGTCAATTAAATATATGTAAATTTTTTTTTACAAATCACTGCTTTCTGCTTTTATGTGCATTTTACATACTATCCCAACTTTTTTGGAATTGGGGTTTGTACTTCAGGTTAAGGGGGTGGAAGTGCGACATTAGAATGAGATGAGTACAGGTGTGCTTTTGTTTAGATAAGGGGCGGTGGAAGTGTGTACTTCAGAGTAACAGTTGTGTTGTGTTTTCACAGTAAGGGGAATGGTAGTGAGCATTTCACAGATAGAGGAGTATAGTTGTTTTTCACAGTAATGGGGATGGTAATGAGCATTTCACAGAAAGAGGAGTATAGATGTGTTTTTTTCTGGGAAAGGTGATGAAATGTGTAGGTTACTTCACAGAAAGAGGAGTATATGTGTGTTTTTTTCTGGGGAAGGGGGATGGAATGTGTAGGTTACTTCACAGAAAGAGGAGTATATGTGTGTTTTTTTCTGGGGAAGGGGGATGGAATGTGTAGGTTACTTCACAGAAAGAGGAGTATATGTGTGTTTTTTTCTGGGGAAAGGGGATGGAATGTGTATACCTCAGAGTGGGCGAGCGTAGTTCTGTGCTGTTAAAGGTGTGAGCGAGGATGGTAGTGTGAGGGTAATGCGAGTGTAATTTTAGAAAAGAGCAAGTAGTGTGCGGCTAGGTACAGTGGTAGTGTGTGCTCCACACGCATGGCGAAAATCTAACTGATGTTACTCATTAGTACCCACTAATATCTATGGTAGGGGAAACACTGTGTAGGGTGAGGTTGATGGTATGCACTGCATTGTTACAGTGGATAAAATGACACAATAGTGTGTACTCGGCCTTAAAGATTAAGGAAGTGTGTGTTAGAGGGGCTTGCTCTGATACCATATTCAGCTTTGGTCGTTCCCCGAGATGCCAGTGGAGCCATGCTTGTGTGTGGTTAAGAGTTTTATATCAGGGTCAAGTGAATGCTCTTTTCAGATTGTAAATTTGATTGCTAATTCTAATCCTAACCTAATCCTAATTCTAATCCTAATTTTATTTAAAGGGCAACATGCAGGTTAAATTTCTTAAAGTGATACTGCAGTAAAAAAACGACTTTTCCCATTGAAAACCGATGTTTTAGGTTAGATTATGATCATACACAACTGTTTATGTCTGAAAATCACATGTTTAGTAAAAATGTTTTTTTCTGAGTTTTTGTGTAGGCTTATCAATACGATTCCGGGGGTTCGTGACATCACAAGATCCTTAACATAAAAATGGGTGGAGTTTAGGTGGTCCTAGGGGTGGTCTCGGCTGTGCACGTGGTGTAAAAGCAGAGACCAACGGGTTTTTCACTCCTTGACCGTATGAATATTCATAATATGACTACGTGGCATCATCGTCATATGACCACACCTACTCACGAGTTCCAGTTCAAATTGAAGCGATAAAAAAGGCCTTAGAAAAGGCTCTGCAGTATCTCTTTAACGGATTTACAATTTTGGGCTCATGGAGAGGATGATTTGAAATTATAATATTTTTTTTTTACAAGCCACAAGGGCAGAAATACAGAAAAAAAATTGGCATTATAAGCCACGCCCCCTAAAAACGTTTTTTTTTTTTACACATCGCCTGGTCACAAGAGGTATAGTCTTTGCCTGATCTTGCCACAGTGCAGTCGCTGACTTGATGCAGTTAATCTTTTTAACTTAATTATATTTTTATCAATTTATTCTCTTAGTTATTTATTTTATGTATTTATTTGATTATAATTATTTATTCTTACTCAAGATCAATAACGTTTGTTTTAATGAAATAATCTGGCAAATCAACATGGGATCGGCATCATTTACGCTCAGCCCATGGTTTCATACGCATCCTATGCGTAGACAGCTCGCAAAAATGGTAATATTGACTTAATGCTATGGCTTTGTATCAAATCAGTGTCATTGCCCGTCTACAGGACTCCATTATACAGTTTGTAGCAGGAGAGCAGTCACTCTTACTTATTGCCATGTAAGCAATCGATATTGGTGAATTGCATAGTTTACTTTTTCTCCAGGCTCCCATTGGCACACCTGCACTACAATGACCAAAGCAGCCAATGTTGATGTCTCCCACAGTCCACCACATTTTTAGTGGTGATGTGTGCACTGTGTGCAGTAATAGTATTGGGCTATTTTAACAATAGCAACATGATCATGAACTGTATATTCTGCACATTTCATAGGCTATAGTTGTCACAATTGCAGCTCAACATACCGATTCATTCAAAGTGTAATTAGCTCGCAAGCTACCAGCCGATCTTGACCTAAACCATCGATGAACTTCGAAAAGTATTGTTAAATTTCAAACAATGTCTTCTAACTCAACCCTAAATCACAATTAAAAAGTGATCTAAACAACATAGGTTACACAGGAGACCAACACGGCCGATGTCGTCTGACATTATTACAGACAACGAATGGATGTGATTTTGCTCAGTAGGATTGGACTGTCGCTAACTACGCCAGGGTTAGTTTGCCCGCAGTCACGTTACATAGCTAACGCAAGCATTGGAAAGCTGATTTTCTAGCTCATCTGTCTCAACGATGCTGACATTACGATCCATTTTGCTGCTAATGTTCCTTACTTTACCATTCACTGTAACTCCCGCTCTGTTCTCACTGCCTTATGTGACGTCACCGTTAGATTTCCCAGATTTGAGGTAGGCTACGCGTGGCCGATTTCATTACAAAAATAAGCATAGATGTAATTAACAAAAAATTAATAAAAATGTAATCCCATTGCTACATCATTTTCTAACATATGAATTCACAGTTGATGTTAACCTGCATGTTTCCCTTTAACAGTGGATACTTACCCACTCCTGCAACTTATATGAACTGTGTGGAAACTAGAGGTACTTTAAAAAGTATTTTTAGCTTCGGCCCTATACTCTATTTGAGGTTACTTCCCTTCAATATATCATGTGGACGAAAGTGGTTTATGATCTACTGTTTCAAGAACCAAGGTCCTGAGAGATATATTACTGAGAGCTGTAGAAATATTTCAGTTTCTTCATCTTATAGGAAACACCGTAAACTTTGCATCCTGTCACTTTTGTACTTTTAACTGCACGAAAGAAGTTCATTTGTTTTGGACTGCTGAAAATTACTTTGGTTTTCTGTGAATTTGTTTGAAATAAAACAGCTCAATCTTTTCCTAAATGTAAATTCTGAAAGGTTGATCGATTGTTTGGCTTCTCTGTTCCCAACTTCAAAGTGCATCGTGTCAGCGTTTCGAGATCAAGTTAGCTTCTTACCTCAAGCTTAACTCTTGAAGGCATCACGTGCAAAGCATTAAAAATATCTATCCGGCAATGACAAATCCTAGCTTGCTGATTTGGCATTTGTTTCAGTACTATGTGAATCTAAAGAAAATAGCTGAAAGTTGGCAAGAAAGTGTGCAAAAGTCGATGCAAGATTGGGGTAGTAATAAACTAGGCCTATATTAGTACTTGATACTATTATACTTCATCATTTGTCAACTGTTGACAACAATATCCCCCAATGTGTCTTAAAGTAATGTGGCAAAATAATATTTACATTTATGTACGTCTATATGTATTTGCTTTTTTTTTTTAAATTATGCATATGTACATTAGTTTGTATTAATCCACTTGTATAATACAAACATAGGCTACGCTGCAATGTATTTCGTGTTGCTTTAAACTGTAAACATCTTGTTTCTTTAAAATTATATAATGTAGCAGGTCAAAGGTAGAAAGAAAAAAAAGAAAAGTGTAGCATGTGATCGGAGAGAACACTGCCTATTGCGTTGTGTTTCCTGGATTTTGTAAATGGAAAAAAAACCCTAAAAACTAAGAAAAATACTTGTACCGGGGTAGAAAATAAAGTTTACAGAACTAGAACGGACTGTGCGCCGCGTTCTTTGAAAGGGCCCAACATAGGCTACCTTGCTTTCTTTCACGTTATCGGTAGTTCAGATAGCCTAATGTGGTAGGAGCTAATTTTTATTGTGCCTTTGCTGCGTGATGCCTTTGTGTGACAAGTTTTATTGACTCATTTGGCTGCGATAGCATTTCATATTATTGGTAATATGTACATGGACCAGAAAGGGGCTGCGTCCCAATACTGGAAAAACGCACCCTTCTTTCCTCCACTACCAAATCCTCTCCTCCGTGACCCGGAAATGAATCTTTGTGTTTTAATCAAATGTTGCTGATTACATCTTAATTACTGTTACATATTAATTAATGTCTCCACACAAACCGCAATGTCAGGTACATTGTATAGCCTACTGTATATGCAAATACTTGTACCTGAAACGTACAGGCTATTTTGCATACTTCCTCGTAGGAGATGAGTGGAAGAAAGGTGGGGAGTGAAGCATATTGGGACGCAGACCTGGGGTGGATTCCAATCACTTATTGTATCCGTCCTCTTCTCCTCTGTCCTCGCCTGACCCGGAAATCGATTGAGGTTCGCCATCTTTAAGGACATTAATCCAAACCGCTAAATGCTCCTCGGAGGAGTGAGGAGTGGGGAACGAGGAGGCTCCCGGAGGGAGCACAAGTGTAGTGATCTTTGCATCCTTTCCTCGCATCCTCCGTTGGGCGGAGCTAAGGAGCGAGGAAAGGATGCAAGGAGTAAAAAGAAGCGATTGTAATGAACCCATGGTTGCAAAGCAGTAGGCTACTTTCTTTCGATGTCACATATTTGAGTAGATAACATGAGTTCTCCGTTGGCTTTCTATTACTCAGAAAATATGTAGCCTTATGTGGGTCATATTATATCCTTTTGTTATTTGGCTAACACTTAGCTATTTTCAAATTAGCCTAAATGCTGGATTTGTTTTGTGCTGTTTGTTTTTATTAAAAAATAAAAACTATAGGCTAATTTTTACTGTGTGCTAAAACGGTAGGTCAAGCATATT
Source organism: Ilyophis sp. 1 JC-2022 (assembly GCA_022702515.1). Lineage (NCBI taxonomy): Eukaryota > Metazoa > Chordata > Actinopteri > Anguilliformes > Synaphobranchidae > Ilyophis > Ilyophis sp. 1 JC-2022. Next base: position 41,130,565 of record CM040396.1, on the reverse strand, counting down.
GAAAAAAGGATAGGGTGTTGAAGCGCATTACCTTTTCCAGGTCGGAACAAGTGAGACCAAGCCTGTAGCTCAGTAGCATAAATAGCGGGTGGGCAGGGAGTGCACTCGTCCCCGCTGGAGGCAAAACGCCACGAGCCGGGCCCTCAGCCGCTTGGAGGCAAACACATACATTTGAAATAAAATAAAAAATAATTATTATCAACAGTGTATGCATAACTGAACAGAATATAGGTTATATATTTAAAACTTGGGGAAATATTTGAATTAATATAATTAATATTACGTTTGTTTGACTTGCACATTGCACGCACGTTAGTTTCCGACGTCAGTGAGCAACACAGTTAAAAATGGAGAAACAAAAATCAGGTTATACGAAACGTGAACAAAAAGAACAGCGGGAGAAAACAAAAGAAGTGTTAACGTGCGTACCACTAACTAACTTATTTTTGAAGCATAATCAACCTAAGCAGGGCTCAAGTTGAGATTGTCTCAATTTGGAGAACGTAATCAACAAGTTTGCCAGGGAACGAATAACTGATCTGTAAGAATGACCGCGACCACGTAGACAAGGAAACGCAACGAACAAACTTCATTTTTTGACGTAGGCTATGACATTTTAAATGAATTAACTGAATATTCAATTTCTCACATAGGCCGATAGGCTACCGTTTAAAAATTAACAATTGTGTTTTGTGTAGACAGAAACATTAGCCTGGCCTACACTTTGTATTTTCAAAAGCAGAATAAGATGAGTTCAATGCATAGGACCGCATGCAAAGTCATAGCGAATTGATTTGTTTTTGTCAGAGTAATAAAACATATTTCTTTGTAAATCTTTATCTGCAGACATTAATTAACCTACTATTGCTACTGAGTATATTACTTGCCAGGTCACACAATATACCGTTTGAAAGTGTTAAAACTCACGATTCTCTCTATAAACAATTTTATGATCCCAATGTAATAGCGACAACGGTTCCTTATTTTGGAACAGGACACAAGCAGGATCAATCAAAACGACGACTCCGAAAAGTCAACAGTGTTTGATATGAAGAAGGGTGAGAACAGAATCATAGTTCAAAAAAGATGCCAACGATCTCTGAAGTGGTCACTGAAAGGGATTGTTCAGTAAATAAAAGTGACCCCCAATTACCATTGGTTTGATTATTGTTATTAACTTAGTTAACAGTAGTTAATTAGTCTAAAAACAAATCTACAAAAAACAGGCTGACTAATTTTTCGAGGCTTACATTAATGTGTAAGCATATCCGTGCGTGTGTATCTATGCACGTGTACATATGCATGTGTATGTGTACATGTAGGCTTGTGTATTTATGTGTGTGTGTCTATGTTTATGTGTATGCATGCTTCCATGCGCATTCGTTTTTCTACACAAAAAATGCCAATTTACCCAACCAAAGGAGGTGCAAGTGCAAGCCAGCACATAATTTGCTAAAGCCGGGACAACCTTGAGCCGCAAACTCTGCACTACCGCCGCCATCCACAGTGCCCCCCTCCCCCCTCTCTTATATCCTCCCTTCACAGTGCCCTTTGCTCCCCTGCAAAATCCATTTACGCTCCTGCCAAATTTCCGTCACTGAAGCAACAGGTGATGGCAGGCAAGTATTTCACCCCTGCCAGCCCGGGAGGCCCCTCACCGACAAAGGAAGGCTGAGAATCATGGGGGTTTGGGGCCTAGTGCAATGCCGGTTACCCACCTCCTTTTCCCAGGCCCATGGGGGGGAACGGGGTCTCCCTGGGGCCAAAGGCGTAACTACGACGCTGCCAAGATTTACAGCAAGTCTTGTAAAAACAATAAATAATTCTCAGAGGTCTGGCAAACCCATTAATTCGGATTGTTTCTCTGTCAGCCACTGCCAGCGAAGTTACCGTGTGATTAATTTGCGGTAGTCTGTGTCTCTCGTGTTGCTTCAACAGTGGAGAGGGGCTGCCCCGCAAGCATTAAACCTGCTTGCCTGTGGCACCATTTTGTTTTGATGTATTCACTACGTTTGCAGGATTGTCGTGTTGCATTATTTATTTGTTTAGCAGCTGCTTCCCTTATCCACAGCGTCCTTCAGTGCTTGTACATACTGTCCTTTATGCAGCTCCATACCGCTATACTTAATGATGCGATTCAGCAGAAGTACCTATAGCACGAGGGTGCTGGGATTTGATCCTAAAACATCTGAGACATACCTGCACTGTACATCCATTCACCACCGACTAAGCTGAGTCCTTACTTGACTAGGTAGAGACATGTTCTCAAGACTGCCATTGCAGCTTTCCTTTATAAATAGGCAGGTACATGTTTAAACTACAATGCCCACCTGTCTGTTTTGGAGAGTTACATAATGTTATTGTTGATCAGAGATGGTCAGTTAACCTGGGAACTGATACAGTATCTCTCTGCACAATATCCTTTGGAGTATATTATCCAAACAGTTATGCTTTATAGTTTTTCTGCCTGAAGACAAATGTGATTCTAATACTTTTTCTCCATGTTGACATTTAATTTTGCTCTTCTAGCAACTCTCATTGGCTAAGCATGTTCATGCAGAAAACTACCACCTCAAGTTTTTGTTTTTCATTTATGGATTTTAATAATCGCATAACCCGAGATTAGGTTAGTCTACTCAAAATGCATCCTTCATTTAAGTGGCATGCCTGTGAAAGGAAAAGTAGCAGCCAATGAGTTGTATTGTCAAATTAAAACTGGCAGAGGTTCTGTTGCATGGCAATATAATTAGTGAGTCAGGAATTAAATTAGCTGTTATCGCTGTTCTTGTGTTTGGAAAATGTGTTTGGCTTTGGAAGACAGCTTTTTTTTTTCTTTTTTTTCTTCAATCATTGGCACAAAGCCTCCTTAATTGTACGTGTTCAGCTTTGAGTGACTCACATCAAACGATTCAAGTGAGCTGAATCGATTGCTGTCCATTTTTAACTGTTTTATTTATTTTTTTGAAAACACAGAAGCATATCATAGACAATATGTTTTGTACCTGCTTTGCAATACAATACAACCTCATAATGTGAAGGCTGATAAATGTCATTGCTGTGCTCCTGGTTCAAAACTGTTTTTTTTTTGGTGCACAATCTTGAGTAGTGTCACCTTGCACTTTTCTCCCAGGGGGGACTATGGGTGAAAAGATTTTAAAGCTTTCATTTGTCATGTTTTAGCTAATCTCAAACCCAAAATCTCTAGAGTGTCTGGAAAGGGCAGCTATCTGTGAGATTCTTCTTATATTTCCTGATTGGTGCTAGCAAGTTCAAGCCAGTGTTATACTTGTCAATGATTGTGTTTGCTTGAATCACAGCCTCCGGTTGGAGCTCCGCCTACAAAAGAGCATGATTGGCCAAAAAAGTAACCCACAGTGGTCAATAAGCAAGGAAGTTCCCCAGAAGTTTGTAGCACTTATCTCACATCAATGTCAACTTGGTAGGGTGATGCTATGTTGTAGCTACCATAAATGATTGTGACATTATTGTGAGAACATAACAGCAATATGATTAAGACTGTAACATTGTTACTGCAACACCCGACGACAACAACAATATTGACAGACATTTTTTTTTTTGAACAAATGTAATTGGGAGCCACCCAGAGAGCTTTAATTCCAGGATATTCTTAAATTAATCAAATTAATTCGTTGTACATTGGGTAGTTAGGTTAATTTGCCTTTGTGGCCTTGGTGTGTTTGCTCTTCGCATCACATGACTTTAAAGTGAGGTATAGTTGTAAATTGGGTAGGAGAGAGACAGCCTATTTTATTATAAACGTAGAGCTATGACCAAGAAAAACTAGCAACTTCAATGACAGTGATCACGTTCACAGCATGAAACTCCGTTCTGAAAACTGTTCCAGATAAAGTGGGCATTATAGGTTAGTGGGTTCACATGGTAGCTAAAGCATAGTAGCCTACATTACATCGTAGCTGCCATTAACTTTCATCTGCATCCTGTAACCTAATCACAAAGATTGCAAACATTTACAAATGCAGACTCCGTATTCTTTCCGATAAATTATTGTTTTTTTTTTAAATTGTTTTTTTAAATACCCGTATTGAGTCAATGCAAACATACTGGCTCTATTCCCCGCACATTTTCTTAATTTTTGGGACCTAAAAAAATTATCCAGGTGTAGAAATGTCCGGTTAGGGTTCAAGCTGGAGCAGCTGGCTAACATTAGTAAAATGATGTAACTTATGGCCAGCCAGCAAAAATGACTTTAAGGAAGTCGAATAACTTATCTTAAAAGGGCTTGCCATAAGCTATCATTAGCTTGCTAGCTAAATGTTAAAACGACTTGCCCTGAGCTATCGTTATCTTGCTAGCTATCTAACCCATCATTGCTAAGCGGGAGTATGGCGATTGCGAACGGGAGGGGGTGGACTAGCTAAATTAATATCTAAATTGATAAGGTTATACAGGTATGGAGCAATTGATTTCAGAGACTTAACCCACAGTTTGTTTGGCTGCTTGCTCTGAGACGCTGGGCCTGTAATGTAGCTTTTTTTTCGTAGTAGACACATCATAGCTCACTCCAAAATTAATACGTGATGCCAAACATGTTGAAGATGAGCGACAAGGCAGTCAATTTATTATGTTACGAACTCCGTCCACAAAACAACAGCTTGTTCACGGTAGGCTACTAAGAGATGTTCTCCATCGAATTCCACTCAGAAATACAGCGTGTCTCTCTCCCTGTCCCAAGCATAGACTGAATAAAGGTCCAAAGACCTTTTAGACCAATGATGGTCGCCTCCCCCTTCTGGTCCCGCCCCTCCGAGTGAGAACCCTATAGAACCTACTTTTAGCAGTGACCCCACGACTCACGTCCCTCTGATTGGTCCGGAACAAATGTTAATACCCTGTCCAAACGACACAATATTTAAATGCAGAGGCATTAGCTGAAGGAAAGGCACCTATTGCAATTTTAAAAAAATTGTGGATTTTTTTTTAGTATTTTGACCACATTACTGCCATTGACTTACATGGTGAAAGACCTATACTGGAGCCATACCGCAGTGGCGCTAGTGAGCAACGGCACAATGGCGGCTCCCAGCCCAACCAGGAAGTGAGCTTCAAAACGAAAGCCCGGTCTTGGCCACTTCGTAGGAGGTTGTGTTTGCCAAAGCACAGGACTGCAGTGGTTTAATCAAAATGACAGACCCCAACTGGAACTGTGATTATCGCAACATTTATTATTTAATAATATTAATAACAACAAAAGATACAAATTTTATTAATTGGATTCCGGGAGACCTTGTCTCCCAGCCAATCTTTTATAGTTGGCAACCAAATTGTACATATGTACCTGTACACAATGAACACCTTATTGCTGCCCAGTACATGCTAATCAGAAGCAGAAAACTGGCAGTGTTTTTTAGGCTTTTTTAGACCGGTAACAGGATGCAGACTTTAAACATGCTTTTTGGTTTTGTTTTAATGGGCAGTAGTCTCTGTTGGTTAAGCTTGGTTGAATTAAACGTGGTTTTGGATGACAGACTGCAGATACAGCCGGATTGTCTTCAACAACTGTCTTTCACACATAGAAAGAGAAGGAATGGCTTCGTTCCTGCAACTCTCCGTGATGGCTCGCTGCACATTGTGTATGAATACATTGACCCGCCCTGTTTTTGAAGCATTGACATTTTCATCAGGGAAACCGTGGCCCCAGGATTGGATAGACTCTCTGTGCTCAAAGACAGTCCAGTTTGCGCATTCCTGTCAGGCTCCCGCAGGATTAGCTGACAAAAGAAAGCGGCTAAATTAAATCAGGACTGCGTCTTCCTCTCCGACGAGAGCGTGACAGTTGGGTTTTGGAGTGGGCGGATGCAAACACCCTCAAACCAGGGGTTTCCGACTGGCCGGTCAGCTTCCAGAGCGTCAGTCGTACAAAAAAAAGTCCGTCTGCTAATCTTCAGTCTCGATCTGTGCTCTGTGGTCCCCAGTTAAGTTCAACTACAATTCACTTTGTCTTTACCTTGGTCTTAATTTTTCCTTTGTTTCATGGGGGCTTGTTAACTTCAGCGGCTGCGAAGCCCATAGAGTCCAGCAGCAGGAGTGCTATCTTAAATTCAATGATCAAAGTTTAGGATGGAGGTCACCGTTTTTGGATTGAATAGAGGTATTTGCTTTAATATAGACAGTCATGCTTTATTACAAGATACTGCAGGAAGATCTGTTTTTACAACCAAGGCCATATCTAACCAAAATTCTGTTCAAAACCTTCTTCAGCTTGCATGAATATGGTCTACAAACTTTCTGTTGAAAAACAGACACATTCCTCACCATGCAGTAATTCGGCTGATATGCCCAGAGCTGAAGAAATTTTCTGGTTGAGATCGGAATGTAAAGTTTATTCAGCTAAAATTTTTATTTATCCTTTAGAAGAAGTTACTTACATTTCATGCTCTGTTAAGTTTGTAATTAACACTTGTGACACACTATTTGACACAGCCGTCTAGTTTAGAATTAGGTGCTGTGTCTGGGTGTGCCTGGTTATCAACGGATGCTAATGTGTGATTCATTTCTTGATGCTGCCTTTTGGCGGCTGTTTTACCATGGTTTAATAGAAACAGTTTTCAGTGGAATGAATATCTTTCGTGCTCCTCTCTCGACAACAGAATCAACCACATTGGACACTGGTTTTCTATCATAAGGTCAGAGCCAGGCAATTGCTTGAAGAAAGTGCATGCACACGCACACACAACACACAATCCTCAAATTTTTTTTTTCAATTCAATTGAGTGTGATTTGGTGTGTGTGTTGCAATACAACAATAACATAATTCTCTCCTCTCTCTCTCCCCCCCCCCCCCCCCCCCCCCCCCCCCCCCCCACGGGCAACATGCTGTTGTCTGTCCGTAAAAATCTGCTTGTGTGTTTGTATGACATGAGGTGTGTATGTGTGTGTACTGAGTTTTCAAGCGCATATTTGGGAAAGTGTATTTATGTGATGTGTGTGTATGACCTTGCGTCCTACTGTTTCTTTTTGTGTGAAAAGGTGTGTGTGTGTGTGTGTTGGGGTCTTTGTGCCAGAGAGGTAAAAGGACATTCCACAACTAATAGGGCTTATGCGCTGGACAGCATGCTTCAAAAGTCACAGTGTAGCAAATGAAACACATTCCGGCAGCTCCCACGGCAACGAGGAAGCAGGCTCAGTTATGGGTCGTTGTTGTCTTTGACTTGGCAACGGACCGTTGTGTTTGCCAACTGAGGCTGGAAGGCTAATGACTGCCACAGCGTTGAATGCCTGTTGCCTGATCAACAAAGGACTAGCCAAATGAGTGACGAAAAGGTCTGAACTAACATGAGTCTTCGGTCTGAAAACTCAGCATTTGCCACACATGCTTTAATGGCAAATGTTAGATCTCACTGAACAGGTTTCCATAAATGGTAAAAACAAAATCCGTGATGGCCTTTTCCCCAAGAAATTTATCATAAGTGTTGACTCATAAATGTGCTCACTGCTTATTACTGGCTGTCTGATTAAATTAATTTGGCCGGGCGGAATTAGTTTGGAACGCACAATCTGGCGGTTTCTCTGCAGGGCCGATGCGAAGCTTCTTTCTAAAATGAGCGAGGGTGGATTCGATAGATGGAGAATAGAAAGGCTACACAAAGCCATCATCCCTGTTTGCCAGATAAGCTGAGGTAATAACGGCTTTTTCAGCTATTTTTAGCGTCAAATTAATGCTTTTAGAGAGTGGTAATCACGGTAACATTTGGATTTTATGAAACTCCATTCGGCTGACTGTCTTGGTTATATTTTTCCAGTTCCCACTCGGATTCATTTGAGACCAGCCTTGTTGGGCAGAGGATCATTGGAGACACTTAAAAACCTCCCACTAGGGGTGTTTTCTTTAACTGCATTTATTCACTCCCAATAGAAAAGGCCCCAGTGTCATCTTAATACCAATACTATTAATACCAAGGGATATTTGCGTGTTTGGAGTTCCTGCTGGGCTGTATTTCTGAACACGAGAACATGAGTTTTAAATGCATTGAACTCAGACAATATGCAAAGTGCAATCCAGTCATATTTTTCAGTAAGGAACTGAACACCGACAGGTGGCAGCTCATTGGTGGGAGGAATATGCTAAGGGTGTACTACAGTTGACAAGGAGCAAAAAGTATGGAGAATGGGTTGTGGTTTATAAGTACATATTGTTGAAGATAAGCCAAATTTGAGCCCATGGGGGTGGGGCTGGGGAATATAAGAGAGCATAGGAGAGCTCATTGCTACGGGACGGAGGGGGACGGAGAACAGAGCGACTGTCTCTGTTCGGATCATGAGCGCATGGTCTATTTGTGGCGCGGAGGAAGCGCCCCATCCTGGGGCAGGAGGGACACTTTGCGCCTCGCGGTCGACACCCGAGACATGTCCCCTAGGGCTATTTATACCGTGGCTCCCCACAGCCTTCCAGGCTAGCCACCGCCTTCACCCTGTGCGCTCATTTCAAACTAGTTTAAGTTTAATTTAACCCTGCTGCCCGAACATCTCTGCTCCAGGGGAACCAGTTTGGTCTGATTCTGATTACTGGCATCTCATCTGTGATTTCTATTTTATTCTTTTCAACCAATTTCTCACTTCAATTAAATTGTTCTCCAAATATAGATTGCCCAGTTGTGTGTACAGTCTCATTTCGTTCAGATAAGCGCAGGCAAGTGTATGTTCTGGAATAGCTCAAAGGGTATGCATTTGTGTTACCACCCGGGACGAGTATGGGTTTGAGTCCCACTTGTACATCCTATAGTGTGTGTACTGGGAAACATGAGCCAGGAGTCAGGTGTGCACCCCTGAAACTAGGTAAGTGCCGTCCGAGGCTAGGGACTGGGCTTATTACTCCAACGGTTTGCGGGTTTGATTCCCAGCGGGCGTTCCGATGTGGCGCCCTTTGAGGGAGCTACTGAACCTGCAATGTTTCAGTGAAATATCCAGCTGTGTAAATAGATTGTATGCCAACGTGTCCGTGTAAGTCGCCTTGGATAAGAGCGTCCCCTGACTGTCGAAAGTGAACGTGTGTACTCCTGCAGCGTGCACTGTTAGCCACTGCATCTTTCCCACAGTGCATTGTGCATGAGCTGAGCGGTGTGAGCGGTGCTCTTCATACAGCAAACAAGGATCAGGCTCCTGCAGAAGTAGATGAGGAAAATGCCGCCAAGTGTCACCCTCCCTCCCTGGCTGATACAATGGAAAATGCTGGTGTCAGTCAGCACTGACATGGTCAGGATTTCATACCGGACCGTAGGACTTATCCTCACACTGAAATAGTGTGTTAGCAGGATGAACCATCAGCAGCCCCATTCTAATCTGTTGTACAGCTGTATAACACATGTGTAAAACTCCTTCCGTCTTAAAGAAGAATTTGATGTTGTTTTACTTACCCCAGAAGCATTGCTGCAATTCAGGATTTACTATAATTTAGCTACAATGGCGAGACCAGGACAGCGTAACAAACAGCTTAACATACTAGTTTGGGGGTAAGTAAAACAATATCAAATTCTTCAAAATGGGTGAACTATCCCTTTAAGCTTCTGGGTTTAAGACCGAAGGTCTGGGCCTGGTAAACACATTTTAGACTGGCAGAGGCTCGCAAACATACTCTCTTTCCCTCTTCTTCCTCTCCCTCCAGTGAAATACATTAAGGAGATGTCAGCCTACTTTAAGAATGCCTTACCAGGGGGCGCTGTGCCCTGGGACTCCCCGGCAGTGTCGCCCCAGAAGCAGGGCTTGGCCAATTCAACCACGGAGCTGAAGGAGAACCGGACAATCCCTCTGAAAATGTGTCAGGTCACCAGGAAGCAGTGCCCCCCAGATACAGAAAACAGGTAGGTCCCTTGAACAGGTAACATCAGGCCAATTCTTTACAGGTCTCCATAAAACTGTAAGGTCTTACGCTAATTTGGCTGCACCCCTGTAAGAACTGTATGTAAGGACAGGCTATGAAGGACTACAGTGTGGATGCAAGGCATATGCTTTGATGAGAACTAGCTGATGGCTAGCCATACAATCAACAATTCTCTAGGAACTGCCAGTGAGTCTCCCTCTACCAGGGGAAATGTGCAATGAATTTTGAGAAATATCGGACCAGCCTTGTTATTTCCATAAGTTTCCCATTTTCCGAGCTCCTGAGCCCCCGAGCCGAAGTCCTCCACGGAATGCGGGGGAGGATGGACTCGCTTTGCGGAGATGCAGAAAAACAATACAAGGCCGGCCCTCAGTCAGAATGCTGTGTGGCCTTAGGATTGGCTGACATTTCGCTTAGTCCTACACAAAGTGTGACAAATGCCAGTATAACAAGTATCAATTATGAACAATTCTCCAGTTCACACTAACAATATTGTTCCTAAAATAGGTCCCACGTACGTGTAGGTAAACATACATTGGTGGTTGCCAAGGAGTTTCAGATGGGGGAGGCAGATAATTGGCCTTTTTGTTTATGATAGCGCATATTTTCTGTAATATCTAACTTCTATTTTCAAACTTTTTTCTAAGGAGTTACTTATGTGATTTACAGCACACCCATACTCATGTGATTTGTCACACAAACTCATAAATGTGTAATGTATCCAACAAACATCCTCCACAAGATTTATTTAGAATGCCCCCCCCCACATAAAACCACCATCCAGGTCTGTAATGGAAATGTCAGATAACTCAAAAAAAAAAGAGAAAAAGTTCAATATTTTTTGTCACTCATTTCAGAAAGTGAAACTCATATATTATATAGATTCATTACACATAGAGTGAAATATTTCAAGCTTTTATTTCTTGTAATTTTGATGATTATGGCTTACAGCTAATAAAAACCCAAATTCAGTGTCTCAGAAAATTAGAATATTGTGAAAAAGTTCAATATTGGAAACTCATGGTGTCACACTCTAATCAGCTAATTAACTCAAAACACCTGCAAAGGCTTCCTGAGCCTTTAAATGGTCTCTCAGTCTGGTTCAGTAGGCTACACAATCATGGGGAAGACTGCTGACTTGACAGATGTCCAGAAGACAGTCATTGACACCCTCCACAAGGAGGGTAAGCCACAAAAGGTCATTGCTAAAGAAGCTGGTTGTTCACAGAGTGCTGTATCCAAGCATATTCATAGAAAGTTGAGTGGAAGGAAAAAGTGTGGTAGGAAAAGGTGCACAAGCAACAGGGATAACCGCAGCCTTGAGAGGATTGTCAAGCAAAATCCATTGAAGAATTTGGGGGAGCTTCACAAGGAGTGGACTGAGGCTGGAGTCAGTGCATCAAGAGCCACCACGCACAGACGAATCCAGGACATGGGCTACAAATGTCGCATTCCTCGTGTCAAGCCACTCCTGAACCAGAGACAACGTCAGAAGCGTCTTACCTGGGCTAAGGAGAAAAAGAACTGGACTGTTGCTCAGTGGTCCAAAGTCCTCTTTTCAGATGAAAGTAAATTTTCCATTTCACTTGGAAATCAAGGTCCCAGAGTCTGGAGGAAGAGTGGAGAGGCACAGAATCCATGTTGCTTGAAGTCCAGTGTGAATTCTCCACAGTCAGTGATGATTTGGGGTGCCATGTCCACTGTGTTTTCTGAAGTCCACAGTCAACGCAGCCATCTACCAGGAAATTTTAGAGCACTTCATGCTTCCTTCTGCTGACAAGCTTTATGGAGATGCTGATTTCATTTTCCAGCAGGACTTGGCACCTGCCCACACTGCCAAAAGTACCAAAAGCTGGTTCAATAACCATGGTATTACTGTGCTTGATTGGCCAGCAAACTCGCCTGACCTGAACCCCATAGAGAATCTATGGGGTATTGTCAAGAGGAAGATGAGAGACACAAGACCCAACAATGCAGATGACCTGAAGGCCGCTATCAAAGCAACCTGGGCTTCCATTACACCTCAGCAGTGCCACAGGCTGATCGCCTCCATGCCACGCCGCATTGATGCAGTAATTCATGCAAAAGGAGCCCCAACCAAGTATTGAGTGCATAGAAATGAACATACTTTTCAGAAGGCTGACATTTCTGTTTAAAATATCCTTTTTTATTGATCTTATGTAATACTCTAATTTTCTGAGACACTGAATTTGGGTTTTCATTCGCTGTAAGCCATAATCATCAAAATTAGAAATAGAAATAAAAGCTTGAAATATTTCACTATGTGTAATGAATCTATATAATATATGAGTTTCACTTTCTGACATGAGTGACAAAAAATATTGAACTTTTTCACGATATTCTAATTTTTTGAGCTGCACCTGTACATAAGGGTTAACCTCTGATTTTGCTTTAAGCCCTGATCCTTTTTCATTCTTCCACTTCCCTAATTATTTTGGTAATTATAATAATAATGACTCCCCCATTATCATGTATCTTCAAAACATTTATATCTGGTCTCTCTATTGAAATATAGCAATAATACTTTAAGGAATGCCCATACATTTTGATAACCCTCATCAAGAGGTAATTACTTCTTGCCAAGTGGCTATCCCACAATACCTTGCATAAGAATGCTTGTCTGTCCCCCAAACTAATTTGCATTTGTATCTTGGAGGATTTATGGCAGATTAAAGGTCAATTTGTCAATACCCTCCCCCTATCTATCATGTGACTGTTTAACATCAGTGAAATGATTGAAGTTGGTAACTCTTGAATGCTGAGTTTGAGTCTTGAATAAGTTGAAGAAAAAAGAGCTTTATTCACAAACATTATGGTTAAACCACCCTCAGGCATTGTGAGAAGTCAGATCAGTAGAACATTAAGTGAAATTTTTAATTAGTGCAGTGACTTCAACAAGTCATTGATTAAAGCAGGTTCGCTTGGTGCACAAGAATGATGTGACAAAATGGTTATTATTAGCCTACCAATCAGTATTGTGGAAATAGTAAAAACAGGTCCAAGTCGAAAGAAACCAAAGTTAGCCTATTCTGGAAGCGATGAAAAGTAATTTGTTAAAAGTGCGTTTTACAAATAGCGTAGTTGTTCTGATAAAATCAGAAATCAAGTAACCTGTGTTATACAGAAATTTCTCAGGTTTATAACAAGCCAAATTTCACGAAATGAGTTGAGAATTAAGCGAGTTATCATAGATCTTTACCAGGGGATGCTTGCATTCGTTTGTTTATACGCGGCTGTGCAGACGTATCTGGACCATAGATTGTATAAAAATAGATCTGAACAGCACGGATGAGAGGAATCTAAATTTTTAACTATTGATTCTCCCATTCATAGATTTTTTTAATCTAAGCAATAACCACAATATCACGCAACAGAGAATCCCAGGAGTCTCCTGGATTGGGAAACGTTATGATTGATATTATGACCCTCGGTTACAAAAGTTTCAACTTTGTTTATGAGAAATCTTGTTTTTTTTTTTTTGTTAGTTTGGTATTTCAAAAACTACACTATCCATGAGGCTCAGCGGGTATTCCATGAGTCTACTCTGTAGAATAAGAAAAATAGCTAATTTCTGACAACAGAAGAAGAAAAGAACGGTATTTTCTGTCGTTAAAAAGGAATAACACGCGAAGGTTTTGTTTGGTACTCAAACATTTTCAGTACAAATTTTCCTATTGATCTCTACAGAAAAATAAGTCAGGAGAAGAAACTCTTCAAGTTATCAATGCTTGTCGACTGCATATCTGGCAGAAGAGTGATGGTTTAAGGCTTGTTTGATACCTCAGACTCTTGATGACTTAGTCATTTAGCCAACCATGTGTTCCATACTGTTCCAGTGTAATTTACAGCTAAATCTAGTCCCACCCCCAATTCCCATAGAGATTCATTCAAATGCAGAGAGGTTATAGTATCGCTTGTAGGAGTACCAGAAAATAAGATATCAAGAGTCTTTTGATATTGTTGGGTCACAGACATCAGGAAGTCATGGCATGCAAAGGATATGCGACCAAATATTTAAAATGATTACTTTATTCTACATTATGTTAAAACTGTCCAATATTGTTTGATGCCCGAAAAGGGGGGGGACTATGTACAAAAGGTTCTATAATTTCTAAACGGTTCATCCGACATGGATGGAAAATACCCTCAAATTAAAGCTGACAGTCTGCACTTCAACCACATTGTCATTGTATCCTTTCAAATTCAAAATGCTAGAGTACAGAACCAAAAGAACAAAAAATGTGTCACTGTCCAATGAATTATGGTGCTCACTGTATATCAAAAAAAATTTTCAACATAAAAAAAGCCAAGTTACTCACGTATAGCCTACAAAGCACTGTCTGTAAGTTCTTAATTCCAACTTGCAAAAACTTTAAAAGTATTGATATCAAAATGTCTATCGTAGCTCACACTAATTAAACTAACGATATTCCAAAGCAATGCTATCCAATCTTTTCTAAACTTGTGTCAGGGGTAGCGTGGGAACGAAGGACCAGACGCAACAGTAGGGGTTCAAAGAGTGCTCGACTGAACACCACAGAGCGGGAGTGAAACCCCGCAAACAGGGAATAACGATAACACAAATAAATAATAACTCTCCACACCAGGAGAGAGACCGCTACAACTCAAAGCGACCCGGAAAGGGGCGGAAAACTCAACTAGATATTAAGGCAAAACAACAAAGAAAAACCCTATAGCTCACAACGAGGGAGCCGAAACACAAAAACAAGAGGTAATAGAGACGGCGAAGACAATCTGTCAAAGACAGAAGACAGGGGTGAAATAAAGAGACAGGATAGAAACGACTAGCCTAAACTAAGTTTCTAGCAAACTCTTGAACACATGCACCCTTGTCCCGTGGAGCCACAACAAGTTGAGGTGATACGGCCGATAATGTCCGAAAATACCGGCTTTCTTTGTCAAAAGATTGGCAATATGGAAGCGTCTAACAACGGTGACGCGAGGTTTAAATAATGACAGGAAACACGGAACAGGTGAAAACACTGAGCTGAAAACCCAAAACACGAAACGGACAAGGAAAACAAAGAGAAGAGACGCAACATGAGCGCTCCCCAGGGAAGTGGACAATGAGAGAAGAGCAGGCTGAGAAACCATGACAACTTGGCCCTGTGTTTTTTCATTTTACCATGTGAAGAGAATGTGGTTCATTCAAGCTTTAAAGGTTGAAGAACAAAAATTGCCTCTTGGAACAACGTATCATGTCAAGAAATCTTTTAAACAGTTGAGGAATAATTACACTCCAGAAATTATGTTTACTTTGTTGTCACGTTGACTTTAGAAAATGTACAGGTTTTAAAATATTCGCTGCTGCTACAAATTTGTTTACAATTGACAAACAGACATGTATACCAGGAAACATAATTTACAATCGAGAAAAAGGGATGAATAAATTAATGCAGATAAAAATTAGAAATATTGTGACTGAGAAAATAGCGTACATATTGTGTTTAGTGTGCCTGACTTGGATGCAGGAGTTTCCTGGTTCATAACGTAGCTGCACATACATGGATGTTTTTTCCGGCACTGTACTGCCCATGTCCAGCGCAATTTCAATGTAAACTTTTTTCCGGTAGTGTTACCTGTGGTAAATCGTTTGATCGTAGTGGTACCGGACTATGCAGGTTTAGTTTTGTTTTCTGTACTGCAATGGACGTATAATAAGGTATTTTGATTAGCTTCGTAGTAGCTCGTAGTGGCTTCCTGACCAGCTGACTGACATAAAGATTTCTGTGGCAAAACTAGCTAACAGAAGCTTAGTTGGACAACACAGACACGCATATTTCCCAGAAATCTTTGCATCAGAAAAGAAGACAATAATACTGTCAAAGAAAGTAGCTTACCACAGATTATTATAATGAATAGTGTTTGCAATACATTGTCTGCAGAAATAGGCTATGAGATGTTTGGAGGTTATTGATTTGATTTGATTTGATTTATTGTAATTTTTTAAAAGTGAGTAACCATGTTGAGCGAATAGGACTTGGTTGTATAATCCCTCCTAGTAAATAGCACTTGAGTGGTGGTGGGGTAATCACGTCATTGGGGTCATCAGGTGAGCACCCTCCTTTCTTGATGTTTTGTTTATGATAGGCCCACGACATCTCCAGAGGGCTCAACGGTGACACTTGGCGTCCCAGGTGCACCCCCCTCTGCTTTTAACCCTTACAGCCCAATTGAGATCCTTTCTCTTCAGCCAGAGCCAGTTGCTGCTTCTCTCAGTAGCCTCTGACAGCGGCCTGACTGCTTGTCGGAGGGCCTGTCCGCTAACTTCCATTCCTTTGATGAGATTTTGCATTAAAACTTTATTTTCTCTGCTGGGATATCTGTTCCCATACTGCGTAACGTGCATGGTGCCCACTGACTTTCACTGTCGCATTTGTTTAAGTGAAAGTGAACAGTTAATATTGTAAGCATGTCTTTGCAATAAAAATATAAAAAAGTATGCACATTGTTTCTGTCAAAAATGAATTTGGTACCTGGTGGGGATTGAACCTGGGCCCTCCACATCAAAGGTATCAACTTAAGCGCTGAGCCACAGCAAGCTCCAAAGAGACAGTAATGCCATATAGGACTTTTCGAGCAATGAGAAACTAGTGTCAGATGTTTTATTGGCTGAGCATGAGCATGAACATGTTCTTATCCAATGGGGAGAATTATTATTTGAGGGTATGGAGGCAGGAAAAAGAAGAAGAAGAATAATAAGAAGAAATGCAAAAATAACCCAAGTTTGGGGCTTTATTGTGTGGATGTGTGGCGTTGTACATCAATTCTGTGTGGGTACATGAGGTCAGAACGTACAGAAGTGAATGTTTTTAAGGACTGGGAGTCTGTGGTCATTGCAGACTGTGTTCTCCATCCCAGTTGTACTGCTTTGGCTGCTAGATTAGGAAACCCTGAAAAGTGCCAAACTCTTGGTGCTGTATAAGTATGGGGCATGCCCCGCCAAGCCGTAACTTGGCGGATGGCATACTTGCCATCCTAATATATATATAAATACACACACACACATAATTGACTTACCCTTCTTACTCAGAAGCCTCTCTCTGTCCCTCTGCAGGTACTTTGAGGTGATTTCGGCAGACAGGAGGTCCTGCATGTTCCTGCGGGCCAAGGACCCGGCTTTGGCGCTGTCCTGGTACAATGCCATTCACTCGGGGGCTGCTGCTCTCCTGCCCAAAGTCAAAGAGGAGATGAAGAGTTTACAGGATGGAAAGGAGGTGAAACATGTAGGCTGGCTCACCAAACAGGTAATAGTAAAAATAATAGTGATAATAAAAATAATAATAATGATAATAGGTTGAATTTGTATATAGCGCCTTTCACAATCTGAAAGCACTTTACAGTGAAGCTTACCTCTGCCACCACCCATGTTGTGCCAGAATGTTCACAACCCCAACAATAACAACACCAATAACTTTATTCACTATATATACTATATACTGGTACATAGTACATGTACATATGCTGCAGTATAGGAGTTAAATTACATTAATTACAAATTGAAATTTACAGGAAATACTAAGCCATGTACAAACTCCAATTCCAAAAATGTTGGGACAGTGTATAAAATGTAAATAAAAACAGAAAGCAATGATTTGCGAAACTGATTTTTGACCTGTATTCAATTAAAAACAGTACAAAGACAAGATATTTAATGTTTTAACTAATCAACTTTATTGTTTTTTGTAAATATACACTCATTTGATGCCTGCAACACATCCCATAAAAGTTGGGACAGGGGAAAGTTTACCACTGTGTTACATCACCTTTCCTTTTAACAACACTCAGTAATCTTTTGGAAACTGAGGACACTAATTGTTGTAGTTTTGAAAGCGGAATTTTTTCCCATTCTTGCTTGATATAAGACCGGGGTCTCCATTGTCATATTTTGCGCTTCATACTGTGCCACACGTTTTCAATGGGAGACCGGTCTGGCCAGTCTAGCACCCGCACTCTCTGACTACCATGCTGTTGTAATGCGTGGAAAATGTGGCTTGGCATTGTCTTGCTGAAATAAGCAGGGACGTCCCTGAAAAATATGTCGTCTAGATGGCAACATATGTTGCTCCAAAATGCATATGTACCATTCAGCGTTAATGGTGCACAGATGTGCAAGTTACCCATGCCATGGGCACTAACAAACCCCCATACCATGACAAACGCTGGCTTTTGAACCTTGCGTTTGGCCCGGAGAACACAATGTCGATTATTTCCAAAAACAATTTGAAAGGTGGACTCGTCAGACCACAGCACATGTTTCCACTTTGCGTCAGTCCATCTTAAATGAGCTCAGCCTAGAGAAGTCATTTCTGGATGTTGTTGATATATGGCTTACGCTTTGTGTAGTAGAGTCTTAACTTGCATTTGTAGATACAGTGATGAACTGTGTTTACTGACAATGGTTTTCCGAAGTATTCCCAAGCCCATGTGGTTATATTAATTACAGAAGCATGTCGGTTTGTAATGCAGTGCCGTCTGAGGGATAGAAGGTCATGGGCATTCAATATTGGTTTTCGGCCTTGCCCTTACGCACGGAGATCCCTCAAGATTCTCTGAATCTTTTAACAATATTAAGGACTGTAGATGGTGAAATCCCTAAATTCCTTGCAATTGTGGGTTGAGAAACGTTATTCTTAAGCTGTTGGACTATTTGCTCACGCAATTTTTCACAAAGTAGCGAACCTCAACACATTCTTGCTCGTAAACGCCCAAGCGTTCGTGGATGCTCCTTTTGTCATGATAGCATCACCTGTTACCTATTCACCTGTTTACCTGTGGATGGTGTTTTTTGAACATTTCACAACCTTCCCAGTCTTTATTTTTTTTGCCCCTGTCCCAAAATTTTGTGTTCAGTTAACTATTTTTGTGTTGATTTGGACGTATGTTTTCGATCATTGTCCTGCTGGGAGATCCAACAACGACCCAGTTTTAGTTTCCTGGCAGAGGCAACCAGATTCAGATTTAAAATGTCCTGGTATTTCATGGAGTTCATGATGCCATGTACCATAACAAGATTTACAGGGCCTTTGGATGAAAAACAGCTCAGGTTATTTTCGGTATAGCCATTCTTCTGTTTACCCCAAACCCACCTTGACTGTTGGTTGCCGAAAAGCTAAATTTTCGTTTCATCTGACCATAGAACACGGTTCCAGTCGAAGTTCCAGTAGCGTTTAGCAAACTCCAGGCACTTACGTTTGTGGTGAAATGACAGGAAAGGCTTTTTTCTGGCATGCCTTCCAAATAATTTGTTAGCATGGAGGTGATGGTAGTTTTGGAGACTTGATGACCCCAAGATGCTACTTTCCTCTGTAATTGTCCAACAGTGATCCTTGGAGATTTTTTTGCCTTTCTTACCATCCTCCTCACTGTGCGTGGGGGCAAAATAAACTTGGGTCTTCTTCTTGGCAAGTTTGTAGCAGTTCCAGTTGCTTTGAACTTTTTAAGTATTGTCCTAACAGTAGATATAGGCATTTTCAGGTGAGTAGCAATTTTTTTAATAGCCATTCCCTGATTTATGAAGCTCAAAACACTTTTCCTCATTTGATTTGTGTGTTCTTTTATCTTTCCCATGTTGATGTAAAAAGTAAAATATAAATGGAAAAAATGCTTGTTACATTTTGTTTATAAGAATTTCTAGGGGTGCCAATAATTGTGGCACATGTGGTTTTGTTAAAACTAATTAGGGATTTTAATTAAATAATGAAGGATTTTTTTTCATTTCTTCAGTGTGAGATTAAGCTAATTCACCAAAAGGTGAATTTTTTATAACCCTTTTTACTCATCTTTACAAGGGGTGCCGATAATTGTGGAGGGCACTGTATGTAAAAGAGATGTATGTATTTTTGTATTTTACCTAATGTCCCAACTCTTTTGTAATTGGGGTTTGTACTATTGATGGGTGTCTGAAAGTACCAGTTAATTGCATACTACATAGTGATAGCTGGGGGCCTGGAACTACAAAGCAGAATCACATGCAGTCAGTATTAAAGTCCCTACAAACCTTTTAGACTGTGATGTGTTAATATAGACAGTTGTGGGTGGTCAGATGGGCAATTGCCTGTTTGGAATTGATTTGATTTACCACTGCTGTTTGGATAGACTCTCCCTGAAAGAATGCCTTTAGACAAACAATTAGAGGAACTGAACCAAAACACAGACAGCATTCGAGGGGTCTTTATTAAAAAGCTGTTTTTTACATCCGCACTGAATCCTGACTTAGTCGTACAGCTAACAGTGACGAAAGTGATGGGAATGTTGGAGAAGTGCCACGACAGAACACGGTTTTAAGGATGCGAGATGAAAACGGTTTGGCCTGTTCGGAAGTTGCCAGAACATTAAACCTCCCAGCTTTCAACATCAGATTTTTGAAAGCGGAGATCTGGTTGCCAAATTCCTGTAAATGCCCACAAGCTCAAATAAAGAGGCTGGAACACTCCCTGCTTTTAAAAATGAGAATGGATTCCAGATGCTCAGGACCACGACACACACTTAATTTCAAACATGCAACAGACCACCAGAGGATTAAAACAGTGCAAGTTGGCTGTTTAGATTTGATTAGAATACATTTTTGTTTGTCTGTGTGTGCACGTGTATGCATGTGTGTGCTTGTCTGTGTATGTGCAGGTTTGTGTTTGTATGTATGTGTGTGTGTGTACGTGTGTGTGCGTGTGCGTATAAATAAAACGTGAGATGTGCTTCATGTGAACACGTGAATCGTGAGCGTGGGGGTTGGAGTTTTCCCTCCGATCGCACACTTGTGATCCATGGGGTTTGACTCCCTGCGGTCTCCTCTGGTTGCAGCCGTCACAGGGCCCAGAGAAGCCGGTGCTGGCCATGCTGACCGAAAAGGA
Organism: Ilyophis sp. 1 JC-2022; assembly: GCA_022702515.1. Classification (NCBI taxonomy): domain Eukaryota; kingdom Metazoa; phylum Chordata; class Actinopteri; order Anguilliformes; family Synaphobranchidae; genus Ilyophis; species Ilyophis sp. 1 JC-2022. The sequence goes on along the minus strand of CM040396.1, from coordinate 41,109,817 downwards.
CCTGGTCCTCTACCACGCGCTGCCAGACACTAAGGAGGCCCTCGGCGGTCCTGACCAGAGCCACCCCCTCATCGCCACAAGGTGAGCTCATTCCCCACACAACCACGCCCGGTCGGCTCCCACATCAGGAATCACACCCGGTTATACGTGTGGCTCACCAAGCCCCGCAACTCTTACCAGTGGTGCTCCACCTCCTCTCCTGCTGTATTTTAGTTCTTGATGTGTAATTGTGACATTTTAAGCCCGTAGATTCAGAACATATGGCTCCGCTCAGATAACCGGTATTAGTGTTGGCAAAAACTGTGGCCCTTTTAAAAAGGGATTTCACATAACTAGGCTTGTTAGGCAGTGGAACGTTAGACGAATGATAGACTAACGCAAGGTTTATTCCTTCATAAATTAACGAGGGATTCCTCCGTCTCCATCCCTCTCTCCTTCCCTTTCCCCCGTTCTTTCTCCTCTCACTTTCCCTTATACTTTTTCCCTTCTATCACTCTCTCTCTCATTCTCTGTGTCTCTCTCTCTGTCTGTCTGTCTCTCTCTCATTCTCTGTGTGTCTCTCGCTCTTGCTCTCTCTCTCTCTCTCAGGTTGGTTCATTCGGGCCCAGGGAAGAGCTCTCCTCTCCAGGAGGTGGAGCTGTCCTTTGCACTCCGCACCGGGACCAGGCAAGGGGTGGAGACCCACATGTTCCGGGTCGATTCAGCCAAAGAGCTCTCCACTTGGACCCACTTGCTGATAGAAGGCTGTCACACTGCCGCAGAGCTTATACAAGAGGTCACCACAGGTACGGACTCGCCCATTCATTCTACTTCCACACACAGGAATACTACATGGGCCCATGGCATCCGATGCACAGGGAAACTACATACATGTGCTTCTGGCGCCCTCTGCTGTGCATATTTGCTTTTGCAGTGTTTCTCTAATGAGTGACATCCATTGTCCTTTCTAGTCTTTGATGAGTCACACTGACACTGCATGAGTAATGGAATGGCTGCAAAAAAAGATGTCAATGCATATTTTTATTTTTCCTATGTGACAAATGACTGCCATACATTTTGGATGGAAATGTCACTCATTTCATGAATGGAAGCATTTTGGAGAAAATGTTGTTATGGCAGTGTGGGAGTTACTTATGTTTTATTCTTGTCTGGAGGCGGGAAAGTGAGTCAGATATGTAAATTAACCATGTGATTGACTCTAGACTGTTTCCATGTAAGAAGCTGGTGTGAAAGAAAGACGAATTAGAATCATTCGCAAGCTCTTGTAGTTGGCTGGAAGTACCTCTTATTTTTCCTTGCCCATTTTCATAGCTCATGGTCCAGCACTTTGCAAATGTTTGCCTGCATTCATTCACTCACCACTCAGCAGTGAGTTACAGCACTGAGAAGTGCCTTACCATTACATTTTTACGATTCAGTCAATTGGCAGATGCTTTTAGACAATGCAACTTACAAAAGCGCATTTCATATGATAAGCAAACACGACTAGAGCTAGAGATAAGCAAGTTACAGTGAAATAAGTGACACCATCATGGTTCACGTCTCAATCCCTGAAGAATAACGGGAGAGAACGGTTCATTTAAAAAACTTAAATAAAATGGAAACACTGAGTTGCAGTCTGAAAAGATAGATTTTTAAACAGTTGTGGGAAACTGCCAAGGAATACAATTGGACATTCCAACAGCAAGAAAACAAAAAATGGTTAGAAATAAGGTGTTCAAAAAGTGTTTAATAAAAACATGAAAAGAAAGAGAGACGCCAGGTTGAAGCCGCGTGCCCTGCGTCCCCGCAGCGTGCCTCTGGAACGGGAAAGAGTGCACCCTGGGAGTCCACATCGACGAGGGTTTCACCATCTTCACCGAGGAGGCTGGCGTCAAGAAGACAATCCTGCTGCAGCAGCCCTTCGAGAAGCTGCGCATGTCCTCGGACGACGGCGTCCGCATGATGTACCTGGACTTCGGCGGCCCGGAGGCCGAGATTGTGAGTGTCCCCCGCACGGCTGACTCCCCTTCGGACAGACGGGGAGGTGCGCCGAGTTAATAAACGTGGTGTGAAAAGATAACGGGCTGCTTGCATTGGCACGTTATAAGGACCTCTCTCAGTCCCGCAGTCAGTCAGAGGCTGCCTGATATTGGTTATGTCGGAAATATACATGTCTTCCTCTTCTCTTATTGAATCCAAGTGCACGAATGGGACTGGTGTACAAAGGTCCATATGTGCACTTGGATTCAATAAGAGAAAATAATCCTTCACGAACACATTAACCATTCTTTATACGTATATAGTAAGTGCTGTTTATCGTACCTATGCAGACATATGTACACGTGTACATACTGTATGTACAACTGAGCACAGTGTGGCCAGTATCTCCTGGCCAGTATCTCTCTCTGTGTCATCATACGAACACTTACTGGCTTGATGAGAAAACTTAATGTTCCCTGGGGGTTTTTAATGAGTAGCGCAACAAAAAGTAATTTTACTCATTACTGTCTTGCTGCTGCCGCCTTTCTAAATTGGCCTTTAAATGGGCAAAGCATTGGTCTGGAATAAATCAACATTTGTCCTTAACCTCAACTTAATAAATGCAAGCAGTAGCTTTTCGTTCATAGGCATATTTTGGCAATTTAAATTTGGTGATCGCTGAACTATCCAAGCTGTATTATTTGCAAATGACTGATACTTGAATTTAATTGCGAGGATAATGGCCCATCTTTTAGCCTTTAAAGACAACATTCTTTTGAATTTAATCATACGCTTTGCTGTTCTTATTGTTCTCCTGCCACAGCAACTGGATCTCCACTCCTGCCCCAAAACCATTGTATTCATCATCCACTCCTTCCTGTGTGCAAAGGTGAAGCGGCTAGGCCTGTTGGCATGACAACAGTAGGTACGAACCGTAGAGCCCTTGGGGGTGGTGGGAGGGGTGTGGGTATGGGGAGGGAGATGGGGAGGGAGATGGGGAGGGGGAGGGGCAGAGGTCAGATAATAATGTTAAAAACAATTCATCGGTCTGAGGAAGCCAGAACTCGGAGGCTAGAAGTCGGACTGGTGGTTGTTGGGGGCATGGCTGTGAAGACCCGGAAGAATCCTCTCTATTTCAAGGGAAATGCGGAAAAGTACTGGACAAGGCTCCTCCTTCATTTGAAGGGCCTGCCTCAATACGCTAGTGCAAGAATCACCGGGGGAAAAAAGGAACTACAAATTGTTATTTGCTTTGTCAAGTTGAATTCACAGAGGTACCAACTGTCATTTCTGGCCAAAAGTAATATCTTGTTTATGGGATATTGTAACTTCCCTGATCCATTTTTTCCCAGGTGTGTATGTTAAACATCTGCTAGCATCAACATCAGCATATGTTTAAAAGTACAGTGAATACCCTATTGTGTCTCTTCCTCCCCGGACATTATGGATATACCTGACTGAGCTCACTCTTATATGCCTCCACTCTTTGTGTTGGGTAGATTCTTGCATCACACCATGTCTTTTAATGCAAATAAGCCACACAGTTCTGTTTTTTGTGACCTTCTTTTGAGTTCCATACTCATTTTCAAGCAAGCCAAACACATAACAATTTTATCTAGTCTCTCTGCATATTTGAAATGGCAGAAATCTATTTACTTTTTGCCATTTAAATGTGTAAATTTATATGTACACCATTGCTTACTGTCATCTCACCATGAGAATGAATGAACACATTTTCAAATATGTAATTTGCTCAGAACCCTTTTTTTCCCCGTCTGAGACAAATTCATCATACAGTAAAGAAACCAGAAAGCAAACATGTAATATTAATTACAAGTAGGTATGTAGTATAGTGTGCAACATTAACAGAAGAAAGAATGTTTCTGTTTGCTATGTCTTGCTGTTTTTGTATTTGTTGTGCAGAAATGGTGGTGGATTGCTCTGTGAACCCATGAGATTGCCCTCTAGTGGTCAAGGAATATAATTTCCGTGAAAATCCGCTGGAACATCCAAATGATAATTTACAGAAGCAGTTTCTGAATAAAGCTAAAGTTTAAACTCAGTTTAAAAACTTTTTTTAAAAACTGAGCCAGCTGCAACCATCACAGAGCTTTTGAAACCCAATTTTTGTACGTCTATATTCAATCACTGCAAGATTTTGGCCTGGCAGATACTCTAAAACGTGTGCATTATAAAGCCTTTTCTATACAGTGCTATACAGTGTCCAACAAAATTATATGAATATATATTTAAAACTAAAACTGTTTTTTTGCTTTTCAAAGAAAAGACAGGTGTTGTATATTCTAATTTAAAACACAGTGTGCCTTGCAAGGTTGATTGTAAATAAAAGTGTAATAAACTTTTGATTTGTTAACCTTTTATTGTGTTGTGGTTAGAATCCTGAATCTCAGTTGCTCTGAAATGCAAAATAATCCCCCTACTGGATGAACAGGATACACTTACTCACTTTAGGGACATATGAAATTCAGTCATACACATCTTAATTTTTGTAATATTCAGTCAAAGCAACCATATGATCATTATATTCTGTTTTAAGTTTATAATGGTCAGCCTTATGCTCATAAGGACTGAAAACCCATAGCAACAGGAAACGCATATCCAGGGTGAAATCAGGACATTTAAAATGGTAAGCATGCTTCTGTCCAAGTACAAAATATAAATGTGGTTTAAAAAAATAAATAAAAGATCATAATAGTTATTTAATGTGAGTAAAACCAGTTGATAACTTAACATTTTAATAAAACTACAGAATATCAACCCCACTGTTTGTGTTTGCTACAAATTAAATGTTATCTACAATGGTTTGTAGAAACAGTTGAATGCATTCGGATTAAAGTTATTTTAATTTTGTCCTGCCAGCAATATATTTTGTCCCGTGGAACCACGTATTGGTTAAGTTAGGGATGTAGGAGTATGTACAGAATTATGTGTAGATAATTTGCTAAGATAATTTTTCCAGAACTTAATGCATCCTTGTGCTGCACATTTCCTACTTCATTGAAATGACTACAGCTCTACTAGTGGACTGCAGAGAAAGAGTATGGAGACTGAGGGCTTGTCTCAGTCAAATAGACATGATATATGATATGTAGATATATATTCACATTATTTTAAAAGAAAAAACGGTCACCTTTTTACCTACAGTTAAACACAGTGTACAAAAGACCCAGGTCTATTGCATGCAGGTCTTCAAGGACAGATTCATACAAGACTCAACAATAATCACAGAGAAATTCAGTAGTGCCTTCTAATGTGTGTATCGGAAACTGTTTTCCAGCCAAGAGAGTAGTGACAGTGAAAAAATAGCACTGTTACAGTCAATTTAAATCACTTAAATCAGTACCATCGCTGTGCAGTAATAGTTTGTGAGCCTATCAGTTTGACAGTTGGTAATCGAGAGTGTGTCTATGGGTGCACTGTTCCTACTTGCTGTAATTCCGTAAACAACAAGCTTTTCTTGACTGCAGGCAAGAAGAAATAAACAGAACAGCTGCTCCACATAGTCTCAGGCTGACGCAACAAATACAGTTTAAAATTTTGTTGAAAAAGCAAGACTGGCCTCGTTACGAATGTGTGAAAAAGAATCCGTCTGTCGGTTTGTATTTTGTCAAAATTTTCAGTTGTGCTTTAAAGTTGTGACTTTAAGAGACAGATGAGAGTACAATGGAAAAGTCTTAAAGACATTGGGCCCTATCTTACACCTGGCACTAACCCAAACGCAAGTGTCTTTGCTATTTTCAGACCGGCGCAGGTGTCATTTTAGCACCCAGCGCTCACGTTGCTTAAACACCAAGTGAACTTGCGCCCATAGCAAGTGAACTGGGTGGGTTGGTCTTACGATGAGGTGTGGCCAGGATAATTTTGGCGTATTGCTATCTTGAGGCAGCAAAAAGTGTTTGTGCTAAAACCACCACAAACCTGGTCTAAAGTCATGTCGCAGTTGTTTTAATGTTATTTTAACGGCGCAATATAAGTGCACATTTTAATAAACTTGTTTAGTCAGAATAATATTGATCCATAGCCTATATTCCTTGCTCGCACACTTTAACCTTGTGTACAAGCAGGACAGAACAGTGCTCACATGCAGTCAGGGGAGCACTGTACTATAGACTCACATTTGTATGCACGCCAATACCCCGACTATTGGGAGTAATCCGTTTAAGGCAATATACCGATTAAGCATTTACATGGTTCGGAATAACGCAATTCAATTGAATTGTACAAACAACATCCGGTTCACTGCATCTGGTGACTATTCACAAGGGCACTTTAAAAAAGCCTAAATAAATCTGACTAAGATGTTTACCTGCATCAATAAATTGAAAAAATGAGCAAAAATCGAGGCGTCTTAATCGAGTTATGCTTTCTCAGATTTTGATCATACCCGATTAACATAATCAGATAAATGTATTTTCATGACATCCTACATAGAGTATTGCCTTCATCTGGTTAAGGGTTCCCAGGTGTCAGGTTAGCAAAATTCCCATCTGGACTATCTCATTCTGGCCACCTAGTTGCCTACTTTTTATAATTGCCTAAATAATTCCCTGCCTCTCCACCTCAACTGATGTGTAGTGGAACAGATGTTCTGGTGTAAAATGGCTGCAGTAGATCACCCAGCTGGCTGATGACGTAAAGCAATTTCAGATTGGAAATGGATGACAATTGGATGACAGTTCCAGTTCTTCCCCAAGTAAGGTGGCTTCCTGGACGAGATTGCAACCAACCTACCACTCTACTCAGAATGCATCCTGGTACCCTATTTGTTCACCCTGTGTGTGTGTGTTGCCCAGCACCAAGCTGATAATTATGCTCAGTGGTTCCCAAACCTCTCTGAGTACCCCTTGCCGGATCCAGGTATTTGATGTGTTCCATATCAAGCACACCTGATGCAACTGACAAGGGCTTGATTAATTGTATCAGGTGTGCCTGAGGTGGAACACATCAAATACCTGGATTTGACTGGCGGTACCTGAGGAGAGGTTTGGGAAGCACTGCTCTAAAAGTAACCATGGGATTTTGCTCTTCCGTACATAGTCTGGCCACAGTGACAAAGCGTGTGTCTCTTTCACAGTTAATGAAATATGAGTCAATTAATATCCTGCATATGCCACAATCGATCTTGCATATGGTGGGGTGAACAGTAACTGAGTTGAATCGTTCCGATTTTATCACAGCTGCCGTCACTGTCATCTAGTTCACCCCAAAGGGACTGGAGATCCCTTCCCTGAGTGTAGCTATGGTCATTTACCATAAGCATGTAGCAATGGTCAGTAGCGATGGTTATTTACCATAAGCGTGTAGCAATGGTCAGTAGCGATGGTCATTTATCATAAGCGTGTAGCAATGGTCAGTAGCGATGGTCATTTACCATAAGCGTGTAGCAATGGTCAGTAGCGATGGTTATTTACCATAAGCGTGTAGCAATGGTCAGTAGCGATGGTCATTTACCATAAGCGTGTAGCAATGGTCAGTAGCTATGGTCATTTATCATAAGCGTGTAGCAATGGTCAGTAGCGATGGTCATTTATCATAAGCGTGTAGCAATGGTCAGTAGCAATGGTAATTTACCATAAGCGGTACAGCAGTTGTGACATATGTTCCAGTCATAACTGCATGGTAAATATTGAATGCAATCGCTTCTGCCATATATAGTGCGATAAAATATTCTCTTGGACTGAGATGAGTTGTTAATGTTCAAAAAATGAATATTTGTGACAATTTTTTTAATGTATTTATTTTATTTTATATAATAAATAAGAAATAGGGAAATGCAGAGGATAAGTGATACAATTCCATTGTAATAAGATAAAAACCAAAACCTTTAGAAACATGGCAAGTTATTAATATTCAGTAATTAATCAAAAATACAGACATAACTAGTATTGATAAACACAGTAACATAAAGTAAGAAATAATAAGAATAAACTACAGCAAAGCTGTATTACAAAGCTATTTTCCTCTGTGAAATCACTGCTATGCTGTTTCCAGGGACTAACTAAATTAACCTTACATATAAAGAAAGCATGGACTTGTGTCAAATGAGCCGCAAATTTTAGCCGTCTCAAATGCAGTCACTTAATGATGAGCTTCAGTAGTGGCAACTTTAGATCTACCCCTGTGAAAGCACAGAGAGTACAACCTTCCCAGAACAAACCCCCAAAGCCTTTGCTGTCTGTGAGAAAGCTTGATTCAGCGTTCACTTTGATCTGTATCTCTGAAACCTTAGCGGCGAGCTTTCTGCTGGTCTTTTCGTTACGCGAGGCAAGGTGAACCGAGAGGCTTCCAAACCGTGTCACCGCTGTCTTTGACGCACCAACCATAAAATTGCACCCTGTTCATCACAAACAGTTGCTTGCTGAAAGACTGCCTCTTGGATAATTGTGCAGGCAGGCAGAAAAAGGCTCTTGATCATGTATCTGTTTGCTTAAGAAACACCCTTTTTTTCAGGCCAGCTCACAGAGCTTTTGAGAAAAGAAAAATGAGGAAGAAGTGATGTTATGAGAAAATTACCAAAAGCTGGAGGGGTGGTACCAAGGCTATTGAACTGACAGCTTCTCTGGTCAGCTCACAGAAAGGGTACATAACAGCCGTGCGCTCTCACCCGTGTCATAACCGATCACTCCGCGTATGTAATTGATACATTTGCTGTTATTGGTTCACTTAATGTGAAGTTAACTGCTATATTCACACAGACAAGTTGCTGCTCTTATATTCTAAACCGCAAAACATTTCACATTACATTAGATCAGGGATAGGCAACCCTGGGTACTGGAGTGCTAGAGTGGTCGTGGTTTTTGCTACATCCAAACCTATAACTGCAGAACTGGATTCATTTGAATTAATCAGGTATATTCAGGCTCAGACTTTTAATCATCCATCAAACTCTCCAAGCACAGGTAGAACAAGAACCAGAAATGTCACTGGCACTCCAGGACCAGGGTTGCCTACCCCTGCTTTAGATTCTAGTGGTGTAACACATTGTTACAGTGACGGACAAGGAAAATCCGTAATATGCTTATAACCACGTTATTTATGGCTATTAAGGTATGTATTGAGCACCAATAAAGCGCAAGGAATAAATTCCATTGCAATCTCGTCACATTTCAGTCTGTCTATATGTCTTTATTCCTGTATGCTGAAAGAAAGGGTGGAGTCGAAAATGGGTCCATGGTGATGTAGACGTGCAACCTCAGCTTGATCTCATTACATAACTCCTCCCATAGTTTGAGGCGAATAAAACTGTCCTGTCCCACTAAAAAATCCTCAGAGTCTGAGTCATGGTTCGTGGGTTTTTATTTTCATTTCCGTTGCGGTTCTCGTCCTTATTTCCCGATTGAGAATTTATCTGATTTTTTCCACGTTCCGTTCCGGGGTTTGCTTTCCCTCATAATTGTTTTCATCTGTGCCTCTACCTGCGGGGTATTTAAGTTCCTCACTTCCGCTTCCCTGGTGCTTCTTTGTCATTCGACATTGCATTGAGCCAGGTATAGCCAGGTACTAGCGACCTGATATTAAACGCTGTTTATGTTCATGGGAGACTTACTATTAGCTTTTAGTTCAGGTATAGGTATTATTTCTCCTGTTAGCGTTCTGTGCTATTTATTTTACATTATTATTATTATACAGTCAAGCCAGAAAGTCTGAATACCCCTTTCACCTTCTCCACGTTTTATTACGTTACAGACATATTCTACAATAGATTGAGTTTGTCTCAAAATTCTACACAAAATAGCACATAATAACAAAGTGAAAACATGTTTTTAGAAATTTTTGCAAATGTATTAAAAATCGAAAACTGAAATCTCTCATTTACATAAGTATTCATACCCTTTGTTTTAACATATTTTTAAAATATCATATTTAATATTTGTTCGCATATCCTTTGCATTCTGTTACCTCCTGATGTCTGTGACCCATCAACATCAAAAGACTCGATATCTTATTTCCAGGTACTGTTACAAGCGATACTATAAGCTCTCTGCATTTGAATGGATCTCTATGGGAATTGGGGGGTGAGACTAGATTCAGCTGTAAATTACACTGATACAGTATGGAACACATGGCTGGCTAAATGGCTGTAAGTCATCAAGGGTCTGAGCTATCGAACGAGCCCAAAACCATTACTCTGTTGCCAGATATGGAGTAGATGTGAATCTAGTCTCACCCCCCAATTCTCATAGAGATCCATTCAAATGCAGAGAGCTTATAGTATCGCTAGCATAGCTACGTTAGATGTAACGTTATAGATGACAAGTTAGTTTGAGAATGGAGTGATGGTGTGACGTGATGCTTCGTATTTACAGAGTAACTTAAGGTATTAATTACGTATTTAGTTATTCATTGTTCATTTATTTATTTTATTCATTAAGTAGTTTGTGTATGGGTAGGTTAGACTTAATATGTGGTGACAATACTGGGCATAACATCGATTTAAGCAGAAGGAGATAGTCGAGTTCACAAGTGGGATAAAAGATAATTAGCTAGACTACCACTCAGAAACTTCTCCCAACGGCTCAAACTGATAGGGCTTTGGACCATTTCCTCCTTCATACTCCTGTTCGGTGGAAAGCCCAGAGGATTCCGGAGGGGAGAAGTCTTCCACCTGGAAAGAGCCATTGAATGATACCGCAGAATTAGTCAGTGATTGATACAGACTCCGTTTCACTTTCCATCTTTTCCCTTGTGGGCGTGTCTTCAGGTGGCGATATCCTCTCTCCTCGCTCTCGCCCCTCCCCCTCTGCTGCTGCTTTCCACGCGCCTTTAATTGCATTTTTCAAATTTGCGGTGTGGGCGGAGACAGAATGTAACCGAGGGTTTCATAACCCTTTAACTGTCTGTTATGTATGGCTGTGATTGGCTAGTAATGTGTAAGTGTGTGCGCCAATCACAGCCGACTAGTTTGGATATAAGGCAGTACCTGAAGCGATTCAGTGGTAGTGAAGAACTGTTTCCAAGCTGTGAAAATTGCTGTGCAGAACTCCAACAGCTCTTTTCAGAGCTGGTAAGGTAGCACCAATAAAACAAAGCTCGGCTGGAGCGATTCGGTACTGCAAGCCGCTGTCTCCCTCCCTCATTCTCCGCACTCGCTACAGTATCATTTATTCGCATTGAATTTGTGGTATTCATCGCATAATTAACGTTCATTCAGTTATCTTCAATTTATATTGAGCTAACATCAGCTAATCTGATTAGCTAGATAGCATACCAGCTGAGCTCTAGCTTGATGTAGCCTACTGCATCACCACACATGAACGAATATAGGGTAATGCTTTTGCCATGAACTATATTGACGGTCAATCAATCACCGATGTTATTTTGATAATACTACTTTTACTATAAATGTCCCTAGCGCAGCTAGAAAGGTAGCAAGCTGTCCCCATAGACTTAAATGAGAAAACCACCACCGTCTTTTTGGCTAACCGCTAATTAACTCGACTGTGACACAGCAGTCTGTCACGGTTTTTTGCAGCATGAAACCCGTTCTGAAAACTGTTCCAGATAAAGTCGGCATTGTAGGTTTGTGGGTTCACATGCTGGCTAAAGCATAGTAGCCTACATTACATCATAGCTGGCATTAACTTTCATCTGCATCCTGTAACCTAATCACAAACATTGCAGACATTTACAAATGCAGACTCCGTATTCTTTTCCGATAAATTATTGGTTTTATTTTAAACATCCCTGTATTGAGTCAGTACAAACACACCGCTAACACTTTGGGTCTATTCCCCACACATTTTCTTAATTTTTGTGACCGGAAAAAAATTATCCAAGCGTAGAAATGTCTGGTTAGGTTTTGCTCGTTCCATAGGCCATATATAGGCCTAAACAACCAAATAACTTAGCCTAATAACGTTAGGCTATTGTTCATAATACTCGCCCGAACCTGTCCTCTTATTAAACATTTTTTATACCCAACAGTTACAGTCTATGGCTAGCTGCCGTTTGTGGCTATGTTTTATTTTGTAAGCTAACGTTAAACTAACGATAGCTGCTCTTAGGACCTTGCTAGTTGGATAAGCTGGCTAGTAACGTTAGCTAGGCAATCACAGTAACTATTGTTAGCTTGCTAGCTAAATGTTAAAATTACTTACCGTGTGTTATCGTTAGCTTGCTAGCTAGCTAACCCAGCATTGCTAAGCAATGGTAACATTCATGGCAGGGGGAGTACGGCGATTGCGTATGGGAGGGGGTGGAATAGCTAAATTAATATCTAAATTGATGAGGTTATACAGGTATGGAGCAATCAATTTCAGATACTCAATCCACAGTTTGGCTGCCTGCAGTGTAGCTGCAACATCCCCTGCTGTCTCATCTCACAAAACAGTATTTGTTTTCATAGTAGACACATCATAGCTCACTCCAAAATTTATGTGATGAAAAACATGTTGAAGATGAGCGATAAGGCAGTCAATTTATTGTTACGAACTGCGTCCACAAAACAACAACTTTTTCACGGTAGGCTATTAGGGGATTTTTTCCATCAACTTCCACTCAAAAACACAGCGTGTTTACCTGTCCCAAGCATAGACTGTATAAAAATAGGTCCCAAGACTCGCGTTTTAGACCAATGATTGTTGTCTCACCCTTCTGGTTCCGCCCCTCCGAGTGAGTGCAGTGAGAACTCTATAGAACCTATCTATGGCAGTGACCCCAGTGACTCAACCTGTCCCTCTGATTGGTCCTGAATAAATGTTAATACCTTGTCCAAACGACACAATAATTCAAAAAATTGGCACATGTAGAGGCATTAGACTAAGGAAAATCACCTATTGCGAGTACATTTTCTTGTGGAAAAAATTTATTGACTTAGTATTTTGACAACATTGCCGCCATTGACTTACGTGGTGAAAGACCTATACTGGAGTCAACCGCAGTGGCGCTGGTGAGCAACGGCACTATGGCCGCTCCCAGCCCAACTAGGAAGTGAGCTTCAAAACGAAAGCCCGGTTTTGGCCCCTTGGTTCAAACCTATGGTTCGAACCACAGAATTGTATAAGAACAGTTCTGTGGTTCAAACATCTGGCTGGATGATGTTTTTTTTATTTTTTTTTATTTATTTATTTTATTTATCAAGTGCACAGTATAACACAAGGTCATTCTGAACAATGAAATTCTTAGGACATGTCGATGGCACTCGGGTTGAGGCCACATTTAGGCCACACCCCTATAATCCAATTAGCTGACTTTGTGATGTATATTAATATACCTATTGACATTTTCTTGAAAGTATATTTGGTGGGTGTGCACTGTGTAGTGGATACATCCCTCTGTGATATGTTGTCGTTATTTGAAGTTTTTAGAATCCATTCTCCATCACTTTAAACAAAGACTCATATGATACAAATTCATATAATTTTTATAAATTTGTGTAATGTGTTTAATTAATTAGTATCATATGCGTCTGTTTTTTTGCTGATGTTTAAAGTGATGACTCAGGTTTTACCTGGATAAAGCCTGGCTACATCCTAGATGGCTAGAAAACTTTTACTTTTCGACGAAATATAGCCAGGTTTTCACCTGAACGCCTAGATGCTGTTTCGCCAACTTTTCACTGCAAAAATGTTCAGTTCAGTAAGCATGGCTGTCTGTGACAAAAAGAAAAGAAAATTGATTCAACATTTTAAAAAGATGGTGACCAGACACAGGTCTGTCCCTTGAGGAACTGATATTCTTATGCGCTATCATAACCAGAATATGAATAGCAGAATTTTATCTTCCTGTCTTAGGAAGAGTGGGTAGTATGAGATGGGAGAGGTTTTCAAGGAACTACAAGGGACCTTCTTTGCAGTCTGCATCCAAGGTAACCCCTCAAACTCACACAGTAAGGGCTCTCAAACTCTTTTAAATGTTTTCGTATCAAGCTACAGCCCCAGGTAACAAGAGGAAAATAAGTTGCCTTTTGATGCCTTTTCACACGCTAAAATACACAGCTGAGGGTGCAAAAGGGACATGAGAGGTGATTTTAATTATCCCTCTTGCTGCTGTTGTCTGTATTTACATTTCCAATGGCTGATGCTAATTACAATGAAAATTGTACTTGATTTTGTTGGCTGTACCATGTTGATTCACAGCTATGTGCTATTTCAGTCACAACTGTTGCCTTGTGCATGAGACTAAAGTCATGCAGGTTTTTTTTAGGACTTTAATATGTATATTGTTTTCTGAGAGGGATATCTTTTTAATTCATGCATCCAATGTGGTTTTAGTGTCCTGAGTGGTACAAATGTAAGGACCTCACCTGGAAACCTGTTGCACTGCGTGCTCTGTGCAAACCAAAAGAGGATACATGTGTGTCTGTGTGTTCGTATGGGCTTTGTATTTTATGAAGTACGTGACGTGCATTACATATGTGTGCACACATGCATATTACCATGGCTTGTATATAAAAAAATCTCATCTCGTGTTACCCAGAGACATTTCAGTTCTTTAGTCGAGTTGCTGTTTTTCTATGACAGAGAACACTCAAACACCCCCATCCCCCCACAGCCCCACCCCCCATACTCAGTACAAAACCATATCAGCCCACTTCAGTGTGCACATGGGGTTGTCATGGAAACCAGGCCACAATCTCCTCAGCAGCTCTGGTGCTTAGTTCAGCCGCCCCCCCCCCCCAAAAAAGACCAATCAGGCTTTAAGATCTATTGGCATTGTGTCCAATCGATTGTGATCTTAAAACGGACAGACATTTTACACCAGGCGAGCAGCCAGCGGCGAGCAGCTTGGGGAATAAAATAACAAGATTGACCCAGGTATTGTCATAATTTGAGCTTTTGTCCTTTTGTCTAAATGTATATAGAACCCCTAAATATATAGCATATCTATAAAGCAAGCAGTGTTTCATATCAGAGAACGAGGCTGTTTTGACTTCTTAATGTCAGACCATGAATGATATCATATTTTTCTCTTCTGTGGTTCCTTGCTGTACCAACTGCCTTTATTTAATTCAGATGTTAGATGTTAGAACACTGCTAGTACTCACAACTGTTTTGAATATTTTTTGTAAACAACATCAAGTGCAGGGCTTAAACTCTCAATAAAAGGTTTTCATATAGCAGGCCTATGCCTTTGGCAACTCAACAATTCTTACTTCCACAAAAGTAAGCAATTCTTAAATAAATAACTCGCTATCCCTAAAGCAGTTATAATTCTGGTGAGTGGTACATCAAAAGTCAAGAAGGTTTACTTTTTGCAGATTGATTTTCTGTTGAATTAATGAAGTATTAATACGCTCATACTCAAATATGTACATTTCCTTTTTGTCAAATAGCAGACTCTCCTCTCCAGAGCATGCATACAAAGACCAGAAATTATACAAAGTTATTAGCGTCACAACCAATAATAAGTGTCATTACATGACCTTATAACTTAATGTTAAGAGCTACAGTGTAAGAGGGAGTTTGAAGATATCCAGCTATAAGTGGTGTAATAGATTTGAGAGTATAGTGCTAAATGCAGCATGAGTATTTTTAAGGGTATTGAGCTCAGAGCTTAGTATAGGGAAGACTGGGTTTGTTAAACCAAGATTCAGCATGAATTGGTAGATTGTCAGCCAGCAGCAGTAGATAGACTGACTGTGCTGTCCTGACTGTTGTGGGGAGCCCAATCCACCACTGTGTTGAAACAGACATGGTTAAGGTAGTTATAATGGCAACGCCAGCTCTGAAATAATTCAAGATTCTCACATCTTACTAATGAGCCTTTAGAACAGCAATAAAACTCTTGTGCTAAATCCGAAACACATTTATTGAATTCAGCACAACTCATGTATGACTCCAACAACCTTCTTTCAAAGACTCTCCAATGCATCCCAGAGAGAACAGTACTGAATACCCCACTAGTTTACATTAACAACTTTTTCATAACCGCTGTTGACTTTGGCATGTAATAACTGTAGAACGCATTATGTAAGAAAGTGAGCGTTTTCTCGGTCTGAGCGGCCTTTGGCTTCCACCTCCATATTTCCACCCTCAGAAGTGTGAACATTACATCAACACCAGCCATTTCCACCCCCTCTCAAATTTTTTGAAGGTCTAGCACTGCCTAATTTTGTTATTAATCATCTATCTATTTGCATCCCTATCCACAGAATCGTTAACTTTACAATGGACAAATGCCCCTGTGTCCTGTGCCTGAAAGGAACTATTTTTGAAAATCTGGAAATAATTAATTTATAATAAAAAACCATGACATCAAAATTCTGATCACACAAACAAGATGGCAATTGAAGGAGCAGCAGTCACCAAGGTATTGAAAAGACACGGACAAACATAAGAAGGCAGAGGCAGAAACGGTCTCATGCACGGTGGACACCACGACAGCCTGGCTGCACTAATGTATTCTTTAGCATTATAGTCCTAGCATAAGCCTTGGTAATCTCACACATTTTATGGTGTCATGTCTTCCTTTAGTAATTACAAATATACACTACACTCACACACTACACCTTAACACACACACACCACACCTTAACAAACCTCTCCTCCTCAAACAATCAATGTGGCTGCAAGCAAGGCATAGCAGCATGCATAGTGTTTTTTTTTTTTTTTTTTTTTTGACCCACCAGAGAATGGGCAAGATTGTGATGTTTGTGACTCTGACCTTTTTTTTGATTGTTGGTACCAGACATGGTGGTTTCAGCATCTCAGAAACCGCTGCCCTCCTGGGGTTTTCAAGCAGTACACTCTCTAGAGTTTACAGAGGCTACGTACGCACTGCCAGTTTTCGGGAGTGACTACCGTATTAACTGATGAGAGTGACTACGGTAGTCACTCCCTGTGAACTACATACAAACAGAGCGGAGTGAATTCAGTATTTAGGTTTGTACAAGTAACAGAAGTCACTCAACAAATGAGGTACCACCACACCCACCAAAAATAAAACAAACTCCAAAAAACAAAACAACTCCTAGCATGCACTCCTGGTGGCAGGCAGGGTTTTTTTTTTTTAGTTTTTTTTTTGACAACAATTAAGATGTTATGATGTGTGTTGATTTAAGTGACTCTGTTTTGTGGTACCATGGGTGGTTTCAGCACATGGTCAGCACCGCAGCCTCCCTGGGGTTTTTTCCTGGGTTTTCTCTCTAGAGTCTCTAGAGCTTACGTACGCCACTGCCAGTTTTCGGGTTTTGACTACCGTATTAACTGATAGTGAGTGTGACTGTAGTACTCGGTACCTGAAAAACTACACACACAAGAGCGGAGTGTGAATTAGTATTTTAGTTTGTACACAAGACAGAAGTCACTCTCCTCCCCGATCTTGAGATGACAGTGAAAACACCTGTAACCATAGCAACATTTACTTTGGACAATTGGTTCACAAATAATTTGTGAGGCATGAGTTTGTCTGACAAATTATTACGATGCGAATTTGTTCAATGCGTGCCTATGTAGCCTACGCGCAACATATAGCCTAGTTTCTATTGCCATACGTTACATCATCACCATAGCCTACATTATTCATATTATATGCCATGTGTATGCGGAGCATTATCCTGCTGGAAGTATCCATTTGTAAAAGTCAGCGACAATGCGTGTAGGTATGCTGTGGCATTGAAATGATGTTCAATTGTTATTAAGGGCCCTAATGTGTGCCAAGAAAACATTCTCCACACCATTACACCACCACCACCAGCCTGTACCCTTGACACAAGTCAGGATGGATCCATGGATTCATGCTGTTTACTCCAAATTCTGACCCTACCATCTGCATACCATCTACCATCTACCATCTGCCATCGCAGCAGAAGTCAAGAGTTGTCAGACCAGCCAACATTTTTACAATCATTTTTGTGTATTGTAGCTCCAGAATAGGATTCATTGGTCACATTTTGCGGCTGTTGAAGGCTACATCACTTATCAAGCTATGCAGTTATCCAGCTAACTCAGTAATCTTGCTTTCTGGAACAGGCCCCAGATCTCAATCCAATAGACCACGTTTGGGATGTGGTGGAATGGCGTGTTTGCAGCATGAATATGTGGCCAAGAAATCAGCGGGAACTGTCTGATGCTACACAGAAAAGATTGTGTTAGATTTGCACTGGCATTTTTGCTGTGTATCGAGTCAGCAAGGACCAAAATCCCTAGTGAAGCTTTCCAGCACCTTGTAGAAGAATTCAGGCTGTTCTGGAGGCAAAAGGGGCTTCTACACGGCATTAGATAGGTGTGCCTAATAAAGTGGCCACTGAGTGTAATAACAAAAGGGATTTTTTATATTCTGCTACCAAACTTGTTTGATGACTGCAGTCCACAAAATACCTCATACAAGCATATTTGAATCTAAAGTGCACAAGTTTTTAAACTGAAGTCTACTTGTCACTCTGCAGTCCACCAACTGAGCTTTCATAGTCATTGGCCGTGACCGAATATGATCCGTTCACCCCTTTGAGGGCGCATATTTGAGTCAACTTCGTCAAGAAAGTTTTAGAGTGGGCGACTTTTTCTCAGAAACAGGGGAACCCTTATTTCCGGGGTTTTGTTGAGGGGATTTAGGAGCGCACTCAACCACGGAACTGTGCAAATTTTGGAGTTTGTCATTACACGTTTGCTGCTTGTGATTCTGCGTGATTCCCCATTTGGAAGGTGGTTTGACTTTGTTTTGTGCGAGCATATTCTCGTCTTTTGAATGTTGCTGTGTATCCAGAAGGACCATTTTGGTAGTAAGCTGTAAGTTTATGGCTATTTGCTGAGTTGTAGTACATATATATTTTTTTTTAAATATTACTTTCTCACTAGTTTGGAAAGACTTTTTTAGGATTTCACATACTGCTTGCAAAGTGAGGGGACAGGGCATATAGTAGACAGTGGTCTGAGTGGACAGGGGGCAGGAAGCAGGGATCATATTCGGTCACGGCCATTGCCTTGAAGCCTGCAGGGACTCGATCAACCAGAGGGTGTCACTGTTGTGCAATGTGACAAGATCATGGGGAGTGACACCATAGCCAATTACGCACCACCGTGCAGGGCTGGAGACAATGATAGACCGTGGGGACAGGCGACCCGATGGCATCCTGCCTATATTGACTGCTCTGTGACCAAACCAAGGCATTTCTCTGTGAATCGCAGGAGCTACAGCAGAGCGGCATCACAGAGAGGTTTGCCTTTGCCTTGCACTCTGAGGCCCTGCAGGTGGCCACTGATCCAGGCGTGCGGCGCCTTGCCCCGGGGCGGCGCTTTTGTACGACGGTGCTAGCGTAGCCGCGAAGGATGTTAAACTGTGATTTTACGCATTTCCCCCTGACAGCTCCTCCGACGGCCTTTCAGTCTGCTCAAGCAGGGATCTGAGAGAGGAGCTCCCCGAGCCGCGTGGGTAAAAATGAGAGTGACAGCAGAGCCGTTCTTTCAAACCGCCTTCAGAGAGAAACAGCCTCCCGTCCCTCATCTTCAAAGTCCTCGGGCTCTCTGACATTTTTACTGAAAACTCCATTGGCGTCGACATGCTTGTGATGGCTCAAACGTTTATGCATGTGATTCAATCGAGCTGAATCAGTCGCATTCTCATCCATACTCTGCAAATAGCCTACGCATATTAAGGGAAATGCGCAAAAATTTATGTTGTATATATGAACAAGTGATTCGACCATGCGAATATTGTTTTCACTTTTACCATTTATTAAGCCTTCTTTTTACAGTATTCTTAGGCTAATCATACAAAACAAATGACTGGCTTAGAAGTCCCAGGGCTCTATCTTGACGATCTTAGCGCGTGGTCTAAAACGCATGGCGCAAGTGCATTTAGGGCGTATCCAAGTGCACATTTGGAGTATTCCGGGTAGAGAAAATGTTTTATTTTGGGGGAAAATATGAATCCCCATTTTGCAATGTAATCTTCATATTTTTTATGCATGTATGTGCGCGCCCCTGTGTGTGTAACAGACAGGAGGGTGTACGCGTGTTGTGCACACGCCTAGGTAGATGCATATTAGCCTACTATCTTCATATTGTGCCTTTAAAATAACATTGAAACAACTGCGACATCACTTAAGATCAAGTTTGTGGTGATTTTAGCGGAAGCGCTTAATGCTGCCTCTAGATAGCAATACGCCAAAAAATTATCCTGGCCACACCTCAGTTTAAGACCAACCCGCCCAGTTCACTTGCTACTTAAACAACGTGAGCGCTGGGTTGTGAAATGACACCTGAAACTAGCAAAGACACGCGTTTGGTTTACCGCCGCTTAGCACCTGATGTAAGATAGGGCCTCCAGTGTTTAAAAAAAATACTCCTGTCGCAGGATGCTATATTACTACTATATTCTGAACCTCAATAAAAGCCCCACTTCTCTATTAGGGAGATTGCTCAAATTAAACATTTACATGGAATACAATAAATTCCCATTAAATAATCTACATAATGAGGCCTCACTTAAGACTGTAAAATCTTTTCAGGGACAGTGAAAAGCATGACACAATATTGGTTGATTGATATTGCGAATAAATATATGATGAGATGCAGGTGTCTAATTACTAATGAAAGAGAGACTGCCTTGTCTTTACCAGTTAAAAGATCGACCAATGAACTAATCTGGGTAGGCAGCACTATATCTGATATTTATGTTCAAAATAGAGTTGGTTTTATTAAGTCCTTATATATGCATTGTGTGTCTAAGTTCTGTATAAATGTTAATACACCAAATTAGTAATGCACCAGCGACAGCAACACCTATAACAGTTTAACACAGCATTTGTTTTTAACCTTAAATTAATTTGCCATATAATTTTACATGATCAGAAACATTGTGCTTTTAACAGTTATATTAATGGAATTGCATTAGCTTTTACGGTGTATGCACATAAATTGACTGATTAAGCTCAAAGCTAAAATGCCTAATTAAAAAAAGGATGATACTGCATTTTTGTGACCTGCAATGCTCACATCATCAACCAGATGGTGCTATAGGACTTTGTCTCAAAGTAATGTACAATGTACACTATATGTGTATTCTCGTGTAATTACAAGTGTCGTATATGCTTGTCTATTTTTGTGTAATTAAAAGATGTATCGCTTAATATTTTGGAAAATACTGCTTTGCTTAGTAAAAACCAAGCAAAAATAAGTAATCTTTTTCTATATATCCCATTAAACTTTTGCAAAGGAGTAATAAAACAAATATTTTATGAAGTATAAATATTTCATAAAATATAAAAGTTGACATTTAACTTCTGAATAACTGTAACATTTGCCTTCCACTTTGATTGGAAGAAGTATACAATAAAAAGTGCATCAACGGAAAACGACTGGTTTACTCAGTCCCCAACATTATGTATGTCTCTCCATGAACACCAGAGGGCACTATTCCTCTGTGCATTTCTCTGCACAAAGGAGACTGGTGCTCAGAGAAATAAGGGAATGAACACAGTCTGGGATGAGAGCACAGATGACCTAATTTAGCCCTGGACATCCCACCAACACAACATACACAAGCCAGCATAATATGCATGCACGCACACACACACACATACAGTTGAAAACACACACACACACACACACAGGTACGAATGCACGAAGCCTTTTGCAGGCATACAAACAAACATGTATGCTTATAGGAACATAGGAGCGCAAACAAATGCACTCCCATGTACATGGTGGGAGCATACAAGCCCACAATTATGCATACACACACGCACGCACACACACACACACACACACACACAAAATGTATATACACACAGCAATACAAACAATGTATATGCACACTTCATCGATGCTTACACACACCTTAGAATAGCTGAAAACAATGTTAATGAGCATGCTATGGAAAGCAGAGTGAAAGAGTTGAATAGAGAGTGAAATTTCTATTATTGTAGCACTATTGATTGAAGCTGAGAGATTCATATTGGAAACCTTCACCATCCGCTGTCCCATTTCTCTCTCGCTCTCTCTCTCTTTCTCTCTCTCTCTCTCTCTCTCTCTCTCTTTCTCACCCCTTTCTCTCCATGACAAACCTCACTGAGAGCTACTGTCAATTGAAGCAGGCCTAACATTTTTCTCCCAGTCAAGGTTGAACAGCAAGCATTAAAACCTTATTTATTATTTAGAACATGTGACACCAGCCTCAACATTATGTAAACCAATGGAAAGGAGACACTGAAATCGTTATGGGACTGGTTCCAGCCCAGGTTTCCGAGGTAAAATCAAATATTTGACTAACTGCTGACGAGAGTGGAAAAAAGCAGCATTTGTGTCATCGTGCTGCGACTCATTGCGACTTAATCCATCAAGGTTGTTTGTTCCCATTGAAACTGTCTCAGAGATTAATGGGAAACCTAAAGAAATCATATGGCAAGCCGAATCTACCAATTGTAACTGGACTTTCCCCAGCCCCGTGCCCCCTCCACCCCCCCCCCCCCCCCCCCCCCTCCAACCACACCCACAGAGGGTAGAATTATGAGCGGCCATTTCATGCTAAGGCATGCTTTTCAGTTGCTTTTTCTGACTGTATGTATTATAGACCCGGGGTTAAGGTTATTAAATATGCCAAAGCGAATTGTATTTTTGCTCAAGTAAGCTCACTGGAAACATTCCATCAGGCCCCTTTCATTCTTCAAAATGCAGTTATGAATTTTAAAGCGGACACGTATTACGGAAGGAGATGTCTGTGATCTGAATTCTGAGCAATATCGGGGGGTGCAGTTTCTCATTTGAAAATCTTTAGGTGGCAGCAACGCAGAGGAGTGGTTCGCGAGCTGGCAGCTGAGTGCAAAAGGAAGTCTCGTCTTTGAGGCCCAACAATGAATCGTTTGATCGCGTGGCTATTAAATATGCATTCAGTAAATTTCCAACATGTCTGTATCAGTATGTGCATGCGTAATGTATTATATCCATTTGTACACACACACACACACACACACACACATACACACACGCACATACACACATACGCACACACACACATGCACGTACACACATATGAGTTTTGCTATTACACAGCTTTGAATTGCCACAATCAGTCTCAAGTCAGCAAGGCACTGAATGGATGAAATGACTTAAATGACGTATTTACTTTGATATATAATGCACTTAGTGTGTGATTCTTCATTTTTTTTCTCTGCGTAAAATGTCTCCTCTGAGCAACCCCAAAGTAGGCAGTGTGGTTTCTACACATTAAGACTCATCAGCTTCGGTGATGCGCTCCATTATGTTATTAATCTTGCACAACCCTTGCAGACAGATGGCTGGTGCCAAATCTGAGGCGGGAATAACAAATGATGAACCTAATTAAATTAGGCTAAAGAATTTGTTTTTGACGCGCGCTCGTCTTATTGAGTTGTTGAGATTCATTTTATAATGCAATAAAAAAAAAAAGCTTTGCCTGTCGTGTGCATTTACATTTTTTTACATTTTTTGATCCAGTGAATGAAGTCGCAGGTCATGTGGGAGGTGAGAGAAAACGTGATTATGTAATTACTTTTGGGCGTGTGGTTAACAGTAGAAATTGCTTTCACACTTTTTTCCCTGGCGCACATGCCCGACGCAGTGTTTTTATGTCAACTCATTTAACACGAGCCCCAGCCCAGGCAGCTAAATGAGCCGTTATGTATTTTATTTACAATATGATCATGGAGCATGATGCATTGTGGGTAACAAAGCAAACTGCATTGGGAACAAAATGTGCAGGTAACAAAGAGGTCAACAGTCTCTCTGTGAAAGACCAAATGAAATAGAAAAAAACCACCACACATGCGCTAAAACCTAAGGAAATGTGGTCCCCTTGGAAATAAGTAAACCTAGTAAGCTTGCCATCTACTAGCAAGACTATTTGAAATGATGAATATGATGTTAAAGTGCAAACTGTCAGCTTTAATTTTACAGGTATTTACATCCATATCCAGTGATACATGGAGGAATTACAGTCCCCACATTTTAGGGGACCAAAAGTAATTGGACAAATTAGCTTTAGTACTGGGTTGCAAATCCTTTGCATTCGATGACTTTTGGCCTTGAAAAACTTATTGGTTGCTTTAGCAGGGTGTTTTGGGGTCATTGTCCTGCTGCAAGGTGATGCACCGTCCAAATGAGTTTTGAGGCATTTGGTTGGATCTGAGCAGATCAGTTGTTTCTGTGCTCTTCAGAATGAATCTTGCAGCTGCCGTCAGCAGTCAAAGAGAGCCAGTGGCAGACCTACATTCCCAGGCCATAACACTACCTCCACCATGTTTCAAAGATGGGGGGGGAGGGGGGGTGCTCGGTGCTTTGGATCATGAGCAGTTCCTTTATTTCTCCACACCTTTTTCTTTCCATCACTAATACCATCATTAATACTCATCTCATCTGTCCATAACAATTTCTTACATAACTTTGTTATAGTTTTTTAAAGGAACTTTTTTAACATTTTTTTTTTAGCAAACTCTAAACTGGCCATTCTGTTCTTGAGGCTTACCAGAGGTTTACATCTTGTGAACCCTCTGAGATTATTCTGGTGTAGTCTTCTCTTTTAGTTTTTGACACACCTATGCCTACATCTTGTCTTGGAGAGTGTTTTTGATCTGTTCGACAGTTGAAAGGGGGTTTTTCTTCACAATTGAAAGTATTCATCAGTCATCCAGTACATTGGTCTTCCATGGTCTACCAGGTCTTTGCTATTGCTGAGCTCCCATTGCGTTCTTTCTTCTTAACAACATACTAAACATTTGCTTTTGATACACCCAATGTTTTGGCTATGTCTCAATTTTTTCACCCCAAGATGGCCTGCTTTACTGGCATTGACACATATTTGGTCCTCATGTTGAGAGACAACAGACTCCAGTTGTAAATTCTACACCAAAATCAACTCTAGACCTTTTGTTAGCTTTCTTGTGCATGAACTCATGATGCAACAACACGCAATTGGACAGGAAACAACTGAAGCAGCCAATTGTCCTATAACTTTTGGTTCCCCAAAATGGGGGTATTATGTACATGTAAAGGGCAGCAATTTCTATGCGGTTCAACCGATATTGATGTAAATACCTGCAAATTAAAGCTGACAGTGTGCACTGTCCCAATGTGTTTGCATTTAACTGTGTATATATATATATATATATACAGTCAAGCCGGAAAGTCTGAATACCCCTTTCACCTTCTCCACGTTTTATTACATTACAGACATATTCTACAATAGATTGAGTTAATTTTTTGTCTAAAAATTCTACACAAAATAGCCCATAACAACAAAGTGAAAACATGTTTTTAGAAATTTTTGCAAATGTATTAAAAATCGAAAACTGAAATATCTAATTTACATAAGTATTGTTTTCTCCTGTTGTTTCTCCTGTTGTTTCTCCTGACTTTTTTCCCCATAGAGTTCTATAGGAAAATGAGTCAGGAGAAATAACCCTTGCAGTGATCCATCCACATCTACTTCATATCTGGCAACAGAGTGATGGTTTGGGGCTCGTTCGATAGCTCAGACCCTTGATGACTTACAGCCATTTAGCCAGCCATGTGTTCCATACTGTACCAGTGTAATTTACAGCTGAATCTAGTCTCACCCCCCAATTCCCATAGAGATCCATTCAAATGCAGAGAGCTTATAGTATCGCTTGTAACAGTACCTGGAAATAAGATATCGAGAGTCTTTTGATGTTGATGGGTCACAGACTTTTTGTTAGAAGTAACAGCATGCAAAGGATATGCGACCAAATATTAAATATGATACTTTAAAAATATGTTAAAGCAAAGGGTATGAATACTTATGTAAATGAAAAATTTCAGTTTTCGATTTTTAGACAAAAAATGAACTCAATCTATTGTAGAATATGTCTGTAATGTAATAAAACGTGGGGAAGGTGAAAGGGGTATTCAGACTTTCCGGCTTGACTGTATATATATATAGGATAAAGGTGATCACTCTATTGATTTGCAGTGACCCAAACCATGCCAGGAACATGCCCCCCACAGCATAACAGAGCCACCGGACCCCCTCACTGTAGGTTTACATTTTTTTAAATTTGTGACCCGTCTATATACATGTGTATATATATCCAAATTGGTAATCCTAATCCCTAATTCTACTCTTATGCTTCTATATTGCTGATTACAAAAATCAGGTACAAATATTCAGGCTGCTAACCCTGCCCATTCTATAAACTCCATGGTCTCATTGAATCATCAAACTGTTAAGGTACTGCATACGATTCCATAACAGAAGGCGCCTGTGTTGTGAATATCAAGGCGCAGGCTTAAAACCTCACCTATGCAGTTATTCTAAAACTAACCCATTACATTTCATGCAATCCCCCTCCCCCAGCCTGCCAGACTCCAACATCCCTCCCCCCTCTCTCCCCCACTCATTTTCTCTCTACAGAAGCTCCCTCTCTCTGTCTCTTTCTCTCTCACTCATTTTCTCTGTATTGTAGCTCTCTCTCTCTCTCTCTCTCTCTCTCTCTCTCTCTCTCTCTCTCTCTCTCTCACTCACTTTGTCTCATTGGTTTAGAATGCTCATGAAACGGTGGTGGTGATGAGGGTTGAGGGGGATGGGGGCGTGGAGATTAGCTGAAAGGTAACATTCTTAGTTCAGATGCTCTTTATTGGAAACATTGCGGCTTTCCACAGAAAGTCAGCTATAAATCTAAAATGCTTCAAATAGCAAGAAGCAGATGTGCTGGAGGTAATGTCTGAATCTTCTCCACCAGTATCAGGATGCTGATTAGTGCCATTGCAATTAAAGTCCAGAATATGACTAAACCATAAACATGTGCTCAAATGAAATACTCGTGAAGAAATGACACAAATTATACCTTGGAATACTAATGGTGCAGGGAGGTTATTTCTATTGAAATATATAGGGTGGTAATGTAGCATTGGATTGGAGTTGTACCCACATGGTTGTGGTTTTGATTTCCGAATAAATTGTCTTAAAGCTTAAACTTTGATGGCAGGTTGTATATAGCATGAATATGTAATGCAGTCATAAGCTAAACATGCATTCTGGCGAATTTCCATTTTGTGGTCAATTTTCTGGCACACTGAGATACAATGAGAGAAAAATAATTGCCTGTCTGTGGTTCTCTCTTTTAGTCATCTTTTAGAGATGAGTGATCAGGTTGAAACAGTGATAATCTGGGCACACAATATTACAGTTTTCAATCTAATTCTAAGGAACAAACCAGCAAATATGATTCTGTAAAGATAAGTGCCAATCTTACTAAATGAACCAAATAGTCTCAACTTAAAAATGGAACAAATCACTGTAATGTAATTAAGAGTAAAAAAAGAGTATTATTTAAAAACGAAAAAGCAGTGGATAGGTGAACAGGTTAAATTGCCCAACTCAAATGGCTAAAGGCATTTTTTTTAAATCTCAAACCATTTGAGTGAACTGAGCAATTCTTGCCTTCTGCAAGTTTGGGCAATTCCTTTTTTTTAAATCAATCTTTGCAATACAAGCTGCAATCCAATCCAATCTAAGCTCATGTCATCACAAGTAACAATGTAATGCTTGATTAAATTCACCATTCAAATTGAAGGAGAAAGGGCACTGTGGTTACAGAGAGCCTGGGTCTCTGTCTTCAAAATGTCCTTCCTCCGGATTCCCATAAATCAACATTCTGTAGTGCTGTGCCAGTAAGGTAGCACACCACAAAATGTAGGCACAAATACTCCTTAGGGAGTACAAAAATGAGTAACACACCAGTCATTAGCCATGCTAGTGTACTTTTTTCATGTTAATATACTTAATGGAAACTCATACATGCCTTTCTATTTGCGGTTTCAAAGTCCTTGTTTGTGACAAGCTCTTTCTATTGTATTCTGATATAAGAGTTTTATAGCTTGTATCCCCCCACCCCCTCTGCATTTGTACACAGGCCAATGTATTGTAGGTACAATCAATCTTGGTACAGTAGCCAGCTCTTCCATAATGGAATTAAATGTAATATTTTATTTTGTGCTCTCGTAAGCTGAGTTTTACTCTGGCATGGCCTGCTCGAAAAGGGAAAGATAATGTGTCATTTAAAAATACTGGCAGCACAGGTTTTCCACAAAAGGTTCATGAACTGTAACTGTTTGAAGACCTTCAACCCTTGACTTTGCCGCGTGAATTAATTCTGTATCAGTTTCGCAAGGATGAAAGGGACACAAATTATACTGTAAATATCATTTTACGCCACATCCCATTCAATGTTCACCGTTCTGTGGTAATGTTCAAGTTTGAAAACAAGAGCTCTGCTTTCCTGATCTTCTTGCAGGGCGTTTAAAAAAAAGGAGAACATGCAGAGAACAAGATTCACAATTCAAAGGGTAGCGTTTGACACACGTTTGAAGCATTTTCATATTGCGGCATCTAAACTTAGACTCCGATGAGAAAGAGTGATTCTTTGATAGCCGGAAGGTGAAACCTTTTTCTTGTCAAACCGCCTACATTTCCTGTTTTCTTTCTGCCACAGACCTGAACTTGCAACTGACAGGCTTCTTTGTTGAGAAAACGTCTAGTAGGGACAGGGGCCCCGCCCGCAACTGACCTTACATCTGAAGCTGGGTGGCGTTACCCACCTGTTGCACCTCATCTGCTGCCATTTGCTAAGGATGTTGGCATGGAAACAGCAGAACAGGAGGTTATGCAACCACAGCAGAGGAAAACAGAAAAAAAGAAAGCATTTTTAAGTGTAAATAGTGCAACTTGCGTACGTTGGGCCGTGGCGTTGAGTCGTGGAAACAGCGCCCGTGTCATACGCGGGGTCTTTCAGCCGCTGTTTGAAAATGAAGCCCACAGGTTGGGTTTTACTCTCTGCCCTTCCAGCCTGTCAGTTCTACAGTTCATACATGCGTTGAGAATATTGCGGAGCATCTAGGTTTGATTTCCATTTGGTTGTGATGTAATATGACAAAGAGACCGTTTCTGGATGTGTTTATTTGTCATTCCAAAAATGCCCGTCAAGGACACATACAAAATGTGCCAGAAGTGTGCCACACAATGGTATCATCCCTTGATGGGTTCTCCTTTACTCCTAGAAAAACTACTTTCAGAATAACAAGAATTACAAAATCTGAAATAACAAAACTGAATAATATGACAGTTCCTGCAATTTTGCGACATAAAAATGAGGGACATTCAGGAAACCCAGACAAAGCAGACCTTATAGTGTCTATTATTTCACTGCTCTGGAGAATCCAGACTTTATTATGCTTGAGAAAATTGTATGCTAGAGCCTTTTTTCAAATACTTTCTGCGGCTCGATGTTGTTATCTTTGTTTTACTCTTATTGGTTGTTCGAAATGTTATGGGAACAATTCAGGAAGAACAGAATTTCTTCAGCTCCATCAATGTTATATCGGAACACCGGAAAACATTCCGATATGCCTTGTTACCCGTGCAACTGACAATGTAGGCAACCAACTCAAAAAAGATCTACTACCACCATAAACACAAGCTCTTCGACGTTTTTAAAACCTCCCATTTCCAACTGTTTTTCTGTGTGACCCGTGAGGCTGCATGAGTGCTATTTCCCCATAAGGTGTCATATCACAAAGTGGCACTCCAGGTATCCAATTGTTCAATAATGATCTGTTTTCCAATTTAACATCAACAGGAAATGCTAGCCACAAATGAATAATGCATACAGTGAAGCAGTTGTAACAATTCAGCTTCACTGTATATTTGAACAGGAACGGGAGCCAGCAAGACAAACACCACACAGATGTCACTGTTGATATGTAGGCCTAATGTAAATTAGAATGTTTCATTTATTTACGTGTTGTTTTGACTACCCCACACAAATGGGCTCCATTTTCTTAGAGGAAAAATAAACCATTATGGCACATTTTTCATCAGCAGTTTTTTTATATATTAGAATTCAGGAGACCTGGCTTTTTCTGTAATGTTCCTGAATGTTGTGGAATGGTCCTGGATGGAAACTAGCTGAGAAAATAGTATTTCCATTGCCGACCTGATTGAATCTCTTGGTGTAAAGCTGTCATCTTCAAGGAACACATCACCCAAAATAGCAGAATTATATTAAGCTACTTCATTGACTTTCAAAAGTTGGAACTTGTGTGAAAAATTGTCTAACATAGTCATGAAGAATTAAAATATGTTTTCCTAGCCAAAATGGCTATAAGTGCCCACATGTAGGAGACATAATACAAATATGTGACATCACAAATTAAATAAATTGAAAAATAGAACAAGTAGAGAAATTTGGTGCGTTACTAAAACCATGTTTAATTCCTTATTCCTTTCCTTTTTTTCTTTTGATTTTATGTAAAGCACATTGAGTTGCAATTGTT
The DNA here is from genome assembly GCA_022702515.1 of Ilyophis sp. 1 JC-2022. Taxonomy (NCBI): domain Eukaryota; kingdom Metazoa; phylum Chordata; class Actinopteri; order Anguilliformes; family Synaphobranchidae; genus Ilyophis; species Ilyophis sp. 1 JC-2022. The sequence goes on along the minus strand of CM040396.1, from coordinate 41,079,629 downwards.
GAAATGTGCTATATCAATAAAATTTAATTGAAATAATTTAAATGTATAACTATCCATGTACCTCTGAAAAAAATATTGGATATTAGTCTTTATATTGTTTATATTGACCAGTTAATAGCGGCATAACCACAGTAGACCACAATGCCCAGGGAACAGCAAATTAACAAAACTCCATCAAACTTTGTTCATTTGTTGCTTCATAATGGGACCTGCTAAACTAAAACAGAAAGTGTTGTAGCTAAATAAAGAAGGCAGCATTCAACAGTTGGTGTGTTATTCATCTTTTAATCCCAGGTGTTTTAGTGTCAAATCTGATTTGTGGAAGAGAAATAGCATCATAGGTTATTCTGTTGTATTATGTAACATTGCACGTTTAGTTTTATCTACAGAAAAAGTAGGTCAAAGCTTGTCTGTCTAAAATATTTTTTTTTTCCAAAACATATACCTTCAAAGCTGCATTTGAAAAAATTATTACAGTTAATTTTTCTTTGATTATTGACAGAGATTGAAATTCTGTGTAATATTCCACCTTTGCTTTGCAAGGACTATTACAGGACCTGCACTCATCACTATTTATATCGTATCCAATCACAATCCTGCGATCCAATGCCATGTGACCCTGGTTGTACTTTTAATGTAATGCACTTCAGTGCCTTCAGAAATGACATCACTAGTCTGATACCAGGATGTCCTTTTTTAGATAATGTGAAATGTAGCATTTTCGGTTTGTTTACAACTCGAAGACAATAAGCGGACACTGACGCATAACTTTCCACTTTTAACATTTTTATTACAGACAAATGAAATAAAAGAAGCGTTGTGACACAAAATGAATCCGCTGGCGGGAGCAGAAAGAACCAGCTCCAAGAAATGTAAAAATTATAATAATCATTATCACCATCAAACGAAAATAATAATAAAAAAAATAATAATGCACCTTCATAAAAATAAGCCAAAACGTTATTCCATATCACTCATAAATAGATAGGAAACTAGTCAATAAAATTAAATAAAATATGGGCAAACTGCAGAAAAAAATGATAATGCAATACAACAGTTAAACGGCTTTTCATCACTGGCTTTACAAATAAAAACTACATGTCATTTGGCAGGTTTTTACACAACTTATACTCTTCCTCCTTATTTGTTTCTTAAAAACTTAAAAGTATGCTACAGTGAATATAAAATTATGTTTTAGAAATTAAATGCATTATTATTTTTTCCCCACAAAAATTATAAGGATGAGTTCAACACAATTCTAAAACATCTAGCAAAAACTACTGGAAAACTATAAACCCACTGTTATGTTTATCTGTAGTAACATTTCACATTTAGCAATTTCTTTTTTTAATTTTTTTATTCACCTGTACAAGTTGTGATGGGGACTGAAAGTCGATCAGACCGGGAAAAAAACTAAACAAGGAGCAGGCCTTCATTTTTCTCTTTTTTTCTGTTGTCCAGCGGTGCGATCTGACCATCAAGGTTAGCCTCTCTCTTCAGGGGTCCTTTAATGATGGCCTGGGACACTAAATCTTTAATAGTCTTTTGATTTCTCTTTACAGGAGAAACACGCTTGGCCAGCGCAGTTTTAATGCAAGATTTAGTGTGTGAAACCCTCCTCCAAAATCCACCTGCACAAGTTGCTAAAATTCACAAAACACCAAAATAAAAAATAAAAAAAATCCAAAGAATAACATTTTGAATACGAATCAAGGAATTACAGCTAGTAGTAAAAGAGAAAAAAAAATATCTGGACTCGAGATTCCCAATTTGTTCCCATAAAAGTGATATTTACAATCACACTGTGACAGATTGGTAAACCTTAACAGGTCTTTTAATATTACAAAAATGTTGAATCTATTTATTTTTCTCCGCTGTTCCATCCTTAAAATTCACAGACCCCACTAGTCAATCTAACATCAAGGCCTGTGCTGAATCTACCAGCAAAAGTAATTCCCTACAGGAAACGTCCATGGCAAAGCATGTAGCAAGCGAGAAATAAATAAAGTAATGAAAGAAACAAAAAGCAATCAAGAAGAGATTTTTTTTTCTGTCTTCATATATTAAAGCTGAATGACCCCTAAAATACAGGCCCATGTTTATATATATATATATATATATATATATATATATATATATATATATATAATGTTTTTTTCTAAAAGGATAGCTGAGTGCTGTTCCAGGCTCTGGGTAAGGCCTGTAAATTCTAAGTGCTTGGCGAAAATTAAAGGCTCACTAGTAGTCTTCAGGACTTGCATGAAATCCTTCTAAAAACAAGTGGAAAATCAAATAAAAATACATTGACAAAAATAGAAGTTATGGGTGGTGGTGGTGGTAGGTGTTGGTGTTGTTGGTGGTGGCATTGGTTGGGGGAGGGGGAGGGAGAGGGGTGGTGTATATTCTTGTCAAGGTCATCCAGCTTCAAGTGAGGTAGAGTGGCTTGTCCCTGGCTATCATGGTGCTGCTGAAACACAGAGTGGATATGTTGAAAGTGAAACCGTTAGAGCGTTCCTGGGATGTAAAAAGGCCGCCCCCAATCCATGGAAGTTTGATCTAGTCCAGGTTCTATGAGCAGGCAAACAACTAGCAGGTGGTTACGCTTACCTGCTCCTAAGGAGACCTGGAACAGCTCTAAGTGCTTTGAGTGGCTATGCCTTTGCTCTAGTATTTACATCCCTTACATAAATGCATTCCAGCAGAATCAATTGCAGTCTCAAATTTCCTCATCTCAAGGATATTTCTTTTCATACATACAATGAGCAAGTCGTGTTTCTAGAGTTTTGACTTGTAGGGGATTGTAGAGTAAGTACTACTAATGAAGCTATAACTACGGCCGATTAAAACATTTAAAGCCAACTCAGCTCAGAAAATTCCATGAAAAATTGCATTTAATCGTGCTTCAAAGTAAAGGACAAATGTTGATTGAATCCTGAATATAGTCTCACTCCAAGCCTGGTAAGATAAAAACCCAACAGCATCAACACTGTTCAAGCATGTTGAGGTTTGTAAAGGATGCTTGCAGCGGTGCTGTATGGTGGGGAACGTTAAGATGATTCCAAGGGTCCTGATTGGTGGTACATTCATTATTTCTTCACAAACGTAGGTTGGCGAGTTCAGAAATCGCCGAAACGTACTCACCAAAATGTGTTTGTGAGGAAAATAAGTAGCAAAATATTGATTGAAGTCGCCAAGGTCAAATAATTGATTCTTTCTTTAAACGCTTACCTGCAGTGGTTGCCTCCGCACTCCCGATTGCAGTACTCACTGTCCCACTCTGGGTTCTGTGCACCCACTGGATTTGGTGCCCCACCTGGAGACTGGGGCCCCACGCTGTTCTGGTACTCGGACTGAAGGTGAGGGAACCCCTGGGGAGGGAGCAGAGATAGAACATCAGGATAGAACAATGTAGCAATGTTTTTACAACACTGAAGTAATTGGTTGTATAAGGTTACAGGGAATAACAATGTTGGGAACAAAGTTTTTACCAGCTCCCCCGCCCAACCCCAAATCCATCCACTGCAGTTTTAATAAAAATAGGTCCATGTTTCATTTTAAAAATTTATTTTAGCCCCATTTTGTTCCACATTGGAATGGCTGTTGTGTTTGCAGACATGGATGCTACCCCCTGTTAAATATGGACTAGGATTCAGTCAACATTGTCCTTCTCATTAAGGACTAACAGGGTAAATGCAAGAATTATATATTTTTTCGTCACAAACCGTTTGGCCAACACTGCAGTCACTAAAAGTAACTCAGAAAACTGACTTTGTGAAGGAGAAGTGTTGGGCTTGTGTTTACTTGCGAGGTCAAAGTTGGAGGAGTACTGCACATATGCAGCTTGTGCGAGGATGATATCTGGCCAGAGGGTCACTTGTGACCATGAGACACGGAAGTACCGCAAAATGCAATCCCTTCCTACCTGACTGATGCTACAGACAATATGCAGATCCGTGCGGATCTGCCAGCCGCAATCAACACTGCCATAGTCTGGATTCAATGCCAGACTGTGGGGCGCATCCACACACTCGAGCAGTTCTTTAACAGGAAAACCACCCAGCCGTGCTATAACAGCTGTAAATCACCAATACATATTTGATGCCTGTACCTGTATGGGCTGATTAGCAACTTGAGGCCTACAAATGTAGCCATTGGGGAAAAGAATGGCAAAGCATGACATTGTGCACATTCATTGAAGGAAGAGTATTCAATCCCCATATTTTTCAATCCCCATCTCTGTCACCCTTCAAAATCCTTTGGTGGGCAACAAGATCTTCACAAATTTTACTATTAGTTAATTTGTAGTTTAACAGACTAGTGTTACTAAGATTTGAATGCTACTCTCAATGAATGTTCACTTCTGGCTTAGTTTAACCATGGTGGGTTTCAAGAGTATTGATCAAAGTACGTAATAGCCCTGGGATCAATACTCTTGTGGCCCATAAACTAGGATCCTCAGAAGTAAAAAAATAAAAATAAAATAAATAAATAAATAAATAAATAAATAAATAAATAAAAGTTTGGTAACTGTAGTCCAAAGTGAATACGTGTTATTTGCTGAGAAGAAAGGCCACTAACCTGCTGGCCAGGAGGAGGTGAGTGGAGAGAGGCCTGAAGGCCCATCTGGTGAGAGACGATTGGCTGTGTCTGGACCTGCTGCATGCGGAGTTGTTGGTTGAGGAATGGTGACTGGTGAAGGGAGAGCTGCTGGTGCAGCGGGGGGCTGATCTGGAAAGAAGATGGGGGAGAGGCACTAATGCTGGGCAGCATCTGCGATTGGCTGAGGGTCCGGGAGAGGGCGTGGCGGGGGGGCCCGGCGTAGCTCTGCAGGTCGGACAGGGGGAAGGACCCTGGGCCCAGGTACGGAGAAGAGGGCTGGGGGGGCACGCTGTACAAGGGCTGTTTTGGTGGCATCATGTGGGAAGGCTGGGTCGTCTGGGCACTTTTTGTCTCCACCGGGTCACTGTAGGTCTGTGGGGAAAAAAACAAGAGGGCACTTGGGTTAGTGGCCATGCGTTATCTCCACGTGCGCTTAATCCCCTATCTGCAGCTCTGCTCTTTTTCCTCATTCAGTTTTTGACTTTTTAATCATCCAATTGACATTTCATTTCATTCGCACCACCTACAATCAGCTTGTCACACAGCACCAAACAAAGACAAGAGAGACGTTTTCCAGAGAGAATGAAAAACAACAGCAACAAAAAGCATTGGTGCCACAGAGGAAAAAATAAAGAAATGCTGAATTTTTTATCTGACTCCTTGGAAAGACGAGCGAGCCGGAAATGGCAGGGCGCACAGAAGAATAGCGCATTTAGGCACTGAGCGTGAGCAAAGGGGGAATAAGGCACCACTTTTAAGGGCGACTGGGTGCAGTGATGACCTGCTCTGCATATCATTTACAAAATGATGCCTATCAATGCTCTTAGAATGCAGTCTATTCATGGTTCTGATCGCCCCACCTCAAACGTGGTGCTCAAATTTTACCTTACAAAGCGAACTCTGGCTTGAATCATACATCCCCCGCCCACACCGTCAGCTTAACTGGGACCATATGGTGAAGCAAATGACTTCATTATTCTGTTTTTCACATTGTAAATGTCATAGTGTAAGGTATGTCCTTTCTTCCTTTTTAGCTGACAGACATTTTGATGTGATATATCGGTGCTGGTCATTTGATAATGAGGCACATTTGTATGAATTGTGGAGAGGCTATGGGGGTGATCGATATAAACCTGGATAGATGGCTGAAACCACGGGGTGAAACGCGTTCATGGCGTGAAATGTTTTTTTTTGGTACAATGAGAAATCATACGCAAAAACAAACCACCTCAGCTCCACATTTCACAGAATTCTGGGACCTGGGAAATGCTAACGATGTAGCCCACTGTTTCCTCTGTTTACTTGTAATCACAGAGAAACTGAGGGGAACATGTCAAATCTTACACATCTAAATGCACACAATTCCCAAACACACAATTTGGTGCTAGTGAGCTGGGTGCACGGTGGCACATTTAAACCCAACCGACGTGATTCAGCCCAGCCACGCAGGCTACTTTCAAAGCGACGTGTTGATTATGTGTGGTAATCAAGCTGTATTTGAGTGTTTTTGTCAAATGGTGGCTACAGATATTAAGCCACAAAAATAAAATGCCGACAGATGCAGCCTGAACATTTGATTAGTGGAAAAGATTCATTCTAGCACCAGTCACTCCAGACTCCATTTTGCACAAAAGAATATATTTGCTTGGGCTCAGGGCGGCCTTTCTTCCACATTATATTAAAACAGCCCTAAACAGACCAAGTTTGAATGCAGCAAATATGCATGTACCCTTCCAGTTCTCTGAAGGTGTTACCAGCTTAGCCATTATCTTTGTCTGTATCTTCAATACTTTGAATGCCTGCCAATTTACAGAAACATCACTCAAGCATCTGCATTACAGATTTTGACAGAATATTTAATTACACAAAATGACAGATGAAATTGGTTCTTAATAAACACTGGCAGAGGAAGAGGCTCATGTATAAACTATTCAGACTGCAATCACAGCTCTTGTTTTTTGGGGTGTTGTAAATTGAAGAGGGAGTGTGAGATAGAGGGAGGGGATGGGGGAAGAGAGAGAGAGAGAGGTTTTTGCATGGTAATGCAATTTGGGTTTGTTAGATAGAGGAAAAAACATTGGCAAGCAAAGGGAGATTAAGGATATGTTGTGCTCAATTCGAAGCTGCAAAACACAGATAGGTGTATGTTTAATTTAATTAGCCCCGGCAAATAAATTCTGTGCGTGTTTTAATTCTAAATATTTGAATTTTTTCCTTTAACTTCTCAACGGTATGCATGTTATTCAAAAATCCAGTAAATTTAGGATACATTTGCCTATTTTATTTTAGCTCCCTCTGGAAACGCATTAAAAGTAGCACCAGCAATTTGTTAATTTGTGCACACAAATGTCACCAATCAACACGTTTAAGGGAAAATCCATCAGATTTAATGGTTCTGTTTTCATTTTTGATGTTGTCTCAGAAAGTATGTGACAACAGTGATTAGTCACGTGGACCAAAGAACAATATAAAAAATATAGGACTGCTGCATTTAAACGTACAAAGACACAGGCGGAACTGGTCCCATTTTCAAAGCCAGAAAATGTCCTTCAAGACTCTCTCGAATGACATACTTTTAGAAATACATAAATGCAGATTTTCAAATATGATTTAACTACACAGTTGATCACTGCGGGGGAAACAAAAGATGCAATGTTTTGACGATGCTGTTGAGTGAAGGTGCTGCAGGGCTTCTGTCTCCTGACCCTGCAGACCTCGACTGTTTTTCTTTTCTCTGGGGAAAAGTCTAGTCCGGTGTTAGAGGTGTGAAGACGACCAACCAATCTCACTTTACAATACTGTGTTATCAAAGCCGTCAAGCTGTGTTGAATCTCAGACGCGTAGGAGAAGCACTTGCCCACACATTCCTCATTTGAAAGTGCTACAAACGCGACCCCCTACAGGTTAATTTCTACTTTTGCCACAGTGCGCACACACTTCATTTTATTTCTCCAAACCTGGAGAATACAGGGGCACGGTCAAGTTGTAGCACGGTTCTCACTGGTGTCCCTCCCCTGAGATTAGCAGGAATTCTCCATCTAATTTATCATGGCTATATCAGTGCTGACCTCTGTACATCAAAGATATAACCCCTGTTACCTTGGAAACCAGACTGGCTCTGTACGTAGCCAGAGCTTTCAGGTACTCCTTCTTGGCAGCCTCTGTTTTCCTCTTGTACGCCTGAAAGAAAAAGAAAACAAAATTGCGGTGAGCGAGTAAGATAGAGAGAGAGAGCTGTTATGCTCTCCCTTTACCTGGACTTCCGTGGCACATGCTACGTGTCCTACCTCCCCTTCTCAAGAGAATATGACCTCTCCTTCACCCATTCCTGTTCCCTTTCCCTCCCATCTGTAAACAGTCCAATGATATTACATTCCGTAATCCGCATCTCTAAAAACCATTTCCAGTATTGCATTTCTATTGTAGTTTCAGCTGATCCTGTAAAAGATTTGGGTCAAAATAATGCAACAACAAACTCAAAACAGCATTACCAAGCGGCCATCGACAGCAGCACACAGAAATAGAAATGAATTCAAGTTAAACTTAATGTTGTCGTCCACAGTGTTTATAATTTGTCATTAATCTAGTTGTCTCAGAGTTCTTTTAATTTTAAAAGGAAGCCGACCGGTAAATGTGTCCATAAAAAGACAAGAGAAATGAGCTCTGTTCCTCCCTAGAGACTTATTAAGCACTACAACAACAAAAAAGCACGAAAATAATGAAAGCTTTTTGCTATTTTATAGTGCGTTTCTGCGGACCTAAAGACAGGACACATCCGTCCATGTAGGCCTTTATAAAAATAATGGATAGAGAATACATAAAGCACCCTGCTTTTTAAACATACAGTAATACGCACAACCCCCACTGATGGGTTGTGTAATATCCCTGCCTAAAGTAAACTGTGAATGTTTAATTGGGTATGCTGATTCTATGTGAGCACAAGTCTTTTATCAAAAAGAGAGAGGGAGACAACAGAGAAAGAAAGAAAGAAAGAAAGAGAGAGATGAAGGTGGAGCTTGTGACAGGGCATGTTGATCTCTGCACCTTACCTTTTCTTGTCATTTAGTCTGGCAAAAAAAAAACAGGTATTAATATTTTCAAATAAAACTTTTGACCTTAAACTCTCTCCATTTAAATATTGATAGAGGCTGTGCTGCCTTTTTAATGAACTCAAAAGTACTCCCAGCAGTTTTAATTTCAAATTAATTTAACACAGCTAATGATTCACCGAACGACGGACATTTTTTAAAATAAATTACCATGCCTAAGGATTTCTAATTATTCCAAAGTGAGTGGATTCATTAGCAATTGAAGCCGTCGGAGGCTGCAGGTTGGGGATGCATTAAAAATAACTAAGCTGCGAGGAGCATATGCTGTGGTCGTAATACTGACATCGGGGTGTCCCCGTAGAATTAGCTGGTAATTGTACCTTAATGAAATGCTCTTGTTTGATAACCAGTTAATTATAGAAGACAATAACTCCAAAGCCCGCTGACACGTGCTGAGCAATTACTACGGGCAGAGAAGTGCCTCACTCTGGCAGGTATTCTCTGCCAAAGCAGATGACTTTGCCAAAACTATCGAGGTGTAGGAAAGGGGGCTTCAATTTTTCAGATGAGGTCATTTTTCTTGCTTAAACACAGAAGGATTGAGGAGGAGCGCCGTTTAAGTGTTCCCAACAAAGTAATGGCAGTCACCTGTGTATCTGCACTCCTTTTGATGAATTGCCCTATTTTAGAACATGCAGATTTTAATTCACACCTTTGGCACCTTCCTTCATGGCGAATTATGCGTAATTTCCCTTTGGGTATCTGTGAAACACTGCCGGGTCAGAGAATGTGAACGGTGGCTCAGCAGGGGTGATGTCAGACTGGAAAGTCCAGATCCCCAGGGAATTTATGACATCAGAAAAAAAAGTAGGAGAAGACCTCACAAGTCCTTTTTTTTCCCAGAAAATGGAATGCTTCACTTCCTGAACTATGAATCCTGAACCTATAACCATGCAAATCACTGGACCGCGCATCCATTCGTTTCTGTCGCGACAAATATGCTGACATCAACAAATACAGAGACACGTGACATTATATAGAATAAGGCCCATATATCTGTAGGAAATAACTATAACCATGTTATGACTGACAACACTTTCAAAACCGATATACACCCCCTAACTAGTAGAACATAATGAAATGCTTAAATCAAAAGGATTTTATTATGTAGAATAGTATTGTGGTATGTTCTTGAGAGGCAGGCGGCTTCACGGGCAGCTGAAATGAACACGGCCGTTATTTTGTAGGGTTTAAGAAGCTCCGCTGAAGGTGGGTAACATGGGATGCTGGTGATGGAGGCTGTGGCCGCGATGGTAACGAGGAAAGGAATCCTTTGTGTGGATTGTAGGAGTGCGCTCCTATCTCCTGCGCTGTGTAATGGGGACGGTAGCACGGGAGAAAAGTGTGGTGTAGGGAGTCGTGAAGAGGCAACTCAGGATAATGACTCCCTCCTGAATAAAAGGATCGCCACGGGTGACTTTTGTCAAGTACAGTACAAGGCTGATAGTACCTGCTCCAACTCTGCATGTTATTCAGATTCTCACTGAGGTGTAATGTGCGCGCGCGCGTGTGTGTGTGCGCGCATGCGCGCTCGCACGTGCGTATGTGTGCGTGCATGTAATAACATGCACGGAACTCAATGTTTGGTGTTACATATTTCCATTCTCTTAGCTATCACACAATAAACACACTCTAATGCTAAAAAAAAAAGCTAAACGTACACAGAAATGTCAGTATAAAAAATCACATTTTTCTTTTCAGACATGGTGTTTGTGCATACATATTTGAATTATCTTTGCTCATGGTTGCAATAAATTGCTAATTACAAAAGAAAAAAGGGTGTGTACAGGATTGCCTCTGATAGATCTCCATAGTGGATGGATTCCAAGGTAGATACTCGATGCTGGCCTTGAATTATAATTTCGACTGCAATTTTATAAATGCATATATTGTTCCCCACCTCTGCAATAGACTCATCACCAAATGTCCTTATTTTGTCATTAAGAAATTAAAACCAGGCTAATTTCAAAATGATTTATGGTTCTGTAGCCAATTCTTTGATAATGGAGGCCTGATATACACTCCAGAATGCATTTTGCCATGCACCCCTCTCTTCTAATTGAATGGTGATTGTTTTTTACAAACATGGTTTTATCCCAGTTGAATTGTATTTCTGTTCTGTCTCTATCTCTATGTCATATATTCAATTAATGAATAGCCTTTTTTAAATATATGTTTCAAGCTGGTGTTGCATCTACTTGCATGATGAAAGTTTACATATACATTTAAAGCAATCCCCTGCAGGCTGTTATATTTTATATTTAATAATAAAACACAATATATATTAATAGAATGTAACATTAATAGAATAGTTTATAGATAAATACATCTGAACACCTGCCTTTTGCATGATATGCACACTCCAGAGAAATTAGGCAGAGACGTGATCTTGACCACATAACTAAGCATAGCAGTGGAAGAGATTTCTGCAAATAACCAATCCTGCTGACTATTAGACAATATGTTCTTGAAATTGGAGATCTCCTTAAACGCCTTCGGTCTTACATTTAAGGCGTTTAGCAGATGCTCCAGAGTGACTTTCGAAGCTTGTGCATTTTTTACATAGTAATACAAATATCACATTTACACGAAGCACAATTGATCGCTTATAGAACAATTGCAATTTTTGATTGTTGCTAATACCAGTAAAATATGCTTTTCATTCCATTATCAAGACCAACCTTCAGGTCCACCTCCTACTTGAGTGATTTATTTCAGAAACTCAGTACTCTGTTGTACACTGTTGAATTGTGTATACACTGTGGTGCCAGGAAGGCAGATGGGCAACACAGGCACCAATCACAGGCAAGGGTGGCAGCTGAGGCTTATTGCAATTAGACCAGCTGCTGCCCATTGTCTAATCAATGTGCCTGATAAAAGGGCCTGATTCCCAGGCCTAGGGGGACCATTTCCCTGAGACAACGGCTGTATGTGGGTGCTCAGCTTTCTACAGACTGTTTACACTGCCTAGGCATGTGGAGTGTTTGTTGTTGTTCCCCCCCCCCCTTTCAGGTTTTATAAAGGTTTGTTTGGTGGTTTTCAGTTCTTGGCCCTAATAAAATGTGGTAAGCAAACCCTTCATAGGATAATTCATGCCATATCCTGCTCATATTACAAAAAATGTTGCTTCTCCTACATTTAGGGAATGTGCATAAAGCATGGACATGTATTGAAATCACACTAAGGGATGGCACTAATTACAATAATATGTGTTGTATTCACAAAGCCATGTTAACAAAAGTGTGCACAGACAAAAAAATGTTAAGTGAGGCTAATTAGGGAGAAGCCGTTATAAGCTAAGGTTCATCTTGGTAAAGGCTGACTGTCTGAGCAGGTATTCATTAACATTTCTGAGGTGCTGCCAGCCAACAGAGAGGGGTGGGGACCTCCTGGACTTCCTTCTGCTTGGAATCTGAAGCTTCCCTTACAGGGATCTGGAATGTGTGATATGTCTTCAGTCAGCACGACTTATTATTGGGGGTTTTTAAACTCCTCGTACAGTTTTTGAGCTAGACTTTTAAAAAAGCGATACTCTTTATATTATGAATTTAAACTATAAAGCTCCTTACTATAGATCTGTGTTGAATGGTTCTTTTGGTGGAGCACTTAAGCCCATAACTGGGCTTGTGTAATAGGCTACACTACAACATGTATTACGTAGGCTATTGTTGGGTTTATCGGGACCGACGTAAAGTTGTGCCAATTTTCCTGCATATGTGGTCCCATTGGTTTTATTATTTTATTAGCACAAAACAAGATGCTCGCACATTACATTGGTGGTCGTAGTGGGATGTTTGAATGTTGCAAAGTCAAGCTAAATTCGAAGGGTAACCGTGTAGAAATGACCATCGTTAGTTAGCTAATGTTAGTTCACGTTTGTTACTTCAGTTAGGAGGTTAATAATTATAGATGGCACAAGGAGAAACGTGGCATCTGGCATGAGTGCACATAACTTAGCTCCGGCTTATGCACTGGTGAGGTCAGCAATAGCAAACAACTATTGTTGTTAGTCAAAAACTAAAATAAAGATGAGACTGACCAGCATAACCTCAGAGGGTTCACTGCAAGATGACAACCAGGATAGAGTTAGCTAAAAAAGTACATAGATAAACTGTACAGTTCTGGAACAAACTCTAATGAACAGATAAGGCGAGTATTAAGGTAACAAAGTGACAGACAGAGAAAAGTGTTGAGAAAGAAAGGAACTCTCATTTTTTAAACATGATGGAGGTAGCGTTATGGCTTGGGCGTGTACGGCTACCACTGGAACTGGCTCACTTGTCTTTATTGACGACATGATCCCTGCCGGCAGCAGGAGGATGAATTCTGAAGTGTACAGAAACATCTTATCTTCTAAGATCCAACCAAATGCATCAAAACACATTGAAACGGTGCTTCACCATGCAGCAGGACAATGATCCCAAACATATAGCTAAAGCAATCAAGGAGTTTTTCAGGACCAAAAAATTTAATGTTCTTGATTGGCCTAGTCAATCACTCGACTCGAATCCAATTTAACAAGCGTTTCACTTGCTGAAGACAAGACTGAAACAAACAGGCAATGAGGTCTGCAGTACAGGCCTGGCAGAGCATCACCGGGGATGATACCCAGTGTCTGGTGATGTCCCTGGCAGAGCATCACCGGGGATGATACCCAGTGTCTGGTGATGACCCTGGCAGAGCATCACCGGGGATGATACCCAGTGTCTGGTGATGTCCATGGCAGAGCATCACCGGGGATGATACCCAGTGTCTGGTGATGTCCATGGCAGAGCATCACCGGGGATGATACCCAGTGTCTGGTGATGTCCATGGCAGAGCATCACCGGGGATGATACCCAGTGTCTAGTGATGTCCATGGCAGAGCATCACCGGGGATGATACCCAGTGTCTGGTGATGTCCATGGCAGAGCATCACCGGGGATGATACCCAGTGTCTGGTGATGTCCATGGCAGAGCATCACCGGGGATGATACCCAGTGTCTGGTGATGTCCATGGCAGAGCATCACCGGGGATGATACCCAGTGTCTGGTGATGACCCTGGCAGAGCATCACCGGGGATGATACCCAGTGTCTGGTGATGACCCTGGCAGAGCATCACCGGGGATGATACCCAGTGTCTGGTGATGACCCTGGCAGAGCATCACCGGGGATGATACCCAGTGTCTGGTGATGTCCCTGGCAGAGCATCACCGGGGATGATACCCAGTGTCTGGTGATGACCCTGGCAGAGCATCACCGGGGATGATACCCAGTGTCTGGTGATGTCCCTGGCAGAGCATCACCGGGGATGATACCCAGTGTCTGGTGATGTCCCTGGCAGAGCATCACCGGGGATGATACCCAGTGTCTGGTGATGTCCATGGCAGAGCATCACCGGGGATGATACCCAGTGTCTGGTGATGACCCTGGCAGAGCATCACCGGGGATGATACCCAGTGTCTGGTGATGACCCTGGCAGAGCATCACCGGGGATGATACCCAGTGTCTGGTGATGTCCCTGGCAGAGCATCACCGGGGATGATACCCAGTGTCTGGTGATGTCCATGGCAGAGCATCACCGGGGATGATACCCAGTGTCTGGTGATGACCCTGGCAGAGCATCACCGGGGATGATACCCAGTGTCTGGTGATGTCCATGGCAGAGCATCACCGGGGATGATACCCAGTGTCTGGTGATGACCCTGGCAGAGCATCACCGGGGATGATACCCAGTGTCTGGTGATGTCCCTGGCAGAGCATCACCGGGGATGATACCCAGTGTCTGGTGATGTCCCTGGCAGAGCATCACCGGGGATGATACCCAGTGTCTGGTGATGTCCATGGCAGAGCATCACCGGGGATGATACCCAGTGTCTGGTGATGACCCTGGCAGAGCATCACCGGGGATGATACCCAGTGTCTGGTGATGTCCATGGCAGAGCATCACCGGGGATGATACCCAGTGTCTGGTGATGTCCATGGCAGAGCATCACCGGGGATGATACCCAGTGTCTGGTGATGTCCATGGCAGAGCATCACCGGGGATTAGTGGTGTAACGGATCGTAGTTGATCCGTGATCCGTACGGATCGCCCCCCACGGTTCGGCACGCATGTGAACCGCGGATTAATTGCAAAATTTAACCATCATAGTGAATTACAGTTTTACTGCCGCTAGTACTTTTTAAAGTAATAATTCCCTAAATCTCGATGCAGAGTTGCAGTGAAAAGACAGATGCGTGCTGTGTTTTACTCTGAAGCGCATTGGACCTATCGCTAAGCCCCGCCCCTCTTCGCAGGGGGAGACAGTTTGAGAGCCAGCTCACCCACTGTAATGTAATTTTCACGGATTTAACACATTAAATACTCGTTCATTTTTGGAACCAGAGCTATGAAATCTCTTCCAAATCCGTCAACAAGGCCTGCCGTATGCACTGTAAAAATGTGTGCATGACTATTTTTAAAAAAACGGAGTTTTATGATTACAACTTAGCTCTGGTCCATAGCGTTAGAATGGCGTCTCCTTAACGCTATGTTACTTTCCAGTCTGTGCTTCGCCTCGTCAAACAATATGTAATGGAGCCCGGGGTATTTAATTTTGTTATTCATATGGATAAGGCAAGGCTAGTGATGTTAACACCACTGTTCTAATTATTAATTATAACGTTATATATATGGCTAACTAGCCTTGTTGGTACAAGCCTGACCGTCTTGATCCAAGGCTATGGCTAATGTTAACCAAGCCAGACTCACCTAAAGTATAATATTAACGTCAACGTTTACACAGGCTATTTTTTCATTCACTACCATGTTTAAAGGAAGAAGGTATCATGCCTCATGTTGCACTTTGATTTAACAATTGAGTATTGAATATTTTATATATTTTAAGATTTTACTTAAACATTGGACATCTTGAATGTTGTTTTCATTTAAGACCATGGGCAAAAGTTCCTTGCTTTAAGTGTTTTACAGAATAAATGGAAAGCAAAGATATACTTGTCTCCCTTTTTTTTTTTTTGCTGATCCGAAAAATGATCCGATCCGTGACTCAAAACCGTGATACGATCCGAACCGTGAGTTTTGTGATCCGTTGCACCCCTACCGGGGATGATACCCAGTGTCTGGTGATGACCCTGGCAGAGCATCACCGGGGATGATACCCAGTGTCTGGTGATGTCCCTGGCAGAGCATCACCGGGGATGATACCCAGTGTCTGGTGATGTCCCTGGCAGAGCATCACCGGGGATGATACCCAGTGTCTGGTGATGTCCCTGGCAGAGCATCACCGGGGATGATACCCAGTGTCTGGTGATGTCCCTGGCAGAGCATCACCGGGGATGATACCCAGTGTCTGGTGATGTCCCTGGCAGAGCATCACCGGGGATGATACCCAGTGTCTGGTGATGTCCCTGGCAGAGCATCACCGGGGATGATACCCAGTGTCTGGTGATGACCCTGGCAGAGCATCACCGGGGATGATACCCAGTGTCTGGTGATGTCCATGGCAGAGCATCACCGGGGATGATACCCAGTGTCTGGTGATGTCCCTGGCAGAGCATCACCGGGGATGATACCCAGTGTCTGGTGATGTCCCTGGCAGAGCATCACCGGGGATGATACCCAGTGTCTGGTGATGTCCCTGGCAGAGCATCACCGGGGATGATACCCAGTGTCTGGTGATGTCCCTGGCAGAGCATCACCGGGGATGATACCCAGTGTCTGGTGATGTCCATGGCAGAGCATCACCGGGGATGATACCCAGTGTCTGGTGATGTCCATGGCAGAGCATCACCGGGGATGATACCCAGTGTCTGGTGATGTCCCTGGCAGAGCATCACCGGGGATGATACCCAGTGTCTGGTGATGTCCATGGGTTGCAGACTTCAGGCATGCAAAGGATTTTCAACCAAACACTAAATATTATGAATTTATTTAAGGTTATCTTTATTTGTACAATGTGGGTACTATGGGTAAAAGGGCTGTAATTCCTACATGGATCATTGGATATGGATGTAAATGCCCTTAAATTAAAGCTGACCGTCTACACTTTAACCTCTTATTCATTGTTTAATTTCAAATCCAATGTGCTGGAGTACAGAGCCAAAATAACAAAAATTGTGTCACTGTCCAAATACTAACAGACTGCACTATATGCATGCACAGTATTTATTTATTCGTCTGTTTGTTTTCTTATCGTCAATTATAGGGTGTTATCAATAAATACACTCAGAAATGAAGGTACAGTGGAGTTACGTTTGTTCTTTAACCCGTTCACGCAGACCCCCTAGTGGCCATGCAGCCGGATTTTCTAAGTACTACTATTGTCGTGTAGCTTGTCCATTTAACACGCAACCCTCTACCCAGTCTCTCCTGAAACTATACCGACCCATGTGTGACACAGTGGACAATAGCGTCTATCTCTGTGTTCATAAAAAAAATAGTTTACCACCAAAAATTTGTATAAGAAATAAAGCTAACAATAGCTTGACCGTATGTGAATACAGCTGTGAAAAGCCCTGTTCACTCAATAGCAAAATAAACGTGAAATTTTTCTGTAATTATACCACATCATTCCACTACCAATATATGATACTAAATATAAAATAAATATACAATCCTATCATTGGTTTTATGCATATTAGATATGTCCCTTTCAAGATTCAGTTTTCATTTATTGTCTTGGACAATCCATTTTAAAAATACCCTTTTATAACCTTAGTACACTATCTGAAACGTCTACGTTTAAAACCCCGCCTACTGTTCAAGCCTTTGTCATGCATTCCAGTTCATTCTGGTTTGATTGACAACTCTTTTTACAGATCTTTATAGATTTTGAGGTTTGACTACTTACAAGGCAATGAAACAGAGTTGTGTAATTTGGGTAAACTTAATTACAATTATTTAATCTTTGTCACCATTGGTCATGAGAGTAAATGAAACAGTCATGCGTCAGTGTGAGAATTTATAACACTTAATGAAAAGTATGGAAAATGTTTACTTTTACAGTATGAGCCAGAGGCAGCGGCAGAGAAATACATGCTTATGCAAGGCTAGGCGCGGAATACAAAAGTCAAATTTCAAGCATTATACTACAAACACTTCTGTTGATTCACATGTACACGTAATAGGTACATCTATCCAATATATGCATGAGCTCTGAGCAAGCATCAACAGGCTATAACATAAGCAAACCAACCGAGCACCCATGCAACACCCCAACAAGCACAACATATCACCACCTAGCACGCACCAATCCAGCAAGCAGGGTGAAATACTTAACCGAAAAATAAATAGGCCTATATACAACACATTAATACAATGTCCAGTAGCAGATAATTTGCACAACAGTGAAAACCTAGACATTTAAAATAGGCTATAATGGGGGGTATACTACGAAGCAGGATTACTGAGTTAGCTGGATAACTGTAAAAACTGGAAGCCTCCCAAATATGGAACATGGACTGAGTAAAAAAAGCCGTTCCCGGTTTTACTCTGTGCAGTAATCCAGCATTCTCAGTAATCTGGCTTCGTAGTATACATAGTCTAACATTACTATCCTAAGGTAACATTATACAGGCCCCGAAATTGTACTTGAGAACAATTCTGTAAGAAATTATGAATAGCGTTGCCATACACTGTAACCCAATAAATGCCATTTTCTCCAATTTGATTCTGCCACACAGTCACCGCTTGAGACCAAGTTCAATCAGCTGGCCAAATAACCTAGCTAATATCCTATACACAAGACACCGGCATAGCCTATAGCTATTTACAGTGGCGTCTGAGAAGGTGGGTATACTGGTACACCCCCACCCTCTAGCATTACATTTAGTAAATTTTTACATCATGGTAAATGCACCTAGTGCACTTTGAGAGAAAAATTAAGAGCCTATAGATCCATGAAGAATTGTGTGCTTTTGTATACAATCAATCATAAACCCATACAGTTGTATCAACTTGAAAGATGCTTGATCCTACACTTGAGCCATCAAATAAATGAAGTAAAGCTGTAATGTGTGTTGTACTGGTCAAATGTTTCAGCAAAACTTGATGCTAACTTGATGCTGGAAATAATGTTTTAAACCATTGTAACCACATTCAGATCGATGTAGCTGGCGAATTACTGCAAACGATGTTGTCTCCTCAAAATGCGGACCACTGGCTTAGCTGAGTTTAGTTACCTGTATGTAATCCATAATTTTACAAACAGGCATGTCTAGCTAATTCTGATCAGTGATCACTCTGAGTGGGGAATCTGATTTACTAACCTCGCTTGGTGGCGTTTCAAACGCCTAATAAAATTAGAAATTCTGTATCCTCCATCAGAGATCTTTGTTCCACACGTTTTACATACGGCCGTTCTTTTTTTCGTGGTAGCTTGGTAGCCTAGTCTTTATATCCAAACGCAATCACACAATCATGTTTTTTTAGTGCATTGCTTGCAGACATGGTGCTCAAAATGATGATAACACGGATACCATCGAACACTTCTGTGACAGACACGCATGCACACACATGCGTACCATGGCTACATTTTAACCAACGCAAAGTAGCCTAATGCAGCGCTCAGGCTTTGTGAACATACTCGTTATACGTTAGCTAGGAATATCACAAAAATATAGAATAAAATTCAGTAGTCCCGCACAGTAGTCACAAAACACTGACGGAAATTGGCCATTTATTAACATTGTGCCATGAGTCTCTAAGTGCAAGTCACAAGTAAGTCGCAAGTCAATTAATCTACAGTAAGTTCAAGTCAAGCCGCAAGTAATCTTTTTGGCGACTCGAGTGCGACCGGAGTCCAAGTCGCAGACTCGAGTCTCCAACTCTGCTCTGAGGGAAAGCCATCAGTGCTATGTATTTTGGGTTTGCTGAAAATGCACCCTCAAAAGATACCTGATGCTATGTCCATTCCTTTAGGAAGTAATGGCAGGTGAGGCTCAGTTAACTGGAAACACACACAGCATCTTAGAAGATTCCATATGATTGCATGTTCTCGTTCAGAGGATACGCTTGAGAAGGACACACTGTGCATTTCTGCATTGTTTTTTCTGCTGCTGGGGTCCTCGGGAGAGAAGGGGTTAAGAAACAAACAAAAAAAACAATAACAGCATTTCCTGAACAGATGTCCTTGAGGCGAATTCAAGGGCGAGGCAATTGCTAATCTTGTATTCTCAGCATGATCAAATCACCAGGCAACAGATATAAATAAAAAGACAGGAAATGAGGAATTCACATTCAATGGTGTCAGGAGCGAAATGAAGATTCATTGTGAACGCCCAACTGAGAGAGGGAAAAATTAAATACACACAGGAGAACACACAGCCTCCAAACCTGAGCAGTGGAATAGGTTAGGAAAAGCCTGCTAAAAATAGATAAATAAAATTAAACAATACAAAATAAATAAAATATCAGAGTACATTAATATATCCAGGCTGCACTTTGTCAAAGAGTCAGTTTTTTTTTATTTGACACAGTGATGGCTTATTAGAGTAGATACCTCACGCACATGCATGCATTTGTATTAGACTTCAGCAGGATGTGCCTGCTTGCGATTCCACTCATTTAAATGAGCTAATTGTCTGTGCCATCATTAGGAACTGCAACTTTTTCCTTTGGCTTTCATTAACAAAATATGACCCTCATGATTTAATGAGAGCCAGGAGACCTGGTTTCACTTCAAAAGAGTAAAATCAACTGGTCTCTCCCAAATAAGCACCAGCACAACCTAACAATGAGAGCATTCAACTAAAATAAATATGGTCTTGCATGAATATAATGTGACATTTTGTTGTTTGCCACAGAGCTGTGTTTTTACACTTCACGCCTTTCTGTGAAGGGCTGTCAATCGGATGTGCTCAGCTTGTCCTGCCTTAATAACCACCATTCCCAAAAGCCAGGCCAGTTTGCCACACAGAAATGCAGTTTCCGTGTTACAGAACATTAGTGTATCCTTTTAGCTTGCACAAATTAATCAGTATATTCAAAATACTATTATTCATTGAAACATTGGCTAAAACACCTACCTACCTACCCACCTCTTCAGGCTCTTGCCAAGCATATATATCTCAAAATCTTCCTATGCATAACAGCCATGGAACTGGAGTCTCACAATTTATTCCTTTGAAGAGTAGGTTTTTTTGGAATGTTTTTTTCAAAATTCTACATCAGAGTTCTAGAACTCAATTGCCTGTTACATCAGCATTAGAATGTTCACTTCAATTCTAATCACAGATTTGTGACACCTTAAAGGGTTAAGATAGACTTTGTTTTATTTATTTAGGTAATTTCGATTCTTTCGATTATTTTTTCCACTGTAATATATATATATATATTTTTTAACCTTTACAATCAAAAGGGTGTGCTCAGACTAGAGTGATCCCTGGAGCCTACGCTGGCTAACTGAGTTAGCTAGCTAACTACACTGAGTAAAACCCAGAACGGTGTGTTTGCTAGTTCATGTGTTTAATATTCAGGGATTTTCTAGGTTTCACTCGGCAGTTAGCAAAGCGAACTGGAGTTATCCACATACGAGGAACTGGGCCAATGTTATCTAGGATAATGAATAAAGTTAGCAACGCATAATAACAATCAATATTGGTCGCAACTTGTTATGTTCTCTTAATGCCATTTCATGCATAACATTACTCAATTAGAGACAAAGGCTTCTAAACATGTGTTTAGGGGAAAAAAGGTATTTATTAGTTAAATATTGGAGCATGTGCTTGGTATTCTGGTGAGTGGTGGTAAACATTCCCCCTGATAAGAGAGTCGATACATATTCTCCACATTCTCACATCTACATGACTAGATTTCAATAAATTACCTGACACAAATATCACGTTTGTCATGGTTTTTCGTTGCTTTCCTAAAGGACACAGCAAAACGTCCACAATCTGCTTTACTTGTAATTTTAGTGGAATAAATGTGTGTCTGAGAAATCCATTTGCAGTATTACCAGTTCTATTGCCAGTCAAAAATGAGTTGTTTTCAATGTAGGGATTTTAGTCACTTGCAGTTAACAGTCTTCAAAGTTTTGGTCATTTACCTCAATTACCTCAAAAGTAATTCTACTGCAAGCATGAACTTAAATGTTTTCAGTAAAGTCTCTGTGTTGTTCTTTTTAAAACACATGCTTGCTTGAGCAGCCATCACTGCAAAGCATAAAAATATAGCCCAATGTTTATTGTAGGCAATGTACGAATGGATTTAATTTCTGAATTCAAGTACCATTCTGTCCTTTATAGAACCAGATTTCCCTTGCTTGTAGGTTTACAGTATCTGGGTGAGATTCTTAAGTAGTTATCAAATTAAATTAACAATAGCACATGACTTCAGCTTGATACCTAGTTAATATACTGCAGAAGACACAGAAATACACATTAAATGTAATTATAAGATCATTTAGTAATGGGAATAATGTCAATGGTAGCCTACATGTGACTATATAATGAGTGTATGGTAGATAGCATAATGGTAGTATGATAATGAAACAGCCAGCTAGCTCTTCACTAATCCTCTAATTTCAGGTAATTTTTACCATATTCATGTAACTCCACACACACATCCAATATACGTAGGCGTGTATCTTTCAAGTGACCTCAGATAAAAAAAGACCAAATTCCAATGATGCATTTTTAGATTAGAATTTCCTATTTCAATTCTAAAAAGGGTATTTGTAATTGTAATGTTTTCCGCATAGTATGATTGATCCGCACAGTGGCTGGTGGAGAAACATGTTCATTTCAGACCCTGCATACAGCTTGGAAAAAATTAAGAGACCAAAGTTTCACGGTTTATGGGTGTCTAACTTTTGATATTCTTCAAGAACTATTGACCAAATCTGATTTTAATTCCAAAAATGTATTCAAAACATTTATTTGCAGAAAATGACAAATTGTTAAAATATTTAAAAATATTTATCTGCAGAAAATCCAGAAAATTATGAATGGTCAAAATACTGAAAATACACAGTGTTGAATAATGCAAACTAAACAAATTTATACCCATACATAAATAATAAAAGTAATGTTTTGTTTAGGAAGGGTTCAACAATCAATATTTGGCGGAGTAACCCCAATTCTTCTTCAAAAAGTATGGGGTGGTCTCTTATTTTTTTCACAGAGCTGTAATTCTGTTGTGTTGGGTTGATTATTATCTATCATCGTGTAAGTATCTGTGCATGTAATATCCTATTTTATTTGCTTCTGTTGTGACACTAAATAGCCATAATGCTACATAAATGCTATAATGCTGCTGCCTACTCTGTTCTGGTACAAATAGATATTTGCACTTGGGTGTTGTTTGTCATAATGGAGATGGGAGTCGCTTTGGATAAAAGCATCCCCCAAGTAAATAAGGTACATGTAAATGCAGAAACCAGGTAGAGTGGTTGGCAGCATACTATTGTACACGTGCTCTTTCAGCTAATGCAGTCAGTCGATACCAACGGCTGCTAGGATCTAATGCAGGGGCTGTCAACCCTGGTCCTGGAGTGTCAGAGATGGTCCTGGTTTTTGCTCTATCCAAACCTCTAACTACATAACTGCATTCATTTTAATCTGGTATAATGAATGCAGGTGACCATGTGCTGAAGGCACTCAGCATTTCACCATTCAAGGCTCAGACTTTTAATCATTCATCAAACTCTTGTGGTCAAGCTCAGATGGAACAAAAACCAGAAACATCACCAGCACTCCAGGGCCAGGGTTGCCTTACCCTGGTCTAATGGAAGTGGAGGAAGGTGAGAGGAAGAGAGAGTTTCTCACCTGTTTCTGCTCCTCCCCCAGGCTGTCCCACATGGAGGCCACGATCTTGGAGACGTCCCCAAAGGTGGCGTTGGGATTCTGGCCCTTGATGGCAGCCTGTGTGTCCCTGAAGAAGAGCGCGTAGGCAGAGACTGGCTTCTGCGGCTCGTTGGGGTCCTTCTTCTTCTTCTTCTTCTGGGGTTTGGGCTTCTTGATCATCTCTGATGAAGGCCGCTTTTCCCCAGCAATCTGGTGAGTCAGAGCAGAATGAGGCGGATTATATCACCTGAACCAAAAAAGTGTCAAATTTTCCGGGTTTTCCCTCACAAAGACAGCGAGTTGGAGCTGGATTCAGTCACAGTTTGCCATGAACTTTAATGCACAAAGTTAATTAAATGCAACGGTCTTCACCAACACTGTTTGGTGATTTCAGAATTGACCAAAATGAACTAGCTAAATATTGACTGTGTAGAAAAGGTCAGGTGAAAGAAATATGTTGATTGAAACCAGTCCAAAGTTAAGGACAAATGTTGATTGAATCCAGGCCGCGGTAACCTGAAAATGAAGGCCATCTGCTCCATTCGACAAAGCAGGGTGAGAATCCATAAGGATGACAAACAATAGCCTATATTGCTTTACCCCATTATGAGCAACTCATATATACAATCTTATGAAGATTTATCCTTTTTGGCACATTTTCTTTTATTTTTGCACCATTTCTTGAGCATTTCAAGGTTGGTGGTCACTAATATGAAACAAAAAAACACTTTCTGAAATCCATTACTCAAATTTAAGGACCAAGGGCATTTTGGCTAGATTTAACAGAGGCCTGTGTGTGCTGATGTGGTGAGTTAAATCAATGCGCTAGAAGCGATTTATCTTATATTATAAACATTGTACTTGAAAATGAACTGACCACATGTGACCGAAGACACATTCAAACATAATGATCTCTTCTGATGTCATTCAGTTGTGAATCTGGTCACGTCTAAGTGTAGGGACGGTCGCAATTTTGTCTTAATAAAAGCACAATTGTACTTTGCATTTCTCAAAAATCATGTACGACGATTTTCTCTTTCTCACAAGTCAATTATATACAGAGTATCGGGGTAGCCGACTAACTGACATAAACAAAAAAATGAAGATACCCAAACTATTTACATATAAGCTGCCATTGAGTTTGAGCTGTCATATCAAGCTAACAGTAACTAGCCCACAGTATTGTATCATAACACACAATCACCAACAAGTTTGTTGTTTTGTTTCAGCTGTGTAAAATAAAGGCAAACGCAAAACTAGCAGAACACCATATAGGTGCCTGGAAAATACAGATAAACTAAACTGCTGAATGGCAGGAATAAACCTAATTGTACATCACGAACAGAGCTGCTTTGAAAATAAAAACACTGCATAGAGGTATATCTGTTATGAATATACTGTACATGCATATATTGTCTCAATAGGTATTCATACATATTTTGGTGAAAGGTTACAGAGCAGCCAAAAGAGGCATCCCAACTGCCTTAATGATGGCTGCTTCTTGGCTTTCAGCTATGAAATCCACAGCATTCTACAGACGATATAGATATGGTGAATTTAAACTCATCTGCATCTGCAAGGAATGTACTGCAGTCGGAGGGAGTGGGAAAGGGGGAGCAGAAAGAGAGAGATTGAGGGAGAGATTCTTCAATAAACACAACTCATAAAATAAAAATTAAAAAAGTTAAGAGCTGTGGAAACGTAAGTGAATCCAAGTGACAGACAGCCGCCTCAGGGACGAAAAATATCTAAGAGACATGATACGGTGTAT
This sequence comes from Ilyophis sp. 1 JC-2022, assembly GCA_022702515.1. Lineage (NCBI taxonomy): Eukaryota > Metazoa > Chordata > Actinopteri > Anguilliformes > Synaphobranchidae > Ilyophis > Ilyophis sp. 1 JC-2022. The sequence goes on along the minus strand of CM040396.1, from coordinate 41,054,383 downwards.
TCCTAGAAACAGTAGGCTACTGCACAGTAAAAGGCGAGATATCACAGCGGCATGGCTGGCCTTGAGGAGATACGGTGACCCACGAAGCACGAAAAATAAAAAATAAAAACCCACACATGACACAACACAAAAAGAACAAGACGAACCAAATTAGACCATTCCCTTCTTTTCAACAACAGTTAATTGGCAGTGATGGCATTTTTTTGAATCAATAGCTAATGTGTGGGAAGGTTAATGGTAATAAGAATAATAATGAGGCATTTTCTGCCTGAAATACATCTGTTTGCTATTCAAGTCTATCCACAGTGTCCTTCAATAGGCAGTTGAATCTATTTTACAACTATCATTTTAGTATCCTCCAGGGTACAGTGATGTCAACACGTGCTTCACCTCTACCTCCCTCCTCACATTCAAGAGGTCTAAATGTACTAAACAGTAGATATTTGAAACATGAATGTATGTTCATAGTCGACACACAGCACTAAAACTATATACTAACATCTACGCACAATTGCATCACTCAGTGATTGAAAGTATAGGTCTTTAAAGCCAGTTGGATGGAAATCTAAAATGCTGCCATTGGGAAGGTCAATATATCCATTATTGTGGTTGTATTTCTTATGCCAGTTGTTTTAAATGCAAATTATTTCTTGTGACAAAAACATGCATTTGAGAGACAGTTTTTGTATAGCCTACTAGTAGATAAATGTAGGGCTGATTATTGATTACTCAAATATCACACCTTAAAGATTTCACTGTATTGTGTTCCAATCCATTTTAATGTGAAATAACTAATTTTGGTTCTAATATACAGTCAGGTCCATAAGTATATGGACAGTGACACAAGTTTTGTTGATTTGGCTCTGTACTCCAGCACATTGCATTTTAAATGGAACAGTGACTATGAGGTTACAGTGCAGACTTTCAGCTTTAATTTGAAGGTTTTTACGTCCATATCGGGTGAACGGTGTAGCAATTGCAGCCATTTTTATACATAGTCCCATTTTTAGGGGACCAAAAGTAATTGGACAAATTAACATAAACTGTAATAAAGTTGGTGTTTTTTGAACTTCCCAGTCTTTTTTTTTTGCCCCTGTCCCAACTTTTTTGGAATGTATTGCAGACTTCAAATTTGGAAATAGCGTATATTTACAATAATCAATAAATCAAAAATCAATACATTTTATTTGTACTGTTTTCAATTAAATATATGTTAAAATAAAAGAGCAAATCACTGCTTTCTGCTTTTATGTGCATTTTACATACTGTCCCAACCTTTTGAGAATTTGGGTTTGTATATTCATATTCTATAAGGTATATATATGTTTGAGAAAAATTATCTGGCCAGAACTCTGCATCCAGTAAATATCCACAATATCAAACCACATGCAATGTAAGCCTCTGATATTTTATGTAAATTGCTCCTCTGTTGCCAGGCAGATTTGAAAGAGCACATAAACCATTCCTAGAAAAAGCACTAAAATATTCAGTTTAAAATTGATTACTTAATGCAAGCAGGGATGTGCTGGCTTAAATAACATCCCATTAGAATCAATTCTACATGAGTTGATGTTATCTTTGGTGAACTTTTGCATCTGTATTTAAAAGGATGGAAATGCACCTATAGTACATTTTCTGAAAAAAAAGAAATGATAAACAATAGCAGAGATATCTGCCAGCATAATAGGAAGGCGAGAAATCAAGGAGCATTTTCGATCCAAATAATCTTCTCGTGTTTGGTAAAATATCATTAGATGCACATTATGTCTGAATATCTGATATGCAATTAGGTGCTATATCATAAGGGATTTGCATTCATAAGATGAGAAGTATATGTACCGATTATCTCATTGGAATTGATTTGAGTGGATAATGCAATCCCATGTAAGATTTGGGATAAGACACAGGTGAAAAAGTAGTATACATTAGTGTAATAAAAATATACTTTAAGTAAACAACGGTTATTACAAGTATACTTTTCCTTTTTGTACTTAATTTGATGTATGTTTAAAATGTACTTTTAAAAAGTGCACTTCAAGTATAGTCTCAAACACACCGTAATACTTTTAAAGTTTGTTTCAAACGCACTGGTGACATAATGAAATTGTACTGCAAGGGTATTTAAGATATCACCAAATCATACTTTTTGTTAGTGCACTTAAATATACTTAAGTATACTAAAATAGTCCCATTTTAACATACAGACATAGTGCACTTAAGTAAACAAAAAATAGTCCCATTTTAACATACACACTGCACTTGAAGTACACATAAGTACGACTTAAGTTCTACTTTTGAACAATTTTAGTGCACTTAGTATACTTAAAGCGTTGCCAATTTAGCACAAAGTACATAATTAGTACAAAAACTACTAAAAGTATATTTCAAGTATAATATTTCTTCACCTAGGGACTGACACGTAACCCAACCTGAGCCCAACCTGTATTCAGAACCAATTCAGCTGCTTCATCTGCCCCATTAATTGCATAAATTATGTTTGCAATGTAGCAGGCTATGGATGACCAGAAATGTCAAAATGAGGAATTTATAAATACATAAATAAATATTACAATAAGTACATAAATGGATAAAAGATATATAAATAAATAGACACAAAAATGAAGAAATGAAAAGATAAAATCACAATACATGTTTATTTATTTCTGTATTTCTTCTTTTCTGTATTTATTTATTTCTGTATTTCTTCTTTTCCATTTTTATTTATTTATGCATTTCCACTTTTCCATATATATTTTTTTCCCCCCACATGATATAGAGGGGGCTGTCCACCAACTCTCATTGGTTGATAGACCCCAGTGTCACATTGATTGTACTTGCCTTGCGGTCGCTGGCTTCGATGATGCACAGATGGCTGCATACAGGCTAGGCTACATTAGCGCAGCTATCGAATCTAACTTTGCATAAAGTGAGGATCCAGACTTAATAATATTTTGTGTGGAGGCAGTAACTGACAGTTTGTTGGAGATTGCAGCAATAATGGACACAGATGCGTTTTGATGAGCAGACAGAGATAATAGTAGGCTATAACAATGCGTTAAAAGTGCAGATGCAATCCAGCGGTGACAAACATTTGCCATGTAGTTACCCCTTTGTGCAGATGCCGAGTGATAATGACACCGGTGTCATCATTTTGCTCAACTGAGAGATCCGTTGCTCCTGCAGCCGAACTATTAGCAGAAATCACTAATTCTGTGTTTTAACTTCATTGTTAGACGATTCCTGACGATTTTCTAAGTGTCACTATTTTCCCGTAGCAAGTCCATTTAACAAGCACCCCCCCCACCCAGTCTTTACCTACCCATGCGTGACATAGTGGACAATAGCATCTATGTGTGAGTTCATAAATATATTTATTCATCATATAAAATATGAATTCCGTCATAGCAACCCAACAATAAACCCAACAATAGCCATAAAAAACGTGAAAAGCCCTGCTCACTCAAATGCTAAATAAACATGTATAAAGTATTGTCTCATTCTACCATGTATTCTACTAGCAATATATGCTACTAAATATGAAATAAATATACAATCCTACCATTGGTTTTACACATAGTTCCTTTTAAATTTCAGTGGTCATTTATTGTCTGGTACAGTCCGTTTGAAGGAGGCTACTATAAACCGCTTCAGTGCATCACAGCTGAGGTGCACAAGCAACCCTGGGGCAGCATAGACCCATTTCTTGTTTATAACTAATGGCCATGTGAGATGCAACCAAGAAAGTAACATTAAAGTTACAGTGGCTAGTTAAAGTTTGTGGGCAAACGCTACAGACAGCAAAAACACGCATCTTTCATGCCCTAATCAAATCAACATCTAATCAAAGTATATGACTGTCGCGTTTCCACAGATGACAGATATGCTTGTGTGTCGTGTGTGTGCATTTAACTGTGTTTTAAATCCTTTCGATATTTGGTATGAACACGACGCGGCTTTGAGCAACTCTGACAGTTTTGGCCCATGAAGGCTGCCGCGTCTTCTAGCCGAGGAAAAAGCTCGCTCACCCGTTCAGCTCAGGTAGTTTAACCACTGCGTCAATATGGTTTCTTGTTCTGTTGTTTTTGGATGTGCAAACAGGACAAATGCCCAGAATCGTGCCTTTAATTCACTGAGCCGAAGAAAAGAAGAAATACAGAAATAAATAAAAGCAGAAATAAATAAACATTTATTCAGATTTTATCTATTAATTTGTTCATTTCTGTGTCAATTTACATATTTACTTATTTCCTCATACTTGTATTCATTTATGTATTTATTGCAATGTTTATTTATTTATTTATTTATAAATTCCTCCATAGCAGGCATCCATTTCAAATGACAAACTAAAAAAACATGAAGCCACAAACCTCTGTGGCTGGATGCTGGAAAATGGTCTTCAAGAGGGCAGCAATGGAAACACTCTACTACCTTTTCCTGATTGGCAAACCATTACTATACTGCTGCCACCCTCCTTAAACTATGCACGGCTTTACACATGTCACATTTGCTTTGTATTTGATGTTACACAAAGGGAGAAGGTCGATTGACATTTTTATAACTGTTAAAAGTTGAGTTCTGTCAGCAGAACAAGGGCTACAGGAATTCATAACGGGTGAAGTTTCAGACTGATATCTGAAATGGTTTCTCACAAAGGGTTGTCAATCCATGGAATAGAGGCAGCGATCCTTGGAGTGTTCAAGACCAGGCTTGAGATTGTGCTAGATAGTCTATAGACAGCAGGGAGAGTGATCAATGGCTTTGCTCTTGTTATCAAACATTTTTATGTTCAAGCCTTTATTGAGTACACAATATGAGTTTAGAGGCACCACTAAACCAACAATGCTTGACAATGACACCAGTTACACATTAGTTTACAGGAAGCAAAAAACGTTAATACATATAATTGAAAGAAATACCATATTTTCTACTAAATAGCAGATCCTGGCATAGCAGACAAACACAACAAAGAAATCAGAATCGGACCACTGTCGGTAAAAGTCTTTCAGCGATACATTTTTTTATGCATTGCTGAGTGCTAACTGCTACAAAAAAATAAATAAATAAAAAATTACAAAAGCCTGGTTGTAACTTACAACCTTTAGTGTATTTCAGAGAAAAATATTTTTTTAAATGCATTTTTCTCTACATGAATTAAAGATAATCGTAATTTTTTAATTATTTGCAATGATAATAATGCATTGATTTGCAAATATGTAATATAACATTTATTTTTGTCATAAACATAATAAAGACACTGTTGAGCGTGGCATATTCTATATCACTTCATAAAATACTGAAAATATTCCTTTTAAATCAGAGGCGGACTTGTTTCAACACGGGAAAATAAAGGTCAAAATTGACTTGCCACAACCTAGTTTGTGTGCTGTATTTTTTTGGAAGCAATGAAAACGCTCATCTACAGCGACTGTGAACATTTTCCTTTCTCCCGTTTCTCAGTCGCCAGTTATGAATTTTATTACATTTTGGAGTGTGCAGTTTCATTAAAAAATAATCAGCTCCTACTTTTATGCAATGAGGCAAAAAAGTGTTTGAAATGACATCTGTTCTTTTCTGCTTTGATGTGAATGCTGAATAAATTGGAAGGGGGCTAATGGAATGACATACTGAAAGGCCAAATAATAATCGCTTGTATTTATATATTGCCAGGCATATTGCAACAGGATGCCTGTCAGGAAAGAAATGAATGCTGCTTTCTGAAAATTTGCCATTCTCAGCATACAGATGTTGATAGATCTAAAAAATATACATTTTAAAAAGTATAAATGTATGCAGGAATCAGGATTCAATTATGTACAGCTTTTTGGTTATTTCCTTCCTTCAGACACAGTAAAACAAATTGGTAAGACATTTCATTGGTGGTGAACTTCAGTGTTCTTTGTTGATGGATTTACACAAATTAAACAACTTAAATTTGAAGTGAACAATGTCAGTGTTCTTTTACACCGGACAAACTGATTGGTACAAGCAAATGTGCGATGCAGTTTACGCACAGACTGCAAAACAGGTTGCATTTTCAGCATCCATTCGCTACTTACTCTTCCTTTCTTTGGACTGGATGTATTGCGGTGGTAATACTTAAACAACACTGACATGAGTACTTATAGTCGGGTTCAGAAAGAAAAGAAGAGCTTGGCTGAGAAGGCGTTTGTTTGGACATTCCAAACATGCAGATTTTCCGTTAAGCAGTGGCCTTGGACGTGCTGTGTGCTTGCCACTGCATTTTGCTCTAGGAAAGCAGAAATATCTGTTTCAGGACCCAGGTAGACATACGCAGTTGCCTGGATTCAGGCAATACTACCATCAGCTGATCATCAGAAATGCAGTCTGGAGCCTGCCAGACAGGCTGCTCCATGGACATTGAGTCCCAGCATTGAGTCCCAGCATTGAGTCCCAGTGACTCAGTATTGATAATGAACTGTACACATTGAGACCCAGCATTGAGTCTCAGTTACTCAGTATTGATAATGAACTGTACACATTGAGTACCAGCTTTGAGTCCCAGTGACTCAGTATTGATAATGAACTGTACGCATTGAGACCCAGCATTGAGTCTCAGTGACTCAGTATTGATAATGAACTGTACACATTGAGTACCAGCTTTGAGTCCCAGTGACTCAGTATTGATAATGAACTGTACACATTGAGTACCAGCTTTGAGTCCCAGTGACTCAGTATTGATAATGAACTGTACATCCATAAGCCCTCTATTTTTAATCACATTTCTCTAAAGCACTTTGGGCAAATTTTGTGTATGAATGATTCCACGTAAAGCTATTATTGTTATTAGTATTATTATTATTATTACTTATTTGGATACAATAATAACCCTTTTTTCTATACTTATCTCTGTTCCACAGCATTGTTCCAACTTCCAACTTAAGTGACCTGTACAGCCTTCAATAAACAGATGGTAGCACACGTGTAGAACAGGAACATAATTAGCTTAGCATTATAACTTAGCATCTTCCTCAGACTTCAGCGTGCACACACCCAGACAGCCCTACAAGGCGCCGCCATTAATTGGACATGTCATTCCTGGCTTGCATAATGGGAAGACTACTCGCTCGGATGCGTTCCCTCTCCTTGAAGGCGACAATTGTCTTTTTGGGGAGTGCAGTTAGAGGCGAGGCGCTGTGATAATGAAGAGGCAGCAATAGATCGCTCTTCACTGCCAGCCTCGCATTCTTTTTGACAGCCGGCTCACCGTGTCTCTCTCACAACAGAAGGGAAACCTGTTCCTCCAAGTCAGGGAGGTTCTCGGTAATTGGATTTTCGAGCAAGATTGGAGGAAATCAAAATAAAATTGAGGGAACGGCGCTGATTTTGAAGAGGCTCTCGAGCGACTCTCCCGTATCGCGCGGCAAGCCGACAGAAAAAAAAACGACGTCGGACTACGCGGGCGCATTAGTCCGACGTGCTCTCGGTGGCACGCGTAGTGAATACATGTTGCCGTGTTATTGACTTGAACCGAACTGCGTTACGCCAAAAAAACTCACGTGGCTCCGGACAGTGGCAGGAACTAAAGAAACCAACGTATATATTATTTTCTCTTTGTGATGGCGGCCATCTCAGGAGACATACACTAGAGGTCAGTGTGTACACAGGCCTTTCTCCCCCTGGAAAAATACAAGGATTCATCCCACTGCATTGCAGGTACCCAGATAAGATCCTTATAGCATCTGCAAAGGCCGGAGTTTGGGGGTGGAATATTTTCCACAGGCCGTATTATGCAACGACTTGCTAAGATGTGGATACGTACACATGCATGCATAAATCACATCCTCGCACTGCACAGTGTTCTCAGTTTAAACAAATCAAGTGTAAAGCAGTAAGCACCCAACATCGGTGTGCATAAAATACTGATGAAATAAAAGAACCTTTGACTGATGGCACCCATTCCCACAGGTATAGGGAAACCGGGGGCCGAGAGCTGTCTGTTTGTTTCTCTCGTCTGTTTGTGCTGCAAACGTGACGGACAGAGTTCAGCCCAAACAGAGATAAGTAATGAAAACCCATTTCACTGGGCCTCTGCGAGACAGGCAGCGTTATTGAGAATGTATCCATCTTTGAAAGAGCGGATGTGAGCGAAATTTGGTTTTCAGCCGATTGATGAACGACCAACGACATAAACAATTTAAGTGCACGCATTGGAAGAAGGTAAGGCTGCTGCTCATATGTATACGTCAATCTGCACTTGAGGGCGGACTCCATACCTTTCTGCTGTACCCAAAAGAAATGAAAAAGAACACTGACCAATTCATAAAATATCTGTAAAACAGACACGCGATATAAAAACGGACATCAATGCTGACAAAGATTGGCCTCAAGCCCACATTGGTGACATTACGGCTAATCACGCAGTGACACGCGGGACAGATATTCAGATAACACGCCTTTGTTGAAAGCTAGAAGTCTCTCTGGGAGGTGACATGGGCTCTAGCTCAAAAAATTAAACCTGCGGAAGGGCTGCAAACTAAAAGCACACATAGAGGTTGTGTAAATTTATATTTTAAAAAGTATAAATTTATGCAGGAAACAATTATGTACAGCTTTTTGGTTATTTCCTTCCTTTTACACAGTAAAACAAATTGGTAAGACATTTCATTGGTGGTGAATTTCAGTGTTCTTTGTTGATGGATTTACACAAATTAAACAACTTAAATTTGAAGTGAACAATGTCAGTGTTCTTTGACACCGGACAAACTGATTGGTACAAGCAAATGTGCGATGCAGTTTACGCACAGACTGCAAAACAGGTTGCATTTTCAGCATCCATTCGCTACTTACTCTTCCTTTCTTTGGACTGGATGTATTGCGGTAGTAATACTTAAACAACACTGACATGAGTACTTATAGTCGGGTTCAGAAAGAAAAGAAGAGCTTGGCCGAGAAGGCGTTTGTTTGGACATTCCAAACATGCAGATTTTCCGTTAAGCAGTGGCCTTGGACGTGCTGTGTGCTTGCCACTACAGAAAAACACTGACCAATTCATAAAATTTCTGTAAAACAGACACGCGATATAAAAACGGACATCAATGCTGACAAAGTTTGGCCTCAAGCCCACATTGGTGACATTACGGCTAATCACGCCGTGACACGCGGGACAGATATTCAGATAACGCGCCTTTGTTGAAAGCTAGAAGTCTCTCTGGGAGGTGACGTGGGCTCTAGCTCAAAAAATGTAACCTGCGGAAGGGCTGCGAACTAAAAGCACGCGTAAAGAGGTCGTGTTTTGGTAATGCTGCAGAACTGATTTGGAGTACAAAGACGGATTTGGAGCTGTGGAACGGAGGTGGAGCGGCAGGAATGACTTTTAACCGTTGTAGAGCTGAGGCAGGTTTTGCAGTGTTAGAGATGGACATCGATGATGAGAGAGGAGCCTGACATTTTCTTCCGTGGGAAGGCTGAGAGTACTACGTGCTAAATGCTACATACATGGGTGCGGAGAATAATCCGACAAACTAGGGCTAGCTTTCTCTGGGCCCGGCCAGGGACGCAGAACTGACTTTTTCTGCGGTAGGCAAACTGACTGAGGCAAACCAAGAGAGACGGAGGATGTCCTCCTATGGACATCATGCCCTTGATTACGTTTGCGTCTTGCATATTGTGGTTTGAATTAGTCTGGGCATAAGCAGCCAATTCAAAACACAGCCCTGGACATCAGAGCATGTGGAGCCCTCATTCATCAAAGCTCTGACAGTAATATTTTTCAGCAAGGCTGATATTTAAGACTGAAGTATTCCAGCAGGCTGCCTTTGTCAGTGACATGGTGTGAAGCTGCTGACAGCCTTATACAGTAAAGCTAAGTCGAAAATGTCATCACAGGTGTAAAAGTTAACGAGAGGCGAATAACCAGTTTTCCTTGCAAATCCTTTTTGGATTTGCTCGGAGTTAAGAACTGTTTAATGGTCTTACCTAAGTGGAGGCTCTGATTGACAAGTCCTCTAATTAACTTGTATAACTGTAGTGACATTTTAAAGTATGAGTTTATAAGGTTGCCATCTGCACATAGAGTGTTTATATTATAATAGTAATTCCACATAATAGTATTATACACAAATATACTGATCAGTCAAATAACTAGATGATAACTTTGTCCACTGATAATATGGTTATCTGTTTTTGACCAGTATGGTCAGAAGTAGTCCAACAATCTGTGCTATAATTTGTAATTATTTTTTATAAATGGACAAGGGTATAATTGTAAATAAGTTAATACCCATAGTTTTATTATAATCAAAGAAAGCCATTTTAAAGGTAAGTATACAGGGCAAGTAGAACAAAAAACAAGTCATATAAAAGATTGTCGACAGAAATTATAATCTGAAGAAGTGTTCATAATGGCCAGAACCTGATTAAATCTCTTGCGACACCTTAAAAAAAACTCCTGAATGCCTACCAGTAGCCTACTAAGAGTCATCTAATATATTCACGGCTAAAGAAAGGTGAGTATAAAATGTAAAGACTGTCAAGTTGCAATGAGATTTTGTGTTTAAAGGCTAATTCAATGCAGGGATGAGTTCTGCTTTGGTTAAGTAACTACAATCAACATACAGTATTCATGGCACAGTACAATCACATGAGCATCAGCATATTTGCCCCTGGCTGGTCTTATGAAGATGGAAATCCCTATCCATGCATCCGCACTCATTAATCCTCTGGAATGTACGAGAGGTTGTATCCTCACGGGTTATTCCAAGAATTCTCATGTCCTGCGGACTCGAAACAAAAAAAAAAACTAAAAACTAACCATTTCACATGGTTTCAAATTTACACAGGTTTTCAAGAGAAGCCTAGGATTTCCCATTTATTTCACCTTTTTAAGGTCAGGAATGCAATGACAGCTGAGGTGACACAAAACCAGCTCTGTTCCATGCAAGCCCCTCCCTGACCACCCCCCTTGCCGAGCATCTGGCTAACAAAAAGAAAAAGAAAAGCGTTTCCACACAAGTACCTTTGAGTGGGAATCGGTTTCCTCTTCCTGGGCGGAGCCGGAGGGGGAAGGCGTGGCTGATTTACTTCCTGGGGGTGAGGGAGAACCGTGGGCAAGGGAGCTCAGCTGGGACAGTGCGGTCATGTGACGGGACAGTATCCTAGGTGATCTGTTTATCAGAGGGCTGTGACGGGCTCCTTCATAACGCGAGCCGTCTGGGTGAGCCATCTCCTGGATCTGGGTGAGAAAAGAAGACCAGCTTTACTAAAAAAAAAATTTATGTTTCCCAATTGACTATGGTGGAGTGACACGCCCCCCTCATCTCCTCTCTTCTCCATCCTGTCAGTGGGTGGAGACTATGGAGAATCCAGGAGGAAAAAATGGGATCTGACACCCAGACGGCCCACTGGTCCCGCTGTGCCCCCGCCGGCTGGTCCACGTGCCGACTTGCCCCGGTTCTCACACTCTCCTCAGGAAGAGAACTCGCGCCGGCCTCCTCTCAGTTCCGCCCGCGGTCGCAGTCGTGCAGAGGAGCGAGCCAGACTTCGCGCGCTGCCCTTCGGTTGCAGCCATCACCGAACGGCACGCGTAAACTATTTGAAAACACATCAAAGACTGACCTCGCAGCAGAAAACTCGTTTATTGTTCGCTGATCTTCTTTAGGAGCGCCGGCGCTCCAACAGTGCTGTGGCACCGAAGCTCGCCTTACCTTTGGAATAACTCCACAACTAAGCAACTCCAAAACAACTGGCTACTTGGTAGCAACAGTGCTTACTGCAGCTGTTTCAATGGTTAGAAATAGTCAAATTGCCAAAGTGTTTTCAAAATGGCAGTTTGTAAAAATGTCAATAAATGCTAATTTTTTTATGGCAAGTAACATAACTTTTCATGATCATTCCTATTTTTTTCCCCTTGTTCCAACTCTTTTCTAATGATGAATTAATTAGAAAGTGCCTTTATACCCTGAAATAACATAACCATTTTGAAAAGTGGATCGATCTATCTACTGATAACAAGCTTATAAATACATAAAACTGTCAATTTAGGTGAATGTGTTCCTTGTCTCTCTAATATAAAGGTGCATATTCATGTTATTGTATGCTGACTGGCTCTACACTGGCCAGTCATGTTTGGCTGCATAATTGTTCTTTGTTCCAGAAGTACTCTTTGTCAGATAGTATCTTTTTCTGGACCTACCAGAACAAGTGATTCAGCATATCTTGCCCAGAGGCAAATTCATTATAAAATACCAGGTTGTGTTCTGTCAAGGAAAATGTCTTAATCATACCTTTTGACTGCTTCCTCTTTTGAAGGATCAAAGGGACACAGTTTGGAAGGTTTGTCTCAACTATACAAGTAATGAAGGTGAACTGTTCTGTATTTCTTTATGCATAACTGTGAGTTGGAAGGAAACGCAATCGTTAAACCTTTTCTTCACAAACGCAGATGATAACGAGTAACTTTCAGTTATTTCCGACCTTGCCAATCCGAGTTTGTGAAGAGAAAAAACACATTTATGACTTTAATTGTAAGTCAAGGTTAAGGACATATGATTGAATCCCGGCTGCTGTCTATTTCTGTTGCTCTCATCACGTCTGACATTATGTTTAGATGGTTGTGTCAAAACATCGCTCTACCAAGCTGCTCTTGGGCTAAAGGGATGACGTTTAAATTCACACAAGCACAAACAAAACCAGCCCTTTAGCGGCTGTTGCATTTTCTGCAGACAGGAAATGGGTGGCTAAATGAGCGCCCATCACAAAGCCGTGCACTGGTATTTGTTAATGGGGCAAAATGTTCATAAGTAAAAACAAAAAAAAAATAGTAATTAGATTACCAGTATGCTAACAAGATCAAGTTGCAGGGCCCCAGTAGATCCGATCTTAATAAACAGCAGCGAGGCATCTGTATTGTAGACCTGGCTATACAGTCGTAATAATTGGCCCCAGTGGGTTACTGGTATAAAATGCAGCGTAATGGCGGGGGGGGGGGAGGGGGGGGGGCTGAACTGTTATTAACCCGAGCACATGCACAACGCATTAGATTTGTGTTCGCTTCTCCATTCGGCAACAAAAGGTAGGCTGAACAAAAGGTCTTATAGCATTTCAAATGACCCTGTGGTATTCACATCAAACCCCCACCCCCCTGACTGATTACGAAAAAAAAAAAAAAGGTAAAAAAGGCCTCAATAATTAAATGACTCAAAACACTGTCACTCCAATTTCCCAACGCACTGAAGGGGCTTCAGAAGACTTTCCATTATTTTCAGTTTTTTTTGCGGGGGGACTTGCCCTTTAAGGGCCCACTCAAACCACGAGGCAGCGAAAAACCAATTAATCAAACATGAATGGGCTATCATAGCAAGAGCCGGGCTATTTCCATAGCAACAGCCTCGGGGTAAAGCTCTCACCCTTAAATGTGAACCCGCAATGTTTCTTCAAACACGGCACAAAGGGCAGGGATGCAGAGAGAAACACTGCGCAAGGACCCCTAAAGAATGCCGAGGGGCCATTTTTCATCAACCGAGCCTCGATTTTCCTTTTCTCCGGGCTCTCTAGATAAAGCGCATTTTTTTGGACAGAGGAATTATGAAAGAGTGAATAGGTTTATTGTTCATTTGTGACGGGCATAACTATGTTTTTCCTGTCACTTCCATCAGAGAATAAGCTGTAGTGCATTAATTGACATCCGGCTCTACCTCCGAATGAATCTCGAGTATTATTAAAAATTATAAAAAAATACACATTACTGCTATTAATAATTTGTAGCCAATAAGAATAACAATAATAACAACGATCTTCATCATCATCATCATCAGCTTATGAAAAACCATCATAACAGATGATGCAGTGTCCTTTACTGGAACAGAACATTCGCATCCTACTTATGACTTGCGGACGTCAATCACATTTAACAGCCATAGACTGGAACGTCAAACTGAAGAAAAGCGGTGGTTCTGCTATTGTATATTAAAGGCACACACCTACATGAAACAGTTTACCCTGATAATCAACTGATTTCCCACCTCCATTTTCAATTCAAATCCCATTTTGTCCCCCTGTGAAACACAATAAAAGGTCAGTTTATAAATAGCACTTAAATGTCGAGGGACCGTGGCTTATTTACGTGGAGCCACACGTACACTGCGCCTTCACTCCTTCGACTCTCCAACTCGGTTTGCAGCCACCGCTTGGTTACAAAATAAATATGATATCCAGCAGGAGTACAGAAAGGCAACGGTCATATTTAGTGTCGTACCATGTCAAAAAAATGTGTCATGTTAGTCGGAAATTGCGTCGAAGCAGACTAATCATTTTCCTACAATAGACATGAGCTTTCATAAACCTTCCTTTTAGAGAGGTTTTCAATCCACTTTCCCTCCTCCCCCTTCCCACAATACAAGAGACAGAGAGAGAAAGAGAGAGAGAGAAAGAGAGAGAATCCATTAAACACTACCATATTTTAGCAGTTAATCACGTGGTGTGACTGCTGTATAAACATTATGAAAAGATATTAAAAAGGTTGGTGGTTGCCATAGGTACTGTATGCTAATTGTTTAATGGTGTCATCTACAGAGGTGGGGGTGGGGGAAGCTAACATGCTGTACTTGCTTTGTTTAGCTCCGAGTGCTTCCCTTTCAGGGGCCAAGAGGTGACAGAGGTGTCTGTCAAATATACACGGCCTGCACAAAGGTAGAGTTTTTCCACTTCTACTCAAGCTCTCGCATTTTCATTTGTCTTTTCATTCACTTTACACTTCTCTTTCTCTTTTCTAGCCTCCAAGAAGGTCTGACTTCATTTTGAGCTGCAGAAACACTTTCCACGTGATACAAGGGGCACACGCTAACAAACAGTCATGCATGTGCACGCACAGAAACGCACACTATCACACCAACGTGTACACATTGTCTCATACACAAACAGTCACACATGCACGCACACTCTTAACACACCCACACATGCATACAATTCTCTCTCTCTCTCTCTCTCTCTCTCTCTCTCTCTCTCTCTCTCTCGTACACACACGTACACATACACGCAGTACAAAGAGTAGTATTATCAGGACATCTGGTCTGTTTGGTTTATTGTTAAGGAATGAGTATTGGAGTGTGCAGACTGTGCTTACAGTCAATTACTTCCCCTTCTATGAGAGAGAAATATAAACATACAGCAGATAGTGGTTATCTTTTATTGGAAATATCGTACTATCACCTAAGTTCCACAAAACACCAAAAAAAAAAAAAAATTCTTAAATGGGAGAAAACAATACAGTAGCCAATCTTCCTAATTCATTTTGTATATTTAGAATATCCAAAAACATTCACGATCAATATCTCTTTGGATTACACATATATGTGATTACCAAACACAAGTACACATTTCAGATGATTCCGAATGGGTAAGGACAGCACACAATTGGCTGAAATGAAATCTGAATGAAAGGTACATGGCTCCCTCAATGATTTTGTGACATTTATTTTTAATAGAAAAATATGCCTTGTGTTTGCGAGATACACGATATATTGATCTCCATTTCTTCACAACTACCCAGAACAGAATTGCATTTATCTCAATCTTCTAAAAGCAATAAAAAAAAGAATGAAATAAGAGTACTGAAGAAAAAAAAACACACACGCACAAACACACACACACACACACACACACACACACACACACACACACACCTGCATTATTTTGTTTCTTGTTACATTTACCATGGTTCAATGCAAATCTTGGAGATGTTATTCAAATGGAAGTCAAATAACAAAGGCTTTCCAATTACACACCACCTCCGTGTGTGCAAGATGAGGTATCTGTGAGTTCTTGTTTTGCAGTCCTCCTGACCTTAAGTTTGAAATGGTTTCAATCTCGGCTAAGATTGCCTGCAGCGCTTGATTCGCCAAAAGAGATTCAGAGAGTACAGAGGGCAATGCTATTACGTCCTGGACAACAACAGAATGAAATGGCCACAAGATCGCACGTATTCACCTGTATTCCTTCTCCTAATTATGCAACTGAAAGCATATATAGTGCTTAAAAATCACAGGCGTGCATCATCACAGACATGACAACACTTATGTGAATCTTATGAACTGCGATGAGCGAATGCTCGTTGATACAGTTCCATGCATGAGTAGGGTATACGAGTAGGCAATATGAGCTCCAGGTCGTCAAAACTCAAAATAACGTTCAGCTAAATAGTATGGCAAGCCGAGTGGGTTTACAGTACACATGGACACAGAGTGCATTAGGATTATGTTGTGCTCTTTGATGTCACCACTCTTCTAATTTGTCCATTACCACATGAAAGGCCTTAATAGTAGGCCGGTATTATCCCTGAAAAACTCAAATGAAATGTAGCCATTACATGTGTCACGGCTTACACGTTCAACGCGATTCTTTCTAATGATCCAGAATATAAGCGCAGGTCAGCTTGTTTTAGGTTCACCGGGCTCCACTTTTCCGCGGCACGTATTTAGCGACCTCCGGGGGACGGCGCCGCTCACATCTCGTTCCAGCGACTGCAGCGTTTGACATCTCTCTGTATGGCCACTTGCTCTTTCCACGGTACACCCAAGAAGTGACTCCTGGGACGGCACCTGTCGTCTGCCACGGACACGGACGGGGACGGGGGGAGGATGACAAGTCAATACACAACACCCCCACCCCCGCTCTTTGCGATGTAACACCGCGTTCCCCGCACAGCGATGGTGTCGCCGATTTGTTCTGCCCAGCACACCAGCGGATTACACGGGGGATAACCGCAGCAAAGCCAGTCCAGGCTCTTCATGATATGTCTTTAAATGAGCAGCGACGATTAACGTGTAGCGGGAGGCAGAGGTAGGATGTGCCTTCGCAACGAGGGGCCTACAGAGAACGCGCACCTGTTCTTGGAACCGCTTTACAACACCAGTTATTTATTCTGCAGAGACCATGTCCAAGAAAGAGGAAGGATGATTCGAGACTGGCTGGCACCGCATCGGCATCATTAGAGCAGGAAAAAAAAAAAAAACCTTCTCGGGGGAAATGCGTTTTGCCGTTTGGCACCTGGGCAAAAATGTGTTTCTCGTGGCAAGTTTCAGCTTTACGAATCCTTAGAAACACGCTTAGCCTGGTTTCCCGAGTTTGATTAAGAAACTGTCACGGGAAAATGCTGACTAAAACTCCCATTAAAAATGGCACAAGGTTCCCACCTCTCTGAAACAGGCAGGAAACTTCCAGCCTGGCGTTTTTGTATTCCACCTTGGTTTATGTGTGGAGAGGCATGCAGATCTACTAAACAGCACCAGCAGTGCAGAGAAAATCCCGGAGAAGGGGGGGGAGGGGGGGGGGGGTGAGACGCCAAGTAGCCCCCGCGTCCCCCGGATTGGAGACATCTTGTCGAGAGTAATAGCCGACTTGCACAGGTTCACAGTTGCTATTGTAAAATCACAGAGCGTTTAATTGAAACAAATGACTATAATAATAGAACATTATCCCTGCGGGCTCCGAGCCATGACAGCTTTAATTATCGCCGTGTTGAAGACTCACAACGCCGATCCCGCTACGGAAGGGCCAAACACGTTTTAGGCAGGGGGGAGAGCGAGCCGCCCTCGTTCACAACAACCCCTCCGCCCCTGTGACGGGCGCTCGCGTCTCGAACGCTCCTCCTCCGGCACGTTCCATCCATCTTCCGACCCCCGTCAGGACCAGCGTATCACCCCGCAAGACTCATTTATAAACCGCAAAGGAGCATTAATACGAGAGGGTCTTTATAAATTAGGTGCTATTTAAGGTCTCTAAGCACGCCAAGCCCACCTACTTTGGCAAAAGTCATTTTACAGTAGGTTCAAAAGACTGTGATGGAACTGAGGCTATTTTTTCCTGAGCTCTTTTAACAAAGTTTTTTTTTTACAGAAGGCTAACATTAGACGGTAGTAATTATAAGTAAGAGGCTGTAAATACAAATTGTTATCTATAAATAATGTGCCATAGATGACAAACACAGTATGAAGATATGTAGTTATTAATTATTGCACTCTGACAATTTGCACTCTGTCTAATGAGTATTATTCATTGTGGCAAACACATTTCATTTGCATGTATTTTCCAGCTGTGGCCCCATCATTTTCCTTCCAGTTAAAAATGTGCCGCCCAGATTGAGTTCCCCGTTCTTGCTGCTAATCCTAGGTAGACACTTTGTATAGCGTTCAAATCCCTTCGGCCATGCCACTCTAAATTATGCAGCGGCTTTAACAACTGTTGCCGAACGTAATTTAAATTACCAGTCATGAATATTAATTAATCGCAATGAATACTGATTCAACTTTAATGTTCAATCCGTAAATGTTTAACCTTCACTGCCATGTCTTAGTTTAGACTTGTCCTGTTTAACCGTACACATTAATGCGTATCACTGAGTTCAACTATTTATATTTTTATAGAATGGGGTGAGAAATTCCCCCATATTTAAACTTGTTGAAAACACCTGGTGTCTAAAATGTCATTGCAAGGTATGCATGTATATTTTTGCAGTGAAGCAAAACCTAAACGAATCAAATTCTACCTGTGCACTGATTGTAACAATAACCATCTAATACCTGTTATTTTTCAAGCACTGAAATGATTCAAATACAGCTGTACTAAATTGGGCTATAGTCATTGCATGAGTCATTGTGATTTTTCCCTTACAATGTATTGCTTTCTGCCTATTCTGTATTTTGAAAGGGTTTTTACGGGGAAATTACATTTCACTTGCTTTCAATCTTTTTCAAAGAATTGCATGGTCTTTACCATGTTATTAAGTGTTGAGTTCAAAGTGTTGACTGGTTTGTGTATGTAAATATATATATATATACAGACGGGTGACAAATTAAAGGAAAAACCCCTACAATGAGGGGGTTCGGTGGCTCTGTTATGCTGTGGGGGGCATTTTCCTGGCATGGTTTGGGTCCACTTGTCCCCTTCGAGGGAAGGGTCACTATAAATAAATACAAAGTTAGTCTGAGTGATCAACTTTATCCTATGATGAAATGTTTCTATCCTGATGGGAGTGGTCTCTTCCAGGATGACAATGCCCCCATCCAGAGGGCACGAGGGGTCACTGAATGGTTTGATGAGTATGAAAATTATGTGAATCATATGCTATGGCCTTTGCACTCACCAGATCTCAACCCAATTGAATACGTATGGGAGATTTTGGACCAACGTGTTAGACAGCGCCCTGCACCACCATCATCAAAGCACCAAATGAGGGAATATCTTTTGGAAGAATGGTGTTCCATCCTTCCAGCACAGGTCCAGAGACTAGAATCTCTGCTAGACTAGAGGTAGTTCTTTTTTTTTTTTTTTTATAGGCCCACCTTCCACCCCCCCTCTAGAGGTAGTTCTAACCGTTCTGGCGGCTTGTGGTGGCCCAACACCTTACTAATACGTTTATGTTGGTTTTTCCTTCAATTTGTCACTCGTCTTTATATAGTGTGTGTGTGTGTATATATACAGTCAAGCCGGAAAGTCTGCCCACCCCTTTCACCTTCTCCACGTTTTATTACGTTAC
This sequence comes from Ilyophis sp. 1 JC-2022, assembly GCA_022702515.1. Lineage (NCBI taxonomy): Eukaryota > Metazoa > Chordata > Actinopteri > Anguilliformes > Synaphobranchidae > Ilyophis > Ilyophis sp. 1 JC-2022. The sequence continues at coordinate 41,034,894 of CM040396.1, read as the reverse complement.
AGACATATTCTACAATAGATTGAGTTCATTTTTTGTCTAAAAATTCTACACAAAATAGCCCATAATGACAAAGTGAAAACATGTTTTTAGACATTTTTGCAAATGTATTAAAAATCTAAAACTGATATCTCTCATTTACAATTGTTTCTCCTGACTTTTTTCCCCCATAGAGTTCTATAGGAAAATGAGTCAGGAGAAATAGTTCTTGTAGTGATCCATCCACATCTACTCCATATCTGGCAACAGAGTGATGGTTTGGGTGTGATACTTTAAAAATATGTTAAAGCAAAAGGTATGAATACTTATGTAAATTAGATTTCAGTTTTAGATTTTTAATACATTTGCAAAAATTTCAAAAAACATGTTTTCACTTTGTCATTATGGGCTATTTTGTGTATAATTTTGAGACAAAAAAATTAACTCAATTTATTGTATCTTTTTCTTTTCAAAAGGGAAGAGAGTGAAGTGCTAAATACAACTGCCTTTTTGAATTAGTTTTCCGGAGTAAGGAAATTGGTGTGGAGCTATATAGCCATATGTGCATAGCAGGAATTTTCAATTAAACGTAGCAGTTTGCCCGGAGACTGTCAAGCATAGTTTCACTGTAGTTTTGTTGTTGTGTACAGCACACACACATACGGATGTTGATAGCAGTTTCCCCCTCGCCTGACGACTCTGCCAACACAAGAACATTGTTGCGGAGGCAACGCTGGCGGCCGAGTTTGGCTACGCAGTACGATCAGAGAGAGCTTGCCAATTCATCTCTCTGTTGTGGGAAATTAGATTTCTCATCAACTGTCTTATGTATATCATCACTGGCTGGTGGACAGTCTGGTGGACAGAGTTTTTTTTACAGAGTGACAGAGTTTCTGGGGGCAGGGCCTGAAGTCGATGGGTCGAACCCTGGTTCTGGCACAGCGGTGTTGACTTTCATAACGTCAAAGATCTGATCAACCGACAGTCTTCCATGCTCAGAGAGGTGACGCTGACTTTGCCAACATCAATCATGTCTTTTTTTTACCCCCAGATCCCTATCTGTGAGTAACCCAGCAGTTTAGAATCCGACTCACATCTGAGCCAAGTACAAGTACATTAAGACCCAGTTTTGCATATACGAACACCAGTGAATGCCGTATGTGACTGAACATAACCATGTGCGTGTTCAGATTCAAACCATGTGAATGAACATATCCATGTTCATGTTCAGATTCAAACCATGTGAATGAACATAACCATGTTCGTGTTCAGATTCAAACCATGTGAATGAACATAACCATGTTCGTGTTCAGATTCAAACCATGTGAATGAACATAACCATGTTCATGTTCAGATTCAAACCATGTGAATGAACATAACCATGTTCGTGTTCAGATTCAAACCATGTGAATGAACATAACCATGTGCGTGTTCAGATTCAAACCATGTGAATGAACATAACCATGTTCGTGTTCAGATTCAAACCATTTGAATGAACATAACCATGTTCGTGTTCAGATTCAAACCATGTGAATGAACATAACCATGTTCGTGTTCAGATTCAAACCATGTGAATGAACATAACCATGTTCGTGTTCAGATTCAAACCATGTGAATGAACATAACCATGTTCGTGTTCAGATTCAAACCATTTGAATGAACATAACCATGTTCGTGTTCAGATTCAAACCATTTGAATGAACATAACCATGTTCGTGTTCAGATTCAAAACAATGTGAATGAACATAACCATGTTCGTGTTCAGATTCAAACCATGTGAATGAACATAACCATGTTCGTGTTCAGATTCAAACCATGTGAATGAACATAACCATGTTCGTGTTCAGATTCAAACCATTTGAATGAACATAACCATGTTCGTGTTCAGATTCAAATCATAAGTAGAACTAAGTAATAGAACTAATGTACTCCTGGTTGTAAAAGTTGTATTTTTTTTGAACGGTTCAGCAGTTCTGAAAATACACACGCTGCAGTGAAGCTGATTTGACAAGAATCTCAGTCCCAAAGTGACCGGCTTCTGAGGGCACTCCAACATGCCACTTCATTGTTTTCTGAACTTACCCCCGCCAACCTGCCCTCATTATGCAATGTAGATGACAGTCTGATTTCAATATTTAAACATACCTCCCCATCCACCAATTCCCCCCTGGCGCATTCCATGTTCCTCATTACGGGCATTGTTAGGGAAGCTGTTCTTTCAAAGACCTACATCACACGCCACCTCACCTTTTACCAGAGACGTGTTCTGAGCGCTGTCTGACGTTATGGGTTTGAAAGAAAATATAATCGTATTCAGGAGTGGCACGTAACTTAGGCAACGAGATTGTGACATCTGATGGGGGTGTCTCTCTGTAACGAGGGTGCTTTATCTCGTTGCCCAACAGCTCTCGTTCACCCCTTTATTGCAGCGGGAAGGGTCAAGGCAACAGTTAGCTCACTTACAATTGGCTGCTGGTCTACATCAGGGGTACCTCCTGAATGACCACCCACTGGACCATAAACTCTATATAGTGGTTAATATTGGAATCTTCAACCAACACTACAGGCTACAGTACAGTGACAATTGCAGTCCCTAAAAACATAGAGGGTACAATATAAATATGTAACACGTTGGAATGATCATCATATTAATGTTATCAAAAGGACTTTTTTTTTGTTAACCTGCTTTACTGCATCTGAATGTGTGAAAAATTCTTAAAAAAGAAAATCTATTTTGGCGGATTAGCCGCCTGGACTCCTTCATGGACGCCCCTCCCACCCCGCACATACCAGACTGGGGACCCACTGGTCTATGTCTGTCTCTGTTCTGGACAACAGTACAGTAAAAATAAGGACTTTAGGACATTCCCTAGAGGAGCACATGTGCGTTGAAGTGGAGAAGATGCTGTGTGCCGCTGGGATGCATGGACTTGATCTGAAAATGGAGTGGCCACCGCTAGGCCATGCCTGTTTGCTTAAATCCAATGGGGGACTTCATTTGGACCCCCCCCCCCCCAAATGGTTCACACGCAGCCTGAGTGCGCGCGTCTCTCCGTAGCGTGGCCGCGAGGTGACGGACGCTGTGAAAAGGAGTGGCCCGGTACAGACAGGGTTTTATTGAGTGATAAGCCGTAGAAGCCCGTGGCTAAATGTAGTATAAAATCCTCTATGCTTGTAACAGTGTCCCAGGGAACAGTACATCTTATCTCCTGCAGCTGCCTCTCTTTATTTATTCGTATTTTTTAATAGTTCGGAGCTTACGCGTTAAACAGAATAAAATAAAAGCGGCAGTGGCTGGTGATTAGGCTTCCTGGAGGTACACAGCTGATGTGTAAGCTCTGTTTTGTTTGCCTTGGGTTCCTTATTGGCACACTTTAAAGCCAAATAGAACTGCCATATGCAACGATAAAGGGCTCTCAAACAATAAGCACTACTCATAATGAAAATGCAAAGACTGAGGCTGTCTTAAGCGTCTGCAATACCCAGAGACAAATGGTAATTCATTCATTTATTCCATAAGGGACCCGTGCATGTACCTAATACATATTTTTTTCTGTAGCAAAACAATATGTATTTCAAAGTGCTTAAGATGCCAAGGTGTGTATCAGAGAATGAAAAAGCAAACCTATATTACGAATGCCTTTTAAAAACTGTAATATCTGTGCATAAAATTGGCTATTTTGAAACATGACAATAACACTGCTTGTATTTGTAATTCTGCACCACCTCAGAGCATATATGATTAAAAAAGGAAATTAAATTCATACCTTGCCCATTTATTGACTTAATCTTAAAGCTAATTGACTTTATTAAAAACGAAGATGAATTCTGCGAGAGAAATGGAAAGTCCTTTTGACATAATGAAATTGAAAATAACCATTTCTTTAAAATATTTCTTAATATACAGCTACGCAGTTTTTATATCACATTGTTGCTGGAATAAGGCCCCCTTTTCCCTAGAGATAATAAAAGAATTGAATTTTTTCTTATCGGTCATCTATTTTTTTTCCCCAGAGAAAGCTATTACTTGCTGCCTGCGGTTGCTAAGCAACAGGAAATATTAATAGCAGCTTTTATTAGCCCGGCTTTACCAGAGGAGTACTAAAATGAGGAAGTGGAAAACATGAATGTGTTACATAAATCTTTAGACCTTTCAGGGTGTGCACAAGTCTCTGTTTGTGCGATGATTTATTGCGATGATGGTTCATTTATGAGAGAAGGGGGTGTGAAATAAGAAAAAGGAACATTACCCTGAAGGACTATTTGAAAATAAATAATTGCAAAGGTGAAAAGAAAGCTGTTTAAAAACCAGAGTTCTCTTTCACAGAAATTTTATTGGCCTATTACACACAGGAAAAAAAAACGCTTTTCACATTTTCCCCCTGCTCTGGGAAAAGCAATATGAATAGATTCATTTCTTATGAAGCATTCCCTATGAAATGCTTTGCGTCGTGCTCCCCCATCAGCAACGCAGACGCAATACAAACAAATGCCCCTTCTGCCCGATGGCCATAATCCCTAACTGGATTTTTACTAAAAAAGACAATTCAAAGGTCTAATATTACCTAAATTTGTTTTGCTTTCATCAAGCCAGTTTTTATTTTCATGAGTAATTTTGAATTCTTGGCAAAGTGCAGCATTCTGCACTAACTCTGCTTATTCCAACTGCTTTTATATCATGTAGCCATAGGCCCATGTGCTTTAGCCATCGGTTATAAATGTTGAGCTGCATAACTTACAAGTCATCAAATCAAAACTTACAAATCTTGTGATTGTGTTAAGCAGCACAATTAACCATGTTACACAGTTTCTGCATTATAGAGCTGCTTACAATGATTTAGAAAGCACAGGTAGTCAAACTCTTACAGTGTTGGAGGTTCACATTATAATGAGAAATACAATGTATGTAATATTGGCCACAGTGAAGCATTTTTAACCTTAAAGGATGCCAGTTTCCCTGTGTGCACTCACTGTGAAAAATAGGTCTCTTGATATTTCTTCGATTTAACCTTTTCTTCCATTAGATTGAATAAACTGACTAAACAGGTAGGTGTAAATTCGATCAGATGACCACAAAATACAAAAATCCTATCTATAGATTCAAAAAGCAGTGTCGGGCCTATTACAGGGCGAGTGGCCAAGAATTTAAGCAGAACCAACCTAGAACTTGCGCTTTCACAATAATAAAAATAATAAGATGATCTTGTGCTGAGTTCAGCAACTCCAGTCTTTGATGACTTCCAATTTACTTGTTACTTTAATCACTGTGCACAATGAAGACAAGGTCCCACTGAGGCCAGCGACAGGGTAGCCCTCAACAGCCTTGGATTGCCTGTTTAAGCGGTAGATTGTGAACGTTTGTGGAAGTGCGGTTATACCTCCAACCCTTCAAAATTCCATTCAGTTCTGTATTTAATTTGGTTGTTGTTTGTTACCGCTCTTGTGAGTCTATCCCAGATCCCCCTTTAAGGCAGTGCGCATTAGCATTAGCATTAGCACATAGAGACAAGGCAGGGAAGCCCACATCGGCAGTTAACACCACGACGCTCTGGGAATTAAAAATGTTAATTACATTACAAGCGAAATATGTATAATGAGAAGAAGTCATTTAGACTTAATCTAATTCATCCTTCGACTCGCTCAAAGTCACATCCATACAGAAAGACGACCTTAAGGCACTTGTTAGATATGACTTTAAACATGATAGCCTGAGCCACAATGATAAAATCAAAGCCATTCCAGGGTTAAATAGCCGAGTGGTACAGTCCTTAAGGGAAGCACAAGGTCGGACTGAATGGCGATGCGTTCAGACAAGGCTCTTGTACCTCCGCACATCTCTCTCGCATTTGGAATTGCATGTTCAACATGGAAGGGGTACCAAGGACATGTCGACTGCTTTTATATTGCGCGCGCAATGCATATCCACATCCGCGGGTAGCAGTAGCATCGTATTCCAGTGGAATCGATATTCCAACTCTTCTCTTGCAGTGCAGTGCAATTGTGCACACGTGTATTAAAATGCAAATAACATCCAGATACTCACACATGCACAGATGCAGTCAGAACACACTGTGCTCATCATCAACAGTGTCCATAAGCTGAAGCTGCTCATTAGTGGCTATTTTAATGAAGCCGTTATTAAGTCGCTATTTACTCACATCAAGGGTTAAAACACTAATTAGTTTCTACCTTAGAATATGAGCAAGAAATCACATTGAACATTTTAAAATAAGGATCATTTTGGCAGGTCTGTAAAGTGCTTTGCTATTTACGGTTAACTCTGCAGTATTTAGCAAAGTGGTGCTATTTTAGATATCTTTAATCACGTAACGTGAAATGCGCTAACACTGAAAGGTTTACAAAATCTAAAATGAAAGCTGGGGAAAATTCTACGTGGATATCAGATATCAGGCTTTTGACTAAACGCTTGCATTCTCCATAGTGCAGACATATCACTACATTTGGGTGACCAATAAATATGTAAAAATAAACATGTTTAAAAAAAAGGTCAAGCTTGGTAACGTTGCGTTAAGAAGGCAACCCGGCTGCCTCAATCTGACCCTGCGTATGGAGGAGAGCTCTTCAGGATTAATTTGAAACAACTGACCATAAAACACATGTTCCTTCATCACACTGTCAAATAAAAATAAAAAATCATTTTAGGGCCTTTTCTGCCAGGCAAAGCAGGCACTGAGCATGGACGACAATTTATCACGTCTCCCAATTCCTATATTTACGGTACTCATAACATATTCATTCCTTGGGGTGGGGGGATATACGACGACGTACGAAAGGCTTGAGAAACATTTACAATGGCGCAAGCAACTTAACATCGAAACCTTAACAAAGATTTATACATGCTTAAGTCTCGTTCATCCGACCCATTCTACCTGAAGATGGATATTAAACGCCTAATGCCTTCTCTGTCATGACATTTATGATTTTAACAGAAGACATGGAGGCTTGCAAACAGCATTAGTGAAAGCCTTGTTCATCTGAAATGGCTTTCCGCATTATACCATGCTCATCCCAAAAGAGTTGCAAGCCACAAAACAATAAGCGTGACAGGCCCCTAATGGATTATAAATGGCCTTCTACAGAATTAGGAAAAAGCAGGCAATTATGCGTTTCTATCTAAATTAGTTGGATGTCAGGGTACAAAAAATAAAATCCAATTTGCTATCCTATAACCAAGGAAAGGCTTAGATTGTTTGGATTTTTTTTATTATTGTTTTTTCCGTATTCTAATTTCCTGCCTTTTATTTGCCTTGTTATCTTGTTTGTACATGTTCCTTGAAGCAGAGTAAAACGGGGGGAAATACTGCTACATCATGCCACAGGAATAATCTATTGGTTGGAGCAAGGCAAAAAAAACCGAGCATGGAAGCTTTGAATGGGCCTGAGTATAGAACGCAGAGGCGGCACGGAAATCGAGCGTCACAGAAACCCGCGGCTGCGGGAACTCGAACGGCTGTCCTTCAGCATTCGCGCAGTGCTGGTTAGCGCTCGCCTCATCGTCGCCTTAAACGTATTTTAACAACAGCGCCATCCTCTGGTCTTCCTCGCCCTGTGCCTGGTCTCTCATTAGGCCCAGGGCCACAGCCTGTAATTACCCCACTGCCTTCTGTCTGTGTTGAGTGAAGGCTGTTTATGAACTCAGAGAAACAAGTCCCACGTCTCTCCTTCAGTTCTGACAGCATTTTCAAAAAGCCTGAATTTGAACTTGTGGTCACAGGGCTGTTGCACTGTAACCCGAATAAACATATCCCAGTTTGCGTTCACTCACCATGGTAGCACTAGCACACATATGTAAAATTCCTTTGCATAAAATAGCATTACCCCTGAACTACGAGAGGTTTTTTCGTTTATTTTAAAATTTTCCATTTTTTTCCACTACCTAAAAATGCAGCCAACACTGTTCCATTGCCAGCTCATGAAACAAATCTCCATGATCAAAACAGATCTTATTGCAACTCTAGACTGGCATAATACCTCATTTCCCAGCCTGTCAGGGGGAGAATGCCTGATGCAGGACAGATGAAGTCTAATGGATTTTTTCCATTTGAAAATTTCATGTACTCCTTTTTTTTCCACCACAACCCCCTCTCTCTCTCTCCCTCCCTCCCTCCCTCCCCCCCTCAAACAAACATGTTCTCTCAAATCTGACTATATGCTCTGACCTGCATATGCTATAGTAGGCAGATTGCATTTGTGGAATATATTTTTAGCTGCACGTCTTGCTTGCTTTATGAAAACAAAACAAATTCTAATAACGAGCATCATATGCCGCCATCTTCAGGAACAAATTCGACTGCCAATTAAAATGACTGTTGCTATAGTTTGATTTATTTTTTGTGTCTCCACAGTATCAAAATATTTGCTTCTCAGTACCTGAATTCATTATATAGAGCTTGGTTTATTGTATTTTTTGAAGATGATTTCTCCAAACAAAGGCAGCTGGGAATTCTGCATTTGAATGCATCTCTGCATTATTGTATCAGTATACTGCGGCATTACTGTGTATAAAAGATTCCACATGCAGACAGAGCATAAAAACTATCAAGAAACATCTAAACAAGGTGCAGACAAAATGTCTTCAAATTGGCAATGCAAAATAAAAACACATAGCTACAACCAAATGATTCCTCTTTAAGGCATGCTGCATTGTTAGCCTCTGTCTGTAGTGCACACGTATAGATCTGAAAAGTGCTAACATTATGGGTAACCTTATGCATTGAATGCATTCAATGCAAATATTATGTATAAAGGCAAAAATAGTTTTGCCAAAGATGACTTGAGCTAAAGCAAGCCAGATTAATGCTTAAACAATGCATTCGTATGCTGAAATGGAAAGATCGGACAACATGTTTTTTCACTTGAAAGCATGGAAGCCATTTCTGAAGCTGAATTGCATGTAATGGCATGGCTTACTGTTTGTGTTGTGACATACTGCATGCCCCAATATGGGTCTGTCATTGGATGCTGAAGTATCAGTATGGTGTATCCGTAAGGAACTAGTCACTGATATAAACAAACACTATAAAATATAAAAAACAGGTAAGCTATAGTAAAAAAAACAGCTATCATTTTTGTTTTACTTCAGACTTTTTTTCTTGCTTTGCTGCACTGGCTCCCAAAAATCTTTGAATTGTGTGTGCAAATTTCTCGCTGAAGGTTGTCCAAAAATCCCTAAGGGACTCAATGCATGACACAAGATGCACACAACTCAATATTTACACCTTGTGTATATTTAACAAAATGGGAATTTTTAGATTTAACAACATAGGAACCATCAGATAGAGAATTGCAGGATCCTGTGGCGCACTAAACTTCCTTTGTCTGGTAGGTCTCCTGGGCAGTGTCTAAATTGGAACCCTTCCATACTATTGGGTATGCTTGTTGAGTACACTAGTAGGTGAAATGTTCTCTAAATGTAGTGTCCTTAAAATCCCTGGAATGATATACTTATTTCCGGTACATTTGGGAGCAAATATTGTGGCCCCATAAATATTATGTGCAGCTTCGCTTTAAAAATGAGGTGCAGCTTCGCTGATGTTTTCCTTCAACAACAGCGATACTTACATTTCAAAATAGTATGTAGGATATTTTTTGCGCATACTGCATGTCGTGTACTAAACAGTATGCAGTAATCAGTACAGTACAGTCTGTTAGTACACAGGACGCAGTAGATATGGCTCTGATTTGGACACAGCCTAGGCCCCATTGAACCTAATTTCTCTCAGTTTTTTTCCAAACGAACCTCATCAACCTCATCCTTATGATACTATGTAAGTGACACGAAATGACTGACACTGCCCCCCCCCCCCCCCAAGTAATGTGTAAAATGGCCAAATTATAACCAAAGAGCAAGTATGTCATTCACCACCATAACTTTTGACAGCCCTGAGCAGTGCAGTGTGAGAGAGAGAGGAGAGGAGAACCCGTTCGGACTTACAGAGGGCATTTGGCCGGACAGCAGGTGTCCGTCCTGCGCCAGCATGTTGGACATCATGATGGCGGGAAGCTCCGGGTACGAGTAGGGGTTGATTAGGCCATTGTGGGGCAGGGAGTGGCACAGGTAGCCCGACTCTGGGTCCATCAGGTGCAGCAGGGAGGAGTCCGGGTGGTTTGGGGGCGTGATTGGAGGGATTTCGTAGTCCTCGTCACCCGCTCCTCCACCGCTGTTACCCCCGCTTTGACCGGAGTAGGTCTGAAAAGAACAGAACAAGCAGAACATCGATTAAAAGATTGGCGTTAAAAAACCGTGGCTTACTATCGCACGCTAATAATAAAGCAACTGACTCTCCTTAGGCTGGCATCAATAAACCTGAACCTTTCACCATCCAGAAAAATAAAAAAAAATCAGCGAGAAGGACATACTCACTGGCTCTTATGGCCGAAGTGAGATCGATAATATCTTCAGTACGAATCTGCTCCCACCGCTATTTGGAATCTCTCGGTGTCCGTAGCATAGCATAATAGTAGCAATCCGCCAATGAGTCGAGAAGCTCTCTGCCCATGTCTACTCAGGAGGTTCTGCTTTTTGAGCTATTCATTGCCAGGAGAACTCGGCTCGTTGCCGGTCGGCAAGTGCCGCGCGCTCCTAGGAGAGGCTCAGTGGTGACAGGAGAGCCACAATAAAGAAAGAAGGCAATTACCACACCCCTACCCAAATCCTGTTTGTGGCGAGGATAACCCGCCCTCCACCAGCGCATAATTGATTTATGATTTACTATACCTTGAGCAAAGTCGTTCACATACATGAAAATGTGACTACGACCACTCCAAAGAGGGTACTAACAGATGCATCGTGGGAAAGGAAGGCACAGGGCAAATAATAATGGATAAACTAAACACGCTCCCCAAAAACTAAATTATACACGCAGAACCCCCCACCTCCTTTATATGCATATATGTCTTTACATTTTTAAAAATGTTTAACAATAATGGATTTCTGTCTTATAATCTGCAACCCACATGTAGAGGTGTGCAAAGAAATATGTTTGTGCTCTCTAAAAATGCATACTAGGAGCATTCAATGGGGAATGAAAAGCAATTTTGTCAGAGGCAATCTGACTTGACTCCGTTCATAATGACTGAGTCGAATTAATCATCACAAATAATATTCCGGTGTCAGCCATTCAAGAGGTTTTTAATAGAATTTTCATGATTCATGTCTTGCGTTATATATCAAACAGTCAGTTCTGCAACATTTCAGAAATCAATTCAAAATCATCTTCGTGTAGGCTGTCATCTTCTTCAGCAGAACAGCCATTTATCTTGCAAACAAATACTTTTAGCAAATAAACGGCAAGAAAAAAAGAAAACAAATGTCTCTTAGGGTCGGCCATTTTCTTCCACCTTCACGGGCTGTAAAATACCTCCATTTCTACAAAATGAAAAAACAGCACGTTTTTCTCCCCACAGTCATGTAAGCATTTCCATATTGTGTGTAGTTAAACGCTAGCTCGATAGCTTGTGCCGATTTAAAATCGATCTCTCTTTTTTTGTTTTTGAAATACATCCTTTCGTATAGTGGACTACATTAAGGAATGATGGTACTTACCTTTGGATAATACAATGAAGCATTGCATATATTTTAAACACAACACATGGATTTTAAAGGGTATTGGACATCAGATTTTAGTTTCAAAATGGACACCACTTGAACCAGAAATTCTGCCTTCCTCATTGTCACTAATGTGAAACTCGATCGACTCCATGATTTATTTTGTCCCTACATTGTCTGAAACCGCACAGATTAATTTTCTCAATTGTCCTTTGAAGACAGATGTTTTTGTGAACCTTCAAGGATACTGTTATTGTTTTGGGTAGTGGACGAGAAAACTAACATTTCCTGAGATTCAATTTCCCTCATAATTGTTGGAAGGAAACTAAATTGTCTGTTGTAAACACTGAAAGCATTGTGTGAAACGACTGGTTGTCGGCGTCCTTTGGGAATTCCACTTTTCCATGATGTTTTACAATTCAATTGTGTTATTAGGTACAGTTCTTTCCAGTCCTGCACTGGCCAGAAACATAGTGCTTAGTCATGACTTGTGACTATGGTTCATTTTGACATTTATATGTTTTGAGAACAGGACTTTTTCCCCCCTGTTCTTGGCACTCATATTCAACAAAATGGCCATTTCACAATCACAGTGTACTCATGACTTGTTACCTCTTCAGACAATGCAACATGCTCCACGCAATGAATGGATGCACACAACAGTAGACGGTACAATAATTATTCTGTTGTATACTATATAATAATAAAAAAACTACCTTGTGGCAGGATTCTTTGTTACTGCACAATACCAATTCAGTACAGCTTTCTAATGTCTTCATGTCAATTTTATATTTAATCAACTTGAATGGATGCATTCTTCAATAATCAATTAACCACGTGTGATTACAATAGACAATGAAAAAGAACACAAAAGAACACGAGCTAATTTAATAAAATGGACATTTAAATTGTCTGTCCTTGATTTTCAATAGACAGGGAGCAACTTGACAATTTCTCATAACTTACAGTACATTACATTTATGCCAGGCCGGATGCCCTTGAAGATAAAATGTAAATCTCAAGGACCCTGCAAGTTGCATCTTTTCAAAATAAATAAATGACTCATATGCTTCTATTCAGAGTGTGATTGCATGCATACAAAGGATCAAAACTGAATGTTTGATTTAGATTCTCACCCCCATTTAAAAACAAAACCTAACAAATAAGTCTGTTTCTAATCAATCATCTTACCTACAAAACTGACTTTGCTATGAATCTCCTTTTCCCCTTGCAGCCTTTTGCAAGAGCATGGCTAGATGTTGTGGATACACAGCACTTTTATTGTTTTAAATACATCTATCCACAGTCCATATCTAAGACGAAGGTCGACCATTTGTGACTATTCTTATTCTGTTATAATTTCGTACTGTGACTATTGCTACAGTGACTACTAACAATACAAAAAATATTACGTTTCCTGATATAGTACTTCTACTGCTTCTACAAATGTATACAAATTGTTTGTGTAGAATACATTTTTCATGGTTTCACATACTGTTTGCGTTCAAATCCAGAGACTGGGAAGGCCACACTTGTTGCAGCTGACCGCTTGACCGGAATCTTTTTTTTTTTTTTTTTTAATTTTTTTATATTATAATATAATGTGTATTTTTATTATCATATTGCAATCAATGTATTGTTTTTTTTTTTTTTTTAGAATCTCAAATCTATGTTGTATTTGAATTGATGATGATTATTATTTTATTTTTTTTTTTATTTGTATGCATTTTATATGGACCCCAGGAAGACTAGCTGTCGCCATGGCGTCAGCTAATGGGGATCCATTCAATAAACAATAAACAATAAACAGCATGTGAATAATCAGTTCTATGCTCCACAAAGCACTACTTGTGTTCTGTGTATCATCGTGAAAGATGCCCCTCTCTCCGAGAAAGAAATGCTTTAACACAGAGTTAAGATGATCGCTCAGTACCATTAACTAACGACTGACATAAACTGTTGAGTTTGCACTTTTTGTTCGCTCCCTGTCGCTAACATATCTTACTATGGTTCTGGTGTCTACCATAAACAAGCAAAAATAGAATTTTAAAAATGTTGAAAATGGCTAAACACTTTCATAATGGTTTGTTGAAGTCCTGTGACTACTATTTGAATGCATATTTACAGTAGTGGCAGTTTTTTCCCCCAAATTAATATTTGGCTACAAATATACCTGGCTAACAAGCCAGCTCCACCCATAGCATTGCATTCTACCTGCTCCACAGTGTATGCAAATTATGATGATACGGAAATTAACTTTTGTTCAGTAGGCTACGAATTACGAAAAATGCATACCATAGCCAACTGCTACTCTTGAATAGTGACAGCAAGTTGATGTGAGGTAACTATAACCATTAATGTAGACTACTTACTAGTGAATGAAACAAAAAAAGTCACTCTTTTGTATGCCTTTTGTAAATTAATTAATTAATTAATTAATTCATTCATTTAATAGCCTATGTGAATTTAATTTCATGATGTGAACGAATGGCCTACACCAGAAAACAACCAATATACAAATATACAATTTATCTCATAATTTTTATGCACTGAATGTGAGTGGACGCATGCGTTCGCCATCAAAAATTGAACCTCGCCGATTTTTTAGCTTGGATGCAGACATCGGACGCAACGCAATGGCAACGCAACGTAGGCAGTGGAGCACCTTTCATTGATGACAAAAGCAACATTCCCTGACTGATGGCAATTGCTGACGCAACGCACATTCAACACAACGCTCGATGGCCACAGTGGAGCTTGGGGGTAAGGGGGAAATTCCAGGACCTTTACACATTTCCATTAATGAAACATCCTTAGGTATGCCAGGTCAGTATACACATTTCCATTAATGAAATATCCTTAGGTATGCAAGGTCAGTATACACATCTCCATTAATGAAACATCCTTAAGTATGCCAGGTCTGTATACACATCTCCATTAATGAAACATCTGTAGGTATGCCAGGTCAGTATACACATCTCCATTAATTAAACATCTGTAGGTATGCCAGGTCAGTATACAAATCTCCATTAATGAAACATCCTTAAGTATGCCAGGTCAGTATACACATCTCCATTAATGAAACATCCTTAGGTATGCCAGGTCAGTATACACATCTCCATTAATGAAACATCCTTAGGTATGCCAGGTCAGTATACACATCTCCATTAATGAAACATTCTTAAGTATGCCAGGTCAGTATACACATCTCCATTAATGAAACATCCTTAGGTATGCCAGGTCAGTATACACATCTCCATTAATGAAACATTCTTAAGTATGCCAGGTCAGTATACACATCTCCATTAATGAAACATTCTTAAGTATGCCAGGTCAGTATACACATCTCCATTAATGAAACATCTGTAGGTATGCCAGGTCAGTATACACATCTCCATTAATGAAACATTCTTAAGTATGCCAGGTCAGTATACACATCTCCATTAATTAAACATCCTTAAGTATGTCAGGTCAGTATACACATCTCCATTAATGAAACATCTGTAGGTATGCCAGGTCTGTATACACATCTCCATTAATGAAACATCCTTAAGTATGCCAGGTCAGTATACACATCTCCATTAATGAAACATTCTTAAGTATGCCAGGTCAGTATACACATCTCCATTAATGAAACATATGTAGGTATGCCAGGTCAGTATACACATCTCCATTAATGAAACATCTGTAGGTATGCCAGGTCTGTATACACATCTCCATTAATGAAACATCCTTAAGTATGCCAGGTCAGTATACACATCTCCATTAATGAAACATTCTTAAGTATGCCAGGTCAGTATACACATCTCCATTAATGAAACATCTGTAGGTATGCCAGGTCAGTATACACATCTCCATTAATGAAACATCCTTAGGTATGCCAGGTCAGTATACACATCTCCATTAATGAAACATCCTTAAGTATGCCAGGTCAGTATACACATCTCCATTAATGAAACATCTGTAGGTATGCCAGGTCAGTATACACATCTCCATTAATGAAACATTCTTAAGTATGCCAGGTCAGTATACACATCTCCATTAATGAAACATTCTTAAGTATGCCAGGTCAGTATACACATCTCCATTAATGAAACATCCTTAAGTATGCCAGGTCTGTATACACATCTCCATTAATGAAACATCCTTAGGTATGCCAGGTCAGTATACACATCTCCATTAATTAAACATCTGTAGGTATGCCAGGTCAGTATACACATCTCCATTAATGAAACATCTGTAGGTATGCCAGGTCAGTATACACATCTCCATTAATGAAACATCTGTAGGTATGCCAGGTCAGTATACACATCTCCATTAATGAAACATCCTTAAGTATGCCAGGTCAGTATACACATCTCCAAAGCACCTGTAGTTAGAACTATTATTTTATAACAAGCTGCCCACAAAAACTCTGTTGCTGGCAGTTGAAAAACTGTCTTCTTAAATCTAGCCAGCGGATGCTCATAAATATTGAATCACATATAGCTGTCTGTGTGCAGATTATTCCTGGATTATTTTGCAATGCAACAATTCTGTATTGTTTCTGTCTTTCTACAGTATAAACCGGACGCTTATGAACATAGTCATAACATTTGGTCTTAAATCTTAACAGTCGGATTCATATCTCATTTTGTGAGTCATTTTAATGACCCATAGTAATGCAAGTGAATGAATGCGCACTCTCTCTGTGATTTTCTGTGGTGCCTTTTGACTGTTCAAAAACCGTGCTTTTGTTCATGACACATGATTTCATCGTGGTGTAATAGAGGCCAGTGGCTAGTGGAATTTGCTGTGGTCATATACAAACTCACACGCAGACAAAGTCGCTTTTAGAGCCACTTGCCAAGCTGTTATTTTAATCACGTATGCAATGATTCATCTGAAACACCAAATTATTTTTGGCCGAGAACAAAAACATCTTGAAATTTTTACTCTTTAAACAGGCGAGTATTGTAAAATGCGCAAGTAACATGTGACACACAAGGTACAGCACAGTCTCTGGGGTTTTTCTTAACCTTCTCATTTCTGAAAACTCAACATAGTACTGAGACAAATACTGGGGGCATACAGCTAAAAAAAAATAGGTAAATATTAATTGAACAGATGTTCACAATTTAAATGGATAAAGTCCTCTAGAGGTTTGTGTGTGTGTGTAATATCCCAGCGGTTCCTGTGATGATCATCATCTGTTAACCAGTGAGTGGGACCTCCAGAAAGAAAACCCTTAGAGATTATCAGATAGTAGTACGGGTGGCCTTTTGTGAATGACTCAGAAAAAAGATTTAAAATACAAACCAGCACACCTCACGTCTAACATTAAATAACTACAGGCAGCATTATGCATTCTGTAAGAAAGAGCTCACTGGAACATCTAGAAATGTCAACAGACAGATGTTAATGCATTATCATGTAATTAACTTTCCCAAACAAATAAGCCAAAAAAAAAAAGAATAAACAGAAGGCACCTCAAAACATAAACATTAAAGACTCTTCTTTTACCCAAGAATAAGGGGGGAAAAAGTCCCCTCCAGTGCTTCAGAAAGTGTTTCTCAGTGGAGATGGGCAAGTTTCAAATTACTTAAGCCTCTGATGGAAAACAAGTTTCAAATTCACCCACTCACTGGCCTTTCTCTGAAATGTCACATTCCAGTGGATTCCATTTGTGTCTTAAAACACATACTCCACTTTCGTCCAGCTCTGAGGCTCTCCAGAGTCGAAGGTGGAGGAGACTACACAAATCTCTATATGTTTCAACATAAGCACAGCACTTATTCATGTTGATGTTTAGCTCAAAAGGAACCTGCTATGTACCTGCATATGGACACGAGTTTAACATTAGATGTTTTGCTTACTGTTTCTTTTTTGTTAAAGTATATAGTAACAGAAAATAAGTATTTCCTAACTGTTTTAGAGAATTCAATACACATGAAGAGGTAATAACTGAGACTTTGAATCAATTTAAGAACAAATGTCAATGGAATCCAGGAGTGAGAAACCATATTTGCATTACTTGCCATGAAAACCGACCAACATCTTACTGCCATTTGACATGCAATCTGGCCTAAAAACACACAGGGCTTACATTTAAAGAACAAAAATACATGAATCTTTTTCCCTTAAGAAAATCCTTAGGGAGCCCAAAATTGCACAATGGCAATCCAATAATCCATTTTATTTGTACATTTGTGTTGTCTTTGGGATTTAACTTTATAAGCGGCAAATTGGAAAACAAATGATCTAGATCACATTGTTCCTCCTCTGTCTCGCCATTAAAACCATGGAAACGGAGTGCATTGTGATGCGCTGTAATTGAACCACAATAGTGCATCAGCGGGGTTCGCTGGAGAAAATAATGCATGCTTGCATTAAAATAGATTGAATCTCCCGATGTATCAGACCAGATGTCTACACTTCCATTATATTGCAATCAGCAATAACCTTAGATTCAGTGCAGCAAAATGCAATGCCTTACTGGAACAGAACCAATTAGATAACTTGCATAAGAATGCACTTCAGAGACTCAAATCATTGCTGCTAGAAGGGGTCCAAAGGAAAGTACTGATTGGTACATGTAATTCACCTTAAAAAGCCACATGAAATGTTCAAACACCCCTTCAGAATGAATAATCTATGATTTATCTTATGATATTTATCACATTTCCTGTACAGATAGTAATGAAATGCACAGGCACACAATTAACAGCGAGACGGTTCCTTACCACCATTCACAGCACACTGAGGGTTCCTCTCTGCTTGAATCAAACCCTTTCAGAACCGGAAGGAGCAATAGCAGCGAGGTGCTCAGCAGCGCCCCCTGGAGGGATTAAAAATCTTGACATCAAGCACCAGAGGAGGGGAGAAATCGGCGTCCGCAGATGATGACAAATTTGTTTCCCGCTAATACGCACTTATCCGAGGATCTGAGGTACCCCGACAGATTATGATTTATGCTCGCACCCCAGCCCGAAAACAACGTCAGACCCAGTTATCTGTGATTTCCACACAACGTGCTTTCAAGAGGGAGCTTATCTAACAAGACTTTGGGGTGCTTCATTCGTTTTCATTTGCCTGACATTTCACACTGAGGACATTACCCTTCATACATTATCCTGTGGACCCAACTCTTTACACCCCATGTTGACTTTGAAGGGCATGGAAGGATGGCATGGGGGTAGCATGGGGGGGATGGCATGGGGGTGGGGGGGTGTTGTGCCCGGGGGGCTCCTACTGGTCCCTCAGACACACTCATAATTTCTCCATGTAAGATGGGAAACAGTGACCTCTCTGGAGACAAAGCTGTCTCTGGTTTTGTAACAGGGTTTTTAGTAACAGTCACACATGTGTAGTTGTTTAAACACTTTCGCCAATGGTATCAATTTTATTTTCGTGCAACCAAAATAGGACTTGGGACCTTTCAATGTACAATGTGCAGCATTGTACAAGCACAAACCAAGAACATAATTACACAACATTATCAATATTAAACTTTACTTCATACAAAACAAGATTATACTTGAAATATACTATACTATACTATATACTATATTTCAAAGTCTACTTAAGTGCACTATGTCTGTATGTTAAAATGGGACTATTTTAGTATACTTAAGTATATTTAAGTGCACTAACAAAAAGTATGATTTGTTGGTATCTTAAATACACTTGCAGTACAATTGAAATGCACAGGCACACAATTAACAGCGAAACGGTTCCTTACCACCATTTGAAACAAACGTTAACGGCATTACGGTATGTTTGAAACTATACTTGAAGTACACTTTTTAAAAGTACATTTTAAACATACGTCAAATGAAGTACAAAAAGGAAAAGCATACTTGTAATAAGCTTTGTATACTTAAATTATATTTGTATTACAATAAAGTATACTACTTTTTCACCTGGGTGGTTGGACATGTCAGGTAGATAGCCATTATGAGGGTATTAAACAAATGCTTGCAAAATTCAGACAATATTACTTTACATATTTTACCAGTTTTCATTACAGCAATATACGCTTTTACTTAAGACAAACAGCAACATATACTTCTATTTAAAGCAAACAGCAACATGTAATTCTATTTACGACCAATGGCAACGTACATTTTTATCATGAAAGCAATGAATGCTTCTATTTGGCAGCTGTGTGAACACTTTCTTTAAGGGGTAGAGCCGTGGCCCCAATACTCAGTTTAATTAACGTCACAAGTTGCCTCCAAAACCATTCTTTTAGAACGATATCATGTCAGAAATATCTGCACATCAAAAAAGGCTCTCCGGGACAGAACTGACAGCGATATCCTTTTGCTGACACTCTATACCTCATTCATCAGCTTCATCTGCCCAAACAAGATGACTCCATTATTTATTTACCACTCTGCTACTATTTTCACATTTGGGAAATATAAAACCAGCGTTCTTTGCCACCTATCCACAGCACGAAGCAATAGAAAGTCTGCAGTCCTGATCATAACTAACATGGAAAAGGAAACTTCCTGAACTATACCTACATTTTTCACAGCCTAACATGGTAACCTTCATTTAAAGCTGTGACTCAGCAGGCTAAACTGTGGCAAAACTGTTATAGTTCATCTCTAAAACACAGCACACAACTAATGTTGTTTCTATTCATGCGAAATACATTTAGTATTATCTTTTCATTAGCACATTTCGTCCTTACCTTATTTTCGTCGTAACCAGATCATTAACACTAGTCAGTTATTATCACAGAATGCAGCACGTGTAGGGGGGAGCTTTAATACTCTAAAATGGCCAATACCAAGGGGAGGCACTGCTTTTAACATTATGTTAATAAAAGTAAATACAAAAAAAAACAGTCATTAACCTTGCAGTCTTTCAGAAGATAAACAGTAGCTATAGCTTCCTACATAAACCTCCATTTGTGCGCCCTCATACATACTCACTCTCCTACTCCCTCACTCACTCACTCGCCCGACCCCTGTATAACCTACACCACACATTTCACTCTTCCCCAAGGTCACAAGGTCACCTTCATTTGATCAGATGTCAGCTCAGATTAAAATCAGGCCTTCTGTGAGACGTCATATTTCATTATGCTTTTCACTCATTTCTGGGGTCACAGGGGTCACCCTCATTTGATTGGATGACAGAAATGATATAATTTGTGTTTAACCCTGGGCAGTATGAGATCTGAGTGGCGTACTAATGCATTTTGCAAAAGAGAGAGCTGCCCTAAGTGACTAATTTGAAATGGCACACGGCAGAGCCGCATAAGCCTACCATTCCACATTGCGGAGGGTAAGATGGGGATTTATCAAATAATAAATAAGACGTACAGTCTCTCTCCACAGCATAATGACACTTTGATTTGACTTAAAGAGGATGTTCAGCACAATACTACTGCCTGCGCTAACAGGTCATTATTGCTGTACACTGAAGTGGAACAAAACTCTGTTCAAAATCTTGCAAAAGGACTGAACATATGGGAATGGGGACATAATTAATGAACAAACCTCTGGGTAATGTTGTTTTTAATTAATTTTTAAAATCATTTTGAAAGATGTAAACACAGTGCAAATCACCACAGATTAAATGATTGCCAGTAAACGACATTTAGAAATTGCACAACAGTTAATAATATCTCCTTTTCTTCTCTGCGACTGGCTGGCTTCCTGTGCATGTCCTGTACTATTGTTGTGTAGCGAACACACTACACAACAATTGGATTCTCTCCATAATCCATGTTGCACCACTCTCAAACTGAACAGTGTGTGTGTGTGTGTGTGTGTGTGTGTGTGTGTGTGTGTTGGAAATACTTGAATATGTCTATTCTTATCTAATTATACTGAGGCCCATCTGCTTGTAAATCCGCAAAGTTAGTCTTGCAATTCCTACATCAGGCTGTCTTGAACAGGACATAATTGTGTTACAAATAATCATTCATACAACGTGACACACACTTTGTAATACTGTAGGGCTGTTTCCGCATTTCAGAAGGGGACTATAATTGGACTTATTGCCTGCCATTAAGTGACCTATATATGACTACTCTATAGGGTTCTTCAAACATGGCACAGTCATGCTATTTCAACAATCTAGGCTGATGCTTTTATACAGAGGTCACTTATTTTCTTCAAGGGAGGAATCTTAGAACTTAATGCATTTGTGTGCTGTCGGCTCTGCTGGGATTTATACGGCTCTCGCCGACACATTACTTCCTGCTTCGCAGGCAGTGTAATTGCAAGCTGAAATGGAGATAGTCATCCTCTATGACTTTTTTACCGCTGCTTCGCAATTCCTGATTTGCGGACTGTTGTTTCTCACTCTCAAGGTTAAAACGGCAGAAAAAGGCGATTTGTGCGTGCGCACGCATTTCATATGTTAAAACTGTTTTCACAACATATTTTAGGACTGCGGATGTTATTCACCAATTTCAACAGTTGTTAAAACAACAACACGAGTGTGAAAATGCAGACCTTTCCCATACAAATGGGCATTATGCAGATTCTTAGGGTCCTCCTGTCACCACTAAATAAGTATACCATCACTGCTGTGGCAAGAGGGACAATCGCGTGCATGTTACTGTGTGGTATCACTGTGTTCTTAAGCGTCTCTTGGTTCTTGCACTGCACTCAATGTGCCTGTGTGTTGTGCCCTTACACAGATGGTGGGGACGGGCCAAATAACATCTGGGGTCTGGTCCCCCCGCCGATTTCGCCGTTACATGTGACTCTCCTTGTGTTCTGACAATAATGAGCTTCAGCTCTGACCAGCTTTCGAAATCACTGTGTGCTACACCAGGCGTTTTTCAGAGGCCGCTGTCAGATGGACGTTCAGAAAAAAAGACAAAACCTTACAGTGTGTATATACGACCAATGCAAGAATCATACACGTTAAGCCTGTCTTAACTGCAGGTTTTTTCTAAGGTAACATGGCCATTGCCATGATAAAATTCTTTAAGGCATACATCCACTATGACAGGAGGGTGTTGATTATGTTCAGGCAGAAGGTATGGGTTAAAACGGCCTCATCTTGGGAAAGTCAGTCTAGTCAGCAGAAAATTAGCCCACAGTCCCACTGAATCTCTCCTTTCACTAACGGCATCACAAGAAAAACAGAAACAGACAACGTGGTGAAAAGACAAGGTCCCTGCACAAATGCTCAGCCTAGCATTAATGTTATAAACTTGTCAGACAGGTATTCAAAAGAGCAGGCTCAATAATTGAAGAAAGAAAAAACATTCAACAATAACAGAGCCAGCCTCATTGTGTGTGAGTTTTGTTATTGCCGCAAACATGCATGCCCCTCGTTTTTTTGCCAGTGCTTTGTCAGCAATTAGCTATGGAAATATTTTGGAAGCCTGGTCTTTGTTTTTGCTTCACAAAAGGCAGACCGAGCGAGAGAGAGAGAGAGAGAGAGATTGTGTGTGTGTGTGTGTGTGTGTGTGTGTGTGTGTGTGTGTGTGTGTGTGTGTGTGTGTGTGTGTGTGTGTCAGGGAAAGGGAGAGCCAGTGAGAGAGAGGGAGAATGAGAGAGGAAAATGACATGGAATCTGTCTGCCATTCTTTCAGATGAGGCACAATCTAAACAGCAGGAGGAAGTTGTAAATCACGTTGGTGAATTTTGTTGTAATTCAAAACAGCAGGAAAGGGAGTAAAACAAGAGCCCCTGAACGGCGGGAGTTTATGAATGCCACTTCCAGTCTTTAATCAGTGAAATGATCCAATGATTTCAGTCCCAATCAACGCATTTCCTGTCAGTCACACTAGACTTAACATGGCCATGAGGAGCCTCATTTTAGCTATCCTATTTTAGCTAAGGACAGAAAACAAAAGAGGGGAATGCATGAAGAACATTCTGGAATATTTATTTTCCCAAATAAAATGTGTGAAGCAAAGCTCAAAATGTGGTCACAGTGGAAAATATTTCTGTCGCTGTGGAAAATATTTCTCTGCCTGACTGTAAGAGATCAATCTTCGGGAGAAAGTCAGGGAGAACATTCTGTCAGGGCTTTAATTAAAACTGTTGGATTGGGTATGGACCTTACCTCCAGCTTTTTTGCCTTTTCTAATCCTGGACGTTTTACCTCACTGAACATCAAAGCAATAATTTCCTTCAGGAAAATTGACTTTTTTTGGAACAATTTTAACTTTTTTTTTACAATGTGATATTTTGGTTGTGGCTCTTGAATCACCACTGTGTGCACGTGCACCCAGGCAAGCAGCTATGCAGCTGAAGCATGTGCACTCTTCAAATGCACTTGACCGCGGACCAGTGACTATTTTCCACCTTATCGGTCACACAATGCCACAGAAAAGCTATATCTGATTGGAGGAGTGGCATGTCTATCATTGTTGACAACTGGTGGGATAGTTTTCCTTCGTTAGGGGAACTAATACAGAGGTAACCTGAGGAACTGTGGCTCTAACTTAAATCCACCCTGTCCTTTGTGAAAAAAGCAAGTAATCTTGTGTAGATTCCTGGTCATAATCTGCTAATAACATACCCCAGGCTCAAACTAGCAATTCTCTAGAAAGGCTATCGGACTATCATGGCAAATGCTTTTGCGAAATGAACCACTCCATAGATTTAAGTTTATTTAGAAGAAAGAGTTTATACGTTTAGAAGAAGAATTTTATAAGAAATCTATGGAGTATTCATATATCCAAGAGAAACCAAAGGCTGCTGGTACATGGTCAAGGTCTAAATCTCTTAGATTGGACTGACTGATGATGACATACCAAACTAATTCTGGAAAATGACAACACTCTATACACAGTGCCTCTCCCTCAAATAAATGTAAAAGAGCTCAATAAAACAAATAAAAGGCTGATTTAACTCACAACATGTTAAAAAGGGAGCTTCAGATTTGCCATAGCCCTCACTGTGAAACCAGAAAGGGAAGGTAAGATGCTAGCTTGGGTGCCAACCGTGCCATCAAGTACCGAGCCGATTCATCACTTTCCGAAGCAACGTGTCGAAACCGAAAAAGCAACTCACTTTATCATTCAGCTTTTAAACAGACCGACAACTGCCAACTGGAAAGACTTTGCCCTACTGACAGGTCCAGCCAAATGCTGGCCACACTGTACTGTCGTCTGCATATTTAATCAGGGCCTTCACTTAGCACTGAAAGGCTACAACAGCAACAATCAATAAACTGTGTTACTGTAATTGCAAGAAACTATCATCTCTGACCATGCCACTGCAGAAACTCAAACAGTTAGTCCATTAAGAGAATTATTCTAGTTACACTGTACATTTTTGCAAAATGCTGAATTATCAATCATTTGAAAAATGGACTGATCAACAAATTAATAAAAAGGCTCTTTAGTCCTACTTAGTAAATTATACCAGTAAATAAGCGTCAGATTTCTGATGTCACTCTGCAAGTGTAGGCTGGAGACTCCAGGGCATGATGGTATCTGTCAGAGTGGTTGGGATGTTAAAAGCGGATAGCTCACAGGTCACTACAGTCTCAGGGGGGCTAATGGTGACACAGTAACCCTTGTGCTTTGAGGTTGACAGAGGTGAGTCTGTTTAAACAGTAGTTTCTCATGTTTGCCAGCGGTGTACAATGGCGGAGATCTCCCAGGAGGCCTGTGGTGGCAGCCCTTGCAGTCTCTGTTGCTATGGTGACCTGCAGTCACCGCACTACAGAAAGCAGGCCTTGTTCAGGTCAAGCCATGGCAGACCTTGCCATCTAAACGGCAGCACACTAATGAGGTCATCATCAGACGACCCTAACTAAGGCTGTGTCCGAATACGACCCCTACACCCTTTTGAGGGCGCATATTTGAGTCCGCTTCATCAAAAAGCTTTTGAGTGGGTGACTTTTTCTCACAAATGGGGGCACTTAAAATACCAGGATGAACCCCTTATTTCTGGGGTTTTGTTGAGGGAATTCATCTGCAAAACGGTGCACTCATCTGACAATTTCAGTAAGTAACCCGGAAGTAAAAATGTAAAAGACAAAAAGCGTATATGCATATCTATGGTACAAGATAGGTTCATATAACAAACTACTGTTTTTTTATTTTAGTTAATTTTATCTTCATTCATAATCTACACTTTGTAACAATCATCATATGTTAACTGATTTACATTCTCAATAAAAATTTTTTCGCACACTGCTTGCAAAGTGAGGGGACAAAGCACATAGTAGACAGGGGTCTCAGTAGACAGGGGACAGTGGACAGGGAACAGGGGTCGTATTCGGACACAGCCCAGCTGTGTCTATCCACAAGATGAGCTACAGCTCTTTAGATGTAGAAAACCATAGCCCTCACAAGCAGATAATTGAACAGATTGGATTTGTAAACCACTCACCTACTGGCACTACCTCTTACTTTTACTATATTGCAACCGTATGTACATAAACATATCCTTGAAGAACCCAGACAATTTTCCCGGGCCCTATAAGTGTCTATAAGGTAACCTGTATTATTTTGGTCATTACCTTGGAAATCCCTGAAATAACCACATATTACATCAATGAGAGATGATTTCGGTGGTATCGCTCTCCTGTTGTACAGAGTGACCTGTAGGGGGTAAAGTAGTCACAGCTGACTGCATACGGGTTTTGCTGCAGCCAAATAGCACTGGTGTGTGGGTGTGGGGGAGAACCCATGAGCACAATTGCCAAAAAAGAAAAAGAAAAACCTAATTCTAAATTCAATCGCAGATGGTCCAAATAAACCAGATCCAGTGCAGATTTCCACTTGAGTTATAAGCATTGTAAGCATATTTATAACAAGAAAGGACTTAAAGTTGGGGGGGGGGCTTAAACCAGCCACACAGTCGTTGTAGTTTTCAGTCCCCCCCCCCTCACAAAGGCAGTGTGAGCGCTCCCCTTGTGTGTACCCGTCAGGACCGTTAGCGGTGGACACAAAATGTTTGAACTGCGGTGCTGTTGTGGTAGTGGAGCTTAAACTTGGCCAGGGAGTAGAGGAAAGGGGAAGGCAGCTGTCAAATTGAGGGGGAGACCAAAAGTAAACAGTAAAGTTTTTCTCTACTCCCCTGGGGAGATTCTGTCCGCAAGTGCAATTTTGTTGAGGACCGGCACATCTGGTCCAGTCAAGGATATACATATATATATATATTTCTTTTTTTTTTTTGACTACCGACTTACAGAATAGTTGACAGAAGGCTATGGGCTATGACCATTACAAATATGGGATGGAATTCCACCGTAATTGTTATAATTATTTGTTTATTTATTTACTTTGCGTGAAGCGACTTGGGCGAGTTACATTGTACTTCTCTATATTTTTACAGCTGGACATTTAACAGAAGCAACTCGGATTAAGTGTGTCGCAGAAAGACGAAGCAGGGGCAGCGTCTCGCTTGAAACCTCCTGGCTATGAGTCCCGTTCCCTAACCGCTAATCCCTATTGCTACCACCATCATCTTTAGACTGGCTCAGCCTTGCCATTTGGCTTTTGGTTGGATATACCTTTATTTATTTTCCCCGTGTTCTCCACCACAAATTGGAATTTCCAATCACAACTTCAGGCCCATTCTATTGCTGAAATGTGTTCTGTAGATTTGGGAGGACAGCGCGCCGGCCTCCTGGGATTGTACCCAGGCTGTCAGCACTGGTGCAGGCATGGATATTAACCCAGGGCTAGCACCTTTGTCAGTTGCACCACTCGGGAGCCCCCCCTCCAAATGAATACAACCTCAGTACTGACTTCTCTTTTTGAGTTTTTATTTTGTAACTATGAGAATACTATGGAAGCCCTGAAAGGCAAGGTGAAAGTTTATCTCGTACATACGACAGATATTTCTGACGTTTATAACACAATAATTAGTTCAGCATTAAGGGAGTTATAGACCTAGCATATGTTCTCAGGGAAAGTCTGAATCTGTCAATACACTACCAAAATACGCTGATCTTTATGCCACTTATATATATATTATATTAGCCTAGCCTATATGTATAAAACTGTGATTTTGAGGTTATATGATACAGCGGAGTCCCTGAAAAGCAAAGTAAAAAAAAAAAAAGGCCAACGTAGGAGATATTATCTCATAGGTAGGACTTTGGCCGCAAGACAGCTGGCCTTTTGGCATTCTGCATGCTTCTGCTTCTTTCTTAACGTGGCAGAGTCTTGACCTCCTGCAGTAATTTCTGACATTAATTTCTCAATAACAAATGATAAAAAAATTATAGAGGAAATGACAGATCGTCCTTGACTCCTGCCACATGCTAACCAGAAAATGTCAGCAATCTTCAACAGTTGCAAATTATAGTTTTTTCTATACATCCCACTAATGTTTTCAATGCACAAAGATTAAAATTAATATCTGGGTCTTTGCTGCCTGTAAAAGACTTTTAAAAATATGCTCTGATATGGTGATAGAGCACACTACTGCCTTGTTTTTCTTTGTCTTATGAGTAAATTCTTATTAAGGCCTCTCTGTCATATAAGGCTGCTCTCATTGCTTTCTATATTATTCCACTATCACTGTACATGTGCTGAAATGTACAATTATGGTGTGTAGTCCAAGGGAGCAGCCATGATGCCCATCAACTACCTTAACAGCCTCAAGAAGACTACAGTTCCCAAAATGGTGTAAAACTCTGTTCCCAGAGGTGGCTTCAATACACATTACATGATATGTGACGGTGCTGATGAGAAATTAAGCCCAAGTCCACAGTCTTAGGCATGCCATTGCCTAGGAGAAATTGATTAATTCTGTGTTGCTTACCAATTAAATGAGCATCAGGCAAATGAACAATAAAGGGCATATTCAGAAATACTGCTTTATAGAACTATATGAAATCCCTTGCTTTTTAAAATCAGCAGTAAGATGGAAAAATATTCTGCGTAGTAGAAAAATTAATTAAAAAAATTATTCTGTGTAATATGTGTTCTTTGTAATTTATGTCAGAAGTAATGCACAGCATAATTCACAAGCACAGTATCTATAAATAATTAAGCAGTAATCGTAGTATAATTGCCTTGTCTCTTGGAAATACATTAGTGTGTCTGTAATGAAATCAGCACAGCACAAAGAGTAAATACATTGTTAAGTGCTTAAGTTGTTCAAGGCCTGAGAGATGCCTTGTTGCATTATTCTTCAATGGCTCTGAGGAACTTGGACAGCATCCCAAGCATACTGTCATTGAATCATTAATTTGCCTTATTATTAAGGCAGAGATGTCAGAAATGCACAATTTGCAAATGGTCTGTGTTAAATACTTGGGTTATATCATTATTTAACATATTGTTTGCTTGTTTTCTTATAAATATGAGATTAAAATGTTAATAATTCAGTTTCTTTCACAGGGCTTTTCCAACATATGCAAGACTTAACCCAAAGTCATTGAATATTGTACTGACATACAAATAATAACTTATTGCAAATTAGTTTGAAGTTTAATTACTTGAGACTCATCATACATAAGGCTGGGTGTTTGTCACAGAAAATATTGGCTGAATCACAGAAATCAGAAAAAAAGCGACAGAAATCACAGGCTATCTTGACAATCTTAGCACTTGGTCTAAAACTCATGGCGCAAGTGCACTTAGGGCATGTGCATGTCCACTTTCGCTAGTTAGTCGGCGTGTTATTTGAGCGTTAAGTACAGCGCAAGGTGCAAATGGGCTGAACTCAGTCTCTTCATTAATTATAGGTGTGTCTTGGGTGCAACATGCAACCAATCAAAATTTCATATCCCATTCTCTTTAAAAGCCACCTGCGTTTGCACCTTGGCAGATTGCAAATATGTTGGCAGATAGTAAGCCTGTGAAAACAGCGATTTACAGCTGGCAAAACCTGCCCGCATACTTAAAGCAGGCGAGCAAAGAATAGGCTATATGGATCAATATTGTAATCAATATTTTTCGGCCTAATCATTATGACGTGTTTTGATATACACAATAATAATCTTTCACACAGGGTTTAACACCGGCACAGGTTCCCGGTAATTTCCCAGAAATGTAATAACAGGAAAACAGGAAACTTTTTTTTCCATTAGCTTACACCAGTGTTGTTATTTGAAAAATATATGCGGTTTAATTTTGTTATAACATCTGCAACAGCTGACCATAAGATACCAAAACTTGGCTTGCCTCTCAGCTTAGAAAACGATTAGCCTGCTTGTTTAACAAATTTTGTTTGATTATACAATGAAGCATTGTCAAACATCAATTCCATGAGGCTGTTCTCACAGCAGACAGATCACAGGCTAGTAAAGTTCAAGCTTCATCCGTGCGTCATCAATCAATCATCAGTTCAAGCTTCATCATCAATTCATATTACGTGCATTCCAATATTTATTAATAACATAAATAGCTTTAGCGTTTGCCTTAATGATGACACTAAATACACTAAAACTGTCAGGTTGGGAACCCATAGGTTCCGCATATTTTCCCATGTTTTATATTATCCTGGTTATGGAAATATGACCAATGTGTTTTTACTGGTAGCTTAATTCCTTAAAACAAGACCACAATTCCAGGAACAACGTGCGTCTATTCTGGAAGAAAAAATGTTTTATTTTGAGGAAAAATATGAATCCCCATTTCACAATTTAATCTTAATATTGTTTATGCATGTTTGTGCGCACTCCTGTGTGTGTAACAGACAGGAGGGTGTACGTGCGTTGTGCCTATGTATATGCATATTACTGTCTTCATATTGTGCAGTTAAAATAACATGTAAACAACTGCGACATGACTTAAGACCAGGTTTGTGGTGGTTTTAGCGCAAGCGCTTAATGCTGCCTCAAGATAGCTAAACGCCAAAAATTATCCTGGCCACACCTCATCTTCAGACCAACCCGCCCAGTTCACTTACTATGGGCGCAAGTTCACTTGTTATTTAAACTACGTGAGTGCTGGAACGCTAAAATTACCACTGCATCGGTATGAAACTAGCAAAGACACTTGCGTATGGATTACCGCCGCATATCGTTGGGTGTAACATAGGGCCCAGGGTATTTTAAAAAACATTAATTCATGCATTTCAAACGCAGCAGTGGGAAACGACTGAAATAAATAATATAATAAATAATGTTAACTGTAGCAACAGTTAAGTTGAACTCTATTTACTTTGGCCCTCCAGAGGAAATTTCCTAGTTTCTACTAGTTTTATTTAAATGTCAATATCTCAAAAAATATTCCCTGCACATCCACGGTTTAAAGTTCGAGTTGAAGAAGCTGTATCATTCAGAAATTTACAACAGAATACATTTATTTCAGAATAGTCACATAGAGTATATACCTAATAACCATAGCATAAGTAGCCTAATGTATTTAAATACGTTTTTTTTTTAATGTACAAAAGCGTGTGTGTTTTTACACAACAACAGCAACGTATTTCAGCCCTAAGTGCGATAGATGGTCGCTGTGGAAATGTTGACTGAACTGGACTTTGGCGAAATGTAACAAGATAAACTCTTTAGGATTAATCAGAAAACAGCTGTAGCTGAATATACTGGTAAGTACTGTACTTGGTTTCCTAAACATATTTATACGAGAGATTCTGGAGAAAAAAATTAGGTGTCTTCTAAACCGAAAGTGCATCAGTGTTTAGTACATTAAGCAAGGGAAAACTGTGAATGCTCATATGTACATAACATAAAATTATGTGGACATGATTTTCTTAGCATGTATAAACAGTGCATTTTATGCATTTTACAGTCTGTGGCTGTGGCGAGAGGAGGGTCATAAGTGCTTTGGGCTATTAATAGCACCCTCCTATTTTATTGCACTCTAGTGTAACTGGAGAAGCTGAGGTTTTCGCAAGAGGCTACCCTTTTAAACAATACTGCATTAAAATTTAGGGGGTTTTCTTAAAGCTGTAGTTTATAATTTCAGACAAACATAAATACTGTAATTGAGACAGATACAGCGTTGTACACGGTTGTGTGACCATGTGTAATTTATTTTTCCTTTAACGTTTGTTTTGGTACAACTTGTTGAACATTGCGAGGTCTTAGTCTTTGAGGAGCGCCTTTGGTCTCGGCATCACCACTGTTGACAGGTGCCGTTAAACATCTGATTGCAACTAGGGTTGGACAATATACTCGTTCAAATATTTTTTTGAGCATAGTAAATGTGATGTATTGCCTTTCTTTCTGACTTTTTTAAATTAATCCTGATGCGGTAGTAAACATCCGAACTTCAAAGGCAACATGAAATGTTTCTGGGGAAAAAATCATCACTGATACCTACTGGATATTGATAATCAGCAGCAAGGCCTTGCAGCTTCCACTTGATTGACGAAAACACATTACATAATCACATGGGAGCTGTACAACCTCGCTGCTGACTGGCTGTTTTATCATCATTAGGCTACACAAAATACAGTACATCTAGAGCCGCAATGCGTAGATCAAGTGCGTTTTAAAATATTGCCCAGATGCATTAACGGCTTTTAATATTTTCTTAAATGGAATGTCTTGGATGTTATTTCATCCTTTTTACGATCAGCTACTCACCCCTTTGGAAAACCTCAGTGCACAAATCATTATTTAAGCTGCACAACTATTGTGCCCATGCTGTTCATTGCATGCAATGTCACTGCCTTGCCACTGTAAAAAAAGTGTACACAGTCAAGAGCTGTCGTGAGATTTCATCGTACCATACCCCCGTGTTTATTTTGATAAATCAGACATTTCGCGTAAAAATGATCGTACACAGGGTGTCTCAGTGGCGCAGCCTGTAAGAGCACTGTCCACATGCTCATTGCGAGCTGCAATGTTGGCGGTTTGAGTCCGGCCGAGCGACCTTTGTCGCATGTCTTTGCGTCTTCTCTCCCTCCCATTCTTCCTGTCTCTCTACACTGTGCTGTCCAATAGAGCAGAAAAGCTTGGTCGTATGCACAGATTTGAATGTAAGCATGAATGATAAATGAGGCCCTCAGTCCTTGCTGGAATTAGGTACTGAATGTGCCGGGCTCTATTTTCCTTACACTGCATAGTTCCTCGTATGTGTATGTGTTTATGCAGGTTTTATGGTTCCCTTTCAAAAACAGAGACCAGAGGTAAATGATCGTTTAATTCTCGCCTGCTGCACTTCTCTTCCCTAGTGATGGCCTGTTACATATGCACAAATGGACCCAGCTTTTTTCCATGGCCTTTTTTTTGCTTCAATGGGGACACAAAGTTATTGGGTTTGAGTCACTGGACAGGACACAAATCAATTGCTAATTAAAAAAATGTATCTGTTTCCCATGCAGTGCAGTAGTGTTCAAACTGCAGTCGACAGGAGGGAGCCCTTCCCTCGCTTAGTATAACCTAAAGGCTTACACCAATATCAACAAATCCCAGGGCTCAAACACAGCCATATGCCAATCCATGTGTTCATTCCCAGCTGTGAGGCCTCTCCCCTTCAGAACACACTTACCACTGTATTATTAGAACTCTTATGAGAACCACAGGGCTGTGCGAACACTCTGGATTGTCTCTATTTTCAGATGGCATTTGTGACTCGAAAGCTTTATGCAGTATGTGGAACCAGAGCTCGTTTCAAAATGCATTTATTTATTATTGTGTGTGCTTTTGTTTTTTAATCAGAGACTGGAACCGGTAACAGCGGGTTGGCAAAACACCAGAAAATTGATCCACTCACCTGATTCGGTGAAAGAAACTCCTGGTTATTTTCATTCATGTACATGGTGTCACCATCAAACTGTAAACAGAAAAAAAAATAGCATTCGGTGAATAAAGTATCAGGGAAAAAAATGAACAGAGCTCTAAATATTAATCCAATTACTTTTGTCACATCCTCTCAACCTCAGTTGCTCTTCTAGATGTCAGTAATTACAGTTCATTAGAGGGGATATAATTAGGCCGGTCAGGCTGGATAATGAACAGCAGTAGGGTTGATGTGAGAGCGCGTAAGGGCCTGGGTGCCATGTCTCTCACGAGAGGGGGGCGGTAAGGATGGCTAAACTGTGGCATTAATCACAATGCTAGCAGGCATTGTGCGAAGAGGCAAAGAGGGCAGAGTGCTCTTTAGCACGCGCTCAGGCCGAGGGACCCTGACACCAGGGGTGACCCTGCATTGTGGTGATGGTGAGCGTGCCCAGGAGGGGGTGGGGAGTGTGTGTGTGTGTGTGTGAGTGTGTATAATGTATGGGTATTTGTGCATGTGTGTAGGTGTGTGTGTGTATATGTGCATGGGTATATGTGTGTGTGTATGGGCATATGTATGTGTGTGTGTGTGTGTGTGTGTGTGTGTGTATGTATGGGTACATTGATAAAACCACAAAATAAGTCAATCTTAACAAGCATTTAGTCTTATATTTAGACATTTCACATGTCAAGCAAAAAGTAACTTAAAATATTTAATATTTTCTACTTGAGAAAAAAAAGAAAAGATTTTAAGTCTCATTACAAGAATAAAACACTTGTTAAGATAAGACATTTTTTGCAGTGTATATGTTAATGTGTTTGGGTGTGTGTTGGGGGCGGGGCGGGCGTTGGGAGTGTTGGCACTATGGGCGCAATTATCTTTGGCACCATTCACTGGAAATCACACAGAAAAGCAGTGTCAAGCAGATGTCAGCCACCAGCTACTGTTACTGCTGATGTCTAAAAAAGTGACAGAAAACACACTAACATCATCCACCAAAGTCACCCACTTTCAGAATCTTTCATTCTTTTTATATTTTGTTTAGTCATTTGAGCAATAAATGGCAAGGAAAGGTTGCCCACATTCACCTCACAGCAATACCTCTGAATCAGACCCGATGTCTTAGCTTTGTCTAGCTTAATATTAGTAAGTCACACTTAGTGTTTCATTACAAATAAAGTAAATCCAGATCCTGCCGGGGCACTGACTGATAACTTCCCTCTACCAACCACCATTCGCACTCTCCTCTCCTAAACTTGTCACTTGTCATTTCTGTAATGGAGAGGAAGGCTATTACCAGCATTGTCTAATTTTTTCTGCCTGCTTGATGTCTCTCTCATCTCTTTCTCATCTTTCCCTTTCATGCGTTCTTAGATAGACTTTATTATTTCATCTCTGCAGTGTTTTTTTTCTCTCCAAAGGAACCATTAGTGTGTCTATACAATCATTTGTTGCACACAGGCAAGAAAATGAAATCCATTACCTCAGCCATTTTGTAAAGTCAGATGGTAAACCTCGCTTTGAATCCTAAAACATCGCAGAGATGAGTGAGACAAGTATGCAAAATGGCGATCCACTATTATAGCAGAGTAAGTGCTTTTTCCCTTTGGTTTGGGAGGCCTTGTTTGTCAGAACATACTACACTGTGATTACTATAATCTGCATTGCTTTAAAAAGCATAACTAAAATGTAAACATTTTTTAGTCAAAGATTCAGATACTCAACTTTGTTCTCTCTCTGATCACAAGGATTCATTTCCATTAGTTGAACTTCAAGCGAAAAACTTCATCATCCTTTTGCAGTGTATTTTCTGCAGTGTATTGCCTCTGCCAGATCAGAGGCCTACTATATAATTGAACCAAAAAAAGGGGCACTAGGCTCAAATTCCAGAACCATACTCCTAAACTAATGAGACGACAAACTCAATATTCCTCACAGATGGTCAGATTTAAACAAGCTTTCTTTATACATCACATCATTAGATCATTTGATATTCTGATATCTACTAAAGGCAATAAAAGCAGGAAAGTCCAAGAGTATACTGCCTTATAGATATAGTCATAGAGTGATGTGAAGAAGATATCCTCTTTCAATTCTATGGTTTTTACATATTAACCTAACTTACCCTCATCTAGGCGTCACCAAGTCCTAACAGTAGATCAATCTAACCTCATGTGGCAAGTAATGCATAACAGGTTTTACTTTGTCATTATTTATTCAACCAAAGGTAATGCATCATGCAGAAGCCTTCTGTGATAGAACAGTCATGGTAGCATATAAATAATGTGAATTAATTACAGTGTAAACTGCCAGCCCCACCTAAAAAAATGAAAGTGAACATAATAGGTAGAGAGAAAAACAAACCCAAAAGCAAAAAAAAAAAACATACCAGTGGTAACAAGAGGTTTTGTTCAAACAACTGACGCGCATTTGACAGAGCTACTCCAGTGTGCTGAGCTAAAAAGCACTCAGCGCGATCTATAAATAGACCCTGTTTGCGTAAACTGAAGCCACTGCTAGTTTGATGTTGGTGGAGCTTGCTTTCGTTGAGATTGCAGAGAGAGATAG
Organism: Ilyophis sp. 1 JC-2022; assembly: GCA_022702515.1. Lineage (NCBI taxonomy): Eukaryota > Metazoa > Chordata > Actinopteri > Anguilliformes > Synaphobranchidae > Ilyophis > Ilyophis sp. 1 JC-2022. Next base: position 40,999,210 of record CM040396.1, on the reverse strand, counting down.
GGGAACGCAATTGCGTCTGCCCCCTCCCGATACTGCACCGGCTTCCATTCCATATTCTGTTAGGACTTTTATAATTACACTATCCTGCCAGGACGAGCGCCAGCGCTGTCGTTTCTGAAATGAACGCCACTGGATGTTTGTGCAACGAAGCGACGTAGTGTTCACACAGTACTAGGGACTAGTGGAAGCCCTATAGGCGATGAAAATCATCTTAGCCTAACAAACAAAGCGCTTGCAACTATGCACTGATTTATTGATTGTTCAGTTGATTCGGCAGTATCATATCGTGGGATAGCCTGTCTAAAGGGGCACAGCGAAAGTTTACATTTATGCAATGGAAACTAGGATACGCAAAAGGAGAACATCTGGACGTAACGCGCAGAAGCCTTTCAAAGTACCTCAAAGAACCAGATACACTGCATCCTGTGGAGACCGGTGCCTTCCCGGAAACAATATTGTGTTCACTATGCAAAACTACGAGCATGCATTGCTGTCATTCAGAGGAGAAAGAGAACTGTCTCTATTGACAGGAGGGGTAAGAAATGGATCAGAACAACCGAAGCACTGTGAGCCTAGTGCTTAACATGCAAATATATTCAACAGCAAGAAAAATAAATTTTCACAAATGCTGTGAGATTATCACATTTCTGAATAGGCAGAAATAAGATGATAACCAGATGCAGTAATAATGTTGTTGAACAAATCCTATGAGAACCACCAATGCATATTCTAATAATTATTATAGTAATTGAGCCCATCTACATATGTTGTAATATATTCATATACACTAAATATCTTTGTCAATCACATAACATATTTTCAAGAATAATATAATATCTCAATTGCCACTTTCCCAAAGACAGTAATGAGAAATTGTAAACTGCCCAAGAAATCTGTATTTAAAAAAAAAAATGCTTTTCAAATCTGGATGATTACAGAAAATGAATGAATAATGGTATGAATACGTGGAATTTGCATGAAATTGAAGCAAGTTGTTGCTTAATCTACACAAGGCCCTGCCTGCCTAGCCTACTGTTCAGCATGCAAACTCCTATTTGAAGGGACAAACTAAATAAAATTTAAAAAAATGAACGACGGCCACATAATAACACTTACTGCATCTGACCGAGCAAAAACGTCAAGGAAAATTGATCCAATTGTTTACATTTAACATGAGAGGGCTAACCCACCTGAAATTGCATTTTAAAAGTACAGTAATCTGCCATTCCGCTGGAGTTAAGAGATTGCAAAGACGATGAGCCGAAAGAATGGACATTGCTGTTCACTGACTGACAGGACATTTCTTCTCCAAACAACGCAGCCTTTTATATTGCTCAGTGTGACCTCTGCTTTCAGAATATATCAAGTGTTTCATTTATTTAAGCGATGCCCCTCATAGTCAGACTGTCATAAAGTGGTCTCTTGATATAAAGGCCACTAAACCTTGTCTGTGGATTCCATTAAATCTATTAAAATGGTCTGCATTATATCATGTGCCCCACAATGGTTGGCTTCCAAGGACAGTCTCAGAGAGGCCTCACAAAAGACCCTTTTTTTTCCAGAGTGGTCTTGAAATCTGCCAAACGCGAAACGTTCTCCTGCGGTCCCTCCCCTCCCTGTCCATCTCCTGGTTAGTGAATAGCTCTCTATCTCTCCTTTACTGCTAAAAACGAAAGGAGCCATTTCCCTTCGACGGGAAGGAAGTATCGGTGAGCCGGAAGTCTATGAAAGCCACTTGCTTCAACAGGTACGGCTTCTGTAGTCAGAGGTTTTGTAAGGTACACTAGGACCCTGCTCAGCGGAACCGGAAGAGCAACCAAGATAATATCATTGTTTCATTGTGGTTTTTGCTTTTCGGATTGACAGGCTGCAGATGTACTTTTTTTTTTGCATGCAAGTCAGTCAAATTCATTCCAAAAAAACGAGAGAAAGAAAGATATCAAAACACAGTATTTCAGTCTGGTCACAACAGGGATACATTCTTCATAGTTTTACATGCCATATGTTCATATGTCATGCTTCTGTGTGAGGGCCATTGTATTGGTATGTCCAACCAAAAATATCAAAATAAATTTCCCAATTATTACAATCTGTTTTAAAAATAGAATTGACACATAGGGCATAAGGGTGGATCCAAACCTGAATACCCTATTCAGAAATGCACATATTTTCTTATGTTTCATTTGATTTTGAGGTTCATATGAAATCAGCTAGCTCCAAAGAAGCAGCGTTACAAAAAGAAAATGGTCCTTTCTTGCATATGATAAAATGTGTTTTAATGTATTTCTCAACACGTTGATAGATGCTGTTATTAATTAACAGCGCTAGAAGTGGTTTAAGTTGAGCTGGGTTGTCAGAAGCCTCTTTGCTCCCTTTCTGCTGCTCACCATCTCTGACAGCGTGTCTTTAATGCTGTTATGACATGGCAAGAATCATATAACTTGCTTTGAACTTGCAGTTTGCCTTATGTATCCTCCTGGCACCTTTTTTGGTTAAAAGCTTTCCATTTCTTTGTGATTGACAGACATAGATTACATTCACCATTAAATTAAGCCTATACAGTTATTGTTTTAATTTTTGAGAACTCAGGAAAGGTAGTGGTTTTTAAACTTGCAGTCAACTATAGACAGGTTATTATGCTGAATCCTATTATGCTGCATCTTCTGAAAAGCTGACGTAGAAGAAAAAAAGTTCTTATGAGATCCCAATTACATCTCGTTTTATTCTTAGTTATGAACCTATATGAAACAATTTGTTGCTAAAAATGGGAGCATGTCAAAAAATGAGGCTAGAGTAATGCAAGTAATCATTATAATACATTATTCAAACCCATCTCTGAGGTTCTACTGTCATAGAGGGTTAAAGGGGAATTCCACCAAAAAACAACATTAACCTTATTTAACAGATCAAGGCACAAATAATTAAGTCTCTCTTTGTGGCTGGCTGAACAAAGATATCTGAACAAAGATATCCGCAGGTAAAGATGCAAATTTGGTAGAGGTCTAAGTCAAAATGACATACACCCCCTACCCTTCCTAATTTTTGAAAAACTACAATGGTGTTAAGTGGGTGGGTAAGTGAAGATACACTACGTGGCCAAAAGTATATGGACACCTGCTCATCCAACATCTCATTCCAAAATCATGGGCATTAATATGGAGTTGGTCCCCATTTGCTGCTATAACAGCCTCCACTCTGCCGGGAAGGCTTTCTGCTAGATGCTGGAACATTTCTGCATGGATTTGTTTCCATTCAGTCAGAAGAGCATTAGAGAGGTCGGGTACTGATGTGGGGCTATTACGCCTGGCTACTTTCAATTGATCCCATTGGTGTCTGATGGGGTTGAGGTTAGGGCTCTGTGCAGGCCAGTCAAGTTCTTCCATACCAATCTCGACATACCATTTCTGTATGGACCTCTATTTGTGTATGGGGGCATTGTTATTCTGAAACAGGAAAGGGCCTTCCCCAAACTGTTGCCACAAAGCTGGAAACCCAGAATCGTCTAGAATGTCATTGTATGCTGTAGTGTTTTGCCTTCACTGGAAATAAGGAGCCTAGCCTGAACCATAAAAACCACCTCCAGACCAAGGGGTGTCCACATACTTTTGGCTATATACCTCCCATGCTATGCGAAAGAGGAGTTGGCCAAACTCACAGAGAGAGAAAGGCGGGGAACCTGCCATTACAACTGTACAAGTACAATGGCTTCCAATGATTTTGTGAACTATACAATGGATGAGGACACCTTCTGAGAAATTTTACTTGAATTGGAAGTGGAAGGCTTCTGTTTTTAGGCCTAATACACGGCCGGTTCTGGAGCTGAGTGCCGACCAGGGACTGCCTTGGGCGGATAAACAAGTGGTGTACGTGTGGTAACTACACCGCAATGCCAACAGAAATGTTTGCTGCAATGAGTGTAACCAGGCACAGTTTAATTTGTCACCTGTGGAGCAAGAAACAGATAAAGAGGGAAGAGTAACTAATGTTACACGCCCTGATTTTGAACACCACATGCATAAGGCCGGGTGTTTTGGACACATTCTTCTGGATCCCCAAAAATGAACTGGTGTAAGACACCCAGACCTAAGTTAACGTTAGAGGACCAGGAGGAAAATGAGTAAATACATAAGGCTAGAAGATAATTTTCTCTAATTTAGCTACACAACTTGGGGGTGGATTTACTAAGAACCCAAATAAGGGGTGCTATTTAATGCATTATGGTTGCATTATGGGTTATAAATAAAATAATTAATTTATTAATTTTGTTGATGTTCTGTGCGTGTGAGAGGTGGTTTGAAATCCCCGATCCCCTAGTGATGGAAAGAGGTAGTTAGGAATCTATACTCTGACACAGTAAACAGCAATTTGACGTATACCAATAAACCAGTCGTCTCTTACCGCAGCGCTCTTCAAACGAGTGCCAACTGAACTGCCCCGCAGAATGAAGCTGTCGGGAGTCCCACCAGGCAACTGGGCCAGGACGTTGAGAAATACATTTCGCATGACATATGAGCTGCACAGATGTGATAGCCATTCCTATTCATATATGCAAACGTATCTTCGGGTGCAGCATTGAGGCTACATTTGGGCAGTACAGTAACGGCACCAATAACATTAGGCAGGCTGTCAATTTCATAAAAACCTGAAAATGACCAACCAGCCATACATCAATCAAGCCAACAAATAGCCTATGCGTGATCCTAAAGATGCGTTCTCTCCTAAGAAGCCAACAGCAAAAGATCAGCCATTGCAACGCTGACTATAGCCTACAGACCAGTAACTAATTTTATAGCAAATTTCATTCAATGCTTAAATATGTGTTTTAATTTTCATAATTAACATCAAATAACAATGTTTGTCATGATTGAAATGATTGTAACTATATATATAGCCTACTCTACTAGTCATGCTGTTAGTGTCACATAAAATCACATTTCCATCTGATGATGGGTTTTATTTTGAAAAAGTTTTTATTTGCTTTGTTATTCACTGTTATAATAGATGTTTAGATAGTTACTCTATTCTGTAATACGATTTGCTTCATTATTAAAAATGTATGTATTTTACTGTTCATGATGTATCCACAAATAATATTTTTCTGTATTTTAACCGCTAGAATCGGCCACTTAATTAGCCCTCATTGTTACGCAATCATTCAGAACATCTAGTTATGGATATTCCAAACACACCCATACCATCCTTGCTACTATGATAGCCGCCATCTTATCGATTGTGTCTTTTAATACCTGCTTCCCATTCATACTAAAATGCACATGCAATTACCTTTCCAAACTTGCTTTCGGGCTTAATAAATCACATAACATGCTAAAGTAATCTATTTGCCTGACCTCCTCCCACTATGAAATAACATAAGGAAGGCCAATTTAGCAGATTAATTCAGTCTAACCCGCAAAAAAGAAAAATCCATGTATCTTTCTATTTTAATACATGCAGTCCTCTTTGCACTTTTTTAGTTGATCACCTCGGATGATTTTACACATGATTTTGTACACACAAACCTTTAGTAAATCGACCCCTTGGTGTAAGCCACGCCCACATCCAGTTTTCTATCCAAATACAGATATAGATCATTTTACTGGTTGAACAAATAGTGTTGTCTATGCCCACCCCTACTAGGGCAGTTCTGAGGCCCTCGGGCCCTCCAAGCAGTGATACTTTTTAAATGACAAAAACATCCAAAAACCTTTACATTTATTGTATGTATGAATAACCAATAATCACAATCCCAACCCGTAAATAAATGGATCTGACTACAATGTGTGCTGTGTAGGGGACTTCTCCGTTCAAAAATAAAATGCTCTAATGGTCTCCCACTATGCCACTACACTCCACCGGCTCTCGACGACAACCCAGCTGCACAGCCCAAACCCGCAGATTTGCCAATTTGCACATCAATTTAGCTGTACCTACACGGAACCACATACATCACATCTGAAACCTGTACATAGTTTGAGAAGCCTCTGGCCTTGCAACAGACTTCCATTTAAATGGCAGTTTATCCTTGGCTGCGTGCTATCAACACGGCCATTATTCTGTGTTCACTGGAAAAAAAGAAGATTCTTTCAGCCACGTCGCTTTCTGCCCATCCCTGGCATTCAAGGCAGAGTTTTCTATTACAAATCTAATTGCACATTCCGCACAGACAAGCGCTCATTAAGCCTTAATTACACACATGTTGTTTTCTACAAACATCTCCATTTGGATTGCTTTGCATTGTAATTGACCAGCGGGGATTGCAGTTGGGGAAATGTTTTTTCCTTTTATTTTTTTCCAGATTTGCCCTGAATGGGAGAAGCTGAGTGGAACTGGGTCATGCCTTGCGACAAACAAGACACTGCTCTAAAATAATATAACCACACGGTGGAAGTAATGCTAACAACGGAGCGAATGTGGGGCTCATGTAATATTTACTGTGCACTAATAGATAGATGGCAGGTTTTTTCTGAGAGCCTCTTTCTGAGCTGGCTTTTCATTAGCGGATTTTCAGAGAAAGCCAACTGCATTAAGGGCATCTGAAGAGGCACTGAATCGCATTTTTTCTCTCTCTCTCTCTTTTTAACTCTCATTTTTGTCCGCTATCCGTATTTGCATGACCCTTTATGCTTTGTTAAAGAATAGAGCGTTGCTTAAAGAGGAAAAACGTAACTTTTTTTTATAAACCCTATCTTCAAAGTCAACAATAATATCGCTGTTGGATTTCTCTTTAAATTGTACACCGGTCCAATGAAGTTGGCACACCAGTCCCGCCTTGCTTTTCGGTGCTTGCCACCACTGCTGGGAAGCCTTAAAGCGCTGATGTGAATGTGCCAAGGAATGATCCCTGCTGGGAAAATTTATGTTCCCATTAATTGTATAATGATTCCAATTAGGAGCATTAGCTCGATGCAGGCTCTATATACATGTGAAAATGTGCTAAATAAAATGCATATATCCATCAAGGCCAGGTGTGATTCCCAGGGCTTTTCTTGAAATTATATTTTTCTTATCTGAGTACTATACTTCTCTACCCAGTGTGATATTAACGCCATTGCCACTGTAAAAAAAAATAAAATAAAATAAATATATATATTATATACAGTATATATATATATATATATATATATATACACGTATATACATATAATTATTGCAGCAAGCTAGTGATGATCAAGGGGGCAAGCATAAAGGACCATTATGGAAATAATAAGCATCTACAAAGAGAATTTTCATGTTTCAAACTGCAGTTACATTAAGGTTCAAATTCAAACCCTGAACCCCAGGACTGAGACTCGCCACTCCACAGCCTTCACCATGGAGTAGTGCACTTAAGAACAGCTACCAGTGTTGATGCTGGTCTGATCTCCAAGCATTTATGGCAAATACTGGACAGAAGATAAGTGTCAAGAAAATTACATTGCAAACATGTAGTTGTTACTTCATGGCTTCAAAACTTAATGGCTTCATGAAACCTTACAGTTACAGGAATCTCAGTTTTCGATGGTCATTGAAACTAGGGTTTTTACCACTATCAGTGTGTATAGTAGTCGTAACTAGAAGTAAAGGATGCTGAGAAATTATATGGCCAAGCAATCATTTAAAATACATTTATTTTTATGTTCTTAAAATACCAACATGAGCTTGTGTAATGATTTCACATATGCCATGTGTGCTGACACTACCCAAATTAATATTACTTTTAGGCCGAAATTAGATATTACATGCAAAGAACAAATTAATGAAAGTTTCATGTCAATACCAATTAACTTAAATAAAATCTTTGAGAAGATTTTATTGAAGTGTTTTTATATCTAAAATGGCAGAAATCCAATATAGAGGACCTAACGTCAACTGGAAAAATTTAACATACATTCATGCCTCTATAGATTATAGTATGGGTTTTTATCTTAAAATGTAAAGCAAAAAACATAGGCTATTACCACCATTATTGTACATTGATGCCTATGTTGTGTGCTAAGTTACTGTATAGCCATCTACAGGCTGGTCAAGTTTGAACTTCTGATAAACTGTATCCTGTGGCCCTTTGTAGGATAAACAAGACTAGGCAAACCTAGCTCAGCCCAGACGCCTGTATGCAGCCAGTGGGGAACATCTGACAAGGCACGGCGGATATTGTTCTGGAGCATGCAGGTTGGCCTGCATATCAGAGCCACGGAGTACATCTGATGCTCAAAGGTGTGTGTGTGTGTCAGAGTATGTGAGCGGGAGCGAGCGAGGAGGGGAAGTGGATGTAATTTAATTAGAGTGATGAGCACTATTCGGACGTTGCCACTCCACAAGCTCCAGTTCGCTCCAGTTTTTGTTTAGATACCACAATAGTTTAGTTCATAACATATAAATGTATTAATAGTTTTGCTAGCCTATATGGCCTGGGCACCCACGGGCAAATCGTATTGCAGGGTGAATCGTATTGCAGAGCGAAGTTATAGTTTGATGCGGGTCACGAGCAGTTTAATCTGGTTTGATGCACACATGAAGCACGTGAAATAAATGCGAAACAAAAGACCAGTAAAGCGATATTTGTTGACGTATCCTACATAAACTATAGGCTACTACTGGCGCTCTAGAATTTGTAATATTTTGTAATAAGTTTGTACGTTTTTATAAAAAATATTTGAATATAGCCAGGCTATATCTTCATAAACACTGAGCTAAATCTCATATTCTAAATTTTTACCCCTCTAGATGTCTCGGGTTCATTTCAATGCTTACTTTCACTCCTCGCATCCTTTCCTCGCTCCTTAGCTCCATCAAACGGAGGACGCGAGGAAGCGATGGATACGAGAACAGCTGTATCACCTGTCAGTGTGCTTGTAACAGATTGTTCTGTAGGCCTACTGTAGGCTATCGTTGTCTCTGAGCTTGTTTTTGCACAGAAAATGGGATGTACTGTTTTATTGGATGCTTGGTCTCAGACATGAAATATGTAGCCTAGGCTACGGTAAATGATGCAAAATATAATAGCATAAATTGCTTCAGTAAAAGACAGCAAATGCACAAATAGATTGAAATGACGTTATTATTTTTCAGTCACAGCTTACGAGAACTAGGCTATAAGGTTTTTTTTTGCCTGTGGCAGAATTTTTTTAGAGCACTCCCTGGTAAAACATAAGCCCGCCGCCTATGATGGCGCCTTGCGCGGGCTATGCAGGATGTATTAATGAGTATGATGATTTAAAACATTTGAATAGCTAGGCTAGGCTACTCGTCTGGGGAGAGACAGAAACCCCACCAAACATTTTTGTGCTGAACTTCTATATGGAACACCGAGAGTGCCACAATGATAAATAAATAAAAGAATAAATAAATAAATGTGGAAATATAAAAATCTATAAATAAAATCATCTTGAAATAAATAAATAAATCTGGGAATGAATATAGAAATGGAAATGTACGTGCAATTAATTTAAGTTATTACATTTATTTTTAAATAGATTTTCAAATATTTTTTCTAATATATTCATTTATTTATTTGCATGTATATTTCCCAATTTATTTCCCTATTTACTTATTTATTTCCATATATATTTACCGATTTCCCAACGAGGGCGGCACGGTGGTGCAGTGGTTAGCACTGTCGCCTTACAGCAAGAAGGTACCGAGTTCGAATCCCGGCCGAGGACCTTTCTGTGTGGAGTTTGCATGTTCTCCCCGTGTCAGCGTGGGTTTCCTCCGGGTACTCCGGTTTCCTCCCACAGTCCAAAAACATGCAGGTTAGGCTAATTGGAGACTCTAAATTGCCCATAGGTATGAATGAGTGAGTGAATGGTGTGAGTGCTCTGTGATGGATTGGCGGCCTGTCCAGGGTGTATTCCTGCCTCTCGCCCAATGCATGCTGGGATAGGCTCCAGCACCCCCCGTGACCAATAATAGGAATAAGCGGGTTGATGGATGATGACGATGATGATTTCCCAACGAGCACAATCTATCAAGCTTTACTCCACGTTCGCACCCTTCCAACGTATGTCAGAGCATAGACTGTAGAAATGTGGTTCAGAGCTGCAGACAGCATTTCTCAATGTGAGCAAATACATTCATTGAGAAGTCAATTCCTCACATGAGAGAAACGACAGATAGAGAAAGCGGTTCGCTGTCACTTGCATAACGTAGTATTGAATTCTATTTGATTTTGTGTCAAAATAGTCTCACAGTATGTTTTCTGTAACGGATAGCTAGCTAGCTAGCCACCTACTCCATTTGCTTTCAACGTAGCCTACCTCTCAATGTAGGCTAAAAAACAAAAATGTACACATGCACTTTTTACCATAATTACTCAAAAATTTACACATGAGCTTTTCAACATCGGGATCAGACAACCAGCCTGTTAGTTACCCACATTTTATGTTAAGTTTTGCCTATGTTGTGTTTTTTCTAACTGTGTGAATCTGAAACAGGGTGTTACTGTAAAAAAGCATGCCTGCTCAGTGAACCTACTCTGCATAAATAAAGGTTAAATAAAAAACATATACACATGCTGTATATACATACACATATGGGTGTAAGTAGAATACATATGAAATCTGATCAGAAACCACCTCCACCAAATTAATGCATACAATAAGTGTGCAGTCAAACAAATCATTGACTGACCCAGCCTGCAGCAGAAACAGTATCCACCTATAGAACACAATGAAATTCCAGCCTTCGCTTTTGAAAAAAATAAACACTTAAAAAAAATGATGCGTTTTGGCAATGTTTTTTTCAGGGAGTGAAAACAAATAAGCTTACTATAGGTTTAATAAAGATACGATTTCAGATCCTACTCTTAACCCTTTTTGCTGTTATTCCTTGGGTTTTCTATTTTGTTTTAATAATTTATGTTGCTTTAGCATAGCGCCATAGTAACTCCAGGATATGAATCAGGCGCATTAAAATGTCTACTGCTAGTAGTATCAACTGTAAGTACAAAGTGTCAATTTAAATAATGTTTTTCAACATTTAAAAAAATAAGATTAATTCTTTGCAACTTTTTAAAAGCTTCTACCAGTGACTGTAACCCTCTATAAATAATATTCTTACAGAGCGGAATTAATAGGCACTCTTTTAGTTATTCGGTATAGAATGAAGCTCATACAATATTTATATCACACAAATAGATGGCAGTTTGAGTCCACCCCCATATCTCGGTTTTCTCCATAATTAACTGTGCAAGGTTCTAACTTAAACCTGGAACAATCTCACCATTCCCTGAATCCTGAAAAAGCAGAACCTGTCATTCCCAGCAAAAGAAATAAAAAAACAGGCGCTGTGCCTCTCTGAGTATCTTTTCAGAGACAGGAGAAAAAAAGAAGTGTGACCAACGAATGACAGTTCTGATGTCAACACACCTAGAGCAAACAATAGCAATGTTGCTGACTGCTTCCAATGTTTTATTGTGTCAAAGGATACAGCACACATCCCTGTAAAAAAAGAGTAGCCTGTGGTCACAACTGTACAGGGTTCTGTTGCCGTTAGATAAGGGACACTGGCCACATTCACTACCTGAGCGGTCAGTTCCTAGCTGCTACCAGGTTTTGTGGTGGTGTTCGTTTCAAACTCAAAAGAACACTGCTGCTATTTTTTTTAAACTTTACAGTCACATTTTTTTTTTTTTATACGAAACAGAGCAAGCGCTCTTCCAACCACCCTCCCCATCCAGTGGGAAACAAAAAAAGATACTGTAAGCAGCTTAATGCAGTTAAGTTATCCAGACATTCCTGTTCACAAGTTGTCTATGAATTCTAATTAGGAGAAAGGTCTTTATTTAACTCGATGATGATCAAATCTTGAGAAAGATGGTTTTGCTCAGTAGCTGATAATGCGCTTTATTGATTTCGCTATTATTTATGTAAACATTTATGGGTGACATTTTCCATGCTTCATTTCAGGTAGTTGATGCAGTCTGTCGACCGTGCCAAGTATTTCATACAGTGTGCGCCACTCAGTAACATGAACTGGAGCAGTGGAACTTATCAGACCATCCCCAACATGGAACATTTAATTGACTCAGACTTCTGTGAGGAGCTTACAAGTTTTACAAACTCCAGAGAGATGTTTCTACCACCTGGTGAGCAGTGGTGACTCCTAACAAGGTCTGACAGACTCAGAGGATGCAAGATTAAAGTAGCATAATATATATTTAATATATTAATTCATGAATATTTTCCAAGGGGAAAAATCCTGAACATAATGGCTCATAAAAAATGCAAGCGGAGTATTGGAGTGGGTAGGGGGGAGGCAACCTTGTAGAACAGATGCCACTGTAGGCAGTGCAAAGTGCTGAAAATCTGACCACTATACTCGCCTATCATGTTGTTTTCCTTTCAAAGGGCTGTCACATGTCAAAAGTATGCCAACATCTTGCCTTTACTTTATTTTATTTAACTCCAAGCTCTAAACTAGATCTCAAAATAACAGGTCACCTTTCACTGACCCTGGCAGAACCCCTACTGACCATAAGAGACAAAGCCACACCCATTGTAGTGTTTACATATTCAATGACATAAATGGGCAGCAGTGTAGCATTGTGAGTTAGGGGCTGGGTTTGAGGTTGCAGGTTCACATTCCATGTGTGCTGCTGTAGCATTGAGAAAGATTAATCTGATACAAGATGCTTCAGTAAATATTAATCTAAATCAGAGGATTGTATTTTTTGATCACACTTTAAACAAAGTCTTCATATAAAGGCTTTACATAGCATATATAAAGCCTTCATAAACAAGACATAATGGTTTCATAAATCATACATAAGCAAATGTCATGCTTCATAAAGGGTGACATAACACCTTATGCAACATGGTATGCCTAATGTGACATAACCAACAATAGTCACCTGGCTAATGGCTAAACATTATACTGGGTGACATAAAACATGCTTATGTAGGAGGCTAGGCTAACTGTGACACATCTGGCATAACATGTTGCACAAGAAGGTGTTATGTCACCCTTTATGAAGCATGACATTTGCTTATGTATGATTTATGAAGCCATTATGTCATGTCTATGAAGGCTTTATATAGCATATATTTAAAGTGTGACCTATTTTTTTTTTTTAAGTAAGCTTTGTATCTTGCTCTAGATAATGGTAACCACAAAGCAAACATATAAATAAATAAATCTTCAACACAGTCAACACAACTTAAAGGCAGTCATAATCTAAACATGCAGGATGGTTACAAAGCTTGTGGATGGGAGTATTGATATCATGTTTGGTAGGGGTATGTTACCTCCTTATTAACCTGATAAATGCACTATACTTCACCACTGTCAGCGACGCGAAGCCACTCTGTCGCGAAAGTAAACTACTGTGAAAAAAAAATTCTCTCTTAACGAGAAGATGCCTTCCCGCAACACGTGGGCCTATGTGGGTGGCTGTCAATTAACAGTATGAGGTCCCACAGCCCTCCTCTCTAGACAACCACTGATTAATGGTTTAGCAAGAAACCATTAAGGTCTCCAAAAATGAATGAAACAAACGACAAGAAAAGACAAATGCCTTTTGAAAAGCCATGAAAAAAGGAGCGCACATAGTGCGTGAGGTTACGTTGCCAGGGGAGCGGATGTCGCGAGGAACCCACATTTAACTGAACCACGGTAAACAGAAAGAGAGGGATAAAAAGCGGGGTGAACATAACGGGGCTGCGAGTTACTGCGCTTTGTCTCTCTGCTCACCACACCATCTGATAACGGCAATGGAAAAAGTTCTGGCTTCCTTTAGCGCATAATTGTTTATCTTAACGCATCTCAAGTTCTGTCGCACTTCTCCAAAGAATAAAAAAAAAAAGAATCATACACACCGTGCACACAATAAAATTATGTTAGTCTGACAGTGGACTATAAATCATTGCAGTGAACGAAACAGGTGTCTTATTTATGTTGTTCCTTATTTTTGTTTGATTGGTTTTGGTGAAGCTTTATTTGCTCTCACAGTATGCAAATTAAGTCATTTAGGTACAACACTGATAGGACGAGAGAAGATAAGAGCTGAAAAAGGATTTTCCAGACTGCTCAGTGACTACATGCAGAAACCTTTTAGCGGGTTTATTGATAGCTGGTCTCTGTTATATCCAAGTGAAGAGTTAGTCATGTCAATATTCCCTGCGCCTATAATTTTTTTTCCTTCATACAATTATATATGCCAGCACTGTCATTGAAAATAAGAGCATAGCAACAAACTCCATATACAGATTTAGCACCTACATTATCGTTTATATACCAGACATAGGATCAAGAAAACACGGCAGAGCAATACGTTTACTACCATGAGCTCCTGGTGAGCAGCTTATTCTATTGATTTGAATGGAGACTCGCCACAGAAAAGAATTTGCAATATTCAGTTTAGATAACAGATGACTCTTGGCTCTGAAACTGGTTGGGTTTTGTGGAAGTGCTTTGTTAGCAGCTCTGCAATTGATAAATGATTTGGAACATGTGGTCTGAAATATCAATACAATCTCTATTATAATTTTAAAAAGAGCCTGCCAACGGTTGTTGCACTATTCAGATTGCGAGCAGAAGCTGAATGGTGAGAGACAATTCAGAAACCACAAAAATGTGAGAGTCTTCGAATTGCGAAATCAAAACGGAGAGTCTTCGGAATTTAAATGAAGTTTTCGTTCCCCTACCAAAAACAGATAGCCTAGATTATGATGCGTAGCGTAATGGTCAGGGAACAGGGCTTTCAACTCTGCGGTTGTAGGTTTGATTCTCAGGTGGGGGCCAGTTGCACACTTGAGTACACTGTCTGTGTAAGTTCCTCTGGATATGAGTGCCTGCAAAATGCCCAACATGTAAAATGGTGTACTGATGTATCAGAAATGAGACTCACTGTATGCATACTCCACTTTGTGAGGGAGTAATCTCACCCCAAATGTACTGTAAGTTACACAGCTGATCAATCATTAAGTTCTAGACTGTACACTCCAAATATTTTCACCCTGTGAGCCTTGTGGTTTTCTTTTTTCATTCATCTTGAATACAGTATAGACTTATTTACCGAGTCAAAAGGTAAACTAAACAGAAAAGTGGTTTTCCACATTATTCAAATCTGGCAGCACTTGTTTATTCAGGGTGAGGGCAATATGCACTGTAATGCTAAATTAAACAAATACGACTGCGATTAGCACTCTGAAAATGAGAGAAAAAACTGACAACACAAGAATCATTGTATTTATACTTCTTAGAATCTAATTTAGTCTTAAAAGGATTTTTAATGTAGTATGTGTAAACACATCCTTTTGTTAGATTTTTTACATGAAAGTAAACCACTTAGGGCTTGATTTACTAAGACCTTTAGTATGAGCAAAACCTTTTAACACATGCAAAACTAAAAACAAAACCACTGATTGGTGAAAAACAAATACCATGACCAATCATTGGTCATGTTATTGGTTTTGCGTGTACTAAAAGGTTTTGCACATGCTAAATGTCTTAGTAAATCAAGCCCTTAAAAGCCATTTGAAATACAAAGCTTCATTAGACTGGATTGAGGGTGTGCATAGATAATGAAAATAATGGAAATGTATCTAATTAAAATTAAAAGCTGCCAGTGTGCTGTAATATATTGCATATAAACTACACAATACATTTTGATATGGTAAAACACAGCTTTTATATACAGTATATATAAGGTCCCTGTGAAATAATAATAATAATAATAATACTGTGACTCTGACTCTTATAATAATAAGATCCTTTAAGGACTATGTGGTACTTTTTATTGGCACCTTTTATTCATTTATTTATTTATATGACTCTTTGCTTTTTAAGTTATTGTGTATTGTCTCTAATCTATAGTTATATGTTAATACAGATTGTGTGAGCGACTGGACACCTGCATTTTCCCATGGGGATGAATAAAGTATCTATCTATATATATATATATATATATATATATATATATATATATATATATATATGAATATTAATGCTAATCTTAGGGGTCGCGGGGCCAGTTCACCACCAGTTGGCCCCGCCAGCACTGGCAGTAGCTGGGTAACTTTGCTATTTCTCACCCCAGCAGAGGCCAGTCTTTTCCTGTTGGGGGTGGGACACATTGGCAGTGAGCTGTAGAGCCTAACTCCGCGCTCGCCTGCGCTGTATCTGCTCTGTGGAGAGAGGGAGAGAAGAAAAGAGGGGGGAGGGGGGAGTGGGGGGGGGCTTCAGTCTCAATTGCATGGAGCACTGGAAATTTGTCACCTATCCCGTCCCATGGCCTCTTGCATGGCAAGGACCCGTCCAGCAACCCCTGCCTGTGATTCCTGTTATCGCCACCGGCTCTTCAGCAGAGGGCCGTCGAAAGGGAAAAAAATTCAGTTGGAATGGAGCTGGAACGACGGAGGAGGCGGGAACCATAGATATAGAATGTCCCAACCCCGTGTTCTAGGGCCTGGGAACACGTACGGGTTCCCAGGAGACCAATGTGTCAGAACGCGTGTCGGTTTCCATCGGGCGTGCTGAGAGGCCTCTAATTGGCTGCGCTCGTTTGGGGGAAAACACAAGTTGCCGCTGCATCTGCGTCAACGCCACGGCAATGACAGCTTTGGTGATTTGCGGCGATCCCCGTGCCGGCGAGAGTGTAGCTCGGTGGCTGTAGCGATCCAGTAATCCAATGATGCTATTCTCCTACAGCAGTCTTGTGAAATTCAAATGCCATTCCTGTAGCTTTGACAGTGGGTGTCACCCAAAAGCACCTTTGAGACAACTCTGGTTCACAAAAACCATAGAGAAGCTGCAGGTCACATGTCATTATGTGTTGCAATGGAATAAAGTACATGAACTTTCAATGTGATGTAGGCCCAGTCTACAAATCAAATGTAGAGCGGCTATATAACCATGCAATCTGCTCCTGCTGAGTGGCTAAAGCTAAGCAGGTGTGGGCTTGGTTAGTACTTGGATGGGAGACCTCCTGGGAAAACTAAGTCACTGCTGGAAGTGGTGTTGGTGGCCCAGTAGGGAGCAATCTTCCCTCTGGTCAAATAGATCCCAATGCCCCAGTGCAGTGATTGGGATACTGTGCTGTAGGAGATGCCGTCTTTCGGATGAGGACGTAAAGGTCCTGACTTACTGTGGTCATTAAAGACACTTAATTAAAGTCATGAGAAACTTTATTGCAAAGTTTCTCTGGTTTCCCTGGTATCCTGGCTAAACTCCCAACCTGGCTCTCTCAATCTGCTACCTAATCATCCCCCAGTTGATTGGCAAAAAAAGATTGTTCTCTCCCTCTCCACCTTAGCTGATGTGTGGTGAGAATTCTGGTGCAAAATGGCTGCCGCTGCATCACCCAGGTGAGTGCTACACATTGGTGGTGGTAGAGGCGAGTTTGTGAGCGCTTTGAGTATCGAGATAGGCGCTATATAAATGCCAGGTATTATTATTATTAGTTTATACCTAGTTAGCTAGCAACCTATTCAGTATTGGCTATAAGATATTCCTCCATGATAAGGCTCCATGATAAAGTATAGAGAGTCTGTGGAAAAAAGCCTGAAGCAACTTGGATTTGTATACCATAAGTAATGACAATGGTGGTGAGCTGTCAATCTATTGCGGCTAGACTGCAACTGTACTGGGAATTTATACTACACTATAGTAGAAGCTTTCATGAGTGGCCTAGCCATTCATTGCATTGGGTGAAACAGCATAGCTAATATAGGGACATAAATGGATGACACGGCAGCTAGTTGTCCCGTACAATAATCCATGGGCTGGCGTATGTCTATATAGGAGATAATTGTAGTAGTTGCTGTACACTGCTCAAATAAATGAATCAACACAATATAACACCAAGTCAATTCAACTTCTGGGATATCGATCTTGAGGCGGTACCTGCAGCCCATTCAGGTTGCACAGGTAGTCCAGCTCCTCCAGGATGGCACATCCATACGTGCCGTCGCAAGAAAGTTTGTCTCAAGAGCGAGGAGGAGATACCGGGAGACGGGCCATTACACAAGGAGAGCTGGACAGGGCCGTAGAAGGGCAACAACCCAGCAGCAGGACCGGTATCTGCTCCTTTGTGCGAGGAGGAACGGGAGGAGCACTGCCAGAGCCCTACAAAATGACCTCCAGCGGGCTACTCGTGTGCATGTTTCTGACCAAACTGTCAGAAACAGACTCCATGAGGGTGGCATGAGGGCCCGACGTCCTGTAGTGGGACCTGTGCTCATAGCCAAGCACCGTGCAGATCGATTGGCATTTGCCAGAGAACATCAGAATTGGCAGGTTCGCCTTTGGCACCCCGTTCTCTTCACAGATGAGAGCAGGTTCACACTGAGCACGTGACAGACGTGAAAGAGTCTGGAGACGCCGTGGCGAATGTTATGCTGCCGGCAACATCATCCAGCATGACTGGTTTGGTTTAATTGACCTGGTGTTATGCTGTGATGATTAAATGTTCCCTCAATTTTTTTGAGCAGTGTAGTTGTAGTAATTCATATGACGCTGTAAATTGTCTGCATATTCTCATACATTGTTAGTCTGACTGGTTGGTAATAAATGACCTTTTATGATGGGAACAGGGCTGTCTCAGACATTTTTGGCACTGGAAACTAAACTGAGAAAATAAAAATTGATTATTTAAGGGTCTCAGTAATTGCCTCCTCATATGACATAATAATGTGCATCAAATGGACACTAAAGCTGTTTTTATGTTTGGTTAGCTTGGATAGCTTTGGATAGCTTGGATACTTTGCATATGATTGCATGGGTTTTCATGGGTTTGGAAAAGTTTGGGTAGGTTTTTGGACACCTATAACCATTCACCTAATCTTTTGCAAAAGTTGGAAATTATCTAATGATTGAATTTAAGGCATGATAATAAATGGTACCAGGTTCTTCTTTAATTTAAGCCATTATTGGTGTTTGTGTAACATTGATATCTGGAGTTATAAAGCTTTAAACAGAATGGTACAAAACAGACAAAAATGGGTAAAATTAAGCCTCTGCGCAAAAGGGCTAAAATTGTAGGCTGCAAGCCAGGAGAAAACTGCTATAGTGACGATTGCGATATACATGGAGGATCATGCCTAATACTCCTCAGCTGAAAAAACCCTGCTGATATTTCCCTCTCCTGTTCCTTGGTTCAAATAAGGACTGACAGGTCCTCCCATGGGGGGACCTTATACCATGTCCTACAGACTCCATTTTAAACTCTAAGTCTTGCACAGTCATGGTGAGCTGACACAAGATGGTATGGGGGGAGGGGGTACGGAGATACAGGCTCCACCAATCACACAATCCAACATCGGCTCCTCCCTCTGACAATGCCTGGCAGTGTAAGAAGGCTATAAGGGCCGTGATAAACTAGCCCGGGATAGATAACGTAAACATGTTCCCTTCAGCACTACATTTGATAGTCCTGTGCACTTTGAGGTTGGTATATTTACCTGCCAAACCCTACTTTGTTGTGGGGTAGGGTTGTGCAGTGACAACCCAGGAGATAATGTATTAATAATATATAATACATAATCCCAGTTTAGACAGAGACTGAGGCCTGGACTGAACATTTATCCTTTACTTTGACTTAAAAATAATTGCCAGTCTTAGCATTTTCTTTTCCTTCACAATCACACACTAGCGAGTTCTCAGATAATCTAAATGAACTCACCAAGCTGTGTTTGTGAAGAAGAAAAACTGTCAGTCAAAATTCAATCAACAAACAAAAATATTGATCGAATCCAGGCCTAATTGATTTTAAGGGCCTTGTCGAAGCCATAGATGTGGTCTTTTTTTGTCAATAACAAGGTGAAAATTACATACTAAAACTAGGTGACGCACTGTGTTTCTTCAGGAGCAAAATCTGTGTATTGTAGATAAGGGATTTCCAAACTTTGTTCTGTCCCCCAAAATGTGTAATCTACTCTGGCTTTTTGTTCAAGCAACTCTCTTTGTCTATTAGGGTAACTGAACCCATGCGCTTAAGTGCTCCCATGATTACTGTTGTCTTTAAACTGATTTAACAGAATGGCATGACTCTTATTTTCCTTAAGCGGGTGTTTAGTTTCAGTGACTTGGCGTGGACGTCTGTGTTATCCAATCTATAATTTAGTCAATCAAACAATCAATCAAATTCTACTTAACATACCGCCCCCCCCCACACACACACACACACAGACACAAAAAGAAATGGCCATGCAGGGTGTTACAGAAAATAAATGCATCGGTTGTCTGAGAACCGATTGGATTGATTAGCATGCCCTTGAATAAACAGAGGGTATTAATTCCCCATATAAGCACATATCTATTTCTGTTGTAATGTGGCCTTAGAGGGCAGATAATTGTTAAAGGGTAATTCAGACTAGTGATAAATTAACAACTCTTTGCTCTTGGGAACAACCGCCTTGGTTGGAATGAAAACTAGCACACAGGCTCTAGGAAGCCCTTTTCTAGACGAAAGACGTGTTCGTTTTATGGTGCAAGAGGAAAGAAGCATCTTAGTAAGCCTCTCTCCTCTTCTCGAGCTCTAAGTAAAATCGTTTACTCACAGGGTAGTTTAGACCTACAGCAAGGCTACTTATTCTATATTGTAATCATTATTGATGTGGGGCTGCACCTCGTTCCCACTACCTTCGGCTGAAAGCCTCACTGTACGACACAAGCATTATAAAATAATAACAGCTCTTTCACCTTTGCGCTAATGCACTCATGCTTATAACTACTGAATTATTTACTTTTAATGAAGCGCCTCGAGCAACAGTTTTAAGTCTCAGCGATCACTGGAAGTGTATGAATTATCCACAAGGAACACTTTGCTGCACACATTTGAATTTGACTTTTTATTTTAAGTATGAAAAGAAAAAGGGTTTTGAAATGCGTTCGAGATCCCCAACGTGCATCCTAAGACGATTCATTCTTAATTGCAATGTATTTAACAGTGTACCTCAGTGCTCAATCCTGTTCCTGCAGAGCCACAGACTCTGGCCGTGACCGAATATGATCGCGTCACCCCTTTGAGGGTGCATACTTTAGTCAACTTCTTCAAAAAGCTTTTGAGTGGGTGACTTTTTCTCACAAATGGGGGCGCTTAAAATCCCCGGATGAAACCCTCATTTCCAGGTTTTTTTTTGAGGGGATTCAGGAGCACACTCATCAAACACTTTCAGGAAGTAAACCAGAAATAAAAACTTATAGTACAAGAGCGGGACATATTATGAACTACTCTCTTTTTATTTTTGTTAATTCTATCTTAATTCATAATCTACACTTTGTAACCATTGCAAACTGATTGATATTCTGATTAAAATTTAAAACTTTTAAAATATTATATATAATAATAATATAATAATATACTCTTTCCTCACTAGTTTAGAAAGAGTTTTGCTGGATTTCTTACGCACACTGCTTGCAAAGTAAGGAGAGAGGGCACATAGTAGACAGGGGATTTTAAAAAAAGATCATATACAGGGAACAGGGATCATATTCCTTCACAGCCTCTGCGGCTCTCCTGGACCAGGATTGAGGACCACTGAGGTACACTTATGGCCACGTTTATTTACAGAAATAATAATAATAATAATAATAATAATAGATTGAAGATCACTGGTGTAACTGAATGATGAGACTGAAACTCCTGTTGAAAACCAAACTCTCAAAACGTCTTTTTTCTTCGTCTCCTGACGCCAACTCTCCAAATTGATCGCTACCGCCGCACTTCACCGTAAATCCAGCCGAGACTCTCCGGGGTATCATTACGCAAATTATGGAAATTCAATTTGTGGCGATCGTGGGAGAATTGATAATTAGGATCACCTGGGGCACGGAGGGATTGGTAACAGGCTGATGACACCTGTAATCCTGTGTCACTCGTTCTGGGAGAGGAGCTCAGTCCTAGGGGGCTGATTGCTCACAACAGTTCACCTCAAAGGCTGACGGCGCTCCACTGTAGTAGGCAACCCCACACTCACGCACACATTTATTCTTTTTTTTTTTTTTGTATCATTTGGCGCCAAAAACGGGGCTATGTAGATACAATTCCCACATTCAACCGGTTTCATGGAGCAACACCACTACACAGGACACCTGGGTATCACACCTCAGTGCAGACCCACGGCTGCAAAAACACGTGGTTCAGCCACCCGTTTCTCCCTACGCACCACCGCCACACTCGCACAGAGCGGAATCAAAGTAAGACGACACTAACGCACACAGAGAGTGCCTGCGTGAGGTGCTCTGACGGAATCTGACTCCGCCCTCCGTAAATGCTTTAGGCGCGAGGGGGCCGGACTTGCCCTAAAGGGGAACCGAGAGCGCAGCTCAAAAGCTACTTTATTATGTATTACTTTATTAGGAATACATGCGATCGTAATCTTTTGTCATAATTCAATGTGATCCAGATGCAGGAAATATCCTTTGTGAACTTTAAATGGAGATCAAAGACCGAAATGGATGAAAATCGAGGAGAAAAAAGCAGGTTGCTGTTGCGGCTATGCACAGTTCCAGATACAATTCACACGGAGAAGCAGTACTGTATTTATATGAAGTCATCATTAATCATGAGTAAACCTGCTGGGACCATTTTACCATCTGTTACTCATATATAGAGGGCAACTTTACTGGGTGGGGGATTGACTTAAACACTTCAGAAATCTGATACATTCTACTTTTACAACATATGGAGGCTTGGGAGATGGAGTTAGATGATTCGCAACAGCAATCTACCTGGTACGTAAACTCTTCCCATGGAATATGAGAAAGGTTTAAGAAGCTGTCCTATAGGCATTTATGCTTCCTGCTCACCCTTATTGAAATGAATTATGTTTATGCAGGAGTCTGAGCAGTATGTGACAGCAAGGCACTTTGACACCCTTCATAGAGCAGGCCTCATGCCGTTCAGCCACACCTCCTTCTGATCCCATATTCTGTGCTCCACTCCACCAACCCCAGATATCTGATTGAGGGGGTGATTTAGGCGCATTTGAAACACCAGTCACTCTGTGCAAATGTTGAAGGATGATACATGTATGTCTGACTGTTTGGTTCTAAAGAATTCTTACTCGCTCTTTGAAATTCTGCCTCCCGACAGCCTCTTTTTATTTAATTTCACTGCGGTCATATATCAGAGCTTCTGTGCTTCTGCACAATTCATTTACAGAAACCAATAGCAAGTGCTCTGTTGACCCAGGCTTACTGAAGGAGACAGGAAGAGGGAGCCATACTGACATACTATAAGTGACCAATGGGCTCGGGCAAGTTTGGAGCATCATGATTAAAAACGAACACAGCGCGCAGAAGTACAGGCGGCTGATGGACCATTATCGCAACGTACCGCTGGACGAGCCAGTATTTCTAATGGAAAGAGATTTCTGTGTATGCATCTGTCACTTTGGTATAGTTTTCTCTGGAAAAACCTCACAATGGCAGTTTGAATTCAACTGCAGAGATCGGCAGTTTTTTTAAATAATTTGACTGTGTGTGCGTGCGTGTGTGTGTGTGTGTGAGAGAGAGAAGGACAGAGAAAAAGAGAGAGAGAGAGAGCATTATCTGCGAGTGTTTGTTTGTTTGCGTTTTTGTAAGCGGGTATGTGCAC
The DNA here is from genome assembly GCA_022702515.1 of Ilyophis sp. 1 JC-2022. Lineage (NCBI taxonomy): Eukaryota > Metazoa > Chordata > Actinopteri > Anguilliformes > Synaphobranchidae > Ilyophis > Ilyophis sp. 1 JC-2022. The sequence continues at coordinate 40,975,695 of CM040396.1, read as the reverse complement.
GCACATAATGTCCACACATTTGGGTGTGTACATGTGTGACCAAGAGTGCACGTGATTGTGTATGTCTGTGAACGTGTACATGCGGTTCACATAATGTGGTTCATATTATGTGAACTACATGCACATGTTCACATACATACCTGCTTGTGGAAATAAATGTGTGTCTGTATGTTTGTGTGAAATTAAACTCTTCCCTGCTACATATACATTGGTGTGTCCTGGTTTATCTGTAACATACACATTGTATGTAGTATTTTTTGGAAGTTGTCTGCTGGATACACACCACACACATATTCAAACTTCCATCAGCACGTGATGTTAGATTGTCAGAACCATTTTCAGCATAACATAGTCTTGTGTAACACTAGGCAGGTAGTGAAATACAGTGCATGAATCTGTTTAATACTTTATTCTTTATTAAGTACATCTTAAATTTACAACCTAAAAAACATAAATTTACAAATTTTCTTAGCATCTTCCTGAAAACAACAATTAAAATGAAAGAAAAATGGCGACTTATCACGAGGATGAAATGACATCCTCTCAATTTAATTTGCACGTTTCAAAATATTTCTATCCAATCCAAGAAATAATAAGCCTTATCAGTACTTTGTTCTTTGTGACAAATGTGAAATGCTTATTACCATGTAAAACGCGGCCTTTGCTCCATGTATTGTTTGGAAGCTTGCAGAATGGTTGAAGGCCTATCAGAGACTTATTTTAAAACATTACTGCTGTCATCCGACTGCGAGAATCACAGTGAATCATGATGAATCATTGCTGATCATTTCTTTTGTGCTCGCAGTTAGTAACGCAGTAAAAATCAAATTGCGGCGCGGATCATTTTTTTCCTAGACAGCCTGCTCCTGTGCATTCCGATCTAATGGCGTTTCCCTTTAAAGCTGAAACACACTACTTTCATTTCAAAGTGATTTAGGGATTATTTCCCCAGTCCTGCCGCAAAAAAAAAATGCATTAAAATAATCTTCCATTTGCATGTTTCATCTTCACAAAGGAACAACCCCTCCCCCCCACCTCTCCCTCCCTCCCTCCATCTCTTCCTCCTCATCTACTTACTGCCATCTGTTCTTTCTGCGAATCCTAGCAGAATACACAATTCAGAAATCACCAGACTCCCCCATGTCAGAGCCCTGTCACAGAAACGGGAACCACGCTGCCACGCCCACAAGAAAGCAGCCATTACGACTAAACAACCCAGGAGCTGTAGGCCGCTTTTGATTAAGAAAAGCAATTAAGGACACTTGACTTTATTATTATTATTTTAATCTGGCAGTAGAACACATCTCTGCTGTGCCTGTTTTGGGCTACCGCTCGGCACAAGCACGCGCTCTAGAGCCGGAATGCTCTGGAATGTGAGTGCATATGAAGAAATGGGAGGGGGGATGGGGTAGGGGGAAGGGTGGGGTGTGGTCACTACCCACAGAGGCCAGGCTTCTCTCGGTACCATCAGAGGAAATCCTTCTACCAGTCAGTGTTTTATAACGAAGGCTCAGGGGAGTCCCTAAGTGCTGTGTTTGTGTGTGTGTGTGTGTGTGTGTGTGTGTGTGTGTGTGTGTGTGCGTGCAAAGACTTTTTAGCGATTATTATTTTGAATTTACAGGTGTTTTTGACCTTTTACCCTTTTTAATCAGCTTATTTCATCTAATGTACGGACTTTACCCCTGGGAGCTGTTATAGTGCTTTCACCACATTATACATCTTCACACGGAAAAAAACTAGCGCGCACACTAAGAAAACCGCAAGCCTCCACTGCGCCGCCTCTATCCAGCGCTGTTTAAAGACTGACAGTTGGCGGCGACTGTCAATCAAGGCACGTGCCCCGACTGTTCGGGCCTCTTTGTTTGTTAATGGTTCCTGCCCCTGTTGGTGCACTATTTAAAAGAGCCCTTTTCTCCAACGCGTACACTTTTTCCCCACACCCTGTGATGAACACAAATAGCTTTCATTCTGGCAGAATGTCTCGCTGTTTATCGCAGTAGGCATCAAAGAGGTGTAAATGTGCAAAAACTATCCGAATCCCTCCAGACACTTCAGACTTCGCAGACAAATCTAACGGCGCTCGCTAAATTGTTTACTCACAGGTCATTTTCCCATTCTGCACCACGAAGATAACTCGTCATTAGCTCCACGGCGACAGCTTACCAAAAAGGGACGGAAACCGGGAAGGCGCTTCGAGTGTAACCGATGGTACCGTTGAGCGGCCCTCGTATCCATTCGGGTAGATTGCAGCCACTGCCGATGACCTGTTGCTGCTGCTGTTTCGCCAGGGTTCAGGGGGTCTACTGTGCTGATCGGACCTGCTGTTGGGTAACCATGGCCGTCGCCTTTCCAGTACGCCTGCATTAACGCAGGGTTCGACGAGAACACGTACAAGAGAAGAGAGAGAGGTACTGGGTGGGACTAGCAGACTGCTGCTTACAGTACCATCCGACAGAAGTGGCTTCCTTACAAAATTTGGTAATGTGACTAAGGACAGGTCATGTGACAGGGGAGGATGAGATGTTTGTGGGTGTGTGGTGTGTGTGTGTGTGTGTGTGTGTGTGTGTGTGTGAGAAAGAGAGCGAGAGTAGAAACTGTGCCCATTTCTAGAAGGTTATCACTCAGGCCTTCAAGGTGCACCATGGGAAATGAGTGAAAGACAGCCGATGGCTTTTCAGTTTTCAACTTCACACAAATGGCCTTCAGATAGAAGAGGCACTGCACCACGGTTTGAGTTAAACCAGCTTACATCATGATAAAGAGGAGAGCAGCAATTGTTTAGCGTTAATTTAACTCCAACAGAGTTTATACGCGTCCAAGAGCGACCGAATTGACTCTATCGGAGGTGATATAACAGTGAAGGCTTTACTGTGTGCAAAGGGATTGCTCTCATTCAAACTTCCCTGCCCTTAATCGCGCTCATCTAAATAAAATTCTGTGTGGGATGAGAGTTGGAAACAGCAGGCAAATAAATGGATCACAATGTGTCTTCACGTGTCCCTGTCTCTTGTTCTATATTAATGTTTTTTCAGGCGTCCAAAACCGTGTTGTGGGCAAGATCTGCGATTCGGTTCTGTCCAGAAAAATGTACTTGGCACCCATTACGAAGCACACGCTCCAAACAATTGTATCAGTCTGCAGCCTTGCGCTCAACCATGAAGAAAAAAAAACAGCCCACCCCGCTCCTCGCCATGCGCTTTGGTCATCGGACCCACTAACACATTTCTGTCTCTCGGGAAAGCTCCTTTTGCAAATCTGATTTTTGCCAGGATTTTAATCTACTAGCAGTGGATAATCTGAGTATGAATCGTGGTGCTTAGCCTGGAAGCCATCTCCTTGGTGGAGCTATTCATCACCTCTAAATATAGGCCTTACAGCCTCAGTCAGTCGCCCAGAGAATCCGCCAGCTGCCCTCCAACCTTGTGCCCGGTGAGTAAGAGCATTATTCAATCTCAGCCACTGCCATTGCTCAGTCCCAGTAAACATCCTCAACTTTAACGTCACTTAAAATGGACCGGTGAGCGCGTCTCTCGGAACCACGGAAAAATTCATCGCGTTTCCCGCGCTCTCGCGATTACAACACCGAGCAAACGGCGGAAAACGCGTGTGATGCCTCGTGCTAACGTCCTCTTTCTAAAGGAATGTCCGCCATGAACTTCCGAGAGAAGTTAAGAGCCAAAAACACAGGCAAACGATTGTTAAATGTGTCTCGTCTCCCATAACAAGGCACATAAACGATCGTTAAATGTGTCCTGTTATGGGAAACATTTACTGTGGGAAGAGAATGGTGAATAGTTTACACATTTCCCGCTGTTCTAGCCAGACAAGTAAAGAGAGAGTGTTCAGAAAAAGAATATAGAGCTACTCTGCATGTAGGGACACAAAACTGAGACTCAGATCGGGTCTCTCAGACAGTCGGAGCACACGGGTACCGCCCTGCGTTCCACTCTCAGGCGGGGCTCCTCTGCATGCTCCCGCTCTCTGCGGCGAGCCTATTGGAACATTTGGCAGCGATGCACACGTGTGTTACATTAAGCCCAGATCTGTGTAAATAATACGGGCCTCAACAAATTCCTTCCAAACCCTGCTGATGCAACAGCTTACGTTACAGGTAACACAATACCCGGTTGGCCGGGCGACATGGCTTGTTGCATTATACATAATGGGAAAGCGCAATTGCCAAGAAACCGCCGCACCAGTAGCAGTGGGCTTTTTCTTTGAAAAGAGAAGAAAGAAATGCTAAGATGACAAACGGGTTGCAGCGTATGACCTTAAATCTACTTCTCATTATAATCATCCTTTTTCTAGCTAACGATAAGACTGTATAAAAAGCTGAAAGCTGCCATTTTATAAGCCCAACACACACCCTTCCTCTGTTTCTCCTCTGCATTTCTTGTTGCCCATAGATCCGCTGTGCAATTTCAGAGCCAAACTGACCGGTAATGGCGTGTTTGCTTTGGTGTCTGTCGGTGGAGTCCCTGCAGAAAAGTTACTAGTCTGCAGACATTATCTTTGCGAACACACAGCGTAAGCTTCCTGTGGCCACAAGCTCTCTGTTTGCTGTATGGAAGGTACACAGAGAACCTAGCCCAGTCCAAATCTGCCCCGCATAGCCCAGGGAAGGCTAAACTAATAGCAATGTCACAACTTCTGTTCTGTCACATTCAGCCACACTTGGGAATTTTTAATCTGGTACCATAACAATACTTACTGAATATCTATTGTTTGTTATGACTATTTTTTTAGAATGCCCACATATTTATGAATAAATTAAACAATGCACGTGTGCGGTATGAGCATGAAAATGAGCGGCCAAAGTTACATAGTCGCAACGCGATCACAGCGATAAAGCTACAGGCTCTCGCAGGGTTCTTTGAATCTGATTACTTAGTTACTGTCATCTGGTGGTCGCTTCAAGAAACTACACAGTACTGTTGAAAAGTCTAGCATAGCCTACTTTGGAACATTCATGTTGTGGAGATAAAAAATAAGAAATAAATACTTATAGAACATCATTTGGAAGATGATTATTGGCTGATGTGTTTAGATAACATAAAAATTTGTCTTTTAGCTAAGCTTAACCTGGATAAAGATGCAATCAACACTAAAACATTTCAAAATAGCATTGTACCTTTTAAAGGCCTCTGAAAGTATGACTAAATCATTTTGTTAAATTTGTACATTAGCACATTAAATACAAAAGTATTTTTACGTATGGTTACTTGCTGGAGTATGCTATGGTAATGTGTTAAAGTGACACAGTAACTGAAATCATACTAAATACTTTGGGCACATCTACTGTACCCAGGGGTGTATCTTTATTGAAGAAGAAAAACATGTTCTGCTCATTTTTTAGGTATTTATGGAACAGCTGCTCTGAGCTTCAGTTGTACCTCAAACATTCCAATGTCAAATCCCAGCTCTTGTCTGAGGTCTTTGTTTCACGCATCACGACTTTGTGAATACACCTCAAAAATCGACTTCATTTGAGAACTCAGCTGATAAAATGCTAACGAAACGCAACCCGCCATTAGACCAGCTTTTCTGATCACGCCATGCTCAGCTAATAAGAGCGGCCCGCTGAGCAGGGATACGCGAGGGTGCCGTAACAGCAGCGGCGCATGGATCTTTAAAAAAAAAAGCGAGAAACGCACGTGCTGCGTTCGCCGGCGACTCGACGACCCGAACGCGCTTTGATCCGAAAACACAAGCTTCTGCTGCGTTTCACGCAGCGATCTGGGAAACCGGCCCCCAAATTAGCATTCCCCCCCCTCACACACACCACCACCCACCCCGCGTGCAGGCAGGCGGTGGCGGCGGGGGAACTGGGCCGGGGGGTCAGCGGCCGCCTTGTTCCACACTCCGCTAGGAGAGCGAGTGTCAGCTCTGCGCCAGCTCCCTAATGAGTCTGTCAGGGTCCGTTAAAGGCGGGCCCTCCCTCCGGTGGCCACGGCCCGCAGACAGCTCTTATTAGCCGGGTAATGGCATGCCACAGGGGCAGATTAAGCTGGCACTGTGGAAGCCCTCCTATCATCTTTTCATTTATCTGCTTTTGATGCAATAAAGCCCACTTTTCCTGGAGCTGGTAATGGAGATAGCATCGCGGGAGGAAGGGGTAAATGAAATTAACACAGGCCCCCCAGATAAGGTTCGGGGGGACATCTGTCACTCAAAAGGCCTGGAGGAGGTTTTACTTGCCAAGCGATCTCCGTCCATTCAGAGAAAAATAAGATACACTCGCAATTTCTGCTGTTGGCTTATATCTTATGGGTCTCAACTGGAAATCCATAATAGATATGTAGTAATGTGCTGTGGCATTTTCAACAACTGTAACACTAAAAATAGGCACAATGTTCATTTTCCCATAATGCAATTTTTAAAAGGGTGCATGATATCATTATAGTCCACCTAATAAAATGCATGTGCTGAATTGCTTTGTGAGAGGTAAAAAAATGTTTTAACAGATATATAATAAATTGAAACTAAGAAATACAAATTTTATAGATTTTATGAATACTTTAACCCATTACGTTAACTTCTGCCAGGGCATTTTAGTTAAACTGACTCGACATTTAACTCTAATTGTCTAACTGCTTAAAAGTAAATATAAGGAGAGTAAATATGGTGTTACAAGCAGTGAGGTCAGACGATGCTTCACACTTGTTCCTTGTAATGTGCTTTGCTGTAAATGAGCTGTCCTTACCCGCGAGTCAAATACCTGCGTAGTATCAACTACTAAACATCTCCACTCCAATGCCACGATTCTCTAAATAAAATTTCCACATTAAAAGCCTACTCACTAATTGACCTTAAATGAGGGGGAAGCATAACAGAAATTACAGATGCAGATTTACGCCGCACTTCCCTTCAAACCCAGCCATTCCTCTCCTCTTGACAGCTCTCAGTAAACACAATACTTGGAGGCCGGCCTGTTACACACTTTCTAATGGCCTGGCGAGCACCGTACCGTTATCACCCCTGCCACTCCGAGCCAACGGCGTGATAAGCCGCTGTTTATTGTCCAAGACCCGTTACATAAACACGCGCCAACATTGCCCTTTCATTGTTGAGCTTTCCCCATTTCCAGCCGATTGTCCAAATGTCTGAGAGGCGATACCAGCACCCCCATCCAGCATCTCCTCGTCCGCGGGTTCTCAATTAAACCAGAAATCAAGGCCATGTCCGTTTACCCTCGACTCTCTCGCACCTGTATTGTACCAGATTGCGCCCTTATGTCTTTTTGAGGGTATTTGCCACCTTTTCCCCCTCCACTAGACTGCCAGCCTCCTTTTGAAGTGCATGGTCACACAAAAGAAGAGTAAAGTTGAAATTTCAGACAGGAAAGAGTTAAGTCTCTTATCTCTGGTCTCCAGAAGAAATTCCTACTAGAAGCCACAGTCCACTGATTTCCTGCTCTCTTGCCCAATGCCCTATTTTTACCCGCTGCTCTAGAATACCACTGACAGCTTTTTCCTTGTCACTGACACATTTCCTGCCATTTTCGGTATGACATTTCTCTTCTGGGTTAGTTCAACGACATTTCAAACAGCCCCCTTTCTCTATTACAACCTTTACCCAACTGTTGGGATTTAAATCCGTTGCTCTTTTTTCCCCTTTCCATGTGTTTTCGGGACAAATTTGCTGAATTTTCTGTTCTGCCACGGAGCCACTGTTTTTGTTTAACGCGCAGTCTCAACACAGATTGTGCGTCAAGAAAAAATCCTTCATTTACCCTGTTAACTTTTTCACAGCAAAAATCCTTCATTTACCCAGTTAACTCTTTCACAGCAAAAATCCTTCATTTACCCTGTTAACTCTTTCACAGCAAAAATCCTTCATTTACCCAGTTAACTCTTTCACAGCAAAAATCCTTCATTTACCCAGTTAACTCTTTCACAGAAGGAAGGTGACAAGCAAAACAAATGGTGAACAATGGCTCAGTAAACCTGACTATTTTACGTATTATTTTTTAGGGCGATTTATCATGTTGTGTACAGTACAGATCCCTCAGGGCCAAATACCCCACGCCTACAGACAATGGCTTTATACAAACCTGCTTCTTAGGTTTCCACTCTACATTTAGCAATTTTCTGACCTCACTTATCATTCACTTGGCTGGGAGACTGTGGGTGAGATGAAAAGGTCACATCTGGCGCACAAGATAGCATTAGCACCTAGCATCCCTGTGCCTGACCGAGGCAGCAAACGACATCAAAGGCTAATAAAGCTCTATTCCCTGAGACCAACTGAGATGCACAACCTAGCTGCTAATGCAGCATCAGCTGCAATCAACGCAATGCCAGATGGACACACAAGCATGCCTGTGGTCTGCAGTAATCGCAGCTGGTGAAATGCGCCATGCGTCTGCAGGCACCGTAATGTTGTTTAGCTTATCTCACTCTAGATAATCATACACAATTTGCTCAAGGGAAGAAAAAAAAATGTTTTCTTTTAATTCACGGACCAAAACAGGTACAGCATTTCCATTAATTGCTGAGATGCGATTGAGGAGAAGCAGACATTCTGGTTCGGAGCGATCCGATTCCAGGTTAAACCAATTTAAACGAGGCCGCGCACGGGAGATAAAAGCGGATGACCAGACACGCCGGAGCGCCATCTCGTTTTTGCGCGCTGGCGACCGGCGGCAGGGCGGATCTGGAGATTGCGCGATCTCCAGCGGCTGAATTGGCTGAAGCGGCGGGCGGCGTGCTTCGGAGCCTGGCTCTAGCAGTTTCACGGTTCCCCTCGCACTCAGCTGATAAAGGGGGTTTTGGGGGACGCAGTATGACATGCTAGCAGGGTCCAGCACTGGGGGTTAATAATGAAAAAAGCGGGTCTTCGTCTGATTGTCACCCTGGGTGAGACTGAGCGCTGTTCAGAAACAGAGAGAAGAGAAAAGGGACGAAGGTCGCTCGAGATATTTTCTTAACCTCAGACCCGGAGCATAGCAACTGTGTCATACCAAGGTGCACCCAGTAAAAGCCACTGTGCCATATGGCCCTATTTTCGCAGTTAAGACTAAATTGTCAAACTCTAGCAAAAACTTGCCACGTTGGCGAAGTTACATGCATCCAACTTAGTTTCTTCAATATTGTGACTAGAGACTGTAGCGTACCTGCAGTACAGTTGTGAAAGAGGTTGGTTAAGAAGGAATGCATTACCTGTGGGTATGGAGTTTCATTTTCGTTCTGGCCAATCGGATCGCCCAGTTTCTTTCCCTTCAACACCGCTACATCAAGACCATACCAAACTGGCAGTTACATGGTGTTTGATATAGGCCTACTTGGCTGGGAGATGCAGAAATGTCACATGCACATTTATGGCGCCTCATAAAAGCCTCCTCAGGTAAATGCCGTCGTCTACTAGGGGAGAAAGACGCGGTGCACGTTAGTCGTTTAGTTTTCTTGTATTTTCTTTTTTGACACACGTGAGCCGAAAGTATTGATTTATTATTGTCATTCTTTTCTTTTTTTATTGTAATTTATAGTACTAAATCTTATTTATAGACCGAACTACTTTCTGATTTCAGACTTTTTAAGACGATGCGTGGCACACTACATATTCTTCAGTTAAATTGCATTTACTCCGGAGCCAACAGGTCCATCACAGTCAACTGAACCCATAAGAAACGTGAAGTAGCTCATCAGTACCAAGCCTTGATGTAAATTTAAGTATGTCTCAGCACTATTGCTAAAGATGATGTGATCACTCTGTTCGTTACATAAACAGTGCAATTGCATAACAGTTATTAGCAGTACCCATCTAGCAAGTTATACAGTAGCTCGAAAATATATACAACAATAAAAAAAATAAAGGTTATTACCTGTATGCTTATTAATTTGCAGGTCTTCTGAAACTGAATTTATATCTTATAGATTCTACTGTACATACATCTATTTGTGTAAAAAACCAAACAAACACATATTTGTAATTAGACACGTGCAGAGAAGGTCTCTATCAACTTCCATCAAACAGTGTTACTTGATTGCTGATCTACCCCATATGTTAATATGTGTGCAATGGTTACACCACCAAAATGGCAGAGAGCATCTGGCAGTTAAAAGGTAACCTGGGTGGGATACCAAATTAGCACAGCGCCGAACGTTTTTATTGACATGCCCCCTATTGGCCAAACCACGTGGATGCAAGCGGGTTTACTGCAGACCACAAAACTACAAAACTGGGCGCAGGCAAAAAGTTTTCAGTTGGACAGGATGTAATTAGCAATTCCACTAGCGCCAAGGCGCGTTTGCCCTACCGTTGCCACCAAAACAGGGCCCATTGTTTTGTTCCCCCCCCCCCCCCCCCAGAGAGATTCAGAATGAGGACACGTGCTTTATGCAGAATAATACTGATTTCTGCCTTCCTGTCACTTACATTTAGATCAACGCAATGACTGGAAAAAGGTTGAAAAACAAGCCGCAATCGATAGTCTCTCCCCTTCTCCTTCCTGCTGAAATGTACACAAATCTGATACACAGAATGGTACAGCTATTTTCCTCCTCAAGGGAAAATAAGACAGAAAAATAAAGGTACATATCTGATAAAGCATGCGAAGAGCTGTATTAACTGGGAAGATGTAAGCCAGCCACAAATCAAAGACTGAAGAAGTAAATCACAGTTATAGAAATGGCTGCAGTATTACTTCATAAAGAATTCTCAAAATAATGTATGCTGAATCCATACAGTATACTTGGATGGAAAAGCATTTGCGATCAATACCTTCCTAACACTAAAGGCAATAATGGTACATAAATGGAACATACAACAGCAGCTGAACGTTGGATCAAAGCAAGGCTTGACCATTAATTGTAGCTGCGCTTAAGGGATCAATTTTCTTTTTTCACTCTTTCATATAGAGGCTGATATAAGGATTTTGCTTGGTATGATGACTTCAAGGTAAATAAATCTAACGTGAGACCGCATTGCGCATGACTTACAAGCAATCTTCAGATATCACGTGAAAATACATTTTACGTTGCTGAAAAAATACGCAAGTCGAAGTATAGGAAGAAGAAGAGGACATTGATCGACATACTATACTGTTGATCGATGTTCAGCCAAGAATAATAAAAAATAAAAAAACATGATACATACAATGTCATTTTCATAGTTTCTTGAATGTGTTGCTGATGCATTCAATGCTAACTCTTTAGTGCATCAAATAATTACTGTCATTTTGTTCCCCGGCATGGATTCAACCTCCACTCCTCCCTGTCTGCTGCTGCCATTTTTCTGTGAAAACTAGCTCCTCCCACCTCTCACTTCTTTCTATCTGCAGTGTTTCTCCATGCTAATGGACTGGGGAATGCAAGGTGATAAATGGTAGCCTGTGTTAAAGGCATATAGAGTTATCTCAGTTGCAGAGGCTCTAAGCTTCACTGCTTGGATGGCCAACCTGTGACAAAGAAATAAATCATAATTTTGATTTGCTTCTCTTCAGTCAATCCACGTGCTGTGTGGCTACCGTAATGCGTTTCGCATCGTATGTGATTTCTTACATGTGCTGTGTGGCTACCGTAATGCGTTTCGCATTGTATGTGATTTCTTACATGTGCTGTGTGGCTACCGTAATGCGTTTCGCATCGTATGTGATTTCTTACATGTGCTGTGTGGCTACCGTAATGCGTTTCGCATCGTATGTGATTTCCCCCAGATTTTTCCCTTTTTCTCCCTATTTTGTAGCCAATATGTGGACCATATGCAATTCAGTTCCTCCCATGTAGCAACCGCTAGAGAATCGCCACTACAACCCCTTTATCCAGTAGCAGGATAGAGGGCGCCACGTCCTCTTGAGGGCGCGACTCCTCGAGCTCCTAACCGTGATTCCAGCTCTTCCAGGGCTGTCTCATATGCGACGATTCTCTCCGAGTCCCTCCCCCCCACCCCGCAAGCCACTCCCTCAAGGCACCGGCCGTACTCGGATCTGGAAGGACCGGGAATCGAACCCCCGATCCTCGGGGCGCAAGCCGAACATACAGAAAGTCTGCGCCTTTGTCCGCCACACCACCGCGGTGCCCAAAAAAAAATATACATATATATTTTAATAAAAACAGAAACAAAAGCAATTAACATTATCATGGCTTGGATGTTTAAAGTGCCTCCTGAACTCGGAATGTGTTTTCAGTATGGGGCGGTAACTTATCTTGGTCATCACCCATATGTGTGTGTGTGTGTGTGTGGGAGTAAGTGAGAGAAAGAGTGTGTGCGTCCACCAAGATGAAATGGATTACAAAGTCCAAAGTCATAAATAATAAGGACTATAAATCCTGTCAATATGTCAATAAAGCAATAAAAATGCAAGCAGCATCTCAATTGTGTCCTAGCTTTGAGCAAACAAGCCGAGCAGCTCGACTTCCTTACCCAGCGGGATGTCCGTTTCAGGCAGATTTACCACCACAGACGAGAGTGCAAAACTTGACCTGCCTTAACTGTGCCCAGACAACAATTTTTTGCATGTTCCATCTGCACCTTTGGCCATCGTTACCTCATTTAATTGCAATTCTGACTGGATGTAATGCTAAGAATATCATTTAAAGCCCTGCTCGAAAACTGGTGTTTGTGTGAGGCTTCTATTTATTTGAACATTACTTTGAGGAGAAAGCACCTGGTGTGATTTAATATCTTGTGAACAGTGGGGTCATTGTCCGTGCAGAGAGATATGGTCTGAGTGACCCATTTAGGGCACATGCATAGATCTGACAAGGGCCTGTTATGTCTAGGACGGCTGAAACGCTCCAGGCACTGAAATATGGCTGCGTACATTCGATACCAAGAAAGAAAAGAATTACACTGCACAAATAAAAAAATAAGTCAATCTTAACAGGCATTTTAATCTTATATTTAAACTTTTGAATCTTTATTTCTGTTACTTTTTTGCTAAATAAGACAAAAAAATTGCCAATGGGGTAAGATAATTTCACTTGTCAAGCAAAAAGTAAAACGAGCTAATATTTCCACTTTAGAGAAGAAAATAAGATTTTAAGACTCATTATGAGACTATAACATTGTTTTCAGTGTATGTGGCCGACTGAGACACAGATTTTAACTAGAGTAGTAGGCAGTGTGCAAGAGATAACTGATCCTCTGTGTAAAAAGAAAATTAAAATAATAACAAATTGAGATTTCATTTGACCTCTACATGGGAACTGCTGGATTTGATCAAAACCACAGGAGCCCTCTCTTAATCTGTAGAGATATCAGGGCAGCAGTACCAGAATCTCAAGTGGATTGCTGGAGATGTGTTAAAAATAAGATCAAGTGATAAGTTAGGCACTGCCTGCAACAGTGTTTGCATCAATGTCATTGCGTAAATGCAGGGCTTTTCTTGCCAATAAAATGGGAAACAATAACAAGAGAGCAAAGTCAATCCAGACTCTAAATAAATTGTTTCTGCAAAGCTAGGGAGCCATCGGCTAAGCATACACAATGGCCACATTTCTGCACGTTCATTTTTCTCATCGCTGAGCACTCTTCCATCCAGTTAAATTACAAGGAGAGGCGTATGTAAATTGACCACAACTATGGCACATGTAACTGCTTTCACTAAAGCCATTTCGAAACAAGCAGCAGCTTATTTAGGAAGACCAGACTGGTCAAAACGCACGTGCTATTTGGAGTGCGATAAGCTAGCAGTCGTTTTGTTTTCCATCTGTGTTTTAGACCCGCTGACACATTCTGTGTCATAGCTAGCACCATCCCATGGTAAACACACTATAGAACGTGCCTTGCCATCCACATGCTGCTCACCTTCTTTCTATATAATCTGTATGTCCTCTATTGTGGCCTACACCTCCCCGCCGTTTCGCAAGGTGAACCCAAAACATTACGTTATAACAGTTTAACATTTCTAAAATATCTACTGAGAAGTGCAAAGCATAAAGGTATAGATACATTTTTCCTGAAATTCCCAAGAGCACACACACTGCTATTAAAAGCCAGCACGAGACACAGACAAGGGGTTATATTAAAGGTCAGAGTTGAGAAGCATACACCATAAAGGTAAAAAATAATAAAATAACAAGGCACATCAAAAAATTATATGAACCACTATATTGAGGTAACAGGGATTCAAGAAGCTGCTCTTTATTGCATGTTGTACTTGCTAGTGATTAATGTATGAGTTGGACCTTTTCCTAAAATATATTCAAAAACCCTTAACAGTCACTTAATGGACGAGGGCAGTTCCTCTGAGGTTGTGAGGTTCGAATGATTGAGTGAGCTTGGCACTGACAAGAGTCACTCGATTATCCGATTTAATATGATCACGCAAAATTGTTTTAAAAGTCTACTTGGATTTGGGAAAGCAACAGAAGCAATCATGGCGATACCGTAGATTGTGAATATACGCCCCTTCCACCTCCTGCCCTGACATTACCAAGATAAATAAAGCTTTTCATCTCACAGAGACACGCAGGAGAGGAGTAATGACACAGTACTGAAAGACATGTCAGAGTCGAAGCCAAGAAAGATTAATATGCTTTTCATTTTAAAGGATTTCTGTGACCGAAGCTGTCTGAAAACAAAAAAACACATCTTTTTTCCATCAGCTTTCATCTTGATTTAAAAAAAATATAAATTGTGCTTTAGATTTCTTTGAAAAGAATAATCTAATTACATTCCCTGACTAGCTGGAGTGAATTTAAATTCATTAACGCACGGCAATGGGCGGAAAACATTCAATCACGGGTCCTTGTTTAATTTTCTCTGTAATTAAATCGGTTTGAATAAAAAAAACATGTAAACTCACAAATGATTTGGAGAAATTTGCATTTTTAATCACAGCAGATTACATTAATAACTCAATAAATCTCTGACAGTTAGAGTGGCTGTGGAACGTTGTCACGCCCGTTTAGTTCTGCAGTTTCAACCAGTATCCTATTATGCAAATAAGCCTCATAAGGCCCATGTATGGGAGATTCATTCCCTATGTAAACCACCTCCCTATTAACTGATAATCCCCAATTAGCACGCAATTCATTCACCTTAAAATGCCTTAAGCAAGTTTGTGACAAATGTTTGTTTGTATCTTTTCAATAGAAGTGTGTTAATGGTACCAACACAGGTGTCTAAAATTTAACTCTAATTTGTACAGAATGGGCTAAATTAGGCCTTTTCAGTGGAATTGCTGCATCATGACTAGCGTGACCACAAACATGGCTGTGGTCTACTCTCCCAAGATAAACTTTTATTAAATTCTTTCACCCACAGGTCAGGCCATTGTAGACAGTCAGAATGTGCAGATTTGACATGTTTTCTCATCATGCTTACATGAGAGTAGGTCCAAAGCATTAATGGTGTTCTAAGTAAAGCACTTCAACCTGTCAAACTAGGCTCTCAGAAGAACAGAAAACCCCATACCACATAATCCACAGTATCCTTCTCTCAAGAGAGTCCATTTCGGGGCCTGAAAGCTTAAATTGATCATAGAGTTCTGTCATTATACAAGCTGCATTCTACCCATGCAAACGGCAAAGAAGAAATCTGTATGCAAGCAACATATTTCTTTAAAAGAAAAAAAGAAAAAAGCAAGATAATTAGGCACAAAGTTTATTCCACCAAAAAACAAGAAAGCTTTAATTGTAATGATATACGTGACCTGATAAGTCAATAATGGTTCCAAAAAGCTAACCAAAAAATCAGCACAATTTTCTGGGGAACTGTGGAATACTCCCTCAAAGCTCATTAGTGGATGCCCGAAAACAATGCCACAATATTCCCAGTCTTCTTTATGCACAATGTAAAAATAAATACTCAAATCAGGGATTGATTTCTGAACAATGTTCATACAGAAAAAATGTCAATACGGGGGAAAATAACGTCAATTTGAAAGCCCCTCTTGTTAGGCAGGCTTAATCAAGAGTAGCTTATTCCAAAAATTCATATATGCAAGTCTGAAGAGAAGCCACAATAAAACAGCCCTCCACATAGTCAATAACACTAGACTACCTACACTGAGGCCTTCTAAAAAATAAAAAAAAAGAGCCGTGATTCATCTCATTACTGTTAGAACCTTTGCTTGACTTACATCTTTCCCTTTCTCAGGCGATAAGCCACATGTATTACAATATCACTCTGTTGTTTGGGTGTGTCACAATATTTCCAAGGTTTGTTTTGATTCATTTCAGAAGAATATGAAAATCTGTATTCAGTGAGTTCTTTCACATAGTGGTAAAAAGGTATACAAAGACTGTATCCTCTGAATCAACAGTTAAAAAAGGGCACGTATTCTCACTGGAAACTATATGTCGCCACTGTGGACAATGAAAGAAAATATTGCATACAGATGGAATTTGCCAGCTTTCCATGTAGTGTAATCCTCAAGAGTGTACAACCCAAATGTGTAAACATTAACTTCATAGTGAAAAATACTTCTGGAAATAAATTAAGTGTGGAGGTATACTCTAGTTTAAATATTTACAATCCACACAGCAGGCAGGTACAGAACAAGTACATACATTGTGCAAAATAAACAAAAAATCTGTGTGCTCATCAACATCACTCAATGCATATGCTGGCAAGTTATTTGGTAGCGAGACTCGCAAGCCTCTAGCTGCATGATACTGATATCGCCTCTGTTAAGAAACCATTAAAAACATAGTATTACAAGTTACCTGAATCAATTAAATTAGTCAATTAATTAATACCGACTGAGTGTAATTCCAGCAGTTGGATATTGGAATATGAGCTTCTCCAATATATGGTTTAATATTTTGGTTAAATACGTAGTTTACTGGATTGTACTGAGCACATCAATCAATTACAGCTTTATCATAATCAATTACATTGTCATGTATACACAATGAGCAGCTACAGAGACACATAGTGGATGTCACCTCAATTGCAGGCTGCCAAATCTGACTGGAGAAAAAGAGTGGCCTTTGCTTATAATTGAGACGATGAGCTAACCTTCAGGCTTATGGGGTAATGTTTTCAAGCCTTGCTAATTAGCTCTTCCTTGACATGGAATCCAGGCTAATTTACACACACTTTCAATATTAACATTAGCATGCCATCTCCCCATTCCCCCAGAAAACCATTTGATAACATAGTCCTCTGAGGCTATACCACCGCTGTGCTCTTACAAGGCCCCATTGAATAATAGAAGCAAGCCAGAATTTATTAGGACGATATGCAGACTCCATTATGTATGTATAAAACATGAAAACAGTGTATACAGTAAATTATAAGAACATTACACACATTGTGTATTTATGCGCAGTCATTTTGTGGACTATCTGAGCTATAAGATGCTTAACCAAGAAATAGATTACAACGTAGACTGTCGTATTGAAGCCCTTGATATCATGATTTAACAGAGGGATGCAGGATTAAAGCCAAAGGATGAATTTGATTGGACGACAGAGTGCACTGCTACATACGCATTATGTTAAATGTACAGCAATAGTGCGTCCAATGAATTCTAAATCTTGGGTTAACCAAAACAGAGCTTGGGTTAACCACTACTGAGCTTGGGTTAACCACTAATGAGCTTGGGTTAACCACTACTGAGCTTGGGTTAACCACTAATGAGCTTGGGTTAACCACTACTGAGCTTGGGTTAACCACTACAGAGCGTGGGTTAACCACTACAGAGCTTGGGTTAACCACTACAGAGCTTGCGTTAACCACTACAGAGCTTGGGTTAACCACTACAGAGCTTGGGTTATGTATAATTAACATTACGGTTATGTATGCGCGCTATGTATCAAATGTGCTGTAATTTCCAAAATGTATAAAAATACCCTTTAATAAAAGCTGAGAATCTGCACTTTAACCACATGTGACTTGTACAAATCTAGAATTGTGGAGTACAGAGCCAAATCAAGAAAAATATGTCTTTGTCCAAATTATGGAGGGAACTGTATATATAGTGTCATTACACATTATGAAACAAAATACTGCGCACACATAGAGCTGAAATAAAGTGAATGGTAAATGTCTCTCTGTGTTGCACTCTTCTGCATTTTCCAATGTGCTTTCATGCACTGCTTTCAGATTAAAACACCATTTGTTCTGCTAGCTACTAATACCACTAAAAATAGCTTGTGAGAGCTGTCAAAGCTGATATGACAGGACGAGTACAAGGGAAGTGTATTACTGCACAATGCAGGAGAGCTGAATTGGAAAGAATACCAATATCAAATATCTAATGTTTGAATATGTCCTGCTTCACTTACGTTTGTTTTTTCCCCCAAATTTAAGAGGCTTTTAAACCATTTTGACGTCAGTGTAAATATTATAAATACCATTTTCAGCACTTGTATGAATGCCAATGACACTCTTAGACCAGTCTTCACAGATATTTCCACTTCTGTCTGCAATCATTTTGGAAATGATCATATAAGCCATTAAAGGCCACAGATATGTACGTCTATAGACGCCATGCAATATATATATATATATACAGTGAGCACCATAAATCATTGGACAGTGACACATTTTTTGTTTTTTTGGTTCTGCACTTTGAGTTTGAAACGATACAATGACAATGAGGTTGAAGCGCAGACTGTCAGTTTTAATTTGAGGGTATTTTCATCCATATCGGATGACTTCCTGATGTTTGTGACCCAACAATATCAAAGGACTCTTGATATCTTATTTTCTGGTACTCCTACAAGTGATACTATAACCTCTCTGCATTTGAATGGATCTCTATGGTAATTTGGGGGTGGGACTAGATTTAGAAAAACACATTCAATTAATTTCAACATCCATCTATATAGTAATACTGGTTTTTTGTTATGAAATACCCTGTATGAATGTGTTTTTTTCTGAAGGTCTGGTTTCCTTAGAACCTGCCTAACATTAAAGTGATGGTCAAGGGATTCTAAAAACTTAAAATAATCACAAAACATAAAACATATCACAGAGGGATGTATCCACCACAGTAAAATGTCCAGTGTTAATTCTACTCTGTACAGAGCAGGCTTATATGTACACTGCTAGAGTTGAATCAACACTGTTAGAGTTGAATTAACACTGGACATTTTGATGTGAATTTACTGTGCACCCACCAAATATCTTTTCAAGAAAATGTGAATAGGTATATTAATATACATCTCAAAGTCAGCTAATAAACTCAGTCTTGAAAGGACTGTAGGGGTGTGGTCTAAATCCACGCCCTCAACCCGAGTGCTATCGACATCATCCAGCCCTACATGTTTGACCCACAGAACTGTTCTTATACAGTTCTGTGGTTTGAACCGGTTTGAACCTGGCGAGAAATTAAAGTAAAATACAGTGCGTGTTACGTTTCTGTCATGTTTATGCCATGTTTCATGTTTAGTGTTTGTCACAGTTTATTTTCTGTTTATGTTACGATGCAGTTCATTGTTTGCATACATATTTCCATGTTTTTCCGCAGCCTTGCGTTCATGCTGTTTCTTCTCTTGCTGTCACTCACGCTTCCCTAATTGTTTCATTCTCCCTTGTCTAGTTACTAATATACTAACATTAGATCAGGATTGGGTAATACTAACTATCTAACCATGTGTTCATGTTTGCCTTACGTTTCTCGTACATGTTAATTACTAATTTACTAACGCTAGGTCAGGATAGGTTAACTACTAACGATTTACTAATTGCCTCGTTACGTGTCTCATTTTCTCAAGCTGTTGTGAATTTCCTGCTGCTCTCAAGCTAATGTCTGCACCTGTCTACACCTGCATATAAGATCAGTGTTCATGTCATGTCTTTGCGAAATTGTTGCCTTAGTTTACTATTGTCACTTTTGAGCGTTTTCCATTGTTTTGACTACCGTTATTGATCTAGCCTGTTTATTGACCATCGTTACTGCCTGCCTATTGTTTCCACTGCCTGTTTTTGACCACAAGTTTTGCCTGCTGTCTGTTTGTACCTCTGCCCCGCGGATAGGACTTCGGTCTGACTCCTGCTACGCCCCACGACTACGAACTTTGCTTTTTCCCTGTTTTGTACTTCTGCTCCGCTGACAGCTACTCTGGTTAACGAACTCTTGCATGGATACCGATTTCGAGACTGCCTTCTCCCTCGGTACTGTATCTTTGGTCTGGCTGGATTTATTGGTTTTTGGACTTTGCTTGTGTGACTACGTTTTTGGATTTCCCCATAATAAAGCCCTTGCGGGTATTTATTATCAAGTTAGTGTTCTGAGTCGTGCATTACGGGTCCAACCCGCACACATCCGTCTCAGTGCGGCTGCTATCAAGAGATAAATATCACATGCAAACTCGCAATCAAAGTTAAGTTAACTTAAACACTAAGCCGTTTGATCTAACGTTAGTCTATTTAAAGCAAGCTAAATGTATGTTGCACACAAATCATTAAATAATGGTAGGTTTTATCAAGTTTTTAAAATGTATTTTAAGACCTATTCATTAATGAAAAAATTACGTGCATGGCAACTAAGTACTTTGGTGGATAATGGTTCTCATCGTCGTATTTTTGTTACTGTAACCAGCCACTGAACAATATGACAAAACCATTTCCAAGGCATGGTTTATTTGGCAAAATCTATTAGTTTCAATTTATTATCTGACGAATGAGCAGTGCACCAAGTAAAAACGATGCGTGAGTGATTAGTTCGTTTCCATGCTGAGCTGTGCAAGGAGCAAACTAAATGTTACTAGCTAGCACCACGGAGGGATGGATAAAAAGATGAAAGATTGGAAGAGGGATAAAATTAGTATCGGGATAAAGAGAGTGGGGGAAAATAAACACTTTAGCTAACCAACTATTCCAAATCCAAATGCTGATAACGTGGACAATTATTCTCAAGGGCAAATAAAACGAGCGTTCCGACTTCAGACAGGACGGTTTTATTCACCTCAAACTATGGGTTTTATGTCAACTTATAAAGCAGAGACTCTTTGGGTGTCCAAGACCAGGGGCCTGTATCACAAAGCAGGATTACTGAGTTAGCTGGATAACTGCACTGTAAAACCGGCTAAAAAAAAAAACAGCTCTTTTCAGTCCATGCTCCAGGTTTGGGAGGGTTTCCGGTTTTACTTAGTGGCGTTATCCAGCTAACTCAGTAATCCTGCTCTGTGATACAGGCCCCTGGTCTGACACAGTAATGGATACTCTCAAGAAAGAAGGTGAAATGCCAGCCCTGCACTAGATGGACTGAAAGCCCTGTCATCATAATCAAATATGCCTCCATTCTGATATAATTATAATTTATTTCAGAAATATTTGACAACTGGTAAATTCTGGAATGTGTCTCTTGAAGTTAACAATGAGACCCTTTGCCATTAGACTGAAATTTTGTGCCTTATTTTCCCGCCTCCCTGAAAAAGATGAAAATACAGAGCGTGGAAGAAGGGAAAGGGTTACTCTTTGAATGGGCGAGCTTCCTCCATCACAGCAGATGGAGCAGCTGTCTTTACCTTTGGCAGGCAAACAGTGTCATTAAAAGCGGCCATGTTTGTTTTCGTGTTTGATAATAAGCCCTGAGCAAACACGCCTATATCTCTTCACTACACCACACTTCTTTTCTGCCCTATGGAAGACTATCCATCTGGTATTATAACCTTTCAGATCAGTCAAAACTAAGGCATAGGCCTGTATTCAATCAACATTTGCCCCTAAATCCGATCGGATACAATAATACGTTTCTTTTTTTCCTCTGCAAACACAGCTTGGCAAGTTAATTGCAGTCCGCGTTTGTAAAGAAGAAACCGTTGTGATTATTCTAAATTTAAGGACAAATTATTGAATCCAGGCCACGCGAGTATTTTGTCATGCAATTCTCTCAATATTCTGCCCTAGGCCTGAAAAAGGCTCACTTTTTAGGTGTCAAATATTTTTTTAAATCCATTTAAAAGCTGACTACAACTGTTACAGCTGATTTAGTCTGGTGTTACAGCAAGGTTTAACAGTAGCTATATATACACAGTATGTTCAAATAAAGTCTCTTTTTTCCCTGCATTACCTCACCAGTTCCAATATAGCACTGCACAGCAAAATGGTGTGCATCTCACTTCCAGTTTATAACCACATAGAACCGCACATCCATAATAGAAAAACAGGATTACAGTAAAGCCATGGTCTGAGACCGGCATTCCACCGAAAGGTCAAACAGAAAATATCACAGAGGATAACTCATCTTCTAAGTGTTTGACCATATGATACATTGCAATAAATTCATTATTTATTTTTCAGTTACGCTGCCTCACAGTCTGATAGAATCATTTAAACCAGTGGTTCTCAAACCCGGTCCTGGGGACCCCTGTGTATGCCGGTTTTCGTTCTAACCACAATTTCAAGTTTAACGGGCTGTAAATTTTTCTTAATTAAAGGGGTAGTTCACCCAAAAATAAACTTTTTAGATATTTATACATATTCTGAGAGCTATCTATCCACCCAGGTAGTTTCGCTGAGAACTCACTAGTTTTATAGATATCCACTGTAGCTCACTGTGATATCACCCTGATAGAACGGACCTCAACGGTTCCAAAGTTTGTGGCAGTCAAAACGCCAAAAATGTACATTCGAAATTATTATATATATTTTTTAAACTACTTTCTACAGAAGTACGCCAACTGTTTACATACGTGCAAAGTCTTAACCAAAGTACGTCAGTATTCTGGGGCTTATGTCAACACAGTGCACCCTAGAATACTGGCAAGATTTGGTTGATACCTTCCGTGGATATACACAGTTGGTGTACTTCGGTAAAAAGTAGTTTTTTAAAAAACTGTGGATGTTCGTGATACCCGTGTCATTATATTTGATAACATTGAGGTCCATTGAGGTCCGTTCTATCAGAGTGATATCACGGTGAGCTGCAGCAGATATCTATAAAACTAGTGAGTTCTACTACCTGGATGGATAGCACTCCGGATATGTATAAATATATAAAACATTTATTTTTGAGTGAACTGCCCTTTTAAGCTTTTCACGTTTATTTTCACTCTTAAGCCATATTATGTCAGAAATAGGTATTCATGCCATGAAGTCCAATATTCACATTGTGCTATATTGCAAACAATTACATAAAAAGGTACAAAAAAATGTAACCGATCAAATGGACTGAGGTGAATGGTGAAAGTGTGGACACATGGCCTCTCAAACTAACCATTTGGTAGATAATGAAGAATTCAAAGACAAAGCAAATGAAAATGAGCCAAACCTGCATTGTGTTAATATGTTTAAGAAAAAAATATCATGAAACAACTTAAAATACGTGTTCAACAACCTGAACTGAGCAGGACATTGGCTGGAGCAAAACCAGCATACACAGGGATCCCCCAGGACCGAGTTTGAGAACCACTGATTTAAACACTCAACTGAACAATCTACCAATACATGTAGATTAACAAAGATATACTCTAATGCGCAATGCTTTGAACCTTTCCGAGTGCACATTTAAGTTTTATCAGCTTAATTTCAGCACTTTGCCTCATCCAAAATTGGTGTCTACTGAATAACTAGCTATGATAGACAAAACATGAAACTCGTTTATTTTATTTCCGTTACTCACTGGTGTGAAAATTATGCCTTTTCAGCATGCATCCTCCATGTTATATAGTCTCGGGTCTCTGTATAGGTTAACGGGAAATACCAGTCGATGCCTAAAGTAGTGAACTACCTAGTTAATTAAATATTGAAATGTAATAAAGATTTAATGAAGCTACCAATCAAGAGCTAGCTGCACCTTATTCAAAAGTATACACATAAAATTAGCTCATTTATTTATTTCTAATTACATTTTTATGGCAATTGCAGACCCCTGTCAGCCTGTATCATGCTATAGCTGCTGTAGCTGCAAAAACTGAATTAAAAATAGGATTGTTTGCTCTGAGATAAATTTTTGCATCATTAAAACAGCTTCTACCTTGTTTTGATCCTGTCTGCTGAATGGATGCTCTCCATAAAACAGATGCTGTTGCCAGTCTGACCATTGAGATAAGTTAAAGATAATTTGATGCAAATTAATTATATGGGAAGGATGGTGGTCCGGCAGGCTGGCTGCTTGTGTCACTACATTATCATAAATTCGACAGTCAAGCTGACTATCAACGTCCAGTCTCCAAATAAACCAGAGTTAACATGAAACACATGAGGCAACTTGACAACACTGCTTGAAACAATGGCTGCCTCAGCAAATTTTCTAAAAACAATTCCTTTGCCTTTGGTGAATTATCACTTTAACTTGTGGGACTGCGTTTGTGAAGAGAGAAACTAACAATAGTATTTATTTGTTCAAATTACAAATGTTTATCAAGCCCAGGCCCTCATCTGAATTATCGGGCATATTTAAGTAAACACAAGACCACAGTGCTTATGCTCCCAGTGTCATTTTGCCTTCATGGGGTTTCACATTGACTGCCATTATAACTACAAATCTTTCCACCTCGAGTGTTGTAGACTAAAAAGCAGGGTGTGAAAATATATATGTCAATATGCACAGGTTGTATGCAGACTATGCAGATGAGGTATATCAGGTGTGGCAAGCGCATTATCTTAAACCAGGTTTAGGAATCAAACCTCCAATCACAAGAAAGAACAGATGAAGTTGGCTAAAGGATGAGTGTGGGTTTGAGGTAGAGCCAGTGTAACTTAAGAGATGAAAAATTACTGGTAATAATGTGCTATTTATAGTCTTGCTTCGATGGATTGGAAGACAGTATAAAAAGCTTGTCATTTTCATCTTGGTTTATATTTACTGGCTTGTCTGTATTTGCATGTTGATGTGCAGCTTAATTTAAGATGCATTTTCAAGACCTACTTTCCAACTGTGCTTATACAACACACAATGTACTTCTTTTCAAGCAATGGGAATGTTATTTATCCAGTCTGTATAATGTGCAAGTATGCGGTATGTACACGTGTGTATACGTAGTGTATGCATATACGTTTTTACTGAATGCTCTTTCATATAAAACATTAGAGTCCGTCGTGATGGCGTTCCGTCTTCTTGTTTGGAGCCGTTCCATTAATTAATGGGCGCTCGGGGATATTGTTA
This sequence comes from Ilyophis sp. 1 JC-2022, assembly GCA_022702515.1. NCBI lineage: Eukaryota > Metazoa > Chordata > Actinopteri > Anguilliformes > Synaphobranchidae > Ilyophis > Ilyophis sp. 1 JC-2022. The sequence continues at coordinate 40,950,746 of CM040396.1, read as the reverse complement.
CAACCCACAACTCGAATACTCTTATCCACAGCAAAGTGGACGCAAGAGCAGATGCAAGCTTAAGACAAGCCGCAACTCCGTGTCATTAAACTGATAGTCCCTTTGGCGCTGTACCGCTACAAATAAAAACGCAAGACAATTAGCGCTTCATAGGTCCCAGCTCGGTTGACTCCGATGCTCAAGGGTTTTAAATTGCCTAAATTATTCAGTTTAGTTCAGAGAGGCACAATGTGGCCCCACACTGAAATGGTCTTAACAATGACAGAAAGGTCAACACATTAGATTGTGTAATTTGGAAAATAAGTACAATCATACAACATACTGTATCAAAGAATATTCCGTTCCATGGATATAATTTGCGTATTTTCTACAGATGTACAAGACATGTCAATCAAGAGTAACTGTATTACAGTATGCTTAGCTGTTTGTCTGCGGTTCTCTTACCTGCTCTATTTTGTGCACAAAATCATAAATAAATAAATAAAAAGATCTTTAGTTTGTGAATGCGATGTTATCTGTTCTCTTTCCAGGAGTTCAATTTGATTGACATTTAAGGCATCCGACAATCATTGTCCAGCTTTTTCTGTGTTGGCTCAAATGCTTATTATTTATATTTTCTTAAATTTGTTTTTCTTCCCTGTTTGTAATTGTCCACCATATTAAAAAATAATTGCAAATAAACAAATTGATCATCTTTATAGAAAATAGCCCTATTTTGGAAAATATTTACCTCATTTCAAAACGTACTGGTTAGATATGATTTGTTTTCCCAAAATCAAATTAAACCCAGTTAAACAATACATGTTGCTGAGCAACTGCTGGCCACAGGCTTTGATTAAGTATGACTGGTATCAGCAAGTCGGCTGCAATCTTTTGATAGTGGACCATTTAATTAAAAATGTAGGACAATATCTTTTTAAAAGCCAGGAAAACATTTCCTTTTATTTTCACGGAGGTCAGAGGTTCTAGCTAAAATAGCAGCAGCATAATAACAGCCTTGTGTGTAGGGAAACGTGTTATTCTTTATGTGGCCAAGCATATGACAGTATCTCTAATTACCTGCATAGCTCAGGGTAACCCGAGACAAGGGTGACTTTATCTTACTTCATAAAACATTACAATCTCTTTCTGACGGTCCAGTTAAAATTTCACTTAATGCCGTGCGCCGTGTTTTACGGAAAAAACATTGGCCATGTTTACGGCCGATCTTTCTCAAGGCCAGCTGGGTCAGTACTTTCCATCACGGGCATGGGACTATGGAGAGTTTGAACTGGTCTTGACTAAACAACAGCGCGTCCTTGTCACTGCACGGAGATCCGTCATTCATTAATTAAGCGTTAAACTCGGAGAGAGAAGCATCACGGCACAGATATTTAACCAAGATGACAAAATGCACCACTCCACCAATATGCACTTTGGATACAGTGAGCTCATAGTACCTACTGGTAGCTGAGAAGCAGTCCAAACTACTCTAGGACTTTGGGCATGCTGGCAGTGTGATTATCAGGCTTAATATCCATCACCCTCCAGCAGTTTTTATACTGACACCAACTTAAATTGAGCGCAATTACTCAGTGTTATTCTTTGAAACTGGAAACCAAAAAACCTTAAGCAACCTTTGACACACAACGCAATGCGAATCACCCCTAACCCTTTTTGTGTGCGTTTAATATTTCTCGTGCGCCCCTTCGATATTTGTTCGGTGTCGTCTTTCTGCTCGGCCTCTCGGATTTCACAAAGCAACAGTTGTCCGGGCAGCCATCGCGCCCAGGCGGCGATGACGGACGTGCCATTTCGTTGCCGTCCTGCGCGGTCGGTCTGATTCGCGGTCCACCTCTCTTCCGAATCTCTGAGGTGAATTTAGCGCAGAAACGATATTAAGGGGATAAGATGCGCCTGTTGCCAGTTCAGCCACACTCTGCACTCTTGAACTGAATGACAACCATGCCAGCGCTGGCCATGCCAGAAATGTGCCAGAGGGTTGCAGTCAGCAGGGTATTCCTCACCTTGCTGCTCGACAGTAACTCATCAGGTCGACGAGCCACCCGCGGCTGCCTGCCTGAACCATAGATCACAAATTGAGCCTACAAATGTAATGGGGAATTCAAAATGTGGAGGACGAGGGAAATCTTTGCTTACCACACAAAAAAGCCATAATTTAATACCATGATTGCTAAATTATTCTGGAATTTTTATTGCTATTCATGAAGATAAATTGTGATACCAGGTTTTCTTCGTCATTAACGCATGCGGTGGATTCCACTCTCGCGATTGCTAGTCTCAACCCACACCCACATCTGCAATGTATATACCTGTATCTCTTTGACCTTTCAAACAGCAATTAACCTTGAGAGTTAAAGGCCAATGCCCGAGACACATATGCATTAATTACCAGAAATGTGAATCTTTTATTACATTTATTTGTTTATTGGTAACGTTCATACTTTTCATACTAGATTTCAAGAGCTTGGTTAAGGAGATGCAGGCACTGCTATTGCACTGCTAACTTTTGCAAATGTACATAGATCTCCCAGGAGATACAGGGGACTGGCCGCAACCACTGCTGCCCTTTGTGCGTACACACATTCGCTCACGTGTATGAGTGTGCGTTCGCGTTTTCTCTGTTTTCGCGTGCGGCTATATGTGTGTGCATATGCATGTGTGACTGTATGACCATCACTTCAGCAATGCATACTTTAAAATTAATGTAGCTTGCTTTACTGGAAACACAATCCATACTTATTATATATATTTTCTAAATACTTTTTACAGCATAATGTTATACCATAGCTAGTTTCATTTTATTTTTTCTTTCATGCAACACAATAAGCCAATAAGTGTCATATTTGAAGGAATAGCCGTCATACCTGCATGGTTTATACCTTTATAATTATTTTACCAGACAATTACATCATATCCCTTGGGGGTTAGAAACACCATTTAAACAACAGCTGCACATATGTGATATTTTGTATTGTGTAGCTAAACCTGAGAGTGCTAAACAGAGTCACAAAAAAGACAATGAAGGTTATAAATATACAGGGTCTATTTTAACACAGCCACCGTGTGATAGCCACACTTTGCTAACCCATGCTGTTAGTCTATTTATTTCATGATAGTTTCAGTGACAGCTGCTTTTAGAATGAATTAACAATATAATTGTCTTTTGTAATTACACCTGGGGTTTTGAAAAAAAACACAAATAAACTATTTCTCACCATAAATTATTTTTCATTATTTATAGTTGTCGCCTGTGAGCCATTGCAGTGATCAGCACTCTCTCAGGCTCAAACACTCTCTGGACATAAGCAGTAGGTGGAGATTGAGAACATCGAATAAGTGCAAAATGAGGAATTGAAACATAATATCATTCAACAGGCACGTTTACCGAGAGGTATTGCCAATGTGGCACTTTGGTTAAATAACTAATATTTTACTCTGGTCAAGACCACCTGACTAGCGTGGTGGTCTGAGAAGATGAGAGGTGCCTGACATCTAGACATAGAGAGCCACAGGGACCCAGGTTAGTTCAAGTGGAAGAGGCAAGTGTTTCTTTTTAAAATCCCCACTTTAAATGAGCTATAATTGTGTCAAAAGAAATACATGGTACAA